>CM038717.1:23540072-26160072 GCA_021613375.1 Megaleporinus macrocephalus | reverse complement strand
GTGCTGGAATCTTGAGCTTGGTGAGCGATGCTTTGCCGTTGCCTTTCATGTCCCCCATGTTGCTGCTGTGGGATTGGCTTCCATAGGACTCTGAGGAGGTCTTGGGCTCAGCCGTCTCCTGACCGTCCATGGGTCTTACATAGGCCGTGGGTTTCTGGAGCATGGAGCCAGGCTTTGACATGAGCGAGGGGGGGAAAGTCTGGCTGGAATGCTGGCCGCTGGGGAAGGACGACGAAGAGGAGGAGTGCACCCTAGAAGGTGAGTCCCAGTTGGCCTCACGGTCTCTGGGCGATTTGGATCGATAGCGCTCTTTGCCGTGGTGCTCGGTCGTTAGGGAGCGCGAGTGGCTACTGGAGTTCATGGAGCCCTTAGCTGGGCTCGAGGTGGCGTGCGACTTGTGCTCATGCTTGCTGGACTTCTTGCTGCTGCTACTGCTGCTGCTGCTGAAGTCACGTTCGTGCCTTTGGCTGCTGCCACCAGAGCCGCTACGTTGGCTACTGCTGTGACTGCTCTGCATGCCCGAGTTGGAGCGGTTCTGGGACTTGGATGAGGATGAGGAAGAGGCTCCAGAGGCTGGGCCCACAGGAGTCCATTTGTTGCCCTGGTTCTGGCTACCTACCCCTCGTGATTCACTGTACATAGATTTCTCCTCTGAGGAGGAAGAGCTGGAGGCTTTGGGCATGAGCTTAGATATAGGAGGTTCACCGATGGTTTCTTTCATCTCGTCGTAGTTTCCTAGCATGCTCTGGATGCGACTTGAAAGTTTGTCTTCCGTCTTGGACTGCAGAGAGAGAAAAGAAAAGATGTTTCTTCAAGCTTTAACATGTTTGGGACAATGTGTAAGAGAAAATGACATTCACTACAAATTATACAGCAGCAAAATGACAATATGGAACATTATGCAAGTGAGCAATTCAACTAAGGCACTGACTTCAAAAACCCCTATAAACAGTTTAGACAGCTTGAGCTCCAGCATAATCTCACTACTGTATAATTTAATAATCTTTCAAAACATTTTTAAACCAGTAGGGTAAAAAGATATGAGATGACAGGAAAGAACTCTTTATTTCCAATGAGGCAGCAGCTCTGTTCTTTTCTAACCAAGGCACACAGTTTACACTGACCACTACGAAACAGATTAAATTTAAAAATACAATGAAGCAGACACCATAATTATGCGCTTCTAAAATGACTTAAATCACCAACAAATATGCTCAAAGAGATCATTCACAGCACAGCCTGTTCTGAAGACATGGAACCATTACAGTAGAAAGAGCAATCACATCCATCTAGCTAGCAAAAAACAATCTCAGAAAGAATTCATTAAAAACGAATGCATGAAAAACCTGGTTTCATAATCTGATAAATAAGCAGGAGAGCTCAGCATGAAATTTACTGCCATGTTAGTCCATAGGGGTGGGCAACATAATGACATTTTATCATCATAAGTGGGTGGGTATTATGATGTTGTGATGTAATTTGCCACAATAATGTCACACTATGCTTTTTTCAGCATATACTGTGAATAAGTATTTAAACCCTTCCCAGCAGCATGTTTAATTATACAGACGATAAACTGCTTGACTGGAATTAGTACTGAGCAGGAAGTAGAATGTTAAATCACAGTTTTCATCAATAGTACTTTATATGGCACCAATGGTACTTTTTCCTGTTCCGACTTAACCGATGTTGGAAAAAATAAGAGATGGACTGACTGCAAATTTCGATTACAGATTACTTTATTTGACAGCACACACAAACATTTTTATAACTTTTCTTACATCGCAACATAGATCTAACAGAAAAAAGTTTGTCCTGTAATCTAATGCAGTTTTAGGTGCTTTTTAACACAGCAAAGAAAAAGCAGGACTTGTGTGTTTGGCCTATCTATGAACAAGCACCTGAACGGAGTGAAGCTGTATTTACTAGTTAACTGTTTGGTAGGGTTGGGTGATATATCACAGTATTGCGATACATTATATATATATAAAATGTATAATAATATATCTTAGTATTTTCTATGAAAATATGAAGTAGGTTAAATGCTCAGCTGTAGAAAGAGGTCACAATTACTTTTATTAACATAGACTGTAATATTGATATAAACTGGTCAGACAGAACATTGCAGTGATGCTGAATAATAGGAGACAGAGCTAAATGTGTGTCTGTGTAAGAATAGTGCAGTGTGGTTAACACAACTGTTAAAACTAGTCCTAAGGCGTTTGAGAAATAGAGATTAAGGAGGGACGATGCTCTGATAAACAGTCATAGTATTTTTAATATTCAGGGTAACGCAGTTTAGTTTGGATGTTTTTCATGTCTGTAACTGCCGCTCTAACTACTGTTCTCTAGCATTCCGATTGGATGGCTGGGTTTGTGCAGAGAGTGTCAGAGTGGTGAAATGTCATAACAGAATATGTATTTTAACTGCTGTGCGATGTAAGTTATTACGTAAATATGACAGGGACAGAATTGGTCACTTAAGAGTTATTGGTAAGGCACTGGTCATAGACGATCAAGCTGAAACTCTTGAATCGATCGGTGCAACTTTAAGAAAAATAAACATTCCAGCACCTCGTATATTGTAAAGAGTTCTTGAATGATATTTTATTGCTGCCAGTTCATTGACCTCTGTCACAATATACTTTTTTGAGCATATTGTGGGCATCATCAGTACAGAAAGATCACTGAGCAATTCCCATGTTTCTAATTAAAAGAGATCATAATGAGTCCTGGTTAATTGGACTTCCTGCAGCACCGTATATAAGATGCTAAACAAAAACACTGTCAACATGTACTTCTAGCAAATCTTATATGAATCCCCCAACCAGGTAAAGCTAGCACTTAGCTTTATGTAAAGCTGCTTAGTAGCAAAAGATTAGCCAGTGCAGGAGTAAAATCCTCTTTACTGTTTGCTGGTAGCCAGAGACTATATCCAATTTCACTGCACAGTGAGCATGCTTCAGTTAAATCAAGCTGCTACACTTTCTAAAAATTATTATTGCTGCCTAAAACAGTTCTTGGCATACAAAAACCACTTCTGGTTTTCTAAAGAATCTTTCAATCTTTCAAGTGCTTTCAAACAAAAACCGTTTTATTTGTAAGAGTGTGCTGTAAAAAAAAAAAGCATAGTATATGCCACTTGTATTTTGGGTCACTAAGTGCCATCAGCATTTAGAAAAATAAATCATAGTGTACCAACACTCCAAAGACAAATGCCATTCAGGAATTTGAAGGGACAATGGAGACTAGCGTTAATAGCATTCTTTAAAACTAGCTGAAAGAATGTACTCTATGTTACAGAGAGGGTGAAACTGAATCTCGAGTGCAAAGCTCTAGTTTTTTTTATGCTTCGCCAACAGCCATTTTAGGTCAGTCAGCAACAGACATGCACTAAAAACTCTGCAACTGCAACATTTAACAGAGTCTACTTACCTCAGAACGTTCTGACTTTCAAGACATGAGCACTAAAAATGAATTTTATCAACCTCTTGCTAATTATGGGAACTAGGGAATGATTTGAAATAATAAACGAAACCAAATTTCAACAAACTAAGGAATGAAGAGAAAAGAAGTAAAACAAGGAACTTACAACTTTATAAGGCTCAGGAAAGAGAGGGGAGTTGGCTGGAAAGGCCTCTCCTCCCTGCTGGATTTCTTGATTTCTCCTTTCTCTTTCTTTCATACGGAGCACATTCCGGTCTTCACGGTTCATGTTGCTAACAACAGAGACACAGTCACTAAGCGTGGAGAATTGTGGGAAAAAAGCAGCTTTCTAAAGCCTCGGTCCACATTGGAACCCGAGGTACACTCATACATGTGTACAACAAAGGCAAAAACTAGGAGCTTTATGGATGACGTGTTATAAAGGTCTGAAGAACACGATTTTAATTCAAAAAATCAAAACTAATTCAAAGTTTTCTTTTTTTCCTCATTCTGAGTAGAACAACTGTTGCTGTCACTAACCTAAATTATGCTATCTTTACAATACTTGAACATCACAGAGCTTAGAGTTACCACAAAGTCGAAGGTTTACCCGGGTTACACTCAGTTCCCAATCAAACGGAAATTCCTCTGATCTAAACAACGTAACTTAATTCAAAGTGCAAAATAGCACCTCTAAAGAAAATGTACTTTTTGGATTTACCACTATCAACTTTATGTATGTGATAACTCATAGGTTTGTGGGTTGTTTTGCATATAAACGTAGGAACGCACCGATACCATTTTCTTTGAGTATAAAGCAATATTATATTTTATTTTCGTTAAAGCTGTGTTCCTTGACGCTATTAAATATAATACATAAAACATAAACATCATTTACTTGGAGAGATGAATACATGCTTACATCTCTGAGTATCAAACGTTGCTGAAGTTTAGAAAAGTCGTTCACCCTCATGGGAGCAGCAGTTAATGGGCTAATATGCTGAAGACTAAACCAAGACTAAAGGCTTGCATTACCTCAAGAGACCAGCCAGTTCCAACACCCACTACTAATGCCTTCCCACAAAATACTGGCAAATAATGGGTTTCTGTATTCCCATCGTCAATAGCGATACTGTGCTGAAGTGTCAATATTGATGTAATTGCTATGTTAGCACTGTATATATGGCAATTGTTGGTTCCCAGACACATCTATACTAAAATTGTTCCGCAGTATGTTCCTCTATAATACCATTTTACCTAAGACCTTGCAGAATGACTAAAGACAGAGTTATGCACACTGGTTTTAAAAAACGGTTGGAACTCCCCTTTAATACCCTCACACATACACATACACATACACACACACATACACACACACACACACACACACACACACACAAAATAGTCCATGTTGCAATGTTCCATAAAAGAAAGTACTATTTAATCATTTGGCCTGCGTGAGATTCATTTGAGTTAAGTAGGCTAGCCAGGGGAAATTGTAGGTTCTGTGACACAATGACTAACACGCGATCTAGGGAGGCAACTTAAAACGTAGGGAATTTGAGATGACTGACAACAATAGTCCGGCAGGTTTTAATCACTCTCTTGGTTAGATTTAGTGGCTGATAAGCAGGAGGGTTACTGTGGCCTGGTCACTAGAGCGCCCAGAGGAGGACTCAGATAACCAAAAGTGTTAAGTGCTGTTTGGGACAAACACTGTGCTAGCAAAAGCTACTGCCATGCTGTTGTCTGCTGACACATGCAATTATCTAGAGAGATTGTTGTCAGTCATGTAGACAGGAAGTTGTTCAGGAAGGCAGGGATTTCTTGCTACTCAAGCCATCACAACATTACAGCTTTCATTAAGTTCAAAGCTTCTTCACTATTAATGAAACAAAACAGCTTATGAACCCATACTGCTGTTTAGCCGTTTAACCATTTTAACCATATATATATATATATATATATATATATATATATATATATATATATCGTAAATAATGTCGCGAAGCATCATGATAAAACATCTCTTTGCCACATCCCCTCCCCTAAGGCAACATCTACCCACGAGGGTCAGCCCACAATAAAACAAGTTGGACAACCAGCAATTGTCTCCTATAGATTTTGCTCTTTTGCAAGTTAATCAATGGTAAATAAACCACCAATGGACCAGACTAAACATCAACTGTCAAGTCACTCTTACTATTGATTAGATCAACATCAAAGCCTGATGGCAATTCTTTGACATTTGCCCATCTGCTGAAAGAACTCCCTAAACTCACTTCTGAAGACTTGCTGATGGGGGTTGGCTTGAAATGTAAAAAGGGGGTAGACTGAAGCCTGTGTCTGACTTTTCTCAGTGGATACCAGTGGAAAGAACAGCATGTGAATAATCTGCTGATGGTCGGCTGTTTTGCAAGACAAAGATACCCAAACGACGTGTGCACTGAGCAGCAGCTTGATAAACAACCACTCCACATCTCAATCCACTTACAGCTGTCTTCAGCAAATAATTATATGACCGTTAATTATGGATCAGCTGAAACAAACAGGTTAAAGTCCTCCTTTCTCTGCTGTGACTGCATGCATTTGTAAAGCTTTTGAGAAGTGATGCTCATTAAACATATGAACGGTTCAGTGCTTCAAACCCAGGAGGGCCTACCCCTCGTTCAGCAGTTTCAGTACTGTCGCGTACTACAGGCTGAAAAACGTTGATATTTAGAAACCAACTTGGGAGCTTACAGCTGGTTAGTTGTTTCATTTGAAAGCAGCTTCTGACAGTCTTATAAAGCCAGATCAGTTATAAGAAACAATCACCCCAGTAGCCGAGTTTCCATCCAAACTTTTTCGCTTATGTAGACATGGAAACAGCAAATATGAAATTCAATCTTTAAAACTTACAGTTTGAAGATTGCTAATAAATTGTGATGGTAATGTATTTGCCAAATAAATAGTAAAAATAGAAGTCACGCGACTGATCAGGTGATTCCATGAGAACCATCCATTACAAAAAACATGATGGAAGGCTGTTGGCACCATTAAAAAAGGAAAACCAACCTAAAAAACCTAAAATAGACGGATCAAACCTTTAGGGGTTTTTGAACCATGACAATATGTTCTTGTGCTATTATATTGTGAAGTCCAGCCAAAATATGAAACAAAATAGCAAAGATAATTTGCCCTAAAATAAAGTTATTTGAAAACTCACTCCATATTTCCCAGAAGCATACTTACAAGTGTGACATAAACAGTAGTATTCTCTGGTGCAGAGCAGAAGGAAATGCAGCCTAATTTGCACAGCTGGATGGAAACCTGACTACAGAGTCTGTTTCAGATAGAAAACTAATAATGCTACTATGATCATTTACTTTAATAAGACAGTCCTAAGATGATGTTAATACTTTATTGAAAGGCTATGTTTCAGAAAGCCTTAGACCCCAATTGTGTGATTTAGCTTTGTCCATGATTCGATAAAGAAAAATATTCTTCGTTCATAACTAAAGATCTGTGCACAAGACACTGACACCAATCACAGTGTTTGTCTGACCTGCAGTATCTTTCTAGATTATTCCACAGCTATAAACACAATCACGGAAGGGCAACAGTCAAATTAAACCCAGAGAGAGTTACAAGAAATTAAGACTTCATTAGTGTTGACCGAGTTTACCTTCCCTGTTGCTTTGATGCAAAAAAAAAATTGAGGATGTGGTGGGTTGTCGGTAGATCCACAACTCTGTCAACTGTAGTACTGAAGTTACTAAGCAGAAACATGGCTGAGCAAAACTAGCACTAGTGCTTACCCTGACTGAGAGGCCATAGCCCTTCCAGTGAACCATTGGAAGGGGATTAAGAGTCAAACTCCAGGCGCTTTGGTGGTGCTCTTGTTTGCCCCCTTAGTTGGTTCCAATCACGTTTTAATAAGCAGTATAGACACTTCAATCGACGGTGGTGTATTTCCTAGCAGTTGAGATAAATCTGACTTAGGGAGGGGAGGTTACTGACTGCCTTGCGGAACATACTATTTTTTAGGACATAGGGGGTGCATTGTCAAGAGAGAACACAGCAAGGCTGGACACTGAATGATCCTTCAGTGATAGTCCTACCAAACGTTCCTCTACTCTACAAGTTCTTATTTAGAAAAGAGAATAAACCTCCTGACATCAAATGACATGAAATTAAAGTTTGTTTGTCATATACATTGTGATACCTCTCTCAAAATAAAGCACAGGCAAGTTTTAATATGGCAAGTTTTACATTCCACTTCATCAAGACATCCACTATGTTGACTGCAGGCTCTAACAAAATGAAACATTAGTAAGGATCACTGATCCTTAAGGCACTGGTTGTTTTACAGCGGCGGCTTACAAAAAGAGGGAGGGTTCCCCTCGGGTGAAAGAAATGGTGCAGTCCACCTCTTTCCATATAAGGAGATGTTATTTTATGTCAGTGAGTAGGTCCGCCTTGGTGATGTCACAGTTCAGAGTGGGACTCGACCAATAGCAGGAAGGCTTCCTTGCACACAGCCTCTCCCTCCCTGACTTGAGCCTGAAGCAGCACAGCCAGCAGAAATTTCTTAAAGGAGCAGTGCTTGTTTTCTGCTAGAGCCGGAGCAGGAGCTGGGGAACTCCTCCCAAAATAACCAGCACTCACATCACACTGAGGCAATCCACTGCAATGTGGGAATCATCCAGAACTCCCCTAAAACGCTCACCTAGCCCTACACTCCCCGTCATTTCAAAGTTGTTGTTTTTTTTTTAAGACGCACTCAGCGTACACACACTATGTCGCCAGTCTTTGTTTCCCCAGATCATAACGTAGTTGTTTGGTTTTTCCCTTCACATCATGTTATGTGCGTGCATGCATTGATACACACCTGCTGGGTAAACGCTGGCACACGTCCTCGGCGTGTTGCATGATGCAATATGTCTCAGTCAAGGGCAGAACAACTGCACCCAGTTGCGAGGCAGATCATTTTACCTTTGATCTATCTGGTCAGGCTTAATAATACAATATGTAACTCTAGTTTGAACACGTACTATAATTTAACTCGCAACCTGCAGCAACCTGTAATACAGAACCTCTAATTTCAACAAATGATCATATTGTCCAAGCACTAGACAACGTCTTAATGCTGTCTGACTTCTGACAAGCAAAAAATGTAATCTGCTGTCCAATATTGAATAACACTGGAGAAGCGATGCCATTTTCCTATAAAAATCAAGCAATAAAGTTTCACATAAGCTTGACTAATGTGGCCATAACTCTGTAGGTTATGTTTAACTACAGTGCTATCAAGTTACACAACCTGTTTGTTTCAGCACAGCACTATGAACATGTCATGTTTATTCTGTCTCGCTAAAATTAGTTTAAGAAAAACTTGCCTTGCAATAGTAACTTCATAGTTTGGTTCCTAACTATGGTTATTATTTGGTTCCTAAATTATTACACTGACTGAAAAATAGACCTTTACTGTGAAGCTGGGGGAAGATATTATAAACAACTGGGACCTAATTCATAAACATCCAAATGCACAGACCTGGTCTTTAAATAAATGTATGCAAAAACATATTGTATACAAAAATTACTAAGTAGATATGAGTAGGTTTGCAGCATGATATGTAAATGGCAGTCCAGGTGTACTACAAGCATTTGGGTATGCAGTCTGTGAACACTGAGCTTTTATAAAGCAATAAGGCACAAAAATTAGGACCAATAATTAGGAATTAAACTAGTGTCGTGTTTAATTCTGACTCTTCTTTGCATGCATAAATGCTACAGACAAAATTTGTCATTTCTGTTGTTACATTTATCTGTGAATTTTCAAAGTGAAGCTATATGTTTATAAATAGGAACAAGAGAAATCGCAAACCTAATCTAGAGCCTTATGTCTTGGTGATGCATGGTAGTGTGAAGGGGAGGCAGACTCTGCATGCGGGTATCAGAATTCAGCTCATCATCTGTTATTTAAAACAAATACTGCTGTACAACATGGTTAAGGTTCAATTCAATTTTTCATTCACAATCACATCAACAAGTGTGTACAACCCTAATAAGGACCTATCTATAGGCTGAGAGAACTTTTGGGAATTAAAAGATTTGGGTGCCTAACAACATCCAGTGTGTTAGCCTTGTAGCTCCAGCGCTAAACCAAACAAGCAAACAAACACCAAACAAACCTTTTCTAAGTGGCTGCGTTTAAAACTAATAGACCCAACAACATCATCAACACAATCCAAACTTTAAAATTTGAAACAAGTACGTAACTGGAAGGTTTGCAGTCAATTTGCCTGTTCATAAGGTCACTGGGTCTCCGTTTTTAAGTCAAACATTAACTTCTAGTTGTCTCTCTCATGGTTTTCCCAGTGATTTAAATAAAGACATGCAAATAAAAGTCAGGTTAAGGGAAAAAAGACAAGTCAAAGACAAATGAGGGAATCTGATATTTATAATGAAAACAGATTTGAATAGGACCGCACAACTTGAAATTAAAGGGGATTATTTGAGTCACTGGATAAATAGTCCTCTGAATAAAGGCTAGAAACATGGATAGGGTTTTGTTTGAGTATATGTGTGTATATCTGTTTCACCTGAGGTGGCTGTTCTGTTCAGGGAACAGATTTAAGAGATTTCTGTCATATTTTAACTTTAAGTGATATTTATACTACACTTGACGTTTCTCAAACCTTTTTAGGTCTCTCCCATACAAACATGAACATTATGAACGCTCACAAAGTTTCCTTGCTACTCCATTTTTACTGATTAAACACAGAAGAGGGAGAGCACACCAGCAAGTCAGTCACTGCTGGGGAACATGTGCTTTACATCAGTGGGACGGAGCCAATATCCAAAACAACACCCAGTTACAGACATCTGTGGAAGAGGAATCATTTTAGTGGTGCACAAATGTAACATACTGCACCTGTGTGTCTGAGAGCAGAGGAGAACAAACACAATGGTCTGCCAAGACTAGGGAGAAGTGAAGGAGAATTACAAGCCAAATAACCGGTCAGATAAACTAAAAACTATCTGTTTTATATATTAAGAGCAAGAGCAGCGTTCATGACTACACACATCAGAACAGTTGGTGCTGCAACATGATCACGGTTCTGTCTCACTTACAAACTTGAATGTTTTTGCTAAATATTTATAGACAAGCTATTCTTATCCATGTTCCCTGTGTAGCTGTTACATCTGAAATCTTAACAAGTGTATTTTAATGCCACCAGATAACTGACAACAGGCACTTTTTAACTGATCTACAATCTATATTTTCTGCCATTGAACTGTGTTCTGCTCACATTAAAGTAGGTTGACAAGTTCAGTGGAGAGATAACAACTAATAGTTAGTGATGAACAAGAACAAAATGTACCAGCTTTTAGTCTTTGCACCTTTAAAGCAATAATAATATTTGTATATATGCTATGTTGTTGAAGTAAAAAACACTCTAAATCAGGTGTGAGTGTGTGCGCGAGTGTGTGTTAAAAAGGGCATCCGACGTAAAACACTTTGCCACATCTAACATGCGAGTTGACTCACTGTGGCGACCCCTGTAGAAGGGAAAAAGCCAAAAAATGCTTGTGTGTGTGTCTGTGTTTTCGAAGTAAAAACAAATCAGGTGAATGTGGATAAAGATCTGATACAGTTATTTAGTAATAACGGCATTCCTAAAAAAAACACACACAAAACTCAAAAATGACACACCTTGATCCACCTTAAACCTTCAATACTGCCCACCTTCATGGGCCTAGCCTAGCCTGCTAAAGTCACTAAACAAAAACGTACAAGTCGGCAGCACTGTTACCTACAATACCTAAACCATTTATTATATCTCCTCTCACACCCTGTGTGAAAAGACACACACATCCTGCAAAGACGCTTTGTAAACACTAGATGTGAAACTTTCAGTTGAACGCACAACCGTTTTCCAAAAGACCTTGGGCAAAATCAGCCCTTTAGAGGCCCTGCTTTCAAAGAGACGTCACATATAATACAGGAAATTACTTTCTGGCACAAGTACCATGTTAATCAGGTTTAGATATTTCCTTCTGCAGCTTCTGATACTAGACGGTCTGCTTGTGTGCAACTCTAATTGAGGTTACTTCTGTTTCACACAGAGGAGTTTAGTAACAACGCCACTTAATTGCTGACCCAAAGCAAAAGGTACTGAAATAATATCACTTGAGAATTATATTTTTGTTCTGCACTAGCTAGACTAGAAACTTAATCTTCAGTTAATGTTGCTTCACATTATGCCAGCATCCTTTGTGTCTACAATATATGCTCTGATCAGATATGCATGGTGACCTTTCCCTTGCAAATCTTTTTTTAATTTCATAAGGCATTGTGCAATCACCCAGAGGAGGCTCTGAGTAACGCTACAACTAAATTAGCAAGAAATCTCGCTGAGCAGAACAACTGCTCTTACAAAAAAACATTGCTGGTTTTCAGCTCCATTTCCTAACCGTAACAGAAGTAAAGACAGATGCAGGCTTTGCATGGACGTCACCCTTGTGAAATGGAAAGAAATGAAAGAGAAAGCTTAACGTGGCCGTACAGGCTAAAAAGCTCTACCCCAAATAACTTTACAGCAGCTGCTTACATAATGTTTTACATAATGTTTTGATGTGAAGACTACCAGTTAAACAGCACGTCTGTGATTGGACACGTTCTTCATTATCACAAAGAACGACAGAGGAAACGGTTAACTGACGCCAGAGAGCAAAACTAAAACAGGAAGTCCTGCAGGGAAGACTTGAAACACTGTTTATGAACAGCCAATCCTGTGTTCAAATGCGCACTCCAGAAAGCAACTGCTGTCACCGCAGTCACTGACATTTGGCCAGAGTTAGGCCTTGAGCAATTATAATGTGTACAGGATGCACACTTCCTCCTTCAAGCGAAGTTGTCCACTGGTGAATTCGAAGTGCATGCGTGTGTGCATATTACATAAGCACCAGAAGGTCTGTCCTAGTTCAAATCAAGAAGTGTAAGACTTACTGTCTGTGCCACACAGATTAGGCTATGCCTGGCAGCAGCCTAGGGGCAGTGCATGAGCGAGTTGGCTAATTATGCAGCAAAACGTCCTCCGCCGGCTGCCCCTCCCCTATCGAGCTCAACTTTAAAATGGACTCAGAGTGTGGCAAGAAAGCTGTCAAATGGGTGGTTATCTGATATGACAATGCAAATTCAGATTAGACTGCCAATTAACTTTTAAAAGTCAACCACACATAGAACAAGTGTCAAAAGTGCCATCAGAAAAACAAGTTAAAAATGATCTTGCCTTGACTGCTACAGAACAGCTGTAGCACATGAAGAGATTAACATCAGCCATTTCCTTAAAACACAAGCAAGGTGTCTACTACCTGTGTTATGAGAAGGTGCCACAGGACAACAAGCTACACATGCAGCAATAACCTCAACACTGTAACTATTTCCAGTGTAAAAACTGAAATAAAGCTGACCACTTAGCAAACTGCCAAACATCTCACAAGGCAATAACACAGTTTACACAGAAAACAGGTTCTGTTGGTAGAAGGTGACAGTGTTGACATTAACCAACAGTGGCATGTGGGCACAGGGAGAATTAACATTAAAGTCTCTCAAAACTAAAACCAGGAGCATGACTACACAATGTCACTTGTCTAAAGTAGATATGTGGCCAAAAACTATGACACCAAACAGCAAACTTAGTCTGTCAGCTAATCAGTTTACTGAGTAACGTAAAGAGGGGAACAAAGCATCTTGTGTGCTGAACACTGGGCCGTGGAAAACAGTGTTAGCTGCTCAAGTGCATAAACAGACAGAACCTCTCTAATTTTCGATCAAACCCATAAATTATACGACTATGCGCTGGTCTGCGCAGGCGATCCTGAGAGTAAGGTGCATTTTTTCCATAACGGCTAGCTCACTGGTTAGCTAACTAGGCCTAACCAAATAAAGCCTTTCAAAGTAGGGTACACGAGATGTCTCTCATTTCTAAGTTGGGAGAAAGCGTGCGGGTTTTTAATGTCCGTGATAATCACAACAAAGCGTGAATAAAATATACAGCACAATCTCACCTAACCAACTAGAAAGCTTCTAACATACAACGGCTAAACAGCGTAGCTAGTTAGCATTGGGGTTAACATAACTGGCTCGTAATAATGTTCATTAGAAATCCGACGGTATATGTGTATATATAAACCACTTCTGTATCTTGTTTACACGTTTAAATAAACACCCCCGTGTTGTTTTTATGAACCGAGCTGTGCGTTAGCCTGTAGCTGGCTAGTCGGTACTGCTAAGAGAGGCTACAGCAGTGAAATGAACTGAGAGCAGCGAGAGCTAACGCTTAGCTGCGGTGGCTTTCAGTCCCATTAGCGTCTGGATTAAATCTTGATGAAAGAAATTGCTGGCTGCTCACTGGAGTTTACACATATTATTACAACTGCCCGGCGATTCACATTTAACACTTAACAGTTTAACGTTTGTGTTCGAGTGTTTTTTTTTCGCTTACCTCTTGTCTCCTATTAGGCCCAAACCATTGTAGCTACTGAAAGCCTTTTTCTCTTTGTCTTTTTTTCCCCACTTTCTAACACACGGAGCGCTCTAATTCATGTCACTGTTAAGAATAATAAAAAAACAATAATCTAAAACTGTAGAAGAAAATACGGTTAGCCCGCTTCACCTAAGTAAGCCATGAGCCTGAAGGGCGTTTACACGCCATGGTTTTGTCTGACAAAATTTCCAAATATCTCAAGCCCATTTTTCCAGAGTGGATGTTAGAGCGACCGAGATGTGGAGACCGAACTAGCGAGTCACGTGACCTGTGCGAAGACTAAGGTAGTTCCATTTAGTGAACGAGAAGTTTGATTCAGCCCAGCGAACCGATTCTCTCGACGCCGTTCACTTTCCTGATGTGACATTTGATTCAGCTTAAGGAGCCGACTCTTTCAAACTAGTGCAAACATATGGGTCATTTGATTCAGTTTACGCTCGTTGGTCGTTGTTTCACAATTCAAGTCAACATGAATCTCCCCTCCTGCTTGCATGTACAATGAGATTCTACCAATGGAGTCATGCTCGCTAGCACGTCCTAGAAAGGAAGACAGATTGCACATAAAAGATACACGCGAATTCGGTCAATGCTTTGCCCTTGTTTATTCTTTTAATTCATATTAAGGGAATGACATGGATATCGCACAACAAACGTACTTGTCGGCTGTATTAAAAAGTTCCACCGCAGTTCTTTATGGAGCTGGGTTTTTTACTCACTCCTACTCAAGTTGTGTTTTTGGTGGCTAGTTTGCTTCTACTCGAGTCATTATTCCATTGAGTCATTATTCCATTCCACTATAATACGACAGTTTTGTTACCTGAATTCAGACTACTCTACCCACCTCTGTCTACAGACACTCTAAAGAAGTGTACGTTCTTAAGCTAGGCGACTGTGTTCGACGCCATGCTGTTCATTATCAACACTGTAATGAGCATAAACACATGTGAATACAGTTAGTTGTCTGTCTTTGAACTGCTACACATGGGAAATGGTTTAAAGAGCTCAAGTCAGAGAGCAGGTGTCTTATCACACCACACGGTGGCGCTGTGTGCTTACAGACATTTCCACTGATCGGAGGTGGTCTTTGAGGGTGTTTTGAAGGGTGGGTAGGGGCCACTCAGAGCTAAAAGCATAAACTTTCTCAGACTGTGTATTGATAAAAACACTGTTTTATTCGGGCTGGAACCAGTAGGGTTACTTAGGGGAAGAAGCCCCCCAGGGTGAGATGGCCAGACTGATTCTGAAATTCCATCTGCATGACTTCATTCCATTCATTTTCTATTACTTAGATTATTCAATTTCATTATGAAAACACAAAGTTGTTTATTAGAATGAAACACCATTTATAAGCATCTTACTGGATATTGTACTGGGCTTTAAAAACTTTGGCAGCTCGCCTGAATTACATACACACCTGATTTATTTTTTCATGTCTAATAATAAGTTGCCAGTTATAATACAGTTCCACATATCTATATGAATATATATATATATATATATATATATATATATATATATATATATATATATATATATATATATATATATATACATATATATATATGAATGAATATCATATAGTCATGTAACAATTTTCACAATACTTATTAAAAAAACTATGAGTTATTTCAAAATGAAGTAGGATCATGAGCACAAACTGAGAGAGGCCTCGACTTCATATTGTTCTTTGATTAAAAACACATAATAAAAAATACATAAACTAGAAATGATCCGATTTAATGTAAAAAACAGAATTCTACGTCTCTTAATCTCTTAAATATAAACAGTTTGTGTTTGCTACGGTGCCTGTAAAGCTGGTATATGTAAAAAAGGCCTGTTCTGATAGGCTTGTAACTTAGCTTAGCTTCTTATAGCTTCTTGAACCTGCTGATTCCTTTCCTTGTTTCCCCACTACACTCTGGCAGTGTTTTAAGACTGAGAGGGCTTTATTAGCAGAATTTGAGTATAGTTTACAAACTTATATAATTACACTATAATTAAAATGAGCCCTCCTTGTCTACTTTGGAGCGTCATGCTGAGCCGCAACGTTTCAACAGTAGCCAAGAACAGACAGCCACCACACGGGCAGTAGAAAGTGGGTTTTATGTTTCGCGTTTATATGTTAAAGCGGCAGTTTAGTGGCGTAGCACCTCGAGAATAATCCTTGTCGAAATCTTACCGGTAGATACGTGCATAAAACGCCAGCTAAGATTATTATTATTTCTTATATTTATTAATTTGCCAACCTCTTGTTCGTATTTTCATAACGTTCGGTTGTCATAACGCTTTTGGCTCTAGTAATCGCCACACCATTTAAGGTGGAAAGGGAAAATTTAAACAGGAAGCCAGCTAACATCCTTGTCGAAAAAATCTTATCAGCGATAAAATAATAATTCGGATGTTTTGATAGCTTAAATCATCTTATCCAGGGGTTAATAGTGCTACTAAGCCGAGTCTGTTGTAAACTATCATTAAAAACACAACAAAACGTTTAAATCTTTGGGTTACCACGTTGTAGTAATGATATGACAGCACTAGATATGACTGTGAGAAGTTGCGAACCTAAATTTTGAAAAAATTGAGTGTCGGACATACTATGTAGCACAAATTAACAACCAGGAAACGCAAAGCAGGGTGAATCCTCGCCAGTAGGGGGCGACCAGGCTGTTTAAAGGACAGTGGCTAAAAATATAAACAGGGCATCTACTGGTCAACATGGAGAGCCACCTGTGCAAACCGTAATGATACTTTCTGTATGATGAACTTGTCTTCGCTAGGTGTTGATTTCACGTTTTTTCAAGCTGAGAGTTTTGTGATTGAAGTCGTGTGGACATTAACTGACTGCCGGATGGCGTCATTAACGAGAGGAAAGAACGCCCCCTTAAAAATCCGTCACAAACACTCCATACAGGTCGAAGATGACGTGCCAGCCTGGGATGGCGGCCTGCTGAGAAGCTCACCTCAATTTTTAAACGAATGAAGAAAAACAGTTTGGTGCCTGTGGACTCCAATGTTAGCTAATCTAGCTAACGTTAGCACTCACTGGTACAAACCAATCTGGTCCTTTGATGAAACTCCTGATATAGACTGGGGGTTAGCTAGCTGGCACCAAACTTTGTTTTTCTTTATTTAAGACTTGTAACTCACCAAATTAATTGCAGCCCTTTCGTCTTCTCTCTCTGATTTCAAGGAAAGCGTTAAACCGACAACTGAGGTTTTTTTTATTTATTTAAAAAAGAAAGAGACCAGCACAGTCCCTCTACCCGGATGTGCCAACAAGCAGATTAAAGTTAAAAGTGTTTAAATCCTTTTAAACCACAGTGGTGCCGAAAAAAACAAAAAACGACAGAGAAAATGTTGCTGGAAAGGTGGCTGTCATTTGATTTAGGGGTTAGCGGGCATGTTTGCATTTGCTATTTATGACTGACTTAGCAATCGGACAGGCCGTTATGTCTCCACCACATGAGTTTCTGTTGCAGTCATGGGAAACTGGAGATAACAATGTTCAGTGTCTGATCTGTGAAACTCAGTAAATCAGCTGACAAATGTTAGAACCAAGCTAAACTCCACAGCTCTGGTGCACACTGCAAGCCCTCAGAAAACTGAAGATACAAAGTCAACAGGCTCTTCACCTTCACTCTTCTCTGAGGTGTCCACCTTGTTAGAGTCATCACACAATCAGCGTTTAGTCCACATTATTATTATTAATATTATTAATACAACCAAGAAAATGTAAGAGTGTTAATTAAATGCCAAGTTAAACAGATACATTTTTAAGAGTGTGCACGTAGCTTGACTGTACCTTTTCCATATTTTACAGAAGGTATTTAACCGAAGGCCAGTATCTGCAGATCTAAGATCACGAGTTGGAACATAGAGAGACATACTGTAATGCGCGATGGTGCTAGATTATTTAGAGCTTTGTAGGCTAGAAGCAGAACTTAAAAAGTCTATTCTGAAAGATACAGGTAGCCAGTGCAGTTCCTTTAGAACAGCTGAATCTTGTGAGTTGTAGAGGATGGATTGTTTTTTTAAGAACTCCAGTGAAACAAGCATTTCCGTAATCAATGTTGCTTGTAACACATTTCTGTTTGTTACTCTGAAATAGAAAAGGCCAAATTATTTTTTATCTTGTTCGTATTCATGTTTTTTAAATGAAAAGCTACTTTAGTGACTGTGTTTACTTGTGGGATAAAACAGAGCTCAGAATCTAATATCACTAAATCAGTTAAGTAATACATTATTAACATATTCATGTTTTCAAATGTTTATGCATTGAAGAGTCCATCCATGTAAAAGATCTATTTGATGTAAATCTTAAAATTCATTTCCTTCTGTAACAAGCCCCTTGCTTTTATTTACTCTTGACATTTGACAGATTAATTTAAAAGGTGACAGCACTGACACATAAAAATTGTATTTGTGTTCTTGACTTCCCAAAATATTCTTGTTTCTGTTAGAATACTCATCGAATTCATCAGATTGTTATTTTTTACCCCTTTTTTACTACAATACCCAGGATGCATTACACAACTATGTCATTCACATATCAGCACCCTCATATATCTGCCACTAAGAATGTGTAGTGTTTTTCAAACTTCCACCATCAAGACACATCAAAGAATGATTTTGCTTGTCTTCAAACTGGTTACTCTCATGCTCAAGACCATTGTTGCACCACTGTAAGAGGCTAGTAAGCATGTTTACAACAGATGTAGTGATGGTATAATTTCTCATTATGGCACCTTTACTATTTACAATACAGTTTCTGAGTAGTTTTTAATACTTATAGTATGTAAGATTTATAGTGTGTAGTAAGAATGCATTAATTAAATTGTTATTTTATGAGCTATTCTACACTGTATGTTGTATGATTTATATGTATTATGCTACTACACAGTCATTAAGATTCTTAAAGGGCCCATATTCTGCAGTTCTTCTCCTTGATGTCCACTTATAACATTAGTGTGGTTTAATATACCAAACACCATTTTCCTACCTCTCTGTGTCACTGTAACAGGCTGTTTTTGATACTGTACCTTTAAGACTAAAGATAAATAAGCTTTCTTCAGGTTGTCTGTCCTGTACTGAGCTTCATTCAGAAAAGCATTGCTGAAACTTTTTTAGAACTTCTGTGTGTATTCGGCTGTAGGCTGAATTGGTGGATGTATGTAGGAGTTGGTCCTAATGACAGGACAGAAGCAATTAATACAAAAGAGGCTGTATTTTCAGCTTAACTTCCATATATGAACTGTTTAGACTGGGAAGTGAATGGTAAAGTCTGGAACCTAACCAATGTTACACATTACTTCAGATACTTTTTTTTTTTTTAAATGAGGGAAATAAGATTTTTCATGAAATGCCAGAAACACTTAAGTGCCGACATGTCACCAAAAAATGAACTAACCAAGTCAATAAATTTTTTTTGATGTTGTTAATGTGGTTTCATAAGCGCTCCCCATAAAATGTTAAAATTTTCTCAAAACAACAGTTCATGTTTAAAAAAAAATATGTACCATTTATTTCAGGTGGTCACTTTAGGTAAAACATTGCCATGTTATAAAGTCCATCATCCTGTTGGGCAGGACCAGGTGTGTGTATTCATTTCCAAAATTCTTTTCACATGTCATCTGATTTTTAAATACAACCTCCAACTGCAAAACAGAAGCAGACAAGCACTGCTACACAAAGGCCTATTGTAACGATTTCGAAGAGGGCAGTGAAGAACAAGTTAAAGAAAAAAATGCAACAGCGTAGATTCAGGAAAAAAAAATCTCTGCCCAGTCTTCTGTTTTCGGGTGAAAATAATCAAAACTTTACAGAAACAATAACCCATTTATTTACTGTAAGTAAGCCACCCAGTCTTTGTCTCCTTCCCTTTATGACCACTGCTTTCCATATAACCTGGAAGATTCAGCAGCAGTAAAGTAGCTGAGACAAGGAGTGGGTAGGAATTGGAATTTGAATAGGAACCTTTCTCCCCTACCAGTACAATCAGAGTATATATAACAACTCTAAACTTAAAAAAAATGCACACAGGTCTGTCCTTCATTTCTTCTTTTTCCTTTTTTTGGGTGGGCCCTGGTCAGAGCTGCTGCCACTGGACGAGTCAGAATCAGAGCTGGAGGAAGATGAGGAGGAGGAGCTGGAGGAGTCTTCGCTGTCGCTGCTGCTGCTGTCGTCGTCATCCTCAGATGAGGAAGAGGAGGAGCTGGAAGAGTCACTGCTGTCTGAGGAAGAGTCGCTAGAGGAGCTTTCTGATTCACTACCGCTGCTGCTGCTGGAACCGCTAGAAGACTTGGACCTAAAACAGACACCAGTCCATATTTATCCCAGAATCAATAGAGGACATGCACATGAGATAGCAGTTGGTGGGGGTCACTGCTTACACTGACTGAGTCACAGAAAGACTAAGTGGCAGTTTTATTCAGTGTGAAAACACAAAAACCTCTAAAATGTCAAAGAGCAGTTGTGACTGTACAGATTGAATTAGCAAGAATTTTGAGCTGTCTTGTTTACTAGCAGCCAAAAGATGTTAAATGATGCAACAGTTACATTTGGGCACCTTAGAACAGGCTGTTACTGCTGCACCAGTTAAGGTGGAACTGGAAAATTCAAACACAAAGCTGGACGATAAGATGCTGCCCTTTACAGAAACAACTAGAATGCAGGCATTGAAGCGGGGATTTGAAGTTGCCATTTAAGATAAGATAATCCTTTATTGGTCCCACAGTGGCTAAATTTACTGTGTTACAGCAGCAAAGAGATAGCAAAGCACTCAGTACAAAAACAGATAAATAAACTACAATATAAATAATAATTATAATAAAAATTATTATAATACAATATAAATATATTGTACAATATATTATTTATTTTGTGTATACTGTACTGTTTACACAGTACAGTAGTGCCTTGCTATCTCTTTGCTGCTGTAAATTTCCCCACTGTGGGACCAATGAAGGATTATCTTATTTTGGGTAAGGTATTTAGGAGTTTGGGGTAAAATCATTTACAGGTTATATACTGTATTAAAAACCCATCAATTAAGTATTTAGCTTTGCTCTTTTCTGTTTCTGTAAAATGTCCATGAAGATGAGCCCTGTGGTCTACACCCAAAAAGGGTAATAGAGAGTTTTCCACAGTTTTTCTTGGACAGGAGAACTTAATAAAGCAAGTTTAGGCAGGGCTGGTGCAATCGTCCACGCTGCACAGACAGCAAGCTTATCATTAGCCCATGTAAATTAGCATGAGTAAAAAAAGGTTCTCAACATTTTCCATGTTGTGAACTTTGTTTGATTTTGTTTGAGTACATGTATATGTTCTCTACGAAGAAGAACTGTTTCACTTTTCTGCAAATTTTAGATCACCATTTCTATTTATTTGCAGATATTAACATATTGGGGAAATAAAACAAACTAGACAAATAAACAATAAATGTGGATAGAAGTGTGTAAATTATATCATTCAGACTTTCTTTGGCATCATCTCTTGCAGTGCCACTATCATACAGTTCAGAAGGTCTGCAAGAGTACTGCACCAAAACAATCTGTACTATTAAGAACAGTGTTGTAATAGCTCATGCTTCTGCACTGAGCTACCTGCAATTGAACAAAAAACTGAAAATACTACTGTACCTTTTTTTCTTTGGCTTCTTTTCACTTATTGTTACTGGTCCATGTCTGAGGTAAACATCCGGAAATCAAGGGGTTAGTGGTGATGTCATAAGATTCAAAGCAAAAATTCATTAATTATACAAAAAATATAATACTTATAAATAAATGGAGCCGAGTTACAAGTTCTTGTGCTCTTATATAATTTGTTTAATGAGGTCTGTGGATGACACTGTTGGTCTGAAGGCACACTCCATCTGCTCCTGCTTTCTCCCATTTTACTGCGAGTTGAACAGATTTTAAAGGGGAATTCTGATATTATGTAAAATGGTACATTGAGAAACTTACTGGCTCAAGATTTCTCTACAGGGGTGATAGGAACCAGGAGTTGCTATGTCTACATCGCGAATTTAACCTTTTTAATTACTTTCCAAAACCACCAGTGAATCTATTCATATATATTTTGGTATCACACAGCTGCTTTGATTTGGCTGATATTACAAACTAAAATTTAATCATTTTTATTAGGTGATACTGGGATACTGTGCTAACATTTATGGTGTGCTGCATTTTATTCAGTTTATCACTTGAGTAAACTACACTATTAAAGGGCCTGAGGGGCTTTTTTGCTATTAGTAAATATGCAGTAGGCCTGACAGGAGCACAGTACTTACCCTGCAACATTGGGGGTTTTGTTCTCTACTTCTTTAAGCTTCTTCTTCATCTCTGTTGTCCTTGATGGTCTGTAAAGGTACTTTCTTTTACCGGTGCACTCGTAGGACCAATGTCCATACTCCAGGCACTTCTGGCAGCGAACATGCTGTTTGTTGGCCTCCCTGCAGACAGAGGATAAAAATACTGTGAGAAATCAACATACATTTGCCATAAAAAGCATATATATATAGTATAATTACATCTACACATTTTATTGGGCCCAATTTCCATATAGGTATACTTTGCAGTTACAATTACAGACTGTAGTCCAGCTGTTGGCCCCCTCAATGGACAGGACCATGACAAGTATTATGAGGGTGGCAGATCATTCTCAGCACTGGAGTGGTTGTGGGGTGTTGCTGGAGCTTTTAAACGCCTTAGTCTACCAACAATATCCTGCCAACAAAGCATCCTTTGTCCAGAAACTGACTAGAGCAGTGCATAATCTAATCCACAAAGAAATAACAATGATTTGTGGCTTTGTGATGTCGCAACTTAACGCACTGTGCATATTTAAAGAGGATTTCTCAACAGTTTTAATTTAATAGTTAAGATGTAAACAAAGTTATTTTGGAAACAAAACACTTAGTTCTAGAGAAACCTACTGAGTAGGAAATGTTCATAATGGTAGTTATAGGAACCTGAAATCTGACGAGACTAAAGCCTCTTAACTAAAGCTAACTGTTACACAAAGTTCAGATGAAACAGTTATGGATAGACTGCTGTGTGGCTCAGAACAGTTTTGGCCTAATACTTATTTAAATCAATTCACAGGGCGAGGGGTGCCTTATAAAAAAACAATAAGAAGCAGGCTTTGTGTTTTTCCACCGATTCTACCACTATGTTACTATCACCAGCATGACACAAAAACTGAAAAGACAGAGGTATGTAAACTGGTCATTCTGAATAGTAAATTAAATGTTTGTAGTGAACACTGCAAGCCCTGTTTTCTCACTGTGAGAAATGAGTATGAGCTGTTCCCCTACAGTGAACCACATGAAAACCTCCCCAGATGATTCTAATGAACATAATGACTGAATTTTACAGACTGAACACCATCATTTACAAAAGATCAGCACTAACAACTGCTCGCTCCATTACTCCTGCCTCGCACCTCTAGCGTCACTAGTTGGCTGTACAATTGATTGCCAAAATTATAGTCATCATTTCACATAATTCCGATTTTGTTTAAATTGATGACGTGCATCGTTATACTTCTAGTTCAGGAGTACTGACCACTGATGGTCTAAACTGTTAGATATGAACGTAACAAGGTCCATTACGTCACGGGTCTAACTATCAACTAGCTTTTATATCTGAGATATCTGGACCACTGGACAGACTGTAGCTATATAACTGCATTGTGAGTGAGTGTGAAAGGCTGGAGTGTCTAAACCCGACATTCAACACAGAGAACGAACATGAAGGCAGCAGCCCGATGTAGAGTCTGACAGACAGAGCGAGCTGTGCGGACTCTCAGTGTGTCTGAGAAGATCACAACACCACACAAAGTCTGACAGGCTAATTAAACCAACAAGTACACGTACAAACAGCTACACGGACTTTCAAAGATCCAGAAAACTTACGCCTGTCTCCGGGCGATTAATCTGTGCATAGGCGTCGCCATGCTGGATCGTTTGTGCCGAGTCGCTGTGTCCGGTTTTAATGTGCGCCACCTGCCGGAAAGGAGGCGAACACATCAGCAGTCCGGCTACCGAGGATACAGGCAAGAGTCACCAGGACTATATCCGCGAACAAGGTCACGTGGCTTTAAGCAGACAACAGAGACTCGTAATAATTCTGGTCATTTCAGCAAACCACAGCGCTTTTATCCCCCTCCTTTAAGATTACAGGGAAGTTATGGTCATGTCTGCAAATATGAGGATCTTGTTAATGTTTTAAACATGTTTTCTAATGAGCTGATTCTATTAAAGAAGATTTGTTTGGGGTCTGATCAGCAACATAACCACTCACATCTGGAGTTACAGAACCAGTTTTCTTTGATTATATTTGTCTGATCTGTCTGATCAAATGTAAACTTATATCATGACTTCAGTTTCATTACACAGTTTTCCTCCTGTTCATAAGTAATGCTTGAGTGGGTAATCTGGAGAGTTCCCAGTGGGCCGGCAGTGTTTTGGGCATGTTACTGTGAGCTTATGTATAAACTCACTAATTCAAGCACAACACTCAGTCAAACTATAAATGTTACATACAAGTTAATATATATAGTAATTTCAGGGTTAAACTAGTGACCCCCGCCCCACCACTAGTGACATGGCCCTGGTCTGCTGACTGTAATGTAGCTAGTACATTAGATGAAGCTGAAGTTTGCTCAGGCTCTGTCTGAGATTTCATTGTTACAAAAGCAATTGTAAATGGGTCAATTCAGTTGGTGAAGAGTCACATACTATAGAAAGCTGTTGTGAAGGGTACGTTCATAGTTTACCTGTTCATAGTGGAAAGTGTGAGCATTCATGTCTTAAAAAGTAGGAAAACTACTGGAATGTGTTATTCAACTATATTAATTGGAAAACAGCATGGATTTCACCATATACATTTTGCATCGCCAATAAAGCTACAGTATCTCACAAAAGTGAGTACACCCCTCGCATTTTTGTAAATGTTTTATTATATCTTTTTATTGGACAACACTGAAGATTTGAGACACTTATACAATGTAAAGTAGTCAGTGAACAACTTGAATAACAGAGTAAATTTGATGTGCCCTCAAAATAACTAAACACACAGGCATTAATGTCTTAACCACTGGCAACAAAAGTGAGTACACCCCTAAGTAAAATTGGCCAAATTGTGCCCAACCAAATACAATGAGTGCACATGCTTAGCATCATACCAAGAGGTTGGCTTTTGAAAATAGAGGAATGAGTGCTGCTAGCATTGCTACAGAGGTTAAAGGGGTAAGGGGTCTGCGTGTCAGTGCTCAGACCATACACCGCACACTGTATCAAATTGGTCTGCATGGCTGTCGTCCCAGAAGGAAGCCTCTTCTAAAGATGATAAGACCAACGGTGCATCCGAAATCGCATACTTGAACACTATGTACTACGTAGTTACACTACGTGGAGTTTTCATTGTGCGACTGTTCAGTATCCACGCAACCTTGGATGCACTACGTCCGCCATCTTACCAATGTCCTATGATGCAAGACGTCAGACCACCACCGCTAATTATTTAAAAGCCCCATTTACTGACGGATTTAGACTTTTTGTGACACTGTTTTGTGTGTTTGTCTGAATATATGCTCATACAGTGTCTAGCTGTAGCTTGGAGAAGGAAGAATTTAATCATTGTTTACATCAGAAGTAGTGCTAACTTAGTAGCAGTAGTTCACTAGCTGTAGCTATGTACACACAGGCGACGTACAGCTTTCTGTGTTTTCCTCCACTTGCTCCGATGGAATCCTGGGATAGGACAGTGTGCTGGGGCTGCATACTTAAAAATGTCTGCCGGTGCAGTATGTCATCCGGGGACTTTTCGCTTACTGCTCGACGAACACTGTGTATTCAGACACCCTAGTCACTCTCACATACTGCTTTTGCGTACTGGTGTCAAGCGTGTGTTGCGGCAACCAGGTGAGGAACACAAAGACAAGTGTGCACGACGGTGGGTGTGTCATGGTTTGGGGCTGCATGAGTGCTACAGTTCATTGAGGGAACCATGAATGCAGAGCATGATCCCCTACTGTCGGAAACTGGGCCGCAGGGCAGTATTCCAACATGATAAAGACCCCTGCCTTACTAAAAAACTGAGGGTAAAGGTGCAGACTGACCAAGCATGTCTCCAGACCTAAACCCTACTGAGCATCTGTGGGGCATCCTCAAGCGGATGGTGGAGGAGTGCAAGGTCTCTAACATGCACCCTCTCCGTGATGTCGTTATGGAGGAGTGGAAGAGGATTCCAGTGGTGACCTGTAAAGCTCTAGTGAACTCCATGCACAAGAGCGTTAAGGCAGTGCTGGAAAATAAAGTTGGCCAAACAAAATATTGACACTGTGGGCTCAATTTGGCTAAAAGCTAAAATAAAATATTTACAAACATGTGAGTGGTATACTTACTTCTGTGAGATACAGTAGATAAGTGCATTTGAAGACTCCTCACAATGTATCAGAATCACAGACTGAATATAACAAAATAAATTAGGAAAAGCTACATTAAAAATATACTTCAGGATTTTGATAGTGGGTTGTATATTGACTTATTTCTAATCTAAGTTTCTGAGACATTATGAGAACCAATAGATAATTTAAATAATTAAAAAAATAAAATAACCCTGAAGAGTTAGTTGCCCACACTATATTTTTTTTATCATAAGCTCAAATGTTCACAATAAAAAGTATTTTAGTATGTTTCTGTCTGTCTTCTTGGTAATTTTGATTATTTATTTTAGCTTTTAGCTGGGGAGTGAACAGTACCTTAAGGAACATTAACCGTGTTTACTTTGTTACAGTTTGTTGCTTCCATACTTTATGCAGTTACAGCATTCAACATTACAAGTACAAGTACAATATTTTAAACAAAAGTTGGTGTTTTATCATGCATACAAATATGCATTTTTATGCTGAAGATCACATTTTATATTTGACTTGATTTGATATATATTTGACTTTTTTTCTCCTCTCCTCATGTATCACTCTTATGTTCTGACTTGCCTGTCTTCCTGTCCTGTCTCCCCTTCCACTCTCCCTATACCTTGTACTTGTGTGTTATGGACGGGTTGATGATAATTTCGCTAGTTCTTGTATTTGTGACTGTGTGACAATAAAGGCCTGATTGATTGATTGATTGATTGAAGGATTGGTTACAGAGATACACTGATTGTGGGGCGATATTCCAATATCATGGTGCATTATTATGTTCTATGTATGTTAATATGTTCTTCATCCAAACCTTCCTGGAAGCCAGCAGACACACCAAATGACAACTTAGTGGCAGCCATCTTGCAGCCTAAACTTCATTCTGGTATGGGGTTATTAGCTTGCATTGTGTGCATGCTGCATTTGGGTGCTCATTGGAAGATAGTATATAACTACTTAGGTGAAAAATACAGCTTTAAATATGTTATATATTTTACATTGCTTATTGAACGATATGTACTTTTTTTTTTCTTTTTTTACATTTTCCGTTCCTGGAAAAACTTATGTATATGTCGGACACTAGTTAATCCATTAACCTCATGCTAACATGCTGACCACAATACAGTAATATGATATGACACAATGGAATAAAATTAAATCCAATACTGGCCATGCAGTGGACTGGCGACCTGTCCGTGGCATTACCCTGCCTTTGCCCAATGACTCTGGGATTAGCTCCAGCCCCCCACTTGACCCCAACTAGTGGGATAAAGCGTAAGGTACTGGATGGATGGAATATGTTGCACAGTTACATCCCAGGCCAATTTAACTAATGCCATTGGCCATATAATGCTTCTGATATATCTGTCAGGTATATCTCATCTGGTATATGATTGAGAATCCCAAATGTCCAATATGCGAATATGATTTTGTTTGCAGTTTAGGTACAGTTACCTGCGGCAAAATTGTTATTTCACTCAAAAGCAGCATTAGGAGTTTAGTTGGTGCTTGACTGATTTTCTTGTATTTTAAGTAAAAAAGTTAGATAGTACAATGTAATATTTTATATTGAAGTTATAAGTCGTGTTTACACTTGGACTTCTTTTTAAATGAAGCATTATACAATGCAGCCACTGTAATCATTTACATATATTAGTAAATAATAACATATGTAAATGATCACAGTGACAAAAAAAGCATGTAATTCAAGTCTATTAAAGTTATGAATTGTCATTAACAAAGTTAATTATTTTTAAATACTTAAACCTACATAAATATTATCGTTTGAATTCAAGGCAAACAATGAAACAAAAAAAATCAATCACAAATGTTGTTCAACTGTAAACTTTTTGGTATCTGCTGTGAAATGAATGTGTACGGTATGTAATGATACAAGAGAAGAATGGAAACATGGCCCACACAGACCTCAAACATTAATACCATATGAATATATAATAATAGATTCTTCTATGTTTCTGCGCCATTAAATCACTAAACAAAGCCCGTCAAGAGTGGATTGATGTAACATACTCTGTTCTAGAGAAACTGTAAATGAGAATTTGTGGTGATAGTAACCAGACTTTTTCTGATCTTTTCTTCCCACAGAAAGCTATTGCACAAATGCACAAAGTTGACAAACACATTACTCTATGTATGGGATATTGTTTTAAGACTATTCTGAAATACATTTGGAGAAGATTTTAGGCTAAAATGTGTCATTTTAAAACACAATTTACCTATCATCAACATATGAAACTCAGGAGACATGTCAATTCATTGGCTGTTTTCGGAAAGTAAATAAAATGGCAGCATTTATATTGTAGACATTATGATATTACGACCCCTGGTTCCCATCACCACCACTATAAATAAATCAAATCAGGCTGAATTAATTAAACACTCTGATTTAATTAAGTAGAAATAATCCATTTAAAGGTGTCCAAAAGTCTTGAAGACCCCACCATACCCTACTCATATACACTTGCTTTGCCTCTTTTAGCACATTTCGGCTCATGATCTAGCTAAAAAACAAGCTCCCCGTGGGCTTGGACAGGCGTGTAGATTTGGCAAAACACAAGCATGTCCACAGCATGGGGGTCATTAGAATTGGGATTAGGAGCCCCTGATTTAGGTTTTAGGAAAAGGCATGAGGGATGTGATACATTCAAGATGTTGCCTTTTTGATGGTTGACATCATTTGGCTTTTCCTTAAAGGGCCTGTTGGCTACATTTTAAAGGCAGGAAACAAATAGTAAAGTGTGTGAGTTTTACTGCTCTCTTTGGAAAATTCCAAGGTAGTTTCACAAAGGGAGATTCCACTGATATTTCAAAATTCCCCATAATTAAATTGTAAAAAAAAGGCTGCATAATTGGGTGTGGCAGGGATGTTTTAAAAATGTATTTAATAAATCACCAACAATTTGCAATGCTTAAGAGAAGATCACTAAATAACGGTAGACTAATTTACCTTCACATAAAATGGACATTTTGTATCACCATTTTTCTTGGTTTCAGACTGGATTTTCAAGACTCAGGTGACCAATGTAGGTTCACTGGTCATTTGGGTAGTAAATAAAACAGCTATGTTGTTGATGTAGACATTATGCCGCCTGGTTCCCATCAACACCAGAGAAAAGGCTTTATTTACATTTCAACATTTAAGTAATGTGAATCTACTTGTGATAAAGGAGTAGTAAATAGTAAATGGTAAATCTGTAAAAAAAACGCCTGGTAAAGAAAGACCAAAATATTGCTGTAAAACAATGCACCAGTCATCAGGAATATTCATCCCTGCCGCATGAAATAACTTTGGGCAGCTAGCGTTTATCAGCTAGACGTTTATCAGCACCACCGTCAACAATTCTGGTAAGTTGTATGTTAAAATCCTAATAATTTAAAATTTAAAGCACTGGTGGACGTGTCCTATTACTCGCCGGCGTCTAAACCGTTCTGGAAACTTCCGGAGTTCTGTTGAATTTTTGACGTCGTGAACGCGCGCCGATCCTCCGGCCGCTTTCGTCAGCGAGCGCGAGGAAAGCTCGAGAGCAATCTAGAAGCACCGAACTCTCGCGATAGACGTATGAAATTCGGCGTGAACTCGGCGAGGCTGTGTGTTCCAGCGGCCGGTGCGACTGACTGTGCTGCGGTCAATGGAGCGGTGCGGAGAAGAGAGAGGAGTTAGAGCTGATTCTCCGACTTTTATACGCTTTTAGAGTCTGACTTCACCTTTCCTCGAGTCCGTCATTTTAAGAAGACGCTTAAAGTCACCGTTCCGTAGCTGGGTTACAACTTGGTTTGCACATTTTACTCTGAAGATGTCAGTGGTGGGATTTGATGTGGGATTTCAGAGCTGTTACGTTGCTGTGGCCAGAGCCGGCGGAATAGAGACCATAGCAAATGAGTACAGCGACAGATGTACGCCGTAAGTACCTTTACATTAAGTCGTTCCTTTCATAGGTTCGAGTCTTACTGCTGTCCAGCTACTTTCTTCAACAGCTGTGTACGACATCGGTTTGGAATGAGCAGCAAGACAACTTGGTTATGACTGCGGCTTAGAGAGAGCTCGAGAGCTCCTTAACCTGTCTGTTCAAATGAACAGCTAGCTAATGCAGTCAGCTCGATTTTTACATGTCGATGTGTAAGAAAACGTATCCTTTATAGTTTCACAAATGAGTTGTAAATTCTCTCCTTTAAGAGGTTACTAAAAGAAGATGAAAGTTAGCGTTATATTATAAAATCTACCTTGTGCACATGGCTAGGTTGGCTAGCCCTCGTGCTCGGTAGCGCTATATTTTGCCCGTCTGCTTTTTAAAAAGACGAACTATCACAAACAGAATCACCTTCAGATCGCTCATATTAATGTGATAAGACTGTAACGGTCAGTTTACGTTATGATGGTATGCGAGGTGCTGTTGTGTGTTAATAACGTTACTGTGCTGTTGCTACGTGCTAAGCTAGCTAACGTTAGCTGGCTAATGTGGGCTGGCAAGCTGCGTGACGCCACCGCGCTGTGTCGCCGGCAAGAAAATTCTAGAATATTTTTTTCGTAACGTTAAAGTCGGAAGGTGACAACATAAACCTAACTAATCCATAAAACTAAGTCGTCACGGACCTGTCAGTGCAATCCAGTCTTGAACTGCTTAGAATAGGACTGCGTCGCTGACTATAGTGGTAGAACAATAAAGTTTAATTCACGTTACATGTACAGTAACGACTGTGAAGTCATTCTCTGCTTAAGAATGAAAATAAAACAAAGAATGTCAACAGGTGACTTTTGACATCTGTCACCTCTTTGTTAAACTGGAAAAGCAGAGTGCATCTATCAGGATATTTCTGACGTGGGGACGTCTTTGTGATCCTAAGACGGCCTCCTATATATGTCCGCTTAACACATTTTAAAAATCACGTGGTTTAGTTTTATGTTGATGACAGTTGTGTGAACAGACAGTTAAGATATCTGCAATCTGGAGTTGCCCCTGAGGGCAATGCAGCATTTTTATCTGGGAGTAGTAGTGATCCTTGAGGTTTAGTTTAAAACCATTTCACAATGAACCAGAATTATCTACGGAATGAAAAGAAGTTACAGTTTTGATATGGTGTCATCATGCAAATGTGTATTGTGTTGCAGAGATATCTACTGAAGTTAGTTGCTAACCAGCTAGCCCCTGCCCATCCTCTCCCCTAATAACACTTTGTACATCAGGAGGTGATAGTAAGTCACTGTAGCGTTGAGAGGATGAAGAAGTAGTAATGCTGGCATATTCCAAACTCTTGTCAGTCATGCCGAAGATCTTGCTCCTGGTTAGATCATTTTAGTAAACGTAGCCAATAAAAGGAAAAGAATATGCAACAATATCTGAATCTCTTGGCAAACAACAATTCTATTGAGCACTGCAAGCCTGCACGTGTCAGGAAACCACTTTCTGCAGCAAACAAACGTAAAACAAACATAAATATAAGTAAGGAAAATGTTAACATTGTTGCTCTCTTTAAGCATGACGCAATTAATCTTGAATGTTGATGCAATGCGATTCCTCTTGAACTATATGGTAATTTAAACACATTTAAAATGTTTTCTTATTCACAATATTTAATCACTTTTTTTATAAGAATAGAACAGTGACTGTAACCAGTTTCACATTATAGGCTGCATAGTTTAGATTAATTAATCACTTTTAGAATTGATTGTCACTTGTTTTTTACACCCACGCACCACAGAAACAGTTTAAGCCCGATTCAGTTTTAATTGGGGTTTTGTGGATTTTTCAGATACAGATTAACTCTGTCTAAAGTACACAAATATGAATGCTACTCTTTATAACTGAGTTGTAATAAGGTCTTTGGCTGCTTCTAGTTCTAGTTACATTTTAAAGCTGATGTCTGTTTTAGTATCAGAATTAAGGGTTTCTCTTAATTGTAGGTCACAGTAATAAGGCTAACTGTCATCTCATTAAAAAGAATGTGACACTTGGAACAGTAACCCACCAAAGAATTAGCACCATTTAGAATGCCGTAATATTGAGGGATGCTAGAACTTGCATGCAGCTTCCTGCTTCTGAGAAACTGGAAGCACGATAACTTTCCATCTTGCTTAATTTCTGAAACTTTTTTTAGGTCCTTTGTGTCTTTTGGACCTCGAAATCGGGCAATAGGTGCAGCTGCCAAGAGCCAGGTAAGTATTCATTTTGTTTTTGTAGTTTAAACTATAAACGGTGTTTATGTTTATTAATTATTAACTTTCTCTTGCAACAAAGGTGGTCACAAATTGCAAGAACACCGTCCAAGGCTTTAAGCGGTTCCATGGCAGGGCATTCTCTGACCCGTATGTGCAGTCAGCAAAGTCCAGCCTGGTGTACGACCTTGCCCAGATGCCCAATGGGACTACTGGCATCAAGGTAACTTGGTTATATTAATTTGAATGGTCAAGCAGTTGGCCTGCTGTCCATACCCTGTTGCTTCCTTTTGCACTTTTTTTTATATATATAAAGTTTTGCCTCTTGTTTCCTGTGTCTATTCTACCAGGTCATGTACATGGAGGAGGAGAAAGTGTTCAGCATTGAGCAAGTCACCGGCATGTTGCTCACCAAACTGAAAGAGACAGCTGAGGCTGCACTCAAAAAACCAGTGGCGGACTGTGTCATCTCTGTATGTACTCTCAGTGATTAAATAAGCATGCTTTATTTAATGTAATGCTTGTTGTTAAGTTACTGTGCACACTCAGCTGTGTTTTGTCAGGAATCTTTTCTTTTGTGCCAAGTAATATAACCTGTCATTAACTCGGTTCTGCTTTTTGTTTAAGTGCTGATTGTGACTAAGCACAAAGACTAAATTCATTGCCCTCATTTTTTTCTTTTTCAGGTTCCCTGCTTCTTCACTGATGCTGAGAGGAGATCAGTTATAGATGCTGCACAGATTGCAGGCCTCAACTGCCTGCGACTCATGAATGAGACCACTGCAGGTAACTTTGTCATAATGGCCTAATAATGACTTATGACTCATTGATTTATATGATGTTTATGTAGTTGACATGTAACTCTTTTTGTTGTAGTTGCTTTGGCGTATGGTATCTATAAACAGGACCTACCAGCTCCTGAGGAGAAGCCCAGGACAGTTGTGTTTGTGGATGTGGGCCATGCTGGTTACCAGGTGTCTGCCTGTGCCTTTACCAAGGGAAAACTGAAGGTAAGGGTGATGTCAGTTACATCAGTTATGCAGTATGGAAACAGATATTGAAATCTGTTTAGTTAATAATAACTTAACACTTCATCCTTCAGTATGTTCAGAAAAGATTGTTTCATATGAATGCTGTCACTTATTATTTCCCTGTAGCTCATTATGTATTCTATTTTCTAAACCCAGTATCATTTCTGTCTCAATCCCTCCAGGTTCTTGCCTCCGCGTTTGACTCTGAACTAGGTGGCAAAGACTTTGATGAGATGCTGGTTCAGTACTTTTGTGATGAGTTCGCCAAGAAGTACAAGCTGGATGTGCGCTCAAAGCCCCGTGCCTTGGTGCGCCTGTACCAGGAGTGCGAGAAGCTGAAGAAGCTCATGAGTGCCAACTCCTCGGACCTACCGCTGAACATTGAATGCTTCATGAACGACATCGACGTCAGCAGTAAACTTAATAGGTCAGTCTCCTGGCAACCCCTCATCAACGCTAAATTTAGACAGTTATGTGGGCTAAATTAGGCCCTGACTAGGACTGGCGGATATGTTTGTGTTCATCCCTGCATGTGCATCATGATGTAAGCAGCTGCTTTGGTTTGAAATCTGCAACTAAAAATAGCCCAATGACATTCTTGTTCCAGAGGCCAGTTTGAGGAGATGTGTGCAGGGCTGCTGGCCAAAGTGGAGGGTCCCCTACGCAGCATCATGGAACAAGCCAGTGAGTAGAAGCTCTGTGTCCATATTATTTCCACCTGTTTTGACTGTTTGTCACCGAGAACTTGAACTGACCACCTTGTAATGTCTCTTTTAATAATCTCTGACCTCCCCAGAGCTAAAGAAAGAGGATATCTATGCAGTGGAAATCATAGGAGGCGCCTCCAGGATCCCTGCCATTAAAGAACGAGTCAGCAAATTCTTTGGGAAGGAACTGAATACAACACTTAATGCGGATGAAGCCGTGGCCAGAGGCTGTGCGCTGCAGGTATGTGTCTTGTCAAGTCAGTAGCGTCTCAGGTGGGTGCTAGTTCATGCTTCTTTATTTGTAGTGCACTGGACACACTGCACCGACCCCCAATTCAAAGGGAATGATCTTGCATACATTAATCTGTCTGGCCTGGATTTTATTAAGAGAACAGTTCACAGACAGCTTTGTTTTTATTTATGACGTCTTTAAGTGTCAGTGTGTCTTTATTATCCCTGGTTTGCAGTTCAAGGTCTCGTTTAAACTGTACTGCACAGACCCTGTATGTGTTAAGCATACCTTAAGCTGATGAATGTGTGGCTTGTTCTTCTCTGGCTATTCAGTAGTAACAACCTCTAGTGTTTCTTGGTGATTAAGTAAACTCGTTTTGATGTTTTTTTTGTTTTGTTTTTCTCAGTGCGCAATTCTGTCACCTGCCTTCAAAGTGCGTGAATTTTCCATCACAGATGTAGTTCCTTACCCCATCTCACTTAAATGGAATTCAGCAGCTGAGGAAGGGTTGAGGTCTGTTAACTGTTTATTAGCTTATAATTCTTATTCATTTATTAGTAGCCTACTGATTGCAGCGTTTCAAATGAGTGCCAGTTTTTTTTTTGGCTAAACTTTTCTGCACTCATCCTTCCCATCTCTTTCACTCACAGTGATTGTGAGGTGTTCCCAAAGAACCATCCAGCACCCTTCTCTAAAGTATTGACCTTCTACCGCAAGGAGGCCTTTCCCTTGGAAGCCTACTATAACAATCCAAAGGAGCTGCCATATCCAGATCCTACCATAGGTACATTATTCGGAGCTTTATGTATAAATTATTTGATGCAGTGATAAATCTGTAACCCAAATCTGTCTGTATTTGAGAAAGCCTGTGGAAATATTTAATTTCATAGTACATTAAAACATTAGAACATTTTAACACAGCATTTAAATTTTGCTGAGGTGGAAGTGTGCTTTTCCATTTTTTAAGTAGTGGCTTAATGATGATAGGAAGTTTGTTTACATTGATTAAACATGGACAATTGAACAGCGAAGGACAGGGCTATGATTTTTTTTTTCTTTCCTCCCCTCCACTGTCTGCAGGTCAGTTTATAATCCAGAAGGTGGTGCCACAGGCATCAGGTGAAAGCGCTAAGGTTAAGGTGAAAGTGCGGGTCAACGTCCACGGTGTCTTCAGCGTGTCCAGCGCCTCCCTGGTGGAGGTCTTGAAGTCTGTTGAGGGAGAGGAGCCCATGGAGACAGACCCAACTGCCAAAGATGAAGAGGTAACACCCTCTCATTACTATATGGAAATGAGCTAGGGCTTTATCCAATTCTCATTGTTGTCAGTGGAATTCACCACAAAAGTATTTACCATGCTGAGAAACATAGAAGGCATGTCTGGACACAGTTGAGTGAATCTCAGCCTGCGTTGTGTCTTGTCACATTGGCTTTATTAATCAAATGCATTATTTGTTGTGGTGTTTTCATGCTTTGCGAAGAACAAAATGCAGGTGGACCAAGAGGAGCAGAAGAACCAGACTGATGGTTCGAAAGAGAATGCAGATAAGAAATCTGACACAGAAGACATGGAGGTGACTAAAACTGATTTAACATTCATAGGTCTATTAACGGTCCAAATGCATAGATGAAATGAATAGAAACAGCCCCTATTTTTTTATGTTTATGGTTGTAAAATTCCTTTTTGGTGTTAATATCAAAAGCATACAGTTTTTCAGTCTGTTGCTGAAGTTTGCAATCAGGTGGTATTAACCCAAAAAGTGATAAATTTTTCTGTTTGTACACACATTGTGGTGTGATCTTTAAACATGAAAGGGGTTTTCCAAATAGGCCATAACACCTCAAGCTGCAAGTCACATGATTCTGTTGCACCTCATCTTATTTCATGGAATACAGCGTATACAAAATAGTGTTATGCCAAATGTTTCCTCCACAACGCTACACTCCACAAAAGTGACCAGCTTGAATACTGTATTGGCAATTCTCTTATTAGTTGGCCCAGGTGGCCAGTGACTGGAAACAACTGATCCCACAGATGGTTTAGGCATGACATAGTTGCTTTTGACATTCTTAGATGCCTGATTCAAAGCTTGTTTGAAAAAAGCTCTGCTACCAAAATTGTGTGTTTGAATTCCCAGATGTAAGTGAACGTATTCAGAGATATCTGCCCTCTTTAGGTGGGCTGTTGCTAGTCCCATCTTGCATTTCTAAGCAAACAGGGCTTCCATAAAACATGGCAAATAGCTGTAAAAAAAACTTTTATTGAACTCAGTACCTGAGTTACATCTTTTAGTCTTGCTTGTTTCAATGCAGCATCTGATCTTGCCAGGCTTTGCCAAGTTTTTTCTGCATAGCTGTAGTGGATGGAAACGACGTAATTTGCTTTTATTTTCATATATATGCAAATTTCATAAATATTCATTATTTGCAGAGTTTGAATAGAACCACGGCTAATGTGACACACATGCAGCTTGTGTAGTTTGTCTGTGTTAATTTTAATGTAATATCACTTTGATCCGTTCCCAACTGTGGTCTGTAGACTGCCTTTCTACAGTCTTTTATTTCATTAACCGACCACATGATTACAAGGATTTCCCTTATACAGACAATGTAATACTGCAACACAGCACTGCTTTCTGAATACTGAGTTCAACCTAAAGACTGGTTGATTTCTGATATATGAACATCCAGATGCATACTCTTTTATACTAATCATAATAAATATTGTGTTAGAAGAGATGTTTCAGTCTGGGTCTTGCGTGGTGCATGTTCTGGAGAAACTATCCTTATTACTTTATTGTGCAGTTATGTTTATGTGAAATAAGTCTTATTCAGTATTATAAGTAACCGTTGCCAAGACCTGTAGGATGTTTATGTTTGTGAGCTAGTTTCACTTTCACAGATGGAGTTTATTTAGCGTTGCAGTGAGATTTGTCGCTGTTAGCATTTGGTGGGGTGTTCGAGCTGTTAGAGCTCTGAGTTTTTAAGCTAAACAAGCAGAGTAAAGGTGGTCTATACTGACCATTCACTGTATATTCAACATTCTCTCTTTGATTTCTCATTAAATAAGCGTGCAGAACACAGTGTGCAAAAACCACAACCAAATATAGTTCAGAAGTATCCTTGTTATCCTGGTTATTTTTCTGAATGTGAAAGTTTCCAAACAGATTGCTCTTTAAAAGGGGCATCTAAAAGTGTGCACCCGTACAGTTTTGACATTTTAACACATTTAAAGCCGTAGAGGCTGTGGTGGTTATTTAGGGTGGTTGACGACTCACTAAATGGATGCTGTTACTGTGCTGAATGTGAACTGTTGGTGGTAATTTTACAGCTGCAGAATGTCGCACTGTGCATATGTACATTACATAATTTATTCAGTAAGTCTGGTGTAAAGTGTCATAAATGTGGGATATTTTAAGGGGGACTTATTTAATAGTGTTAAACATGTTACATGTGAATGTCAAAGGAGGCAGTGGGGTATGCAGCAGGTTAAATGTCTACAGTTGTACAGGACATAAAGTCGGGGAACCACTGCGTTAAGCAATCTTGACACCATAACTTAAAAACATATATTATGTTATTTTAAAACATGATATATGCAGAATATCTGAACTGAGCTGAATCTGTTTCAGACCTCAGCTGAGGAGAACAAACAGGAAAAGAAGACTGATCAGCCTCCACAAGCCAAGAAACCCAAAGTGAAGACAAAGACTGTGGACTTGCCGATAGAGTACAGCCTGCATTGGCAGCTGTCTAATGATATGCTCAACCTTTTCGTAGAGAATGAGGTAACACATGTTATTAAACAAACAGTAAATTAATTGTATAATTTCCAGATTATTCACTGGCGACTAAATATTTTGCACTGTACTGATACAGACTCATCTTGTATAACGGGTCTAAAATCTTAGCATTATGCAGCTAGGAGCCTGTAGCTCCAGGTTTTTCATACTGTATGTTATACATTATACACTTTTTGTCATGTTACTGGTATTGTACTGTGTTGATGTTGTGTTTTGTACAGAAATACACATCTACCTCTCCAGTTTGTGGCCAACTCCATCATTTATTGGATTAAAAAGCGGCAGTTGTGATCTTCATATGCTGTCTGCAATCTAATTTAATTTTTAATTTTATCTCTTCAGGGAAAGATGATCATGCAGGACAAACTGGAGAAGGAGAGAAATGATGCCAAGAACGGTGTTGAAGAGTATGTGTATGAGATGAGGGATAAACTTCATGGAGTGCTGGAGAAGTTTGTCAGTGAGGCAGTAAGTCCCAAAATCATGTTTACACATAGATGATACTGCTTCAGAGCTCATTTGGAGAATTGTACCTAGAAAACAAAACTGGTCTACAATAACTTATTAACCAATGCTTTAATTGTTCAGGATCGAGATGCTTTCTCTCTTAAACTTGAGGACACTGAAAACTGGTTGTATGAAGAAGGAGAGGACCAACAGAAACAAGTGTACATTGATAAACTGGCTGAGCTGAAGGTGGATATGCATGCATTAATTTGATCAATATTAATAATGTTCTTTCATCATATATTGAATAATAAGAATGTTCAAGAAACAGAAAAAGACAAAGCTTGTTTTTGTTGGTAGAAATTGGGGCAGCCCATTCAGGAAAGAGCCGTGGAAGCAGAAGAGAGACCAAAAGCTTTTGAGGAGCTTGGAAAGCAAATCCAACAATATATGAAGGTTATAGAAGCTTACAAGGCAAAGGTAATAATCTTATTTGTACAGTGTACATGGCAGTATGCAGTTGTCTAAGCCATTAAAACAAAATAGAGTTACCTCTTATTTGTACCTTCTCTTTTGTTTTTGTTTTTATTTTTTTATTAAAAAACAGGATGAGCTGTATGACCATTTGGACGAGTTGGAGGTCTTGAAAGTGGAAAAGCAGGTGAACGATGCCATGACCTGGTTGAACAGCAAAATGAACCAGCAGAGCAAACAAAGTCTTACAGCAGATCCTGTAGTCAAAGCTTGTGAGATTCAAGCTAAAACCAAGGTAAGAGATATTAAAGATCTTTGTTAGAAACAAGTGGGGCTGCAACAAATGTTCAGTAAAATTTGACACATACAACAAAAGCATTCACTAATGGAAAACCTGTTGGGTAAACCAAATCTTTTAACCTGCTCATTCCAAATGTCCTGTGTACGGGATATTTTTCCCCTAGGTATGGTAACTTTATATGAGGTACATTTTATTATAATTACATTTATGTTTCTACAGAACCCAGTTTTTCTATTTATGTATAATTGTATGTGTATTTAGGAGTGACAGTAGATGTGTGGATATCTGTGTTGAGAATTTTACACTGTGAATAAGCTAATAAAATCTTAAAAAATCACAAAATATCACAATAATAATAATAATTAACAAACCCAAACAAAAATCTAAACATTTTCAGCATTTCAGTAAACCTATTTCTGAAGCTCAAAAACATTATGACACTGGGCTGGCATATAAAATGTATATAATATGGTATAAGTATGTTTAATACCAGACACTATTAAATGCTCCTACAGTAGTATATTTTAAAAAGTTACTTAAGACACTTTAACCTTTTAAATGTAATAACAATATAAATTATTTATTATTATTATTATTATAATATTAAATGACACTATGGCCTTAATGTATGTTTTGTAGCTTAAGTAATGTGTACTGACTTTTTTTCTTCTTCAGTGGCCTGAATTTTTCTGATAATTTTAGATCTAGTGGTGTAAATCAGTGTAAATGCTTCATGTTAAAAAGTTTTGGTTACTATAAATTATGTTTGAAAAAATGTTGTCTACTAAAAATATTTTAGTAGACAACAATGCAGAAGTCTAAGTAGTCCCAAAAGTTCAGCTAGTTTTATGTTGATGATATGTTTTATGTTTGTAATTGTTTTCTTTTTTGTTTTGTTTTTTTGAAAGCTCTCACATTTAATGTGCCTAAATCCAAATGTTCATTGTACTGGACACTGCATTTTGTATTTTCCTCAAAAGAAAAAAAAAGAATATTTGCATGATATGTTATTTAGTACACTGCAGTGAGTGCATACACTTCCTTTGAGAAACATGGAAACATTTAGTCAAGTGAAACAATAAACCTGTCACCAGAAGCACCGAGCCAAAAGCTCTGCATACTGGACACATTGGAGATTGTAGTGGGCATAGCTTGCAAGACTCTCATAGTTTTGAGAGTATGGGTTTAAACTCAATGCAGTACAATATTTTTTTATATTACTGTTTTCATAGCTGGTTGAGTAGAACGGTGTTTTCAGTTGCATTTATTACTGACAATAGCTGGAAAATTAATGCTGTGATTAGAGCAACATTTCTCGACATGGTTAATAGTTTCAGCCTAGAAGCAACTAGTGAAACTGCTGAGCTGCCGTCCAGTAATCTGTTCAAAATTCCGACTTTAGCTTTGCACTGTTGTTTAAAGTTTGTGTTCTGTTTTCTAAACGTTTATGTCCTGTTCAGGAACTGTACTCTGCTTGCAACGCCACTGTGTCTAAACCCAAGCCCAAAGTGGAGCCACCCAAGGAGGAGAAAGCACCCGAGCAGAATGGCCCAGTTAACGGACAGGAGAGCTCAGAACAGCCCAACAGCCCAGGGAAGGACCAGCCTGCCCCAGAGTCAGCAGAGGCAAAGCTGCCAGAAATGGACATTGACTAATTTTCTTAGTCAAGCCTCTGCTTTCTTCCTACTCCTACCTTCTTTCAACCCACCTCTCTCATGCCTCGAAAACATGACTGAAACAAACTAAAGTTAACATCTCAGCCTGATTGTTTCTGATGAAACTGTCTGCCAACTCCTGAAAATACTCTCGAACTTGGCCTGTTTCTTTAGCTTTTGTTTTTGATGTATAAAAAAAAAGATTACACTTACATGTGCACATCCATTGGGCTGTGTTCTCACATTAAAGAGAAAAATTGAGTTCAAGATGGGAATTCTGTTCTGTATCGCTGTGAACCATCCACAATTGTGGTTCCAATGTTTGCAAATAGTTATTTGGGGGGCATCACATTTAATGTTTTTTTTTTCTTTATTGTTTGAGGACTCTCTTGGCTTTTAGGATGTGTTGCTTCTAGATTGATGTATCACTTGAGGTTCTTGTCACTCTGAAGAGTCAAAGTGAAGTATGGAAGCACTGAAGAGGAGTATAATAGTAGTTGACCAAATTGAATAGTAGTTGCAGCGGTATTAAATGTCCACTGTATGTTGAAGTAGATTTACGTTACTGTTGTGCAGTATTTCATTGTACAAGGCACATCACTTTGTGGCTCCGGCTTCAAGTATGGTTGCTTTCTGGAATATCCCTGGAGTTTTTGTATTTCTACTCTGCTGCCAGTGTGAATGGTGGAGACCAAGTTTGGGGTTTTTTCCCCACTCCAAAAAAAAATAAATCATTAATTTTTGGTACATTGATATGAGAATTGTTTGAAATGCCTGCTACAGCTCTTTTTGGAGGCAGAAATCTACTACAGTCCCTGTAAGAGGTGGTACAGTTTCTTCTCATTTTTCAGAGCTTTTCCTTGTGAAAAGAAAGCTTGTACATAGTGGTTTGGTTTGCAAAGTATTTATGCTTTCCATTTCGCTGAGGTGAAATAAAGGATGATTCAGAAGGATTACTGACCATTACTTCTGAGCAGCTAGACTTTTTTCTGGAGCTTCTGTTTATAAACAGGAAGAGAATCATCGATTTCCAGTGTATTTTAAACAGTGTGTCACCCTCACCAAGTCAAGAACCTTCACTCTTACTACTGCTCCACTATGCAGCACACTACAGCTTTTAGATATGTACACTACTTTACATTTATAAATTCCTGGTCATCCAGTGGTCATGAATTTTGTCCTCCTTTGCTGCAGTCACAGTCTCTACTCATATAGGAGGACTTTACATTAGGAACAGTCCTGTAAGGAATTGATTACATTCAGCCACAGGGAAGTCTACTGATTTTGGGTGTTTTAGTTCACAAAAAACACTCCAAACTCATTCCAAAGATTCTGCATGAAGCTCCATAACCCCAGAGATCCACCGTTCCACAGCACAATGCTGGAAAGCTAATACATGGCATGTTGGCCTTTGGCTCAAGTTTGTCTGCTCCAGAATGATGCATTCTATTGACGCTGCTTTTCTACAGCGATTATGCAAAGTAAATAATAGGTGCACCTTACAGTAGCTTTGTTCATTAATAAATGTGGTGAGTCAGACTGTCTGAATCTGCTTGTACAATCTTAAAAACTTCTGCACTTCTTCTGTGTCACTACTCAAACTAAATCAAATTTGCAACATTGACCCAGTGAAGGCCTTTGTATAAAGAGTTCATGATATTTTTCCATTGTGTTATGCTTAGGCGATTGCTAGGTCAAATTCAAACTCCAACCAATAGGTGCAACATATTTAGAAAATACACAGTCCCTGCTCCTCCCTCTTCAAGTACTATCAGTTTGTTCTTCAATTCTTATACTCAGCTGACAGCTGCATCTGGCATTGGAAAGCAGTGCAAATGGTTTTCTTCTATTCACATTACTTCTTTTGTTTGCCGCTTAACATGGAGTCTTGGCATGAGCAGGAGCCAGCAGTCAATATAATAGGTGTTCCCCAATTGCTTCAACCGTTGTTGCATTTACTCTTTCTTTTACTGGATACCTGTCCTTGGGTTATCTGACTGGGAGCAGCGCCTTCAACATAATTGACAAGATTACAAATGTTCTCAGGACAGTGCTACTTCCCCATCCTCTGGGGTTAGACTTTTAGCAGACTTCGTTTAAAGGAAAGCAAGGCTTTACAAATACTAATACATTCTAAAATTTGTGTAAGCATTCCAAGATTGTAAAAAATTACTATTTATTTAATGTTTTTAGTCCAATCAATTGAAACTCGCTGTATTAAACTGTATTAAACTTAAGGCATCTAAAATTCTACTAAATAAAAAAGTTAACATGTAAATTAAGGCATTCAGAGTGGTTGATGCAAAATGCTCCATTTCAGAGAGAGTCAGAACTGTTTACAGTGGGGAGGATAGGAACATCTGCAGACGTCTGCAGAGTTTGTCTCACAAAAGATTATCACATAGAATGGTTAGGAATACACTGCCTGGTGTCTCACATGTTGATGTTTTATGATATGTTTGTTTTCCCAAAGTAAACTTATTTGTTCAGATTTTCCACTAGTTTACCATCATCAACAAATAAAAACTCAGATATCACATGTAGGTTTGCTGGTGGGTTTGGATATTTGTCTTGAACATTGTGACACTTGGTTTCTGCTAGCACCTGTGTTAATTGTCAGCTATTCTACAGTGAATCACTTCACATCATACCACATCTCAAATTCATAAATTCTGAAAAAATAATAAAATATTCATAAAATATATACAATAAGCATTTGACCTAAAAGTATTCGTTAAGTTTCTGATGATCCATGAGCAACACATTTAAGGCATTGTAAAGTCAAACAGTCCCCATTTTTTTAGGTTTACCATTATGTTTTATTACAATTATGAAAATTACATATAAAACTATAAAAACTTTGAAGACATGCATTGACAGGTAGTAAGTCAAATTTAGATATTTGCATTGAAAATTGCATTGACAGAAGTTGACAGAATTATTGTTTTGGCCACCAGGACGTCACACCGTGTCAGGCAGCCGCAACTCTCCTCCCTCATCTCTCCGGCCGGGCTGGGCTCATATGCTTTCAGCTGCTGACTGTCCTCCTGAACTAGTTTGCTGAACTGTAGGTAAGTTCGCCATGACAGCTCTGATACTGCATGTTGTTCAGATCAGCTCAGCTCAGTTATACAGAATGTATAACTGAGCCGGTCAGAACTGTTACCGGTCAGAACCAGTTCAGCTAAAGTTTAGTTAGCGAGCTAAATAGTTCTGATAGCTTTATTCCTGGATAGTCTCGTCAGGCACTCGCTGTTTCTTGCGCTAGCGAGCTAACTCAGGTTCTAGAAGCTGTTTTAATGATTAAGAAGTTAATACGACAGAGAAATCAGCTCTTTTAAAAGAGTTATTGTGGTATTTAACCGAGTGAAGCTACAACACCGGCTCTTGTTTGTAGCCACCTATGCTAACTAGCTAGCCAAAACGCTTGATAAAGCTAAACTGTACAGCATTCGGCCTGAAACGCTTCTACAAGGTGACATGGCCGTTATTGTTGTTATTACGTTATTGTTACTGTGTCCGCCTTATATTCTTTTCACAAATATTTAAGATAGTTAACGTGAAAAGTCCGACAGTTGAATTCGTGGTCTAATCTGACTTTAATGCTTTACAACCCCTGCATGGCTTCTCTGTAGGAGCAGCTCTCAGGTTCGACGCGATTTTCAATTAGCTCACGATTATTCGTTTATTAATTCCTCGGTTCTACACGGTTCTAAAAATCATGCCGTCGTTACAAACGATACAAAAATCTAAAGAGCCTCATATAACGTGACAAAATGAAAGTTTACATTTATATTTGTGTGGTTTTCACACAAATATAAGACAAACAAATAAGACAACAAATGACAGATCCATTTAAATCATCACAGTCAAAATAACATAATTCTTATTAATCTGAAGAAGCTATAAAATTTCCATAGAATACATGTCTTTAGTAAATAGTTCTCTGTCTACATGATTTTCTGACTTTGGGTGGGGTTTATATATAATATAATATAACGTAGTAATAACCATAACGACAAAAACATGTATCTTTATCATTTCAACACAATCGCTGATCTTTATATTCTGTGAGATTTTCATGATGAATGAACCAATAGAAATGCTCCAGAACCACCTTGCATATCATTTTTTATGTTGAAAGTAAAGAAGGTTTTTTGCCTCTTTTGGAAATAGTTTGGAGATAAAATATTTGATGGGCTTTATGTGAAATATCAGTGACATCTAAGTCCCAAGTGTAAACAAACTCAATGTGCTTAGCCTAATACCACACAAACCATTATAATATTTCATGTCTTTTTTGGACACATCCATTAAACATTCACAGTGCTAGTGGAAAAAGTAAGTAAACCCTTGGATTTAATAACTGGTCGAACTGGTCAACTGAACTAGTGTACCAAGGTACACTAAATCGTACATGTTTACTCAGGTGAGTACTCAAGTCTTTTGTTCCTTCAGGAATGTTCAAATGTCAGAGGATCAGGAAGCACAAGAAGACGAACTGCTGGCCCTAGCAAGCATTTATGATAAAGAAGAGTTTCGGCGAGCTGAATCGGGGCGAGAGGGCGAGATCCATCTGTGTCTCGATCTTCCCCCTGACTTCAAATTGCTGGTCAAAGGTGATGTGTATACATTCAGTTCACCCTTTCAGTGTTGATGTGTTCTGTTCCCTGTAGTATTTAAATGTGAGAGGCATTATTTCTCCCACTGAAGTGAATTTGTATTTATTTACATGTGCAGGGGAGAACTCCATGGAATATGACGTGTCCTTTCTGCCTCCCCTGGTGTTGAGTTTTGAGCTCCCTGTTGATTATCCCTCCTCATCAGCACCAGTTTTCACTCTGAGCTCTAAATGGCTTTCGCGGGCTCCAGGTGAGGACACACTTTAAACTGCCCAGATCTTTCATCGATCAGCTTCTGTTTGTTCACTGAGCACTGCTGAGTTTGTGATCGGGCTTGACAGTGTGTCTCATTGCAATTTCCATATTTTTCTGAATTGATAATTGCAGATCGTTATCATATGGATTTCTTAATGCATTTTAAATCTGAATAGTATTTTAAATCCTAGTCAAAACAAAGCTTTTCTTGTGGTGTAACATAAACATTGTTTGCACTTTTTATACTGGACTTTTTCCATAGTGCAGGGGATGTGTGTCCCTTTTTACCCTACAAAATGTTTAGAATTAAGGATACTTCACTACTTTGCTGTCCTAACTGCCCCACTAGTTTATATATTAAGAAAATGGACTCAGTAATAATTTTTTTATCTCCCAGATCTATAATTTAATTTAATCTAATCATTATGGTGACAGTAAAAACTAGTTTAAGCAATAAGTGTATTTTCTCCTGTAAGAACATGGTATATCATTAGAATAGACGTAAATAAGCATAAATACAATAAAAAGTAGCAAAAATTTCTTATAGAGAAAGAAGTAGATAATATCTTGTAAGCCAAGATACGCACCTGATATTAAGTGAATTTATTTAATTCCTTCACCAGCAATCTTGATTTAGCTCATAGAAGTACTCAGTAATCAAAACATTTTTATATTAATACTATTGAAATATTATTTAAATAGTGTATATATATATATACATATATATATATATATATATATATATATATATATATATATATATATATATATATATATATATATATATATATATATATGATGTCCTTCCTAGAATGAGTAAATCAAAGTGAACCGGTAACCAGAAGATGGCAGTAATTCACTTTTAATGTCATACCTATGTGTAACTAACTTTTGATGTGTTGTAACTCAGAATTATGGTGAAGCACCACATGATTGTTTTCCCTGTGTTGGTAATTTAGTTCTTGGAGAGTTTGGCAGAACATTGCTGACCATTTTATGGTTATAGGTGTTCCCCTTTACAGGCTACGTACAGACTGATTGCTTTATATAAATAATGTTCATTCTTTTTAATAGCTGACTGCTCTGTGCAAGCGGCTGGACCAGCTGTGGGAGGAGAATCAGGGTAGCGTGGTGCTTTTCACATGGATACAGTTCCTTAAAGAGGAGGCACTGGAGTTTCTGGGTCTTGAGTGTCCTCTGGAAATCCCCAGTCGAGGCAGCAGCCAGCCTCAGCCTGACCGCTGCCTGAGCGAGGCCGCTGCAAAGCCAGCAGAGGTTGCATGTGAAGAGAAGAAGAAGCAGCCGGAGCTGGACCCTCGAGCTGTCCTGGAAGCTGACCGTCACGCTGATGTGCTACCTCAGCTGCTGGACTTTGACGAAGCACAGCGGCAGAAGGTTTTTGACGGCAAGCTCTTCTGCTGTGGAATCTGCTTCTCGGAGAAGCTGGGCTCCGGCTGCATGCTCTTTAAAGAGTGCCAGCACGTCTACTGCAAGGCCTGCATGAAGGATTACTTTGAGATCCAGATCCGAGATGGCCAAGTTCAGAGCCTCAACTGCCCTGAACCGAAGTGCACCTCTGTGGCCACGCCTTCACAGGTATTATATCCCATATTGTTCTGCATATGGTTCAGGTGCTAAGTTAATCAGAGGTGCTAACAAAGTCAGAGCAATTTTAACAGTTTTTGTTGTTCAATGTACTCGTTTATAATCCTCTTGTATATAAAACATATTGAGCTATTCCAGTAAGGAGTCAATTTAGATTGTGATGAAATAAAACTCTACAATGCTGGTTCAGTTCTCTACAATGAACCATCATATCAAACCACTCAGAATGACTTTATTTACACCTCAACAGTTGAGTGATGCAGAGATTTTGAACAAAAATCAGTAAAAATTCCATGTTAACATCAGACACAATTTGCACCTGCTTGTGTCCACACATTTTCTGTGGTTCTACATGTTAATCTCCAGTTAAAAAAAACAAACAAAAAAAGATATTTCATAACTTTCAGAACTTATTGACTTTTTTTAAATTCCCAAACATCACATACCTCTAACAAAACTATACTTAGAAGAACACAGATATTCCAAGATACCTACTGTTCTCACTGAATCGAAGGTGTCTGTCCATGTATGCACGTATCCAGTGTGGGGAGCGGGTGTATCAATAGGCAGGTCAGCAATAGTTATTGATAAATGTCTGTCTGCGTGCTTCTTCAGTACAGGGGTGTGTTCAGATGTGGGTGACTTCTAAACACAGATCTGAACCATTGACTCATTGCAACTGGGCTTGTAATATAAATGGTTGTAATATGCCTGATGCAAACATGTTTCAATCACAGGTGAAGCTGCTGGTGGGAGAAGACGATTACGCCCGCTATGACCGCCTTCTTCTGCAGTCCAGCCTCGACCGGATGGCAGACGTGGTGTACTGTCCGCGCAAGTCATGCTGCATGCCCGTGATGTTGGAGCCGGACTCCACCATGGGCATCTGTCCCTCTTGCCGCTATGCCTTCTGCACCTTGTGCAAACGTGCTTACCATGGCCTGTCCCGCTGTTTGCCCACAATCGGTAAGACACAACCAGTACATGAAAGGAGGCCTTAAGTAGTATATGTTGCTTAATGCTAGAATTTCTCCAGCATTGACATTTACCCTTTATAAAGTAATAGTGGATGACAAATCAAATCTTCCTCCTTTCTAAAATGCAGCTGAACAGCTTTTTAGCCTCATTCACTGATATCTACCAATTTTTTTTTCTTGGGCTGTAAATAAAATGAGAGTGGGTTCTCTCACCAGGTCAGCTGCCAGACCACTACACCTACATACATGGTGCTGCTGTAGGTGATGTGGTGATTGTAACCCTTTCGTTGGAATATAGATTTTAAGTAAATGGCTTTTAAAGTGATTCTTGTAGCCGCTTAGGCAGAATATGCTAGACAGTGCTTGCAAGAGACAAATCAATAAATCAGCATGCTGCACAGAAACAATAACAACTACAAAATAGAAAATTACCAGTTCCCCATGTGTGGTTTTCAAAGTAACAAGAGGCCACATGCTGTGAAAATGAGTTATGTTTAGTTCTTCTGAACTCTGAATTCACACGACACAAGTAATTTTATTTAATCATTCAGTGCAATATACACATTCTGGTCGCTTTATTTGGTACATCTTTCTATATCTACACTCACTGCCCACTATAGCATTCTACATTTGCAGACTGTAGTCTGTCTGTTTCTCTGTGTACTTTGAATAGTTAATCCCCTTTTACCTTGTTCTTTAATGATCAGGTCACCCACAGGACCACCACAGAGTTGGTATTATTTGGGAAGCAGTGATGCTGAAGTTTTTAAAACACTTCACTGTCAGTGCCAGACTGAGAATAATCCACCAACCATAATTACTCAGCCAACAGCTGCCCTGTGGTCCTGTAAACACCAAGAAGGACTAGAGAAAGGCACTGCAGCAACAGATGCGCTGCTGTCTCTGACTTTGATGAAAAGTGGAAGGAGTGTCTAATGGAGTGGACATAGTTTAAGAAACACTGCTGTGTCTGATCCACACATACCAGTGCAAGACACACTAACACTTCACCACCACATCAGTGCTGCTGCAGTGCTGAGAATGATCCATCACCCAAATAATACCTACTCTATCTGCTCTGTGGTGGGGGGTCATGACCATTAAGGATCAGAGTGACTACAGTCTGTAATTATAGAACTACAAAGTTCTATAATTTCACCCTTTTCTTTAATGATCAGGACCCCCAAAGGACCACCACAGAGTTTATATTATTTGGGTCACTCTCAGCACTGCAGTGACACTAATGTGGTGGTGGTGTGTTAGTGTGTGTTGTGCTGGAGAGAGCAAATCCCACATAGCAGTGCTGCTGGAATTTTAAACACCGTGTCCACTCACTGTCCACTCTAATTCACACACCTACTCTGTAGGTCCACCGTGTAGATGTAAATTCAGAGACAGTAGTGTTGCTGCTCAGTTTGAGTTAATCATCCTGTAGTCCTTTATCAGGGGTCACAAGGTACTGCCCACAGGACACTGTTGGCTGTATGTTGCTGGTTGGTGGACTATTCACAGTCCAGCAGTGACACTGAGGTGTTAAACACTCCAGCAGCACTGCTGTGTCTGATCCACTCATACCAGCGCAACACACACTAACACACCACCATGTCAATGTCACTGCAGTTCTGACAATAATTTGCCTCCCTATTAATACCTGTTCTTTAATGGTTCTGTGGAGGTCCGGACAATTAAAGAACAGGGTAGTTTAATGTTATGGTTGATTGGTGTATAGGAAGCTATATGTAGCTTCAATCGAACTAAAGACACAAACCTCAGACAATAGAAACATGGATCAGCTACGTTAGTTGTAATAGAAAAGTTGTTGTAGATCTGATAGCATGTTAATTGAATAGCAAATGTTAAGCCTTTGATTCATTCTGTTTGTTGTCCTAGATGAGCTCCGCTACCTGCAGGAACAGTACTTGTCTAGCAGCCTGGAAGACCAGAGATTTTTAGAGCGCCGCTATGGGAAGCAGGTGATCCAGCGTGCGATAGAGGAGTCATTCAGCATGAAGTGGCTGAAGGAGAACTCTAAAAATTGCCCTTCCTGTGGCAGTCACATCCAGGTTAGAACTGTAATGAATACAGTTGATTGAGTTTGTCTTCTGATGAGGATGTCATTTAAGTAGCTTTGCGGTGTAGAGAAGAAAAAATAAAAAGTACTCTACTCAGAAATCCTCTGTAACTGGACAGAGAATGATTAGGTTGAACTTGTTTTCATAAAGAAACTGTAGAGGAGGAATGCAGATCTAAACTTCAGATTGATTAGACTTTGCCAGTCATTTCACTAATAACTGGAATTACTGTATTACTGTAATTACCATATTATCCACTTGTAGTAATCTATTGTTAACTTAAAGTCTGGTGGATTTTTTTATATTTATCATTTGTATGCATTATGTTAAACCTGTTTTGACAGGTTCATGTCTGTACTTCTCTGACTCATTTCTGCTATTTCTGTCAAACATGGCAAAAACATACAGGTTTTTCTTTCTGCAAAATAAGACATTGAATCAAATTCAAATCACAGTAAAATATCCTTTTGGTTGTTACAACAAAAATCTATAAATTCCTGAGTTCAGCGTGAGACATTATTAATATCAATTTCCAAGAAAAGCTTTGTTATTGCTTGTTACTTCTAACTATTACTGCTTAAATATGGACCACAGTCTTTTAATGTACGATGTTCTTTTGTGTACTAATTAATTCTGTTGGGGAGCTTCATTATCCTGCTGTAAGCTGGTTTTTGAGTTGCTCTTTGTTCCTCTGACTCTGCAGAAGACACAGGGCTGCAATAAGATGACCTGCACCTCCTGCCAACGTTACTTCTGTTGGATCTGCCTGGCCCCTCTTTCGAGAGTCAACCCTTATAGCCATTTCAACGACCCCAATATGACCTGCTTCAATCAGTATGTGCTTCTCCTATTCATTTGAGACTCTATTGCAATTTACTGTTCAGCCCAGTAAAAAGAGATCACTCTATTTGGGTTTTCCAGACTAAGCCTAAATCCTGACTACATGGAATTGTAATTGTGATACACAGTTGACTCCTTGTCCTTTATTATTTGTCCATAAAACTGACCCGATTTTTTTTGTATGATTAAATGAATTTCTTTAGTTAGCTCTAGTTTTATCTATGATTTCATTTAACTTTCCTTTTACAATTTTACTAAACATGTAAAACAAACAAAAAAAGCATAAAACTAAGTACAAGCAGTTGTCTAAGGCATTAAGGCTCAGTACAATAGACCAGTAGAAGAATTTAAATGATGCATCATCATTATGTAAAGCACCACCTAATCAGTTCATTTGTAAAGGGGGTTAAATTTTTATTGTTGCTTTTATTTTCTGAATTAAACAGTTGAGTGTGACATATTCATTTATAATAGTCATAGCCCTAAATTGGTATCAATGAGTGATGATCTTGGAATGTTCTCCTTCTGGTTAAATTCTATTATTCCAAGCTTTTAGTTTCGTAGTCTTCGTAGTTCGTAGTTCACTTGTACATGCAAAAGATGAAAAATACTCTTGCAGAGAATACTTTTCCAGACTTGTTCATGGATTCATGGCTATTTAAATTCCATTTTGTGTGGTTAAGACTAGTGTTTCTCGAACTAGTCCTTAGGGCACCCCAGATGCTCCACAATTCTAATTTTCTGAATATAGTAGATGCGCACCGATCTAATGACCAGTTTGGAAACAACTGGTTTGGATACCCATCACTTTTGGTAAAGGTTAAGGTTGCATAAAGGATAGATGTTCTTTCTCATATTCCTGACAAAATTTTATTTGCTTTCCAGATTGTTCCAGGGGGAAGATGATGAATTTTTCAGTGATGAAGATGAGTAAAACACTTCAACTGCTTGCAGCCCATCATTGGTTGTTTTGAAATTCGCCTGTTGGTCATGTAGGATTGGCACTATTATAAACTTTTTTCCCCCATAGTAATATTTCTTTTGGGTGCTTGTTTCATAAAGCTTTGTTGAATAGCTTCATGTTCCACCCAAGACTTCTGTTATTGACCTGGGTAAAAGTACAAACCTACACAAGGTTGTATGTGTAATGCTGATTTTGGAAAAACAGTGATAAACCTGAAAAAGGTAAGATTTGTTTTGGGACTGTTTTGCTGTGCACCCTGTATGTACCTAAAACACCAGAAGCTTATTTAAAAACAATGTCAATGTCAATGTAAAAAACAATTGTAAAACAATGTCTCAGGCATCGTTCAATGTATTTGTTACTCATACATGAAATTTATTTGTGAAATAGCTTTGAGCTAAATTAAACTCTTCAGACATCTGGTTCCTATTATTTCCACTGTGAGCATTTCACATTAAACCACTCTGGATGACTTTATTTTTATCTGCTCCGTCCTCTCACTGTTTCTTGCTTTAATAAGGCCAAAACCAATTGTAAGTCAGGATTCCAGATTAAGTTAAAATTGCTTTTTGAGCCAGGCCTTAGGCCTTATTTCTCAAAGAATGAGTTGTAGACTGAATGTTCTCGGTCAGCCAGATAGCCCCACGGATCTGTTCTAATAGGTTCATGGTATACAAAATATGTCCTGTGAATAACTTTCCGATGTATTCTTCTCTTTTGAAGAAAACTCTTTATTAATCTTGGGTAAAGTTTACACAAGCAGTATTCTCGCCAGTGATGAAACTCTGCTCCCCCTACAGTCCATGTTTAAACTAGAGAAACTTGCTGAAAGCTAACCACCAAACAGAAACAAATCTAGTTAGCATAACTGAGATATCAGGTTAGCTTTTCTCTCTTCATGTTGTCCAATGTAGAGTGCTCATTAGCTTGTATACCCTCATTCTCAGACAGGTCTGATCAGCCGTTTTGTTTTTTTTTTTTACAAAAGTGAGGTTGTCCATTAGGAATGTTATTTTCTCTGCTAAAAAGAAATAAAATAAAAAGAAATAAAAGCTGATGGTTATGCTTTCTAATGGTAACAGGATTTTATGGTTACCTTTAGAGAACACTAGTGGTTGAAAACCTTATATATCCTGTTAAAAACTGTAACATGCATCTAGAATCAGCCACAAGTCACTTGTTAAACCATTAACATCTTTCACATTTCCAACCCATCAAGAAAAGCCAAAATTCATTACAGAACCTCAGTAACCAGTCGAAACATTAAATGGTTTCTGTGTTTTCTTTTCAGCAGGGTTAGCTCTTTTTCTGTTGGACTGAGCTTAAGTTTTCTTAGTCATTATAATACTTGCAGACATTTTCACAGTACACAATACACAAAATGCCACAACTATCCAGCTGCTCCTCGGTCAGCCACAAGCATCCGTCCACACTCATGCAACATGTGGAGGTGGGTGCATTTGGAACTGCTCAGTGGCTCTGTCATACTTAAACACTGATGAAGTATTTACCACAAATGTTTTAAAGGGAGAATCTTATTTATTAATTGTATTCATTTATTTTAATTAACAGTTGTTCAGGGGCAAATCGCTGGCTACCCAATATTTTGCCACTGGACCATCATGCCAGTCTCATTTTATATATCAGACCTTTAGTCTAATATGTCAGGCATTATGCAACTAGGGTGCAAGGAGATCCAGGTTTAGTTCACTGTTGTTGTCATGTTATTGGTATTGTATTTTATTGCTATTGTGTTCCGTACAAAAATACATATCTATCTCTCTAATCTATGCCCAAACGTGGTAGTTGTGATCTACTTCATGAATTCTGTCTGTCATCTAATGTTTTCATCTTCTCAGGGGAATTTTAGGCATTCTGTTTCAAACTTGACTTGAGGACACAAACTGGTTGTAGGAAGAAGGGGAGAACCAACTAAAGCAACTGTACATTGATAAACTGTTCATTGATAAATTAAGAATGTTCTTTAGATACAAGAAACAGAGAAAGACAAAGCTTGTTATTGTTGGTAGAAATTGGGGCAGCCCATTCAGGAAAGAGCCGTGGAAGCAGAAGAGAGACCAAAAGCTTTTCAGGAGCTCAGAAAGCAAATCCAACAATGTATGAAGGTTATAGACGCTTACAAGGCAAAGGTAATAAATTTATTTGTACAGTGTACATGGCAGTATGCAGTTGTCTAAGGCATTAAGACAAAAGCGAGTTACCTCTTAAACCTGTTGGGTTATCCAATACTTTTAACCTGCTCATTCCAAATGTCCAGTATACTGGATATTTTTCCCTCAGGTATTGTAACTCTATAGGACAGATGCTACGGTTGGTGCAGCATTCTAAACATAGTTAACAGTTTCAGCCTAGAAGCGACTAGTGAAACTGCTGAGCTGCCGTCCAGAGATCTGTTGAAAATTCCTACTGTTTTCTAAACATTTATCTCCTGTTCAGGAACTGTACTCTGCTTGCAACGCCACTGTGTCTAAACCCAAGCCCAAAGTAGAGCCACCTACGGAGGAGAAAGCACCCGAGCAGAATGGCCCAGTTAACAAACAGGAGGGCTCAGAAGCCCAGCCTACCCCAGAGTCGGCAGAGGCCAAGGTGTCGCAAATGGACACTGATTTTTTTTCTTAGTCAAGTCTCTGCTTTCTTCCTACTCCTACCTTCTTTCAACCCACCAACTCGTGCAGAGAACATCGCCCATGATCCGTTACAGCCTGGGCATCACCGGCGTTTCAGCCAGTTGGGGATCAAGACCTCCAGACTACAAAGAAGCATCTTCCCACATGCCATCACACTCATGAACAGCTGAAAATCACAATACTATATTCTGGATATAGTCTACTACATACATACATCCATATCCAGATGTTCTCTCACTCTTCTTTCTCTGTACTGCACATTTATTTATCTGATAGAGTCTCAGAACACTCTGTACCACCGTCTTCACCAGTGACTCTTCTGTTCTCCATATTTATATCAATTTAATTCAGTCTGCACTGTCCTTTACTGCTGCACTCAGCACTTTACTTTCAATATACAACTCTGCACATGTTAAGTTACAGGTGTGTGTGTGTGTGTGTGTTTGTGCATGAATGTCATTGTGTGTGTGTGTAGGAGGATGACTATGTTGGGTGTGTTTGTTACTTCTGTAACATCAGTTCTGTAATGTGCACTGTGCGCTTCTGTAACCAAAAACAAATTCCTTTTATGTGTGAGCATACTTGGCCAATAAAGTCCGATTCTGATTCTGAACTCGTGAAAATACTCTGGAACTTGCCTTGTATAGCCTGTTTCTTTAGCTTGTGTTTTTGATGTATATAAAAAAATACACTTACATGCACAGTATTTCATTGTACAAGGCACATCACTTTGTGGCTCCGGCTTCAAGTATGGTTGCTTTCTGGAATATCCCTGGAGTTTTTGTATTTCTACTCTGCTGCCTGTGTGAATGGTGGAGACCAAGTTTGAGTTTTTTTCCCCACTCCAAAAAAAAAATAAAGATAATAAATCATTAATTTTGGTACATTGATATGAGAATTGTTTGAAATGCCTGCTACAGCTCTTTTTTTGGAGGCAGAAATCTACTACAGTCCCTGTAAGAGGTGGTACAGTTTCTTCTCATTTTTCAGAGCTTTTCCTTGTGAAAAGAAAGCTTGTACATAGTGGTTTGGTTTGCAAAGTATTTATGCTTTCCATTTCGCTGAGGTGAAATAAAGGATGATTCAGAAGGATTACTGACCATTACTTCTGAGCAGCTAGACTTTTTTCAGGAGCTTCTGTTTATAAACAGGAAGAGAATCATCGATGTCCAGTGTATTATAAACAGTGTGTCACCCTCACCAAGTAAAGAACCTTCACTCTTACTAATGAAAAACGCTCCGCTATGCTACACTCCATAACCCCAGAGATCCACTGTGCCACTGTTCCATAGCACAATGCTGGAGAGCTGACGCTTGGCATGATGACCTTTGGCTCATGTATGTCAGCTCCAGAGTGACGCATTCTTTTGACAATGCTTTTTATGGCGGTCATGCAAAGTAAATAATGGGTGCACTTTACAGTACTGCACATATGGTGAGTCAGACTGTTTGAAAAATCTGCTTTAAACAAAGTTTTATAATCTAAAGAATTATAAAACAAAGAAACGTTATGATGAATAAATATTGAACATTCTGTACTTCTTCTAGGTCACTGCTCAAACTAATCTGTGCCACTGACCACGTGAAGGCCTTTGTGCAAAACAGTCTGATGTTTTTAGTCTGAATCCTTTTACTGAAACATGTTCAGCATTTAGCATTAATGACACATTTATTTGTCAAAAAACACTAACTATTAAGTTGATTTCTGAAGAAAACACTTGCTGATGTTTTATTGGATAAGGAATACTTAAGGATAAACTCTCAAAGGGGAATAGATTATTGTCATACATGTTCAAATATATCTGATGAGTAAATTTGGGCATATATTTATTTTCCACAGAGTAATTGTGAGGGCTTTGATTCTTCTGTAAATTCTACAAAATTAAAGGGTTAATATGTAAATTAAGTCATTCTTAGTGGTCTGATGTAAAATTCTCCATCCTAGAGAAACTTGCTGAGTCAGAATTGTTCACAGTGTTGTTCCATTGTTGTTCCGCGTCACGCCCTGTCAGGCAGCCGCAGCTCTCCTCCCTCATCTCTCCGGCCGGGCTGGGCTCATATGCTTTCAGCTGCTGACTGTCCTCCTGAACTAGTTTGCTGAACTGTAGGTAAGTTCGCCATGACAGCTCTGATACTGCATGTTGTTCAGATCAGCTCAGCTCAGTTATACAGAATGTGAGCCGAACTCGTTCCCGGTCAGAACCAGTTCAGCTGAAGTTTAGTTAGCGAGCTAAATAGTTCTGATAGCTTTATTCCTGGATAGTCTCGTCAGGCACTTGCTGTTTCTTACGCTAGCGCTAGAACTCAGGTTCTAGAGGGTGTGTTAATTGAGAAGTTAATACGACTGTAAAGTCAGCTCGTCTTTTTTTTTTAATTGTTAAACAAAGTGAAGCTTCAACAGCGGTTCTTGTTTATAGTAGATAATCTAGTAATGTTATTCTTCTAAACGCTCCTACAAGATGACAGGACCGTCATCATTGTTATTACCTTACTATTACTGTGTCCGCCTTTATGTGAAATGTATGTTTAGCGGAGCTTCTTCGTATGCGGTTCACTAACTTAACCTAGTCGGTGTTAAAAGCCTGAGAGTTGAATTCGTGGTTTAACGATTCGACTATTAATTCCTCGATTCTACACAGTTCTAAACAGAACTTACATCAAAATAAAGAACTTCAGGGAAGCGTGACGTCGTTTGGCGCGTCCTGTAGCTGTAAAGAGCTTTAAACGATACAAAATCCTAAAGAGCCTCATACAAATCATGTCTCAAAAATAATTATTATACATTTACATTTGTGTGCTGTTCACAAAAGACAACAAATGACTGACCCATATAGGTCATCGCAGTCAATTCTTATTCACAGTTAGAACATGATGCAATCAGTTGTAACCTGAAGAAGCTATAAGGTTTCCATAGAGACACAGACATAGACATTTACATTTACGGCGTTTAGCAGAGTCTCTCATCCAGAGCAACTTACAAAAGTGCTTAGTGTTCAGTCAGTATATGTATTTCTATCAAGTCCAAACTACTCTTGTGCTCAAACACTGCTATAAACAAGTGTCAGTGCTCATACCTAGAAAGAAGAAAACAAAATAAAAGGTTAGACACACTGCAATACCTAGCAAGACAGGATAGATAGCATAGAAGGTTTGCGACTGTGTTAAGTGTTTCTGTCATTATATGTTATGAGCTTCATGTTAAATATTATTATGCCCGTTACTGCTCTTCAATTACTGTGTTGCTGCATTTTTTTTCCAAAACTGAAAAACAGTCCTAAATTCAGAATGAATAATAAACTGTTCAGTGTTACTCTTTCAGAATATTTCAGACTTTTTTATACTCAGTATAGTCTAGTATTTTAACCCTTTCATGCACAAGTTAAACTGTCATGAATACTTCACCTAGGTGAGGAGTCAAGTGCAAGTTTCTTACACAGTGAAAAAGAAGCAGGGAGACACTGAACAAACACAAACTCACACAGGAGTACCCAACGGAAATCCAAAAACCAAGTCAGAGAAACAAAACCAGATGCAAAAACCGAAAAGACAAATACCATCAACAAGGCTTAAATATGCAAAGGGGACAAGCCGAAAGCAACCGGGCTTAAATGCACTACAGGTAGTTTGAACTAATGACTGGCAGGTGAGGAGAGAAACTGGTATTCAGGTGAGGTGACATTCAGACCTCTTTAGGCGAGAAGGGGAAGTGTTAGCTGTTCACGTAACATAAGCAAAATCCCTCTAATGCACAATATTTATTTCCGTATTCATTAAATATATTATTTTATGTATTGCTGATTATCTATTTGGTGTATTTGTTGAAATCAGTTTATTTAATTATTTAATGTTCCAGGTGTTCTTTAAAAATCTTGTTTTTAAATTAATTTTACAAATGTCTATAGTTTCTATAAAATTCCATAGTGAGTACTCAAGGGTCAAATTTGATCCATGTTGGGCATTAGAAGGGCAGTGTTACAAAAATGAGTAAAAAATTGAGGAATTCACGGAAGCTTGAATAATGAAATTAATTTATTGCAGATATAGAAAATAAAATCTCTGTCGGTTCAATTTTGACCCAGGTTATGCATCAAAGGGTAAAAAAGGCTGTGATATTATGCATCTCATACATTTCAGTGGTTTATTGAGATCAAAGAGATGCTGTACGTATGAGTGTCAAAACACCCAGATTTGTTCAAAAATCAACTGAAGGCCTGTTTGCAAATGTTGTGACTGTGACGGTTTTGTTAGACAAAGTCCTTTACACGCCACTGACTTTTCCTCTGTGATCTAGTAAGTCTGGTCTAGCGTACCAAGGTGATTTAGTGTACATGTTTACTCAGGTGAGTACTCAAGTCTTTTGTTCCTTCAGGAATGTTCAAATGTCAGAGGATCAGGAAGCACAAGAAGACGAACTGCTGGCCCTAGCAAGCATTTATGATGAAGAAGAGTTTCGGCGAGCTGAATCGGGGCGAGAGGGCGAGATCCATCTGTTTGTCGATCTTCCACCTGACTTCAAATTGCTGGTCAAAGGTGATGTGTATACATTCAGTTCACCCTTTCAGTGTTGATGTGTTCTGTTCCCTGTAGTATTTAAATGTGAGAGGCATTATTTCTCCCACTGAAGTGAATTTGTATTTATTTACATGTGCAGGGGAGAACTCCATGGAATATGACGTGTCCTTTCTGCCTCCCCTGGTGTTGAGTTTTGAGCTCCCTGTTGATTATCCCTCCTCATCAGCACCAGTTTTCACTCTGAGCTCTAAATGGCTTTCGCGGCTCCAGGTGAGGACACACTTTAAACTGCCCAGATCTTTCATCGATCAGCTTCTGTTTGTTCACTGAGCACTGCTGAGTTTGTGATCGGGCTTGACAGTGTGTCTCATTGCAATTTCCATATTTTTCTGAATTGATAATTGCAGATCGTTATCATATGGATTTCTTAATGCATTTTAAATCTGAATAGTATTTTAAATCCTAGTCAAAACAAAGCTTTTCTTGTGGTGTAACATAAACATTGTTTGCACTTTTTATACTGGACTTTTTCCATAGTGCAGGGGATGTGTGTCCCTTTTTACCCTACAAAATGTTTAGAATTAAGGATACTTCACTACTTTGCTGTCCTAACTGCCCCACTAGTTTATATATTAAGAAAATGGACTCAGTAATAATTTTTTTATCTCCCAGATCTATAATTTAATTTAATCTAATCATTATGGTGACAGTAAAAACTAGTTTAAGCAATAAGTGTATTTTCTCCTGTAAGAACATGGTATATCATTAGAATAGACGTAAATAAGCATAAATACAATAAAAAGTAGCAAAAATTTCTTATAGAGAAAGAAGTAGATAATATCTTGTAAGCCAAGATACGCACCTGATATTAAGTGAATTTATTTAATTCCTTCACCAGCAATCTTGATTTAGCTCATAGAAGTACTCAGTAATCAAAACATTTTTATATTAATACTATTGAAATATTATTTAAATAGTGTATATATATATACATATATACATATATATATATATATATATATATATATATGATGTCCTTCCTAGAGTGAGTAAATCAAAGTGAACCGGTAACCAGAAGATGGCAGTAATTCACTTTTAATGTCATACCTATGTGTAACTAACTTTTGATGTGTTGTAACTCAGAATTATGGTGAAGCACCCCATGATTGTTTTCCCTGTGTTGGTAATTTAGTTCTTGGAGAGTTTGGCAGAACATTGCTGACCATTTTATGGTTATAGGTGTTCCCCTTTACAGGCTACGTACAGACTGATTGGTTTATATAAATAATGTTCATTCTTTTTAATAGCTGACTGCTCTGTGCAAGCGGCTGGACCAGCTGTGGGAGGAGAATCAGGGTAGCGTGGTGCTTTTCACCTGGATACAGTTCCTTAAAGAGGAGGCACTGGAGTTTCTGGGTCTTGAGTGTCCTCTGGAAATCCCCAGTCGAGGCAGCAGCCAGCCTCAGCCTGACCGCTGCCTGAGCGAGGCCGCTGCAAAGCCAGCAGAGGTTGCATGTGAAGAGAAGAAGAAGCAGCCGGAGCTGGACCCTCGAGCTGTCCTGGAAGCTGACCGTCACGCTGATGTGCTACCTCAGCTGCTGGACTTTGACGAAGCACAGCGGCAGAAGGTTTTTGACGGCAAGCTCTTCTGCTGTGGAATCTGCTTCTCGGAGAAGCTGGGCTCCGGCTGCATGCTCTTTAAAGAGTGCCAGCACGTCTACTGCAAGGCCTGCATGAAGGATTACTTTGAGATCCAGATCCGAGATGGCCAAGTTCAGAGCCTCAACTGCCCTGAACCGAAGTGCACCTCTGTGGCCACGCCTTCACAGGTATTATATCCCATATTGTTCTGCATATGGTTCAGGTGCTAAGTTAATCAGAGGTGCTAACAAAGTCAGAGCAATTTTAACAGTTTTTGTTGTTCAATGTACTCGTTTATAATCCTCTTGTATATAAAACATATTGAGCTATTCCAGTAAGGAGTCAATTTAGATTGTGATGAAATAAAACTCTACAATGCTGGTTCAGTTCTCTACAATGAACCATCATATCAAACCACTCAGAATGACTTTATTTACACCTCAACAGTTGAGTGATGCAGAGATTTTGAACAAAAATCAGTAAAAATTCCATGTTAACATCAGACACAATTTGCACCTGCTTGTGTCCACACATTTTCTGTGGTTCTACATGTTAATCTCCAGTTAAAAAAAACAAACAAAAAAAGATATTTCATAACTTTCAGAACTTATTGACTTTTTTTAAATTCCCAAACATCACATACCTCTAACAAAACTATACTTAGAAGAACACAGATATTCCAAGATACCTACTGTTCTCACTGAATCGAAGGTGTCTGTCCATGTATGCACGTATCCAGTGTGGGGAGCGGGTGTATCAATAGGCAGGTCAGCAATAGTTATTGATAAATGTCTGTCTGCGTGCTTCTTCAGTACAGGGGTGTGTTCAGATGTGGGTGACTTCTAAACACAGATCTGAACCATTGACTCATTGCAACTGGGCTTGTAATATAAATGGTTGTAATATGCCTGATGCAAACATGTTTCAATCACAGGTGAAGCTGCTGGTGGGAGAAGACGATTACGCCCGCTATGACCGCCTTCTTCTGCAGTCCAGCCTCGACCGGATGGCAGACGTGGTGTACTGTCCGCGCAAGTCATGCTGCATGCCCGTGATGTTGGAGCCGGACTCCACCATGGGCATCTGTCCCTCTTGCCGCTATGCCTTCTGCACCTTGTGCAAACGTGCTTACCATGGCCTGTCCCGCTGTTTGCCCACAATCGGTAAGACACAACCAGTACATGAAAGGAGGCCTTAAGTAGTATATGTTGCTTAATGCTAGAATTTCTCCAGCATTGACATTTACCCTTTATAAAGTAATAGTGGATGACAAATCAAATCTTCCTCCTTTCTAAAATGCAGCTGAACAGCTTTTTAGCCTCATTCACTGATATCTACCAATTTTTTTTTCTTGGGCTGTAAATAAAATGAGAGTGGGTTCTCTCACCAGGTCAGCTGCCAGACCACTACACCTACATACATGGTGCTGCTGTAGGTGATGTGGTGATTGTAACCCTTTCGTTGGAATATAGATTTTAAGTAAATGGCTTTTAAAGTGATTCTTGTAGCCGCTTAGGCAGAATATGCTAGACAGTGCTTGCAAGAGACAAATCAATAAATCAGCATGCTGCACAGAAACAATAACAACTACAAAATAGAAAATTACCAGTTCCCCATGTGTGGTTTTCAAAGTAACAAGAGGCCACATGCTGTGAAAATGAGATTGAGAAGCTACAGTACATTTGCAGAGGAGCTGGAACCATTGACTATATGTAATATAGTAGTTGGAACTTGTGGTCACTGTTGTTTTCATTGGGCATTAGTGGTCAAAAAAAGGGGAGTTGCAGTCGTCCTGTGGAAATTTTATGTTTAGTTCTTCTGAACTCTGAATTCACACGACACAAGTAATTTTATTTAATCATTCAGTGCAATATACACATTCTGGTCGCTTTATTTGGTACATCTTTCTATATCTACACTCACTGCCCACTATAGCATTCTACATTTGCAGACTGTAGTCTGTCTGTTTCTCTGTGTACTTTGAATAGTTAATCCCCTTTTACCTTGTTCTTTAATGATCAGGTCACCCACAGGACCACCACAGAGTTGGTATTATTTGGGAAGCAGTGATGCTGAAGTTTTTAAAACACTTCACTGTCAGTGCCAGACTGAGAATAATCCACCAACCATAATTACTCAGCCAACAGCTGCCCTGTGGTCCTGTAAACACCAAGAAGGACTAGAGAAAGGCACTGCAGCAACAGATGCGCTGCTGTCTCTGACTTTGATGAAAAGTGGAAGGAGTGTCTAATGGAGTGGACATAGTTTAAGAAACACTGCTGTGTCTGATCCACACATACCAGTGCAAGACACACTAACACTTCACCACCACATCAGTGCTGCTGCAGTGCTGAGAATGATCCATCACCCAAATAATACCTACTCTATCTGCTCTGTGGTGGGGGGTCATGACCATTAAGGATCAGAGTGACTACAGTCTGTAATTATAGAACTACAAAGTTCTATAATTTCACCCTTTTCTTTAATGATCAGGACCCCCAAAGGACCACCACAGAGTTTATATTATTTGGGTCACTCTCAGCACTGCAGTGACACTAATGTGGTGGTGGTGTGTTAGTGTGTGTTGTGCTGGAGAGAGCAAATCCCACATAGCAGTGCTGCTGGAATTTTAAACACCGTGTCCACTCACTGTCCACTCTAATTCACACACCTACTCTGTAGGTCCACCGTGTAGATGTAAATTCAGAGACAGTAGTGTTGCTGCTCAGTTTGAGTTAATCATCCTGTAGTCCTTTATCAGGGGTCACAAGGTACTGCCCACAGGACACTGTTGGCTGTATGTTGCTGGTTGGTGGACTATTCACAGTCCAGCAGTGACACTGAGGTGTTAAACACTCCAGCAGCACTGCTGTGTCTGATCCACTCATACCAGCGCAACACACACTAACACACCACCATGTCAATGTCACTGCAGTTCTGACAATAATTTGCCTCCCTATTAATACCTGTTCTTTAATGGTTCTGTGGAGGTCCGGACAATTAAAGAACAGGGTAGTTTAATGTTATGGTTGATTGGTGTATAGGAAGCTATATGTAGCTTCAATCGAACTAAAGACACAAACCTCAGACAATAGAAACATGGATCAGCTACGTTAGTTGTAATAGAAAAGTTGTTGTAGATCTGATAGCATGTTAATTGAATAGCAAATGTTAAGCCTTTGATTCATTCTGTTTGTTGTCCTAGATGAGCTCCGCTACCTGCAGGAACAGTACTTGTCTAGCAGCCTGGAAGACCAGAGATTTTTAGAGCGCCGCTATGGGAAGCAGGTGATCCAGCGTGCGATAGAGGAGTCATTCAGCATGAAGTGGCTGAAGGAGAACTCTAAAAATTGCCCTTCCTGTGGCAGTCACATCCAGGTTAGAACTGTAATGAATACAGTTGATTGAGTTTGTCTTCTGATGAGGATGTCATTTAAGTAGCTTTGCGGTGTAGAGAAGAAAAAATAAAAAGTACTCTACTCAGAAATCCTCTGTAACTGGACAGAGAATGATTAGGTTGAACTTGTTTTCATAAAGAAACTGTAGAGGAGGAATGCAGATCTAAACTTCAGATTGATTAGACTTTGCCAGTCATTTCACTAATAACTGGAATTACTGTATTACTGTAATTACCATATTATCCACTTGTAGTAATCTATTGTTAACTTAAAGTCTGGTGGATTTTTTTATATTTATCATTTGTATGCATTATGTTAAACCTGTTTTGACAGGTTCATGTCTGCACTTCTCTGACTCATTTCTGCTATTTCTGTCAAACATGGCAAAAACATACAGGTTTTTCTTTCTGCAAAATAAGACATTGAATCAAATTCAAATCACAGTAAAATATCCTTTTGGTTGTTACAACAAAAATCTATAAATTCCTGAGTTCAGCGTGAGACATTATTAATATCAATTTCCAAGAAAAGCTTTGTTATTGCTTGTTACTTCTAACTATTACTGCTTAAATATGGACCACAGTCTTTTAATGTACGATGTTCTTTTGTGTACTAATTAATTCTGTTGGGGAGCTTCATTATCCTGCTGTAAGCTGGTTAATGACAAAGGTTAATAACAAAGTTGCTCTTTGTTCCTCTGACTCTGCAGAAGACACAGGGCTGCAATAAGATGACCTGCACCTCCTGCCAACGTTACTTCTGTTGGATCTGCCTGGCCCCTCTTTCGAGAGTCAACCCTTATAGCCATTTCAACGACCCCAATATGACCTGCTTCAATCAGTATGTGCTTCTCCTATTCATTTGAGACTCTATTGCAATTTACTGTTCAGCCCCAGTAAAAAGAGATCACTCTATTTGGGTTTTCCAGACTAAGCCTAAATCCTGACTACATGGAATTGTAATTGTGATACACAGTTGACTCCTTGTCCTTTATTATTTGTCCATAAAACTGACCCGATTTTTTTTGTATGATTAAATGAATTTCTTTAGTTAGCTCTAGTTTTATCTATGATTTCATTTAACTTTCCTTTTACAATTTTACTAAACATGTAAAACAAACAAAAAAAGCATAAAACTAAGTACAAGCAGTTGTCTAAGGCATTAAGGCTCAGTACAATAGACCAGTAGAAAAATTTAAATGATGCATCATCATTATGTAAAGCACCACCTAATCAGTTCATTTGTAAAGGGGGTTAAATTTTTATTGTTGCTTTTATTTTCTGAATTAAACAGTTGAGTGTGACATATTCATTTATAATAGTCATAGCCCTAAATTGGTATCAATGAGTGATGATCTTGGAATGTTCTCCTTCTGGTTAAATTCTATTATTCCAAGCTTTTAGTTTCGTAGTCTTCGTAGTTCGTAGTTCACTTGTACATGCAAAAGATGAAAAATACTCTTGCAGAGAATACTTTTCCAGACTTGTTCATGGATTCATGGCTATTTAAATTCCATTTTGTGTGGTTAAGACTAGTGTTTCTCGAACTAGTCCTTAGGGCACCCCAGATGCTCCACAATTCTAATTTTCTGAATATAGTAGATGCGCACCGATCTAATGACCAGTTTGGAAACAACTGGTTTGGATACCCATCACTTTTGGTAAAGGTTAAGGTTGCATAAAGGATAGATGTTCTTTCTCATATTCCTGACAAAATTTTATTTGCTTTCCAGATTGTTCCAGGGGGAAGATGATGAATTTTTCAGTGATGAAGATGAGTAAAACACTTCAACTGCTTGCAGCCCATCATTGGTTGTTTTGAAATTCGCCTGTTGGTCATGTAGGATTGGCACTATTATAAACTTTTTTCCCCCATAGTAATATTTCTTTTGGGTGCTGGTTTCATAAAGCTTTGTTGAATAGCTTCATGTTCCACCCAAGACTTCTGTTATTGACCTGGGTAAAAGTACAAACCTACACAAGGTTGTATGTGTAATGCTGATTTTGGAAAAACAGTGATAAACCTGAAAAAGGTAAGATTTGTTTTGGGACTGTTTTGCTGTGCACCCTGTATGTACCTAAAACACCAGAAGCTTATTTAAAAACAATGTCAATGTCAATGTAAAAAACAATTGTAAAACAATGTCTCAGGCATCGTTCAATGTATTTGTTACTCATACATGAAATTTATTTGTGAAATAGCTTTGAGCTAAATTAAACTCTTCAGACATCTGGTTCCTATTATTTCCACTGTGAGCATTTCACATTAAACCACTCTGGATGACTTTATTTTTATCTGCTCCGTCCTCTCACTGTTTCTTGCTTTAATAAGGCCAAAACCAATTGTAAGTCAGGATTCCAGATTAAGTTAAAATTGCTTTTTGAGCCAGGCCTTAGGCCTTATTTCTCAAAGAATGAGTTGTAGACTGAATGTTCTCGGTCAGCCAGATAGCCCCACGGATCTGTTCTAATAGGTTCATGGTATACAAAATATGTCCTGTGAATAACTTTCCGATGTATTCTTCTCTTTTGAAGAAAACTCTTTATTAATCTTGGGTAAAGTTTACACAAGCAGTATTCTCGCCAGTGATGAAACTCTGCTCCCCCTACAGTCCATGTTTAAACTAGAGAAACTTGCTGAAAGCTAACCACCAAACAGAAACAAATCTAGTTAGCATAACTGAGATATCAGGTTAGCTTTTCTCTCTTCATGTTGTCCAATGTAGAGTGCTCATTAGCTTGTATACCCTCATTCTCAGACAGGTCTGATCAGCCGTTTTGTTTTTTTTTTACAAAATTGAGGTTGTCCATTAGGAATGTTATTTTCTCTGCTAAAAAGAAATAAAATAAAAAGAAATAAAAGCTGATGGTTATGCTTTCTAATGGTAACAGGATTTTATGGTTACCTTTAGAGAACACTAGTGGTTGAAAACCTTATATATCCTGTTAAAAACTGTAACATGCATCTAGAATCAGCCACAAGTCACTTGTTAAACCATTAACATCTTTCACATTTCCAACCCATCAAGAAAAGCCAAAATTCATTACAGAACCTCAGTAACCAGTCGAAACATTAAATGGTTTCTGTGTTTTCTTTTCAGCAGGGTTAGCTCTTTTTCTGTTGGACTGAGCTTAAGTTTTCTTAATCATTATAATACTTGCAGACATTTTCACAGTACACAATACACAAAATGCCACAACTATCCAGCTGCTCCTCGGTCAGCCACAAGCATCCGTCCACACTCATGCAACATGTGGAGGTGGGTGCATTTGGAACTGCTCAGTGGCTCTGTCATACTTAAACACTGATGAAGTATTTACCACAAATGTTTTAAAGGGAGAATCTTATTTATTAATTGTATTCATTTATTTTAATTAACAGTTGTTCAGGGGCAAATCGCTGGCTACCCAATATTTTGCCACTGGACCATCATGCCAGTCTCATTTTATATATCAGACCTTTAGTCTAATATGTCAGGCATTATGCAACTAGGGTGCAAGGAGATCCAGGTTTAGTTCACTGTTGTTGTCATGTTATTGGTATTGTATTTTATTGCTATTGTGTTCCGTACAAAAATACATATCTATCTCTCTAATCTATGCCCAAACGTGGTAGTTGTGATCTACTTCATGAATTCTGTCTGTCATCTAATGTTTTCATCTTCTCAGGGGAATTTTAGGCATTCTGTTTCAAACTTGACTTGAGGACACAAACTGGTTGTAGGAAGAAGGGGAGAACCAACTAAAGCAACTGTACATTGATAAACTGTTCATTGATAAATTAAGAATGTTCTTTAGATACAAGAAACAGAGAAAGACAAAGCTTGTTATTGTTGGTAGAAATTGGGGCAGCCCATTCAGGAAAGAGCCGTGGAAGCAGAAGAGAGACCAAAAGCTTTTCAGGAGCTCAGAAAGCAAATCCAACAATGTATGAAGGTTATAGACGCTTACAAGGCAAAGGTAATAAATTTATTTGTACATTGTACATGGCAGTATGCAGTTGTCTAAGGCATTAAGACAAAAGCGAGTTACCTCTTAAACCTGTTGGGTTATCCAATACTTTTAACCTGCTCATTCCAAATGTCCAGTATACTGGATATTTTTCCCTCAGGTATTGTAACTCTATAGGACAGATGCTACGGTTGGTGCAGCATTCTAAACATAGTTAACAGTTTCAGCCTAGAAGCGACTAGTGAAACTGCTGAGCTGCCGTCCAGAGATCTGTTGAAAATTCCTACTGTTTTCTAAACATTTATCTCCTGTTCAGGAACTGTACTCTGCTTGCAACGCCACTGTGTCTAAACCCAAGCCCAAAGTAGAGCCACCTACGGAGGAGAAAGCACCCGAGCAGAATGGCCCAGTTAACAAACAGGAGGGCTCAGAAGCCCAGCCTACCCCAGAGTCGGCAGAGGCCAAGGTGTCGCAAATGGACACTGACTATTTTTCTTAGTCAAGTCTCTGCTTTCTTCCTACTCCTACCTTCTTTCAACCCACCAACTCGTGCAGAGAACATCGCCCATGATCCGTTACAGCCTGGGCATCACCGGCGTTTCAGCCAGTTGGGGATCAAGACCTCCAGACTACAAAGAAGCATCTTCCCACATGCCATCACACTCATGAACAGCTGAAAATCACAATACTATATTCTGGATATAGTCTACTACATACATACATCCATATCCAGATGTTCTCTCACTCTTCTTTCTCTGTACTGCACATTTATTTATCTGATAGAGTCTCAGAACACTCTGTACCACCGTCTTCACCAGTGACTCTTCTGTTCTCCATATTTATATCAATTTAATTCAGTCTGCACTGTCCTTTACTGCTGCACTCAGCACTTTACTTTCAATATACAACTCTGCACATGTTAAGTTACAGGTGTGTGTGTGTGTGTGTGTGTGTGTTTGTGCATGAATGTCATTGTGTGTGTGTGTAGGAGGATGACTATGTTGGGTGTGTTTGTTACTTCTGTAACATCAGTTCTGCACTGTGCGCTTCTGTAACCAAAAACAAATTCCTTTTATGTGTGAGCATACTTGGCCAATAAAGTCCGATTCTGATTCTGAACTCGTGAAAATACTCTGGAACTTGCCTTGTATAGCCTGTTTCTTTAGCTTGTGTTTTTGATGTATATAAAAAAATACACTTACATGCACAGTATTTCATTGTACAAGGCACATCACTTTGTGGCTCCGGCTTCAAGTATGGTTGCTTTCTGGAATATCCCTGGAGTTTTTGTATTTCTACTCTGCTGCCTGTGTGAATGGTGGAGACCAAGTTTGAGTTTTTTTCCCCACTCCAAAAAAAAAATAAAGATAATAAATCATTAATTTTGGTACATTGATATGAGAATTGTTTGAAATGCCTGCTACAGCTCTTTTTTTGGAGGCAGAAATCTACTACAGTCCCTGTAAGAGGTGGTACAGTTTCTTCTCATTTTTCAGAGCTTTTCCTTGTGAAAAGAAAGCTTGTACATAGTGGTTTGGTTTGCAAAGTATTTATGCTTTCCATTTCGCTGAGGTGAAATAAAGGATGATTCAGAAGGATTACTGACCATTACTTCTGAGCAGCTAGACTTTTTTCAGGAGCTTCTGTTTATAAACAGGAAGAGAATCATCGATGTCCAGTGTATTATAAACAGTGTGTCACCCTCACCAAGTCAAGAACCTTCACTCTTACTAATGAAAAACGCTCCGCTATGCTACACTCCATAACCCCAGAGATCCACTGTGCCACTGTTCCATAGCACAATGCTGGAGAGCTGACGCTTGGCATGATGACCTTTGGCTCATGTATGTCAGCTCCAGAGTGACGCATTCTTTTGACAATGCTTTTTATGGCGGTCATGCAAAGTAAATAATGGGTGCACTTTACAGTACTGCACATATGGTGAGTCAGACTGTTTGAAAAATCTGCTTTAAACAAAGTTTTATAATCTAAAGAATTATAAAACAAAGAAACGTTATGATGAATAAATATTGAACATTCTGTACTTCTTCTAGGTCACTGCTCAAACTAATCTGTGCCACTGACCACGTGAAGGCCTTTGTGCAAAACAGTCTGATGTTTTTAGTCTGAATCCTTTTACTGAAACATGTTCAGCATTTAGCATTAATGACACATTTATTTGTCAAAAAACACTAACTATTAAGTTGATTTCTGAAGAAAACACTTGCTGATGTTTTATTGGATAAGGAATACTTAAGGATAAACTCTCAAAGGGGAATAGATTATTGTCATACATGTTCAAATATATCTGATGAGTAAATTTGGGCATATATTTATTTTCCACAGAGTAATTGTGAGGGCTTTGATTCTTCTGTAAATTCTACAAAATTAAAGGGTTAATATGTAAATTAAGTCATTCTTAGTGGTCTGATGTAAAATTCTCCATCCTAGAGAAACTTGCTGAGTCAGAATTGTTCACAGTGTTGTTCCATTGTTGTTCCGCGTCACGCCCTGTCAGGCAGCCGCAGCTCTCCTCCCTCATCTCTCCGGCCGGGCTGGGCTCATATGCTTTCAGCTGCTGACTGTCCTCCTGAACTAGTTTGCTGAACTGTAGGTAAGTTCGCCATGACAGCTCTGATACTGCATGTTGTTCAGATCAGCTCAGCTCAGTTATACAGAATGTGAGCCGAACTCGTTCCCGGTCAGAACCAGTTCAGCTGAAGTTTAGTTAGCGAGCTAAATAGTTCTGATAGCTTTATTCCTGGATAGTCTCGTCAGGCACTTGCTGTTTCTTACGCTAGCGCTAGAACTCAGGTTCTAGAGGGTGTGTTAATTGAGAAGTTAATACGACTGTAAAGTCAGCTCGTCTTTTTTTTTTAATTGTTAAACAAAGTGAAGCTTCAACAGCGGTTCTTGTTTATAGTAGATAATCTAGTAATGTTATTCTTCTAAACGCTCCTACAAGATGACAGGACCGTCATCATTGTTATTACCTTACTATTACTGTGTCCGCCTTTATGTGAAATGTATGTTTAGCGGAGCTTCTTCGTATGCGGTTCACTAACTTAACCTAGTCGGTGTTAAAAGCCTGAGAGTTGAATTCGTGGTTTAACGATTCGACTATTAATTCCTCGATTCTACACAGTTCTAAACAGAACTTACATCAAAATAAAGAACTTCAGGGAAGCGTGACGTCGTTTGGCGCGTCCTGTAGCTGTAAAGAGCTTTAAACGATACAAAATCCTAAAGAGCCTCATACAAATCATGTCTCAAAAATAATTATTATACATTTACATTTGTGTGCTGTTCACAAAAGACAACAAATGACTGACCCATATAGGTCATCGCAGTCAATTCTTATTCACAGTTAGAACATGATGCAATCAGTTGTAACCTGAAGAAGCTATGAGGTTTCCATAGAGACACAGACATAGACATTTACATTTACGGCGTTTAGCAGAGTCTCTCATCCAGAGCAACTTACAAAAGTGCTTAGTGTTCAGTCAGTATATGTATTTCTATCAAGTCCAAACTACTCTTGTGCTCAAACACTGCTATAAACAAGTGTCAGTGCTCATACCTAGAAAGAAGAAAACAAAATAAAAGGTTAGACACACTGCAATACCTAGCAAGACAGGATAGATAGCATAGAAGGTTTGCGACTGTGTTAAGTGTTTCTGTCATTATATGTTATGAGCTTCATGTTAAATATTATTATGCCCGTTACTGCTCTTCAATTACTGTGTTGCTGCATTTTTTTTCCAAAACTGAAAAACAGTCCTAAATTCAGAATGAATAATAAACTGTTCAGTGTTACTCTTTCAGAATATTTCAGACTTTTTTATACTCAGTATAGTCTAGTATTTTAACCCTTTCATGCACAAGTTAAACTGTCATGAATACTTCACCTAGGTGAGGAGTCAAGTGCAAGTTTCTTACACAGTGAAAAAGAAGCAGGGAGACACTGAACAAACACAAACTCACACAGGAGTACCCAACGGAAATCCAAAAAACAAGTCAGAGAAACAAAACCAGATGCAAAAACCGAAAAGACAAATACCATCAACAAGGCTTAAATATGCAAAGGGGACAAGCCGAAAGCAACCGGGCTTAAATGCACTACAGGTAGTTTGAACTAATGACTGGCAGGTGAGGAGAGAAACTGGTATTCAGGTGAGGTGACATTCAGACCTCTTTAGGCGAGAAGGGGAAGTGTTAGCTGTTCACGTAACATAAGCAAAATCCCTCTAATGCACAATATTTATTTCCGTATTCATTAAATATATTATTTTATGTATTGCTGATTATCTATTTGGTGTATTTGTTGAAATCAGTTTATTTAATTATTTAATGTTCCAGGTGTTCTTTAAAAATCTTGTTTTTAAATTAATTTTACAAATGTCTATAGTTTCTATAAAATTCCATAGTGAGTACTCAAGGGTCAAATTTGATCCATGTTGGGCATTAGAAGGGCAGTGTTACAAAAATGAGTAAAAAATTGAGGAATTCACGGAAGCTTGAATAATGAAATTAATTTATTGCAGATATAGAAAATAAAATCTCTGTCGGTTCAATTTTGACCCAGGTTATGCATCAAAGGGTAAAAAAGGCTGTGATATTATGCATCTCATACATTTCAGTGGTTTATTGAGATCAAAGAGATGCTGTACGTATGAGTGTCGAAACACCCAGATTTGTTCAAAAATCAACTGAAGGCCTGTTTGCAAATGTTGTGACTGTGACGGTTTTGTTAGACAAAGCCAGGCTGACATCAGGTCTACTTAGCGAAGTCCTTTACACGCCACTGACTTTTCCTCTGTGATCTAGTAAGTCTGGTCTAGCGTACCAAGGTGATTTAGTGTACATGTTTACTCAGGTGAGTACTCAAGTCTTTTGTTCCTTCAGGAATGTTCAAATGTCAGAGGATCAGGAAGCACAAGAAGACGAACTGCTGGCCCTAGCAAGCATTTATGATGAAGAAGAGTTTCGGCGAGCTGAATCGGGGCGAGAGGGCGAGATCCATCTGTTTGTCGATCTTCCACCTGACTTCAAATTGCTGGTCAAAGGTGATGTGTATACATTCAGTTCACCCTTTCAGTGTTGATGTGTTCTGTTCCCTGTAGTATTTAAATGTGAGAGGCATTATTTCTCCCACTGAAGTGAATTTGTATTTATTTACATGTGCAGGGGAGAACTCCATGGAGTATGACGTGTCCTTTCTGCCTCCCCTGGTGTTGAGTTTTGAGCTCCCTGTTGATTATCCCTCCTCATCAGCACCAGTTTTCACTCTGAGCTCTAAATGGCTTTCGCGGCTCCAGGTGAGGACACACTTTAAACTGCCCAGATCTTTCATCGATCAGCTTCTGTTTGTTCACTGAGCACTGCTGAGTTTGTGATCGGGCTTGACAGTGTGTCTCATTGCAATTTCCATATTTTTCTGTGTTGTTAATTGCAAATTGTTATTATATGGATGTCTGGATAGTCTGAATAATATTTTAAACCCCAATCAAAATGTTTAAAATTTAGAATACTTCACTACTTTACATTCAGACCTCATTCAGGCAAGAAGGGGAAGTGTTAGCTGTGGAAGCAAACCCCTTCTAATGCAAAACATGGGTCATATTTGGCCCGTATTCATGTCCTATGGTATGTATTGCTGAGTATCTCTTTGGTATATCTGTTGAAATCAGTTTATTTAATGTTCCAGGTGTTCTTTAAAAGTCTTGTTTTTGATTACCTTAAATCATTATTTTATTTCTCATTTATTTACTTCATGGTCAAAACATTTATAAACATGTTCTTGAATGCAAATTTGACCCATGTTGTGCATTAAGGGCAGCGTTAAAAAAATTATTTTTTATTAAAAATGTAAGAAAAAAAAAATGAAATCAGGATTTGTGATGATCTAAAACAAGAAAACTGAAGAATTCATGGAAGCTTGAAAGATGAAATTCATTTATCACAAAGATATATAAAATAAAATCTCTGTTGGCTCACTTTTCTGACCCAGGGTGTGCATCAAAGCGTAAGAAAAGGCTGTGATATAATGCATCCCAATGCATTGTTTAAATCCCAATGCAAATGTTTAAAATTTAGAATACTTCACTACTTTGCTGTCCTAACTGTCCCAATAGTTAGTGCTGTTGCGAGTCAGCGGCTGGACAACTTCTCCCTCAGTCTAGCGAATCAAAGCTGCACATTGTCACCTAGTGTTGCTCAGTAATAATTGTTGAAAGATGATCAAGTTTGGTAAGCTCTTTGTTAAAAAGCCTTTATCTTAGCAATAACCAGTGTATTTTCACCAGTAAGAACACCAGATATCATTAGACCAGATGTAAAAAAGCATAAGTACAGAACAAAAAAACACAAATATCTTTTTTTGGAAAGAAGTAGATAATTACTTGTGTGCCAGTTTTAGGTAATATGTGTTTTAATAAGTGTAAATAAGTGTTTTGCTGAGCAAACAAAAGCTTTCAAAATGATGTCCATCTAGATGTCTAGAGTGAGTTATCCATGTGACTGAAGATTAGGTGTTTACTTTGGTGCTTACATAGAGCTATAATCTTAATAGATATATAGATAGATAGATAGGTGCTTACATAGAGCTATAATCTTAATCTGCAGATTACAAACATTTTTCCAGAACATTTTATGGTTATAGCTCCTTTACACACCATGTGCCAATTAATTGTTTTTTCATCGATTCATTGATATGAATAATCAAATATCAAACCAATAGTTTTATACAACTCTAGATGACATTGTTAAAATAAACATTGCATTTCGCACTTTTTTTCTTCTGTGTCCTTCATTCTTTTTAATAGCTGACTGCTCTGTGCAAGCGGCTGAACCAGCTGTGGGAGGAGAATCAGGGTAGCGTGGTGCTTTTCACCTGGATACAGTTCCTTAAAGAGGAGGCACTGGAGTTTCTGGGTCTTGAGTCTCTGGAAATCCCCAGTGGAGGCAGCAGCCAGCCTCAGCCTGACCGCTGCCTGAGCGAGGCCGCTGCAAAGCCAGTGGAGGGTGCGTGTGGAGAGACGAGAAAGCAGCCGGAGCTGGACCCTCGAGCTGTCCTGGAAGCTGACCGTCACGCTGATGTGCTACCTCAGCTGCTGGACTTTGACGAAGCACAGCGGCAGAAGGTTTTTGACGGCAAGCTCTTCTGCTGTGGAATCTGCTTCTCGGAGAAGCTGGGCTCCGGCTGCATGCTCTTTAAAGAGTGCCAGCACGTCTACTGCAAGGCCTGCATGAAGGATTACTTTGAGATCCAGATCCGAGATGGCCAAGTTCAGAGCCTCAACTGCCCTGAACCGAAGTGCACCTCTGTGGCCACGCCTTCACAGGTATCCTCCTTGTAATGATGTAGGTTCTTAACTTTCTCAAATTGGTAGTGGTAGTACTTGCCTTCGGGGTCCCAGGGGAGTGCCACTGGGGTAGCTCCTGAAGTTAACTTGCCTGGGTGAGTCCAACCGGTGTAGATGGGGAGGGGAGGAATGTTTTAACCTGCAATTATTGGTGGTACATGCCGGAGAAGGGCAACCCGTATTTATACCCCCCCAATGATAGAGGAAGGGGCTACTCTTCGCTAAGCTGCCTGTGAGAGGTAACGCCGTGTAGGCCAGTAGAAGTTACGTGACTTATGATGTTATAGTCTTTGCCTTACACCTCTGTTGAGAGGCCGTTTGCTTTCTGTTTGTATGTTTATTTCTTTTTTTCTTTCTCTTTATTGCTTTTTTGGCGTTGTGTGTATTTGGTGGTGATTGGCTATAAAAGGTGACGGACTAACTTTGCCTCTCTGCTGTTTTTATCCAGTGCTCCAGGCCATTCACCCGACTCTACTCATAAAGGGTGTCTTCTTGGCCACATTTTGTGGTTGGGGGAACACGCTTTATCACACTCCTGTAAAAGCTGAGTGTGGACCATGTAGAACCCATTTTAAAATAAAATAAAAGAGATAAATATCACCTATTATATCCCATATTGTACTGCATATGGTTCAGGTACTAATAAAGTTTATCAGATGTGCTAACATAGCTAGAATTCAAAGACCCTTGAATTTATACATATATTCTATACTCTGTTTAAATGTACCTCACTTAATAGGTTTTTAAAATTGCATTATTTAGCTGTTAAACAAAAGTCTTTCAGTTTGGTTTGATGTGAAATGCTTCATTCTAGAGAAAAGTCAAAATTGTTTACCATGGTGGTGATAGAAACAACATTTCAACGTTTTTTCCCCATAGTAATTCACTACATGGCTATTCTCATGACTTAGACTTTGCTCTACAGTAGAAATGAGGTTTTGGCCTAGATTGTAAGCTCCTTAGATGACACAATTAGCAGAGCACCATAAGAACGTTTTACTACTGTTTTAGTTTTATCAACCACCACACATTACTACTCAGACGGCATGTGAATTCAATGACTGTGGATGGTCAGTAAAATAGCTGTATTTGTGTAGACAGTGTGATTCCTGGTTCAAATAATTCTATTATGCTGGTTCAGTTCTCTACAATGAACCATCATATCAAACCACTCAGAATTACTTTGTTTACACCTCGACAGTTGAGTGATGCAGAGATTTTGAACAAAAATCCCACATCTCAATCTCCAGTTAAAAAAAAGAAAAGATCCCCATCCCAAACGTCATGTATATACAATACCCGATTAGGTTAACTTATACTGAATAGAGCACAGCTATCATAGATATTAAAGATATACCAAAACTACTGTTCTCACTGAACTGCAGGTGTCTGGCCATGATTGCAATTTAAATGTATCCAGTGTGGGGAGTGGGTGTAGCAGTAGGCAGGTCAATAGTTATTGATAAATGTCTGCATGCCTTTTCAGTACAGGGCACACCCCTGTACTGAAAAGGCATGCAGACATTTATCAATAACTATTCAGATGTGCGACAGATGTGGGTGACTTCTGAACATAAATCTGACCCGTCGTAGAGATGGAATCTCATTGCAACTGGGCTTGTAATATAAATGGATGTAACTTACCTGATGTGAACATGTTTCAATCACAGGTGAAGCTGCTGGTGGGAGAGGATGATTTTGCCCGCTACGACCGCCTTCTTCTGCAGTCCAGTCTGGCCCGGATGGCGGACGTGGTGTACTGTCCGCGCACGTTGTGCTCCATGCCCGTGATGTTGGAGCCGGACACTCCCATGGGCATCTGTCCCTCTTGCCGCTATGCCTTTTGCACCCTGTGCCAACGCACCTACCATGGCCTGTCCCGCTGTTTCAACCTAGTAGGTAAGACACAGCCACTGTATGAAAGGAGGCCTTAAGTTGGATATGTTGTTTAATGCTAGAATTTCTCCAGCATTGGCATTTACCCTTTAAAGTAATAGTGTGATGACAAATCAAATCTTCCTCCTTTCCTCCTGTTTGCAATTTTATGCTCCTGAGTGGGTGTAGATTCTGTTCTTACCTTGGAAAGGAGAAATCAATGTTGGATGTCAGAATTTTTATGAAACATAAGTGTGTTTTAAAAAAAAATCTTAAGAACAGTTGGTGCGAACAGCACCTGTTACTTCCTGATCTGCCTGATTTCTGCTGCACATACCCAGCGCTGTCATACATGCATGAGAATGCTACTTTTACAGGCACTCCCTGTCTCTGTACCTTATGTAATAATTCTATGTGTACTTTGCACTTTTACCTGCTCGGTTGCCAAGCTTCCCTGTCGTATCAGTGAAAACACAGAGCTTACAGGTCTGATCATGTAGCTGAGTGGTTTGTGTATAGGCGCTACTATAACAATAGCATAAAGAAAGTTTAAATGACTTCCTACTCCATATGTAGTGCACACTGTATAGGTCATAATATAACAGCTTCTACAGGCAAACAGTGGATTATATTTAAATGTCATTTATGTTATATTCAGTCCCACCCAACACTGTTTGAGTGCAGAAGCCATAAACCCATGGCCTATATAAGGAGTTAATAGACATTTGAAATTCAGCCACAGACATTCTCTAGTACCAAACCTGAATGTTTTTACCCATCAAAAATAATACTTAATACTAAATAGTGTTAAATTGGGGAAAAAAAAAGGATAGTGATGAGTTGATGCCTAAATTAATAAAAAAGTTAAAAAACTTTTAATAAATCAAATAACCTGGGATGAATTTCCCCAAAGCTTCATAATGCTAAGAACTTAAAATTGGTCTTGATTTAAGGAGTGCTAAAGTACTTTATTAATGAGTACTTAATTAATGAGTAGGCTCTATTGTGATCTATTGTGCTTGGAAAGAAAATAACATCTTTTCATGGCTCTGTCATATGTAAATATTAGCCTGGGTTTTTTTTTTTTGGATTTTATTGATCACATCACATTGTGCTAAGGGTAATAACATTGGCACTGAAACAGGCTTCTTAAACCGAGTTTCAGCCAATTTCAGCTGCTTCCCCAAGAGTTCCACTGGTGGTGTCTCTCACGCTGGAATTCTTCACGTCTCAACTGGAGGTTCTCATGTTTCAGTCGCAGCTGAAGCCTCTCTTTTTCCAGTGCAATTAACTCATCACTGCGCCCACAAGATGCTTTATCTGATTAGATCTTCAATTCTTCTTTATTGGAGCCGTTTTACTGGGGCCTGTATGGGAGTGTCATGTTTGTGAGTGTCCCAGGTGTGAGGTAAAGGGCATTGTCAGCGGTTTTCTTCCACCAGTTGTATACCTCTCCCGCTTCAGCTCTGCTGCCCTTCTTTTTCATGACTTTGTCATGCTTTTTTATTTTACCTCCTCCAACAAGATGTTTATTTCTTCATTAGCAAAATATTGTTTTTTTTTCGTCCTGTAACATTAATATAGATTTGAGTTTATGTATGTAGGCATATCTGTATTTATGAATATTTTAAATACCTAAGAACGACTTTCTGCCAATCAGATATCAGAATCTGTATAACGATATTGATTTAACCACATAGACAGGATTTATCAGCTCTACTTAGCATATAGGTGCACAGGCAGAAGTCCAACTGTTTTTATGCATACTTTGCTAGCCATACTTCTGAGCAGTGGTGGTATGTCAGTGTGTGTTGTACCACCTAAAGAAGACCTGCTTTGTGGCGGCCCTGATCATTGAAGCTGGCCACAGGTTGAAAGAGGAATAAGAAAGTATACAGAGTAACATATGGACTACAGCCTATAATCATAAAACTACAAAGTGCACCTAAATAGCAAGTGGACCTATAAAAATGGACAGTGAGTGTAGATACAAGGCAGTGTATGTAATAAAATGGGTGATGAGGGTAGATATTCTGATGTAGCTAATTTTGTCCACTCAAATGGCTAAAACAAAATGTACTGCTGTTTGCAGCAAACATAGGTCATTAATTTATTTATTTATACACATTAGGTTTCAGACTTAATAGTTTGGCTTGCTTGTTTAGCTTGAGCAGAAACATTAACCGCAGTCTTATTTAATCTTAGGTAAGGGTTACCTGAGGTTAGAGATCCACACACTTGTCATAATATCGATCCACAAAACTAGCTTTTCATTAAAGAGTAAATAAGGCATTAAATGAGTAAATAAAATAAAAAGAGAACAGAAAACTGTATTAAACTGAGGAAGCTTTTGGAGTTTACTGAATTTCAGAGAAGACTATTCTGTGGAAGATAAGCAAAGCTGGAGTATAAGCCTGAATGGAACAAATGTTCCAAGCATACATTAGCAAAGGAACATCAATAAACTCAGCATCGAAGCAGTCTTACTTAAAAAAATGTAGTATAAGAATCATTAAATGTCTTTAAAGATAAAAAAACAGGGGATTCTTGGTGGAATTTGGATAAACTAAAAACCCTGTCCTTGGTGATCAATATTCCAACAGATCAACAATGTTCGACTAGGTTCACCTATTGTCAGTTCAACTTTACATTTTGCCCATGGTGAAAGAGGAAAGGGGGCAGTGTTGGTAATTTAGGTCTTAAATGGGGAAGTTGTATCTTTTTCTGTCTTACCTGCGGGCAGGATGTTGGGGGGTTGCTATGCCTGAAGCATTTGGTTTTAAGACAGAGAGAGAGGAACATGAATGAAATTGAAATTGGCTCTTTGTGCCATAATCAATCAGCCAATCAGTTTATGCATAAAAATGACCATCTTCATTCATGTTCAAATAGAAAATAAATCTATTGAGTTCATACACGATAATCATGATTAATCACATTTTCATGTATGTAATTGCATTTGAAGATGTTAAACATTTGACAGTTCTAATACGAAAAGCAAATAAGTAGATACTAAGGCAAAAACTATGTGTCACGATTCAGGCTTGAAGTATTTGTACATGATAACTGCTGAGGTATATATGTATAATAAGTCTTAATGCAAAACTGTAGCACTAAAGACACAGACCTCCGACAATGGACACATTGGTATCTGATTAGCTACATTTGCTGTAACTGGAAAATGGTTTTAGGTTTGATGGTATAATCATTAAATAGCAACTTCTGAACCTTTGATTCATTGCGTTTGTTGTCTTAGATGAGCTCTGCCAAGTGCAGGAAGAGAACTTGTCTAGCAGTCAGGGGGAGGAGGAGTTTGAGCAGCAGCCCGATGAGAATTGGTGGATCAAGCATGAGATAGAGGACTCCTCCAGCATGAGTTGGCTGAAGAAGAACTCCAAAACTTGCCCTTCCTGTGGCAGTCACATCCAGGTTAGTAAGAACCCTGATGAATACAGTAGATTAAATTTACAAGCTGTATCTGTATTTGTATTCTGACGAGGATGTAATTTAAGTAGCCACCAAGGAGTTGGTGAAAATGTTCAGTGTTGATCACAGAATAGGGAAGAACATTCAAGCATAAAGCATTACTCTAAGCAAGAATTTCCTGTAACTTAGGTTAAACTTGTTTTCGCAAAGAAGCTGTAGAGGAGGAAGGTAGATCTGAACTCCAGTTGGATTAAACTCTGCCAACCATTTGACATCTAACTGGAATTACTGTAAGCCACTGTTAGTATAACAAGTGGATGATATTAGTAAAGGACTATGTTGTTAATCTAAAGTCTAGAGTAATTGTCAATTTGTATACATTCTATTTACATTTTGTAAAATTTTAATGTAATGCTGTTTCGACAGGTTCAGGTGTGTACTTTCCTGACTCATTTCTGCTAGTTTGATGTTAAACATGGCAAAAACATACAAGTTTTTCTTTCTGCAAAACAAGACTCAACAATGAATCAAATTCAAATTAAAGTAAAATATGCTTTCATTTGTTACAACAAAATACAATTAATTCTTCCTCTAGTCTCAGTGAGGTTAGACTGAGACATTAATAATATCAATTTGCAAAAACATTTTTGTTATTGCTGGTTACTTCTAACAATTACTGCTTGTTAAATATGGACCACAGTCTTTTAGTGTAGAATGTTTTTTGTGCACTTGTTCTGTTTCAACTGTTGGGGAGTTTCAGTTTTATCCTACTAACCCTACTGTATGCTGGTTTTCCTCTTTGTTCCTCTGACTCTGCAGAAGATAGATGGCTGCAATAAGATGACCTGCGCCTTCTGCCATCAGTTCTTCTGTTGGATCTGCCTGGCACTTCTTCCCGAATCCAACCCTTATAGCCATTTCACTGACCCTGAAGTGAACTGCATCCGTCAGTAAGTGCTTCTGGACTAAAAAAAAATCCTACTAATTTAAACTGTATTGTAAGGTACAGTGCAGTAGAGGTCATAATCATCACATTATTTAGTGTTTTGAAGATGATTGTCTTAATAGTCTAATATTCCGGGTGTTCTTAACTCCTGGGGGTTGGTACCCAGAGTGGTCCAAGGGCAGTCTCGGGGGTGGTGCTACTACATATAAACTAGGTACAGTGTAATGTAATGTTGATAATACATTTCTAGTTAATTACTAAGGTAGGGTCCTGATTGTCTGCTGAACATGAAGCAGTTTTTAGCACTAGGCTAAAGATTTGTTATTTGTGTGAAGTGCTTGTTAAGAACTGCAGGCTTAGTAAGTAAGTCTTACTATTTTACTTTTCTTCTGTAATTTGTTATTTAATGGGCATATTGGTGTGTGTGTGGGGGGGGGGGCAAGAGGGGCAAAAAGAGGGTTGTGAAATATATTTTAAGCTCAATAAAAAGCTTGCAAAGTTTAGGAACCCCTGTCCTATTCCAGTGGTTTGTCATCATTTACCATTTTATGAATCAGAATTGGAGATGTTATTCATTTTCAACTCCTCATTACAGAAGGAGTGACTTCCTTTCAAAGATATTGACCTGGTTTCCCAGACTAAGCCTAAATCAGACTGAGCCTAAATCAGGTCTACATTGCAGTTTAGTCTGAGCCCATGAAACTAGTCCATGAAACATGTTTCTTTGATTAATTTAATTTCCTGAAGATTAGTGTTAGTTTTATGTATGATTTCATTCAACTTTCAGAAAAAAGCATAGAAATAAGTGTGTCCATCAGTCTCTGTGACCTACAGTAAAATAGTAGTAGAATTAAAAATTTGCATCATCATGTAAAGCACCACCTAATCAATGTTCACTGATAAAGAGGGTAAATTTCTGTTGTTACTTGTATTATTTTTTTAATGAAATAATTGAGTGTAATTTATTGAGTAATCGTCAGGACACAAACTAATAAAGCGAAAAACAATTCAATATATAATCTCTTATAGGATTCAAATACCAAACCAAGTAAATGAGTTATTAAGTTTGTCTTAAAATGTTCTAGTGTGGAAGTAGACTTTATAAAAGATGGAAGCCTGTTCCAAAGTTTAGGTGCTGCGTCAGAGAAAGCCCTTAAACTTCAGCTGGGATCGTGGAACAACTAAAAGCAACTGGTTTGAAGAAAGCAATTATTGAGAAAAGGAGTAAAAACAGAGCAGGTCCGATATATAGCCAGGTTCCAAACCATGTTAAACCTTAAAACAAACAACGAAACCTCAAATTCAATCTGGAATCTCACAGGTAACAGTGTACAGTGTAGGGAGATGACTACAGGAGTAATGCTCTTCCTTTTCTTTATGCCTGTCAGAAGCCTAGCAGCCGCATTTTGATCCAGCTGCAGGCATGACAGGCTGGACTCACTGAGACCAAAGTAGAGTGAATTGCAGTAACATTTACAGTAACTTTTCCAGCCTTCCCCTTCATGGGTTCACGGCTGTTTGAATTACATTTTGTGTATTTAAGACTAGTGTTTCTCAACGCAGATGCTCCACATCTCTGTTCAATTTTAATTTCAAACACACGAATATAGAGGAAATATGTGGACAGTCTAATGACCAGTTTGGGAACCATATTCAACACCCATTACTTGTTAAAAGGTTAAGGTTGCATTAGGGAGAGATATTCTTTCTTATGTTCCTGACCCATTTTTATTTGCTTTCTAGATTTGTCCTGGAGGAAGATGATGAAGATGATTAAAAAAGACTCCAACTGCAGGCAGCCCACCATTCTGAGTCCACTTCACATAGAGCACTTTTTCTCTCTTTACCTGCTATATAGCCTCTAGTGCCCAAAGGAAAGCATGTCTTCACTATTTGTTTTGTCTTTGTTTCATGAACCATATTGATGCATTCAGAAATGCAGATCAGGATAAATTGTGAAGAAGACTTTAGTAATTAAATATTTATTCGAAAAATTTATTTATTCGAAAGTCTATATTTTTATGTTTGTAAATTATCGAGTTGAATATACAAAATATGTGTTGTCCCCTAAAAGGAACCGTGTACACTTTCTGCTGCACATGCTGTCCTCCTGTGTCACTAAAGCAAGTCATGAAGAGAAACTGTACAGATGTTTTCATGTCCTGTTTACAAGGTGAAGACTTGTAGGCAGTTCCTGTCAGTTTTTGTTTGTTTGCATTTTGAAATTCACTTCTTTGTCATGTGGGACTTTGTCAGGATGACACTTATGAAATGAGTGTTTTCTCATCAGTAGTGTTTCTTTTGGATGCTTATTTCATAAAGTTTTGTTGAATGGCTTCATTTTCTACCTAATACTTTTATTATTGACTTGACTATTAGTGACTGTTTACTCACAACAAACAACCTCAAACCTGGTCTGTGTTCAGATGTGTTCTATACCTGCAACAATAAACTTATATATCAAAACCAAAGAACCAAAACACAAAGAGTTTTGTCATATGTTGAAGAATGTGCTGCAGACGGACAAGCTTTGTTTTTTATCACTAGCTATGCAGTTCAAATGTGAGAATCGACTGACCGTCTGGTGGGTATTTGGCAAAGCAGGGGTCTCGTGAAGTATGATTTACTGCTTATCTACTAAGTAACATGAACTAGTCTGCATCACTATGGCAGTTTAAATAGGAATTCTATTGATGGTTAATTGTTTGGACGTGAACAAAACCATTGAAAAGGTAGTTTGATGTAAAATGCTCTGTTCTAAAGAATTGTTATTCAGAATTGTTTACAGAGGTGGAGATAGGAGTCTCATCTCTAAAAGCTCCCTCACTAAATGTTATTACATTAAATTGTTATGAATACACTGACGACTAATATCTGAGACATTGTTCTAAAATATTTTTGAACATACTTTTTTAATTCATTCATGGCAGAGAGAGAGGGAGAGAGAGAGAGAAAGAGAGAGAGAGTCATTTTTTCCCAAATCTACCACCATTTTTACCATCATCAACATTACATGTAAAAACTGCCAACGCGTATAGGTTCAATGGTCATTTTGGATTGTAAGGTTCCTATCACCACCACTGTAAAGAAGTTACAGTGAACTGTTCCACATCAGACCACTCTGAATGACTTTGTTTACATCTCAACAAATGCAGAAATAAAAAAATATTAAGCTGTACACTTTTTGTACTATTTTGGTGCAGATCTGTTTCAGGTTTGATGTAAAATAGTGTTTTGCAGTAAACTCTACAGATGCGGATTTCTTTACAGTGGTGGTGATAGAAGTCAGTTGTCACAAATATAGCCATTGTAATTACTGTCCAAACCTACACAAGTATTCTGAGCTTGTATGTTGATAATGGAAAAAAAACGGTAAACCTGAAAATATAAGATTTCTGTTGGGACTATTTTGTATGTACCTAATACGTCAAAATCTTATTTAAAAATGATCACAAAACAGTGTCTCAGGCATCACTCAATGTATTTGTTTTGCAATGTGTTTGCTTTGAGCGACATTAAACTCTACAGGCACTTTTACATGAAACCACTCTGGATGACTTTGTTTACATCTTGTTCCTTGCTTTTATGAAACTAAATCAAAGTGTACGTCAGGATTCAAGATGAAGTTTAAATTGCTTTGTGAGCCAGGCCTCAGGGATTATTTAAGTAGTTGTAAGTAGTTTAATCCACTAAATGGTGGGTGTATTCACCTCTCTGAAAGCAAACTGTGCATTCTTAATCTTGGGTAAAGCTTACACAAGCAGTATTTCCACCAGTGACAAAGCCAATGGGGAGGCTGTCCTGGTCACACAGCTTCAGCAAAACTGTGCTCCCCCTACAGTCCGTGTTCAATCCAGAGAAACTTGCTGAAAGCTAACCACCAAGTAGAAACTAACCTAGTGAGCATAACTGAGCTATCAGGTTAGTTTATCTCTCTGTCTGTTGTCCAATGTAGAGTGCTCATTAGCTTGTATGCCCTCATTCTCAGACAGGTCTGATCAGCCGTTTTGTTACAATGTCGTATTTTTTTCATTTAAACTGGATGTTAAGAATGACACTCAGCTTATACAGACATTTGTAATATTGTACACTGTGTTTCGTGGGGCTTTCACCCAAAAGGTTATACTTTCTAATAGGAACGGACCTAGTGTGTACCATTGGAGAACACTAGGGTTAGAAAATCTTCATATCCTGTTAGAAAATCAAACTGCATTTGGAATCAGCCACAGGTCACTTTTTAAACCTTTAAAATCTTTCACATTTTCAACCCATCAAGAAAAACCTAAATGCATTACTAAACCCCGGGAACCAGAGAAAACATTAAACACTTTGTTTTCATGAGGTTTTCAAGGTTAAAAAAATAAGTAGTGACACGTATCAGCACCCAATCGGAATGTTGCTCTGTAGTTTATATAGGTAAATACACTGGTAGTTGACTTTGTAATCTACCTTTTTTATGAAATATGAAGTTTAGTGTGGTAAGAGTTCTGATGATGTAAAGATATACTGAGAAAAGGGTTCTGTGACATAATTAATAATATAATGATAAAATAATACTGGTACTGTCACATTGCCCACTCCTAAGCTGTAGTAATAGGGGTTTGGGGGGGAGATAATACAAGACACAATGTGCACTCGTTGTTTAAAAAAAAAAGGTACAAAGACCCCCCGTCCTCATTGTAGTGGCACATTCAAAAACACCACGACCTGCTTTTAATCCCTTTGGCTAGAGTTGCTGACACGGGCTAACCCTTTCGAAAGGGCCCTCTCGGTGCTGCGGCCTCGTGTTGTAGGAGGGTGCAGCCATGTCTTTCCCACCCAGCCTACACGCCTGGAGCTCCAGCCTGAGAACCCTGCTACCACCATCCAGCTGGTCCTCGATCAGCCACAAGCGTCTGCCTACACCACTCGTGCAACATTTCGAGGTGGGTGCATTTGGAGCTTTAGGGTGGGCAATGGAGCAGTGGCTCAGTCATACTTAAATACTCCACAAATGGGTTTTAAAGGGAGAAAACATGATTTTCATGTTTTTACCAGAATTAAATGGTTTCAATGTAATCAAAGTTATTCAGAGTGGTTTGCTGAAGATGACCCAGCATGTTTCAGAGTGGTGGTGATACGATCTAAGACTTTAATGGCTCTATAAATTCTACCTCACAGAACGTTATTACATGAAATATATAAGTTTAATTAAAAACAGTCAGTGAAATTGTGTTTGTTGTGGTGTTTTTGTTTTTTGTGTTCTAATTGAGAAACATTCAACAATAGTTGGCTTTTGGTATTCATTATAAATTATAAATAATTCATTGTGGAATTGGAATATTTTGCCATGCTATCTTACTGGTCTTGTTTATTAACTTGGGTTTCAAGCCTTTGTTAGGAAAATGTGTTCATAACATATTGACGGAAATTTCACTTGATTTTTGTATTTGTCAGATTTGTCTTGGCATCTGTGGAGAACCTATAGAGAACCCACCATGATTGAAAGTGACCGAGAGCTCTCAGCTATGGTGCAGGAGCTTTGGGACAATGATGTCAATCGCCTGAAGCCTGGGAAGGACTATCGCATATCTCTGCAAGTAATAACCTGATTTAAAAATGCCTATTATTGAACATTTGTTGCTTTTGCCTGTCGCTCTGTGCTTGCTATTCCAAACAACGTGGCACTTATCTACTGCCTGTTGTATGTTCATTGACACTAAAGTCATCAGGTCAGAGAGAGACTCAACTATTGTGCCTGTTTACCATTCAAGTTTTTTTAGGAAAGAATAATAATAACAAAAGCTCTTGTTAGCAATGGCCTGACAACCCTCATATAAGTCATTTGGGTTGACTGAAAATTTGGAGATTTCAAAAGCAATTTCCATCATTAAACCACGGCCCATTGCAGACGTCTAACCCATTTATTTTCTAGAACCAGAATTACTTGGGCTGGATTTCCTAAAAGTATCTAAACACACTCTCAGAGTGAGAATTACACAGAACACTCTCGTTAATGACCCTTATGAGGCTGCACTACGTACGTTTTGGGGATTTGAGGGCCTCTCTGGTGAAAATATGTAATTGTAAGCAATGTGCAGAAGAACATTTTGTAGATGATTGCATGCTTGTTAAAAGAATATTTAAAATAACTCAGTCAAAGCTTGGTGACTATCATATCAGTATAATGCTGATCTTACATTTGAGACCTAAACATCGAGCCAGACCTTCCATCAATTGTGTGCACACCTAATACCCAGAGACATATGTCGTGGCCTGAAAAACTTGTCTAACTCCTAAAGGATTGCTTCAGGCTGTACAAGGCAACTCGCAGCAGCACATGTGCACTATATTTTCTTACATAGTGCAGCTTTAAAGTCAAGCATGAATCATCATATCAAAGACAAAATCTTCATTTTCCTGTAATCTTCTAGCAAGATGTAACAAATGTATATACAGATGACCAGTGGGCAAGAAAAATTATATTAACCAATAACACCACTTTTCACCCCACCCTCAAATTACTCTCACCTATTATTAACCATTATGCTCATCAAGCTCAGAGACCCTCTCAAATACACTTGCGAATATGTCAGGGTACATTATGTTTTAAAATTCACACTGACTGAAAAACCACAGACTGATCTGTAACTAACCAGTAGGCTGTAGTTAGCTCCTCTGTTTCTCCTTTGTTTCTTACAGGGCAAAGCTGGTACCCAGTCACTTGTGCATGATGGTAACGATGCAGCTGGATTGCCTTTGTTCACATATGTAGATGAAAGCATTTTCAAAAAAGAGACGTTCTTGGGTAAGCCATACATTAAACATCTAATATGACAACAAGATGATTTTAGTAGCTTTCTAATAATACAAGTTCCTTTGTGTAACTTTTCATTTGTGTTCAAAAAGCAGTCCAAAACTTTCATTATGACTGTTGTTTGAATGGGTGAGGCTGAACTGGTAGTAGTTGAATAGACAGATATATGTAAATATGTATGTGATGGCTTTTATGACATCTCAAAAACAATAAAAAACATTGTTTACATACTCCTTCATACAAAGAAAATTCAGTTTTTCATCACATGGGCCTTTTTATGGGATGAGAATACACATTTGGACACCCGTCAGTCCAGTTTGAAGTCTTCACTGATAAAAGTGCTAAATAATGTATTTTTGAAAGATACTAGTAGAGAATGACAGGGAAATAATAATATAGTAAAAAACCTCTTGCTTACTACTAATGCTACATAATGCTACTGTGGTTTTTCAGCCTTCATTTCACTTCTAGACAATTATGAAAGTGATGCTGGTGAGCCAGAGATTGTTACCCCAGAGGAGGAGGCAGAGAATCACAAGTTTCTGGACTCCATTGTGAAGACTTCTGCAATGAAGGTCATTCAGAGTGATTTGATGAGGAATGTTCTTCTCTAGAGAGACTTATAGTGTCACAGTTGTTCACAATGGTGGTGATAGTAACCAGGCATCTAATGAAATAATACCTCCTTCCCAAAAATAATTATTAAACAAAATGATGATAGCACTGATGCCTCAGATATTGCTTTTTATGATTAGAAGAGGTGGGTTATGGCCTAAAATTTTATTTTTTAAATACTCCATTTATGGCAATGGTACATAAATGTACATGAACATTGCCCTGGCGAGATTTGTAGGGCTGCCCACCGTTCTGTGCTTACTGCCCCCTAGTGTGTGTGAGAGTAATCTAAAAAAACCTGGTCACTGGCATGTTCTGTTGAATTACTATGCAAAAATAAATCAACACATCCTCTGCAGAGAACATTTGGCATTTTCTGCTAGTTTTAGTGCACGGTTTTTAATCCACCTTTTATTCATGGATTTCAACATATTGGAAAAAAGGTGTCAGAACCTTTTACACTATTTGCAGCACAATTAAACCATAACTGGTTGCTGTATATAAAAGGTTGTTCTCTGTAAAGGTTGTGTTATTGTAGAGGTTGTGTTATCTTATCTTTAATTAGACAATCAACAAAACATGTCACTGGACCAGAAGTGCCCAAATTATTATCTACAACTATATGGAAACAAGCTCTGTTCTGATTGGCTGTGCTGCGTGAAAGAGTGGGATGAAGTGGCTGTAAGATAAATAGATGAATATATGTAAATATATTAGTTTTTGTGACATCATAAGATGGACTAAGAAGTAAATGGTACATTTAGAAACTTGAACTGTGTTTATATAGACTCTTGTTTTAATAAAGTGGGGAAAATGACTGATGATGTTGAGTGTGTTTAACAAGTATAAAAAATGGAACTCAGTCCAAACTTGGTAAAGGTCTTCTGAGGATGTAGGTGAATTAACTAATATAGTTATCCATTGTCTTCATAAGTGTAATGTTGGTTTTGTATTAGAGGCCTTCAAGCCAGATCGTCTTTTTGAGGCTGTACATGAGATGATAATATGTGAAAACATGGACAGGAAAATCAAACGCCGCTGACTTTTAAATTACTATTACTATCAGTGCAAGCACATGTACTACAATGCTACTTCAAGCAAGACTACTTCTCTTGGTTTTAACTAAACTAAACTTAAATAGTGCAGATTAAAGGAAAATCAAACATTACATGAACAGATTTGCTCAAATCTGCAGTACATGAAATAGAAACCTGTTTGTATCAAGTTGAAATCTTGTCTTTTACTGTTTTGTTCTTTTAATCTGCCTTAGATTGTCCATAAATATCTAGTGGCCAAGAACCTTTCTCCAGAGGACATGACGAAGTTCAAAGAGCAGCTGTACCGCATCTGGTTCGAGCTGTACGCCAGGAGAGGATCTAGCAAGTATATACAGAACACTTTTTTTTCTTGCCAGTTGATTACTTAAAATTAAAATCTTTGCATTGCTACATGTTTTTCTGATTTTCAATAGAAATAGAAGACCATTACCACATTGATAGGCAATCATCCTTTGTCTTAGAAAGCCAATAAAAACTGCATTTCTGCCATTGTACTGTTTTACTCATAGACGTGCAAATGTCTGACCGTGATTCAATAACGACTCAGGAAGGAAATTTGGTGTCTCAGATTTCATCATGCCTTGATTATTTTGGCATGATTCAAACGAGAGTGGGTGATGAAATATTCATCATTAGCGTAAATATTGCGCTGCATCATCAAATTCAACTTTATATTGTCAGCTTCTGATCTCTACTGGGAGAAATGATTCCCAGTGCCTCCATGCAGAATTCTGTTTGAGTGGTTTCTTGCATGCATAGCCTGTTTCAAATCCCCCATACCATTTCATTAGGATTCAGAACTGGGTCATGACTCGGACATTCCATAACCCTTAATCTCATCCTTTTGAACCATTCCTTGGTGAATTTACTTGTCTGCTTGGAGTCATTGTCCTGTTGGAAGGTCCACTTTTTCTTTTCCAAATCTTTCACAGGGCCAACACAATGGAAACTTGGCAAAGCCCTAAGGATGCAAAAAACGGTCCCAAACATTTCCACCATGCTTTGCTGTTGATATGATATTCTTCTAATCAAATGTTGTTTTGAACTTTCAACATTTTCTTCTGGTACTATGGGCAATCTGTACTATAACATTCTTTATGAGGCGTTAGAGAGTTCTAGGCATGATGATACCACACATCAATAACAGAGAGCAAAGATATTGACAATAAGACAAGTTCCCCTAGTTCCCTATTCTAAAGGTGTTCTAATCATTAGCACATGATCGAGTGATTGGGATGAAACATTTGAAGTAATTGATTATGTAAAAAAATTATTTCCAAATGTCACCTGTTAAACAAAGTTTACGCTGCAATGGAATGTGAATTGAGTTTAAGGTCATGGTGCAAGATTTAATTTCAAGTAAATAAAAAAAACAGACAGACTAATTAATTCTGTTCACTTCTTTTTGCTTAAGACCAGACTCTTCAGGGTTTGAGCACGTCTTTGTGGGTGAAACTAGAGGGGGGCGTACCGTCATCGGTTTCCATAACTGGATTCAGCTGTATTTGCAAGAGAAGCTTGGACATATCGACTACAAAGGCTACAGCGTAGATGCAAACTCCCCCCAGGTAAGTTTCTAAAGCTAGAGAAAAAGCAAAGTTCCAAAGGCTGACAATGATCATTCCAGATGTAATTTAATTGATTTAATTGATACCAGTGGTAATCAGAAGCATACATTTTGCTGTTGTTAACAATATATCCGGGGGCGTAAGAATGGGTTCCTTCCAGGCTAGAGCTCTACAGAGTTTAATGTTCCTCCACATGCTAGACTCTTTACTCTATTTAGTGAGATGTGAGATTTGTGCCACTTTTCATCGCTTTGCAAAACGTGGCACAGGCAGTTTCAACATGGTTCAGTTGCATGTATTTTTTGAAAATTCAGGCTTAAACTGCAAAAACACAAGCTATTTGCAGTTTGTGTCATCTTGCTAAATGTGCACAACAAAGGCTAGACTGGAAAATTAGTGATGAAAAAAATCCTTTTAATTTTTGCGTGAACAGTATACCCCTCTTAAAAACACTGCTTACATCAGAATGTATTCTTTGCTGTTCTTTGCAGGCACATGCTGGTTTTGCTAGTGACCAGTAATGCTGGCTAACATGCCTACCACAAACAGTAAACAGTAAAAGCACAACAATCACAAATAGTTAACTAATGAAGCGAAGAATTGTTTAAAGGTTGTGCTTAGACACTTTTTTTACACTTTTTGGAGTGTTTTCTCCAATTTGGATATTCAGTACTGCTTTATGAAGCCTCACTCTTTCAGAGGTCAACACAACTTAACCAGTAGCGCTATGTTTTGAGGTTACGAATGTGTCAAAGTTGTGTGAAGTAAAATTATTTGTTGTATTGTGTTACAAACCTGAATGCTAATTATTTCTTTTTTGTTTGTATTTTTTTTATTTTATTTGTATTTTTGATATATATTTTCTAGCTTTATTTAAAAGTGACCCTGAAAGACTTAAATACAGCTTTTTTTTGTATTAAAAACCTTAGGGTTGTTTGTATGTGTGTATGACTGTTCAAAGCCATGTTTACTAATCTTGTACTGGTTAGTGTTTCTAAATTCTGAAATTTGCTAAAAATGTCACTACCAAGATAATAATAACACCTGTTACATTAACATACATTATAAATAATGTTATATATAATGTCATATTTTTTGCTTTTCTGAAAATAATTCTGTCTGACAGCAACTATAACAGGTTAATTATTGTCTCTTGTTATATGATGTCTAAGATACTGTTGCCTAAAAGATACATAATGTCCACTGATGGCTTATGTCTGTTTTCTGCAGCCAGATGAGAACAAACACATCTTGGCTCTGCAGTTCAGCTGGAAGAACGGAATCAAACCCAAAGGCAGCATTTTTATAGGCGTCAGCCCCGAATTTGAGTTCGCCCTGTACACCCTGTGTTTCCTCACCTCTCCCAGCGAGCGTGTCAGAGTGTCCTTCAGCCTTTACGACGTAGAGATCGTCTGCCATCACTACAACCAGAAGCACATAGGAACTACTTACCCTGTCCTTGTGAAATACCAGAACGTACAATGAGTGAAATGGGGTCTCCGGGGTTATGAGTTTTGTTTTTACATTTTTATCCAAAATAGAAAAACAATAAATAATCTAAGATTAGTATTTGTCAGTTTCTGTTTTCATTTACATTTAGAGGTGGTATATATTTATTACCATTTCTCACAAAAAAGCGTTGCCCAGCAAACACAATATTGTCACAAATTTGACCACTTTCTTCAGTGTTGCTACAACATTATCAAAATGTGGTGCTTTTTACGCTGTCTGAATAAGGTTGTCACAATGTCACTACTAAATAACATTTTTTTTACGATATTATTTCTACCTGCTGGCAACTTTACAAAATTCCATGGAGTTACAGATTTAATGGAACATATAAAGAACTGTAGTGCTCTCAATTGTTCTCACAATGTTCTGTCAGATAACACTGTCACAACTTTCTGAGAAATTACATTTTAATATTGTGACAATATTGTGAGCTCATGTAACTCTGTAGACTGGTCATAGTAGGTAGTTCTACCAGCAATTAGCTGGTTAGCAGTTAGCAAATCTTTTGTGAAGTTTTCTTAAGTATTTCCTGGTTTGGATTTAGTGGCAAACAGATGGAAAAAGAGGACTCTAACCGGTCTCATGAGTTCACACCAGCACAGTTTGTCCCTGTAAACCATTTGGTTTGACAGGAAAAGAGCCACAGACATCTTTAACATGATATCAAAACTATTACTGCTTCACATTCTGTTTTTTTAATGTTGTAAATTACAAATCTTACATATTGATTCTTACATTGCTCCTTTAAGTTGTAGTTTTGTAGTAGTTTTTGTGTCTGCTGTTAAAAGTCACTACTGGAAAACCTCTTGATTTTTGAGGCACGCTGGGCTGAAACACATTTTTCCGTCAGTAGTTGGTCGCGCGGTGGCGCTGCTGTGTAACTGACATCACGGGAAGTGTGAGGAGATCAAGGGCCGGACGTGGGCAAGAACACACAAAGTTATATAATTTCATACAGACATTTTGTGGATTGATTTGTTTGGGTTCTGAATTCGGCCCTTTACAGCTTATCAAGCTTTTCGAGGATGGCAGAGTCGAGCGGCAGATATCAGCAGGTGAGTGAACAGTAATGGGGAGCCGGTGACTGAGCGGAAACTGAGACGCCTTCGAGTCATCAACGGCGGGGGCGCTTCCAGGAAACACCGATGCTTGTCGCTCATATTCAAGGCCTTATTGTTTTGGGTCGCATCGCATGTCTATTTAAACCGATACACACAGGAAGCCCTACGTTTATTGTAATGTAGCTAAGATTGTTTATTGTTGACTGTTTGCAAACGAGCTGTAACAATATTAGATTAGACACTAACTACCAGCGTTTTTTTCCATGTTTATGTTGGTCTTAGTTGTAACGTTAACCGCACTCGGCATTAGTTTGGATAGGATGGCCTAGTTCACGTAGCCAGTAGTTTTAAGTACTAACTTATAATTCCCTGGAACCAGTTACATATATAATTAGTGTATGATGGACAGTGTTTGACTGCTTGTTGAATTTGTCTAGCTTCTTTGTCCAGCTTTGTCTTTTTTTTGTTCGCTGACACTTTGGTTTCAGTTCTTGTTAGCTAGCGTTGCTATTTCCTCAGTTAGCTGTTTGCCATTCGGCAGCAGTTGGTGTATCAGAAACGCCTGAAATGACTGAAAAGACATTTGAATGTGGGGGGTGGTGGTGGTGGTGGTATGGGGGGGTGACCTAGTTATTAGAAATAGGCCCATTATGTTTATGTAAAACATGATGCTACTGTGCGATTACCTTTGTAAGTAATCCCTTTAAAAGCTGTTAATTGCATCAGTGGTTGTAGTGGATCCTGTGTAACTCAATATGCTCTTAAACACTGCATTGTACATTTAAGGCGTATTTTATTACGTGACACAATACCTTGTAGATCAGAATTGAAAGAACTATAAATTGCTAAATTGCAGAATGTGTAGAAGAAGCTTTTGTCACTATTTAGTGCATCTGTGATTTTTTTTTTTTGAAGATCCCCTTCCATGTGGGTGTATAATGGAAAACACCTCTAAAGATTATGTTCGTCCTGAATAAAATCAGTGATCTCTTGGTACTTTGAAAGGACGCTCTAAGGAATTTCTGCTGTCTTGATAAGTAATAACAATAAAATACAAAAAGTTGATTTCAGTGGTAATTATTCATTTTCAGTTAAAAATAAGTGCATAGCTAGATGACAAAGATCCCTCACTGTTTATTATACTAAGTCCGCCAGTTTCTAGGACAAGTATGTCAACAGATAATCGATTTTAATTTAATTTAATTTTTGCTCCAAATAAAGTTGTCCAACGAAGAAGAGCCAGAAGAGGGAGCTCAGGTGGCTAGTGATGCTCCGCCCCCATACAGCAGCATCGCACCAGAGAATGCTGGTATGTGTCTCTGCATATAATTCAGTTTTAAAAGTCTGAGGTTTCCAAGACAAAATCAGAAGATATTTTTCATTTCTTGAGTTAAGGTACCAGGAAAGGTATCTAAGCTAGCTGAGCTGCACTTTCACTTCACTTAAATGTGGAGGTGGTAAAAAATGATGTTGGTTAATAGTCTGAAATCAGAAGGTGTCGTGAAGGTGAAAGGTTGCATTGCATTGTGATTGCAGATGATAAGCAAATTTTGAATTTTATTTTTATAATGATATTGATGTGTTGGACTCAGCTAACAATGTAAAAAAAAAAAGGTCAAAAGCAAGTTAATGATGTACATAAGCTACTGTCAAGAGCTTGCTCATACATATGCACACATTACTGTGGAGGTTAAAAGTATCTGTATCTGTACTGTACCTTCAAAATAAAAATAAATTAGTAAGACTTTTAATGTGCATATGTTAGTCTAAAGTTAGGTTAGTGGGCTTTTTGTATTAAACGTAAAACGTATTCATTACACAGTTGTTGTTTTTTTATTTCTTCCACCTTCTAGCATATTTTGATTACAAAGATGATGCTGCATTCCCCATGCCTCCCTCTTACAACGTAGCCACATCGCTGCCATCATATGATGAGGCTGAGAGAAGCAAGACAGAAGCTTCTGTCCCTCTGGTGGCAGGACGAGTAAGTACCACAAATCTTTCCTCCAAGCTGTAGCTTGAAAAACTAACACTGTTTACAACATCCATATTCCTGATGCAGTGACTAGGTGTTTTTTGTCAGTTACAGAATATCAATGTGTTTTTGATATTAATTAAGAATTAAGATATTAATGTTATCTAATAAAAGTAACCTGTTTTTACAATGTCACATTATTGATTGACCTAAGTGTTTTTAGCACAGCACAAATGATGTAGAATTATAAAATTTTGTCCATATCGTGTAGCTTTATTAAACACGATTATACTTTCCCTTTTCCCTTTTTCTTTTTTCTTTAAACCCCTTGTCCTGCACTCACAATTGTGTTTCTTTGCCACACACTGCTTGCGCACAGCACAGGGAACGTCTGGACACTTTTGATGATGTAACTCGTGCACTGGAGGTACAGTAATAAGAGCGGGAATGTGTCAAACTGTAGGCTACAGGTAGCATCCTACTTGGAGAGGCCTCAGGCATCAGCTTTCATAAAGACGCAGGGTGTTCAGACTGATTGTAAAATACATTTTTTACGTTCAGTGATTATTTCTGCTTAAAAGATTGAAAGTCTTTGATATACACTATAATTCAATTCTGAAAGTATAGTGTGTCAAAAAAGGCAAATTAATCTAAAGGCGACTGAGACAGATCATGAAAGTAGAGGAATAGGTGCCATGTGCTTGTTTGCTGAATGCCGAAAATAAATACAGGAAGCAGCTGGCAGTCCCCAGTTGAAACAGTTATTAGAACCTGTGACATGGGTCCTGCATAGTGTCCTTACAAGTGAATTCAAACCATTCTCTCGTAAAATGTTTACGAAGTGTGCTTGGTTAGTCCGTGGAAATATGGGTGTTATTTGATCTTCAGGATGGTAACTGTGTGAAAAAATAATTTACAATTAAGGATTTAGTTCATTAACTGTTGACGTTAGGCTTTGTTCATAGTGATAGGGTTTTAACGGTAAGAACAGTAACATTTGTAACTTTTGTTTTGGTTATTTTTACAGGCTGTGCCCTCAGAGCACATTTTCTGGCAGATTTACCTTTTTAGAATACTTGCTGTAATATTAGACCCAGTTTTAAAAAATTTGTGCAAATTTCCATGACGGTAAATATTACAAATATTATCCTATATGATGCAAGTCAGATTGAAACAAAAAATCAGACCTATCTAGGGGTTTCTGAGAACTGGTATAAAATACAATGGCGTATGAATTTTTTTTGGTGTGATGGCAGTGACAAAAGAGAGTATCCTCTGTAACATTACAGACATTCTGAAGTAAAACTACATCACCCCACTTTCCTATGAAACGCTAATCCCATCAAATAGTACTTGGTAAAAACGTTGCTCATAAACTCTGAAGGAGTTTTACTGTTAACAGTAAAGCTAACAAAAAAGGTGGGATGCCATAAAACAGAGGTGGGGAACTCCATTCCTGGAGGCCTGGATTCCTGCACAGTCTGGAGATTTTTCCTACTCAAGCACACCCGATTCAACTCATCAGGTAATTACCGGTTTAGTTTGTGGGCTAGAGCATGGAAATTATCCAACTGTGCTGGACTCCGACCATCAGTTCCCCATTTGTGCCATAGAAAAGCACTTTTGCTTCCATAAGAAACCTTTCTATGGGTTTTATAAAGAGTGTGAAAAACTTTTAAAAAGAAGTTTAAAGAACCTTGACACAGTGTAAAGGTTATAAGGAGATCCTCCAGATTGGTGTAGAACCTTTAGTTGAAAGTTTTAAATTACGTTCATACATCTATTTTTTGGTTTGTTACAGAACCAAAATTGGTTCTTCTGTGGCAGTGCTCAAAGGATCCTTTGTGGTACCTTTTTAAAGAATGCAGTATATAAGAGTTTGTGAGGGCCCACTGAAGTCCTCAACGTTTAAGAAACAAGATTGCAGATTCTTTCAACCTGTTCTTTTATGTAGCTTGTTTTCTTGCCTGACTTGGTTTTGTAAATAATAAAAAATAAGCCTCTGTGTGTTGTGCTTAGTGGTCCTCCTGTCTGAAGAATATAGGCCCAAGCCACAAAATTATGTAGCAAGAAATCTGATCCCTCCCTTACTATGATGTGGAGCTCCTGTTACCTTTTTGTGTTATGAAAATATCCCAGAGTTCCTGTACCCTGCAACTTCTTTAGTTTATGTCACCCTCTCTAATTTTCAATGTTTTCTGCAGGATGAGGACTTTGTGGCCAGGGATGACTTTGAGGACGCAGACCAGTTGCGAATAGGCAACGATGGCATTTTCATGTTGACGTTCTTCAGTAAGTAAAGAAACCCCAGACAGCACACTGTACATTTTACACAGTGCATGTTTAAAGTTGATAACTGGACCGCAGTTAAGCCTTGTTCTGGACTGCACAGTGTTTTAAACGAAGATTGTCAGTTTGGGAAAGTGTAGTCCAGGAATAAGCTTATCACTGACCAGCAAATGGACCCAAAGTTAATTTGTATGATATATTAACTCGAGGAGAAATGGCAATAATTGTGTGTGTGTGTGTTTTGCATACTTTTAAGAGAAGATAGAATGCAAAAATGATCTTTAAAGTCTTCTATCAGGCATATAACACAATTTTTAGTTTCAAAATCAACAGGTATAACTACATGCATGACTTTGGGTTCTTTTACGTCTAAATGAGCTTGTTACTTTATTAAATAAAACAAGTTTATTTACCCATTTTCTTGCCATAGGGATAGACAGTAAAAGTATTATAGTCATAGTTTGTTACTATTTTTTTTAAACAAAACCAAGTTCCGGTTTGTCTGTTTCGGTTATCGTCGATCTAGGATCAAGTTTTTGCTATTTGTAATCTTGTAGTCATTCTGCTGTGATTCAAATGTGATTTGAGCTTGAATCAGATATGCTAAGTATAAGCAATGCAGTATTTTGGGCATGGCACACAGGCTGTGGTAACCCGTCGCTTTTATCTTTTCACAGTGGCATTTCTCTTCAACTGGATCGGCTTTTTCCTGTCGTTCTGCCTCACCACCTCAGCAGCCGGCCGTTACGGCGCCATCTCTGGCTTTGGCCTGTCCCTCATCAAGTGGATCCTAATTGTCCGGGTATGACAATTTCCGGAATTTATCCTCCACTTCGTCTGCCTGACTCAGGCTTTATAACAAGCATAAGTGTTTATAGTGTTTTAGACTTATCACTACTTCTCATGATGAGATCTTTTAACGTGCATATGTTAGTCTAAAGTCTAAGATACTGGTAGTATCACCTAGTTTAGTAGATTAAAGGATAAAACCAAAATTTGATGTAGCATGTAAATATTAACGTTTTACAACATGCCCATTCCACAGTCTGTATGTGAAAACTAAGCTTTTCTACCTACGCTAGCTTTGCCCTCTCCGTTCACATTGAAAGTATTAAATGTTGCAGACTGGAGCTTTTTAAAATAGGCTAAATTCGGGACAGCCAGTGGGAACACAGAATATTTGCAAGAATATAATATTTCTCAAAGGCACAATAACAGAAATGGCCTGTTCAATTCTAAATGCTAAAGGTTAAGCCTGTTTTCATATAAATTAAATATAATGTCCTAAGTGGAACCTATATATAATGTCCTGAGTGGAACCTTTGCCTTTGTAAAAAAGAATCTTCTTTCTTTTCATTTCCAGTTTTCTACATATTTTCCTGGCTATTTTGATGGCCAGTATTGGCTGTGGTGGGTGTTTCTGGTTCTTGGTAAGTAGACTAATGCTTAGCTTTGGCTGTTTGACACAAAACATGACTTGTATTTCATAATCTAAAGTATTTACAGCACATCTTTGCTGTCTATTTGGTAATGGGCCTGTGTGCGTATGTTTTTGTTAAACACTGTACATCTGCTTTCTTATCTGTGTAGCTGACTGTTCCTCACGTGGTTATTATCATTGTTTATTTGGGATGTTTGCCTTGTTGTTTGGACTGGAGTACAGACTCTGTAATGTGTTTCCATGTCCTCCAGGTTTCCTGCTCTTCCTCAGGGGCTTCATCAACTACGCCAAGATCCGCAAAATGGCAGACTCCTTTTCTACTCTCCCTCGAACAAGAGTTCTTTTCATCTATTAAAGGTTCATGTTCTGGAGCCTCTGTAGGTATAATGGCATTGCATTTCAAACATTTAGTAGCTAAAAGCTTTGATACTGGTTTATGTTCTAAGAAGTAATGCTTTTATTTAACATTCCCTGCCATGAATGTGCTCATATAAAGAGTTTGCTACCCTTAATATTAAAGCAGCTGAGGGAGCTTGGGACCAAACCGTAGCATTCAAGTGTATTTCAGGTGTCCATCAGTCATGGAACTGCATGAGTGATGATGGATTCTTGTGTTCTTCAGCTATGTACTGGAAACGGATCCTGGATTCCTGGCTGGCGCCGAGCCACTGACACAGTGGGGAATGCATATTTAAAGAAAAAATAAAGAAAAACAATAGCTCTTCCATCTGTAATCTACAAATCTCAAAGGAAGGTCGGCGTTTCCTTCGGCATGATGGAAGGGCAATGAAATTTTTTTTATTATTTTTCCCCCCACCCTGTTCCTGATATGAATCATGCCGCTCTGTTGGAGGCCGGCCATGAACTCTTTCTATGTTTCTAGTAGTAAACTTGTGGATGCTGAAAACTCTGTAACCGTGCAAAAATCATTAGTGGTTTAATGTCAAGTGCTTTTTGCAGTCAAGTCCATGATAAGTAAGTTAATGCCTTATATCTTTGTAGTAACGGCATGCACTGTGCCCTGTTAACCAATAGGGGGCAGTCTCGCTTTTCTTTTCTTTTCCTTTCTTTTCTTTTTCTTTTTTTTCTCCACCTTCCTTTGATGACGTTTGACATGGAAACAGCCAGTCGCTGTTGGTCACCATTCACAAGGATCCTTTCCTTTTTGTGAATGGCAACGTTAGATGAATTGAATTTAAAGCAGCACTTTTCTTCTCTCTCTCTTGTTCTCATTCTGTCTCTCTCTCTCTCTGTCTGTCTGTCTCTCTCTCTCTCCCTCTCTCTCTCTACATGACATGAAATTAAAGTTGCTCCTTTTAAAATGTTACATTTGATGTGGTTCAGGCAGTATATGCTTTTATTGTCTGTATATTTATTTTAAACACGAGAGGAGCCCTATAAACCCTCCAGCAAATGTCGGAGTGCATATTATGGAATGCTTTGTACATGTGTTTTACCGGCATGGTAAATGAGATTAGAGCTCAAAATACTGTACGCTGTAAATATTCTTTCTTTCTTACTTTCTTTATTTCTTTATTTAAGTCGTGGCCCATATGGTCCTTCATCAAAAGGATATCAGAGCACACTTTGAATAATGGGCCCGTTTTGTGGGACAGATATGGGTTTTTTTTCTGTACAGTATGAAGGAATGTCCATCAAAGCCCATGTTTGCTTCAACAAGGAGGACGCTCAGGAGGATGTTTTTTTTCCTTCCTTTCTTTTCTTTCTTTTTTTCTGCAGTGAACCCCCCCCCACCCCCCCGCATGCCCTGTTTTTGCCATCAGAGCAGCCTAAGCAGTTTCCTCCTATGCCATTCTTTCTTCAAGCACTGTGTAATTGAGTTCTCCTTTGATTAGTTGAATGCACCCTCATTCGGGACATATTTCCCACCTTTTCAACATGGCCACCGTCGGGGCCTGTTTGATCTCCTGCGGTTTAATCGTGCGTTTTTTTTATGTATGTGTGTGCGTGACTTGTCTACTCTTGTCACAGAGGGAGGAAGCGGCTCTTTTGTACCCTTTGTTTTCCCCAAACAGCTTTGCGGACAGCCTTCGAATGCAGATGGATGTACACATGTACACGCCTGTAAATAAGACATTGCTATTAAAGTCTCTGGTGTTGCAACCGTTGGCTGAAATGTCTGTTCTTTCTCAGAGTTTGATGTGGGATTGAGCAATCGGTGTTACCGTAAAGCAGATGAACAGGAAAAAATCTCAGGCCCATGTGGCACATTACATATAGCTTATTACATAAAGATTAGTTTGATGATATGATGAACTGATGGGCCAAAGTTTGTAACTGAGTACTGAAGGTTTTAGGTCATGTATTCTACTATTATTCATACTTTAACTGGTTAGCCGTTACCTTCTTTTCTTATACTCAACAATACTTTTGCTCCAGTTGCCTATTTTAGTCTACTTCTGCTTCATGATTCCACGGACGTCTCGTAAAACAAGCCATGTCCCAATAAAACATGCACATTTTCCTATAAAGTGGGTAGCTTTGTGTTTTCCAGTTAATTTTGTGTATGGAACTTGCCACGAAATATACTCAAGAGTCCAGTACATTGTTGATGCTAAACATATCACTTGTCCATTACTATGAAAACCTTTGCGTTCTATCATCCCTCAAGGGAGTTTAATCTATTCGTCGCATTGGTTTATCAGTAATTAGTAATAATGAGATTAATAACTTGCTTATCACATTGAGTGTGTTCACTTGCGCTTAATAGACTGATAACTGCAGGAAATCAGATTTGGTCAGCAGTTCATTCCTTGCATTTACATACACTTGGGTAATCTTATAATAGGAAATTTCTGAGAGATCTGAAAGATATTGGAATAATGGTTATACATGTGCTGAGGAACCTGATTACCATGCTAAAATCAAGCTTAATCGAAAAAAGGAAATAAGAATATAAAATAAGAAACCTGAGTATGCTGTTTACTTGACCACTTGAATAATAACAGATAACTGCTGAAATCTAATCAGGAGTATTAAGTACATGTAAACACACCCATTGATTTATCAGTCTACTAAAGTTTTAGCAGTAAATGTTTGTAAAGAAACCAGTTATTTTAGTTCATCTTCAGAGTACATCTTTATAGGCTGTAGTTAATAGTTAATTACAACAATTAATGGTGTTTTATTTTAGAGATGGAATACATTTTAAATCTAGTGGATAAACATTCTGATCATATTCTCCTAAACATTTAAAATGTGAAAACATGTGAAAATTGGGGTCTAGAGGATAATAATTATGCCAGTGTTTAACGTAGCTTTAAATACTGGCCTTATTTGAGGGGAGGAAATGGTTAGGCTAACATGCATCACCACAATGTATCTTTTATTTGTATTTATTGTAATTCTGGTATTTTGTGACTGTTCTCATATGATCACTAAATAAGATACTCAACAATCTTACTATTTGCATAGTGGACAATCTTGCATAGTGGATCTCATACGGCCTAGATTTAAGATTATGATTAGGTCTCCATAGCTTTAGGGTGAGGCGTAAGCATAGGATACTTTTAATCTCCTACCTTCTAAGTGGTTGAGGGTTTTCAAATCTTCAAATCTAAGGTTGCCAGACTTCCTCTTCACTCCACTATATCACATCTGAGACTGAATTTGTAAAGGCTCTATTGCAAAAGGCTTTCAAAATATTCCCACATGTTGTATTTGGCTGTATATCCCACAGTGTTTTGTAAAGTTTTTGATTTTGCTGCTTTATATGATCTATTGTGACAGGGCTGAAAGCTATCTTTGTATTCAGTGTGTTATGCAAGACCTTGTTTTTAACAGCCAGTTCTCTCTACCTGTCTGCAAAGCAAAGGACTCTTCTGACCTGATTCCTCATTCGGTTATATAGGGGTCATTCATTCATGTAATTAGGAATATTATCTTTCTGGTATCACCTGCTTTAGGATATTACTCGGACACATACAAAGGCAAACATCAAATTAGTACTGAATCATATTATCCCTGCTTCGCCATTACAAATGTGCACAATGTGACAGGCTAGCGCTAACTTGATCCTGCAGCAGAAAAACAACCTCCTCTAACAGCGTGACTTTCTATGATTCACTTGACATAAACAGAATTTATTAACGCATCTCTAATTATAGGTGTTTCTCCCAAAACAATTGAGCTATAATGCATCATTTGAAATGATGTGAACGTGAAATGGGTATAAAAAGCTTGTCTGATATTGAGGGTCAGCCATGATTTTCTATGATACCGAATAATATGACGTTGGAATTTAAATGATTAACAAATAAACAATTGCTTGATTCCACTAGTTGAATTGTAATTTTTCATTTACAATAAATTATATGTTCTTTTTTTTACAGAAAGGAATTGTTCTTAATTGAATATGTTCAATAGTGCTGCTAGATAGGCCCACTAAAATAAAGCATGCAGCTAAACAATTATGTTTGTGATCATTTTTTTGGGATGACATCATAACTGCTGAGATATTACCATATCAACAGCAAAGCGATAAGACTGACTGCTGTAAAGCACAACAATGTACAGAGAAGCTCGTGGCAACAGCTTTCCAGAGCTACTGAGGTACGCTGAGCCAAAGCTAGGAGTGGTCACATTTATGTTTGTTTTAACTTAGACTAATAATGAGTTTAAGTATCCCATCGTTATTCCAGTTATTAGATTATGCTAAATCTGTCAAAGCCTGTAAGTGCAACCTGTTATTATAAAATCAAACAGTATTTCAAGAAATGATTGAATATTTTTCATGTTTTTTTTGGCACCAAATACACATACAAATACAGTTTTATGCAAAAGTGTGGGCACCCCTGGTCAAGTGACACGTTTTGACAATAGCCAACAGGTTTGACTGGTATAAGAAGCGAAACATGGCTGACCCTGGGCGGTTAATGTTTGGGAGGTCATACTTTATTCTTTTGGTGGACTTTCAACCTGTCCAGTGTGTTTCCTGCCATCTGTTCAATGAGCACTGGGATAGACTCCAGTACCTCCTATGACTCCTATGTCCTAGGACAAGCAGAAAAATTGACAATGCATGCAGTTAAAATATTTGCCCATAAGTGTATAATGAAATGGTCCAAATAAAACAGTTCTCATAAGAAAACGTCAGGATCAGATATATTGATATTTTATTCATCCGACTATGCCAGTTTTTCAGCAGTAGCTGTGAAAGGACGTCTATGGACAAGGATATGTTGATAGCATGCGTAAAAACACTGTAACACAAGGCCTTCTGCCGTTTGACGCTTTAATGAAAGTGTTATACTTTTACTGTAAGATCCATCTGCGGCGTTTTGTAAAGGCTCATCTACAGAGCGTGTGACGCAGCTTTCCGGCCTGAAACGGGCCTCCTGTTCTTTCCTTTTCGCGCCGCTGCGTGTTTGTGTGCTCCATTTGAGGTGTGAAGCCGCCCTCATTCCCCTTCCTGGTGTGACTTCCTGGGGGAAGCACTTAGCATTTAATAACAGCACACACACACACACACACACACACACACACACACACTCACTGCTGCTTACCAACCCTCAAGAAATGCACACAAACCAGCACCTTAAAAATCCAGTTAAAGGCTTCCTATGAGCCAGTGGTGAGCAAATTTCTCCCATGTTGAACGGGTGCGAGAAAGGAAGGTGGGAAAGGAAACGTTGGTACAGTGTTTGGGTGAGAAGGTGTGTGTATGTGTGGTGGTGATGGTGATGGTGATGGGGAGGGGAGGGCTTAGGGCGTCACTTCCAATTCTATGACTCATACAGCTCTTTCTTCCCTCCCCGTGTCCTTGAATGTTTTGAAGTGTGTGCGTGTGAGTATTGGGGGTTGTAGCTGCCTCTGTGCTGATAAGGTCAGTTGAACAGTGGGAGGACTCTGGCTGGACGGTTACTGTGGTGAGGGCGGGCCAGGCGGCTGGTGACTCATCCTCAGGCTGCTGCTGCTGCTGCTGAACACCGATACTGTTGCTGGAGGATCCTTACAGCAGCCGTCCTCCGCTTTATCTCTCCCTCATCCCTCAGTTCATCTAATCCATCACATGTCTTTGGCATAAGTCACTTGCTTCTTGTTCTCTCCATTCATTTTTGCTCTTATTTCCCTGAAACCCAGCTTCAGCAACACTTTGAAACAAATAAACAGATTTTCTTGCTCTAAGTGAGCAAACCAGGATGGCTTGCCAATTGACTTATCCATCCTCTGTCCTCAAGTCTGTTCTTTCACATTGAGTGTTTCAGGGTCGGGGAAGCTGCACAGGAAGAACTCCGTCCAGCTAGGATGTGACTATTTGAGCTGGTTTTGAAAGGTCATATTATGAGGGTTAGAGCAGACGTAGACCTTTGTTTGGCGTGTAATCAAGCTAACGTTAACATGGCGGCAAAGGAGTCGTGTTCCAGGCAACCCGATCAGTTCCAACACAGCGCAGCTTGGCAGTTTAGCATTTAACATTTGGGTGTCAGTAACATTCTCCTACCTGGCACCAGTCGCTAGGAAAGAACAATGGCTCTGCATTTACATATCTGCGAAAAGGGTAATCTTTAAAATGATAGCTTTTCAGGAGATTATCATTTTCGTAAATTATGCACTTTAGAGGCTTATTTTCATTTTACCTAGAATGGTAGGTTTATGTCAGGAATGCAGCCTCTGATTGGTCGACAAGTCAGAAACACAGCTTCTGATTGGTCGACCGCCTCAACACCAGGCGTACAACCACGCTAACCGCAACAATAACTCAACACGAAGAAATGACATAATAATCACAGAAGACGTGGTTTGTTTTTATACATTTATTTTACAAAGTCTCTTAAAAATAGCGTAGTTCAAAGCTGGAATACAAAGCTTATGGAAGGAACGTGAAACAGCAATGGAAAAACTGAACAAGTCTCAAGCATGACTCGATCCCGTGGTTCATTATGTCGTATTCTTCATTGACCCTTCATTGATTATAAGTACATCAGCAGAGAGAAAACACCGAAATATACAGAGACCAATATCGGGAAGCATAGAAATAGACACACGCTGTGTTCTGATGTCGCTGTTTCTATGGTGCCGTTGCTGTATCACATATGGCAGTGGGAGAATGAAGCACGGAACAGCTCGCCCATCTATCTGGGTGCACATTCGTCTTTTCATGAATGGGAGATGAGCATCATGAATGGAAGCGAGTCCGGCTTGCGATTGGCTGCCGAGAGGCTCATTCACCCCCACCCCCTCCGTCCTCTCAGCACACACACACACACACACACACACACACACTAAACAAGGGGAGGGAGACGTCACGCTACGCTTCCGCAGTGCATCAAGGGAATCGGCCTGCCTCTGACTCATACTAGAGAAATAGACAGAGAGAGAGAGAGAAAGTGTGTGTGTGGGGGGTCATTTTATTCTGTATATTTTGCACACTTTGCATGGCACATTTATCATGTCCCACCTACCAAATATTGCCTATATTGCACGCGTAGCAGTATTCATTAACCTATTAAAACATTTGCACCTGTTATAGTCAAATCTCATCTGATCTATTGTTGTTATTACCTTTTAATAATATTATTTATTACCTTATATTTGTAGTAACTTTTGTATTCACTGTGCTTATTGGTCTCCCGTGTTGTCTATCATAGGCACCAATTTCATCACGACACATTTCTCAGGCATGCGAGTGTACTTCTCCAGTAAAGTGATTCTGACCCATCCCCCCCCACTCTGCAGACTTCAACAGCTCAGTGATGTAATACAGGTGACCTATTCGTCACAGCGCGCCCACGCGCTCTCCTCCTTCCAGCTGATTGGCTGACCTGGCCTATGAATGGACTGCACTGTTTCCTATGGGAAGTGAAGTGAAGTGAAGGGCTGGGGGAGAGGGGAGGGAGGGCGCGTCACTCGTTCATTGAGGAAAAAGCCAGCGACGCCGGTTTGCTCCCTTGGCAGCTGCTCTGAATAGAGCCGAAATGAGCTTGAGTGCTGATCTCACTCTTTGTCACACACGTAGGCACCGTGTGTTTATCGCGCACTAGTGTGTGTGTGTGTGTGTGTGAGTGTGTGTGTGTGCGAGCAAGTGTTGGTCGCTTCTTCCAGAGGCGAAGAGCCGCAATGGATGACAATGTGTGTGTACCGGTTTAGTCATGAATGAGCAAGTGGAGCTGAATAAGAGGCTATATATGTGTTGATGCATCTCCCTGGGAGAAAGAGACTGACCACACAAGTGCCCACTTCATCAGTCCTGTGTGTTTACATGATCCTAAGAATAATGATTCAGAGTGATCAATATGTCTATGATGTGTGTACTGTTCACCGGAAAATTGTGTTCATGCAAAGTTATGCAGTAATGAATCAAAGTAACAGTGATGATCTTTTAACAAAGGTGATGTTATCCTCTGTGTATATATATATATATATATATATATATATATATATATATATATATATATATATATATATATATATATATATATATATATATACTTAAAAGTTTGGGATCACAGTGAAATTTTCTTGTTTTCAATGGAGTAGTCTTCCTTCCTTAACACAACAATGGACTTTTCTAAGCCATTTTTCTGGCCATTTTGAGTTGGTCAGCAACTGCTGATGCTCCAGATACTAAACTAACCTAAAATGTTGTTCCCTTTTATGCTCACTTATTAGTAGAATGTTTTTCAGCTGGGCATCACAATTGAGCAAGAGTGTCCTAACAACCAATTAGCCCAATAACATCCTTAACTTGGATTGGCGGCCATACCAGGAGATTTAGACAGAGGACTGAGAATTGCTGATAATAGGATTATATGCAAAATAAGCCTCTATACAAAAATAGAGTTTAATACAAACCTTTTTATTACTTAACAATCATCTGATACACTTACATTAATTGTGAAATGAACACAATTGTTTGTGAATTGCATGAAAATTGCATAAAATGAAATTCTAAAGTGATCCTAAACTTTTGAGCGGTAGTGTATATCAGATGGTAAGCGAATATTTGGCTCTTGTAGACAACTTTTTGCATGCAGTAAGAACAGGCAAGTGTGTGAACCTGAGAGACAAGGGCCAAATCATTATGGCCAATCAACAGGATCTGGAGCTATTCTGTCTGATCTAGAAGGACTACCAACAGGAGGAATGTCTCACAGCATCTCACCCTACTGTGTATAGGGCTGTGTAGCTACAGACCAGTCAAGGTACCCATGCTAACACCTGTCCACCATTCGAAAAGTGCACTATTGGTCCTTGCTTTGATGAGTTTCTTTTACATCATGTCGATGGCCAGGTATGTGTGTGCTAGTTAACTGGCAAGCGATGGCACCGGGATGCGCTGTGGAAAGAAGACAAACCAGGGTAAAGAGTGTGATGTTCAAGTCAGTGTTCTGCTGGGAAACGGTGGCAGTAGCCTCTTTCAGCAGGACAATGCACCCAGCCACACTGCACACATTGTTTGCCATTGTTTTAGGAGCATGGCAAAGATATTAGGTTGAAGGAATGTGTTGTAACAAGAAGTCTGATCTGAGGTGACCCCACATTTCAATGCGGCAAAATACAGGACTTAAAGTATCTGCTACTAACTTATTGGTATTTGATACCCCAAGACACCTTTCACAGGTCTTGCTAGGGTGGTCTTGCTTTTTTGCCACCACACAGAAGACCAACAGCCTACTGTCCATGGGCAAAACACTGAAAAGGTTCCACCTCCCATAGTTACTGCTGCTATGTCTCTCAAATGTTCAGCTTTGGCCATCCGGCATCCGTAGCACTTGAGCTATCACACTAAAGAGAACCTTTAATTATTCCAAAGTGCAAATGTATTTATATGAATATGAATGTAATCTAGTAGATTGTAGTAGTGGATTCTGGGAATCCATGTTTACATTAATCAAACCAGGTAGCTATTTTAGCAACTAGGCATCAAACCGTCAGGATTTCATGTTTTATAATCCTTCTTTAAAACACCAGCATAAAAAAGCATGGCTGTTTTTTTTACCATCACTTTAGGTTGGAAGTAACTCTCAGAAATGATTGACTGATGGCTAAGAGAGATGTCAATCACATTTGCAAATGGACAGTTGAGGATTTTTAATTTTTTCATAGTTAAGCAAAATAGAATCATGTAAGGTTGCCACCCTACCAGAACATGATTGGATTGACCAGATTTTAGTTGCCTGTCTAGGAAAACTTTAATTCCAAATAAATTGTATGCACAATGTAGTTTTAAGTAGTCTGTTAGCTGAATTTAATATACAATAGGTAATTTTTACACTAGAGCTTTATTCCAGACCCGGAACTGCTTGCTTTACGAGTTTGCATGTGATCAACTGTGAAAACTGTTTTGACGCCCAGGAGTGGTCCAGAGAACTGATCTCTGGTCCTTCTAAAATCAGTGGTTTGGGGTCCACTTGCAGGAAAATCTGGTGTGGTGTTCTGCCTAAAGCTATCTTCTTCTGGCACAGGATGTAGTGTTGGAGTGATTGGTTAATGAGTATTCTGGACAAGTGTGAAAAGTGCAGAGGTTGCAGCCTTCACACTTACTAGGTTCCAGATGGCTAGGTTAGCAGTTAGTACTTCTCTATCACTGTGTGCAATGTCAGTGGTTGTAAGGCGTTTTGTAATGCATGGTGGCTATTGTAGACAGTAAATGAAAGAAACTGTGTTTTGTGAATCATAAATTCTCCCAAACTGATGAGGCTGACGGCCACAGCGCTGTACGGTCCGTTATTACATGGATAGCAAGCGTTCTATCACTGTATCTGTATCATTCTGTTCACCACCAGTTGCTAGGTGATAACAATGGTCTCCCCACCTAATAGAAACATGTTCTCATGCCGAGTTAATGTAGTAGCTCTAGTGAAACTGTGTACAGGGTGCCAGGAGTATTTATGGCTGTACAGTATTGCGTTCGTCAGTGCTTTTTGAGAGTGACTGTAGTACACATACTGTATGTCAGTAAGTATAGTGAAGAGCCGTAGCTCTATATGTGCGTGCGTGTGAGCGCCAGTGCTGGGCTGGAGGAATGTGTTTGCGTGTGCAGACCCTGGCTGGCTCTGCCTTGATCCTGAATGACTCAGTGCTGCAGTACTCTGTGGGAGGGGCCAAGGTTGGATCCCCTGCTGCCAGCCCTGCTAAACATTCTCGCAAAGCATGATTTTTCTCTCTTTCTCTCTTTTTTCTCTCTCTCTCCTTCTTTCTCTCTCACTCACATGCACTGCATGCTGTCACATCCGGCCCTCGGCTCCACAGCGCGGCCTATAATTAGCCGCCTGCATGGCTTATGGCCTTACAATGATCTAACCAATACCACTCCGAGAAGAGGAGAGACAAGAAGAGGTGGTGGCTGGGGGTCTCTACTGAAAACTAGGACTCAACCTGAGTAGAATGTAGCCTACTTCTGTTACTTATAAACTAGATCAGAGCAACGTAGGACTCTCACTATCAATTATCAGCAAACGAGTCATCTACCTTTGAAAATTAATCAAGGGACTAAACTGATCAATGGTATTAGAATTAGCTATCCATGCTTTTCTGATTAATCATGAAAAATAATCGTGGAAATCCTAAAAGCCACAAGAAACAGGCTTAATGTTATCTTCAGGCAAATCTGTAACACTGCTTATTCATCAAGGATGTACATTTTAAGTTGATCATTCATTTAATCGAGTAATCCAGTTTAATTGAAAGCCCTAGAGCAATGCATGCACAAAAAAAAGAGTCCGGCTTACTGTGTGGGTGTATGTGTGTGTTCTGGCTCATTTTCCCAGAGCGCTCCTAAACAAAATGTGTTCCTGTCATTAGGATGAGTTTATAACGGAAGAAGGGAAGCAGGAGACCTCTTTCTCTCGCTGTCCAAAGCCATTAGTGGTGTCCTCACAAACAAACCGGCGGAACTGCAGAGCAGACAAGATGACAGCAGGAAGCACATCAGCGCTGTCGTGAGGAAACTTCATATCTCTGAAATAGTAACTTTACAGAGGAAACTTTCAGAACTTCAGTGTATGTAACTATTTTTCAAATTGTGAATGTTTTCTTTTGGTCCTTTCATCATGAAATGTTCACTCAGTGTAAGGAGCAGTTTTGCTATCAAATGATATAAAAAAAGTTGTAAGTAATAATAATAGGGATGTGCATGTTGACTATTTTAGATATTCACATATTCACAATTAAATAACTTGAGGTAGCCTCTGTATCCTGAACCACCCTGTACCAAGGCGATTATTGAATATCTGATTGTGAATATTCTTAGAACGCAGTGTTATAAATTAGTATAACAATATAATCTACATGTTATGCAACTGTGTACCAATAAACAATAACTGTAATAATAACTGTGCGATGCTGCTGAGCATATATGTCCTATGAAATGTTCTTTATTTGCTTGCTCATATCTTCTTACAACATACAACATGCATGAGAAGGTAAAGCTGGCCCAAACATGAATGTTCAAATGGACACTTAAGTGTGTTTCCAAGAGCCCCCTAGTTCAGTAGTTAGTGTAGTGCCCAGGAAATCAGACATAGGGTGTCAAAGCGCACTATACCTTTCATCCCACAGTGACCATAAAAACCAGTGGGCAACTGTGCGCTATTACCGACTGGAAATAGCATGTTCAATAAAGATTTTGTTCCAGTAAGACATTATCATTTTTGTCTGACTGAAATGTTCAGAGCACCCTGATTATTTATTTGTTTTATGTTATATATTTAAGTAGACTGACCTGCTAAAATATTTACAGATTATTTAGGCTCCTTCAAAAAAGTTCTTTATTCACTTTATTAACAGGTTCAGGTTGTTTTCTTGTGGGATAAATAATGAAGGGTCTTCTGGTTCGCCATAAACGCTAATAAGCTACAGTGGTGCTTGAAAGTATGTGAACACCTTAGAAGTTTGACATAAAGTATCATCAGATTTTCATCACAGGTCCTGAAAATAGATAAAGAGAACCAAATTAAAATGTGGGACAAAAATATTAGACTTGGTAATTTATTTGTTGTGGAAAATAATCCAGTAGTACAAAGGTGTGAGTGGCAAACGTATGTAAAACCTCTAGAAGATTTGAAGATAAATTGAAGGTAAAATAAGAATCAGATACGAATCAATGGGATGACAATCAGGTGTGAGTGGCTGCCCTGTTTTCTTTATAGAACAGAGAAGTCATGTCTTCGTAAGGCACAAACAAAGGAGATTTCTGAAGACCTCAGAAGAAGAGTTTTTGATGCTCATCAGGCTGGAAAAGGTTTTAAAAGGCTGGAGAAGGATTGAACAGAACAGTTATCTTACCAAAATAGTGTTTTCAGTATTCGAATGATTAAACCTTGACTGGTTAACGGAGTACTCGAATGCTAGTGCACATGACCAGTTGTATATAACAAATATGCTTATGTTTCTTATAGTACACTAGCATATTACTTGAATACTGTAAACATAAGTTATCAAGTCAAGGTTCCTAGCTGTGGTCCTGAAATATCCCTGCTGTTGGTCTGATGAGTTAGTGTTACATAGCATCTCATAGTTATTACTTGCTATTGCTTTATCACAACTTAATAAATATTTAATATCTCATAACCATGTTTCATAATGATGCAAACCTTTCTTAATTCTAATAACTATGACGTGCTATCTCATAATAATGAGCTCCTGTCACATAACTGTAACTTATGTTGAATGTTTGCAGTAGACAGCTAGATATTCCAATTTTTTTCTGTGCAGCTGTGTCAGAAAAGTCTGTCCCGGCCAGCAGACGTATGTCTTATACATGACTTACAATCTTGGTTCTCATAAATTTGACTATTTTATAATTACGATTTACAATATTATAATCATGACATCTCATAAGTATACTGCTATATCTCATAATTATGAGAACATGTTTTTGTTATTATGAGATCTTAATTCATAATTATGAGACACCCCCATTATTGTGAGATACTGATACATATTATTTCATAATAACTGTAATTAACATATTAAAGATCTCATTTCTTAATTATGATCTCATAATAACAAAAAATTGTGATCTCATAATTGTGAGATCTGATGCTGTAATTATGAGATAGTAATGATTATAATATAGTACATCCTAATTATGAAACAATCCAATTTATGGAAGACATTTATGCTGTGCCATTATGACATGAACATGTTCCCTAAAACTGCAGCTGTGAAAATCAGTCTCTTTTGGTGCATGAGAGTGGGCTTGGGATTCAGATTTTTCTGTAGTAGTAGCAGACCTTAACCTCCAGTCTTCTAGACCAATCAGCTGCCTAATAAGCCCTTCCTGAATAGGTAATGGTCAGAAAAGTATGGAAAATAACTATATGCAGAGCAGGGGTTCAGAAGGCCTAGGACAGCCTTTCCAGCACTGGTGCCCTCTCTAATAACCTCTGAATTGTCAATTAGCTTGAGCCTAGTGAGTCAATATTGTGATCAATGGCACACCACTGCATATAATGTCCAAGCAGTCTGTCTGCATACTGCTCAGGTCTTCTCAATTAATATCACTCAATGCTTGTCTGAACCACATCTGCAGAGCTTGTGCACGGCTGTATCAGTGCTTTTAGGCTCAGGCGTCATGCGGAATCACTGAAGTCTCCGGGACAGCCGGTGACTCATACTCTCCTCCCACCACGGGCCTTCTCTACACAGCGCTCCACGCTCTAATCACTTGCTCTCGCCTGGCTCCCCCTTCAGAGCTTGGGCTCCCCCCTTTCACTGCACGCTGGCAGGACAGGAAGCCACAGTGCGTCATCCAGAATACATTAGAATACTGAGCTTTATATGGAATATTGAAGAGGACGCATTTAGAATATGGATCCGCGGAAGCTGGTGGCGCTTAAAGGTCCAGTAAAAAATCAGATTTACACACTTTTAAGTCATTATACAGTTGATCAGCAAAACATGTTCGGTGAGATCCTTTTTTTACTGGTAGAAGGCTAATAGGCATGTTGCACAGCTAAAAACAGTTTACGGCTAAGAAGTGAAAATAGTAGCACTATTGAGTATGGAAAAAAAGAACACACTGAAAGAGGGTGTGCATGGATTGTCTGGTTCCTATCGCCACCACTGTGAGCAATTCTGACTGTATGTTTCTCTAGAACGCACACTTTCACATCTCCCCACTCTAAGTGACATTATTTATATCTTCAGTTATGCAGAAATTCCTATTAATTAACTTTTTCAGACACATGTATGACCCAAGTATTTCCGTTTTTGTTTATTTGTCACATGTAAATGTTTCAGATCATCCAACTCATTTTAGGATAAAGACAGTATGTGGAAACACAAAATGCAGCTTTTCAATCAAGATTTATTTAAAAACCTATATTGCTCATGTGGTGGAGCAATATTAGCCCACACTTCTTTGTAGAAAGAGTTTTAATTGTAGTTTTAATTTGATAACAGTGGTGGGTTTTCAAGCATAAGCAGTAATGCCACAGCATTTCACTGGAGTTCAAAAAGCAGAATCAACTCCGGACCATCACAACAACTGATGTTCTTATGGTGGAATGCAATGTTAGTTTTAAGACAGATTTTATCCAAAAAGTTCTACTTTCGACTCATCAGACCACTGAATATTATCTATCTTGGTGGTCTTGGGGGTCATCCAAATGCTTTTTGACAAATTCTGGACAAGCCTTTGTGTTCTTAAAAGATTGTTATATTTACAGTTTTTTAAAAGTAAATGCTTTGTGAATGCTCCTTTTATAACCATTCATTAAAGCATCATCTGTAACCTGCTTACCTGGTTACCTGTATACAATTCTACAACAGTTGTTTTGATCATTCCAGTCCTATACTGCCCCGTCCCAACCTTTTGGGAATGTGTTTGCAAGCATCAAATATTTGGATAGATAAAATATAAACATTTATTTGTTGTGTTGTTTTTAATCACAGCTTCAAAATGTTGACAGTTTTGTTAATTGAATTTGACCTACTGTACCAACTTGCGTTTGTAATCAGACTCTCATCATGTGAAAGAAATTAGCATTACTTTCCAGGAAAGGAGCTGACAGCTGGAGTTACATATGGAACATATAGATCTTTTTTTGCCCCAAATTCCTTTGCAATAGCATTTCGACACTATATCATCCCAGTGCCCCACTCAAACTAAGCCTGGGGATCCATCATCTATTCAGCTCTTATAGAGCAGCCTACACTAACTACACTCTTTATAAGTTTGTTATGAAAAATAGTTGGTAGCTGACCTAATACACCATGACAGCTTGTGGCAAAGGGCACAATATTCTCATTGGGAGGTATAACCCTATTATATGAACAATTACACAAGGATGTCTATCGCTGGCTAATGAGTTAGGTCTGTTGACATTAATAATCAGAATCACTTCTATTCAGATTCCAATGAGTGCACGTCCTGTAAACCTTCTGTCCAAATGGTGCAGTTCTACCTATGATGACATTCATGCACGATATAGAAGTAATTCAGAACATACGAGGGAGGAGGGTCATCTCACATCCTGGTGTGCTAATGACAAGACTTTGAAGTGCTTCTAAGCATGAGTGCACACTTTATGACTGTCTGGGGGTCGTTTTGTTTGCATCAATGGCAAATGTTATCAGAAGGTTGCAAGTTCAGTTCCCAGTGTAAGGATGGTTGACACCATTGAAAGTTACTATGAGAATGTCACAGAGCCAACTTTTCACGTACAGAACTGCAATTGTTAAGTGTACACTGAATTTTTTTCTGCTGTATAAATATTTATGGCATGTAACTAAAGTTGCATATCACTCTAGCAACCTAGTGGGTATTTAGTAGGTAGGTGTACCAGAATTAATGGTCAACAAGTGTAGGTGCACTTAAAAAAGACTACTCTGTGCCAGAGGTCTGCTGGCATACTACACTCTGTACTCTGTTCTCATGTGAAGCGTTTTTATTTTTTATTTTTTTTATTGTGGACATGCCTGAGACAAAGTCTGAATTAGTGCAGCTTAGCTAAATGTGAAGGCTTTTGCTTGGTAAATCATATAGATGACTAAGGAAGTAATGTTACGTCAGTAACACTGAATCCGTAGATAAAGTAGCCAAAATCTTTCCATATAATAACAGATTCCTGTCCAGCCAAGCTATTTTATTGGTAATATTTCATTGGTTACCTGTAGAACTGTGGATTATTGGCTAACTGATAAATTAGTTGGCCCCTACATAGAGCAGTCATATCTGGTTTCCAGAAGAGCCTTTCCTTGTATGGTTCTTTAAAGGATGATGCTTGTAAATATGTGTGTACAGGAAGTGCCTGTTTAATGGAAAGAATCTCAGTTGTAATTTTATATAAAAAGCTGATTAATATTGAGTGTCATAGTAGGTAGCCCTGTCGCCTCACAGCAAGTCTTTGCATGTTCTCCCCATGTCCGTGTGGGTTCCTCCGGGAGCTCCAGTATCCTCCCACACTTTAAGTTGAAAACACTAGTAGGAGGTGTAAGCATGTTTGTATGTGCTGTAATGGTGTAATTGGCTGGTGACCTGTCCATTGTGTTTTTGCTTAAAGTATTTGTTTTGTTTAAAAGAGCCATAGAATGTATTTATTCAGCCTTTTCATTTTTTTTCTGATGTATACATAGAAAGTATGTTACAACAACAATAAAGTTGTCCAGGATCTTGTGTCAGACGTGGGAGCTAAGATTTCTACTCACCAGTTTGTTTTGCAAATTTTCCGTTCTGCCTTAAATGGTGCTGCAGTTACATTCTAGTGCCTGTACAAGGTGTAGCATTAAGGTGGAACATAACAACTACAGCCTCTTTTGAGGATAAACATTCTTGAAAAGGGTTTGAAAAAGCCTGGAATGGTACATTTTTGCACAGTGTGGCTCCATTGTTGTTGTTTTACTGGGCTTGAGCTGGTGTACGTAAAGTATCAGTCAAGACTAAAAATAACAGCCTAGGATTTTAAAATCCAGCATCTTTCGCAAATTACATGGATTCGTTTTTAAAGTAGTGGACAACAGCGTTCATATTCATGGTATTTCAGTTCTATGTACCGAACTGTCCTTACGTAAATACTGTTTTACATTCTACGACACTTTTCAAAAGTTGATGTGCCACAAAGACACTTTCATATGCACCCACAGATCAGATATGTACATCCAGCATGTGGACATGTGACCAGAGCAGAATTAGCATATCACTGTGGATAGCATCCAGTGCTGCCAGCATGTTAGCAGTGGCTAACCACAATTGCTAATGATGTAAAATGTGCACATATAGGTACTACACTGTATACTGTACTATGTGTCAATATCCCATTATCACCCATGGGATTCTACCTTTCTGCACATAACCCCTTTTTCATTCCTGTGGCTCCTGTTTTGCTGGGCTAGAATGTGAGCTGGCGTATGTACATTTTAAGGGGCGTGCATGAATATATGTATGCTGGCCCTTTGTAGCCGATTGTCTTGCAATAAGGGCGTTTTAAGGTTGTGCTTACAAGTGACCATTGAGATGCCTAGATTTGATGACTTTAAAGGAACTGGATCACCCAAGAGTCAAGGAGAGGAAAGTTCTGTGACTCTAATGACTCTACACAATCTGCACAATCTAACAGGGTTGGGGCCGTGTAGTCAGAGAGTTGTTTTTTTTTTTTTTTTTACGTAGGTGCATTAAGTTTAGAACACTTTCTGTCAGTTGTAGTATTTATAGCATGTTTGAGAGCAAATTTTCACAGGAAACAAGAGATTTTAAATGTTGGCTTGGCATTTTCCAGTCCTAACACACACAGACACACACACAGGTATTTGCATGCAGGGGTTTTCAGCAGCGAGGAAGGTGCAATCTGCATCTGCTTCTGCATCTCAAATAGCTTATATTGTGTACTAAATACATTGAAATTGGTGTTTTATTAGGGAACATACAGAAGGCACAATAAGTTGTTTCCTCTTCTGCAAAATTTAATGCTTGCTGGAAACCCCCTACATAACAGCCCCGCCTTCGACTCCAAAATGTGTGAATTGAAATATGGGCCCACATATTGTTCCTTTGAACAGTCTCAGAATTTGGTTAGATAAGATCTTAAGGTCTCAAAATCCAGCTTATTCCTAGCACATTCACAAACGATTGATTGATACATTACCAATACCTGCTGCGAGGCTTGTCAGTCTACAGCCAAGCCCTCTGCTGTTGGAACTGTCAGTGTACAGGCCAGGGAGTAAAGCAAAGCGTCTCCAATGCTGGCTCCTTCCATCAGCGTGAGGTGTGGCGGCCTGGGGAGGAAGCAGCGGCGGTGCGCTGGCGAGCGGGAACGAGGGCGGGGGAGCATAATGAAGGTGCAATTTGGGAACCATCTGGGAGATGCCTGCAGGGCTTCCTCTCCAGAACCTCCCCCTCCGGAGGGACGCAGGTGCTGGAGGCGGAGCAGGGGAGCAAGGCAGCAGAGGAGGAGAGGAACCGGTAGGCGAAAAAAAAGTGTACAGGCTAGCTAGCTCTAGCACTAGCTTGAAACACCTGGGTTGCAGTTGTAGCAGAAGGAGCCGGTGGGATAGGCTAGCCTTTTGTTCCATTTGACATTCTTAGGGTTTTAAGAGAGCGCCGTGTGCATACTTGGAACCGAAGGCCGGGTCTAATTGGTAGTGCCCTCGGTGTGAAGCAGAATGATTATATTGTTCCCTCCTGCTATGGAAAAAAGTGGAGGGAGGCAGCACAGCTAGTTCTTCCTACCCACGCCCCGATGTAAGACTAGAGGGGTGGTAAATGAGAGAAGGTAATAATCTTAAGAGTTTAAGCTTGAGTTTTTGGAGTGGCCTTTAATGGCTGGAAGCGAACGCCAATGACAGGGAGAGAAAAAACACACGTAGAATAACAAGAAGGAAAAGAGGCTCTCTCAACCATGCCAGAGTCATGTGTTTTCACAGCTTCCACGGAAAGTTCCGCCACTTCCCTTCGTGCGTGTTGATTTTCGGGCTGTTTGTGTTTTGCTGTGTTATCTTATTTTAGGCCAGCGCCGCAAGTGGGCCCCTGAGATGTTAGCCTGGAGATTGACGGATTTCGGCAGGTCTGAGTGTGTGGGCCTCAGCTGGACATGTGCTGCCTGCGGTCGCGCTGACCGTGCACCATGCCGGGCCTTGTTTTTCCATGAGCCCGTTCTGACATTCTGCCTCACAGCACAACTTGTCTTATTACAAACTCTTCCACTTGCTGAAGGGTTCGTATTTGCACACTTTGGAACCCAGGCCCAATTCTTGCTTGCGATTCTTGCACTTACAGCATTATATTCATAGAAAGTTTCAGGTAACACATAAATGTTTGTATGATACGACAGTTTAGTGTTAAATATCCAGCAAGAAATCACTGAAAATATGAAATATGATAAAGCTGTCTGGCCGTGGTCCGAACATTCTGATAAGAACCTGTGATTGACAGCTCTCAGTCCAACACTCTCATCCTGCTATACCACAGAAGTTGAACCAAACACAACAGCATGAGCAGGGCTATAGTAGTAAAACGTGCTCCACGGTCGTTGTAGAGTGTAGACCTCCCCACTGTGTTCATGACTGTGTTCAAACACTGTCCTGCTTTCTATGACAACATCTTCTTACAAGGTTGTTATTCACTTTATTGCACGTGAACAAGTGAGTAAATGTACAGACAGACACACAAACGGGCAGATGGGTGGGTGGACAGATGAACGAATGTAGAACAGACCATAGGCAGACAGATAAGCTAGACTGATAGCTCAGGTTTGCTTTCTAGGTTAACCTTCGCTTGGTGGTTAGTCTTCTCTCAGCTAGCCATAGGGAGCACAGTTTTGCATTGTGATTGGTGAACGTACAGCTTATGTAAGTCGTGCCTAAAATTATTTTATAATTTACAGATGTTGGTGAAATACATTGGCCATTTCATGAACGCTTGCTACAGTTATTCATGTATATTGTTCCCCCATAAGAGCAAGATTAACCTACTTAGAAAGAAATACGGATTTATGTTCCCTGGGTTTCAAAATCATATTTCCTCTGTGTATAAATTATTACAGTAATACTAAATTAAGTATTACTTTTTTCATACTCACATACTATATAATATGATTGTGGTGGGTGGCAGGGTAGTGGTATAGTGGGGGCACCCCCAAATGTTTAGTAAAAGCCCTGCTGGCTCCTGAATGGGGCGGAATGTGTTTGGCAAAACTGGGTCGGAGTAATAGAGTGTAAAATGCATGAGCTGGCATCGTTCCAAACTCAAAGCCATTTACAGTCGCTGTGTTCGTTTTAGCTTTACGCCTACACTTTCTGCTAGCCACACTGTCCCCTCTCGTTCATTCTCTCCCTCCCTCTCTCTCTCTCTCTCTCTGTCCACCCAGTCAGTGAATGGTTTCCGCTCGAAGCTCTGACTGCTATCTCTTGGTGAAGTCAGGTGTAAGGAAGCCTGCTGATGGTGGTAATGCTTGTTATTTAATCCATTCAACTCTCTCTCTCCCTCTCTCTCTCTCTCTCTCTCTCTCTCCCCTCCCCTCAGTGGTCTATGGCTGAAGCTCCTTCCTGCTTTGAAACGCTCTAGTCAAGCGTGCTGGCTCTGGCCGCTGTAATGGGTTTAAGAGTCTCCTGAGCCGCCGTGGCTTCCTGCAGAAATGGCTCCTTCCGCTGGCTCGATGCTTGTCGGGGAATGTGGCAGGTGGCTGGGCTGTGCCTACTTCTTTGTCTTCTTCTTTTTTCACCTCCCCTTCCCTCCACCCCTCCTTTTCTTCTCTCCCCTTTTTTTCTTCTCCCCTGAGCAAGAATGAATAACACATTTAACCCCTTCAGCCAGCTCTGTATTGTAAGAGCTTCCTGCTGACTCTGTGACATTCAGTGTCTATGTGTGCGGTCAGTGTGCCGGGCTAGGGTCAGTCTGTGCAGATCCATACGGAAGCGGATGTTTGCACTATGTTACGAAATAAAAATGAAGCATATTGTATTGGCAGTATGTTCAGATAGTAATAAACACACTATTGGTGGTGTGGGCTTCAATAGAAACAGTTGTGGGAAAATCATCAGAAGAACTCATACTAATTAACTTCTTGGCCTTATCTCAGTGTTCTCCTTCAGCTCACTTACCACAATTGTCAAGTATTTTATTCAAATATCCTTCTGAAGGGTCTGCATCTTGCTCGTGCAGAGTTCCTTGTTTCATTCTTGGGATAAATGGCAGTGTCCGTTGAAGGGGCCAGCAGATTTCCTCTAATCTGGCATACTGCACATTCCCAATTTCCCACACTGATCCGAGACCTTTCCACTGGGCTTGGCTCGACTCTGGCCTGGACCTCAGGGTTTCTGTCACAGACAAACTGTGTTAAAGTGTAAAAACACACGCATGGTGCTGTAATAGAACCTCTGGTGTACAGCAGATACTAAAACAGTAAACAACAAAATACTGTGATTTTACCATAGCAACAGTCAACCTGAAAACAGAACTGCTTACTTACCTTCATGGCACTGATCATAATAAGCACAATACAGAAAATCATGTAATTTAATAGTCCAAACTCCTGTTTTCCAATAATCATCTTCAATGGAAATACAGTGAATTTTCCCAGCTTTGAAAACACTTTCTGAGTTTTGATTACCATGCACCAGTTTGATAGCAGTAGTCTGTGGCTTTCTACCATAAGTATCCAAGAGTATTCAGCGTACACCGTAATGCTTAATTCACAATTTAGTTGATTGTATGTGTTTCTGCAGTATTTTCTTAACTGCTGCAAATGTGGCTCAACCAATCAGATTTTAGAACCAGAACTGTCTGTCCCTCCAGCCCAGCCCATGATATCTGGAAATATGTTCTACATGCCTTTAAAAGCCAGAAAAGCCGAAGCTAGCCTCCACAATATCTCCAAAATCACAAATCAGCCTTTGCAAGTGCTGTGGGGAACAAAAGGCTGCGCTCTGCCTCTCTCTGCGGTGAAACCAGCCGTGTTGTTGTTTTGTGCCTAGCCTTCACGCCTTGGCTGTCACGCACTGCTGAGGGTGGATGGAATGTGGAAGAGTGGAGAGCTGTGATGATGGAGGTGCTGCTGGTTCTGTGTGAAAGAAAGAAAATCCCCCTTTTACCTAGAGCTGCGTGCCATAAAGCCCGTCCCAGCTTCATGTCCGCCTGGCTGGTTTCAACACTCAATCTTGTAAATCGACAGTGTGGTTGAGTTGAATCTGAAGTAAAATGCCAGAATTGCTAATTAGTCACCTGTTTGTAGGAATTCCGAAGATATCGGAATCATAGCGTCAATTAGATAATTGTTACAAATAAACAAATGCTTACATTTAACCAATATTTGGAGTGTATATTTATAGTACTCCAGAGGGGCAGAACTTACAATATATATTTTCGCTGTTCACAGAAAAATGTATATCTCCATTTTTGTCAGAGAGGATACTTTATGAAGAACGCTGAGACTTAAAATAAACAAATTTGCCACTAAACAAAATTGGTTATGGGACTGGAACCATGACACTAACACGGAATAAGAGCTTATTATCTGTGATTATCCTGAAACCATAATTTAGCATTTCCCACTTCTGCTTCAGGAAAATCGAACTGAATACTCACGTTGGAATGGTGTTCTCATCTCAGCGTATGAGGTCAGCTCAGCATGGCCGCTCACACCATTACTAGCAGCAAAGAAACACTTCCCCACTTAAATATGTTTTGCTTTTAGATTGTTCAACATACAAACACAGTGATTGATTCAATCTGTAAAGTTGACCATATAGTTTCCTTCAGACACCAAACACGTGTTAGCTGATCTACCATATTTGGGAAAAGAGGAAAGTTGTGGCCACGTCATCAATTTAAACCAAGATAAAGTAAAGTAAAGTAAGAGACACTACTAAGTAGCAGCCTTTAGCTGTCATCCCCCTCTCTTTCCTGTCCTCGAGGTATAAGGAGACTGGAAGTTGGAATTTTGAAAGATAGAGGACAGCTTCCTCCCTTGAGTGGAGTAACTCAATCCTTGAATGAGGCCTCTGTCTAGGTCTGTCCATCTCTTTCTCTCTTGTTCCCCCTTTCCTTCGCTCTATATCTCACCTCTGCACCGGTTCTTGCTGCTTATTCAGGTGGATGGCCAGCGTTTTTAGCCCACACTTCAACCCAAGGCACTTAATTAACTGCTCCCATTTGATGGGCTACCAGCAGCTCCAATATCAGTGGTGTCTTTGCTGGCGATGTGATTGATGGCCACGTTGGATGTGCGAAAGCTCCTCTTCAGGCAATGAGTTTGAGTAGAAGAAGGGCATTGAATGTCACAGGTAGACTCCTGGCACACTCTTTGATGTGTATTCGACAATGTTTGTACTTCAGGTTCAGGCAGGTCTCAGCAGCAGTCGGGTGTTTTAACCCAGTCGTCGCCGGAGATGACAAAAGCATCGTGTAATACGATATTAACTATTTCTTACTAACAGCTCATGGAAACAAGGTCTTGATTTAAAACTGTCACATAAGAAGAGGAGATTGAGAACTTGTTTTTAGGCAATGTTTTTATAATTTCATAACCTCAAAACAAGCAGAGATACAGACTTCAGCCAGAACAGAAGTTGAATGTGAATGTAACTGCTTGTATAACAATGACAATAATTATGTAATTATACAAATATCATAGCGAAACAGCAATAAGTGCCACTCTAGAGTTAGGGGATGGTGGATGTGGTAGAGCTTTGGCCCAACTATATATCCAAAATAATCTCTCTCTCTCTCTCCCACCCACACACGCACACGCACTCACACAACCACTTATAGCCCACTTGTTTCAGATGGCAAATATGCAGCACCGGAAGCAGCAGGAACACTCTATCAGTGCGCTATCTCAGCTTCTGTTTGCTCTGCCTGCCTTTATCTGTCACATGAGGGCTGCCCAGCCACATAAACATGGCCCTGAAGCATTGCACCCTGGGATAGCGCCAGGTGCCACGTGAATGGAGGAGCGCTGTCCTTCTCCAGAAAAAAAGAGGACTTGTGTAAAAAACAGGTAAATAAAATGTGGTTCATACATGCAATTGAGAATTTAAGAATTTAACTCATTTGTTGGATGTCATAAAAAAAATTAAAAATTATGGCCTGAATCTCTAGAACACTGTGACACAGGGTCTAAAGTCTTAAGAGCCTTAACGCTTCAGTTACTACTTTTTTTGCTGTACAAATTGTAAAAAAAAATCAGAGACCCCCCCCCTATATATTTTTATTTACAGTTAAAAGATTTACAGTTAAGAGATTGTACCTCATATAATGGATAGAGATTGAAGTTAAAACTTACCTCAAACGGATTACTTACTTACTGTTTCCAACATGTTCATACATGAATTATTTGAACAGCAGCTGCAAAAATTGCTGAAAATATATGGAAAGAGAAGCAAACTTGGAGTTTAAGCTGATCTGAAATAACTTTTCCCCTAAAAAAATCTCACTCCTGCCCTGGGAAGGGGAAAGTCGCACAGACAAAAACACAGACTTTTTTTTTAAAATAAAGAACTTGAAAGTCATTAAAAGGTACAGGGAAATTTGGACCAACACCTAGTAGACCATTAAAACTGTCACGAACAAATAAACAGTCCTTAAAAATCAATCTTACATACTTCAGATCTGAAAAGCATCGACTGTTGTTTCTATTTATCCTTTCTATCTGTCTATCTTTTCAGTATATGTCAAGATGTCACTAAGAAAATCAAATACAGAGATAAAGAAGCACATCTGCAAATTGGTGCTGGGGCTCTCAGAACAATGGGACAGAGTCCAGACTGCAACATCACTGGAAGTGTTTGGAATGACTTGGATTGTGAGAAGAAAAAAATGCAACCAAATTCTAGCGTTTAAATTTGGAGGTGTGAAACAATATCCCTGTAGATTTCTTCTAATACAAACTGAAAGCAGGAAGAGAAAGCTGTAATATAAGCAAAGGTAAAATGCGTGAAAAATTATAGTTATGGCTTTGTGTAACTCTCCGTTAAACAAATGTTTTTCCCTGATGCTGAAAGAATGTTTGACTGGTAGTTAGATAAATTAATGGTGATTCTGTATAACAGCCACAGACATAATGATTACTTTCACATTTGAGCTATGTTCTTTTCAATGTCTAGACATGACAAAAAATGTAAAAACTGGATGTTTTTTCCCGTTTCTGACTGCACACTACAGTACTATTTCAGTGTACTACTACTACTACTACTACTACTACTACTAATAATAATAATAAAAATAATCCTCTTTTTACAAACTTGGTATCTTTTAAAGTTTAGAATCTGCTCCTTCAACAGAATTTCTCCACTTGTTTCAAGAGTTAGATGGCATTAATCCAAAATTACAACATGCTTTTATCAATGGTGATAACTGCGGCTTTTAAACGTTAATGGTGCTGATCGTTCTCTTTCCAGCTTGTCTCTCACATGCAGGGCAACGGTAACCCTCCTCTATAAGCTCCAATCAGAAACAGACCTGGTGGCAAATCAAAACATCCTCTGCAGAATTATATTATGAAAGGAATAAACAAATGGTTCTGATGCCCAAGGATAACCGCCGGGGCTAAGCATGCCGATTGAAAGTAACGATAACATCATAACAGGAATGGAGTTGCCGACAGAAAACTAGAAGACGCAGGGATTTCAAGGAATGGAGGTGGGGGGGGGGGGGGGGGGGGGGGATGTAACAAGCTCAGACTGTGCTTGTTTCCCCCCGTGAATGACAAGGGCCCCGGCATAACCATCAGTAAATAAAATGTGGCTGTAAAATTAACTACAAGACAGGTCCGACAGGAATCCCTAGCGGCACTTCCTGCCATTCAGAGGCCATAAACAAGGCTTAAACAAGCCAAGCTGGCTCCAGCTCATATCCCACGGCAACGGGCTGGGGTCACGGTGGCCCCTGCTGCCTGCCCGCTCCGTCGGAGGCCTGGACACAGTGACGACATGGAAGAAACCACCGGAATTGAACGGGGGCTCTTTATGTTTAGCCACCAACTTTACCTTTTGCTGGAATACTGAGGATTGCTAACTTGTTACATCTGCTGAAGTAGTTTTAATGCAAACCGTTGGGATATAAAGCAAACTGAACACCACAAAAAGAAAAAAAACTCACCTTGTAGCGATTAGCTCTCATGATGACTATTTGAAATGATGTAATATATCCTTACCTTGGAATGCTTATTTAATGATGGCTTGCATCTGAAAAAAAGGTTTTCCAGCAAATGTCTTTTTCTACCAGTTTTTGATTACACTTATATTTCAGTAATTTTTTTTATTTAGAGAAACAGCAATTTGACAAAAATGAGATATGCTACACATTAAGAACCTTTGCATTTAGATTTAAAGACACAGAGTAAAGGTTCTGAACATTTGAACTTTTATCCCAAAACCATGCATGCAAGCCAAGAACATTTTAGGAAACTTTTTTCAGTGTACCATCAACAATCAGCTGAGCTAAACATCCAGTGAAATATCAGGGCAAAGTTCATGTAGTTTTTGGAAAAGTGGAACAGCCTAGTCGATCCCTAAATTTTGGCCCACTGTCAAGCCTAAAGGTGGAGGATCCCATCAGGAGATGCGCTGAGTTAAGGCTTTGGTGGAGGTTATTGTAAAACAATATCCATTAAGCCATAAAAGTCGTTCCGTGTCTTCTACCCCTCGCCTGGGTTTTATGGTACTGCCCTCAGTAGGAAATGCCACTTGAGTTTCCCCTGGGAACACATGACCTCCAAAAGAGGCTCCAAATCGCTTTGAAGGCTGTCCGGAGACAAGCGATGACCAGCGGGCGAGGTTGGCAGGGGGGCAGTGGCTGATTAGAGCTTGACCCTGACCCTGTTTCTCTCACCTAACTAACGCTAAAGTTAACTACCCTGTCCTCTACCTCAACTAGAGCTATGTTCATTTCGAAACACTGAAGAAACATCTCAATGGTTTATAGAGGCTCACCAAAAACTACTTTCAGTGGCCACTGCCGGTGGCCGAAAGAGATATGTTTAAGCGATAGACATTGCAGCATTGTTGCGCAGCGTGGCCTCCAAATCTAATTTCCACAGAGCTGTTCCCCAGTTGTTTATACGCGGGAGCATCTGGAATATTAGTGTGCCCTTGAAACTATTTCCTGGCAGTATTTGCACAGTGACCACATCGGTTTTCAAAGATCGTCTCGCATTCGGTTGTGACAATGACTCTGACAGGATAGTCAGCTGTACACAAACTTTGCTCCCTGCATTTCTCAGTTGAGAGAGTAAAACGTCCTGCTTAAAAAGCCCCCCCACCCCCCGACCCCACCCTCACAGTTGTTTTCCTAAACACCGGATTTTCATTTGGAACTCTGGGAGGGAGCAGTGCTGACAGTATTTATAGCCTGGTGTTCTAACCAAAATTATCAGTGTACCACAAAATAACTTCCTCGGTCCTGGCCACAAAATAACAGGATGCCTTCAATTGTGCGTATTTATTAATTTTAGCAAGGGATTGCTAGTTTTATAAATAGCCGTACTCCTGCAGCCCTCCAAAGTCGGCTGTATAAACTTCCTCTCCCTCTCTCCTTCTCCTCGCTAGACTGACAAGGGTGGAAAAACGAGTGGGTGTCCGAATGCTGAAGATAGTCGTCCGTCCAGTGGGCCGCTGGTCCGGTGTCTGGCCTCCATTAAGGTTTCCACTCCACCGGGTTGGAGGTGGAAGGTCAAAGGCTGCATGTTAATGGCTAAACTAGGGAGGTCCTTTCTGCTTGGCCGGCCATCCCCACCTTGAGCAGGCAACTCCTGCGACCCAAACCTTGACTTCCTCAAATGATATCGCACTGTACTATTTTAATAGTATATTGTGAAGCATTAAACTTGCAAATTTCTTACTCTTTTAATACTGGTTGACAAATAGAGTGTGGTCTGACTAACTGACTAACACTGACTGACATTTTTTTACTCCCCCTGTCAAAGCTGTAAAGCCGCAAGTGTCTGCACCAACACAGTTCTGGTTGTAATTCCTTCCACCTTCAAAATACATTATTAAAAAGGATTTATTTTCGGGTTTTTTTAACCTTTAAAGCAGATGTTACAATATTAACCTCTTTAACTTTTTTGCCCTTCTTTTATGGAATCATTCTACAAAAACTTGTTAGGCATCTTTATTTGAAGTGTAGGTATAAATGAACAAAAGATTTCAGTCCATGCCCATCACCACTTAAAGTATTGTATATTGAAATAATGTCAAACTTGCATCTGTTATCATTACTGGAAACGCTGATCATATGTTTTTACTTGGCAAAATTCGTAGCAACTTACTTATGACCTCAATCTCCTCAATCTTATCTCTGTCTTTCATACAGTTGTCACCTATGGCTCGAAACTGTAGCAAGTTATAATACCGTATCCTAATGGATGAAATCAAGGAAAATGAAACAAAATAGGAATTTGTAAGCGGTAGCATTCTCGTTTTCATGGCCTCATCACACTACACCCTCCCTCTGCCTCCCTCATGCTGGCCTCCCAGGCTTCTCTGCAGCTCAGCACAGACCCTCTGGGTCAATAAATCTCAGAGAGGACGTTTGAACACAGGCCCGAATGCGTCTGCACCACGCAAATGTAATAGCAGACTCTCCGGCTGGTGAAGATGTTAGCGTCTGTGCTGCAGGCCAAGGGCCAGAGACGTTAGGTCACCTGATCCATTGCTAACTGACGGAGGAATATGGATGTTAGAGAAGAAAAATCTGTTACCTCAAAATATTACAACAATCTGAAAACAATGGCTTAGTAAGATGACTTTACAGTATTGTGATAATTTTTGTGTAATACATCATGAAAATAGTATACTAAGTCAATTTTAATAAAAAAATAATTTCAACATCTTAAGTCAGTATTTTAATATACTATGCCTACATTTTGGGAAATTAAATTATTATTTTAGGATAGTTTATCAAATAGTTATGACTATATTATTTTGAAATACTAAGTGGAAGATTTATGAAAATAAATCATTATTTTGACTTTAGTAATACTAAGTTAAATGTTTGAGAATGTAAGTCGCTATTTGCAATACAAAGGGTTATTGTGAGATTCTACGCCAAAAAAGTAAAAAATAAGTCAATATTTTGAGAAAAAATCTGACCTAAAAAGCAATTATTTAAGAATATGAAATCAATATTTCATGTTTCATGTACTATATCAATATTTTAAGAAGGTTAGTCAAAATTTTGACTATTCGAGATACTATGTTAAAAAATCTGTTGTACTAAATCATTATTCAAACATATTGAGTCAGTATAATAAGTCAAAATGTCAACATAGAAAGCTGTTATTTTGAGATGGCAAGTCGATATTTTGACATACTGTTACTAGAAAGAGAGAAAAGAGAGATTTATTTACTGTTGTGTCTGTGGGGGATGGCCAGTGTAATACAGGTGGGACCACATTCACTTTGTTTTGTAAAACAGGTTTGACATTGGCACCATGTCTATGTGGACATTCAGGTCAGAGAGCAGGGGTGTACCTACTTGGAGCGTTACCCATAACCCTTGACCATATGCAGAACTGTGTTTGTGTTCCAGGGAGTTCTTAAAGGTCTGCTTGTGGGGCGCTCACATGTGTGTCCGTGTATTTTTTTGGTGCAGTTGCCTGGTTGCACAACCATCTCCAGGCTGGGTGCTTTCGGGCTCTACACTTGTTAATCCCGACACTGTCCTGCTGTCAGGCTAGCGAAAACAAACAGAGAATTTATCGCTGGCGTTTGGCACAAGCATTTGAGCTCCAGGGGAGCAGCGAACGTCACGGCAGCCTCACCTTTTGCCAAGAAGTGTTAGTTCATCTCCTGCCGCTTGTCAGCGAGCATTTTATTTATCCTGGAGGAAGGATGTTACACTTCGGCTCTGGTACAGCATGTTAGTGAGGAATTCTCTCTGTTGACTGAAGTGCCAGCCTGACATCATTCTGTCACCCACTCGGCCCTCTACTTGACCTGAGTTGTGGCCAAATGGTTGAAACTACTGCACAAGTCATTTTACTTACATGCTACTTCTATTTAGAATAGGAGACATTAGTGGTCCTGACTGGGTCTGTCCAACATCTAAAAATAATTAGCATGTTATTTTCTACACAATTTACATACCATGACTATGCATTTTAATTATTTTAAGTAAAAATATCACTGTATTGTGTTGTGGGGACATCAATACATCTGAAGGCAATTTGTGTAGGTTTGGTGCTGTAATGCATTTAAAACCACCACAAACAAAAATCAGAAGTACAATGAGGAATCAATGTTAGACAAGAACTCTTTATCTCATTCATTTTTACTATATTCTTTGCACACATCTACTCGCATAATTAGAGTCTATTTGGGGATATTTCAGCTATGTTTACTTACTTTAGGCTTAATGGGCAATGTTAACAGAAAAACTTCATATATAGGTTGATTCACCCCAGACATTCTGAATTGCCAAACTGAAAGCTCGTTTGAAAATTTCTGATTTCAGTAAAAATGCCCATCACTAGGAGACTGTGCATCTATACTGCTGATCTAAAAGCTTTCTGCACATAACTGAACCAAATGTTTCCTTTATGAAAACTCCTCAAGTTGGGGATCGGCACTCTCCTCGAGAAATCCCACCACACCCACTAGATCAGATGGGACACAGAGAACATTCCGTGCCTCCTAAAGGTTTTCTCCACTATTAGAAGCTTAGCCTTTGGGATGTTTAAGGAAGAAGTGCTATTTGATTGATTCCATTCCTATGGCGGTGTGCTTGAGTCATGTGTTGTTAGGTTATTATCTATCAGGATGTTTTCACCACCCCCATGAATGAAAGATCACAGCTCCTTGCCTTCTGGGAACTGGTAGAATGCCTGTGTGATAGCATTGTTTCTGGGCTCATTTTAAGTAAATAGTGCGCTAAGGGTGGTCATGCCAAACGTACATGAAGAATGCAGGCTGCTTCATACTCCATTTCCTCTCGATTTTGAGAAAAAAAATAGTGTTTGGTGAAGCAGCATTATTGTATATCCTTAAAAATCAAGGTCACTAAATGGCTCTTGGCTTGGCACACAGTCACATAATGGAAGCTTTACACAATGCTGAGGTTCTATAAACTTCAAAAATCTCATTCTGAAGGTTCCTTAGCAGTTGTAGGCAAATTAATCTACAAATCTTATGCCACAACTGAGAAATTGTGGCCGGAATTCTAGAATCCAATTTATAGACTATTATTTAGACTAGATATTATGTTGTGTTCTGTTCACTATTGACACTTTACTGGACATCTTATGTCAGCACTCAGTCTGTCTGTCTGTCTGTCTGTCTGTCTGTCTAAAAGGTATTCACTGAAATAGTATAGGACATTTTCTATTAGTAAGTGACCCCAAACCCCTAAAATTTTATCTTATGAAAACCATCTGCTCCCAGAAAAATTATATTTGGTAAAGCTTCAGTAGTGTTTTAATATAACAATAAGCAATTTGTGGCACCTTTATTTTGTGGAGTTTTCCAGGTGGTTGCTAAAGTATTGCTAGGTCACGGCCATACAATCCCATATGGCTGCTGAAATGTTTGCTATGCTGTCCAAGGTGTTGTTATGGTGCATACTTGTATGATGTGGACATACGAGGAGTATCCTAAACATTCAAATCCAGAGTAAATACTGACTGTGGTGGAAAAAGATGTAGCCATATAAGGATCATATGCTATACAAGAGGAATGACTTTAGCATGTTGAGCATTTCCTCATTTTTTCAGGTGGGGGGAAAAATCATGTTTGAGGTTCATAGTACATCAGTTTTATGTGCCTTATTCAACTATGACGATGTAAATACAGTTTTCTATTCTATGGCCCCTTTAACCAACACAATAAGAGGATATTAATATGAGGATAATAATGATTTATATAAAATAATAACAATTATTATTGCACCTTTTCAAAAGCTCACTTTACTTTCAACACTAAGTTAAAAAACAATGTACTGCCTAAAATAAACTGCTGTACAAATATACAAAACCCACACTTCACAGACAATCGTGGAGGAGGCTGAGCAAACACCCAGGTAAACAAGCAGTAAACAGATAAGCTGCAATATCGTAGTACACACCTCTCCCCCACTCTGGAGCCAGTCACCCCACTGGCTTTATTGGGTGACCGTAAACTAGCCGTCCGGGTCCTGGATTAGGTTAATTATTTCCCTATGTTAATTTCACCTCTCCCTCGCAGGCTGGGAGCAGGGGTCAGTCCTTCTTTTCCTTTTTTTATTTTTTTGTTTTACAATCCCTCCTTGTGCAGGGAGCCTGATAAAGACAGAGCGAGTTGCAGAGGGCAGCCACCACTGGCGACAGGCGCTCAACGGCATGGTGGGGGGGAGTACTGCTCAGCCAGGACCAATAAATCTGAGCATTAGTGTGAAGGAAGTATGATCCATAAAGTGCTAAGTGATGCTGTCTGCTCCTCCTTCGTCGCCTGTACACGCATTGTTGGGACTCCAGCGAGGGTGAGCTGTCCCGCTGTCTGCTAAATGAGCCCCCTTCCAGCCCCGGTAGAGAGGCAGCAGGGGCATTCAGGGCAGGAAGAAAATGTACGCTTTAAAAGGCTAGTTTGCAAAGTTAGCAAGGTTTTATGAGGCATGATAGGGAAAACGACAGCCTCGCATTCAAAACCGAAGACTCAAGACTGCACTGAGGGGCTCATAATTACATGTAACGGAACATTTAACAGCTTGTGTACATTTCAATTGGTGAGAAGTTAACAAAGTCATTAAGTGTGTTTTGATATAAAATGGTGCGTGGGACAGAAATGGGATAGATTTTTTTTTTATATATGTTTTTATATTTTTTTTTATTTGCTATCCAAAACTGCTAGTGAATCTACATGTGTCTTTGCCTTTTTATATATGATTGATAATAATTAAAAAACACTTTTCTCTTTTACCTCATATTTATGAACTGATCAAAAAGTAAAACAAAAGTTCAGACAACATCCCTTGCCATTTAGTGTTTACTTTCTCTGAGACAGCTTTCATAAACATTAAAGGGGGAATCCCACCGATGTGTTGAAATGTCTATATAATTCAGTGGTTTAAATGTACACAGTCATTCAGAGTAAGAAAAGCTCAGCTGTAGAGAAACATACTAAGTCGGAACTGTGCGCGGTATTGATGCGCATTGATTAGCATTAACTTATCTTGCCTTGTAGACATTGCAACTCCTGGTTACCATCACCACTATTATGTTTATCTTTAGTGCATCAATGCACATTGTTTACAAACTTAATTGTTTATACCCAACGATTTCATTAAGAATTAATTTAGAAAAATTAATGGTATTCCCCTTTAAAAACCTTGGAAGTCTGTCTCCTGTCACTAACATTAACATTAAACCACTCGAAATGACTTTGCTTATATCTTCAAGACTGAATTATGATGAAATTTAGAAAGATTAAGAGCAAATGTACAGTATGTAACTTGTAGTCTATTGTAGTTGATCAGTCAGAAAGTCATTGCTGTCACACAAAAACATGTTTTGCAGTTTTTGCTTCTTGGTGTACTAAGTTAGTATTTGTATTGTGTCAAAATTTCATGATAAATGGACCAACATAAAATGTTAAAAAAAAAAAGTTACATTATCAAGTTTTGCTTTCTGTCAAATTGCTCATTTGGACATACAAAGTTTAGTTCTGACAGTTATAATATGTTTGTTGTCTGAAGATAATGAAGCTTACAAAATCTTATAGTTCACCAGTCATCACGTGCTTGCTTCAAACCATTTTCAGTTGTTGAGTCAAACAGACTTGCTTATGCGGTTACTGACACTGTATGGCTGTTATCTGTGAAAACTGAGATCTGCATAACTCACTTTGGCATTTTGGATTGCTGTACATGTTGTACTAGCACCCTAAATACAGACTTGCTGCTGAGTTACAAATGCATGTTTACTCAAGTTCTGGCTTAAAATGATGAACAGAAAACCAAGAAACATCACAACAGCGAGTGAAGGTGAAGTTGAAGGAGAAAGCAATAAGGCTATAATCAGTATATAATAATATAATCATGTAACTGTGTTGTTGACTGGCTCCTCTCCTCATTCTAAACCGGGACCTATATTTTAAGGCTCTCCCAATGGCCAAAAATGTTTTACTTAGAAACAAAACATGTGCCTCAGTTTTGTGTGGGTTTGAAACCAATATTCCTGCTACTGAAATAGACCACGCTTGAGCCTTTTTGTAATTTAGACTCCGCTTCAGAACTAAACCACACTTCAAGCCTCCGTGTCTATTTTGGAATCTTGCAGCTGAAACTCCACTTCAGATTTTCTGTGTTGCTCCAAGTATCATTCCCCTGAAGCATGGAACTGTGGATAGCATTTTGCGGCAAAAAAAAAAAAGTAAAACAATCTACAGGGACCGGATCTCTCTGCGGAAATTATTCATTAGCAAACTTTTACTGACATATTTTTCTCATACTGGCTCGGAGACGTTAGTCATTTGCCAGAGGAGAAGTCTTGGCCTTTTCTCCACTGGAAGGATAGGGTGTCATGAAAGAGGGATGACCCCCCCCCCCTTACCCTTTTCCTTTCTTCTCCTTCCATTCCGCAATAAACGGCAGGCACAGGCGAAAAAGATTTGGAAACTGAACAAATTGCTCAATGAAACAGTCTCTGGGGCTCTTGTTTAGAGTGGTTGCTGTTTGTGCCCCTGTGAGAGAGGCCCTCGCTGGCCTGACCGTGTTTGCCCCGATCCACAGGCCGTTCTATCCCCCTCTGGGACACAAGCCATGTGCTTTGGAGGAAACCACACAAGAGAGACCTAGCAGGGGGTAGAATGTTCCAGAAAAAGCCTGGCCACTGCAAGCCAAGACACCAGGCAAGAAACCCAACTGGATGTGGTGAAAATGTCAAATTACCAAAAGGGAAACGGAGGGGGAAACCTCAGGGCAAACGGGAAAAGATAGCCACATTTGTGTTTCATAACATGCTTTTCTGAGTCGGGCCTCGGGAACGGAACGGTGGAGCGTCGCTGGAATGCTGCGAATTAAAAGCCTTGGCTTAATCAATTAGAGGGGTGTTTACTCATCCGAAATGCGCTAAGCGCGAGCCAAATACTTCCAGAAAAAACTCCCAGCTGGCTTGTGCGTGCATATGTGTGTGTTTTTTTTTTTAAGATGGCAATAATCTTTCCTAGAACAGAAAGAAGAAAAAGAAAGCAGCAGACACAGCACAGGCCTGGCTCCATGAGGACCCTATGCCTGGCAGTTAAAGAGGACAGAGACCGCTAACAGCTTCCCCCTCACTCCATAACAAACAGTGAAGGGTCAGGCCCCCGAGGCTTCCTGTGTCCCACACACAGCCCACAAATAAACACAATCACGTTTTTCAACCGTTCAGCTCCTACCCCTCACTTGCTCTTCCTCTTTTTTTTCAGGGAAAACCAATCAGCCCAAATGGGCAGACTGAAAAGAAACACTGGGCTAAGTGCCTAAAGGGAGCTGGCACGTGAAAACAGGTAAATAGTTTGGGTTATAGAATGTGCCACAATATAACAAGTCAGCGTTATGCTTTTCATTACATGGTTTAATAAAGAAGCCTTCACTTGGTAAAGGTGTTCTCCCACCGCATGTTCAAACCCTAGGAGTCGCCCAAACCAATGGAACTGACCAATGTTTCTAATTTTTGCCATTATTTTATTTAGTAGAGCACTGGAACCATTCATCATAACCAATATTAATGGGTAGTACTTTAGGGCATTTTAACCCAGCATGAATTCCAGGAGTAAGACACCATGACTGTGAGAAGTGCCCTTTATTGAACACTGTGGCAGAAAGGACATGGATGACACAGAACTCTCAAGGAGTTTGCCAATAGCCCTATAGGCTTCCCCACCAGGGTAGACACTCAACCCCCACCAACTGACCCCACACTCTGACTCAATTCCACATATACAAAACGAATACACAAATGAACGGAACATAGCATTTAAACAACAAAATTTCCCTTTCAGGAAATCACGCATGAGCCCTCTCATATGCTTCTCAGAGGCAGCACAGGCCAGTGGTGGCTTACTACATAGGGACGCCTTTGCATGCTGCAGCCCCGATCTGCTGGTGACTGACCTGCCTTCCAGCTGTCTGATGAGCCTCTTTCAGTGTGAACACATCTGATTGAAGTAGGGATATCAGTAAGCCCATAACGGTGAGCGGGATAAGCTGTTTTCTGTCCCTGCTGCAAATGACCCACAGCCCGTGGCCAGCACTGAACATCCCAGCAGGCATCCTTTTCTAGGGGGGGCCAGCAGTAGGTTGCTACAACATGCTGATTTTTGTGGTCAGCATCATATTAACTTTCATTGCTGCTGACCAGCATACCAAAATGAGCTGGTTTTGCTGCTGACCAACTATGCTGTTTTTTCTAGCAGAGATTTCACTCTAAACCATCTGATTTAGCAAATGATACACTGCACTAGTCTGTGTACTACACACAATCAAAGAAATGCCTATATTTACACATAGTCATATGCAGATATGAACACAGCTTACATTTTCTGTCAAGCATGACAATATAAAAAAACCAAAAAAAACATTTGTTTGGTTCTTTAATAGCATTAGCTTCTTAAAGCTTATATCGCCTTACATTTAACCCTCTACAGAGTAATCATTCTAAAAATAGCAACTGATCAGCGTTATCCTGGTGCACTTACAATAGCAGATAGAATAGTGGCTGAGAGAAGGGCGGCTTCTGCTGTTGGTGCCCCAAATAGCACTGGTCTTCCACAGAGCTTTGCCAAACTGATGGAGGTGCATTTTGGACCGAGAACTATTCAGAGTCAGGATGATGACTGAGCAAGTCCACATAAGCAGGTCCACCCCTGAGTGAAAAATACGGTTATGGAGTGAAAGTCCGGACTTAAATTCCATTGAGTTGCTTAGGCAATGTGTAATATGTCTTTAAATTGAATATGGAATACATGGTGCATTTGTTTATACTATATACGTACTATATATATAAGTAGATCCACTTTTATACTGGGTTAGCATGTGTACGAATTAGTAAATGTGTGATACTATTGCTATCCAAAGGTATTACTATTAGTGAAAGTGCAATTCAAAGCAGTGGGTAACACTAAACTTATCCAACAATATATTCTTTTTCTTTTTTTCCATTTCTTGGTGCATGTTTTAGTTTCACAGTTTTTTGGGAAAATGGCACCGTTCCAGATCCAGAATGTTTGTTCTGATTGGGAATGATGTGCTTGTATACAGCTTTTTGTAAAAAAACGGGTACAAAAGTGAACCCAATGTACATCACTGGACCAAAAGTCACCATTTCACAAATTTGGTGCTGTTCTGACCTGCACTCATCGGTTTGCTCTTTTCCCATCTGTCTTTCCCCCATAGGGTCCCATTCCTTTTGCCTATTGTTTCCTTTAACCTACAGCCATCAAACTGCATGTACTCACTCAGGGCAGGTCCCCAAACTCTAATCCACAGCCATCCTGACCCACACTCCTCTATGTGTCATTTTTCATCCCTCTTTCCTCCTATATGGTGCCATTCATTTTTAGCAACACCTTGTGAACACTTGCCAACCAGCTAACATCCAGTCTGTAAACACACTGTACACCATGGCAACCTCGTAACAACAACTCAGCAACCACTTGGTATTGCATAGCAAGGTAAGATGTGGTGTCCTTATATGCAGCTGTTTGGTTGAACATATACTGATTATCATTCAATTCTATAACAAATTCCCCCAGAACTCTTCATGATGATCCAAATCCATTAGCAACACCACATGTTGGATGGCAATGCAATGACCTAGCAACACTATACAAAGCACCAGAGATACCATAGCAATATCCAATCAAGCATCTCTGATACCATGGTAGCAACCTACCAACTTCCTAGCAAACCCCCTGAGATAAATTCACAATCCTCTAAACCTCTCAGGTTGTTAAACTATTCCACTCAAATTTATTCACATTTCCACCATCAGATTAGACAGATACCTCAAAGATAAAACCGCAAATAACTACACTGTCTGTGAGGTTTGCGTGCACTTACCATACAGTCTGATGCAGTTGTGCAAAACTTTGATGAATAAGGGTCTTTGCGTATGACTACAGTCTGCATAATGCTCAGCTTTCAGAAACGCTGCTGTTACATAAATATTTAATCCCTCACGTGCAGGCGGATGCTGTCAAACTCTGAAAATAGGTCTATACAAATGGATGGCATAACGCAAATCTACGAAAGGAACATCCATCAGACCCTCAGATGTTTGGGACTAATAATAGATGCACTCAAGCTGTGTACAGCAAACATATGGGAGGGAGTATAGAAAAAAAATGGTCTTGGAGAAAAGCCGTAGAAATGTGGTCAGTGCTGTAGCCTGGGCCTAATCAGAGAGAACCGGGGGTATTTTGGGATGCTGTCCCAGTCCAGAATTTTTTTCCACCTCCCTAAAGTCATTTCACAGTTACAGGTTGTGGTCTCTTTCCACCCAAACCAGCGGAGCATATACCTGTCCACACCTGCGTGCCTTTTGAGTGTCCACCGTGCATCCCGTTGTGTGTCTCTGCGTCCTGCTGAATGACTTTTTATTTTGATCTAGTTAACCTGCGACCTGCCTCTTCTTCCCTGGTGAAAAAAAACATCCTGGATAAATATTTGAGCAGGCTGTGTGAGCGCGCACAGCCCCAGCTCCCTCAGAGGCCCTTCCTGGCCTGTGTCAGCCAAGATTAATGTAGATACACTAATGCACTGGGGTGGGAGGCGCTCACACACACATGCACACACTCACACACACACACTCCTCCAGAGTAGAGAGTTATCTGAGATCTGCTTTTCCCCTCCAAGTTTTCTAGGAGGTTAAGAGTAAGGCATTAAGTATTTTTTAGGGAGACTATGAAGATGGCTTAAAGACACTGCCTGTAAATCTAAAAAGAAGTTTCACATTTTTCTCTAGCTCTACATAATTCTTTTTGATGTCAACAAAGAAACAAAGTCATTTGAGGGAAATGCTCTGTTCTGGAGAAACTTACTGTAACTTGTTCACCATGGTGGTGATAAGAGTTTAGGCCTTTAAAACCTGCCCTACAGTAAGCTATTAAATAAAATGGTTAAGCATATGCTGTGTGGTGTCTCAGAGATTGTTTGATATATTTTTGATACATATTAATGGCTGAGAGGTACACAGTTCATTGTAAGGCACATATTTCCAAAAGAAAGTTTCCAGATTTAGCATTTTTTTAACTTACCAGTGAAAAAGACGTGTCTGTGCGTATTGATTGTTTTGTGTTGTAAAAAATGCTGTGTGATTGTTCTATAGTGGCCTGAGGTAAAATGGTTCATTGTAGAGAAACTCACCAACTGTGGACATTGTTTCCCTATGAATGCAATATATTACATCAACACATTTACCACCAAAAGCAATTGAAGTAAAAGAGAAATGTGTTGGTGTGATGCAGAAAGGCCCTATGTTAATCAAGATTTCTCAATGTAGATGAATTTGGGAAAGAAATGTGAGTAAGTGAAGAGACTGTCCTTCAGGTTCACTGTACTGAACATTTCTTCACGGATTCCCTTTATATTATTTGCAAAATACACCAGTTTTGTATTTGAGTAAATATAGAGATAACCTTTGAACTTTTAACCTAAAGAGGCTTATTTTCTGTTAATGGACAGTGATGCTATGTATATTGTCGCTGTCAAATGAAAATCATGTATCTACATTTTTGGCGATTTTGAGTTTTCTACATCATTTGAACACACCACTGGTTGTTTACATTGTATGAAAATGTCATGATGAATGGACCAATAGTAGTGCTCCAAAATAGCTTGGAAAATATTTTGGTTCCTTTGACTTCACTGAAAGTAAAGTATGTTTTTGTTCTCTCCTGTAAAGTTGCAATTTTGGAGATACTTGTTTTTCATTGGACATTGACGATATATTAAAAGCAAAACCACTGTACATACTTTAGCCATGCAATATAACTTTGTTACTGTATTACTATTTTATACTTGTATTATTTTGATGAACAAGCCCAGTCTCCAATCATCAGATTCATCTGCTTTGGAAATTGGTCAATTGGAAATTGGCGGGGTCTGCAATCTTATATAGTGCAGCTTTAATAAAATACAGAAGTATCTTGTTACTGTCCTACACTGCACTTTGTAGGACCTGATGACTCAACACTGTGTTCTGTCTGGCTTTCATGGATGGAAGTAATTGAATGTGAGTGAAGCAAAAAGAAACTGACAGAGAAGTCAGTACCCAAAGCCTGTACACTATTTGAATGAGTCCCCATCCCTTGAGATGCCGTGGTGGACCTTGTAGTGCAGAACTAGGCACTGCTCAAAAGGAGTTTTGGGGGCCAGATTATTCGACCATTATGCTCCAGTGCAGGGTCTCCCAGGGGTTCCTGGGAATAACAGTCAGCCATTGTGCGGCGGGACAGAGCCTGTTGCAGGCGGGTTGCGAGAAGGGTTTGCTGTGGGGCTGGCATGGCTGGAGGAAAGGGCCCTGGCCGCTGTTATTTGGCCGGACAGAGGTGCCTTTGTCTGGGAGGCTGCCACTGCCTAGCAGGTGCTTTCTAACCCCCCTCATGCTCCAGGGGGGGGTTTAGTGTCCTACCTCCTCAGGGGGGCAGGAAAGAGGGGTAAAGCATGCGACTGGATACATGCTTCTCTCTTTCAGCTGGCCCAGACAGACGGAGGCCAACTCTGAGCAGTTGACAGGAAGCATTGCTTTATTTTTTCACAAAGATAGGAAATAACTTTGGCCATAATTAGAGCTGAATACAGTCTTCATTCACACAATGGGAGGTGTGAATGAAGAGGAGAGAGGGCTGTGGGGAATGTATCAGTGGGAAAAGCACTGGATGACTTATTGTCTATATCCGTATTATTGTACAATGGTACTGAAGTTTTATAACCATTAATTTATATCCATTAATCTACATAACTCAACTCTTTGCTCTTTTTTACTTTATACTCAACTTAAATTTCAGTGTGATAATAAACGACCAATTTCAAATTATAAATGATGATTCTTAGTCTTACGTTATGCATTTTGCTCATCAGTTTCTCTATGGTCATGCAGCTATTAATGCACTGCCATTCTTCTGCAGATTGCAGCATTATCAGGTTCAATCCAAGCTTGAATTCAGAGGGTTCAATATATAACCTTTATTCTAATTGGCAGAATAAAAATACTATATGTGGGAAAGGAAAAAATCTGAGACATTTGCTATGTAGCCTCACTGCATTTACTACATATAGCCTCCCTGCACTACTTATATGTAGTCTCATTGCATGTAACCACTATGTAGCTTCACTGCATTTACTTCATGTAGCTTCACTGAATTTACTTCATGTAGCTTCACTGAATTTACTTCATGTAGCTTCACTGCATTTACTCCATGTATCTTCACTGAATTTACTTCATGTAGCTTCACTGCATTTACTTCATGTAGCTTCACTGAATTTACTTCATGTATCTTCACTGAATTTACTTCATGTAGCTTCACTGCATTTACTTCATGTAGCTTCACTGAATTTACTTCATGTAGCTTCACTGCATTTACTTCATGTATCTTCACTGAATTTACTTCATGTAGCTTCACTGCATTTACTTCATGTAGCTTCACTGAATTTACTTCATGTAGCTTCACTGCATTTACTTCATGTAGCTTCACTGAATTTACTTCATGTAGCTTCACTGCATTTACTTCATGTATCTTCACTGAATTTACTTCATGTAGCTTCACTGCATTTACTACATGTATCTTCACTGCATTTACTACATGTAGCTTCACTGCATTTACTTCATGTAGCTTTACTGCATTTACTTCATGTATCTTCACTGCATTTACTTCATGTAGCTTCACTGAATTTACTACATGTATCTTCACTGCATTTACTACATGTATCTTCACTGCATTTACTTCATGTAGCTTTACTGCATTTACTACATGTATCTTCACTGCATTTACTACATGTATCTTCACTGCATTTACTACATGTAGCTTCACTGCATTTACTTCATGTAGCTTCACTGCATTTACTTCATGTATCTTCACTGCATTTACTTCATGTAGCTTCACTGAATTTACTACATGTAGCTTCACTGCATTTACTTCATGTAGCTTTACTGCATTTACTTCATGTATCTTCACTGCATTTACTTCATGTAGCTTCACTGAATTTACTACATGTAGCTTCACTGAATTTACTTCATGTAGCTTCACTGAATTTACTACATGTAGCTTCACTGCATTTACTTCATGTAGCTTCACTGAATTTACTACATGTAGCTTCACTGCATTTACTTCATGTAGCTTTACTGCATTTACTTCATGTAGCTTCACTGCATTTACTACATGTAGCTTCACTGAATTTACTACATGTAGCTTCACTGCATTTACTTCATGTATCTTCACTGCATTTACTACATGTAGCTTCACTGCATTTACTTCATGTATCTTCACTGCATTTACTTCATGTAGCTTCACTGAATTTACTTCATGTAGCTTCATTGCATTTACTACATGTAGCTTCACTGAATTTACTACATGTAGCTTCACTGCATTTACTTCATGTAGCTTCACTGCATTTACTACATGTATCTTCACTGCATTTACTTCATGTAGCTTCACTGCATTTACTTCATGTAGCTTCACTGCATTTACTACATGTATCTTCACTGCATTTACTTCATGTAGCTTCACTGCATTTACTTCATGTATCTTCACTGAATTTACTTCATGTAGCTTCACTGCATTTACTACATGTATCTTCACTGCATTTACTTCATGTAGCTTCACTGCATTTACTACATGTAGCTTCACTGAATTTACTTCATGTAGCTTCACTGAATTTACTTCATGTATCTTCACTGAATTTACTTCATGTAGCTTCACTGCATTTACTTCATGTAGCTTCACTGCATTTACTTCATGTAGCTTCACTGCATTTACTTCATGTAGCTTCACTGAATTTACTTCATGTAGCTTCACTGCATTTACTTCATGTAGCTTCACTGCATTTACTACATGTATCTTCACTGCATTTACTTCATGTAGCTTCACTGCATTTACTTCATGTAGCTTCACTGCATTTACTACATGTATCTTCACTGCATTTACTTCATGTAGCTTCACTGCATTTACTTCATGTATCTTCACTGAATTTACTTCATGTAGCTTCACTGCATTTACTACATGTATCTTCACTGCATTTACTTCATGTAGCTTCACTGCATTTACTACATGTAGCTTCACTGAATTTACTTCATGTAGCTTCACTGCATTTACTTCATGTAGCTTCACTGCATTTACTTCATGTAGCTTCACTGAATTTACTTCATGTAGCTTTACTGCATTTACTTCATGTAGCTTCACTGCATTTACTATGTAGTCTTAATTAATTTACCACACATAGCCTTACTGCATGTAGGTTTTGTCCTTCAGATTGTTGTTTGAAGTTTTACTACAAAGAAAAATTTACTATTTATTGAATCTGACATGTTTTTAGAAGTGGGTTGCTTTTGTAACTTGACCCCAAAGACTTAAGAAGAATGGACTTGCGACCATTGAAATGTGAACATTAGACATCGTCCGATAATTTTATCAATACTGCCTGGCTCTGAATGAAAAAGGGCAGTGAAAGAAATCACGAATGACAAGGGAGGGGATGGAGTAGTAGACAAAAGAGGAAAAAAGAACGTGAGAAAAGAGAGAGGGAGAGATTAGCGCCCTAATCCAATATCCGATGCTCCTGGCAGGCCAAGCCAGCGTTGAGGGATGGGTGTTGTAAGCGAAATACCGTGACCCACCACATCCTAACTGTGAAGCCTGCGAGGCAGGGTCCAGGCCAGACCGCCGCTTCTAGTCGACACTTCCACCCTGCGCATGCTCACACACATCCACTCCGCATTCTTGGATTACAAACCTCGCTGTGTTCCCTGGAAGGTCAGCCTGCCTCTGGGCTGTGTGGAACGCAACATGTTTCTCTTCAAGCATTTTGTTTTTGACTTGGAATCAATTTGAAATGGAGGCTTGTGGGGCTGTCTGTGCTAGTCTGTTGAAACAAAATTATTGAACTTTTGCCCTCAGCTCTGCATTTCTTAACATGTACTCTGGGTTCTTAAGTGGAAGTGTTTTTATGTAAAGTCATCATGTTTGCTTTAACACTCCAAACCCATGAGGATTCTGTTTTTAGTTGAGTAAATGAAGCATGAGTGAGACGCATAGATCCGAGCTGTGAGCCAAGCTGTATCGACCACCTAAATGGTGTCTTTTGTGTGCTTGTTTTTAACGGAGCTGTGAAAATGTTCAGGCCATTGATACAGTATGGACGAAATTCAGCGGAAATTTACACCAGTGAGCTCCAAAGTCTAAATAGTGATGTAGAACTGGAGCATGGCATGACAAAAATCTCCCAACTCCTAGGTGGCAAAACCTCACATGGCTATTTGCAGTTTTCCCACACTAAAGATCAGAAGACCTAGCCCAACTTCAGGAACATCCTCTCTGCTTATACAACACGTAATACATTGCTGTGCAAAAGACAGAGACCACCCTTGAATGATTTAATTTCCAGTCAAAATGGGCAATTTTGACAAGTTTATTCATCAGGACATATGTCTGAGGAGATTAAATACAAAACAAATCACTTGGATGAGGAAGGTAAAATGATAATCAGTAAAAAAAAAAATTTCCGTTTTTTATTAAAGGTACCATACAATGGAAATCTGTATTTACACTGTCTCTAAACAAGCATTGAATCAGGGGTGGCACAGTGGCATACAGGTGCAGGGGGGCAGTGCCTTCGCTTCAGAGCAAGAAGGGCCTGGGTTTAATTCCTTGGTTGGACGACCAGGGTCCTTTCTCTGTGGAGTTTACATGTTCCACTAGGTGCAATGTCCACAGGTGAGTTGGGAGTACTAAATCTCCCCCAGGGGAGAGTGTGCTCTGTCCAGGGTGATTCCTGCCTCCACTTTGAATCAGCAAAATAAGCGGTTAAGATGATAAATTGTAAGTGATGCAACCTGTAAGTAGCAGCCATGCTGTGTGATTTTATCCACTTATCCACAAGTTGAAGCAGATCGTCTTAAACTGAAAGTTTATAAAAAAGTAACAACAAGCTAGTATAAGTAACATTACCAGCAAACTCCAATTAACTAACCTTAGCACAGCTAAACATTATGGTGCCCTGTAGAATTTTTTTCTCTGTTTCAACATATTGCTTCTATGTGATTGTCACAGTGTCTCGCTACAAACCAGCAAATGACTAAGGTCACAGGTCTTGTAGACATCAAGGAATAATGTTTAGCATTAAAGTACTAAGTAATTGCATTCTATGGTATCTTTGAGCAGAAAAATGACAAAATATAGGAACAATGGGATGCTGAACCACTGGACAAAAGCTGGTAGACCACCCAAAACCATCACCAAATAGCACTTAAAGTTTCATCTTTGAGAAACAGGAGAAAATCAAGCTCCACTTGCTTCAGATCTAAAAAAAATAGCTCTGTGCGGTGTAGAAAAATATCCCTGTAGATTTAATTGGAAAACTGAAAGCAGGTCTCCTAAACTGAATGAAGATGTGCTAAAGAGTGGACACATCAAATACTGAATTGTGTCATTTGCTGTTAAATTCTGCTTCATTGGTGCTGAAAATGAATATCTTGCATATCTTAATGGCTGTTTTCATTGTATATAAATAAATAAAGGGTACATACTAAAATATATTTCATTTTTATAAGGCTGTCTTTCTTCTACAATAGGCTGATCCTGTCACAGTTCACACAGCCGACATTGAAGGATTCTAAGCGCGCTTGAGGACAGAAACATGTGTGTTCAAACTTGACAGGCTGCCTGTCTTTATCGAGCCATATCTCATATGTTGTTTGTTGTGTCAGGCATCAGGAAGCCAACGTGTGGCTCGAAGGATGTTTGTAAAACCAAAAGCGAGCGCTCCTGCTGTTTACTCAAGTGTGGTAATCCATAGTTCCGTTTGCTCTGAGTCAAAGTTCAGCTTTCTTATCGCTACCGAAGCCCGTGTACCTTCGAGCCAGACCAGGTACTTTCCTCATTAGGGGTGACGGGTGAACTGTGGGTTATGACTTTGCATGTTTCTGCCATCCTTCCAGTAGTCCTAGAGTACCACTGGTCTGCATACTTTGGTATTTTCAGTCCTCTAGCACACCTGATTCAATTAATCAGCTCATTACTAAGTTGTCCCTGAGTTGGAGTTGGTGTGTTAGAGTAGGGAATACTTACAGTGGTACTCCAGAGTACTCCAGGGTCTGGGGCTGGGAACCATCACTGTAAGTAATGGGCTCTCATAAACCGGACAGTCAATTGCAATATCATCCATTTACAAATCAGCAGATCAATATACTTGTTACTATTTTTCCCCCCTCTTCTTTTTTCTGAACATTGCAACAAAGTACTATTGTAACAAGGACCTGGACTCACTGGACCATTGGATCTGTAGGCCCTCTGAATCCCAAAAAAGCTTTGTCCCATTTGCTTCCTGTGAGGTTGTACCTGTTACATAAGGGCTGATTCCTGTTGCCCTGGCCTGCTGCTCTTTTGGTTGACTTGGAAACAACTGAAGGCCACCTACTTCCTACTTTCTCTCTCATTTCTGTATCCCATCAACAGCAGACAAAATATTAAAGCTATCTCAGAGAAGGGAGCAGTAGGGTGGCGTTTGCCCCTTCACCCCCTCTTACCCTTGCCGCCAACAGTCCAAGTTTTGTTTTACCTACATGCTTGCAACAAGGTCAAAGGTTGCTGATACCAAATGCTCCAAATAGTTCATGAGCAACATTGCCTCATAGCAAATACTGATGCAAGTACTATTTGATTATTTTTCCTCATTTTGCCAGTTTTACTGCCATCAGCTCTATGTAATGTGTATAATAACTGCATTTGATATAACCTCCATGATTCAAGATATATTTCAATGACAGGAGGCTCAGCCCCACTTCAGGAATAGGGTTTGTGGGTCGGGCTATGTTCTACAAGATTCATCGCACTTGAGCTCTCCCCCAGGTGCAGTACCGACAGCCTGAGGTTCTCTTTAGTAACTCTGACCTGTCACTCATCACAACAGTGCAAGAATTCCCATCAATAAAACTTATGGAAAGTATAGCATTCCACAATGTGATTATTTTGAACAACAATCAGACATAATGTTGGCAATGAGCTTTGTTGATAACTTGCTACACAAGGTTTTTCAGTAATACCATAGCTTTGTAGGCTGGTGACTGGGGTCCAGTTTCAGCTTGAATAGAAACATTAGTGCTTTTGGAAGCCTTCGGCAAGACTGTTGCACTATGAAGAGTACTGATTGCTTGATACCAAAACTAGCTACTGTTATCACTACGTCCCCTGGTAAGAAGTGTAAAACAGCGGTGTTTTACCCCAACAGTTCCCTGGCGTCCAATGCAAGTGCAGCTCACTTCATAAATGGCCCATTTCCTCAGCCCAGGCAGCTATTTGTGGACTTTCTGCCCAGTTGTCGGGCTAGGCAGTGGGTGCCTTTTCCTGTTTGTTTTTTTCTTTTCCTGTGTACATGAGCATGAACATGTGTGTATCCTTGTATGCATATACCAGTGATACAGCTGTCATGCATACTTTGAGACTGAAGTGTTCTGAAGTGTTCTCATCTATGCATTTTTAGGAATAGGTGTCTGTTTTCTATCATTTTTGTGCCTATTTGAAGAAACAACATAGTGTAAGGTGTGAGATAAGACAGCTCGAAGTAACATTTGTGCAAAGTGAACATTTACTTACCAAACAATTAGCATATTTATACAACAGCTTTCCAGTATTAACAGCAGTGGTGTGGTAAAAAAGAGATTCACACACATTTTTCCAAATCCCAAACTTACAGTGCTTGTGCAAAGTCAGAGGAATTTGTTTATTAAATTTTTAGCCAAATGGTAATTAAATACATGCTATTTATTTTTCAGCAGGTAATTAATAACAGACATCTACATGAAGCCCTTAATATAAAATGTAAATTGGATGTGTAAAAAACACATCCAAAGTTTAGTCACTCATCACAACAGTGCAAGAATTCCCATCAATAAAACTTATGGAAAGTATAGCATTCCACAATGTGATTATTTTGAACAACAATCAGACATAATGTTGGCAATGAGCTTTGTTGATAACTTGCTACACAAGGTTTTTCAGTAATACCATAGCTTTGTAGGCTGGTGACTGGGGTCCAGTTTCAGCTTGAATAGAAACATTAGTGCTTTTGGAAGCCTTCGGCAAGACTGTTGCACTATGAAGAGTACTGATTGCTTGATACCAAAACTAGCTACTGTTATCACTACGTCCCCTGGTAAGAAGTGTAAAACAGCGGTGTTTTACCCCAACAGTTCCCTGGCGTCCAATGCAAGTGCAGCTCACTTCATAAATGGCCCATTTCCTCAGCCCAGGCAGCTATTTGTGGACTTTCTGCCCAGTTGTTGGGCTAGGCAGTGGGTGCCTTTTCCTGTTTGTTTTTTTCTTTTCCTGTGTACATGAGCATGAACATGTGTGTATCCTTGTATGCATATACCAGTGATACAGCTGTCATGCATACTTTGAGACTGAAGTGTTCTGAAGTGTTCTCATCTATGCATTTTTAGGAATAGGTGTCTGTTTTCTATCATTTTTGTGCCTATTTGAAGAAACAACATAGTGTAAGGTGTGAGATAAGACAGCTCGAAGTAACATTTGTGCAAAGTGAACATTTACTTACCAAACAATTAGCATATTTATACAACAGCTTTCCAGTATTAACAGCAGTGGTGTGGTAAAAAAGAGATTCACACACATTTTTCCAAATCCCAAACTTACAGTGCTTGTGCAAAGTCAGAGGAATTTGTTTATTAAATTTTTAGCCAAATGGTAATTAAATACATGCTATTTATTTTTCAGCAGGTAATTAATAACAGACATCTACATGAAGCCCTTAATATAAAATGTAAATTGGATGTGTAAAAAACACATCCAAAGTTTAGTCTTGATTGGATTTTCTGTTTTTTCACAATCTAGCTAATCCTCATTTGTCTATTTCCTTTTGTTCCTGAGACCTACCCCCCGAAAATGAAATTGACCAGCCAAGACATGTTTGGTGTCCAAGGTGTAATTTTATAGATAATTTTATGTAATTTAACTTAATTTAGAAGCAGGTTTATGATGTAAGCATGCAGTTTGCACAGTGCTCATTGGCAGAGTATAAGCTTATGTGGCTCCATTGTACATCAGAATATACAAATCTGATTTGCATATACAAAGTCAAAGTCAAAGCTTATTTGTAACATACATAGTCACACACGGTACAACTACCGTGCTGCCCATTCGCACAAGACAATGCAATAATATAAAGTATAATATGAAAATAATAGGAAATAGGTAATAGGGCAATAGGAAAGAAGGCTATCACTTTGTACTAATGAAGGGCGCTCCAAAATGTACTGCGAAAGTAAGTCAGCTTGTTGCATGCTGTAGATTTTGTTGACATTAACATTGTATAAGCCTTTCAAACCTTAAAGATTTGTTTTCAATGGGCAGGAAGTTAGGGAGTGAAAAGGTGGTGGAAGGACAGGGGCGAGGACACAGCGAGTGAATTGCAGCTGTCCTCAGTGTGAGCCCATGCGCATTTATGAAATGTCGCTGCGGTTGTGTTAGCCTGCGCACCAGAGGAAGTGTTTGGCTTTTGACAATGAGCTCCCTAGGAATGCACCATGCACCCAGGCCAAGTGGGCGTGTCTTGATACTGGAAGCCAAGTTTGGTTGGCTCCGGCTCCTCCGGCACCTCGGGGGACTGCTGCACTTAGCGGAGGGGCTGTTTTTCACGCAGCCTGCAGATGATAAGCCAGCCCTGTGAGTGTGCGTGAGCGAGTGTAGTGCTGCTACGTTGGAGCATGCATGCTCGCCATGCACCATTTATGCTTTAGACTCCAAGATGTTGGGAGATATTGATAGGGATAATACAGCTGAGGCCCTGCAGTCTCGCAGTTAATTGTTTCACGCTACAGCTCTCCGTTGACAAATGCCAGGTCAAAGAACTTTATGCTGTTGTGTAGTTTGAGGAGTCAGGCTTGGGGGTGGAGAGGGTTGGTGTTGGTGACAGGAGGAATCTTTCCATTAGAAATTGGCATATTTATGAGGCGCATGTAAAAGGCCGCTTGTGAGAAAGCCCTGCTATGCACTTTTACAACTGGCTGCATTTGGAGCACTGCGAATCCATTTGGGCCGGGTGTTAGCACAGAGCAGGCCCTGATACAGACCGGCAGTAAACGGTGATAAGGAGTGCTTTCCGGAGCGGTGGCAGAGAGGGGAAATGATGCAAGACAGTAGTCCTTTGTTTAAAAAGTTGGTTGCTTGGGCCTGTGCCACAGAAAGGAGGATTCAAACTAGTTTGACGCTGAATCTTAAGGCCAATTGTCAAGCCCACCGTTTTCTCTCCGGCACTTTCTTGTGCTTTTTTTTGCATGGATATTCTGTATATATGTGTGATTATCTTTATTTGTTATGTGTACCAAGATATCTATCTATCTATCTATCTATCTATCTATCTATCTACAGTACTAGGCAAAACACAGAAATAACAAATGTATTTAATTTCCAGTCCAAACAGCCGTTAAGGAGAAGCTGTTAATTACTGACAATATTAGATACAAGATAATACACATGCAAAAAACAGTCAAAGGAAAACAAGGGAAAAGAACAGGAGGTTCAATAAACTGGGGTTTATTTGGATGGTCCACTTTAGATGCTTTGAAGATGCTCAGTGTATCTTTAACCAACAATTAAATATATATTAAATGCAACTGAATTTTATGTTGAGTGTAAAAGATTCTATTAAATCTAACCCTAAACCAAAGTCTAACACTAACCTCAAGGCAAAACCTACACTTACTCCTAAACCTAGGCCTGTTGTTGATAATAAATTGAGAAGCACCAGATTAATTATTAATGTAATTTTTAATTTAAGTTTTTTAAATGAGTGTATCTGTTGTTCATCTAAATGGGACCATCCAGATAAAGACTGAGCCAAATAAAAATTCCAAATCTTGGAACTCTTAACACTCGTCAAGACCTAGTAAACCACCAATGCTGTCACCATCAGATAAACAGCACTTAAAGCTTTTATCTCTGAGAGTTCAAACAAGCTCCAATCAAGCTCCACTCTTGATTCAGATCTAAACAAATTCACAGGTGCTTTTGTCCATTCTTGCACTGTGAGAAGATAACTCAGTGCTATCGGTCTGAAAGGAAGTGCGTTCAAGAAGCCATTACTGACACCAGGAAACAGATAAAAAAAGAAGAAATCAGAACTATCTCAGAACTATCTTAGAACCACCCCACTGTCCCGACCTGAACATTTTTAAATGTTAAAATATGGGATTATTTGGATATTAAGAAGTAGGAAATGCAGCCAACATCAAAGAGTGAACTTACCCCTAAAAATATCCCTACAGTTTTCTGAAAGTGAGACTACTGAAAAGAATAGACGCTGTAATAAAATTTAAGAGTATGTGTATGTGTAAAGGGGGGAAGGATGACTTTTGCACAGTACTATAGCTACTGAACTTCTCTATTTGCTCCTCTAGACTTTTTCCTTATTTCTAAAACCAGGTTGTTGTCCTGCAGCTGAGAGGCGGTCATGTTTCCAGTGGGGTGTTTTTTGCTACTTTAACTTACTTTCGCGAGCTTCTGCGAATGTCTTTCTCAATTCACAGGCGAAATGTCAAGATAGCATTTCCAAACGGCATGCACTTGCACTTCAGTGCGCGCACACTCACTCACACACACACACATCCCCCAGAGGAAGGCTCCACGAAGCCCCCCAAATCCCCCCTTGCCTCACAAATCATTGAGCCGCACTCTTGTTTGCCTCTCTGGTGCATTGCATTCATATTCAAGGCTCGTGGAGAGAGGGAACAAGAAGGGGGGAGGAGAAGGAGGGAAGGAAAGGGGGAGGAGGAGGAGGAGATGAGTACAGCACCAGATGTGCTCAGGAGTTTTGCAATATGTCATCTGCGAGAGGACGTTTTCTTGAACCGAGAGAACATGGATGAGTTCACTTCGGAAATGCAAAGGCAAGCCTGGCTCTTCATGCACAGCGAATTATACAAAATGGCCACCCACGTGACTTGCTTAGGCCTGATGCCAGACACGACACGCAACAGAAGACGTCCTGATTTTCTGTATGTGCCGTTAATTGTGCTGAAACTAAGTTTGAAACTCTTCAGTGGCAAATAACACAGCATACATTTGTACGTTTCTGGTGGAAAACACAATAGGAAGCCTTTATCCAACAGCATGAATTTGCAACTGGTACCAAAAAAACATTGATATTTACATAAATACGCAACGTACTGAGGAACACACACACTGTCAAGTTCTCCTGGTTTCTCATAATAATGCTGTGAGAAGAATAGTTCATTAATTTAGGTTGTTTGAAAGTTCATGAAAAGGAGGTCTATTAGGCTTTTCCTGTTTTTCCCCTTCCCTTTAATGTGCTATGAAGCTTTTTGTGCTTGTAAACGGTCTGCTAAGTTATAAAGCTTACGCCAACTCTTTTCCACAGAAACCACTTTTCTCAGCTGCCTGAAACACATCTACATGGCACACTATGTCTTTTATCTGTCACCTAGTGATGTCATCTCGTAACATATTCCTCATTGGCCACCAGTATGGGTGGGAATTGTAGCCGCATGCCACTACTGCTTTCAGCTGGCCGCTCTGGCTGTTAACCAATCAAAACAGAGCAGGTGCACAGGAGGCGCAAGCCAAATCTTGCACATATGTAAAAGTGCAATGAAGTTAACAGCTTAGTTAGCAACAAATGTGGAACAAAGTTAACAGCCACATTAGAAATGGGCTATGGTTCTTATTTTCTGCATTATGTCTTATTGTAGTTCTCAACAATTTGGTTAAAGTGATTGATTAAATGAACTTTGTAAATTCACAGCATTATTACATTTAAAGTTATTATTTAATAACTGTGAGGAAAACAACGCAAACTGAGGCATAGTTTCTGCTCATTATGTAAGATTTGGGGATCTGAAGACCTATTTGGTAGTGTGGAAGTGTAATGTGGGTTGTGCATCAGGCCCCTTCCTTAACTGCATGAATCGGATGGTTGCAAGCTTGTTGAAATTCAAAGAGAACTCAGTCAAAACTTGTTGAAGAACATGACTTCCGAGGATGTGACTGAATGATATACTGTTGTCATCATTTTTTGCGTCTGCACTGTGTAATTGAGACCTGGAGAGCTTTTTGAGCCTGTATGTGTGATGTTAGTATGTGAAGATGGATGGAGTGGTAAATGTTGTAATCCTGATGCATAATGTTTTTGGTCTTTACAAGGCATCTCACAGCAGCGCAAACACACACACACACACACACACACACACACAATATTTCAGTGTGTTTTTTCTTCTGATCCAGTAATACTACTTCGTTCAATTTGAACAAATATGCTTGCATAGTGCAACATCAAGCATAATGTATGGTATCCTATCATTTACAATGCAAAATTCTTCTTTTTCCACACTCTTCCATCAGTGAGTGGAAAAAAAATCTTTTAAACAATACTATCATATTTTACCCCCACCTCCCAGTATCCCCACCCATCATCAAGCAAAATGCTCAGCTAGTTCATGGGTCTCCTAATACCATAATCCATTTGGAAATACGTCAAAGTACGAGCGGAAAATGCATTATGATTTTTCGTGTTGACTTTAAGAAGCCTGGACCCATCAGCAGTTTTTGGCTATTTGTGTTTTTAACAGTGCAGTTTTAGTGCAGAATGAGCCACAGTTTGAGGATGTAGGCAGTGAAGTGTATGATGTGGTGTTCATTATGACTAATTTTGATATTTACTGTTCTTTTTCCTTTTCAGTGAGTGACGCACTAACACATTCGTTTTTTTCAGAGCATTGCGTGTTTTGGTACACCAGCTCTAAAAGATAAAGACGTTGTTGTGAATGTATTGGTTTCTTTGCCAAGTTTCAAAAAGTACCCTGCCATGCTTTTGTTTTCAAAAAAGGAAATATCATTTTACACATGAATACATACTTTTGTGCAGTGTACCACTCATAAATGTATTTCTTTTGATGTGCTTAAATTACTAGTCCCGCTGCATGTATGTTATGCACTGTTTAATAAAGTATCTCAAAAAAATAATAAATAACTGTTTCTGTGATGTTAACCTAAGCCTGGCCTATTCAGAACTGCATCTCGGCATTTACTGTCATGTCCTTAACAACGCACACCCAGCAAAACATCCACTTTAAAGCACTTGCAAAGTATAACACAACATCCTTGGATAGTATAATTTTACATACTTATGAGTAAATCTTTCATGTTTTTGAAGTTATATTATACAGAAAATCAGCATCTCATTGTAACATTGGCCTATTCATTTTCTCGTTACCCTAATAGTGATTGTAGAGTTTGAAAACTGGCCCCTCTAACTTGTTTGCCTCCACAAGTCCTGTAGTAGAACATGCTTTGGTTATACAGTGTGTGGAGCAGGCTGCTATTTCAGGACAACAGGTTCAGCAGGAGATGTGTGTGTGTGTGTGCATATGTTTGTGGGTGTGTATGTTAGCTGCAGCCTCGGGCCTTGACAAGCAGCGCTGGTTAACAGAGGAAGCTCCTCTTCAGATTTTCTCTGTGTCTGCATAGCCAGAGGGTTGAGCGGAAGACGATGGGGGAGGTGGGGGGCAATCAACACAGCACCTTGTCCACCAGGTGCACAGGTGAAAAGGTTGGGTGGGAGGGGGGCTGGGTGCTTGAGAATGGAGGGCTAACACACAAAGCTTGTGTAACTAAAGTAAGAGAGCCCGGTATGCTGATATGCTCTGAGCATTGTGAGAAATTACTTCGCTAAATACTTTTCTCAGTGTATTGCAGGTATCATCACTGCTTCTACAACACAAAGCACTGAGCGGTGCTTTATAAAATGTCAACAGCAACCAGTCACGTCAAGCATCTGTAACAATTACATACTACAGTTTCCTCATTCTAAAACACCTCAAGTTACTAGATAAATTGTTTAATTTTAAATCAATTTGTGTGAAAACAACAAAAACATAAACAAAAAACAAAAACTGCTGTCATTTTTTGCTTTTCTGGTTAATGCATGTCACACGACCTGACAGTTAACCACAAAACATAATCGTTTATATGTATTTTATATAATAATAAGTTATTATATTACACTAGATTATATAACGCTATGTTTCATATGTTGGAAAAATTGCCCACTTAAACCCTGACAAAGGATGTGACTCCTTACGCTCAGTTACACTTGTTCAAGTAAAATTTTCATGGGTTTGTACCCTCATAAGTATTTTCAATTGATACCATGTCTACTTCTTCATTAGAAAAGCTATTTGTGTTTTTGAGGGTTTCATTTCTTTCAGTTTTTTTGGTTTAGCTCTGAAGCCTGATAAAGCGAGATGGATGCTAATGTATCAAGAGGAACTGCAGTTCTGTATGTTATGCTTAGCTAAGAAAAATATGCTGCCTGATACATGAGACAGGAATTGTGGTCTAAAGCATAAAAAGCCATTCATGGTGGAGAGGTACATGAAGGGTGTTTTAAGACAACATAGTGCTCAAAGAAGATTTACCACTATTTTACCACCATCAACATTATTATTTTTAATTGCATTCCCTTCTAAGTATGTTTTTTTGTACATCTGCTCAATTTGTTTAAGTTGTTATTCGAAGGAAACTCTTACTTGAGTAATTAAAACATGCTTTGCTTGAATACAGTAATCTTCAGTAGAGTCGGGAGAATTCCTGATGGGCTTGTAATGTTTGTGGCCACATAAAAGCAAAAGCAGACTCAGAAAAACTACAATGTATCATCCAAGTATGTATGTGTACCAATTTAAGGGTTAAACCACCTCTCGTGTGATGCAGTGCCAGGTTGCTGATTATAACTCATACAGTGGATACAGATTAGATGGAACTGAAGTCTGAATTCCTGTTCTCTCTTAAGTGATGCAGCACTTCCATTCAGGTGCTAACATATAACTGCTAACATATACGTTCAGGTGCTAACCTATAACTGCTGCACTATTAAAGGTGGGACAGAAATGAGAAAACATTATTCTTAGATGATTATTTAAAACAGCTGACAACGTGGTACTGGCACAGTGCTTCAGATAAAGTTCTGTTACACAGAGACAAAGGAATACAGTTAGAGTTTAAGGTGAGCTGGTCTGCATCATAAAACTCCTGGTCTCAAGATAAGTTCCACTCTGGCTCTACTAGAATGTGAGCTTAGGCTGCTGTACCTCTGCATGTACTAAAGCAAAGACAGGAAGAATGAGAGCAGCATCCCCAGTCCAGAACCTGTGTTTCAGGAAACTGGAATACCATGAAGGTGTGAAAACATACCATCTGAACTCAAAGGTTCTATCTTCCTACTCTCGCCACGCACAGCAAATGTCTTTTGGTCTGTTGCCAGATAGTTACTGTAACTCATATATACTTATGTACTGCAGTTATACTGTAATGCTTGTTTACACTAATGGCATATTGTGCTGTATTTTTAAATGCAATCTACAAAATTATGTTTTCACAAGGCTACATATAGACAGCAGTATCCTCTTAGTATCAACAATATCCAATATATATATATATATATTCATTGGGTGCATGTCGTGTTATATGACCAGGAGCAGCACTTTCAACAAGATAGGCGAGAGATTAGAGTATGCCATAGTAGTAGTGCTACTTCTTTATCTTCTTATATTCGACTGATTCAGCTCAAGGCTACAGCAATTCACTATCACCTCAAAATATATATTTTTTACACACATAGGATTCTGTATTAAACTGTAAAATACATAAAGTAACAGCCACTTCATTAAAGTATACTTTCTTATATCTACATTTATTGTCCATGTTATCAAGTCCACTCACCATATCCATATGCATACAGACTGTAACTGTTTCTCTGCACACTTTGTTAAACCCCAGAGGCACTGCTGTATGTGATCCACTTGTACCAACGCAGCACACACTAACAACACCACCAATTCACTGTCACATCACTGAAAATGATGCACTACCTAAATAATACTTGCTCTGTGGTGGTCCTGTGAGGGTCCTGACCACGAAAGAACAGAGAGCCAGAGAATAACAAAGTATACAGAGAAACAGTCTGTAATTTTAGAATTACAAAATGCAGCTATATGGTAAGTGGAGCTGACAAAATGGACAAAGAGTGTAGAAACAAGGTAGGTGTACTTAATGAATAGGCCAGTCAGTCTGCCATACTGGCTTCAACACATTATAGAAAATGTTTTTTTACATTAGTGACAGTTGTGAGCAATCTTTTTTATTATTCTGACGTTGAGTGCCTGCTTAACTGTTTAGAGTGTAGACTTGCCATTGATGGTAAAATGTTAAAGAACAGGGTTCGCCACTCTCTGCAAAACTGGCCACATATGTGTTTAGTTATTTTTATAGGTTGCAGTTGTAAATAGAAGCTGAAAGTCCAAAACAAACAACAGCAGTATTTTTTTACATCTCTCATAAGATTTAAAAGACACAATTTTCAAGAACGTAATTTCACAGCTCATGCTTCTTAATATAACTATTGTCTTTAATAAAGAACCTCGAACAACCATTTTTTAAGCGTGTATAGTGAACTCAACCCAAGAAAAGGAATAAGTGCAGTTAGGTAAAATAATCAAATTAAGAGGCTATAATAACAATATAATAACAACGTTTTGGCCTTATCATAATGGTGTATGTAGCAGAATAGTACCTAGAGGCCTTTATTAAAAAAAGACCCCGGAAAACGTTCTGCTTATTCGTTGTGAATGTTGTGTTCAAGGTTCTGGAACTCTATGAAGCCACAGAACCACAATCGGATCTATTTTCTCCAAATGGAGGAAGTGCCGGATAGGACTGGATCTTCCCAAACCTCTCCAACATCAAATTATCCACAAAACCTAAAAAAACCCACAGCAGCTTCTTGGCATCTGCAAGTCTCATTCATTTCATCTAAGGCCAGAGTTCATGACTCCACCGAAAGATAGACACCGGACAAAAATGGAGCCCAAGACCGAATCGCAAAGCGGAAACGGCGTCTTACTATAAGAATGTGAATGGCTGCATGACTGCCAACTGTTTCTTACTGTTCCTTGCTCCATCATGCAAAGAAAAAAAACTCTGACAGAACTCACACCTGCAGCGAGAGCGGCCGTGGCAGTAAATTATTAGCAAATACTAGACTAACACATTGGGAAAAATGAGTATATTGGGAAAAATAAATATGTAATTTAAAAACATGCACTATCCTGATCATTTAGAGCTGAAAAACGTTTTAATTAAACTACTTGGAAAACCACATTTACAGCTCAATTTCAACACTTTTACTAGGCTCTAAAGTAAGTTAAACTAGTTTAATGCATTAACTCTAACTATGCCGACACGTGTTTTGATATAATGTCTAATAATAACGGCATTAAAAAAAAACTGGGAACCTAAATCTGTGTTTTCTTTCTAGTAAAGTTAATCTTGTTCCTCAGGGCCACAATATACATGTACAGTGTATGTCTTCTGAATACATTCTCAAGTCTAATAAATGATGGATATACTTTACCATTTTTCTTTCTTCTCCCTGTCAACTGGGTGGTCCTAATCCTGGGTAATGCTTCCATAAACATTTCCTAGCTAATCACAAGGCTAACATATCTTTCTCCGCCCACACAAAACAGTGATTTATTCATCTACACACCAACATTGTTAACTCATCTATTTCTTCATTCACACTTTGCTTCATCCTTTTCTCCGTTATCCGTTCATTTGTTTGTCCATCTGCACATCTGTGTTTCCTTGATTTTTTTCCTTGATTAGTTGTCTACCATCTGAGGCTAGGAGACATTGAAACATTGAGCTGTCTATCAGATAGGTCTTATCAGTGTTGTTAAGTTGTGTTTTATCATATCTATATCCTAGATTTCCCCCAAGCTATTATATTTAACGTGACGTTCAAATTTAGTGCCATATGTGATACTTTACTCTGTTTTCTATGAGGCTTCAAAAAACAACCAGTTGGTTTACTAGTTAGCATTTATTAACATTAGTCAACCAGTCAGCTTATGCAGTGCTCGCATTTGCAACCTAAAATATTGTGTTTAAAGATAAACGTTAATGCACTGCAGCAGTCTCCCTCCGCACCAATAATACCTCAGCATTTATCACTGCTCTGAACTCTGATGTTAGCATTAGCTCTCTTCTGTTGCTAAAACATTCTTGTTTTATTAGTCAAGAAAACAAGCTGCTATAACATCAATGGGTAACTGAAGTGGGTAAACAATCAAACATATTCAAAATTGGTCCACATTATGTCAATTCTTAGACATACCTGACTGCACTAAACATGGGCAAACAGACTAAAGAAAAGCTGGCGTGTATAACATGCACAGCCAATCAGCCAGACTAAATTTTAAAACCAGCGTGCTTATTGGCTTACATAATTTCCTTTTTAACAGTCAAAGCAATGGTGCCTGAAACGTCTTCACAAAGCTGGCGATCTCCTCTGAAAAATTTTTAAGTACCTGACCAGCAACTGTACAGTTTTAGTGGACGAGTGTGTTGAGTAGCAGCTATTAAACTAGCATCTTTTTTTTTAGTAAATGTTGTTCTGTATCAGTAGATAATGTGCAATAACATGGATCTAAAAGTTCGATTTGCCAGTCCTCTCTGTTCCACCCATCAAGGCCACATCCTGAATGAATAAAAAAAAAAACAATGTTTAGGAAAAAACCTAAAATCCTGGTGAAGCAAGGTTATGTTTTCTACAATTAAAATTACAGTCTTGCTCACCAGGATTCTAGGTTTCTCCCCGAACCTCATGACCACACAGACACAGAGAGGAAGGCCAGTGACCACACAAGCACAGAGAGGAAGGCCGTGCACAAAACCAAGGAGTTGGATTCTAGGCTTCTCCAACAATTGGCAAGCTGAGGACCTTAACCAGTAATAGGGTCGCTCTTTTTCAGCAGCTGATTTACTGCTAACTGGAACATCTTACATAGGGTTCACTGAAAACGTAGTCCATCAGCCAAGACATATAGGGTACAGGAAATCTTCTATAGTCTTCCACTTGTGTCACCCAAGCCTTGTAGCTCCAGGACAAAAGCAAAGACACCAAACTCCAAGGGGGTGCTAAAGTAACTAATATTCATAGTTGATCTTTGTTAAGCAATTTGTTCCTTTATTACATTAATAATGTCCATATGTAGTATCAATGACAATTTTTAATTCAGGATTTTTCTTTTACACATTTGTTATTATTCTATGGACTGTTGTTGCAGACCCCAGTCAGAATAGAAGCAGCTGGTAATGAGGCTAACTGACTACAGTAGAAATCTGTTTAGGAAATTCTGTTCACATGGCCATCGTTGCAACATATTTGTTTTCCAATACGTTAAATTTAGCAAATAAACAGAAAGTAAAATGTGTGAGAAAAGGCCATTAACGTTTGTTAACTGAAGAATGAAGAGGAACTTATTTTCATTTAGAAAATCTATAAGATATGTCATGTCAATGTGGGAAATTGGTGTAAATTTAATATTTTTGATCTTTTGAAGAGATCAATAAGCTTCAACACTGTTCCAAAGACATTGTAAAGTTTATCTTTAGTAGTCGTCAGTATATAATGAAGTATGATGAAGAAAAGACACCACAACTTGTTTTTTTATATTTAACAATATATATTTTCCAATTTCAATGTACATTCCGTTTTGACATAAGCTTTTATTCACAAACAAAAGTAGGCATCTAAATAAATACTATATAAAATAGAACTTCAAAATAAATATATCTATAAAGGGACATTTTGTATGTGTGAGTTCTTTTTCCTTTTTGCTATATATATACTTTTTTAAACAAAACAAAAGCACATTGCTCTTTTTTTATCAACATTAAGAATGCAAAAGCCAAAGAAATGCAGAGAGTACAAGCCCAAGTTTGGAAGGTTGCTTAATTGGGTTAAAAGTCATTATTTGATAAAACACTAGTGGCCGAGAAAGTGTACCACAAAAAACAAACAAACAAAAAAAAGAAGGTTTAGTCACAGCGTCCTGAACACTTCAGCATCGGGTTGTGAAAAGGAAGATCGTTCGTTTCTGCAAAGGTCAGATTACACTGCAGCAATGCAAACACGTACAGTTCGTAGTTTAGAGCCACAGCTTGGCTTTCCTGTGGCCGAGAGGATAGTGAGAGGATAGTAAAATAAAAAACATAAATATCAGGGAAAGTAGTGTATGTGTTAACCGGAGGGGTTGGGGGTTGTAAAAGCTAAAAATCTTGAATAAGATGGAATGGAATGTTACTTGAGAGGGCTTCCTATCCCTCCCCAGTCAAGTTCATGCACAGCAGCTGTATATGTCAATCAAGCGCAGAAGATGTTTCACCATTTTAGGAGGAAAAAAAGCTGTGGCCACAACAAATGTGCACAAAATGGAAAAAAGGTTACTGCGAGCAGACTGAAATTGGTGTTCTTTCAGTGGATTCAATTAAATCTACAGTTTCAGGGGCACAGAGGAACCAGGAATTAGCCTTGCCTTTCGTGCTAATGAGGCATGGCTAACATAAACAGAGGTATTTTTTTATTGCCTGGCACACTTTGCTAAATCAAGTGCTTGTAATAGAAAGACCTAAATCCCCAGGTTTCTACTCCACAACCACATTTCATTCGAAATCGTAACCCCTGCCCACACCCAGCACTCCCAAAAATATAATATTCATCTATATATGTTTTCTTTTTTTTGTAATTAAATTGTACCATGCAATTCCTTAGGACATTTGAAATGCATCTTAAGACGGCTAGTTTCTCGACACTATTTACAAGAGCATGTAACCTGCATAGTTCTAGATCTAGGATACCGATGATACATTTGCAACTCTTTCCTATGCGACTATGCAAGCCTCCTCGTTCGTCACTACTTTGGCACCTATCCAGGAGTTAAGATTGCAAAGACATAAATCCTAGCCTTACACGTTTAAGACTAAGAACAGTAGTGTTTTTTTTTCGCTTTTTTCCCTCGATTGTGCAACGAAGACGAGTACAAACATCTTAATATGCGGTGGTACAGAGACTCGGATTACATGGGAGCTCAGTATATGGAAAGGTGGGTTTCAAGGAATCCGTCAAAACAGAGCATCGTACCTTGGAACTTAAAAAACAAAAGCTCACAAATTAGAACTATATGGTGCACTCCTTTGGCAACAAATATCTAGACATACCACAAAAACACATATGGTGAAAGCAGATCAACCTAAAGTAGGACACTGTCATGTGAGTATGCCTGGTGGGGGGGGGTTGTCTGGCGCATGGCAAACAAAAGGAATTTCACCACAAAATTGTACATGCCGTTGTACATAATGCTGTGCTTTTGTCCTTAGTCTTGGGTGCCTCACTGATATCGGTGGCATTAATGGCAGACTTCATATTCTGAACATAGAAGCAAGATAGGCTTGCTGCTGACCCTTTTTCTCCTGTAGCTTATGGATGCTTTTTGTGTCACTATGCAATAGCTTCGTTCAAATGGTTACCTTTGCCAGTCTAGCAAATTCTTGTTAAGTTGAATTTTACATGCTGTACATAATTTCTGTGAAAATTATGCTCCCTGAGGTGAAGTTTTTTTTTCTCTACAATAACTCAAACTGCTAATATTTGGAAGAAATATTGTGGAAGTTCATGTACGGCGTGACATGCATTTGAATAGATTTGTGAAAGTGACTCAATTGCCATCAAAACCTCACAAACATCCTATTCTACAATGTTGTATTAGTGGCCTCTTTTACTTGACGTATGCATGTATGGGCGATAAAGAAGCCTCCTTTGACCAAACAACATTGCCTCCTGCTTTTGCCTCAGAAAAGTAGGGTGAAAAAAAAGCTCTATAACAAGCTTATAAGTGGGCATGGAGGTACAGTCTGGTTATTTTGATTGTAACATGTGTTATCAGCCTGGAATGCACTGCAACCTTTTCCAGTGCCAGATCCGGAGTGGGATTGCCAAAGTATAGAATGCTCTTCTACGGGTGATATTTACTTTGACTGTTCCAAGCCACCCAAAGGGAAAAATAAACAGAAAGCAAAGAGATTGGACTCTTTCAAACAGACATTTTGCTCGAATGCAGCATTCTGTGTTGGCGAGTGTTTTTACTAGAGGCTGAAATGGCAGAACACTTTGATCCCACAGGCCGCAGAGAAGAACCCCGACAGGAAAACAAAACGGGCTTCTTCTCTTTGTAGTGTTTGACGATGGCCGGGTAAAGTAAAGACTTGTGCTAGGTGTTCTAGCTGACTTATGCCATGAGGATCAAGCATGAATCCTTTAAGTACCGTGATTTCGGGGAAGTACGCGAGTGTTGGAGAAGGTCCTGCCGGCGTCTGCTCACGAGTCCTCCTTTGTACGTTTCGTGCTGGACACGGCATCACGAGGCCTGCTTCTCCAGAGGACAGGCCTTGGCCTCAGCCACTTTGCAGGCCTGGGCACTTTTGCAGCGGCAGCCCGGACGACTGAGGCTGTCGTAGCACTTCTGCGAGAGCTTGGCGCAGCCCATGGCGGGCAAATAGCACACCAGGCAGGGCAGCACCAGCGACACGGCGGCCATGAAGGACCAGCGGGCGCAGCAGTTTGAATGCGAGCAGGAGCACGGCTTGTCGGCGCAGGAGCCCTCCTCGTCCTCATCCTCGGTGCAGTGGTAGAAGACGCCCTTGACTAGGCACATGCAGGTGGCCGAGTCCACCAGGTTCTGGGCCGAGCACAGACACTCCTGGTTGCACACCCAGCATGAGGGCAGGGTCCGGGGCAGCGTGCACTCCGTGCACCTGCATTTTCCGCACTTCTCACACAGGGGCATATGGTTTTTCTCAGCCGGCAAGCCCACCCCTGTCTTGGAGTCCTGGGGCTTGGAGCCCAGCAGCTTTGGTTGCTCTGTTCCCAGGGTTCTGGCATGGCCTCCTCCGCCTGAAAAAGGGTCCACCACAGGGGTTGGTGCCGCGTGCTCCAGCAACCGCTGGTCAGAAGAGGTGCTGCTACTGCTGCTGATAGAGCTGGGTCGGCCGCTAAAGGAGATCCAGGGGTGCGTGGTGGCGTCTGGAGCCTCGCAGCGGGTTAGGTGAGGGTGGTGCTGGGCTCCCAGCAAGACCTCCTGCCCCCTGGTGGCTACCTTGTGGCTTGGGGGCTGCTGCGAAACCACCGCAGGGCTGTCAATATAGTCATTCTCCACATGCAGGGACTTCATCTGGTCAATGGGGTAGATGGTGAGTGGGTGCTGGAGTCGGCCATAAGGCACCCGACTGTCCAACAACGGCTGCACCATAATGGAGGAGGAGACTCCAGGAATGTGGTGAGGAACCCTTGACTCCATCTGTAGGCTGCGTCCCACATACACCAAACCAAGATCAGGTCAGCATCTAACAGTCCTGTAAAGACAACAGCGCGGCTTAGGGAAGGCAATCAGCTTTTCAGAAGGATGCGTTCTACAGTCACAGTAACTGAACACAAGTCATGATGCACAGCGATAGCGGAAAGGTTTATTTTAGGGAAGAAACACTGATACTGGATGGATGGGTGTTTAGATTTGATTCAATATTTCATGTCCTCTGGAGGAGCAGAATGTTTAGGCTGGGCTATTGTGATAAAATGTCTGCATTTTATCCACTTTTACAGCATTTGTAACCCCATAGTAATAAAATCTACATGCTTCAAGGTAATCCCAGTCCCAATTTCTACATTTTCAACGCCCACACTTCCCATATCAGTGCATCCCTAATGTCCACTTAAGGTTGCAAGTACATGAAATTGAATGCATGACACTCAACATATTCAGTGAGAGGATGTTAATGGACTTAGCCACCAAGCATGCAATCTGTGTCTACAGCTAGAGCAGCCAAGCTCAGGCTCACAGACACCAATTTTTTTAGTTGTGCCGACTTGAGCTAGGAAAATACTACCATAAGCGCTCGTGGTGTCTGGTATAGATGGCATATGGCACCTTATTAGACAGCACAATATAAAAATAGGCAGGGTGGGGAAAACTGGACTCTATAGGTTTAAAGCATTAAGTCCAAGTAATAGCCCATGAATGGGGGTTTCGAAAAATGGTACATAGCAAGCCCATCCGCCCACGTCGCTGCTATTCGTGTAGGCAGCAGAGGGCTGAAAACCACCAAAGCTCCATTTTATGGGTTAAATCCAGCACCATGAGCGCTGACCATACAGATCAGGGTACATCATAAAAAATATCGAACCTGTTGCAGCGTTTTTTGGCTAAAAGTAAAAAGCAAATCACCGTCCAGAGGGGCGCCTTACGAGGAACAGCCGTAATACTACCCTCTCAAATCGGATCCCTCTTAACCGAGTCTTTAAATGTATCACACGACTGCTTAGTCGCCAGCTTCTGGTTCAAATGTTCCCGTTCCACCTTAAATGGCGCAGGAATTACTGCTGCACCATTTAAGGTGGAACGGAAAAAATCGAACAAGAAGCTGGAGAAACAGCTCGCGGTCTGCCTTTTGTTCGTGCCAGCAAAGAAACGTTGCTTTAAAGACGAAGATGACAAGTCAAACCCGTCTGAGCTGTAATGACGAAGGAGACCGTGAGAGAGCTGCAGTGGAGCGTCACGCCATGAACTCATCGCTAGAAATGCGAACAGCGTGCTGCTCCAGACGCTGCTCGTTTCTCAATGAGCTACTAGAAATCCACAAAAAACGGAAAACGGTAACTATCGCCGTGCGCCGTCGTTAAACTCGCCGTTTTCCACCGGAGAGCCGCGCTCCTCCCGCTCCGGGCGGCCAGCCTCGGTAGTTTACCGTAGTTAAATATTGACACGGGATTCACATCCAGCGGCTCCGTTTCACAAAAGAAAGCCAACGTTAGAAAAATGGACGAAAAGACGCAGATGCGGAGTTAGGAGCCCGCTCGAGGCTGTCGAGCACGTAATAACGTTAGAAACCAAAGTTGGCGAAGAATGAAACAAAAACCCGAAACTTACTCGCTTCTCCGTGTAAAGCATTGTCCTCTCTCAGCTGTTATATAGTCCGATATTACAGGGATAGTTCCGTCCGGAGCAGCAGCAGCACCGAGCGCTGAACACGGTCTCTCTCTCACTGTGTGTGTCTCTCTCTCTGACACGGCGCTGCGACTACATGAGGGAAATGGCTTTTTATGAATGGGAGGGTTAAGAGACGTACTGCGCAGATGCTTTGGCAGGACGTCTTTTTTTTTGTGAATGGGAGGGCATTACGACTCGGGACGCAAATGCGGGGGTTACACTTTTATGAATGGGAGAGCTCCGAATTTCATTGCGCATGCGCGATGTGCGGATTTCATGAATGGGAGAATGAAGGGAAGGGGGGTGGGTGTTGGGGTAAGTGGGGGAGCTTTTCGACACAAGGGCAATGTCAGAGAGGATTACATGAATAAGGCGGCTATGTGCCTCATGCCACTGCTTACTTTAATTTATGTGCCCTGTGCTCTTATTGTTGTCCTCGGGGAGCGAAGCCCCGAACAAAAAAAGTGGGAATAAACCAATGCGTCCTCTTTTAAACCAGCGGTTAACGCGATGATACAGAGGTCCTGTCTTTTTTTCGTGCCGTTTCCTTTGCAACTGAAAGCCATCAAGTACTGAGAAGAAGAAGAAGCAGAAGCAGCAGCAGCAGCAGCACACTAGTGAACAGTGGTGCTATATTACGAGCATACAGTCGCCCATGACTCATTGAGGTGGGGGGGGGGGGGGGGGGGGTGGCTTGGGGGGCTGCGCGAAATCGCAATGCAGAGCAGTGATGGTGATATTACCTCGTCTGAACTAAACTAAAGCTGACCTTGTTGCGTTTTGGCATCAAGATTAATATTTAGCACGTCTATTGTCGATTTCGAGAACAAAGCCAGGAAAAAACAACCCAGTTTATATATTCTGTCGTTCCCAGTTTAGTCGTGTCTCAGCGTTGAGCTGGTAATGTGAGGGCAGAAAGGGCTGCGAGACGTTGACCTGAGTAGCCGCGGCTAATGAAACAGGAGCAGCGTGAGGGGCACACAGGGTTCACAACAGAAAGAGCAGGATGTCGTTGATTTGTAACGAAACCATGAGAAGGAAATGAGTGCGAATTTCCTTTTTTTTTTACATCCCCGTGATCTCCCCCCAACCCCCCCCCCCCCCCCCCCCCCCCCCCCCCGCCTCCTCTCGCCCGGAGGAGTCCCAGCTTGACTAATGCTGTCAGAGGTTAATGGACGGCCTCTGCATTAGCACACATTTCCATGACAACATCGCCTTCGATCGCAGACTGGATCTGAATGATCTGCTGGTGGAGCTAAACTTACACACAGATGCTCGTTTGATACCTCGGCAGTGCGGATGTGGCTTCAGGATCCATTTCTGATGTTTTGTTCAGTCCACGGCGCGGTGGGGTCAACGTCTTCCTCCCAGCCGAGGCGGAAGTGTTAAGGAGGAAGACGGTGAAGGTGAAAATGGCCACCCTCGCTGTCCTTTTCAAAGTAATGTTTTCTATTCAGTGCTAATGACCACACACTGGAAATACGATTATCGCGAAGGAAATGAAGGGACTTCGCAGCTACAATACACAGCGGGTCACACTTTGCTATGGAAATGACCCTCTCACAGATAGCCAGTCTGACCAGTGAAATCACCACAGGCCTGTCTGTCAACACGGTTGTTTAGCATTCTCACTAGCCGGGGCATGATCTGTAGCCCTCGTTTCACCCCACTGTTAACTGTAATGTATCCATCTGGTACATGACCCGTTCGCTTATTCTTTCTTTTTAATTAAAATAACGCAGCCTTGAGGACATGGTGATTTCTGGATTGTTAAAATGAGAATTCTGCTCTGCTTAATGAATGATATACTAACTGGTTACAGCAGTCAGGAGTCAAAGTGCAAAATACAGGGGGTCCTAGGAGGTCTGGGACTCTGTAATTAAACTCTTGGGCCTCCTGAAAGTCACAAAATCCAAATTCTGGGGGTTCCTGAAAATACACTTACTACAAGGTTATGCTCTCATTGTATAGCTGCTTCACCCACAGTCAGCAAGCTTCTGTCTCTGGTCTCCCTCCTAGCCTAGCGACAATAACTACTCCTGGGATAAATCTAGAAACTTTACAACATGCCATAGTTTGATGGAGACAGAAAATCGTAATTTCATTTTTCAATCTGAAGGCAAGATGAGATGTGTATCTCAGTTAATGTGTGGAAGATCTCATTACCAAACTAGAAAAAAGCGTTAAAAGAAGAAGAATGGTAAACCAAACATTTAGTTTTAATTTAAGCTATTGCAGCCAACTTGAACGCTAGAATACCATGGGGTATTTTGTACATTGAGTTTACCAAACTCACTTTCTTTATGCATATATTGTTGCTGTCTGAAGAAAAACAGGTATCTCCAAAATGGCAACTTTACAGGAAAGAAAAAAAACTTTACTGTTAATGTAATCAGTGGTACCAGAATTTTTCCCACGTTATTTTGGAGCATTTCTATTGGTCCATTCCTCATTACATTTTCACTCAATGTGAATGGCAGCTGCTGGGTTCAAATTATGTAAAAATTGGCAAAAATGTAGGTACATAATTGCCAGGATTCTTTGTATCGCACATATCTACTTACGGTTGGCTATGGCACCGAGGCTCACAATCTCCTGTTGGGATGACGGCTTAGGTTGTCGCACATCTTAGAATCACAACACCCACAGAACTTCTGATATTCTGTCCATAAATGTTTAATTCAGTGTATAAAGTATTAATTGTTGTAACTTAGGAGTAGCATGGTCAAATAGCCCAGTGCAGCTGTGTAATAATTCAGAACATCAGAAGACTTTAAATCCAAGGAACGACCAAGTGGAGAAAATGTCTGATGGCATTGTGTGATGGAAAGAGCCCCACTTTGTAACAACTTAAATTAAAACACAAATTCTATTATGTGTTACAATTTTAAGTTAAACAGACGGTTCAAAAATTTTACAGTGTGCAGCAACGTATTAACACTTTGAATGGCTGAATTTTTGCCTGACTTACATTGGAATTCCAGCACCAAACGATTTTTGAGACCTAAACCAGGTAATTTTAATGTGACATTTCAGAATTTTAGTGCATTTTAGAAAAACTATTTCTTTACAGTGGTGATGATAGGAACCAGGAAAAGATAAGATAAATCCTTTATTAGTCCCACAGTGGGTAAATTCACAATATCTATAACATAGTTCAAATGTAGCCATTTTATTTATTATATGAAATGACCAGTGAACGTACATGCATTGTCTGATTTTGTTTTTATGTTTTTGCTAATGGTAAAATTATAGTAAATCTTAAAAAATGCCTTAAAGCACCCTTTATGTTCTTTTCTGCCATGAAGGGATTTTAAAAAGTGGGTCAAATTTGATTTCAGAATTGTAAAGCAATACCTCAGGCAGCATATTTGTAACCATACAATAATGTTATGTGATGTAGCTTTTAGCATTAAACGCTTAAGACATCTGGTTCCCATCAGCACCACTGTGAACAATTCTTTTTACGTCAAAATGACTTGATTAAATGTCATGGAAATTTGGAGAAATCGGTAGAATTCCTTTTAAAGAGTAACAAATGTCAACCAGTGCTTGCAAACTTGCAACACAATCTTTCATGAGAGTTTTGTCCATTAGTTCAGTCTATTAAGTTGTGCTCGTTGCCGTGAGGCCAGTCTGGAGTGGTGACCTGATTGAAAAAGCAGCTGACTCTCCCCCAGCCTGGGTGGGGAGGGGGTCCCTGAGCTCCAAGCCAAGCCCACAGGAAGGAGCTTGTGTGAGGGATGTATGCGGAGAATGCAGGCCTTTGGTGATCTGGGTCTGTGTGGGAAGAAAGGGAAGCCTCCCCACCCTCCCAAAGCTCCCCCACTATCGCTGAAGGGAAAGCTGAGCTCTTGCCGAGATGCTGACCCCTGACCCTTCTTCAGAGAACTGACAGGAGTGGCCCTGAACTCTCACCCATGGGACAAACTAGCGATGAAGCGTGACCTGTTGCTGGGGCGTGGACCCGCCATTCATGTGGCCGGCATTCTGGGCATTCCACGCGCCGCTCCCTTCACATAGAGGCTCCCCTCCCTCGAGACCCTACTCCAGTACTCTGCGATCCAAAGCACAAAGGGCCAGTGGTCACAGGGGACCCATTCCTCACCTCGAAAGACTGGCATCACAACCTTGATTTTCTCAAGCCTTGCATAATCCAGGTGGGGAGAAGTGGCTGACCAGGAACCTGAATGGCAAATATAGGACTGGCCACGCCAGAACAACTCAGTTAATGACGTATGGTCATGTGGCTAGTGTCCATTTGTCTGACTGTGTATGTATGTGCATTTACAGTGCTATTTTATGTACATGTCCAATTGTTTGTTGATGTAAGTGTAATTTAGACCTGTAGTTTAGTCCTAGACATCTTTCACTGTAGAATTGACCAGTATGAGTCTGTTGGATTGCACATGTGACACACAAAGGTTTTTTTTTTATAGACCTCACCCTCATTGGCTAGATGAAATTGGAACAGTTTACTGTAGGCTACTGTTCATAAGGCTACTTTATAGAAGCTTATAATAACAACTGACATACAACCTGCAATGTTTATAAATGCTTATTCCAATAGACATAATTCACTATTAAGTGGCCTTTATCACAGATGAAGTCTGTTGGAATAAGCACGTATAAGCACGTAGGGTTTATGCCAATTGTCCTGACGAACTTATGCAAGTGCTATGTAGCTGAACAGCATCCTACAGTGAAGTGTTACCAATAAAATGAAATGATGTTTTCGTAACAAGCACCTCCCTTACCCAGATTAGCTGCTTGCAATTTAAAGTTTATATAGGTTCCCATCTGTTCTTTTAACATACATATGAATATATGCAAATGTTTTGGCGCCCCAGTCATGTTTTGTTAATTTGTTAAATGTGAAAATAAGTGTGCACATCTTCCGCAGAGAACACACTTTAGCACATTTGAAGCAGTTACAGTTTATTTGCTGACATTAACATATGGAAAAAAAGAAAAACGAAATTTTAACAAGGACAACAGTTATGGCACATTTAATATTTTTGTTTTTAGTTCAGAAAATAATGAGAATGAGAACTTGTGCTGTAAAGTGTGCAGAAATGCTATATATATATATATATATATATATATATATATATATATATATATATATATATATATATATATATATATATATGTTTGCTTAATGTAAAGCATGTGTTAACTTATTTTTACATGTCCTCACACTCATGCAGTGCAGATTTTAATTCCCATATTTAGCCGAACAAATAATAGGATTCGTCAGCTTATTCCGTTTTTCTTGTAGTCAACATACCACAGAAGTCTGCTTTGCCGCTTTTGTAGGTCAGAAGTTGGTGTACTTTTTTGATCCCATATATTTAAAACAACACTTTTGGTTTGTCATTAAAAGGGGTGGACAGAATTAATGAGTGGATTACAATTATGACTATACTAAGCACTAAGACCTCTGAATTCTGTTTAGGCATTAGCACAGATAAAATGTCTTGATTAGATCAAAATTTCCATCTTTATCACTTATTGATGGCATGTAGTTCTTGAGACCTTTCATGAGTTCATGAGACCTTATTAATGAAACTGCAACACTTCTTTTCATTCTGTGTCAAAAACCTTTTCTCGGCCTCTGCCCTGGGCGTTCATTGTGTGGTTACGCACTGCCACTTTTACGCAATGTCCCATGGCATTTCTGAGCTTTTCAGGGAAACCTCGTGAGGAGGATGCTATTTTTTTCCTCACTTCTATCCATTTAGTCATTTCCTTTGTTCTCCCGTTTTGCAAGCATGCACTTTGAGCAGCCCACTATGGGTTTGGCTGTAATGCCAGGTGGTCCAAGTGGGTGTAAGAGAAGGAGGTCAGTTTCCATGCTTCCCTCAGAGACATGGGAGATGCCTGACCTTCATTAGCGGTGCATCGTAGAGTCGCTGGCAAGCAGAGGCTATATTTGAGCCCTGAATCAGCATGGCCGGCCTGAGCCGAGGGCAGCGGATCAGCAATATCCATCCCGAAGAGGCCTCCGTTGACAGGCTAACTGCTAAAATAAGCTCTGGTTGGGAGGAGGCGCGCGTCCCCACCAGCAGCCCGCTTCCTGTGAGACAGCAATTTTCTGAATGATGAAGGGGAGCTTGCGTGCATCTCCGGACATGACTCGGGTTATTTATTTGTCCGCCATTAATGATTAATGAGCACAAGCTCTGTGAGTGTCAGTCAATGAAGGGAGATTAAGAGAGGAAGTAGAAGGAAGTGTAAAGAGGATATTCAATAGACATGATCTGCCATTGACGCTCCTCTATATCCACAACATTTTGTCCTCTGTGAGGTTTGCTAATTTGAAATTAGAATTAGCGTATTGATAAGGATTTCCTGATGCAGCTGAGAGGCCAAGCTGTCTATCCTGCAGCTTCCGTTTTGTTAATTGGCCATATTGCCAGCGTATCAATCAGATTAGCACTGGGGGATCTAGGTGGAGAGTGCAGTGTAGAGCAAGTTTACCCAGGAGGAAGTGCACAGCTTTGATCTGGGCTAATGAGCTGCCAATACTGCCCTCAAGGGCCACTTCCTGAGGCCAGCTGGAGGCCTGTGAGTTAGGCCACCTGAAACAACACGTAGCCCTCTCCCCTTCCCCACACCCTTCCCCCATTCTTCCTTAATAGTAAATCCTCTTTCGACCCCCCCAACTTGATGATAATTGGAGATAGAGGTGGGCTGAAGTCACCCAGTGTCCTTTTGTCCTCGGAGCATTTATTCACTCCTGGCTCTATCCAGGGCTGATGCTGTGAGAGTGGCCTACTTGATGGATGTCCCCCCACCACAACCCACCACCTCCCATCATGGCACATGGTTTAAATAGAATTCTTTTCAATTGCAGTAATTCTGCTTTTAGTTTATTCATTCAGAGAATGATTCGAGTTGTGCTGCAGCATAGTACCAGATGGGTCTAAAATTAAAAGTTTTAATACAAAACTGGATACTGCTTTCTTACTTCTCTAATTTATTTTAGATCTGCCCAGCTGTCAAGACCAGATTAGTCAGAAATTGTAAGTAGGCTTAAAACTAGTTGTTTTTTCCTTTTTTTGTATTGTCCCTGACACTTGTTCAGTTCAGTTCCAACTGCTTGCTTGACCTGGCTGACCTTTCATTTGAGCTGGAGCATGCCTGATTTCAACTGGTCTCTATGTTCAATCAACTGATCAGGTGTGCTTCTGCTTTGCTGTAATAAAAACCTGCGGCCACACCGGTCCGTTATGGCTTAGGCAAAACTGCTTACTTCTTACCCCTGTTTTCACAACATCAAGCCATTTGCACCAGATGGCAAATCCAGGACAACTAAAGCCATCTTAGGATAGTGTTACTATAATATGGCGTATCCTTGGTTCCGGAATGAAATCACAAGCTCTGTTCATCTACACGCTGAAATAAAGCCAGTATTCATCTTGCCCATTGGAAAATTTGAGCATTTCTTATTCGACATCCCAAAATCTTCCAACTCTCCCCAAGCCCATTCCCAGTTGGGTATCCTCTGGCTCCTTTTGTGACCGTGGGAGAAAGTTGAAACGGAAAGGCTCAGCCAGTCCTCAGAAGCTCCGTTTCACGTTGGATTCTCTTTGCCCACTCCCAAGCTCAGGTACCCACAGTCCTGGGAAAGCGGCAGCTGACCGCCTTTCTCCCCCCGCTGGACACCGAGCCATGCCGAGGTTGATGGCGAGCACACAGCAGCCCCTTTGATGGGCCCAGGGACAGTGCGACATGGAACACTTCCTGGGCTGAATGGCGCCCCGACACTCGACACCTGGGACAGCGACGCTCCGCCGTTGGCCCTGCGCCAAGCCCGACCAGGCACCTTTGTGTTGCCCGGGTGCAGAAACCTATCCGGAAAGATCTCTCAGTGCCGGTTCCCATGCGTCGCTCCACTCTACTCTGCGTCCCCTTTGTGCCCAACTGGCCTGGGACTCTGCTCACTTCCTTTCGTTTCAATCTGGCCTATAATTGCTCTCTCTTTCTCTTTCTGTCTATAAGAAAGGGAAAAAGCAAGTATAAACTTGAAAAGGAGGGGGGCTTATTCTGCTTTGCTGTAGCCTTGGGGGGTGAAGGGACTGAGGCCTTGAATGTGGTCTCTTGTACATGTAAAAACATTCTTCAGGATTAATTTGAAGGCATTGTCCGCTTTATCGAACCAGAGGTATCTGGTGTCCTGCTTTCTTTACTATTGCTCTCTATGTCCCTCCGCACAATGAGGCACAAAGCTTTACATTCTCAGCACAAAAGGGCTACAAGGGATTTTTTTGTTGTTGTCATGAGCAGCCATATTAGAAAGTCATTACAAATGACCGTCTGTGCAGCCTTTACAGGACAAACGAGTACATACACTAACTTTATTGAAAGTGATATGACAACCGTCACGAGTCATGGTCATTAATGGAAAGCAGGAGAGAGGAGCAAAGTAAGGCCTGACCACAACAAGGCATGCAATGACTAGCATGTGTGCAGGGGCCGCTACGGGTCCGGTGATGTCCTGGGCGGCTCGGCCCAAACCTACCGGCTCGTCTGGCTCGTCAGACGCGCAAGGCCGTCTCACCAGGAAGGTTCAGAGCATTGTACAAAGTGACAAACCCATCAAAGCGCCCAGGCTCGAATAAAAGGCCTTTTTATGACTTTCCTTCAAAGAGCGACTGGGAGTTCAAAGCACACACAGAGAGCTTGAGTCGATGGAAAGTTCAGAATCATACGGAGGGAGGCAGAGAGAAAGAGAGAGAGAGAGAGAGAGAGAGAGAGAGAGAGAGAGAGAGACATGGTTGGGGGAGGAAGGCCTCAAAGGGGATTCGATATCGCTCATGAAAAGCCTTCCCCAACCTGCCTCTGTGGTCTCATAGGCAGTAAATCTTCAACATGAGGTTATCATTTTCCCATACACACCACCTTGCTGCTGTACTAAATATACACATTTCAGACACATTCGAAGTCTATCTTTGGTCGCATATGGCATCTTTTTTGAAGGCGACGTCAGTTGGTGGTTATACGGCTTAGCCTGCTAGGCACCGATAAGAATTTACCTCGTAGTCTCAGTAAAAAATGATTTTGCTCCTGACATTTGTGGTCCACCGCCCCTGTCACAGGCAGCAATGACTCTTCAATTAAACACATCCTATCTTCACAGCAATATAGGAGCAATTTGTCAAATAGCTTGTCATGCATATGGTAAAAAAGACACTAGCAAGACTCGTCATGTGCAAACATTTGGTAATATCAATGCACTGGTTCAGTTCGTTTAGGGAAAGAACATAGCCAACATACAATAAAATTAAGTGAGCAAATTATGCCTAGTTAGTTACTATATTGTCCTAATATATGCCATTAAATGCCTACAGCAGTGTTATTAATAGAATATGCAAGTTTATTAGATGTGATGATAATTAAGCAGAAATTAACAGTAATGACCTAAACCTACAAATGATCACATTATTATAAATATATGTTAAAAAACAACTGCATATGTAAAATACGATGCAGGTTCGTGCTTCATTTATTTGTCATGATTGGCTATAGCATTACTGAATAAAAAAAAAAACGGGGTGTAGAGTAGGCACAGAAGTTTTCATATATCATATATCTTTACATTTTAACATCTCATGCACAGGCTAATACAGAAGGTCCAGCTTAATGTTTTTTTAACATTGAGGGGTCTCTGGCAGCTTTAATTAGAGTTGTAAACTGTATGGGAGTAATTTGACCTCTGTTGATAATCAGCTACAGTGAATAATGTGTCAGTTAATTGAATATCAATAATATTAGGCAGGCTCTTAACTGAAGGGTCTGTTTCAGAGAGCTGACATTTGCTGAGACGCTAAACCATCCTGTGACAACCATCCTACAGCCAATAATTCTGTAAAGCAGGAAGTATATGTCACTGGTTGGAACAACTGTCTTGGCCTTCTCTAAACAGTTCAATGTATCTGTCCATGAGGACTGTTGGAGAGATGTTTTTGTTTTTTTCAGGTGTACTAGTCGCTTATATTTTCTGGAGACCATAACAGTGCACACTTCTTCATTTTACTTCAACAGTTTATGACAATTATTTTAAACCCACTGTTAAGCACATTCTGGCATTGTGTTTAGTATTAATTTCTAATATCATGTAAAGACTGTTAAAGTGATGCAGACATACAGACATGCTTGGAAATGACCCATAGGCGCCAGCTCTGGGTAATGGTTCATGAATGCAGAACTGGATCAACTCCAATGTTAAATGTGGGAACATCTGAAAACAAGCTTGTAAAATGAAAAGTATGTTATTATTGCTTAGTGTGCAGTGTAATTGTGAGGTGGGGTATACAAATTCTCTCATTAGTCATATATCTGAATTAAAGCCATAAACAATGTGGTCAATTAGCAACTTACCACAATAATACTGGTCTTTTTTTGGTAGACTTACAGTCCCAAAGACCTCTAGTTTTGGCCATAACATCAACAACAACATCTAACTGTTCACAAAAGTGTTGTGCTACTGCATTGGTATGTGGCATAATCATCTATTTTATTTATACGTCTCTTAATTTCTGATTAAAATTTAAATTAAGATATCAAGAAAATTATGATATCAAGAAAAAGATATTAAGAATATTACGATAAACTTGTCATCCCTACCATATACAAGTATACATTGGAATGTTACTCAGGTGCAATATAGACACGTCTTGTGTTTATGAGACCACAAATCAGACATTACACATTGCCAATAAATAACCTACTACAATAGAGTTAATACAAAACTCAAGGCTCAAAGCCCAACAATAAATACAACAGAGAACAATAAATATACGAAACAAGATAGTACAGGATAGTTTAGTTTTGCTATAGTGTAGGGAAATCGTACCATCGCATAGCATGTACAAGTGATAGATCATTAAAAATATTCATCCATCCATCCATTATCTTCTAATTTATCCTGCTAGTTGGGGTCACGGGGGATCTGGAGCCAATCCCAGCGTCACTGGGTGAAGGCGGGGTATGGCCAATTTAGCATGACCGATCAACCTAACATGCATGTGCTTGGACTGAGGGAGGAAACCGGAGTACCCGGAGGAAACCCACTGAAGCACGTGGAGAACATGCAAACTCCACATAGAATGGCCTGGACCGGGAATCCAACCCGGATTTTCTTGCTGTGAGTCAACACTGCTAACCATTACACCAGTGTGCCACCCCACCATTATAAATCACAGCATAATAATAATATTAAAGCAGAAATGTAAATGAATAGTTGAGTTGCTTTTAGAACAGAACAAGTAGTGTAGCAATCTCATTTTCTGCTTAAAACCTTTTCTCTTAAACCTCATTAATATCGTCACTGTCCAATTTTGTTCCATTTTTGTTGATTTCGTTTTTCTATATTATTTGAAAACAACAGCTGCTCTTTATATCCTTGATCAATGAAAAAATAGAAATGCTTTAGAATCACTTTTTTGGCCTCTCTTGTAAGGTTTTATGTCATAACCTCAGTTTCAGGTTCCATTTAAAAATTGTTACAAATATGTAACAGTTTCTTTACTTTGTATCTTGCAGTTTGCAGTTGAGTCCTTCAGTCTTTAGTTAAAGCCTTCCTAAATATCATTGAAGGAGCCTGTTAGATATTAATACAATATATTAATACAATATTAATACAATTTATTAATTGTTTTATGGATAATGTCAGGTATTGCAAATTGCTAGTCATCTCCAGGATCCATCCAACAAGCAGTGAAATAGTTGCAGTTGATAGAGAATTCATGTATACGTAATATACCAGGTAGTCCAGGTATGCAGCGTGTGCATAAAAACGTTTGAATCTTCTTAAGTTATCAATGGATAATTCACCCAGTCCCGGGGCTGACTTGTTATGCCACTGATACCACCATACAATATATTACCAGTACTTAATACTATTCTTACTATATATTGAAGTATATTGAGTATTACATTTGGTGAATAACACATTCTGACTTGTATAGGACTCAATGTCTTGGGACTCGACTACTGGCTTTTGACTTGACTGTCAAGAGTTGATACTTAGTTGTTACTTGCTACACAAAGACTTGACATCATCTCTGTTAGAATGACTATATTAAGTATATTAATCTATACAATATTTGGCTGTTAAAGTTACAGCGATGATTGGTGATAAACTAATCTTATGAAATTTATAAGGCTAAACTAACAAGTCAGCAAGACTATCTAAAACACTCCTCTGTTCATTATCATTCTGTAAGAGCTGGTTTAAAAAGCTCATTAATGGTTATGTGTTATGTAACTCTCAGTGAAATGTGAAATGAGGTATTTCAGGACCAAAAGATGTGTCTGTAACCCGAAGTGGAATTTGTATATTAAACATAGTTTATCTATATCTCTGTTTTAATTTATAGAAATTGCATGAAAAGTCAGTGTAGCCTTTTTGATTATTTGGATATGGGAACGATATAAGGGCCAGTTATAGTGGTTGTCTAATTGGTTCCTTGGCTTATGCTTCAGAAAATGGAACAGGTTATAACAAACATTAAAAAGGCTTGGACTAGCAGCAGTTCTGTTGGAGCAGACCATATTTAAAGGCCTTGTTTGCCACTGTTTTGCAGTCTCATAAGGATGACAAAAATGACCAAATGCAGTGTCTAACAGTGCCAGGGCTGAACAGCAGTAAGTCAGTCATAACAACAATGTATATTTGCCTCAGAAAAGATGGTGCAGAGAAAAAAAGAGCATCAGATTGAATCATTTCGAGCAAGTACATGTGTCCAAACTCCTGGTTTGTGTTGGCCACGCGGGCTGCAGTAGCTGTGGCCTGATCCACTAACCAGCTGACTGAACGCCCGCCCTGAAGCTTGGCTCGGGTGTTGCCCTGGCCTGCTGAAATCGTATCAGGTCGCCCATGCCATTATATAAATAGGAAGGTCCGATTTCCGCCCGCCGATACATAATGCAGGTATCTCCTTACCAAAAAGCCCTCCCTCCGGGGTGGCTGCGTGCCTTCTGCAGTGCCTCCTGAAAATCCCTCAACCCCTCTTAATCCCCTTAGCAACAAGGGTCTGTTTCTCTGCTTAGATTGAAGTAGGCCTCTGAGGCCTAGTGTATGCCTTGGCCTGTAGGCCAACAGCCTCCTGTTTACAATTTCCCTATTCCTGTTTTTAATGTTGCTCCGAGAGCAGCCACAAAGGGCCAGTTTTGTCCAGCGTGAACAAGGGAGCTATTAGAGGGAGAGATGGAGGAAGGAAGGAAGGAGAGATTCAGAGAGGGAAGAGGAGGAGGGGTGGTGTGGGGTGGGAGGCAATTCGGGTGCCCCAGGGGGGATTAGCTAGTGCAGCTGCTCCCTTTGGGGCAAGACATGAGAGGCATTTTTATATCAGGAGAAATCGCACTGAGGCACACTTAGGATACATTTGAAGTGGGAGGTGGGTCACAGGGAGCGGGCTTCGAATTTTGCGAATACACGCCACGCTCGTCGGACTGGTCACCCCGCCGATGCAAATGTTGTGTTATCGCTCATCCGTTCGCCTAGGAGGTTGGAAGTTTGAATTGTTTCCTGAAGATATGACGGAGCCAATCAATAAAGCCTGAGGAGGCGGACAAAGCGCATCTGTTGGAGCTAGTTTGCCCATGCTGCATCGCACACAAGTGATAGCATTCATCAGGAGATACAGAGAGGAAGTGTGTGAGATTGGGGGTGGTGGTGGGGGTGAGGGGGATGTGAGATAGTGAGCAGGACAGTTTCTGCAAAGTAACAAACACTCTTCTTCTCCAAAACTGTACCAGGACTGTAACGTATTCAAAACTTTTAACACTGTGATTTTTGGGTAATAAACTGCTTGAACAATATGAGACTTACTAGTACTAGTAGTTCACATAGTTTACTAACAATGTTTTTACATCATGTTCTCCACAGAAATGTCCTTCGATACTGGTAACCAGGACTTAAGGAATCATTTACCAAAAGTATGTGTAGTTTTGGTGACATTTTACATTTTAGAGCATCACATTTTTTTTGGAAACAAGTCAAACAGCAACCTTTTTCATAATGTAAAAGTCTGAGACCACCTCTCATTTGTTACTTTTCCATTCAAAAGAGCCATTAAAATTCAAATTAACAGCTGAAGGACTCTACAGGGACAGTTTTAGATCCTTCTGAAGATTATTTTGTTTGCATTTTCTTCTTCCCAAGATCCAAATAGTTCCAAACACATTTAGTGATGTTGAGGTCTGGACTCTGGGGTGGTCAGTCCATTATTTTGAGAACACCTGCAGCTTCTTTCTTTGATTTACATTTTCTGCTGTCCTTTTTAGTAAAGGCATCCTGAGAGCTGCACATCCTTTCAGAGCTGTAGTGTAGAGTTGTCATCTCACAGCCAAAGATGGCCAGTAACACCTGCAGATTTAAAGTAAAAGTGGAGCATTTAGTCATTTTGAGCACCAGTTTTGGAAACTTATTTACCTTTAAAATTTCCTTCACTTTCTTAAAATTATACAGCCTGCTTATTGGCTGCTCTGAGTGGACAGGAAATAAATGAGATGGGGTCAGACTCTTGCACAGCACTGTAAACGGATTTACCTTTTTAACAATATACATTTTTGTGCAAGCAAAAGTCTTTTATGTCATAACATCTGGATTAGTTCTTACAGAGCACTTAAGAAAACCAAGGTATGATTTACTTAAAGTGGAGAATTTCTGTGCAGGTTGTGAACGTTCTGTGGATATCACAGCTGTGTTTGTAAATTACAGGTGATATTTTGCAAAATGTGTGAAGTACAGTCTTTATATTTAACCATGTCTGTGTCCAAAAAAGATACCAGAAACATGTATTTGACAGCAAATTACACAGAAGCACCAACAGCTTAATATAAGATCAAATTATGCAGTCAGTTAAGAATGCATCCACTCTTTGTTACGGCTGCCATTCCTTTCAGAAGAATTGCTTTAAGGTTTTTATAGAAATCCACAGGTGTATTTTTCTACACCTCTAAAGTTTAGTGTGTTTTGCTTCTCACAATCCTTAACCATGTGCTTACTAAGCTATATAAAAGCATTATAAATGAATTTCACATAATTTTAAACCGTAAAGCAAACCATATCCATAAGGAACGCCTTTCTTCGCCTTAAAACTTCTTTTAAATAAGTCATTTTTCTCCTCAGCACAAAATTCAACAATGACAGTGGAAACAGAGATTTGAGGCTTTTCCCTGGTGTTATCTCCTGGGTAAATCCCCAGGGTAGCTCAGGACCGGCCAGGCCTTGCGGTGGAAAAGCACCATGAGTTTTTCCTTTCTCCATATGGCAGCCATTTGTCTTAAGGAGCTCTGTCAGACATAAATAATATGTTATGAAAAAAAAGCAGCAGAAAGCCATGCTTCCACTGGGACGGCATCTCCGGAGGCCTGGTGTCCTTCACATCCAAGCTAGAGAGAGAAAGAGAGAGAGAGAGAGAGAGAGAGCCTGTGAGTAAATGGTGACATACAAGTCTGGAGAACTCATGTAGTCCTTAATAAAAACAGGCCCTGAAAACTAAGCCCATCTGTTTGTTTGGAGTTCATATGCTGGACTAAATCTATGAGGAAATGACAGCTACGGAATACAACAACAATCAAGGTATCAAAGAATTCAGATGTGAAGATGACAGTGAGCTTAATTTTGAGCTTGAGTCTAGCAGTTCTGGCACAAAGGTCTGAATGAATGCGCCGTCCCCTTTTACGTTCTCTCTCTTTCGCTCGGCCTCTTCTCCAGTCTGGGCCGAACCCTTCCGTGTGTGCAAAAAGGATCATGATTAACATTTGCCCAATTCGCTAAGGGACACATTCTAAGCCCTTCCTTCCTGCTGCAAGTGGAATTCTCATTAAGTCGTAACTACTTTTCAAGAGCAGCGAGCATTCCTTGCTCAGGATGCCGAGGCCCTTCCAGCTGAACCTGGCCAAAATGATTTTCTTAACTGCAAATTAATTGCAGAAAGAAGACGAATGAAAAAGAATTCCTTTAGATCTGGCACAAAGACACTTATTTAAGAGGGTGGTGGTGGGAGGTGTGGGAAGAGAGATTACGAACGTTATGTGGAGTACATTAGCTCCAAATGAAATCAATACCGAGTTGCATTTTGTCAGCTTTGAGTGAAGGATTACAGCTTGAGCCCTTTAAACCCCAGCCTTATTATTTGGGTATTGTAAGACTGATTATTCAACAACTACTATGAATTATTAAGCAACTACTGTGAAACTGCTATGATTTTTTCAGTAACCACTACAAATGATTCAGTGGTGATTATGAATTATTCAGTAATTGCTAGAAATTTGAAGTACCCAATATGAGTTACTCGGTAACTATAATAAGTTCAGTAATAATATGAACTATTAGTAATTACAGAAAATTGTTCAGTAAAGTAGATTTAGCAGTAACTAATATAAATTTTCTGGTAACCGTAACAACCTCATTTTACAATAATTACTATAATTTTTTCTGTAAGGAACATATTTATATATTATTCACTACCTTCAGGAAATTGTTCAGAAACAAAGACAAAATCATGTACTATCTACTGTGAATTGTGCAGTAAATACTGTGAATTATTTCACAAGTACTATGATTTTTTTCTGCAACCATAAATAAACACAAAATACAAGATATATATTATTTAGCAACTACTGTGAATTATTCAGTAAATGTTATAAATTATTTATGACTTTAACAGTAAATACTATGATATTTTAATAGTTATGAATTAATTGGTAATGTGTATGAATTAATTAGCAACTGCTATAAATGAATCAGTAATTGCTAAGGTGCAAAATACAGGGATCCTGTAGGGTCTAGACCCCTAATTAACCTCTTGAACCCTCTAAAGGTCTAAAGTCTAGGGGGTCTTCAGCCATAAATAAGCAAATCAGCTTCTGTCTTGAATATATGTATCTAACTAGAGATGCAGCACTGGTCTGTCTCAGGGTGGCGCTGTAGCAAACTGGTTCCCCCCAGTATCAACTGTAACTATGTCTGGGATTCCTCTGAAAAACAATACAGCACAGCATATTTGTGAATCTGAACATCGTGTTTAATTTCCCATGACTTGGTGGAAAAACTGAATTGGTAATCATTTCTCAACCAAAGACATACAGTAAGACGTGGAAGATAAATTGTTTTAATTGAAGTTATCATCATAATGCCTATGGTGAATAAGCGAGTTTGCAGCCAGCCAAAGCTATGTTGCACACTGATAACTACGAAACATTTTTTAGCAAATTTATTCATCTAATAAATGATTCAATACATTTTTAAATACATTATTCAGTAAAAATCTCTAATTTATTTAGAAACTAACATGAATTACATGATTAACATGATTCAGTAACTAGTTTTACACTAGTGCAAACTAGTTTTAAAGTTTTGGAACTAATATTTTTTATTCAGACACCAGTTCTTGTTGTTCTTTCTTTAATGAATGTATATGGCCAAGGAAAGAACTGGTTGGTGTCAGAGAGATAAACCCTTACAAGTCATAGTTATCAGTCACAGTAATAAAAATATCAAAAACTGTCATTTTATATTTTGATTTTTCATGCATAGCTAATTGAAACTTGTGGGAAGAAGTTCCTTTTAAAGTGCAAAATTGAATCTCGCCATCAATTAAAATTATGTTTTGGAGTAATATATAAATTATGTCCTGAGTTTAACTTGATGAAAAGCTATTTTGTGCATGCATGTCTTTTTTTGCAGAAAGACAATGCTGTGTGGTAAATGATCACATTGATGTAGTGCAGCAGAACATTAGTAATAACTCTAGACTTGTGAGGGTTAAGGCTTTGTTGTTTTTCTTGTGAAAGGAGGCCGAGGGGCTGGTTGGGGCCTCCTGGTGCCGGCTTTCCTCTCCTCCTCTGTGCCAGCGAGCTGGCTTGGTTTTTTCTCCTTTTACCTGGGCTGAATGGCAGCGTCTGAGCTAATTGGGATTGGACGCTCCCCTACTTTGCCTGGCTCATTTAGTAATTTGTCTGGCTCCTTTCCTCCTTCCCTTCGGCCTGTAAAATGATCCAGCTACTTAATTTGCCCCAACCCAACCGCCACCCCCTCTTTCCCGAAAGGTGCATGCTAATCCTGTGGGGCAGCAGAGGGAAAGGCTGGAGGCACTTAAAGCTGAATCCCAAAACCTAAACATGGAAGACTGTCTGTTTGTGGCAATGGGGCCTATGCTTACGAAAAATGTAAGTGGTACATAATTTAATAGGTGGAATAGTAAAAAAAAAAAAAAAAAAGAAGTTAATTTCAGCCTCATCAAATTTACATCCACTTCATAACATTCAGTCAGCAAACTGGGGCAGTAGCACTTGAGGTGTTTTGGGGCTTTAATGCACAAGTTTATTAAAAATATATATTTATTGAAATATATAATAGTATATTATTGGGGGGGGGGGGTTACTTAGTACTGCATATGTGTAATGAGATTTGATTCCTTTCAATATGACCATTTCTATTGCTCTAATTCTTCAGGAAATGTTTGCATCATTTAAGGGACATCTGTTGTTTTCAAAGGGTGAGTCATGTGTCTCAAATCCAATTCAACTTAGACAGGGTTTCAGTGCTTCCATTCTGTCTAATGGTTATATTTTAAAGTAAGAATAACCTTATTGACAACTGACAATAGTACAACTATGTTTTTTTCTATGTTCAGAATTTGTGTCCTGCAACACCCTAGAAAAAGCTGGAACATAGGCCTGTTTACCACTATCCCTCCAACCATTCATCCATCTATTATCTTCCGCTTTATCTTGCTAGTCGGGGTCACGGGGGGCTGGAGCCAATCCCAGCATCATCGTGCGAAGGCGTGGTTCACCATGGACATTTCGCCAGTCCATCGGAGGGCTAACGCACTCATACCAATTTAGAGTGACCGATCAACCAAACATGCATGTGTTTGGACTGTGGGAGGAAACCCGAGTAACCGGAGGAAACCCACTCAAGCACGGGGGGAACATGCAAACTCCACACAGAACTACCCGGACCGGGAATTAAACCTGGAAACTATGTTACATCGTCAGTCCTTTTATTACACTTTTCAATCAGGTGGGAACTGAGAATACTAATTATTGAAAATTTGACAATTCTTGCTCGATACAAGATTTGCTCAACTGTCCCTGCTTGTGATTGTCTGATTCTCCTCTTCATGACATGCAGGCAGTCCAGAACATGCACGCTGTGTCCACACTGTTGTATGCCTCAGTAGGATCACGTATATGCAAGTCACCCAAGTCACCCATGCTGTTACACACTGATGCCCTCGCCCCCTGACCCCATCAAATCATCAGACTGATCTTTTGTTGTCTTTGTCTTTTATACCCAACTCTCACCTGTTACCAACTCACTTGCTTATTGTGAAATGTCTCATCATGGTGTTACTTCAATATTCTATGAGTTTGAAGAATTTTCAAAAAGAAAAACATTGTGAAGGCTGTGTCTTCAGAGAGTGTAAGTGAATGCTCTATCATGTCCTCATCGGCATAGTATTGATTTTACATTTGAATTTAACATTTGAGTCTAAACACTGAGCTTCTTTCTGTGTGACGTTAACCCATAAAGACATATGACGTGATCAGAAAAACTCCCATAAAATCCTACCTGATACTTCTCAATTTTAAATGACTATTTCAGGCTCCCAGCAGCATATGGACACCACAGTTTAGCATGTTTTTCCTCATGACTCACTAATGCTACTTCCTTCAGTTTCAGCAAAAAATGATTATGTTAGTGCAGCTAAAACCTTTTTCAGCTTTTTTTTTTAATTTAGTGGAGAAATGGCTAAGAAATGTCAGATTCAGAAAATACTTGATATTTGAAAACTGATAGCAGGTGTTCAAATATCATTGAAATATCTACCCTAAGAAGCTGAAGCACAGTTTATGTACTCCCTCAGACTGCGATTGGGCTGATAAGGCAGCAAAGGAAGAGGCCTCCATCTCTGATAAGCAGCACTGGCTCCCGATCTGTGCTGACCAGCGGCTTGCTGGGATGGCAGGGGGGCCTGGCCAGGCAGGGACCGGAGGCACGCTTCTAGACTTGTGGATGAGGCAGAAAATGCATTATGGACTGTTATGGTTGGCTGATCGCTCCCATTCATGCCGTGAGCTGCGCACAAAAGAAGCAGGACTGAGTTCAAATAATGGATCTGCTCCTCCCTATCCTCCCTACTGACCCTGAACCCCCCCTCCATACACAACCCCATCCAGGCCTGTGTTTAGATGATCATGAGGCACTTTTGGTGGCAGGCCGGAATGTGTGCCCCCATCCTGGGCTTGTTGTTATGTAGCGGTGTTGAACAGCGAGCTGACTTCCTGCCTTGCACAGTCTGTGTTGCTGACCGTCAGGAAGTGAAGGCTGAAAGGCGGAACGTGGGTGCGAGGTCTTTTCATTCAAACATAGAACAGACCTTAGGGGGCATTCAACTCAAAGATTTTTTACAGAGCAGTATAAGCTGTAGCATCTGATAAGCCGTTGCCAACTGGGTTCATATACAAGCAGCTAAGTAAGTTTATTAACCCCTTGAGCTAAAAGGGCTCATATGTGGGTCATAAGTTGAAAAGAATGACAAATTATTACAGTCCAAAATCTTAGAAGCACTAAAGGGCCATGGATTTGCATGATTTTCCATGATAAGTTATTTTTATTTGTTGTTTAATTATATCATGACATAATGGACATTGTTTTATGGAGATAATATTCAGTATGTCATAATTTAAAACAAATCAAAAGAACTTTCTTGAAATAAAAGTGAATCCCTATTCCTTTAGAGCTTCTGTATAATTATTCTCTTTTACCCAGTTTTTCTCTCCATTTTTTAAATTCCTGATTATTATTAGAGTTCCTAAATCTCACAACGCTGCTAACACATGCTCTGTTGGTCTACTGGCTAAAGTTGTCTCTTAATGTCGGGGTGAACTCTTTAGACATGGTGCCACAGAGTCTGTCTGTGACAGTAAGAGACTGAACATAAATTAGATTCTTCCATAAAGTGGCAAAAATTAATTGTCACTAACTGTACAATCACAGCCTTTATGTATATGTATGATGTAGATGTCAAGGGACACCGCATTATATAGCACATAACATGTAGGTGTAAACATTGCATTCTCTTGACAAATTCTTGTGCAATAAAAGTTATGCAAATGCACAAAAAACTTTTTCATCAATATAGGGTTCAACTGTAAGACGAAGGGCTATAAATTTACAGCACCTAGGGTTTATAGAAAGTGGTGTGGTTATTGAGTGTGCAGACTATATATATATATGATTTTTTTAGGATACATGTCATTAAGTGCTTCAACCCATATCGTGACACATTAGGATAGATCTCATACACTGACAAAGAGCACCAAAGCTTGAAACATTAAGTTCCTGACAGGATCGACCAAAGTAAACACTTCATCTACTGGGAATTCCTACTGGGAAAATTGGAATGAGATGTGCTTTAGATCAATACACGTACAGACACAATGACTGGTTAAATTCATAACAATGACTATAAAAACTACTTTTAAAGAAGATAAATACATCTTGAAGTTAAATGACTCATATCCTCTGTCATTGTCTCACTAGCATGTTGCCGTAGTAATACTTGCGTTCATGGAGGAATTCCTGTTTTTTCCCACTTTGTAGCGGTAACTACAGAGGTCTGCGGTGGCCTATGCCACTCTACTTGGATTCCAGGCCCCCCAGATTTCTAATTGTTCTTAGGTACAAATAAAAATATGAATACATATAAAAATATTACTAAACATTACAGAATGTAAGGTCATCATGGGCGAAGGTGCACAGTTCACAGGCCTTCTTTCTATCTTAAATAAAATGTATTCTATCAACATGGCAACCTCCACACGATTGTATGCCACCCAAACAATTATGGAACAACCTTTTTCAGTGCGGTGAAAAAGCAACAAGTTCAACTATTTGCCACAGATATCTTCTCCTAGTGCTGTCACAGGCTCTTGAGCTAGAATTCACAAAGTAGTCCTGGGTCATAAAACTGATCTCAGATTAAAACAAATCATCTCAATTCAGCATTTCTAGAAAGCTCTTGCATGGATTTTTTGGTATTTACTAGTAAAAGCTTCCATGAACCAGATCCTACTCGTTTGAAGCAAGTAGTTATCAGAGGGCATAAGGTTTAACAATTCTATTGTAGTTGACTTTCTCTGCAATGTACTTTTAGTCCAATCTTGTAATAACCAGCATGCCTGATATAGACCCCTGTTCAAGTGAAGTGTTTACACCCATCTAGGAGAAATTAGGTGCATTTTAAGGTATCGCAAGATTTTGCAGTGTCGGAGACTATCATTCATTTATTACATTTTCTGTCAAAAAGGCCACACAGTCAAGGAGAAAGCAGAAAACATATACAGTGAATTAAAAATTTGGGCACCCCTGGACAACATACTTTGACAAGTACCACAGCTAGTAAATGCTTTTTTGTAGCCAGTGAGAAGTCTTTCTTGTCTTGTTTGCAGAATTCTCAACCATTCTTCCTTGCAAAAGGCATCTAGTTCTGTGAGGAACTTGAATAGTTTTGCATAAACTACAGTCATAGCTGAAAGTTTTGAGAAACTTTTTGGTTTTCACAAAATTTGATGCCTCAGTTCTTATGGTGGCAATTCACTTTAGATTGTAATGAGTGATCAGATGACTTGCAATTAATTGCTAAGTCCTTCCCTGCCATGAAAAATGACCTTATCACAAAAATAACGGCGTTCCAGACACTGCATTTCAACCCTACCAAATGGCCTGCAAACATCATTTCAGTGATGATCTCGTTAGCTCAGGAGAAAAGGTTATAGAGGACAAGACAGCTGATATCAGTCAGGAGCAGTCAAAAGAGGACCGTCTCCTAAAGAGGATGCAGCTACGAGATCGGATCACCACCAGTGCAAAGCTTGGAATGGCAGAGGGCAGGTGTGAGACGCAGGCTTTTGGAGGCCACTTCTCTCCAAAAAAAGCATCAAGGATAGACTGATATTCTGCAGGAAGTATAGGGATTGGACTGCAGAGGACTGGGGTACCGTTATTTTCTCTGATGAAGCCCCCTTCAGACTTTTCAGGACACCTGGAAAAATGATTGTCTGGAGAACAAAAGGTGAGCGCATATTAGTCCTGTGTCATGCCAATGGTAAAGCATCCTGAGACCATTCATGCGTGGGGTTGCTTTTTATCCAGGCGAGTGGGTTTGCTCAAAATTTTGCCCAAGAACACTGCCATGAATAAGAGCAAGAGCAACCTCTCCCAACGATCCAGGAGTAATTTGGAGATGAACAATGCTTTTTCCAGCATGATGGAGCACCATGTCACAAAGCAAATGTGATAACCAAGTGGCTCAGTGAACAAAACATTTAAAATTTGGGTCTATGCCCAGGAAACTCCCCAGATCTCAATCCCATTAAGAACCTGTGGTCAATCATCAAAAAGAGGGTGAACAAACAAAAACCCAGAAACTGTGATCAACTTTTAGCACTGATTAGGCAAGAGTGGGTTGCCAACATTAAAAATTTTGCCCAGAAGCTGATATCCAGCCGAAGTGAATTGCATAAGTGAATTGCATAAGTCTTAAAGAAGGGTCAACACTGGAAAGTCCTTGTTTTAACTGTATTTGTCAATAAAAGTTAACACACATATGGAATGCTTATATTTGTACTTCATTATGCCATATAAACATCTGACAAAAGGTTCTAAAAACACAGAGGCAGCAAACTCTGTAAAAAACAAAATTTTAGCCACGACTGTACTCCACAATAATGTTTAGGTTGGGGTCAATTAAAATGTGAGGACCCTGACAAAACCTGTAGCTCGCAGCTCTCAAGGAAGTCCATTGTTTTTTTTGGTGTGTTTAGGATCATTATCCTGTCGTTGAAGCCATCCACTTTTCATTTTATGCTTTTTTCAGAACAGGTGTTGCTTATGTTTTTTGTGCTGGCTGTGGGCTAGTACTGCAGTGTTAATGCCTACAGTCAATTGGAAGTGTATGCCTACAGGTTGTTGTCTTAGAGTGGCAGTTTATTACTGCTGCTGCGTTCAGTAGTAGAGCATTCACGTAAAGTCCTATGTTTCCTGCATCAGTATTTAATAGACAATTTCACAGAAGCTACACAACTATTCAATATATGTCTCATTTGTTCAGTATTTACTTTGTATGTTTGCCTTTATTACAGTATCCACTGGTTTCATTGTTTGCACTTTTATGCAAGTTATCCTAAACATTTTCAATGATGAGGTGTGGCTATTTTTAGATCTGACACAAGAGTGAAGCTATATTTTTCTGTCTCTCAGAGATAAAAGCTTTAAGTACTGATTATCCGATGTGACAGTGTTGGTGGTCTACCTGATCTTTTAATCAGTTTTAGTCCAATTTGGCAACTATTGTTTTTTCACTTATTTTGGATAAGTGAAACAACTGAATTGGATCTCCTGATTAAATTGTACATAATCGTTATTTTAATTGGACATTAGATAAATGATGGAGGACTCTGAATTTTGGACATGCCAATGTATTTAATATTTTGCAATAATGTGTTTTTCATTGATTTTCATTTAGAGCCTGAAAATAACCAACTGTTCACCTCAATTTTCTGACTTGTTTAAGGAACATTTAGTTCTTCTGAGAGAATGTTCAACAATCCTGTTTGTCCTGAGGTCCAGAAGCCTCTCTTGTGTTCCAGATCACTCTGTTCTGTGCGTCCTCTCTTTACAACAAAACCTGACTCAGTCTTAATGACACACTGCACAGTTCAAATATTTGACGCAACACGGCTGTACATGATGTAATAAAATGCTCTATTTCGTTGGAACGAGTGCTTATTTTAGCAACGCATACATCTACTGGTTCCTGTCTGAGCAGACTTTGGTTTCCTCATATTGTTTCATGTGGACAGACGTAACAAGTTTCCCCACTGAACTCGCAAGTTATGCTTTTATCAATGAGTCACTAGAGCTATTCTTAAACCTTTTGTTTGCTCAAATGCAGGTGTGCTCGGAGATTCCTTTTCTAATGGTCCAGATTCGGAAGCTGTTTTCTGTTTAAATGTTTTTTCATGTGTACTGCAAGAACAACAGTCAGCACAATGCTGTTCAGCCTGGCTTATTATACTAGCAGAGACCATCCTCTTCCTCTTTTTTCTCCTCTCGTCTTTTCTCTTCTTTTCTACCCTGTTCTTGTCTTTTCTTATAATCTCTTCATCTCCTCTTTCTTTCTCTTCTTATCCTTCTCATCCTGCTTCTCCGCTTCTTCTTCTTGTTCTTCGTCGTTCTGTTTTTCTTCACATTATCTTCTTTTACTTGTTCTGCTTCTTATCCCAACTTTTCTATTCTCTTCTCCATATCATTCTTTGTATCTTTCTTTGTGTTCTTTCTCCTTTTCTTCTCATTATCTTTTCTTTTTTTCCTTCTCATTCTCTCCTCCTCTTCATCTTTTTCTTTGTCTTAATTTCCCCCTTCTTATTCTTCTTTTCTTCTCTTTCTCTTCTTATCCGTCTTCCAATTCTCCTCATCCTCTTGTGCTTCTTCTTCTTCTTCTTTTTTTCTCACCTCTTTCTCCCTTTTTCTCTTCACTTTTTTCACTAAATGCATGCATAGGATTAATGGATTATTAATAAAGTTATTGTTCAGGTTTTTCTTTTTTCACATCATCACTTCTCTCTCTCTCTCTCTCTCTCTCTCTCTCTCTCTCTCTCTCTCTCCCTCTCTCTCTCTCTCTCTTTCTCTCTGTGTTGTAGAAGGTAACTGGGGCTGATGTCAGCAGATGGAGGCTGAATGGAGCTGTAGTTCTGTCTGGCTGTGTGCTGAGTCCAGCTGTGATGCAGCGCTCACGGCCCAACCTTCAATTCTCCTTTGGAAAACAGATAATACTGCACTTCAGCTGGACACATCAGCTAATATAACCCACATGTGTGAAGCAGACCCCCATTCTGTCTCTCTTTCTGTCCTCTCTGCACTCTTGGCCACACACTGACATGAACACTGTCTTACTTGAGGCGAGATTTTATTCACAAAACTGTCAGTTGTATGTGCAGATGCGCGCTTTGCAATTAACATTAACATTTTTTAAAAGCTGTATTTTTGTAAAATTCTGGTTATCCTTATTGGAGTAAAGGAGCTTTTTGCTTTTGTAATGTTTTAGATGTATTTGTGTTGCTCAGTACTGCTTGTATAAGGGCTTTATTTATATTGTAACACATATGTCACACATTGTCACTGTCATAAAAAAACATTTGGAAATATTTAGAAGACATTACTCAGCAGATAAAAGTTCATTTATAAAATGTGATGGGTCATATTGTGTTCATCTCAGTAAAGTCAGACACCGTGCAAAATCTGTGCTGTTTTTTTTTAGCAGTTTAACTTGTGGGCTGAAATGATGGCTGCTACTACACCAGATAAAGATGATTCTCACCAGAGCACACATGTTGGAGATTTTGTAGCATGTGCTAAATTTCAGTAAACACTTTAAACATAGTTTTCTTGTAGTCGTTGCAGTTTTTATGTTATTGTTGGCTGAATTATGTTTTTATGGGTTTACACTTCTTTTGAACTTTTGCCAGTTCAGTTGCGCTTGTGTAGGCTTTGTAGCATAATATAAATGTTGTGATAAATGCATTCTGGCAACAATTCAACAACACCTTTGCAAATGTATTAAAAGTGCATTGGAAAAGTAATGTACTCCTGAAAACTTAAATATAAATACAGAACTTTAACTCAGGTAAAAATGTGACTGTCATTCGTATTGGAGTAATATGTGACCAGGAGTATCTATACTTTTACTCAAATACTGGAGCTGTCTATTTTGTCCACCTGTCCATTCTTCCACTGTGAGATAACGACTCCACAGTACGGGTCTGAAAGGATGTGTAGCTGTCCAAACCTCAACATCATATAATATATATATGACATACTCTGTGAGTTATTACATACCTTGTAAGTTATTTGCCTGACTCGTATCATGTTTTTAACTTTTAACATGTTGCCTAAGTCAAAACAACATTCCACCTTCTTTTTTTGCAGCCCACATGTGTGCTGCAACCCCAACCCTCCACCACCCCCTCCGCGGCTGTTGATTGAGGGTCCAGGGGGAGTGGTGTGTTAGGGGCTGATAAGGGTGATGTCATGCCTAAACTTCCTGTGGATGTGAGTAACTGTACACGCTGTGCTCAGGGGCACAGTAGGGGATCCTCTATAAAAAGTGTAGTGTGCTTACTTTCCGCACACACTAACTCACTCACACAGCAGAGCACAGCAAACACATCCTCCTCCGGAGATTATTATACACAACGTCATTGGATATTTCCAAAAACAGTCAATGATTCTCTCCCCCCCCCCCCCCCCCCTCTCTCCTGTCTCTCTTCTCTCTCTCACACAAACACAGTGATAGACACCATTTCCAGTCAGCTCCAGTGTTTTTCCCAAGATATAAACAAACAGTCTAGCAATGACTTAACATCCGATGATTGTATCTCCCACGTTAATTCACTGTAGCATGTCTGTGCAATCCATGCATCAGTTATACCTAATACTCAAAAGAGCTCAGTCCTTTTTTCCGGTCGAGGAGGGAAAGTCCTAAGTAGACTACTTCCTGTGCTTTTTATTCCTTTTGCAAAAAGGACCACAGCTGATCACGCACGTACACTATTACTTGCTTACTTGGAGGCTCTTCACCTGTTTAGCTCTGCAGCACTGTCAACCCTAAAGATCTGCTTTTTTATTTAATTTCTGGTTAAAATAGTCATTAAATAAAAGTTTTTTTGATATTTCTCTGGAGATTAGATCTAAAATAATCCACTTAAATAAAGGAGAAGAAAATAAATAAAAAACAGAGTTTCCTTTTTTGGCATATCTAGACTGATTTTTGATAGTTTTCAAATCGGATCTAAACCACATCTGGAGGTGGTTTGAAATGGGATTCCAATTTTCACAGATGCTCCTTAGTCTGGATACTCTTGTCCCCTCAAACTGGATTATTTTTTCTTTTGCATTCCTCACAACATGACAAACAACATCGTCAGACTGAGCGACAGGAGGGCGAGATGGCGCACCTCCATCTCTCCTGCATCCATGTTTTAGGTTTTAGGTTGGTGATGTCTGAATACATAAATTCAATCTGATCACTTGAAAAATAACAGCACAGATAGTTGTCTCAATAGATCTGACTCGGGAAACAAAACCAATAAAACTCAGATAAACAATACCTAAAACTTTTATCTTTGAGAAAATCAGGCTCTAAGAATTTTTAAGGTGGAAAAAAAGAAAAGTGTTTCTTTCCACTGTGAGAAGCCATCTGTGGGTCTGAAAGAAAGTGTAGCTCTCAGGAAGCCCGTACTGAGAAAAGGAAATAGACAAAAAAGAAGGAAAAAAAGAAATGAAAAGAAATGGCAGATCTGTCTTTGTGGTCAATTGGAATTGAGCAATGAGGTGTAATAGAATATTTGCTTTAGTGTTATTGTGTGCAGAGATGTTTTACTGATAGTACTGCAGAAAGTAAAGATAATTATTTATTTTGGTTCTCAGTACGTGAACTGCATGCTGTGTGATCAATCATAATTGCTTTGATAATGTGTTTTGAGACAAGTCCTACTGAAGATCAAGCTTTGATTTCTGATTAATTTGTCTAAAGCTGATCACAGTAGAGGTTGTCAGCATTCACATCATCAATCAGACCAACACGTTCTAGTGTCAGCCAAACATGCGCACACCATCATGTTTTTAATCATTACTGATGAACTCTATCTGTCTACCATTACTGATGACCTCTGTGAGGTCAAGCTAGTGTGAGTTCCTCCCTTTATGATAGCCTACAGCCTGGAAAGTGTTTCTGGTCATTTCAAACTTTTACCTTCATGTCTGAAAGTATTTAGCCAGTTAGGTTTTGTTTGGTCTGCCAGGTGATTTGCTATTGCTAATCTCACATTTTTAATTAAAATGTGTCATTTGTAACTAAACAATGCTAGCCAACAAACAATGCTTTAGTTTGATATTTTAACAAACAAGGCTTCTGTCTTTCTCCAGACTCATTTTCTCTGGACTATGAAGAGGCCAACAAATATCATTTCAATAGGAATTGAAAGGGAACCTCTTTGACTCTGGCACTCGCAAACTTTCACCCACATCCATCCCAACTGGCCATGCATACAAATACGAGGGGCGAGCAGTGATGTGTGAGCCTGTCTCCGTCGGCTGGGCCCCAAACGGCTGCTGTTCTGCTCTAGTCTAGCGTGGCGCTGCTCCTTTCACTGTCTGCGAAGTGTCCCCTGATTAGAAATCCCACTCTGCTGCTCTGCCACTGAATCCAGCCCTCCCCACTCTGACTGAGGAGCCCAGTGGAAAAAACAGAAACGACTCAACACAGAGACAAAAGCAAACATTTCCTTTCATCACGCTCTTTTTTTTCGAATAACTCGGCCTCTGTCTGCATCTGTTCCTCGCCGGGCAGGAAACTAGAGAGGAGAGAGAGCATGATAGTGGGAGAGGAGAGGGAACTGAAGGAGCGACGTCGCTCAGGGGAAGTCTAGACTAGACAAAGAGAGAAGGAGATAGCGGGACAAAGAGGGAACGAAAGATCAAGCTTTCAGGATATAAGGCCAGCTCATCTCGCACGCAGATCTTCCTCCTGCCTCCATGCCTGGAGAGCTCCGGCCACTTCCTGTCCGGAAGTGCTGCGTCTTCCCGGACAGCTCCTTACAGCAATGGTTTAGGGGCAGCACCTAACACCACTTTCCACTTACACTAAACGTGACCCAAATGTAGTCAGCTAAGACATGTTTGGTTTCGAAGGTTGCTTCTGTATTCACACACAAACTTCAGGCCTTGTGCACTTATCTCAACCTGCAAGCTGTTGGGTAACCTCAAAGCCTGTGTGAGATTTAAGCTTTAAGCTTTTTTGCTCAATTCCTTTTTTTTGCTCAGATCTGATCTTTATAACTCAGCGGTTTACATTTGTGTGATGCAAATCTGTCAGGAATGGGAATGAACCTGTCTCTGCTGAAATAACCTGCATGCACACGTACTAAATAGTTTGCTCATTATGAAACTTAATCAGTGGCATTTTTGTAGAGTTTACTTGGCACTAACTTTGGGACAGACATTACATCCGATCTGACTGTTCTAATGCCGAACTATATACATATCCGATCTAGGACCACATAAGAAAGTTAACGTTCACATTACCAAGCTGAAGTGGTTTGAATCAGACTTCTATTCTATTATTTTGTACACAGGTTATTTTTTAATGTATGGACAGGCAGATCTAATCTTCTCAAAAATATAAATCTGAGTAACTTTTATATTCGATCCAAGATGGGATACACATCCTAAATTGGTGGCCATGTGAGCTCTTTGAATCAGATTGGAATTAATGTAGTCTTTCCTGATAGTATAATGTACAGTTATCTATACAAATGCTAATAATTGTGTATAGGTTTCTATTATATTGCACTTGTATAAGCATGAAAATAGGAAGTCACATGTTAGCAAGTCTGGTACCTTCTACTGCAAAACTGAAAAAACAAATAAACTGCAGACACCAAATATGTCTTGATTGATTCACTTCATTTGATGTTGTAAATCAGATTTTTTACTGAACTTTATACTGTATAGAGACCTACTCTGGCAAACGGCCTATAAGCCTGTGAAATCCCCAGTATATGCACTCAAGATGCTCGTCCAGCCCTGCAGCGCACCTCCTTGCTTTCCTATTATCCCGTCCCACTAGAGATTAACTCTGAATGTAACGGCAACAATGCCTGAAGGTTTCTGGACCAGCCCATTCCTGTGCTCTGCAAACAAGGCCCCTGAACTTTCTGAGGATAAGAACCAGTTTACATTCACAGGGGCACAGGGCACGTATAGACGTTGTTCTCTCTGTACAAGTATAAGAAGGATTGTCCTGACGAAGCACCAGTGCGAAACCATAGACTGCAAGTTGGCCATTGTATGCATCCGTCATTGTGTAATTCTGTCAAATAATAGTAAAATGACCATTTGCATTTTTGTCGTCATCTCAGGCGACAACGATAACAAGGCACGTTTGGTTGGGCGTTGGCATACCTGCCTCATAGTTCACTTAGCAGGTATGAGCTCAAGCTACTGTTTATTACAATCACAATATTTACAAATGAACCTGTACCCAAAATATGCATTTTGGGAGATATGTTCTTAGGCCAAGCTTATTGTCAAGAATGTTGGATTTCATAGTGATCAGCTATTGCAGAACCAGACATGCCATGGTCTAAACACACTGCAATTCAATCACTGAGATGTAAATAAAGTCACATAGCGTGGCCTGTATTCTGAAGAAACCTACAGAGAATCAGTAATGTTCACAGTGTTGGTAATGTACCAGATGCCCATCGAGCTTAGTTGCTATGAAAAGGCTCGGTCACAGGAATGGTGACACATAAATGACCTGTTATCGCAGACATTGTTTATGATCATTTAAAGATACGGTTTAGCTTAAAATATATTAATGGTACATGCAGGGCATTGCTAGGAAATGATAATACCCAAAGCCCAGACTGATATGTGATATTTGCACATATATCAAAGTCAGATTAATTTTAAACTATATGTATATTTAAGTATCAAATAATCTATCGATCACACATATGTATAGTACATGGTTACATATGTCCCAGTAAATATATGTGCTAGTATATTTATAGATGTATTCACTAGGGTATATGAAACCATGTATATAAATAATGACCTGCATCACAATTTTCAAGTTAGAGGTGTTCAGATGGTGTTTCTGACTTCAAGAAATGTTTGGACTCTGAAAAACAGCTTTTGAGGCATGTTGCTTTTGAGATATGTTTTAAGTTATAATCCTGCTGAAGGCAGAGCAGCATCCACTGAGCGCCTGTTTACACACTGCATTGACATGGGTTTGGGGATTGCATTAGGATTAAGATCGAATCACTCCAACCACGTTTGAAGATGGACAGAGACTGAGCTTGACCGCATCTAACACAAGCGTAAACGGAATGCGTTTCTGTTGTGCATTTGCAGTTATGTGAGTGGAAATATGTGTGTGTTCAGTACACCTCTTTGCATGTACAGGCTTTGTCCATTTTATCAGCTCCACCTACCATATAGGACCACATAGTTCTCCAATTACAGACTGTAGTTTTCCTTCAACAGCGAAAGGGATATAGTGTGATTGTTTTTTATCATGTGTCCTCTGATGTCTGAGCTATGCTTCAAAGTAACGGGTACCGAGAACATTTGTAGAAATATAGAAATGTATTTTTCTAGTGTTTAAAGTTGAAAATCTTACTATTGGAACTGTAGTGGCATCATGGTAGAAGGTGTGTTTGCATGTTTATAAAAAACGTAGTGATGGTTATGGTCAATGGGTTCCAGCTCGGATAGCAAAATAGCTTTTGTTTACAGCTTGCCATATTGTACGTTGTCCCTGTGTTGATGTGGAAATCAGAAGGCTCTATTTAACCCCCACCCCCCCAACCTAGCCCCACCAACCATTCAGCCCGTGCCGGGATCTGATTATCTGTCTTGAACCCTAAAATTAGGAATTTGGTCATCAGGCACTTTTGCGTGTGCTTTTGTAGCAAGAAAGAAGAGCTGGTGTGGAGGGGGGCACCAGAGGAGGACTTCGACTCCACAAAACACTGAGTTGGCAGGAAGCTGTGTGAGGGGCTCGGCAAGCCAGGGCCCACTCCACCCCCGCACCGAGACAATGGCCCACTTCAAAAAGGGGCCCTATTTGTTTGGACGTTCCTGTGAATAAGGGAATAATTACAGGAGCCTCTCCTGCCCTTTCAGGGGAGAGGATGCGGCCGAAAAGAGAGTGAATGAAGGAGGAAGTTTGAGGGGGAGGGGGTCGTCAGGGGGGATCCTGCAACTGTGACATTGTAAAGGAGAGGAGATGCCTCGGTCTGACTTGGAATGCAAAACATTCTTCACCAGTGGGGCCTCCAAATGTACGCTGCTTGTTTGTCATGAGGTTTTAGAGGGGGTTGCTTTAAAGAGAGGGATTCTGGAGAATAGCAGGAATGGCAGGAAAGGGGAAATGACGAAGGGTGAGAGATATATTGAGGAGAGGTGGAGGCTGTTTTGGTCCTGCGATGACGAGTGTGGGAAAAAATACGCTCCTTTTCTATGTTGTCCCATCTCAGTCAAATGTTTGGGCACACCTACTCATAGACAATTAACAGCAACATTAAAGCTTCACAGATGTAATTTGGTTATGTCTTATATTCCTCTATGGATCTAAACTGATTCGAAGTCAGAGTTTATGACGCATTTTAGATTTTTAACTGATTTGGACTATAGAAGTGATGGAACGTTACATTATTTGTCACTACAAAATCAATAACGAAACTACCATATGATTCAGACAAATGTGACAAATGTTGCTAAATTTAATTAGCGAGCCAGTACATAAGCAAACACAGCTTTCAACAATAGTAAACGCATATAACCAAATATTTAAATTAAAAATAAAATCTCAGATTTTTAGACTTTGAGATACATCTACTTCAAAACAATTGGATTTAGCCTATGGACTAAAATTCTTTGCATACTGTACCAGTATTATACTAAATATTGCATGCTACTCTAAATCAGCAGTATGTAGAGATGCTACTCTATATCAACACTGTACAGACTCCAGTATACAATAGAGGCCATGTACTACAGAGAAGGGGTGCATATAGTGGTGGCACTGAGCCAATAACACCGAACCTACCATTTCCCCCAGTCCTCCAATCACTGCTTAGCAAACGCTGCTAGCCACTTTACAGTACGCACAGTATGTACGGTTATATCTTATATCTAGAGATGAGCCTGTGATTGTTCTTGTTTGGTTACTGCAGTAAGTTAAGCTTTACATAGACAAAGTAAGCAAACCCATCTCAAACTGAGGAAGCTGGTGTGGCTTCAGCAGCCGAATATGGAGAAATGTCTTTACTGTTGCCGTTTATTTATATAAACAAATGCAAGTTTAGTTATATGACTAAATGCAGGGCTTGTAAAAAAAAGGCCATGTTACATTTTGGAATAAGTATGTCATAAAGGTAGCTCCGGTCTCTTTCTGGAATATCTGGTCAATACAGTGCCGTTTATGTTTGGCATACTGAGGATATTCATGTTGGTCACATACAGCATACTATCAGTACATCAGTACACAAGCAGTATGCAGTACACATATTCATATACAACCTTTGTTGTGTGTTTTAAGTGTTGAGAATGCTGGTGTTTAAATTTAAATTTTCAACTTTAAATCAAAAAGGAACATAAAAAAATTTTAAAAACTGTTATTTAACAAGTGTAAGGCACTAAGGATTGAGACAGACACCTCCTAATAGAGAGTACCGTATAAACATGCTTTTTGTATGTATTAAGTTTGTTACTATCTTTGTTAATGCATTGGGTTTAAATAGAACATAATGGTTATTAATATATGTATATCTTACTGTTTCTTTTACTAGTCATAAATAATTGTGGGACTTTAGATTTGACCAATAGCATCTTCTCTCATTGGAAGGATAAACAGAGCTCTGAAGAAAGAGTCAATATTGATTTTCTCTTCTCCCTCAAAGATAAAAATAGACAGTTCACCAATGTCTTCATCATTATAAAGAAAATACACTCAGTATAATCAAACTTTTGGTCCTGTAGATTACATAAATAATTCCTGGCCCTTTCCCAGGCCCCTGTGGAAAAAACAGGACTTGCCGTTTGGGCAATTTGAGCATCCTGAGGATGTATTAGAGCATCAAAGAGGATTTAAAAAGCAGGAGATCTGAACAGGGTGAGGTGAACTTCCTGGACTTTAGACTTGAGTGGTAATAGAATTTGCTGTCTCACGTGCGTCCGGAAGGGCTGATATTGTTAGAGCGTGACATAGAGAGGAGAGGGAACAGTGACTGTGTGCTTGTTATTGTGCAGACATGCTTATCTTTGGACACTGTGTAATTTCTGTTCTTTTCTTGATCTGCGGCATCACTGGAGTGACCACTGGTGTGACTAAAAGGGAAGTGAGATAGCCGGATCTGGAAAGACAAATAGATACTGCAGTCAAGCTGCTGGAATGCTGGATGAGGGTGAGGAAATCTCATACAGTCCACAAAGAATCTTTTCACACAGAACACATTCTCACCAGTGGGGAAGCAGATATAATAATAATAATAATAATAATAATAATAATAGACAAGGTATAATAATGCTTTGAAATCATATAATAATAATAATCCACAATCACATTTAACACAGCCAGTATTGGTAGTAAAGATTCTTATCACTGGTAGCTGTCTTTACTCAAAAACTGATATGCTAGAGAGAATTCATTTGAACGCTCTAATACACACTCATTTTAACTGAGCTTATAGCCTTACATGTTTCATGGGAAACTTGGTGGCTTCCACATTGGCATATATGAACGACTGGGAAACTCCCCCAGAGGATTTAGTAGACTATGCTGTAAAAGTATGAGTACATCGAGTGCCTCAGAAAGAGATGCCTCCAGAGTGCAATATTGATCTCAAGAATGTGTCCGTGCAGCATATATCTCCAGCCGGAGATTAAAAAAAAGCTTGCGTCTGTTCTCCAAGGCCCACCACAAGCATGCAAAGCGCATTGGGAAGAATTCTCCATTCTGTCAGTGGACAGCCTGCTCTCCCTCTCTCTCCCTCTCTCCCCACAGCCCTCTTTGCTTTTTGCAGTGGCTGGGGAGCAGGCTAAGTGATAGAACAGATGGAGCTGTGCCTTTAAAGGCCTAGTTTGGCTCTGAACAGCTAAGTTGCTAAAAGTGACCGGAAATTAACGGGACTCAAAGGCTGGTAATTAGCAAGACCACTATTTGGCATTTTACCCTTTTGGGGTAACTTTCTTTTGAATCATAGTGGAATTAGATGATTGATATGTTGGTCCTCTTTTTCAGCCCTGGGATTGATGGCATTCATTTGAAGCTACCGTTTCCCCCTAAACACTAGCATTGCTAACAGGGTTTGGAAGCTATGGTGAAAAGGAGAAGTTAGCATGGTTACTGTTATGCTTGACTGTGTGGAGTTTGCATGTTCTCCCCGTGCTTGAGTGGGTTTCCTCCGGGTGCTCTGGTTTCCTCCCACACATCCAAAGAAATGTATGATAGGTTGATCGGTCACTCTAAATTGCGTGTGAGTGAGTGAATGTTGATCATGCAATGGACTGGAGAACTGTCCATCTAGCCATAATCTAAGGCCTAACTAACCCAAAGTCTAAACAGAATTCCTTAAACTTACAATAAACCCTGGTCTGAATCTTAATTCTGATTCTAATATCTGTTTCAACAGATAAATTGTTACTAATTTGAATATCTATAGATCTACTTGGGGCCATCCAAATAAAGAGGGAACTTAGCTCATTTTGATTGTGCAGCTGGAGGCGAAAGGTGGGAAAATTGAACTTGCGGTGCTGAATCTTTTTATCGGGGCTCCACTGACAAACGTAGAATATGTGCTATGCTGTCCATCTACATGTAAATGCAACATGCCATGTCACAGCCACGTCATCATTTTTAGTGTAAACTATCCCCTGAATCGAGTGGAAACAGCTGACTAACATATGTGCACCCCAGTCCCCCCACCCCCTCTCCTTTTGGTCCTGTGATGGATGTGGGGTATTGAGAGCGTGATTAAAGGGTCAGTTTGGCCCCAAGTTGTGTTGTTTAGAAGCTAGCATGACCTGAAAGTTGCCAACTAGCTTGTTTACCGTTGCATTGCAGTTTTTGCCCAATCAATCCCTCAAATTGCAGTAGTGTCAGCTCACTGATATGTATGCACCCCCTTCTTTGGGTCTGGGATAAAGATAGGCTAGCATGAAGGACAACACATGAAGAAACTCACGCACGCACATCAGCAATAGAGTTGTGCTTTGATAGTGAGCGTTTGAAGATGGGGGTCCAGGGGGTCCCTTATGGGGCGCCATAGGGGTTGTGCCGTGCTAAGTGGAGGGGCATGCATGTGTGAGCCCATGCTTTGAGGAGTGTTTGTGCAATTTACAGAGGATTCGTCTTCCGCCCCTGACAGGGGTCTGTCAAAGTGTTTTATGGCGCTGGTGTCTTGGCTGCAGCTGTGCTCGGGGACTCCCAGAGGAAGCTATTGCTTGTTCAGTTTACAGTGAATAGCTCCCTTCCTGCTCCAACTATGGACCCGGAGGCTGGAGGCCAGGGTGCAGTGCTGCCTCCATGTGTGTGCATGTGTTTGTTTTCATACACTTTTCAGGAAAACCAGAAAACAGGAGGGGGAACCTACAATGGCAGCACCAACAAAACAGACCTGACTTTGTAAAAAGCTTTTCAAATAGATAAATAGACTCTCGACAAATAGACTGAATAATTAAGCTACATGTGTCTGTCACGTCTTTTTGGTTACTATAAGGTCAGAGTTAAAAGATTCTTTTTACACAGATTATTACACATTGTTGCAAGTGTTTACATATCATTGCTGTGAGAACAAAACCTTGTGTTTGCAAAATGATAACATTGCAGAAGAAGGGAAACATTAGTTTTTTAATGCAAGTCAGTGGAAATACATTAATTCAAATAATTTTGGTCCATTTATCAATAAATGTACACACAGTCTAACAGGAAAAAAGTTAAAAATCTGTGTGTTTTTCCATGTACATACACTTATATGTTACTGGACATTTCTACATACATTGTACATATGAACACATTAACATAAAGACACATAACATATATGTAAAACAAGAAACATAATATTATTACACAAGTTTATATGTAACTTGTATAGGACACATTATTATCACACACACATATATATACACACACACACACACACACATATATATATATTTATATTTGTGTGTGTGTGTGTGTGCCTATATGCAATAATAATGTGTCCTATACACATTTTGTTCTGATATATACAGTGGCAAAAAAAAGTATGTGAACTTTTTAAAATGACCTGGTTTTTTGCATTAATTGGTCATAAAAAGTCCCAAGTATAGACAAAGTCAATGTGCTTAACTTAAAACCACACAAACAATTATAATATTTAACGTCCGTAGGGGACACATCCATTAAACATTCACTGTTCTGGTGGAAAAAGTAAGTGAACCCTTGAATTTAATAACTGGTTGAACCTCCTTTGGCAGCAATAACCTCCAACAAACGTTTCTGGTAGCAGCTGATCAGCCCTGCACAATGTTCAGGAGGAATTTTCTACCATTCTTCTTGCGTATGGTAGACTCATGAACAGAGATGTTAACCAGTTCCAATGATTCCCTCAAGCCTTTAGCTGTTACTCTAGTGTTCTTTTTTAACTTTTCTGAGCATTCTGCGTTGTACCTTTGGAGTCAACTTGGCGGGGCACCCACTTCTAGGGAGAGTAGCCACAGAACTAAATCATCTCAATTTGTAGACAGTTTGTCTAACTGTGGACTGGTTAATACCTAAAGTCTTGGAGATTACTTCGTAACCTTTTCCAGTTTTAGGCTAATCAACAATTCTTGATCATAGGTCTTTGGAGATCTCTTTTTTGCGAGGCATGGTTCACATCAGCAGTACTTCTTGTGAATAGCAAACTAAAAAATAAATTTTATAAGTCAAAGTAGCTCTACACCTCGCTCCGATCTCGTGTCATTGATCGGACACAGGTGTGCTTTCTAATTAGCTTTTGTTGAAGTCATTAGCATAAGGGTTCACTTATTTTTCCACCAGAACTATTCTTTTGTACTGGTGCATTCATTATGAAATTATAAAATTCAAACAACATAAATGGCAGCTGGTATTTACAAATTGTTTCAAAAAAGTAAGATATGAGGTTCATATAGAAACTGAACATATGGATATATAATACATAGAACACATGTATGAACTCATACACTGACACTCTATAAAAACAAGTGTGTGTGTGTGTGTGTTTAGTCCTCCCTCTCGTTTGTGTGGGTGGATATGCAGTTTTGTCCATCTGTTTGTTTGAGTATGTGAGCTTTTTGTGCCTCTATAAACCCAAGAACCCAACACACGTCTGATAATGGGCTTCAAATGAACTTCTACTTGTGATTCAGCACACTCTTCTGATTGGTTTGCAGTAGGGGGGCTAATTTTCCACTGCCACTGCTGCCGTTGGCCATTTGTCTCAGCTGTTCTGTAGCCTCCCCACACAACCCCCGTCCCTATATATGGACATGGGGTTGTGTGGAGTATCAGATGTTAGCATTAAATCATGTCAGCAAATGGACAAGACATAAAACTCTTAACTGTTAATTAAACTGCACTAATTTGAGTGCATGGTCACCAGCTCGGCCCAGGCAGTGTGATGAGGTCAGATGGAAAGGCCATATGTTGAGATACACTGCTTTAACGTTTGAATAAATCACAAAGTCTACAGCATGACTAATCAACACAAAATATAATATATCATTTTTTAAAAGATCATTAGCAGGAATGAAAGATTCAGAGCTGTTTAAATATGTGCCACACTGTCACACTGGCTTACTGGATTTCAAATGCAATGAGATACAACAGTGTCATCTTGTGGCCTGTATGTGTACTGTGTACTCCTAACCAATGCAATACAGTCATACATTTGATGAACCTAAAATTATTTGCCACTTTTTAATAATGAACACAGAAAACTAAAGAAACACCCCAGTTGTAATGTGAGAGATATGTACAACATAGAAAATACAATGCAAAACAATAACAATAAATACAAGTATACATAAATAACACATCATAAGATATTCTTGCTATTCTTTTTCCTTGATGTTGAAAAGTTCAAATTTACAGGAATTTTTCATACAAATCCTCATTTTTAGTTGTACACACATACACACGCACACACACCTACATATTAACACATAAAAGACACGCACACACACACTGACATTTGTCTTTGGTGAATTGTGGGGATATTATATAGACGTTCATTAATTTCCTGAAATTACTTACTTAACCACATCTACTACTATCCTAACCCTAACCTTACCTAACCTTAACATGTAACGATTTACATCGCAGGGGCCTGCTTGTGTTCCCCACAAGGACAAAAGGACTCTACAACATACATATGAGTGTATGGCTCGGTTTGGTCCCCACAGTGTGGCAGAAACTTGGTACACACATGCACACACACACACAAACAAGCCCACACACAACAATACACACACACACAAACATAGACCTAAGGTCATCCGGTGATGTAAATAGAGTCTCAGATAATGAGACCTTCATTCTGTCTTTTTCTATTTTTCTTGTCTCAAATTTACTTCATGTACATGTCTTTAAAATGCTGACTAAATACAGAGTCAGAAAGCTTAGTTTTCTTAGTTCCTAAATAAATTCCTACATTCTGTGGAATATTCAGTCAGATTTTTGAAATATTTGACAATTATTCAGAAAAGGTCTAGAAGTTTACAGCTTTTCACAAAATATATATATATATTATTTTAATTAATTAGGGAAACTTTTGTTATCTGTTCGTGGTTTTATATATTTGAACAAAGGCAGCCACATTCATATCAAAATACTTTAATATGAAGATGAACATAAAATATTTTCTATACAAATGATTTTGTTTCTTTTCTATACATCAAATATACAAAAAGAAAAACAGAATAAGTTATTAAAATAGAAAGCTTCTAATCTTCTATAGACAATATCAATAGTGTTTTCTGCACGTCCTTAGTCTTGGTCATATTTCATACTGCATTCCCAATTCCGATCCCTAACAGAGTAATGATGCTGGACTTCACTCCACTGGGATGGGCAGGAAGTAGACAGCGTTCTGGCCTTTGTGGGTCTTGGGACCATTTTTTGTCTGCCCGCCTTTCTTGATGCCCACATACCAGTCACCGAGCTGCTGATACTTGTGTGACCTGTATGTGTTGTAGTGGTTCTCCTCGTACTTCTCGATGAAGTAGCACTCGTCGTTCAGCGTGGGCTGCAAAACAACACACAAATGCAGTGGGCTAAAGAACCAAGAGCTCATTAAAACAAGTTTGAACATTTGTAGGTTGCATCACTCACAGTCTTGGTATGTTAACTGGAATTAACTTGCTAGTTTTATTTTAAGGTTTTGACGGACCCACCCAGTCAGGATCATGCATATGCCACATGTGTGATATTGTTTTAAAACAGCAGTCATTACATTCTCAACACTTACGGTGCCATAAAGTTTCCCACTTTTGTCCATGGCCAGGTAACGTCCAGCTTCGTTCCCTTTGATGGCCACCACACCTACACTTACTGCTTTCACCTTCAGAACAGCTGCAGTGAATGAGAAAACATTACATTAAAAACATTAAGAAAAGACATAAAAAAACTGATGAATAGTAACTAATGTGTTTTCCTGGTGGAAGTATATGTGTGAATATAACTGAATGCTAGAGAAACACACAACAACAACAATAATAATATTACTAATACTAATGCTACTACTAATACTACTACTAATAATAATATTTTTTTTTATAAAACTCTGTTCATGTAGTTGAGCATGTTTTCTACAGGACTTTTTTTTATCTAGCAGTGGACACTGAAGCAGTGGACACTGGGGTGGAGAGAGTGTATGTTTGCTTACTGTGCACGTCGTTGTGCTGCCTGCTGCCGTCCACCACTCCGTTGGGCAGGACCCTCAGGTGATGCCCGCCGTTCTTACAGTAGAGTCTCTTCAGCGGGCTCGACCCGGGCTGGTTCTGCTCCAGATTGAGCACGGTAACGTCCGTCATGGTGTCCGTAGGTCCGGACTGAGCTCTGTCCGGCCCCGTCCAGCCGCCCTGGATGAGAAAGAGTGGGGCCAGTCGGTGAACGCTGCGCTTTACGGATCTTCAGTTCATTCAATTCAGCTTTACGAGTAGCCACGCCCACTTCACATACGTCGCTCCGCCTACTCCAAATGACGCACGTCAGACGCCTCGTGTGGAGGTTCACACAGAGCAGTCAGACGTTCAGCCAAACACTGGAGTTTAAGACATACAGCTCGATTTTAAACTGTTCACAGTCTGAAAATGTCAAGCTTTCCTACATGAATCAACTTTCCTCATGAGAATATATACGTAAAAAATAAGTTCCTGTATGTTTTTATCCAAGTAACTGCTGTAGGTATATACTCAACATCCACCTCTTTACAAATACCTACCTTGTACTTCCACTCACTGGTCACCTACGTCCACTCATTGGCCACTTCATTAGAAACACCTTCTACATCCACCCACTGGCCAGTTTATTAGATACACCTTCTGTGTCCATATACTGGGCAATTTATAAGAAACTTCTACTGGACAGTTTATTAGATACACCCACCCTGTACCTTCAATCACTGACCACTTATTAGAAACCCCTTCTACATCCACTAACTAGCCACTTTATTGGACAAATCTACCACTTTATTAGAAACATCTAATAGCCACTTTATTAGAAATGCATTCTACTTTCAGAAGACCTCCGCCGTCGCCCATTTCTGACAAGAGTCCACATTTGGCAGCAAACAAAAGTCATAGAAACAAAACATGTGTTAACATTTGTGCTGCCTTCCACCACCAGTTTCTTGTGATAGGGGTGGACATTACAGTGTATTGTGTTATTGTGTTGGAATAGCATTTACTAAACTTTTTACTGATGGCAATGAATGTATTAATTCCTTTTCATTCTCACATACAAAGTTCTAAAGATGGGGCTGATGGGGGCCTTAAAGTAGGATGTAGGATGAACCACTACATGCTCAGAAACAGTCCCACCGTTCATCATTGGTCAGGTTCTGATCAGAGGAATGCTGTTGATATGATTTAGACAGTATTTGGATGCTGATATGGAAATGTGTGTCAGGTGTACACACAGCTGTTTTCCACATGTTCATGAAATGTGGTCAGCCAAGAATGATTCTCTGGTCAGACACAAACCACTGGCTACCACTGGCTACCATCATTAAAGTGGAACTGCTAGATCAGTGTTTCTAATAATGCAGTCTGAAAATACTAAAGTATAATAGAGTATATTCATACAAATATCAAAGATCTGTGAAGGAGTCCACAACTGCATAAGATGTCTAACAAACTGCGCCAGGGGAAACTCTTTTCAGCATCATCTAGTTTCATTATGGAAATGAGACATAATTATCTTCCTGGAATTTATTCTTTAGGTTGCTCACATTGAAACTGGCTTGCTTGGTTTGAACAGTAGTCATGGTAAGTGGTCCCTTCTTATCATTCACGTCTCCAGCTTTAACTTAGACTCCACATCCGGAATGTCTTGGAAAGCCATCAGGCCCCAGGGCTCGGAAAAGTGGAAGCAAGAGAAAAAAAAAGCCCACAGAAGGAATGCGAGGCAAGTTTCCATGTAGCAGCAGAGAGACACTGTGTTACTGGAAATGGAGCTCTAGTGCCAGACGGAGCTGAGAAAACTCAGAGCAGTGAAAATGATGCCTGTCAAATGGGTGCAAATGGGTCTGCGAGGCTTACCTGTGACAACAGTCCCCGTGTGTCTCGCATAGTGTCTGGAGCAGGCTTTTTTTAAATCCCTGGGGACTGAATGATGGACGCTTTGCTGGCCGACGGTCTCTCTTGGGTAAAGTGGATGCAGTTGTGACTCCAGTCCTCCAGTGACTCTGCTTTTGTACACACTGAGACAGTGGAAGCGTCACTGGATCCCTGCCAGTGGGGCGTCGTCAGCTCTAAATTTACACCGGCCCGCTCAGCATGTGTGTGTGTATTCGGGAAAGGAGCCTGCGTAACACTCTCTCATTTAGACTCACAAAAAGAGAGACATAACTGTAAATGACCCACACAAGTTCTTCAGTTTTATATACTAATAAAGGCCTTCAAGCTCAGAAACTACTCATCCGTTTACTGTAACTCTATTGCGTGAGATAAAACAGACTTTTCTTCACATTAGGGGTCAGAGCCAATGTAAACAGATGGCAGTAACTCTATTGTTACGGTTATTGGATAAATATTCAATTAAATATTTCCATTCTTATTTCCATTATTAAACATAAAGGAAAACTAAAGAAACTGTTACATATTGTGATTTGTCCCATTAAAACAACATTATGTAACATTATATTTTACATAAAAATAACAGCTTCAAAATTAATTTAATGGTACACTGACTTATAACAGCAAGTATGGCAGCTTCTGACACTGGAATTTTGTTACTGCTAGTTCTACAGTTACAAAACTAATTAGTAGTTCATCTGTTTCTCTGCATACTTTGTCAATTCCTTTCACTTTTTTTTAACTCCTTGTATTTATAGTGGTCAGCACCCCCCCACCCCCACAGGACCACCACAGAGCAGGGATTATTTGAGTGCTGGATCATTCTCTGCCCTACAGTGACACAGCCGTGGTGGTGGTGTGTTAGTATGTGTTGTGCTGGTATGTGTGGATCAGACGCAGCAGTGTGGCTAGTGTTTTATATGTATGTGTACATGTACATATGCACGGCTTTATATACTTGTGATCTCTATGTTGTTTGTTTTGTTATTCAATGTTACCCTTGGATGTAATAGTGGTACGGCCAGACCTAATGTGGGAGGGGCTACCATTATAAAGGGGGAAAGGGCGGCAATGGAGTTTTTGTGTGCATGTGTGTAGGGAGCTCTGGGTAGCTTCACAGCCCCATTATTGATAGTATTGTGGTAGATTGACTGCAAAGGGTTAAATGAGGAGTCAGTGGAGTTGATTTTAATAACACATTCTCACAAGTGTAAATATTCCTGTGTGTAAATTAATAGAATCTACAGGCACTAGGAGATGTCGAAAACCAAGTTGTCCTGTGTAGTGAGTTGCCTCTTTAAACACACACAAAAAAATCTCCTCCCACGTTATCTATTTTCAGTCCTGTTTCAGGCTGGAGAGCAAAGAAATAAACCCATCAATTACTAACGACAAAAAAATCTTAAAAGTTTGCAACCTCTTACAATAAAATCCTGTAATCCTGTTTATATGCCTGCATGACAAACGTTCACACCAAGAGACAGACGCTGTATCCTTCTGCTCATGAACAAAGGCATATTAGAAAATTGTCCTATCACATTTTGTGTCCCCTGTTGTATTTAAGTCAATACAGCAAAGTGAGCTTTCCCATTGGGTAGGTCTTCAGGAGCTCAACTAAAGACATAACCTGTCAGATTAACAACCAATATAATAAGAAACTGACAGTGAAATCAACAAATCAGGGGGCAGTCATGAGCTGGAGGTTAGAGAAATGGCCTTATGACCAGCAGGTCACCAGTTTGATCCCCTGATTTGACAGGACACGACTGAAGTGCCCTTGAGCCCTTGCTCCCCAGGCGGGGTGGATAGGACCGCTCTGGGCAAGTGTGATTGTTCACTAGTGTGTATGTAGGAGGTCAAATTTACATTGACACTGATAGAATGTCCACAAGTTTCATATGTCTACTAAATTAGAAAAGCAAAATTGTATGTATGTATTTTGAGTTTTGACATTGATAGGCCTCACTCTTATAGTCATAGTTCACCACTGCTTTTAAAATGACACGTGAACCTAAAACAAATTATGTGTGTCTGAATAATGAAAACTGTCACACGGTGTCAAAGCAAGTGGTGATCTGAGCACAACTGATGCATGGCAGTTTCTGCTAGCTGCAATTTCCTTTGGGATCAATAAGGTGTTATCTCATCTTATCTTATGAGCTTTAGTGAGTAGAAACAAGCAGCCACACACCAGTATGTTATTTACACATTATATTTAATGGATATGCCCCAGTTTGCCTCCATTTATATGTACATGCCATAGATCATACAGATGTTTGGATAGTGAGCCAATAAATAGAAAGTCTTCCACAAGCCTAAATGTTTGTTTACATAGGTAGTGTTTGAGGTCAAACAGCTCCCCCTACTGTCCTGAGCTTGAATCGCATGATGGTGTTTAAATAAAAACACCATCAAAAACGAAAGTAAGGCTAGTTGGAAACATTTCACTCAGTGCCATATATCCCAGGCATACTGTGCATTAGGGTAAGCAAAGATTAGAAAAGATTTCTCCTGCTTGTCCTAATAAGAAAGTAGAGACACTCTTCTGAAAATATGACTCGAAAGTAGAAGTCCTCTATATTTTTTCTCTCAAATTTATATTTGTCAAAATCTATAAATAATGTAATACTGTGCTATGTAATGTAATATATTGACAGCTATGTAATATAGCACTGTATGCTGTGTATTATAAAATGTTTGTGATAATAGCTCTATTATGGCCTCATCATATGGACCATTTCTTTAAACACTGGAGTGAAAAGATGTTGATGAAATCTTTGAAGAGCTGAGGGTCTGAGCGAACACAAGTGTCGACTCCTGTCAGCAGAATCTGCTCAGAAATGATTGTGACGTGACGTGTTTTCTTTTTCAATTTAGAAAATAATTGCACACAAAGCTGTTTATAACCTGCAGTAGTGAACAACATTAAGATGCTTAACATTTCAAAATCATATCATTCAATTTGCAGGGCTTTAGGTAGTAAACTACTCTCTTTTATGAAAGATACATACAATGTCATCACTTTACTCTGCTAGCTGGCTAGCATGCTAAAGGCTACACAGCAAACAACAACATAAAGAAAACTAGTAAAAAACAGCTCTACACCAATGTTAGTTACCAGAACAGATACTAGCTCACAAATGTCATGTATTTGTATCCTCACACTTCTCCAAAAAAGTATTGTATTGCAAATTTTGGGGTCAGGGCTATTCCTGCATTCTGCCTTTTCAACAGCAGGTGGTTGCTGGTGCACCAGGAGACCAGCTGTTCGACTTTATTTCTCTATCACCGTTGGATTAGAGATTTTCACAGCTGGTTTCTTGCAGACACAGTTACTGGTCTAGGGACTAAAGAGAAGTGGTGAGAACATGCAACCTTGTGGTACTCTAGTTCTGAGGGTCTGTAGGTGCAATGTATTTTCCAAGCCGCATCTGCTGTCTCTTATTTGTAGGGAAATCCATGATCCAACAGCAGATGGGATCTGATACAGACAGCTGGGACTGTTTGACCAGCTCTTGCATTGCGGCGTTGAAAACCAAGTAGTCCAACACAGGACTCTAACACAGGTTCCAAAACTGTCAAGATGCTGAAACATGCAGGGCCAAGTTGGCCACATCATCAACAGACCTGTTAGCTCTGTAACAGCAGGGGACCCAGCAGAGGGTTTGTAATAGTCTGCAAGTTGGCTTATGGACAGGAACCAGGCTTTCAACAAACTTCATGTCTACAGCGCTAAGGGCTACTGTCCTGCAGTCATTTACACCACGATCAGCAGGCAAGTGGCCCAAATACAAATTATTCACCAGCTCTGATTTTTTTGGGCTGTTCACACTACCTTTTAAATTAGAGTCATATCCAACACCAGTCTGAACAGATCACACTTCTAAATTGACTGGCATGCACAAAAGAACAGTGCTTCATATGACTTGCCCAGTGACCCAGTAGTTTCAGTTTTACCTTCACCAAGATCACAGGAGTGATTATAAAGTATAGCTGGGCTTATCACCCAGAAAGTATTTAAGTTTGCTGTAAAAAGGGTGTGTCACAACTTTTTGGCTCAAGTCTTTGTTTTCTTTTAACCGTGCTCTCGGGCTTTTAACGTGTTTTTGATGCTACAGCCCTGTTCTCTTATGGATATTTATTGATTAAGAGGTGCCTTCTGTTTTTTGTACTGAAACATCACTCCAAGTGTTTGAAGTCTTGGTAGCACAAGATAATTACAAATACTGAATAAGATTGTCATAAGAGTCGCATGAATTCAGTTTTAGCTGTACAGACACTGAAAATTAAATATGCATTTGCTTTCAATACCATGTCACACTGCCACACAAATAGCATGGCTGTGTCACATACACTACTGTGCAAAAGTCTCATTAGTATCGTTAGAAGGGTAGTAGATAAATACAATACATACTAGCATAAATATCTTATCTTAAAAGACGTAGATCATGTCTTGTAGGCCAGTTTGCCTCTTTTTATTTCAAGTGGAATTCTGTCTTTTCCTATGTTAATTCACTTTCCATATTGCCAGTTGACAGAGTGTGAATATTATTAGATTGCCGTGTCATTGACTTCTTCGTTATAATTGATGGTTTTTATTTGACTTAATTTTTATTTTATTTCATTTATCTATTTTTTTCCCCTAACTTTGGCGACTGGTGTTCACTTTGTTGTTGTTTTTTTTTATTCATGTTACTATTATTATTTAATGATTTTCTTCTTTAAAATAATGGGGATATTTGGGGGTGGGGCGGGGGGTGTTGTGTTTAAAAAAAAAGAAAAAGAAAAAATGTAAAGCAGAAGCAGTGACCAAAAATAATTATTGTGTTTCATGCCATTTTTCACTACTGTTCTCGCTTTGTAAATACAATATTTTTAAAAAAGGCAGTTTAAAGAAGAAAATTTAGTTCCAGACTTTGCAAGAATTTATTAAATTACTTTAATGAAGTACTCAAGTATTCAAACCAGTTATTAGATGATAACTGCAAATAATACTGGGTTGCCACAAGGAAAAGCTTGGAAAGGGTTAAATAACCACACAGGCATATGTATAACCACCACTTCCTGTATTAATTATTATTTTTAATATAATGTCCCCATGTGACTAAAACTTTTGCACAGTACCATATAAATGCATACTGTATACTGTATAAGTGCTGGATTTGGGATGCTTTTACCTGCTGTGTGAATGTAGCTGGAGCCCAGCAATACTGCTCTTTCGGGATTGGAATGATGGTTAAAGATTTAAAGCATGTAGGAAGAGAGCAAGGTTCCAGTGATGAGTAAAGATCTGTTGAAGTCTGGTGCTAAGTGGTCACAGCAGTGTTTTATGGTAGAAGGTTAGAGTAGGTCTTACTTGGAATAACACATATAAATAAATATGTTACCACATCTTCTACAGCAGAGGTCACTAATAGGCGAACTGTGGTCCGGGTCCGGACGCAGACATTGTCCAATGCGGACCCAAACCGATAAACCATTGAGAACAATTTAATTTTGACTTTTTATTTTAAGCGTTTTAACAGTATACAGGCTTTCTGGTGCAGTCAGAGCCATGTATTTGTACATGACTCACAGACCAATTGCGTACGTTGTAAGATCACCAAAGGCACTACTCAGCCAATGAGGTATGAAGCTAGAAGCAGCAGTCTGAGAATAAATAAAGACTGAGAATAAAGAGAGTCAGAGAATAAAGTGAGTCGGAGAAAGAATTAAGTGCTCTAATAAAGAGAAGTGGAGGTGAAAAGCGACAGTTTAAAGGGAACCCCGGCTGGTAACACTTGTAAGCCTTGATATGGTGTAATGACTCTAAATTGTTAAGAAGTGTGTGAAAAATCACAAAAGTAGCAGCTTAATTTATAAATTATTTCCATCATTTCTGACGCGCAAAGCCTGTTGGGTGGATGACGTCAAAAAAAAGCGCTAAACTTGCGGTTGGATAGAGTTAATGTTAGTTAGTTAACCTAGCTTAAAGAAAACCATGCCACATTGTTGGATGTTATATCCAGTGGAGAGGCAGAGGGAAGACAGATATTAGTCTAAACCGCTTTCACAAAGATAAACAAGGAGAATAGTTTGTGGAGCAGCGTGTGGACGAACACAGAGTCTTCAGTAGACCACCACTGGTGAGAGACGTGGCGGTTGCTGTTGGTTTTAAGCGGAGGCTAAAACACAATGCAGAGCCACAGTTTCCCCACACAGGACGTCCAAAAAACCCATATTATGGAGCGAGAACCGCGCGAAGAAACGTGAAAGGGAACATGCGCTGGATCCTGGCGTTACGCCAACAATGTTTACCGTTAGCGGCAGCTGCTTCCCCCTCGTTTGCGGATCAATGTGAAAGTACAGCCGTTGTAGTCAACATACTACTTTACTAATAAACAACTTGCGAAGCTAAGAGAAACTCCCGTTCAGCGGCGTGTGTTGTCTGCGCTGTTGTCAGAAATGTGTTCTGGCTCAATCTGCAAAGACTAAACAGTAGCAATGTTTAGCTAGCTGTGCTCAAGCGCGACGGCCGGTCACTGCGACCGTTTGACGTCACCACCCGCTGGGCACGTCAGTAGTTACGACAATGGCGACGTACGTGCAGCGGGATTTTACAGAAAATCTAATAAATCTGCAACCTTTTGTGATTTTCTAGAGTTATTTACTAGAGTTATTTCTAGAGTTAGAGTCATTACACCATATGGCTTACATGTGTTACCAGCCGGGGTTCCCTTTAATCAAGAATGGAGAGACATATGTTTATTCTTCCCACAGGCAGCTCCAAACCAACAGATCCAGATGTGAAATTTTAGACTGTTTCTATAAATAAACACTTTAAGAAACAATATTTTTCAAAAGCATTCTGTTTTTTAATGTAGTCATTGTTTTAACTTGAAGTGAGGAAAAAGACTTTTATTAGAAGTTTATAAATAATTAATTCAGTTCAGCATTTAAGCAGTAAATATAGTTAAAATATACTGAATGTTATTTGTAATTTGTTGGTCTTAAAATTGCTGATGACATAGAATGTTGATACTATGCTACTTCAATATATAGTATTAGCACTGCATTATAACACAAATTAGAAATAATGACGGTCCGGACCTTGACCTGAGGAAACTTCCTCTGACTGGACAGTACTGATTTCTAATCCAACACCCCTGCTCTACAGGGAGCATTTAAGCACACAAGTACAGTTTATTTGTTTCATTTATTTATTGGAAAATTTAAAATACACACACATTGGCCTGTGCAAAAGGTATGCTAGAGAGATTTGCTAGAGAAAGTATCATGTTTTGTTTATCCATGTTTTTTTTATTATTTTTACATAGAAAATTAACAAACTTTTGCCTCCAGGTAATTTCTAGACAAGTTATGTCACTTGGGCAGAAATCAGCACTGTATTTGAAGAAGGGGCACATATTTTCTATCATTTTTCTATCATTTTTCTATCTTTCTAAATCATTTGAATGCAGCAGCGGCCGTTTACATTGTGTAGAATTTTCATAATAAATGGACCTATTTAAATGCTCCTTAATAAAATAATCTGGTTCTTATCTCATCTTATTCTATAATCTATGTTGTTGCCCTATCTTGTAAAGCTGCCATTTTGGAGATGCTTATTTTTCTTTAGACAGCAACAATATACTCACAGACTGAAGTGAGCAGTTTATGCCAAAAGAAAGAAATTGTTTTTCTATTTTTCCTCCTGGAGGTGGAAGTGGGAAAGCAGTTTGTAGTCAGTTTGCAACATTAGATTAAAGAACTGAGATGAGAGAACACACCCACTAAATAATATCATGTGTTAAAACAGATATAATGTAAACACATTATTAGCTCTGGCTAATAAAACTGTCAGACTATGGTACAAACACCTGTTTTCCCCTGAAGTTGTTTAAATGTGTCCAGCAGCCAAAATGAATTCACAAGAGCGCTCTTCACTTGAGTAACTCCACTGTTCACGTCTATTTGAGGAATCTCTCCAGTCTGTGCAAAATGTCAGCAGCTGCTGATTATTGTCCTTTACTCCCACCTTAAAACTCTGTTAGTGTCTCAGTCCTTCCTGTGTCTTACAATCATGACCTTAATAAATGTTATGGTTACAAAAGCCACATCTGCAGCATATGATCAATTTTCATGGATAACAATTTAAACAGGCTTCTGTGCACTTACAAAAGAACAGGAACTGACTAACTCAGGGATGTGCACAGGCACTGGAGTGCTCGGTTAACCAGGCGGGGTGCCAGAATACGAATCACTTAGATGCCTAATAACTTCTCTACACTTTCTCTTTTGCTACTGCTTCTGTTCTACCCCAGCAAAATGCAGAGGAATGGCCGACAGGAAAGGAGCAGGGGGAACAGAGGAAATTAATAGAAACTGTGGAAATGGGATGACTGATTGAAATGTTATTAAATTTGTTATCAACTAATGATCAAATATGCCAATCACAACCTTTGCCTGAGCCTGCCTATTCATGTTTCTGTGTTTATTTTTATTTTATACCAAGTAAAAAATGCACAACACATATAATTATATAAACCTAAAGAAAACATGGAATCAAAAGTATAGTTCTATGTTTATCCATCCTCTTTGGGGGTGTCTGCAGTGATATCACTCTAAAATCTATAGTCTTGCTCAGTAGCAAAAAATGGTGAATCCTACGATTGACTCTGCTTTGGCATGTGTTTGAAGCCACTTCTTTTCCTGATGGAGCCCTGGAGTTTTTAGAAGTGGGTAATGGTCATTTTGATGGAACATGATGGGACAAGCAACTTATCTTTTAAATGATATGATATATGAAGAATTATAGTGACCTCCCACCTCTGTCAGAGTTCTATATTGATTTGTGTTACAGTGTGAGAAAAAGTGATTAGGGGAACATTTCATACACAGGGCAATAGTCAAAAGGGGTAGATGTCCTCTTCTGGTTGACAGCAGCTAGTAGAGTTAAGCAGTTCTCCTCAAGCGGTCACTTCCAGTGAGTAAAACTGTTAAAGTGTGGAATGAAGAAACTGATTCAGTGCTTCAGGACTGCTTTGACAGTACAAACTGGGATGTGTTTAGAACTGCTGCTGTGAGAGAGGATGGTTCTGTTGATCTAGAGGACTATGATTCTGGGGTAACTGGTTACATCAGCAGCTGCATTGAAACCATTGTCCCTTCAAAGCGCTGCATAAAGTACCCCAACCAAAAACCATGGATAAATGGTGAAGTTCGGTCCATGCTACGTGCTCGCCAGACTGCATTTCTCTCTGGCAACGCTGATGACTACAAAAGGTCTAGATACGACCTGCGTAGATCTATCAGAGAAGCTAAGAGACAGTACAGGCTGAAGCTGGAGGGCTACTACACCACAGCAGACTCCCGGCGCATGTGGCAAGGACTGCACCGTATCACCAACCATCAACAAACAAGCACGGCACTCACAACCAGCCATTCTGCATTGCCTGATGAGCTGAATGAGTTCTATGCTCGCTTCGATGTCTTCAACCTTGACCAACTGAAGGACATTGCGGCTAAGGAGAGCACACAGAACCCATCACTCATTGTAACAACAGTGGATGTGCGCAGGAACCTGATGAGAATCAACCCACGCAGAGCAGCAGGCCCAGACAACATCCCCGGGCGTGCGCTCAGGGTTTGCTCATCAGAACTGGCTGATGTGTTTGTAGACATATTCAATCTGTCACTCACGCAAGCTTTTGTGCCATCCTGTTTTAAGACCACCACCATCGTGCCCCTCCCAAAGAAAAGTAATGTGAGATGCCTAAATGACTATCGCCCTGTTGCACTCACTTCAATCGTGATGAAGTGCTTCGAGAGGATAGTCATGACTCACATCCAGAAGACCATTCCCAACACAATAGATCCTTTACAGTTCGCATACCGCCGGAACCGGTCTACAGACGACGCAATCAACGCTACTCTTCACAAAGCCCTCACACACCTGGAGGGCCAGGACACATGTCAGAATGCTCTTTATTGACTACAGTTCAGCATTCAACACGGTCATCCCACACAGACTCTCAGAAAAGCTCCTCACCCTCGGACTGACACCAGCCCTCTGCAACTGGGTGCTGAACTTTCTAACAGACAGACCCCAGTCAGTCAGAGTCGGCAGCTGCACATCCAGCACAAGAACAGTGAGCACAGGGGTCCCTCAAGGCTGTGTGCTGAGCCCCCTTCTGTACACGCTCTTCACATACGACTGCGTGGCCTCCCAGAACAACACCAGCATCATCAAATTTGCTGATGATACTACAGTCATTGGACTGATCACTGGTGGGGAAGAGACAGCGTACAGGAAGGAGGTGGCTGAGCTGGTGGCCTGGTGTCATGACAACAATCTTTCCTTGAATGCAGACAAGACCAAGGAAATGATTGTTGATCCAAGGAGGAAGCGAGAGCTACACACACCCCTGTACATAGGGGAGACTGAGGTAGAGAGGGTGAAAACCTTTAAGTTTCTTGGCATTCACATCAGTGAGGATCTCAGCTGGTCCCACAACACTCAGATCATCATCAGGAAGTCCCAGCAGCGACTGTACTTTCTGAGAAGGCTGAGAAAATTTGGTATGCCAACCAAAATTCTCAGCACCTTCTACAGGAGTATGATTGAGAGTTCTTACCAGCTCCATCATCGTCTGGTATGGAAACTCTACTGCTCAGGACAGAAAGGCTCTCCAGCGTGTGATCAAAACTGCACAGTCCATCTCAGGAGCAGCCTTCCCCTCACTACAGAATATCTACCACACCAGGGTCACCAGGAGGGCCCACAACATAATCAGGGACAGTACACACCCCCAGCACACACTCTTCACACGTTTACCTTCAGGCAGACGTTACAGGAGTGTGAAGTCCAGGACCACAAGACTGACAAACAGTTTCTACTCACAGGCCATCAGGCTTGTGAACACCTCACGCACTACCTCTCCAACCTCTCCTTTCTGAACTGGTTTTAACTGGTCTGATTTAAACTGCACCTTACACTCACTGTACTGTCAGAATACTGTTTACATTCACTACTCACACAAACATTATTGTTTACATTTGTTACTTGCAACTTGCACTTTATGGCTGCTGCTCTTCATACTTGCACATAAAAGCACACATAACTTTTATTTTTTATTCTTTAACTATAAAAATATTTTTATCTACTTCAACTTATATTGTTATACTTTGTATATTTTGTATATATATTTTTTTTATTTCTTTTATTTGTTATCTTATCTATTGGTGAATGGAGGAGCAGCAAAGTAAGAATTTCATTGTACAGTGTAACTGTCTGTTCTGCTGTACATATGACAATAAAACTCTTGAATTGAATCTTGAATCTTCCAGAGGAACCATCATGATGTACTCTTACTAGGCAATAAGTACCGTGACATAGCATGTTTTACCCCTAAAGTCCACTTTGATTTGTATATAAGCACCAGGCCCACTTGAAGAAGTAGGCCCAGACATGCTTCTGTTGTACTCAAGCACAGGATGCACTCAAGTGCAGGATGGTTCTGTTGGACTCGAGCACAGAACTTAAGCCCAAGCCTGCTTGAAGAGGTGGGCTCAGACACGGTTATGCTGGATTTGAGCACAGAACACATCTAGTTTGAACGCTAACCATGTCAGATCACAGAACTACAGCACATAAATGCTTTGTGACTGTCCCAGTAAACAAACATTGCAGCAAATGGATCACTCTGGTCACTCAGGATTACTCTGTGGCACCACACTGTAACTGCAGCACCATTTAAGGTGGAACAGAAAAAGAAGCTGGTAAAAATAAAGACTTGTATGATATCAGAGCTTTAGAGCTTAAAAAGTTCTATGGCTCTGAGGAAGGAGTTTTGGCAGGCTGTAGCTGTGTAGTACAAAAAAAGCAAACGTGTATAGTTGGCTCTTTTGTAATTGCAGTGTTCTCTGCAAAATGACATTATAACAGCTTTCATGGCCAAAAATGTCAAACCATTAATAACAAAAAACAACTTTTTAATAATACTCATCTCTGCTAGCGTCCATATGGAATTCTCAGACCATTTTAGACTAAACACAGACATTTGAAGCTTATCAAAGACACTCTGTGTTTTACTTCTGTATATTAGGATCTGTTTTTACCTTGTAGCAGTTTCACAGTGACTCTTTCAGTAGAGATCTCAGGTTTAGCGCTTCTGCTGCTATTTACCATTTTAATGCTTTGGCCTTTATCTTCAACTACGGAGATCCCAACCAATAGATCAGCTTATCTATAAGTACACTTGCAAAAAGGTTAATGAATCCAATGGAGTTACCTGGATTTTCTGCATGAGTTGCTAACAAAATGTGGTCTGATAGTTTTCACAGACGGGATAAGATTTAGGTGTTGATGTACAAAGCCCTTTCCCCTCTATACATAGCGTTGTGCATTAGTGCTAAAAACTTTTGTCTTGACTGCCCTGGAACGATTTCCCTGAAGCATTGTGGAAACGTCCAGGTGACAGACTGAAATGTTTTTTGGGCAGCAGAGGCTTATTTTTTGTTCAGTCTTATTGCAGTATGTACAGTGTTTTGAAGACCTGTTTCAACCTTGTGTTCTTTTTCACCTCTTTCAGAATTGTCCATTGTGCTTTTAGAGTGATCTTAACAGAACAGCCGCTCCTAGGGAGAGCAGTAACAGCCTGCAGACAGTTTGTCTTTCTGAGGGCTGATTTACACCCAGTACTTTAGCAATGGTTTTGTAGCCTTTTCCAGCTTCATGCATCTCTATAACATGTTTTCTGAGGTCTTTTGAAAGGTGCTTGCATAAAACCATGGTTCACACTACCCTTTACTGTAAAGAACTGATTTGTCAGCAACCAGACTTTGTGTGCTGCCTTTATGTAATGAGCAAAGCACCATTTGCCAGAGAAATCATTAACACAGAGGTTCACTTACCTTAACTAGTCTAAACTATGGCTGTTACTCAATGTGCTCAATGAAAATTAGAACTGTTTGGGTGTTATTAGTTTAGTTAGACTGTGTTTGTCTATAATTGTGGCCTACATAACAAACAAACCACAAGTAGTAATTGCAGAAATCCAGGTGAAATTAAAAGGCTTCTCTTACTTTTTCTTGCATAGATACCATGAAGAAAACTACTTCTGATTGGCCAGGTTTCCACTTTGCATTCATAGAATTTAACCCTTTTGTTTTCACCCAGAATTTAAAAATGACTTACATGAAAAAAATCTGTATTTCCCAAAAATCATCAGCACTTCTTTATATGCAGTTGTTTTGAGCTTTCCTCTATCTCTTCAAGGAATTCATTATATTCAAACCTTTCTCTTCCTCTTTGTCCCTAAATTAGGGCCCACAGGCGTTCTTCCAGGAGCTCTGCTGCAGATTAAGGAGCAACCTGGTAAAAAAAATCTACATATTCCCACCAGTGTGTCAAATTGTGGTGTAAACTATTGATTGTCCTAACTGGCAAGAATATGCACATATTTTAGTAACCATCTGCTCTTTAACCTGCAACAGAACACCTAAAAGAATGCGGTCAATACCCTTGCCAAAAGCTTTCCTTCATAAATCCTGAAGTACATCTGCATTTTAAATTGTTTACTGTAGATAACCCTGTTTTCCTCATTACCTTCCCTCTAGCGTAAAGAGTGTTACAGATCTACTGGCTGGAAAAATCCTACAGTGATTGATAAAAATGCTGTTATTTAAATTTAAACCTTGACCACTGGGTGGCACCAAAGCTCATGCTAGGGATCAGGCAGGTCGGTAAGCGGTGACTAACCCTGCTCAGAGTTATTCTTCCCTCAGAATTTTATCAGAATCAGAATTGGTTTTACTGGTTTTATCAGGAATTTGTCTTGGCAGTACAGTAGCTCACCTCCAGGGCCTACTCCATGGAAAACATTTGCTGGAAAACCTTGTTCAAAGTGGTTTCATGTAAAATTATTCATTGTTGAGAAGCTTACTGACTCAGATTTCTTTTGAGTAATAGGTGGTAATAGAAACCAGGAGTCAGTTCCCATGTCTACAACTCAGTAATAGCCTTTTTATATGGTAAAAATGATTTACTCACGTTTTCTGAGTATTTATATGTAACGATAATGATAGTAAAAAAAGTGGGAGGTCTTTGGGGTTTCGTTTTCTAAATAACACTCTGCATCTCTGCATATATCACGTATATGCTACATTGAGCCCTTACATATAAAAATATTTATGTTCATATAATAATATAATAATAAATTGCGTGTTATTTTATAAGAAACCAGAAACAAGCTCCACGTTGCTAGTGTACAGTTAAAATACTGAAGGCCATCTTCACAGATTGTGTTATTAGTTCTTCATTAATGGTCAGTCTTTGACCACATAGCTGCTCTTGGGTGAATAGCTGTTTTCTGGTAAAGTGAACATTAAATGTACACAGATTACAAACCCATAGCACACTGAAAGTCTAAAGGAAATGATACTGAATGATAGATGCTGTGCAGATTTTGTATATTGCTGTATTATTAATAACAGTATTAACGTCTCCATATAATGCAGACTGTCTCTGAGTAGTTTATATCTTGTGAAAGGAATTTCTTTCTGTGACTTTCAAACCTTCTTGTTTAATCATTATCACAACCAACACTTTCCCTGCTAACGTTACTGGTGCTAGACAGAGACAGAGCAGTGGGGAAAGTTATGACTGGAGATACACACTTCAGGAAGGATGTAGTGTGGATGACCACTACAGTGCTGGTTGCCTCTACAGACCAATCTGTCTCCAGTCAGGAGAAAGGAGGAAATTCTTCAGTTCAGACAGGTGGCTGCTTACCAGAGAACAACTCTAGGGCAGGTATTCTAGTGATCTGTGAATCTCCAGTGGGGGAACTCATCACTGTGATAGTGACTGCCTACAGGCTGTAACTAAAGTCATTCAGAGAGAACAAGTTTTACTATCTCTCCCTCTGTTTATTTTGTCTCTCTTTCTCTAGGGCTACCTTTCTCACTCTCTCTGTTCCTCTTACTATCTATCTTTCCCTCTCTCTGTTTCTCTAGTTCTCTCTCTCTCTCTCTCTCTCTCTCTCTCTCTCTCTCTCTCTCTCTCTCTCTCTCTCTCTGTGTCTATCACACTCCCCTTCTATTATATCATTTTTTTCTGGCTAGCTCTCTGTTCTCTTTCTGCATCTGTCTGTCTCTCTCTCTCTAACACACACACATTGGCTATTTCTCTGTCTGGTTCTCTGGTTCTCTCTCTCTCTATCCCTTTTTCTTCTTGTCCTTCTTGCTCTCTTACTGGTTATCTGGCTACAAACATCAGCAAATTGTTAGGAATTGGGAGGTTCTCATATACATATCAATGACATATAAGTTCAGTAGTTATAAAAGTGAGTAGCTGAACTGGGGCCCACACACAGGTTCCTGAGACTTGTGTAATGTTACAATCTTTCTTCATTCAGTGTAGCGTCACTGTCAGAGAAACACGCCAGTGTGTTGCCCACTTTTCTCTTCTGGTCCAAGTGGAGAACTGCCCTTAGCGACCCGAGGCGCATGAGTCTCTCTCTGGCTGCCGGAGCTGGGACAAACTGCCTTAGACACGCTGGTCTAAGACGGTGCTGGAGAGAAAGCTATTCTGGCTCTGGCTGCAGAGCAGCAGTAATACATTCTCTGAATGTGACTCACTGTATTTGGCCATATACTGTTACCCCTAGTACGCGTTGTTTAAACATTCTTTGAGGGTAATTATGAGTGTTTCTAAGGGATACTTACGAACCCTGTACAATGGGTTGTGTTTGTGTAGTTTGCGCAAAAAACTATTGTAAATGTTTTAAATGGCTTGTCTATGTCCAGTTTCCGTGTCACTTTCCAGAAGAGTTGCGGCGCTGGACCGTGGCTTACTATGCAAACTGCTGCAGCTGCAGTTTCTGCAGATAGAATAGTATCATGTAATGTTCAGAAATGCTTTGCAGGGACCTTGTACTGAGTAATATGTCCTAAATGAGAGAAAAGGATTAGCTCATAAAGCCCATTTCAATTTCTACCTTTCATAATACCTTTTATTTTAAAGTTTATCATTTTTCTAAATGGTCATATCATCCATTTTCCAAAGTTATTCCATGTGTAGTACTATAAATGCAAATTCTTTCACACCTGTATAAAGAGACGTTCATTAAGTCTCTATTCTGCTTTCAGATTGCAAAGATGTTGCTGTATTAGTTTTGTTCATTTAGAGAAATGAACCACAAACCATTTGGTGCCATTTAATTTCTCTCATAAATGTGTGTCATCAAACAGTCTCTACACCTAACCAACAGAATCAGGCAAATAGAGTTTAGCAGGAATAAATATCACTTTCTTTTTAAATAAATGAGTTTGATGTAGCATGTAAACACTGTCAAAATTTCAAAGCTTGCCCATTGTGTCCCATCAATACTGTCCATATATGGCAACTAAGCTGTAGAGGCCCATTTTAAGTTAATTGTTTTTGTGAAAACAAATGCATTTACATACAATTGCCTTTCCAGTCTAATATAGTTTAGCCCATTCATTCATGCTGAAGTTAGAAGCAGACTTCGACTGATGGAGAGTGAAAAAGGTGATAAGTTTAGAAAAAATAATCTGTAAGTTCTGAAGCAACATCACCAGCCAGAATTTCTACAAAAATGGCAACACGCTGAAATGTGAATACAGGCATTAAAACTTTCTCTGATGGCCTCAGACCTGTCACTTGGAGTGGCCATTATAGTGCCCACCTTTTTTGTATGTACTTCACCTCAAATTCGCCTCCAGCTTTAGCAAAGTTCAGTTCCAAAACACAAAGCCATAACAAGTTTCAATATAAAAAACATATTTAAAATAAGCACAAAAAAAGGGCCAGCTCTGAAACTCGCATTTCACCGGGAGCGACACCTTCAACATGATTGACAAGAGGTTCGAACACGCCAGCAGTGCTACTTCTTCATCCTCTCGTGTTGAACTGATTGCAGATATGAAGCTACAGTCACTCACTGTCACCTTTTAGAGAAACAAAGAATTTAACTAATAATTACAGATAGGATGAAAAATGCTGAAAACGGCTGTTCCCCTCAAATACCAAACCCCCTCCACCCCTTCAACCGTCACCTTCCAAAAAACTGAAATTGGTATTACAAGACAGGATGGGCATCAGGTAACTTCAGCAGATATTTCTTTGATACACTGCCAACACTTATATCTTCACATTTTGCTAATAACTTTAATTTTGGGATTTTTTTAAACTTTTTATTTGGATTACTTGGATTAAAATGATTTACAATGTTTCTCAAAGCCTAGCCTAATTTACATTAGCTGAATGGCATTATCTTGTTATTGCAAATAAATGTATTGACACAACAGTATCTAAGTGTAACTCAGAAAACACATCACGTTGTCACTACGCTGTCTACTTTCCTACAATGTTGCTACAACGTTGTCAAAAAGTGTTTTTTACGTTGACTGAACATGTTGTCACAACGTCATTATTAAATAACGCTTAAGGATTCCAGGAGCTTGTGACAACTGAATTACAACGTTGCCACAACGTTGTCATAACTTTCTGAGGAATTTTATTTCAACGTTGTGACACTACACTAAAACAATAACAACGTAACTGTGTTTGAAGAAAAGTAGATAAATGTGACGTTTGGCGAACACCTGCGTTTGCGGTTAATAAGATCAAAGTCTAGAAGAAGAAGTTCTGGTCATAGAAATACAAAAAAGCTTGTTCTTGTAGTTTATCGGTGGCCTCAGTTTCCCCCTTCCTGGAGGGACGAAATCCCCGCTTCTGTATGACGTTATCACTGTTGACCAATCAAACCGTTTGTTTGGCTCTCGTCGACGAGCTCATCACTCTGTCCGTTTCGGAATCCCGCGACGCTATTGGCTGAGACCGGCGTCAATCTTCGGATTATCTGCTTCGTGGTAGGTTGGCACCGAAAGAGAGGACGGACGCGTCTCAAACGGCCCACTGCTCCCTTTGTAGTGTACTGCGTTTGTCGTAAGATAACGGCTTCCACATCCAAGCGAGCACTTAAAGGCCTTGTGGGAGCAGTTTGGGATTGGTCCCGAGGGCTGATCCGTTTAAAACGCCCAGGCGAGGATTCCTCCGTTACGGCGTTTTGTCTCCGGCCGTCCTCCCTCCTCCCCCCTGAAGCAGCGTGACGTTGCCGTGAGAGGTGAACAGGTTTCGGCTCGCTGTAGATATTCATACACATATTTCCCCTCAGACACGCGGCGTTGTAATCAAGTGAAGTGGGATGCGGGTGGGTCGCTGTCGCTGTTGTTTGTGTTGTTAGCTGAAAGCGGCGCCCGCGGTTCTGCAAAAAACGGCTGCCGTGTCGATATGTGATTAACAGGGGCGATTACGGCGCGTCTGATTTTAGCCTCCCTGCCTCGACAGCAACGAACATTTTTTTTTCTAGTTTTTGCGCTGTGGATTTGGACGTGCAGAAAACATGGGACTGCCCGCTTTGGAGTTCAGCGACTGCTATCTGGACAGCCCGCAGTTCCGAGAGAGGCTCAAGTCTCACGAGCTGGAGCTGGACAAAACGAACAAGTTCATCAAGGAGCTCATCAAGGACGGCAAGGCGCTCATTCAAGCCTTGAAAAGTAAGAGCATCTCCGTGTTGTTGTAGACAGCGTGCGGGGGCAGGTTCCACACACGAGTTAGCAAATGTTACAGTAAACGGATGCACTATGGTTTGTGGACTGGCTTTACAGTTAGAATTATTCATCAGCGGTTAAGCAGTTCAAGACCACCGCTATGCCAGAGGAGACACTGCCTGCTGCTTGTCCTGTATACGCTTGCAACGGTGTCCCCTCGCTGATTGCTACTGTTCTTTAAAGTGCTGGCTTTTTTGTGCAAATACACATAATTACAGTCCACATGCCTGAAAAATGGCATCACTTTTGGCACGTGCTTGCAATGTATTGGTGACAAGGTCGCTGGGGTCCACTCAGACTAAGCTCACCCTGTGACCCACGGTTTTTTTGCCATCATTGCCTGAAATTTCCACTCCACTCCTCATTACCTTTTCAAAACAAACACACTGACCGGATAAAAAACCTTCTAAAAACTGTTTCCACTAGGGCTATAATCACAATGTATTGGAGGTTACACGCCCCCTTCTAGTACTGTTATATGCTCAAAATGCCTATATGCAATATATTGATATAAAACATACATTTATATATTTGTTTATTTTTACTCACTAACTTTATGTAATGTTAGGATCTGTCAGTGCATTCATCAGTTGGTATCATCATATCAGCACTTTACTTCAACAGTCTTTGCAGTATCTCTGGACTTGAAATGAAAAGGTAACGTTAATGTCATAACACCCACCCTGGAGTAGATCTGGTTCCCCCAGATGTTAATTTCACAGCCCACATCACAGGAGGTTATTACGCAAAGTGGTTGTGGATCTGTTGCCTGATGCATGAGACTTTGATTTAGTTTGATTTATGCTGGGCTTTATATGCTAAAATAGTCCCCACAGACTATTAGTCTGATTTACGACTATTATACCATCATCAACGTTACATATAAAAACAGTGTAGGCTCACTGGTCAATTTTGGATAGGAAATATGATCCTATATCTGCTCTGTAGACATTGTGACCTCTCGTTCCCATCATCACCACGGTAAAGAAATCCCTCCACAGTGCACCAATTCATATCAGACCACTCATCAACCATTAAATTTTACAGAATGTTCAGATCTGGTTTCCCCTCAGACTGTCATCTGCAGTTGTATTGCACTTTCAGACAGTCTGTGTTCAGTCACACTCTGTTGAGGTTTTGCTTTGACTTCACAGAGTGAAGAGGTGTAGCAGGCCTCATCGCTGAGGTTGGGCTGTGTGAAGTTGGCAGGAATTGCTGCAACCAAAGTTGCTGTTTGGGCAAGTCCCCGGTCTGCTGACTTCACGAGAAGTTTTGTTGCAACAGCGTTGAAAACGATAATGCGTTAATGCTTCCCAGGCATATGAGGCCACAGGACCCACTGGAAGACTCCCACCATTTATACAAGGTGGGGGCCCTGTTTGACTGAGCCGCCTCTGTCATTCGGTCAAGAGCTTTCACTCTGTCAGCTATGCAATAGCTCAAACGTTGACTTGACTTTACAGAACGTAAACACCAACAGGCATTCACGGCTTGTAAACACACGAAGGGGCCTGTCATTTTTCCTCACAATAAAAGGCTTACGTCTTGAAACGTGTTAATTATGCTCAGAGATTCAGATTGCGGATTCTGTAATTTCACCCAGCTGGGTTGTGGTCTTTGCAGCAATATTTTGCTTGATGTTAAAAGACACGCGGTGAGATAAGATTGGTTATCCAGTAGCTGTGGAGATGTTGGGTCTGACTCGTGATGTGGCAACACCCAAGTTATAACCAGACGGCGAGCGTATCATTTTGTTCTTAAATTGGATCAGTTTTTAGGGTATAATTCTGACACGTTGTCAGTTTGAGGCTGGACAAAGTGATTTTAAAGGTACACCATTGAAACTAGAAGTTATAGCAACCCAGTGAGCTACGAGACTAGTAACTGACAAGTAATAAGACATTTACTAGTCCAATGTTCATATAAAGTACTGTATCTTAATTTTTCAGCATTAAAAAAGGGATAAGATTTATTTAACAGAAAGGTTTTATACAGCAACTCAATATAATACCCTTTTGTTTATGTTTTTGTCCTTTCTTAGGAGACCTGCTTTTAGTTTCTCAAAAATTCAGTCTTAGGACTTGTTTGCATTTTCTATTTTCCACAATCCAAATAAATCTTAAGGCCTGGACCCTGTGGTGGTCAGTCAATAGTTGTGAGAACATCTTTGCATAATTTATTTATTTTTTGCCTGTTTCCTTTTCTCAGCAATGGCTTCTTGACCCCTACACAGTCTCTTAGACCTATAATGTTGAGTTGTCTTCTCACAGTGGAAGGTTGGAAAGAAGCACCATTAGATGTTTTGGGATCTCAAGCAAGAGTGGAGCTTAATTTTTCTCCTCTCTCTGAAGATGAAAGTTTAATTGACGAGGACAGTTTTGTGGTCTAGCAGGTCTTGCATGGTTGTCAGGAGTCACATTTTCTCTGTATCTTTTAATCATTTTTGGTCTCCGCTTTTGGAAACTCTTATTTTTTCCATTTATTTTTCTTTTAGTTTCTCCTGCCTTTTATAAGTGGGCTCTCTTGCACAGTACTGTGTGTCTCTCATGCAATTTAACTTAACTTCTCTTTAATGAATTTAGACTTTGGTTTGACAGGTTCGTGCGGTTCGTTTGCCACATCCTAGCGACAGGGCAGAACTTGTTTGGTAACTGATCACATTTCAGTGCGTCTGGTGGTACTTATTCTCGCTATAAACCCATAACCTTAAGATATGTAACTTTGGCTCAGGGTGTAATATAAGAAGTTAATTACGAAGACATGCTAAACTTTAACTAGATAAAATACTACTAGAGCTTGTTGTTGTTAAAGATTGTGCCTTTTTACCCCCTTTTCCTTGGATCCTAGTCTCAACCTCCTATGTCTCAACTGCAGTTGAAAATAAAGTAGAAAATCTGTAGAACATGATGTTACACAGACAAAATCTCTCATCCTCATCTCTCCTGTCTTTCTTTCAGTGACTCACTACTACTTTCTTTTCACTTTCACTACTTGAAGCTGGTTGACTCATTGGGGAATGCCTGTGGAGAATTTCTTTATTCCCCAGCCATGTTTATCATGAGTGGCTGGACCAATTCACTCCACCTCCACCTGTCACTTGACTTGATGGATTGGCCCTGAGCTGGCCAGGACATAGGAGTGTGACTAATTCTTATTATTATTATTATAGTTGTTGTTATGGTGCTATCAGGTCAGTTTTGGCTCCTGGTGGTCACAGGGATACTATTTTTCCAGAATGTCTTGTCTTCTGTTTGGGGCTTCTTAGTGGCTTGTTCACAACATCTGTGGTTGTGTCCATCGGTCCTATGCTAGCCGTCCTCTTTCTCTTTTACCTTAACCTGTTCTAAGTATAATCATCTTTTCTAATGATCTGGTTCTTCTCATAACATCCCCTAAATAATTTTAACAGACAAACTGGTCATGACTGGGGGGAAAGTGAGCTTGAGGTCAGTGGACAATTTTTTCTGTCTATAACATGGTAACAACTGTGCTATTTCAAAGTAGATAATTTTGTATATGAATGAAAGAGGCTGTACTCTTAGCACCTTAACCAATCTCAGATGCTAGAGATGAGTTTCCTACGATGGTTGGATGCATGAAAGCATTCACATGGTCTACCAAATCGGTCATACGGGCGTCTTAATACACTTAGCCCATGATTTGAATGGAGAAAATGGATGACTCTGTTGATGTTGCCCAGCTTGGTAATGACACTAGTGGCAGTAGTAAGTTGATTGCTGCTGATCATTAGAAAACGCTGATGTTTAAAAATGCAGTTGCATTAGATGCCAAAGTTTTGCATTGTATTATGATTTCACACTGCATTGTTACACCTCTAATAGATGCTTTTATTCACAAATAATGCAGACAAATCTTCAAACAGCTTATGTTTCAAGATTCACTATTAAAATGATACTGAATGTTGCTGCTCTCCAAAATGGCAAGGAGAGGGGAACAACCTACTTCCCCTTTAATGTCAGTCAATGGAACTAGATTTGTTTTATTTTGGAACATTTCTATTGGTCCATTTATCATTACATTTTCACACAATGTAAATGGCAGCTGCTGCATTCAAATGATATAGAAAAATAAAAGTAGACCAAAATAAAGATACATGTTTTTCTTTGGACAGCGACGATATGCAAGTGATATTGGGAATGCAACATAAAGCAGTAGAATTCTAAAATAGCTATGCGTTCTGAAGCAGAAGCTCTTTGGCCTTGCTTGTGGCTTTGTTTAAGATAGATTCATACAAAGCATAAAGTACGGGTATCTTTAAACGCATGATCGAACAGTGTGCACTGATAGAATTCTCTTGCCGATAACATGCTGCTGCTATAATAATGTGTGAAAATCAATTCACATTCTTTAGAGAGCTTTCAATGAAAGCACTGTATGCTGTACATTGCATGACTGGGGCTTGGGTATCTGTTCCAGCTGTGCCTCTTGCTGTGGCTTGCTGGGACTCTATGGGGAAGATGGCTGTGGATTATTTGAGTATGGGTATATGGACCTTCTCTGCTTCTCTTCTTACGGTATGAATTGCAAATAGAAACAGAACATGCAGTAGGACCATGCAGCTCCTGGTATATAGATAGATTTTTTTCTCTCTCTTAAAGAATGCTAAGCATTTAAAGGTGCGGGATGCAGAACTGTGTCAATGTACAATATAGTGTATGAAATGCTAGGTGTGTTGTAATGTATATGATGTGGTTGTTAGCTTAGTTTCCTCACAAGGCCTGTATGAAGTGAACAGGATGTTTTGAAACTTGTTTGTGTTTGAAACTGTGTCTGTTATGAATTGTGCTGTTTGTCTTGCATAAAGCTGTAAAAAGTGAAATCTTGTGTTGCACTGCCATATCAGGTTATTGTAAAGTCAAAAAGAGTGGGCCTAGTTGTGGTGGATGAAGCTTGATTTTATGCTGCATCCTAAGAGGAGACCTGTGTAGCCTTAGGGAGCACAGAGCTTCTTCAGCCTTCCAGAGTTATTAGTGAACAAAGAGAGAACCATGTTACACTATTGTATGTGCATTTGTGTATGTTGCATTAGCGCTTTATAAGGAGTGCAGCTGAAAGTAGGGCAACCCCAAGCTTGATCATTGTTGTAGCTCTTTAATCTTAGCTCTCTGATGTCTGGCTGTGATTTATGATGACAGACATGCTGTTTTCTTTAAGCAGGCAGCAGACACATCATATGGAGCATGCACAAACTCAGATTATCTGTCGTAGGATTACTCCATGTCCACTCCTCTTATGGCGTTTGTGTCGGTTTTGTGGGTTTGTTCTAGTCATATTTCATTCATATTTCATTGGGCTGTTTTTGCTGCTTAGTTTACATATATGGACAGTAGACATTTGTAATAAGAAGCATATCGTTGCTGTCTATAGAAAAACATTTATCTTTATAGTAGAGGCCAGAAATAGTCTTTACTTTTAATGTAAACAAATGTTAGCAGAAATTTTTCCAAGCTGTTTTGGAGCATTTCTATTGGTCCATCCATCAAAAATTTGACACAGTGTAATGTAGAAAAATAAATATAGACAAAAATGGAGAAACTTTTTTCTTTGGAAACCAAAGATATTATTGATTTGTTTTTGATGTGTATGATGGGTAACAATAAAATTAGACTGAAGAGGAAAACATATTAATTCAATTTGTGTGGCTAATAAAATAAAAGTCTATGAATTCTGCTTCGTTCCTTCTCACCACAGACGTTGGTAGAGTGAGGAGCACCCCACTACGTTCGACACAGATGTGGCAACAGCTTTGAGATTAAAAGGCAGAAACAGGCGCTTTGCATTAAAGGCTCACTATGAGAGTCAGACCAATGTACTGGTTGCATATGATTTTTATTCACATCAGCAAAACATTTTAGGTCATGGCATCAGCAGGATTCTAACATGTGCTCTCCTGATAATGGGTCCTGATGTTGACTGGTTGTGCCATTTGAAAAATGAGTTACCCGCTTTTAACTGTTTGACAATAAAATAAACCGAGCTCATAAATTTAAATAACATCATCATGGGTAAAATACTACGTTAATGCATTCATGTTAATGTTTAACTTTAAGCGTAAGGAAAGCGTTTTATAACTGACAGTCATATTTTACAATTAACAGTTAACAGCTGACAGTCATTTCAATCGCTAAACCAACTAAACAAATCTGTCAAATCTATGCATGTATATTGAAAACCATGTAGGCTGACATCCATCCATCCATTATCTTCTGTTTTATCCCGCTAGTTGGGGTCATGGGGGGCTGAAGGCAATCCCAGTGTCATTGGGCGAAGGCAGGGCACACCATGGACAGGTCGCCTGTCCATCGCATGGCCAATGTACACTCACACACACACTCACACCTATGGGCAGTTTAGAGTGAGCGATCATCCTAACACGCACATGTTTAAACTGTTAGAGGAAACCAGAGTACCTGGAGGAAACCCATTCAAGCACGGGGAGAACATGCAGACTCCACTCAGAACGACCTGGACCAGGAATCCAACCCGGATCGTCTTGCTGTGAGGCGACAGTGCTTAGGCTGACATTATTGGGGAATGTAGCTTCTTCAAAAAGAATTTCACAGATTTTTCCAAATAAATTTATGATTCTACAGGTAGTCATTCACAGAATCCAGGCATCCAAAATGTTTATTGTCTGTAACAGGTACACGGTAAAACAGTTACTGTAAATAATACTGAAAATAATTGTATATAAATTGTAATAATGTAAATGTTTGTGTTTGTGTTATATGATTAATTACCATAAATATACATACATTGTGCTGTCTGGTATGTTATTGTAGACCAGTGAACCAAGTTTTTTCCAGGATTATTATAATAAAATAATTATAATAAAATATTATTATAATTATTTATATTATAATATTATTATTATAATAAAATAATTATGAATACGCTGACTGATGCCTAAAACCCAATAATTGATTTTTTTGTTAAATGAATTCAGTGAATTAGATAATAATTAATTAATCATGGAAACACATATGCAGGGCATTGTGAGGCAAATAAGTAATTTTCAGATTGACCACTATTTTCCCATCATCAGCATTACATATAAAAGCCCAACAGACGTGCAACATACTGAACAGATCAGACAAGCTCACTGACCATTTAACAAGTATTTACCTAGAGGACAAATGAAACAGGAATACAATAAATTGAATAGAGAATAAAAGAGAATAACAAAGAGGAGCTCCAAGTTTCTCACCAATAAACCATTTTACATAAAACCTCTCTGAATTATTTTGATCTTAATGACTGAATTATGCAAAAAATCGGCTAAATTGATGGCATTCTCCTTTTAATTGCTGATGGTATTACCCGCAAATCATTTAAGTTTGTTGGTCCTGTCCAGCTGTGCCTGTATTTGCATAGTAATTATACAGTCATTCATTCTTAAAGATATTAGGTATTAGATAAAGGTATTATCGCAGATGCAGTTGTTATGCCACTGACTCCTTTGGTCCTGTGTTCCAGCTCCATTAATATGTTCATCATACCCCCTCTCTGAAATCTAGCTGCCCCCTGGACTGCTCATTGAAATTCAGAGTCATTAACTCAAGCACACTGGCCGAATATGAATGTGCATAGTTCCAAAGCGGTGGAATTCCATCATGCAGGCCATGCATAGCTTGACCCAAATGTTATTAATGGAACATTTCAAGCTATATAATACACTTCCACATTACTCCCCAGCCATAGGCATGCACTTGATTTTAATAGGATAATTAAGACGGCATGGGATTAAAAAAGGAAGACTGCGAGTGAGAAGAAGAAAGTTGCTACAGCCCTGTGTGCTGCCTCTCGCGCTGTTATGCCAGTAGTCTCCATCTGGAAAAAGTATGCAGCTGAGTCTATGCATTTCAAAACCAGGCCTGCCCTGTCCCCTGCACAACCAGGAAAAAGGAAATGGGGTTCACTTGCTCAGCACGGAGGCATTCTTTTTAGGGGCTGACTTCTGAACTTGGCACCATTCAAGGGAGCAACAAGAGCCTAAAGTGGGAAATTTCTGCCAGATAGTTAAAAAGACTGCCTGAAGAACTCTTCTCTAGGCCTCTAAAGAATGTCCAGTGCCAAAAAACTGAGAAGAGGAGACGACTACCTTTTCACCAAGTCTGACATGTACTGCTGTTTGGCTCCAGGCAGCAATCTTTGGGAAGGTGCTGCGTTCTTGTGTCTTCATGTTATGAAATGAAATCTTCAGCTAGAAGGGAATTGGGAAAGGAATGCTCTAATGCATGCTCAAGGGTTCGTCCCACACACATGCTTGGAGTTGTGTCGTTCAAGTTCACACACATGCACACGCGCATTCATACGCACAGACTTCCTCAATCTCCCTTTTGCTGCCTTCCTTGACCTGGTCAGGACTTCCTGTTTTATTTCATATCTGATGTTTTCAATCTTGTCTGCAAAGGGCTGGTGTGGAAACTGCGGCCTCGTGTTTGTTAAAGAGAGACTTAAAGAGAACATCTTCACTGTGGAATATGCATTATGATGTGATTGTTTCATTATATAAAAAGAAGACTGGTCATATTACAGACCTTATTATAGAGTTGTGAGCAGTGATACCAACAGGACAGGCGCGTTGTCTCTTCAGTGAAGCATTAACTGTGGATGCAGCCATTCCCTAGCAGCTACCAGCCAGAAACGGAGATGTCTGAGTACTTCCTTGCAACCTAAAAAGTGGCATTATGTAAGATTTTTGCTCCACTTTATACATCTTTATGAATAAATGTGACATACACAGGCTCAGTGAGTAGCTTTTAGAGAAGAAGTAGTTGTATTGGTATTAATATTGACCAAACCTCAAGGTTTCAATATCTGTGTCGGTGTTGAGGAAAAAAGAGGGATGTCATGTCGTCCTTTTAGATACGACTTCCTTCTGTGATAAGGAGAAGGCTGCCCCTTCACAGCACTGTCTCTCTGGTCTTGGTGGAGCTCAGGTTAGAGTGTGAAAGGTGTTGACTCAGGGACTCCTGCAGATTTGGCTGGTATAATGTGACAGTAGGTTTTAATTATGGCAGGAGCTGCAGTGGTTAAGGGTCAGGCAGGGGCAATTGCAGTTTCGAATCCAGCGGTGAAACTAATCCAGCTTTCCTGAACTTCTGTGTGGAGGTGCTGCTGCTAGTGCTCGGTTCCACATGAACTTGATTCTCTTCTTTTAGTGTGGCTCGCCATGTCATAAAAGATTATGACCCAACCGTAGGAGAGAGTGCAAAGCTAGCTGAGATGTTTTCTTGGACACCAGTGCGACTCTGTGTCCTCATTTGTATCCACTTGGAAGTAGTCAGTCCAGAAAAGTAAAAGCCACTACCTGAACAGGAAATTGTTTCAGGAGGTTCACTGGGTTTAAAGGCATAAAACATCATGATGCCTTTTGGAGTCCCAGTGAGAGAGGCTTGCCATTCAAACCAAATCAGTATTCCTGCAGTTTTCACAGAAAGTTAGACCATGATGTTAGCTGAATGCAAAACCAAGCACCATGCAATTTGCTTATTATTATGCAAGCAAAATACAAACACCAGCAAACAACACGGGAATGTCCCAGCAGTGAAATGCATCATGCATCACTGTTAATAAAAGGGTTTTGCTGCTCTAACAGCTTCTACTCTTCTGAGAAAACCTTTCATTAGATGTTGGAAAATTGCTGTGAGGATCTGATTGCATTCAGCTACAAGAGCATTAGTGAGATCAGGTACTGATGCCAGATGATAACTTCTGGATCACAACACCACTCCAGCTCACCCCTACTGCTTCTACTGCTGCTGCTCCATAGCCCACTGCCTGAGGGCTGTATACCCGTCTAGCCAACACTTAGCAATGGGCATCTTAGGCCCATGTGGATGCTTAAAAGCATCTTACTCTGTAAGCAGTGCTTTTATGTGGATTTGGGTTTGCTGAAACCAAATTTACTTGATTTTTCTACTCCCAAGCTAACATTGCTAACAAACTCTGGAAGTTGGTCACACTGACTAGTCACACACAGTCATTTCGAAGCAAATATTTGATGATGTTGCTATGTATTTGTGGAAATAATTTGGGTGACAATTGATTTCCAGTGTGTCTTACCACAGTTAGCATAGCAGCTCTATTTTAAAAAAATAAAAATCATGTAAATTGTATGTTTTCTCTTACTGTTCCTGTAAAGTAGCTGAATGGTTGACTTTTGGTATGCATGTAGTTTATCAGATTATAACACTATTATACAATATTAATTTCTTCAGCTTCTGCGGTCTCCTCAGAGTTTTTTTAAATTATTCATTATATACCTTGAATTATTCAGTGACTGCTGTTTAAGATATTATGGGCTTTTGAGAGTAAGAATTGAAGTGCCAGCCTGTAAACGATCCCTTAGGCTTTTAGGGTTGAGTCGAACTTACAACAATGCGTTGCTGCTTAACTTTGCATTACAACATCTCTGGCAAACAGGCTCAGCTTGGATACGATTTGGATTGGAAATATAGCCTTTCGTTTTGAATGTCACACAGATGTCTGGGTGCGCTGAGAGTGGGTGAAGAGGTGAAGAGGTGAGACTGTGTGTGTGTGTGTTTCTTAGTCTGAGGCTGTAACTGAAGCTGCTGTGTGTTGTCTTTGCAAATTTGAGAGAACAAGGTGTGACATTATTAGATTTGTTAGAGATTGGCCTTCATAGGTCACGTGATGTAGCCTGAACAAAACCAGAGAGCAACACAGCAGTCTTGCATACGTATGACCCTGTGATAATATTAAGTGGTACTAGGAACACTACACTTTTATATTTTTGACTACAAAATCAGTCTCAACAGTATACAATGTCCGTCGTCATGCTTTACCTTACAAGTAATGTATTACTGCGGTATGAGTTGAAGCAGTCACCGTTTTGACCATTCACTGTGACTATTTGGAGAACCTAGTGATGAACATTTAAGTGAACATAATTCAATTTAAGTGAATTTAATTCAACTTAACTTTTTATTAATCTCAAGGGTCCAAAACTGAGTTTCTTCCAGGCTGCATGTACGTAGAAAGTGTTTTCCCTCTTAAAGCACATAAACCTTGTGTATCATACTGAATCTTGAGTTTCCCACTTTGTCAGCTGTTCAGTTTTCAAATTGGCATTCTCCAGTTCTTGGCACTGCAGCATAACACCCATTATTGCTGTCGAGGAGGGTTAGATCTTGCTGTCACTGATATATTTAAGCTCTTCTTCAGTGTTTTCTCTGGCACATTAAGCAACATAACATGTTTAAAAAACAATAAATTAAAACTCAACACAGCATCTTGTCACCTGCAGCTGTTTTGGAAGTTTATTATGGTCGAGATTGTGCAAAGATGGAGGACGACACACATGGGTTTCTCAGAAATGAGAGACGCATAACTTTGTTGCATGTATTTTGCTAAACAGGACAGCCTTAAGAGATATAATAGCCAAGAAGTGCATCTTTCAATGGTTAGTGAAGGATTTTACTAATTAGCTGATGAGTTGAATCAGGTGATTTAATGAGGAAGCACCTGAGACTGCGTAACTGTGGCCCTGTAAAAAAAAACTCAACCCAAAAGCTACCTCTGATCTTACCAGAAGCCAAATGTTTGGCCAAATGTACCACTTTGTAAATACTTCAGGTTAAAGTGTGACCAGTATATGGTTGTAATGTGGTGTGTTTGAGTTACGGCCGCGCCATGTTTGCAGAAATTACTGTACGTTTGTACAGTCTAGTTGCTAAGATGAGTGGTCTGAACTCCTAAAAGTCATTTGCTAATTTTTACCATGTGTGCTACTAAATGGAAGGTAATGATAGCAGTCTTTTGAAAATGTTTTGTATTAGTGGCCATTTGCGTGGCAGCAATCAGCGAATGATATTTAGCAGGATGGCTCACAGAGAGAATGGTCATTATGCAAACAGCTGTTTGACAATGAGCAGCTAAAGACCCTGCCATGAACGAATGTACTTCAGTAAACACTGGACTTGGATCTAGACCTTCCAGTAAAGACAAATGGATTCAATATTTGTTCGGATGACTGCTAATTCATAGCCTCATACAAAAGGTATGCAATCCCATCCAATCACAAAGGCGATTTGTTTGACTCTTGCCTGCCAGTGCAGTCCTAACCTCAGCCGTACCCTTAATCAAGGCCTCAACATGTTTAGTTTTTTTTGGATGTGGGTATACAGGCCAAAAAAGTAGACAATTAGAAGAACGCAGCCATATTTCAAGTGTTTAAGCGTTTACTAATCATGTTCATTTTCTTCACACACCCTTTCAAGCTGTCCAACCACTAAAACCCGTCTGGTGTACGTTGGAACAGCTTGCCGCAATATACTGAAAGGGTGTGTTGCTGAGACTTGCTACAGGTGTCAAGTTCAGCATTTTTTTTCCAGACCTTGTGCTCTCCTGAGGAACTACAGATGCTGTTTGAAAAGTGGGTGGGTCTGGCAGATGTAGTTTATCTACATTTCTTTCATTACCGTTTTCCCACAAAAACGACTGGAAACCAGTAATTGTCTTTTGTTTGATTAATCGAATTGCCTCATTCAGCTGTGGGCATACAACGTCATCCCACCACTTAAAGCTCTCTTGTTTAATAAGTGGGTGTGGTTGTCCTGTCATTATGGCTGGATATCAAAAGTCAATACTTTCATGGAACTAGGGATTTTGGTCAGTTCTGTTGACTTTTAACTAACTCATTAGTATGTAAATGATTAGTAATTATAGATTGGAATTGATGCCATTGTTAAAGAAAATGAACTGGTGTTATCAGAAAAGTTTTTTTTGTTGGTTGTTTTAATGGTTAATCAATTAGTACCAACCAAAATGTTTAAATACTGTGGAGTATCTATCAGCACTGGTGAGGAAATTAGCATTGTTATTCTAAAATGTTCTAAAATCAATGCTGATTCACTGTCCAAAATATTTTAAGTACTCTGATATTCCACATAACAGTTTTTATTTATTTATTTATTTATTAATTTATTTTTCTTGTCCTTGACTGTTGTTGGTCATCCCACACTACCCAATTTACTAAACAATTTACTAAACAGATTTTGGGAATTGTTGCAAACTAACCTGACCTAAACAAATATGTTGGATGACAATGACTCAGTTGCTTTATCACCATTCTTACAACTTTTGCGGTTCATAATTACACATTGTTTCGTTCAGCTCATCTCTTGTTGGTTGACGGTCTTTCAGACATACATCATCATGTTTCACACCACAGATTCAGCGTCCACCCCACACTACAGGATACTGAGTTGTAAATGCTGACTATGTTTACGATTCACAATCAGGGCACCCTGACTGGACTGGGAGAAGATCAGATCTGGAAATTAAAGATGAGCCTGGTTCCAGGAGACAGGAGGACTAAATCCAGCTCAAAATCAGCTGATTATTCTGGAGTGTGGGCCAGAAATAAATCACTTTAGAAATGTATCACTATGAACCTATCAATCTGCAGTTACTAAGTATACCCACTTCTAATACCTCCTGAAAGAGGTTGTGGATTAAGCCACACCCATTTACAGTTTATAATTAAAAGAAGATAAAAAAAAGTCTTTGTTTAGATGTCAGCATCTAAGTTAAGGTATCTACATCATTATCGATATATGTATTTAAATCAGTATCAAAACATTTTCAGTGCCCAGCCATATTTGTTAAATTGGCTGATATTGGCTGTTGTTTCTAGCCTACCAAATCATAATTCAGTTTACCAATTCAGTAGAGTGCGAACAATGGGAACGTTTTGTGCTCATACCCATTGCTCTTTATTCAAGGAGGCAAAAAGTCCGCTATCAGTTTATGAAACATTTTAGATTGTAAAGTTATTAAACAGTTTTAGTAAAACCATGGCTGATATGATTCTGTAAGTGAACTGTGAATCGTTTGTGTGAAAGTCGTAACTGATAAAATGTTGGGATTTGTTCTATACTGAAAAATCTGTGTTATCCTTCAGTGTTGGAGGGAAATATCTGCAAACCTGTGTATATGTTAAAGCTCAATTTGAGGACTTTTTGGTGACAGCAATTGCTTTGTGCATCATGACATTCGAACAGACAATTTTTTTTTTCAATTCGCTCATCACTATCATCTTTATCGTCACTGGCGACACCAATGCTTCTCTCTCTCTCTCTTTCTCTTCCTCTCTCTGACTTTGAATACTGACCATTGTGTCCTAAAGCTGCTCTCCCATGTCCCAGCTTTCAGTGTGGAGAAGCAGTGAGTCTTCACAAGGAGTCTGGTCAGGGACTGGACAATAGGGCAGTGTTTCCAGGACCCTAGTTGGCTCTGAGAGAAAGGACTGGGAGGGACCACTGCCCTCCTCTCGGAGGCTGGGGACAAGCTGGTGTCCTGCCATTTGCAGTCTGGCTTAAATGGCTTTTCTAAGGAGTGCGGCATGTCTTGCAGGTGTCTGACTGCTTTCTGATAACCTGCATGTCCGGTGTAGTCTGTGAGTTATCATGAATGTTAAACTAATTATTCACTATTTAAAAACGTATTTAGGATGGGCAGCAATAAGCACCAAGCTAGATCAAGCAGCAGACTAGGAGTTTAGGAAGGGTTTATTTTAGTATTTAGAATAGCGTGGAGAGGGAGAATGTGGTTTATTTTTTTTATCTTGAACTCATAACCCTAATTGCTATATTTTAATTTAGTGTTTTATAACCAGAGCATCAGCAACAGACTGAGATGTTTTTATTGGATATCCATATCCAAAGACAAACCAGATTGTCTAATTTGGAGACATCTAAGAGTTGCAGTTGAGCACCTTTGGCAGCCTTGTATTTGTTCCCTTGTTGGTTTTGAATGGAGTTCTTGTTATTTTTATCACTCAGTAAATGATACTGTAACAAAGAGCTCAATGATTCCTGGTCCCATGTGTGAACCTTCGTTGCCCTGCATTTTTTTATTTATTTTATTCATTTATTTTCCTCTACTGCTTCCTGCAAGGGGTGGGCAATATGACCATATCATAAGAATAGGTTTAGGGGTGTTGTGTTCGCTTTAGGTTGATAAATTTGTTGCAACCGCCTGCCAAACAACAACACTGGTCTGTATGTGTAAACAGTAAAGAAGTCAGATGGGTCAGGTGAGCTAAGATGTGCACCCCCCAGCCCAAGTTATAACAAAACCTATGTCTGTCAATGATAGAAACTGTTTTCAGAAGAATTTACAAAGAAATAATTTTTTAGAGTAGAGAACCCTGACCAGCTGCATATATATTGTTACAAAGAGTTTGAATCCCTGGAGATGCCACAGCCATCTGTTGCCAGGAGTCCCCGTTTGCCCTGCTCTGATCCTTTAACCCTGTCATGCAGGGCAATGTCAGCCAACACAGGCATCTGCAAGCTGACAGAATTGGTAACCTGTGTTCTCCTCCAGGGGTGTTGAGGTGTCCACTGATCTCGCGTTAGTTAGTGGCAGCAGTTCATAAAGATGCGGTGACTTCACGTAACTCAGATAAGGCATATGCTAGCTTTAGAGGGGTTGATGGAGAAACCTAACTGGCAGAAACATTTAGTCAATAAAAACAACAGCAACAACAAGTAATAGCTACACTAAAGTCCAGTTGGCCTTACCTAAGTGGACCTAAGTGGACAAATGATGCCAGTACTAGACATATTACATAATCATTGAAGTCATAGTTTTTATAGATTATTTACATTTCCTGCTCATCCACCCACAGACAACCGAAATATCGAATTTTATTTTTTTTGTTTTTGTCATTTTGTCCACCCCTATGTTTTGCTCATCCTGTCAACCACAGACCACTGAAGCTTTAGGTTTATGCGTCAGTAGTAGGTCGGGCCGAGTGTTTTGAGCCGTCAGCTCTGAAAGTATTCTTTGTGGTGGCCGCATTGTTTGAGTGTGATAATACCCATAAAGACTTCATGCTGCAGATGACCCCGTGAAGCGAACGTGATGAATAATTAACCAGGGCCATTGACTGGGCAATACAGGGCCCACCGCTCTCCTTTCAGCCGCTTTCATGCCGTGTCCTCTGTTTGAACATTAGTGCTGCATCAGCAGGTAGTCACATGGAGCGGCAGGCCGACACCTGACCCTCCTGGGCAGAAACACAGCTGTCAGTTTTGTACTGACTAAAGGAATGTGCAATGGGATTAAACTATTTTGATTAAACACAGAATTTAGGGTAATTGGAAAGGAAAGCTGTTATTTGATCAAAATGCAGCGTTATTAAATCTTGATGAGCCATATATTAATCAGCCCATTTTCAATATTGGAGACATCATCTTAGGTTATACAACGTATACCGTGTAGTGGTATGCAGCAGTAACAGAACATCACAGTGAATTAGTTTTGGCAGTGTGAAGTGTGAGACACTCGCAAATTGTAGCACTGATGGAAATCTACATGACATAACAAGATTAAGACAGCTGTTAATAACCACAGAATGGGTCTAGGGGTTCAGTTTCCCTTATTTAGTTTTATGTGCTCCGTCTTCTGCAGACTCCCTTCAAGTAGATTTAATTATAATTATTAACTGAACTAAGGAACTTAGTCCTTACTGTTATAATAAAAATGTGAAAAGTCATTTTAAACCAAAGGGGTTCTGTGTGAAATTGTCAAATGTGGTTTAAATAGCCAAAATATTTTTGTGCAGGTAAGTGCTTGTGCTTGTGTCACAACAAGGAGGTTAGAATGTGCAGGGTTTGGCATCATAGCCAAGTCTAGCAGCATCACCAATATTGGTACAAGTAAATAAATGCAAGATACTGTTTATTCCTCAAAATAAGCTTAGCAAATATATGATAACCAGTTTGAACAGGCTGTTACCCCCAAACTTTTAGGCTGTGTGCAGCCGTCTGGTTTTACTCATTATGTAACTGTTAGGATGCACCACTGTTTTGACTTACTTCTCCTAGAAAAAAAAAAACCCAAAAAAACATAAGTAACCTCAGCTCTTGCTTGAAGTACGGAAATGACAGATGGCTGCCATCCCGCCCACCCTGCTTTCATGAATTAGGCCCTTTTCTTTTCCTCTCTCCGCTGCCCTTGATGAGGTCCAGATTAGCACTGTATTGCGGAGGAGGCTAGCAGACTTGCTCAGCCCAGCCCGGCCCAGCTCTCCTCCCAGCCCCAGTTGTGCATTACGTTGGAGCTAATAACTCTGGATTCGGCACGGGAGGCCCCAGGCCGTTGCTGGCACTCCTCGGGCCAACTCAAACAAACCGCAACACGCTGGCTCTAAGGGCGAACGCCAGTGAGCTCCTGGGCCGTTTCCCCTCCACCAGCTCCAAAAATAACCCCTCGCTTTTTGTTCTTAATCCTACGCAACCTCTCCTCCAGGCCCCGGGGGAGCGGTAGGAGGGCCATGTTAGGCTGGGATATTGTCAAAATCCAGACTCAATGCCTCATCTGACGATCACAGGGTAAAGGGGTGCTCTGCTAGGATGATTCAGAAAGTTTAGGTTGCAAAGTTTTGTTTAGGATGCGACATGATATTTTGATGAAATACAGCATTCATACAGGTCCCTTTCACTTTCTCTGCAAGGTGTAATTATGAACTGATGAGGCTTGTGTAATGCCATGTTACCCCTTTATTATGCTCTCAGTAGACACGATTATCATTTTTTAATATGGCATCAACACACAAACATGGAAACTGAGGATTCTTAAAACATTATTGTTTTTTTGATGTTTAATTGAAGCTCAAAATGCATTGTACTCTTAAACCAGTCACATGAAACCATTTTATTGCAACTTGCTGTGGTAGACATAATGATCATACCTGTGTGGAACTTTGAGTACCTTTCTACTCTTTCATGACTCCAGTACAATTGCCCTTCAATTTTATTTACTCTTCCATTTCTTGAGATGCCCTTAGTTAAGATGTGCCTATTAGTGAGTTATTTATATTGGTTCTAGCAATGGGTGGTATCCACTCTTCATACTTCCAAAGCGCCACCAAAAATTATCAGGCTGGTGTTGGGAGAAGTGGGGTGGTGGTGAAAAATATGTAAAAATGCATAAAAGCATGTTCGACAGTATTATTTTCATCAAATAAAATATTCAGTTTGCTTACACACTTAACAAATAAGTGAACGCAGTGCCTGATTTTTCAGTCCATCATTTAATAAATTACAAAATATGTATGTTAAACTTGCTGATAACTAGGAGAGAAGATCTGCTTAGCATTAGCTTAGCGAGAATGATAACACCTCGGTGTACCACATCCAAAATGTAATCTATTTCATGATGTTTGGATCAGTAGCCTATTGGCTAACTTAATGTTAGCTTAGCGAGGTTGCACACCAGAATACCTGTTTGATTCTGACTAACCTGTGCTCTCCTGAAACAAGCCTAAAAACTCATGGAGTGGAGAGACAGGAATCCAAAATCAAAAATTTTGTGTTGTTTGCAGCTGTAGAGTCTTAGCTAAGCTAATAATAGTTGGTTGCAGCAAAGTGATGTTCAATTTGCACATGTTTGGAAAATCTTTCAGAGTGACTGGTGTTCTGAAATCGAAGTGTACTTTGGTACGCGTAGCTGTGAGCAGTCACTGAGCCACTGTCATACATATCTCATTCGTAGGTACGTGCTAGTCTTGATTTAGCAGCACATTAGACGGAAGCCGAAACCATAATTAACACAATGGCCACAGAAAGCGTTTAACTCTACATATTTAGATGAAAATGTGTCGGACGTGTGTCCATCTCTGGCTATGACTGTTTTCTGATATATCTGGCAGATTATCTGTTGATTTGGCTGTTTACTGGATAGACCTATACAACAAAAATGTGACACCTGTTATATTTCAGAAATATAGTCTTTTTCTTTTTACCGTTTTACCACCCAACAGTTACCAGGCATGAACTCAAGAACACTACGCTGTTTCAAAGTTAGAAGTCATATTGTAAGTTTTTATAAAAGGACTGTTATACTGTTAAAAACATGCCCCCCTGTCCTTTGTGACTTCCTTTTGATTTCTGTCACTTCAGCGCTGTTTTGATGTTTTCTCTGCAGCACTGATGATTTTCTCTACATTCTGGCTATTACTAGTATTATGGTTATACCTGGTATATGTGCTGATAGATGTGTGTATTGGATAGCAGACACCTGCTATTGCTTGATTTTGTTTCTGGACGAATGAAGATTTTGACCCTTGATATCGTGTTCTTCTTTAGCACTGGGGTCGTGCAAGATCCCATGACAAATTCATTTATAGAACACTCGACTTATTGAGGCTTTGTCTGCAAAACAGCTGGTGACTGATTTTGTGGGAGTGGAATCTCTGTGTGGATAGAGGAAGTTTATTAGGTAAAGTTGAAGTCAGTTAATGACCTTTGTAAGGTGGCATTATGAGTGAACAGAATGACTGGACAAAACCACTGCAGTAGACTTGGAGTGAACCTAGTTTAGTGTGGCCTGCATCGTCCCACCCATTACTTCTCTACTCAGACCCCACACTGATAGGACACACAGGACTGATAAGACACACTGCAGCTGCAGCTTTCAGGACGTTCAGTTCAGGGTTAAGAGCAGTGCGCAGAAATGATATTCACAGAAGCAAAACTATTGCTCACTTCTCTGAGATATTTCAGTCTCCAAAAAGGGGAACGACAAATATATAATAACCTCACAGCAGCTTTGTTCCTCATTACAGTCACTTCCCTATTGCAAGAATCAAGAAGAACTTCTTAATCCCATCCATATAAAAATAGACCTATAAAGTGGAACAATAATAACATATGAGTGACTACGCATGGACTACACACAGAGCAGTTCAGCAAACCAATGCTCTGATTGTACAGTAAGTATGCATCAGTACTGTTGTGCTGTACTGATAAAATTCAATATTTTTCTAATATGTCACAGTATTGTGGTTTATCATGATATTGAAGTTATATTAATACAGTTCATGAGCCCAGGTTTACTGAGTACAGCTACTCTGGGCTAAAAGAGTATACAAACCTGACATGGCTTGTTTTGGCTGGTTTTTGGTTTGGATTCAGTTGTTATAACATTGCCATAGGGAACGTGAATAGTAACCAAACATCAACCAGATTTTCAGAAAGTAGTAAATATGGGAAGATGTCCCTCACAAAAACAATGTCCATTTACTGCCTTACTATTGGGGAAAGCTGACCCAGTGTAAGAAATCTTTAGTCCATTGTATTTAATTTGTACAAATTGAATTATTTATATATTAAACCATTTCTTATCTTTTCCATTCTTCAAAATTGTGTTAATGTATAGGTACAACATGAAATCCTATTTCAAATATTTGGCATGTTATTAATTATACATTTAGGTACATCAAATTAAGTGTGAATGTGACTGTGACTGGATGAAAAAGACTTATTCAGAAATCATTACCAATTTCACTTTTGAAGTTGGGATGGTGAAGGCTGGCACGTTTCTTACAACTGCTGATATAACACGGACGCCTCAGCATGCTTAGAGAATATTGTTACGTCAGTTAACGGACACCTGCGCAGGCTAGGATTGTACTAAGGTTAAGGTGGGGTGGTGGGATGGAGGCTGTGGATGCTTGGGGCATCACTGGGAACTGAACTCGTGATTTCCTAAGAATAAGGCCAGCTCTTACCCTGTCCTCACACTGGCTGTGGCTTTTGGATTCTTGCTTTCCAAACACTGGTCGCTTATTGCCTGTGGGCATTTCCAGAACTGGAGCGTACCACTGATTGCCATGGTTTCACTGACGCCAAGCACAAAGCAGATGCATTCTCATTAAAAATAAAAATTCTTAAGAGCAATTGCTTGTGTTTATTTTATCTGTGCAGTGTGGGAAACAGTGTTCACAGGAAGACATAGTAGCATGCCGTTTAACAGTGACAGAGAAAGCAAGTACCACCCTGCTAAATGCTCTGATATAGAAACAATTTCAGAATTTATTAGAGCATAACCATTCAGTAAATGTGTTGAGACTAGGTTTGGCTCCATCATTTGATTAGAAGAAAAGATAAGAGATGGGGAGGGTGTCAGGGTGCTCTCATCCAAGGGAGCTTCTATTCCACTTTTATGAATTTTAATTTAAAACACTCACAAATTACATAGATTGCTGTTAACTATGTTTCTGTATTTATTAATACTGCAAAAATGTATTGCAGTGTCACATCAAAACTGTTGCATTGGTGAAATATCGCGCTGTACCACACAGCAGCACGGAAACACCCAAAAATACAATAATAACTATAAATAAATGTGCTTGACAAGTCAGTAAAATACGAGTAGCAGAAAAGAGTGCAAATCTATTCCAAATTGGAATAGCAGAGAAGCGTAGTGCATATGACGTACATTCACAGATAGCAGCATAATAATAGAATATACCCGCAGTGTAATTCACAGTCCTCAGTGGGGAATGTAGACAGACCAGAGAAGGAGGCTGTCATGTGAGGTGGGGAGTTTGTAGAAGACGTTTCATGTAAATTTAAGCTTATCAAAGCTGGTGCAAGCAGAACCTTCTGCAGTGGTTAGATAACAAGGCCCAGAGCTTCCAGAGAGGGGGCAGGTGTCTGCACGCCCAGACCACATTCGGCACAAACACAAAACGCATCTCTGAACTCCAGCTGCACAAAAGCACGCAACCACAATCGCATGCAAGTACATGCACATATTTGCTCTCTTAACGTCGACCGTCACGGCTGACTGTGGTAATGGGATTGCCCTGATGACCCAGAATCCCTTCCTGGCAGGCAGAGGCAGGGATGCCAATCCCCTGTGGCAGATCCTAGAGGGCTTTGCCACTGGGATTCTGGGATATGTGGTCTTTGTCCCCCTCCTCACCCTTTCAACACGTCTCAGCCCAGCAGTGCCATGAATAATTTGAATGGGTAATGGAGGCGTAGCGAAAGCCGACGACGCTCCCGAGGGCTATGCTTAGGATCAAAGTGCATTTTGATTTACTCACTCCAGATCTCTGTGAAGCAGGATTTGATGATCTTCTTAGTGGCTAATTTGCCACCAGCGCATTTGAAAGCAATCGTTGGAGCATGTCTTTGTAACTGTGAATGCTGGGAAAGAGTCAAATAACGACTCAATTTCGCTCTTTTCTCCTGTTTTATTTTCTTTTTTGTCCCAAGTGGCATCGCATGGCATTTGGCAAGCTTGTGTTTATGGTTCTGCAGTTAGTATTAATGTCATTTGTTTGGCAAGAAATCAAATTCATTAAAACATTCCCTTAATCCAAAATCAGCCAAGGCATATTTGCTTCTTTTGTTTTGCACTGGAACTATGATTCTAATGTAGAAGCTTCTAACCAATGAGCCGTGTGCCAGTCTACAGTATGTATGGTATGCTGCAGTGTTAAAGGCATATGGTAACATGATTGTGGACTTCAAAATACTTTTACTGCCTGTAAAAAAAGCAGCCTATTTCACCCAGGCATGTACCAATATGCATACTAGAGTTTTTTCTGATGGACAATGATGGATGTGGATGGAAAGATCATGGTGGGTCCTTATCTCAGTGCTTGCAGTGTACCCTAAGTATGCAAAGTATTTGTGTAAGTAACAGCAGTATGGAGAAAATCTTGGGGGGTGTGTCAGCTAACAGCTGTTCAGGAAAAGAACTGTGCTAAAATCATAAAAATTCTGTTGTCGTAGTTACTACTAACTGGTAGGACAAACTTTTTACTAGGCCACATGATACAGCTGTATGTATGCACCGATCAGCCGTAACATTAATCTTACCTCTTTGTTTCTGTAATCGATTTCTGTTTTATCCAGTTACCATATAGATGACTGTTGCCACACCTTCACCCTGGTCATCGATGATCAGGACCCCCACAGGACCACCACTGAGCAGGTGTTATTTGGGTGGTGAATCATTCACAGCACTGACGTGGTGGTGGTGTGTTAGTGAGTGTTGTGCTTGTACAAGTGAATTGGACACAGCAGTGCATTGTGCAAACTGCATCTCTAAATCATACCTTTGTCAGGTGTCCAGCTGTGGCTGTGGTGGTTCCTGACACTGTGTAACATTCTCTGTATCTCTATTGTCTATAAAAATGAAAAGATATTTTGCAACCATCTGGAAGCCTGAATTTTGTTTGTACTTTAGTCAGTTTTTTATAGATAACTGTATGTGATACAGAAGGCCATTTTCTAGTTTATAGGATGAGCCATTATGAGAAACACCTGATTTTTACAGTAGGCCTGATGGACTTTGTTTGCATGAATATGCCATAACTATCAGTCCAACATGTATTCAGATACGCAGCGCCATCACGTCAACCTTTTCTGGTTGTGTTGTCCTTTTCACTTCCTTTCCACACCTCTTCCTCCCTCGCTTCCCTGGCCCTTCCAGCGGATCCGTCACAGTGACCCGGGCGAGAATGAGAGCTGACGGAATGAGGTCAGCGGAGCTCTCTGGCAAGCCTTCAGCCTGGAAAACGGATGTGCTCTTTTCAGGTCAAGTGTCATGTAGAGGGCCAAGGAGGCATGGTGAAACACCAGACCAATGTATATTTTATAATTATATTTTTATATCTGTATTATTAGATAACTTATAACGAGTTCTGTTCTCACACTTCGTTGAGAGGTTATTTTGACATCAGCTATAGCGCTGTCTCTTTTTGCACTCCACACTTCCTGTATTAATACCTCATACGTATACAGATGTGTGTTTTGGATTGCAGTGCCTGCTTTGTCGTTTTTGTTGTGTACACCCTGAGGAACGTGAAGAAATTGTCTGAATTCTGAATTCACGTAGCAGTATGGCTAGCTAAGCATTGCTCTGTGTTCTCTTACATATGCAAGAAAGTGAACAAAAGGATTCTGGAAACCATATTATATATTATATGACATTACTGATCATATATCAGAACTATAAATATCTTTTACCCCTGAGTGTAAAAGTGGTACATTTAAAGGAGCAATATGCATGTTTTATCATTTGTAACTTTCAAAATGGACAAAAAAGATTAACAGACTGTGAAGAAATAATACGTTTCTGGTGTGTAGGCGCCCCACAAATGTTTTAAAAGCAAATGTGAGCACTGTTCTTTACTCTGACTAATTTATTACTCTGTCATCAGTTTAACTAAGAAAACCTTTGCCGCTTCAGAAAAACAGCACCCTCCAGATGATCAGTTTAGCAGGTGTCTGAATTACATGTTACTTATAAACATCATTTAGCATCATGTCCTGACCACTTATCTACAGTCTACTTGTGTGTATTTACCACCACTGTGGTTCTTACTGCAGGTTTGGTCCAAGTTTTGCTTTGTTTTGCTTTGCTTGATGAAGGACATAGCATTTACAGATGGTTGTGATTGGCTGAGAGGCATGTCATTCATTATTTTGGTGTCAATGAACCATCAGACTCTTTGCATAAGTTTAAATACACTGTATGGCCAAAAGTATGTGGGCATTTGCCCAGCTCATCTCATAACAAACCCATGGCTATTAATATGTAATTGCCCATTTAGTGGCAAGTTTCAGTTTTTCTAGCTGATTTTACATTTACGATAGGCTGTTGATTGTAACTCTGACATGAAATAGCACAACTGTGTAGCACTTCACATAGGAATGAATCTATTTTCCTTCTAGACAGTTCTAACATGTACTGGCTAATAACAGGTTCCTGAGCTGGGTTACTGTTAATTGTTCATGTGTTAGATTTTTAAGGCTACAACACTCATGTAAGTAATGCACACACACAGTGATAGAAGTCTGATGCTGATTACTTGATACTGATTGTATCAATAGTTTTCACTAGAAGTATAAAAAAATCATTTTTTTTCAATACCCAGAGCAGCATGTCTGTGAATGGGAGTTGTGAACACAGCTATAGCAGGACAGAAAGTGGAGAGGCCCCAAAACATTTTTCTAAAGCAAAACGATATAAACGTCCACAGTTTAGACAATTTGTTAAAATTGTTTGAGTTTTTGGTTTGTGCAGAAGATAAATCCTAAAGCCCCTGACCTTCTGGTTCAAAGGCGCTGTGAGTGTCACTTATTTAAAATTCAAACAAGAATTTGAATTCAATTTGAATGGTAACCTAGAAATCACTCTACTCATTTGACTTTTGTTAAAATTGCATTTTTGCAGAGCCAAAAACTAATTGAATTAACACGTGGAACATACTAGTACCATCTCTTTCTATTAGCCAAAGTTACAACATGAATAACTTAATAATAATTAACTGCCATTTTAAGGCATTTTAAGAAATATGCATAAATGCGTGTTCATATAACCAGAATCAAGTCAATTTTTAGCAACTTTTTATTTGATCAACTGCCCAGTTGTTGCTTGTTTGGAGTATAAATGGTCAGATTACGATTGTTTATACTGTATACTTATGTAAATGTTGGTCGTTTCTTCATTCATGCGTGACTTTGTCAGTTTGTTTGTCTGCCCATCTGCACATATGTGTTTTTTTCATGCATTGCTTCCTCCTTTCATTGGTTACCTGTGCTTAATCTAACCAGAAGCAGGACCTACAGCTTGATCAATAAAATATTATAAAATGCTGTCAAAACAGTTCTAGTCATTTGTTCTCTCATGTTGGACTAACAGCAGATTTGATGCTACAGATACTCTTGGGGTACAAAGTGGCCATCAAAGCAGTTATTTCTTCACATTCTGTTGATCCGCCTGCATGATTTTAGTCCTGTATCAGTCGTAGAGCAGGCCAGGCGTGTTCGACAGTAAGCTGTCAATGAAGTGACTCGTTGGCCACGCCCACACAGTTCTCAGATTGGTCTGATCAGTTTTTTTTTTTATCATATTTTTATCTTCTGTTTTACGTTCAGTTAGTTTAATACCTGTCACAACAGACAGTTTTAGTAATGATAAATAAATGTTTTCACTCTGCAGCATTTACTTTCTGGTTATTTTGTACAGTAATATTTGTGGGGCGGTGGTGCTTTTGTACTTGTGTATCTTACTATATGCTTAAAGAAGTTTGTTAGATTTCTGTTTACTCGTTCAAACACTGAAAGCAGATGACATCAGCTTTCAGTTCTGCTCTGATAAAGTTCTGTCGCATATTTGCACACTCGCGTGGCTTCCTTGTGCCGTATCTATTTCTGCTGCTCTTGTTCTTAGACTATTTTTATATGCTTTATGTTTTTTTTTAAGCCTCAGTTTCATTGCAGCAGCAGCAGCAGTCTGTAATAACGAACGAACAAACAAAAAAGATTCTCGATGCAGCCCAAAGGCCGTTCGGTCCTGTTGACAGAGAGCGCTTGTGCTTGACGCTGCTTCTGAGTTCACTCTGACGAGCGTCCGTGTATCTTGCTTTTCTTTTTGGCTGCTGTGTCAGCATCAGGCGTGGCCAAACCGGGAACACTGAGGAATTCCGTCAGCTTTTTTTGGGGGGAAGAGAAAAAAAAGAGAGAGAGGAATCTCCTTGTTCCTCTTGCTAACCTCTTTGTCCTGGTTGCTAGGAGACAAGAGCTATGTGGCCAAGCACTGTGGCCAGTTCGGGATGGCAGGAATAGGGAATAAATGGGAGGGGCACACTGAAAGAACTGAGAGAATAAAGGGTGGTGTTTAAAGATGAGAAGTCAGGGGGGACTTACAGTCTCTGTTTATTTGTCTGCATGTCTTGATACTGTGGACAGTCCAGCTTTTGGATAGATGGCACTGGCAAATGGGCATTGGCTAAGCTCCGTATCCCGCGCCTTTGTGCTTGTTCTGCGTTTTGGGTTTTAGTGTGCTGCCGTAAAACAGCTTGTTTTCCTTCCCTGAACTTTGTGGCTCTTAAGAGGCTTGTGCTTTGAGAGGCTTCAGGTTTGTGAAACAGCTAACAAGCGCTTTCTTTTCATCTTTTTATTCCTCCTGTGGCATTTAGGCCTGCTGCTGCTATAAGGGAGGAGGCAGAACTCCACATGCATTATTTCTGAACATTATCAAGGTATAAATGTTCTGACTTTGTTGGAAAACTAGAGTAAAACAAGGATAACCTACAAAGTTGGGAGCAACAAAATAGACAACCATGTTGTTAATTTAATTTTCTCTAAAATAAAAATTATTTATTTTTAATCAGTGTCACAAAGTAAGCAGAAAACTAAAAATTGCAGAGGCCCCCATACATATAGTATCACTGGTAGACTGTAAACAGAGCAGGTACAAACTGGCCCAAATCAGTTTTTTTTCAGGCTGTTCAAAATATGTTTTATAAGTTCTATAAGAATAATCAGGTCATGACCCTAAACTGTCATGAGCATTAGAACAATGCTTCACATGGCACGCTCATCCAGAGGTAAACAGTTGTGATTGCCGTTGGATACAGGACCCAGAGGTTTCAGTTTTATCTTCTCCCAGCATGACAGGAGCAATAATGAAGTTAGAATCACTGACAGCTGGGCTTATCACCTAGAACACATTCAAGCTCACAGTAAAAAGGCTACGTTATTTGACTTGGTTTGTTTTGAAACTTTGCTTTCCGACTTTAAACTTTTTTTTTTGACACTGCATCCTAAATTTCTAAAACACAGAGTGGTTATAATGAGCGTCCTCTAATTTAGTTTGAAATCATGACCAAGTTAAAATCATGACAAATGGCAAAGGTGATTGGCATAAAGGTCACATGAATTCTGATCTAGCTGTTCAGACTGAGTCACATATTGGCTATGTATTGGATTTCAGTGCCACATATGAAAATAACAGATGAAAAAAATGACAGTGGAATGAAAAATGTCTGATTCATTGTTTTTTTGCTGTTCACACGGCCAAACAGATAAGATGTCTGTGTCACATATGTAACAGTGTGTCCCTCGACATAGACACATTCACACAAGCAAGTACCCAAAACACCTTAACTGGATGTGATAAGTTGCTGAACCAGACCACAGCAACATGTTTGGAATGCTTGGTTGATAAAGTGAAATTAAAGTCATGAAAGACTTTTTCACAGTACTGTCAATATAGTATGTATAAAATACATATGGAGCATATATTTACCTATAGATACTCTCAGATCTATGATACATATGGAACACATAATTTGACAGCGTTTAAAAACAAACCTATTAGTGTATGTGCGTATGCACTTGGCAGAAAGAATATGATGAGATCAATTCTACAGATTTAACCCGCATTCAGACATTCCATCATTCCCTCCCCGACACACACACACACACACACACACACACACACACACACAATCACACACACACACACACACACATCCTCTTGCTGACACATGCTAATGTGATGAAAGCCAGCTGCTTGCAGGGACAAAGGGTGTGTTTCCAGCACATGGAGCACACTTCTCTTTTGTGTAGCAACAGAAGCTAATCACGAGGCTCCCCCACGTTAACCTTTTTTGCAGCTTATGTGCAGGAACACCCAGAGTTCTGTCTATGCATGTCTTCTGTCATCTTATACTCTAAATCTGAGCTTTTCTTCTTTCCTCACACTTTCTTTCTATCTTGTCTTCACCTTTCAATCTACAGTGAAGCACCTAGAGGCCAAATGAACTGTTTGAATAAATAAGCTGGGTACTAACAGAAGGATAGGGTCACTGGCGCTTGGTTTACAGAAGGATAGTGGACGAATCTTGTAGGAGATCTTGTTCTTGATGTAAGGTCACTATAACAGAAATGATACTACATTATATTCCCACCAGCTACATCACTAGATGTTCCTCCTTCTGTCTACACTCATAGTGTATTTTTTTCAGCTACACTTATTTTATAGATGCACTTTGTAGTTCTACAATTACAGACGGTAGTTCATCTGTTTCTCCTGTTCTTCAGTAGTCAGGACCCCTACAAGACCACCACAGAGCAGGTATTATTTGGATAGTGGATCATTCTCAGCACTGCAGTGGCCCTGCCTGAAGTTTTGTTGGTGAGAGTGGATCAGATGCAGCAGTGCACACTTAATATGGTGTGGCTTTAAGATGCATGTGTGTGTATAGTGTTCTGAAAGTACTGAAAGTACTAATAAATATATTCAGGGAAGCTTATTACGATATAATTTATCACAATAAGTATAACATATCATCATATTGCCTACACTTATCTATATTTGTATTCTTTTATGTACACACTGTGGTATGTAAGTATAAAGATTTATCATTCTGTCAATAGGAAAGACCTTCAACTTAATTTGGAAACCAGGAGCCCATGACCATGAAAAAGTGGCCAAGGTTCCATTTCTCAAACACTGCTGATAACAGTTCTTCCTGCATCATCAATCATTATCATCAGCATTTTTATTTATAAAGTATCTTTCTAATGCTTAAAGGCACTTTACAGCCTAAGAGCGTATAACACATTAACCACAAAGAAGTGCAAGGCCAGATAGCAGCACCCAACTCTGGCCATAAAGGAAAATGTAACCATTGTTGCATCTGTGGTAAACATGCCTCCTACAGTGGTGGCATAGTAGTCTTTAGAGTTCTATTTTTTAGTTTAAACACTTGGAATCAGTGGCTAAGCTAGCAGCCAGGATTAGTTAAATGCAGTGGATGCAGATTGCATATTGCATACTGGTTGTTGTAGTGAGAGAATACTGAGCTAAAATAGGAAAACAATAATGAATCGATTGAACTAATGAACCAGAAGGACACAAAGCTGCATTGCAGAATAGTTTTAGGCTTTAGTCTTCCCCTTTTACGTCGAGACGACTGCTGGAATAAACAAATAAACAGTACATTTAAAGACAAAAGGAGGAGTAACACAAATGAGTCTTCAGCCAAGATTTGAATACTGATAGAGAACAGACATTGTGAACCAGAATCGTTCATAGGAGGAGAGAGATCCTTCTTGTCCGTGGAGAGCACTCTGCGTCCTCTGAGAGAGTGTGAAAAACAGTGAGAAGCCACTCAGCACTCGGTCATGATGAGCCTATTGCCCAAATGATGATGCATCAGCCCTGTAGGGAATAAGCAATTGTGGCTAGTCATTAGGTTGCTATTCTCGTTGTCGTTTCATATATATATATATATATATATATATATATATATATATATATACCCGTATAGTTTACATGATGCCTTTAAGCAACAACCTACCTTACAAGATCTAAATGACTTGGAAAGTGGGTTCATAAGTGGGGCACAGATGACAGGGGCTTCGGTCGCAAGATTGTTTAATGGGTGCATTACTTGGACCAGTAGCTAAAGCGATGTTTGTATTTAGACCTATAAGAAATACAGTAAATAAGATGGTAAATTGTAATTGAAATGCACATTCAGTGAGTGAGGCTTTCCACAAGGTTTTAGGGAGTGTCTGTGGGAATTTATGCCCATTCAGTCAAAAGAGCATTTTTGAGGTCAGGTACTGATGTTAGCATGGCTCACAATTAATATTCCAGTGCATCCCCAAGGTGTTCCGTAGGGTTGAGGTCTGGAGCTATTACAGTTTATTCTCAGACTTGTTAAAATAAGGTCTTTCTGGCTGTCGCTTTGTACACAGGGGCGCAGTCATGCTGGACCAGGGAGGAGCCTTCTGCAAAAAATTGTCTAAAATGTATTGTATGCTGTAAAACATTCTTAGACCATTATCCCTTCTCCACCAAACCTCACTGTTGCTGTATGCACAAAGCAATCTTGTGTGCAGCTGCTTAGCCAATGCAAACCCATTTCATGAAATTGCCAGCACGCAGTTCTTGTGCAGTTCTTGCTGCTTCCTGAGGCTGTTTGGAACTCTGTAGCGAGCAATGCAACAGAGGATAGGCTATGTTTGCACTCTGTGCACTTGTGGCCATGTTCTGAGAGTTTGCGTGGTGTCCCGCCTTGTGGCTCTTCTGTTGATCTTAGAGGCTTTCATTTCACGTTAATAACGTTTAAATCGCACCAGCAGATCTAGCAGGTCATAAATTTCATAAACTGACTGGCCAAAGTGGCATTCAGTGAGCTTTTTAGTATGCTCCATACTACTGCCAACACTTGCCTATGGATATTGCACAACTATGTACTTGATTTTAGCCAACATATTGCCATTTGTGTGACTGAGAGCATGTCTACATACTTTTGGCCATGTAATGTATATTTCCATTCTTTCAGTACAATTTCAGAGACTTAGAAACTCTGTGCCAAGGTGAGTTGAAGCTGTACTTGTGTTCCTTACTAAGAGACAAAGGGTTTTTTTCTTTTAAAAGGAAATGTGTCACCTGTCTGTATGTAGTTTGTACAGCTTTTGCAACACTGGATTGTTCTGTTCTCGTGGACTAAGCTCACTTTCCATCTCAGATTAAAAGATTTAAATGTGTTGACTGTGCATAGTCATAACATTAGCAGCTAAACAAATATAAGAATGCACAATATTGCTGCAAATGAGATATTCCAGTATGATCACATAAGGGGACATTGAGAACTGATTTTGCAACACTAGATGACCCTGCTCTGTTTGAGTGGAAAATAAGCCATTGTTATAACTCAAGGGTACCTGAGGAACTTGAAGCTTATATTTCAGGAAACAACCTCATTATTACCTCACAGACTAGCGTCAGTGGAAGTGGGGTTTTCAGGTTGGAAATCTAAATGGTCATATCCTGCGCTAGCAGCTCGTCATGCTATCCTGTCGTAGCTGGTAGCTCTTAGCTGTTTACGCCATTAGAGATGCTGACCATGCAGAAAGGAAGCTTACCCCTCGATTGCCCAGTTCCTGTCTACAGAGGATTACCTGATTCATGGCCATTGTCTTCCTTTTATGTAAGGAAGCATCAGAGGCGGAAGACAGTGAGAGAATTGTTTCCACCTTTTAATGCCAACGTCTTCGTATTGTAAAGCAAACAAAATACTGTCAATGCTGTCAAATACTGTCAAGGCCATTATCCTCCTTTAGAACACCTCATGTGTAGAACTTCAGTTCACACACACGCTCTGCTCTGAGCCATAACCTAATCTTATCTCACTGACTTCAACTAAGGGAGCTGAAATTGCAGTACTGTGAAATTGACCCAAAAACAACAAGGGCCAGGTCCACTGTGGCCAATTACGTGGAGTTTACTCCAGAGGCGAGGGAATAAGAGAGTGCGGCTACGACGGCTTGTTGAGATGCAGCCAACCGCTGTTCACTCAAGTTCTACAGTCCAACCTGCACTTGGTGGTTTACAGTGCAATCTCAATGATATTACATGGAGACATTGTTTTTTTTATATTACCCCAGTCCTCACCATTTTCCAGTATTTTTAGCTTGATCTTAAAAATCTGTCAGTATGCAAAAGCATATTGTAGGCTTTGGAGCCGCTAGCCATTCAACTGTAAAAAGGTTTTTCATGGACAAATATTGCATTTACAAATGCTTCTTTAAAGATCCATCTCTTTGAACTGTGTAAATTGACCTACCCTGCTTTCTCATTAGCAATGTTATCATTTCTGGATCAAGTGTTTCCTTCAAGCGTACTTGTCAGACTTTGGTTCAGGAGTCAACATCAGTATGCGTAATCCCAAACATGAAAAAATAATCATTCTCAGAACTGCCGTGACACTGACATGGTGGTGGTGTGTTAATGTGTGCGTTGCGCTGATATGAGTGGATCAGACACAGTAGTTTTGATGGAGTAAGCTCACACCTGAACTGAATTCTGTTTCAATATACAGAGATATTAAAAAAAGTGTTGCTTATATGGACCTGAGAACATAGTACTGATGAATGTAATCAAACATTATTGTGAATATTTGACACTGTATTAAACATACCCCAAATAAGAACTCGTTTTTGGGTTAAACCGAGGAGCTGACAACTATATGCAAGGTGCGAAATACAGGGAATCCTGAGGTGGTCCAGGACCTCCTGATTAACTTCTTAGTCTTCCTGAATGTCTTAAAAATGATTAGAACTTATTATGAAGTTAAGTTTGATAGAGAACAATGGATGCTCATTTATCGAACCAAAGTTAAAACAGGTGACCTCAATGAATATGTGTAAGACTGCATGATGGCACTACATGATGACTTGGCTTGACTTGTGCTAGAAGATTGAAGCTAGCATCATCGTCGGTAAGTGAGATAGCAGCTAGTCATTGCTAGTGTTGCCAACAAGGGATTCCCCCAAATAGCAGGGTATTTGAAATACTGACGAAAAATAAAAATGTTTAAGAATAACTAGAACAGTACTGAAAGTTGTAAATTTAAAGTTATATTTCAAAGCCTCGACCCAGTGTACCTCAGTATCTCTGGAAAGCCGTTGCCATCTACCACATCTTTCTTCACACCTGTATATGATTTCCGTATAGCATTACTGTGTTATCGCTCATGGACGTGTGCTTTCAGTGCAGTATGTCATTGTAGTCTCAAAAAAGGTCCAGAACACCATCTGCATCTTTTCTATTGTGTCTTTATGCATGCTGTTCAAAAACAACAGGAAGTAATTCATTAATTAATCTATATATTTTAATAGGAAGTGTTTATTGGACAAATAAGCTTAAATTAAGTTTGTTTTTAAGCCAATAGCATTGGTTAAACGTCTTTGTTATTATTTACATCTCTGTGCAATAGCTTTATTAATGTCCAGAATTGTGATAATGTGTATTCAAATTCTTTTCACCCTAAAAAGTGCGACTCAGCATTTGGCACTAGTGTGTGTGACGGGTTTGGTATTTGACTTAGCCCCATTATGAACTGTAAACAGCAACGTGTTTAGTTCTGGGACATGTTATGAAGAACATGAGGAAACAATCTGTAACATTTTTCATTAGCATTTTTTTCCCCTTTTAACGAGCAGTGCTGGTCTAGGCGAGCCTGGCAGGGCTGTTTCAAAGTAGCCGATTGTTGATGTGGTTGCAGGGACAGTGGTTGTGTTTGGATGGTGAAGCTGCTGACCAGGCTTTGGCTGCTCTCTCTCTCTCTCTTTCTCTCTCTCACTCTCTTTCTCTCTCACTCTCTCTCTCTCTCTCTCTCTCCCTCTCTCTCTCTGTGTGGCCCAGTATGTCTGCTCTACTGTTGTGGTTTTTGTGTTTTATGAAAAATTCTGTCTTGAAAACCATGTGGGAATAAAGGTTAAAGCTTCCATTCCTATTTGGCTTCTGTCGCAAATGTGTACCCTCTGTCTTGCCTCGAAGGGATGGCTCTTTCTTCTTCTTTTGCACTTGCGAAGAGAAACGAGTGTGAATAAAAATCTCGACTTTACAATCCAAAGTTTTCCCAAATCTGAGAGCAGAGAAACCTCCCCGTGTTTCCACTCGAGGATAAAATGTTCATGCTGCTGCGGTTTAAGATTTCAGGCAATATTTCTGAGCAGTTTCGACAACTGTTCCTTCAGCGCTCATGATTTGTTGAAGAGCCCAGGTGGCTGATGTTGGTCCGATAGCTCGCGTACGACTTGTGTACAGTTTGCTAGTTTTATTGAACAGATGGGTCATACGAAACAACTGTAAAACATTTTCCACACTGGTCTCTGGAGACACATTAGCCCCTCGCTCACTCAGCTGATGCTGAGTTTTGTGAGGCCTGAGCTGTAGCCGCCCTCTGCAAATCTGTTGTGTGAACATGCTATGAACCTGTCTGTGCGTCTACTGGAGCACTACCAGTACAGTGTTTATCTTACTGCCTTTCCAGCAAATATAATGCTAGACCCAATTATTATGAAGATCTTTAGACACTCTTAGCAGATGTAGTTTTTTTTTTGCTTCTCACTTTAATCCAGTACATTAATGTTGAAGAATGGCGCATGGAAACGCTGAAAGATGAGTTGTTTTTTATATCAAAATCATATACATGCTAGCCCACAGTAATTGTCCCACCGTGAATTGTCCCAGATCTCCCAGGTACCAGTCCAAGAAGAGCACAGTTCATTCAAAACATGCCTTCGAGAAATAAAAAGCTCTCATTTTAGAAAGTGAACAAGGCAGAATTAAACCACAGTTATCATCAGACTGGTGAATTAAATTCAATTACGGTGATTACATTTTGCTTAATTGACTTTGGGGGTACTGGAAATTATTGACTTATTGAATATTTTCCCAGAATATGGAGACAGTTGTTCATTCTTCATACGGATTCATACAAGTTTTCTGCAGACTCTCATCCAGTCATCACCATCGGCTCTGTATTTCTCACAAAACCAAGCCTAAGGGAGTAGAGCTGAGATAACATTCTTTAAAGTGTTTCCACCGTCTCTCAGTCCAGCGTTCACAACATTTTCTTGTCTTGCTGTCCCTCAGGACAGAACTTGGTATGTACAGAGACTTCCATCAGGACTTAGCATTACAGGGCAAGTTCAAACAAACAATGCTAATGTAGTTAGCACTGAAAGGAGGCCAGTGTTGCTGGTTAGCTTGAGGTCATGGTTGGCTGATGCTTTGATTCAGCTGTGCTTGTATCTTGATTGCTTTAGCCTAAGCAAAGGTCTCATCAAATTTGCCCTTTGGTGGGGGTATCTGTCAGTGAAGTTTCAGCATTCCACTGTGAGGAGAAATCTCCCATGTTGCAGGCTTGCTGCTGTATTTGATTTCCTGTCATGTTGGCCTGTGTATCTAAGTATGTATATTCCGGGGGCTGGGACGGCACCATTGTGTCGGCAGCTCGAGAACAGGAAGCAGGGACAGTAGAGGAGAAGAATGACGGGGATTTCTGCATTCAGAGAACACGAGAGCAGGGAAAATCCTGGGCCAGCCAATACTGACGGCTTATTTTTAGCTCCTGTCACTTCTTTGCTACCCTTCCTCCGGCCTCTCGGGAATCTCAAGTACTAAAACAACAGCGTTGGCTTGTCGCTGTTGCTGGACACTTGAGAATAAACCTCTACTTCTGAAACACGTGCTTAAATGCACTTGATTATGCTTGACCTTTCTTGTCATTTAGCTAATGTGGTGGCAGTGGGAGGTGCCAAGCTTCATGGTGAACCAGCAGGCTAATTAGGCTGTGGTGGTGACCTGTGTGTGGTTGGCTGTCAGGCTACTTATGTGTAGGCTGTCGGAGACAGGAGACAGAACCAGATACAATTCAAGAGACATTTTTTTCAAAGTTTATTAAAAGAAAAGCTCAATTTTCTGGCTCTGTGTTGTTGGTTACTAATAAGTATTGTGCAATACTCAAATTAAGGCATTTGATTTTTTTAGTATGGGAGCTGTGAGACACTACTCACTATAAATAAAATATCAAAAATTGTGATGTAGGATTTTTGTGTAGAGCACAGGTTCCTAAACACGGGGCCATGAGTCATTTGATACCAGTTTGCAATGATGTGACAATGCAGCTGCTGAGAATTTTATTATTACTTAAAACTCTAGTAACCTCTGTTTAACTTTGGAGATATATCCTTTAAAATTATGTATTTTGTATTAATCTGTGATTATGTATCAACACTCTGGGGAAGCAGTGCAAGTCGTGTTAAGGGTTGACGTATTGTTTTGGCTCTACATGCTACAAAATATAGCCCTAGTTTCTATGTCCGGTGTCCTGTGAAGTTCACGTGTGACAAATAAAACCAAAGAGGGGAAAAACACCAGATCTTTCATGTCAACCAATTTGCTGACGAGTTGATTCATATTTGTTTCATTTATATTGGAAAGAATTTACACTCTGGGAATTGAGCATGCCCAAAATGTGCTTTTGATTTTGGTGCGTTGTGAGTCACACGTTGTGTTTTGGCTCGTGTTGCTTGCAGTGATCTCTCCAGTGAGAAGAGCAGTAATGCCACAGCCCCTTATTGGAGACCTGGGACTTGCATCAAGGGTCGGGTCTTTTAGAAATTAAGCCTGTGCATTGCTAAATCGTTCAAGTGTTGGATTTCATTAATACTTAAGGTTCTGTTTTAGGTGTGAGGTCCAAGGTCAAGAAAAGCCTCAAAGATTCCCAATTTCTGCTGTTTTAAGATGAGGAGTTATTTAGATGTTATCTAAGCTGAAGCTGCTGCAGCTGCAGTGTTTGTTCTAGATCACCAACAAAGGCTTTTGAACAGTTGTGGGTTACGTCATGGTGGCACTGTTGCACGGAGACACTGATGGTCTTTGCTTTTTCGGGTTTGTTTGAACTGTGTATTGTGCAGCTCATTGGCCTTTTCTTCCCCCAGTGTCCACTTTTAATTCATATTTCAGTTTTAAAACTTTGATTGCATTTTCTGGGGTCTGTCTTGGCTGTTCTGTCTTTGTAGTTTTAAATAAGTGCTTAAGCAAGTGAACAGCTTGACTGCACACAAACACTTGCTAGGTTATTAATTATACCTACACTTGTACTGACACTTATTGGTGATTTTATTTAATTTTTATTTTTAGGTGTCTCTACTGTGTAGTTGCACTTTACAGTTACCTACTGTAACCCATTTGTTTGGGCACATGTTGGCAGCTCTCCTTTAGAAATAAAAGGGAACAAATAGAAGATTATATAAGCACAAACTTAATATGAGCTTTTTTGTGCCCTCTATGTTTATTTATGTCCATTTTCTTTGTTCTGCATAAGTGGGAGAGAATGCTTAATCTATATCAAATTCTTCCTACATTGTCTAAGCCCTGAACAATTATCAGCACATTTAGTTTATTGTTCTAATTTTTTCAGTGTCTATATGTATTATTTATTATTATGAGAGAAAATAGTAATACACAAGTATTGCAATATTATGTTTTGTGATTCTGATCATTTCTTAGAAACACAGTATGGATTTTTAATTAATAGTTTGCATGTGAAATTTTTTCGCAAACCATAGTTTGTTTGGTGTTGAAGTGCGTGACCTCTACTTCAGCCAAGTCTTTCACTGCAGTGTAAACAAGCAGTGTAGGGGTATTTTGCATATGGCGACTATGACAGTTTAAAAAATCTCAATATATCACCTTGAATTCACTACCACAGTAGAGCACAACATATGGAACTGTAACACCTGTATAATGATATATATGGTATCTCCTGGTTCTTGACAATTCCAAAGTCCTTAAAGAAAAGACTATAATTTAGCCTTGCTAGTGCACAGATCTTCGCAGTGAGAGTAGGGGCTGATTGGCTCTTCTTCTTGGAAGATGCCTAGATGAACGTTACAGGCTCTTATCCATGTTCCTGTTTGTCTTTTATCTTACTTGCATAGTACATTACATGGACAAATATATGTGGACACTCCTCCTTATTATTTAGTTAAGTTGTTTAAGCCACGCCCATTGCTAACAGGTGGATAATACTGTGTTTTCGTGGCTGAGCAGCTGCACACAAGCCTAAATGCACAAATCCAAGCATTGGTGGGAAATGATGGATTAATCCAATGGGTTCTAGAGCAGTGGAAATGTGTTCTCTGGAGTGATTAATCACACATTATTGCCTGGCAGTCTGATATACAAATCTGGTATAAGATGCAATTTGCATGTTGGTAGGTAGGTTGGTATGATCTGGGCCTGTTTTCGAGGGTTTGTAAAATGTACAGACATTTTAGACAATTATGTCTTTCCATCTTTGTGGAAACAGTATGTGGAAGACCTCTTTCCTCTTTCAGCATGACTGTGCCCCTGTGCACAAAGTGAGGCCTATAAAGACGTTTCGATAAGTTTGATGTTGAGGAACTTTGTGAGGAACTGCACAGAGCCCTGACATCAACTACACTGAACACCTATTGGTTGAATCGGACCATTGATCTGAAGCCTGGCCTTCTTGTTCAACATCAGTGTCTGTCCTCACAAATGCTCTAAATGGTACATATTCCCACAGACACTCTTCTTTTTCAGCTTTGTGGGAGAGTGGAGGTTGTTATCGCTGCAAAGAGAGGCCAGACTGCATATGTATTCCCTCCGGTTTTGGAATGGGAAGGTTATATGGGTGCGATGTATAGTTGTCCACATACAGTGTCTGTCTTGTTACCAGCAGTTCTTGCAAGTTTTTCACATTAACATCTTGATAGTTTCACATTTATAGATTTTTTAATAATGTAATTCATTTAGACTAAGACATGACAACTGACCTTATAGTAGCAAATTAGATAATTTTGAAATTTAAATAAATGTTGCTTTTGTATTAGGAGTTGTTTTAAAGTTAAAAGTGTCAGTTTTTATTGGTAATCTGAACCAGTGGATCTGTCTCACAAAAAAGAGGCGCAATGGCCATGTAAGTTGTGCAAGCTTTCTACTACCTTTTAATTCCAAAGAAACTTGATGCTGCTACCTTTACAGTCAGATGACTTATACAAATCACATTTTCTCCGTAGTTTTAAAGACTGAAGTTTCAACACTGAAGAGCAGCATTTGATGGAGCCATATTGACTAATACCGCTGTGCAGTGCATTGTGCAATAAAATGAACTTTTTAACCCTTGAGCTTGACATTGAGAAAAAGATATGTGTTTTACAGTAAATCAACAAACAATTAGCTAAACTAGTAACTAGTAACACTTGCGAATTACTATAATTAAATATTACACTATTATTGAACTAGTAAGTACATTTACTCGTATAAAACAACTAGTACTTGTGTTAATCCTCTCAAATAAAGTGAAAAAATAGACTTCTATTAATAATTGACATTTATTTTCAAATGATTCTACACAATAAAATGATTAATTTATTTTTTTATTAAACCAGAACAGGCTCTTAATACTAGCACATCTCATCCAGTGGCAGGTTCTTCAGGGATTTAAGAAAGGGTTTCAGTGGCATCACCCCAAAAAGAACCCCTCTGGCACCTTTTAATTTAAGACATTATTATAATAGCATGACAGAGATTGTAAGTATGGGCATATTTCATTCCTGTTCTTATAAAGCCTGCTGTCTGCCTATGTCTTCAAATAAGCAGCCTGTGGTTTAGGCCTAACCAGTATTTCCAGTTGCTGCTTAAATTTCTGCTATTCTGCAGCGAGGCAGCTGAATCCACGCAAAACTGTTCAGAGGAGGAAAATGTAGTGTAATGATAAACCAGTATTAATTAACAGATAATTAAGGGGAATATTAAAGTACCAGTTAGTTCTTATTGCTTATTTATATGAGTAAACACACCTATCAGTTCATTTACACTGCAACAATCAGCAGTCAGTGCACAGTTCATTAGTAATTAAGTTATAAAATCATAAAAAAAACTAAACTCAGTTATCAGTATACTTAATTACTAACTAATTGGTACTTAATCATTAATCACTAAAGCTTAATGAGCAGTTTTTATAAATATAATGCATACCTTTTTGCTTATTAGCTGATAGGTAGCTATTAATGTACATTCATTTGCAATTTGCAAGTATTTGTATCAGGTATGTGTAATTGCTTGTTGGGCAATAATTTGCTATTAATTTAGCTTAATTTGTGACCCTTACTGTAAAGTCTTACTGTTAAAATAGACTTTCATTTCCCTTCCATTGTAGAACCTTGATCCCTTCCACCAATAGTATTTGTGCCTTTGATAGTAATAGTAAACCTACAAAGTGTATGTATATTTAGATACATGGGCTGAAATAGCTAACAAGTGTAAGTACAAGGTTCCTAATAAATTCCGTGTACTCCCTGCTTTGAAAGTTTTAGCAGTCTGATGACTAGTGCAACTGATGACGCCTCTGATCACCATCCATGACCTTGAATGGTGGGTCTATAAGATACTGTATTACTTCCAGCTTTTACAGCAAACAGTGATTCAAGTGCAAAGAGATTCAAGTGCACGCCAGCATTTCCTGTGCCTCCGAGTTCAGACAGCAGGCGACAATATTTGACATCACTTCTATGATAGCAGCCTTGCGCAAGAGTTTACCATATCTCAAAGTCCATCAGCCACTTTCTTTACTGAAATCCATTAGAGCTCCAAACGCCTGCTGATCTCTTTCCTTGGCCCATGCCAGAGAACTCAGGATGGATCTTTTTTTGTGGAGAGATTCTGGAAAGCCTGTTTTAATGGTTGAATGAAGACTGGAGCATTTGAGCTCATATGATCTGGAGCATCCCGTCCAAATCTCAAGCCGCAGTATGCAGTTCTGGAGACATGCTGGGCACAAGAAGCCTGCAGAAAAGTGACTTTGTAAAGATGACAGGGAACTAAAATGATAGAATGAAACAAAAATTTAACGTAATGGAAAAACTTGTTTGTACTTAAAGGCAGTGTGTATCTCGGCGGCACTAGACATTATGCAGTGCACTAGTTGCAATCAGGGTAGGTCTCACAGCAAATGATGAAGTGATTATGATCATTTAGGGGGGGGTGGAGATCTCAGAACAGCGTGGACAAGGTGGGGATGAGTGCCATTCAGCAAGTAGCACACCCTGTACTGAACTCAGACCACAGTGTTGTTTTACCAAAAAGATATTGTTTTGCTTAAAAATGTTCTCGATACCAAAAGCATTGAGTGTTTGGAAGTGTTGTTGTACTGGTCGGCCAGTGTTGGTCTTGAGATTATTGTTTTTTTCTCATCTCATCTACTGAGGGCAGATCAGATTGTTGTTGGATGTTTTTTATCTATAATGAAAATGTGGTTTGTATTTATTTCATTGATGATTCTGAATAACGTTTAGAGAAAAAGATAATAACTTCGTCATCATGCAACATTGGACTGAGATTACACTACAATAACAATGAGTAATCTAAAAAAATTACCTTAATGTTTTTTCCAACAATATTTTGAAATGGATCATGTACAGTGAAAGATAATAAGTGCAGAATAAACTACAAACAAATTTATTTAGTTGTCTCTGACTCACCGCTAATGGTCTTTACTACAAAAGTAGTATCACAGTGAATATGTAATCATCTCGTCAGATATTTGCTCTGTAGTTGGCATGAAGTTGAACTCTCTGGTGACAATAACTGAGAAGAGGACTACGGACCAACTACTGGACATCGTCCATCGGCCAGTCACCCTCTGCACACAGTCATTAGCAACCAGAGGAGTCTGTTCAGTGACAGGCTTCTCCTTCCCAAGTGCAGGACCAATAGACTTAGGAACTCCTTTATCCCTCATGCCATCAGATTGTACAACTTCTCTCTGGGAGGGGTAACAGGAGGACAGAGGATGGGAAGGAGCAGCAGCAATAGCCTGACCACAACACTCAAGTAGACTGCAATAACAGTTAATAACTGCAATAATAATATCTCTCATGCTGACTTTTAATATATTTTTTATTTTAGATATTCTTTATATTTATATCCATCAAAAATAAATGATCATCATTAGACAGCTTAATAATAATTCATGTAGGTGTTATCCAGATTTCTGCATTGCATATTTTCGCTATATTGGCCCACAGTTCACATATCACAGTTGTGTATCTGTCCTTTTGTATGCTTTATTCAGATTTTTTTTTTATTCAGGCTTTAATTTAACCCGGCCAGTCCTTAAAAACATATTCCCATTTACTTTGTAACAGCTAGCATGCATTATAACGGAATGGGCATTTGCGTCCATCAGCACAGGTGGGCTAATGAGAGAGATGTTCATGAGTGTGGGGAAACATGGCAAAAAACATGTTTTGTATGGATTCAGGAAATCACTAGGCCTCAGTGACGCCAGCACACTGCAGCTGCTGGCAGCATGAGGAAAGGGGGTAGCGAGAAACAAACGTTAACACAAACCACCTCCAGATCCACTGATCTGTGGCCAGTTGAACTTTAGCACTCTGAATGCTAATGGCTAAAACCACGGGAAGTTGAACTGATTCTAGGCAGCGGTCAGAGGGCACATGGTTCTGGGAGCTTGGTCAGCTCTGTAAGGAGGAGCAGTTAACCATGATAAAGCACTTCCTCTAAACACTCTGCTGGCTATTTGGGTCTCAGAAGCTGCTTTCCACCCGTAGCTTGTGTGCAACACACAGATCAACCATGTGTCACATTCAGCCCATCATTTTTCTTCATTTTTTCCTTTTTCTCAAGTGTAGATGATCAACTAAGGCGTGTGTTGCATATTTAGTTTTGTACTATAGAACTGACGTGGAGATACAACATTGTGAGGGCGGCAGGCACATACGAGCTGGAACTTGTGGCCACATTGCTCTCGGTAGATGCCGGCGATCATTTATTTAGGATCACAGTAAAGAAAATAGGACAAGTGCCTTTATTCACAATCCCAAACTATACTTGTTAATCAGGATTCATTGTTTGACAGCGCTATTTGTTAAGCAACCAGGGCTAGTTTTGCTTATGTAGTGTCTGATTCCTTATAAACGTAGACAGGATCTCAGCAAACATTCAGGTTAAAAATGTCATTTTTTGTAGATAAGGCTTTTATACAGTGTCAGAAAACACATAAGAGATTACCTAAAGGGGAATGCCACATATTTTTTTAAAATGACTGCATAATTAGATGTTTAGATGTCATTCTGAGTCATTCGTTTTATTTCCTTCTTTTAATTCCTTTTTAGTTGTTCCTGTTTTTGTGGTCATATGGCGATTTCATTGGAATGTGTATATTATGTGAAATGTGCTTTATAAATAAAGCTGATGTTCAAGCTTATTGATGTGAAATGGTTCATTGTAGAGGAATTTGCAGACTCTCAGTGGTGGTAGGAACAATGTCTACAATACGAATTTAGCCATTTTATTTACTAACCAAATCAAGAAGTGAACCTGATGACCTGTTTGTATGAGTTTGTAATGTGAAAAATGGTAAATAGTGGTCAATCAGGAAAAAAATGTTCTTTGGGAGACTTTTTTTCTACAACACCCTGCACATATATACCTCTCCACCATAACTAGATTTTTAAAAATATATCTTCCAAAAATACAGATGTAAAATACATCTCCATTTTTGTTGATTTTCAGTTTTCTACATCATTTGACACGACAGATGCTGTTTACATTGTGTAAACATTTTATGATGAATGGACCAATAGGAATGCTTTAAAATCACTTTGGAAAAAAATCTGGTTCCATTGACTTACAGTGCCTTGCAAAAGTATTCGGTCCCCTTGAACTTTTTAAATATTTTGCCACATTTCAGGTTTCAAACATAAAGATATGAAATTGTAATTTTTTTTGAAGAATCAACAACAAGTGGGACACAATCGTGAAGTGGAACGAAATTTATTGGATATTTTAAACTTTTTTTAGAAATAAAAAACTGAAAAGTGGGGCGTGCAATATTATTCGGCCCCTTTACTTTCAGTGCAGCAAACTCACTCCAGAAGTTCAGTGAGGATCTATGAATGATTCAATTTTGATCTAAATGACTGATGATGATAAATAGAATCCACCTGTGTGTAATCAAGTCTCCGTATAAATGCACCTGCTCTGTGATAGTCTCAGAGTTCTGTTGTAGTGCAGAGAGCATCATAAAGACCAAGGAACACACCAGGCAGGTCCGAGATACTGTTGTGGAGAAGTTTAAAGCCGGATTTGTGGAAAAAGGTGCTCTGGTCAGATAAAACCAAAATCTTTGGCCACAATGCAAATTTTTGGCCACAATCAAATTTTTGGCCACAATGAAAAAAAAACGTTATGTTCGGCGTAAAAGCAACACAGCTCATCAACCTGTACACACCATCCCCACTGTCAAACATGGTGGTGGCAGCATCATGGTTTGGGCCTGGTTTTCTTCAGCAGGGACAGGGAAGATGGTTAAAATTGATGGTAAGATGGATGGAGCCAAATACAGGACCATTCTGGAAGAAAACCTGTTGGTTTGATCCAAAAACATAAAGCAATGGTTGGAATGGCTCCCAATTATTTGGAATGGTTCCCAAATAAACATATCCAGGTGTCAGAATGGCCAAGTCAAAGTCCAGACCTGAATCCAATCGAGAATCTGTGGAAAGAGCTGAAAACTGCTGCTCACAAACGCTCTCCGTCCAACCTCACTGAGCTCGAGCTGTTTTGCATACCCCAAAGCAACTTGCAGCTGTAATCGCAGCAAAAGGTGGCGCTACAAAGTATTAACGCAAGGCGGCTGAATAATTTTGCACACCCCACTTTTCAGTTTTTTATTTCTAAAAAAAAGTTTAAAATATCCAATAAATTTCGTTCCACTTCAAGATTGTGTCCTACTTCTTGTTGATTCTTCACAAAAAATTACAATTTCATGTCTTTATGTTTGAAGCTTGAAATATGGCAAAAAGTTGAAAAGTTCAAGGCGGCCGAATACTTTTGCAAGGCACTGTACATTGAAAGTAAAGACTGTTTTGGCCTGTCCTGTAAAGTTACCATTTTGGAGATACTTGTTTTTCATTTTACAGAAACGATATGTTTTAGGGTGATGTGTGCACGCTGCTAATAAGTGTGGGAAGTGTATGCCTCTGTTACTTTCTGGGTATATTATTCTTGTGCATAACTAGTCCTAAATTACTTTAGGTGAGAAACAAACTGTGTAGCGCTTGCATGTCTTCATAGAAATAGCACCGAGGAATCCTAGACACTTAAAAACAGAAGTACAGAAATGACACCCTCTTCCTTTTAAACCAGAGCAATTTCCTTAGTTTGGCATGCGAGTTGCTTCGGTTTTGAGAGCTGCCAGTGAAATCAGCCGAGGTTCCTACAACTGCGTCCAACTCATCAAGCACGAATTTAAAATTATCAGAATCGTCGGGCCAATGTTATGAAAATATGAGACTTGACAGGTTGGCATTTTATTGGGCAGCCAGCAGTCCAAAGCAGAAATTTCTTGGCACCAGAACTAACAAGCTACTTGTGTGCTTTTGTGTGACTCATTCTGTTTTTTCGAGTCTTCTGTCGTCTGTCTAGTAGTCAGAGGCAGGATATACTTATTTGACTAAGAAAAAAAAATTTAGAAGCCAAAAAATGTTTAAGCATTTTATAGACCCCCTTTTTAGTTGACGTGGTAAGTGGACATGAATTGAAACTGGTGTGGTTTTAACACTAACCATGCATGCAAGCTTTCAGTTCACAGCTGAGTGTGTCTCTATTTTAACATCTATTACTTTTGACCTGTTTTGCAGATCTGTCCACAGCACAGAGGAAGTTTGCTGAATCGCTGAACGAATTCAAGTTCCAGTGCATAGGTGACGCTGAAACGGATGACGAAATGTGCATCGGTAAGACATCACAAGACTGCACGTTAAACACGTATCCAACACTAAGTTCCATTTGTGAAGTGTGTTGATTGTATATCACTTCTACATGACAGTTAGTATCCATTAGTATTAACCAAACTGTTTTTATTATGTGCTTTTTAAGAATAAAATATTCAAATTGCCTAATTCAAAGTACAAGCTAAAACACTTCAGGCTGAAAAACTGCAGTGTGAGTAGTCAGACTTAACTAGTGCAGCCTAAATAGAAAGATAGCATCACAAAAGCATTTCATTCAAAACAAAAAAAGCTGTTTTGTAGCTTAGTGTCCATAAATACCACAACATGGACTAAATGAATATGTTATATAATGCTAAATGTTTATATAATAATAAACTTATTTTGTGTCAGACAAAAACAAGGAATCTGAGCTCTTTGAGCAGTGCATGTTCCCAACATTAGTGTACACGGGTCCACTGAAGAGACCACCTCCTCTTATTTAATTTCCAAAATGGCATTAATTAAGTTATTCATTTATCTGCATCAGAAAAAAAGCTGAAAAATATATTTAACAAAGAATTACACAGAAGCCACAACGACTAGACATAATATAACATATACTATGCTCTTATTATATATTTCTTACCGGTTATCGTGCTCCAAATATTCCCAGTCACATTCATTGTGTTGCTGAGCTCTGGTCTCTGGGGCGGGCAGTCCATTCTTTGAAAACATCACCAGCCTCTTTGTTTAATTTGCAAATTTCTCTCCTTTTCTCAGTAATGGCTTCTTGACAGCTATACATCTTTTTAAACATATAGTTCTCTTCTCACAGTGAAAGGATGGACAGAAGCATCTGTGGATATTTTTTCTGATGAGTAAAAGTAAAGTGTATTTTCTGTCCAAGATTAAAGCTGTAAGTGTTGTTAATTTGATGAAGACAGTGTTGGTGGTCTACCAGGTCTTGTACGGTCGCACTTCATGTGTTCACTTTTTTTAAAACTTAATTTATAGATTGTCCTTCTTTATGAATATGGGGATATTTTATATGTAAATATGTTGTCACAAGCTTTTCTCTTCTTTATGTCTTAAATAAATACAAATATGTAAAAACAAATCTGGATGAATGTGGAGAAATATCTTGTGCCATATGTGCCATAATTTTTTTTATAGTTTTATAGTTTTTCTCTCAGTATCTTAAACTCAGTGACTGAACAATAATTGTTATTTGTATTAATAGAGGTAGTTCTTTGTTTAGCATTTGTGATTTGACTAGGGCTTCTGTATGTTTTGTGTAACTGTAAATTGTAGGTGTTTCTGATAAAGTGGTCAATGAGCGAACTGGCAACTGGGCACATACTGACTGAAAATCCTTTTTACTGCATTTATTAGCCAATTTTTTTCTTGTTTTTTGGGTGCCGACCAGCATTGCTGGGATTTCAAAAGAGGCAGTGGAGGTTTCTCCACATGGCCGTCTTACTTTGTGCATTAAAATGCACGCTTTTCACTGGCATAGAGTAACAGAGCTCCTCTGAGGACCATGTGTGCATAAATCTGTATTGGCAAGAGTATTAGCTGATCCTGTATCAGTGCCTCTGTAATATAGACTTACATTTTGGAAAATAGGCTTTAATTGAAGCTCTACTGTTCCCCTTCTGTTTTGCCAAAATGATAACACACTTAAAAACACACTTGCCCCCATATTTGTATAATTAGATTTTTGTGATGGTGCATGAAAGACTTGGGTGTCTATAAGCAAAGGGTTTTGTGGTTATCTCTTATGACTGTAATGGAAACTGATAGACTGAGATAGAGACTGTACTCAGCGACTTGTGGGAAGTTGACACTCGGTCACGCTAGTATAGCAAGCGGCCAGTAGGTGAAAGAGTCTGTGAACTTTTAAATGCCACCACATTTTTGAGTTTAAACCATAGATTAGTGGTGCTATATTATAGAATTTGGTTCTAACTTTAATCTAATACACATGGGAGTAGAATGCCCTGGCTCTGCTCAGTGTTTTAATGAGCTGAGGTAGGTGTTTCTGGGTTGAGTTGGCACAAAAACCTGCATAACCAGTGGCACTGCAGCAGGAAAATGACCTACTCCAGCTGTAAGCTGTACATACAGTGGCAAGAAAAAGTATGTGAACCTGGTTCTCTGCATTAATTGGTCATAAAACCCAAGTATAGACAAAACTCTATACTCGATGTGCTTAACCTAACACCACACAAACAGTTATAATATTTAATGTCTGTATTGGAAACATCCATTAAACATTCCCAGTGCTGGTGGAAAAAGTAAGTGAACCCTCATGCTAATGAGCCAGGAGTTAGCAAACCTGAAGTCCAATCAATAAAATGAGAGGTGTAGAGCTACACTGACTTATAAAAGACACTCAAACTTTTTGAGTTTGCTATTCACAATGAAGTATCTGCTAATGTGAACCATGCCTCGCAAAAGAGAGATTGTTGTCTGTGTCTACTGAGAGACTCTTCTCACGTTACTGTGTGACCTTCTAATTGTAGCAAAGTAATTGTGCATTCAAATGTGCAGAAGTATGTTCTCTGTAGAGGATGTGTTGAATTATTTTCACATTTTGGAAAGTAACAAAACGTTTAAACTACACACTGCCGTATGTAGGTGGGTGATAGACAACAATTTTATATTGTGATACTTAATTCAATTTTCATGATAAAACAGTATATCATAATATTTGTTTGTTCAGACGTCTGATCAGTTGAAACTGAGAAAAAAGAAGCAGTACAGCTGCAATTTACTGCTAAAACTGTGAATACAGTGATTTTTATCCTGCACCTTGTGTTGTACTAATTGGGGCGATTTTTATAACAGAGCATGCAGCTGGTCATTGTTCTACAAGCACTGACTGTATACACTGTATATTCAAAAAAACATCATTTACTGCATTATGATATAACTTATCACAGTAATAATACATACTGTCCCACACTTGTACCAATTCCTATGTTAATAGTGTTCTTACTGCTAAAATTGCTCTAGCCTTAACGCTGCTTAGGCTGTTTCTAATGGCTGCTTTATGATTGTCTTAGTTGTTTGAGAGAATTTTGTAATGATTCTCTGTCATTCTGTCTAAATATTAGCAGTACATCACATAAACAAAGACTTCTTATTCAGCTTTAAGAGCTGTTTGTGGCATCATGAATTGCATTACGACTATGATTCAGACCCAAGCAAGCTGGATTTTTTAATGAAATAATCATCGAAAAATGGTAAAACCTGCATTTTCTCAGCATTTAAAGAAACAAGAACAACGTACAGACTTCTATGTTTTAAAAATGTCCGTCATTCTTTCATAGGAAATACACCACGTTATGACTAAAGCACTGATGACTGTTTTTCCAGATGAAATATGATGGGTGCTGGTTTTATCCTAGTTTCAGATCAGCGGCTGTATTCATTGAACATTTTAAACTAAGCTGACCCAGGAACAGATTAACACTTCTGAGAAGCTTTCTGAATAGTCTGAATCTTGTTATTCTGCGCCAGGTCTTAAGAGTCCAAAATTAACCCACTGATTACGAAGGATGGGCGTCCCTAATCTTAGCATTTGTTTACTTAATCAGGTTTTTTTTTGTTTTTTTTGTTTTTTTAAAGAGTGTCTCTAAGAATTAAAGAATCTGTTTTATGTTATCACTTTGTATTTTAGGGCGTTTTTGACTCACTGTTTGACGTAGAACCGTAGACAAGCAGCTAATCATCACACCTTAATTGACATAATCTTTTGTTGAGCTGTTATTCTTTAGTTGATTAAATAACATTGACCAAAAATCCTAAGAGAATAAAACCAAGGCGATTTTGTATGGATCACCTCTTATGATAGCTTTGCTAGCAGATAAGTGAGTAATTTACAGTATTTCTACTTTCAGTCACTAATTATTAAACATTAAACACTAATGGAAATGGGAATAAGAAGATAACTGACACCCTTTTTTGTAAATCTCGTCTAATTTCTTCTTCTCATGCTCCACAGCCAAGTCATTGCAAGAGTTTGCTGGCGTTCTCCAGAACCTCGAGGACGAAAGGACACGGATGGTGAGTAAAGCCCCTACATATTCCTCTTGCTCTGCACCGATGGTCTACCGAAACTGAAAGCTACCACATTCTGTGTTTCTCTAGATTGATAATGCGAACGATGTTCTGATCACGCCATTGGAGCGGTTCAGGAAGGAGCAGATTGGAGCCGCCAAGGTAAGAAAGAGTGCAGCACTGGTGGTATCTTTCTCCTCGTTTTGCATGCTCTCGACTGTAACAACAGAAAGAAGTTTCTCTTTACATTAACTGTGCCTTCATCCTGTGTTTTTTACATAAAATCAGAAGCAAAAGTTTATGAATTTATCATTTACACATCTCTGTGATGTAGTAAAACACTTTTAAAAGACAAATAAAATAAAATCACAATAAAACTGTTTTTAAAGTGTAGTTATTTGAATATAAACTCTTCGATGAGTGAAATCTCTTGAGACCTGACATGTACGAGTACCATTAGGCCTTACTGGACTGAGAAAATGGAGCGCATAAATGCTTTATCTAGGTGAAAAAGAGGAGATTCAAGTGGGCACTAGAAGCTTTATTCACTCCTCTTCAGCCCACTGCAAAATATTCTGTAAATTAAAAACGAGAATATACTGCCTTAGTCGTTCCTATTGGGGGCCGAAACCAAAATAATGACTCAGACGCAAGAGTCTGTGAAGTTTAAATTTGCTGTTTGCTTAATTAGGCTATGGAAATTTAGCTACCTATACCGACTATTCAGTATCAAAGTCATTCAGCAGGGATTTTTTTTGCCTACATCCCCACAATGATCCAACAGTTTAAAAGCAATGTGTCATACAACGTCAGAAACCACATAATTAAGTTTCTGTTGGTACTTTTTCCTTATTAGCTACATGAACCCTGTAGCTCAAAACCAAGGAAGCACACTATAGACACCAGATATGTCTTGTTGATTTTAGTTTGAAGTAAAAGGAAAACTAGATAGCATTTTACTGTAGGGCAGTGCTCAAAAGACTGCATGACACCTACATAAACCCTTCATGACGTTTGATACAACTACACAAAAACACTTATTCCAGAAGACTCCAGGAAAAAAGCATGTTATGTGTGCTTTTTTACTTGCACATAAAAGCACACATAACGTTTATTTTTATTCTTTAACTATAAAAATACTTTTATTTACTTCAACTTATATTATTATACTTTGTATATTTTGTATATATTTTTTCTTATTTCTTTTTTTGTTATCTTTATCTATTGGTGAATATAGGAACAGCAAAGTAAGAATTTCATTGTACAGTGTAACTGTCTGTTCTGCTGTACATATGACAATAAAACTCTTGAATCTTGAAGTTGTATTATCAAGTTGATATAACCTGTATGTCACATGACATGTTTTATCCATTAAGATTCTGGGCTGAAATATCGTAGCATGTTATGACAAATGGCTTCGTAGCCCTGTGTCAAAGTGACATAATCACACAATGCTACCAGAATGGAGTAGAGCTGTTCTTCCTCTGAGACACTTTGAATTGCTGTTAGTGAAGTCATTGGATGCTTGGAGGAGAATGGTAGCTTCCAGTTCTTTTGCTTCAGTTAACAAGTGATGGATTGGGAGAGGGTGTACTGTCCTCCCCACCCAGAGAAAGAGAGGGTAAATATGCTCTCTTGGACTCCCTTGGATGGCTGTGGCATTGACAAGAGCCAAACTTGCCATTGCTTGCCAATAGAGGTCAGTGCAACTCAGGGGCCTGTATCTGTACTTACCGTTTTTTGGTAACGTTTGCATTAAAAAGCGGTAAAGTATATATAGTATATAGTAAGTAGTGAAGTTTTTGATACTGACCTCAGTGGTAGCATCACTTGATGACAGGGCCAATGCTTAGATGGTTTTGCCACTTGGGAGCCTGTAGATTATTTTTTCCATTATTGTATCTTATCAACCTTTGTCCCCTAATGAGTCAACTATTCATATTGTTTATGGACATATTGGACATTTATCTCAACACAAGATGTCATTTCATCTCTGAAAAAATTAATGTCATCTGGTTCAGTGTCAGCTAGACATCAAAGCCTATTTAAATAAGCTTTTATGAATGTGTATGCAGTCTAGATAAGTTGCTATGAACTACCCTGCAGTAAAGTGCTATCTAAAATCAATAAGATTTTTGGACTAAGCAACCTGTTTGCATCACTGAATCCTTTAGAAACTGAGGCTTATTGGTTAAGTTTTGTCTGAAACCAGGGCAACCGGACCAATTATTAATATTGTAATTAAAAAAATAATAATACAACACAGTTTGCATAAATGTCAGATGAATCAATCCAGGTTATGTTGTACATCACTGAATGCTCAAGAAGAACAGGGCTCTCGCCGTTATTTATTAGACAACACTGCCATCTGTTGGTGCATTACTCTGTGTGCTTAATATGTTCTGGATGTTTGCATTAGTCTTACTTTGACTCTACAGGTCTGCCTTGACTGTTTAAAAATCATAACAAAACCAATTCTAAAGTTCTAAAGACGCAAGTTAAGCCTGAGAGATTTATGAATGGAAATCAGTTCATGTTTATCCAGAGACACTCTTGGAAATGTGAGAAGGAGGGCCTAATGACATCATTGCTTTAGCACGTGTTGAATCTCTTGGCCCCACTGCTCTCAAATTTTCAGTCTATTTCTCAAACACACCCGTATCCCCTCAGGTCAGTTTAGAGCTCTTAGAATGGACAGGCCTGTTCTTGCTGGAGACATGCAGGTGGCTGAAGTCAAAAGGCTAATGCACTGAAGATGGATGACGGAATAGGAAATGACCGAAGGAAAACAATTAGCGGTGTTCTAAGTTCCTTCTTCTAGTCCTCCAAAGGTAGCTTTGTGGAGTGGGTGGAGGATGTTTTTATTATATAAGTGAAGGCTGCTTGTAGACTTTTTAATTGAAAGCTTACGCTGTGTGGTTTAAATCAACACAGTAGTATGTTTCCAGAATTTTAATAATATCCAGAAATTATATTACCCTTTTATTCCTGCTAATCTTAGACAAAGGCTTAAACCCAAGTTCAAATAAAAAACAAACAGTGATCAGCAGTCGTGAAAAAGAACATTTTTTTGTCTGAAATAAAAGGACCTTAACATGAATGACTTGGTAGGTACCTCACAAAACATAGCAGGAAGGCATGAACACAGAAAAGCTGGAATACACATGTGTATTTTAATTAAAAACAGTTTAATCAAAAGCTAATGTAGCTAATAAATATATTAATCTAACTAAATATGTTAGAAACAGTAGTTTGCCTTGCGTACAATGAACTGTCCAGAAAAAAGTGCAATTTACTCTTATTGACTGGAAACATGTTTGATAAATGGAGTTGCCACTGGGGAGCCATTTAGCAAAGCCCTATGAATTACAGTGAATTTTCCATTTTCCATTTAGTGTTTCACTGGAAGCTATGACTATGCAAACTACATTCTTATGTTTGAGACCACTTGATTTTGATAGAAGTAGTATGTATATTCCTGCATAATTGGAAGAATAACAGTAAACTAAGCCATTCAGAGTGTTTTGATGTGAAATCCTGTGTTCTTTGAAAAACCCTCTCAGTCTTTCTGAATCTGAAACTGCGGTGGTCAGAACTAGTCGCCCCAGGAATCTATTAAATATAAATACATTGCAGAACGGCCAGCACTTAAGCTTTTTTATTTATATATAAAAGTCTTACCAAACCCCTTTTTTGGTCTGTTTATGGTGGAGAGGTACCAGCAGGAGTCTTTCAGAGTTTATAACTATTTTGCCATATTTGGTAGACATGATGACCTCTGGTTGTGATCACTGTAAAGAAATCTGATCAAATTATGTAGAAATGTGGAAAATGAAATTTTTATCTTGCATGTTGTGCCACTGCTTCGGGAATATTTGAAACACATCACACATATTTCTGCCCACATCACAGCGTGACTGTCATGGCTTGTATGTGTTATATCCATTAAAGGAGGCAAAGAAGAAGTACGACAAGGAGACTGAGAAGTACTGTGGTGTGCTAGAGAAGCACCTCAGCCTATCGGCGAAGAAGAAAGAGTCGCACCTTCATGAAGTAAGCACTGCTCCTTATGTGCCCTTGTGTTTCATCTTCAATCATTTGTACATTTACAACTTGACTTTTACTGTGTGTGTGTGTGTGTGTGTGTGTGTGTGTGTGTGTGTGTGTGTGTGTGTGTGTGCATATGCATATTATGCATATTTTCTAAAAAGAGCTCTTATCAAGGGCACAGCTTCAGCATTGCCCCAGTAATGGAACAACACCTTCAGGTCCAAGGCTGTTTTCCACACTAGTTTTAAAAAACAAATAAATTAAAATAATGAAATGGGATAATTAAGATAACAGTAACAATCCAGTCATCATCTGTGTTTAGCACAGACACATAAGGCAGATCATCACATGCACATGATGTTACTGTTTTCAAATGTATACTTGATTATTAGATTATTAATATTGCACGTTATCACTGAAAACAGAGTTTTAAATAACCTCATGAAATGGGAGACAAAATCATTCAAGCTACTCGGTATGCATTAGCATAAAGGCAGCCCTGGTAGCTTTGAACTACTGGATAGTTTAGACCAACAGTTTCAAACTACAGCTCAGATTAGTTCATTCTATCTGTTACACTAAAACAGATACAGTTATCTCGCCATCCCAAGGTTCTGCTATGGACGCAGTGTAATTACTCATATACGCGTGCCTTAAAATTGTCCAGCCCGGTTTTACTCGTCACACAGTCTTTTCACATGACATTGGGTTTTGTGCGATGCTGTACTGCACTCTCTGCTATTCTGTATACTCCTCCTTCAGTCATGTGATGTAAACTGATCACGCAGACGTCAAGCCGTCATCTATTCAATAACTAGACTGCTTTCCACAATTTTTCATTGTCTGTGTTGTTGCCTGATCTGTTTTCCTCTGTTTCATTGAAATCGAACTGACTGAAGCCCCACATTGTATCCTGTTGGCTGGCACATGTATACTTTAGATTGCTCTATCAAAAGTCCAATTCTAGGGAAACAGAGAACTGAGTGTAATTTCACACACATGTGTTTACATCTCCTCAATAACATGATCATAAGTGTGTGACTCTGATGCCAGTAATAAAAGTATAGTGAAAGAAGAAAAGCTGGATCAAATCTGTTAAAAGTGGTAGGCGTACTTTGAGAACCTGAATATTTGGTCCTGACCTGAGCAGAAGAAATAATTAGGAAAAGATGGTTGAATCTGGTATAAGCAGTTCAGTCTTGGTAAAAGCTCTGTCAGTGACAACTGACTGACCTTATTTGCATAGTGTTATATATGGCTATAAACTTTAACTCATAGAGTTTTTGTGTGTGTCCCTCTCCAGGCAGACAGCCAGGTGGATAACGTGAGGCAGCATTTCTACGAGGTGTCACTGGAATACGTGTTTAAAGTACAGGAGGTCCAGGAGAGGAAGATGTTTGAGTTTGTGGAGCCGGTAATACAGGATTATGTTTTTAGTATAAAAAATGGATTTGACTGTTGAACAGCCATTAGTTATTAACACTTAATAAATATAAACGTATCAAAGTATTTGGCCAGAGTCCTTCACACACTGACTGATGTTGCCCTGTTTTTGGTTGCAGTTGTTGGCTTTTCTGCAGGGACTGTTCACATATTATCACCATGGGTACGAGCTAGCCAAAGACTTTAACCACTTTAAGACTGATCTCACCATCAGTATCCAGAACGTAAGTGGGTTTTTTTTCTTTTTTTATGAGAGCGCACTTTGTTCATCTATCTAATCTATAGTTAATATGAACAATTTGCCAAAAAATCTAATTTCATAGTTTTTCACTCTACAAGGTCAATGACACTGATAACTGCTAAACGGCTTACACCACACCAGTTAGCCTTGTGAAACTGAAATCATCTTAAAATATCTAACGTTTCTCATTTTGAGATTGCTGTACAAATATTATTCTAGACATTTTATATTTATTTTAGACATTTTATATAGTATTTCTATTTTCAGAACATTTACTGGTTTTCATGTTTTTTATTGAAAACACTTCACAATATAAAATGACCAAAAACAGGTAAACACCACTAAACTAAATGTAATTTATGCAGGACTCTATTGTTCAAAACAGATGAATAGCAAAAGTAATAGCTAAAGGTAACGTTTTCTGTATTCTGCTTTCTATTCTGTCTTCTGTTCTTTTTCTGTTGCAGTAGTGCAGTGATCAGATTTCAAAGCAGTGTTCAACATGCATGCTGCATCACAACCTTAATCTTGCCAGCAGCCGCAAGCACTTCCAAAGCAGAGCAGCTAGAACACATACAGTCCAGCTCAGACACAGCTGATTCCAGGAGCTTTCATGTCTGCTTTGAGCAGTCAAGTCTTTGTAAACGCAAACGTAGACATACGTAGAGCATGTTTCTGTGTGTTTCATCAGACGCGGAACCGGTTTGAGAGCACACGTTCAGAGGTGGAGAGTCTGATGAAGAAGATGAAGGAGAATCCGCACGAGCACAAGAGCATCAGTCCTCACACTATGGAGGGGTACCTGTTTGTCCTGGAGAAACGTGAGTAATCATATTACCAAGGATGTGTTACATAACTACTGACTGATAACAAACAGGCTGAAATTTGCTAATTGTTTTGCGTTACCTGAGACTGAACTGAATAGAATCCCAGTGCATGTCAGATTAGAAAGTAGGTTTTCTCGCTTAACATCCAGGAGTCAACTGGTTTAACCAGATAGGTCCTTGTTGACTTACATGCAAAACAAAAAACCACAGATGTTTGATGTTTAGGGGCAGGCTGTTGTCAAAACATTTTTGCAACAAAAACAAATCCACATAAAACAAAGTGTACAGTCACACACAGTCACCAGGAAACGCACAAAAGCTTGATGACTTTTAAGGACAAAATGGTATTAAGTTGAACTTTTTCCAGTTCATTCAACTGTTTCCTACTAATGACTAGTTAGCATTGAGCTTGACAAACAAGATTTTTATTTTAATGTAGACAGTTATTGGTTTAGTTTTCAAGCACCCACATAATTAGTGATTTATTGTTAAGTTACTTTGGTAACAAAGTGCAATATTAAACATCAAACGTAATACCCCCCCCCCCCTTGCTTTCAGGTTCTTTTGTGTCTACGTGGGTTAAGTACTACTGCATCTACCTGCGAGAGCCCAAACGACTCACCATGGTCCTGTTTGACCAGAAATCCGGAGGCAAAATTGTGAGTTCCTGACCTGTACCTTTCCCTTTTGTCTTTCATCCACTTGTTTGGGTAGACCACTGTAGACTGTTTGATGCTTTCCATGCACTCAACTATCTATTAAATTGGCTTAAACTTCCATGAACCCCAAACTTGTCCCTCATCCCCACCCTAATCTCAGCCCAAAATCTAGTCCTGACTATAACCGGTTATAAAATGAACCTAAACTCTAGCACTGCTGAGAAACACTGGACTGTTTTTTACAATTTGGCTACTCGAGTATTGGATCCTTGGATTTGTCTGCAGCGTGTTTCCTCTCGTTTAAGTTCAGAAAGCTGCGAAGATTTTATTAGCTTCCAGCAGCTGTTACTAGTGTATTGGGTACGTTTTGCTTCAGCTCTCAGCTTCATGTTCAAAGTATCTTCCATCATATTGAGGAGCAGGTTTTATATTGAATGGACAGATTTATTTACCAAACTAGTTATGATTGCTAAAAGCACATATTGAATCTCTTTTGGCCAAAATGGTTTCATTGAAAAGTTTTTATTGAAAAATAGCGCAAAAAGCAGTTAAGTAAATGTTTTTTAATAACTTCATATTTGAGTTTTTTACTACTTTTCAGTGATCAGAACTTTCGCAGCATACACAGTTAAGTCCAGCGCACTCAGTAAAATTGAGCTGATAGTACTCTTCTATTTTGTGTTAGGCTTAGTCTTGATTTAGTTAGGTTAACTTGATTCTGCCTAGTTGAGTTAACCTCTCATTTCACTGCCCCAGGATATCACTGCTTTTCACAACAGAATTGTGCAAACTCATTGTTCTTTTGAGTAGATATTAATCTATAATAGTCTTATACCATCTGATGGCACCAAGTTATTGCAATTTCAGGTGTGCTCGTATGAGGAAGCTTTAATCTTTTTTTTTTGGTTCAAACCCGGTCGTGCCTCTTCTGTGCTGATGCTGTGATACGATTATGTATTACACAGCAATAACAGTAATACAAACCAAATCTCCTATAACGTTTCTTAAAATGAATAAACTCTGTCCCTGTGCTTCACTGCAAAGACTTATCCCTGTGCTGTCTAGTGGTATGAACTGAAACAGCTTCATTATTTGAAATTTACTGTTTTATACAGTAAGAAATGAAAGACTCAAAATAGATACTCATTTCTGACGACTCAAATGACTTCATGCACCATTATTATTGTATGTAGCAGCTGTTAATATTCTAGACTGCAGACTGAAAAGGTCCCACGGGTTTTGCAGGCTGTAAAGGACAGTTTCTTGCAGACCACTAATTGATAGTATTAGATTGCGTCATTAAAAACGCCTTGCTGACCCAAGCTGTACCTCCTGACCTTGATAGAGCTTGTTTCGTCACCCTTGCTGTGGCTGCAGCCCAGCAAAATAGACCAGAATAAGCCTGAAATAGATTATATAGATGTGTGGACACTTCGGGTGCAATCTCTATGATCCAGGTGCAGTCTTATGTATCCTGCACACCAGTCTAGTTCAGAAAACCCCAATGCATGACATTTTACAAAAATGAAATAAATGGCCAAAGCTTGTAAATAAGCATGGTTAAGGTGGAGTTGTTGTCTCATTTAACAGCTTTTAATATTTTTTTTTTGTGTCTGAGCTATTGTGTGATGTCACCAGGCTAATATAAATACAATAAAGAGTTGCATCAGTAAGTTTAACAAATGTGTAAAATATACCTAAACTATTGGCACAGTTAATCTTTAATCTAGTCTTAAAATTAACAGAAACTTACATGTTAAAGTCAACCTGGCTCATTTATACTGAAAGCTTTTAGAAAGGTCTCTAAGCTTTCCACATTATCTCATTTGTTCTCCTTCAGCTTGACCTCTATCGCTTTTCCTCACCCTTTATTTTCCTCACCTTCTCTCTGAACCTTTCCCCCACTCTCATCTCCTCCCACTCTCCCCTTTCACTCATCCCCTCCCACCCCCCCCCTTCCCCTCTCCCTCATCTCCACCTTTACCTTTCTCCTTCTCTCTCGTCCCTCAGTACTATACAGTGACCTTGCTGTATGTGCAGGTGAGAGTCAACGTGTTGGTGCAGTCTGTTGTGCGTGTGCTCTCCAGCTGGCAGCAGCACTGTTCTTGTCCTGGCATGCGGAGTTGGGTGTTGCTATGCTGTTTTGGCATGGATGTCTGGCACAGTGCCCTCTCCCCATTCCCCAGAGTTGTTCTGAGGGGTCATTAACGCTACACACAACACCCGATCTGGCTGCCTTCCGGCACCATTGCACACCAAGAAACATGTTCCAGCTACACCTTTACAGTGCAGCCAGTGGCATGGAGGGCCAAAGAGGTTAACAACGTAGACTCAGAAACATGCAGCTTGTGATATTATCAAAAACGAGCATGCATCAAATTTCTGCATAGTAAATTAGCATTTGTGCATGATTCAGTCAGTCTGTCAGAGAGTTTTAGGTGTGAAATGGTTAATTTATGGAGAAATTTGCTGACTCACAGTGGTGACGACAGGAAGCAGGGGTGGCAATGTCTACAATGACATGATGAAGCTACTGCTTTGGGTAACTTCTCAAAAATGCATATAAGCATATATAAAAATGTATATGTCTTAACATGTAGAAAGATCTAATTGTAGCCCACTGGAACAAGAATATTAACTCTGACTATATATATATATATATATATATATATATATATATATATATATATATATATATATATATATATATATTTATATATATATATATATATATATATATGTATGTATGTATATATATATATATATGTATGTATATATAGCAGATCATTGTCAGTTGCGGGATAGATGATTCAATTCATCTATTGAACGGTGCCTTGAAAATCGTGGGCCGTGTTCGTGACCGTGCAAGCGAAGTGTCCTTGGATGGATTTTTAAGATAAGTCAGGATGAGGCAACAAAAACGAGGATATTAAAAAAGGGAGACCACCCAACCCTGCCGCTCGCACTTAGAGCTAAAGAGTGGATTAGTGAGTGGCTCTTCAGTGAGAGGTGAAGTGAACTGCGAAGAGGAGAGGAGTAGAGTCCAGACACTTTTAGAGTACAGCGACGATGGGACTTGCCAGCGTTATGTGCTAATGGACGTCTGCCTGCATGTGTGTCTGTGTGTATGTGGTGGCGCGTGGCAGCAAAGAGAGTGGTGAAGCGGCAGTACCAAAATAGCCCGCCTCATTTTTATTTTCCTCCCCATGTCCACTTCAATAATTATCAAGCTATCAGAGGCTAATTAATAACACTCTGTTTAGGTTCGAGCTGTGTTATTAATTCATGGTTAAGGCGGCTAGCAATTATTTAATTTCCTCTACTTCATCCTTAATCAGCTTGATGGAGAAGCTGAATTCCACTAAGATTGCTGTAAGGGAAAATGTATTACAAAAAAATGCTTGTGACATCTGAAGAGAACAGGCTTTTACTTTAAGAACATTTTAAACATCCTAGAACCTACATGGTGTAAAAACTAGTCCGATGCATAAATATTTGAATGTTGTCAAATGTATTGTATATTTGGAACTGTCTATCGAGGCTTATTGGTGTTGAAACAACATCAAAAAGAATATATATTTTCATATTTGCCCCCCCCCATTTTTAGGGTGTCAAAATGAACGGGACAGTTGGATGCTCAGCTGTTTCATGGCGATATGTTATTCCCCCTTATTATTTCACAGGGAAACAAGATGTTTTTCAAGTGTGGCATTTACATTTGAAAGCTGTTGCTGTTAAGCTGTTAAGTCTCAATGCAATGCTTAAACCATGATAAAGCGACCAAAGCGATAAGGAGATTAAAAAGCCAAATTATTAGTCGTTTCAAGTCAACTATTTGGTAGATTGTTAAAAAGCACCTGTAAGATTTGAAAGAATAATTCTGTCCCTGGTCAAGAAACAGCCCTTCACAACAGGAGGCATATAAAGAACACCCTACAGCAAAAAGGTATACCTGCATTCAAGTTAACAATAAAGATTAGACTTCACCACACTAAATACAGGTTGAACACAAGATGTAAACCCTTGGACAGCTTTAAAAACAGGAAGTCCGGATTAAAGTTTGCTACATAAAAAACCTGTATAGTTTTGGAATAACATATTATGGAAAGAAGATCAACTTCAAGCTAAGGGTTAGAAAGAGTGTGAAGAAATGACAGAGCTGCTCATGATCCAAAACATACCAACTCAGAATATGAGTTATGGCGAGGGTATGTATTGCTATCACTGCCAATAGAGCTGGTTTCCTGGTATGTATTGATGTGACTGCAGCATGACATACTCAGCATGACTGTTCAGAATCAGCCAAATGCTTTAAAACTCTTTGAACGGCACTCAGTGCAGCTGGATAAGACCCATGCTGCAAAAGCGACCCAAGACTAAAAGTCATTCTTCTGACCTCAATCTAATTTAGCATGCATTTAATTTACTGATGGCAAACATGAAGGTTAAACAAGCAGGAACTGAATATGGCTGCGTTAATGGCCTGACAGAGTATCACGAGGGAAGAAACCCAGTGTCTTGTGATGTCTCTGGATTTCAGACTTCAGGCCATCATTGACTGCTATGAATTTACAACTATATATTAAAAAGATAATGTATTGTATAATTATGTTTGTTCGTCCTGTATATATAAACAGTTCTAATTGCTCCACTGTTCAACAGATCTGAATGTAAATATCCTCAAATTAGGTCTGTTTTTATCTCAACTCCAATTTGCTGGGGCGGACAACTGCGGTAACAAACTTTTTTAACGTCCTAATATATATGGGTAAGGTTATTTGTAGAAAAGGATTATTTATTATGATTTAAATTGGATTCACTTGATTATATAACTATGTAATTACCAGTAGTGTAAATTTCTGACCTGCTACACATTTAGCATTTCTTCTGGTGCCAGGACAAAGAGTGTAGTTGTGATGCTCTAAAACCCCTAAATCCTGTGGACTTTGGACTTCATACACAGGTCAAATGACACGTGTTTTGTTGGTTTTCTAAGTGAAGATAAGTGCTACTCCTCTACAGTGATCAGATGTCTGCATGTTTTATTGCATAGTTCCTGAATAACAAACTTGGGGATAAAAATAATGAAATATAAAACATGGCCTTTCCAAAAGTTTTTGCACATACTTTGTAGGTTGTTTTATATGGCACTTGAGCGCTGGAAAAACTGTAGAAGACCAAAGCATGTAACTTTACCAAGGGTGTTGGTAATTCATATTAGTTACCAAAAAGATTATTTATGCTTTTTGGTTTTTCCATGTCTTGACATCTCAACAAAGAAAAAGCACTGTAAGCACCTGCTCGAACATGTCAGTACAGTTAAAAATCAAAATGGCATTTTAATCTAGCTGACTATTTAAGTAATTATGTAATTATGTCATTGACAGGGGTGTAAATATCTAACTTCACAGTGATTGGCTATGATTTTTAAGGGAACAGTTCAGTGTATATCAGGTAGAATGATTTTTTTTTGGTAGCTTTTTTATTTATTTATTTATTTTTTCTTAATTATGCTAAAATCTAAAAACGCCATATTTCCCAAAATTTCAGTCAAACCAAACCACTAGTATAATAGTTTTTAAAGTTCAGGAAATGAGTACATACTTTATTGAACGTCGATATAATGTCTGCCTTCTGATGGACGCATCACCTGAGCAGTTTTATTGCACTGGATTACAATAATGACATTGATACATTGTAATGGCAAAACGTGTGTTAACACAGGTGTTCTTTTCCAGGGAGAGGAGGAAAGCTTCGTCCTTAAATCCTGCACCAGAAGGAAAACAGACTCCATTGAGAAGAGGTTCTGCTTTGATGTGGAGGCCGTAGACCGGTAAGTGGCAGCTCTGCTCAGCCTCCAGCAGGTGGGGCTGCAGGCCGGTGGCTTGGGAGGCCAATGGCTGAGGGCAGTGCAGACTTGGCAGGGGTTTTAAACAGGACTGGCAGGCACAGCCCTAGTGTGCAGCTAATTGCTTTGGCTTGTCACACGACTGTAAGTGGGAAGCCGCTCTATGGTGGGCGGAGAGGAGTCGAAAGAGCAGCTCTGTGCTGCACATTTCACTGCTTATGGTGGCAGCAGCAAAGACTTTAAACTGTGGAGGTTTAATTGTCTTAAACTCTGAGGACTGCTTATGCTCAGTTTCAGTACTAGCTACTGTCTAGCACTTTATTTGTAGGCTACCTACGTACCACATGCCTTAGCAAATACAAATATTTCACTGTAATAAATTAAGGCCATTAGTTGCATATTACTGCTGTTTGGTTACTCAGTCCTTCATTAATAGAAATCTGAGAATTCAGTGCTGCTGAATTGAACAATTCTAAGGTGGTATGAAGAAGAAAAAATTCTTTTACAGAGAACTGCATTGATATTTGTTAGAGGCACTAGTTCCTATGTTTTATTGTGTTTTACAAATACAGAGAACAAATACAAATAGTGTTGTTAAACAGCTTGCTTAGGTGTCAACGTTATTTGTACAGTTTGTATGCAAAGGTTTAGAAGCCCTGGACAAAATACAGATGTTTAGTTTATTTTCTATGTGAAAATAGACTAATGGTCTGTAATTTAACATAATAATAATAATAATAATAACAATAATAACAATAACAACAACAACAACAACAACAACAACAACAATAATAATAATAATAATAATAATACGTTATTATAATTATCATCATTATTATTATTGTTGTTGTTGTTGTTTTTTTATTATTATTATTGTTGTTGTGGTGGTGGTGGTGGTGGTGGTTGTTGTTGTTATTATTGTTAAATTAAAATAAACAAAATGTGGCCTAAGGCAAAGTTACAGCATGTTAAATGTTATTTTTGATTGTTGATGTTAAATCCTATGTCCAATGCTTATGCATTCGTTAAGTAGTCCCTATGTAGACAGCCTTTAAATAAAGTGTTACCATATACTATTAGCTCCGAAGAGCCGGCAGAGACCAACAGTCAGTACAGTAATGCCCTTTGCAGTATACTTGTTTAATTTACTTTCTTTTGGAACAAAAGATTAATAACTCAGTATTAGTCAAAAGACTGTAATTTGAAGAGAAATGGATGCGGGGTAGAGAAATGGTGGGTAACTTGCGTGGGTGGCTGTGTGCGTAAGGGCATCAGTACAGCATGTAGTATGCATTATGCAGTGGTGTGAGCATGCATAAGATCTGGAAATATTTCTCAGACCCTGACAAACTTTGTTTTGATTTAGACATCATTTGCCAAATACGTGTCACCCTTTCACAGCCCGCATCCATCTTTTAACAGATTTTGCTCTGCTTTAATTTAAAATTGTATTCTTTCCCTCTACTATCATTGCCTCAAAACAGTTTTAATATGGGACGCTTTAGCCTGGATGACAGAATTTAGCACCAAGACCCAAAATCATGACAAAATCCACACTGGAAATGAACAGCGTATCCTGAAAGTACAGATTAGTACAGGGACGTTCAGTTTGTCTGGCCAAGTATATTTATTTGTTCAATGTGGCAAAAATGTCATAACAGGATACTTAGCAACACTTTTACAATACACAACATGTTTGTTTATTCCCTTTTCACCCTTTTCTTCAATGATCTAGACTCACAAAGGACCACCACAGACAAAATATTATTTGGGTGGTGGGTCATTTTCCAGTCCTTCATCAGTGGTCACAGGATGCTGTCGGCTGGAGGTTGCTGGTTGTTGGACTATTCTCCGTCCAGCAGTGACACTGAGGTGTTATATATACTGCTGTGTCCACTCATACCAGCGCAACACACACTAACACACTCCCACCATGTCAGTGTCACTGCAGTGCTGAGAATGATTCACCTCCCTAATAGTACCTGCTTTGTGGTCATGTGGGGGTCCTGACCATTAAAGGACAGGGTAAAAGGGGATAAACAATGTATGTCGTGAATTAGATCGACTACAGTCTGTAGTTGTTGAACAACAACAAAGTGGAGCTGATAAAATAGATAGATTTGAATGTGTGTAGATACAGAAGAATAATAACTTAAAAATAACTAAAATAACTTAATAATAACTAAAAAACACTGACAGTAAGGGGTTGGTGAGAGAGAAAACATCAGAGCCGCACAGTTTAGTGGGATGTCTTGGGGCTTTAAAATTTCCTAAGAGCAAGCCACCAAGTGCAGCATCTGAACTTTGCAAAATGTTACTGCAACTACAAATTGACTGTATTTAATATAAAGCGATGATGCGCACTGTCAAATTTGGTAATGGATCATTGTAGCTTGGAGCTCTTTTGCTGCTAGCGATCCAAGAACTCTTGTTAATATCAGTGGCATAATAAATTCCAGACCAGGAGATTTAACTGGAAACTTTCAACTGGAGGTTGAAACTTGACCATGGGTGGACTTTTTTAGCAAGACAGTGACCCCAAACACACATCAAAATCTGCTTAGAAATGGTTGCAGGAAAACAAAATCTGAGTATTGCAGTGTTTCCAGATTTAAACCACAAGCGAAGACCCAAGACTTAATGAGACATTACGTTGTTTTGACATCTTCACTGGCCTGGAACTGAATCTAAGCTCTGATATTTTCTTCTCCAGGCAGTTCTCTTCACTTACTAATATGAATAAATATACAAATCAGTAGGGTTCAGCTCTGTGAAAACACAACAGCAGCATGTATGCATGCACTTTCTTGCATATGGAGCCACAGCTGTAGAAAGAGTTGTCACTTGAAGGTTAGAGATGGAGGCAGAAGCAGGCAGAGTTATGGTAATGGCAGCAGCATGGTGGAATTGAATCTTCAGGGTGGAGGCCACAGCTGATTGATGACATGCTAACATTGTGGACGGGGTGTTATTGGAGGTGAGAAAGCGGGTCTGAGATGGGAGAAATATGGGCTTGTGCATGCAGTGATTTTTGTGGTGTGTGTGTGTATGCCGTTTTGCTGCCTTTGTAGGGACTAAATATCAGAGGTGTAGACCTGAGTCACGAATACCCAAAAGTAGGAGAAACGTGGAAAGAAGTATGGCTGCTGGTGGCACTCTTCACAGTTGGTTAATTTTCATGTTAATGGACTGGCTTCCTGGACGTGCCACAACTGCATGAAATGTAAATCTGATATACAGCAGTGTTGTCAAATGTCTGTTAATATGGCTATGCTTGGCTTGTTTTATCGGAAACTGAATGAAGCGTGATCATTTAAATTTGCTTTCAAGCAAACTATCAAGTCCTCTCTTCACCCTGGGCGGAGAAAATTACCAGGCAAATGGGTCTTTTTTGGACAAAATAAAAAATTAAGCATTTACTGCAGCATTGGAGATCTGAAGTTGACAATTTATTTGGCATAATTCAATTTTTCATTCTTCTCTACATTCTGTACACATACATTTTGTCATCTAACAGCTGCCATTTAGGGCAAAATAGAGAATTCAAGCATCAGCTTTGTACATTGACTAGCATTTTGCTGTCTTTTCTGCAAACTGTGTTCATTGTGGTTGTTTTAGTTTCTGTTGATTGTTGTTTACATTCATTTACAAGCTATCAATTGTTTTTGTATTTATTATTACTAATTTATTATATTTATCTATAATTTTTTTTGTGTTCAATAGTCAAATTCATTTGATGTGTAGTTGCACTACTGTTGTGTATACTGTAATGGGTTTCATGGTTATCCGTGACTATTGATTTAATAATTATTTTGCGGTAGGTGGAAGCCCCGGCTAAAACTGGCTAATCCAGGATTTGGCTTCCCGTCTGAGCAGTGAATAGAGCAGACCCCTCAGTTATAGTGTTTTTCAGGTCCTGCATGAGCAGATACAGAGGTAGAGAAAAACACTAACGAAAAGGTAAAGAGCAGAAGCAAAGTAGTGTAGACCTACCTTGTGTTTGGCGAGAGAGTCCAATTTAATTTAGCTGAACTTGACTGAGCAAAGAAAGACGTTGACTTGACATAACTGGAAACACCATATGCTAGCTGTAAAAGAAACAAGCAACTAAGTAACATGTTCTAATTTCTGCATGAACAAAATATGTGTACGGAATGCACGTAGGCATGTGTGTGCATGAGCTAGAGGTTAACACTAGCTTAAAATGAAAACTCAACCTTTACCTGCGGATTTGACACTCGACCCGATTCAGTCTGACTGCAAAGTTTGAAACCCGAGTCTTCACCTGAACTCGCTCACAGACTTCCAGAGACGGAACGCAACTCGTAGTGCTTTATGCCTGCGTCTACATGCTGTCAGTGTACCGCTGAAGAGACAGTGTTCTAGTCCTCCCTCCATCACAGATCAAAAATTACAGGACCAGTGTTGTTTTTACCTGATATAACAATCAGGTCATGTTCTCTGACTCATTTGGAATTTGAAACGGTTTCTCTTTGGGAAAGTACAGTGGGGCAAAAAAGTATTTAGCCAGCCACTGATTGTGCAAGTTCTCCTACTTAGAACGACGAGAGAGGTCTGTAATTTTCATCATAGGTACACTTCAACTATGAGAGACAAAATGAGGAAAATCACATTATAGGAAAATAAGAATTTGGTCAATAACAAAAGTTCAACTCAGTACTTTGTAACATGATCTTTGTTGGCAATGACAGAGGTCAAACATTTCTGTAAGTCTTTACCAGGTTTGCACACACTGTAGCTGGTATTTTGGCCCATTGCTCCATGCAGATCCCCTCTAGAGCAGAGATGTATTGGGGCTGTCGCTGGGCAACACGGACTTTTAACTCCTTCCAAATGTTCCATGGGGTTGAGGTCTGGAGACTGGTTAGGCCACTCTAGGACCTTGAAATGCTTTTTATGGAGCCACTCCTTCGTGTCCTGAGCGGTGTGTTTGGGATCATTGTCATGCTGGAAGACCCAGCCACGTTCCATCGCCAATGCTCTCATTTCTGTAGACAACTTTATCTGAAGGCCATTCATTGAAATAGAGAATACAGGGCCAGATATCAGAGATCAAGTGTGTCATTTCCAACATAGATAACTGTTACTGCGCTTATGTTATGTCTTTGTAAGCAAGAAGGATCTTTATAGTTTTAGTTGAATATCCTTTTAGTAGATAATACTAGTGAGAGAGAGAGAGAGAGAGAGAAAGAGAGAAAGAGAGAAAGCTCACATGCAAGAGAGAAACTATGCGGAACAAATAAAAACAATAACCCATTATTTCTTCTGTAACGCAGTAACTTTATTGCCAACAGAGACAAATTCCAAGTTCATAGTACTATAAACCCAAGGTGGCCAGGCAGCAAAAGCATGCTTGGCTTCTAAAGTTTACTTAGTCTTTACTTAGTCTGTAGCCACAAAGCTAATGTAGCTAACACGTAATGAAAGCCCACCTTTTAACACTATGCAGATAATATGCTAAAATCATTATAAATCCGTAATTTAGGCATTCACTTTCCATGAAGCTAAATGATTATGGTTCAGGGTTGGTATTACATGCTGACAATACCTTAGTATTACACAGTTTCTTCTCTGTTTGTGTTTCAGGCCTGGTGTGATGATAACTATGCAGGCTTTATCAGAAGAGGACCGTCGGCTGTGGATGGAGGCTATGGATGGGAGAGAGCCGGTATATTGACATGTTTTTTTTTTGTTTTTTTTATAATAGATGGCCACAATGTATAAAAGCATCAGTATTATACAGTGTTTCCCAAGATTTTTTTTGGTGGAATTCATTGGTTGTTAAAGAGGGTGGAACAAGAGTTAAAGAATATACTATATGGCCAAAAGTAGGTGGACATGAGTTTAGATGTTTCAGCCACCTTCAGTGCTAACAGATAAATAAAGTCAAGTACACATCAGTCTCTCTAGACACTATAGATCACATTGACTTCAAGTTAAATTTTGACTGGTCAAGTATAAGTGCTGTTATTGTCAAATGAAAGTATCTACGGATCATCAGTCATTAAAGAGTTTCTCGCTGACTGGAAGCAACATGAAAACAAGAACTGTGCATCAGGGGCTTTATGAAATTAGTTTTCATGGCTGAGCAGCTGGACAAAAGCCTAAACTCACTATGCACAATGTAAAATGTTGACTTCAGTCACTTCAAAGCATGCTGAGTGTCCTGAGCAGTGGAAAAGTAGCTTTCGCAATATGCAGTGCCGATTGTTAAGTTTGGTGGAGGAAGGATAATGTTTTGAAGGTGTATTTCAGAGTTTGGCCTTAGATCTAGAGAATAGTAATGTCAATGCTTCAGCATTATAAGCTGCCAGCTTTGTTATTAATTTGGTATTTTGTCGTATTCCTAGGTAGAAAACTACTGCTAGCATACTGCTTGCATGTAATACCTGAAAACAGACTTAAAGCATAAACTGATTTCAAAGCAAGTCACTGCTGCTGCACTGTAAAAAGCAATGCTTGTACAAAAGACTACAATAACACATCAGTGCACATTGTTACAGAAACAGCATACTTGTCTTGATCAGAATATCAGTGTGAAAAGAGAAGGAGTAGAAATGTGGTACCACTAAAACCTTCACAATCATATAATATTAGCAGAGGATTAGTTACCTTATGAACAGTTGAAATTAATAATTTAATAGTTTTTTTTTGTTTGTTTATTGGCTTAGTACCTTACTTTCTAGCTCTGGATACTTAATAGCTTCCATCTCACAACAAATACAACTGGAGCTTTAATAAATGCACATGATTAACCGCTGCATGCTAAAGATATCATAAAACATGTCAGAAAATAGAATGCTTGTTTTCATAACAGCCATATAATCTCAGTAAATAAATCTCAGTAAATTAGTTTTATTTGGAGACATTTGCCTCAAACTAACCAAGTTCGCATTCTGTTTCATGATTCTTAAACACATGATTGTGGTCAGCATCAGTAATTGCAATTAACTCAAATGCTTTCAGGCACATTATGTAATAATCGTGACAGGCCTAGGTTCAGCAAATAGTACAGCACTGTGGATTATAAGTGTCAGTGTCATACTTCTGCGGGTGCTCTGTGCTTTTAGATGAAAAGGAGAATTGTTGATGAGATTAGTAAACAAGCTATTGAGATTACAGGGGCACCTTGCACTAGGATTAGATTCACTTTTGCCTGCTCCTCAGGTGGCTGAAGTATACTTTAGTCTACAGTCTGGTTTAGTCTTATTGTTCTAGGCTTCCAAAGATGGGGAGTGTGAGAGCATTCACTCAATGACCAGCGGCATTTCCCTTCATGTGAAAATAGCACAGATACTTTTGATGAATCATGGTGAAGGGGGAGGATCCCAGTCTCACATAATAATGCAAAGTTTTGTTTTCCAGAAAGCCTTGTAGAACAACATGGTTTTGTGGTAGAGCATGTGTAATTATAGAGCAAGTATAAGACACAGTTTAACCCTGTCTTACCTAACGTTTCACTGGTGCTATATTCAGAGACCTTGACTTGGTGCCCTGTGACTTCTTACAATCTGTCACCAGAGTAGTTACATCATGTGCACGGCCATAATGAACAGTAAAATTTAGCCATTTAAAATGGAGTTTTCTCAGCTAGCAAAATAAGCTGCCAGTGAAAAGACAACATCATCAAATAAAGTTAACATATAAAATTGTCCATAAATAAGCTAAATAATCTTATAACGTTATATCATAATGAGAAACCATATATATTTACACTAGATATGAGTTCATTATAAATGCCACATAGATTTTGCTGTATGCATGCTCAAAATGATAGTTAATGAAAAGGCTATGAATTTTCAGCTTTGTTAGATCATGTGATAGATTAAACAACAGAAATAGCACAGTATTAAAGGGTTAATGATTAAGGGGAACTATTTTGGCTGCCTATTTGACAATGAGTGTTCACACTATGTTGCTTGTCAGATATAATCAAAGCTATCAAACTAGTTTCCAGCCCACATACAAATCTCCTCCAGCTTCAATTTCATGGTTTGTGCAAGCATGTCTTGTTTCTGAGTCTGGATATGATTGTACATTAACTGTAGCTGTATAGCCAAAGTTAAGGCACCGTAAAAGATGGAAAAGATTTCATGCATGAGCCTGCTGTCCATATGCTAAATCCGCTAAACATCCAAGCATTGTATCCTACTTCATTTATTCAAATAGGTATTTGGAAGGGGGTTGTACAGTACCTTCACAATTAGATACAATGCAAATAGATAATTCTGTGTAATACTTTAAGCACTGTCCTCAACCACAGATGATGTTTGCCATTGCCTCATTTTTTAACGGATCTGTCATTGAAAGTAAATGTCTCTTTCATTACAGGTGTACAATTTGAATCAAGACAGCCAGAATGAAGCCAGTAAGTGCTCTGGTCGGCACATCCTAATTTGCCACCTGTTTGACCTGCTTTATGGTGTTTATGGTGTACTTTTCTACAAATACCAACAAATCATACACATATAGAAGACCAGGCAGAGCACCTGAACGAAACGGAACAACAATGCAATTAAGACAGAATTACTTTTTTATGAGAGAGAAGCCAATGTTTGTAATATCTATCTCTGATGTTTCTTGCCTCTGTTCAGTGGCCCAGCTGGACGTGATTGGCTTCAATGTCATCAAGAAGTTCATCTATGCTGTAGAGACAAGAGGTGTGCTTTCATTTGTAATTTGTAATGTGCGATTGTTAGCCAACATGAGTTTCTGCAGAAGTGTCGGTGTCTGTATCTGATGTTATGCTTGACTGTTCCTATCCCCAGGCATCGATGAGCAGGGATTGTACAGAATAGTTGGCGTCAACTCTAGAGTGCAGAAGCTCTTAAGCCTCACAATGGGTAAGACCCCACTGACAAAAATGTGTACGGGATTTTTTAGATTTTGTTTTTATATTTCTATAACTCTTCTTTTTTACTGTTGCCTAAATTACTCATTGGGTTTAATAACTCACCATCTCATGCTACAGGACAGTGATTTGGAATCTGTTGCATTAACTCTCGAAAAACTCTCGCCAAGCCATCTATTTAACACACACTTCGAAAGGAAGAATGCCCTAGTCAACTCAGAAGACTCATTTGCCCAGAAGATGTTGGAAAACAACTGTGATGACAGAATAATTCTGGCCCTAGTAAAGAAAAACCCTTCACAACACTTTTCCAATAACACTTTCCAGCAGGTCGGGAAATCTTTGCCAAAGTCAACAATCAAGCAAAGTAATAAGCTAAGTAAATACAGAGGTTTACCACAAGACCAAATTAGAGTTTGCCAAAAAACATCTAAAAAAAGTCTGTAGAGTTCTGCAACAATGTCATATGGACAGATGAGATAAAGATTACTTGTACCAGAATGATAGGAAGAGTTTGGAAACAAGAAAACTAGCCGTTAACCAAAGCATACTACCTTATGTGGCAGTAGTGTTTATGGCATGGGCATGTGTTGTTGCCAGTAGAACTGGTTCTGCCAGGTCAAACGCCCCAAAAACAAGCAACAACAGCTGCAGTGAAGGTGTGAAAGCATGGATTCTAAACTCTAGCAGTCACTGCTAATATTTATTATATACTTTCAGCTGTCATTTCAACAGTTAAAATAACAATAACAATAACTGTCTAGACCTAATGTTTGTGTACACAATAGACTTTTGGACCTTACACAAACACATACACACACTGATAACCCAAAATATCTAAAGATTTTGTTAGAATTTGTTAGAATTTTAAGAGATACAATTTTTTCTTCTTTGTAGTAGTATTAGTATTTTCTCGTAGAAAAAGAGATCTTGATTTCTTAATTAAAAGGTAAATGTGTCTTTACCAAATACCTGTTTTTTACTACCATTGCTGGCACTTAACATGGCTTTTAGCTCTCTTTCTATTTTTACTTTTTCATTTCTTTCAGCCATACGCAGTCTCACTTGGTGGGTCTTTAACATTTACGGCTTTATTTTCTTGTCAGGTTTACAAACATAACACTTCCATTCAGCCTGGCTGTCATTGGTTCATAGTTTTTCATCACTTTTTTATATGAGTGCATTGGTGATCCATTAAAAAGAAAAAGCCGTGATCAACTCCAACTGCATTAGGAAATTCCTAAATAGCGACCAGTATGGTTTATTCTGTGATTTGATTTCTCCTTGCAAGCTTTTAAAATTGCTTGTTTATAGAATTGCACAATAGGTACTTATCAGATCAGGTTTATGATTTCAGTGTAAGCACTAATGGAAGATACAGCATACAGTATCAGTGGATATCTTTAGTCTCTTTTAGTGAATAACTCTTTAAATACTTAAATACTTTTAACCCTGTTTTTCATCTAATTCAACATTTGCTTCATAACTTGCTTCACAGTACAGATGGAAAGTAGCCTTAAACAGTGCAGATGGACAGTGTCCTTAAGCTTCGTATGATGTTATAAGGCAAAGTGTTACATTCTGTGATGGCCATGTCAATCACCTGACCTCCATCAAGTCAAGTATGTGTATCATTTATTTAAGGCAAAACTGAAGGTAACTGCAGGAACTGCAGTGAAGGTCTCGAAGAGCATTAGTGGATTCCAGACTTCAGGCAGTCATTGCAAATAATTATTTTGGGGAGTCTGGGTGCGGGTTGAGGGGTTAACTTTTGCAGGAGTTCTGTGATGTCAACAAGAAGTGGTCTGAGACCTCATCAGTGCTACAGAAGACCAGAAAGGGAATAACGTTACCTTTAAGACTTGCTTACATTTTGAAAACAATGTGTACTGAGGTTATTTGTATGTGGTGACCTTTCAGGTTCACTTTAACAGAGCAGAGTTCAGTTAAATGAAAAAGAACTATGTGAAAACATCCATAGATGTTATCAGTGACTGAACCCACATGATAAGATTCATTGGCTTCACTTGCTGTTCATGTTTTTTTTGCATTGTATGAACTCATAGAACACAGAGAACTTTACTTATCATAATAGCTGGAATTTCCTGCTTTGTCTGAGTGAACCGTCTTCAGTCTGCTGTCTTTCAAAAGGGCCACAAACACTAGCTCATGCCATAGTGAAGACTGGTTAATATGAACCGATTCACCTGTGATTTATAAGGCAGATGAACACATGGTGAACACAGTCTCCTATCTGTGTTGACTCTGTATAAACAATGGCTCTAAATACATCCCTGTCTTGTAAAGATGCTGTGTAAAGAAGAGATAAAGGTTATGTTGTCTGTGTGGGATCAAGATACCATGTGTTTTGACTAGCGGTGGATTGGTGGATTGGTGCAAACAAAAGCAAAATGCATAGCAGAATCTTCATTCTACCTTATACTTTCACACACAGGCCACTTTATGAGCTCCACCTATGTTACAGATCCTCCGATATACTCAAATATCAGCCCCCCTATCCTATTGTGTCCACCAGTCAAAATTGTCCAACCAGGAACAATTCAGTGATCCAACTGAATAAAGGTTTTTGAGAACGGCCAACATATCAAGTGTCAACTGTTGGGTTGTAGTCTCTAACCGTACAGTGCAGTGTAAAAGTTAATCTTAGGTACAACTCTGATTCCATAAAATCTCGGATATCCAGGTTCAGTGTCCTAGTACAAACTTTCTTCCTCTTTTTTGTCAGTTGCTTAGTATCAAAAGAAGAAATTTGTATCTAAAAAAATACCACAGTAAGAAGACAACATTAGGGTGGCTAGGCCTCTTTTCCGGCCTGTAGTAGGGTTTTCTTTGCACTGTGAAATTTTTTATTAGAGCTGAAGCAAGAGTGGAGTGTGAATTTACTCCTACAGTTTTCTATTTTTTTCCTTAAAACAAGTTAAATCTACTCTTGTTAGATATATCTCCTCACAGTCATTTTAGATTCACATGACTCTTTGAAGGCGAACATGTCAGTCACACCTTAAAAATTGTTTTGTTGGGAGGACGCATCTGAAATTCATTGGTTTTAAAATTGGGAGGTTGGAAGAGTTTAAACTGCAATAGGCTGCTCAAAAATAATGAGATTAAAGATGTATATTATACTAGATATTGAAGGCGTTTGTGTGATTGTCTGTTATATACGTTTTCTGCTTTTTTGAAAAATGTCCAACTTGTACTGTACCTATGTGACCAATGTAAAATTAGGTTGACTCCATTTGTCAATCAATCATAAAAATCTAATCACAGTAGCACATCCAGAAGAGCACTTACTGAAAAAAGATTTATATATCCAGTCATTATGATTGTGTACATTATAACCTAATTGCAGTAGTACTATATATTCAATTTTATATGTATAGGTATAACTGTATATTACCTACTGTGTCCCTTCTTTCCCCTCAGACCCCAAAACCTTTGCCGATGTAGAACTGGACAGCTCTGAGTGGGAGATTAAGACCATCACAAGCGCTATCAAACACTACCTCAGGTACCGGCCCCCTCGGTCATGCTCACATACAGCCCCCTGCTGTGTCCAGCCTGTGTGTGTGTGTCTGTGCATGTCCTGCTGAGCTTCCTGTCTGTGTGCAGAGAACTGTGTGTGTCATGCAAGGCTGACTGGTTTGAAGTCAGCTGCTAGAGGTGTTTGATCCTCCTTCCAGCTGGCCTCCTGTACCTCTAACCCATACAAATGAACTCTAATTGTACAGATAAACTCAATATGTGGTCGAGTAATTGAGGAATTTCATTCCGAAGTGCACTTGGAGGCATTATATTGAATCAGCTATTTGTCCACACAAAAAGCTTTTATTTGCTCATCAAAACATTTTTTTTAAATATTAAAACAGTATTAATACAGTAAGTAGTGGTTTTACACATGTCTGTGTGTTTACCAAGCTTTTCTTTGTGGCAGCCCGGTATTAATTGCAGTTATCTTCTAAAACCAGGTTTGACTACACAGTACTTCATTAGGCTAAATCACGATTGCCGTTGAAGGAATTTATATCTAGGGCATCCAGGAAAAATCTGTAACTAAACTTTGTTCTTTAAACTGGCGCACAAGTTTAAAGAATTCTACTTCTTTTACAATGTTATTTATGCTACTTTAAATTGTATTTATGTTTTTTAAAATATGTTCTACTAATATCTGGTGTTCCTACTGGTAAAAAACACTTGTTGCTAAGATAAAGCAATATGATATAAAGCAGACAAAGACTGATGCCACAGCATTGTGTATATACACATTTTTAACCCATTTAAGTGGACACTGTACCAATTATGGAGATCAGATGGTTCCACCCTCATTCGTTGTATAGAACTCATAGATATGTATTCTCAATAAACACGCACTGGCGGTAGATTGATATGTACCAAAGAGCTGAATGGCTGTAAATGTGGCACTGTCACAGGACAGTGTTAGATCTGACCCGCGAGTGCTGTTGTTTTGAAAAGGAGGCGCCTAGGAACAACAGCAGCTCAGCCACAAAGCGGTGGACCACACATACTTACCAAGCAGAGCAGCCAAGTGCTGAAGTGCGTAGAGCGTAAGAATTGTCTATTCTCTGTTGCATCACTCAATCGGGTTCTAAGCAGCTACAGGAAGCAGCATCAGCAAAAAAGCTCTGCATCAGGAGCTTCATTACTTTTAGCAGTGCCAAGCGTTGGTTGGAATGGTGTTAAGGACGCCACCACTGGGACTCTGGAGCAGCATTCTTTGGAGTGATGAATCAAATCTAGGTTTGGTGGATGCCAGGAAAATACTGCCTACCAGAGTATATAGAGCCAGCGGTAAAGTTTGACTTTAATGATCTGGGTTTTCCAGGGTTTGGGCCCCTTAGTTCCACTGAAGAGTATTGTTAATGCCACAACATACAAAGACATTTTAGGCAATTATATGTTTCTAACTTTGAGACACCAGTTTAAGGGAGTCCCTTTCCTGTTCCAGCATGGCTCATGTCCCATAAAGTGGGACCCATAAAGAGATGATTTGATGAGTTAAGTGTGTTGGAACACTGTTGGCCTCGTCAGAACCCTGACCTCAACCACACTGAACACATTTGGGCACACTTGTCCTCAAAAACACTCTGAAATCTTGTGGAAAGTCTTCCCATATAAGTGGAGGAAGTGTGGAGAGTGCAAAGACTAACCAATCCAAGATTTTGGAAACCCATGAAAGTGTGATGTGAAGGTATCTACATACTTTTATTCTTGCAGTGTCCATTCAAGAATATATAGAAATGTTCAGGCAATCACATTTGGGTCTAGTTTTAAAAGGTTAAAAGTAATATAAGTTGAGTTTTCAGTAACTTTTATGGTACAAATCTCTTGTTTGTATGTTTTTCTTTCTGTTGTTTTCAGTCAAGGAGTTTTAAGACATTGACCTTGATATCTCTCTGTTTATCCCCCTGAATCCCCCCATCCCCTGTCAAAATGCCTCTCACTCTTTGACTCCTTATTTATCTCTGCCCGTTTCTATAGCAGTTCATTCTTTAACTTTATTGCATCTTCACTCTGTTGACAGGATGCTACCTGCACCTTTGATGACCTACCAGTACCAGAGGAGCTTCATAAAAGCTGCCAGTGAGTTTAAGAGCTTTCCATCTCTTTTCTGTTCTCTTTTTTCATTTCTTTCTCTTGTCTGGTTCGACCAGTCTCACCCTCTTTCTGTCTCTGCCGAGAGTGCACAGGCTCCATTTCTTCAGATTTATTTTGACAGCTTTGATAGCCCTTGATAACGCTGTTTTCATGACCACTCAAAATGCTGACCCCATCTTGGCCAGCAGCAGGAAGTCGGGGCGTGTCGGCCAGATGGAAAAGGGGAAGCACATTTTTACATCGTAGCCTCCAGCGTCCTGTCTACTGTATCAGCTGTTGTTGTTGAGCGCTCTTTCTGTCTTTCACAGCTTTCGTTGTCCATCACCCTCAGCTCAACTTCGTGACCTCTAGTTTAATCCGTGAATTCGAGAGTTACTTCTGCGTTTTTGAGGCAGTTTCAATGCAATTACATAATAACACGCTTGTTCGCGTAAGGAATTAGTCACATTTGATTTGCATGCTGTCTTGACTTGTTGAAGGCTGCACTGCTGACTGTTTCTGCCGAGAAAAACAAAAATCATGGCAAACGTGGTCTTTCCTCACAACACTAACTTTAAAATTAAATCAGAATCAGTTTGCTCTGCTACCTTCTAACATCATATGGATTGAAATTTGCACTTTCAACAGAATAAACAGAGAAATAATCAAACAAAAATAAGACGAGATTGCCCTGTCATCCCCGCCCCCAGCCCTCCTTCTCTGTACACACCTCCATCTGCTGCTTTATTTTTTTAGCATCTATTTGCTTCGTGAAACCATACAGTGGGGTGAAGTGAGTATCGTGTCCTCTTGTGAACCCTTAGGGTTTTTTTTTCTTTTTTTACTTTTAACAGGCCTTACTCCTCCCTTTCTCTCCTCCCCTCTCTTTTTCTTCCTTCTTGTCTCCCAGTCACGATTATGCTAAAAAAGGGCACAGTGCCACTTGGAGCCCAACTATCATCTGGAAAGAAGAGAGAGGGAGAGGGAGAGGAAGAGAGAGAGAGACAGAGAGAGAGAGAGAGAGAGCGTCAGATGATTGGAATGTGTATGCAGGCAAAGGCAGAGTGTTTGTGTGTCGATGCTTGGAAGAAGAAAAAACGTTAAAAAAAAACAGACAGACACAGAGACTAAACTGAAGAAAGGATGACAGAAGTCTGAAAATGTATGCATGTGTGACCCTCAGATGAAGTTTTTTTACAAAGGCTAAAAGAACAAAAAAAAAATACTTTTGGTTGCTGAGTTTAATGTTCTGGTTAATTCAGAAACTTCTTGTGACTAGGTGCTTATTTACTTCCCTAAATCTACACTGTGCCAGCTTTGAGGATTTGGGGACCTCTCTGGTGGAAATTTGTAATTGCATGCGACATACAGGAGACCATACTGTAATGACGGTTGTGCTTCGGACCCCTTCTCTGAGCTGAGGGATCTGATGATTGTCTTGAATCGGATGAATGTGTTGAGGAAGGATTGAAAGGGATCTCAGTCGGAACTTGTGATCAGGATGTAGGCTAATTATCCACTATTGTCACCACTTCATCTTCATCAGTGTGATTTTGCGTTTGAGACCAGATCTTTGCTTCGCGCCTGTGTGTGAGACGCTAATATGTAAAAAATTTTCACAAAGTCCACCCTGACAGCTCTGATATATGAATATTTTGTTCCAGGGTTTACAGGTTGGCTTGCAGCAGCATTCATATTTTAGCTTTTGTTTGTCTTGACTTTGGAATGCATTTTTTCAGTTAAAAAAAAAAGATCTTATTCCTGTTTCACATTTCAAGATTTTATCCTGTTTGTTTCCTGCTAAATATTAACAATAAAACAAATATTGCTACAGTACTAAGTTTAAACAAGCATGATGACTCACATATGTTTTTTTAAGAATGCCTATAATGCCCTGTACAAAACACCTGTCTGTATAAATAAAATATATATGGTATATATTATTGTATGTCTATATAAAGTATATCAAATTTATGTAATAAGCCCACATCTCACTTGTCTGTGTTTGTGTGTGTGTGTGTGTGTGTGCGTGATAGATACCACCCCGCTTGCCCTTGGGCTTCACCAGCCTGTTAGAGCTTCACTTGCTGCAGCACTGCCCCACCCATTCCACTGCTGCCAAATATCTGCTCTATATTTACCCCACAGCTCTTATCCAACCTGTGTTTCACACGTGGGCCGTCTGAGTGTTTCAGCTCATTGCCGGGCTGTCTGCCTCATTTCGCATTTGCCATACACTTCTCTTCTTCCATAAGCACTCTGATCATTACTAGGATGTGTGTAGTGCACGCTTTGAGTATAATAAAGTTAATAAAAGCAGTCTCTTCCAGGTTAGAAGTGCTAGGTTTTCTATTGATTTTATATGCTATAGTAAAAATATTGTGCATGTAAGTATATACTGACCCTGTGAATGGATTTGTTTTATTTAGTTTTGACCTTCTTTGTTAAAAATGGCCAGTTTTGGCCCTTAAGGTCTGTTTGTGCCTTTTATTCCTTTTAGTTTTTGTAATGCTACTGTTGCATTTATTCTAATATGTAAAAAACAGGAGCTAACAAAACATGTCAAGATGTGAAGAGTTTTATTTTGTTTACTACTTTGGGCACGAAAGCACATGCATTAGAACATGCTTTAAACTTCAGTTACCCAATCAAATCAATAATAAGCTCTTAGAGATCTATATTCCGAATGCATGCACTCCAAAATGATGCAGTGTATTCAACAATAGGCAGAATAATAACTTGTTTATAGTGATAGAAGAAAACTCCAGTTCCTTACTTACTACTCCTTACTTATTATTATTATTATTATTATTATTATTATTATTATTATTATTAGTTTACTATTTAGTATGTAGCCTTCTTTACAGGAGATTAATCTGCAGGAATATATTCCACACCTTCAATGTTGTAGAAGTAGCATTTTCTATTTCTTCAATGCCAAGTAATCTCAAACACATTCAGTGCTGTCTGAACTCGTGAGTTGGTCATTCCATTGTTCTGAGACTTTATTTGACTTTGAAGTGTTCTTCATTTTTGTTTTTCCCTACTTGGTGTGACAGCTACAGGTCCTTGAGATGTCTTCAAACGGTGAAAGGAAGGACAGACAACCTGGGGATTTTTTTAGATCTGAAGAAAGAATGGAGCTTGATTTCTCTCCCATTTTCTCTAGATCTGTTGATAATTTTCTGAACTCCACTTTTACCTAGTCTTCACAGAATAGTCCCCTGTATAAGGAATAACTTGGACCTTTGACGGGAAGATTAAAAAATGAAGAGTCTGTGACTTTTGCAGAATATTGTGCAAATCAGTGTGAAAAATAGTGAATATGTTACTAGATATGCTATATACTATGAAAGAATAAAATGTTAGTGTTGTAAAATACAGAATTTTAAAATTACCTAAATAAATGTTTATAGTTACTAAATTCCAATGGAAAGGCCTTGTTTAGTAGAGAGCCGGTACTTAGAGTCCACAGTGAAGGACTTTCAGGCCTCCCTCTGATTCTCCCTGTACTGCGGGAGAGGATTGGGGATTATTAGTGTATCAGGGCTGCTGGATAGATTACTCTGTCAGTGACCTTTGGGAGAGAACAGCTCTGTGGCTTATCGTCACTGTCAGTGGGCGGTGTCATTTTGCTTTTGGGCAGTAGGAGTCACTGTCTCCGTGTGTTATCTACGTGTTTGTGGTTTAGGCAAGGAGAAAGCATGTGAGCCAGGAGGGAGCTGAGAAAATGGCCTGCAGGGAAAGATATGTGTGGACAAATGCACGCATGTGTGCACACTTTCGCACGCTGAAACGTTTTTAGGGTGTGGACCGTGGTGGAGACTGAGCTAACACACTTGGAGTTAGAAAGAGGAGCGCATGAAGTCCCAGGATGGGACATGTGTATGGTATGTGTTTACAGTGGTATGCAGAAGTTTGGGCACCCCTGTCAAATTTTTTGTTACTGTGAATAGCCAAGTGAATAAAAGATGACATGATTTCCAAAAGGGCTTAAGATGATACTTTTCTTTAATAATTAATTGAAGATTAACATTTTATTTCCATATTCTGCAGTTTCAACAAAAAGAGAAAAGGGCCAAAAGCAAAACTTTGGGCATGCTGCAGGGTCTTGTTTGGAGGATTTTTATCCATTTTTCCTTGCAAAAGGCATTTGGCTTTGTGAGATTCTTGGCAAAACCTTTAGCTCAATCCTCTCGAGGTAGCCCCTGTGGATATTTGTGGTGTGTTTAGGATCATTATCTGGTTGTAGAAGCCATCCACTTTTCAGTTTCAGCTTTTTTACAGGCAGTGATGTTAGCTGTTTTTTTCTTTAAATGCTTTCTACTCTCTACCAGTGAAGTGTTCCTGAGTGCCCCCCCCCATCGATCCACCCCCGTGCTAAATAATTGGAGAGGTTTTTTTCTGCAAAAGTTCATAGGTTTCCAAAATGACTTTGCAGATCTTCATGCCACATTTTGTGGTAAAAACGCAGGAACGGTTTTCTGTTAAATACTCTTACATAAAATTCATATTTGTGGTGGCATTGCTGCACAGCAGTACAGTGCACCACCACTCCTGCTAAATCTTTTTGAAGGTATTCTGCAGTCAGACAGGGTCTTCCAGCAAACCTTTGAGCAGTTCTCTCGTAAAGTTTTCTTGGTCCTCTTGACTTTAAGTTGACTGTTCTATTATTTTTAAATTACAGTATGAACTGAGGAAAAGGCTACCTGAAAACAATTAGCTATGTTTTTATGGCCTTCTTCTGTTTTGTGGGCTTTAAAGAAACATTGTTCTTAAACTGTTGGATTATTTCATAACATTCTAGTCTTAAATTACCATGTTCCTACTTATTAGCACCATAATTCAAATACCAATTATTATTCATAAATAAGTTGATATGGTCAATTTACATTTCTTGTCCTTGTTGTCCTTGTACAATACTTGTTTTGTACAGTAAATATGCGTCAGTGGATATACAAATGACTAAATTTTACTTGCATTTCTCATTCTGTCGCAATTGTGGAATTGAGGTTTGTACTTCTACATAGCTGTTGTTCCAAGAAAGCTTGTGAAATGTAGACACCACTAAGTGGATCTTAAGTCTTCATATTGATTTCAGCTTTGATAAACTGACACCTCAAATGCAAAATGAAAATTCCTAGTGGGAGAAATAGTTTCTGTGTGTTTCTGGGCTGTGATGTAGTGAGTGTAGCGGTGGAGGTGTATTGGTAGGATGTGGTGATGGATGGGGTTGAACAGTCACACTGACTCAGTGTGAATAAGCCTGAGTTTCCAGCCTTCACCCTACATCAACACGCACATATTACAGCTACTGCTACTGCAACAAAGAGCAGCAAATTGCATTCGCAGATGGACATCAGAATGCATAAAGTGACTGACTCTTTCTGTCTGTTTTTCCTCTCTCAGAGCTGGATAATCCGGAGGCTCGTGTGGCAGAGATCCACAGCATTGTCCACCGTCTCCCAGAGAAGAACAGACAGATGTTGGAGCTGCTGATGAAACACCTGTCCAAGTAGGACACACCCCCTTCCCTTTCATTGCCTCGCAAATCCCACCATGCCCTGACCATAAGAGGATTGCCGCTGTAATGGGCTCAAAGCTGTCAACAGCAATAACAAACTGGGCCTACCCCTTCAGCTCATGCCACTAAAAACAAACGGGCAGTCCAACTGTGCTTCCATTTTCCTTCTGCCCTTCTTTGCCATATTTTGTCATTAACTGGCACTCAGCTTTAAAAGGATATCCACTTTAGTCTCTGTAGGATTACTATGAATGGTAAAATGTGTTCTATCAATCAGATAGATCTGGTTCTGGGATCTGATTGGCTGAGTTAAGATATCATATGTTTGAAGAACAGCCTGTAGATGAATTTGACCAATCGGAAGCAACATAGTCACTACTAACTGGCAGTCTGGCACACTAATTTCAGCATTTAAGCTTCGAAGCGGAAAAAAAGTTAAAGATTTTTAGATATCAGAAATGCTGCATTTGCGTTGTTTTATCTCAGTGTGGCTGTCTTTGTGGAGGAAGAATGATTTTTTTTCTCACCAACTTTCATTCCTATTGTTCGATAGCAACATAGAGATCTGCATAGAGTCAAAATAGAGTTTATTGTGGTTTAAATTTATCCAAGCTGATTTCCATCCCAGTGCTTTGGCCAGTAGGTGGTCTGCAGAAGGAAGCTACTGTGCCAACTAAAAATTGTTCATTGCAGTAATTCATGTTTTCAGTAACACCCCTTGGCCATGGTGGAATCACAGTAACACTTGGCCCCTCTTTGCTTATTACTTTGATTTAAAACAGAATCCAATAAACTAAAATTTTCAGGAATCCATAAGACTCTTGTAGAATTCTGCTGGAGCTGGAGAGTTAAGCACAAAGCAGATTAGGGCAGAACCTTTGCCAGAAGTTCTGAAGTCACGCAACATTTTTTATTTCAATAGTTCCTAAATAACTGCTATATAAAAAGATTTCTCTCTTTGCCTCTATTAACATGAGACTTTACTGTGTTTCTAATGTAGGTAAAGGTTGTAGAACAGCACGGTAGCATGGAGTATGGCACACAGTCATAGGTTCATTCACAGGTCACCTCAGTTTCTCAGAGACGGTGCTGTGGTTTGACAGTAGCCGCAATGTTGACTGATAATATACAGCGATATGAAAGAACTAGTTCCCTGATTTTAGCAGTTTGAGCCACTTTGCTAGTTCCTCAACTCAGTTTGCTTGGCTTCGCAGAGTTTCTTTAGACATTGCCTAAGACTGGGGTTACACACTTCTCACACTTTTCACACTTTTCTAGTAGTGACACACTCTAGCCCTTCACATAGTGTCCTAAGATGCATCATTCAGAAAAGGCCAGTGAGTTCATGATCCAGATGCTCCATTTAACCATTTGCTAAACAAACTTTTGCGCACTACTTAAACTCTGAGGGGACCTGTATGTCAGCCCACACTTCACATTTACACTATTTTCTCATTCCCCTTAATATAAACAAATCATCCATTTGTTGTCTGAAGTTTACTTCGAATTTTTGTAGTAGAGGCATTGTAGCTAATAAAATAATGGAAGGTTATACTCAATCAATAAACCATAAGCTGCATTCATTTTGTCTCAAATTCCATGTTAAGTAATCTCTAATTGGCCTGCCTATGTTGTTTTTGACTGTATGGATGTCAAATGGATGTCAAAAAAAGTACGTCAAACTAATTTTGATAAAAAAGTTTATTTTTAATAACTAATCAACGTGATGTAGTTTGAGGTAAATGTTGGTATTCTGCATGCAGTTGGCACAGTAATTAATTGTTAGAAAGTAAGCTTCTGTTAGTTTATAACTGTAGCTACTAACAAATACTAGAATGAAATAGTCACCAAAAATGTTTTTAAATCCCACAAAAGCTTCTCAACTCAATGTGTTTTAGAACAGAGTATGACTTTCTGTGAACTATCACAATGACCAAATAACAGGCAGCAAATTCAAACATTATGGTTTGTATTCATAAGAGGTACTTATTTAGAAACAGTTTGGTCTGTTTAGGTGAGTTGTAGTCTTTTTAGCTGCAGCAGCTTTACAGCTTTAGTTAACTAAAGAAATGAAATTTGGCCTCTGAACTTGACTACTGATCTTGGGTAATGCATGTCATGGAAAAAGGCAGCAAATAGGAAACAATAAAATAACTCTGCAACTAAAATTAGCCTCAGGAACAGGAAATGCTGCAATCGGAAGTAACTGCACAACTGTGGGTCATTACATAACCCAAAGTAACTCTGGCCTTTCCTACAGTGTGGCCAGCCACCACCAGCAGAATCTGATGACAGTGGCCAACCTGGGCGTGGTGTTCGGCCCCACCCTGCTTCGGCCGCAGGAGGAGACAGTCGCCGCTATCATGGACATCAAGTTCCAGAACATCGTAGTGGAGATCTTAATTGAGAATCATGACATGGTAAGTTTCTAACCCTTCAGTGTAAAAACTAAAATCCTCTGTTTGGACAACAGAGAGGAGGTCAAGAGCCAAACAGGAAATGGGGAAAAAGAAGACCTGGTAATGTCTTATACATCGGTTCTGCAGACAATCTGATGTTGGCAGTCTAATAACACTTGCTGATATGTATAAAAAGTGTAATACTTAGCTATAAACAGAAGTGTGTATTTGTCCATTTATAAATAGCAGTTTGTTACATGGTGCTAGAAACCACAGACTGGTTGATGTGAATTAACAGCTTTTCCCATTCTGAGTGCAGTTTGCATGATTTTAATTAATGCCTATATATTTCCTTAACTTGTTTACTACATTAGCCTTGCATCTCCAGTGCTTAAGGGGAAAGTGAGGGAAAGTTGTGCAAGGGTGCCTTCACACCAATCATGTTTGGTGCAGACCAATCAGACTTTCTCTTAGTTTGGTTTGCTTTGGCAGGTATAAACTCTTCTATTCTAGGACTTCCAAGTGGACTGCGTCTCAGTTCCCAACTGGTTTTTTAGATATTTGTGATGGTTGGTACCAAAAATAAGAATTTACCATCACATCATGTTTTCTTCTTGTAGCTGCTTGTCAGAGCTGTCCTGAAAATCTGCCCTTCTTTAACATTTAACTCTTGATGGATGTTTATGTCATCCTTTCAGTATTAGCTGCTGCTAAAAATTATAGATGAGCACGTATCTAAGTCAAGCATAAGCCACAGCTTTTCTCAACTCACTCAAACCACATCCAGGCCCTCAGGAAGGTTCCACAGACTTGCGTCACAGCTCCAAAGACGTGATGGGTCAGATGTAAACTTGCAATCATTCGTAAAGAAGCAGAGACCAAGTACTTATTACTTTGATTGTGATATATACATAGATGTTATGCTTCACAGTTTCCATGCAACATAAGGGGTATTATAGTACATTTACATGGAGAACTTGCAGTCATAAGGAAAAGTATTTCCCTTGTATTCAGTCGCACAGAGCTACGTTTATTAAAGAGGGTTGTTTAGAAAAGTGCACTTATATTCATTCAGTAAATCAGCAATACAAAATGCAATTTGACTAGTTGTGCCAAATCCTTTGCCAATGTGTTTGAGGAAAACATTAAAATTTTATTAAATTATAAGCTAGTGAAGGTAAAAATCAGTGGAGACAAAAAAAAATAAATAACTGAGCAGAAATTTGCTGACAATCAACAAACACGTGTTTATAATTTGGCATGCTTTAGCCATTAGAGTGTTACAAAAACAGCCTAAATGCTATTTTTTACTGATCTATCACTTTAAATAACGAAAAGCTGAGGAACAGCATGAGCTCTGCATATTTACATCTGCAGCCTTCTAGTTCAACTCCCAATACACACGGCCTGTGATTGTTTACGAGCTGAATGCCACGTCGCTCCATTGACACAGGAGTGCGAACAGAATAGATAAAGCCTCTACTGAGGGGGCTGAGAGCAAGCCAGTGTGCATGTCTAGCATCCAGCTCTTTTTTAAAGAGAGCCACATTAGCCGTAGCAGGTAACTTCAAAGCCAGAGGGAGGGGAGATGGGCGCCCACAGCTCCATCTTAAAGGGCAGGCTGCTTGCATTCGGTTGTCACGGCAACCAGCAAACTGGCCAAGGGCTGTCTCAGCAACCTGAGCCTTGGGGGAAAGGTCGTCGCGGAATAAGGCGGGGGGTGGAGGGGATTGATTTTTACCTCATACGTGCTTTTCTCACCTAACAGATCTAAATGGTCTACAGGACTGTTATATGTGACTAAATATTCCTCTGCCTTGAAGGTTCTATGTGCATGGAACACGTCTCACGTTATGGTAAGGTTGTAATCGCTAGCCTGTAAAACACCTGCCTAGCTTTACGCAAACCTACAAAAACCTTTCTAAACACTTCTTGTCAATGTTGATACCTCATCAGATATCATGACAACTGATTCTTGACAGAAAATGCCTTAACAATTACACTGTATTGGTCAAAAGTATGTGGACACCTTTCTTAATTATTGAATTCAGAGCTTAGTGACCAAAACATGACCATGTCATAGGATGCCACTTTTGCCATAGGTCAGTACATGATATATCTGCCCTGCAAGGTCAACTGTAAGTTCTGTTACATATAGAGTGAGTGTGTGGAGTGCTGAAGAGACATTTTAGACAACAATATGCTTCTAACTTGGTGGGAACAGTTAAGCAAGGCCTCCCCCAGTTCCCTGGAATGTCCATCTAGCTCATGGAGGTGTGATGTTAATGTGTGCTTATATGTTTGACCATGTAGGTTTATGTTACAAGAGTCCTGAGAGGCTTATGTAGGTGTTTTGTACTATTATAAATGCTGCCCTTGAAACCTGCCTACAGAGAAACACAGCAAGTGATTACTGGCATAAGCTGCCATTGTCCTTATGTAGGTAGACTGCAAATCAAGCGTAGCCAATCATACATGCAAGTTGTCCCATGGCAGGTGTAGCAAACTCATTAGAGCATTCTAAAAAAGTCAAGCTTCATTTTTCTTGAGTGTCTGAGGACAGAGTGTTTCAAGCAAAACGCAATAGACATCAATTGAGAAGTTTTGAGTCGAATGAGAGAAAAATGTGGTATTTATTCTCAAAAAACTTTTACATGGTTGGTTTCTAGACTTTCACTTTTAGATGTAGGTTCAGATGTAGGTGCTGTTCAGGTACGGCGTATTGCCAGTTATGGTGGCAACAGGAAATACAGCCCTTATCTGCAAAACTTTCTCTGCTGCTGCATGGCCTCGCCGAGCTTCTGCAAGCCATTGCGAAAAAGTTAAGAGAACAGCTATCTGATGATTTATCTCCTTAGATAATACAAAATCCTCCAGCTTTCGACATCAGATAGTTGGAGTTATGTTGTGGTCGCAAAGAAAAATTCCCCTGAAGCACAAGGCTAGCACCGCTGGCCTACTGGCAAATCAGCATCTAGCAAGAAAAAGAAAAAAAGAAAAACAGTCAAACAAAAATAACTTAAATCAGATAAAAAGATTAGCTGAGTACTTGTGCATAGAAATGAACTGTTATTTCCCTTTTACTGTAAAAATACTGTCCTATGTGCCCAGGGGTCATATTTATCTGTTTATATATTATCTATGACTGCATACTCTTCATATGGTTGCCTCAAGAAATACTGCTCTTGCTCTAGGATCGCTTTTCACCTGTTACACCCTAAAGAAGGAAGCAGACATCTAAAATTTGCTTTACCACAGTTGTGAGATGAGATTAAGGCCTAAAATACATATATAGTTTAAAAATGCATTCACAGTAGAGAGGTACCTGCAAACCACTGTTAGAAAAAAATAATATCCTAAAGACATGATTTTTATCAGGTTTACAGCTATTTTACCATATATATGACTATACCATATCACCCCCTGGTTTCTATCACGACCACTGAATGGCTAGGTTCCTCCACAGTCCAAACCACTCTGCATGACTTTGTTTACATCTGCAGTTTAATTTGGCTGTTTTTTTACTGTGAGAATTTCTCTTCAGTGCTTCCAGATTACTTGATCCAGGTTAAGCACTCTCTGGTTAAATATAGTGCAACTGCTTGCCAAGTTTAAACCGAGCGGCATTTAAAAAATGCCACCTCTGTTGTTCATTCTTGTTGTTGCACATTATCAGACTGCTAGGCTTCCATGTTCCATATTTAGTAAGGAGAAAGAATCTTATGCAACTTCCAACCAAATCAATTTATAGTTCAGACGGCAAGTGCTGTTTGAGGAAAAAAAAAAAAAAAGCTGTGGTTGACAGATGACACAGTGCTGCAGGCTTTCATAGTCCAACGCCTGCAACAAAATGTCAGCACCACACGCATCGTATTTAAAGGTCTATCACCATTCCTCAAAACGTGTATGGCATCTCTGTGTCCCTGTTAACTTTCTTTAACTAGCACAACTAATCGTGACCTCTCTGTGAGCAGTAGTAGTCAGCTTTGTGTCTGCTAAGAATTTTTGCTAGCCTATATGTTGCAGTGCTTTTGGCAGTATAGGCTAGCTAACAAACAGCAGGTCATCGTGATCGCTGCAACTTCAGAACAGATATTGGCACACGAGTGTGGGACAATATCTGCACCTTTTAGATTTGAACAAGATATGCAACACCCTAGCAGACATTTTTTAAAATATGACAATCTGGACAAGTTATCAGTATTTCAAATGATCATATAGTATATACTGCATAATATAGTGTTATGGCGTTATCTATTATCTATTTTCCTTGGATCTGATCCAGGTTGCAGCTTTCTCTGTCATTTTAGAATCATTTTTTTTTTAATTTTTTTTTTTATACAGGTTCACAGACAACTGTGACATCCGCAGGAGTAGCACATTGCAGATTTTACACTCAGAGTTATGATGTAGAAGTCAATATTCTACAAACATTTCTAAATAAAAACTGCTTCTTGTTTTTATTTCTTTTTGTTTTGGCAGTAACTGTGAACAAATTTATGCATGGGCATATATATATATATATATATATATATATATATATATATATATATATATATATATATATATATATATATTTGTGTTATGTCAAACATTTAGGACCACAATTCATTCGTTTTATTTACAGAACACAAAACATATATTTAACAGAAAATTATGCAGATGATCTCACTTTCCTGCATGTAATCAGACTTTTCCTGTACTTACAAAGTTCAGTAATCCCAAACTGGAATCTGGAATCTGGAGTGGCCAATCTTGTAATATTTTTTTGCTATTTTGTTAGTAAGTTTTTTCACTTATTTTCTTCCTTCATCCTCTCAGAAAGTTAATACATTTGGCTGCAGCTGTAGTTACTTTTTTAGTTTTAGTATCTCTGTGTGCTAGCTTTGTCATAGCTTACCTATTTCAGCTGGCAATTTAGGCAATTACATTTTTTTATTTTTATAATTATTGGCCCATGTTTAACAGACATCTCTGAGTAAGAAAGCTAGTCTGCAATGCCAGAATTACAGAGATCTTGGATATGGGCCATTGACTGCTTTTGGAATTAGTGGTATTTCTCAAAAGTTGTAAGTTTAATCTACAGGCTTTGAGGTTTAGTGTTCGAGTTGTGCTATGCTTACTAGGAGGAGCAAAGGAAAGGCTTAAATACAGAACAGAAACGTGAATACCAATCAGTCATTTTAACAGCTCACTTGTTGCTCAGATGAGCAGAGGAAGAAATATTATGCTGACTTGCTCATGGTCGTATTACGTTAATAGGGCTGTTGAAAATATTGTAGCATTATAGAGAACACATATAGAGAACAATAGCCGGCCAGTGAGCCTGCTCTACTTATGCCGTTAAAGGTACAGTAGCGTGTTTCCACTGCTGCCAACTTTTTTAGAACTGGATTATCATTTGTTTATGTAACTCAGCTAATGTTCCTGTCAATTCCCTGTGTGATTGTGTTTTAACAAGAAGATCTTATAAACATCCTTGCATGGAGTGGCTATATTCACTTCTGTGCTTATCTTGGACGTTCTTTTAATAAACGTTTTTCACATTTGTGTCCACCTGGAACTTTTTTGGTCTGCTGTAAGTCACTTAAGGTTGAACCTGCTGTTATAAATGTAATACTGAGCACCATGGGATACTGAGATACTGAATGTGTACCTTGCATGTCAGAGCATTTGCTTATATTGCTTACCTCATAGGTGTTATTGACAGTGTATTATCACATCATCTCTGTGCAAATGCAAAACCATATGAAATAGTTTACAAATAGCCTTTACCCTTTGTCTTTGTTCCACTTTTCCCTTCTGTTTAATTACAAGTGCAAATAAGCATGTACAAAAGGGGAATGCCTCCATAACTCCCCCCCCCCACCCCTTTCACCACAGCAACCCTGCTACTGTGCTACTGTGAAAATATTTACTCTAGTCTTGCCGGCCTCATTGGAAGCTCCGCCCTTATTTCCCTTTCCCTAGATCTTCAAAGACACGCCGGCTCCTGGAGCAGGCCAGACCGGCCAGCTCAACCTGCCCAGGAGAAAGAGCACAGAGAGCAAGGCCCCGTCCTGCAGCGAGAGACCCCTCACCCTCTTCCGCACCCCAACACACTCGGAGAAGGACAGAGGTGGGGAGCTTTACAAAAACATATCATCATTCTCATAACAAAGCCTCACATGTACAAAGTGAAAACATTTCTTAATGCACCATGTCCCGTATCTGTAATATTGACTGCCTTATATTACTTATTTAAAGTCAGGCACAAAACAAATGCTGAAAACCTTTTGTTAGTTTAGTTTGTGATTACAGAACCATTAGACTACAACAGGCTGTTTGCTCTCATTTCTCTCTTAATCAGCTCCAACTAATTCAGAATGCAGAAGGAGGAGCAACGTTGAGCATATTCAGTTGTTCTGTCTATGCTGACCTGCTGTAAGGTTTTACTATAAGGTTGTATGACATGAAACTAAGACTTAAGATGCTTATGACATTTAACACTAGTAATGGCCTAGTGCTGACATACAGTGGTAAGAAAAAGTATGTGAACCCTTAGAAATTACTTGGTTTTCTGCATTAATTGGTCATAAAATGTGATCTAATTTACATCCCAAATATAGACAAACTCAATGTGCTTAACCTAATACCACACAAACAGTTATAATATTTCATGTCTGTATTGGAAACATCCATTAAACATTCACAGTTCTGGTGGAAAAATAAGTGAACCCTTATGCTAAAGACTTCAACAAAAGCTAATTAGAGTCAGGAGTTAGCAAACAAGGAGTCCAATCAATGAAACGAGATTGGAGCGAGGTGTAGAGCTACTTTGATTTATAAAAGACACTTAAACTTGAGTTTGCTTTTTACAAGAAACATCTGCTGATCTGCTTGCAAAAAAGAGATCTCCGAAGACCTGCGATCCAGAATTGTTGATTTGCATAAAACTGGAAAAGATTACAAAGTAATCTTCAAGACTTTAAGTATTAACCAGTCCACAGTGGAGACAATTTAGTACAAAGTTGACTCCAAAGGCACAACGCAAAATGCTAAAAAGAGCTCTAGAGTACACTGACACTCCACAACGCTACTGGGAAAATGTTTTGTGGACTGATAGTTCAGGAATAACACGCAGCACTACATATGGTGTAAAAAGGGCACTGCATACCAACATGAAAACATCATCCCAGTGGTGAAGTACGGTGGTGGGAGCATCATGATTTGGAGAGGCATTGCTGCTTCGGGGCCTGGACCACTTGCCATCATCAAAGAGAAAATAAATTCTCTAGTTTATCAAGGTATCCTACAGAATAATGTCCGCCAGCCAAAGCTCAGTAAAAATCTGCCTTTTAGAGTTGCCAAGTCAGAGTCCAGACCTAAATCCAATACAGATGCTGTGGTGAATACAGATACAGAATGACCTCAAGAGAGCTGTTCACACCAGATATTCTAAGAATATGGCTGAGCTGAAGCAGTTCTGTAAAGAAGAATGGTCCAAAATTCCTCCTGAACATTGTGCAGGGCTGATCAGCAGCTACAGGAAACGCTTGTTGGAGGTTATTACTGCCAAAGGAGGTTCAACCAGTTATTAAATCCAAGGGTCCACTTACTTTTTCCACCAGCACTGTGAATGTTTAATGCATGTGTCCAATAAAGACATGAAATATTATAACTGTTTGTGTGGTATTAGGTTAAGCACATTAAGTTTGTCTATACTTGGGACTTAGATGTAGATCGGATCACATTTTACGACCAATTAATGCAGACAAACAGGTAATTTCAAAGAGTTCACATACTTTTCCCTGCCACTGTATCTTACTGATCAATTTCATACAACTCCAAACTCCAAAGATCTCTTACAGCATACTAAGTGGAAGATAATTTACTTCTTCTTATTAATTTTTATTAAACTCTGGAACACCATTCAAGATGATAGTATGAATACACACTCCAAAAATGCTTTTTAATCCAGATTTAGGCTAACATATGCCTTTTGTCCAGTGGCTCTTCAATTGTGCTATTTTTCCTTTTAGGCTGTGTTTTTACCTTTTCTAATGTTTGGCTTTTATTCCTTGTAACTCCAAAGACTTTTTATTACAAATATATATTTTTTGCCATTCCCATTGTTTGAAATGTTTTTGATAGGATAAAGCTTTAATATGACAGTAATGATAAACAATCCTAGCTACTGGCCTACTGAAAACATCTAGACTACTATGTTATTGTTAGTTGGCTAGCCAAAAGTAAAGTATGTAGTCCAAATGAATTGCTCCGACATGATAAATTTGCCTCATCAGTGTGTTAACTGCTCCTGCCTTGTACCTGTGAGGTCCACTTGCATTATAGGTTCACTAGGTGTATAGACTATAGCTTATGGCTATTCCTATTAGTCAGTTTCTCACCACAGGACCAGTGTTGGTGGTCCACTCTCAGCACAGTAATGATGCTATGATCATAGTATTACCACAAAAACCCTTCCCTTGTAGCTCCACCCTGCTGGTGGCCTGCTGTAGGCCATCTGTTGAGGCACAGTTTGGGTTAGTCATCCTTTAGCCTTGAATCGATGGTCAGTTTCTGACCACAGAGCTGCTCTTGGCTGGGTATTTTTGGGTGGGCTCAACCTCCATTAATGTGTATAAAAACCTCAGAAACGCCACAATGTGTGATACACTTATATAAGCACCACACACAGCCAAAGCTACTACTTTGTCGGCGTCACCGCTGTGCTGGAAATGCTCCACTTTCAAGCAGTGACAGCATCAGGGACAGCTCTGGCATGCTGTTCTGCGCATATGTGAATTTGCTGAAGTTGCCAAAGCGTGATGTTTAAGTTAAATTGGACATTTTTATCCAACATTGACATATTTCTGGTCACCAAAGCCTTCCCTCCGCCACTGATGCTTAAAATCCATAGTCTTTTTTTTTGCTGTTTATTGGCAATCACTACATTCAAGAATGTTTCATCATTTTTATGACTGAAATATTCCTTAGAATGTGCAATGCAATGGCTTTTTTCTTGGGTGTGTACTATTAATCATAAGAAGGATTTATTCTTGAGTTTTATTCCAAGTTATCTTTGGAAGGCTTGGAACTTATTTAATCTCAGCAGCCTCAAAAGCCTTTTTTTGCCCATTTTAGCTGTGGCTGGTTATGTCACACCTACAGTCGTTAGTCATCAGGAGTTTTACTTACAATTAATTTCTCAACAGCAGTGGAGAAGAGGAACAGCGTGGTCCTGAACTCCGGTTCAGAATCACAGTCAACATCACTCAACTGCAATAGCACTCACAACTGGAGCAAGCTGAATAACATGACCAGTGCAGACGGAGACCAAGATGGGCTTCTTGTGGCAAGACAGAATCGGCCCAATGCACTGTAAGTACGCACACACTCTCTCATGCAGTTGCTAGTGTTTCCCTGTGTAATATTTTCCTTGAAGCTTTTTTTCTCAATTCTCTTCCCTTCTCAGAGGAATAAGAAAGAAATGCTGCTCTAATGTGCTGCTGTTAGTGGAGTCTCTCGTTCTGTTTGTGTTTGTGTGTGTGTGTGTGTGTGTGTGTGTGTGTGTGTGTCTATGCTGGGCACAGATGGAATTGGTAATGGATTTTTGAACTAATATGTGAGCGCCATTGTGAGCACTCTCTATCCTCCGCCATTAGTTAAAGACAAGGACGTGGCCATGGGATGTAGTGGGGTGTTTTTGTACAGTCGGGCTGTTGTGATCTTGCAAGCGTGAAGTGTTTTTTTGTTTTATATCTGATATAGCTACAACCTTGCTGTGGTAGATTTATAAAAATAAAAAGCTAATAAAAATCACAATATTGCTTAGAAACAGTTGCCAGGTCAGTCCATTGACTTATGTGACTGAAAATAAGCCAAAAATGATTTGCATGCTTATTTTCAAAGACTACGTAATTAGCAAATGGGAGTACTGTTGCATTCAGTTTTAGCCATGGACTTAAGATGTTTTAACACCACATGTAAAGGAATTGGGTCTACCATCCAACAGTGGAAGTGGTGGAGATTTTATTTTAGTGTCTTGTATTAGTTGACCCTCTCTTTGCTTTGAAAGAGCGGAAATTATAGCACCCGTCAGATTCTCTCAATTTCCTGTATGCATTTCTATTGTTGATGCTTGAATCACATCTGCTTTCAGCCTGGGTGCCGACGTACCCCAGGGGGCAATACTAGGTCCCCTCACTTTTCTTTTTTTTTTTTGTTTAAACTATGAGCTTGCACATACTCACATTTCACATTATTAAAAAGGCATGTAATGGGATAAAGGGCACCAGGTAATGATCAAAAGCTGCAAAATACAGGAGAAGCAGGGAATAAAGGAAATCTCTACAGCTATATTTTCTTGCAAATATTTTTTTGGAAAACTGTCACTGAAACATTTCCTTCCCCTCTCATCATACACAGAGCTATTAATCAGGCTGCAGGGCAAGCTCAGGCATGCTCCCTCTCTCTCTCTCTCTCTTTCACTCGCTGTCTCTCGATCCACACTGTTCTCCTTTCCTCAGCAGGATACTATAGGCCAAGGTTATGTAAATGTTTGGATAAGCTCAGTTTGTATTAAAAAAAAAGAGACATTAGCAACACTGAACTGAATTCAGCTAATGTGTCAGAAGAAGATTACATAGATTTTAGAGATGATTTTATGTTGATGTAGCTAATTTATATGACACACAAGAGAGTGTTGTGTTGCTACACTCATTAGGGTACTCAGGGTACGCTATATACAGAAGTATTGGGACACACCTCTCTTTCTGACTCTGCAGAGTAACTGCAAACCTTCTTTGGCATTAACATCAGCACATAACTGTGTGCCAGGAGCTTCCCCTGCCCAAGCAGCTGCATCAATGCAGAGCATCGGATAGAATAAAATGCCAGAAGAATGTTACCTGCCTGACTGCATTGTGTCAGCTGTTAAGTTTGGTGGACACAGGATAATGCTATGGGTTGTCTTTCAGGGATGAGGTTAGTTTTGGTAAATGGAAATCTTAATGCTTTACCATAACCAAACATTTTGGACAATTGTTCGCTTCCAACTTTGTGGGAACATTTTTGGAACACTTTTCTGTTCCAGCATGACTATGTCCCAGGGCATAAAGCAAGATCCATAAGTAAATGATTGGGTGACTGCGGTATGAAAGAATTGCCCCACAGAGAGCCCTGACCTCAACACCATTGGGATGAACAAGAATGGAGATTTTCAGCAAGATCAATGTTGGACAGAATCATAATCAACAAACACTCTTCTGGATGAACACGCTCCAAAATCTTGTAGAAAGCCATTCTAGAAGAGTGGGCCAACACTATATCAGTGCCTATGGATTTAGAATGGGATGTCATAAAAGCTCATGTAGGTGTAATGTGTCGGCGTCCCAGAACTTTTGAGCATATAGTGTATCTAAGGCTGCATTTACCTTGCAGGTAAAAGTGGCCCAACTTCAATTTTAGATTTTGGTGTTCAAATTAACTTTTTAATATGATTGTTTCAACTCTTTTTGAGACATTTTCACATCTTTCACATGTGGTTCACATATCTGATGTGTCTGTAAATGTGGTAAATGCAATTTTGGCTTGAATAGTCATATTTTATTTCAGCTTTAATCAATCCAATTCCTTATAATTTTTGCCATGGTAGGAGGAGACCCTTTACTGCAATGTCAGCAAAATGCCTGTTCACTTTGCACAAGCACTTGCAGTGTAAACAAACAAACATGGTACTAACAGGAAAATTAAAAGAGACAAAGAATTTGCTTCTCTTTGCTATATTCTAATGATAGTAAACAGAAGAAACAGAGCTTTCTCTGAAAATTCTTTGAAAGACTGTCTGTAGGTTTTTTTGTAGGTGAATTCCCGATGCTCCTGTAGATTCCTGAAAGTGTGCAAGCACCGCATTCACATTTTACCTAGTTTTATGTTTTGATTAAAGGTGGTTTTCTTAAACACTGACCTGATTACTTCCACCTCAAAATACTTCCTCACTGCAGGGTCAAAAATTTTAAAGGTGATTCCAAGTTCTGTTGGAAGGGAGAGAGTGGCGAACAACGGCTTATTACTTTACAGGACTTTGCAGGAAGTCAACCATTGCATGTTTCTTAAAGATGCGTCTTTGACTTTGATGCTGTAGGATGTTTTGAATGAAGGTAATCGTCAGCTGCTGTTCCCTTAAACAGCATCCCTTGCCCAGGTGTGTAGGAAATAAAACAGTACTGCTGCTACTCAGATCCTGTTGGAAGGGATGCCGCTTGTGTTTTGGTGTTTATTGTTTGTCCACCAAATTGAAACTAGGGTTTCAGGCAGCTGGTACTGATGTCATGGGGGTGGATGAGCGTGCCAATTGTGTTGCTGTTTTTCCGTGAATGCGAGTCAGTACATTTTAAGAAGGCAGCATGAACAACAAAACAAAATTCTTCATCCTGAATCCATGTCCTTCACCAAGTTTTCACTGAGTTCTCTTTTAGGACTGTTTAAATGAGCTCACATTAACATTCATCCTTTAAGGCGAAGGGGTCCTAAGCACAACCGATGTTATAAAATGTCCTTTTGTGTGTTGCTTGCCATTACACATTTCCAATAGAGAGGAAATGTGACTTTTTCTGAATGTATATGTTTACTAAGCAAGCAGAAATGTACATAAAAATATCAGATATAGCAGTAGCCTGAAGTTTCCATCCCTAAATGTTGTTGAGCATCAGTTATGTAGAATAAGATCAGTTCTCATGACTCATATGCACACTAGTGACTAATTTTTTATCTCCCTGTTTAGCAGTAGCCGGTTGCCTCTAGCAAAACAGCAAGAAAACAAAAAAAAGTCAACATTTCGGTTGCTTTGTTTCAGAGGCTGTGCTTACCGTGCAGTAAAATACGGTTTAGGACCTAGCGCTAGCTCCAGCTTTGCAGAGTGAAGGTGAGCTGCAGAGCAGCCAGAGGACAGAGATTAATGACGTTGTCCATATTAAGCTTGGCAGGTCTGATAAAGCCATCTCCAAAAAGCCTGCTATGGTCCAGCAGGCTATAATTCAGCCATGCAACTGATTGATTGCCTAAGCAAACATGTGATCAATTCAATTACCGCGGCCAAGGCAGCGTTCAGATGGAGTCTGTTGCTAAGGAAAACAGTGCTGAAGGGCAAAGGGTAAGTGTGAGCAGTAACTAACTTGTTAGGTCAAAGTCGTGGTGGGAGGGAGAGCTGAGGGGGTTGATGCGGGCCACATTTGGTGCATTTATGCATTGTTGAAACGGTGCTCTTTTTCAGTTGCACCATGCAGTGAATAATAATTATGGTGTAATACAAGTCGCATGGAAGCAGCGCCTCTTTTTATGAATTCGTTTCTGCATCAAATTGCTAGGAATCGAAAATGTTAAGTAATGACGCAAAAGTAACACCTGTTATTAAGTTGGCGAAGCAAGGCCAGGAATTACACGTTGCTTTAGCTCAGCACATGAGGTCGGGTCGTTCCCATGACAACTATGGAGCGGATGATCATCGCCTCCCGGTGTGGATGTGATTGCATGTGACGCCTGCACGGGCACGAATTCCTCAGAGTTCCATAGTATGCACGAGGACTTTGATCTTGTGTTTAGAGGAGGTAGCCGCCACTGCTGATGTTACTGTGGTTAAGTGGCATAATTAATTGGCAAGTCATGTCCTCACGTGTGCGATTTCAACACGCAAGCGTAGCGTCTATTTCACAGTCTGTTTACATTTTCAACAGAGCCTTCATGTCAGCTAGGGAATCAGAAACTGCTCCACAGCTTCCATAGCATCAAACAGTGGTGAATAGAGATATTTATAGAGCTAGAATGTTCGTGTTTTTTCTGTGGTACTGCGAGATGAAAGACAATTGGATTCAACAATGATTGTCATTTCTGTCTGTTTGTGTCGTGTCCACAACCTTTGGACTGTTAACTAAGTACCATATAGAACAAAAAGTAGAGCCTTTAAAGTCTCAGTATGGCAGACTCCCTGCACTCAGCAATGCACCTCCTCCTGGATGGCTTTTAATGATTATATAGATTTAGTCCCATTTTTCTGTTTTAAACAGAGACTTGTGTGTATTACTTGTGTATAAATAAAGTTTTTACCTAATTCTATAATGTCAACTAACAGATGCTCACATTGGCTAGCTAAGTAACAAGGACTCCTGGCACGTAGATTGTATTAGTTAATTTTTTTCTATATTACAGTTTAGTCCATACGGTTTAGTGCAATAAAAATGGAATGCTAAAGAACGAGAAATAAAAAAAACAGCTTCTATGCTTAATTTAACATATTGGAAAAATACAACAAAATATAAAATGTACCATAACTTTTATGTTTAAACATCCAAATTATTCTTTTACTGCTGACAACATAAGGACAGTCGCAAGCTTCTTATTCTAATTTTCCTGTTTAACTTTTAATGATTTTTCAGTTCTAATAACTGCTGCACTATTTACAGTGAGGAAAATAAGGAAAATTTGAACAAGACGCTGGTAAAGGTGAAGCTGACCCCGGTGTCACAGTTTTAATAAAAATAAGAAGACGGAGAAATATTTTTTCCTGGAAAAAATGCTTTTTATGTATGAAGCTACTGATTAATGCATTACAGCAGAATATTTTGACAATAACTTTGTGTCTTCCAACTGGTGTTATCATGCGACTGAACATAAAAAAGCAAAACGCAAAAGGCGTCTCTGCTGCCAGTGTGTGGTTTGTCCATTCTGGGCTACTGTAGCAACATTGCACCTCTGTATGGCAACCTTTGTTGAAAGAGGATTCACTCCTATGTAGACTGTAAGGACTCATTTAAAAACACAGCAGTTTGTATTTACTGGTAATTATACACCAATAAAAATGTGTTTTGTATACTGTATTCCATTTCTGTTTTTGATTTCTCGCTGAGCTAATGAAATTTGTTTAATTCTGTCAGTGGCACCTGATTTAATTAAATGATTTATTCATAAATGCTGGACTTTCTTGAGGAGACCTTTGACACAAATAAATGGCCAGACAAATCTTTTTCCATTCATATACATTTGCACATTCTATATCTTAAACAAACCCATTCTTTTCTGTTGCAGGCAAAATCCCAAAGGCCGTGGCAGTATTTCCACAAGGTACTGTGTGCTAGAATAACCAAACATTCCTATTACACAACCTTTGGGTAGAATGTTCAATTTCCTGTTTGTAACGGTATATCAAAGGTTTAGGCTGCTTATCAAACGGGTAATATTTTGCTGTTTTTTGTGGGTTTTTTTTTTTTTTTGCAATAGGAATGTTACATCTCAAAACAAGTGCATGATCACGGTTTTGACAGTTTCCAGACTTTGTACTTGAAGTTTCAAAGTCCTAACATTTGGTACCTTTGGGTATACTGAATGGGAGTTACACTGGTCTGGTAATATGATTTAGTGTAGAAGCAGTTCTACTATTTAATAGGTTGTCACTCAAACCAGTCTGCAAACAAGGCTTCAGCCACAATTAAGAAAAGATAATTATCAGTACATTGTCAGTAAAGCACATGCTCTTACTTTAGTCATGTTTGCTCATCAGGCAATACTCTGAGAACGCTATTGTTAACGTATAACATTCTGCTAATGGGGTGTCTGATTAACAACAAATCTTCATGCATGGATTGCTAATATGCACACTTACTAATCATAAAACTACAGCAGCCTTAAGCATCTTCACAGCTTTTATCTGAGACTGCATGTATTTTTTAGGACTATATAAACACCAACCACTTCATTAGAAATACATACCTTTTACTTTTACTCAACGTATTTCAGCTGCCCACCCTCTACCCTCTATTTTCACATTGGACAGTTTCTGACCACAAGGCCACTGTTGAGCAGATATGTTTTGGGCAGAGTGACACAGCCAAAATAGTCACATGGCAGTGTGTGTGTGGTGTTGGTGAGAGTGTATCAGTGGTCTTAGTTGTGTTGCTGGGTCCACCACCCACATGTATGCAGCCAAGAGTGTCTCTGTGGTCAGAAAGATATGAATAACACAAGTTACTCATCAATAGACTGGACTCATTCTCTAACTGTATATCAGCAGGGTGGAAATATAATTTATAAGTCAGAGTCTACCATTTGTTAAGATATTAGATATCAGATAATCTGCTTGCATAAGGAAAAAAAATGTCCATCCATCCATCGTCTTTGAATTTATCCCGCTAGTCAGGGTCACGGGATGCTGGAGTCAATGAAAGTATCATGGGGTGAAGGCGAGGTACACCATAGACAGGTTGAGAAAATATCCATAGTTTCTGTCCATTCTTTCTCTGTGAGAAGATATATCAGTGCTATGGATCTGAAAGTATGTGTTGCTGTTAAGAAGATGTTACAGAGAAAAGGAAGATATTTTGCAAATCGAACAAAGACTGGTCTCTGGCTTTTGCAAAGCCCTTTAGATGTTTCTAATTTAGCTGGCTGTGAGTATATTTCCATAACACAAGTTTATAATAAAGCTTAGTATAACCTCTTTCTCTCAGCAGCTTCTATTAACCGATGTGTTAGTGCACTCATCACTTAGTGTCATGTATGTGCGTGTGTATGAATCACAGCCCAGCTTCTCCCAGTCCCACCTCGCCACGTTCCCCCTCATGGCCGATGTTCTCCGCCCCCTCCAGCCCCCAGCCGGCCTCCTGCACCTCCAGTGAATCTTCCCCGCTCAGGTGTGTGTTCTTGCTGGGACCCTGACCTTTTTTTTTCATTTTCTTTTGCTGGTGCTTTGTAGCAGCAGCTTAACCTCTCTCACACCTTCTGCCCAAACCTCCATGTGTGTATTAACCCCTAGATGCTTAGCGTTATTACTGTCTATTTGTTATGTTAATGATATGCATTTACGTTATCACATAAATAATTACTAGAGCCTACAAGATGTCTCGATCAGCTAATAGCATCAGCTCATACTGACAGACTGCTGTTTTATCAGTATTGGAGAAATCATTCTTGATAATGCACTTGTAATTAAGCAACCTCATGGCAAACAGGGTTTAAGTGAATCATTTCCAGTTGATGAGGCAAAAGTAAGAATAATGGCTGAATTGTTGATATTGATCTCTAAATACTGTCATGAAATAAAAAAAATCATGTATTCTGACCCTTAGAATAAGAATAACATGTAATATATCATCACTGTCCAGCGAAAAGGCTCCCAATGCCGTTACATTACCTTGTTTTGAAAATGTATGTCCTGTGAAGTTACAATTTGCTGATCCAGCACATTTTGTAAAAATACTTTGTACAAAGAAAAGCACAAAAATAAGGTTGCAATTAACAGAAGCCAGAACCACAAGGAACGCTAGGTTACAATATTTATATCATTTAAAGTGTTCTGTAGTCCTTTATTTACAATTTACAGAAACGTGGCAGTTGTGAATTGATAGCCATGTCATAATGAGTGTATGAAAATGGAATATGAAATTGAAACCTAAAATATGGATATAATTATAATAGCTGATATAATTATTGTTTACTGTAATACTTTATTGTGAAGTTTTTATTTTTTTATTTCTTTCCACAAAACAAAACTACTCAAACAATTACAACTTCCTAAAATTATCTTGATTAACAGGTTTCCTTGTTTCAATCAGCTAAGAGTGAGAAGTTATTAAAAAATTAGAAAAAGAAAATCATTCAACAAACCTCTTAGCTAATTTCTCAGAGGACAGCTAAAACATAAATATTGATTCTTTGTTTGTTTAGCAGCACCATAGCTTCTATGTCTTTTAAGTAGTTTGTGGAGATTTGGTAACTTTATTTTCAAATATAGTGGTTTGGATAAGCTCTTATGCGCCCCAGAGCTGCTATTGTGGAAAATTAAGTCATGATAGTTTCCACAAACTAAATCAAGGCGCTCGTGCCAGAGGACAGTGTGTGCCTTCGTCAAGTGCTGCGGCTTTGAGACCCGACTGCACATGATCTGTCTTTTTCTCCATGTACCTAGCCCCCCTCCGCGGAAGGCCCGTGCTCTGTACGCGTGCAAAGCTGAACATGACTCAGAGCTCTCTTTCATCGCAGGGACTATATTTGAAAACGGTGAGTGTCCCTTCAAGACTGGCTGTCAGTCTGCCTCTCATTTTGAACTCCAGACTCTAGACTTGATTAAATTTGCTCTCGGCCTATAGATGTTTATTAAAAACCCTCACTGTTAAGTCGTCCACATGGGCCTGCACCAGTGTGTCCGCCTCTCTTCCTGGGTGGAAGCTGGCTGACACAGGATATTGGTCTCAAACTTTATAGTCATTTAATTTTTTTATTTAATTTTTTTTTTTGGATGCTGGAAGAGGAGTTGGCGAGATGAGTGAAGCCATCACACATTCTGTTTCTGTATGTATGGGCGCTGGCTTATTAACAGGGTGGTGCAGAAACTTGGCATGGGAAACTTTGTTTACTATGTAACTATACATTACTAATGAATGGGTTCACAAAAAGAAATAGATATATGGGCAGGCTGATAAACTTGCTGAATACACACGCCATTAGAGTCTGTTGAAAGCTTGTCTTTTTTTTTTTTTCACTAACGTAGCTGTTTTTGTTGTTCAGAGAGGCAAGTCCTGCATAATTGCTGCCATTTTCCATCGGGTGAAATCAGTTGTCTGTTTCTAACAGCACTATGCCAAGTGTTGCCAATGTTTGACCTCTCAAAACGTAACAAAATTATAATGACACACTATTTTAAAATAATTTGACTTCTTTTAGAAAATATGTTCCATTTTTTTCGCCAAGTCAACGTCCTGAGAAAATTAGCCATATTTTGACATATTTGGCATATTTTGACAAGTCCAAACCCTAAACATTTCAAAATATGGACATACAAGTAACAACAACTGACAGAGAAACAATTACAGATGTTTGTTTTTTTTCCTATAGCAGTAACGAGTTTCCATACAAAAAGCAAAAACAGGTTTATGCTGCCCTGGTCATGTGTTGAAGGGTTACACTGACAAAAGGAATGGGAAAGGATTTGGGACAGTGTGTAAGAACCCCACCCCATCCCAGCTCAGCGAGGTGCAGCAACTCGTGGAATCGAAGTAGATAGAGGATATCTGGTGGGATTTTAAGTCATGTCATCTGGATAGCCACCCATAGAACCGTAGAATTTGTATGTGCAGGGCCTCATGTGTAAATGAACCCCTTCACAACATTCCATAAATGCTTGATTGGGCTCCTGTTGGGCGAACAGTAGGCCACACCATTGGTCAAAACTCTCCGGAATGCTCCTCAAACCAGTTCTAGACAACTTTGGCCTGATTGCACGATGCGTTATCCTGCTGGAATATCACAGCATTGTGGGGTTACACGAAGTTCATGCAGTAAAGCGTAGTGAGCACTGGTCAATGATGTGTTTACGTGGACCAGTGGTACATCCCCCCAATCCCTGAAAACACTCCCCACAACATTATGGAACCAACAAGGCCTGCACAGTGCCTTGTTAACAACTAGGGTCTATGGCTTCATGCAGTCTTCACCACACACATTCTACCATCAACCCGAAACAGTTGGTACTGTGACTGATTGGACAAAGCCACATGTTGCCAGTCCTCTTATGATCCAGTTAGCAACTTCACATGCCACAATGAATTTAAAAATGTTAAATGCCCCTTCCACCTGGCACCCACCAACATCCGTTCAAATTACAATGATTCAGGTTGCCTTGACATAAACAAGCTGGCCAGTGTCCAACCTCACTCACTAACTCATACAGGTCTGGGCGTTCCCAAGCCATCCTAGGTAATGACAAATCATAATCAATTTACATACCGCTGTCCCATTACTTTTGGCATGTCAGCGTATTATGCTTTTATGCTTATAATACTAGGCTTTTTCTACTAGAATGGAATAGAATACATGCTTACATTTTTTTTAAAAATATATTTTTCTTACACTTTACATCTGGATTCACCCTCTGTTTGAAACAATCTGTTAGAACATCTGTGTCCTACCTCCCAATAAGCCCAGTGTGCTCTAAATAGTCAGCTTTTTCACTCTATTCTGAATGATCTGCCTAAGAGACATCATGCTAGTTCTGCCACTACATTGCTTTGTCTACTGTTATAATGGTGTCAGTTCTGGCGTATCAGTTTGAGCCAGAGTCCGATCCTGAAACTCAGACAAAGCAAGTTAGTAGATCCACCTTTGCAAACCTGACTGGAGTTTTTTTCTTTTAAGTTTTACTTTTTTACCTGTCTGTGTGTTGTGAGGGTGTCTGTGAGGGGCTGCAAGATGATGCCACTTTGTAACAGAAAAGGGCAGCTAAGTGCAGCTAAAAGCTTCTCCCTCTGGTGTGTACTTTAAGTTTTAAAACATTTTAGACCATTTAAATGCGCAAAAGGCAAGAAAATGGCAACAATGAGAAAATCATTACAGATATCCTTAATTTGGGAATTGTTCCTGTGTCATTTGCATTAATGTCAGTAAACGACCTGCTAAATTGGCTGTTCCTACAAAAGATTAGCACTTGTCCTAGTAAATCTGGCCCAAAATATTTTGTATCAGTAGAAAGTGGATGATGTGCTGTAAAAAACAAAAAATGAAAGATTTTACACTGAGCTGAGCGGCTGGAGCTTGCTATATTTAGCAGAAGGGGAGATTATGAAGATTAAGAGCTTAGGGTTATTATGTACATTTTTTATTTTTAAATAACTGCTTGATTTTATGGATTCTAATCGATTCCACACGTTGTTACTATTTAGCTCTATGTGTCTGATTTTAGACAAAAGTAGCATACAAAAATACACATGGTGCACACCATACGAATACAGTGCATGAATTTATTGCCAATTTTCAACCCAAAGCTTGTGGTACTGAGATTTAACAGTGTGTTATTGTCCGCACTATATTTACAGTGATGGGAGTTCACTTGGATATATAGGTTAGCTGGTCAAAATGCTCTTTAACTGCTGAAAAGGTTGTTGTTGTCTAGCTCAGTACCAGAGGTAGTGTGGTGCTCATTCCGTTCGTACTTTGAGGATTTAACTGTCCATTGGCACCACACGGGCAGCTCCCCTCAGCAACTTCACTGTATTTCAAGTCTATATTTAACCATGTAGGTCAACTGAGGACTGACGATCATTTCCAGTGACAGCATAGCAAAGAGGCATACGACAATGTTGGTGGGACTATTAGAAACATGAAAGCACACAGGGTCTTGTTCCAAAACATTGCCATTTAAAAAAATGACATCATTAGAGTAATTGAAGTCACCATAATCAATTACTATTACGCTTCCAAGGACTCACATTTTAAGAATGAAGTTTCTAGAGATGTTAAAATAAACAGTTGTAGATTATTTATTTGTATAAGGCAGAAGAAAGTAAAAGATACAATAAACTGATTGCTTTAAAAAGGGAAATGGGGCTCTGAAAGCACCAGAACTGTTAACATCTGATAGTAGAGTTCCAATCTTGCTTCTGAGGGAAACCAGCTTTTCTGCCCATCCTTTCACTGTGAGCAAACAAATGATTGCTGTGGGTCTGAAAAGAACTTATGCAATTCAATGAAACAAGCTGCTGGACTGAGCACCTATATATGAAATTCAAAAAATGTTATCAGAAGCTGAAAGTGAAACATTTTACTATTTTATTAAAGTTATTAACTAATTTAGAACTTGACTGCAGCAAACATCTGAAAAAAGTTGGGACAGGTTCATGGCTACCATTGTGTAGCATCTCCTCTTCTTTTACCAACAGTCTGTAAACATCTTGGACGTGAGGAGACCAACTGCTGGAGTTTTGGGAGAGGAATGTTGTCTTGTTCTTGTCTGCTGTAGAATTCTAGCTGCTCAACAGTTTTGGTTCTTTTTTGCTGGATTTTTTTGTTTCATGATGCGTCAGATGTTTTCTATTGGTAAAAGTCTGGACTGCAGGCAGACCAGCCCAGCACCACAGACGCTTCTTTTGTGAAAGAAGCATACAGCAACAATACATCCAATACTGTTGTGTTGGATGCTGTATGTGATTTGCGATTGTCTTAAAATATACAAGGCCTTCCCTGAAAGAGCACTGTTCTAAAACCTCCATATACTGTTCAGCAAACTGCCAACATCATAGGCACTAATGCAACCCTATACCAACAGGCTTTTGAACTGTGCACTGATAACAAGCTGGATGGTCCCTCTACTTTGAGTCTGCTGGGTTTTTTATTGATTTTTTTGTTTCCAAACAAAGTGTAAAATTTTGATTCATCTGACCACAGAACATTTTTCTATTTTGCTCCAAGCTTTGTTCCAGAGAACATTGCATGATACAGGTTTAACTTGGATTGCACGGTGAACTGTGTTCACAGACAGTGGTTTCTGGAAGTGTTCCGGAACCTATGCAGTGATTTCCAGTAGAGAATCATGTGTGTTATTAATGCAGTGCCGCCTGAGGCCCAAAGATCACAAGCAGTCAATATTATCTGTCGGCCTTGTGCCTTAACACAGAGATTTCCTCAGATTTGATTATTGTTTTAATGATATTAAGTACTCTAGATGTTGGGTTATACAAAGTCCTCACAATTTTTATGCTGAAAAACTTGTTTTTGAAATTATTCCACAATTATTCCAGCCTCTTGTAGCCCCTGTCCCAACTTTTTTGAGATACATTGGCTCTAAATTATTTGATCATTTCCATTTTAAAAATGAAAACACTTACAAGAGATTTGCAAAGCATTGCATTTTGTTTTTATTTACATTTTACACAGTGCCCCAACTTTTTCGTAATTGGGGTTGTGTATGTGCAAACACTATGTGTATCTGACTGTGTTATCTTGTTTGTTCCCTGCTTTAGTTCATCCCTCAAGGGAACCGGGTTGGCTAGAGGGCACCTTGGATGGACGAACTGGGTTAATACCTCAGAACTATGTGGAATTTGTGTAGCTGCAAACTGGAAGATGACAAGACTGAAGAGACGAGGCGGAACCACAAGTTTTGAAATGGCCATGAATCGCAAATCCTTAGGAAAGATGGCTGTTTGTGCTGTGTTTGTTTGTGTGTGTGTGTGTGTGTGAATGATGGTGAGAATGCAAGGCTACCGTAGCATTCCCCGCTGAGCTTCATTATTCTTTGCCTCCTAAAATGCACTGCCACTGCATGAAGCGTCCTCGAACGCTGCCTTTAAGGGGAATGAGAAAAGGGACCAAGTCATTGCTGCTTCTCCCACAATCAAGGAACTGAGCTTTTTCCAGAGGGTGCTTCATGAATAGTGGAGATTATTTTTCCCCCCATGAACATTATAAATGTGAGCACTTGCTGTTTGCCCTTGTCAGCTTGGTTCTAGGACACGACGGAAAATGCAGTCTGGGGCTTTTGGAGCGTCTCCATCTTCCATCCGTCACACCTTCCTTTGTGATATGTTTAGAACTACTATGAGATACTTGCTAATCATGGAAACAAAGACTGATTTTAGGTTCTTTGAACTTGCACTCTTTTGTATTTAAGGAAGAAATGTAAGAGATTAAATTTTCCTCCTCCTCTCCTTTTTCTCAGCAGGTATGTAAAAGGGTAAATTGTAAAATAATTTTTAATGTGAATCGTTCTTTATGGTCATATGTAAACCGCTTTTATTTATGATGCATTTCCACAGTTGAGATATGTGTTCTCCTGAAGTGTATTAACATTGTAAATAATTGACAGTTGATAAGGTATAATTTTTGTGTAAAAAAAAAAAATAAATTAAAAAAAAAAAAAAAAAATATATATATATATATATATATATATATATATATATTGTACTGTAGCTTACTAACTTAATTTTCTTTTGTTTTTTGGCATCACAGTTTCTGTTTTTACATTTTTTAAAAATACAGTAAAATTTTGGAGCCTTAATATTCTTTAGAATATTAAATAAGAAGATGAATCGAGATCATGGTGTTCAGTTTTTTTGTTCTTTCTCTACTAGAGGCCAACAATGAAATTCAAAGAGGCTTTTTATTTTTTATGCAGTTTACAGTTTTTAGGTTTTTTTAGTTCAGAGCTATTCATATTTCAGACAGCCACCACTCAGCAGGGCAGCAGCTAGTAACAGAACAGTGGGAGTTTCTGAGATGTGAAGATCAGGGTTTAGGCTAAAACATCTGGGGTTTGTGGGTGAGTCTGGGGGATATTTCTCCTAGGACATTCTTGACACACCTTCTTTTAAGAAAACAGGGTAAATGAGTGATTAAAAACCAACTTAATATCATGATAGCCATAGCCAGTGCTTTAAGTAAGCATATATGTATAAAATGTGCATTAACATTTAAGGCGGCACCATGTAGCCACGAGAGGTGCAAACACATTCTTAATAAGAACAGTTAGTGTCATTTTATTATGAGTGTCAATTCAGATTTCACTCTTCCACCTTTAAGTGATACTGCATCACACTTATGACCACACTTTAGAGTTACTTCTCCTAGACTACCAAAAAATCTCCGGAGCACCACCGCTGACCTCTGATGTTTTTTTCTTGGCATTAAATGAACCCACGTTGCATGCTACTAATATGGTTCATGCTGGACCATATTTAACATGCTGTAGTCAGAGGCAGTCAGCCCAATAGGCTCGCTACACATGTTGTGTAGGGCCCCGCATATGATGCAAGAACCCCGCCTCCCCATCATCTCAAAGTCTCAACAAGTTTTCAACTTTGATGAAATTATAAACAGTCCAATTGGGATGCCTTTAAAAAAGGTGGGAAATACATGTATAATAGTTTAATCTTTCCTGCGTCTTGTACTGCCTCTGGAGGAGTCTTGGATAAAATAAAGTGAATTTGAGGAGTCAGAAGTTAACTCCAGAAAACTGGTCACATAGATTATGAGTCAGGAAGGAGGGCCCCTTGAGAGAATTTTTCCTTGGGGCCCCAGGGAGGTCAGGACCGGCTCTGGCTGTAATCGTCTATGGTTTTAGTGCTAATTCAAATTAGACACAGTAATAATAACCATTAGAAATATTACCATGTATCTCTGTGAAACTGGTAACCAGTTCATCACTAGTGGCAGTAGTTGTGGTAGGGTCCAAATAATGCTTTCACATGATCTATCAGAAAAACAAGTGAGTACAAGTTGATTATTGAATCTCTTGTCTCCAGGTACAAGTTAAGTCTTAAGTCTTGATCATGTTTGTTTGGAAGTTAATAACTGCAGGCGTTTTACTGCATGTAAGGCTTCGTAATGTCCTTCATACCGAAGGCTTTTCTATAAAAGAAGAGCTAGCAAGACTAGTAAAATTCACTGACTAAGGGGGAGCACCATAGAGGGATGGGAAGGTTTTATTTGAATATATGGATATCCAAACTCGTCATAGTGTTTGTTTACTTATCCAAGTATTCGAACAAGGTATCATGTCAGTTGAGGAACATCTGGATGTTGTCTGTATTTAGTTGAGTACACATTGTGATCAGATCTGTGTATGTGAATAAGCTCTCAGTACGCACAGCTGTGTTACATTAACCGTCTAGGATCACCAAAACCTTCAATATTGTTCCTGTCTCTCCTGTTAAATAAGTTATTTTTAGGTGTCTGCATGAACACAGGCCTACTAACAAAAGTTGAACAATACCGAGCTGTCTTTTCACAGCTGCATACTATTTTAGTCCATATTTTTTCTTCTGACTGAGCTTAAATTGTGGCTGCTAAGTCACAGTCCTTCCTGCGTTACTGAAAAGCCTGGATCACTACACCACTCTGTAAAATGCATTATAAAGTATTAAAAGCTGGTAAAACTCTGCCTACTCTGCACCAGTGGCACGCCAGCCCAATTTTAAATTTTAAATATTGCACCGGAAAATGCAATCCGATCAATATTTCAACAGAGAAGCTAAATTAGCCCCCTTTCTTTATTCATCTATCATTATTGCACAAGCCTTCTGTTCCATTCAGGTTCTCCCAGCTTTCTTCCCTGCTTTTTTGTACTACCTCCTATCACGTTTACATGGGATTCACGAGGAGATAATAATCCTACCCGTATTGACAGATATTTGCTTTTGAAAAAAATCATTGCACAGATATTTAGGTCTGACTGATATTCGGTGATATATTTATTACACTGGAGGAGCAGGCCACAGTTTGCATTTTACTGTATACCCGATATGACTCACTTGATTTCTGTATAGTCTTTCTGGATGTTTTCTCTTTTCTCAATCTCACAATCTCTTCTGCAGGCTAAGACAGACTGCCTCACCCTTGCACTGTCAGATTTCTTCAGCTCTACAGATACGCAAAACTTCCGCTCCTTCTTCCTCAGGCCATCTCATCCACACTAGTTCCATATAACCATAGAAAGTTCTCACCTCCAGTCTCTTTATTGGATGATGCCTGCCTTGAGGACCTTCAGTTTCGGCTCCTCATCTCTTGGAACTGTCATAAATTTAAGGAGATGCTGCCTCCTATGGACTTCTTCTACCCATCCTATCATCAGGTTGCCCCAGCCTATTATTTCCCTTAGAAACTTCTGATACAAAAATAGTTTCTAGGCCAATTTCCACATCATGGCCTATCCTGTTTCTGGAAAATGTAATTCAACTTGCACTCATTCAACTGCTTACCTGTCATGTCCTCTCATCCAACATTCTATATTCTACAGTTAGAATTAATGAAACTGAACTGCTGTCTGTGCCTCTCTGATCTGACAACCCACCATAGTAACATGCTGATTTTCTTCTTGCAGCGCAGCAATATAGGCCAGCTTAAGTAGACCAACTTTACTTGTCCACCAAGTCATACACCAACCTAACACACAAAAGAGTCTTGGGTAATGAATTGACTAAAGGTTGAACTTCTGTCTTTCTGTTTGTTTTTTGTCTACATTCCACACCCTACCAGCTCCTTGCTTCTTCCCTTAGTTCTCTCAGTACATCTGAAGGGTTGTTGATTGTCTGGTGGTCTAAACTTGCAAACAGTGGTTTGGGAGTTACACACTATTAGGGCTAACATTGTGTGGACGCCTTTTGATTACTCATATTGAGGTAGTGGAAACAAATAATATAAAACTATGAAATAATATACATAAAAATGCAGCAGCACAGATCCGAACAAAATCAAAAAGAGAGTTTATATCACCCCCTGTTTTAATATGCCACTTACTTCACTACTCTAGTTATCCGATGACGCAGAGTCTGATGATGTAGCACTCTAGGAGTATTAAATATTATTAGATTAGATAAAGGCCACTGTGAACACTCATTGCAAGGAGCTCTGTGCGGAGAAAGACACAGTGTAATGCCAAAGTACATAAACCCTTTTAAGATTAATGAACCAATCAGTCATAAATAGCAAATAGGTCAGTAAACACCTTCAAAACATTGTCTGATCACTTTTTCACTGAACACAGCTAAGCATTAACCTGGTGTTTCAGAACCTGACAGCGTCGATAGCTGTTCCTAAACTGCCATCGAGAAGTAATGTGTTAATGCATTTCAATAGTAGTGATAACGTGTTCATTTGCTTTTGTGGAATTAAAAACATGGTATAATGTTCTCAGCTTGCTAGACAAACAAGTGATAACAAAGTTAATGTTAGAGTATGTTAAGAAGGTTAACTGTCAAGTAACCAGCTACTTAATAAAGCAGTGTTGCCTACTGCAATCACTTTTTTTTATTAGAACGATAAAAACACAATAAATTAGTTCCTTTTTTTTTTTTGCATGTATGTTTTATTGCAAATTATTTATCCCAAAATAATGTGCAACCACAGTAACACTGCAAAAGTTTTGGCTGTAGTCCTAAGAGTAATATGAGGAGATACTGGAACACTTTTAAATTAGTGATGCTGAAATTGTCCACAGGATGCATGTATAGAATGACAAGCTTGTTGCATCAGCGAATAGAATATGGTCTTTGATTTTTTCCTATCAAAGTAAGAGTTTCTACCCAGTGACCAGGGACGTATGGGTGCACATACCAGATGTCTTGTGCCTACAGGTGATGCCATTTAGCAGGACTACTATATTTGCAGCACTTTTAGTCCCCTGAAGAATATGCTTATATGTTTAATATAAACAGTTACTGTGTTCATACTCTTAGTGTCTGATCAAAGTTTAAATTAAGTCTGTCAGTGTTATCTTTGCCATAGGTTAACGCTTTAATAGCAAAAGCTCTTTGTTTGGATTTCATGCTGGTTTAGGTGAGTTTCACATCCTTAGGAGAAAGGAGCCAAGTACATAATAGTCAGGATTAGTGGTTTGGAAATCCAGCCAGTCTGGGATAAAAGCCATTGCGAACTTTAGAAAACTTTAACTGTATGTTTTAGCTATTTATCTAAAATACTTGTTATCTAGAAAATGCAGAAGGAAAAAAGATAGCTAACATTACTTATAGGACACCACACATTGCAACTGTCAGACTGTAAATCATCATTACAAAAAGAAAATGGATTTCGACAAAGCAACTTAGCGGATGGGGGCAATAAAGCTAAAAAAAAAAGCTAAAGTGTGGGGGATTGCTGCCTTGGGTATTCACTGTGTTTTGAGATAAAAGTGTTGTCTTTAAAGCTGCCATACAACTCATTTATTCAGTATTTTAAATTGTTCTCTGATGAAATAAAAGGTATATTACTTGATCAGGGGGTGAAAACGATCAAATCCTATGTTAGTGGCCTATTTGCACACTATGATTTGGTGGGGAAATATCCCCATATGTAGGACATTCTTCTATTTAGAGAGATAAGGGCTTTAGTTATATTACCCACAGACTTAGTCTGGACAAGGAAATGGACCCCAGACTCCCATGTACAAGGTAATCCAGTACAACTGTTTTTACCGACTTGCAGTTTACTTTTCACACCCAAGTATACTGCACCCTGCAGGAAAACTTTAATTCTGTCTGTGATAACGAAAAGTTGAAACTAAAGACCAATGACCAAATGACCCAAGTTACACTAATGCTAACCTGGTTGTATTTATTGGCCTACATCCCAATAGCTAAGCTGGCAGCAAGGTTTGATTAAAAACCACAAAGAACAGTGATGAAAATGACCAAAAACTGTGTATTGACTTGAGGCTATGAGGCTGAGCAATACAATGCTGTGCATAACTGGATATAGCAGGTGTGGAGGCGTTTTTATATACAGTTTTAACAAAGACAATTTATTAAACAAACAACTACACACTACATCAATAACCAACCCACAGATCAACCTGGAACCCTTACATGCATAAGGAAAGGCCTTTCCTTTATGAGGCTGTTTGCCTGAAAACTGAAAGGCAACAGCAAAATCACAGGTGCACTCTACTTTAGACATGCATGGTATGTTCTGGTCTAAACCAGTCACTCAGTCACACTGATCTGGTTTAAGGTGCTCTAGCACCTTAGACTAGGGATCAAAACAGGGTGTTTGCTTCTTTGAAGTTTTGATCTCAGTTGCCAAGTTGTCTGACTCTGAATACAAGGTGAGACTGAGTATAACCATGGCTTCACACACTCCCACTGGAGAAGATCACTAGTGGGTGTAATGAGAATTAGAACTAGAGTAGAAATGTGTACCCAGCAGTTTTTGCTTTTACCTGCACAATTGATCCACTTATATGACGAGCATCAGTCCAGCCTAGAGTTTGAATTATTGGTCCGAACGTAATGTAACACAGTCGTTCGTGTTAGGTGTGGTTGGGTTAACATGGGTTTGGTCTTTGTCTCTAAAACATGTCTGAGCTTGTACTGGGTTCAGATTTCACCACTGAAATTTGAATAATGTTTTTCACCTTTTACCCTAAAATATTTTTTTGCCTCCATTTTCCCTCCTTTATTGTTCCTCCCTTCTTTAACAGCTGAAATCTGGCACCCTGGAATTTAGTCGAGTTGTAGCTGGAAAATTGAAAATTTAGTGCTATGTGTTGGATAGAATTCAGGCTAAAGCACAGGGCTAACTGTATTTGAGTATTTTCTTTTCCTTGTACTTTTTACTTTTTATTCACTACATTTTCAAATCGGGCTTGTTAGCTCAGTTGAAACCATCTATTTATTTATTTTAGATTAATTTATTAATATTTTTAATCAGCCGATTCTAAACAGGCACGTAATGGAACTTTGAACTGGGGTCCTGCTACCCGCGTCCCTTAAAACCACCTGTATACTGATTTGTACCGCGCGTTTTTGCGTTGTAACCAAATGGCCAGACTCTTCAGTAGTAAATACATATGTGTTTGTGCTCTTCTGGATTTAGTTGGTGAGAAAACATACTTATATAAGTGAAAACACAGAGTTCAGTTGTATATATTTTAGTTTGTGGCATGAACAAAATACAGACTCAGTCTCAAATATCCTTATGCTGCCTATGTAGTGTGCACTCTGTAGGCCATTCAATAACAAGGACCCTGCACAGAGTAAGAGTAAATGTAAAAAAAAAAACCTCTGATGTTCAGTCATAGGTAAACAATATCCTTTCTAACATTTAGCAAAATCTTTAGATGTAGAGAAATCGTCATGGGTTTTGGAGCGCACTATGTAGGGAGTATGGAGCCATTTAAAATTTAGCCACATACACGCTCACAGTGCTAAACGACAGTAACATTGAGAAGGTTTTAATCCACTTCCCTCTCATCTCTCTCGACTCTAGCCTGATTGAGAATGGGGCTGTTTATATAGTGGGTCAGGATTAAACACCGCGGGCTAATCTGCTATGTTATTGTTGTTGTTGTTGAAAAAAGATACATGTAAGTGGATTACAGACCGGGAAGCGTCGTAAAATAGTGGTGCGCGTGCGCAGTGCAGATCACAACCTTAGAATGTAATTCCTCCGAAAGTTGTCAAAACGTTTTCTGACAACACTGTCACTACATTATTTAAACCTCCGGTCGTTATAATACCTAAAACAAGGCTGTTTATTAGTGACAATTGTGAAAACCTTGTTCATCAAAAATCGTAAAAACTGATACTTGGGCTTCGAGAAAATGTCAAAGCTAATATCTACTATTACAACAGTGCAGCCACTTAATTCAGGTAAGAAATAAACATGTTTTATGTCTGCTGTGTAATACGCTTTTGTCTACACTGAGTGTAGGTTTTTAATTTTGTTGTTTTTCATCATCTTTGTACATCATTTGCGTGATTTAACTTTAATGTCTTCATTCGAATCTGCCCGCTGTTGCAGTGAGCTGCGTTTTTTAAGCTTCAGCTTTTAGGTTTAACTGTGTACATCGTTTGTCTGATTGTAACTTTTTTAACGTCTGGGCAAGTGGTAACTTGTGTTTGGCAGGGACGACATCCAATCAGAACTGATTTAGTTATGTGAAAGGCAGGGACAGGTTAGTCAAGTCAATTTTATTTATATAGCGCTTTTTACAACGATGTTGTCTCAAAGCAGCTTTACAGAGTTTTGAAAACAGTTATAACATATATCCCCCAGTGAGCAAGCCAGAGGCAACAGTGGCAAGGAAAAACTCCCTCAACTGGAGGAAGAAACCTTGGGAGGAACCAGACTCACAAGGGGAGACCCATCCTCCTCTGGTCAAACAGTATTTACAGTTTGAACTAAATACCAAAGAACGGAGCCTCTGTTTGAAATCTGGATAGCAAAGCTTTAGAAGCTGCACAGATAGAGGCAGTGTATGACTGAGGCAGTCTCTGGCTGAGGCAGTCTATGACTGAGTCTTTATGTTAAGTGGGCGTGAGCTGAAACAGTCCCATCCTATCTCAGTGCTGGTGCATCTGGATGGCACAGTGATGTAAGTGAGGGTGTAGCAGTAAATGGACAGGTGAGCTGGCTGGTGGGCCGATGATCAGTCCTTCAACAGCGTTCAACAGACGGGAGGACAGTAATTTCCTCAGGAAGAGTAAAGAGAGAGAGTTAGTTGGGCTCAGGAGTAAGACTGTAGAGAATATGAATTTTCAGAATTTTAGAGTGCGGCTGGCGACTCCGGCAGATCTAACTATAACAGCCTAAACTAAAAGGAGAGAACCAGAAGGTAACATGGACATGAGAGTACCCTGAGAGACTGGGGTCCCCCCACTCCACCATCAACAAACCTGTGTGATCACGTAAAGTGGTGGAACAACAGCACCAACATCTCAGTCTACCATAAACCTCTGTGTCCAAGAACCCCCAGATCTCCTGCCTTTATCTAAAAGAGAAGATTAATTACCAAAAGCTACACTAAACAAGAATGTTTTCAGTCTAGACTTAAATATTGAGACTGTGTCAGAGTCCCGAACATTAACTGGGAGATTATTCCACAATTTTGGGGCTTTGTAGGAAAAAGCTCTTCCCCCCATTGTAGTCTTCTGAATTTTAGGAACTATTAGAAAACCAGCATCCTGTGATCTGAGTGAACGTGGCGGTTCATAATAGGAAAATAGATCTTGCAGGTACTCCGGTGCGAGACCGTACAGGGTTTTATACGTCAGTAATAGAATTTTATAGTCGATACAGAATTTAACAGGAAGCCAGTGTAGTGCTGATAAAACTGGACTGATGTGATTGAATGTTCTGGTTTTAGTTAGTACTCTAGCTGCAGCGTTCTGAACTAACTGAAGTTTATTCAGGTTCCTGCTGGAGCATCCTGACAATAATGCATTACAGTAATCTAGCCTTGAGGTTATAAAGGCATGCACTAACTTTTCAGCATCAGACACAGATAACACATTTCTTAACTTTGAAATGTTTCGCGGGTGAAGAAACGCTGTTCTTGTAATATTACCTATGTGTTGATTAAATGTCAGATCTGAGTCAATTGTTACACCAAGATTTTTGGCTACTGAACCAGGAACTACAGAGAAGTCAGCAAGATTTAACATTAAATCTAAACATTTAGTCCGAGCAGCCTTTGGACCGAGGAGGAGAACTTCCGTTTTGTCAGGGTTCAAAAGAAGGAAGTTCTGTAGCATCCAAAGTCTAATATCTCTTACACAATCTTCTATCTTATTTAATCTGGATTTATCATCTGGTTTGGCTGATATGTACAGCTGTGTATCATCGGCATAACAGTGGAAACTAATTCCATGTCTATTTATAACTGAGCCTAATGGTAGCATATATAGTGTAAATAACAGAGGACCTAAAACAGAACCTTGTGGAACTCCATATTTCACTTTTGTAGTGTTAGACGATACATTATTTATCTTTACAAACTGAAAGCGATCACTAAGGTAAGATGTGAACCAGGATAACGCTGTTCCTGTGATTCCAACTATATTTTCTAGCCTGTCCAAGAGAATAGTGTGATCTATAGTGTCTAAAGCTGCACTTAGATCGAGTAACACCAGCAGAGATACGTGGCCCTGATCAGAGGCAAGAAGGAGATCATTTGTTATCTTAACTAAAGCTGTCTCTGTGCTGTGATGTGGCCTAAAACCAGATTGGAATTTTTCATATATGTTGTTCTTATGTAGATGAGAACAGAGTTGTCGAGCTACAGCCTTTTCTAAAATCTTAGAGATAAAAGGTAAATTGGAAATGGGTCTATAACTGGACAGTTCTCTGGGGTCAAGATTTGGCTTCTTTATCAAGGGTTTTATCACAGCTAGTTTAAAAGACTCAGGTACATGACCCAGACTAAGAGAAGAGTTGATGATAGTTAAGATGGGTTTAATTATAGCTGGTAATACTTGTTTCAATAGGCTTGTTGGAATCATATCGAGTGTGCATGTAGCAGAATTTGAATGAGAGATAAGTTTTTCTAGTTCTGTCTGCTGTAGTGGAGAAAATGTTTCTAGTGTTTCTTCTAAAACCACATTTTGTGCTGTTTGAGCCAAACCGGATGAAGGATAGGTTACTCGTATTGGTAGAACTTTTTGTCTAATATTCTCGATTTTGCTATTGAAAAAGTTCATGAAATCATTGCTGCTGTGGTTGGCGGGTATCTGAGGTTCCGTTCCTGCCTGATTTTTGGTAAGTTTTGCGATGGTGCTAAATAAAACTCTAGGATTGTTTTTGTTGTGTTCGATGAGTGTGGACAGGTATGCTGAGCGTGTTTTAATAAGTGCCTTTCTGTAACTGCTAAGGCTGTCCTTCCAAGCAGAGTGAAATACCTCCAGCTTGGTCACTCTCCATTTGCACTCTAATTTCCGTTCTGTCTGTCTTAAGGTGCGTATTTCATTGTTGTACCACGGAGCGAGCTTTTTCTGTTGCATCTTTTTAATTTTTATAGGTGCAACGTTGTCTAAAGTTAATCGGAGCGTATTTTCTACACAGTCAGTTAATCTGTCCAGCTCTGTTGGGTCTGAGGATGGAAAAATTATGGTTGATAAATCTGGAAGGATTTCAATAAAGTGCTGAGATGTATTTGGCATTATTGAACGTTTCATGCAATAACGGGGTGATGTACATACATTTTTACTAAGACTCAATTCATATGAAATTAGGTAGTGATCTGAAACTACTGAAGTCTGTGGAAGAACAGTAAGATTATGTATATCAACACCTAAAGTCAAAACTAGATCTAGTGTGTGATTACAGGAATGTGTAGGCCCTATTACATTCTGAGTGAGACCAACAGAGTCTAAGATAGATGAGAAAGCCTTTTTTAATGGATCTGCTGAGTTTTCAAAGTGAATATTAAAATCTCCTGCAATTATTACTTTCTCAGTGCTCACTGCTAGGTCTGCAACAAAGTCACTGAATTCTTTTAAGAATTCAGAATAAGGTCCTGGTGGTCTATAAATGCTGACTAGGGTGAGTACACTTCTATTAGTGGTCGGATTGGTGATGTTTATGAGAAGAATTTCAAAAGAATTGAAAGTGAGATTGTGTTTCTTATGTCTAATGAATTTTTATGAATGACAGATATACCCCCTCCTTTACCGGACAGTCTGGGGCTGTGTACATACTTATAGCCCATGGGAGTGGCTTCATTTTAGGAAAACATCTAATCATAACTACTTCGCCGTATATGGAGAGGCGGGACAAGCCGAGTAGCCATCAATCAAATGCACACTTGCACAAATTTGGTGATAAATGCAATCTATGTAGATTAGTTAAGCAGAGAGCATGTAATTTAGTTAGATTGCCAGCACTAGTAACAATTATTAAATAAATAAGAGATAAATAAAAAGGTGATACACGGATAAAATAAGATCTCAGATGTTATTTGTTAAATCTGGTTGTGTATGTACTGGTCTTTCAAACATGAATAATATTTCATAACTGGTTAATAAATGTTTTATTTCGTGAAAGTATATATAATGACTTAAATAATTCAAAGGAACTGAAGACAAAGCATTTACATTTTACACCCTTTATATTTTAGTCGACTATATTAATATGATAATTAAAAATAATTCAGATTACTAAATTATGACTGAAACTAAATGACATTTTATTCAAAAGACTACGACTAAACCTAAATCAAAATTTGTTGTCAAAATTAACGCTGGTCTGGGCAGAAGTGCTGAATGGATTTATGATTTATAGTGAAGATGCTGCAGGGCTGGTTGTGGTTGTGCTTTTTGCTATTGTTTCGTATCAGGAATGTAGGAATATATAGGGTGACTGCACTGCTGTTAGGAATAGCCAGTAGCATGATGTGATGACAGTGCAGGACATTAACACTGTGTGTGTGTGTGTGTGTAGAGTGGGGCAGGCTGGTCTGCGTCATGTAACTGCCAGTCTGTAAACATGTTCCACTCCGTCCCTGCCGTTCCTTATAGGTATTTGAATTCTTGTTGAGGAAATCAAGCATGTAGTCGTGTTTGGTGCTCTAAATGATTGGATTTTTATGGAAGATGTATGCAGTTCTAGTATAAATCATTCTTTATGCTCAATTCTAAGGAGGTTTGCCTTTAACCCTCAGAAATAAACATATCCATCTTAAAATTTCAATTTAAAAGTGAAATTCTTTCCTTTTCTCCTTTATTACTGTAGTTAATTTTCACTTGTGTTATTTTTCTCTTTCTATTGTTTAATGAATGAACAACAAATGTTGTATTATACACTTATCAAAATCTTAAGACCAGTTAAAAAAATGCAAGAATTTGCATTTTGCACTATTGGATCTTGACAATGCTACAAGAAGAAATGGAAGCAAAAAAGACAAAAGATTTTGAGCAGCCAATTTTTTGACAACTGCCTTTACACTCGAACATGCTTTTTTCAGCTGATCAAAAGTTTAAGACCACCACCTTAAAAGCCAAAATCTGCACAAAAATCTGGATTCCATGTTAATTTCTGTCAAGTATTCATACCATCAAGACCTCCTGATGGCAAAAGCAAAAAAGCTCACTGACTTTGAAAGTGGTAGGGTTGTTGAGCTGCATAAGCAAGGCCTCTCACAACGTGCCACCGCTGCTGAGGTTGACTCATTTTGCTTTTTTTTAAAAAAATCCTGAGGGTTATGGAAAAAAAAGTCAAGTGGTAGACCCAAAAAAATGCACTGACGCTGAGCCACAGGATCCGATTGGCTGTCAGTCAAGACATGGGATGATTCTCGACCCAAATTAGTGACTGCAGCGCAAAAACCATCAGACGGCATCTGCGAGGGAGGGGCTTCAGAAACAATAAACGTCTTCAAATGCCATGTCTCCTTCAACACCACAACACTGACTGTTTGGACTTTGCAAGGGAGCACCAAACATGGGAGACTGAAAGGTGAATGAAAGTTTTATTCTCTGATGAAAAAAATGTAACCTTGGCGGTCCTGATGGCTTCCAATGTTACTGGCATGACAAGGAGATCCCACCTGAGATGTGTTCTACGCAGCACAGTGGGGTGGCTAAAGGCCTGTTATGCTAAAGGCCAGCATTAAACCAGTTCTGGCGGTTCCCCATACTAACTAGTGTGGCAGTATGAACTGTGTATCCACTGCATTTAACATTTCCAGGTTCTGTTTAGGACACTTTCATATGTGGTATTGAAATCTGGTATGTTTTCTATATGGCAATGTGACTGAATAACCAGATCAGAATTCAGGTGACTTTACCTCATTCCAGCTGAACATTTAGAACTTCTAAACTGCTCTGTATTCAAAGAGATCTTAAAAGAAACGACCGCACAAACTTGATCACTCCTTTGATGCTGTTGAAGATGAAAGTGAATCTAGGAGTAGACCTGCACTCATAGACAGTTATTGTTCTCGTCTGGGTGAGCGTGCCATGTGAAGCATGTGTTCTATTGTGCAGGCGGGTCAGTTTAGGAGGCTGATCTGATCAGACTGATGTTGCATATAACGCTTATTTAAATGACGTGGAAACTTAACAAAAATATCAGATTCAGTGAGAAAATCAGATTTGGGCTGCTTGGGTGACAGATGAGTGATTACTGAAAGAAGCCTGACTGTCATTCAGGTAAGGGGCTTCTGTTAGCATGTTACTGCAGTTACAGACTTTTACTGCTGCTTGTCGTCCCACTCGCTGTGTTGTTAGGTCTGTCTGCTGTCTGATGCATGCATCAGTGCATTTATGCATCAGAAATTGCGTCGTAGTGTTGGTTATAGGTAATAGTACGCCTATCGCTGGTAGTGTTGGTTTTGGTGCAGCACTAGATTAAAAAACAGGTATTGGGTGATCTGTAGTGGGATGGATTTGACTTTACCAAACCTGAGCAAAGGACATATTCTGTAAAACATAAAAAAAACATTGAACAGATAAATTGAAGATGAGACACATTTAAATTATATTAAAACAAGTAAATTGTTTGTTTGTTTTAACATAATTTAAACTTGTCTCATTTGCAGTTTATGTTTTAAGTTTGCAGTTGGACAAATAGAAATTGTCTAAAATTACTGGGAAAAATCTTGTTACCTTAACTTCAGAATGTTATTTTTCCTTCTCCTGCAAGTACCTTAACCAGAATAATATCTAAAAAATACTTGTCTCATGGCTTATATGACTATAAATATAGACCTCTTCCACATGACATGAATCAACTGGCTGAAGCAGTTATTAGTTATTACTTATTAGTTATTATTTATTTCTCCTTTTTCTAAATATTTATAGTTTTTCAAAATGAATTCTTAATACAAAATGTTACATTTTAGTATAGGTAGTTACTATTAGAGAACAGCAGGCTTATTTGTTTATACTGCCTGCATTCGTTTTGCCCGTCCTTGTCCTACAAAATGAATAAACGAAACCATGGCAACAGACATTTCCATTGACGTAATGTGTGTTCTCGTTACTGCAGTTTAGGACGGACTGCTGTAATGAGAATGGGCCTATTGTGTTAATGGTTAAGATAACAGCAGTAATGAGTTGAGCTAGCAAAGAAATGCAAGTAACTGCAAAGCCTCAATGTCATATTGTTATGTAGAGTTCTTTAATAAATACTCATTACATTTGAAATGCTATTTCTTGGGATCAGTGTACTTTCACCAGTTATGAAAAGTGTAAAGTATCCACTATTCTTTACCTACACAAAACAATAAAGTAGCTTATTCTGTCACCTGCTTGAGATGCATCATGAGAAAATATAACTTTTCATTACATTTCATTTTTAAAAATTGAAAAAACATTGATTTGCAACTTTCTGAGCGCAACTTAAAATATATTTAAAAAAAATTAAGCAAGATTAATAATTAGTTTATATCAGCAAGCTACACATCTCTGATACAAATAATAACATAAAATTGGTTTCCATCGTCAGCTGTGGCGTGACTTTACCCTACGAGCAGAACTAACTAGCAAAGTTAACCTTCGTTCACAACATTTATAAAAAATTGGTAAAACAGAACGTGCAACATTCAATTCTGCTCTTTGATTTCAGACATAAATATAGAAGGTGTCTAAAGGAGATGTATTGTGCTAATTTAATGTTCATCATTTATTTTTTAGGGTCTACTAGAATAGATTTTCTTCTCAAACTGCACATTCAACCTCGAGCTGAAATGCTTTGTTAGGGCTCCTGCATCTCACTAGTTCACCGCTGGGGCTGTTCTTAGAGTGGCATTGCCTCAGCCAGAGTCCAATCCTGAAGGTAGAACAATTATGTGAACCCAATACATCTTTGCTAGCTAAACTGAAGCAGGAGCCAAGGATGAGACAAGATTGCCGGTTGGTGTACAATAATGATTGTGTTACGAGATGAAGTCACTTTGCAACAGAGACAAGGGCTGGAAATCCAGTGTATCAGGCAGCTGAGAAAAGTGGTTTCTGTGAGAGAGAGCACTTCTTCTGTCTGCTTTGTACTTTGGGCTTTGTAACTTTTCAGGAAAAGCGTAATAGGTCTGTTTTAAAAACAAGGTATAGATGTAAACTTACACACAAAACTTGATAAGTGAAAACCATTTATAATGAAAGAATTTACATTCAAAGAACAAAAACAGTTTTCGGGGTGAATCTTGAGAAATATCCATCCAGTTGTACTGGAGCCAGCTAACCTACATAAAAAGTTATATTACATTTGACCCTGTGCTCACCTACATTCACCTACAAATCACATCATCCACATTGTATCTGTAAAGATCAGAGGCAGCCCTTAGTGCTCATATGAACACCATTTTATATGTATCTCTGATTAAGACTGGGCTTTGCATTATTTAACTCAAGTGCAATTTAGTTTCATGTAGCTTTTAAAAAACTGGCTTTTACTGCTTAAAGCCAGCCTGACAAACATTTCCCAAACACTTTCTTCTTAAGAGGCATCCATACAAACATTTTAGCATCAGTCTTCAAACTTCTGTCAAAACTGGAACCTACACCTTTGTGGAAGTCTGTCCATGCAGACATGAGAAAAAGTCACAAAAGATTAGAAGAAAAACATGCAAGCATAAAAAAACTTCCCCCACACAAAATGACTTTTGTTCAACATTTAATCAAATATGTGTAAAGATTGACATTTACTACTTAAGTGTAATACAAAACTATTTTTAAACAAATAGACATTATTCTTTACATTGGATTACATTTACATAACTGAAATACAAACAGAACAGACTTTAACATAAGCCATATACGAGTGAAATATGATCTGCCCTTAATTTTAAAGATAATATTTGCATGGATTTTGTACAAAATAAACTTTTTTTAGACCAGTATTAGGGTAGTGCAAATTCTCAGGCTCTGGTACATTACTTTCACACACAGTATTTTTTTTTGTTTTGTTTTGTTTGATTTTATTTTGTTTTTCACAGCAATATACATAAGACCAAAGCCTAGACCTTTACAAAAGAAATAGAAAAAAGTAGATAAAACGATACATTCTAGAGTTGAATAATAAGTGCTACTGTAAAATGTAACTGCTTTAAACACTTCAGTTTCTTTCCGTTTTTTTTTCTCTCTTTTTTTTTTAAATAATCTACTTTGCTTTGGTCGCTCGGTTGCACCATACAAAATATGCTCCAGTCCTTCGCCCTTCTCTAACTAAAATTCCAATTTGTTGTTTTTTTGTAAAAACACAGTGATTTCTTTCTAAATCTCAATTTATAGAATTTACATTTGCTTACAAGTTACACTTTTTAAACTACATTTGCAATACACCAGTTTTTTTTGTTTTGTTTTTTTACAAAACCAACATGATACATGCATTTTAAGCAATAAAATTATTCTCTGTAGCAAAAGGATTGGAATATGAAATAGACTTTATCTAATGTTCTTCAAATTTTAAATTAGTGAAGGATTGTGGTGAATTACATTTTTTTAGAATTGTTACTGGATAAGTACTCCTGTATTCAAAACTTCTTATGGCTCTCAGTCTCCCTTAACAAGGCCTACTGTGATACAACTAAAGACAAAAATACTTCACAGGCCCCCTGATGACTGTACAGTTTAGCTTTGCAAGGATTTTTGGATCTTTGTGCTGGGATGCTACGGGTTATGGACTGCACTGTATTGCAGTGTTCTAAATGTGCATTTCATCCATAAAGATGGGTTGTGGGTCAGTCACTGGATGGAGACCTGCTAAAACTGGACTGTATGTGAAAGTAAACCAAAACACTTCTTAGCAAAGCTGAGGGCAACAAGTGCAAGATGTGCTCATCTAAGTTGTACTTCACAAACCTGTTACAGGTACAGTACTGTGCAAAAATCTGAGACCACCCTTTAGCTGTCAAGAAACCTTCACTGGGAAAAGGAAAGAGACAAAAATGAATTTGGAAATGAACTGGAGTTATTGGCGGTCTCAGAACAATGGACTAGCCAAGACCTCAACATCACTAAATATGTTGGATTGTTATAAGCAGAAAATTCAACCAACTTCTAACTTTGAACTTTTAAATTTGGGTTTGTGGAGGAATATCACTGTGGGCTCTTTAAAAAGCTGAAAAAAGTAGAAGCTTTAATAAAGGTAAAGAGTGGACACACTACATACTGGTGTAAAAATGCTGCTTGCACTTCCTGGCCAGAAAAAAGCAGGACACTGTAAGATTTTGTTGGACTGCCTTTAGCTTTGATTTAGATGCACATTTGCTTGGCCATTTATTTTGACAACATTGTGCAACATCCCAGCTGCGTTCATTTTTGGCCAAAATTATTTTGTCAACAGGAGAGGCAAACCAACCCGTTAGGTTGTCTCTAGCACATCCCAAAGACAGGCAATTGGTCTAAGGTCAGGACTCTGTGGTGGCCCGTGTATGTGTGAAAATGATTCCTTGTGCTCCCTGAATCACTCTTTCACAATTTGAGTCTGATTAATTTTGGCATTGTCGTCCTGGGAAAAAGGGAAGGGGAACATTCACTGACACAGGTAATCAGTTGACTTGTATTGCCACATCATGTTCTGAGCCTAGACCTGTCTAACCAGTAGCATCTTTCTCACGTTTAAGAAATTATTTGCTTATTTAAGTTCTAACAGCAACTTTCTTTTGGCCAGTAAGTGTATATTCAGAGGTGTGTGTGTAATTTTCTTTTATATGTTTTCTACTTGGAAAAAAAATCGGGATAACTTAGTGGCTGTTTTGACTCGACATGAAATGAATAGATGGTCTGTTACTTTTTCACAGCACTGTAGATGAACTCATTGGACTAAACATACCTGTCAATACTGCTTATGGCTGAGCAGGGTCACAAAAAGTGACTCTAAACGTGAATACCAGTAAATGGACGACAAACAAATTTTAAAGGGCTTCCAAATGAAAACATTACACACGTATATACCGAAGTGCTCCATGTCGGACAGAATTAATTTAGAAATATATATTTTTCTGTTTTAGAAGTACGCGCGAGATTTGTTAGTCCTGAACCACAAGGCAGATGTTCTTTTGTGTTAGGTGGTGAGTACTCCTGGAGAAAGGGAATATTTCCTTACACACAGAAATGTGTTTGTCACACAATAAAAAAAAATGCTGAAATGATTACAAGGCTGTTATTAATAGGCTTGTGAGAGTGGGCTTTAGGCTGTGATGTAACACTTCGCTGGTGCAGTTTTGGTAAAAAAGACAGCACTATGTGAAAACTGGAGCATGCGCAAGGAAAAAAGCGAATGCAGGCCTGAGAGGAAAGAAAAGCAAATGCAGCTTTTGTCCCTGTTTACAATATCACCATAAAATGGTACTTTACCAGATTGGCACCTCAGAAGCACATAAAAGGGCGTAAAGTGGGAGAGAGGTGAAAGAAAACTTAAACTGCCCAAAAAGACACCCCCAACCACGCTGTACCCTTTCAGTCATAACGCAGACGTCAAAGATAGGACTACAGACAAAAAAGAGCCCAGCAGAACGACTCCAACACAAAAAAGTGCACACACAAACAAACGGACTACAGCTACAGCAGAAAGATTCAAAGAAACACACAGGAGAACAGCAATGCAGCTGCAGATCTGCTCCCTAGAGATGAAATGGGAGAGAACAGTTAGTTTAAGGTTAACTATATGCTGGCGTAAAGGAGAATTCCAGCTACATTTTCTCATAGTCGCTGTCACTAATATGATGAGAAAGGAAAAAAAATCATTGCTACATGTTTCAAAAGAAAATGCACAGCAGGACTAGTCGTCAACTTTCTCTTAAAGAGTAAGAAGTTTGTTTCTGGAAGAGCATGTAGCAGTTCAAAAGGGTTCTCCTCAACATATAATATTTTTTGGTTGTAGTGTCTGTCTTTGGAATTCCCTTTTAAGCGCAAGTTGACCTGATCACCGTGGATGGTAAAGGAGTACCGACCTAGGGTTCACTTGTAAAATTGGTGCAAACAAGTTTTACTGTGTTCTACAGTTACTTAGATGCTGTGCTGAACTTTGTCTGAAGGGCAAATAAATGACTTCTTATAACACATTTGACACTTTTCTGAGGCTCTAGAGCCAAACAGAGAGCATAAAACATGACATTTAAAAGGTGCTTCACACAGGGGGCAATATTTTAGAATTTACATAACGTAAATTGCAGTTGAAACGGATATATTGGCCACGTTAGTGGAATAATTTAGCGCTTGGTGTCTGGGATGTGAGAATTGCATAACAGTATAAACAGCACATAAACAGCTGGTGATAAAAGACCTCAGAGAGCAGAGAAAAAGCATTTCCTAATCATTTTAAGCGCAGTGTAAGGGTCTAAAACGCCACAAAACACTTAACATTTTCATGGGTGGGTCCAGGGTTTAATGTCCTACAGCACCTCTGAGCTGCCAGCTTTAGAAAACAAACATGGCTACTTCAAACAGGAGCAAAAAAAAAAATCACTAACAGGTACGAGACACAAACACAAACAAAGAGCGGTCTGTATGCCACAGGACAGAGAAATAGAGTTTTTTCTTTTTTTTCTGAAAAGGCACATTTTCCCTTTTTTGATATACCTTTGTAAACATTGCAACAAGTGTACATGCAAAAAAAAAAAACTTTGAAAAAAATCTATAGAAAATATTCCTTTCTTGTTGAAGTCTGTAAAATTAGCCAGCTCCAGTCTAACTTAGACACAACAAGTGTCATATAGTGATTCAGGAAAAAAAAGCTGAAAAATGAGTTCATTCTGTCTTTGACTGTGCCACAAACATTCTTTGTCTTTCTTCTCTGCTCCTTCTTTCTTTACCCATTCTCTAGGAATGACGCACACAGAAATAGCTATACATCACGGTCTCACTCAGTAAATTTGTGATGACTGAGGGCCTTCTCAGGGCAGTAACGGGGAGTTAGGCTAGCGGTGGGGATTTAGGGTGGCGTTAAGGCATTGTCGCTGTCCTTTTTTGTGTAAGGCAGTCATTTCTGATGAAAGAGAAGTGGCTTGACGCTCCCGTCTTTGATTTTTGGAAGCTGGTTGCTGATGATTTCAGCCAGCATCTCTGGGAACTCCACGCTCAGAGACTTGTTCACAAACGTGTAGAAGCAGAAGTTGAGCAGCCCCTCCACCATCTGTGAACAAAGGCAGTGATTCAGCAGTCAGCAGGGCCTTGGGCCACAATAGCGTAAACATAGATCTCAAACACTGGGCCACTGTTAGGTGTTGTGTGAAGTAATAATAGCAACATCAGCATAGAATACTGGCCTTAGTATCTAATATTGTGATTTAATTAGAGCAAAAACTATATTTATGCAACAAATACATCCAGGATCCAAGAGAATTCTGCCTCTATACGTTATCTTGCATTTCCATTGCCATTCAATTTAAACGTGTCCTTCTATAGCAATTTTTTGCAAGTTGGTTTATTGAAAAGCGTTGAGAAAGCCCTCAGCTTACCTCTTGCATGGAATCCAAAAGCTTAGTAAGCTGGTAGAACCTCTGCCAGTTCTGGCTAGAGTTTTCATCTCGTTTGACGATGGCCTTGCCCAGCTCTTTAATGTAGGACATGCGGATTTCGTCAAACACGGCCTGGCTCTTCAATCCATCCTTTGGTACTACAAACAGAAGTATAGTTACTGGGTCTATATCTAGATCGAGATGGCACACTGAAATTATCGGTCATATTGCATATTATAGTTACAATATTCCCAGAAATATAAAACCCTATCTCCATGTTGTCAAGTCAATTGCATAAATCCATCTCCCAACCTCACTTAATCATAGGAAAGTATGCAAACCAGAGGGAGCATCAACCACTTTCAATGCGTTGTGCCCTTTCCTGTGATGATACATAAGTTATTGGATTTGAGGTTATGGGATGTTGGACTTCAGCCCAGGCAAACCCATTTTAAACTGACACAAGCCTATGTAAATCATTGCAGCATCCAATACAGTGGGAGGAATTGTATCCTGTTTTCTTATCAGATGTTAGTCACTAACACAGCAGGGTTTTCATCATGTGAAGTCTGACCCTCAGGTGGTCAATCAAAACCCAAATGACTCTTCATTCTCTCAGACTTCATCTAGTCAGTTCCTTAAATAAAAGCGCAGTGAATTCACAGGATAATGTAGTACAGGTAGAACAGGGATGGAAGTCTCAGAAAGCCCTTTCTTTTGATAAAGCAGATAGAAAAACAGACATGCAATTTCTATATCTGCGAGAAGCAATCAAACGACACCTAAGTGCGCCCTATTTTACTTCATTTTTGTGCAATTTAGAAGGCATAAAATGATTCTTTAAATGACAATTAGAGACACACAAATGGTATCCCATTGCACACTGAGCAGGAAATGGCTTACCAGAGCTAGGACAAGGTAGTTGTACACTAACTGCAACAACGACCAGAGTGTCAGCCTTTTAAATATTCTAGATAGCCACTGATTCTAGACAGCTATAACTTTAAAAAGTTATTTAGAAAAAATATCTTTATTCGTAAAGCTGTATTGTATGTTAATTTTCCTGAAAATAAAACCCTCAGCCAATAGGTTTCTTCTGTTTTGCTTATGTTGAAATAAATTATTCATACTAGTGCAGACTGTTGTGAAATGCTCGTTCTCTAACAGCAGGCTGTGCTGTGCTGAACTGCTACTTTATGACCCACGGTAGTTTGTCTTTGGCTACCCTCAAAATAGACCCAGGACATTTAGAATGATGGTGTTACCAGGGAAGTCAGCGTCAGCACAGACTCTTTGCTGTCCAGTGTTAGAAGAAAAAACAGACTTTGTGAAGGTTGCTTAAACTTTATAATACTTTTGCCCTCACAGGCTATAAATCCTATCTTGCATGTAGTGTGATGACCTAGTAGCAAATCAGTGCTTCCAACTTATCAATATAAAATGAGAACTCCCATTGTTAATCGCTATTTAAAAAGAGTTTTATATGTTTTGGAGGGACATTGTCATGTTTAAGCAATACATACAGTGTTTACAGCTGTTTTCTATGAACAGAACATAAAAAGAACAGAACATGAGGAAGATCTTTTGGTTCTTGTGACTGTTAATTTGCAAAAAGTTGATCTCATTGCTCATTGCTGATGCCAAGTAATCACAGCACTACTTGCTGCTTAGCTTCACTGGAACTAACTGAAATTGTTCTGGCTGCTTTTGTCTTCAGTGGTGTGCATGCAGGGTAATATATAATGATAATAATGAAAGCGTAAGTGTAAGTAAGTGTCATACTGATTCCCGTTTTTTTAATTTGGATTGTTGACTTGGTAGTACTGTAAATGCAGTGCAGTTGACAATGATCATTATTTTTATCAGCCAGCAGTAATGCACCTTATTCATTCATCCTAAAGTAATACCACACATGTAGTATTGTGTGCTTTGGCATACTAAGGAATTAGGATGCATGTACCAACCTGTGCTGAGCAGCAGAAGGACTTTCATGCAGAGATACTCTTCATAGGACACTTGGAGTCTCACCAGTTCATTGGCAATCTTCAGCATCTGCTCGCACTGTTCACCCATGTAGGGCAGCTTCATCCTCTCCCTGAAAAACACCCACAACTTAGCTTCATTCTTAACTCCCAACAGGAGAAGCCTTCTATATAGTCTTGTTTACACTGTGAAATCTGAGGTGGTTCACTGTTCTCATCGCTATTTATACCCTTACAATAAACTGCTATTATTTGCAGAAGACACTGGATTCAGATGTTAGTCAGCATCTTAAGACATGTCAAAGTATAATACGTATTGATTCAGAACCCAAAGGACTTAGATTGCAAAGTAATATCCAGCCAGGTTAATTGATTAATGTAAAATGACTGCACTCACTCATTAATGACAAGATCTGGGGCAAAGCAGAGCATGCCTCCATTGCACTGTTGGTAGGACCTCCAGCCGAGGCCGAAAGACATGAGGAATAACCAGGAGCACTGTAGCAGGGTCATCTGGTCATCCAGATGCAGGTTCCGAAAACCTGGCCAGGAAAACAAGAAAGAGACGTCAATACATAAAAAGATAATTTTCAGCATTAAGATTATCTAAAAGAACTGGCTCAAACACACCAACATAGCTCACAATGAAAACACTACCACTAAAAGACTACTTAAATGGTTTAGAATTAGTGTTTCAATAGAAACAGTGATTAAAGTAACGTCTACATTTAAAAATATGGGTCATCAATAAATAGGGTCGAAAATTGTGATTGTGAAAGTGCACATTATATTTAAGGAAACAACTGTTCCCTAGGTTTGACTGAATATGTCAATCCAGTACATGATCAGACTGTGTCAGTAAGAACAGTCCATACACATCTACATGATAGGGCTGCAGTGCATAAACCCCTTATTATGAAAACAAAAGGATCCACAGCGGTGTGGAAATAAACACAAACGATGAATCAGCCACTATTTTATCCACAGGTAGGTGACTGCATGTGTTGCATACAGCACGAAAATGGTACAGGCCTAAATGCTTTGACCCCTACAGTGAAGGGCTATCCTGATGGGAGTGGTATTTTCAAGAATACATACGCATTGAGGGGAGGCTGAATGATTTCATAAATATCACAGTCACCAAATTTGAACCCAGCTGAATACCTATGTTAAATCTCCACCACCAGCATCAAAATGGCATTCCATCTTTTTAGTACAGTTGCAGAAACGCAATCAACACACATCGAGGCTCTAGGGGTGCGTTGTGGTGGCCTAAAACTATTTTTTTTAATTTAATTTGTTACTCGTCTGTAGAAAACACAGGGAATACCACTCTGCTCCTTCATGTTCACAAAATTATGACAGTTCGCTTCATTTCACTTTATTTCCTAGAAAATATGTGATTGAATGAATCAGTCGTTATCTGGAAAAGCAATTAATATAACAAATTCCGAGTCATAAACTCTCCCAATCAAGCCTGCTTTTTACTTTTTTTAGGTTTAAAATAGCTTAAAAATAGATTAGAGGAAAAAGCCAGAATACTATGATGATAAACTGCAAACGGAATGTTGTTTATGTGATGACAAGCTGACTATTAAAGACTGAAAGCATTTACATATTACGACCTACCCTAATTTATGTATACATATTCCCCCAGTGAGTAACAATTACAGGCTGACAACTATTAGTTGATGTAGCTGCAAATACACCCAAGCAACTCAATATTTCACACTGTATGTTTTTCAAATAGAATTTACTCATATATGAGTTATTGTGCATTATTAATTAATATACTGGGCATACAGACCGCATGACTACACAGTGATATGACACTGGTAACTGCAAGCTTGCATCAATTAAGTCATTAAATTCAGGATTTATGTAGTGTTTTTTACAACCGCTACCGTCACAATGCAGCTTTGCAGAAAACCCAGGTCTAAGTCTTTAACATGTTAGCTAACGTTGAAAGAGGAAAGAAAAACCTCCCTAAAAGCGACAGGATAAAAAACTTTGAGAAGGACAACTCACAAGGGGAACCCATCCAGTGGTTAACACCAGACACAACAAAAGCAACAATTTGTGGAAAATATCTAATTGCAATTCTTCTGACTGATGTTGTGACTGCAGTAGTCTATAAATTTTAAAATTTCTATAAACTTGCGTGTTTTTTTTTTTTTTTTGGCCAAGACTAGGACATGCACCTTTCTTGGCTTTAGGCCCTGAATGTAGTGTGTTAGACTGACATTAAGTTGTGGTTGTGATGTCACTATACAGTGAGGTTTGATTCCCCTCTGTTCACAAGGTTTGTGTTATTAGGTCAAAGTTGATAAAAAGCGTTGATAATAATGTGGTCTTTTTTAGTGTTTTGAAAATTGCAGTGTTAAAATGTAATATAAAAACGATGAATCTTTCAGCCCTAGTGCTTAATGTCCTCTGTGGCTGTGTTTGCTCAAGCGTGCAGGTCTTATATAACCCTACTCTTCGAGTATTTTCTCAGGCCAGCCCATTCGGCTCAGCACAAGAAGTGGGAGAGAGTAAATACTTCCAACGATTAACAAATCATGTGCACACTTTCTCACGCCACTGTGGCTATACCTGCTAAAGTTGCTGCTACTAGCTGTCAACTTTTTTTAACAATATACAAATATTCTTCTCAGGTTGCACTCATGGTTACAGTAATAGTTTGAATGATATAGCAGTCATACACTCATTTTATTAGATACACCTACCTTGTATCTACATTGTCAATTGTCAATTTTATCAGCTCCAATTGTTAATTATTATTGTCAATGATCAACACCAATTGTGCACCGACATTGTCTCTGACTTTACATCTGCAGAGTGAATCAATAAAGCTGGAGTGTCTAATAAAGTAGACAGTGAGTGGACAAAGTGTTTAAAAACTCCAGAGGCACTGCTCCACTTAACCTCTCTTACCTGGTAGGGCCTTGGCCCACTTCACAGCAGAGATAACCTGGCGACCTCCCAGCCTGTTGAGGGTGGTCATGAGACGGGTGGATGTGTCCGGGATGGTGCTATCATAGCCGGCGTACACAATCTCAGGCTCGATGGCCTTAAGCAGGGACAGCATAGTGGGCACAAGCTGAGGCATGGACTTTGGCACCAGTGAACATGCCCGTTCGTCAGGCATGGGATGAGCCGTGTCGGCAACAGCTTGCTGGCCCTTTAGCCGGATAAGTTTTTTATTTTTGCGTGCTGGAACACAAGAAGGGAGAGCCAATCAGAGAGAATCTACACTCATTATGAAGGAAAACTATGATCTTTATGAGCTGCAAAGATAATACCTTGCTTACCAGGTTTTCTCAAATTATTTTTAGTTTGCAAAGCAAGCATTTCTCAAGTAGGTTGCGCTTTAATTTTTTTCTACTAACAGGACACTTTTCATTCCCTTTACTTTACTAAGCTTCAAGTCTAATAAAAAAAAACTCTTCTTGCTACTGTTATTTTCAGTCTGCACAGCATAAATCAGCCCTCCTTCTGGAAGTCTACCTGCAGGTTTCACCTCTAATACAAATCTACCACAAATCTAACTCAGCGAGTCAATCAGCAACTTCTAAAGCACATAATTAGTTGGACTGGGTTTGATGGATCAGTTTATAGCTAAACTCTACAGAATACACTCTACAACAGTGGCCGCTCATTCCTTTTACGCTTAATTTTTTTTCCTCAACTGGACCATCAACAATCCTGCTATTCAGAAGCTCTTTTTCTAGCACAGAAATTTCCACATACATGAATAATGTTACAACTCCCTTTGCCAGTACTTTTAGTTAAAAACCACAAATAAAATGATGAATCTAGCCTTACGCTGTTTATTTCTCCTTTATTTTTCTTTAAGTTTTCCTCAAAAACAGATACACCCACATTTCCATGCCAAAGATGCGGTGATGTGTTTCATAGAGGGCTACGTATGTATGTATGTATATATGTATGCATAAAAGTACACAAACCCTGCATTTAGCCTCTTCATTTAAAATCCAGTTCTAAAATTCTGTATGTGCACTTCTTGTGAGGCTCCCATCAAATTCAATCTCTCATTTTGCCCCATTTTTGAAATTTTCCACCATAAATGTTTCTATGGCAACTAAGAGCTTCAGTAATTGAACCTCATGTTTAGTAGACTTTACGCTGCACTGTATTATCCTCCCCCACTTCACGCTTCAAACAAATAGATCATACACAATTTTATACCCCTGCACGTAAGTAGATAAGGCCATTCAGACTCCATGAAGTGCATTAAAGGGACTGCATAGGCTATTATTTTACGTCATGCTGCCATTTTCTTAAAAGCAGCACCACGTTGGTTCAAAAATCACCTGCTCATGGACACATCCTAGAGAAGTGCCTGGAGAGAAGAAGGAACACTGCTGTGCACCTGAACTCAAACACATGGTTGAAAGGAGCAGGTGGGTACTATAGCCAGGACTGAAGTTTAAATGCAGTAAGAGAGGGGGATACGCTACTGCAGTTTGCAAGTGCTAGACTATGGGCTATAATTTGTAACTGATGTGAAGAGAAAATCACTCAGCATCAGTTACCTTCCAGGTTCATGCCAGCTTGGAGACACTTGCGGAAGCGACAGGCTGGGCAATTCTTCCTGCGGATTTTGTCGATGATGCAGTCATTCCTCCCTGCGCAGAGATAGTTGTGTTGCCCTGAGAGAGAAAGTGAGTAATTAATGGCAGGCTGACACGACTATGAGGATTAAGGGCAAGGGCTGGGCACACAGTAAACACCTGGACTGAGCCCAGCTTGACACTGGTGTCCCAGCTGCTGGCCCAATAACATCTCAATCATTACGTTTTAGACTTAGATTACTCCCCATCCCATCCATATACAAAATGGACAGGAAGATAAGTAATACAGTAACAAGTAGTAGGTAAAGTCACAATCAAATCACTGACAAATACTTAAGAGAAAACGCAATAATTTATAAAACACTGCAAAAGATGTGATCCCGAGTGACTATTCGCTGGACAAATACGTAAAACAGGTAAAACACCAGTCATGTTGATGTAATACCCAAAATTGTGTTATCAGATAACAAGATGAACTAATCCAAGCATTACCTATAGAATATTCTTACAGCCTAAAATAAAACTCTTTGCTAACAAACACTATAACAGAAGAAAGGAGATGAGGTAGATGGGAGATGAGATTCACAGCCAAATGCTGTTGGTCTATCAAAATGTTAACATTATATTGCTCTTATTGCTCACTATATTGCTGCTGTTGATGATTGTATTTTATAAATGCTTCCTAATGAAGTCCAAACAACGGGAACATTGGTGTATGTTTAACCTGAGTTAGTTATAAACACCTTTAATTGTCTGGTGCATATTAATATTCTATCCAAAAACGATTAAGGTCAAATAAAACAGTTAGGATCATCACTTTACATTTAAATGTACAATCACAATTAAAATGTTCAACATTCATACAGCTAGACACATAGTTCATATACATTCATTAATTTATGCAAAGTGAAAACAATCTATGAGCCCAACCTAACTACTTGACTAAGGTGGGGTAAATGCTTTATTCAGTGTTCAAATCACAACAAACTTATAACTATAGAGCTGTATAGTTTTAGGTCTTCCCTGCTGTAAAACAGCTTAGCATACAAAGGCAGTCGTAAACAGATTTTTAGTTACTGTTTTAAAACAGGTAAAACACAGATCTGTGCAAAGCTTGCTAGAACTGGAGACAGGTGAATATGGATGGTTAGGATCGCCAAAAATGGCTTATTTTTGTACCACAGGCATCAGAAATCAATTAAGCAACTGTTCTCATAAAAAAAAAAACAAGGTCCGACAATACAAGGGACAAAAAACAGCTATTGTTCTGTGTAACATACTAATGTGAATCAAACAACCATATCTAAAATAAAGCAAAGCATTTTCCAACATTTTTTTCTAGAGCTGTGATTTTTCAAAATCCAAGGGAAAACATGCACCGTGCTGAATTCAAATGCATGAGCAAAGCCCATCCAAATGGTAAGCCACAACAGCTGAGCGCTGACAGACTTCTCTGCTTTACGTAGCTTGTTAGGGTTTCTTCCATTTGGTGAGGAAAACGCACAGTCCAAATGGAACACATGCACGATCTGTACCAACAAGGCTGGCTTGTGCTTTCTGAAGCATTATGACATTCCTTCGCTAAGCTTGGAAATTACACTGTGAAACTGACTCCTTTTCCTTCACGAGGGCCAGGGATGATCAACTTTACTTTTCACCTGAAGCAGAACAGTCAGTATGCACTATGAAAATGTGTTTTCCTTTTACCAATATATTCAATTACTGTGTTTAAACATGTAGAAATCAAATAACAGAAGCCTCACTGATTGTAAATTGTGCAAAATGTATATTATATACCTGACAGTAAGTTTTATGCTTTAATGATGGAAATTATTTAGACATGTCCACTTACTAGCCTTGTACCTCTAGTGCTAAACTAAAAATGCAAACTTAGGGCATGTTTTGATAAACATTGGGTGTTAGACATGGGCCAATACAAAAATGTTTTCATATATACTTTTTATCATGGTTTACAATATGTATTTTTTGTCAGTATACCGTTGGCCAATATTCATGCACGATATATACAAGAATTTCAAAATAATAATAAAAAAAACCCTTCATATAATCATGCTTACTGTGTTAGTAATTATTTACAGTTTTTAAGTGGAGTTAAAAACTTTCTGCAACAGTGACTAGAAAGTTGATGATGCCCCAGTATAAACCTGCATCCTGTACTGTACCAAAATATGTATTCTCTGATCCATTTAGAGGAACTATAACACGTGATCAGACTGTGTAGTTCAGTGTAGTGGGAGCATGTGAAAGCATATATGATCTGTATATCTAAACATTTCTGGTGAAACTGCTACTTGAAAGCTAAAATGCTATTTTAACATGCCCATGATAATATTACATTGGATAAGTGGGATAAGTGACATGGGATAAGTGACAGTAACAATAAGTAACAATTGGGAAGATACATTTAAGTAATGCTAATCATAATTTTCTAAAGCAGTGCTATGTACTGGTGCAGTTAAAGAGCATCAGGTTTATTTCAGGCATTTTCAGACCAATTACATTCAGTCTTCACAATTATAGGGACATACATGGTTTTTGTGGAACACATCCATGGAGCGAAATGAAAGCAACTAAACCAAACAGGTCAAAAGAAGAACAAGACAACCAAAGAAAGACTATTTGATTTTGTCTGGCTGCCGCAAACCGTTGCTTGGCTTCATTTCCCCCACTCCTTTCCCTCCGGGTACAAATTAAACCATTGCCTTGATTAAACCTGTACTGTCAAGCTCGCACAAGTAAAAAACTTCCTAACCTGGCTGTTTTCAAACGGCAAAGCCGCAACAGTTGCACGAGAATGGAAATGGACTCACAAACCGTTGGAGCTGGAAAGTTGAGAGTTTCTCATGAATGCAAACTTGCAAGTGACCATTAGTAGTGTTAATAAGCCCTTGTATAATTACATGCCCTTCCTTCTACTTGCTGATTTTGTTACAGAGACAGTAATGGAGGACATTTCTAACACTGTGAATCAATAAAATAAATCTCGTAATACATGCATACTGAAGTAGAACAGTAGATATATGATTTGAGGTGATTTGAAAGGGAGATGATTGAGGGCAGGGCGTAACTGGAAGCAGAAACATTATTAAAGGCAAGTTTATTTACCATCTGTGTTTTGTCGTGCTCTCCATCCTTCACCATTGCCAGAACAACCGTAGAAATGGGGGAGAGAAACAAAAATAACAGATATAAACGTCTCATTGCATCACAGCTCGAGGGATGTAGCACACATCAACAACAACCTGCAGAGAGCGGTTCATTTCCTCAACTACATAAAACATTCTGAATCTGTTACATTAGTTGTGTTTACGTGCTTTTTTCCATTCATATCTGTTATTTTTGTGTGCAACACTGGGTTTGAGGCATTACTTGACAAATTGGTCACTCCATGTCTTACTTGTGACAGCCGACCATACACATTTCAAAAATGCTAACTTAGGCCTGCTACAATACATGGGTATACACATGTTTAACAGTTCTTCACAGATCATCACTGACAAAATAACACTAGATGAGTTACCAGGTAACTTTTTGGGTTATGTGTTCAAAACTAACAAGAAGACTGGGGGCTACCAAGTAGCACAAATGTGGGCCCCTGTTATCAGGAGATTGCTAGAGATAGCTAACTAATGCAAGTGTCTGAATTGGCAGTTAACGTACTCCTCCAACTTAGTTGGACTGTCCAATGCTGTCGATAGGATGTGGTGGCTGGTTCCATAGATCTTGGAGGAAGCACATGCTAGCCCTGACCCCACCAGCTGAGCAGCATTGTGGATTGGGGGAGACTTAACTAATGGTTGGGAACTGGTCACAACTAAACTTGGGGAAACATTGGAGAATAGCAAATAAACAGTACCTCAATAAAATACCAAGATGAAGAATATGAACAAAGATTTGCAATTTCTTAGGACATAGTTGGCATGAGGGAATTTCAAAGCTGTTTTTACGTCCAACTTTTAAACACTGTAGCAACTACAAACCTGTGTTTCACATAATTGTTTATGTGGGAAGTCTCGCTGTTCATGCAAACTAAATGTAAACTAAAGACAAGATGGAAAAAGATTAGAACTGAATTAGCCAAGCAAGCAAAGCCAGCTTAATTCACAGCATCCCATCTAAACTGGAGTTGCTCAGAAGCAGGCTACATCTGATATAATCCAGCTCCCATTCAGCTTCTGTACAAATCTTGTGATGAATTGCAGTGCCAGAATGGCACCTCTTCAAGCCCTAAAGATTATGAGTGGCTGGTGCTGTGCCCAGTTGCACTCAACAGTCTAGCAGGTCAGAAATCCCTCATCTCAAGGTTAACTTTCTCGCAGGGAACTGAACAGTGACAAAAAGCATTGCCCGCTCCTTATTGGGCCACTGGCCAAGGCAAACAGGGCCATCTATCTATAATACTGCCAGGCGAGGGAAAAAATGACTGATGTGGAAGAAGTTTGAGACTGCAAAGGATCATAGTGATTTTTTTGAAGAGATATCTCACAAAAGCAAAGAAGAGAAAAGATCTGTGAGAAAAAGGTTACTTAATAGCATCAAAAAGGAGACTCTTTTTACCAATGGCCTCTGGAGACCCATTCCTTACCTCTACAAAACAGCTTTGAACTGGTTTTATTTTGTCGAAAGATGAAAAGCAATGAAATGTCATAAAAAAAACTGATGCTTTGATTATTGACTGATGTCAAAACTCACTATGCAGGTGGCTTGCTGGATTTAGTGGCTTAGCCCAACAAGTTTTGCCCAACAACACACTTTAGTTAATTTCCTAAAAATCAACAAATGCATACATTTTCTAAAACAATGGTCTTTATAAAGAAAAAAAAACTTATAAACACATTGGACCATTCTATCGTTCTGCAAATGCATGTGAGTTAATATTGTTTGGGCAGCTTTTCATTATGATTGCTGATTTAATCATCCTTGTGGCAAACATAGAGATACACTAGCTCTGCTTTTATCTATTGCTTTTGCACCCATACTATTCTTACATGTAATAGTAAAATAAGAAATAAAAACAAGACTCATTAAAAGTAATACACTGGCTGCATGTCTCATATCCCAACATTTAGAGAAGTTCTGCAGAACCTTTTGCAGAAGAGGAGTTATCAAAAGGTTTACGTGGGACTCCTGCACCCTCACCTTCCACAGCTCTTTTGAAGAAGACCTTGCAGCTGCCACAAGTAAGGACACCATAGTGGCATCCTGATGCCTCGTCTGAACACACCAGGCAGATCTTGTGGGTAGGACCGCCAGGTCGGGCTGGGCCAGATGGGCTAGAACCACTGGTGTCCGGCCTTGGAACGGAGCTGCAACGCACAAACACATCCAAACAATATGAATTTTAAGATGGTACTGGACCAAGGCTCATTTCTTTCTAAATCTCAACCTATTTACTGAGTACTCCAACTTCTATCACAATTTAGAGACCATTTCAAACATGATCCAAATGACTCATTGAATAATTACTATTTAAACAAACTTTGTATTCACATAAGAACTGTGGGTTGATGACTATGTCTCTGTTTTTTTTCCATGTTTATTTCTGCAGATGCTGAAATGGAAAAAACTATAAAATGTGGACCTAGGTTGTAATATCTTTAATATGGCCTCAATGCAGTGAAACAAATAAAATGAGTATATATCAGCATTGTAGCCTAGCATCACCTAAACATTCTATTATTTCAGTACATGCAATAAATAAATACATCGTCAAATATAGTAAATTATACACTAATATGGATATAATTCCAAAATGCATTCCAAGTTGCATGAACAGGTTGCTTAAGACAATTAAGATGCTTACATGCCTACAGCTGTAAATGAAAGGTTAAAACTGTATAATACATTAGCATATTTCCTATTTGTTCAGTATTATATATCTTATTATATGTCTTACTACTGTTGTCAGAGTGATGTAACAAAGCTACTTAATGCATAGCATGATCGATAGCTTCGCAGCCCTTTTTGCACTTCACATACAATCAATCACATACAATCAATACATCTCTGATGTTCCTCAGTGGCAAGTACAGTCCCAGACACACAGTCATGTGTACTGTCGAGCTTGCGGCATTGGTGACCCCAAGTGCCTTGCATTGACAGCCATATTTAGCCCCATCTGAAGGCACACATTAAGCTATCTATCAGCCGGCTGACAGGATATTTAGGGCAGTGAAAGATAAAGACTTTCACCACATCACATCAGTAATCCCCACCCAACTGTGACTGAAATACCACAACAAAAGGAGATAATGGTTTCCGGTTAAGGATATTCTGCTTTGCAAGCTCCACAGTGGTCCTTGTTTGCGAAAAATGTTTTTTGTTTGACACAAGTGACAAGGTAGGTCGAACAAGTCTGACCTAAATTCGGGTCACAGGGAGGCTGGAATGAAAAGAGGAAAGATGACACTGTTTAAGAAAGGGAACGGCAGCCTTGATGCTGGCAGGCAGCCAAACTGGTTCGCTTCTGTGACTATGCCTGGAATTTGGTCCAACCTCACGGCAATGCAAAATATATAATGTGATCATGGAAGCAAAAACAGACTAAAAAAACTGTTTCTACTTCACATACAGCATGTCATTTAAGGGATATATCAGCTAATATTAGGAACACGTTTGGGTCATGACATTAAGCACTGCATTTCTTAAGTAAATTCTAAAGCAAAATGTGGATGGTTTCAATCACAATTGCTCTTGTACCACTGCCGTGCAAAGTGACACAGAGGGCAGGTCAAGTTAAGTTATGCTATTTAGGCCAAAAGTAAATGTTTATCTAAGAACTTCTACTGTACTACACAGTGAGCGGTTTACAGCCTCAAACAATTATATAACTACATATTCTGTCTCTATTCGTGCAGTACCACCATGGTCAGCATGCCAAAACGAAAGCTAAGCATTAGCCGTGTGCAGTACCAATGCATCTAAAGAAGGATAGATAATCTGCATGTGCATTATGCAAAAACAATGATTTCAAGTTAACCTTTTTCATCCATGTTAAATAGTCCTTTCCTGTCAACACCACTCCAAGCAGCAGTCAAAGGTAAGACCAGTGCAACCATCATGTGCAAGTATGTAAGAATATACACAATAGAAACTACTAAGAACTTTTTCAAACCACCGTCAAAAGTGAAAAACAGCTCATAGTTGTCTGCTTTTCAGCTAATCTGTTCAGTTTAGCAAAGCAGCTGCATTTTAAAACTGCGTGGCTAATAGTATTAGACAAATGCTATGTTTTTAGTTTTTCTCTGGGTTTGAGCCTCCTGCCCACACGAAAACAGAGCTTCAACTCACCAAGAATGTTTAAATGTTGTTTTTAGATATTTAAAAACACCAACATCAGCATGGTTTTCTGTGTGATGAATTTTACTTAGCTGATGACTACACTGTTAGATCAATATTTAATATCACATTCACTTACATGATGTTATCGACCACACTGAAGCTATATATTTCAATAATCATCAGTATCAATAGAGAAAAAATACAAAAAAACAGCCAGTTTTGGACTGCCATGTAAAATGTGTAATGTGCCTTTACTGTTGCTGTACCTTTCCAAAAATATAATATATCCCTTTTAAGAAAATATAAATAAGAAAATAGGGTAGGTATTTTGTTTATGAAGTAAGAGTATTCATTGCATTTAAGCTGTTCAATAAAACATTATTATTAGTAGTAGTATTACTATTATTTCGTTTCAACTAATTGATTACAGATCAACTAAATGATTGTTAGTTAAATAGTTGCAGTCCTCATTGTGAGCAAACATCTGTGAACGATAAAACAACTATTCATTCGGTAAAATCAGACTAAAAGTAAAGATTTTAACAGTGCTGTACATGTTAACCAGAGAGAAATCACATTTTTGGAAAGGAAATTTTATGTTTTATTTACATGTCCTTAATTCTGTTAAAGATGCCGCATTACACTACAATGCACCAACCCAACAACAAAGTAGTACCAATATGCATGTCGTTTAATTTGCCTTGGTGCAGTTATTAAAATACTGTTGCACTGGGAGAGACAGCAAACTGCAGCATTTATTTGTGGTTTCTACTTTGCCCACTAGGCAGTGTGGAAAATGCCTGCAAAGAGCCTGTCTTCCATACTGTAAGCAACTACACACTTTTTTCATACACCACTGAACCTACACACATGCATTGCCTAAAGACTTACCCAAAAGTGAACCAGAACTGCTACTTAATCTTAAAATGTAATGATTTACACAAGCTGGTCCCCACAAGGATAAAAGTTCCCCACAATGTGAGTATATGACCAGGTTTTGTTCCTCACAGTGTGGCATAAACTGGTACGCACACACACACACACACACACACACACACACACACACACACACACACACACACACACACACACACACACTCATAAAATGTAGTTCAGCGACCTCTGTAATCAGTTTCCATTTTGCCACCTACACGAAAAATGCTGCCAGGCTGTGCACAACTCACCTACACATGACCCACAACATGAGCCGGCAATACTACTTAGAAAAGTGTAGCTGTAAAAGCAAATCTAGGCAGGTAATTTCACACACACACACACACACACACACACACACAAACAAGCACTTTTTATTTTCTCCAGTACATGAAATGGCGGATGTCACTGGTAAAAAAGTCAAAGATCATATCAATGCATCCAAATCTCTATGAAGATTGTGAACCTTAATATTTTTATATTTATGCTATGTCAAGCATTTAATTTGCTTTATTTTAATCAGTATAGGCTCATTAGAGATCTCCAGGCCATAACAGAGGAAGCTAAACTGTAGAACCAACAGTGTCTGAGAAGTGCATACTTTCCTTCTCAGTCATCACAGCCAAGCAATTGAAGCCAGAGGCTCCTATGAGTTAAGCTTCTCTCAACTAACCTCTGTTTTTCTGATTAGTTCTTTAAGGCATGCCTCATGTTGTTAGCAACACAATGCCTCATTTTAAAGTACTAAGTAAGAGGGTTTTATATTAGCTAACACATGGTATCACAAGACCTGGAAACTAAAAACAAATCTCACAACATCTTGTGAAGACATAATATACCTAGTAATCTACCAGCAGAACAGTACATACCCAACCAAAGAAAAAAATGTGATATATAATCTAGCATAGTAATTAAGTTATTTTAAAGCTGATCATCTTTATTAAAGGGTGACTAAAATTCACTTTAAAAACTTTGAGAGGAGCTGTCCTAAGCAGCTGTCCTAACTCATTTATGGGAAGTGAACACCAGGGTTAGTTTGCCACTAAAACATTAGTATTATAATACCAGTAGTTCTTATAAAATTCAAGATTTTAACAGTGAAGACTGTTATATAATTTTATGTATAGCCATTAAAAGTCCATGCTGACTGGGCCACTCCAGAAGGCGGATTTTCTTTTTGAAGCCATTCTGTAGTAGTTTTATTTCAATGTTTAGGGTCATTGTCCTGCTGCATCATGCAACTTCCATTGAGCTTCGGCTGGACAGCCACCCTGACATTATTCTGTAGGATACCTTGATAAACTTGAGAATTAATTTTCGCTTTGATGACAGCAAGCAGTCTAGGCCCCAAAGCATCAAAGCAGCCCAAATCATGATGCTCCCATCAGCATACTACAACGTTGGGATGATGTTTTCATGTTGGTACATAGTGCTTCTCCAACGATTTATCCTTGGTTTCATCAGTCAACAAAACATTTTCCCAGTAGCGTTATGGAGTGTCAAGGTACTCTTTGGCAAACTTCAGGCATGCAGTGATGTTTTTTTTGGAAAGCAGCGGCTTCCTCCATGGTGTCCTGCCATGAACTCCATGCCTGTTCAATGATTTGCGTATGGTACATTCATGAACATAGATGTTAAACAGTTCCAATGATTCTCTCAAGGCTTTAGCTGTTACTCTAGGGTTCTTTTTAGCATTTTGCATTGTACCTTTGGAGTCAATTTGGCGGGGCGCGCACTTCCAGGGAGAGGAGTCACAGTACTAAATCTTCTCCATTTGTAGACAATTTGTCTAACTGTGGACTGGCTAATACTTAAGTCTTGGAGATAACTTTGTAATCCTTTCCAGTTTTATGCAAATAAAAAATTCAACTGGTGAATACTAATGATAACGTGAGTGGAATGAAGTGTACCAAACTCAATATGAAAGCAGCTTCACTCATTCACACACCTACATACTTACTCACTTTCAGCAAGATTGTCCACAAGGGGTAGTTACAGGTACTCTAGGGAGAATTCTCAAAGGACAGCTGAGAGATCAAGAGAAATGGATGCTTGATCAAATATAGTACTATAAAACACGACTTGAAGAGAAAACTATGGCGTCACATCAGTATCAAAACTAGAGCCTGCAAAAAAAATGAGAAATGCACAAAACTTGCACGTTTTAACATTAGTGCACATATTTTTTCACTCGTGAGCACAAATGTGAAACTCAAGAGCACAGAAAGAATAACTGCATACACATTTTTCATAAACACACGTTCAAGCTGTCTTTTTCCATCCTTTAATGTTTTTTATTCTCTCAATTGACATACTGTCAGCTGCTCTCTGCACTCAAGAGAAAGTTTTGCGCTCAAGGTTTTACAGGGGGTGATTTGGACAGTTTGGGGGTGGGACATAGGCTATTAGCTGATGCACTATTGGCTGATGACTCCTGGTTTCGTGACTGACCACTCACTACGAAAAGCCTCCCAAACTACAACAAACACAGTGGAGGAAAAGGAGGGCAGACAGGGGGGTTAGATTAAAAGTTTGGTTTAACTTTTAATAATGATTTAATAGTATGATTTAATAATCACTTTTTATGAGCACGCATTCACTTGTTCCCGCTGCAGTTTGGGGAGTTAGGTTGATGTTGGATATTCAGCGTATATTCGCGTTTTGCCAGTGCTGTAGCTCACAAACAGACAACCTTCTAAAATATCTGAAAGGACATTTTCTGAGTAGTAAGTCGTGGTGACGTCCTCAGCGTCAATGTGGCGATTCTGGCTACTTTGACAGAAACTAAAGAAACTACACTAGAGAAATGGAAAAATCAGGAATTATGATGAGATGTAGCAATTGTACTTTGTTTTCGGGTTCACCACCACTTAGAAAATGTAATTTCAGAGATTTTAGAAGGTTGTATGTGAGCTACTACAGCTGTGAAATGCGAATACTGCACTCACAAGTGAAAAAATTGTAAAATGTTTAAATGTGCAGGTTTATTGTTTTCACCTCATGTTTTTGTGTCCGCCCTAGGTTTAACTCTGACATGAAGCCATAGAAAAACTCCAAAAAGTGTAAGTTGGAGGGGTGCATGATTTAAAACAAAAAGCCAATTAAACAAGACGCAAAAGAATAAAGAAATTTACACAAGTTGTTTGTATATTATAACACCATGGCCAAAATGCAGAACGGGTGATTTAGCAGAGTCTACCTGTACACCAAGGCTACAGATGGCTAGCTTAATGTTAATTTACTATCACATACTAGCTAATCAATCAGCTAGCTGAATTGCAGTCACTTTGATGCTTATGTTGTTCGAAAATATTTGCTCAGTCACTTCAACTACGATGGCAGGTTTAGTCCCGGGTAGGGGCAGATCACTGTGGTGGTAGTGGGCTTGTCTATACAAATGTCCATGGCTGCTTTATATATTATATCAAGGCAATTTACAGAACTTTACTACAGAACACAACATACTGTTAAAATCTCAAATTTATCCAAAAGCTTCTGTGCATCCACATTCACTCCCCTTTCATTATCCCCTTAACAGAATCTGACATCCCTTCACATACGTGTGTCATGCAGACATATGGATGATGGACAATTACAAATTGCTTTCATGATTCCAGATGTTTCTAAGTGTAAATAACAAGTCATCAGTCATACTATAGAAAATTAAACCATAGTTAAGTCACACCGCAGAAAGCATATGTGACCAAGATCAGGCGGAGTAGAATTTGACCATTGCTATTTTGACACCTCCCAAAATCGTAAACCTACCTTATCTCTGGGATGCAGGGTCATGGTGGTAAATGTGTGAGTAACAGATCTTGCATCCCTGGTCAATAAACAAACACCTACATCTGTAACTGTCCAGTTTAGCTGCTGCAGTGTGAATTAAACCAAACCAAACAAAAATGCAGTGTTCCAAAAATTCAATCTGGTGTAAAAAATTATCTGTGTATGAAAACAGTCTGATGTTCTTCAGAGGCATTAGCTAGTATGGTTTGCTATCTGAGGCCGGACCCCTTGACACAGGTCATAAACAGATTTATAGACACAAGGGTATTAGCATGACATAGACAATTTTTAGTCAGTCAGTCTTTTAGTCACACAGTCTGTAGCTTAGTAAGAGTTTCACTTCCTCACATTAACCCACCCAAAACTACATAAGTTATTTGGGTGTTTAGTATGTCTACTGGCAAGAAAGAATGCGTGCATCCATGAACCTTTGTGTTTTTATTTTTATTTTATAACACAGAGCAAACCAAAGGTTATTAAATAAATAAATACATGTGTAAATAAATGAATATGTTTACATTTTATACATTTAACTCTGTCACATTAATTTTTCAGTCTTGCACGCTCTATGTAATGTACTAATCTAACAGGTTATCTTAGCTCTGTTATTAGTTGCATTTTTTTGCTTGGCCCTACACAGACATAACATGTGCTTGGGCAGATACTATGAATCAAGAAAATGCAACCAAAAAAAGCAACAACAAAAAAAAAAGTTAATCCTCATATATTCACAGTTTGTAATTGGCGGCCTCTTTTTGTCTGCAGATGCTTTTGGATAAAGAGCAGCCCTGCGACATCCCCTGAAGGCAGAGCTTAAGTTATTCAGCTCAGTGTTTGCTTGAAATGTGTTCTCATGGGTCTGCTTACTGTGAGAGCACATCAGGACTGCTCTTCCCTCCAGCTGCCAAGCCCTGCCCCCAACCCCCTTCCCCTCCCTCTGTCATTCCCTTGCTCCATTTTGCTCTGCCCACTCTCTGCACAGAACGGAGGTGGTTATATAATATTCACATTATGGTTGGGGCTGCACTCGCAAACTCCTGGCCTCAGCCAATGGCGTTCCGCTACACGCATGCAGAATAAAGGAGGTCATGCAGATCATGGGATTATCCGATTCATCTACCCAGAGACAGCTAGACACACACATGTGAGATATTCTACTCCCAACCCTTCCTTTAGCAGAGCTGTGGCAGTCTGAGGGGGACTTTACTTACCAGAGAGAAGCTGTTGCATTTTAAAAGCAGGCCCTGTTCTCCCACTCATGTGATCTTTACAGATGAAAGTGTTGCTTAGAGACAGTTTTGGAAAGTAACAATGAAGGCATTTTTTAACTACTATTACATTTTATGTTTGCTATTACCATACAAGTAAAAAAGATTTGGGGTTTGGGGTGTGTGGACAGTAAGATCAGCTCTAAAAGCACAGACATCTTTTTCCTCATATGCTGAAGGCTTTGTTTATGCTCTTTGCTCTTTGTCTTTGACCAATAAAGGATGATTAGCACGCCCCCCCTTTTGCTAGTTTCTCATTACCACCACTTTCCACTAAGGCTGCCAATGAAACCCAGAACAAAAAACTCCACTGACACATTTGGCCTAATTATGGCTGATTAGCATTTAATTAAGCACAAACTAGTGTAACTTACCTTGGATAATCTGCTTTTTTTCTGGTTTGTTTTTATTTTTATTCCATTTAAGAAGTTCTTATGACCTCCTTGTCGTCCAAAGTCAACAACATGGGTTGCGATTCCTACAGAGTTCACCCAATGTAGTTTTTTTTTTATTACAGCAAAGATTTTGCACCTAGACCTGTAGTCATTGTTCCACTTCAAAGTGCGTGCTAAAATATACCGCCCAAAACAATACAAATTATGTACCTTACAATATTGATACATAACTACTAAAGAAATAAAATCTCAGGATCAGGTCTGTTAGCAGACACAAACAGTGTATAAATAAAATAAAATGGCATAGTCAGCAACCAGCTTAACCTATAGCCCAAAGTCTCACATAATCTTACAATAATAATCAGAAAACTCGCAATATTTAATGAATGAAAACTCATGCAAAGTAAAAAAATACATCATCTGAATGTCTGTCAATCTTTAAATGTCAATCAAAAAAAATGTAGCAGAAACCAAAAACAAATTATAAAACAGCAAATCTGTAATATGCCTAATATGCACAAGATATCTATAAACATAAACAAAGAAAAAATATGTTGCTAAAACATAAATTGACTAAATTCTGGCTGGCCTAATATCATGCTGTAAAAATAAGGAAATATATGGTCATGGACACTAACCAGGCTAACTGGACTAAGCTAGCTGTACCAGAGCTTTAGCATCAATGCCCTAGAGCAGAGGTCAGCAATATGCGGACTGCGATCCGGGTCCGGACCCAGACGCTGTCCAATGTGGACCCAAACAGCTAAATTACTGAGAACTATTTAATTTAAATAGTGTTTATTTTAAGTGGTGGAACTTTTCTTATCTTTACGGTATACAGGCTTTGAGGCGCAGTAAACTCACAGACCAATCACGTCTACACCAAAGGCACTCCTCAGACAATCAGATCTGTGCCTATTTAGGAGTGTGGCACGCACACACAGGCGAGGTACAAAACGGGAAACAGCAGTCCGAGAATAAAGCGAGTCAGAGAGAACAACATGCTCTAAAAAAGAAAAGTAAAAACTGACTGTTTAACCAGGAATGGACCTCGCCTAGTTTTGGAGAATACCGCTATGTAAAACCAACAGCTGAAAATATAAAGTTGAGTTAACAAAAAGATTGCACGTTTAATTTACTGTTTCTATAAATAAACACTTTAAGATGCACTTTTTTCAAAAGCATTTTTTTTTATGTAGCCCTTGTTTTTACGTGAAATGATAAAAAAACATTTATTTGAAGTTTTATCAATAATAAATTCAGTTCAGCATTTAAAATAATAAATACATTTTAAATATATTGAACATTATTTGTAATTTGTTTGTCTTTCAGTTGCTGATGACATAAGATACTAGGCTACTTCAGTATACAAGATATGGCACTGAATCATAACACAAGTGATGATGGTCCAGACCATGGCCTGAGGAAGTTTCCTTTGACTGGACCTTACTGAATTCTAAATTAAATACCCCTGCTCTAAAGGGCACAGTATGTAAAGAGTAATGCAAATTTCCTGTAAAAGTTAATATTTGTTTGACTTTTTTATTTTTAAAATAAATGTTTTCTTGAAGACAATACAACATTCTGCTATCACAAAGAGAACCAGATTTACTAGGAATGCATCAATAGCAGTTTTTCAGTGTAAATGAGTACAATGTAACTTGTTCATTAAATCATTCAAATCTGCTCTGCTTTTAAATAATGTGCATTAGCCATATTAGTTACATTGGATCTAGTATCATGGAGTGCAGTGAAGAAGAGTGGGTTTTGTTCCAAATCAGAAAAGCACTTTTACACAGCTTTAAGAACAGTACATTTAATGTTTCTGACCCCTGTTTTTTTTTTTTAACTCTGTAGCACAGTGACATCTGAGGCTATTGCTCCAAGGAATGCATGTTTCGTCTTGCTGGAGTCATAATATATGTCTCATTATATAAATTTGAATGGACTATTTATATGCTCACCTTGTACAAAAGTGGTTTGTCCACCTGACATGCTATATCTATGTATCCCTATAATTTATCAAACAATTTATAGCCGATAGTAGGAATTTTGTTCCATAAATGGTTAAACGAAAATGAGTGTATTAAAATAAACAGAATTTTTACAAAAACGTAAAGAAAGATCAAATCTAACATTTTGGAATGGATGAACTGTGACATGGAAAAGAAAGAGTACTATCAATGAAGTACACTTTATCTAGTGCATGAAATTTCAAAAGAACCAAATTAACCCCCCCCCATGTGTTGGACATGCTACATAAATAAAACATCATAGACCTGTAATGTTTATGACACAGTTACAAATTAGTGTAGTGTAACTACATTACCACAGTCAGAGCTAATTATCTTGTTAGCATGTCATTATGTACAAAACAGTAATGAATGCAGTAACAGAGAGGGGAATCTAGTTCAAGAGATAAGTTGTTGCACTAGAGAAGAGGACTGCACCCAGCAAAGCCCTCTCAGAAAAATAGTCCATTTTATTAGACTGATAGTGGAACAAATATCTACAGTAAGGCATGGGCAATGTGTGAAAGAAGGCCAAGGACAGACTGACCAAGGCGTCGCAGCCTCAGACAGGCTTACTGAACAGTAGTTCCAATTGGTACCTCAAATCTTCATGTGAATAGCATCAAGGAGATGAGAGAGGGGTAAGGCATGATCAAAGCAATATGCCATCACATGATGCCCACAATGTATGTCAATCACTGACATTTTTAAGCAATTTTTGACATGCTGAGTCACTGCAGCTTGCAGTGAAGTAACTTGACTAAATGTTCAAATGGTGTTCCTTTTCACTGCCACAGGGCACCAATAAAAGATTTCATGGCTTGTTCAGAGCGAACCCAATTCAATTACTGTCTGACATGTCCTCAGCGCTAAAGCAGACAAATGGTGAGGCAACTGGCGCACATTGTGCCATTTCCCTCTGTCTTTTATGCGATTACCCTTCATTTAACACATTATAGCTGTAGAAAACCTGACGGAGACATACTGTTTATTGTATGTGGCAACAGATTAAAGTAGTGTAGGTCAGTCTTCCATTGTTCTTCCTTCTGTGTTGTCAAGAACTCTATGACTCTGTGCATCAGTGGTACAGGAAAAAATAAACATATTGGAAAATATGTGGAAGGATAAGCCTATGTTGACACAAAGAGAAGGGATTTCAGCAGCTATGGGTGGTAAATACTAATACTAATACTTGTCTGTGTTAGTGCGCAAAAGGTACATCATACACAAACACAAATTAACATTACAACAAGAATAATTGAGCAGACTTTCTGGCTAGACAAACGTAACATGATCTACAAAAGGTGAAATATGTGTGTGTGGTTTTAGAAACCATTGAGAGCGCAGACTCCCTTGCAACGCTTGCATGCCTGAACGGAAAAGGATGCAATTTACAAATTCTTGGGTATCTGCCATAGTTAAATAAAGCCCGCCCAATGGGGAGTGGCAGACAAATGAGTGACAAATATATGTCACACTCATCACAACGAGATGTCCAGTGTCTGGCAAGAATTTGTGCCAGTAGTAAATGTTCACATACGTGGATATGCGGTATGTTAAAATTGGTCTTACACAGACATCAGATGGTTTTAACATGGTGCACATGACAAACACAAGTCTTTTTGGCAAAGTAACAACTTCTAGGTTATAACCTAGTTAAAGAAAAAAGCAAATGCTGGGCTCAGTTTTGTGCAAGCATTTTCCAGCAGTAAAATGTGAGGAGCAGGAGAACTGCCACATAGCCACCTGGCGTGCCCTCAGGAAGTGCAGTAAATTGCAGGAAGCCCATGTCCTTAGCTGCCCCGCCTGTTAAAGGCCAAGAAACTGGAAGCAGTTACACACCTGTAATCAAAATGGGCTTATAAAAATATGACAACAAAGGCTGTTTAGGCCACATGTATTACTAATGCTTTCTTTAACTAAATTTTAAATTGTCTATGTGTCATGTAGACCTTTGTGAAAGGGCAGGGGACAGTTAGCTTCAAAAACACGTCTATATAGAGTGCAATAAGCAAAAAGTACTTTGAAAAGTATCATTTAACTGAAAAATTACATGAGATACACAGATGCACACCTACCACCACAACATCCTTATTACAAGCAACCAGGTTAATAAAAAATGTCAATGGTCAGGAGCCTCCACAGGTCCACCACTGAGCAGATATTATTGGGTGGCAGATCATTCACATTCCTGCAGTGATACTGATGTGGTGGTTGCTTGTTAGTATGTGTTATGCTAGTACATGTGAATCAGATACTTCAGCATTACTGAGTTTTTAAACACCTTGATTCCACTGCTGGACAGATAATAGTAGACAAACAAGCCCACATCTCCAACCAACAGCATCATGTGGCCAGAAACTGACCAGTAGTAAAGGACTAGAAGCTGACTGATACAAACTGTGCAGCAACTGTGAGCTGTTATCTCTTTACATCTGCAAAGCACATCAACAAATCAGGTGTGTATAATGGAGTGGACAGAAAGTGGACAGTGTTTGAAAACTCCAGCAGCTCAGCAGAAAGACAACACTTACTAACTTACCATTAAATAGTCAACTGCAATGCAAAGAATGATGCACCACTTAAATTATACCTTATCTGTGGTGGTCCTATTGGGACCCTTACCAACAATGAGCAAGGTAAAGAGAGAATGCATATGGTGGGTGAATCTGATGAAAAGGACAATGGCTTTATTCACAAATACCGCTTGCAGTTTAATATTTTGTTTTTGTTCTTGAAAAAGGTCCTAATAAAAAGTCTTAAAATACTTGTGATTCATGTGTCATGACGTTTGATTCATCTATTTTTAAACCGCAACATTGTTTGCACCTTTGTGCTCTGTGTGTAGATTCTGTTCTCATCTCAGAACAAATTCCAAATAAGAAAACATTGGTAAATGTCAAAATCTCTGTAGAAACTGCGCAAGTTTAAAAAAAGATTCTAAGAACGCAGGTGAATGAGGCCCAATGAGAGTAAATACAAGGCAAAGTGACCTACTGAAGTGGCCACTGAGTGTATAGTCTGAGAAAGAGAAAGAAGAAAGATGTCAAAGTTATTGTTCACAACATTTATTAAGTATAGAATTTCACAAGTGCTGATTAAATGGTCTAACAATGCTAACTATGCCTTATTAACATCTGCAGGCAGTACAATGGAAATTTGGCATGCACATGATTAATTATAGCACAATTAAAACAGAAACTCAAACCTTTAGTGTATAATATTTTTTTATGTTTTGTGCCATAGAAGGGTCAGGTGAACAGTTAGAAAAGGAAGTAGAAAAGAGGTCAGTCGAAAGCAGGCAGAGCTGCAACATGCATCAGCCCTCACATATACAGCATTTGCTTTACATCCACCCACCAACCACGTTCAAAGGCAAGAGAGTGAGGAGGAAATCTACATGTAGACCGTGTGAAAAAAAAGATGCCAAGATGACTAAGGCAGTTTTATAGAATGAATCTCATATGTAAAAAAATTTTGAATGACAATTGAAACGTGTCAAATATGTATTCCATTTACAATAGTCTAGTTAAGGTAACATACCCATAACATTTGCTCAAAAAACAGACCTGTAAGCTACTCAAGTTCTCTACAGTTTTGCAACAAACATTCAGGTGAAAATCAATATGGAATCCATTGGTATGTGACTGTAATACTCTGTGACTACATTCAAGTCTAAAAATAATTTTTCCAGTTTGGTCAGGAAAGAATTAACTACTAATGATCAAGTGACCCCATAATCTCTCAAACAACCGATTTACCTTTTTTAGTCTTCTTCCTAATGTTTATCACTGCATATACCTAGGTCTCCCTTATTACATAATTGTTCTGGAGTCCTCTGTCTTTGACATATTGCAGGACAGTTGTATACCTAACTGATTGGCTAGCATTATTCTGAATCATCAGGGAGCAACAGATTAAGCAATGCCTTCCAGCATGGACATCCTGGCCACCCATGCTCGTGACATCAGTGTGAAGCAAACTCAGCTCCGAGTGGCAGGATGCAAACTTCTTAGCTGACTGCAGCACTCGAGAGCTGGCAGTACCAGAAATGTTTATGTCTAGCACTAAAGACTGCTTGATCAATTCAGTCAATAAGGAACTACAGCATTGGTAAGAATTGAGCACTTTCAATTACATATAAAAAAATAACAATTTTTTATCATTATCATGTTCCTGCAGTAAATACATTACTGCAATGTGCAATCACTATTTACTCTTATGCAAAGTGCAAAATGAAAATAAATGCCGATAGCTACTTACAGCAGAACAGCAAGCACAACTGTCTTAATTCTACAATATAATTACATCACTAGTGCAGTGCACATGCACTAGTGATGTAATTATATTGTAGCATTAGCACAATTATGCTTGCAGATCTGCTGTAAGTAGCTATAGGCATTTATTTTCATTTTGCACATTGAGTTTCTGCTATAATATACAACAGCTATATGTTTCTACTGTGCATCTATAAATTACAAATAGTACTGTGCAAATGACTTATTTGATACACTAGTATAAAAGCATGTGGATAAATGACCATCACACATATACAACCATGTAGGACAGGGGTATTTAATTAGGATTAGGTAAGGTCCGGTTAGAGGAGATTTCCTTAGGCCAAGGTCTGGACCATCATCATTTCTAACTTGTGTTATGATTTAGGGCCATATCCTGTATGTTTAAGTTACCTAGTATTAGCATCTTATACCATCAGCAACTGAAAGACAAACTTATTACAAATACCGTTCAGTATATTTCAGCAAATTTACTGTTAAATGCATCTTAAATTGTTTATTTATAGAGAAAGTAAATAAAATGTGCATCTTTTTGTTAACTCAGCTTCACAAATTGCTTAGTACCTCGCCTGTTTGCACGCGCCGCACGGCCCAATGTGCACAGATGTTTTTTTTATTGGCTCAGGAGCGCCTTTGGTGATCTTACAGCGCACGCGATTGGTCTGTGAGTTCACGGAGACGCAAAGCTTGTATACCGTAAAGATGAGAAAAGCTCCACCTCTTAAAATAAACACTGTCTAAATTAAATCATTCTCAATAGTTTATCGGTTTGGGTCTGCATTGGACAACGTCCACAGTCCGCCTATTAGTGACCTCTGATGTAGGATATACAGGATTTTGGGTTGTGTCTGGGAGTTTGTGCCCATTCAGTCAGAACTCAGTACTCTCCAGGTCATAAGAAAATACTTCACACAACCATGCCTTTATAGATTTAACTTTGGGCACAGTGACCCTGAAAACAACCACAAACTATTATCCCTCCTCTACCAAACTCTATCATACTGGGCTTCCACAAGGAGAGGTTTGGAAATAGTTAAAAAAATAGTTAAGCTGTTTTGATATATAGTATAGTTATGCTGTTTCTGAGCAAATAAGTGCTTATTGCTCAGTTAAATAATTTTTCAAATATATATTTTTAAACACATATGTACAGTAAAGTATATACAACTCGAAATCTTCAAGCTAAAGCACATGTACTGGTTTGCCATATTTTCAAACCTAGTCTATAAATTTCAGCCCTTTCTTCATTACAGTGGTACGAGAACACAGTGTTGATCCTAAGGGAAGTCAATTCGTTTTCCCCTTGCCATTCATTAACTTTGACAAAACACTGGCAACAGTGTACATCCTGTAATACACTAAAGAAAGACATGTAAACCACTAAATAAACACAATGTTTTAATTTCTCTTAGCCCACCCCCTAACGATTCTGTCTATTTAGACATGGTTACTCTCATACATCAGCTAATAAGCATGAAAAATAACTGTCAGGTACAATGACAAAATATTTTTCTTGCAATAAGTATACAATTTCAGTAATTCATTGCACCCTTTAAAATTATGTTCATTTATAACCAACAGATATTAAGTTCATCCATCATGTTCTGAACACAGAACAGAGTTACTGGTTGGTGTTTAATGCTTTTTGGGAAAAAGTGGTAACTGAAGATATTGTGGTAATGTAACATTATTGAGATCAATACATAGATTAAGCACAACCCTAACACAACCCTCTGTTTCTCTCAATAGCAACCAATGCTAGGGAGACCTGCTTTAAAAAAATCAATAATTTGTCCTGTTGTACATAGACTTCTGCTGTATTGGTTGAAATCTGACAGCAAAATCACTTTATCAATATAATTATATATACATTTAGATTTATTTACAGTATAATAGTCTTTTTACTTCCAAGCTAACAACTAAATCAAGTTCAAATTACAATCATACATCTGTAAAAAACATACATTTTTCTGCTGACAATTCTTCCTAACAACATTTTGATGAAACCATTTTCACCTTTTCTTTTTTAGAGACTTCATTTCATAACTGTTTTTCCATAGCACAAGCAATTTAGTCTTTACTTCCTACTTCTGCTGCAAACAGAGTAGAACTAATTTTGGTCTAGAAAAAAAAGCTATTTGGCAGCGAGAAAAACAAAGCTGAGTGGAATGTAATTAGTGGATGAAATGCTCCTCTTACAGGCAAGGAAATGGTTGACCACAGAAGATGGTAGACATTAAAGGAAAAGCTCCAGCAGTGCATCACAGCAAGAGTTAAATTCTTTTAATGCTGTGTTGCCAAGTGGGGAGATTGAGTCCTAACAATCATGAACAAAAAAGAACAGTAAATAGAGAGAAAGAAACAGAATAAGAGAGGGCATAATATGTGAGTGTACGTGTGAGAGAACATGGCTCACTAAATCCAAGACATAACACCCGCAAAGTAAATGCTGAATTATGTGACAATCTGGGCTATGTTTTGCTGGCAGTAGGGTTACTATATGCAATCTGGACTCATAAGTTTGGTCATCTAATCATTTAGACTGAAATTGTGTTGTCATGCCAGGTCGGCAGACAACTGATAAAATAGGTTGTTGCAAAAGAACTGCTTTAAATGCATCTCAGAAGATGATGTCAGCATTTTTTTATAACATTCCACAAAACCTCCCCTACAGGTATAGAACATATTGTGCACTATTACTGAAAACAAAAACAAATGTAAAAGATAGTATGACAACAAAACAGTATTTTCAAAATATTATCAGTAATGTTGCTGTTACAGGAAAAAATAGCAACTTTACATACACACCGTTCATATTGCACTGCATATGACTATATGTGAAAGTTCAGATAAACATATGTGGTAGGTGTAACAACACTTACATTTTCGGTAGGATCATCAATACCCTTTTTTTGACCTAGTATTTGTTTGTAGTAAGTATGTAGCTGTTATTACTAGAGATGGAAAGATCAATCGGCTATGTATCGGTATCAGCTGATTTTTAATCAAAATATGCGATCGGTGATTGGCCGATATTTCTCCAATTTAGAGCCGATCTCGAGAGCCGTTCAATGGCGTTAAACAAATGAGCCTAATTTCTGTATTTCCAGCTAGCGTTTCATACAGGAAGAGAAAAACACCCCACCTGCAATTCCTATCTAAACCGCTAGGTGGAAAAACATACCCTTTCATTTTCGACACAGCAACGACGTCGCAGAAAAAAAATGCGCTGAAAGTAAGCATGTCCGTCTGGCAGCGTTTACCGTACGTGACAGACTCATCCATGCCGTTATTAAAATGTGTAAAAGTCTCGTTGAGGAAACAAGACAAAGATATTTAACACTACTAATCTGATACGGCACTGGCAGCTGAATACAGTGAGTACCAGCAAACAGCAGAGCTAGCACGCGCAGCTAGAAAAGCGCAACTCAGAGAACCGTGCAGACCAGATCTGACCGGTACGAACAGAACAGCAGCAACAATTCAAGATCTACATTTGATAATTACAGATTGTTGTTTAAAATAACACAGAGTCTGAGTTTAATGACTGCAGTTTATACTGCATTTATTTAATTATCTTTTTTCGTTTTAAATTAAAGGTCTAAATTTAATGATTGCAGTATTGGTGATGTGTGTTTGATTTACTTTGTTTATTTACTGATAATTTTGTTACAAATATTATGCTGTTTCAAATGAGCTCGTTAAAAATAATAATAAACCAGTTTAGACTATGTTTCATGACTTCCTTGTGCTAATAACTACGTGTAGCCCTGCCGTGGCATATAGCCCCGCCCTCTATCGGTATCGGCTATTGGCCGATCACGTTGAAAGGTGATCGGCGATCGGAATCGGCCTCAAAAACGCTGATCGGTCCATCTCTAGTTATTACAAATGGGTGTAATGTAACCTAACAGTTAAATAATTCAAATCTAGCTGATCTTAAATGATGTGCATTAGCTAGTTATGCTACAGTAGTTACCTTGGATCATGCAGTGCTGTAATTGTGAAGAATCTCTTGGATTATGTACGTCGTAAAATACAATGGAGAGGTCAGAGACTATCTTTTTGTTTATTTAATTTTTACTCAAAACAGTTATTAAATACACTATTCATTTTTTCAGCATTAAAATGAGAAGGAAACGTGGTTGCACAAAAGCCTCCAACATCTATAAAAGCACATCAATCTATCAGTGTTTCATATGTCCACTCTTGTACTCTTGTGCACCGTCCTGCCACTTTTAGTCCTCCAACCTTCCAATCTTAATACCAATGAGTTTCATCTGCATCCTCTGAACAAAAGTTCTTCCCAATTTTTTAATAATATTACAGCTGCAGACTGATTTAGAGAAAGTCGATCCTATGAAGGCTCCTCATTTGTGTTACATAATGCAAAATGTCATGTCACTGTAAAGCAGTCGACCCGTGACATCTGATGGACAAAATACTATTGATGTAAATGACAACAAGCTGGAAAGCCAACACTGATGTGAATGATGTAACTGTGGCATAAAAGATGTTTATTTGTAATGAAATGTTGTACCGCAAACTTAAAACTTTAGTGTAAATTGCTCTAGGCAGAATATAAAGTTATACACAAATTTATTGACTTGCCTGACGTTACAAAAACACTGGACACCAAAAAGTCTTGGAGTCGTTTTTGGAGCTCAGTTTCTATAGATGGACTGGATGGATTGGTTATTGAACATAACGTTTTGAAAGTTTAGCAGTGTTTAAATATTATATCAGACCTTTCCCTACAAAGCTGAGGAAAAAAAATCATTTTCCCCTCCTGTGGACTCTTGAAACCTTCTGGAATCAATGGAATCAAGTCTCCATCCATCCATCCATCCATCCATCCATCCATCCATCCATCCATCCATCCATCCATCCATCCATCCATCCATCCATCCATCCATCCATCCATCCATCCATCCATCCATCCATCCATCCATCCATCCATCCATCCATCCATCCATCCATCCATCCATCCATCCATCCATCCATCCATCCATCCATAACTAGACACAGAGAGAGATGTACCAGGAAATATTGATCTATATTGAAACTGATAAGGAAAAATGTTGCTTAAAATGTCAGTGTTTATTGAGTGGGTTAATTTTCCACTTTTTGTCTTATGTCTACAGATGTCACCTATTCTTTGAAACTGAAGGCCATCTGTATAAGCTAAACATGGTCTAAAACTGGGCTTTCAACAAAACTAACCACAACTCCACTGTATATCCAACACACCTGCAAGTTCACTGCGTGTTCAGCTGAAAAAATAAACATTTTGACTGTGACACATGCTAACGTGCAGACAAGGTTTACTTGGAATGCATATTCCAAATTCCTAAGGGAAATAATACTCCAACAGCAAAAGTCAGAAAAAGTGAGTTGGCCAAACAGGAAAAAAATAAAGAAGCAGAAAAGAATTAGCTTGAGAGATGCAACTTTTATCCCAACTGGCTCTGATCCTATTTACAGTACCGTTCCACTCTTCCACCAATGATATTAAGGGGAGGACATGCATGCCTTTCATAGAAAAAAAAATGACAGCCCAAAAATTGTACTTCACAAACAAGTCCATGCAGAAATCTGGTTACCACAGCTCCTTACAGACAGATAATTGTAATTAAGCTAACCTATCTGATGCTTTCAGGGTGGGCTACATTCCATCACTTCAAAGATTGCATTGTTTGATTATGTCTTTCTCTACACTAGGGCTGTCATCACGACTCCAATAAACACATAGAAAAATATTTATTTATTTATTTGCATTTTTTTTTCTATCAGTATCCCTTACAGTAAAGTAAAGGGCCTGACAGGATATCTTAGTGGTTTTATAATTACTATAAATAATACTATTCTATACAAATGTTTTTTGGAAAAAGTGTTCAAAGAAACATTCATTAGTAAAAGATGACTTTAAATCGAAGCATAAAAAAACAAAGGGCACAAAAGATTCCTTACCTACATCTGATTGAAAAGTTGCTTTAAGAATTCAAAGCAAAACCGTTCTGCAATCAGACAAACTATTGCAATAACCAATTAATGTGTCCCGAAATACAGAAATGTACTGCAAAGCAGGGGTGAAGAAAAAAATATGTCTGTTTGCATAAACGTGGTGCTTGGCTGAGGCTGGCAGCGAGCAGAACCATAACATGCCAGGAAAAGGCTGAAGGCAGACAGAGGAGTTACAGTGGACTCATGTGTTGCACTTTAACCTCCTTTAAACAGGGACATGCCTGTAAATATCCAGTCTGTGCACTAGAGTTGAGATTCTAAGCTACAGTCGATGCATAACTATGAGTTAAACACTGTAAAGTATTAATACAGGTCTTAAATATAGACAAAACTGAATGTAGCAAACATTCAGTACAGAGGGCCAGAAGCAGTTCAATACCAACATCAAGTCAACTAAAGGCACATTACAAAACAAATATAATCAGGTCGACACATCTGTTCTTTCAATGAGGAAAACTGCAGCAACCACAGTACATCGAAACCAAGATCCACAGTAAATTATGCGTGACCAGATCTGGGTAAACAGAGGTAAAATAAGACAGCAGGGTACATGTTAAAACCAGACCACAATAAACTAAAACTGAATGTTAAGAAACCTCCATTCTCTATTTATTTTTGGGCTTATCTTTAAGCTAAAATTAAACCCTGGTCAAACATTACATATACACACAGCGCACCCCAAGGTGTTTAAATTACACTCTGAAAGATCACGTTAAACCGTCAAAAACTAAACATTTAACAGCACACACTCACTTCAAACAGTGACTATAATACTGTGACTGTTATGCTCTGATGTGATTTAGACATGCTTTTGCTTGCAATCGTTTAAAAGGTATGTTTTCCTTTGATTCAAAATCTCTAGATGCTTAATTGATCAATTGCAACAGTGCCCAAAGAAGGCAGGTCATACTTTTAGGACATAAAAGTTTAAGTCACAATGACTGATCCTACACATTAAACAGCATTAGCATGTGTTATATAGTTCTACAGACGGGTCTTCACAGAATCAACCACTACAGGTTAGAATTACATAAAGCAATTATTTTATAATTAAAAAAAGAAAACTAGTCGCACTCATTAAAACCAGGGTTTTCTGTTTTTTCAGCACAATAGTCACATAAAAGGACATGCAATCTTGAGTAAGGCAAATGAAATCAAACACGTCATGCTACATTGCTGCTTACATGGTTCACATTTTCCATGACTGAAGGATATTTAATGTTACATAATTTACTACGATTTTAGGGTTCACAGCTTTTTTTGACTGATATGTTGTTACACTGAAAAAAGATGGTTCACACTCTTTAGAGCTTTTTATCATAATTATTACTTTCTATGTAGATAACACATCTGAAAAATGTATTTTTATTATATTATAATATATAACAATATATAATATCTTTGCAAAAAATGGAGAGACATTTTTACTGAACACACTGTTCAGCTGGAAAGCAAGCACAAAGCTGATTTCAAAACAGTACAATGTTACTTTTCACAGTGTAGATAGTCCTACCAAGTTGTCCTAGTACTCAACCGACCGGCATACCATGGCCTAAACTATTACGTTTATTAAATGTATTTCTGGTAAATGTTTACATCACAGAAAGCTGACCCGTTAGCACATCTCAATCATCACGAGGTTTGGTAGTTCAAGTAACCCAGAAGCCACATGCTATTCACTGTAAAATTTGGACAATGACTCTGCATTTACTGTTCTAGAAAAAACACCAAAGTTTTATACTTTAACCTCAACTCACTGTATGATCAAAGTAGGTTAAACTCACATGGTAAAGCAGTAACTTCATTCTAATCCATTCCCTGCAGTATGATTAATTTTAATATGTCATTTGAGAAGCTCTCAATATGGACAGGATTCGTTTTCCGTAGGGAGGTGAGATTGCCACTTCCACAGGACTTCTGTAAAGTTTATAGTTGATTTGCACAGTATAATTGGTATAGGTGGAAGTGGCTACTCGATTTATGCACCACCTTTACTTGAGGAAAGTGTAGAAAACTGTAGAAATTATTTATTTAGATGTTACTAATCTTGCCATCCAAAAGCAGTGCGTCAATATCAAACTTCATAATTTTAAATGTTGCTTGAGTAATGTGATTTTTTGGCTCGATTTACACCACAGATGACATACATAAAAACATCCTGGAATACCACAAAAGACAACTTGCCAACATGACATGATAGCATTTTCATCAAGTCAATTTGCATGTGATTTCTGCTGCCTGTTTTTTCGAGAAGGTAAAAAGCGCTGGCTGACTGACAAGGTGTATTTAGGTGGGACTAAAGTAGGGAAATTACACTAAAACTACATTAGCCCACTTCCTGATACTTTAATCCTGACAGTGCAAAAACCAAAAAAAAAATTATAAACACAAGTTGTTTATATATACTTATAATTATACGTCAGGGACATCCTCGGGGTCCAACAGTATTCTAAGAAGTCAAAGTTAAGCAAATAGAAAAAACAGTATGCCAGGATATAACCCAGAAAATAATTATCACTTATTACATTTTTTTATTTAATTAATAAATTTTATTTTGTTGTTGCTGAGAGCTCCTTGCAGCCCCACTGCAGGAAATTCCATTACTTTGATTCTCAGATTGAAGAACAAGTTGAAACAAACCCAAGCATTCAAAAGGAGGGGCTGTTAACTTGGTAAAACGCGCAGTGCATTTCAGACTACTAAAGTAGTGTGACATCTGTGCTGTCGGTGAGCAATGGGCAAACTGTAAGCATGTCTAAAGATGGGACAGTAATAAGCTCAATCCGTGGATGAGAAAAAAAGGGATTCCCTATTTAGTGTAACGCTGGGTTTAACCTGTGTTTAGAAAACTGCCTGGTCAGCTAATCAGATTAACTACGCTTATGAAAAGCTCCCCACTAGGGCTGATTCCTGAAATTCAATTGTCGCCACCCATTTGACAGACACAGATTTAAATTTAATTTCCTCATTACAAGTAACTGAGCAAATGTGCAAATTAATCACAGGCTTAAACTGGGGACAGCTGAGCCTAAGACACTTTAAAACTTAAAAAAATAATCTTAAAAAATATTTCTGTTTTTAACATTCAAGTTTCACATTAAAATCGGTTATTCTTCATGCAATAAAATGCATGTGTTTTTTACTTCTGTTTATATCATGCATCAAAAGAATGTCTTAAAGAATTGTGGTATTTTGTTTCATCACCCAGTCCTACCACAGAGCATCATGAATATCCAGTTTTTTATATCTAAATAGATGGTTCTATTAACACCTGTAAGCCAATGTTCTAAAATGTAGTCTGCTGAGTAAATTACATTCAGTATACATGTCATTAACAGCTGCAGTTCTTTATTATCTACGAACTATTTTTCCTTACTACTTATCTGAAGGATAGATTATTTATTAACATTGCTTTTTGGTTTAAAAGAATGTATTGAAAGAAGTATCATTCAGGAACAGGTTTCTAAACTGTTCGGTATTGGTATCAATATAAAAAATGTTATAATACAACAATACTTACCCTAGCTCTTTAAATATCCAAGAGTTCATAAAACAAAATAGAAAAACTTTTTTTTTACTATAGCCTTAACATATCCTAAATAAAGCACTTCTTAATGATAATTATAGGAAATATTACACAACTTATGTACTGTGGTATGATTATGTACTTTATCAATCAAAAACACAAAAGCAACAAAGAGCTTTCTTCATACCAAAAATCAGTGGGAGCAGGAGAAAAACATGCCTAAAGGCACAGTCATGCAAAAAAGTTCTGATTTTGCCAAGTAAAGTTGGAGAGGTCAACAGTGAAAATGTGATATCGAATCATTACAATAATATTTAAGGAAACTTACGCGCAGCTGGTTTTAACCATTACTTTGATTAGATTTGTACAGAACAGCAATGGTCCAGACACAAGTCCAAGTTGATTTAGCTGGAAAAGTATGCTGACCCACATAACTCTGACTTGGCTTTCTTGCTACCCTGCAAAATTGTTAACATTCAACACTGCAGTTCCTTTGATGGCAAATAAGTCTTTCTACTGTTTCTGTGCAAAACAGTTTTAAAACATCACATAATTAAAACTATACTAACCTCACATTAATAATGAAAATGCTAATTTAGTATATGTTTACATTTTCTTTTTCTGTTTTCATGTTCTATAACAAAGTCCACACCATTAAACTTCACAACATGACATTTCTAATGTATGGGATACATACAAGCAAAACTGACACTGGTCGTCCAACATCTGCGCTGTTCGTAATTAAATACAAGATCTAGCATTACTCTTTTTTGCCTTAGGAGGTCACAGCCTTATGGGACAGACCATTATTGAAAAAGTGCAAGCAGACATGGCTGTTTACTCCTGTTCTCTTTTGCAACACTGACTCATTTCATCTTTTCTGGCTTTACAAAGCACAAGCAACAATATTATGCACCCATGCTAGCTGTAACAAATCTTTGTAAAACCCTCTCATGACAGCATCATTAATTATAAAGCAAAACTAAGTTTTACCACGCAGCTCAGTTATTTATTGGAACGCAGAAGATAACTCGAGATCAGAACTGTTACATGGAAATGGCTGATGAATAAAGGCCTTTGTGGTTTTTACAGCACCTTGAAGTAGAATCTATGAGCCCCCTGGTGTTATCCATTCTGATCTAAGGGGAGCTGCATGGGGCTCATGTGTTTATGCTTGAAGGCTGGGCAGCTGCACACGTGGCCTCCCCGGCCAAGGAACTGCCCACCCTGCACGCTAACTCAAACTGACAAATGAAAGCTACAAATGAGGACAAATGGCTGTTGTCTGAGGACTCCTCGCGTGACAGCCATGTGGACTGGCTCCAAGAAGTCACCGCTTGAGTTTAAGCTCAAATGACAATTCACTGATCAAAGCTTATTGAAAAGTGAACAAAGTGCATTGCAATTTAACCGCTATAAAAAAAATAGACAAATTAGGGCCTGGTTGGTAATTCTGCTCATGTTATTACCACAAAAAAGCTGTTATTAATAGTGAATATGGGTTTGACATTAAAAAGTGTGAAATGTCAAGTAAGGTACTTCTAAAGCCTATTTTCTTATCTTCTAACACTAAAAAGGCATTATAACTGCAATAAGAATTATTTAAATCCAAAATGCACTCAGTGTAACGACTTTATAATTGTTTAATACAAAATTAAACATCCAAACAAACGGCAACACTTGCTTCTTTTAGTGAACTTTAGCAAGCTCCCTATCTTACTAGGCAGATTTTTTTTTATTGCAGTGATCAGCTTGCCTAAGCAAATCTTTCAAAGCTGATTATGCTGAATCCTTTTAAATTTTAATCACACTTTGATTGTAACTTGTAAGCCTCCACAGCTTCTCAGCAAGACAAGCACATGTAATGGTAACTGTCTGCATATCCTACCTGTTGTAGGTGTAGGTGGAAGGACATGGCTGGGGCGTTGCCTCAGTAGACCTCTGCATCCCTGGTGCATCGCCATATCCATTGCCTCGAATCCACCCGTCGTTGATGGTCGGCAGGGGGGGATACAAGCCTAAAATGGGCTTCTGGTCAGGTAAGCTCACAGCTGAGGAGGTGTTGGCTCCATAGTGGTATGACTGTCTGTCCATGCCACCAACACCTCCCAGCATTATTGGCCCTCCGTGGGACCCAGACATTCCAGCCATCTGGCAGTAGCTCCTTCTCTCATTCTCTTGTTTAATGACCCCAGGTGTGCAAAGCTGAATAAAGTCAGTGTCCTTCTCCGTCTTTATGACTGGCATGTTGACACCAAGCTCCAGCATTTGCTGTGGATGCTGTTTTCCATTGCCATTCACATTTTTACAGGTTCCGCTGTTGCCAGTAACAACGGACTTAATATCCTTCAGCGCGTTGCTGTCTCCGAGCAAGGCGTCCTCCACTGCCAGGGAAGAAAGAAAGGCAGTGTCCTCTGGCGCATAGAAATCATTAAGTTCTGAAGGAGAGCTGGGCAGGTCCAGGTCCTGTAGGATGTCCAGAGTGTTTTCTTCCAGCAGTTTCTCGTTTCCATCTACATCCTTGTCTGGCTGACTGTAGGGTCCAAAGTCATAACTGACCTTATCCAGAGGGGAAAACTCCTCCATTTTAAAAATGAGCGGCTCAGGGGCCCGGACGCTGGAGTTTGCCGAGGTAGAGGTGCGATTTAAGTCTGCAATGCTCTCGTCCAGTAGAGCAAAGTTATCCCCAAGGTTAAGCCCTGGTGGTTCCTTCTGCTTTTGCTGGTGCTGCATCCTGGAGGTTTTACCATATACCTTAGCCTCTGGCTCCCGAGTACAGTGTCCCACTGAGGCTGGTCCTGCCATAGAGAGCTCCCTCTGAACATTACTACCATTCAGTCCATTTGAAACGTCGCCAGGGGCTGGGGTGGTCGACATGGCACCGCTTAAGTCTGTGAGCAGGCCTCTCATGGTACGCTCCCCTAAAGTCAGATTTTCGTCCGGATTATTGCTGTGTTTCAGCCCACGATCCATCCCTCAGAGCTGTGAGATATTGAGAATAAGCAAAAAAAGTCTACCAGTGAAAACAAAAAACCTCATTAAGCAATGAGTACTACTATGTAAATAAATATATTAAACATTGATAGATAGATAGATAGATAGATAGATAGATAGATAGATAGATAGATAGATAGATAGATAGAAATACAAGATCATAGGCTCAATAAATACAACACGTCGAGACTAAGTTAATTTCAACCTGCACAATTCAGTACTACATAGAAAACAGAATCTGAATTTCAACTTTCAACAATTTCAACAATCTATTTTTATACAAACACTACTAACAATCTCTCAAAGTGTCCCAAGACAAAACACGTCTAACGTAAAGATAAAATAACTCTAAAATTTATATACACCTCACTTTGCACCACGTCCATCGTCATATCAATTGGTTATAAATGCTGTGGCGTCTCATAAGCTGCACTTCACGTATCCGCGCGCATCGGAGACGCTGTGTGTTTCTGATGCACTGAAAATGCTGAAGGAAGTAAAAATGCTACAATACAAAAACTCATACAGCCCTCTAACTACCCTACCACAGTAGTGCAACCTGTTGGTCGCGAACGGCCACTGCATCCAATCCAAAGCTATAAGGTCAGCACAGCTTTTTTTTATATACTTTGGTGGGAAATAGGGGACAAAAAGTCACCCACTATTTCTATAGGTTAACCATGCAAGTCAACGTATTCAGGGTATAGTTAACTAAAAACAGACTGAAGGGCAGGACCAAAGGCCAGGAGGTCCAGTAACAGCCGAACCATATATTCACATACATGAGTGGCGTGGGTGTCATTCAGCGTTATGGACGTGGAGCATTTAAAGCTATTAAAAGCTATAAGGCGCTGTTATGGCTACCAAGTCAAGATATATGCACCCGTGTCCGAATGTCAGTAGCTGCCTATTATAAACCTAACGAGGGAGACTAGAAACGAAGCTCTGCTTACCTGTTTGAGAATTACGAAGTAAACAAGTTCATTTTCAGGTTTTAAATCCAAGGTTTTTCTTCTCCACTTGAAGTCCGGCCAGCTAGTTGTGTCTCTACTTCCCCCGCTTTTTTGGCTAGCCTCGCTGCGAAAAGCTCGGATGGCGTATTCCCGAAAAACCGAGAGCTTTCAAGCCGAGTTTTGCTTTAACCTTATAACCAAGACTGTTTCAAAATGACGTGTCAAAAAGAAAAAAACACACTTACAGAGAAGCTAATTCCGCCGCTTTATTCCAGACCCCGGGGCAGAGCTGTTGCCCTATCCAGAATAACCGCCGGCTCGCAGTGGTGTCGAATGCGGAATCGCCAGCGTTACATAAGCGGCTTTGATAACTGGACGGACGGCCAGCAGAAGGCAATGACCTGCGTTTAGTAGTTACAACGCAAGCGAAGCTAAACTGCGGTTTGTTAGTCTGTTAACTAGAGTTAGCTTCTTATCTGCCCCTGGACCCCGGTGAACGCCCCTCTAAAACTACACAGCTCCGGCTCACTGAGTGACCGAGCGAAGCAGACATAAAACTCCAGCGTTATTAGCAATTTACAAACTATGTTCAGTTCTGTGCCCGTTAGACAGTAAACGCACGGCGTCCAAACGCGCTTGACAGCAGCTATTGGCCGTTAGACAGGACTCACATACCCCTTGTCAGACATAGACTTCTCATCTTTTTGGCGTGTCGGTTCGCACCAAATATGCCCCAGTTCACCCATACACAGACAAGCAACCCCGAATTTCAGCTTCGTCAGCTGCCCGGCTCCGTCTGTTCGCTCACTTTTGGTGTCGACCGGCAGTCAGAGAAGCTAACTTAGCTAGACAGCCGTGTTAGCGGTCTAACCGAAAGCTAAAGCTGCCACTGACAGCGCTGTCAGGGACCCTAACTTTTCCCCCTCCTCTAGTTCACATGAGAGCGTTCAAAACAGCAAAACGCGGATAGCAAGGAATTAAAAACATTCCAGTTTCGAGTTCCGGAGACTAAAAAGTTGTTAAAAAAGAACGTATATTCTGTAAAAAGCAGCTAGCCTATGGCTTAAATGGCGCAGTACAGTCCAGTTAAAGCAAGGGGCGAAGGGCACGTTCACAACGACAAGAAAAAAAACACGAAAAACAACAGCTCCTTAGGTAAATTCTCTTTTTTTTACTCTAATTAAACCAGACAGCTCCATTGACTTCTAGCGTGGTGTAGCCTGGCGCATTGTTCACTAAATAATGTCCATATGCTCCACAAAAGAAATTAAAAATAGAAGCAATGCAGGAGACTTTGGACTGCTAGGTAAGAAAGACGTTGACTAATTTACCGCGAAGGGCAGACATGCGCAGATCGAGCCTGGCAGTTTTTATGCCCGCGCATTGAGAGTCATGTCTATTTCATTAGGCGGTAAAATGCTTTCATTATGCTCAGCTACAGTCTGCGTGTTTGTATTTAAGCGTTTCTTTTAAGGTTTTAAAGCGAGTGAATAAGTTTTACTGTTTCAGTGCTGCTTTCGACGAGACAAGACGAAATAAAGCATATAAACATAGTGAGTCAGAAACACGTAATGCCATATATGTGTATGCAGATTTTGTGCACAGCTGGGAGTGAGCGCGAGAGGATATTCTATTCTGTGGCCTTTTAAACTATGGTAATTAAAGGGACAGTCCATCCTTTTTTCAGAATTTCTGCATAGGGTAATACATTAAGATGTAAACATATACAGGGGTTGGACAATGAAACTGAAACACCTGTCATTTTAGTGTGGGAGGTTTCATGGTTAAATTGGACCAGTCTGGTGGCCAATCTTCATTAATTGCACATTGCACCAGTAAGAGCAGGGTGTAAAGATTCAATTAGCAGGGTAAGAGCACAGTTTTGCTCAAAATATTGCAATGCATACAACATTATGGGTGACATACCAGAGTTCAAAAGAGGACAAATTGTTGGTGCACGTCTTGCTGGCGCATCTGTGACCAAGACAGTAAGTCTTTGTGATGTATCAAGAGCCAAGGTATCCAGGGTAATGTCAGCATACCACCAAGAAGGACAAACCACATCCAACAGGATTAACTGTGGACGCAAGAGGAAGCTGTCTGAAAGGGATGTTCGGGTGCTAACCCGGATTGTATTAAAAAAAACATAAAACCACGGCTGCCCAAATCACGGCAGAATTAAATGTGCACCGCAACTCTCCTGTTTCCACCAGAACTATCCGTCGGGAGCTCCACAGGGTCAATATACACGGCCGGGCTGCTATAGCCAAACCTTTGGTCACTCGTGCCAATGCCAAACGACGGTTTCAATGGTGCAAGGAGCGCAAATCTTGGGCTGTGGACAATGTGAAACATGTATTGTTCTCTGATGAGTCCACCTTTACTGTTTTCCCCACATCGGGGAGAGTTACGGTGTGGAGAAGCCCCAAAGAAGCGTACCACCCAGACTGTTGCATGCCCAGAGTGAAGCATAGGGGTTGATCAGTGATGGTTTGGGCTGCCATATCGTGGCATTCCCATGGCCCAATACTTGTGCTAGATGGGCGCATCACTGCCAAGTACTACCGAACCATTCTGGAGGACCATGTGCATCCAATGGTTCAAACATTGTATCCTGAAGGCGGCAAGACTGATGAAAGATTGGTTTGATGAACATGAAAGTGAAGTTGAACATTTCCCATGGCCTGCACAGTCATCAGATCTAAATATTATTGAGCCACTTTGGGGTGTTTTGGAGGAGTGAGTCAGGAAACTATTTCCTCTACCAGCATCATGTAGTGACCTGGCCACTATCCTGCAAGAAGAATGGCTTAAAATCCCTCTGACCACTGTGCAGGACTTGTATATGTCATTCCCAAGACGAATTGACCCTGTATTGGTCGCAAAAGGAGGCACTACACCATAGTAATAAATTATTGTGGTCTAAAACCAGGTGTTTCAGTTTCATTGTCCAACCCCTGTATATCCAAAGTGGTTTAATGTGAAATGCCAACTTTTAGACAAATTATTTCACATAGGAACCAGATGAAAAAAAAAAAAACTAATGACCACAAAAAACCCACTGTGTGCTTTTATTGTTACTGCACCAAGTACTAATGTTCAATTTGTAAGACTTTTAGTTTAAAACATTCCAAAATAAACTAAAATGATTAACAGATAATGAATAAACCGCTTTTACAGTATGTAAACAATGTTTGTGTATCTACTGAAGGTAGCATGCAGCTCATCCCAGCCTGTCCCATCTCGTAATATCAGTCTGTATGGCAAAAAGTCATTGTAAAATTAAGCCCAATCAGTCCAAAATAAAAGGATGAAGAATTAGCACTGCATATTCTCACCCTTTGTCCATCATACTGAAGGTCCCACTCCTAATTAGGCCATTTAAGGAAAGGTAGCCAATGAAATGAAGAGTTAACCCAATGATAGCTGACGCTCTTGGCAAGCGACGATTATAATGACAGCTGTTACCTGCTTCAGAATCCACGTTAAGCAGCAAACAAAAGAAATAATATAAACAGAACCAAACCATGAGTTAACACTGGAGATGCTCTCTGTGAGTATCTGAACTTGCAGTGTTACTTCTAGACTGGTAAGGAGTGAAGAGGGAGCAGGAGGGACTGCTGATTTATTTGTTTTTTATGACAGGCATGAATATCACAGCTTTCTGTTGACATGTTGCCCTCTATTTGTTTGGAGTATGAATTTAAAAGGTTGCATCATCTTATAAATTGCTCCTTTAATGAGAGTAGTTGACCTATATGCAGGTTAATGGATTTTATATCCATGAATGAAATGGTTTGTAGTTTACTCTCTGTTCATTTTCCATCCATAATAGCAACAACCATAATAGCAATGCAGTAATCACAATATACACAGTTGAGTCACATTATTATGACAAGAGTAATATCCAGAGTAACCGCTGTGTGCAGCACAGAAACAGCTAGTTGGACTAGAAGACTCAGTAAGGTCCTAGTAGGTTCTCACAGCCATGCTGACTGCAGTGTATTTCTTGCCCTGTGACATGTCGCATTGTCTTGCTGAAAGAGCCCATCCATCCCAGGAAAGACAATTAGTATGCATGCATGTATGTGATCTGCAAAGATGGATTCAAACCCAAACTTGCAAAATCTTCCACGTGAGTAAGTGGGCCCAGAGAATGCCACGAAACATTCCACAGACCATAATGCTGGCATCTCTGTGCTGGCACCATAGAAAGTAGGTAGTGGTTGTAAAGATGTGATTTGACCGTTTATATTGAGGGGGACAAAACTGCTCCTGACCCCCAATATTCAGATATACTCACAAAAGTAAATTTAATGTTGATTCGCTGGATCTGTAATTGTGGAAATAAATAATATTTTGCTTAACGTGTCCAAAATTGAAAGAAGTGGAAACAAACATTTCAGCAAACAATCAAACACTAAAAAGTCAAACAGCCTAACAGTAATGTAGTAGCTAACAATGGTCAAGGGCATATGTAACATTAATGTTTTTATGTTATATTTACTGGAAGGTAAAGGCACAATAAAGTGTTTGGTGACAATTCATCCATGCTCTGGTAGTTTTTACACATTGATTCACTCAATCACACTAATGCAGTTTCTTTCAGTGAACAGACACATAGGCAAGCATCATGCTGAGTTGGGGGGGGGGGGGGATTGGGGGGTTCAGGACCATCCCACCCACAGAGAGCAAGTTCAATTACACTCTCATGTACTCCCAGCCACAGAGTCACTGTCTTCCAACAATAGGGCCAGCCCTTAGACGGTTGCGCAACTCAGGAGTCCCCTATTTTGTAAAGAGCACCTACATTGTGTTTTCCAGGAAGGAGTTCTTTTTCACTACAATTTGTTTAAATGACTGAAAGTAACATCTGAGAATATACAAGCGTTGCATACTCCACACCTCTAAATACTCTACAGTATTAATCATTTATATATTGATTCACTTGATCAAATAAGCATTTACAAAGGGAAAAAGACATGGACTACTTTATCACGCACAGCTACAGGAGTAGCTGTTGTCTGCTAAGAAGATAGAGACGAAGTTGGAGAGTGAGGGGGGCGAGGTGGATGCACCCTCCCATGCCAACAAGCTCATTATGGTGCGATGAGTGTGGAGTGGGCATGTGCATGGCTAATTAAGCCGGAGGAGCACAGCAAGAGAGAGTCCGAGCAGTCTCTATGGGCAGGCCTGAAGGAATCACACTGTTCTCTCAAAACGGCCAGCATGGAACAAAGCTTCCTGTTGTGTAAAAACTACCAGAGCTTGGATGAAATTATGAAAAATATGAGATATGTTTTACTTTTCATATACTTATAACATATAGATAACAGTGGCTATAGTTCAGAGAAGAAAGTCTAAGACTACCTAACAACTCAGATTGTGGCAAATGTGTAATAGGTTAGGCATGCTGGTGGAGCATAAGCTTCCACTACTTCTTAGCTTTATTAGCCTTTCAGCTTCAGTGACAAACTAAAAAAACTGAACACCAAATATTTCTTGCTTGAGTACAATAAGGATAAAAGGCCAAACACACAGAGGCTTGCAGTAACTCTTTTTACATTTTGTTCAGATGGGGAGATTCTAGTTTAAGTTTGTTCTTCCCACAGTCTTGTTTCACAGAAGGGAGATACTATATAGACATTATTTGTCATTTTTTGACATAAAAATCAAATGCAAAAACCTCAAATATCAAAGCAAAATAATAAGTTGAAAAAAGATATATTACGTATATCATATGCGTATGTACTTATGTAATTATGTAATTAGCAAAGCAAAAATAACTCTAGGCTTCAGCTGCCTGATTTAGCAGCACTTAAGGATTGCGAAGGATCAGTAAAATTTGGTAATATGTCTATTTTTGGTTCTGTCTCAGATAAGGTAAGCAATAAACACCCTGGGAGCAAGGACTGACCCCTGAGTCCACCTGTAAGCACAATTCTGCTTCCATCATGCTATTTGGTGTTAGTTGAGACATTCAAAGACTTCAAATGGGGGGTGACACTATGTTCATGCTTTCGACTCATACTGCTGTTCAGCGTACATATGAGGAATTTATGACATACGACTCTCATGGGCTTCTATTTGGCAATGATGCCCTTGTTTATTTTAGCAATGAGCCATAGTTTCCTAGTGTGGCCTGACAGTCGCACCAACCTAAGAACCACATCTGTTTCTTTACAAGATAAGTCCTATTGTGCTGAAGGTAGAAAGGTAGGAGATTTCATTAAACACCATGGTTTCATATTGGCCTTGATTGCCTCTCAATTCTCAAGGTTGGAGAAGAATGGTTTTGACTTGCTAGACTTGCTAGCACTTGCTAGCACAATACATCATCTGGAAGGTGTACATTCAACTGACCAGAAAAGCTAATGCCCCAAAAATATATTTTCTTTTAATTGAAATTTGTTTCCTTTTAGCAATGGGAGCATTAGTGAGGTCTGGTTCTAACATGGATGATTCATTCTGGATCACAAACGCCACTCTAACTTCTCCCAGAGGTATTCAATGGTGCTTCATCTTTCCAGAGAACACAGTTCCACTGAACAGAGCAAAATGCTGGGGGGATTTATGCTCCTTTAATGAATAGCATTGAGCATGGTGACCTTGGGCTCATGTGAGGCTCCAGAGCATCCCATTATACTGCTTTCTGTGGAGATTATGATTATGCAAGCTGTGTGTGCCTACTGGGTGTACCTTTAAGTGCATCTTTCCATGGTGGATTGACAGCTTAACGCTGTGGGTCTGAAAGGATGTGTAGTGGTCAAAAAGACGTTAATGAGAAAATTAGAACACTAAAACTGGACATCTGAGACATGGAATAGATGTGAGGTGTGTGTGAAAATGCAACCAGTTTGTAAGACTGAACTTTAGTGGTTCAGTTATTAATACTTCTATATATTTTCTGTTAAATATATGTTTTCTTACTTATTCTTTTGTATCTGACACTGAAAATAAATAACTTTTCTTACCTGAAATCAAATAAATGACTTTTGTACAGTGCTGTATACATGCAAACAATAATACGTAAAGCCATCAACTTGCCTCTCTTCCTAGTCATGAACTGCGATGTGAAAATATATATCTCAAGGCTTTTTAGGGCCTGTGTTTTAAGCACCTGTGCTGGAGAGGACCAAATAAAGAGAGGACCAAGGTCTTTTTAGTCATGGGCAAGCACAATTAGCACCAAACATAAATACACTTGGCAGCCCAGAAAATGGATGGGTCTGCTCTCACTGCTGGATGATTTACTGTTTGCAGGGCAGAGTCTACGCCTTTACGTAAGTGAATCATGTTGACTCAGTGCCCTAATATCATTGGCAACGCCTCATCGGCAGTGGTGCAACAGCACACACTCGTGTTGCAGGTCAATGCAAGAGGGAAGGAACTTGTATTGAGGGAGCGTGTCATAAGAATCCATGATTGCAGCATGAGAAGCACATACTTGTTAGTCCCCTGCTGAATTTCACTAAGAGAAGTGTCACATGGACCCGAATCATATAGCAGGTTAAAGGAACATATTAAGGTGGCCCCAATTATCTAGGTTATAGGTTCCCAGTCCTGTTTGTAGAGTACTGCTTCTCCTGCACCTGCTCTAAAACATGTGCTTTAGTGGGACGTCAAGTGGGTTCATTAATTAAAGTCACAGTATATGATTTCAAACCAATTTTTTTTTGTCAAATTTAGTGAATATCTTCTCACTGTGTTCACACACAGCCATGTCTTCATTAATGGGAAATGAACACTCTTCCAGTCAATAAACAACATGCTCATGCACAGAACAGGGGGAAGAAGTTCTTAGATCAAGTATGTATAGTCCAACAGTTAAGAGATCTCAGGTATTTTAAGGTGTGGCACTTCAATGGTGGTGAGTTAGGGTTGACTTGCTATTAACATTTCCTAAAGTGCCTGAATGTAATACTGTACCATTTAGGGTGGAAAGGGAAAACACGAACAAGAAGCCTTGCGAGTTAAAAGGCATGAAAAGATGGAGGAGAAATTAGGAGGTTTTTGGTTGACAAGAAACATTAACTTAGTATTTTAGAACCAATAGGTCAAAATTGTCTTATCCCATTTGTTAATGTTTGTTATGTAACTGGTTAGAATTGCAGCAGCAATTGTAGCAACAGTTTGTTAACCCACAACTTAACATTATTTAAATGACTTGCTGCGTCATTGTTCACTATTATGGTAATATCATGGTAATTGTCTGTACAATGGACAAAGGGTGTTGTAAGAGGTTTTAGGGCCACAAAGATCTAAAATAACAAGTATGCACGCCTGGTATCACTTACCAAATGTGAGTGTATGAATTTGTGGGGCAGAATCATATACTGTGCCTTTCACAGCTTGGTTGATTCAGGTATAATAGGAGCTCTGGAAACACTAAAAAGTGCAGGGCAGAGGTTCTCTAGGACCAGGACTGGGAATCTCTGATCCACAGTGATAAAAGGAAAAGAACGAATGTGTGGAAGATCACTTACAACACATCTGCCACCAACCAGGTTTCAGAAAAGAATTTACGAACGGCTGTTACAAATTGTGCCCAAGATTATCTCCTTCTGGGTCACCATGTGCTAGGAAAAATATAACAAATTCTATCACGATTAAGAGTTATGTCTACTCTGTGTCCAAGCGCCTGCGGTGAAATTAAACCCATCTTCAGCAATTTAAAACAAAGAATTGTTTTTTGAGTTTTTTTCATGGTTAAGCAGCCGAAAACTTTTAAGTATGTTACTTTTTTAAAGTCTTTGTATTTATATCTTACTTCTAGCACATAAGTATTTCCAAATACTGCTATTGTTAAGTTGAGCCAGTTTGTATCAGGTTTCAATTTACGACCTTGTAATACATACAACTGATGTGATGTCATTTGTTTTTCCACATACGCTGTGCAACTGTCTAGACAGTGTTTCTAATGCATCACTGCTAATGGACAAATAACTTTACCCAGTTTCATGACATATAATACATTTTATTAAATAGTTTAAGGGATGTACTCAAGACTAAGCTAGCATGAAGCAAGCCTGCTTTTGTGTGACCTTGCTCAATTAGCTTTCTTCTACAACCTTACAAGCTTACAATCTCAGGCAGCCATGAAGCCACTCCTTTTGAATGAACAATTGTTTTCTAAAAACACTAAGGAAATCACCAATGCACCAGTGGCATAGTGATAGCACAGGAGCTAAACAATCTCATTATTGCAATTTCAGACCACACAAACACATTCACCTGCAAGGATCAAATCATTGCTATGGCCTACCTACTCATACGTTTTCAGGTAGGTCAAGCATTACATCCATTTAGGGTAGGATTGCCTTTTGCCAGATTCAGAAAGTGGCCTTTCTGCATCGGACACAGTCAGGGTGTATGAATTTGGTTTGACAGAAATGGCACCAATAGTAAGGTAAAACAATTTGATCTGCATAACTGCAGAGAGTTGTAAATGATGGAAACCACAACATGGACTGGCTATTTGAGTCTAGCTGTGTGTGTGGGAATCAGGAATGTGGAGTAGCAAAGGTTTAGAGTTCCAAATTATGCACCTGCCTTGTTGTCCTTCTTCTTTCCACCATAAATAATCCTTTACGAAGGACTTACCTGACTTCCACAAGTCCTCTACATGCAATGGCAAGCTTTCGAGATCAAGTTGTTATTAACTTGTTACGACTGGATATGACCACCTGGGTTCACTGAAGTGAATGAATCTGATTTATCATTATCTCATCACTTGTCTCATCACTTTGATGATCTTCGAATCAAGAAACCTTAATGCTTTCTTTAGTAAAGTGCTAAACCACTGATATTTGATATTTGGGATGAGTTAATGACTGGGGTGCCACGTAGCCCTTGAAACTATTAAAAATATGTTTTTTAAAATTAACTTTAAATATTAAATCTAAAACATACATTTAACTGCTAAAAACATGTTAACTCACCTGAGGGACAATCACTTTTTTACAATGTTTTTTTCCTTACAACATATTAAATAAGTACCAGGATAGAAAGAAACAAGGTTAAATATAGTTTATTTTTAGCATATAATCATCATCTATGCCAAGTGTATAAGGGCATGAATGTTTCTAAGCATCATTTTTTTAAATATAATTTTTTTTCTATCACTAATTTGGGTAACTAATATACTTTCAAAGTAATCTTGTCAGTCAATATCACAATATTTATAAAAAAAAAATTAATGAGATATCTTATGGCCTTTTATATTTCTCTTTTTTTCTTGATGTTGTTGTTCTTGTTCTTCTACCTGTAATATTCCAGATAACAGCACAGTCCAGCATTCCATGTTGGTTTAAGCTGATCTTTACTGCCATATTCCTGACATGACCACTGGTCAACGTAGTGATGACAGCAACAACAGCAGTGCTCAAATAGCTACACTTTGTACACCTCCAGTTAGTAAAGGATCCTGACAGATAAATTATAGCCATGATGTACTGCATGGTTCACTGTTGTAACAGCAGCAACAGAAAACAATACAGTGTGAGCTTTTCTAGTATTTCTGCTGTCTGACATTGTGAGGGGAAATGGCTAGGAGGAACACCTCTGCTCAAACTCACTTTTTCTTAAAATGTTGATATGGCAGTCATATCCGATTCTATACTGGAGTTGTCCCTGGAAATAACTGTGAATTAAAAACACAGCGGAAAATCCCCAAAATGACCTGGCAGCAGAACAGACGGACAGATGTCTCGCGATTGTGTGCTTGTTTTGTCCAACAGAGAGGGCTGCTGCTATCTACTAACCACTTCTACCACTTGCTGGCCTAGTTTTAGAGAAAACTGCTGTGTAAAACTCCACCAGAAGCTAGGAAGTGTCAAGTGAGTCCACAAAATCACCACAGACATCTTTCAAGGCTACATAGGGATGAAAACCAGGGGTGGGGTTGCAGTTTAAGGCCCTTTACTTAGCAACTTCATTAAAAAAATAAAAACAAAAAAAAAAAACGAGGGACAAATCTTACAAGATGGAAAGCTAGAAAAGAAAATCTTTCATAGGACTATTAAGTTATTATCTTGCATACTCATGGTAGTAGCTACTGTCTCTTTTTTTCACATGGTTTATGAAGTTTAAGCCAATTTTATCAGTCGGCCTTCACCACAGTTTATTACAGTAACAGTTATCATGGCCGTTTATCACATTAAGGGAGGCGGGCAGTACTGCTTTCATCAGCGTTGTTTGGGGAATGTTGTTTTTAAATATCTGCACAATGTTTTTTTTATTTCTTTATTTCTTTTTTTGTGTTTTAGGCCAACATTTTGTATTAAAATGACTGAAACACAATATCGGAGTCATCAAACAACATATCTGTAATTATTTTATATAATAACTTTGTGTAAGGGAGTATTATTAACACATTGAAGGCTTTGGATATCAGATTTTATCACCACTGTAAACAATCCAAATCAGTAAGTAGCTTTTGAATGCAATATTTTACATCAAACCTCTCTGACTTTAAGTCAGCACCTATCTCTGCTAATAGACTTTATCTCCATTTATTTGTTCACATCAACTTTTCACCCATGATTGGAGCATGCTTTCCACTTAAGGCTGGACTGATCTCTATATTACAGCTTTGAAACCACAGATTGGCTCAGAGATCCCTTGCAAAGCTTCCAAGAGTCTACGCACATTGGCTGTTGCAAACTGATATCGATCTAGTGTGACAGCAGACACTGCAAAACTTAAGAATCAAGGTCGAGACGTTCTCTACCAGTATGTTTGTTCCTTATGCAGGGCACAGTCAGGTTGACATTTTCGTTCGTATTGAGGCAGTGCAAGTTGAGGAGCTCAGCGAGTTCTGGCCAGTTGTGAGTGCATCTGAATGGTTGTGGGAGGCAGACAGGGATTCTGCGACAATGCAAAGTCTATGGAGTGTATGAGTCAAGCGCAGAGCGAGTGGGGGTTGGGGGTTGTGTGCTGTGCACCATGGTTGTGATAAAAGGCCCAGGCACACACGTTTCAGCCCACACAAGCCACCAAACACATGCAAAATTTGCCCCGGGGCATCTACACAATTCCCAACACATGCCAAACAATTTGCACACCTCGAGCCTCCTACAGAGCTTCGTTTTACCCCTCACTTTCTGTTTTCTTAGAAGTGCACACACACAAACTCTCTCTATCAACTCACTGTGAGATGTGCAGCTTCGTCACTTCTCACCGCCTCCACCAGAAGCCTGTATAAATCATTGAAGCTCAGGGCCATTTAATGCCCTCCGCCTCCAGTGCCTCTACTTATCTTGAAACCGAGAGGTAGAGAGAGTTTGCACGTCATTCCCATCAAACCAGAAGAAAACTGATGTAGCAAAAGCCTCTCTCCTCTAGTTTTATTTTATGAATACTAGGCCTAAAATGCAGAACAATTAGCCTTTTGTTGGTAATATGATCGTAAGGGAATTCTAGGAGACTCCAGGAGGGTTTCAATCTTCTTTTCTTCTCTTATTTCCTAACAGGCCTCATGCTTAGTAGGGTCAGTATCCATTCTTGAGAGTTCCAGATTAAGAGTAGTGTGGAATCTCATTAGTTGCTTCAGTGATGTGTTGACACTTGGCAAGCTTGGTTTGATTGAACAACGCCCACTGTGGCTGCTCTATAACATTGCGTTTACGTTGGTAGCTCTCTGAATCTTTAGTTTTGGTCATTTGTACTGCAGGTAAAATTGGCCCACGCCTGATTTACGTCCTAAATCCGATTTTGGTCCTTCATATTGTCTTCTTAAAGGGGCCTATATCTGATGTCAGTCTAAATAGCTCAGTCTAACATCACATGCATGATTCAGCTGACAAGAATATTTTTCTATGTGCCGTTTCTTAATAATAAACTTAATAATAAACATTTTATATGACATTTAAATGAAATGTGCAAACATTTTTTGTGATTTCGGGGTTCTAGGAAATATAAAGCAATGTGGACACCTGATAGGACATTTTTTATTTAGTTAAAAATCTTGTCTCTATGTATTATCCCATCCCACCCCCCCACCCCACCAAATCATTCATCTTTTGCACACTGCACATAACATTTCAGTAAATAAACAGTAACTGTACATTAAAATGTGTTCTATGTAGAGGATGTTGCAGTGGGTAGTGCTGTCACCTCACAGCAAGAGGGGCCTGGATTCAATTTCAGGCTGGGGTGTTCAGTGTCCTTTCTGTGTGGAGTTTGCATGTTCCCCTTGTGTCCGTGTGGGTTTTCTTCAGTCAGGTCAGTTGGAGATAGTGTCTGCCCTGTGTGTCTGCCTTGCAATGAACAAGCGGCCTGTCCAAGGTGTTTTCTGCCATTTGCCCAATGAGCGCTGGGATAGGCTTCAGCTTCCAGGTAGTCGTTTTTCTTTCAGAAAATTGTAAATCAAAATGTGATTGGTTGATTTGTCTCTTCCTAATGTTAGTGATGAAGATCATACTCATAAGCACAGTCAAAATTTACGAGTGAATATTAGGCTTTAGAAATGTAAGCAGAAATGCACTGCGATTGCAAAGATATTTCAAAAGACCTGTTCCACATTGGCACAGATTATTGAATGGAAAAGCTTTCTACTGTGATTGTGCCCTAAAGCCATTGAACCAGTCTCCCTAATGTTAAGTATTATGTTATGCACAGCACAGCCCATTGAAAACATCTACAGAAAAAGACTTTTAGAATGGAGACTGGTGTGGCTGAATGAAGCCATGGAAAGCTGAGCCACCTGGAGATGGCAGAGGGGCGTGTTTTTTGGTATTAATGTCCACTAACCTGTTTAACCACCAGGTTACGGGAAGCGATTAAAGTTAAATGCCACCCTTAAAAACTGATCTGTATCTGATGATGGGTTTTGGCAGACAGCATGATCATAAGCTTGCTTTTGCATAGCCAAGGTCGATCCCACCTCTTCCTTAGCTGTGTCCTCACATCACCTGCTTATGGCCTGCAGGCTTAAAAACAGTCACTGGCTTAAATGTGATAAGTAGGGGTTTGCAGTTTTCCCTGATGCATGTATTTAAAACAAATACATTTAAAATACAATACAATTTTGGGGAATTTGCATTTAATGTCATTTTAGTTCTGTATGTATTTAGTTCTGTATTTTTATATTTTCAAAGTAGTGCAAACACTTTCCCCCAAAATTATATCTTAACAAATTGACAAAAATCATCATTGTGTTGCATTACAATAAGCACAAACACCACAACTCTGTTGATGCCATAGACCCTTTAGCATCCTAGACCTGTTAGTGCCTTATCCCTGTAAACGTAATTGACCCTTTAACACCATAGTCCTATTCCTGCTGTAGACCCCCTTTGGTATTGTATACCAGTTAGCACAAAGATCCTTCAGCTCCATAGACCTATTAGCACATGTCATATTCTCGTACGTGTCATATCCTTGTTAGGACCTTACCAGAGCAGAGGTCATAGACCCTTAGTGTCATAGAACCCATCGCACAAAAGACCCTTAGCGCCATGTCCTTGTTAGAGCCATAGACCTCTTAACATCGTTAAGCTGCGTTAACGTCATAGACCTATTACCCACATTGCCCTGGTGCCGCCAAAGTGTCATAACCCTGTTAGTGCCTTAGACTCTTTAGTGTCATAACTCTTTTAGCACCAAAGGATCTTTAGCACCACAGGCCTGTTAGCGCTATACAGCCTTTAACATCATAGACCTGTTGGTATCATAACTTTTTTAGTGTTCCATGGTTCCTTTAACACAGACCAGTAGACCCCTTAGCACCATAGCCTTGTTAGTGCTACAGGCCTTTTAGTACCATGATATTTTTTTTAGCACAATTGACCCTATAGCCCCATAGACATATTAGTGCCATGTGATTGTGCCACAGATCTGTCATAGACATGATAGTGCCTTAGGAGTGCTTACAGACCTTTTAATGTCATATACCTGTCAGCACCAAAGAGCCTTTTATAGTGTCATAGTGTTTGCACTATGGAGTCTTTACTGTTATATTCCAGCCAAAGACCCTTTTGTACCACAAACCAGTCATAGTTCTACAAAAGAGCCTTTAGTTTCGTATTGCTTTTTGATGCCATAGCTGTGTTAGCATTGTTAGCCTTGTTAGTCTTATAGAGCTGTTAGTGCCATTGCCACATTAGAACCAAGAGTTGAAGAGCGTAGCATGTGAAATTTGCATATCGCCTTTTATATTGATTACTATATATTTCCAGACAAAGTATAAATCTGTGTTTGGTGGATGCCAGGAAAACCATACCTAACCAACCTACCATAATCTGTAGTGCTAATAGTGAAGTTCGGTGGAGGAGGTGTAGTGGCCTTGGACCGTTTTTCAGAGTTTGGGTTAGTTTAAGTAAGGGTGAATGTTAATACTACAGGACACTAACATGTTTTTAATGAATTATCTGCTCCCAATAGCCCGCACCAAGCCCCTACTTCACCCTCACTGAACACCTTTGAGATTAATTGAAACGGCCTGGTCGTCCAACATTAGTGTCTGGCCTCATAAATGCTTGCCTAAAAAGGCAAAGATCCATGCAGCAAGATAAGCTGTGGAAATGAAGGTCATCTGAGTGCATCCAAACAGGGATGCAGTTTTCACCCTGGCTTGACCCAATGTATTCTAATATGTAGTAGGTGTTTCTGCCCTTTTCAGCGGTTTCTTTGGGTATAGTAGGTATGCCCCATAGACCTTCTTAAAGATTGAGTAGTAGCCTTCAGTCTTGTTTACTTAGCTGAAATGCTCTTGTTAATAATGCATTAGCATTGTGACAGTCTATACTGTGTGCTATCCACAACTTCTACAAGGGTAGCTGAGGTTTAGATCTACGAAGCTGATATGTGACAGTGACAAGACTGAACGTCCTTAAGCTACAGAACATGATAGAAGCACCTGATCATGTATTTTTTGCCTTATTGCATATAAGAGTTGGCTTCCAGTGATGAAAGGTTTTCTCATTCATTGTTTAGCAACATTCTGAGAGATAGTCGTGAAAAACAGAACACATTTGACCTTGTTGACACTGCAGTTATGAGAACCATGAGGTGAGGTGACTGCACGGGTAATGATTTCCCCACCACAGTCGCCTCTGGCACATACCACATTTGAGGAAGTTCTGACTGAGGTTGTGTGTGAACAAAAGCACTTTGAAAAATGTCACTGACAGCAATTATGCAATTTACAGTACTGCAAGTTGCATAATTCTAAGTATGCAGGTGGATTATTCTATATTGAATATTCACCAAACTATTCTCCTGAAAAATGCACAACTTTTCTACAGGAAATTAAAAAAAGGAATGGTGATTTATGTGATTTATGATTTATGACTTAGGCACTGTACGAGGTATGTGGACATCCCACATAATTATGTTCAGGTCTTTCAGTTGGCTCTAACAGGCGTACAAAACCGAGCACACAGTCATGCAATCTCCTCAGACAAACATCAGCAGTAGAATGGTGTCGTGCTAAGGAGCTCTGTGACTTTAAACATGGCACTGTAACAGGATGCAAGCTTTACCACAAGATCTGCCTCAGACAACCGTAAAGGCTATTATACCATCCAGAAGCAACAACAGCTCAGTCACAAAGCAGCATACCACACAAACTCACAGCACAGTGTTAAAGCTCATATTACATATAGGTTCTACTGCATCACTTACATCAGCATTCCGAACTACCTCTGGAAGCGACGTTAACATAAGAAATATGTGTCAGATTTTCATGTTTTCTACGTCATTGGAATAAAGCTGCCATTTTCTTACATTAAAAGTAAAGACAGTTTTTGCCCGCCCCTGTAAAGCTGCCATTTTTCACATACTTGTTTTTGTTTGGACAACAATGATGTCTAAATAAATATGAAAAAAACTGTCAGGGGGTGGTGGGGCATGGTGGAGGTTCACATATGTTTTCCTATTTTGCAATAGCCTGTTATTTGGCATTTCCATATAAAAACTGCAACCTCTTACAGTTTTGTAATAATCATTTGTTTATATTACTGTTTTCTGAGTATTTGAGAATGCACACAAAATGTTTCAACTTTTGAATCAAAATTTTGAATTGTATTGAGTTGTATTAGCTGTCATCAGGGTGGGTTATATCCCCTGGAAGACTATAAGCTGTTTTACAGTTTTGTGCAGGAAAACTCTGGATGTCTAGAAAATTAGGATGACTACATTGTTAAAGTTTAAGAATAACAGTGATTATTACATAAAGATTATAAGAAGTTGTGAAATTAGGCAAAATTGAGGATTACGGAGGCCAAAAATAACTAACTTGAACTAAAAATTATTAAGTAGATCAATATATTTATAGTAGAACAGCTTCTACTGGTTCAGTTAAACACATACCTAGACATTTGAGTTTTTGTAATGATAAATGTATACTTGTTAAAACATGTGTTATGTTAAAAGTTAATGCTCAAGATATTAAGTAAGATATTAAGTAAATGTAGAGTTTAGTTGATATTTATTGTAATTATTGTAATGTTTGTTACCCATATTATTATTTTGTGTACTGTTACATAATATTGTTTAGAAAGGAGAAGGAGAAAGTTATCAAGCAGTGTCAATTATGTGCATTTTGTTCAAGGTTATGGAAAAGTTTACTATTGCGGACTAGATTTCAAGCCATTGTATATGGTTTGAGCTTCAGAAACCTGGTTGTTGTATCTGACTAATCGTTTTTAGTAGGCCATTTCTGTGGTATGGTCATACTGGATCACAAAATGGTCCCAGAAAAAGTTCCCGCAGGAATGTATTCTTGGGCCATTATTGTTTTTTTTTTGTTTTATACTAATGATTTTAAAGTAGCGTGCTCAGGCGAGCTTTCTGTTTATTCTGACTTTGTTGTGTTGTAGAATCTTATGAAGATTAAACTGAAGTAGACAAATATAAGCTTTAAAAAGATTGAAGTGTGTTCAGTGTAAAATTATTCATCCCTTCATTTAGGGAAAACTGAGGCCCTCTTCTTAAAGTAAGCCAAAGAAGTTGTTGGGATTTATAGTAACTATTTTGACCTAGTAAGCGATCTTCATGTGTTTGCTGCTAGAGGTAGTGCAGTGAATCTCATGCCATTTACATTTCGATTGGTAAAAGTACATTTACATACACGGCGGCTGCTGCTGTATGTAGAGCTGCATGAGGAATTTCTGTTTCTCTCAAACAAGTGCAAATGAAGAATAGCTCTAAATATATTTCGAGGAGATGGCTGCCAAATAATGTATGAGATGTGAAGCTGTATTATTTGCAAACAATTTATTTCATTATATTTGCCTGACTGTTAGAATTACAATTACACTATTACAATTTGTCATCTTGACACCTTTTAGAGGATCACTATGGAAATAAGCCTCTGGGCCACAATATGTTTATATCCTTTAACCATTTTTGTAAATATTTATAAGTTCTGTGTAAAGGCATTCTGATATGTATTTTATATAATTATCAAATAAATCTACCCATCACTGTTACATTAGAAATGCAGCTTTTGCAGATGCAGTTGTCAGTGTTGTCTTTTTATTTTTACATTTCCTAAATATTAGGATAATCCCTGAAGATCATAAGAACCAATTTTCAGTTTTAAATAACTAAAGGCATCTCTCACTGGTTTAAACTCGTCATCCGACCTCTTTTTCTTTTTCAAGAGACCACAGATTATGCAGTCATTTCGTGTTCCCTACAGCAAGTATAAGTAATAAGTATTTGATACACTGACGATTTGAATTCTCCAAAAGAATGGAGAAATTTGTATCGTAGGTACACTTTAACTGTGAGAGACAGAATCTAAAAAAAAATCCAGACGGCACCGTATTAAAAAGGAGGATAGATGGGGTCATGTATCACAAGTTTCTGGCCAAGAACATCCTTCGCTCAGTTAGAGCATTGAAGATGGGTCGTGGCTGGGTGTTCCTGTATGACAATGACGCAAAACACACAGCCAGGGCAACTAAGGAGTGGCTCCGTAAGAAGCATTTCAAGATCCTGGAGTCTCCAGACCTAAACCCAATAGAAAATCTTTAAAGGGAGCTGAAACTTAATGTTGCCTAGCAACAGCCCTGGAGCCTGAAAGATCTGGAGAAGCTCTGTATGGAGGAGTGGGCCAAAGTCCTGGCTGCAGTGTGTGCAAACTTGGTCAAGAACTACAGAGAACGTCTGACTTCTGCAAACAAAGGTTTTTGTACCTTAAATTCTGTTTTTCCATTATATGAAATGCTTATTTCATGCAATAAAGCGCAAATTAATTATTTAAAAATCATACAATGTGATTTTCTGGATTTTTTAAAATTGTGTCTCTCACAGTTAGAGTGTAGCTACGATACAAAATTACAGACCTCTACATTCTTTGTAAGTGGGAAAACTTCGGCAGTGTATCAAAGACTTATTTTCCCCAACGTATATGCCATCTGTTGTCTTTGAAGTTGTATCAATGAGTGGTGATGTGTGCATCCATGACAGATTGGAGTTATAGGGGTTAAATGTCCACAGACAGGAGTACTGTGCCACAGAAGGTACTCCAGAGCAATTAAGAGCTGCACTCTGAGAGCAAAATGACCTATTTGTGCATGTGCACATAATAGTGTAATAATTTAATGATGTGGCCACATTTATACTTTTATATGGAACTAAATTATTGTTATATGATAATGTAATAACATTTAAATAGTATAACAAAAAGACAACAAGTAATTCATCAGTGAATGATAATCATTCTTAAAGAGGTCAGGAATAAAATCCACTTCAGTGCACTGCAATGCACGTTGGGCCCTCAGCGACCACACCAAGAAGGTTGGGTTACAGCTCAGTGTAGCTCATTAAGAAAGAGCATCCAAAGGTCCAAATGGAATTACTCCTCTTCTTCACGCAACACTGATCAATTTTACACATAACTACTTGAGCCTGGGTACAAGGTGAAAGGTTGCATGAGGCGCCTGGGCCATTAAGTCTGAGAAGATGTGAAAACAAATGAACTAAGATATGGCTATGAAGAGTGCTGCTTCAATTCTTGTAAATGCAATAGAATTTTTATATATGACTTATATAAGATACTCAGTCATTTGGTTATTGAGGAAAATTATATATTGTTATAAACCTATAAGTGACAAAAGTATATACATTTTTCAGTATCTGTTGCCATAAAAATTTGGTCATTGTCAAAGTCACTCAGGTCTTCATGCCTGGCCATTTTTCCTCTTTTCAGACCACCAATTACTTTCTATAGCATTTATCAAGTGAACTATGAAACCCACTGTTCGTTTACCATCTGATATATATATATATATATATATATATATATATATATATATATATATATATATATATATATATATATATATATATATATATATATATATATATGTCACAGACCATGACAGGCAAACTAAAGCTACTGATTGAAATGGGTTCTGGCTATCTTTATATCTGTACATTGGCTAAGTACCGCACTTATACTGTACTGTACTATAAATGTACTCTTGTATTTATTTTCTTCTCTGTAGGTATTCCAGTCTTGCTAGGTATTGCTCTGTGTCTAATGTTATATTCTGGTGTCTTCTTTCTAGGTATCTGAACACATAGCACTTTTGTAAGTCGCTCTGGATAAGAGCGTCTGCTAAATGCTGTGAATGGTTTATCAGTCCAATGGGAAACAATTTGTTAACGAAATAAATGCTAGTAGCAAGCAGGTGAATTTCTATGCACCAAATAGATATGATTCTAGTGGTTTGAACGGAAAACATTCACATTTTCCCCTTTAAGAATGTTATTCCCGTTCTCCACAAACACAGATTTCTTGTGGTAATGGACACATTATGCTAAACATTCTGTGATTAGTAATTTTGTCTTTCCTAACAGGGACAGCAGTTCTTAAAACAAATCCCATCTGACTTATGGGTCTGTATGTCAAAGCAATTTTCTGCAGCATGTACTGGAATTGGTTTTACTCTGTGTAGCATTTTATCCCTTATAAAGTATACATACAGTGGTGCTTGTTAGTAGTTCTAAAAAATCTGCATAAATTTGATATAATCAAGTTTTCACATTAGCCTAAGTACAAGAATTTGAACTAAGATGTGGCTATGTATAGCGTACAGTGGTGCTTGAAAGTTTGTGAACACTGTTGATTTTTCTGCATAAATGTGACCTAATATGGCCTAAATCATTATCAGATTTTCAAAAAAGCAGATCAGGAGAACCTAATTAAACAAATAAAACCAAATATTACACTCGGCCATTTGTGTAATATACACTATACAGTATTAAATACCCGAGAGTGGCAAAAGTATACAAACCAGCAAGAATCATTAGTCTGTTGAGGCCTCTTTTCACATCAAGTGGGTCATTTACGTGGTGAAGCGGTGGCACCAAGATGCAATGCAAGTAAAAGTCAAGCTGATGGAGGGATTTGTGACTGTCATCCCTTTGGCCAGGTTCCACCACTACCCCTGCTTTTCTCCTTGTTACTACCCTTTGTGATCAATGTAACCTGCGTTGCTTGTAATTTTCACCCCCAGCGTTATCTCATCAGTTCATTGTCCTTCATTGTGTGTTCATATTCTCTCTTGCTTTACCCTTCTTTGTGTTCATCTTGTTCAGTTTGTTCCATATCATGAGTAATGTTTCATTTTTTCAATTTGGTTTTGTAGATCTTTGTCTGTTCTCTCTGTCTGCCAGCTCTGTTTTAAGCCCAGCCTATAATCTCTTTCTGAAGGCCCCCGTGTGGGCATTCAGCCAGCAGGGTGGAAACTGACTTTGTCAAATACAATATTTTCCCTGTAACTCTGTTATCAGTTGAGCCCCAGTGCTGTTGGCTCTCTTTGTGGAAAATGGCACGACTCTGTATTAAGCTGCTAGGGAGCAATGGATTTATGAAAGGGGAGGGGTGAGAACCGTTAGCTATAAAAACAATTGGAACCGCCTCCACAAAGACGGCAGTGCTGACCCCATCTTTATATTTTCATATTTAATATCGCTATGTAATTTGGGTAAGATATTCTAAAATGTCAATTTTTTTAATATGACCACCTTAGTGTGCTTGAATTTTGACTGCGTATAAATACTAAAATAATATCTTGATTTTTGTGAACTCCTTATGTAAAATAACCATTTTATAATGTTGCAAAGACTCTGTGATTTATATCGCTCTGGCATGCAAACAGTAGCTGCACCTTTCAGTCTTTTGATAAATGTGATTTTAAAACAGGAGTACTGTGGCCAGTAAAGCAGAACATTTCCACAATGGTTTTGTTTCAACCATGAAAATGGAGTGAATTTTGTTCACTCTTCTGGTGACATGCTGCTCATGAAAAGTGTCAGAAAGTAAAATATTAAAATAGTTTCACACTGCAAATCTCTTAAATCTCTTTGTAAGCCTTAAACAACTGCAGTTTGTGGATAATGCCTTATACCAGCACCTATACAGTAGCATACACACACACACACACACACACACACACACACACTAACTATTGGAACAATAAAATACTAAAATTAATTGTATGATACTACACGTGAGTGTTATGTTACACATCCAGCAAATACTGGATATACATATGATAAAAGACAGAAGTCAAAAAATGTAGACAGGAGAGTTACTCAAGACTAGGAGCACCCAGTTTACACTGACAGGAAATAAATATGGTGAAACACAGCAGACATTTATTAGACTTTGAGAAGATAATTATAAGACATGCTTTATGTATTGTGGCCCAGGGGAATAAGAAAGTCAACACAGATTTAGGTTCTCTGAGGCTTGCACATAGCTAAAATCAGGTTTAACCAAAAATATACCTTGATCAATTCCAATCCCAATTGAAAATCTCACACATACTTCACACAAAAATATTTCCTACATGAAATGTGTTTACAATTTATTATGTGTCTTTAATGGGATAACACATTGTTAACATTTATTTCACATAATGTTTTTGTAAGGGTGGCTGGGAGGGCCTGTCCACAGTTCTAGCATCCCCATGACTTTCCCATCATAATAGCTTAATTACATAATTTGAGTGATTGCTGACAATTTCTGTCATTTTAATCTGGTACAAATCTGCCATGTATGTAGTTTATGTTTAAGTCTGCTGAGTGATAATTCCTCAGTGATAGTGGTACTGTTTAATCAATACCAGTAATGTAATATCAAAACCAGGCAATAGAAAACAGATGAGGCAAAAGACGATCATACATTTGAATTTTCCCGTTCCACCTTTAAATGTTGCAGCAGTTACATTTTGGTGCTTGATGCCTCATAATCATTGCTGCACCAGTTAATGTGGAATGAAAAAAACACACGATACTGGCAAACTGAAGAGCTGAAATTGGACCCTTTGAAAGCTCGAATCCTCAAATTTATGACAAGACTATTGAAAACTATAGCATTTCTTAATGACAAGGAGAACAAAGATATCTTAAAAGTACCTCTCACAAGGCAGTGCATTTTCTTGTTGGGCAGTCACTTTAAATGAACCCAGTTTACAAGTTTAATGCTAGTCTACATGCCATTTAGCCACACAGCGTGTTGTTATTATTGCATAGTGCTGATGGGAATATCCATGCAATGGTGTTTTGGATAATTTGGGGAAATTACAGAGGTATTTTCTCTTGAATAAATCGACCAGTCAAATCACACTCTTATTACATTACTGGACCTCCTCTGGTAAAACTAACCCAGCTCGAATATGGCTTTAGATCATCACTAATTCATCACACTTTTTTCAAAGTCAGCTTGAAAACATAGCATTTGATGTGACTGTAGGACCTCAAGACAGTTTGACATTAAAACATGACAGTAAGAACTTAGAGTTGTTCCCATAGGCTACTTATTTGGTTAGTGAGTTACAGTATTTGACCATGCTAAAGATGAACAGAAGATGAAAACAATGAAAATCAGAGTGATTAGTTGTGAATTGTTTACAGTGGTGGTAATAAGAACTAGACATCTAGACAAGTGTTTAATAATAATATTTGCATATCATTGCATTCAATTTTTTATATTTATGTGAATTTACACAGCATCCCAACTTTTTTGGTACTGGGGTTGTACTTCCTTTAATGGTGAAGAGGTACATGCAGGGTATTGTGAAGCATATAATGTCCAAAAAAAACTTTTTTTCAGATTTTACCATTATCGGCATTATGTATAAAACTGAGTAGTTACATGTCAGTTCACAGGTAGATAATAAATAAGATTTGTGTAATATACATTATCACAAATGTATATAGACCTTTTGTTATAGGTAGATGTTATGGGTAGATAACTGGATCAGAGCATCTCCAATAGGGCCAAGCTTGTGGGATACCCCTGATCAGCAGTGGTTAATTCCTACTAACAGGTTAAGAAGGGACAAACAAGCATGAATCATTGATGCACACATTTGTGTTGCATTGATGCTGTATTTGTGCTGTAGACATTAAGAGCTATGGTTTTTATCACCCCCGCTGTGATGGAATCCCAGTAAGGTTCTTAATAATGACATCAAATCACTCTGGGTGATTTGGGTTAAATCCCAAGCATTTAATTAAATAGAAAATTGGTGGAGTTTCATTTTAATGCTTGCCAGCTGCCCCCTCCAACCTGAAACTAGTGACACCGCCCCTAACCCATACCCCCAAGAAAAGATTCTGGCTGCACCCTTCTGGTATGAATGCTGTTTTTTTTTTGTTTAAAACTCAGTGTGGTTCATTCCCTCATCTGTTCATGTACTTCTGCCAAATGTTCCTTTCTAGTGATCCAGCATGTAGACTCGCTCGCTGCGATCTGACCACCACGGATGGGGCATTGTTTGTTTCCAAACTACATTCCAGCTGGGATTACATGACTTATATGACCGTGATACAGATTCCAGAGACAGATGACATCTGGCAGCATTAAACGCACATCCTCTCAGGCTGTGCACTACACACAGCTCAGTGTGAAAGACCTACATGATTCCTGAGGGAACTGATTTCAATGGGGGCTGAGTGGGGGGTGGGGAACAGTGACAGGAAGGCATGCTCATACACAGACATGCATTCAAATGGACATACAGTACTGAGCAAACGTCAGAGAGCACCCCTAATTTCCATTCAACAAAGCTTATTATGGACAAGCTATTGACCTTTCAGGAGATGTTTGTGTGGATGTTAGATATAGGATCACTTCAATAAGGAAGGAGAAAATCAAAGTAAATAAGTGAAAATATTGTTTTCAAAACAGAGAGTGCAGAGAAAATAAGCATCCTAACAACCATTATTTGCTCTTAATCTGCACAGCAAATGTACACTGTACACTGTACACACACACACACACACACACACACACACACACACACACACACACACACACACACACACGTACAGGCAGGATCTCATTGGGAAACACAGGTGAAGTCAGAGGACAAGTTCGACTTCTTTAGAACCTATTTAGTCCCCGAACAGTGATTGGCCTCTTCCCCAGCCGTTTCCATGACAACACCATGCTTTTTCCACCGAACCCCAGCTAAAGCAAGCATGTTCTTATGTCTCTCTCTCTCTCTCTCTCTCTCTCTCTCTATCCCTCTCTTTCTCTCAGCCTCATCTAGTTTAATGTGTTTATCAGCAGCCTCCTGTTAGTCATGCTTCCGCTCTTTGTTTATTCCTATACCTCTTTATTTCTCTCTGCCACTCAGTCACTTTTATGTTCAGCAAATGCTTACCTGTGCATGCACAGGCCTGTGCTCTGAACATTGCTAAACGGTGAAAAAACAAGCTTCATGAGAGGCAATTAGAGTGATTAATTCAAGCTTTGTCCTGCATTTCAGTCAATCATGTACATTAAGATTCATCTGGAGAGGAACTCTATGACAAATAAAATGATCACAGAACTGAAGAGTAACAGGGTAATATAAACAGAAAGCAAGTTACAAAGACACGTGGACAACATTCCTATATATTGAATCCACATAACCATGCAACCTCCATAGACGAACGCTATAAGCAGAGTCCTACTGAATCCTAGAGCCCTACCGAATAGATCAGTGACTTGATCTTTGGCACTGCCATAGGATGCCTCCTCTGATACAATTTGACTTGTAAATCTCTGCCCTGCCAGGTCTGCCCCAGTCAGCTGTAAGTGCTGTTACTGAGAAATGGGAGTGTTAAGGAGCAAAAACAGCTCAGCATCACTTACTACCAAGTCCCAAACTGCCTCTGGACGAATTGTCAAGCTCTTCGGCTGGTTCAAAGAAAAAGTTGCTCTTGTAATCCGTAAATTTGCTTTATTTATTTATATTACAAGGTTCTGTATCCCTCAAGCTCTATTTCCTTCAGAGCTTTGCAAAACCAACAGTATCATTTTAAGCCTCAATTACACGTCACTGTACTCTAAATTGATGTTTTAACACATTTTGTTCTCTTGCCTGCTGTTATAAATGGTGGAAAAGATGTTCGAGCTTAGAGGAAGTAAATTTCTCATGGGATGCAGGCTGTTGACTTCTGCAATATTATTTAGCTCTCAGGGTTGGCTGTAACATATGTGTGCCTTCAGCCCCCGCCCCCCCTCTGTTCACAGTTATTTTTTTCAGTAGGGTTATTCAAGGTCATTCTTCTGAAATACACATATCTTTCTACTATCTACTATATTAGCAGAGGGGAACCATGACCGTCAGATGTAGACCTTCAGTCATAGATATGGTATAAAGGAGGAGGCCGGCCACTGGTTGAACAATACATAAGAAAGCTCTTTAGAAAAAAAAGAGGCAATCAGCTTGGTGGGTGAAGCAGGGAAGGGTCGATTATACTGTTACGCTAATTGAGGAAATAAATGTCAAACCTCTGACAGAAGTGCTATGATCAGTGCTATCAGTGCTATGATAATGCTAATTTCTGCTTTACAGGATTCACAGGAACGCTTCTTAATGCAGGCATTTGAAAATTCGGAAAGACATTGTATATTTTACTTGCAGCTTGTAACAGACTTATTCACTATGCTTCCTTCAGAGCTCTGACATAGAGCTGTCAGTGTTTCTCAGGTGAAAAATGCATTGATTGTATTCAGTTATGTATCTAGAACTTCTAGAGAAGGGATGCTCAATCCTGCTCTTGGTGATCTACTACCCTACAGAGTTTAACTCCACACCAAATCTAGTAGGTAGGTAGCCACAGCTTTCAGTGGCTCCCAATATTACAGCCAAGTATGTTGGATCTGGACACTCTCGGATGGGAGATCTCTTGTACTAGTACTGGGCACCTGTGGCCTAGAGTGGCCTTTCCGTCTCGACCATAGTAAATCCAAACATGATTTGTTTGATTCTGCTGTCAGTTTCTAACTATGTTAGTGTGTAACCTGATTAGGAGCTTCTGAAGTTCATATCAATAGGAAAGCTCACTTGGCTGAATCCATGGAAAGAATATCTTCTGTTGGGCAGTTCAAAAATTTAACCCTAATATTTCCAACTAACAATAAAACAAGAGCATAACTACTACAAATACTTTACAAAAAAAAGTAAAAATTGCAGATTTATTATTATACAAAACCATTAAGCCTACTTGGAGGTCTTAAAAGGGCCTTGAGGATTCCCCACTGCTTATTAGAAGCACAGACCTCCTGCCAATGTCAACACTTTGATGACAGTGATCTTTCTTTCATAATGATGACTAAATGCTAATGTTAACGACCACCTTATTGAAAACAGTCCCAAACCTGCAATTTCCCTCAATAAAAATGACATAAAAACCCAACACCCGCCAAATTATTTTAATTGTGTTCTCTAATACTGTGAAAAGTGCTTTATAGTGCCTCACAGAGTTACATATATTACATGAAAATACTGACTAGTGCCTACTATAGGTTGTCTGAAACATAACATTAATTCACAGTGGAGAAGTATGTGCAGGGCAAAGCAATCCTCAAAGAAAGAGACAGATTGACCACCAATTCACCATCATCAACATTACATATAAAAACTCAAAAACATAAGTCACCGTTTGAGCACATGGGAGACCACAAACCTACAGCAGAGACATCTAAAAAGGCTAGCCCATTTAACATTTTCTTTTCTTTCCAATATGCTTCAAAATCTTATTAACCCAAAATAAAACACAATAATCTGAGATTTCACACTGACCTACACTCACACTAATTAAGCTCACATCCTAAAATGCTAATGCTAGGATACTGAAAAAAATGCCTTGACATAAAATAACTTTCTAGTTAGAGTAAAAAAATCTTGAAAGTGTGAGAACCTGGGATGGAGTTTTTCTGACCACGTCATTCGTTTTCACGTATTAATATCACACACAGTCTCAAAAATAAGATATGGTTTAAATGCATAGAGAATAGTAGATCATTCATTTATATCATCAGAACATCCTTCATCAAGTTTGAATCAAATTTTTGAAAGCTGTTTCAATGCACATTCTGATTCATACGCTTGTAGGAGTCCTAAGCACGTTCAATGTGACAAAATATAGTGTTGCTTTAAACACTTTACAAATAGAAAAATATGAGAGAATGTATTCAAATGCAACACAGCCGTCTGACTAAGCCTCACAGACTAAAACTAATATCACTAATATCATTAAAACTAATTATAGATTTTATGATGAAACCATAATTAACACTGCCATGTACTAACTGAACATAAGAAACATAAAACGTGGCACATTTTTTATTCTATGTTTTAGTTTATTAGATTTACACTAAAAATACATATATGAAATGACAGAAATTATGTATATGGCTGGTTTGTAATCTATAAATACAGCTCTGTGGTCAAAAAATAATATTTGATGAATGCCAGAGGATGAATATTACCAATTGTGCAACAACAGACTTACTACAGCCTCTAACTGTGGGACTACAAGCGAGGCGTTCCTAATGAAGTGGCCAGTGAGTGTAAATGAAGGTGGAATTCTCCTCTGAATTGCTCAGGCATATGGACTCCTAGCCAGATAGTTGAACTGTATGTAGTACATGCTTGGTTTAAACTCCTACCAGTTTTCTGACACCATACAAACAAAGAAAAAACATCAAATATGACACAAGACTCTACATAATGAGTCAGACAAGACATTTGTGTCTACAACAGGTTTAAGTCCAAACCACTCTTATACTCAAACACTGCCATAAACACAGGGCCAGTGCTGATACCTAGAAAAAAGACAACGCAATACCTAGCAAGACAGGAACACCTACAGAGAAGAGAACAAATACAAGACTACATACAGTACAAGTGCAGTACTTAGCCAGTGCTCCTAGAAGATAAAGTGCAATTACAGTTTATACCAGTACTTTAGTATATAGTGTTTATAAGTACTTTACAAAGAGATAGGTCTTCAGTCTGCGTTTGAAGACCGCGAGAGAGTTCGCTGTTCGGGCAGCCAGTGGAAGTACGTTCCACCATCTGGGTGCCAGGACAGAGAAGCGTTTTGTTGCATGTCTTCCATGAATCTTGAGTGATGGCGGGTCAAGCCGAGCCGTACTTGAAGCGCGAAGGGTTAGTTGATAAACAAATCTAAAACAGCACTGCAATGGTTGCCTAAAGGAAATGATTCTAACATAACACTCCTATTCGTTGTGCTACTTAGGCCAGAGCTAATGTTTTTAACAAGAGACTGATCCTTCACCTTTACCTAGAAGAAGGGCAGCACAAAGTCAGAGCAGGGTGGAATGAGAGCTCAGCAGTGCTCTGAGTGAACAGTGAGTCATGACTATAGGTAAAAAATTATCTCGCTTTCCACTTTGAGATGTGCATGCGTCATAGATCAACCAAATAGGGGGCACTCAGTGTAATTTAGTAAGCGCACCCTGAGGAGAGACAGCATATAGCATAGTGAGGGATGGCGCTCATGAGTCAGCAGGGAAGATTGCTGCTAGGAGAGTGCTGGGCAGGTGTGGCTAGTAGTGCTCCAAAATGAGCATGTATACACTCACTATTCACTTTATGTGGAACACCTAGCTTGTACTGTAAGATGTCCACCTACATTATAAAACCCAATTACAGAGTGGATCTGTTGCCATGCACAATTTGTAAGCTGTTCTCTACCTCTTTCATTACTGGTCAGTTTCTCACCACACTGCTGTTGACCAGATATTATTTGGTTGGTGGGCCACTCTCAGCACACGGCATGGTAGTGTGTGTAATGCTGGTATGAGACTATCAAGCAAAGTGGTGTTCGATGTGCTTTGGACACATGTCAAGGTCAGTAGTTGGCTGAAAGCGGTCCATCAGTCCCAAAGCAGCTTTGTGCTCAGAAATGGTGTGGTCAGGAGGTCTGACCACTGATTAAGGGTTAGAGGACGGTTAACCCAGATTGTGCATGACATCGAATAGGCTACAGCCTCTAACTATACACCTCAGCAAAGTGGACCTACATGGTAGTTTGGGAGTTTCTAAAAAAAAGAAAGGAAAAACCTGACTGCAATAAAAACTATAGTTTTGATTCAAACTCTGGATGGCCATTCAGTCCAGGCAGAGGAAAAAATCTCTGAAACTAAAGCAGTATTTCAAACGCAGACTGAAGATTCAAACGCAGACTGAAGACCCATCTCTTTGTAAAGCACTTATAATCACTAATATACTAAAGTATTGGTATAAACTGTAATTGCACTTTATCTTCTAGGAGCACTGGCTAAGTAATGCACTTGTACTGTATGTAGTCTTGTATTTGTTCTCTTCTCTCTAGGTGTTCCAGTCTGGCTAGGTATTGCATTGTCTTTTTTCTAGGTATCAGCACTGGCCCTGTGTTTATGGCAGTGTTTGAGTATAGAGTGGTTTGGACTTAAACCTGTTTGTACTAGATAGAGATTCATACTCTAACCAACACTAAGCACTTTTGTAAGTCGCTCTGGATAAGAGCGTCTGCTAAATGCTGTAAATGTAAATGTAGTATGTCAAACTTTTGGTGTTTGGAAAGAGTATTTTTTTCAGAATTAGAGAATTGTGAGTTAAGGAAATAATTTGAAAAATATTAAATACATCAACAAAATATATATAAAAAATAATATTATCAAAAAGATAAAAAAAAATCTAGATATTGATATTGACTATTTTGGCACTGACAACTCGAAAATTCCAGCAAACATTTTGTATTGGCTCCAACCCCCTGTGAAGATAATGGACGGATGTCCATATACAAGACAGTCAACATTAGTCTCTGTTTGATATAGACTGTATATGTAGACTAATGTCATCCTCTTGTATCTTTGCTTTCTATATATGCTACTTTTAAATTAAACAAATGATCGTTTCTCACTGATCTCCACATCAGCACATCATGATCTCCCTCTCTTATCTTCCTGCACTGTTAACAGCAAAGCAAACATGAGATTTAGAATGTCATATTGCTTTGTTCATGAAAAAGATTCAAGAGTACTATCACACATCTAACATTTTCAGGTAAAGTTTTACATTTACATTACATTTTACATTACATTTATGTTACATCTTATTCTGTGACTTTATTGATTGGTTGCAAAGCAGACATCTAAACATGGCCAAATCACGTAGATGAGGAGTTTCCCATTATCAAACAGAATAATAATACAAATCTGATAATTTTTTTATCAGAATATTAAGTGGATGTAAACACAGTCAGTGATAAATGGTCTTAGCATACTACTGAGCATTTTTGCTGAACTATTTAAATTTTGATGCCAATCCCAGCAGCATGACTGAGGCCTATCCAGTCCTACCTATGGGGGCAGATTAACATACAGGCTTTCACTAGGCTGCAGTCACACAGGAATTGGGGCCCATTGATCAGCCAGAAAATATGAAATCTACAAACTGGGCTGCCTCTGGCCCATTATGAGTTTAGAAGCGGTTAGTTTTTAAAGGTTTGTAGATTTCTACGGCACTATTTGTTTGACAGTAATTGTGTCGGATTAAATATATTGTGGCTATGCTAAAGCTAAAGGGGTTAGCTACAGTTAGCTCTAATACTAAGCTTGACCACTACTTGACCACAACATTACAACATTATTTGCAATTATGAAAAGCCAGAAACCGCTGCTGAGTCAAAGGGAGAGACTGAAGCCAAGACAGAGCCTCCTGAAACACCAGTAGCAGCTGCTATGGCCTTTACAACTGCTGCTAACAGAGTTTACAGTTAGCGGTAACAGACACTGCTCTTACAGCTTGGCATACAGATGCAGACCTGGAATCGTGTCTAAACGTCAACATTTATTAACATATAATTATTTTTTTCATACATAGATCATGTTTTATTTCTCTCTTATGCTATGTTCACATGTTTGTGGTAGATGGGTGAAGGCAAGCCAGTTTGTTTGAATGGAGTTGCAACAGAAAATCCTGCCACAGGAGCGTCAACGTTCCACAGGCCGGAACAGCTCATCAAGAGTTCAGTCTTCCCAACTTTTGCAATCAGCTAGTGAAATAAGCCGGATGTTGACTTTTTTGGTAGCCGCAGATGCAAAATATCTCATTGCTAAATTCCAGACAGACCCAGTATAGAACAGAGTTCAGAGCACTGCTGCATTTATAGGCCTTATATAAAGAATCTACACTGATAAAGCTCTCCTTTGATAATCATCACTGTAACATTACAACTCTAGAATGAGTTTTGCATGGCTTCATCGTGTACCACTAAGAGGTGCTGAATATTTTTTTTTGTTTTCGACAAACATGCAAACGCAGCATTAGACTGCTTGACTTTGCTGGGGACCAACACAAGTCTTTTCAGAAATTTCTTAACTTGTCTGCAGTGAATACATGAAAGAAAACACTCTTCATTTAGAACAATTCTCATGTATTAAAAGTTTTTTTTGTGTATCTGTCATAAATGGCTCTAGTTTTACTGTTTATGTTGTTTTAGCTCAAGATGATCTCAACTGCACCTTTATCTAGTGTATAGTTGGTCACCAAGCTTCTCGTTTAAAGAGCTTGCAGATTTGCTGTGTGCTGACTGTGTACTACATTACTGTACTTGGTTGCTTTTCAGGCTTTAGTGTGTGTGACTGCGCATGCATACATTGTGACTCCCATCATTCCATTTTTCCATGTTACCTGGCAGAAGCATCGGTTTTTCCTTTTTTTTGTCTGGTAGTGGATAAATACAATGTTTGTGTGTTGGGCGATGCAGTGTTTGTGTTGGTGTGTGTGTGCGAGTGTGAGAGTTTGGGGTCACATTCAGAGTGTAGCCTAGGGGCCTCCGATCACATTAATTTTTCACTGAATATAATATACACGTCTGTGTTAACAGACCACTGAAATTGTGTTCTCAGTTTGTAGTCATATTAGAAACTCTGGGTGAAAGCTGGAATTCTCCACGACAGAAATGAACAGGATTAGTGAAAATCACACAAATAAGTGTGCTAATGAAGTTGCTTTGACAGTATGAAGTACACTTGGTGCAGCTGGAGTTATTATATAATAATGTTGAGGTTTAACAGAGACTTACTCTCATGCAAAAGCATTTCAGCACCCAGTTCAATTTTGACTCCTTAACAACCTCTCCATTCAGAGCAAAAATCAAACAGGATAAAACGCATCAGGCATGTGTAGCTTTACATACAGCAGAGCATACAACAGAGTGTCCTAGCAGCAATTTTCGAGAAACCAGAGTTTTCCCAGAGTTACTAATATGAGCAGGGAAGTCTATGGTTACACCTCAAATTGACCACTGAATGTTTAGTATTTATACTTCATTATAGTTTGCAGGATAAAGATTAACACTCTTTCTGTTGCACAATTGTTTCCCTTATACATAACATATTTCCTTCCAAACAGCCATTTCATTACCTTTGTACTTGGCATCTTAATAGAATCTGTGTTTATTTGTCAAGGCAATTTAATGTCTTTATTAGCGTTTATTAAGATTGGGCCATGTTAATCAGGTATTAGAATGCAACCTGGGGCCTGTTCCCTTGCCCACTCTCCAATGGACCCAGCTGCTCTGAAAGCCATGTTCAAATCAACAAATTTCGCTCATTTAAGCTGCGGAGCTAACGTGCGGTACAGCAGGGAGAGACCGGTGGCACAGACCAGACCAAATATTAGTAAAGGTGGAAACGGACTCGGGGTGAGAGACTGCATTAAGTCCTCATTAGGGAAACCAATAAGTGCGTGGGAGGGAACTTTCTCCAGGAATTAGGCTGAGAGATAATTAGATAGAGACACCCTCCCCCGCACATGTTGCTTTGCATAGTCAGGTGCAATGGGCTGAGGCAGCGTCTCCTCAACGTACTCCAAAGAGGTAAAAACTGGGGAAGAAAGGCTTTGACGTATAGCAATGTAAAAGGTATACTAAGGTGAGCTTTGTTTCAAAACAGTAGTTAGATTTGTTTAAATAGTTCTGTCAACTGGACAGTGCATCTTAAATACTAGTTTTGTCTATCCAGAAACAACAAGTCTGTTTAGGATGACTGTCCAACCTGACATGGTTTGAGGCAAGTGTGTGATGACCTAGGCATGCAATTCACATAATCAAGTAATCAGGATGCATATCTTATTTCGTTTAGTAGCCATATTACCGTTATAGCTTTTCACTGAATTCCTTATTTATGTATTTATTAAGAAGAATGAAAAAAAATGTTTTTCCAGATGTAGCTGTGAAAGAGAAATGAAAAAAGACAGAAGGGGAAGAGTTAAATACGCTCATGTCGGGATAAATTGATGACACAGTAACAACACTGCTGGTTATAATCAATATGAAAATAACTGCTCTGTATATACATTTACATTAATTAGTGGTACAGAGTTAATTACATAGCCATGATCTTTACACTCCTGAGTGAGTGTTTGGGAGTGCACATATATAGACATACACAGACGACATGGAGATATGCAAAGACTTGCAGAGAGAAAGACAACATATAATGCACAGGACCTTATAGTCTCCTGCAATGGATCACCAGGCTCAGTGTGAGGGAAATGTATGGTTGTGTGGTGTCAGATGGCCCATGGCAGTAATATGATCTAACAGCTGCCTATTAATCTGTTCTACAATTAATGGAACTGCACAAAGTTCCTTAAGCTTAGGCCTCAGTCTTTATACAATGCTAGATAGATAGATATAGTGCATGTGGAGAGAAAATATGAATGGAGTTTACATCTTTAGGACTCTCATCTGTTTGGTTTTCTGCAAGAATTAAAATAGATAGCCATACAATTTGTATTTTTGCTTCATATTAATCCGATATTAATATTTATTTCATAAAATTACTTTAACCATTATAGCAATGTTTTCTTGGCTAAGACTACTCTAAACCAGTGACAGTGATGTGTAAAAACCCTAGCTGTGCCTGATACCCTCATACCACACATGCTATCCTGTGTTGAGAATGGTCCACTACTCAAATAACTTATGGTCAACAGTGGTCCTGTAATCCAAAACTGCCTGGTGGTAAATGAAGAAGAGGGCAGCTAACACAGATGGTTTATGTCAAGATTTAAAAATCAATCTCATAAAGGTGAATAAGGAAAGTCCTATACGTAGAACTAATATACCATGTGCCCCAAACACTGTTGTCTTTTCCTTACAGAACCCACAATTCCAAAATCCTAAACTGTTACGTAACCATATTGAATAGTTCTACTTATGTTCCCAAAATTGGATTGCTGAGGAAACACAGGCAACATTATAGTGGACACTGTTGTCCACATCTCTGTTGACCAGTGTCTGTAATTTTTCCAAAGGTACATTCGTCTTTGTGATAGTGAGTTTAGAACCAAATCAAGGTCAAAAAGGCCTCTACATTTTATACATCATGGTAGGATGTAGATCAATTCTTGGCCCTTTACTATTCTCTATAAACATGAGCTGCATAAGGTATGGACAATTTCATTGATAATCATGTCTCATTTCAGTAGCTAGAATGGCCATGCTTCATGGTAGGATGCCACTGGCAATCTGTGGCCACCCTTTTTCTCTGACCTTGTGATCAAGCCCTGCAAACACAATATACCATACCACTATGTCCTTGTGGTACTTTTGGACATGTGAACACTCAGGTCACTCTATTTTTATAAATGCACAGAACAAGGTAGGAACAAGGTAGGATTTTAATGGCTTAACAGTTTAATGCAGTACATCTGTCGGAAAGCATCTATGTTTTTTATATTTCTCCACTCATTTATACAGATTTTCCCTTTTTATAAAACTGGGAAAGCGGACATACAACGTAAAGTGTCTAATAAAGTTGTATGCGAGGGTGTTGTATTCTCTCAGGCAACCACTGGCACACACAATGAATCTTCAAATCATGTTTGTGTGTGTATTTGCATTTATGACTTTGTACCCACATATTAATTTTATGGACCTGCTAGCTTTCCTTGGATTTTCATGACATCCATCATTCTTCCTGTGTTCCACCACAAAGCTCCGGAATAAATCCGTAATAAATATCTGGACTCAATCTACAGTTCTTACTGGGTTATTTTCCATCTGTTTGGCCGGTTCGATTTAAACACAGCATTTTTTTGTTGTCTATGCCTGAAGGTTCAGCTGCCCTACTAAACTGACCACAGTGATTTCATCTATGAAACACCACATCACGCATGCGTGACTAAGGTGGCTCGTGTTTGAGAGTGTGCGGAACGGAATGCACTTAGTCTTGGCAGAGGATTCTTATAGATGAAGCAAAAGTGAGAAAGGTGGAGGGCGAGAGAAGGTAGAAGGAGACACACAGAAAAAGGAGTGGAAAAGAAAGATAACTTTAAATGGACCTTTTGGTAGAGAGAATACAATCAGTAGTCAGGCTTTCCCTATCCTCTGTTTTACCTAGTGTAACCAGGGCCATAGGGAAAGCTTTTGGGGGCCTGCCTCTGGTGGGTGAGTGTTCAGAAAGCATAACAGTTCCTTTCCCCTAAATATTTCATTATTTAAATTGGTATCAGAGCAAAAGTAGATTCAAATAAATACAAAGGGGGCAAGATAAGCAATTAGAAAGTGAAAGTTTTCGTTTCAGGGTTTCACTATTTTAGGCATAATGTAATGAGCTTTGTTTATTTATCATAGTATTTATCATAGTATGAACTCATCACAATGGCTAGATGTCATCTCATAATGACACGTCTGGGTACAATTTGTTACAGTTTGGCTGCTGTGCAGTAAAATCCACTGCTAATGAGGATACTGCCCCTCTAAAACCAGCATTAGTCTGTGCTCTTTTAACATCTGGAATACAATCGATAACACGAGTAAAATAAACTGGTCATTGAATGGCCATAATTGGCTAACAGAACTGGTTTTATCTTGCAAGATATAAGGGAGTTTTCAGCCATGCTAACTTATGCTACTTGGGCTAACAAGAGGCTTGTTGTCTAATAGACGATGATGAACACACCTCTACTTTGCCCCTTACTTTAAGCGCCACCTAGAAATGTCATGCTCAGTTTCTTTCCACGTTAGAAAGTATATATTACCACTCACATTTCTGCCCCCAAATTGACTCCTCTTTACAAAACTTTTTCATACACAGTTTGAAATTGCTAGAAAATAGCCCTAGTATAAGACTTCTGTAACCTCTGAATGTGTGAAAGGCAACTTCAGCTTTAGCTGGCATACACAAGCCACAAGCAGAGGTGTCGTGCACTATTTGCCTTGTTTTGATCTAATTAGCGCACGGTCGTGTGTCGTAAGTCAATAATAACCAAGGCAATACATGCGTTTCAAGTTTCACTGTGAAATTTCAATTGAAGAAGTTTAAACAGAAATGCAGTGTGACTGGGAAAAGCATGCTTCTACCCTTATCATGTGGATGCCTCCACTCACTCAACTCCTCCCTCCTTTGCCATTTTTTGTATTATAAATAGCCCTTGTTGACATCTTTCAATGCAGACCTCTCAAAGAAGTACACGCTCCATGTGTGATGTCATCAGCAGGAGAGGATGACCATGACCCGCTGAAATGTGCAGCATCCTCCCACTCATACTACTGTCTCAACAGACGTCATGGAGCACTATTATTCAGACTTACAGCAAAATGAATCTGTCTGTGCAGAGCCTGGCTGTAGCTGACATGTAGAATTAGTCAGTACTGATAAATGCAGATATGTACATATGTGAATAAGAGTATATACAATGGCTATTTATATGTTTTTTTTATATTTGATACTATACCCTTTGCATTTGTATTTGTTTTCTTATAGTAAGAGAAGCTATAATAGACTAATGGAAGCTGTAATTATTGAGATGGCAAAATGAAATTAGTATACAAAAAATCAAAATCCATTTATTCTGTTATATTGCCTTTTCAACAAAATAACTGACTTTTTTACAGACAATAATTCTGTTCCAGGTTGGACATGTTACAGCTACAGCCATGATATGTTCCTCATAAAGTTTATTTGATGTGTAATATTTTAAAGAAACAACAAAATGATGCGTTATTTTAGGGTAGAGATTTTGTATGTGCTTTAAACTGCATTTGTTGGTATAAACACATTAAAGACAGCTTATCTGACTATGCTTGTTTGCAGATAGGGTTGTGGTGTTCCCCAGGGATCCGTTTTTGGCCCTCTTCTATTCTCCATATACACGAGTTACACAAGATATGAATTCACATGTAATAAAACAATGTCATCGATAACGATGTCTCATTTCAGTGGCTAGAATGGCCATGCTTCAGGGTAGGATGGCACCAGTTTACACCCTTTTACTTATCGGATTATCTGATTATCTGATTATCTGTGCTGTGTCTTCAAACATGATATGCCGTGCAAACATGTTCTTGTGGTACTTGTGGCCACTCGGCATGAGAGGATTCTGTGCCCCAACCAGCCCTCTCTCAAATACTTTTTTTTTCTCTTAGGGGATGCTCCCCCGCTCTTGCTCTCCACGCCGGATAGCGAGGCCTGGCTGGATCAGGTAGTGGAGCAGCCATGTGCGACAGAGGACCACTCATTAAATAATGCAGAGCATCAAAGTTTATCTAAGGCACTGTCAGGGCACGTTATTCAGTACAGCACTATGGCGAAATACATATCCCCACACACCCCCTTAATAGCAGCTAGCCAATTACCTCTAGGTTGGCAGGAGGAAGAACAAAAAGCAGCATGTGCTACATTTTCTTAAAACAAATCTTAAAACAATCATTGCCTTATCTTTATACTCTGCCGCTACACACAGGCAGGCAGCATGATGAGTTAAAGAAGGCTTTTTGAGAAAGACCTTGAGTCGGGAGTGTAAGAAAAGTGAGGAGAAGAAGTACTTTGAAAGATGCCAAGTGGTGCTTATAAGACTTTAGGCCATAATAATAATTTATGACATGATTACTGTGTGTCAGTGCACGTGTTATAATATGTCACATTTCATGTAGTTACTCAATCTCACCCTCTCACTGTCACACAGTTACGAATCAGAGAATCCATGCAGCAAAATGCTTATTACCAGAATTGTTACTTGCTGCTTTATTTCTTTATCTGAACAACAAAACCCACGATTCCCAAAAGCACACATATGCCATTTAAATTTAGTGTTTGTATATATAATTACATGACAAGGTAAAGAAGTGAAATAGGTCTATTTTCTGTCTGCTGTCTGCTGTTCTTTGTACACAAGTTACACAAGGTTCTGAAATAATTTCAATCTCCGCTGTTACACCGATCTCTCCCCCCTGAGTACTCAACTCTCATACTTCATCATACACTGAAGAAAGCATGACTGGAGAATCCTCTGCTTAAGCATTCTGTTTCTTTTAAGTGGAATGACTCTCCCAATGCAGCCACACCTGCTTAGTCTCTCCCCTCATTTTGGTGCAGTTTCAGCATTCCTTTCTTCAAGTGATACTTAGAGCAGTTTAAGCAAACACGTTCCTGTGTTTTCCACAATTTAAGTGAAAGTGAAAACAAAATCTAAGCTATTACATCAAATTGCACTTACTTGTCCTACATCACACTCTCATAAAATGCTTTATATAGTCTGACTGTACTCTTTGCATTCCTGGTATCCATAGGTTTGCCAAACTGTGGCTAGGCCTTTGCTGTCCTATCACAGGTGGTTGCTAATGTGTTGTTAGGTCATTGCAATAGTATCTCAGGTAGTTGCTATGGTGTTATTAGCCAAGTTATCACAAGTGGTTATCAGGAACACTAAACTAATACTGGGTACTCCCTTTGCTCTCAAAACAGTCTCAGCTCCTCATGACATGAGTTCCACAAGATGTTGGAAACATTCCTTTGAGACTCTATTCCATGTTGACGTGATTGCATCATTCAGTTCCTGCAGATCTTTCAGGAGCAATTTTATGCTGTCAACACGGTTCTATTGAATTCAGATTCGGTGACTGGGAATACCGCTAAAGAACACTGAACTCACTATCATGTTCAAGTTCAAAACCAGTTTCATATGACTTTTGCTTGACATGCTGCATTATATGACAGTGGTCATGAAGGGATGCACATGGTCAGCAACAATACCCAAATAGGCCGTGGCATTAAAGCAATGTTGAATGGATTTTAAAGGGCCCAAGGGTAGCAAGGAAACACTCCCTGCACCCCTGCATAACACCACCTCCATCAACTTCCACTGTTGACGCAGGGCACTTTGGGTCCATGGATTCATGCTGTTGGTGCCAAATTCTGACCCTACTATCTCTGTGTACCTCAGCAAAAATTAAGATCAATCAGGCTGAGCTATGTTTTGGCAAGCCTGTGTGTCTTCTGCTGTTGTAGCCCATACGCCGGTCGTATTGTGGATTGTGTGATGCTTTATTTGCTTAGAACAACTGTACAATTATCCGAGGGATTCTCTGAGTCAGCCTATCTGTCAGCTCTGGCCATTTTGCATTGACCTGTCTCATCAACAAGGTAATTTCTGCAGAGCTCCTGCTCACTGGATGTTTTTTCTTTCGCTTATTCATTCTGAATATACACCAGTTTTGTGTGAAAATCCCACACAGTCATAGAGATGCCATCTGGCACCAACAATCATGCCACAGTCAAAATCACTGAAATCAAATTTTCCCCTCTTTTTAATAGTCGATGTGGACATAACCTGAATATATGCATATTTTTTTCTTGCCACATGATTAAATAATTGCATGAATGAGTAGGTGTACAGGTGTTATCGATGATGTATCTAATCGGTTTTGTGGTTCTAACAAACAAAAAGTACATAAAAAACAACAAAAAAAACCTAGCAAAACAATAACAGTGCATTGACTTTACCAAGCCAAGTAAATCTCTTTTAGTAAGCAACTAAATGTATAGATTAGGCTCAATCTAATTTCTAATTTTTACTCCTACTCCTTGTAAGCTAAAACCTCAATGTGGATGACCTTGTAGCCGTAATACTTTGACCTACCCCTCTACCTCAACAATAATTGGGACATCTTAGCCTTGATGTGAATGTGCCAAATGGAGGCATAGGGCTATGTGGTAGGAGCAATGGGTGACATGGAATTGGATGTATTGTAACAGAGTAAACAACGCATTTGCAGTAAAGAACATGTTTGCATTATGTGCTGTTAATGTTGGTAAGTGATGACACTGTGACCTTCTAAAAAAAAACAAATAACCACACTGAGATCATTAGCAAGAAAACAACAAGACTAAACATGCACAGTGCAAAAGGTCAAACATTGCAACATGCAAGCAAGGCAGTAGGCCAATTGTTCAGCACCTGCATATTTCCTGGAAACTAGTCTAGTTAGTCCAATGCTTAACAAAAACTTTATCGTTAAAAGCAAGAATACAGGACAATCAGTTTATCAGTTTTCTCATGACTTTTTCTTGACTGATAAAGCTAGTACCTAAATGATGGGTTCTGTACAATGAAACATATCAAATATTTCAATAACATAACACAAGATTTAATAATCTCAGGAACTAACACAGACGTAACCTTGTGACTAATACCCCTGTGGACCACAATGCAGTAAAATGGTTTTCCTTTCTTCTACTGTGAGAAAAGAGAGATATATAAATTCCATGGAAACCACTAACTTGTATCCACAAGTCGCTGACAAGATGTTATCGTTTCAAGGTTTTTCTTTTGATGTGACCTTATCGCTTTTTGGGAAAATTTTATTGCGGCAAGTTGCCTTTGAGTTTGAAAGAACTGATAGAAACATTGTTGCTCTAAGGGAAGATTTGCTATTAAATCTCTTACCAAACACTGCCTCGCTGGCACTATTCTCATCTTTGAACAAATTTGTTCAGTGTTCTTGACTTTAAGCTATTTAGTTACTTCAGTTTCCATATTCTGAATGCTCGACTCTACCTCCATATGGTCGATTGTATGCAGTTAATTTGATGCTTGTAATTATGCCACATTTTGAAGCATCAGCTATTATTATTTGACCATGTGAGTATGTGGGTTCCCCACTGATGCAGTACTCTCGTCATGTACGCCTGCACGGCCGGAACAATGCTCAGAAAGACGATAAGCTTATGAATCATGTGCATCATGCAAGGCCTCTACTAACCGCCTCTTCTCTTTCTGAAACCTTGTTAATAGCATTTGATGTCTGGTCTATTAGAAAAGCCTCAAAGCTAGCAGCGTTGAAACCAGTGAAGTGGCATTTGAAAGGGAACAGTGGAGGGGTGGGAAACAATGTGGGTGATTCTGTGGTGTTTAGAAATACCATGGAGTTTTATATACGAGAAGCAAACAAGTAAAAACAAGGAAAAAACAAGGAAAAACAGCCTAAAAATTCAATGTGTAGGCAACAATTCCTAATTCCTGATTAAGACGAGTTTATATTCTTTTGGCAATTGAACTAAAAGTTGATCCTTGAATGACTCAGAGAAGTCTAGCAGCTTTGTAACTAACAGCAATCACTCATCATAAAAAGTAACATCATCACAGGGTCAGATCTGCCATCATCAGTCTAGTAAACATCCTCTTGAGAAGTCGGCAGCAAGTTTAAAGCTTTCTCATTGACACCGCTAGCCTTGTTAGTCGATTTCGTGTTCTATCTGGTGACCAAAATCATCCCTATGTCTTAAATGTAGTATAGGCCTTAATTTCATAAACAAAAGCTGAGAAAACCAGAAAGCAATGATATGCTAATCCACTTTGACATGTATTTGAGCCAAAACACTATGACATGCAATGTTCTACCAATTATCATTTTTATTAATATGAGCTCATTCTGAAAATAATGCACGCAGCAGCAACGCATAAGCAACTAATCCAGCAGTTAAAGAACAATGTTTCTTAACAATGCAACAATTTTAGGGAGCCCCCCTGCCCCCATTAAAGAATTCAAGCAATTTAGTGAAACCTTTTTGCATAAAAGTGAGTGCCAAAAACCACAACAGAAATCCTGTGACCTTGGATTCCTTGAATGGCACTGCATTGAAGCCCAGCGTGCTTCTGGGATGGATGCCACCACATCCAACACTCTAGAATACTTTACAATGCCATGTAAACAAAATTTGTTGCAACATCCACAAATGCAACTTAAAACTATAGTATGCCCAGTGGGAGCCATATGCCACTGGCTTCTCTGGAAAAAGGGATGTGATACCTTTCAGTAAACCTTTCAGATTGGTTCATAGAAATAATAGACATGGGTTCTCTGGACTGAATGATAAAAGAAAAAAAAAAGATAAACACATTAATGAGCAACATGTGTTTCGGATGATGTCTTTTTCAGGGATGTCACTCAACATAACTTTTATTTATCACAGCAAAATGCCTGCACCAGAGAGGGCGTTTGCTAGCGTAGTCCACCTGAGTTCCAGACCTGTCCCCCATTAAAATCCTAAACTGCATTATGGCATGCAGAATACAACAATTAATGCCCCAAAAAACAAAAAACAAAACAAAAAATGCCTTCAATACTGGGTGAAAAATTATGTCTTTAGTCTCCAAGCAATTGCTGTGTTGTACGAAGTGTTTTTAAAGGGAAACTTATATAATACAATACTTTTGGCAGTGTATTGCAGGCATTACATTTGGAATGAACATCTTTATTTACAAAACAATAAAAACAGCTTCATAAGATTAACACTTAATTTTCCTTCACAGTTTACAGCACAACAGGACCTGAAGACAAAGCCAAGAGAAACTCACATTAATAGTTTAATGGAATGTAACTAAAGACTTTGGTTGTTGGCGCAGAACTTAGGGGACTGAATGCCTTTCAGTCATAATGATCAGTTTGACAGGAACACTTTAAGCATTTTTTAGATTCTCAAGTCTGGAGCAACAACGTACTGCCACTCGGTGCCTCTGAGCGCTACTCACTCAGGTTTTGTCCTTACCATGTTAAATTTAAACCACTGAGGTCATAGCCTACTCTCGGTTACTTCACTTATAGGAAGTTGTTAGTAAAATAACAAACTGATGCCAAGCAGGATGAATGATGGTGAGTTAACTTTCACTAGCCAAGAAACAAAACACAAATGTTGCATCGATGACTGTAATAAGCTCCACCCTGTGTTAGGCATGACATGACCGTGGTATTGTGGTAATGTGGTTATTGGCCTAGCCTTAATACGATTATAATATTATGTGCCTAGCCCTAATGCTGTCGTACTATAAAACTATTTGTTTTATTCTTAAAATTCATTCTTTGGAGCGTTGTCTTTGAAGAAACACTTTGTTTCCCTAAAAAATCTTGCAATGAAAAACACTTTAAAGACCACGTTTTCAAATTGAGTCATGCAAGTAAGATGTTTTTCAAAGTTTAAAAACTTAAAACCATCTGAGGTTCAAAACCAATTAAAGGGGTTTCTGCATTTTTCAATCACTCAGATGTAAACAAATCCATCCACGTGAAAATGACTTTTGTTTACTTATTTCTGCCAAATGGACAAGATCGGTTCAGCTTGGCCTAGCATGCAAGACGGTCTTAGTTTGGGAAAAAAGACAGCCTTGTGTATCTTTCATAGTTTGTTTCATGATTTTTCCTCTCACCTGCTAGTTGGTGTTCTGCATACATATTTCCACTCGTGTAATTGTATACAGATAATGAGAACAAATTCTGTTTACCCTTGTGTTAAATGCGATCAAGATCCTTTTCTGACCACCTCCGACCGTGTTTGACTGATTCAATCCTAATTCATTCGTGGGTTCTGCCTTTTCATGCAATCATGTGAAATCCAAACATGACTGAAACACCAAAAACACATGCTAATACAAGGTGTAAACAGCCCCCATAAGCCTCATCTTCAAATGGCATGGAGCCTAGAGAAAGGAACAGCGTACATGCACAAAGGTAGCCTCACAGATCCAGATGTGATCTCATAAACATAATAAACATCTGGGGACAACTTGCTAAACTTTCTTGCAGGATTACACAAAATCCACCGCAAATAAGAGCTCCCACTAAACCCCCCAATTCTAATCCGTGCTCTTGTGTGTAATGTTTATTTTTACTGCATGTAGTGATCTCTGCACTGTAACACACATCTACAAGCCCAATTGCTGTTTTTGGAGGGACTTTTCAGCCACACTTACATGTGTTACTTCCACTAATGACAGGTGTTGTTAGTTTTGGGCAAGCGTATCATCTCCCGCTACCTTCAGCTCCATGTATGTAATGTAATGCCATATGAGTATATATACTATAGTATACTTATCCAGTTTTTTACTCACTCTAACAAATATACCCTGTTATTACCACTAGCAGTGAGCTAGCTGGCCAGCCATTGTGCAGTTCACTGAGTTCCGAATCGATTGCGGCTTCGCACAACGAGTGCAACAATTAGCCTAATGAAGTGCAGACACAGCAGGAAGTCACAATCAGTGCTCAAGTAACAGTTGCGGCCGTGAATATTCATGCACTGGTGGCGCGCGTGGATAATGCCCCATGCTACTGAATACCAATTGCCATGTTTTCCCACCAAACGGTGGACTAATCACACTCATTGCCATCATTATTTTTGGATCGCCTCTCTCAGGCACAATTTTGGATTGGCCACAAAGCACTCTTTGGAGTGAAGGCAGTATTAAACAAACAAGCATTTGCTTTTTTTCCACAGAGAAGAGCAACGACTTCTACTTTGCATCTATTGATGCCTCAATAGACCTAAGGTCTGGATCCCTGTCTAACCACATTAACTTTCTAGATGAGTCAGGGCTGATGACATCATTAACGCTTACAGTAAAAGGGCTGGTGAGGTTTGCAAATTAAGTGTGCCAATTTGCAAACCTTCGGTTGGGTTTGCTATACAGTGTACTCAACAGTTGCACATTGTGACCCTTTTTCACGTGAGTTGGAAGTCTTGCAAATATAACAGGCGAAGTACAGAGTCTGCAGTCTCACCTACTTAGAACGATAAGTAATCATGACGCAGGTTTGTGGCTTTCCCATTTCTCGACGCCCAATGTGCATCTTTCAGCCCCAGCCTGTCTGGGGCTTACTGTCGTCTCAGGCATCAGCACTTGGGGCACTGACGTGAAATCATCCATCATTTTACACAGAAAGATGCCTTTCATATGTCATTTCTACCAAAAGATAATTTGGTAATACTTTAGGCCTGGTTATTATCTCATCGTGACTTCAAATATGAAAGGCTAATTCCTGTTATTTTCCTCCTTATACTGAGCCTGCATAGCCATGTAGCTAAAATAAACACTCAGGCACAATTCTCAAACATAGAAAGCTGTAGTCATGTTCCTTTCATTACATTCACAGTGGAAGCAAATTCAACGACTAGTATATTCTAATTCAAGGTCAAAGCTTGTCAGTGTACTGACTTGCGTTCAGCCAGTGACAGTATGCAGTCCTTTAGTTCAACAGGTAATCTGATACTGATGCCTTCACAGAATGATTAAGAAATGTGAGTGAGAAAGTGATTCCAGTTTCAAGATGGCTGCTACTACTGTTTGTTGTTATGCAACATACTATGGCCCAGATTTATAAACAACTTTATGCCAGAAACCATTATCATTATGACCGAAACATATATTAAAGCAAAAAATCCTGAGAGCCAATCCTGGTTCTGGAGATCGACTGTCCGGAGGACTGTAGTTTAAACGACAATCTGCCACACCTGCTCCAGTAAATTAACCTCCTATAAAACCTCCTTAACCTCCTCTTAGGTACGAGGAGGACAGTATATTACATGCAGGTTGAAACTAAGCTCTGCAATAAAGGAAATTTCCAGGATGTGGGTTGGTGTCTATTGTTTTACAGTGCTCATTGTAATATTGTAGCTGAAGTGTGGCTGAAGTAGTAGTTTTTTTTTTCCTCCACCAAATCACCACACATACATTTTCTACTTTGCATATCACTGTTCTACAGTGAACCCTTCAGTAAGTACTTGAATTCAAAGCCTAACACTGGAATCCAGCACACTGTATGCTGAGTTTTTCAGCCTAGACCTAGTTGTAAAGAAAATATATGTAAACATGTTAGGTTCTTATATAGGGTGTTTACTGTTTTGCAGCACTTTACACACAGTATCTAAACAGTTTTATAATTGCAATTATTAACAATGATGTCTTATCCTTGGCATATGTGGCCTGGACCAAAATAATTTCTTGGGAAATAAACATCTTGACAGCTTGACTACATCTTTTGGGGTAAGTGGGCCAACCCATTATTTCAAACTTGCAATAAAACAGACATTGTAGAACCAAGAAGTGAGGAGTTGAGGGCATATCACTCTCCGAAAAGCTGTCTTGACTGTCAATGTATAAAATGTTACATTCATTAATTGTGTGTGTTCTATATATTGGTGGTTAAGACATATCAATATACAAAAAACACACTAATAATTGATATAAGAACTGTGAAAACCTAATGTCATTGGTTTCCATAAGACAAGAGGGGGTATAACAGTTATCCTTGTGGCAGTAACTTATTAACTGAGGCATGATATCAGATATCAACAGTTTAGCACGAGCACAAACAGTACCAGAGGTTTCCTGAATGGGCTTATTTATAACTTAATTAATCAATATTTATTCATTTCAACACTATTTTTAGGCAAAATCCAATGTCAGTGTCAATCTCTTGTAATGTGAGACTTAGAGGTGACACATGCCTCACCATGTTATCTTTTATTTGACAGCTTAAAGAAAGCAAAGGTTTGGTTTTAGCCACAGAGCAAAACAAACTGTAGATCCACTTCTCTGACATTGCAGGTCCTAAAGGTGGGGTTGACCAGGTAGCGTGAAACATCTTTGTGGGTTGCACTAAACAGCTCCAGGAAACAAAACATACCAAACAGTGATTCATCAGTCATACAGGATTTAATGTTGGAAAAGTCTGACCATGTCCATCAAGATCAGAGAAAGTTCTGAATATTGTAGTTTTGTCATCACAGCACATCTTTATGTACTGAAGGGGCTGACGGCTTTTTGATAGTTCCTCTGCCAGAGAAGCTCTTTTTTTATGGGGCTGCCAATCAAGCAGCCCAGCTGGGCCTCCATTACGCAACTTTTGCTGAGGATAACCATGATCAGATCGAGCCAGACAGAGAGCCTGAACAATCACTGACTCAACACTGCCATCTAATGGGTTTCGTTAGAAGTGAACAGATGGTTCATTCAAGACTAGCACACCACCCTTAGACAAAAGCTTCTAATGCAAATATGTTGAAAAAGTCTTTTTTTGCTAATTCCCTGATCACTGTTAAACTGAACAACTTCTTTTAACAGTACCTAAAACACACTGACTTAGATAACGTAAGAAAAGTGATATTAGTCTAAAGCTCATAATTAGTCTTAGACAAGAGCAAAGCATGGTTCCTGTGGGGTCCGGGACCCCCTACCTAACCTCTTGGACTTGCTGAATGTCTTAAAATCTAGTCTGCTGATGTTATGCTGTTGTTGTTTAGCTGTTTCACCCACAACTGGCAAGCTTCCAGAGATGCAGTATTGATCTGCCTCAGGGTGGTACTGTAGCAAATTGGTTCACCCAACTGGTCCTTCATAGCCTAGCAACTGTAACTATGCCTGGGATACCACTGAAAAACAATATTAGTAAATCTGTTTGACGGAAAGACTGAATTGTTATCCATTTCTCAAACGACAAAAGAAGCGGAGATGTGTAAGATCTTAGTGACTGTGTGGAGGAGCACATTACCGTAATAAAAAAAGAGCGTTTCCAGAAAAAGAACTGCTAAACCAAACATTGTTTTCACTGAAGCTTCAGCACTGCTATAGTGAGTGAGTTAGCAGCCAGCCAACACCAGCTTAATGATCCCAAAGGGCCCCCTAAATTTCACACATGGGACATGAGGTCTAAGGGCAAACATGAAAAAAGTTATCTTTAAGTTATAAACTGAAATAAATAGGTAACTAAAGTGAATATATTAACAGAATCATACAATTTTCTGATGACAAGGAGTGAATAGAGAGCCATATATATGAATAAAATTCTGAATAAATCTAGTATTTCTTCTCAAACCTCCAACTGATGGGTCTTATTGTTAAACTGGACAAGTTCTTTTAAATGTATATTGTAGGTGCTCTTAGTTCACAGTCAGCAGACAGATACGTAGTATGTAAGTTAAGTGAAGGTTAATGTAAAAGACTATTAGTCTTAGACAAGAAGTCTCAGGTCAAACATTGAACATATCATTTTAATGAACTGAAATATCTTAAATATCTTTATCTTTACAATCTTTATTAACATAGATAAGCTAATGTGACTAAACGTTTCTTCCATGCACTCAAACAAATCTTTAGTTAAGCTAACTTTCTTGTTGATGTCTCACTGTTAAAACTTGAGGTGTAGATTGTAGATGGACTTAGTTCACAGTTATTGGTGAACTAAGCATAAGCATCTTTAGGAGCTTCTTAAAACTAATACAATAAATCAATATTTCTCCTCATATGTTAACCTGATAAGGCTGGTATTCACTAGGGCTCCCTGTCAGAGACTGATTTGAGGTGTTCTGTTAAATGTAACCTTGAAGTTCATGTACTTTTTTTATTAATTAGTGGTCAGATAGATGAATAGATAGCTAGATAGATGAATAGATAGATAGATAGATAGATAGATAGATAGATATTTTGTATGTCTTAAGGATAAATCAAGAGCATGTTGTGAAATTTCTACATTTGTTATGGCAATGTCCGTATTTGTGGAAGAGTGTGTCCTCAACTAACCTTAAACGCTCATCCCTTAGCAACTGCAACTGCAACAAAACACAAGGGTAAACTGATATTACAATCTTTAAGAAACAAACCACCACTGTCATGATTAGCTTGTTTGGCTTGCATGCTCGAAGCAGACGCCTTAAATTCATTTGGTACAGGACCAGCTTAACTGCGTGAGTAGGAACTGGGTGCACGAACCGGTCCTGCAAAGCCAAAGCTCTTCATCAAGACCAGATGCTGGAGGCCAAAGCATAACTCAGAAAGGGCCAGTTACGGCTTGGACACAGTAAGCATTGCATGACAGCTTAGCTCTTTGCATAACTCCCACTATGAACTTCGGGAAAAACATTTATCCAAATGTACATGTGTGGGTCACATTCCTAATTCGAGACTCCTCAATCGATCTTAACAGTTGCAAAAGCCTAGATGATGTTTTACGGAGAGAAACGTAAAAGAAATGCTTCTTTAATGCCCTCATGTAAAGTTCTATTTGGACAAACGTGCAAACCTGATTTCTGTGACCGGCTGCTGAGTATCACTCTCGGTGGAGTTCCCATAGTTTTAAATGGCTTTTATTAGCCTCATCTCTTGGAACCTGCTGTGCCAAATCTAACTCTGCCACAGGAGTTCTTTGCCTTTAAAATCAAGTGTAGCATTTTGCTGGTGCCAGCTGGTTCAATTCATGAGAATAAATTGGCTCACTAGAGCAGGATTGTTTGAGCAGGACACCAAATGTCCAGTTCTGTAGTCCTTTAGAACTAGGATAAAAGGACACTTTGTTTGTGAAGAAGACTGTCAATCCTGGCCAACTCCTAATGCACTTAAACCAGGTACAGTGCGAGGATAGTGCTGGACGAGATACTCAGTACGCCAGTACTGGTGTCACACAACAATAATCTTTTATAAATTTGTGCATTTTATACGCACCAACCAAAACAGTACAGTTAACTGCAACATACGGGACTGTGCTAATTTCAGAGACCAAGCCCATTTAATGATGCAGACTCTGGGGTGGACAGTCCATTTCTGAGAACACCAGCATTTTCTATGTTAGCTTTGAACTTTTTAGCAGTGGACGGATGCACTAAAATAGTGTGGTTTTTTTTTTAATTCAAATTTAACCAAGAGTGAAGTTTTGATTTTCTCCTCTCTCAAAGATGAAAGCTTCAAGTACTGTTTATAATGCATCTTGGTCTTGTACCAGGTTTGATGCAGATGTTAGGAATCACATTCTCTCTGTAACATAATATTTTATGGAGAATTATATTACATCCATTTATCACTTCACTTTCAGTTGACCTTTCTCTTCCTTCTGCATATGGATTAGTTTGTATCCAGAAATATCTCCACAAAACAAGGCACTTAGCTTGCAGGTCTTATGAAGAGAAATTAAAGACAGGATGGCCTCAGACTTTTGTACAGTACTCTATTGTAAAACACTCAGGGGGTGTTCTGTACAGTACTCTATGTTAAAGCAGTGGGGGCTTTTGATCATTTACACAACATAATTAAAACAATACTATTTGTCCCTTTGGTATTTTAAAAGCAGAAAAAAAACCAAAGACATTCCTGTAACACAGAGTAACAGCATCCAATACAAGTGGTCTCATAAATTTGCATTAATAAAATGTAAACCATCAAACACTTTGTAAGCTTAATAAATTTAAAAAGGATGGAAAACATGATAAGACTAAGTGTTTGGAATTCAGAGCAAAAACTTGCCTCAGCCACTGAAGACTGAGATGAATGTCTGGTTTATAGGCTCTTACAAACTAAACTGACCACAAAAAAGACAAGGGCTTGCACTCTAAGGTGTTGCACAATAGGGAATGCACTGGAATAGCCGTGAGAAAGTAGAGAAAACTAACTGAACTAAGCTGAGCTCATTCTCCCAGCTGGGCTTAGAGTCTGGAGAACGCCCCAGTACACAGCTTAGACCCTCGTCCATTTTATAGGCTGACATAACATAGTAAATAGTGCCCTCTCGTAAAAAAAAGGTCTACTTGGCTGACATCACCAAAGTTCTAGACTGAGTATAGCTGAGTAATAACTGCCTCCAGACAAAAAAGGGCCTTCTGACCCAACTACAAGTTGTTCGTTTATTTTGGTAAAATGACCTGTGAAACACCACAAGTGGACATTCAACTAACCAAATCAGTGACTTTCCACAAGACAAGATAGATAAAAACCACTGGACTTCTCTGTATGTACACAAACAAATTACAATAAGTATAAGTACAGGGGGCAGAGCGAGAGCAAGGCCAAAGCAGCCCTTTTCTTATACATACAGAACAAGAGCTCTTCAACATTTGTACCAATTGCATCCAAGAAAATAAACGTTTGCCTTGCTTTCAGATGTACGTCCATCCAACAACGATGAAAGTTAAAGGCTTGGGTACTGATATGAAGGGGCTGAAAGGCCGTTTGCATTTCTTTATCCGTAGAAGATGACATTTATTATTTATAATAGTAATAATTAAAAAAAAGCCCCTAACTGTTCTACTTTCATATGAATGTGAGGGAGTGAGCCACTGTGTGCGTGATACTCATCACATGCTCGGCCCTCTGCACTGGCCACAGCCTTTGAATGAACACAAGCTGAACAATCAATGCATATTCAGTGGATTCTGAGTCAAGAAAGATTGATCATTCAAACACTTGCTGAGAACGAGACACGCAGAGTGTCAACGATTTTCTTTAACGACAGAAACAACACAAAAGCGCGTATTACCAGGCAGAGGTGTGTATTGATTATGCACTCCACTGTCCAGTCCTCAGTTATAAATTCGAGCTGTGCTAAAGACATTTCATTACAGTTTTTCCTCTCTTTATATATATTTAAAAAAAAAAAAAAAAAAAAAAAAAAAGAAGCCTGATCAGAGTTGAAGCTTGGATAATGCTCTTCACGGCACAGTCTTAAGTAGTTGGGGCTGGAAAAAAAGAAAACAACAAAAACAACTGGAAGTCGGGGGAAGGGAAGAAGCGGTCACCCCCTTCTGGCAGATATCAAATGTGGAATGCGTTATATGGGGAGGAGGTTCTTGACTTTGCCGAATCGCGGCTTTGTTGACGCACTTCATAACAAAGTGGTCCTTGAGTAAAAGTATGTGTTGGCGGGCCATCATGTCCTGTAGAAGAAGTTTAGCAGAGTTCAGAATACAGAAATGAGGGCAAAGACTCCGTAGAGCAGAGCACAGGGGTAGGCCACCAGGAGCTGCTGACCATCCATGGCTAGAGCGGAGATGAAGATCTTGGAAGCCGAGAAGCTGCACCAGCCGATGATGGCTGCAGTTAAGACGATACCCAACATGCCCCTGAAATACACAGAGGAACGCCCAATTAGCTGCGTTATTCTACATTCTGCATACTATGTTTTCTTGTGTCAGCATTTTTCAAAGGAAAGAAATGGATTGCGTTGAATGCACTTTCAATAGGATCAGCCAAAAAAAATCTAAATTTAAGAAGTTTCTGTTCCCTTCTCACTACGCTTATTCAGGAAATGAAGCTCCCACAGCTGGTGTCTAACTAGGTTTTGACAGACACAAGCTATTCTATAAGTTCTAACAAGAACTGCATCTGTTACATTAACAATCAAGTAAATTACTTACTCTGATAGTTCAACAAGTAAAAAATAGCTTTAAAGGCTAAAAAAGACAAAAAAAAAACAAAGAAAGCACTCCAACATACTACAATTGACCTAGAAAAGTAGAAGCCTAAATGCATTAAAAAACAGTTAGAGAGACCACTAAGAGAATTTAACATACACCATGCCAAGTAATAACTGCTGACTGAGAAGATGCATTTCTAAACAAAGCATTTACTTGTGTTTCATCAAGTTTCCCACCCAAAGCTAGATACCTGTACTGCGTTTAATTGAATACGAAGCTGTAGTTACTATTTAGCACTGCATTCATCAGTCACCACAGTGTGAGATCATATTTCATATTCATTCTCACTCTGTCTTGGAACACCACAGATAGCAGACTACACATTCCCTTCATCATGATGCTATGAGAATGATAACCTGAGCTTGTAATTATGCATACAAGCTAGTGAGCTTATAAAGTTCTTACTGTAAGGAGAAGAGGACGCCAAAGCTGGAGAGAAGGATCATGGGTAACAGGCAGTAGCCCAGCACACTGGCCACACAGCCGAAGGAGACGCCCGTCATGCTCATGAGATTGAGCAGGCAGTACATCCCCAGGCAGCCGATGGCACTGATCCCATACACATAGCCAAACTGGATCTTACCCGTCTACAACAAACAACATAAGCAGTCAGGAGCAGTCAGTCATGGACAGTCTTTTTCTGTAATGTTATAGAAATTGTCCCTTCACTGCCAGGACACAAAATCTTGAAACAGTATTTAGGGCTTTTCTTTTTTTTTTCTTTTCTTTGTTTTCTGTTAAATACACACTGGTTTACATTTACATTGTGATGAATTTCCATAATGAACAAACCAACAGAAGTGGTTCAAAATGACTTAAACTTAACCCTCCTAATACGTTACGGGTCAATTTGACCCATTTCCACTTGTCGTCTGAAATACTGGTTACCCACTCTGGAAAAAATATTAAATAGCTGTTAAATTATATTCACACCACATCATCTTTTTGAATCTTCTAAATATTTTAAATTAAATTTTATTATTTTGACTTTGCTTGGTTTAGAGTTCATGTCAACAGTGCGGGTTAATTTGACCCAAAACATTATGAATGTAGTTTTCTGTTAACATAATAGGAGGGTTAAGGACGTTTTTTCCCCCCATTTCACCTAAAAAGTTACCATTTAAAGATAAAGGTTTTGTTCAAACAGTGACTATATGCAAAGTTTGTAGAATTTCTTTAACATCCTGTAAATGTCATATTTTGCTGTGTTAAATTGAAAAGTACATTGTAAAATAAACAAGTATTTTCTAGTATATTCAGAGCAGATATACTACAGACGCACAATGATGCAAGCACTCACACGCACCCTTGAAGAGCAGGGGTAGGGTGGTTTTGCAATGCTGTACTACAGAGTTAACATTTGTTTTGCTGTGTTTAAGTGAAAATGCAACTTTTCATGTACAAACTCTAAAGCATAAAAAATAAAACACAAAATACAAAAAATATGAATCTAATTTGTAATCGTTATTTGTTCAGGTCACGTTATATTCCATCTGCTCAATATGTTACAATCAACAAAAAACAAACCATAAATATGCAGAAGTGTGTTCTCTGGAGAGGATGTATTCATCAACAAAACATGTATTTTCATACAGGCACTCTTTTGCATTTGACTATTTCTCAGTACTTCCTATATTAGTGCATCGTTAAGCTAGATCTAAGAACACTATACCTTTACAAGAAGAAGAGAGGTGGAAGAGATCATTTACATTTCAAAGACGACTTCAGTTCAGTACTACAAACAAACCAAAAACCTAACAACATCAAACTTTAATATAAAACTATAATAAATGTATTTTGTATTTTGTATGGTGTATAAAACCAAGGGAAGGCTCTACATTATTATCTGGACCAAAACTAGTTTGCTTTGTCCCAGTGAAGGCCTTCAATCTTTCAAACAGCTCCTTAATTAAAAATAAGACCTCAGTATTGAATAAACAGTAGTGCCACTTACAAGCAGTAGCGTGGCCCCAAAGGCCAGGCAGAACACCATTGGTCCAGCAAGATCTGTTTCATTCATTATACTGCCATCTGCTGCCTTCAGTGGGTGCAGCACCGTTAGAGTCTTCTGCCAGATGTGGTCAAAGTTGATTCCAAGCTCTGAAAGGCCAAAAAGGGAAATGATGCAATGTCCACATTGTGTCAAGCGCCAGTTAGAACTAGGTCATGCTGCAAATTCATACTGGTAAACAGTCTTTTTTTGTTGTTGTTTTTTTTAATGACATGACATGTTATGTTATGTTAAACAAAGGACAACAAAGAAAAAAAACATGTTTTCTAACGTTGATTTTTTTTAAAAATTCCCTAATTCATTCTAAGATTACACTAAAATTTTAAAACAAAGAAAAACATTCAATACATGACCTTAGACTACGCCACCTTCAAATCCAAAAAAGCCAGAGCTCCAAAAGCAAATTTGTTTTAGGTAGGTATCCAATTTGTTAAATTAATAAAAGTAAAGGTAGTGTTTTTAAAAACAATGAATGTTCAAGCTTAAGTGTGTATACAGGTCTCACAAGAGCACGTCCAGTTCTAGTACCAGCCTCAGACAGTTTATTACTCACAGAACACCTGCTATCCATATTAGGCACCAAGTTGGCAACAAGTATCTGGATTATGTTGGTTACTATTTGGTTTACCGTGTGAAAGCCCTTCTAAGCAACCGATTGCAAGTTGTCATGAGCATAAGAAAGGTTTTCAATGCACTCTTTAAAAACATTGAGAAACACAAAAACACAAAACTCCAGCTTGCTAGTCTTCAATTCCCTTCACTGTTCATCTTGAACTAACAAGATTGAAGCTTAGGACAAAACCTTCTGTCAATTGATTTTTTTAGTTTACTCTAAAGATTTACTCCAAATATTACTGCTGTAACCAGTACACTGATATTACTCATGTAATAGCAAGCAAGTGATGTGCTGACTTGTACTTGATTATTTAAAAACAAAAACAAAATAATTGGTCTGCTTGGACTTATATGGTGGAAAGATAAGAGAACAAGCCTTTCAAATCATTTTTCAGTCAATATTAGGCCATCTTTCTAACAACCTGTATACTAACAACCAGAGTTTTTTGTTGTTGTTTTTTTATGTACATCAATTAAACAAAAACAAATAAACAAATTCTCAAATGCTGCCTTCAGCTTTTTTTTTTTAATCTCTACGGAAGTTAATAATTTGGTGACACACGCACACGTTTGTCTTACTATATTAGTGAGGTCATTCATAGGTTTCTACTGATCTTTGTTTTACTATAACTAAATAATACTACACCTAAACCTAACCTAACTAACCCTATGTTCTGCTCTATTAGAATAAAAAAAAAATATTCAGATTGTCCTATACTAGTGAGGCCATGTGGTCCTGACAAATATACCTCTACAACACACACACACACACACACACACACACATGAATAAAAACGGTCTGAAATTACACCTTCAGTTTAGATAGGATCAGATACAAAGCGTGCTGCACTGCTCTGCTGAAAGGGACTGTTGACTCGTGACCCATTTTAAGCACAGTATCGAGGAACTGGGGCAGTCTGGTTTAACTAGGACTACCTACCTTAAAGGGTGCAGGGATACAGCCCTGAGTTCACACAGAATATGCCCGCTGGCTGAGCTTATAAGCTTCCGTGAAGCAATGAGTCATTTTTACAACTCAGGATTTTGTTGAAGGCAATGTGTTATGAATTTTACTTGCTTAAACCTTGCAAATATGACTGACTGATGGACCGCACTGTTTCAGAAGAGGTCTGCACTGGTTTCTGAAAGGTGGTTAGTGACAAATATAAAATAATTTAAAATCATCTGGAGGGAAGCAGAAAACAGATGTTGGACACCAGAACATTAACCTCATAGAAATGTAGAGCTATAGAATATGAGGCTTGGATGTGTATGAATATGTGGCGAGTATATACCTTATTAAAAAACAAGACACTCCCAGGGGAATGCACTTACCTGGAGCAGGTTACAGCACAACTGCCACAGATAAATTACTATGACAACTCACTACACCTAACTTACTCGAAGCTCAAGTGAAAAATTAATATATCTGTCCCCAATAAAATCCCCTTGGAATTACTACACAATGGCAGGGTTTCCACTAGATAAAGTACTATCACAACGCTTCCGTTTCAGAGAATTCTGAAAAGCCAAAAAAAACCAAAACCTTATCAAACTTATTTACAATTGTCTGATGTATTATGTAGCTAAAGTACTGACAAAGCCTCTATTTGGATACTACTCTACTCTAGAATATGTCCAAGCTTACTGTGCCAAATTTAACTGCCCTGGGACAATGGTACAGGCGCTGCACATTTTAAAAACCAGTGGTATTTAAAACAGCTCTGACTAATTTGCTGTCCTCATGTTTTGACACTGACAGTTGCATTGTCTGGAACACAAACTCTCTATATGCGAAACTAGCTTTGTGATGTCTAAACCAGGGCTATAATAAATGCATACACTTTAACCCATATTGCGAAATAACACCCTAGTCCTAGCTAGGTCTCCCCATCACACATAGCGCTAAGCTAGGAGGCTGTAGGTAATCACTGGAAACAGAGACATGTTTGAAAGAAAGCTAGGAGTCACTAAGAAGGGACAATTTTGCACTTTTATCTTTCTGCCGATGGCTGGCTGTAGCATCATTCGAGATCAAACTGGCATTCTCCTGGTGGTAGGGTCAAAGCTTTAAGATAATTCTTATCGTCACCATCTATGGAAGAGATGTTGGTTGCAATCTGATAAGCTACAGCGGCCTCAGGGTTTCTGCTGTAGTGTTAATGTCTGTCTCAGTTTCATTTTGCATTTTTATGTTTTTGGTTCTGTGATGACAAGGATTTACCTGCCTTTGCTTATAAGTACTCCATTTGTCTTTTTTCCGCCTTTTCCAAAACAAATGGTTAGTTGTGTTCTAGCAATTTGTACATTATGGGCTACTGTAGAAACATTGCAGCTCTACAACACAGCCTCCGCTGGTAGATGACTCACTTCTATGTAGATTTTAAAGGCTCAATCTAAGCCAAATAAAAAATGTGGTCTAAAACATCCTGCCTTTTAAAATCTGCCTTTTAAATTATTTCAGGCTTTAAAGGGTGACTTGTAACACAGCACAGACACCAGATATACTACTTTAAATTTTTAAAAAACCTTACGTAGTGCAGCTTTTGTGATTGCCAGTAGATACAGCCTCTCAGCTTTATCTTGCTTCCTTACAAAGCAAACAATGCACAAAGGACTACTTAAACTTCTGTATGGATGTTGCTGCTCCCACAAAGACTGCACAATGCTTTGCAAATAACAAGCACTGGTTTACCAGCAACGTCATGGACCTCCTCAACCAAAAGAAGAGGGCGTTTAGAGACAGAGACTGGACAGAGCTTAAGCCCGTACAGCGGGAGCTCAAGGTTCAACTTGGAGGCCAAGAAATCCTACAGAAAAAAGATTTAGAGAAAGCTGCAGGAAAACAGCATGAAGGAGGTGTGGACAGAGCAAACTTCAATTCACATCTGGTCACCTGAATCACAGACCTCACCAGAAGAGAGAGAGTCAGAGAGTCAGAGAGTGAGAGAGTGAGAGTGAGTGTGTGTGTGTGTGTGTGTGTGTGTGTGTGTACACGTACAGGAACCTAGAGGACTTTGTGGTGCAAATCCAATTATCTGCAGCTTAACATCACAAAAACAAAGGGGATACTAGTGGACTTCAGAAGGTCCATATGTTCTCTGCAGCAGGTCTCTATTGAGGGGCTCGATGTGGAGGTGGTCAGGACCTATAAATGTATACATCTGGATAACAGGCCGGACTGGTCAGCAAATACGGACACCCTCAACAGAATGGGACAGAGCAGGCTCTACTTGAGGAGGCTTGGGTTCTTTAGGGTCTGCCAATAACTCCTGAGACTCCTGTCCTCTTCTCTGCTGTAGTGATTTAGGGAGGCAGCATTAAGAAGAGGGATGCGGGTCGACAAGACAGGCTGGTGAGAAAAGCTGGTTCTGTGCTGGGAACAGAGCTGGCGTGTCTTACATCAGTGGCAGAGAGAAGGACCCTCAGTAAACTGCTGACCATCATGGACTATGTGGACCACCTCTGCACAGCACCATAATCAGGCAGAGGAGCTCATTCAGCAGCAAACTGCTGTCCCAGTCTTGCTCCATAGACAGATTCAGGAAGTTTTTGTCCTTCAAGCCATCAGACTGTTTGACTCAACGCAGCACAGTAAAAATAATCCTGTAACACCGGACCCCTATATCAGCAATCACACACTGTCATACAACGGACCTCTATCAGTTATTTACACACTGTTATACACTGGACCTCTATATCAGTCATCAAACACTGTTATACTCCAGACCCCTACATCAGCAATCAGACACTGTTATACTCCGGACCTCCATATCAGCTATCAGACACTGTCATACTCCGGACCTCTATCAGTTATTTACACACTGTTATACACTGGACCTCTATATCAGTTATTTACACACTGTTATACTCCAGACCCCTACATCAGCAATCAGACACTGTCATACTCCGGACCTCTATCAGTTATTTACACACTGTTATACACTGGACCTCTATATCAGTCATCAAACACTGTTATACTCCAGACCCCTACATCAGCAACCAGACACTGTTATACTCTGGACCTCTATATCAGTCATCAGACATTGTTACACTCCGGACCTCTGTATCAGTTATCAGACACTGTTATACTCCGGACCCCTATATCAGATTTATATGTAAAATATATATATATATATATATAGCATATTTGCACTACAGAAGTGGTTTACACTGTTTACACTGGATCAATAAAGTATACATCTCTCTATCTATCTCTCTAAACCCATCTCCCTTACCCTCCAACAGTGGTGGCTCATCCTCAAAGCTGCTGCTGTACATGGACTGTGAGGAGGCGGGTGTGAAGGCAGGCGTGGGCTGGTAGATCTGGCCTGTGTAAGGCTGCTGTGGCTGCATCATCCCTGGGGGTGCTGAGTAGCCCATGGGCTGTGAATAGTCATACTGACCATATGGCCTGTGTGTTGAACACACAAAGAGCCTATAAATGTTTCAGCATAACAGACATAATTCAACAGAACATGAAAGAGAAACAACTCTCTTAGGGCTGACGGTGCTTTGTAACATCAAACCCAACTGATCTGAAAACACTTTTAAATCAGCTCTTTTTAATTAAGACAATTCATCTATTATAAGCAACGATAAATCGATCGGTAAAAGTCAATGTCTGTGCTCCATGCCAATTGCTAACAATACATTTTAAGCAATATGTAAAATTTCAAAAAGTGGGCTTGAGAGTAATTCCAACAGCTTTGATCAACTTGGGATTTTTGTTTTATAACTAGCCATCATCAAATCAAAGCTATTTTCTTGAATGTAATATATTACAACTACTCACTCAACCACAATAATAAATAAACAATTAATATTACATTACATAATACTACAGAATACTATTTTAGAATGGATTTGCTACTGGACTGGATCAGATTCATTTTTTTTCTTTAGACCCAGCATTTTCTGCTGATACCAGTCTAATATAAATAACTTTGATTATTAAGAATTCAATCAGCGCAATATTTACTGCCAAGCAAGCCAAAGGATATAGTGGCAAGAAACCTTTCTTCTTAGTGCTCTATAGTGGCAAATATAAACATATGCTAAGCATTAAATTAAAGCAGACTCTACCCCAGTCTATCCAACACTGTTTTCTGTATGACTGAACAGAGGAAAGGGAAAGGAGAGACTTTGGTGTTGAATAAACATACTTGTTGTATGGGTCCTCCGTGTTGCTGTAGGCATATCCTGCTTGGCTTTGGTCATCTACACTATAGCTGGACTGGTAGAAGTCTGTGTTGAAGTTGTCAAACCCTGACATTGCGAGCTGCCTAGGAACGAAGAAAGAAAAATATGTTAGCTGTGCACATCATGCATGTGGCACAAAGTTTAGAGCAGGGCTTCCAAAAATAAGAGACTCAGTCCACTGATCACAACGATTTCGATTAATTGCTGCTGCCAAGAAGCTGTCTGAGCATCTAAGCTTAATCTTTTTAATTGGTAGCTATTTGTTTATGTTTCGCTACCAGAGCCCTGTCTAACAAAAACAAACTAAATAAATGCGCAATAGGGTCAACGGAACGGACGATTTAAACTCTTTACCTAGTTAAGAGAATAAGAAACCTGGGTATACGTGCCATGTTGAAACTCCAGTAAACGGGACTGGATTTACAGAGCGTCTAAAGTTAGTATACTAGATGTGTTAGCCAGGACATTAGCGTTAAACAAATGTGATAAACACAAAGCGTTAACGAATGTGATATACACAAAAACGGTCACACACGGCTGTATAAACCTCCGAACTGCAGGGTTAGCTAAAGCCTCTATCTGGTTGAACATAAACATTTTTTTCTTTTATTTCTACGTGTGTCTAACTGAGCAGGACCAGCTTTACTCGTCAGCTGCCAAATAAGAGTGCTAAGCTCAAGCAACCTGCAACAAAATGAGAATGCTGCGAGACAAAACCATGTTAAATATGTCTTGTGGTATGCCAGGTTTAAAGAGACTCAAGAATAAAAACGTGATAAAACTGGAACTAGTCACTGCTGCTGGGAAGACAGCGCTAACTTCCCATTGAGCAGGTAAACAGTCACTCCCAGTGCATTAGCCAGCCAGCTAATTCGCGAAGCAGTACACAAACGTTCACACAGACAAATGCAACCGTGTTAAAGACTTTCACAACACAACATGCCCTTATTCCTCAAAACAGTGCCCTGGGCGAACAGCCGTACCTGCGCTGGAGAGAACCGCCAACTCGGCTAACTACGTGTCAAGAAAGAAATAATTACAGCACTTCCGACTGAGACCGTTCACATGGACGGAACCCATGTGACGGAACCCAAACTCAGCGTTCGCCCTCTGTAGGTGGGAGTGTTTACTGCACTGCGCTTCAGTAGCACAAAGATCTGATCCAAGAAAAGAAGAAAAATCTAAATCTCGTGTGTGTTGCTACTTAAGAGGAACAATGACAAGTAAACTTTACAACCCTACACTAGTTAAAAAGTATCAGGTCAAGAAAGTCATTATAGAGAACCTAACACATTCAGCATTTTTAGCATGTCCAACAGTTGAGCTTGTTGGACCCTGTTGTTAATTTTTGTGTATCCCTCTGGTTTGGAGTGAAATATAAAAAAGCATGAATGAAAAAAGCAAGACAGCAAAGTGGTGCTAAATTAAAGGAACAGTATGGAATTACACACTATTTGGGAAGACTTAGTGAGGATAGTTGAGCATAGCTAAAAGTATAGTAGCAAAATTTCCATGTCAGTCATTCTGAATAATTGAATGTGAAAAAGTGCAATGCTGATTTCTTTACAATGGTAGTAAAACGAACCAGGTGTCACAATGTCTACATTGCCGCCTGTCCTCTGCTGATGCCCTGTCCTTGGTGCACTGGCTCCTCAGTGTACCCTTTTCCAGATGTGCTGTTTTAGCCCGCCCCAATGGGCAGACAAACAGCTTCTACAACGGTTCAACAGAACTCTTCACAGCTTACAGTGTAAAGTCCAGTGTCACTGTTGGCAGTGACAGTAGCTGTGGCGCTACTCCCAGTCACCTTGAGCTTTTTTTGCTCTGCAGCAACTCCATTGTTAGCCTTTGCAACCAGCTTCACTTGTTCTGTACCCAGGTCCAACATTTTGTTCCTGATGTTGAGCATGGCTCTGAGAGATCCAGCCAGAGAATGCATGCATCCTGTATAGGCTTGAGCCCCAACACAACTTAAGCCTGCTTCCTCCCTCCCATGTTGGCTTTACTGCCAGTGATCTACTTGAGTTGGAATGCTGTTGCTTTGCAGGTGTCACGCACCTGCCTAAAGCGTAACTGGAGGCCTGTAGTCAACAGGTCGTCATGTGGTTTTGGATAACAAGCACACCAGTGCTTTCCCCTCCAGAGCTGTAAACAGTTGATGGCCAACATCCAGCCAAGATGCCTGAACTGCCAGGCAACTACTTGCAGCTGTGAGGAGTACGGATCCCAGTCACCTTCACCATTGTAGTGGAGTAGGCATCTCTGGAACAGGCTCTGCTGCCAGGTCTCACTGTTTTCTTTGCTGTCTTCCTCAGCTAGGTTCCTCAATCTTGGCTGGTTAGACCGGTCAGGGAAGGGGCAGGCATAACGCTTAGTACCCCTTTCCTCCAGGTTATGTCTTCTTCATTGTCTGCCTTTGATCTTGTTGATGCACCACTCTTCTTCCATTTCTGCAACCATATCACATATTGACACCAAAGTAGCATCAGCATGGAAAAAGACAAATACTCTTATTTGATTAAGCACCAACCTGGACACAAAACACAGGGAAGGTGAGAGAACACGATATCATTTAATTACTCTAATAAACAACAAACAAAACCACACAGCCACAACAACAATGGCATTCAACTTTATAACCGGCACTGTGGTGCGTTCTGAAAGCCACTTTGCAAAGCTACACCAGTTAAGTTTCTCCTGGCAGCACAACCCTGTGCCGGACACCACAGTATGCTGTGTTTCTAATAGTAAACACAGGGATCTGTAAAAATAGATTTTTAATTGGGGACTACTTTGCTTCTAACTAATCTGACATTTTTTTTCACTGCCTCACAATAGACTGAGCTCTTTTCATATTCATACTAATAGAGCATCTCTGTTCACTGTGGGCTTGAGCCCAGATTTTCCATTAAGCTGCTTTGTGACAATGTCTGTCCTAAAAGGTGCCATAAAAATAAACCCTGACTTGACTTCACAGCACCCTGCATGTATCTCCATGATGAACACGTTTGAGAAATATTATTAGAGCAAAACCTCATTTCAAAACCATCACCAACCAATGACACAGATACCAGGCAGTGTATTCATAACCACTATGTGTAAAACTTTCTGTGATGCAACTGTTATAGGCATTAAATTCTTGGATGTCTGGTTCTTATCATCAACACTGTGAACAATCCTGATTTCTTTAGAACAACGCATTCTGTAGAGCAAAGCAAACCACTTTAAATGATTTTGTTTACCTCCATTTCATTATGTAGAAATGTTGAACTGTAACTAACTTCTACTTACTTCTGAACTCTGAACTACATTGCTAGCCACGTCCAACACAGGTACATCAACAGATATGATATAGACACTTCACACTTGATTTGTATATTTAAGCTTTCTTGTGAGTCTATAGATTAAGTATTTGCACAAATCATCTTGCAACAGAAGCACTTCCATCATACATGCCTACTGAAGGCTAAAATGCCTGTGCTCATAAATAGCTTGATGGAAAAATGTGTTAAGTAGGCCTGCGTAAATCATTCATCATCTATTCGTGCAAACAATGTGATGGCAGTTGCATAAAGGAAGCATGATGTTCTGGTGTCAAGAGGAACTAAAAATAGCATCCTGTTGGGAATCATTCTCATTATTTTGTGGACGTATTAATAAAGGCTGTCTTAGGAGGTCTCTGTTGCAGCATAAAACATGGAAGCAGAGTTGTGCATGCTTTTGCGGAAATGTCTGCTAATTTTTTTCCCTTTCATGGCATTGTTCCTCAACTTTACAGTGTACAGTTAACATATGTGAAAAGAGTTTATACAGCTGAATTGTGGCACAGAAATGCCAGCAGAGGAGATAGTTTCTGCTCAAAAGAATGCTATTTTATTTAGAACAAGGCAGAAAACCGTCACGAGAGGTCATCAAAGGCCAGATTTACCATCTCACATGGACCACACGCAGGCATAAACCACTAAACAAACAACAACAACAATACTACAGTGACAAGAGCAGTCCGTTTAGCAGGGTGAGGGGTAGTAGGGGGCTGGGCTACAGCTAGGGCTGCAGGCATTTATTGTTTTAGTAGTTAAAGTTATGTTTTTAGCGATTATTCAATTTAATCAAATAACAAGTATGTTAACTTGTTAAAGAGCAGCTCCATGGTCATCCTGTGCTCACATCTGAACATAAGCTGATAACTAAACAACTCCTACATGTTACAGCACGGAAGAGTGGTTGTAGAACAACTCCTGCCAGCCCAGCCAGTTGCAGAGCTCAGCCATGACCCTGGTCAGTGTGGAGCCTCTCTAGCACACTGAAAAAGTTCTTTACCAGTGGCTTGAACATATACACCTTGAGCCATTAGGTGAAACAATCCATAAACACAATAATATAACTGTTTCCGACTTCAGTGCAAACATCTACCATACACCACTACCGTCCTCCAAGCCATTTTTTGCGCTGTTGACACTGGTGAAGGAGCTGCTTGTGAGTGTTACACACTCTGCTGCTAAATTTCACACGCCAGTCTACTCACCTTCCAGCTGTGGTTCTTTCTGGTGGCTGTGACTGTTGCTCTCTTGTCTGTCACTGGCTCAGGCTCACAGCATTGGTGAGCATGGTCCTTTTTTTCCGCTTGACCAACACTATCCACACTGTGGTCATTTGCTGCCCCCTCCTCTGACTCTCCTGCCGTGTACCATTGTGTTACTTGCTTCAAAGCGCTCTGGTTTGGCTTCAGCGACAGCGGCTTAAAGACTAGTTGGTTTGCTAAGTCATACATGTTATCTCAGTTCCTCTGGCAGCAGTGTAGTCAAGAAGTACTCCATTTGTTAGTCAAGAAATATTCCATTTGGCATTTGTGTGTTTAATTGCTTCATGAAGGAAGCTTCCTGCTTTTTTACCCATGTAGCTGCAATATGAATGTCAACAGTGCAAGCCTTTACAAAATTTGAAAAAGCCCATAGATAATGCTATCAGCTTCCAGATCCATCACCCAATTGTTTTATTCTAGATGTGATAGGACATATAGAACAGTGAGGACCTTTTTTACCAGAAAGAAAGAAAACAGATAAAGCACATTTGGGAGGGAGGTGTGTAGAGATAACTGACAAGATCTAAAAGCCTGAATCAGGGCAAGAAGTTACTCAGTAGCCTATATGACAGCACAAAAGCACCAAAGGCAAAGCTGTAGGTGACGGCACAAAAGCACAGTGATGACAGCTATGGCGCAGGTTTTATTCAGATGAAGAAGAAAATGCATGACAAGGAACAATTAGAAGATAGGATAACAGTCTGCTCAGGAGGTATTGTTTGGAAGCAATAGCAAAGCAGCGTGATATGTGTATTTATTACCAACCAGCTTTGAGAACAGCACAGATAATCTAGCATGGATAAATCTGTAACAATGTCTCATGTAACTTTTATCTCATAGCTTTGCACCAGTGTACTCAATATATACCCAATGATGTGACACACCCTATATTTAAAATATGTGGTCACTTGACCATCACACCTAGGTTGCACATTCTATTTCAAAACAATGGGCATTAATATGGAGTTATGCCACCTTGAATACATATAACACAAGATTTTGGAGTATGACTGTGGGAATTTGTGCCCAGTCACTAAAAACAGCATTTGTCAAAAGCTTGTAACTGATAGTCAATTCATTCCAAAGGTGTGTAGTGTGGTTGAGGTCAGGGCCCTGTGCAGACCATATCTTTCTGAGCCTTGGTTTGTGCACAGTTATGCTTGAAAAGGAAAGGGCCTTCCCCAAACTGATGCCACAACTTGGAGGCCTATAATTGTGTAAAACGTCCTAACACCACTGTAGCTGGCACTTGGCATTGCACATAATGATTGCAGGCTCATATGCAACTGCTCGGCCATGATAACCCATTTCAGCAAGCTCCCACCAGGCAGTTCTTGTATTGATGTTGCTTCCAGGGGCAATTCAGAGTTCTCTAGTTAGTAATACGAATAAGAATGGGCGATTTTATGCACTGCTGTGGTGGCCCTGCTCTGTGTGTTTGTGCTGTCTACTGCTTCATGGCTGAGCTGTTGCTGCTTCTAGAGGCTTCCATTTCACAATAATACACTGCATACACTACCATGTTTAAAGTTACTGAGCACAGCTATGTGCTTGATTACATATACGTGGTAGCAATGGATATGGCTGAAACACTAGAACGTAATAATTAGGAGGAGTGTCCATAAGTTGCTTTTTATAATTGGTATAATGAGGTAGGTGTTTTTAATAAAATGGCCAGGGAATGTAAATGTACGTACCAAAAAGAAAAACAAAAGCTCCTGGATGGTGTCTATCAATGACAAGAAAATCAATTTGGCATATGGTTATGCATTCCTAATCAAAAAGGCCTTGACTAATCCATGCTCTCCAATGAACTCTCCTTCTAATCATATATTTTAAAAAGTTCCACAACACGGCTCCGTCTCTTCATCCGTTTTAATGAAAGGAAATTGAAAACTGTCAGAGGGAGCGCCACCCAAAATCTAGGTCAGTGCATTTGCTATGCAGGAATAATTACCTTCCGCGAAAGTGTTTGCTTTAATCTGCTGTTATTGCCTGACTATACGAGTGGATTACAGCAACCTCCTTTTTTTGCCATTATGCATGCGCACACACATATACACACACACACAAACAGCACCCAGTTCCATGGCCTGTCTGCATGCATCAGAGACCTGTGGAAGTAGGACATGTTTGTTTTCCCACACACTCATTTAGATGGAGGTTATAGAAAAGGCCTGGTCCTCAAAACCAAACAGGCATTATGAAAAATCAGCTAAGCTTTTCGCTTTTCGACTCCCTTATAAACATAGCACCATCCTCTCTCATATATATTTCACAGGTTTTTGATGTGAGGGGTTACAAGCAATAAATTAGTCATTAGATGCCATGGATTGAAAAAAGTTGGTCTGTTGTGTATGCGTGTGTGTAGCTGGTGAGTGCATCTTTTTCTCTGGCTAGAGAGAGAGAGTATCTATGTAGCACTTTGCGGGGACCAAATAATGTTTTTGTTGTTTGCAAATTTTTGTCTATTTTTTGTTTGAAAATCTAAAAGAGCAAGATGATTGTATTGACAGTGAGAAAGTGGAAATAGAAGGTAGGTGTTTCTAATAAAGTGGTCAGTGAATGGATGTAGAAGGTAAGTGTTTTTAACAAAGTGGCCAGTACAGTTTCTGATAAAGTGAGACATTAAAAGTTCTTCTGATCTTCTGATCTTTAAATCATCACCAGTTTTGAGCAGAAGCTATCCCCATGGCAATGTTATAGTTACCCTATGGCAGGTGGAGTACTGCCTCCAAAATAAACTCAAAAGGTACCCAAACAGCAAACTTTCCTTCTTTCTTTATTATTTTTTTTATACTTAAACTTAAGACCAAGGGTTGAGGTTAGACTCAAATTTATCCATATTTAACCGACTAGAGAGAAACACCAGCTTGCAAACTGGCAGACTGAAAACTAAGTTCTACATGCTATCCCATGCAAAATTGACTGGAGTGGTTTGCTATGTCACCGTGGCCAAACTGAGAGGACAACCATTGAAAAGAGCGTGCTCTAGAATGTTGGGGGGACTCCCATGAGTTATTGACAAAGTAGAATCAATACATTTCCCAGCAGCACCCCAATCTACAAAGTGTGATGGTTTTCTTCTGCTGTCCACCCTAAGAGTTAGTGGTCTGCAGACTCCTAAAACTCCTGGAGCATAGGACTTGCTTTCAGGCCCCTATCCTGTAGTGAACCTAGCAATTTAATGACAGCTCAGGGTATTTGGAATGGAAATGTCCAGTGTAAGGCAGCCTCTCTACACTGAGGATTGTTAAAGGTCTGCTACATAGCCTGGGTACAGCAGTTGATGGCAGAGCGCTCAAAGGGATAATTTTCCCAAACTGCAGTGGCTCAAGTGAGTGGTCTGCCAGTAATGAGGGAGATGTTATATGCCACCTTGGCCTTGTCAGAAGGAAACCTGGACAGAAAATTATCTTTTAGTCAACAACTACATATGGGCTTGCCCTTTTTGTCTCTGCAGCTGTTCAAAATAAGATGGCAGCTCAAAGAGGACTGGCTTGTGTCTACCATCTGATTGACTAGGCTAGTTCTAATTTACTTAGTCTTTGCTGGGTCCATATTGTTGACTCTGTTTTATGATAGGATGGTCATCTCATAGTGGTTTCAAGCTCGAGACACTGGGGTTGGAACGCAAGAGTTTATTAAGTGAATTATCGGTAAGTAGACTTATTTTGTGTTTTTTCTTTAGAATTACACTTTAAGACTTAAGACTTGGTTTAGAAACCAGTGGTACACCAGATGTTAGACTTAAAAAGACTTCTTTACCCAAGTTACCAGTGTTGGATTGCAGTTTGGCAAAAAATAAAATAAATAAAATAAGCACAGGATGCATCGAGATCTCTCCTTAAATAGAACTCCCACCGGTGGTGGCGGTTGTCAGTGATTGCCAGGTGGCCTCTCTCTGCCTTCCTCTGGTGGCAAGGACTGGTCTAGTAGTGCCTCTACCACTGGGTGGATGGCTGCTCCTGGTTTCCCAGTGGCAGCAAAATGACACTGCATTTGTCGTCCCCTGATAGAGTCAACAGTTAGATAGAGCCATGTTAACATGTGAGCACAGCATTACCCTGCTCCACAGTGTCTCCTGATGGTGAGAACTTAGCTGAGCTGTGCTAGTTCCTACAAACAACCTAGCTAATGAGCAGCAATAATTGACTGTGGTGAAGAAAACAAAGATTGAAAAAGCATCAAGGGCACTGCAGTCCACATCTACTTGTTTGCTGGTGAACGTCTTTACCATAGCGATGTCTAGCAGCTTCGTCTGCTAAATTGCCATTGACCTGTGTTTGTCTACATGTATATTAAAACTAGATATATTGATTGATTGATAAAACTGTTTAATGTTAGGGTTCTGTGGATTTATTAGTATGGATAAAAAACAGCTATTTACAAATCCCACAGGCCTATAGATTCATTAAATCCATTCATTATATTATTATTATTATATTATCAGTTATAATTTTAATATATGTATTACTCATTTTTTTTGGTAAAATCTACAAATGTCATTTGACCAGATGGATTCAAACTTTTGAATGAGACTGTAGTTTCAGGCTCTTGTTTTTCGCTCCTTAAGCGGTGTCGGTAACAAATTTCCATGTCACTTCCATGTCAGGCTCTTGTGCACATGTTTCTTTGTATACATGCTCCCTCGCTAACCTAAACAATTATTTCTCCTCTCATAGCAGATGCTGAGCGCAGGACCCGAGGGCCTCAGCACATCTTTCAGCATGTGAAAACCCCACACTGCAGAATATGGCGGTGCACCACAAGCCCCCAGCGGAGGGGTGCTGTTCAGAGCGGAGTGTGAGTGTGTGTGAAAGAGAGGGAGGAGTCATGAGGACAGAGCTCCACAGGGCCACAGCGGCAGCTAATGGAATCACAGCTGCAGTGGCAGGAGCCCTCAGCGCCTCTGCCTGCGACTCAATTATACATCCAACCATGCAGCTCTGAGGCTTCCTCCGGCCCTCCATACAAATAATTCATCTCTAACTTTTCTCTACTGGAAATATCCTGCCTGACAAAAAGCACAGACATTTTTTAGTGCTTTTTGAATTCTAAGACACCAGCATGCCGTTCCTAATAAAGTTCTAAATGTGGCGCCAGGAATAACTATGCTATTCTAGGACTGGAGGAAGCCTTGATGCTGCAAGTTTTTTTTTTCTTTTTCTCTTTAATTAATATTCTATAATACTTCTAAGATTGGTTCCTTTACTCACAGTGCATTTTATCTTATAGTAGTTACTAAATATACACCATATTGCCAAAAGCAAGTCTTCACACGCATGATGTGTGACTTTCTAAGGGAGTAGGAACAGAATTCTAATGATTGCTTTTGAGATAATTAAGCTGTGGCCACTACTAAGAAAGGCACAGTAACGAGATAATGTGATAATAGAGGGAAAGACATAATAAAGCCATATCTACAACTTAGTAAGACATGGGAACAAGATAATTAAGCCATGACCACGATTAAGCAGGGCATAGAAATTAGATAATTAAGTTGTGGCAACAAATTGGTCACATTAACAGGCGACAAAGCAGCAAGTGTCCAGTCATGTCCTATTGGAGTACACAATTTGTAGCTGCGATTTAGTGACCACTGGCAAGCGACACAGTGACAAGGTTAAAATGTTTTAAACTTTAAACACATAAACTATAATGTGGTGAAGTGACAATCTAACTGATAGGCTCAAACTAAATCTATAATAATAATAATAATAATAATAATAATAATAATAATAATAATAATATAACATGTATATAATAATATAACAGTGGTTCAAATTCAGTTAAAATCTAGACATATATAGTGCATAGTTTTACATTTTCTTGTTAGAAGCTTGACAGTGTACATGCCCACATGCATTCACAAGAGACAAACATGAGGCAGCATTATTAATTCCTTATTAATAAAGGAATCTACACTTTAAATTTTGGCCATTTATATTTAATTATTTTATTGTGTTAATTTTCATTCTGTTTTGTTGCTGACAACATAAGTGCTGTCTCGTGATGAGTATATCTCTGACTTTGTGACTTTAGCATTTTGTTTTACACCAAAATAATAAAAAAACAGAAACTCAGACCATATAATTATCACGTTCTGTTCTACTGGATTTACTATGAAGTTCCACTGCAGTTATTGAGTATGTATTTTTTGAATGTGATACTTTTAGTGTATATGAAGCTACTTTTACTTCTATTTTTTGTCAATATTTTACCCAAGTATCAATATGTTTACTTTAGTATTGCTTTAGTCTACTCTACCCACCTCTGCACAACAGACTGTTACTGGACAGCTTTACCTCCATCTTTGCTGCAACACCTTACACCATCGTATAGTTGCAATCAAGATGATTAAACCCATATTGCTAGTTAGGTTTATGCAATAAACCAATCTACAATAAACCAATCAAACAAGAATAATCAAATAGGTCAACACAACTAATATAACTTTTCCAAATTCAACACAAAATGCCATTCATAATGACGCCTGCAGTCTGAGAAATATTTAACCCGTTATGACAAACATCTTTAGTACTTAGTAGTGCAACATTTTGCTGCAAAGCACAACCAGACACTAGCTTCTGGTAAATCTTAGTCCATTCTGTATATATATTCTTGAGTTTGCATGTTGCAACCGCCTTCTTTAAATCCCACCAAGCTTCCCAATGTCCCAAACTTCGGCCTCCCCACAGAAGGCATGATGATTTCTCGTAAGATTTCCTGATTCTTGATTGAATTCACCTTGCCTCTCACACTCTGCAGGTTTCCAGTGCCAAAGAAAACAAAGCAGTTGCAAAACAGCCCCAGAGCATCACAGAGTCACCGCCATGCTTTACTGTAGGCTGGGTGTTCTTTTCAGTGTATCCCTCATTCTTTCTCCTCCAGACATACTGCTGATCCATGCGCCGCAAAAGTTCCAGTTTTGTTTTATTGCTCCACAAACTTTATCGCAGAACAAACTCCCCCAAAACCTTATATATATATATATATATATTTTTTTTTTTTTTTTTTATTTATTTATTTTTTTTTTTTTGGAGCATATCGGAGCTGACCTTCCTTGTGCCTTCGGGTCAGTAGAGAAACACCTCTCAGAGTTCGCACATTAAACCTTTACAGTGCAATGACAGCTTTGTGCCTGATGTTGGCAAATCTTGCTGCAGGTCTTTTGCAGTCACTCGAGGGTTTTTGACCACTTGCCTCCACAGGAACCTGGCGTCAGCCGGTGATAGCTTCCTCTTTTTGCCTCCTCCAGGTAGTGTAGCCAGTAGTCCTTTAACTTGCGAACTCTGCTTCCAAGTGTATAAATAGGAACCCTCAGCTACTTTTGCTCCAGCACACCTGAAGCAACAATGAAGCCTTTGACTGGTTGCACAGGATGTGCTTATGTGCAAATGTGTGCTCCTATAAGGGATTCTATTCACAGGGTTCTGAGAGTGCAATAGTCATTAAAATTGGCATTTTTTATTGAATTTGGTGAAAATCTTTTTTTATATTGGTTGTGTTGAGCTATTTATAGTGTAGTTTTTTTAAGCTGAAAAGTGTACATTTTGCTAATAAACCTAAATTTACATTGTTATTTTACATTGGTACATTGTTTGTACTTTAGGGAAACGTTTTGGCATGCCTAAGTCTCCTGATATAGCAAAAGTAAAAAAAAATAAAAATAAAATAGATGTTGGAAATTGCTTGTTTGTGGAAATGTGTACCTACTGTTGTGGTATGTAAGTGTTCTTACACTAAAGTCACATACACACACACACACACATATATATATATATATATATTTATATGTGTGTGTGTGTGTGTGTATGTGACTTTACTGTAAGAACACATACCACAACACTGTACATATGCAGTGTGCAGTCACATGGATTTACAAACAATCACAAGTTTTTCACATGTAATCTAATGTAATAACACATATTTAACATTAACATTCGAAGGGTGAGTAGGAATAAAAAGTCCTGTGTTGAGGAAAATAAATGGCACCAAAATCTTTTTGCACTGTATTGTGTTCTAACTGGCATTGGGGACAACTGCCCTATTATGCATATCACTGTTGTTCATTTTTGTATGAATAAGAGCAGACCAAGCCTTTCAGGCACCAGCACAGATTTGCTGCTAAGACGTTTTTCTTTGCAAAAACCAGTTAACCCACAGCACTGGTCAGAAAGGGTGAAAAAAGGATTGTGAAGAGCCAGTTTGGCAGCGACCGGAAATAAAACACTGCCTTTGTGAGAAGAAAACAAAAACAAGGCTGGCGCTGATAGCAGCAAATCCCTGCAGAGCTGGAATTGAACATGGCACCTCCCCATGCTACAGCCAGGCTGGTGCTTGGCAACGTCTCGTCTGCGCAACAAGCCTGAAGAATCAGGTTAACATTCATGTACATAGGAACAAATCCAGACCTACAAAGTAGGTTTTACTGTAACTGGAAGCTGTGTGTGCTGTCGAGAGACGATGACAATGATGGTCCCCACATGGAACTGTCATTCAGGAGACAGAAAGATCACAAACATTCAAGTTTTCTGAGATCAACTCTGCATCTCGATTCAGCCATATGGCCTATTTTCTCACATTATGTTATGTACGTACATTATGGTAGGTACAGGTCAGTCCTGGGATTTGAAGCTACAACCTTCCAGCCTACCTAGCATAATTTGGGCAAATCAGGGGATAAATACACTTATACAGTAATCAGTAGCCATATAATTATAGGGTGTGCCTAACCGTTTCCAACAGACAACAAATAGCTAATACTAACTGACACTATTACAAAGTACTTGACACAACAAATCTAATAATTTTCATTTTCTAGTTACAATGTAACACTTTTGTTCAGCAGGTTACAGTGTATGTACCATGACTGACCATTTGCAAAATTCTGAAAGGTCTAAAAGAGTTAAGAACTGGCAAAATGCAACTTGGAACTAAAAAAAGAACATCTAGAAACCATGTGTAATAAGAAGGTGGTTTGAGTGTTGGAAGCTGCCCCTTCAGATGAGGTAACACTAAAGCTAATGCTGGAGCTAGTCGGATGATCAGTATGTCTATGTTCGCCACTCAAGCAGGATACATGTTAAAAAGTAAATGAAGTCTAATTTACTGATCTAAAAGGAACTGACAAAAATATAAACACATAAACATACAGTTTAATATCAAGTCTTGCTACACAGTCTTGGGTCTGTAAATGGGAAACAATGTGGCTTGAGAACTGTTCCAGCCAATAAGTAATGGGGGGTGTGCTTGTGCAAAGGACAGGGGGAAGGAATAAATCTACATGCTGAAAAAGGAAAGCAGGCCACGAAACTGTAAGAGAAGATCTGTAGGACAAAGATTGAAAAAGAAATCTTAGATTAGGCAAGGGCAAAGTCGTCAACAATGCCCACAAAAATCTAAAAAAATCAAGATTGCTAGCCCAGTGCCATTTGCCTTGGCAATGCGTGAATAAGTCTCAGGGGTGGAGCTTCTGAAGGCAGGGTGTATTTGTTGAAATATCAAAAGTTGTTTACAGAATTGCTAACAGCACCAAATCACCAGCACAACACAGCACCAATTTTAGATTTAATTTATATTAGAGACGTTTAGATTTGAGTTGAGTTTTTGGTTTAGATTCAGTTGATTCAGCTTTACTTCTTTAATTGCTTTTACCTTTTTTAGATAATGCGTTGTGATTTCAGTCAACCAATACTTCCGATTAGAGAACCATTAGTAGAAAAGTAGAAAAAAATAATAAAATAAAAGCAAAATAAGCAAAACATATATTTCACAGTTTCTCAGTCCAGCTACACCTTCAGTAAGTGGTTCTAAGAGCTCAGTTCAGATTCTTGGGTGCTTTGCCATCTACTTGGCTCAGAAGATCCCTTCTCCAGGGAGCTGTTCCTGGATGACATTGAATTTGCAGCTTGGCTCTGATGTCTCAAACTGGTGTGGCATCTGATTCAGTTCCTCCTTCACTCACAGTCCCTTTCAGAAGTAAGTACAGATATCAATGGCAAACCGTATTAGAAATGTGGAAAACGAAGTCTTGTTGAGATGTTTTAAATGAGATATTATGTCACACATGAAATATGGGCTACAAGCGTTCTTGCAGAGTACGTTTTTTACTTTAGTATTTAGTAACTAGTAGTTTTGACATTCATGGATCAAAGTGAAGATCTATGACAAACTGCAGTGCTGCATGCAAACAGTGTGCTATATCATCTGAGTACTAAATGTACACTATATCTTGTTGATTTTACAGCAAGTCTTGCAAAATTGACTATGGTAGTATTTTATTTGAGACAGAATTTGCGTAGAATTCAGTATTCATATAGCAGCCGTATCTGCTCTCTGAGTCATGAGCTGGACTGTAGTGTGTGCGAGGCCTTTATGATGCAGTAAAGGTGAAGGGTCTTTGGAAATAAACTGACCTCATCTACATTATGTCTCTCATTTACAGTGTGATTCACATGCTGATCATTATAAAAAGGAACAAGAAGATGAAAAGCATGGTTTATCTGCCCCGTTGGATGTGTGTGATCAACAAAAAGAGACACAAATGTCCTATTTTTATCTTTTTCTTATTGGGCATTATCTTAAAATCATTAAACAATACTGTATCCTTCTGCCTAAAGAAAGAGACTACCTAGCGGAGAACCAGATGCTTATTAAAAATTTGTAAAATTTGGTCCACAAACAAGAAAAAACACATCTATGAAAATGTTCATTTCTGCTTCTACTCCTACAATTAAATATGGATAAAGATTATTTAAAAAAATCTATATGTTTTAATATGAAACTTTTAACAGACACATGCAAATGTATTTATGTTAGAAAACTAAAAAATGCTCAGGAAAAAATTGTGAAACATACCATTTTCATATAGTATTACAGGACTATATATATTACAGTATTACAGTGTATGTGTGCACTTAGATATAATTAAATAACGGGGAAACTCCAGGTCTACAGAAGTCAGGCAGTAATCAGATTTCTGCTGTGCAACCAGCTAACAAACTCAGTTTTTAAACAGTTTTTAGTCAAGATGGGACATAAATGTAACATAGAACTTCATGCTGGGACTTCTTTTTAAGTTCAACAGGTCACTTTGCCTGAAAATATGAACTATGAAATATGAAGATGATGTACACTCATGATGTAAGTTTGTGATATAAAGCATGTAGTTTCCAAAGCCACAGTCTGCTTTTGCGCTTTTGCACATGCAGAGATTAGTTAAAATTCAGCTACTTTTATTGGATTTCTTCGTCTAAGAAGTCGATATGTGCTGTTTACATGACTACTTAAATAATCAGATAACTGGTGACATCCAATAATGACTGAATTATTAAGGGCATAAAACACACTCAATGGAATATTTAGAACTTCCAGGGAGCCTAGCATTGTACTCATGAAATTGGTTCCACACATTGTAAACGAAAACGTGACTGATTGATGCCTTTGTCTCTTTTTAATTACATTGGTAGCCAACATAATAAGCATTTCAGTTCAGCTCAATTCCTAAACAAAGGGAGAGCTTGTTAGGCTGTATCTACCTAGTACAACAGAGAGAAATTCTACTAATTAGACGGTTTGCATGTCACCTACCCTCCTCTTCCTCAGCCATGCCTTTGTAATGAGTGCAGCATGTGGTTTTGCATTGTCTTGTTAAAAAAAAAGTCCCTGGAAAGAAATGCCTTCTTGAAGGCAGCATGTTGTTCTAAGACCTCACTGTACTTTTCTGCATTAATGTTGCCAGAAGTGTAAGTGGGGTGTAAATTACATTTACCAAGGGTACTGACACACTGACCCCAACCATTTACAGACCATGGTGTTTGGACTTGTTGCTGATAACAGTCTCCACTGTGTGATGGTCTTCCCAGAGTCACTTCTGGACAGGATTAACATAAGGCTTCTGTTTTGCACAGTAAAGTTTTAAGTGGCATTTTTTAATGTAATTCCATGTTGTAGTGCTTGCCAAAGTAATTCTTTCCCGATATGTTAATATCAGCTGTTGTTAAATGACAGTTCTTGATGCAGTACTATCTGAGGGATTGGAGATCACGAGGGTTCAGGTTAGGCATGCGCCCTTTACGCACTGAAATTTCTTCTGATTTCTCAAATCATTTACTGATATGATGCACTGTAAGGGAACAAATACGCAAATCTCTTCCAATTTTTTTCTACATCATTAAAAGCCTTTATTTGACCCCATCTTAACTTTGTTTGGAATGTGTTGCAGGTTTTAAAGGCGGAAATGGATGTATATGAACAAATCAAATGTTTATTGTTGAAATGATTTGGTTTCATACTGTCTGCAATGACATAAATGTTAAAGTAAGTGTATGAACAATGCATTTTTGGGGATTGTCCATACTGTCCTACCATTTACAGATTTGGGGTTGTACTAAATAAAAATGAATTAAAAAACTGCAAGCATGTATTTTTTAGTTTCCATGAATTATGATTTTTTTTTACCACTGAGTAAATGAATGATTTACTTTTTCAGTGATGTTTTATAATGGACGATGTTTTATATATATATATATATATATATATATATATATATATATATATATATATATATATATATATATGGTTTATTGAGATATATACGTTTATTAACCACTGTGGCTTTTTTCTTATTCTCTGTCCCCTCTCTGAGTATTCTTCTTTATTATTATTATTATTATTATTATTATTATTATTATTATTATTATTATTATTATTATTATTATTATTAGCGTATTATTATATGCGTAACACAATAATAAGAAGGCAATAATTTAACAGCATGTAATAAAGTGCTCTTGGTAAACAGCATGCAGTATTCTGCTCAGACTGAACCGTCCCACATTGCTGTGCTTCATATATGAGGTGGTCCTGTGATCTTTATTAGTCCTGCACTGCTCATAAATGATCACAGGCAATAGAGGGCTGTGCCTGCCCTTTTTCTCTCTTCTGCTCACTATTTCATTGTTCCAGCACCATCAAAGCATCTGATAATGTACCACCGGCCTATTTATATGGATAGACAGAGAAAGAGAAAGACAGAAAGCCTTTGTCAGCAAGGACAAGCTCTCAGATTTCTGTCTCTTGTCTGCTGCTGCCACTTACTTCAGCAGGGCAAGCCTAAGCTAGACCCCTTAATGTGCATCACTTTGTGTAGACAGTCCCTTGGGAGCCTTGTGCATGCATGTGTGTGTGTGCATGAGTTGTCATACAACATACAACACATGCAGGACAAAAACCTTCTGATCTTGTAGGAAACATGGACAAATTCAGAAATCAACCAACCAAGCAATCCTGACTTTTGCGAAAAGCTGCATTGCACTCTTTAAAACTGAAAGAGTAAAATGATTTAGGACGGAGTTTAGGAAATACAGGAGATACAGATACACCATTAAAACATACATGGGACATTTTATTATTATTACATAATATATAACATTAAACATAAAATCACATTTCTCATTATTTAGTGTGTCCACTCTTGCATTTATTACAGCGTCCATTCTTTCAAGGACACTCGCTCTCAGTTCAATCTGCAGGTTCAGTAAGTTTTGAGGTCTGAGCTCTGTCTGAATCTACTTGAAAAACCGTGTGCTTCTGGGAAATGAAATAAATGAAGGGGGGTTTCTGACTTTTGCACATTGCTTTATAAGGCTCCATGTCCACTGACACTGTAAAAAAACAAAGTCTCTTGTGTGTGTAGTATTTGTGTAGCCAGGCTAATGCAAATGCGACATGAATCATTGTGGTGGAACAAAACTTGAGCTGCACCAGTGCTCAAGTATTCCCAAATGACGTTTTATGCATGAGAAATGAAATCACCTTCTCTTTTTTAACATAGTGTTATCAGACATGACCATCATATTACATAACACACCTCAATTAAAAAAGCGCACGCATTCAGAGTACAGGGAGATATAGCTGGTTAAGAAAGAGAAGAGGAGCTGTTTCAAAACTCTTCTGATAAACTGCAAATGAAAATGTACATGTAAATTAGACTTTGATTCATCTGGCAGGGTGTTAAAATACAAAACAGCACCCATTATCACCTGTGACCCCTGTTTCCAATTCTGACTACTATAAATAAGTCAGGACGTTTCTGTACAAGGAAACATTTAACATCATGCCTTTAATTAAAATCTCAGTGACACATTTTCTAATCTATATGTATTTGCATGTATTCTTTGAGCACTTTATTAGGTACACCATATATCTAAACTAGTCGTCCCCTATAGGTGTCCTTTTCTACAATTACCATTGTCCATCGTTCCTACCTTATTTTTCCTCCTTGTGGAAGTGAAGTCAGAGACAGTAGCTCATCTGTTGCTGCACAGGTCATCCCCGACATCAGTAGCAGCACACGCTGACACACCATCAGCACATCAGTGTGACTGCAGTGTTCAGTACACTTGCTCTGCGGTGGGCCTGACCATTGAAAAACAGGGTAAACGGTGTGCAGAGAGACAAATGGACAGTAATTAGAACTAAATGAATATACTATATGGTGTATTTGAAAATGGCAGCAGCCCTTTACATTATGTCAACACTTCATGATGAATAGAGTAATAGAAATAGAACAAAACTATCGCATCTAATACAGCTAATGTAAAAATAATGTGTCCTTAAGAGATACAATAAATATGTAGCATTTCACAGATACAAAGTTTTGTCACAACAGCAGTTATATATAAATAAACACAGGAGTGCTACTTAAATAAATACCAAAACTAACATCCTGTGAAAAATGAAGGAAAAGGAGAGTGATGTTGGGCAATTATGTTGGGTAACAGCCATAGTCCAAATTGCTGTAAAGCAAATTATGCATTCATCTTGTATAAATAATAGATATACTGCATGAATATGTATATTTTAAGCTACATGGTCTAGAAGGAAGGGGAATTATTGATGTAATGATGGTACAGCATCATTGTTACATCACAACTACGATCATTTTAAGGTTCACAAAGTCTAATTCTCCTAACCTTTCTAGAGACCTCCATTGTTTTTGCTTATTCAAGCTAAATGTGAGTCAAAAGTGGAATTATGGCTAAAAACAAGAGTTTGATATGTTGTTTTCCTGTGTTATGCAGAATTCAGTAGCGAAACACTGTGTCCTTCAGCCTTATCAGTGTTGACAGGACATCAGTTTAATGGAGTTACATTTTTTAACTCTTTTAGCCAAAGAAAATGAGGTAAGGTATACTACGGAACCAACTTGTTAATTTTGATCTTATGATTTCTGCTACTGGAATAATCTGCTGTAATGATGATTTGAAGACAGTCTCATAGTTAGACAGCTGGAATAAGATAACAATCATGCTAGCAGTAATGCTAGATATCTGACTTTCTTCTACATTTACCAGCTAATAAAAAAGTTTTTCCTCCCACCTTTAAGATACACTACCAGAAGATATTTTTTTATCCTAAAACCAGAAATGTTCACTCTGAAGTTTACTTCAGGAGGCAGAAAGCTTCCTAAAGCTTCTTACACACTGCTACTCTACGCCCCATTACTATTTTGTCAGCATACACAGTCTCTGTAACATCGCAAACAAATCTGTTCACAACTCATTTATCTGTTTGACAAGGGCCAAACTAATCAAGCAAAAGTCGCAATAGAAATGCAAACTGTGTGAAGGCAATTTATATTAGTTAGTTACTCATTTACTGTTTATAAGAGATGACATATCAAAAACATAGATATAAATTCTGGAAAACTCTTTCTTAGTGTAAGATTGAGTGCATAATACCTCATGCCAATTTTGCGCACATGCTGAGCACTTGCCAAGTGGCAGGCAGTCCATTTGCCAAGGCTTTACTCTGCAGATTGGCGATATTCTTGCTGAGTGTGGGCTTATTCCTGAAAAAGAGCGTAGCTTGAGGCAATGTTCTTGTTTCTCAAGATAACAGTTGTTTATGTGCCCCTGAACCCACAAGGCCAGGGTCAACTGCACAAAGCAATGATAAGGTAAGGTCATGGAGGCCACACAAGCAATTCCCAACATACCTGGCAGAAACTGGAAGTAATACACCAAGCTTTTAGGACCACTCTTTCTTTTTATTTAGTTTCTGTCAATTCTGTATTTCCTGCCATTCTTCCCTGGTTTAAAAAAATGCAACATAGGCTGCATGTAAGAACATTTAACCAACGTCACATTTGTGTCATTTTAATCTTTTCTTAAAAACTACACTGAAGAATATAACATTAAAACATTACGATTTTATATTGAACATTATATTAATTGACTAACTAAAAAGTTTTTGTGTATATTTGCAGTCAGAAATAATTTTGTGTCGTTCACTAGGACTGCTTATGAAGTACCTTATCAGAATTTTGTGTCTTATTTTTGTTCAATATCATATTCAAGTCAGTACAAACAGAGAACATCACATCCACTACAGGGACATAAATATAGCATTTCATTATTTTTTAATACACAGTTTCTAATAATTTGCAGTAAATTGTTTTCATTTATTGTTTAATTTGAAAACATAAAAAGTGGCATAGCTTTTGTAAGTCATTTTTGCTTGGAAGATAATTAAACATGGAATTTGACCTGGGGAGCCCAAACATTTGAATATGACCAACGTTTGCATATAACAGAAAAAGTGTTCTTTGGAATGATGCCATAGAAGGACTGTGTTTAATTCCCTCAAAAACCTTTTCTGTCTGGATTAGCTCCTACTAGGGGTCCCTAGCCTGGTGTGAACTTTTAGTTATGGTGGGCCACAGACTGTTATGTGCCTTGGCAGACTTCTGAATGCCAGGAGCCTTGGGGTGCTTTGCGGGGACCTCTGACACACAGGAACACTGGTGGCTTACTGACTGCCAGTCTGTTTGGTCTGTCTCTGCCTACAAGGAACTTTGACTGCCAGTGCCATTGGGAACCTATATATATATATATATATATATATATATATATACACACACAAGTGACATAATGAATTAAATAAATGAAGAACTGTCATCTATTCTCAGGCCCCTCAAATTTTTATTTTGTTATTGACAGGATGACTGACGGTGTCAGCATTTACTTCTCTAACAATGAAGGACTAGCTTTGGTTTTGCACAATGGTTTGCTTTGGCTTGTAAAAACATAAGAAACAATCCTTATTCAAGAAGATAAATAGCTAAATATTAACTTTGTTTTCAAAAAATCCAGTGTAAACTATTGTTGTTCACATTGCAGGTCTTGTTAAGGTTTTTGTTTTGTTTTTTTTTGTCCCCAAGACCATGAGCAATATTTGAGAGAATCTTTTTTTAAAGTGAAAAGAATCTCTACATGTTAAAAATGTTCTATGTCAATTAAAGGGATTTTCTCTCTAGAAAGACAACATATCAACCAAGGTGTATTCAGAAACATTTATTTTAAGGTGTTACTACAAACAGGTGAGAGGCGAGACCTTGAGACTTTGACCTGCAAGCTTGACTGAGAACATTACATAGGTTTGTTGCTTGAAAATTGGGGTTGAAGAAACTCCAGTATAATTGGCTCTCCAAGGAAGCCTCCTGCTGACCAAAGTGCATGAGGTGTGGACATCTGACCCACAGAAAGTGGGATCGAGATATGGAAGTCCTCTTTTTCTGCAAAGGATGTTACTAGATACACCTGAAAACTGGAGCCATTTTCATTACCATGAACAGGAACCAACCAAAAATGACCAGGGATCTTCTTAAACATCTCAGAATTTAAGCTGCAATTAAACTGTGGCTGCATCTGACATAAACTAAAAGAGTTGACCACCCAGGTCAAGACAAAAACATTTTAGAGCACAATGAACTGAGCATGTAATGGTCCAATGTGGGAAGTTGTGAAAGAAGTTGGCGTGTGTTCAGGGGAAAAGGCCATTATTCCTACAATGGCCTTAATTTATTTAATTTGTAGTCAAAATAATAGTTTTTTTTACACATTTTGGCACTGTCCAATGAAAAACATATATTCATCTTTGTCAATTTTGAGTTTTCTATGACATTTTAAAATTCCATGATGAAAGGACCAATAAAATAGCTCTAAAATAGCTTGAAAAAAATTCTGGTTCCATTGACTTACATTAAAAGTATAGTATGTTTTTGGTCTCTCCTGTAAAGTTGCAATTTTGGAAATACTTGTTTTTAATTGGACAGCGACAATATTTAAAAGAAACTATGACAACTAGTTTTAATATTTAGTGTGTTCATTCTTTGCCTTTATTCCAGTTTCCAGTCTTGTATTTAGGTGACCTGCATTCAGTTCTTTTATGAAGGAATCTGCAGGGATATCTTTCCACACCTCCAATTTTCTGTCTAAGAAGTTGGTTGCATTTTTTTTGCTTCTCACAATCTGAATAATACCAAACATGTTCAATGTTGTTGAGGTGTAGTGTCTTTGTTTTTTTCCATTTTCTCGGTAAGGGCTTTTTGACAGCTACATATTATTTCAGACCCATAGTCCCTTTTGCCTCCTCACAGAGGATGGATGGACAGAAACACCTGTGGATGCTTGTGTGCTTGATTGTCTCTTCACTCTTAGGCTTTAAGTATTATTTATCTAATGGTGATAGTTTTGGTGGTCTGCCAGGTCTTGTATGGCTGTTGTTTGAAGTTTAGAAAACTCATGTTTTTCATTTATTTTCTGTTGCCTTCCCCTTTCCTTATGCAAGTGGATTATCTTGTATCTTATATGGATTCATCCTAATAAAATCATTTTGACTAGAAATGAAATAAATAAAAAGTAATCTCTGGATTTTGCACAAAAAAGAAATGATGCCCTTGAGAGCTGCACTTGCTGGTAGGTCGGGAACATGTGGCAGATCAATTAAAAACATCTGCAGAAAACGGCCAATTAAGTGGCAATCTTACACTGTTTGCAGACCACGAAAAGCAGAAGAAAGAAAGAGAACCCACCAACAGTGAACATCTACTTTGAGCTATTTAAAGAAAGCCAGGCAACCACTGCACTCCACAGCAGCAGAAAAGAGCAGCTCTTGAGAGGTAGAAGCATGCATGTATTCATGATTACAGCTCTGGCCTACTTACAAATGAATGCACAGAGGTTCCTGCTAACTCCACGCGCGCTCTCTCCCTCTCGGAGGAACGTGGTAGTTGGTGGAAGTGCAGAGGATGGAAGGAAAATGGAGTGTTGCTGTGCCTCAGACAAGGGTGGGTTATTTTAGCTCTATGAAGAGCTTTGGAAATGGGCTTGGTGCTTGGCGCTGTCCATGGTGCTGAACGGTTTTGAGCTCAGATGGGCATCTAATCGGCTGATTAAGCTTCTGCTGATGCTGCAGGGCAGGGCAGGGCAGGGCAAGGGCACTTTCCAGATCAGGGTATTGGCTTTACCCATTTGATACATTTGGTGTGGTGATAATTCCCAAATCTGGAATTCCAAATACGACATCTGTGCTCTCAGTAAGGACCAGTCCCATCCACACGCATACTCCTTTAAGATGATGTAATTCTTTATAAGCCATTATGCTACTCTCCCCTCCAAACCGCTGAGGCAACATCAGCTGAGGCGTTTTTTTTCCTCCCTCGCTCTCTCGCTTTTTTTCCAGGCACCACCCTGTTCGGGAAGGGACTCGGTGCGCAGTCTCGAGCTTTCCACCTCCGGGTGTGCGCCTCCACTCCTCTCTTTCCGAGAAAGAAAGGGGGAAAGGCTGGGAGTGATGGAAAGCTGGGAGTCGCTCGAATCGTTGGTTTCCGCAACTAGCGCGCCGTGCTGGACCATGCTGACCATCCGTGATAAGTGATAAGCGACAAGCGACCACTCTCTCTTCCAAGTTGGATCCGGACTATTTTCTGCCGCCGGATCGACGTTTTTGGGTTCGCCTGCCGTCAGAAGTTGGATACGCGTTAACTTCAGAAGTTGTTCGTGGACTTTTTCCTCCCCGGTGGACTTACAGAAGCTCTATAAGGGAAGAAGGTTTAAAGTAGAAGACGGAGTCTCTGCTCGTTTGTGATTTCTGTTTGGACAGCCGTCCATCTGCGCTCTGCTTTATTGATGTAAGGAAGCCTGTTCGTGTAATTCACTCGTCCGAACTCAGCACTCCAGAGCGCTTTGGTCAGCGGATGGTTCCCGGTACGCACCTGATATCTACCAGCTGATTTAGTGAAACCTCCCTAGAAGCACTGGAAGCGGCAGGGAAACTTTTCTTCTTTAAGTGCGGATAGGTGGCTCTTCCGAAGCCCCCATGACCGAAACCATGGCTTTGAGTGGGAACTGCAGGACTCAGCCCGCGGCCAAAGACCAGGGGTCCGTCCAGAACAGTTTCCCGGACGTGATCGAGCTCAACGTCGGGGGGCAGGTGTACTACACCCGCCACGCCACGCTCAGCAACAATGCCAGCTCGCTTCTGGGCAAACTGTTCTCACCCAAAAGCAACGCGTCCAACGACCTCGCCCGAGACCCCAAGGGCCGCTACTTTATCGACCGCGACGGCTTCCTCTTCAGGTACGTGCTGGACTACCTCAGGGACAAGCAGGTGGTCTTGCCCGACCACTTCCCCGAGAAGGGCCGCCTGAGGAAGGAGGCGGAGTACTTCCAGTTGCCCGACCTGGTCAAGCTGCTGACGCCCGAGGAGCCCAAGCCCAGCCCGGAGGAATGCCTGCACAGCGACTACGAGGACGGCTCGCAGGGCAGCGACCAGCGCGCGTGCCCTCCCCCCTCGCTCGTGCCCGCCGACAGGAGGAGCGGGTTCATTACGGTGGGCTACCGGGGCTCGTGCACCGCGGGCAGAGAGAGCCAGTCGGACGCCAGGTTCAGGCGCGTGCCCCGGATCATGATCTGCGGCAGGATCGCCCTGGCCAAGGAGGTGTTTGGCGAGACCCTGAACGAGAGCAGGGACCCGGACAGGACGCCCGAGCGCTACACGTCCCGCTTCTACCTGAAGTTCAAGCACCTGGAGCGCTCCTTCGACATGCTCTCCGAGTGTGGCTTCCAGATGGTGGCGTGCAACTCGTCCGTCACGGCCTCGTTAGTCAACCAACACACCGACGACAAGGTGTGGTCAAGTTACACGGAGTACGTCTTTTACCGTAAGTGGCTTCTTTAATTGTTTGTACACTTTCACTCCTATTAAGTGCTGCTTGGATTTGGGGGAACTGCATTCCCTCAGGTGACCACCAGAGGGGGAGCTTGGTTTGTAATGGGCCTCGTACCCATGGGGTCCGGAGCACAACACATGTTCAACTCCATTTTCTCCATTTTTACACAAAGTCTGACCGTGGAGGACAAAGTGTATGCAACATTTTTCAGACAATATTTCTGGCTCTACCAGATTTGGAAACACATGGCGCAGGGTGACAAATGGTCTCCTGGGTGCGCTATGATTTCATAGCAGCTGTGGGCCTACTCAGAGATAGATGTAGTTCAAGCACCATTAAACACCCATTTTACTACATAAGCAGAACCAAGTTATACTGTGGACAATACTTTTGAAAAAAACTACAAACATTTTGGGGCAGATACTTGAAGGCTACAACTGCTTTGAAGTTGTTTTTAAAATGTTCCCCTATCAGCTAATGCAAGGCTGATAGCTAACACTACTGGTATGAAGCCATTTGTCTCCATTAACTGTCTTTAAATATGATAACAATAAAGCAAATGGATTAAACCGAGGATACAAATGACTCCGATCAGGTGGACAAACTTAAAAAAAAAAATCGCCAAGGTAGCTATCTAACGAATGCTAACTTGGTTGTATTTACAGCTAGGCAAGTGCAAAGGATCGGTTGACACAACACGGATTCCCACTGCGTTTAGGTTGTATTTCATAGTCGTCCAAATAAAACATGTATCTCCATTTTTGTCAATTTTCATTTTTTCTATATCATCTGAACATGACAGCTGTGAAAGTTTCATGGTGTATGGACCAATAAAAATTCTCCAAAATCAGGAATAAAACTTCTTTACATGAACTTGCATTGAAAGTATAGAATGGCCTCTCCTGTAAAGTTACTGTTTTGGAGCTATATGTCTTTGTCTGGACATATGTCTAAACTGTTGAAGGAAAACATGATATTCATTAAATAAAATGAATGATTTCTCTCAAAATGCTGAGCCTGAGGGATATATATTGTGTAATACCTAGCACAACAAATACAAAACAGAATACCATGACTACAGATTAGTTGGCAAACTATTTTTCTTTTATATTGAAACTATAGAGAAATTGTCTCATGTTCGTATCCATTTCCTCTCTACACTAATGACCAAGTCCAAGCCTTGACTCTCACACAAGACACTTGAAAATTCTATGCATAAAGCTTTTAACTCTCTCCCTCCTCTCTCTCTCTCTCTCTCTCTCTCTCTGAGAGAAGCCTGCTGTCCACTCTTTATCTCAGTCCGCCATCTCGCTGAAGTGGCAAAGGATGATGGCTTTTTGTAATGGCTCTCATAATATTTTATGGCGCAACAAAGCACCACCCTCTAATGCGCTGCTTGGCCCCACCACGAGATAAAATGGAAGAAGCTCATAATGGGACCTATAGTGGGCCCATTAAAGAAATTACGGCTGTCATCCTCCAGAGGGTTTTCACGTTTCATGTGATGAGGCCTGTTCTATGAACATTTTAGTAGTTATTGCCTCACAAGCACATTATTCTAACATGTGCTATATAATTTGCAATTCTGGATGCTGGACCATGTCCAACGACTGGCTGTACCATACTTTTTTACACATATTTGATTATATTTGTGGTCTTGATTAATGTGTTGGAAACTTGTAATATCTTCACTTGACCATATTTCTTGTAAAATATCGTCTGCTTAATTAGGTTGTTGATGTTTGAAAGCTATGGAATCAGAATCGTTCACCGACGGAGTGATGGGAACTAGATGACTGAACAGTTTAGTGCTTCTAAAAGCTCCATCACACATATGTTTTACCCCACATGAAGTAATTACAAATATGCTGCTTCATGCCTAAGAGATTTGTATGATCATTTTATCAGTTTTGGCCTAAAACTTATTTTTTACAATGCATTTATGGTGGAGAGGCACATGTAGGACGCACACGGCTATGTGTAGGTTTACAGGTCATCTTGGATAGTTAATGGGTTAGTAAACATTGGGACCCCTAGTTCCTGTCACCACCATTTTGTAGAAAGTTGGTCAGCTTTTCTGCAATAAAACATTTAACATCGATTACATCCCCCATAGTGGAATTATCAAGCAATTTTCAGTGTGCAGTTCTCTTTTTAAAATCCTACTGCAGGTTACCTACATACATACCAAGAAGCTGCAATGACCTTCCACTTCCATAGGAAAGTAGTAGTGAGCATTTTGTGAATGGAGATATACTGTAATACTGAAACTCTCCCTGCCATGTCTTCTATTCATTATTTATAACGTATAAGCATTTCACTGAAGCTGTATTAATGTGGTGCACCACAGTATGTCTGTAACCTTGAACACAGTCTGTACGTATCAATAAAGAAGTTTTTCGGAGTTGCTGAAGTCGGTGTGCTGTGCCATCAGCTCTGCTGCCAGGGTGCCGCTTATGCTTTCGCCCCCTGGCAGGAGTGCACCAGTTGCTTTTTCAAGGCTTCGCTGCTCCGTTGCGGAGCCTGCCCAGGGTGCATTCCCTGGCAGGCAAATTTATTTACCAATTTGTCGCACGGTTAGAGTGACTGACAATCAATCACTGGCTGTGACAGGCCGAGGACTTGCCACCACGTCTGGCGCTGCTGCCCTTAGAGCGCGTCATTGGCTGTTTCCAAGGCATGATAACCTTTTCGCACCCTCTGGAAAACAATCCCACTCTCCCTCCTTCTTCCTGGCCTTGGTGTCAATATCAGCTCTATCTGGAGAAACAGGGAGACACTTTGAGACACTTTCAAAGATATCACACCGCCCACTAGTGCTGGCCGGTATATTACCTATTGATTTCTAGTTTTAGTGGCATTGATCAATTAAGAACTTACTTTACTCTCATTAGCTGGGTGCTACAGAGTGTTTGCAAAGAACAGTAAAAGTAAACTGTAAGTCTGCTTTTGGAAATGTTCTTTACAGCATGTTTAAGATACCTTCCTGTGTATTTTTAAAAGGCTTCAGCCAAAACAATCACTATGTCTATCGGAAACATGCTTACTCACTGCTACAATGATCCCAGAGTTTAGTCTCCAAAAGTGAGATTTCCCAGTTTAAAGACTAGGATGATGTTCACAACGTGGGCAAATGTAGGTGAACACACCTGTATGAGCTTGTTGGACATCCCTTTCCAAAGCCGTGGACGCATGGAGCCAGAGTCATCCAGCAGACAACCACACTCTTTGTCAAAAGTTTCAGTAGTGAAAAATTGAGCTGTTTTTGAGCAAAACTCAAAAATGCTAGCAAGTAAATGACTAGCCATCATGGTTTTCAACAGACACACATCAAATCTTTAGGTGCAATAAAAAATATGTGTCTTAATGTTACACACAGAGCTGGTCGGCCCTATACACTTTCGGAGCCTGCAAATTATGCATGGGCCCTACTTAGCCCGTGTGTTTAAAGCTGCTAAATGTTTATTACTTCAATTAGAGAACGAAGCGGGGCTGTTCATCTGGCCATGAAAAAAGAAAAAAAGAGTGTGAATTGCAGGAACAGCAATCAGGTAAACTTGAGTTGTCACCTCTCCAAATTTGATGTCAGTAAATAACAGTAAAGCTCAATAAGTAAATGTTAATGTGCTGGCTTCTGTGCATCTTTCTCTGGTCTGTCTGTCTCTGAACATGAGTTTCTGAACATCTGTACCTGAAAGCAGCCTCTGTGACCAGTCCAGACAATATATGGGAGGATTAAGGCTTTGATCAAAAAGTTTACTGAATCTCTAAACTAGCTGATGTGCTTGACTTAAATCTCTTAGTGGACTATTAAAGAGTCAGGACATCTTTTATGACTGACTATGTGTGGGTGAATTAGGCCTACATGTGCGTAGTAGCTTCTAAACATGCATTAAAAAAAGATAATGATGGTCTCATCTCTCAGGCAATGTTTAGTTACAACTCTGGCCTAACACAGAATGGAAAGTAATGCATTAACATTGACTTTTGATTAAAATACATTTAAAATGTTGGTTAGCTAGGCATACTGGACGGTATGGATGCACATAAAAGTGAGGTCTAGGCTGGCTGTGATTAGACACAATTTTTCAACTGTGGGACACATTTACTTGAAAAACAATGGGGTCTGATTGTTCAACAAGCATGTAGTCCTCACTTCCTGATCTAAAATACAGAGGTGTGTCTAAAGTAAGTAAAGTTTTTTTGTTTTTACACTGTTTAGCACTGACATCTCCCTTAATCTCCTATAAATGATCATTTGGTGCATTGGGTTCAACATAATCTTTGTAGATACCTATTTAAGTGCTTCTAAATATATTTTTTTGTGCCGCAATATTATCTTAGTATGCCTGACCATAGCAGCACCATTAAAGAGAAGAGGGCAGAACATGGCAGGGAGTGGGGAACGTGTGGTGTGACAGGGACAGGGTGGTTAAAAAAAGCCTGGACGGACAGCGTGGTGTGGTCCTGTTTAAACTAATTTGCCCAGTGAGGGGATGAGCCATGACAGCTCGGATGCTCCTCTTGTTAGGTGCAGCTGCTCCCCAGTTCAGTCCATCAGGGGACCTGCCACTGAATCCAGCATCTGCATTATTCACAACCACAGAGAGTGTGTGAGAGAGAGAGAAAGAGAGAAAGAGAGGGAAGAGAGGGAGAAATTACATTAAGTTCTGTGCTAACAGTGCTATATTACATTTAGTTGTGGAAATATGCTGGAAAATCTGGCTAGTTAGCCTATTAGCTTTGCAGGGTTATCTTCGTTTGTTTTAACTGACAGTGCGGTTCATTATTGAATGCTTGCGTAGTGGCACATCACTTATATACACAATGTGGGTGTACATGATGTTATGAGAGTAGATAATGCAGAATTAAAGCTTCAAAGCATGGTCAGATTGGTCAAAGACAGCGTCACATGGCCTAAAACCAGCTGGGCATAGAGAGAGATTTTGATCTATTAGGGAAATGACATTGTATTAACATAAAACGACCTGAAACCAAAGTAATATACATTTATAGTATTGTAAATGAAAACAGAATAATCTACTGGAAAACAGAATAATCTTCTCCACATAAAGAAACAGTGGGGCAGAAATCGTGAGTAACTAGAGCCAATTTTGGCTCAGCACAATAAGTGGTATCATTCTGTGAAAGATGGCCAATGAGAGAAATGCATAAATTCCTAAACACACAGATGTGAGGAGACGTGGCAGAGAAGCTTTACGACTTTGACAACCACATTTTCAGCTATATGTTAAAAGCACACATGTGGGAATGCGTCTGCCAGATGCTGGACCCATCAGGGACTCACTGAAAGTTTCTGTGTTGTATTAAGAATTGAATGACAGGTGATGCCAACTGAAGTGTAGAGTCTCTGCCGCTGGGAGTGGGAGCTGTTGATGTCAGTGCTTTAACAAATCAGCATTGAAGATAATGAAAAAGTTGCATTATACAGACCAGTCCACCTCAAACGTTCACTAATTTCAAAAACATTAATGATCCACAGTGGCATTATACAAGACTATAGCAATAAACCAGAAAACTGGATTCACATAAATACAACCAACACTGTAGCTGCCTTTACAAATCATGCGGCCACCCAACACAGCACAAACACAGCTTCTGCCCAGGGAAAACAACCAAATTTAAAAACCTGACTACTTTGTTACATAGGTTTTTATTGGTTTAACCTTTTTTATTAGGGTTGGCTAACCCTAACCCTAGAAAATGACATACTTTAAGGGTCTGCACTGAATCTGCTGGGCTCTCTTTGGCTGATGTTATCTTCCTGTTTGAATTTCAGTTCCACCTTAAATAGTGCAGCAATCACATGTGCCCACATGGCTATGGAGTGTGTCAGTCAGACCAGTGGAAATTACTGTGCTCTAAAAGCAAGCTCCTCGTAGATGACAGAAGTATTTGGTACGTTTTGCTGGCCTTGCTGAAGCGTCAGTCTAGACGTTTGCCTGCTTGGCCTATATGGATGCGCCAGCCCGGCTTGGATGTAACATTTATAGCTTGTCTGGGTGTTCTTGTGCTTATATGCATGAGCTTATTCATTAGCTCACAGTAAGTGGCCCAAAACACTACCGGCCCACCGGGAATTCTCCCAACTCTCCTGATTATCCACTTCAGCACTGGTCTGACTGCATAAAGCAACGTTAATCAAGCATGCTAGCTATGTAGCTAAGAGAGCTAAGACAACACAAACCAGTGAGCTATGATAGTGAAAAAGTAAACAAAGCTCAAATCCACTTCTCATCCGTTGAAATTTACTGCAGAGTCTTATTTGCAGTCTTTCTTGTAAAGATACTGCATACTGAGAGGTTTTGAGGCTGAAGCTGGAATATTTTTTTAATTGTCCATTCCACCTTAAATGCCGCAGCAGTTACTCTCTGGAATCTGTACAGGCTCCAGAATATTAAACTCTTCAGCATTTAAGGTGTAATAGATGATTATAATGGACAATAACATGAGCTTTGTGAGGTGTTGTGGTAGTAGTCTGGACTACATCTAATTTTCAATTCTAAATTTCTTTGTTCTCTTCTTTTCTACTGTTTATTAAAAAGGAACACAACACATTTACATAAATGTATCACTGTTCAAGATGCTTCAAGCTAAAGGTCTAACCTTGTGTTGACATTAGATGGTGACATGCTGTTAATGTCGCTTCAGGTTTGTCTCATATGGGCATGCTTGAGGCTGCTTTTGCTGTATGTTGCTTGTGACAAGAAAATAACATTTGTGTTATATATGCATTTTTGTGTTTCTGTGAAGTGCTGTATAAGTTTCTTTTCCATATTTTAAGCAATGCTACTGTGGGAATAAGAATGAAATGCCAGATGGAAATGCTCAGAAAGCAGTAGCCACTAAACTGTTTTGAAATGTATGTATGCAGCTTTTTGATAGATAAAGGTATGACAGGTAAAGTCTTGGCGGCTTAACTGCATCTAGGGTTAAATGACAACTCTTGAATCTTGAAAAAATGCCAAACCGCGTTAATATATTTTTCACCACCAGACGATTCCTTGCAAAGGGAATTCCACTGACTTTGTCCTTGATTTCTGCATAGTAAAATGGTTAAGATGGAAACAACGTCATTATGAGTGGCATGACATGAAATGCTCCATAATAGAGAAACTTACAGAGCCAGAATCGTACACAGTGATAGTGATAGGAACCAGACGTCTAATGAATTTAATAGGAAACGGTTATGAATATGCTGCTTGATGCCTTATTTTACAATGGTTTTTTAAACCATTTCTAATCCATTTATGGAGAGACACATGTAGGACCTCATAAGGCAAAGCAGTACCCAAAGAAACAGAATGACGTGTTTGTTCAGTGATAGTTGTAAGTAGTAAATTAAATGGCTACATTTGTGTTGTACACCTGGTGACCTCTGGTTTCTATCACCGCCACTGTAAAGAAATATAAGCTGGTTTAACTATAGCGACCTGTTTTACACTGTAAAAAAAAAGAAAGTTGAGTTTATTGAGTTTACAGAACAAGAATTGGTGATTTATGAGCAAAAGTGTATTCTTTTAAACCTCAAATAACGCTAATAACTAAAATATTAAGGCAGCACAGACATTTGCTTAGAGTATACATCGAAGCACTCCAAATGACTCAATGATTTAAATTATTGAATTGTGCAGAGCAATTGAAAAATCTTTGGATTTCCCATTTAACCATGTCTTTCCTTATCATTTCCTATAATGCTTTTGAAACTGGAATAAATGTACATCGTTTAAGGTTTATGGTAATACAATATCATTTACTTGATTAAAGATTTTATTACAAATACTGATGTAAACTGTACGTACTCAAGCACTACTTTTTAAATAGACTGCTTATACGAATGTGCAGTAAAGTGCCTATGCAGGTAGCCCTCCAATAACATGTCATTTTAATTAATATAATCAGTACAATTACAGAAACATATAACTAGTTTTCAGGTTTTACAGATACTTGTCACAAGGTGTCACAAGGAGCAATTCCACAGAACAATCATTTTGATTCCTTAAAGCTTGTCAGTAAATGGTTCTTTAAATGAATACTCTAGCAATTTAGAACCTTATCTATCTGCACCCTTTGTTGCAGTTCTTTACCAAGACAACTGAAGTTTTCCACTGTTCTTTTGCTGAGTATCACCCCAAAGAATCCCTTGATTCCTTTTTTCTCATGTGCTGGATCTTTCTCTATAGATTGGTCGAGACAGCCAATCTGTCATCACAGCTAAGCAAGCCATTTCCATCTGTTCCAGCACAGACTATTTTTTAATTGGACCGTTTTCTGCTTTTGAAAGTGGCTATATGTCTGAACTTGGCCTGGAAGAAAACCTATGGAAAGACAGCATGAAAGAGGAGGCATAGAAAAAGACAGATAGAGACAGCAAGAAGGATGCAAAAAAGACTGAGAGACAGGGGCCAAAAATACCGTGACGGAATGTCTTTAAAGGAAATAAATGGACAGAGTTAGTGCCCACAGAGGTGTCCTCTGAACAATGTTAAGACTATATCTCAAGGCACCTGAAGTGGAGTCTTTCATAAAGACAACTATTTTACTGCTATTGAAATGTCACTCCAGTAACATCATGGTGAATGATTTCCAGGATTCAAAGTCACACTCACTATTTTTCATGATTCTAATTTTGACATTTATTGTATATATTGATAACACATATAATACATAATCACTGTCAATCAAGAGCGCATAGATCAAATAGCAAAATCTAAACAGTACTTTTACTGCACTGTAAACATGTGAAATGTTCAGATGGCCTGCCACGTTGACAGTTGAAATTTAACATGAAATTACATAAACAGACTACTATAAGCATCTCCCAGCTGTGCTTGACTTGGTATATTTATAAGTATAAAGAGAACTTTGTTGAGACTTGATTCAGCTGTAAAGGTAGTTTTGGAGTTCTTTAGTCTCAAAGCTGCTTCTTGGTAAATGGAAATATTATACTTGTATATCGTTGTTGTCCAATGGAAAACAAGCTTCTCCGAAATTGCTACTTTACAGGAGAGACCAAAAACCTACTTTACTTTCAATGTAAATCAATGGAACCAGATTTTTTTCCAAGCTATTTTGGAGCACTTCTACTTGTCCATTCATGAAATGTACAATGTAAACAACCATTGGCGTGTTCAAATAATGTAATAAAACTAAAAATGACATGGAAATGGAAATACATGTTTTTCAGTGGACAGAGACAATATATACCTATATAGGTATCTTAACAATGCCGGCCATGACTGGAGATGCTTTTGGCGAGTGAAGGGATGAAATCTGATGCTGAACCTGCAACATTTCTTCTAATTGGTAAGTAAACAGCTTCTGATGCTAGAATTGACGAGGAGGGGTTGTACATTTCTTTGCTTCTCTCAACTTTCTGGAGATATGTAGCCCCTTATTGGTTTGGAATAGGAATTGTACAGCTTATAAACATTTAGGCTACCCTCTTTTAGTCATGTGCTTTCTCAAAGCTGTTTAGTTGAAAACGATGGGATCTATGAAAGCCAAAAACTGTTCTGAATGTGTGTGCATACTTAATTAGAAACAATTCAGTGCATCCAACAATAAAAGCAGCATGGTGCTTTGTGTATAGTTAGAAAGCACTGTTCAATACACAAAGCTGCAGTTCCATGATGCTCCAGTGCAATACAGACATGCATGTGTCCACACAGATTTGAGGACAGATATTCATTTATAATATTAATAGGTGAAGATTCAATTCAATCGTTTTACAGCAATTTTTTATAACGGCCTTTGTCACAGAGCTGCTCTCAAAAAATCTGGGTCAAAGCCTTAGATGAACAAGACGAGAGTGACAGTGGATTGCCAAACAGTGATACAACAAAGAGCAATGTTAATAAAGAATAAGATTTGACAGTTAATATTCAATAGTGACCATAGGAAAAAAAAATGACTCCAAAGTAGTATTTAGATACTGATGACTGATGACAACTGTAAGAGGCGTATCAGAGTAACGGATGAAAAATAGATGTATGAAAACTGCTATTAGAAGCATATCACAGTAAAATCCATGAACACTAATGACTTTTCCTAGAAGCATACTGTGATGATACATTAGCATGAATAAGATGACAAAGTCAAGAATGTTTTACTGACATTATATTAGATACGATTTAAGGGTTCATTTATTTCCCACTGTGCTGAAATTTGGTTAGTGATTTCAGTAACCCTACTTATCACTGCTGCCTGTGTTTATCGTGTTCTCATGTTCTGTCTGTGTGCTTCTGTTTATTTTGTCATTTTAGCTTCTCCCTTTCTCCACCCTTTTGTCACCTGTTCCTGGTTTTGGCTCCTCCCCTTCCCAGGTGTTCCCCGTCTGTTCTTAAATATTAGTACCCCTCTGTTTGCTCCTAGTGTTTGTTTGGCATCGTGAACGTATTTGTGAATATCTGCTGTAAGTAGCCCGCTTTTGTTTGTGTTCTCTGTGTATTCAGATTCAGATATTTTGCTCAGTATCTTTACCTTTAAGTGTTGTTATAGTTCTTAGTCTGAAAGTTTGTTGAGTATGGTCATTCCTACACTTTGGCTCCTGGAATTCAATAAAAAGATATGTATCTGCCTTACTTGTCTGCCCAGAATATTTTATTTTTTATGTTGCTATTACAGGTGCCACCAAATGCAATTTGCCAGGTCATGTTTGTGGCATGGTAATGTCTGTGTTATGTAGCAGGGTGGGCATCAATATTCCTGAGCCATATTCCATTGTAATTAAAACACAGGTCTCAGATCAGCAACTTCAGCAACTGGATTGTACCACCATCAGCGAGTGACGGATCAATGTTTCAACTAAATTGCAGATTTCTGACAGGAGCAGCAGGCATGATAATTAAAAACAAATCTCATTTTTAACAGATTAAGCATCCCCTGCTACTCACTCTATACACATTGTGACATCTTAGCAAAAACCTTTTGGATCTTTCAAACCTGATCCCCGCTGAAACCAGCAGGATTCCAGAGCAGAGTGCTTTTTGCTGTGTGACTGAAAACTCCTAATCTCTTTGATAAAGACTTGTGGTAAGCGCCCAGTGTTATTGTTATTGATTCACGACTGTGATGAAGCAGAATGCACCGCTTCTAAAGTGGGACTGCTTCCAAGAAAGAATGGTCTTGAAGCAGATATCACATAAATAGAAATCACATTGCTGCTGTGTGGTAAGTCATCCAAGCCCATGAAAAGCTTCCTCTTTTGGCATTGCTGTTGTAAGAGGAAACTGTGTGCATGTACAATTCATGTACTTTGCTTCAGGCCAAAATACCGCCATGTATACTTTTCAAAAAAGAATGGTCCCAAGAAGGTTTTTGGAGCAATGCTCACAAAAGAACTACTTTCGGTGTAATAAACAGCCATTCAGTGTGAGTTCTTGACATATTGTTCTGTAAAAACGTCTTAATTTGGAGCAGCAAATGTGTTTCTGACTGTAAAAACATTTTTTAAATAAATGGTAACTCTTCAGCATAGAGGGGCATTACAATGTCAGTGTGATGCATTGCTCATTATTACTTTATTAAGTAGAGCATTATACATTATAATCTTTTGCTCAATATGTTAGGTGTGAGTTATTATGAGCACACAGTATGTTAAATAGACTTCACCATGCATTGCATTTTTCTCATAGAAAAAGAAGAAAAACCTCGACTGATTTTGGGAAAAAGGTACCCCTGGAATGAGAGAAGACAAGACCAGTAGATTGTGGGGTTGACACTTGAGTACAACACCACTGTACAACACACTAAAGGAGCTGTAGAAGTGTTTTGTTTACTTTAATTACTGCTTAATAGCAAACTAATGAGCCAGTTAATTAGTGGTTATTGGCTTGTTAGGATAGTTACCTGCTCTTGGTTTGATAAGACTTAATAAGGGCCTACTATTGTACACCTAACATGATATGCTGAAAATACTGATGCTCAAATCACCATAGTTACTGCTGTAATAATGAATAATGAGCAGCCAGCTAATAATGAACTACTGGCTTAACTGAAATGTGTTATTAAACAACCAGCCAAATTAGAATGAATAAAAAACGTTAAAGGGAATTATAAAAATAAGCTATTTCTGGTGCTCTGCAACACTAGGAGTGTGTCTGCTGAAGGTGCTAAAACCAGGCCCAGGGCTCGCAGTGTGAAATGTAACCACTGGGCACCGACCTAGCGCAAACAGCCTTAGCACTGTAGCGGAGGGCCAGCGAGCTGTTACGAGAGCCAAGCCTCACAGCATAGCGGCAAAACTCTGTAGAAGGCCCTCAGTTTCCTAGTGAAATGTAGCCTCTGGGCATTGATCTAGCCAGAGCATGAGGGGCCTTGAGTAGGGCAGGCTGGCTGATAGCACCAAAGATAAGCTACGAGGTTAGTGCTGCCAGTGAGCTGTGATGGGGCCGAGTCTCACGGTGTAGCAGCAAAACGATTTCTGCTTTATACCCAAGTCACATGGATTTGCTCAATTTCATCACCAGCACACCACAAGTATTGATTATTCAAACCAAGTGTTGAATGACAAATACAAATAATAATCCTGGGCTTTCTTTAATTAGAGGTTTATAAATGGTTAAATAATTATAGTTAATTGAAGTTACTGTAATATTACTGTTTTCTTTCTTCTAAACACCTACTGCCCAGAAAAAATTGCTTTTTTTGCACAGAAGTGCAAAAGGCTTACTCCAAATAACCATATTTGATAATTTTTTTGTGGCCAGTTCTTCTGATTTTTATATATTTATTTTCTAAAACAGAATAAAATCATCACACCTTACCCTAAACAACATGAGCAAGCAACTTTGACTCCCATTATAATCAACAGAGCTGTCTGCATGAAAGTAGCCTAAAAACAATGGCATCAGTGTTTTTTAATGCATTGCATTGCACAGATGTTCCAAATCAACAGAAATACTATTAAACAAATGATGAGAAGAAACTAATAATTGTCATTTAGTTATTAGTACATTAGTACATAGTACATTAGTAAATGAGTTTTAGAATGAAATTGATAGTGCTGAAACTTCCAGTATGTCAAAGCGATGTTGCATTTTAAATGTGACATTTTAAAATGGATTTTTAATTTCCAGTTTGCGAGTGTCTGTGTAATAGGACAGTAGTTTGTTTACATTTTCATTTGATGTTATGTTTTCATTTCACGTTGGCTGGATATTGCTGTGTTGGCTGGCTCTGGCTGCTAACTCACTTGCCATAGAGGTGCTAATGCTAGTTTCATTGGCAACCAAATGTGCAGTTTAGCAGTTCTTCCTCTGGAAATGCTTTTTCTAGTTTGATAATGTGCTCTTCCACACATTAACTGAGATCTTACACATCTCCTCTTTGAGCACCGACTCAGTCTTTCCACCAGTCTCTGGTGGAATTTACAAATATATTCCACCATATTTCGGATTTACAAATATATGATGGTGTATTGTGAAGTTTTTCAGAGGTACAGCTGCTTGGCTATGAAGACCCAACTTAGTTTACTAGTTTACTACTGTGCCATCCTAAGGCAGACCAGTACTGCATAGCACAGCGATCTAGGTAGTTAACAATAACAAAGACAGAAGTTCACCGATTGTAGCGAAGCAACTGAACAACGATCTCTACCTGAATTTGTAGGGCAAATGCTATTTACACCAAGTACAAATAGAATCATGTAGGTAGCGTAATGTCTACACTTAGTGAAGTAGATTTATTTTGCGATTTGACGTAGTGTTCACAGTAAAATCATGCTATTTACACTTAGATAATTCTTACCATCCATCTACCTAGATCAATCCCCAGTCCTAAACATAAAGGGTGGTGTTATTATCCACTAAACTATATACTATACATGCTATATGCTATGGCATCATTCTGTTGTCCTAGATAATTGTTACTAGATTGATATGTTAATTTTTTTTACATAATACCTACATGGAACGAATGTAATCTTATTTTCTGCTTAATAAATAATCGTATTCTTTAATTATCATTTAAACACTGCTTCAATTTTGCTTTATACATGTATGCATGTATAATGTATAAGAAATACAGCAATAGTAAATATTATGGTGTGCTATATGTGATATAACATGATTTATCAGGCGGAGTGTGAATAGCCAGACTGTGTGGTTAATGCTATTTTCACTTAGTGTAAATAGACAGTGACAGTTTTCCCACAAAATGGTTTTGTGATGTGATATGGTTTTGCATTTGATTGCTCACTTGCTGTTAGGACATGACGTCAAAGAAATTATGTAGAAAGCTTTATTGTAGAATTTTTTTTTATTTATAAAGTTTTGCTATGGTGATGATAAGAACCAGACATAAACATAGACATAACTGTTAAAAACATTCTATATGCACGGCTTGGAATGGGTTTTATGGGTTCTGGTGAATATAATGGCTAATTTTGTGTTGTATATCATTGACTCCTGGTTCACAGCTCATTTTGGGTGAGTAAATATAAATACATGGTTATTTATTAAATACCATGACTTATATTTGACACATATGACACATTATTAAATATTTGTATGTATACAGTACTGTGCAAAAGTTTTAGGCCCTTGGGGACACAATATTTAAAAAGCCTTTTTTTTGCTCATCAAAACACTTCATTTTAATACAATAAACAGTGGTAATAGAACATATCGTCGCTGTCCAATGAAAGACATGTATCTCCATTTTTGTTGATTTCTTTTCTACATCAATTAAATGCATCAGCTGCCATTTATATTGTCGGAATATTTCATGATAAATGGACCAATAGAAATGCTTCAAAATAGGATGAAAAAATTCTGGTTCTGTTCACTTACAATGAAAGTAAAGTTTCCTTGTGGAAGCTAAGTATTATTTATAGTTCTCATCTAATACCTGGTTTAACTCTTCAGTACTTCATTAAGCTAAATCAAGATTGTTGGTGAAGGAGCTCAATAAATTCATACAGTGCCTGGGATGTCCCGGAGAAATCTGGAACTAAAGTTTGGTAATAAAACTGGTGCACAAGATATTATCTACGTCTTTCAATATAGTATATTTATGTTACTTTGTATTGTATATATGCTTACTTACATCTGTTCTGATGATCCCTGGTGGTCATACTGGTGAGAATACATTTGTTGCTGAGATAAAGGTTTTTAAACAATGAGCTTAGGTGCACAGAGTGTAGTAAAATGACTTTCTAGGAATGTAAACAAAAAATCATGAGAACATTTGATGGCTTTAAACTCACTTATAATTTCCACTGTTGTGTGTACACATGTTAACATAGTGTGTGGCATGGGACTAAATAAATATGAAAGTCTGTACAATCTTCAAAGCATATTTAAAAAAATTTCACACTTTCACACTTTGCTGGTCTCTGAGTATTTCTGTTTGTGAGTGAATAAACTAGGCAGACGTCAGTGCTGTGGCATCCTTGGCTCTCTAAGTCCAGTTTTATCTAGACATTTTGACACGTTGCCATTACTAAAGTGAATGTGACATGAAGGTCAAGTTCAAAAGGCCTATTAAAGTTCTGAAAGGAGAAGCCTCGCAATGGAACGTGAAATCTGCTCGTGTTAAAAACTCAGGCGGCGACTTCTCCTATTAGGCCGCTAGGACCAGCTCTTAATTGCATAAACGTTAGCATTGATCAGCATGCCTCCGAGGTAGAGGGATAATTGTGTGGCCTGCCTGTTCCACGCTCTTAGCTGAGGGTCTGTGGAGTTAATATGCGAGACGGTTAGCAAGCCTTGTGTGCCGTGGCAAACAGGGCCGACAATTATCAAAATCCATCACCCATGAATCTCATTTTAGTCAATTAAAGCTGAGTAAAGTTGCGGCCTGACATCGCAGTGCCAAGCTTCTCTTTAATCATTTGGCTCTTGTCTTGATGTGCACGGAATGTTAGCAGTTAGAGCAGCCTGTCCGACTCATGGACATGGGCCAGCATTCGAAATATTAGCATTGCTGTTTTAAATTGGACACACTGGATGATTTGATCTCAAACTTTGCTCCTCCACATAAATAACAGATGCGAAGAGGTTGAAGTAAAGAGATAGGCTAAATGCTGTTCTTTACAATGAAGGACTCCAGTTTTCTGCATTATTCAAGCTGTTTTATGTTCAGGCTTCTTCGCCTGCTCTGTTGTTCTCAATTTTCTCTCAGCCTTATTTCATACAGAGCACTGACTCGTCTCGTGTTTCCACCCCCATACCCATCCGGGCATGCGTCTGTTTCTCTTTGAACTGCTCCACAGAGCCAAATTGTTTTCTTTAGTTTGTGAATTCAGACGGAATGCTCACGGCTGCGCAGGCTGTGTTTGCTGCTCAAACATGGCTCTGGTTAATTCTCGTGCATGGCATGCAAAGGAGAACGGTTCTAAAAGAAGGTACTAAAGGAAGGTTTTAAATGAAGGTTCTAAATGAGGGTGCTAAATGAAGGTTCTAACTGAGGGTGCTAAATGAAGGTTCTAAAAGAAGGTTCTAAAAGAAGTTGCTAAATGAGGGTTCTAAATGAAGGTTCTAAATGAAGGTGCTAAATGAGGCTTCTAAATGAGGGTGCTAAATGAAGGTTCTAACTGAGGGTGCTAAATGAAGGTTCTAAAAGAAGGTTATAAAAGAAGTTGCTAAATGAGGGTTCTAAATGAGGGTGTTAAATGAAGGTTCTAAATGAAGGTGCTAAATGAGGCTTCTAAATGAGGGTGCTAAATGAAGGTTCTAAATAAAGGTTCTAAATGAGGGTGCTAAATGAAGGTTCTAAAAGAAGTTGCTAAATGAGGGTTCTAAATGAGGGCGCTAAATGAAGGTTCTAAATAAAGGTTCTAAATGAGGGCGCTAAATGAAGGTTCTAAAGGAGGGTGTTAAATGAAGGTTCTATATAAAGGTTCTAAATGAGGGTGCTAAATGAAGGTTCTAAATGAGGGTGCTAAATGAAGGTTCTAAAAGAAGTTGCTAAATGAGGGTTCTAAATGAGGGTGTTAAATGAAGGTTCTAAAGGAGGGTGTTAAATGAAGGTTCTAAATGAGGGTGCTAAATGAAGGTTCTAAATGATGGTGCTAAGTGAAGGTTATAAATGAAGGTTCTAAATGAGGGTGCTAAATGAAGGTTCTAAATGATGGTGCTAAGTGAAGGTTATAAATGAAAGTTCTGAATGAGGGTGCTAAATGAAGGTTCTAAATGATGGTGCTAAGTGAAGGTTCTAAATGATGGTTCTAAATGAGGGTGCTAAATTAAGGTTATAAATGATGGTGCTAAGTGAAGGTTATAAATGAAGGTTCTAAATGAGGGTGCTAAATGAAGGTTCTAAATGAGGGTGCTAAATTAAGGTTATAAATGATGGTGCTAAGTGAAGGTTCTAAATGAAGGTTCTAAATGAGGGTGCTAAATGAAGGTTCTAAATGATGGTTCTAAATGAGGGTGCTAACTAAATGAAGGTTCTAAATGAGAGTTCTAAATGAGGGTGTTAAATGAAGGTTCTAAATGAGGGTGCTAAATGAAGGTTCTAAATGATGGTTCTAAATGAGGGTGCTAACTAAATGAAGGTTCTAAATGAGGGTGTTAAATGAAGGTTCTAAATGAGGGTGCTAACTAAATGAAGGTTCTAAATGAGGGTGCTAACTAAATGAAGGTTCTAAATGAGGGTTCTAAATAAGGGTGTTAAATGAAGGTTCTAATTGAGGGTGCTAAATACATGTTCTAAAAGAAGGAAAAGAACTTGTTTCCACAACGTCTGTCTATGTTATCTTCTGAACTCACCACGTAGCTGCACTGTTTAGTTCTACAATTACAGACCGCAGTCCATCTGTTTTTCAAAATATGTTTTTCAGTGATCAAGACCCCCATGGGACCACCACAGAGCAAGTATGATTTGAGTGGTGGATCATTCTCAGCACTGCAGTGACACTGACATGGTGTGTTGTGCTGGTATGAGTGGATCAGACACAGCGGTTCTGTTGGAGTGTTTAAACACTGTGTCCACTCACTGTCCACTCTATTAGACACTCCTATCTTGCTGGCCCACCGTTTAGATGTAAAGTCAGAGATGATAGCTCATCTGCTGCTGCACAGTTTGTGTTGGTCATCCTCTAGTCCTTCATCAGTGGTCACAGGACTCTTCACACAGGACACTATTGGCTGGGTGTTGCTGGTTGGTGGACTATTCTCAGTCCAGCAGTGACACTGAGGTGTTTAAACACTCCAGCAGTCTGATCCACTTTTACCAGCACAACACACACTATGGTGGTCCTGTAGTTTTGGCCATTAAAGAACAGGGTGACGAAGAAACAAGTATGCAGATAAGCAGATGTACTACAGTCTGTAATCGTAGAACTAAAATGTGAAATTGATGAAATGTACAATGAGTGTAGAGACAATAAGGTGGTGCTAATGTTATGGCTAATCGGTGTACATGGTATGTTATTTCCTCTTAGCTGTTCTTTCCCTCAGCATGAAGGCAAGAAGCGCATGCATTGATTTTTTTTTCACCTGAGCCGTGTTCAGTCTGTGTTGAGGGAGTGAGTCTCCTGCTGCACATGTGCACTGCAGTGTTATTACAGTGTTACTGCAGAGTTTGAATGCAGTCATTTATGGTACTGCACATCATTTAGAGTACATTTCTGATAAAAACAGCCGTGCAGAGTTTTTCAAAGCAATCTACAGGATTATTTACAAATACAACATTACAAATGAGTTCCATGTTCTGCTTCTCATGATCCTAGTAATCCCGAACCTGGGCTGCTTGGTTCCTATAGTCTTCTGTAATGGTTCTGAGAACACCAGCAGCTTTTTGTTTCATTTGTAAATCTCAGTCATGGCTTCTTAAAAGCTACACATACTTTCAGATCCATCAGATCTGCTTGATTTACTCCTGTATTCCAAAAATGTATTTTTAAGTATTGTTTATTTGATAGTGACAGCTATGATGGTCTACCAACTCTTGCACAGTTGTTTGGAGTTCTGTTTTCTCTAGTAGTCATCGGTCATTACCTATTCATCTAACACTTGTGTCCGCTGACAGGCTGTTTCTTTATTCAACATTGTATAGTAATTGTAAAATCTCATCCTCCTCATGTTTCTCTTGTGGTTTTTCGATGCCACTATCACTCTGGGCTTGCTTATTATAGGGATTAGACCCAGATATTCTGTAAAGCTGCTTTGTAATAACATCTGTTATATTTTGAATTCCAGTTTTGAAAACTCCTGCTGTTGCTACTTACTTTTTATTTACCTCTCCTTTTCCTTATTTAAAAGGTCTCTGACCTCCGCACAATACTGTACATCAAGAACTTCAGGGATCACTTTTAGTAACTCCTAGGTAGGCCTGAAATCCCAGATAATAATCCTGACATCTTCAACCAACTTAGCATTGTTTTTGTTTTTGTGATATGTGGGGATAAAAGCTGTCAGAAATGGAGAATGCCAGCACAGTGAAGCGTTTAGAGCTTTCAGACCTCAGACAGGCAGTTTCCTTGTCCAATCATGAAATGAAACGGTGCAGCGCCCTCACCGGTCACTGAGTGAAGGTCACTAAAAGGAATCAGGTATGGGAAATAAAGTGGAAACCACTTCTTGAAGAGGCCTATTTTTGTTGCTTGTTCTCTCCAGTCAGATCCACTACTGATCAGAAGCTTTGGAACAAAATGCTTTTTGATCTTAGGTGCCTGAAATATTCTGGCCACAGTCAAAATATTATTACAAGTCATTTACATAAACACCAACCAGCCAACCTCAGTTTAACAGTGCCTGAATGTGGAGTGTAACAAGTCTGCAGTATTAGTTATCTTTAACATGAAAAAACAAATGTACACAATTAAACATCATTACCCCAATTAAAGTTGATCAGCCATGTTTGGAGTCTACAAGGCTAATGTAGCCAGTAATGGAATCTTACACTCCACCATTTACTACAGCTAAATTACCATCGTGTTGAGTTAAGTAATCTTAAATAAACCTATTTATGACACTATATGATATACAGTTACTGTAGAAATGGACAAAACCATAGCCGAAAGTTTAGGTGGTGATGACTCAAGATCTCTGTTACTGTTCTTTTCTCTGTTTTCTCATTTGGAGTAGAGAAAACTGGCAAAATTGTATTTCTGAAGTAACATTTTAAAGTCAACCTGAAGTCAAACTGACCTGATTTGTCAGTTAGTTGTTAGTTTGTGTTCCTTGTCAAACGAATCACAATTCATCGTACCACACCATTTAAAAGACCAGATTTTTTCTTTTCCTGTGATCTCCTTATAGAATACCTAGAATAAGGGAAACTCAGCAATTTTTACTTAATTCACACAATTCCTCACTTCCACTGATTGGCAGTTCCCCTCATGTAATTCTTCTGTTATGTTTCAAATATAATATGAATACACTCTTATTGAAAGACCCTCTTGCTTCAGTCTGCTGCTGATTCCACAGTTAAACATATGAACACCTATGCAGCGCTCAGGAACATGTCCACCATCGAGTTCAATCAGTACAGTTCAGTCATTTCCACTGAGAAAAATAACTTGCTCATCACATTGATTTATCAGTCTAGCTGGGCACTTAGTAGGTTTCTGCTGTAATGTAGATGGAGGTAAAGGAGACCAGGAAGCAGGTGCACGCTGGAGAGTTTATTAGTGTCCATGATGAAACTAAAACCAAAGAACAAACCAACAGTAAAAGAACACAGTGCAAACTACTGAGGATAAACACGCTAATCCTTGATAAAGAACAGGACAAACGCAAGGGGTATAAATATAGGTGAAAGACACACCAGGGGGTAATAGCAGGGCAGTGTAACAGATCAGACACAGACACAGGTAAGGGGCAAGGCAAAGAGGCGGAGCAAAGGAGAAGCAGGGAAACAAAAACAAAAGCAGAAGCACACGGCCAAAAATACGAGGGCAGGAAACAATGAGGGGATGCGGGGCAGACAAAAACAAGGGCATGGCAGGACAGGATGAGTTCTTCTTTAGAGTAGGCCTAACAAGTGTGTTTTCTATGGTTTAGAATAGCTAATAACATAGAGATTAAACTTTTAAACTCAGTATTACAAGAATATTTTCTTTCAAATGTAAAACGTAAATGTATTTTGAATGCTGCCTTTTCAAAATGTAACACGGACTGTAAGCAGATATTCATTTCTGTATTCTTGAGTATTCTGTTATGATTTTCAATTTGCATGGACTTTAAGAACAAAACACTCAGGACACCCATGTCCCCTCAAAAGATGGTGTTGAATGAACCTTTTTTTTTCGCTACCCTCTTAAACTTGAGTGCCACTTCTGAAGAGCTCATTCTAAAGCCCCTCTATGGGTTGCAGCCTAGAGGACACCTGGAGCCCCAGCTGATTGACAGCTCTGAAAGGTTACACACACTCTTTGATTTACTGTGAGGTTGGATGATGCTGGAGACTCCCAGGGGAAGCTGTCCCCGTGGTGCCTGGCCTTATCTGTCTACCTATCTTCACATCGGCGGGGTGGCAAAAAAAGCAAGGGCTAGTGGTCTCAAAATCCATTCGCCACTTAATAGGACCTAAAAGACTATCCTCCGTGAGCTAACGCTCGATTTCTTGCCTCCTGCCACACGGATTTCCTGCCGACCTTCCCAAGGTGAGAAAAGTGGCTCTCGATTGACGCCGGCAGACAGAGGTAGTGATTGATGGAGAATGATTTGGTTTGTCGTCTTACCGCTGCACTGCTTCTCTGTGGACTGTGTTGGAGGTTGATCAGGTCGCCCTCAAGCGTGCGTGGTACAGCTTCTAACAGCTGCATGAATTTAGGTCCAGGGTAATGAGCTTTTGCAAGCGGTGGACTGCTAATTCAAACAAATGCATTGTGTTTGTGTTGCCGTTTAGACATGACAACTGAATATGTCTCTATTAGACAGAAAGATATCAGCAGAGGGGTAACTGATATCTGCTGAAACTGAGAAATCAACAGTGTTTGTTTGAAAAGCATATGCTTACTTTGGATTTGGTGCCAGCAACATGTTTCAAAAAGTTGGGACAGGCCAAAAAAAAACAACAACAAAAAAAAAACAGCTAGTAGAATATCTCATTAGGGTAAACAACATGATTAAAGTACATATGATCGAGCGTCTTTCAGAAGTTAAGATGGGGAGGCGTGAAAGACTTCTTGGGAAAATTCAAGAATAAAGTTTCTTTGACCCAGAGTTCATTTAACATAGATGGAGGTAAAGTGTAAAAGGATACTGTTTTCCGATTATTCAAAATCAGAACTATTTTTTCAGAGATCATGGACGCTGCATCCTCTGGGCTAAAGAAGAGAAGAAACATCTGGCTTCATATCAGCACACAGTTCAGATTCCAGCATTACTGAACATGGCATGTTGTCTTTGGATTGAGTTTAGAACTATTTGCCCCTTGTGTTTGCATACAGCAGAATTTGACCTCCGCATTTAACCGTCCATGCAGTGAAACACACTGCTAAACAGTAAGCACACTTACCTGGAGGAGTGGGCAGCCCTGTCCTCAGCACCCAGGGAGCAGTTGGGGGTTAGGTGCCTTGCTCAAGGGCACTTCAGTTGTGTTCTGTTGGTCTGACAATTAAATATATGGTTTAAATCATTTGCACATCTCTAAATTCTGTTTAACATTTTGCACATATTTGCACAACTCTTTTGAAAACTGGGAACAAAAGCCGATAAGTGCAATTGCAATCACTGTATTCATGGGTTTTTATCTAGTTTTAGACATTTATGGCCCAAACTGAAGCCCCAGCTGGAAATCAGACTAGCATCAGCAAGGGTCCACACGTCCTGTAAAATTTCTGGACGCTCAGTCAGTGGCTTTCTGTTGGCCTTTTACTAAATTCAGTTGGCAGATACTAATGTTCATGATGTCAGTAGAGCTGCAGAGCCTAATCTTCTCGCGTTGTTAGTGCCTAAAAATGTCACCAGCAGTGCACCTTTCCCAACCAATTACCCCTCAACCTATTCTCTACAAATAGAACAAGCTGTTTAAACACCTTAAAATCCACCAACATATAAAATTGCAGGAATAAAAGCAGGCAGAAAAGACTGCACATGTAACTTGGAGGAACAGTTGGTTTATATTTTTTAAATAGGAAAGCTTTCCTATCAGCCCAATACACAAAGTTAGCTAAATGTAAACTAGCTCATGACTAAGGTCTTGTCAAACTATGATCCTCTCTGAGGGTCTCACTTATGTTTCAGACCTCATTCTCCAGTGTTTGGCTCCCTGGTGCAAATGCAGGTCAACAAAGCAATAACGTACTTTTTAAAACAAATTTAGAGTAAGACGATGTGAACTGGAACTGGAAGGGCTCGTTTGGCTGCACAAAACTTTTTCATTTTAGGTGTGAACTTGTGGCATGGATTAAATCTGCTGGAAACTATACTAAAATCATAACTACATTTTTCTAAATGAGGGAGTGACTGAGGACCCCCTTACAGGTGAAAAGAAATAAAGCCAAAAGGACTGAAGCAAAAGCACTAGACACTGCTAGACACACAGCTTCTCCCATTGTGTTTTAGTACCATTAAAAGGTGGTTAGCTTAAAGCAGAAATAAAAAAAGTTGCTGTGAGTGAAAATCTGTTTGTGTTGGAGCAACTTATTAAAATTCATGCTAAATTCACTCAATGATGTTAAAGGGGGCATATTATGATTTCACACTGTCTTTAGTGTGCTATATGGCTTATTATGCATGTAAATGGTCTGGGTCTGCACAGCAACCGCCAGAGGAAGAAACTCTCTTGGACAGAAACCACTTTTCTCAGCTCTGTGAAACACAGTACAGTCACCTCGTCCAGCCTTACTGCCCACCTACTAGCTAGCTTGGCACACTCTCACACAGTCCACATACAGTTAAAAAAGTAAAAGCTTACCACGCTGAAATGACCTGTGTTCGTCTAGCTTGCAAAGGTGGCTCAGGTCTCCCAACTTTTCTACCTGACTTTCAGGGTCAGACTCTGGCTTAAATTGATAATGCCACTGTAAGAACAGCCGCAGTGGTGTGGGGGCAGAACATATCAGGATGCTGCTCTGGAGGTTGACCAGTCAGTACACAGTGGGTAACATGACCACTCAGTGCACACTGGGCTATTTGGAAGGTAGGACTTAAACACAGGAGCCCTAACTGAGCGTTTCAGACAGAGAGTGAATACTGATGTACAGTATATGTTTTAGGAAAACTCACGCACGTAAATCTAGCAGATCCCAAAAATATTAGATTACTTATAAATACATTTTATAAATAAACGTTTTTTACGTTACAGTGCAGCTGTTCAAATTCCATCAGTTGCTGATAAATAAATGAGCAGGAAATGTCTACATGCATTCATATCAAATTGGAGAAAACAGGATTTATTTTATTTTGTTTTTCATTCTTAAAAGTTTTGTTTGTTTGTTTGTTTTGAAGAATGACATATGCACTTGTCCTTGAGCAGTACTGTTACCCGTGGATCAATGGATAAGGTTTTTTTAATCAAGCAATCTTCTGGTATTATCAGCTTACATTTCTTCTGAATTCAGCACCTGGGCCTGCCATCTTTACAGTCAGATTGATCATCTGAAAGCTGCTGCCCTGACAGTTTAGGGACCACTTGGCAATTTGCCGCAGCTGGCCCTGTGGGACCTGCGATACACGAAAACCAATCTGAAGGATATTCAGCAAACAAGGCTCCATGAGGGAGTGATAAACCCCTTCCCATACGGCATTGCCCTCATGCTTATTTTATTTTCTGGCTTCTGGCAGGGAAACATGCTTTATTGATCTGTTATAGGTTTTTATGATCTATAGGAATCCCAGCTGAAATCATGACACCTGACCATACGACACACCACAGGACATTTGTAGGTCCATAGGCAATGCAACAGTACTTTCGTAGGCTGCAGCTTTTTAAGATGGTATCTGCTTTGAACAAAGGCCCCAAATGGAAATGGGTGTGAAGAGCTTTTACTTCTGTTTCTTTTGGAACCAAAACTTTTTGTAAAACGCAGAAGAATACATAAGCACACTGTGCTTATTTGATATTCGTCTTGCAGTGTTTAGGAGTCTAGCAGAATACTTCACACAAGAGTCCTGAGAGATTGCTGCCTTGAGAAGGAAACAGAGGAAATAGGAAGTTAAGCATATATAGCGGATGCCTTTGAGGGAAAAATGTGGCCTTTCAAAAGTGGCTTGAAAGGTGTCAGTGCAAGACAAGTCGCTAAAACATATATGCCAAATCAGAATGTTCGCAAACATAATGGATGAATATAAGCTGCCAGGACGAAGCAACTCAATTTATAACACAATTTACAATGAATTTTAATATATCAGATGAAACATTGGCGATAGTCATGTTGCTCGAGGCTGTAATATAAGTATACCCAAGTATGTAATGGATTTTACTTCCTTTTTTCCTGTTTTCCAGCTTTCAAAAGTAGATAAAGCTGCTCTATGTAGTATTAGTTCCAGTGCAGACTCCTCTGGCTTTAGCAACACTTGCGGCATAAGCCAATCACAGTTTAATGACTCTTTTATTCTTCCAGAAGAAGTTTCCAACCACTTTTAACAATATGTGCACAAGAAGAGAACAATTTTGATGTTTTTGATCGATTACTCTGCAGAGTGTTTGACAAAAGACTACACAAGCTGTAATATGTTAATATAACATTTAGGCTAGCAGCCACCAAACAATGGAAGCTGTGTTTGTTTCTATACATTACTCTATAAAAAGACGTTTGCACAAGCACAAGCTGTTCAGATGCTGCAATGAAAAGTCTGGCTGGTGACCACACAAAGTCTGATAGTTATCAACCTTGGAAGAAATATTTCGGTTAAATAAGTCCTGTTATTCAAAATCCTGTGTTATTCATTATTTCTTTGCTGTTGTGATGCTGACCCATCCTATAGTCCTCTGGAAATGAGCATGGCTTTAAATTTAGGCTTGAGTACAAAGAGCATATTGGCTCTCTCAGTCTTTTTTGTCCATGTATGAAATCTGTTGCTCTCATATTGCAATAAGCCTCAACCAGCGTAGTGTAACCAACATGAAATGAACCCACAGCAGCAGTTAGCCGAACCGCAATTAAATGCACCTCTGTTAAATATGTCCAGAGTTTAATTCACTTTGGCAATTTAATTAATTCCCAGGAACAGTGCCACGCTCACTGGAAACTTATTGACGCAGACTTACGAGACCAGTGTTGGTAATTTTTGGTCCCGCCACCCCAAAGAAATGAATTTACAAGCCAGGCACACGGCCTGTTACAGTTCGGGGAAGCCTGTGTCTCATTGGCTGGGCCGTGTTTTCATTCCGGTACTTCACTGGGGCATCGCCAGAGCTTCTCTATGATTGGCATTCAATTTTCTCGTTTTTGTTTGGCCTGTCACTTTAGCTTATTCCTCCAGTGACAAACCCTAAGTCATCATGTACACTTGCAGCCAGGATTTGCTGCTTATGATCAGGGAGAAAATTTAACCGATTTTGTCAACAGCCTTAAAGAAAGTCCCCATAGAGTGTACAATGCCTTAATCTCCTTTATCTGTAACAGCTGCCTGGTTATAAGCCGTCACATCAAAATCTATTTAGCTCGAATAGCTCTTGATATAAGAGTCACTTTGCTTATTTGTGGCATTGTAACTGTTTGTCTTTACAAAATAAAGGAAAACAATTAAAAATCCATGAAAAGGCATGACTAAATGGAACGTTACAGGCACTAACTAAATGACCTAGACTATATTCTACCAGGGGACAGAGGACATAGCAGCAGCTTCAGTTTTCTTTTGAAAAACCACTAATGTACCCATGGTGTTCGTTGCTTTCTGTAATTAGCACACTGATTGCTGTTCAAATTTCATTAGTGTGATGGAAAGCTACTGTTAAAGTTGAGGGGCCCTTATTCTTTCTCATTTAGGAATTTCTATGACATTCTCAATTACAGTGACAAAGGTGAATTAGCAAGGCTTTCCCTCTCGTCTGCTATAACAATGATAAAGACCAAGACTTTTAGGAATGACAAGGCCAGCTATCAAATCAAGTCTTTACCCAATGGAACATTTTTCCTGAATGGTCCATGTTTATCCTTAATGATTAACAGGAATTTCTAAGATACAAGATAATAGGAATGAGCATATCAGACAGCTATTTAAATTCATTTTTATAAATAAATTGTCATTTTATATTATTCAAATAATGCCCCCATTAGGCCTTCACACTAGAAGCATGATCCGAATCACAACAAATCCTTAAAGATAATGTAGCTTGAATATTAATGTAAAATGTCCAAGAAATGGTTTTTTTTTTACATATAGCATTAGTACTGGTCATATGGTATTTCTCTTTATAACTTTTGCCTGTTACAAGGTGATATCATCATGTAACACAATCCTTGGCCTGCTCACAAAATAAATATAATATAAAATATAACTAAATATAGAGCAAAAATAAAATAAATGTGAAGGTGGATCGAGTCTACCAAACATGTTTTTACCTGACTTTCAGGATCGGACTCTGGCTCAAATGGACACAGTGGAACTGTATGCATAGCCACAGCAGAATTTGTATTAGGATACCACCCTGATCAGTCAGAACAGGGTGGGTGAGCTGACCAGTCAGAGCACAGTGGGTGGGGCTTAAAGAAACAGGAGCTTTATAATGATGTACACTGTGAGAACAAATACCGTTTTGGAAAAATTGAAGCATGTAAATCTATTCAAGTAGACCCCAAAAATAAAATGATGAAAAATGAAAAAGGGCAGAATAGGTCGCCTTTAAAAGTTTGAGATTTTTGTTTGTTGTTGGTTTTCCGCAGTGCGGCACATCTCTTCCAGCCTGCAGTAGCCTTTAGCTGGCTGCAGTAGTCTGTCTATGTGTCGTATGGACTAAACAAAGAAGAAACCTAAGATGCAGGCTGCACACCGGCCTGTGGTAAAGCATAGAGTTCAGATAGCGGATGGTTCAGTGTATAATGTTACAGAAAAGCTGATTTAATGACTACTTTAGACATTGGGAGATTCTGACTCACCCCTACAATATAATCTGTTCAGCTCTGATTGAGCCTCGAAGGAATCTTGAACATTGTTTGAGAGGAGCAAATCGAGACTTAAACAGGATAGAAAGTCCTTCAGTGTGTCAAGCTTTGGTATCATACCTCAAGGCCAAGTTTTAAAAACACATCTTCTCTCATGCTCTATTTAAAGCTCCCTTTCAATGCCCTGTGCCCCCCGCCCTTTTGTGGGTCCTAAATTTGCATCTAAAAACGTTAAGTATAATCTTAGCCCACAGACATTGATAGAACCTAATTGCAGCTCCCCCACTGAAGTAATACTCTCCCTAATTCATTTCATTAAGATTCTGCTGGCCTATAGGTTTAAGCAGAGCGAAGGAGTTCATTGTACTCCAAATGCCCCTCAGCGTTCAGTGGAGTCACAGGGGTGCTGTAGACTATTATGAGCATTGCCTTTAAGCATCTGTTGGATTTTCTCTGAACTGCTGGCATTTAGTAGGAGGAGAGGGGAAAGTGGAAAGCACAATTGCAGATTTCTCTACGGGAACATGTTGCAGGCTAGATTTTGCTTGTCCATCTGAATTTGTACAGTCACAGTCAAAGGTTTTGGTGGTTACAGTGGAGATATCAATGATAGCAGCAGAGATGCAGTGGAGATATCAATGAAAGAAGCATAAACAACAGATTCATTGCTTTTCTGAAAGCAAAGTAGAATCTAAAGGCTAAGACAATGTGTGCGTCAACATGCACTTAATAATCCTAAAAAAATCATAATCAGATGTTTGCAGTTATCTGATTATTGAAGTACTTATGTGAAAAGCATATTTCTTACATCGGATTGAGGCCTAGAAATCCGGTTAAGAGATCTGACAAAGAGAGCTGGATTTTAGCTCAATAATATGGTTTCTCAGCGCGTACATATCCTTACTCAGATTTATTGCAGATATCTTAGAGCGTACTTACACTAGGCCCGGTTTGCTTATTCCTTGCTGGGGCCCGGTTATTCCCTCTTCCCACTCCCCTGCTGGCCTGCACTCACGCTCATGTCATCACAGCGCGACTTTTTTTTTGGAAGAAAAGCACTCTCGCACAACACGATTGATCGATTCATCACTAACGTCATGTTTGAGTTCTATCAAAATGAACCAATCACACGAGGCTCCAAGCGGGCCCGCTCACACTAGAAGCAAACCGAGCCCGAGTCCAAGCGAATCGTGCCTTGGCCCACCTCTTCACGGTTAACTGAGCCGGGCCTGGGCAAGGTTCGGAGCGATCACATTAGTCAAACAAACCATGCTTCGCCAGGGAACCAGGCCCGGGCCTGGATCACAGAGCCTAGTGTGAGTACGCCCTTAGACTCTTCATGTGAGAGCACAAAATATAACCTTTTAGATGTTCATATTTTCAGGTAACGTGTAAGTTGACATGACTTCATATACTCATGTTACAATTACATCCAGTCTTCTTTAGTGAGTTTATTATCTGGTTGCGAAGCAGAACACTGATTACTAGCTAAAGTTTCCCCTTATCCGGTTACCCAAGTGCATATAAATGCAGCTATCAGATTATTAAGTACATGTAAAAGGACTTATTGTTTAAGATAATGCTGGTTTATTCACATCTTATTGGAGGAGCATCCTGTAGTCAGGTCTCGTACTTTTAGGTTTGGTCAAGCAGTTTTGCTTCGGGTAAAGGAAACATAACTGTGCCACACCCAGAAATAGTCAAACACAAGCAGCTATCAAAGATCCTTTTCTGGAGATTCTGGTGAAAGATGGCGAGAATGTGCTCTTCACATCTTCATTTCTCTCCCCACACACCATTAGAGAGTTTTCTTCAAACGGCTTTCATAGCCTAATCATGTCTGAAGTCTTCAGAGACAGCTGAAGTTTTTTCCACTGTGTGTTGCTACTTCAAAGCTCAGCCAGGTTTCAGAGCTTCAGAGACAGAAACTAAGCACGTGGCACTGATGCCTGGCTTCTTCGCCGTTGTTGATCAGACACAAGGGAATTTGTGGCCTCCGGTGTGCAGATCATGAGTAAACTAAAATAGCTTTGCTGTGATCCACTCTCTCAGTGGAAAGATGAGGTGTCCGTGTGGTCTGTCTGGCTCTTTGCACTTTGAAGAGTCGCATCTCCAGATTAAAGAATAATGCATTAAGGCTCGTCTGACAGGATCAGGACAAACATTATGTGCCAATAAGAGCATCATGTCAAAGTGAACATTTCTCTTTGGTAGACTTTCTTAGCCTCTGTGGTGCTTGTTTTGCCTAAATACTGCCTTTGCTTGTGATAAGATCTGTCCAACTACACAAGACACAAAGCACAAGTGCAATAGACATAACTGGAATGATGGCGTAGAGCGTGTAATTTGCCTATTGTCAAAATAGGACATCATTGTATGGACTGTGGCCGAAGCTGGGTAACTGTACAGCATTTATTACACCAATTAGCAGCATTGCCCTAGGAGACTCCACTGCCACAGCTTGGCTTCTTGGCTTATAGGAAAGTTTCAAGTCCAGATTGCTCACATAAGCTCTCTGTTATCACTGATTGCTCTCCATCTTCAGCACTGAACTTGAACCTCTCGAGTAGAAGTCTCTACAGCGAGCTCTCTGAAGAAATAACAATGCCGGTACAAAGATGATGTTTGTTAATTTGGTACTCGTTCTAAACTCTGTTAAACGTTGCTAAAAGAAATCCCTTGAGATTAGAGACGGAACAATACCACTTCTTCTTTTCTTTCTTTCTTCAAAAGACTAATCTTTAAAAATAACTGTTTATAATTAAAGTACTTCACATAGATAGGCATCCAAATGTAGGCTGTTATGCTCAAACTAATCAGACACTCTACATCCCCACAGGAAAAAAAGAACATTGTAGTAACCCTTTACTGATGGCCAGCATTTGTAAGGCTATATGACACCTATGTTATCTTTTCATGACAACAGACACGAACATTAAACCAATGTAAACATTGCTCTAGGAATAATTTAATAATCGCCATTGTCAAAGTACTTTTACTTACATGGCTAATCACATGACATGACACAATGGGCCAGATTCAGACTGCAGCATGGCGCTAATGCGTTTGCATCTGTTTACAATGTGGAATAAAATGAACACGTTTACTAAACATTACTACCAACTTTAATTCAGGTTCATGTCAAATTGTGGTTGTAATGATTTGGAAAAATTGCTTGAATTCCTACAAAGGATTCTTAAAAACTTCATTTTTTAATGCATGTATTTTTTTTTCTAGTGTCAGTGCTATCATCTGATTAATGAACTTGATTAAAAGTTTAGGATGTTTGTCATGTCTGTGTGTGCAGAAGTTTTCACATTTCTTTTTCTGTCTTGCTCACTTTTGACAGTCGTCAGCAGTTTATGTTACACTTGCTGTGCTGTGTATATGATCTGCAACTGTGTTCTATATCTTTTTCAATTGTTCATATTTTGTTCCATCATTACCAAACAAGATTCTATTATTTGGCTGCACTTTTCTCAGAAGTTTGCAGCAATGCTTCAGAAAATTTTGGATTTGTTCCTTTGGCTTCTGCCAAATACCACAGCATTACAAAGACACCAGAACACTAATCACCCCCACGTGACTTTATAAACAGCTCACAGTTTTTGTGAATCTGGCCCATAAAAATACAGTAGGTTTAACTGCCTTTATTAACATATGTACTTCTCTGCGTCTGGATTGTTTGTGAGCTGCAATTTTGCTGTAGTTCTGTAGTTCTTGTGGTAAAAAAAATATAAAAAATAATCACATTTAAATCACAATATTGCTCAGAAAAAAATCACACTTGTATACTTTCCCTGAATTGTGTAGCCCTGCATTTTATTCATGAAAGATTTAATTGAACAGGTAACAAGTGCAAACTGGAGCTTAAATGATGAATCAGCTTCAGTGCATGAAATCAAGTGCCAGCCTCCAGCAACTCTTTTGCATATCATTTACATGATGCACATCCTAATTCATGCAGATGTTTCAGCCGGGAACCAATAGAACAACAGCATTCAGGGACTCATAAACCAATGGCCATGCTCAAAATTGACCACTAGAAATAATACAATGTGAAATACATAAATATCTTTTTTTTTTTTATTAGTGGGATTATAGATTATACTGGTTATAGAATTTGGTTTGTTAACTACATAAGAAGCATGTTTTCAGGTTGTTTAACATTTTAGTCTTACATGCAATTTTAGATATGCCAAAGAAGAAATTAACCAGTAATATAATTCATGGTGAAATTTGTATGGGCTTGTTTTTCTAACAGATTTGACCAAGTTTGATGTGAAAGGGCCGAGGTGATTGTGTCTTATATTAGGCTAGATTTCTTGCTAGGACTGGATTTGATTCATACTTTAATTCCCTACGCATGCCAATTTACTAACAAAATCTGTACTTGCAATATATTACAAAACCCCTTGGTGGTCTGAATTAGTTGACATTGCTAGAGCACACAAATCCCCTGATTTATTAAAACACAGAAACTCATCTGGAATATCTGCCGTTGTTCAAGATGCTTACAGGAACAAAATTCTGATGTCTTTGCAGCTTTTTTCAATAAGAACATTGCAAACGCCAATATTGCAATAATAACTCCTCAAAAATACACTGTGCAGCTCTACTGTGTACACAATAAAATCAACAGTGTTGATGGAACTCATAAACCCAACTTGATACCAGCTCACACCATGCACGCTTAAATTAGAGTCAGCACTTGTTAAGCTACTGAATTGACACATGCCTTGTTTTCCGCATTCTTGTTCTGTTGCTTAGGCATTGCAAAAGTTTTCATCAGTTCTCACTCTTCTTGGCCGCAGTTAGTCTTTACTTTAGACTGTGCGATGCGCTTCATGGATTCTGGCAGCTCTCAAAATTCTCTCAAAGAAGTTCTCCAAATTCAAGCCATGAATAATGAAACAATCCCGTCAGCAGCTGACGAATCGATACCTCTAAAACACGAGCCGAACACTTTGAAAAACCTCCCGTGTCCGAGCCATCCTAAGCTACCGGCTCTCACTCTGAGGCTTTTAGCCATAGATCCGCCACACTCAATAGCAATATGATTAGATAGCTCGGAATAGCTTCCCAGTTGGAGGTCTCCCTTCATTAACTGGGTGCTAGGGCGTGGGGAGTGGACAGACCTAACAGCCCTGGAGGCAGAGAGGTGCCTGTGGGACTTTGTTCTTCCCAGTGCTAGTGCATTAGCTGTGGTAAAAAGCTGCTGGACCCTCATTAATTTTGCTGACAGAAGACAGACTTCCTACCACCATCAGTACAGCATGGTTCCCTGTTTCCAATGCAGTTTTCTTGGAATGTACCTGGTTAGCTGGCCTTAAAAGTCAGCTCTGCTGCACTGGCAATATACCAAGTCGTAACGAGTCAGCAATTTACAGGCTTTTTGTATCGTGCTAAAAGAGATTGAGTTGTCGAAGTTACCAATAGCAAAACCAGGAAGGAAATTAAAATGTAATGCTTAATATGAGCTTAGCATTTGTGTAATGACTTAAATGTATAAAATAAAAAAATCTGTACAGACTAATACACCAAGAATTCCACTGTAAATGTCAGTGGCTGCCCTTTATATACAGCGTGCCAATCATATTCCATCTTCTGTAACTACATCTTTAGGTATTTAAAGCTAAACTATGCAAGTTTAAAGGTGCATTATGCTAATTTGTGGATTTGGAGAGCCCTTTGTGGGCTTGGGTAATTGCAAACAAAATACAGAATGCATGAAAGAACAATTTGTAAAGCTGGTTGTGCTTTGGACCCCCTCCCCTGGGCAGATGAATCTAATGATTGCATTAAGAAAACTGTGAGTGAATTATCTACTCCTGGCATCGTATCTTTATCGGTACAATGTTATTTTTGCATTTGAGACCTAAACATTGAGGTGGATCTTTAAGCCTGGGCATGTAATAATAATACATAAAGACATGTGACATGGTGCAAAACGAATTAGCTGAACTGGCGAAAGACCACATACCTTTATGGTTTTATCTGACACTCCTGCTGCTGAACCTTTTAACATTTGTTATTGAGAAATCAACACATTTAGTGATGTTTTGCTCAGAGCTTGAAAATGTATTGAAAAAAAAAACATATTCCTTCCACCCCCACTGCGTGCCTGTCATTTGCAGAGGTCTCATCTCATCACACGGAAGCTTAGGAACAGTATATTATTAGATCACGTTAATCTCATCACTGAGGTAATTACAGCACGAGCAATCACGTCTCACGTTTGCTGGATGTGTACAGGCCTCTGGAGTTCACTGTAGACTTAAGCTTTCGTTGAGGAAAATTAATGAAAAGGCGTGCTCATTAATGAAAAACAACAGTCTTTTAATGGTGCCATTTGCAGAGGGTGGTTGGAAGACAGGCAACGGCGCTCTTGGTGAATTATGCAAGTATAAGTGCAGTCCACAAATCAAATAAGAGCTGGTCGCAACACCTAGTTTGCCCCTCAATCCATCATGGCGTGTCTCTTATTGGCTAAAGTGGCCCTCCAAACGAAGTTACTGAGGTAAAGCATTTGGAACTGTCTTTTAGATTTAGCAAGTTTACAAAACAACAGTGTCTGGCAGCAAATGGGCCGAGTCGGAGGTAATGTCCAGGAGAAATAAAATTGCCGGTGCTCGGTTAACTCCAGCAGAGTTTAACCAAATCACATAGGAGAAACTTTGTAGAACTTTTACTTATGTGTTTTCATAAGCAGGTCTCAAGTGTTTGTCGTTGTTTTCATCAAGGCTTGCTTATATCTGTCACAAACTCTCACCATTTTTATAGCCCATAATTACTGTAATCATATCTCATTAGGCCCCACAATTATTTTTTATTTTTGTATATTGCAAATCACCAGGCAAGGGAAATTAACCTTTTGTCTCCTCTTCATAATTATACTTCCTAACCACATTAAGGTTTTTCTGCTTTTGCATACCGTTATGTTTTCCTACGTATTATCACCTCAAGAATTGTGCGTCCAAACTCAGTCATAGACAACCAAAGGTCTTGAAAGGATCGAAACAACAATTGTATAAATTCCAACAGAGATTGTAGTTATATTTTGTTACTGTCTAAAGAAAAACGTGTCTCCAAAATGATAGAAAAGGCCAAAAATTTTCTTTTCTTTACTAATGTAAAGAGGTTTCATTTCAACAAATTCTGAAACATTTCCATTGGTCCTTTTATCATGACAAGTCTACACAACGCAAAGTACAAATTGCTGAGCTCAAAGGATGTGGAAAAGTCCAAATTGGTGTTTAAACAAATATACAAAATATACAAAATGTTTTCAACATTTGGGGCATGATCTGTCTTTTGCCAGACGTAGAACTGCTAGGGTTAAACTGTTGAAGGGTTAAAGAGCAGTGAGTAGCTGAGAACAGAGAAGTAACATGTTTTATCCACTAACATTTTACAAAAGTTGATTTAAATGAAAAACCCCAAACAACCCCCTGCCAAAAAAAACCAACCCCAAAACAAAACACCTAAATATTGCAAGAAAAAACATTGCTAGGACAAGATGGGAAAGTTAGAGTAGCACTAAAGCTAACGTGAAAAAGAGTGATGGAAAACAGTGTTTTGAATAAACTGATGACACATGTAACGTTTTGCTTTGTGCAAGCAAAGCATAACACAGCTCGCATAACACAGTATTCATTATCTTATCAGTTGAACTAGGTGGCCAGTGATTGGTAGCGACTGGCCATAGAGGTGGTCTGATCATGGTGTAGAGCTTTGGTGCAGAATGCCTTCCACATTTAAAAATTCTGGATCCAAAGCTTATTTGAAACATGTCTCGGCACAGTGTGCTCCTAAAAAGAAATCAAATATCTGCAAATGTATTTGTACTTAAACACCAGGTTAAATCTCTCCATCTTGCTTTTTTCAATGCAATGATAGTCTACAGTCTACTAAGTTTCTTGGCAGAACTGCAGTGGATGGAAACTTGATTTAATTTGATTTGAGTTAATATTCTGAATAACGCTAAGTGGTAGTGGATGGGAGGTGAAGCAACTGCCACTCTTGTTAAACAGGTTCGAAGCTAAACATGTCACTTGGAGACCCCCACTGTTTTGTCTCTAAACCCATCCAAACTTTCCTCTTTTCAGCTTCACAACTAGCACTGCCAAACAACATCAGCGATCTCATTATGTGAGTCAGGAAAGGATCGATAATCTTGATTTTTAACATTCTGTAGCGCTGATGGGAGGTAACTGGCGAGGTAAACTGTTAAGAAAGTGCTGCTCTCTTTAGGTGATTGTGTCAGTATCAATATAAAGGGTCTAACAAAGATTTTAGGGGATGAAGTGCATTTGCCTCCAGCGCCACCTACAGATATGCCATTGGTCCTCACTGACGTACAGGAGCTTGCTAGTTAGCCTGGTACACATCTCCGTCACTCAAAAAGTTGGGAAAAAGCAGTGTACCAAACAGAAGTAACCAGGGTCAAATCAAACATGTTCATGCTTAGAGAAAAAAAAAACAGACGAGAGAAAAGTGCCCTTTGATTCTCAAATGCAACAGAAATTCTTTTTTTTCTTGTGCAAAAATGACTCTGCTGACTCACTGAGGCTATACCGGCCTCACCAAAAAGCTTGGTGTCTTTGTACGAGTTCTGCACTTTAAACTCAGCAGTCAGTCCTGGCAGACTCCGAGATGAACTGAAGAAGGGCATGCTGCAGGCCTCTATGTTTTGTACACTGCTCAAGCAAGAACATTCTGGTTCTCATTCTGGCAGCCAGTAAAGCATCTAAGAGAAACACAACTATTCCATTTACAATTTGAACATTCCTCTAAGGATTCACAGAAGATGAGCTACATGTTATTGCTGAAGAAGCTCACATATTGTTTCGCAGTATGAGCTAGGCAGGCTCAGTGGACCAGATGTATGTTTCATCACAATCCTGACATTTGATTTCAGGAGCTTTTACAGCAACTATTTCTGAACTGCTGTTTGCCGGAGTTTGATGTGTTGTGGAGGTAAGTGAGGTTTAAAACCTGCTTTCATTTAGACGGTATCAACATCGATGTGCCTTGCTTTAAAGAAATATTTTAGTGCTTTCAATAATTTCTATGTTATGTGTTGGAACTGGCTGTGGATAAATTTGCCAACATGTCTTCTGTACTTATAGCATGCAGGACTGGCCAGTCCATCCCTGTTATAAACAAATAGAAAGCATGCAGGTCTCTCACATGCCCACAATGGTCATTTCAGCCAACACAAAGTTGTTGCACAACCTAGACATAGGTTTTTGCTGTTGTGACGGTGGCAGCAGTTTCATAAATGATTAGATCGATTTATTTACAATGATGAAGTAAAGAGTGTAAATGCAAACATAAAACACCCTAAAAATACTGCTTTCTGAGTGATATCTATGCAGGATCATCTTTTGCATACATATTTACAGACAACTAACTGCTATTTTAGGGGCATTTAAATCAGGTTATCTATTCTTTTCTACACACAGGGAAAGGTTTATAAATTACTGTCTGTGGTAAAAGACCTTTTGCTACAGATGCAGCAGATAGAGCTTAACCCTCTGGGGTCAGCAAATGTGCCAAGGTAGATGTTTCTCATTGTTTCTTGAAATACAGTTTAAATCTTTCGATTGCATCCTATCACAGGTTCGTACGTGAGTCATGTTTAGAGTTATGAGCATAAAAAGAGTGTGTAACTGTGTGTAACTGTGTGTAACTGGTGGAATTGAGTGTCCATCATCTGCCTGTCACCTGCGATTGGTGGAATTGTGTATCCATCTATAGTTTGTGTAAAGCTGGGCTCTTACTCATCACTTACTCACCAAAAAAACCATCTTCAGTCAGGGTCAACAGATGTGAAGTGGTAAATAAGAAGTGTACAGCAAAGTGGCGATGAAGATAACATAATATTTTGTTCATGCATTTCACTGACTTTGGTATATGCATTTCAAGCGCCAACACAATTTATCCACATAAGTAAAGCTAAGAGATTTCTAAGAGTTGACTTTTCAGCTTTCGAGTGAAACTACACATTGCTTTATGAGGCCTCGTTATAGAGAGTATTGGGATTTGTTTAGAACATTTTGATACAAAACGTGGGTATTACATGCAAGTGTAATACCCATGTTTTGTATATTTAAGCATGTGCAAAATTCAAGAAAGTAACCCTAAAGGGTTAAGCAATGCTGAGATATGCCTTTAATATTGATTCTCCTTTTAAACAAACAAAATTAGTGTTCATGGCACCAAGAAATGTTAGAATGTAAAAATGTATGTTCCATTCTTGAGAAGACTGGAGACAACACCTTGCCGGCCACTTCCTCCCTGCTATTGAGCAGTAATTGGATTCACAGACAGATATTGGGAGGTCAGGGCTTTGTGCTCATAATTCCTCTGCCCATTAACTCAGCTGTGACTGACTGACACCGGCCTTAGGTTGTCTCAAGGTTTATTTTTTCACTCCACTGAGCAGAAAAGGCTCGCAAGCGTTCCTTTAGGAACAGTCTCTGCCCGACAGCACTAGCTTAGATCGTGACCTGTTCAGGAGGTCCTGCCCCTGTCCTCGTTTGTCCCAGCACTGAAGATTACAACATCGTTTTTTTAGCTCTTCTTCTGGTAGGGCTGCCAGTCAGTAAGCCGGGGGTTGGCCCACGGGGACAGGATGACGGTGTCGAGTTTACTCAGCCAGTCAATAGCTCCCCTCCTCCATCTCGGGCCAAACATCACCGTCGGCCAGAAAAGTAATTTTGCTTGGACTAATTTTAATGTTTCAGAGACGAGACGGCTCGTTCATTACATTTCCTAAATGTCGCCTGCATTGATTTCGCCCCCGCTTTGCTCTCAGATAGATGTTTTTGGTCTATTGGAGGCCTGATGGAAGAGAAAAGAACAGCGGCGGACCTTATTTGTGTGTGTATCTTGTTTTTTAGTGAGTCGTAATTTACAACCTCAATGACCCCCTTCCTTCAGGGGTTGAGTGAAGTCGTTTATATCAGTGGTGTAAAAAGGTGACGCTGGTGTTTTAAACCCTATCGTTTGATAAACACAGTCCCTGTTTCTTAAAGACTTCAGCTGAAAGTCTTTTCTGCTGAGGTTAATTACTTTGTCAACATGAATCCAAAGGTCTGAGGAAGATGATTAATGTTGCCACTCGCTTCGCCCCTCTACTGTTTCCTTTCAAATACTCATAAGAGCGTTGGCATGACGGGTGTCTGATAGCCAGGAGTATTTTTGAACACTGGCACAGAGTTAGCGTCCTGTCTTCTGTTATGTTCCTGAGAGATGCTAAAAGGGGATCCAGTAACCGAGTGGAGGAGGCTTGCTGCTGTGAAACATCGCAAATATTCCTGTGGGTGGCTAGTTTCAGTCTATTTATAGCCAGTCAATACAAATGTGTACACGATGTGGCCTGTATCATAGCACTGGGCTTGATTTATGACTTATTGATGAAGCAAATTTCATCGATGTCCTTGATGTTCTGGGCACAGACTCTCTAAAGCCAGGGTTAAGCTGTTAACTATCAAAGAAAATTCCAAATCAGTGTTGGTCTATTTTACAATGATCTTGACCCCAGCTCTTGTGGAACATTGCATTGTGATTAACGTACAGTTTATAATTGGTAATCATTTGTATGATATTCTAACAAGAAGGAGTCAGAAGCTAAAGAATGTATGTGTGGTCTGATTATTGAGGCTCCAGTAATTGATAACAGAAACAGTAGCAGGGGCTTGAGCATGGCTAATTGTAATTGAGAACCAGAGGCAGAGGCAAAGGCAACTGGGGCAGTAGGAATAGAGAATCAGGGCAAAAGCTACAGAAAAATTGACAAAAAAAATGGAAAATAAGATACAAGGAAACTTGTGGCTAATGATTGTGGATAACGGTCACCAGATAATAAAATGGGACACTAAAGAAAACAGGCTATGTGTCTCTCACTGTTCTTCATCTGCACTATAATTCATCTTAGTTATATCATATTATGATTATATAAGCACACCTGAGCAACTGAACAGAAGTACAAGGTGGTACAGTCTTTATCTCAGTACTCTATGAGTAGTTTGATCAGAGGAGGATGGGTCCCCCCCTTGTGAGTCTTGGTTCCTCCCAAGGTTTCTTCCTCCAGCTCTGAGGGAGTTGTTCCTCGCCACTGTCGCCTATGGCTTGCTCACTGGGGGATTGTCTATGTTTGTTTTATGATTTCTATGATTTCCTTCTGTGTTATTTTCTTCTTAGATATATTAATGCTCTATTGAACTTTTCTTATCACTAAATTCCTGTAAAGCTGCTTTGTGACGACATCAGTTGTAAAAAGCGCTATACAAATAAATTTGATTTTATTGGATTTGACTCTCCTGCTTCCCGCTGAGCCCAGTGTGCTCTGATTGGACTCGCCCACTTTATGATTCGTGATCCACTGCAATGAATTCTGCCCTGACCCTGAGTCCAATGCTGAAAGAACAAGTTACATATGTGTTATGAGATGACATCACCTTGTAACAAAGAAAAAGGGTGAAATTCCAACTAGACATTGGAACTAAGCCTTTAACAGTACACCAATCTGGTGTGAACATACTACACGCAGTAAAGTGAAGAGTACACCATGAAAAGTATTCGATTTGAGACAGAAAGGATTGGCTATTTACACAGAGACTGAGATGAGCTTGGCTAAGCTGGGTAGATGAGCTTGAGAGGTGCAAATGATGACGAAGTCAGGGTTCTAGAGTGGAACCAGAATTTCAGTAACAGAACCAGGTCAAATGCAGAGTGTTTCAGAGGCACACGGCCTCTGTGAGAGATTGGCATCCTGTTTACCAAGACAGTTTAACAGTGCAACAATTAGGAGAATTAGCTCTCCTATTGGTTATACTCCATGGCCTTTTTGGGCATGACAGTTCTTTGCCCAGCTGTGTTGCTAAAGAGATAAAACATGGGGCATAAGCCTTCCCAAAAGTCCCTCAAATATTCTCCGCACCCCTACGTAATAATATCCCTGTTTCCACTCTCAGGCAAATCCATCACAGCAAAATGAACAATTGCAGTGTTTGTTTACAGTCCGCCCGTTAAAGCCTCACAATTGGGGTGTCTCAGCCTCTTCGGCAAAATAGTGAAAAAAGATAAAACACAGCACAAACCTGCTGTAGGGGCCTCCACTCCGCCAACGTGAAGTCATGAACAAAACGTTATTTGCATTCATAATGAAAGAGCGCTTGGAGAAGCACTCTGCGGTAATTGTGGAGGCGGCGGCAGGGAGCATGTAAACAAAACCAAAATGGGCCCCTCTCTTATTGGAGTTAATGTGGGCTGTCAAGATGTCCCTCGTTCTGCAAATTCCAAAAAGACAGAGGGACTTGAAGGCTGAACTGTTCATTTCATTTCAGTATTTATTTGTTGATTGTTTTTTGCAATGGACATTGTCATGAAGCAGCTTTTCAGAAATCTGGACCTAAACATGCTAGTTCTGACAGTAGCAAGAAAGATGTCTAAGTGGGTGAAAGAGTTTGCAAATGGTCAAACAAGGAGCCCACTATTGTGAGGCCATGGAATTAAATTATGCCGGATATTTACAATTCGGTTTAAAATTTAACCAAACAGGTCCAGCGTTAAAAGTCAGTTAGGTGCTACTGCACTACAGACTGTGCAGGCATATACAGGAGCAGCACTAGTGTACTGGTGCCAGTGTGAGTGAACTTCTTACTATGTAATGGTAAAAAGAGACAGGATATTTGCTACAAGTGCATGGTATAAAGTTATAGGATGATATATATGAGTACATGGTAAGAAGTTATAGGATGTTAGATATGAGTACATGGTAAAAAGTTATAGGATGATATATATGAGTACATGGTAAGAAGTTACAGGATGTTAGATATGAGTACATGGTAAAAAGTTATAGGATGATATATATGAGTACATGGTAAGAAGTTACAGGATGTTAGATATGAGTACATGGTAAAAAGTTATAGGATGATATATATGAGTACATGGTAAGAAGTTAAAGGATGTTAGATATGAGTACATGGTAAAAAGTTATAGGATGATATATATGAGTACATGGTAAGAAGTTACAGGATGTTAGATATGAGTACATGGTAAAAAGTTATAGGATGATATATATGAGTACATGGTAAGAAGTTAAAGGATGTTAGATATGAGTACATGGTAAAAAGTTATAGGATGATATATATGAGTACATGGTAAGAAGTTACAGGATGTTAGATATGAGTACATGGTATAAAGTTATAGGATGATATATATGAGTACATGGTAAGAAGTTACAGGATGTTAGATATGAGTACATGGTAAAAAGTTATAGGATGATATATATGAGTACATGGTAAGAAGTTACAGGGTGATAGATATGAGTACATGGTAAGAAGCTATAGGATGATATATATGAGTACATGGTAAGAAGTTACAGGATGTTAGATATGAGTACATGGTAAAAAGTTATAGGATGATATATATGAGTACATGGTAAGAAGTTACAGGATGTTAGAATATCTGAGAGCTTCATCTGCCGCACACCGTTTGCTTTAGTGAAGACGTTGCAGCTGATAGCGTACACAACCTGCGAGCCATCTAGCCTCGACGCACCTGGCAAGTTACAGGATGTTAGATATGAGTACATGGTAAAAAGTTATAGGATGATATATATGAGTACATGGTAAGAAGTTACAGGGTGATAGATATGAGTACATGGTAAGAAGCTATAGGATGATATATATGAGTACATGGTAAGAAGTTACAGGATGATAGATATGAGTACATGGTAAGAAGTTACAGGATGATATATATGAGTACATGGTAAGAAGTTACAGGATGTTAGATATGAGTACATGGTAAGAAGTTACAGGATGATAGATATGAGTACATGGTAAGAAGTTACAGGATGATATATATGAGTACATGGTAAGAAGTTACAGGATGTTAGATATGAGTACATGGTAAGAAGTTACAGGATGATAGATATGAGTACATGGTAAGAAGTTACAGGATGTTAGATATGAGTACATGGTAAGAAGTTACAGGATGTTAGATATGAGTACATGGTAAGAAGTTATAGCATGATATATATGAGTACATGGTAAGAAGTTACAGGATGTTAGATATGAGTACATGGTAAGAAGTTACAGGATGTTAGATATGAGTACATGGTAAGAAGTTACAGGATGTTAGATATGAGTACATGGTAAGAAGTTACAGGATGTTAGACATGGCAAAACATGATGCTGGATATGTAAATGTGGTTGGTAGACATGTGTACATGGTGGGAAGAATGTGGTAATCCATAGGTTTGCAGTAATTTACTAAACAAAATAGTAAAAGACAGGTTTTCAATTTAAAAGTTCATGTGGGACTGACAATCATGAAGCTTATTACAAATGACGGAAAAGGAATGACAAACAAAGCTTTTTGTTGTTGTTGTTTTTCCGACAGTAACATTTCCAATTTCTCCACCAAATGATTCATGTAAAAAAGCTATTTTGGGACTGTTTGTGAGATGTGGAGCAAAAAAGGGAGCAGCACTGGAACACCAGAGTAATGGTGCTAATAGAGGCAATTATACATGCGACCATGGCCTCATTTGGCACTGACTGTCATCCCCCTCCCCTGCTGTCTATCGTTATTTATTTCCAACGGCTCTTCTTCATTTGCTGCCCCTCCTTTTTTCTCCAGCGCCCACCAGCCACCACCCGTTTTCCTTTGCTCTCTCCATCTGTCTCTCCCTAATGTCGTGCTCGCAGGCGGCAAGGAGCGATTGCTGGCAGCCCGCTGCTTGTCTGGCGCAGCCACTGGTGTGTAAAGGCGCAGCATGGAGAAATTGCCAGGTGCGTCGAGGCTAGATGGCTCGCAGGTTGTGTACGCTATCAGCTGCAACGTCTTCACTAAAGCAAACGGTGTGCGGCAGATGAAGCTCTCAGATATTAGCATGTCAGCGAGTGGAGTTTTTGACTCCTTGCTTCTGGAAAAAAGACTTATGTTGATACTCAATTATGGCTGGAAGTTTTAAAGATGAAACGAGGTTTGTGTGGTTCAGGTTGTGTTGTGTGGAGTTGTGAGTACAGTATGGCTTCAGGCTTACAGCATCAACATTAGGATAACAGCAAATCTATTATGAGCAGTTTGGATATGGTATGCTTCTGGACGCCTTTTTGTTTGCATTACAAAATTATTTAGGACTACAGGTAACCATTTTACATATTTCTCTTCCTCACCAAATGATTTAGAGAGTTTTATTCCAAAATTAGACGAATTAATTTGTAATAATTTGGGATATAATGACTTTTGAAAAGCATACCAGCTGACATAATACAGACACATGATTATAGCATTTGACTAGCCATTGGTATTGGCAACAGTATCTATAAAGTGTTTTGGAACAAACACTTTATTTCTTAGTACGTTTTAAAAAAACAAGCATAGGTCAGGCATGGAACTTCCATCACATCAGATTCTGTCAGAATGAGTTAACTGTAACTATTACCATAGCTACTGTAGCTATAGGTTCTATTTTAAATGCTATAGTTTGTGCAGACTATAATTCAGCTGTGGCCCCTTTTAAGGTTGAACGGAAAACATGCAATGCACAGTACCCTCTTTAATAAGATCCTGAACTCTTATTTTAGCTGGTTAGTTTGCTCTGCAGATTTCACTCAGGACAGTTTTCTAAACCTTGGACAGTATCTAGTATCTAGTATCTGCACAGCCAAAGTATGTTCACTCGACAGCCATCTTTGCAATGATCGAGATCGTTAATTCCAGCCATGAAAGACTACCAGGCTTCTATTTTTTTAATGGGGAGAGACCAAAATATTGTAAACTGGAGGTCAGATTACCTTTACCAAAACATATTTGAAATTACTGATAAAATCTCACAAAACCTCATAAATGGTTTGAAGACAAAAATGCCTGTTCTGACTACTCTGAAGAGCTTCACGCATTGTTCCCATTTATATTTTAGCTGGTGGCCAGTCTTCTCATTTATAACATCTCTTTGCACAGTGTTTGACTGAAGAGACTAAGGAGAGGGCCGGTTCCACTTTTATAAGCATCACAACACCAACAGCAACCTGCTGTGTGATTGTATCCACTTTCTGACAGTTGAAGCAGATCATCTTAAACTGAGTTTCATATCGAATAACAACTTTTTTAAACTTTTTTTAATTTACTTTGTGTTGTCAAGATTGAAAGCAAGCAGCTAGTATGGGCAATGCTAACTACTAGCAAGTCTCAAGTACCTAACGCTAGTGGGGGTAACTAAATAGTATAATGTCCTAGCTTATTTACACATGTTGTAAATAATACGTTTAGACATATTGCTTCTGTGATCTTTGTAGTGTCCCGCTGTAAAACAAGCAAATGGAAAAATGTTTCAAAATATTCCTGAGCTCACCAAAAAAGGGAAAAGAGCTCATTTTCTTTCTAGGACCAAATCAGAGAGAAGCATTTTTCTCAGTCACATATCTAATATGTAGATACCAGAGACCCCCATTCTGACTAAATACATTCTATGGCAGCTTTAAATAAAGTGGTGGCTAAAACTGCAGTAGCTAAACAGCAAATAATGACATAACCTAAAAACCCAGTGAGCAATGTTCAGTGCACAGTTTATAATAGAGATTTGCTTTTTCAAAGAAACACCTAGACTATTTCTTACTGCTGAAGCATGCTTGTTAACTGTGTAACACAGTGTATATAGTTTTGTGCAAAAGTTTAAACAACCCTGGTGAAATAACGTGTTGATTTGTAACACATCCCCTGCAGAGAACATACTTATGCATACCTGCTGCTTATTTGAGAATGAAAAATGTGACTTGTTTATGTTATAGCACATTCTATATGTTATGTTTTATGTATATTAATGTGTTAAAGTCAGCAAATAAATAGAAATAGAAATAGCAGGAAACAGCATGTTGAAATTTTTTAGTGAAGAATTCAAAAACACGTAGACATATTTCTATTATTGTGGCCTCAAGATTCATAGACTGCATTGGCTAGTTGACGTTGTTCTCCTTCTGCTGAGTATCAAATAGGTTTGTCTGCTGTTGTTACTAACACGCCTGTTTTAGCTTCCTTGTAAAGATGGCCAGTGTGTTTTCTGCAGTGTGTTACCCACTAGCCAAGCCTTTCTCCATCCCAGCTGTGCACCATCCTGCCGACACCCATTTGACTCCCAGTTTGTGTACTCGGATCATTCTGGCCCCAGGTGTGCCTTGCTCCCCATCCTCATCTTCTGATTCATGATTTATGAAGCTCCGTGTGAATAAGTAATCTTCCTCAGCTGAACTCCCTGAATATGTTTCGAGGGGTCTAGTGGAGAGATGGAGACAGTTGAGGTGGTGGCGTGCTGTGAGGCAGTGTTCGCTTCATTACCTTCCTCAGGTCAGGACACTGATGGAGAGGTGGGACTGATGGAGTGACTGAATAAGACCTGCTCAGGCGGCGGAATTCATAAATATCAGGTGGCACACCTTTTCAGGCTATAGTTATACAGCTGTTCAACGTTTTGCTGTATTGTCAGGATATTGTGAGCTGGAATCCTGTTCTATGTAACATAGGGATGCGCAGCTAAATATTACATATTTTCGGATAGCATTTTTAAATGAGATTACGTATTATGTATTACTAAATAGGTCTTTAAATCTTATCAAATCATTTAAATAATTTGAATATGATTAAAATAATTTAAATCCTTTAGCTATAAGGGGGCAGTGCAATGTTGTATTTCATGTTACAATTAGAGAGGCTTTGCAGACTAAAACGGTGTTTAATGTCATTAAATATGCTATTACTGATGTTCTGCAGTATTCTGTAGTGTACCGTTGTATTGCTCAGCCTCAGAACCCAAGATTTTCTATCTTTTTGATGTTTTATTCCATCAATTTCCGATAATTACTTACTACTAAAGTCAGCATGCATTATGTAAATGCATCATTCAACCATTGGGAATGCTCCAGTAAAAAAGAAATCCTGACTGTTAGCATAGCTACTAAGATTGACTTTCTTTTCCACATTAACCAGCTAGAAGGAAAAACGAACTATGGAAATACATTAGAAAAGTGTCCACCCACAATCCTTGTAGTTTTGAAACAGCTCCTCCCACCCTTAAGATCCATCATCATAAGGAGCTTGGTCTCATCTTCAACCCAGGGTATCTCACTGTGGCGCAGCTATAGGCAGTGAATGGTTATGTTTACAACAGATATATTAATGGTTACATTCTTAGTTTTGGCCAGAGTGCCTTTTTTTAATGGATACAAAAAAAATCAATAAGGTTAACATGCTGCAGTGTTTGACTTTGTGTTCAGTTCAGGAAATCAATTTTTCTGCAACTGTCTGGGGGTCTCTCCTAGGTGAATTTAATATTTTCCAGAATTGTATTCTTCGTAATAAGAAATGCCATTAACCCTAGAATGCATAAAGTTGATCCATCAAAACATTTGTTTCCTTGATATGCTGTATATTAATACCTTGCTTGTTTATAACTTCATGCCTATATTTCTTGGTCATAGTTCATGAGCCATTTTCATTTGCCTTGGATTTTTTTATTCACTCGGCCAGTAAGACATTCCTGAACAGTTTATGGATTTATAATCAGTTGCTATTCAGAATTTCCTTCAGACATCACAGCAAGCTGTTGAGTCACTGCAAGCCTCTTGACCTTTTGTTCATGTGGTTTTGTCTACAAGTGCTGCATTTTTTCATTTTGGAGTCACTAGGAATAGATTTTTTTTCAAGTATGCTAAACCTAGAATATTTTATTAAGCAGTTAGAGACCTAACAAGAATTTTACTGTGCAACTGTTAGAAAAACTAAACAACTAACTAAATACATACATAAACAATTGCTGAGGCATTCATCTTGATTTCTCTTTGTCAAGTCATTAGGGGAAATTGTAACAAATTTAATTGCATGATTTTTATTTTCTCTATATGTGCAGAGGAAGTCAACATAATTTTAAATAATTTGCATATCACTAGCTTCTTAAATTATTAGTTAGTTTGACCCATTTTCGAGTCATGCATGCAAAGATTGTCTTTGTTACCACAGAAAAAATTATATCCCTATGTTCAAAATACATGCATCTCACATTTACCAAGATTATAATTCTGTTGGAAGGCAATGTAAATAATGATATTAATATCACCATCTCCACCATCTACTTGTCACTGCTCCTATGATATATCTGCAGTAGAGCTAATGATGTGGATGTAGTTACACTGGCTCAGTGTAAGATTGGTGGTAGGGTCAGCTTGCTAGGATTGAGAGAGCTCCTGACAGCCATGTTCATATGCTCCTTTCTCAGCTATTTCTATATGCCCTTCAGACAGACCCTGATCCAGGGTGCTGATAGCATGTGTGTGTGATTAGGAGGCACTATCAGCCTGTCCATCAATGTCACAGCATTTGTGCCCTCATCTGTCTGGCTGAAGGACCAGTTTAAGCAACCCACACTTGGGCAGAGTCCAAATTCTGCCGAGTTTTCTTCTGCGGTGCCCCGCAGGATCAGGAATTTGCTATTCTGGTCATCTGACCACAAGAGACAAGTGAGAAGACATAGTTTCAAGCTGTAAATGTTCTTGCACTGAGAGTTAATTTAGCAAAGCCCAGTCATTAGGAAGGTCACATCAGTAATCCCGGTTTAAAGCCACTTTAGGCCAAGTAATTGGCCGTGCGCTCTCATGCTAATGGATTCTGGACTAAGAATTTGAGAGAATGTAGTTTATGCTGGGTGCCTTAGAAGTCTTGAAGCCAAGGCCACATGTAACATCCTTTAATTAGAGGAGTCAGAAACCAACAGATTAAAAATGTTGTAAGAAATCACTGCGGAAATGAAAGTGTCTGGGCTTTTACCCGCTGCATAGTAAGGCTAAGGTTTCCTGACATAATACAATTGGGCATTCACTGTGATAGCGGGTGAAAAGGTTTTGAGAGCTTATGAATGAATCAGCAATCAATGTTCTCCAGTTCTCATTGGTAATTCTAAGCTTGTGATGACAGTTATTAAAATAGGCAGGATATGGAATTGCAAGTTAAACTAGCAACGTTCTGTGTTGTTTTTCTAATGTTGAAAGTTGGTACTAATAGACAAAGAACAGGAAAATGCTGAACTGTGCAAACGTTGCATGTGCCTTCATTTGGACTGTTTTGAAAAATGATGTTAGTATTTCAACCAAGGCCATAGCCATAGATTAAGCATTGGGGAAACCAAGTCTACTGAGGGGAACCCAGTTGTACCCGGGAGGGTCGGGCATTAGTTAAATATGCCCATTTTCATTGTTGGTCACTGTGTGAATGTGTGGCTAATTAACTTACTTATGACAGCTAACATTAGTGATGGTTGATTGATTTTTGGGTAAAAGTCAACCCATTTTCACCAAAAATACTGGATTCTATCATCATGCCAGTGAGTGGAATATATATATATATATATATATATATATATATATATATATATATATATATATATATATATATATATATATATATATACATATATGTGTGTGTGTGTGTGTTTTCTTTTTATATCAGTACATTGGGGGACACTTTAAGCATCTCTGAATATTGAAGTGGATGTTTTCCCCTCAATATATACTCTGATTACTGCATTGATTTTAACATTATAATGGAACATACTGGATTTGTATATAATTTACATGTAATGCTGAACTACATTTGCTGTCACATGAGCCGCACAACTTTAGTATCATTCCCCTCTCTCTCTCATTCAGCACTTCCTGTTAATTCATGACGAATGTGACAGTCAAAAAAAAGGCACAGCACCATTACAGACCATTACATCTGCCTGTGATTTTAACATATCCTAATTTGACTTTATATGATTCAGGCAATTAAACTTTTCCTTCTCTGTGATTTCAGATGGCTGGAATACTTGCACGGTGGTTGCAGTAACCCAGCATAGACTGTATGTGTCCACAATGCATGCTGGTGTACTACGGTGGTTTAAAAATGTAAACATTGTGTAACACTAAGAAACAAGATCTGACCAGTATCGAGATGCTAAGGTGACATTTAAAAAGGGCAACGTGCTGTGTCTAGGTAGAGTGTGTAGTATTATACCAGTATTATACAACACAAAAATAAAACAGCAAAGTGTCCTACATTTAGCTTAAATGAGGAATTGGCATTCCTAAAGCTATTTTCTGCTAATTATTTATTTTGCACTGGTAACACTAACCTCGTTTACATGCAGCTTGATAATCTGTTAGTCGACATAAAATGTATATGAATATAAATTGTATTCAAAATGGCCTCAGTTGAAATAATCTATTCCGACTGAGGCCATTCTAAATCCAATTTATATCCAACTGAAAGAGGTTGGCAGTCCTCTAAATAATTTATTAAATGGGAGAATAATAACCATGCAAACTTCTGTATCTGGTTACATTAGCAGTCAGGAAGTTAAGTATGTTCTACACATTTGCACCATAGCAGACATTTATAACATTCAACATGACAGAAGCCAGAAATTTCTCGAAAATGTTATAACAACTTTAAAAGATTTAAAAATAGTTAGCTACATGTATGGCCATAACCTCTCAAAAAGTGGTTATAACAGTAAGCAAGTGGATGACAGTAAGTTTACACAACTATTCATGGTATTTTCCATAACACTTTGTGTTAGAACCTCCGGTGCGACAGCGGATACGTTGATACTAATTACAAGCAAAACGAAAATGACAAGCATTATATGTTCAGTTAGAGGGAGCACATCACATAAAGATCAGAGTGTAGTGGGGCCGCCTTCCAAAGAAGAGTATCTTCGTCTATGGCTGAGAGCGCTAAATTTAAAACATCCACCCAAACTTCTGTATGTCTGCTCTTACTATTCTGTGGAGGAGAACCAGCACCAGAGCATCCTTATCCAGAGAAATGGCTCAGTTATGAAGCTCAGAGGAAGCAGACACGCCGGGTGATTGTAACTGTTTTATGTTCAGTGTCCACTAGGCTATTTGGGCTGTAACTAAGACCCACACAGAGTGGTTCAGGGAGCTGGCTTGATTGACTTACGCCGCCTTTCAGAAATATAAACTCACCGTCTTTATGTAGAGTATTTCCAAGAGTAAAAAAGTCATTAAACATGTCGCCATAAGTAAAATCAGGCCACCTTTTCATATCATCCACCCACTTTGTTATTAACCTTGGATGAGACAGTGTTGTCCTATTCGAGCTTCTTATTGCCTCTCTGGTCTCCATGTAACTGTACTCATTTCGGTTTATTACAACAGCGAAAATGGTGAAAGCAATGGGACTGGCATCCAGCTTATGTGTCTCTGAATGCTCTTTTCTTTTTTTTTTTTTTAAATTAGCCACATGTGATTTTGCACACAGCGGAATTTGACCTCCGCATTTAACCCATCCGTGCAGTGAAACACCCTAGTGTTTCACCTACATATACACACACTAGTGAACACACTAGGGGGCAGTGAGCACACGTGCCCGGAGCGGTGGGCAGCCCTATCCACGGCGCCCGGGGAGCAGTTGGGGTTAGGTGCCTTGCTCAAGGGCACCTCAGTCGTGGCCTGGGGGATCCCGGGGATCGAACTGGCGACGTTCCGGTCACAAGACCGGATCCCTATCCTTCAGGCCATGACTGCCCCACGACCACGTCTTCCTCTCGCTCCACGCAAGCCCAGCAAACACATAACGTTCCCACAACATTGTTAAAAGGTGGTGTGTTGTACGTTGTCTGAACAAGGTTACAGTATTATTTCTACCTATTGTTTTACTGAATTCTATGCAGATATATGGAACAAATGAGGGATTCTAGGAGGCTATGACAATGTACTGACTATGTTACCACTACATTATCACAATGTAGATAACGTCACAACTCTCTGAGGAATTACATTTCAACATTGTGGCACTCTTGACACTGAAAACAATACGTTCTTACAACATAACTGTGTTTGCAGGGACCTATATTTTCCTGTGTGTGCAATATTTTTAAAGCAATTAAAAACACAAGTGTGCCAACTTCAAATTCCAGTACCACACTGGTAACATACTGGTAACAAACTGGTAACATACTGATAACAAACTGCTGCTTGTCTCACTCTGACTGAACTGATCCGATTCTCATTTTCTACACTGACAAGTGTCATTTTGGATCTGATTACTTGTAATCAGAGGTTTTTATCAGATTGTTGAGTGTATTGTGCATATGAACTTAATATTAGTCTTAATCTGTAATTAAAATAAAATTCAATCTGATTGGTGAAAATCTTTGCATGTAAACATAGCCATTGTCACCATGACAACGTTTTCATTTCTGAATGCCAGCCTCAGTAACAGACCGCTGTGAGGCACGGAACAACAGTACTTTCAAAGCCAACATGTGAACGCAGCATGCGTCTAAACAAGGTCGGGCTGGGCCAGAAATCCCGATATGTATCTGTGTAGTTTCTGCGGAGTGGGTTAAATGTTCGGTTGTAAGTCAAAGCTATGTGTGAAAGGTCACAATCACTGTAGACTCTTTCTGAAGTGGCCATTCCTACAGCAGGATGGAAAACCACTCGTCGCACAATTTGGATTAATGTAAACAAATGGAATAATTTTTCACAGTGACACCCGTACGGTTTTAGTTAGGAGAATAGTGGCTGTGTGTGTGCAGGGGTGTGAGTGTGTGTTGGGGCAGTGAGAGAAGAAGAGAAGTAGTAGTAGGAGCAGGAAGCGCCCCAGCTGTTACAGCGATATGCACATCCACACACACACACATGGCCATATTGACACAAAACAAACTGCAGAACTCCAACTTTTATTAAGCATTTACAACTGCCACAACAATAAACACCATTTAAACACCATAAAAAACACGGTTTATACATGTAGCTTGCTCAGCAAATCAGAAGAAAATCTAGTTCGGGTTTGTGAATCCTAAACATTCCAATTTAAATATAATGCATAGACATTAAACTAACGTTTAGGATAAGTTGAAGTGATGAGACTTTATTAAAACAGAGTGTGATTTAAATAAAATGCAGTGATGGTTTCCTTCAGCATTCCTTTAACAGCTTTTCTAAGCCCTCTCATTCCATTGTAGCTGAAGCAACTATATTTTTACAGATGTGGTAAAATATTAAACTTTTCTTTATGTAAGGTACACCACCAACATCTCCTCTTATTCTTGTCAGATAAAATATTACAGTGAACATGAGCTGAACGCATGGCTGTTCATTAGAGGGAATAACGTTAGTGCCGCTAACACTGTAGCTAACACGGCTAAAGCGTTTGGAAACTGAGGAGCCACTGCGCTCTGATAAATAGTGTGCACAGTCACATTATTCATAATATCACACTTTAGTTTAGTTTTGATGGTTTTAATTTACAGCTCTAACTAACATTTTAATATGTTGATTATGTGTTAGCGTTTCAGCTGTGCGAGTATGGCCAGTTGCTTGATAGCTCTAACACATACAGATTATGGACATTAATCGAGTCATTTCAGATTTTTTAACTGGAGATAAGATGCTGTAAGTGATAGGTTTTCTAAATGTAGGCTTGCTTGTGACATATAAATGTATGGAAAATCTTCTGGTGTCTCTCAGGACTGCTTTTAAGCGAGTGGGCATGGGGGTGTAACAAAAAGAAAACACATAGTGTAGGACTCCTGTTACTTAATGTACTCAATTTACCAGTATAAGTTTATCATATGCTTCATTCAGACAATACAGTTATTTTTAAATCCACATGGTAAGTGTTCATCAATCCAAGTTCAGTAAAGCAAATCTGATGTGGAAAGTTAATAATAAGTTAATAACAACCAAGCAGCTGCATGCAAACCTTACATCGCCAAGCACAATGCCGCACGTCAGATGGAGTGGTGTGAAGTGCCACCACTAGACTCTGGAGCTGTGGAAATGTGTTCTGTGGAGTGACGAATCACACTTCTCAATCCTGCAGTCTAATGGATGAGTCTGGGTTTGGTGAATGCCAGGAGAACGTTACCTGCCTGACTGCATTGTGCGGACTGTAAAGTTTGGTAGTGGAGGGATAATAAATGCTATGGGGTTGTTTTTCATGGGGTTGTTCCAGTAAAGGGAAATCCTAGTGTAAACCAAGACATTTTGGACAATTGTATGTGTATAACTTTGTGGGAGCAACTTAAGTAACAAAAATAAAATAAATCTATTTTCTCCTTTACTGTTGCTTTTTAATAAAGCAAAATATTTCTTCAGTCAATGAAATAATTGATAGAATACTCAATTATTAAAATAATCGATAGCCACAGCCCTATTTTAACACAATTACATAATGCATTCTTTTTATTGCCAAGCACTGGATGTTACATTAACTTGGAAGGTGGATAAAATAATGTAGGCCATTTTCATGGCAGGAAATGTTTTCCTTCCTGCCTTAACAGCATGTCACTGACTGTCCTAGCATTATGGATTATACAGTATGAATGATTCTGAAAATGATCCATAGGTTACCGGTAGAGGTGTGGATGTGATGGATAGATAGATGAACTTCAACCAACACTCTGTAAGCTACTCATCTCACGTTGCAAGTCAGAGCCACAAGGCCATGGTGATGCCCACATTCATCTTCTCTTCTTGCCAGTGGGAGAACATTCCACTCCAGAGAACATTAGCAATATAGCAATGTCAGTGGTCATTAAATTATTAATGGGCACTGACATCCCTATTTCTATTTCAAGATTCCTCACTAAATGGTCTCTGTCTGGCTCCTCACTCAACCTGATTTTCCTTTCATTTAGATCTTATAAGAAAGTCCATTAAAACCCGCAATTAAGGCACCACCTCTTAAAATCAAAGGCAGATGGGTCCATTTGCCAATACCTGGGTGAATTGTAAATTGAAATCTCCTAATCGCCTCCCCACAAAATTGAGAATGGAAAAAAACCAAGATGTAAAGAGAAACGGTCAGACTGCAGTCTGATGGATGTTACAAATTAGCCAAAAAGAAATCAACAACACCATATTGGATTGTAGCCCTCACCTGGTGATGGATGCCGCAATACTTTCCTTATGATAACATAATATACAATTTGGCCTCAGCACACCATTGATTCTGTCCCATCCTTCAGATAATGACAGTGATCATTTGCCAATTACCAGAGACTGAAGATCCTGAACCGCCAAGCACCTTTCGGCCATTCAAAAGGAGATCTGACTAAAGAGGGAAGCGTCCTCGAATGCCTGACAGACAAGCCTCAAAGTCTTGATGTTTGAGTTGCAACATCTGGTCGCAAAGCTGAGGAAACATTTCAGCTACTCCGACTAAAACATCGCTTAAGGGAGTGGCATCTGCCTGGAACCATTTGTCTCACCATGCCAGCTTTATAGTACCTTTATGATGTGGCAGCATCTGTCAGCTGTGCTGAGGATCTGAATGGGGATTTGATGAGACTTGGTGAGCCTCTTGCGTTTGCAAATGGGAAGACATAAAACTACAGGAAAGCTGGTCATGCGCCAGTAGGCCCGATGCGTTCATTCCCCAATGTTGCATAAATCCACCCATCCAAAGCGCTCTGGCTTTACAGCCTGGAATTTTCCATACACAAATGTTCTGCAAGGACCCACCATACGGCAGTCGACTGATCCGATCGGGAAATTCCTTGTTTCGCGCATTTCTAATACACCGCAGCGGTGTCTTATGCATTTTAATATGGATGAGGCTGGGTTGTAAAGTGACAGATCTGCTTTGTAAGGACAGAGTATGTGTGTAGTGCAGAATTAACAGGGCAAACAGACACACACTCGCAAATGCCACATCTAAGCACTTCTTCTGAGTGGAGCACTCTGGGCTATGCCCTTGCCAGTCGAGAAAGGGTGATAGGTGTATAATAAGATGAAGACTGGAAATGCAGATCTGGGGTGTGTCAAAAGTTGACAGTCAATCCCGGACCATGCAACTTTCATGCATTTTCTGTTCAGATTTCAAATAAGTGTGCTCGAATTAAATCAGTGGGCTCAACGCTAAGAGCCTATACAGCAAGAGGAAAAAGATAATAGCTGTTCTTGCGTAAGGGGGCTTATGATATTATATACTGTGGTCATAAAGGCCGGACGTGATCTCATGAAGCTGGGTGAAGAATACATGACTTTTTTTAAATTCATAATATCAGCCTTTCACAGAATTTCTTGCATTTTTTTGTGAAGGCATACACTGTAGACTGCAAGGCAGAGAGAAAGCAAGATGTTTGTCTACAAATACAAGACATCACGTAATAGAAACAGTGCTTAACTTTCTATAGATCCTGTATTCATAATACATTATTAATGCATATGTAAGCTGTTATATGGCACATATAACACCATGAAATACTGGCCATTAGCCTGTACAATTACTCTTCTGTACTTATAATTACATGTGTAACATTTTATAGAGCTCGAATATATGACTTAAAGTCAGGCCCCATAACATATTTAAATTTCTGTTTAGTTGACAGCTAAAATAAAGTACTCTAAAAAATGCTTAAGTACATGTTACAGAGTGTTGTTTAATTTTTGCTGTACATCATTATAATGTTATAATTAATTGCATGATATTATAACTATATATTATAATTATATATATTATAAAGAAAGAAATTCTATATTGCTTCATTTCAAAGGATAAGATGTAACCTATCAGACCAGAGCATCTGGTGGTTACATGAACATTTCAGCTGCCAAGTCATGGCGAGTGAAATACAGTGTGACGGGGCTTAGCAACCCTGAAGCCTGACAAAGAGCAGATGTGTGAAAAGCTGCCACTTTGTGAGAGCTTGCAAAAGTCTGCTCAACTCTAAGCTGAGAAGTCAAGGAGAGCCAAAGTATGCTGTACATAATGACCTACCACATACTGGGCTTGGCTCTGGAACCGCTGAAGATATATCAGTGCTGATAGCAGCCTTTCCAAGAATGACCATGCCCTGTCGGAGAGCAGATGTGAGACTGATAGTCCGAGAAGGTTTTTTGTTATTGGTGTTATATTTTTAGAGAGCACGGGTTGACAGTTATTTGGACCTCACCTTCAAAAGAGTAGTCCATTTATCAGGAAATCCTTGAGATCTTACCCTTTTGTTCTTTGACACTTCAAATGCTTGCTGTAATATAACTATATGGTAGTGTTGAGGGTTGTCCCAAGGAACTTGAAGGGGTTCTGATGGAGGTTCTGGTCCTTAACTCACCTTTACTTAGACACAACTTGATATGGCAAACAAAATACAGGAGAGAAAATGCTATAGAACATGCTGCCTTGAGTTCTAGCTCCGCCTTTTGCAATACGAGTCCCTGAAAAGAACAAAGCATAACAAATAAACCAAATAACCTACAATATACATTTCTTTTAACACACGGGTGTGTACTAATACCACACTATGCTTTTAAAATTAAATTGCCGCATTGTGGATAGGTTAATTATCCCCAAAGTCACTTTAGGTTGAAATCCAGACTGAGAAAATAATGTGCGTGAAAAAAAAACAAGCATAAGAAAATGTGTCTCAAACAGGACTGTTCATTTTCTTTCATTATAATAGCATTTAAAAAAAAACAGTCCATTATTTTTAACATTGAGTTTTACCTAAAACAGCTCTCCTCCTTAAAGACTTAAATGAGGACACAAAATGCAAATGCATGCATTCCGAATAAAAGAATAGATCTGAAGTTGACTACTTCATTTAGACGTGCCTAGCCTTTGGTGAAGGAATCCATTTGAGCAACCCATCTTAAAGTCGTCACTGCAGCGACTCTGACAAACACATGGCTTAATTATGGGGTGCATTAGCATCACAATTGCATATTTTGAGGCCTGCCCTAGTGCGTGTAACTGAAGCCTCCGAATCTTTCCCCATTTTTGCGCTTCGTATGTCAGTTGTAATGAGTCTCTGGAGAAACCAGTGATTTCCCAACGTGAAATTGAGTTCCTCACTGTTCCAGCTTTCCTTTGGAATGACATTTGTGTGAAGAACAAACTGTTGGTGTGATATTCAAAGCTGATCCAGTCCCCAGCCAATGTGCTCTCACTTCTTCACTCCTTTTTTCACAATGTAACTGGACAGCTTGTGACCAACTGCAAAATCAATACTTCTGCACAGCATGTTCAGATGACGCAAGCACCGTTTGATGCTGTATGCTTGCACGTTGAGGTTTCACTATTTCTGTTTTCGATAGACACCCAATAATTCTTTATTCAGACATGACCCGTGCCATGGGATTGAACAGCTCTTCCTCCTTCATATATCCTTCAAGATAAGCATCTCATGGCCAACTGTGTTATATAGAGAAGACACTGGAAGAGAAGGGAGTTTCTCTTTACACTGTATTGATCTGTTCTCTATCAATCTGCCTGTGCCTCCCAATCAAAATACCTACTCAGCTTTTTACACAGGTTCCATTTTTAAAGAATTAAAAAAAACATTTACACAGTAGCTATACAATGCAATTTTATAATTGTGCAAAGTGTTTTGGAAGCTGAACTATGTCTAATGCTTTTAAACATGTGTATTATTTACAAAACTAGAGAGCAAAATGTATTCATTCTATAATTTTTTTAAATTGTGTTTAAATGCTACTTTTTAGTTTTTTTTATATAAAGAAAGCTGTAATTGTGCTGTCTATTTTGTTCTGGCACAGCAGGAGGCCATCCCCTCTCCATTAGTGCTGCATTGATATTGATACTGTATTGGTATTGGCACCAATACTGCCACTTAAACACAGTATTAGTAGTAGGGATGGGGATACTAATACCCATTGACACCACAAACCTATTTCTAGCACGCACATGCACGGACGCATGCCAGTCCTTCACCATACGTCTGCAGCGTGGGCTGATGAGCAGCAGTAAAAATGCTCATGGCTGACTCATTCATGGCTGAAGGCTGGAGCCTCTTACCTGAATAGCTGAATCAGTGTTTTTTCCTGAGTCCACTCACTGCATAGACACTTACAGTCAAAGTTGATGTTAGTTTATGTTGTTAGTGAGGCAAGTAATTAACAGACTCACAGTGGCCTTGATTTAAGCTTTGGTTAGCATAACAGACTGCTAGCTGGGCTTGTGTGTCCATAGTCCACTATGGTGGGCTCCTCCATTGATCAGCAGCATGGTCTAAACTTTAACCCTCCACTTTCACCCTTCATTGTTTTTAGCAGCTCAACGCCACAGCATTTTACTCATCAATGTCAATGATTCATCAGTGTCATAGTTAATATAGGGTTTAACAGAGCTGTGGGGAAAATGTATTATTATTATTATTATTATTATTATTATTATTATTATTGTTATTATTATTATTATTATTATTATTATTATTATTAATAATAATAATAATAATAATAATAATAATAATAATAATAATAATAATAAAATCAATTAAAAAGCCCATTCCCATTCCACTTGCAGAGTGGCCACTTGGGGACCTGCTGACAAAAGGTTAACTTAATTTGAAGTTTTCAATTGGAAGGTTTTTCATCACATACAGGCGAGCCAGAGTGAGAGAGAATGAGAGAGAGACTAAGAGAGAGAGAGAGATGGTGTTCTAGTTTCCCTCCTGTCACATCGTTTTTCGCTGCTCTCAATCCATCACCAAGTGCCGTGACGAATGCAGCATCAACACTTTCCACCCATGGCCGGCTAGATAAAGAAGTCAGGCTGGCCGGGCCAATATGTTTGCTCTTTGTATGTGGCTGCGGCGGACAGCAAGAAAGTGACACAAACAAGGAAGACAGAGAGCCCTCAGCAGCAGGAGCCCCTTCGAAAGTAGCAGGGAGAGTTTTCTGGGGTGAAGTGGCTGACTGCTCTCTTTCTCTCTCAGACAGCCATGAAATTGTTAGTGGAGTTTCGCAATAAATGAGTAATTCCAACACAATAACCATACAAACATATTCCATATTATTGCGTTGCTTTAGCACACTTTAGCACAGTAGGTTGCTCAGCAATGTATTCATGGGGACTTGGTAGTGTTTAAATGGCACTGGCTAAATTTTAAGGTTTGAAGGAGGTGTCAGATTAAAATTCTTATAACCAACAGTAATTTACTTCTAATCAATAATAAAACAGTTTTGTGGTTCAAAGTAATTAAAACCAGCAACATTAGATCTTCAGATTAAGTATGCAAGGCATGCCAATGTGCTAACTAAGGATGTAGTCATGCATGAGTGACCAATTAACCACTGGACAACAAAAGCACATCTGTTTAACCAATTTTATTAGATTTTCCTGAAACAAAAGATCATATCTTTCAAATAAGTGGTTTTATCATTCAGCTTAGAAACTTGAAAAGGATGCATGAGTGTGCAATAATTGAATTGGTTCTGGTAGATGTGTATATTAAAAAAATTAAAGCACACGTGAAAATAGTGGCCATATACTCATGTACCATATCCAAAGCAGATGATTGCAAGTGATAAAGACGCTTGACAGCTATTTTGTCTATTCTCTTTGTGAGAAAGCATAACACGCTGCTGTGAGGAAATAATACAGGTGTGCCAAATTCTAGCGCAAGACATGGTGGACGTCTTGCAGGTGTAGACATATCTGCACTTGTTTTACAGGAAACTGACAAGCTGCATTCTTAGCGTTCTTTGAGCATCTACTTGCTGTGAAAGCTTTTGTTTTTAGGAGCTTAAGACAACAAACGAAAACAGAACCCCAAAATATGGCAGTGCTTTCATGGCTGGAAATAGATGGGCCTAATTAAGACTACTTCATCATAACAGAGAAATACACAGCAGGGCTGGCTGAAGGCTGGCATATTGCACAGCAGTGGAGGCAGTCTTGCTTCAGCTGAGCAGAGAGCAGCCCGATGCTCAGGCGGAATGAAAGAAGCGGCGGCGGTGCAGGAAAGGGAAAGTGGGTTTGACTTAAAAGCGGTGCCTAATGAAAGAATACTGCCGAAACATCTTTATAATTGCATTTTAAATGACACCATGAAATGTTTCATGCTGTGCTTCACCCGCAGAACGCTCATGCTAAGAATGCTCGTTACTCACATAACTGCTTGTAATAAACGCAACATTCGGCTTCTTATCTTATGATGTGATACCAGGACAAGAGTTTATATACCAGGATTGCACAAGTTTCATCAGGCAGAACACCACTTTCAGTCTAAACTAATGCAAAGAGATTTATTAAAAGCAATTTTGGAGCATTTCCATCATTATGAAGCTTTCAGCGACAGCTGTAATATAAAAACTCAGAAGACACAAGCAGGTTCGCTGGTAGTTTTGGAAGGTAAATAAAATGGTTTGTATTTATAGACGTTGCAACACCTGGTTCCTATCACAACCACTGTAAAGAAATCAAAATCAGTAAGTTTAAGTTTATCTACAAGTTAAACCGTCTCAATGAGATAGTTTTGTTTGTCTATTATTGAATGATAGAGAATGCTTGAAAAATCAATGGCATTTCTCGTTAATGAAGACTAGGACTAGACTTAAAAATCTCTTTTACTCAAATAACAGCCACCAGAATCACCCACAAAACACTTTCCTAGTATGCAGCCTTTTCTTTGGACTGTATTTCCAACACTGTGCATCTATACATTAGGGTACATGTGCTGTGTCCTTTGTTTTTTTGGAAAACAACATTACTAAAAACAAGATTTTTTAAAAATGTGTTTGAGCGGCAGTTGAGTTGAGTCGGGCTCACCACCAAAGTTTCCCATCAGTGCATTGGAAACACTGGATTTGAATTTGTTGAAACAGACCTGTTTTGGAGACAGACGGAACATCCTTTGTGCTACAATGGTGCTTAAAAGATTATGAACTTTCTATATTTCTGCATAATTTGATAGAAACTACTCTTTATCTACTTTTTAGACTGATGAGGTTGTAGGTTACATTTCTGTAGAAATATTGAGAATTCTAAAGGGTTCACAAACTTTCAAGCACGACTGTGGCCAACAAATGGATAAGCTTTGGCCAAAATGGGCCCGAAACACAATGGTAAATGGTTTCAGTGGTCTAAACAACAAATCATTTAACAGAAAGATACATTGACTTAGTATGTGGTAGCTTATTCCCTTTCATTTCTTAAAAATGGCTCCATTCAGCACTGACAGCTTCACACAGTTAAAAAGGTAGTTTGTGTTTAATGTGATATACATATTCAGGTTTTTGAAATAAATCAGACAATCAGACAATGATGTAAGCTATAACAAAATTAGTTTAATCAAGCACTTGTAGAAGAAATCCATTTTCTTAATTTAGTCTATTACTGATTTTCAGACTGCTGAATGCACACACATTTTTAAAGTGCAACGCTTCCTACAGTTGATAATGAGTCAGCCGGTGCCTTTGGCAGTGTAGAGTAACTGTCGCCACTCCATGCACTTCACAGCTCCGCGGAGCTTGTGGGTAGTGTATCTTCAACAAAGTTTATAGCTGCTCTGGCATAAAGAGCACTGTCTTACGCAGAGCTCACACATCAGTGACTTGATAGTCTGAATTGAAACAAACAGTTAAAAAATGGCTTAATGGCCAATTCGCCCGTCTATCTTCTCTCATATATTTGCCACGTGTCGATGCTTTATGGCATGGATCAGTCAACAGCCAAGCGCCTCTACATCTCTGCCGGCCAGCAGATGAATTGATAAGGCCAAGAAGCCGAGGAAGATAGATGAGACCGAGGGCGGGCAGATGGATTGTGGTCGTGCAGGCCAGAAGAGACGATTGATCGGAGCTCGATAGCCAGCAGGGGGGCGCTCAGAGGGAGGCGGTGCCACCCTGTCAGCTCTCATAGGGACACCGCCTCTGTGGCAGAGAGGCTTACTGCTGTGAGCTGTTAGCAGTTCAGCAAATGATGCATGGACACGCGTGAAGTTTAGATTGAAGCACTAAGAATTGTGAGTTTTTTGCGTGGCTAATAAATTAGTGCCACTGTCACCAGCTCTTCTTCTGGAGACCTACCTTCTAGCACTTCTCACATCCACCTAATCAGGGAATTCTGATGACAGTAATTAGATGGATGATGGTGAATGATGTGGTGAAGGGTTAGATCTACACTAGAGTCCAAAAGTTTCCAATTATTTATTGCAAATACATGCATGTCATAATCTGATTACTGCAGAAAATCTGATTTTGCCAGTAATCTGAATAATGCATTTCTGTGCACTTGGTGAGCAGTGTTGTAAATGTATCCTGTTGCAGATTATGGATTGATTGCTAAAATTTGTAAATTGTAAATTAATTCAAACAGTTACTGTATTAAAGTAAAGTAAGTTACTTTTTGTTACTTTGGGATTATTTGTCTTTTCAAAGTCATATACTTAATCAAAGATCAGAAAATAATTAGCACAAGGCAAACTCAGAAATCAGAACTATTTTAAAAAAAACAAATAATTGACCTGTGTAGCATCAGGATTATAGTTAAATTATTACCCTGAATGCCTCATTTTTCAAAGTGGTTATCAAATCTTAAAGCAGAAAACCTGTTTAAAAAACATATAGTAAAGAGGAGATAACAGTTTATGATTTATCAGCAGGAAAATTCATGTTGATCCCAAAATACTTTAAATATTAAACACAGAAAATGTTTATATTAGTGTCCATATATCATATTTATGAGTTACATGACATATGATTTGATATAAAAGTCTGTAAATGCTGCATGAACATGTTTGTACGGGAATAAAGTTCGTTGTAAGAAACTGCAGCATATTATTTATAGATATTGCAAAAGACTAACAAGTTTTTCTGTTTTACTTTGCTCCCAGTTAAACTGAGAAAAGTCTTGGCTTCAGACAGGGGAATCACTAAATTGGGTAGAGTAGTAGAAAAAAACTGAACTACACTTAACGAAGTGCCACAGTGCCATATAAAAACTACTTTTGTTTCCTAAAGAACTGTATTTAAAATATAATTTGAAAAATGTGAGTAAAATATGAAGAACCTTCAGAATGTAGTGTCTTGAAGAGGAACAATAGAAGAACATGACAGTAGTGTAAAAACAGCAGGGAGACCACCACAGGCTGTACAACCCCTGCTGATGGTGGCCATGCTTACCAGCTCACAGCAGTGCACATAAACACAAGCAAAACACATACGCGCACTTTAACCAGCAAACTACGACTTTAACAATAAATGTTCCTTTTTACAGGCAGTGCGTACCACTAGAACCTATTTAGATGGCCACACCTCCAGAGCTCCTCAGAGCCAATGCAGCCTGTGGTGGTGCCACAATATAAAGATTTTATTTCCGTTTAAGGGTTCTTTCTAGATTCCTACATTATTAGTATTACCTCATAGTTCTCTTAAGAACTATGCATTGAAAGGTTATTAAGGGAACCAAAATTCCTGTAGTGTGTTCACCAAATAAAACTGCTAGAACCTTCATGGCTCTACTCCTCCCAGACACTCCAGTAAATGAGACATTTAGCCATCATCAAAAAAGCACCTGGTGAAAATCTGGCACTGGGGTAGTTAACAGTCGGTTATGAGAGTCTGATGATGTGCATTTAATGATTAGCATATCTTGATGGGCTAATTTACTCAGCAAACAAGTAAATGTGCACGGGGTCTCTTTAGCTCTATGAGCTACATTACGCAGTAGGATATTCAGGGCTAACTAGTAATCTATAATCATTTATCATGTTAACAAATTTATAGCATGGCTTATAAAGTGCTATCTGACTATTTTTTTTTATCATCGTGTTACCTCTAGTGAGAGCAACCTAAACGAAAAACTAAATAACACTTAAATATTTAACACTAGCATTGCACACTGAAAAAGTGATGCATATAATTTATATATATATATATAATATCCTAAATGTTTTATCAAAGGTACGGATTTAATGTTTGTCATTTTGCTACAGTAATGCTATTTTATTTGGTTACTAATTTAAACACCACATTCTAAGAGTTCTAGCTGCATCCTTCTGCTGACAAATAAATACACTGAATTTGGCTGATGTTCATGTGTCTCTGTCACCAAAAGCACATGCTAAATGTCTCTTGGGACTGTAGGAGTAAAAATAGAGCCTTTCACTTTGGGGATCAGACAAAGCTGGCACCCAGTGGCGGAAAGCCTGGTATAGAGTGAGCATTTGCAGCATGTATGCTAAGTGGCATCTCTGTCCCTACTAAGTCTGGGGAATGGAAGAGGCCTTCTGAGCAGGATCAGGAGTTCTCTGAGCAAATACCCGTACCAGAATTATAGATAGGCAGGGTTTGAGGAGCTACTTCATGGGGTCCATTCTGTATCTTTTTTTTTTCGCAGTGAAGTCCACTGATATCATTACTGTGTGATTTTATGTATCAAAAATATATTTTTTTCATTTTTCAACTTCTCAGAATTAAACAGATTGTTTTGTTACTATGCCTTTAAGACAAGTATGTTTTCTGATTTGCTGTCCTGTTTTTCCTCAGTCAACAGTGTGAATGGGTGGAGCTAAACTTCTGTAGGCTGAATAGGTCAGTATATGCAAATATAATCACAAAAACAATTAATTAAAAATGCATCAAAGAGAAAAAGAGGACACTGTACAAAACGTGAATAAAAACAGAATGCAATGATGTGCAAATCATTTGAATCCCATGTTTAACTGAAAATAGTACAAAGACAAAGAGATGATCCATCACAGGCAAAGAGATGATGCAGTGGTAAAGATGACCCTGTCGCAAAATTTTGTTACTGGCATCAAATTCAAAATGGCCATATCAAAACGGTCGCTGCCCAGTGTTTGCCCATTCGAATATAGCAGCTGACCTACTTTCTACATTTCCTAAAATTTCTTAAGAAATGGACCAATAAAAATGCTCCGAAACTCATTTGAAAAAAACACGAATTGTGCCCTCTCCTGTAAAATTACAGCATTTGGACAGCAGTGATATAGTCCTAAAACACAATTACATTTTCCAGTTTCTACACTTTATATGTTGTCTTTGTAGTATTTTCAATGAAATATAGGATGTACATGATTTGCACGTCATTGCATTCTGTTTCATTTACATCCCAAGTTATTTGGTAATGCAGTTGTAGTTCAAATATATAGATGATATATACAGATGGTATATACAGTGCTTTTTAGCAACCATCATTTGAAAACTACTGAAGAAAGAAATGTATGCACAAACTTTACTGTTGATGTACAGATTGTATGATGTACAGAAAAACAAGGAGACCCATCTTAAGGAGACCCATAAGTAGACCCTTAACACAGTAGCCTCAGAAGAAAAACTCACATGCCTCCGAAACCTGGATTAATGAGGAAATAAGGCAGTTTAGGGGAAGCAGAATATATATGAAGATATGAATATATATGAAGATTAGACAGTCCAGTTCAATGTACATTTTAAGAAATGTGTACAAATTTATAATTAAAGCATGGTTACACATTAATTTTATATGCTTTTCATTTGTTATTTGATCATTTTGCTTCTTTTGTGCTTTCATGGTTAGTCCACGTTTTTTTATTTATTTAATTATTTAAAAACTCAAGTTAACAAACTTAACAAACTTTTAAGGTCAAGTCAAGTTTATTTGTACAGCAGATTTTACAATGATATCACAAAGCAGCTTTACATTGTCATTTCTTAATTTACTTTTCATGTTATTGTATTGTGTTTCTGCTTTTATATATGGTATATCATACACACACATACATATATATATATATATATATATATATAATTTTTTTAGTATATATGATATATATTTTGTTTTTATTTTTATAATTCACATATATCTGTAATCTGATTTTTGTTTTTTTCTGTAACTGTAATAAAATATGTATTTTGTGTGTGTCCTCATTACCTTATAATGTCATTATATACTTCCATTACTACCTAACATCTCAGGTGCCAGTTTGCTGGCAGTTAAAGTGCTTTAGGTTCAATCTACAGTTTATATAATATTTCTGGTGCCTTTACTTTTCCTACCACTAGAAGAAATGACACCACATAACTATTGGCCATAAAGCTTGTATAATTAAGCCATAAAATGTAGATTATGTCAGTGCAGACCTTCATATGTCAACTACAGGTTTATACACAGAAGATTAGCATTGTAAATCTGTGCTTCAGTCGAATGCCAGACAGACTGCATCAAGCATCTCATCTTCAAAGGTACTCTGCGAGAGGAGAAACAGGGAGCATTGTCACTGATGCACAGACTGTTCTGTCAGACAGTAGCGGACATTGTGCGGCACTGTGAGCTCTTTGATGCTAGCGATTCTGCCCACATTACAGCATGATGCTGCTAAACGAATGCAATTATCAATTTAGCGGCTTTTGCAATGAGCGGCGTGGTTAGGGGTCTTATTACCAACATCCTACAGGCACACCTCTAGAGACACGGAAGAAGGATATCACTAATGGGGAACTTTCTGCTGACATCTGGAACACTAATAATGCTTTCTTTTCATTTCAACCCAAAGCTTCTGTTTTACCTTTACTACAACATCAATTTCTAAGCAAAAGCTGTAAACAAACATATGTGTCTGCATGCCATTGCAAAAAAAAAAAAAAATTTATATTGGTGTTGATATGATAGACATAGAAGTTGGGTGTAGGATGAGTTCTCCATTCAGGGCCAGCTGTAGGCTTTGGGCCTACAGAAATTAGAGGCTAACTAATAACAATGACTAGTACAAGTTGTCTAAATTATATACATATGTAATTAGATAACTGCCCAGACAGCAAGCATATATCAGTCCACTGGCTGACAGCTGACAGCTCCACCCTCAGACCACAACTAGTTTTTAGTCTCCTCAATCAGATTTTAAATGCACATGAGAAAAAAAAAATAGACGAGGACAAAGTTTACCAACAATTGAATAAAAAAAAGAACTAATAATGATCAAGTCTCGTATAAAACCAGGCAGTTGACACTGTGCTAAGTAAACATTACTTACTAAACTAACTGATAAGAAAAAAATATAGAAATGGATAAATTGGACTTGAACAAAAAAAGGTGGCACTTTGTTTTATACTCTGCGTAGCCACTGGTGGGCTGATAGAAATTGCTGAGAAAAAGGCCAGAGGACTGGCAGCTTTGCCATCAGCAGGCCAACAGGAGGCCATTATCCTCTTGCTATCAGGGTGGTTAATTGTTTACCACTGATTATGATGGGGCTGTAATAAGTTACAATTTAAATTATAGATAACCTTCTCAGCATTCTCGATCCATACTGTATTTCCAGCTTAATTATAACCCTGGTGGCAAAAGGGACAGTGTTGTTTTTCTACTGTTATAAATGCTTTACTTTCTACATATTTATGTACACTGTAAAAATCAAGGGTTATTTGAGGGATGCTGCAGGGTTCCTCAGCTTGCCATAGTGGTAGAAATGTTCATGAAGCCTCCAGGATCCCTTTTAAAAGGGCAATTTATTGAGGAACTTAAGGTTATTTACAATTTACACATCATGGCCTGAAACATCTTATTGTTCCCGTGACCAGTGTGTTCTGTGATGATGGCTGAAATGTCTGTTTGGGGAACTGAACAGTGTCATTCTTTGCTGTTGTTAACAAAGTCAGCAGACATGCACATGTGATTTCCTTATTAAAAATTTGTCTGTTTAAATCCTTTCCCATAAGAAACAACCAGACGATGAAACAGTTAAACATCACTGTTTAATCCTAAAAGACTCACTTTAACTGGTTTATTCACATTATAATTAGTGTCTTTTATAATTGTAGTTTAACCTTGTTTATCATTGTAGCATTTGCCTTGTAGCCATTTAGCTTTCTGTTTCCTGCTTAGCCTACACCAGTGAAGGCAGCAGAAAGCTAGCTGGCTACAAGGCTAATGCTACAATAATAAAAGACATCAAGTTCATGCCTTTGACTGAGTCTAACTGTTAAATTAGCACTGATGATAACTTAGCCAGCTACCATGTAGAAATACAAGGAGCATCATCAAAACACTGCATTGAAATAGTGTTCTACCAAGTCCCTGCTATGTAATTACCCTGCCTTGTTACCTTCTGTCCGTACTTGACTCTCAGTCTAAAGAAAATGAAATAAAATGTTTTAATTATTATTATTTTGTAATTAATGTGTAATTTATTACGTTATAAGCATGAGTAATTAGTGTAGCCTATAAATAGGATCCACTGCCTGAAGCATTTCTGTTTATGTTTCTGCGAAGTGATTGATTAAACTACAAATGTCAGCACACAAGTATTACCACTTCCCATTTTCCCAAATTTGTATTTATTTTAAATTTCTGTCATGTTAGGATGTTATAAGCATTCAACTTAACTCACTTCACCAATCGCTTTTCTATATAAGTTATTTAAATCATCATGGACTGCAGAAATAAGGATTTTACAGTATAGTTTTTGATGTTTCACGAAATTAATTGGCAGTTCATTATAAACATTGCGTAAGTATAAATCACAGCCTGAGCATCCAAACCTGGATTAATAGAGAAAGTAGTTAACTGCTATTGGAGCAATGTGACAACATTTTAAATTTGTGCTCCAAACAAATAATCAACATATTATCAACAAATTGTAGCTTTCACCCTGATCATGAGAAATGAGGACATGAACAGTTCCTCCTTCTTCTCCTCTTCCTCCCTGTTTACTCCCTGTCAGTCTACAAGAAAAGTTGCTGGTTCACATCATACTTCATCCCTTTACTCGCCTAGATTTGTCTCCAGTGGTGTAATGTTAACTCTTAACTTTTTTTCTGTTTGCTAATAAATGTTATTAGTTTTACTGACATTTTTGTTCGTCCTTTTTACCTAAAATCTTGCATATTGCTCCTTTAACACCAAAACCAAACTTTAAAACTTTAAAACTTTAAAAAAAAAAATGTTCTCTGTTTTTTAGCTCCAAACAGGCAAGTCCTTTTTTTAAAATATGATTACAGTTGTTGTCGTCTCCTCAATCAAGTCCATGTAATTCTAAAGTAATAACCCAGACGTTGTTTGGGTTATTAGCAGCTGCTTGTGATGCTTATTAGGTAGAGGTGGTGTTGACTGCATTTCATTTTTTTTAATTATATAAAGTACAGTGCCACTTTTGTTAAATGCAGGAGAATATAAACAACATGTCAGGGAATTCCCCCAGAAAGACAGCTGTATGGTTGGCCAGATTATTCACCAATGTTCGTTTAATATGTGATATTTGTCAACGCCGCTTTTGTGCATCTTGTTAATTCTATTTAGACAGGAAAATTGGCTACCAGTGGATTTAGCTGTTCTGCCAAGTCAAGGCCTATTTTTCAAAATACCAATTATGAGACTCCAGCTCATCGATCAAAGGCTCCTCTTTATTCCGACTGACGCAAATAAATTCCGTTCTGTTGTATAAAAAGTGAACAAGGATTAGTTTCCTGATGCTCCTTATGGGCCTCAGTTTGTGGATGGGTGTACAGAAAGGTGCCCTTAATGGGAGTTTTGAGTTATGAGTCACTGACAGCACTGTCTCACAAACACTAGATTACAACCTTTCACAATTGCTAACATCGCAAATTATTGTAATCCTAGGTATGATGTACCTACAAATACCAGCTTATCTTACTATATATATATATAAGCTGGTATTTGTAGGTACACTATACCTAGGATTACAATCATATATATGACATGTGGGAAAATTCTGCTAGTTACCTGCTGTTACCCTGTAACTGGTCTATGCTTGTCACTGGTGCCTGTGTAAATGTGTGGGTCTGTGATGTATTCTCATTAACATTTATTCCACCACAAATAACAGCACACTGTATTGCACTTTGTTCAACTCTAATCAATAGCTCATCAATCCAGCAACAAATCGAAAGCTTTAATATTGAGTGGCACTGCTATCATTGAAATATCATTCAGAGGAGTTCAAAGAAAGTTTGCAGTAATGAACTATTGATTGCTAGCTCCTCACCCAGAGTTTGAAGAGAGGATAATCTCTTTGTGCTTCACCCAACATTGCATCTCACTTTATCATTTTATGCTCGGTGAATGTTTTGTCATACACTTCACTAGTGTTCCAGAGGTATCCTCCACACGTGGACACAGCCACACAATAACCAACCAATTACCTTTTATAATACATTCAATTAAGTCGTGTGCCCCCCGATTACGTGCATAAACATCCATACAGACAACTAATGGATCCAATCAAGAGCAGGCTTGCATGCTGTGAATCATTTCTGACATCCAGAGTTAAATTTGCATAATTAAATGCAAATGGACTGAAGTTGCATAATTAAAAATCTGACATGGATCAGTGTTGCGAAATAGTGTAGATCAGTGGGTGGGGGGAGGGGAGGGGGGCAAAAAGACACAGTGCCTCACTGACGGCCCTCAGAAAACACAGTCTGTGTAATTGACTTCATTAGGAACACCGTGCGCGGTGAATTGTGCCGGAAATTGCCTTTCCACATCAGATGGTGTCCCTTTATAATGGACATGCGTACAGTATACGCTTTCAGGGGTGGCGCCACACCTTCATAAGTGCTGGGGCAAAATGCATTAGGATGCGCTCTACTCTTCCTGTGTCTGATGACAGAAGACAGTCGGGTCAATGAGTAATAACCACTGCATAACTAAAACAGCACTGCACCGGGCCATAGCTCTAATGTAATAACATGTCACATTTCATGAGTAGTGTCACTGTTGTTTTGACCCTGTACGATTCACTAGGCTCGGCTCAGACAGCTAACTTTGCTAGCTAACATCTATAAAGAACAAATCCGAGCTTGAAGGAAGTAAAAAATATTGCAACTGACATTTTATACATTTTCCCGTTTAGGACAAGAACATAAATAATAACTTCAGTTCATGCTTTGCAATAAAAACAGTCCACCGGTTGGGTGAGCTGTGGCAGTTAACACTTAATTTAGCACGTTTTTTTATCAAACTCACAAGCTGATTTCAATTGGTTCTGAGTTTGGCTGTCTCTTCATTCATACTGCAGGTTAAGGTTCAGATGAAATGAGTTAAATATCCAGCTTTAATTCTTACAGTTACTGAGTGACTCATTGTACAAATGTTCAGTGTTGGTCATTTTATTTTTTAAGGTCTATTTGAATAGATGATTCATTAACATATTATTTTTCAGATACTGTACATCTCTATTCACCCTCTGTTTGAAACACTCTGCTCCTTTGTCTTTAAGCCCCCCCCCAATAAGCCCAGTGTGCTCTAATTGGTTAGCTCGCCCACACAACTCTTATTGGTCAACTGCCAGTGCAGTTCCACCCCTACATGGTCTCTACTAGTTGCTGGGCCTTGTGTGAGGGTGTGCCAAGCTTGCCGGTAGGTGGGCAATAAGGATTGTGTTACATGATAACAAAGGAAAAAGGCTTGAATTCCAACGAGGCGTTTCAGGCAGCTGACAAATATGGTTTCTGTGAGAGTTTTCCCTGTGGCATGTACTTTCTAATTTTACAGATCGTTTACATGCACCAAAATCTACATAGCACACTAAAGGAAAGGTGAAAAGCACGCTAATGCTTTTATGTTGCTCGCTTACTCGTATGTCTCTATAAGATAGAAATTCAGTTTGTCTATGCTATTCATGCCTTTGAATAATAAAGGAGGTTACGTGTGTGAAGTGGCTTTAATAGTGGCAATCCGACATTCAGAATCATCACAGGCGTGCAACAGTCCAGGCAAATCCATGTTTAGGAAAACCAAGCAAGACACAAAATGCAAAGGAATCTATAAAACAATAACCACTCAGAACTCATAGATAAAAAAGGCAAGGCAAGTTTGTTTGTATAGCACCTTTCATACACAAAGGTGGCAACTCAAAGTGCTTTACATGAATAAAGAAATAAGAAACAAAGCATCAAAATAAATCAGTAAAAATAAATAAGATATATACAAATATTTAAAAGAAAGAGAATTAAACATAAAATGAAGAAAGAGGTTTAAAAGAGTTTTAAACTGAGCTGAACCCCTGCTCAAACAAGAATGTTTTCAGTCTGGATTTAAAGGTGTTCAGTGTTGGGGCTCTTCTAATACTCTCGACAAGACAACGCAGTACAGTATACAGCAGATAATGAGTCCAGAACAAGCTGCATGTGAGTATAATGATAAGTGGGTGAATCCAAAGCGGGACCTGAAGTCAGCCATTACAAAACAGGAGTCCATGTGCTTACTCTACAGAGAGAGGAGCCATGCTGGAGCTGGAGTGAACCAATGCACAATAGGGTAGTCAATGTGCTATCTACCCACAAGCTGTGGAGAGGAGACCACATGCCAAGTTTCTACTGACTGATTTTCAACCAACATTAACTTTATGATCCTAATGAAACTTGCAGAGATAGTGTGACAGGCCTTTTAAACGATGCCTACTGTGACTTGTAATTACTGGAAAGGACTACAGAGTTTTTCCGTTGTGTAGTTGGTATAGGTGTGTGGGTTTCACACATGTACTACTCAAGACCAAAAACACTAGTTTATGGCTTGAGTAATGCAGCACTTGTAAGACCTCATTTGGATTTGGTGTTAGTCTCAAATTCATTTGATCTCGTCTCAGTCTTGGGGGGACTTTTGGTCTTTTTGTCGAGACCATCTGAGGTAAATGAAAGTTATTATTGAATATCAACAAAATCTGAATAATACATTAGTCCTTCCTCCACATATAAAACTGCAAGCTACACACAGTGTCTTATACATTGAGAGGCGTGCACAGACGCGATGGTATACAGGCGAAAACAGCCGAAACACATTTTATTATATCACCTGCTGTGCAAAAATCACCCTTTAAGTAATATTTTCTGTTTTATGTTTATAACTGTTTACTTAGTAGTGAAGATACAGTTTAGCTCATTGGTAGGCTGTGTAACAGTTGGCACTAGGCAGTGTTCTGCGACCTGTGCTAACGCTAACTTAACAAAAGTTACCACGATTAGAAAATATAGCCTACTCTATGTGCTATAAATAGAATATTCACAGGTAAAGCTTTACATAAAACTTTAAAGGGGATATTATGATTGTCTAAATCACACAAAGCTAATGTGTTTTATTCCATTTGCATGGTGCTAAGTTCATCATGCATTCATAAATAGTGAAAGTATTGGCGAATGGTAAACAGAGGGGTGGTCTATGGTAGTGATGTGCTCTTTGCCCAAGGGTTGTCTCTGTGGTCGTTGAGGTAAACATTGGGAGACAACTAAAAGGACGACTTCTGGTTTAGGATAAAATATAGATTGTAACAAATGTGTAGCTAAAAGTTCATCATTATGGTGTTGGTTTGTTACATGATACCCCTACTGAAACTTCTTGAAACATTCCACCTCCACCTCCTCATTGTCCCCAAACCTGCTGTTTTTTTCTTGGCTGTTTTTATTTAATTCTTCGCTGTGTTTCCAAGCGTGCCTCATTAGATTTTTCAAAAATGTTCACTTTTCCTTGCCATTATTTGTTAATGACAAGTTGATGGATGCGTCTGTATTTTGCCTGTCTGCCTAGCTTGTGACCTCTGGCTCTCGAAATACAACCAGTGAACTACTTAATCAACATAGGACTTATATGGTATGGATTTTTTTTTTAATTAATCCTGTTGCTTATAGTTGATAAGAAGGTAGGCTAGGGTTTTATAAAATTAAACAGTAGACAGTATCGGTAGCATTATTAAAAAAAGAGCACATTATTAAAAAAAAAAAGGCTGGAATGTCCACCACTTGTCCATTACCTTTATTCTTAAAAAGTGGGTTAACATAATGCTTGCTGCTCACAGTTGCTAAACCAATCGGTGTCATCTGATCACTTGACAAAGACTTTATAGGTGTATTCCAGGTTAGTTACAGACTGTAACCCATCTGCTGTAAGCCTCCCCCCCACTTCATATATCACTGAGCAGTTTTTGACCACAGGGCCACTGCTCACCACTGTAGACCATTCTCAACACAGCTGTACTGTGTGTGGTCCAGGTACAAGTGATATTGTACAGTGCAACAATGCCACTGATAGGCTGAACGTGGTCTGCCACCCCAACATACAAAAGAGTGTCCAATGAAGACTTGGGTGTGTCCAACAGAGGACTAATGACTGCTACTCTTTTCTCTGACCTAGATCTAAGAATGCTTTTATTGGAGTCCTTAAACTGAATGTCAAACGCCAAACCAATCAGTATGTCTTTGTTGTTTCAGGTGGTCCATCTCGTTGGTCTTCGCCACCCTGTGACTGCTGCTGCAAGGGCCACAAAGGCGAAGGTGAGGGCGAGAGTGGCACCTCCTTTAACGAGCTCTCTACCTCCAGCTCGGAGAGCCAGTCGGAAGCCAGCTCTCCCCAGGGCACGGTCATCCGTGGCCCCGTGAGCCGCCAGACACATGTCCAAACACTGGACCGACCACCCAAGAAAGGCCCTGTGCAGCATCTGTTGCAGCAGCAGCAATCCGAGCAGCGGCGCAAGAGCGACCTCCTTCGTACCCTCACCGCAAGTGCCCGGGACACTAGCACCAGCAAGAAGCGGCCCACAAAGGAGAAGATGACAGTGGAAGAGGAGCTGGAGAAGTGTATCCAGGACTTCCGTAAGATCAAGATCCCAGATCGCTTCCCAGAGCGCAAGTACATGTGGCAGGCTGACCTGCTGCGCAAGTATCGCCTCTGAGGGACCGGGGGGCTCCAAGAGAAATCTGGGCCCCTCTCGAAGCTGGAATACAAAGCTGTGAGCTGTGAACGTACGCAATTCTTCACTACTGCCTCGGACTCGTCTCTGTTCTCAGATCTCGATTGATTGGAGTGATTCAATGGAGGATCATTTCAGACTTACCTTCAAGCAGACTCCTTAGCATCCTTGTTTCTGTAGCCCAGGAAAGGCATCGTTTTCACAAGAGAAGCACACTTTCCTGGTCTTCTGGTTTGTGGTGTCCTCTTTAGAGCTAGCACATATGAGCACAAAAGTGTGTCTGTCATTGACCTTAGCATGTCCGTGGCGCTAGTGGTTGCGTTAGGCAGTCCAAAGGTCAGATGACGAATGCACACCCGAATCATAAATAATTTATGCTGTCCCCACAGAGCCCCTGCTAATAATAGCTGGTGCCTTGTGGTGGACGTGAGGGCCAGGTTTGATTTCAACACTTCGGGAAGCACAGAAGACCACGTGTCTTTTTTCCATCTTTTTTCAGCTTTGCTCCATTTCCAAACCTCAGCTACCGGTCCACCTTATCACTCCCCATTTTGAGTTACTCATGGCGTAAAAATGGTTACGCACAGCATGTGGAAACTCAACACCATCCCACCCTTCATGCGTTGAAACTGCAACCTGTATTGACCGAATTGTGATATTTTAAAATGGGATAAGTGTGGGCTGACTTTAAAGGAAAAGAGCTAAATATGGTGTAGAAAATGACATGGATAATATGGTGCATCTTAGTTTATATCTGAGAAAAAACAATTCTGCTTACACACACACACACAAATGTCAGCACAAGGGCAAAGCTGCATACAAGAATACACACTGTCCCATACTGCCACTGATGGACACTGAACAAATGGATTGCATTCATGAATGATTTTGATGAATGACCAATGTAACATTGGTTGTTACATTTTACTTCCTATTGATGGACCAACTATAGGCAACAGATCACATCTCAGTTTATTCCTATGGGTGTAATCAATAACCACAAATATTACCTATAATAACAGCAGGGTTGATATGCTACTTTAAAAGTGTTCAGCCTAATATAAAGTCTAAAAAAATACTATAGGAAAATTATTTAAACAGAACTATATTTTTATTTGTGAAATGCAACCTATGAAATAAATATGACTATCACTATAAAATATTAAGACATGATTATAAGTTATGCAAATATCAGCGTAGACTTTTTATTCATTAGCAGAACTGCTTGGGATTGATCATTTTTTAACAAAAATGCCGTCAATCTTCACTCCACAAAACAGAATGAAGTGACATGCTCTAATGATTCTCAATGTAATGTAATTAATTTATTTTGACACACCAGTTGAAGCCACGCTCTGATTATGAGGGTTATAATAGTTGGAGAGAGAGAGAAAATGTCATCCATCTGTTAATCAGTGGTGTAATTGATTTTATGCTCTTTTCCTTTGAGGCATGAAAAGTCAAAAAATACATTCACTTGATTCACTCTGTTCAGCATTCTTGGCTTCACTTTTTGAGTTTAGTGGCTTGGAATATTAATTATCTCTTTAGGGAGCACGGGCAGTGTAGCTGCTTGCACACAAACTAATAGGCGGCTCGATCGTTGTAATGGCTAGCACACTTTCTATAATGTTTATTATATGGCTGTGAACACCGAGGTTGACCAGAACGATACACCAAAACAATTGATAACTACCAACTTTGTTTCCAGGATTCAAACTTATGTTCGCCCAACAATAAGATGAAACCTTAAGTAGTTGTGTCACTGGGACTTCTATAGAGACACTCGTTCATAGATTATCTATAAGACAGTAATATAGTCTGAACTGGGCTGGGTTTTCCAAAAGTGTCTTAGCAAAAAAATAATTAATAAATAAAACATTTCTAAAAGTGTACATTATAATGGACATAGTGACGTATGACTCCAGGGTTTCCTAGAATCAATTCTCGACTCTGGAATCAATGGGGTTGACTCCTCAACTCCATTCAATATGAAGTAGCTACAATAAATGATACTCTACACTTAATGATATAATGATAAAAAAAATCTGTTCATTTCACTTAATGGGCAAGGGTTAACTTATAGAAATGTAGCTTCTGAGAAAGTTGTTATTAAAGTCAAAATTGTTCCAGATCTGTTGGAGTCAAAGAACAGTGTAATATTAACACTTCACATTCACACCTGGTCACTTCATGTGACTAATATCTTGAATTGTATCTTTATAAGCCACATGCATTTAAACTTGGTAGTCATATGTGGATCCGATTGCTGTGCAGGACAAAATATGCAAATCTGCTCCTTACACAGCAATTTGAACAGTAGTATCTGTCCCCAACCATGTGCGTCCTCCACGATTATCTTCCTCACAGACACAGAGCACATGCCCAGTAACGTACTTAATGGGAGGTTGTTTTGGCTGTATGTGTTATATGTTTGGATGTGTTTACACTTGCATCTTTATGTGGCTTGGCCTCATCCAGATACAGTCCTGATATCCATGACGCATAAAGTGACCAGGTAAATGGAGTGAACCTAAAATGCAGAAACACTATTATGATTAAAGTAACAGAAATATAAAATCTACCAAAATCTAAAGTTTCATGTTACGAAAACAAACTGTTGTCATGATGGGACCCAATTAGGATACCAAAAATATATTAGAGAAATAAGATGTAATTAACATCAGATAAATTCCTTCTTACCTGATGCATTTCATCCAGCCAGTTAGATATTCCTAAAAATGTTTATTAGCTGAAGAAGGTGGGACAGAATTTGACATATGAGTATAAAATTTAAACCTAAAATATAAAAATATTACATTATATTGACCAATTTTATGCGTTATCAAACCTTAACATCGGTATCAACCAACAGTGGATTCATATCAGTTGGCTACAGTACACTTAACCCCTTGTCCATCTGCAAGTAACGAGAATGTAATAAACATCCCCAGCATTGCACAGCCACTAATTTCTAATCAAATCATTTTATTTATGATTATAATGCAAGACATAAGATGTATATGAGATTGAATGATATAGATCATACAAAAGGAGCAGAATCTGAGAGATGGGGCAAAGCTCTCTCCTCATCTCCTAATCATTAATTTTAATAATTTCTTTTTATGAAGTTTTTGAAATTTAATTGACACATTACATAACAGCACATCAAAGTTGAGCCTCAACACTGCCGCCTGCTCTAAATCTTTGATGGCTTACTTTGCATGGTTGGAGTACCTCAGACAGGGAGAACAGTTTAATGTCACATCTTGAATTCTTTGAATATACTTTTATCAGGGTTATCCAATGGCACAGTCACACGCTGCACGGACTCCCTGAGAAACATCAGCCTTTGACGTGATTATGTTATTATAAAAGGTTTGTGACTGGTTCAGTCATTGTAGACATAACTGTATAATCTTTTGTACCATCAACGTATTCCAGTTATCTCAAAAAGCATTGCAGTCTGTGAATATTGTAAAATAATATCTCTATAAATCACTATAAATGTATATAAGTGTAGAATACAAAACAAATGTATTATGTCTTATCTGCACATATTGCCTACCAGTGAACGGTACTGTAAACCCTAATCCGAGAGGATGAGAATTATATCGAAGGCTGATTGAAGGGATAATAAAACCTAAATGTGTTCTAAACAGAAAAAAAAGAAAAAAGTAGTGAGCAAAATGCACCCAAATCAGCTGGGAACTAGGAAGCCATCGGTCATGTGAGAGCACAAATGCACCTGGAAGCACAAACACTACAAAAAACCCTAAAGTAGTGCTTGATGTTCATTATGTATGTACACAGAAACTTTCTTGGTTGTCTAAATGCCGTGCAATGTCTAGAAAGACACTAAATCACTAAAATGGTGATGAGCGTAAAGGATATGGTAAACCATTTAGTGTTAGACATCATTATCGATGGCAGTCATGATTACATTGTTTTAAATGACTATATTTTCTCCCCCAGGCAATTTGAATTAAAATTACTATAGTTAATAAATATATATAAATATATATTTTGGACTTATATAAAAATGTGTTAAAAGCTGTAAAAAACTAGAAGAAAGAAAATGTTTTACGGATGTGCAATATAATAAAAACTTAAAGTGATTTAAGCTTGTAAAAAGATCTTAACAAAAAGATATGAACAAAAATTATTGGATGTTAGATCACAAGAATATCTCGATTCTTTATTAAAGGCCCGGGGTGGGGAGATTTATTATTGCTGTTAAGAGGGTCACTGAAATTTGTGTTCTTCCAAGATGCCTTGCCTCATTTTCTGCATAATTCACTGTTAAAGGAGCAATTTGTAAGATGAAGCAGCCAATCAAATTCTCAAAAATTTAGCGACAAATTGCACAACCCCTCCTGCCTGGAGTGGTTGAAACCAACACCAGTGTCTTCTTTTTGCTTTTTTGCTAAATGTGGTTTCTTGCCAAGAAAAGGCAGAGGCAGTGGATGTAATGATAACATGAAGCCGAGAGCTTCAGCCACTGTTGAGTTTACACATCGTTTCATAAGCTGCATGTCCTTAAATGATCTAACTAGGAGCAGAACCTTCAACATGATGGCCAAGAGGTAAGAAAATGCCTCCAGAGTATTTCTACTTCTTCGTCCTCTCATGTTGGACTTATTTGACTGGAAGCTGCTTTGACTTACTATCACCTGTTGAGGAATAAATGGGTATTCTGAGACAGGACAGGTTAAGCCAGCCGGTTAGCTAGTAACTTCAGTAGATATCTCTGCAACACGATACACAGACGTCTTTGACATACTGTCAAACTTATATTTCTTCACATTTTAGTGAAGAAAGTCTAGTATAATTTAGATAATTTAAGATTTAAATAATTTTATTAACATTTTAGAATGTTAAAAAAACTTACAAACTGCACCTTTTACAAAGTTCAAGAGTGGATTGATGTAGCATGAAACATTGTAGAGAAATGTACTTTTCTTTCAGTGGTGATGACAGGAACCAGAGGTTCATTAATTATAATGAAAAGTCCCTAAAACAAGTATATGTGATTTTTTTTGGTGAAAATTATATGGTATTTGAACAAAAGTGGTCCCTAAAACATAAAGTGAGAGTTTGCGTATAATGGAATAGAAAACAAAATAAATAATAATCCTAAAGAGGGTGGAATGGTTAATATATGTTTTTTTTTTGTTGGAGGGGCTCATTAAACGCTTTCAGACATCTGGTTCCTATCACCTCCACTGTGAACAATCCATTGAGTTTCTCTAGAATGGACCATTTCACACCAAATCACTCTGGATGACTATGTTTATATCTTAATGATTTTATTATGCAGAAATTGGTGGAAATCCTCATTAAGCGAATTTATGCAACCCCCAACTACTTGACTTAAGACCCTCAAGGATACAGAGCATATTTTTTGTTCACATATCTTTCATGGTCATACGATGGTTTTTTTTCCTCCAGACTCCAGAGTCCGCTTAATCAGTCTTGTCTATAAAAATCCTACTGTGTACAGCACAGTGTTCTCTACCGTCACTTAATAGTCTGACGAGCGGCTGTGTAGCTTAGCAATGAGCACTCCCTAATCCTGCTGCACATTCCGTGTCAGCACACTGATTTAGTCTGGGATCACTCAGCTCTAATTCCGTGCTTGGTAAAACTAAGGGGAGTAATTCATCTCATCTTTGTCATGATACACAAATCGTGTCAGTTTCTACGGCTCTCAGTGTGTACAGTGCAAGCAAACAGCAAAAAGTACTGGAAAAACCAGGAGCTGTCAGCTAAATCTGAAACTCAGAAACTCCCAAAAACGACAACATTCAGTGAGTTTGTCTGCTGCACAGTTTGGATGAACTCGCAGGAAGAAAGCAAACCGCAACCGAAAGGACTTCTTAAGTCTCACTTTACAGTCGTATGCAAAAATGTGAACACCCGCTGTCAGTTTACACGTTTTGTTGATTTTCACTGAAAAAGGGGGCAAGTTTGGGTTGTGCCTTCTACGTAGTATGGGGGAGACTGTGATTGAGGAAGGGTAGATATCTCTGAAAACTTGGGCTTGGAGTTCCTAGAAGACTGGACCCCCCTTTTAAACTATGGGAGAGGATTCTGACAACTTTCAAGCTATCACATTGTTTACAGTGAACAAACTTAGAAGCGTTTTTAAAGTTTAATGTTAAATTGAGCAAATCAAGAGAGATTGTGCATCAAAATGTTGTGGTTTGTGACGAGATTTTATTTTAACAGCATCTACGTATACAGTATGCAGAAGTGTATTGTCTGTAGAGCTTGTGACACTTCTGCACTATTTATACACAGACACAGTTAAAACAAAACCACGTCGTCTGAAATGGCTTTAGATGCAATTCTACTTAGAAAATTAACACAACATGTCATTTGACCAGGGGTGCCCAAACGTTTGTGTACGACTGTACTAATATCACTTCTTCAGCCTCGAAGCTTTCATATATTGACTAAGAACAAAAATCTAGACCTTTAATTTAATGTTTGTGAATATTCATGTTCCATTCATACAAAACCTCAGAGACCTTTTGCACATTGTAATAGGTTAACTACTGTATGGTGAGAGTACGGGTTCTACAAACTCTGTAAATATTCTCCAAACATACGCGAGAATGAAGAGAAGTCAATCAAGAGTTTTATCGTGAGGTGCATTCATCACAGGTATGTTACGAATGACGTGAGTTTTGTACAAAGTCTGCAAATGGTTAAAGTTGAGAATGCAGACAATGGTATGAAAAGGTGACTCTGCCCGTTTATAAGGATTAACGTTGTTGCGTTTGTAATACTAGAGCAAGCCTGAGGTAAGAAGGAATAGAATTCTCCAAAGAATAGACTTAAGAAAATAAGAAAAAAAAACATATGACTATACAACCTGCTATTTCTTTGTTTATTTTTTTCCCCTTTTTTCCACATTGGCCCTGAAGCGTATTGAGTTTGCATAGCCTCTATTCATTATTCATGTCTCTTGGGTCGTAGCAGAACTTAAAACTATATGGGCATAAATCAACAGCATTGCCATGTATGTACACTTTGTTATCTCAAGCTGATGCTCTGTTGAATCACTTTTAAAAGAGTACAAGCCCCTGTAGTTTTGTTCTAAGTCGACCGTGAAAGATAAATGCAAGCGCTAAAGTAGAAAAGAATCATTACAGAATTGAAAAAGAGAAATAAATAAAGAATATACAAATCACTACAAAAACAAACAGACTCTGAATGTGTTGTTTTAGATTTTGGCAAGGTCTAGAACATTGTGCGCATGTTGAGTAATGAATACCGCAGATACTTTGATTTGTGACAATGTTAAAATGAAAATACCAAAAATAATAACAATAATAATAAAAACAACTACAATAAAAAAGAAATAAAAAAAGAAAATATGAGAAAAAAATAAGCACAATGTGTGGATTGCATCTTCTACTGTTTTGCCACAGATGTATATTGTTATGTATAAAAGACAAAGCCACATCATCTGAAATGTCTTTAGATACAAGCACAGGGGATTTGAAATTGTACTAGTGCATAAAATAAAGTTCTATATAAATATGCTTCGTCTGGCCTTTGTGGTTGGGATTTGGATTGCAGAACTTGCTTGTCAAACCAAGGGATTATAGCATTGTTCTACAAAAGAGAGAGATTGAATGCTGAGCACTGAAAAAGAAAGCATTTCACACAAAAGGCAGAGACGGAAAATATACAGGTTGGTGAAACAAGAGGATTATTCTTGTGGTTTTCTCTGTAACCATCCTTAAAATATCATTAAATCTATATGATGTGATTACCAAACCACTGCCATATGCATTTTCTAGCTATTTAATTAAAAACCTTAGAATTATTCATCACCCACTTTGTGTGCTACACAGGTGTACAATTCTAAACTGTAGACCATCTGTTTTCATACATCATTTGTCAGCCAGCTTCTTTTCCTTTAACCTTTGGTCACTTTCTGACTTTCACTTTTTGAATTTTGTGCTAAAGGGGTCTTGTAAACAGCAAATTGCAGTTTCTTAGATCAGAGTAGGATCTAGAAATCCCATTACAAATCTAATAAAGAGAGCTGGATTTTAGCCGTGTTCAGCTTTATCAAAGCATGCCCTTACTCTGATTTCTTTCAGATATCTTAGTCCAAGCATATGTTAAAACAGATTGTTGTCCAAGAAATCGCAAGCAGTGTTTAACACAGCATCTGTGAGATGGCAACACTTTTGGTGTGTTGCTGAAACCAACAACTGGCAACATTCTCTTTGAGTTTTATGTCATATGCATATGTCTTGTTTATTGGCAGATTGGAAAGTAGATATTCAATTACTGCCCAACACATGCAGGAGTTATACAGACGACAAGCCTGTCGTTGGCATGTATGTGAGCGTGGCTAAGTTGCCCACCTCCCGCCCCGAACCACTCATACACTGCCCACCCCCAAAGAACTGGGATTGTGCAATTCAGGAGCAGAAGTGGGAAAGTTGTCCCCAGACATGTATTCTGACCCTGTTGAACTACTAAAACTACTATGCAGTTTTTGGGTGGATTTTGGGGATGGGTATCTGATAAAGAATCAAAATTTGGACTGCAGACATGTCTTGGCTGAATGACTACATCTGGGGTAAGTGCAAAACTGGGTGAATTGTTCCAGGGACAATAGAAATTTGCATCCTTATACTTAAATAATGAGGCTTCAGTACATAGAACTGACACACCGTGAACCCCAGTTGTGTCCTCCTTTGAATACAGATCCTGCGTTTATAAAAGAGGCTGCTATGTAACAGTCCTGAACACCCCCCCCCCGATCCCCAACCAACAAAAAAAAAGGCCCCCAAAAATTAACATAAACTACAATCCAGCAGAAACAACTATGTACCATTCCAGGCTGTGAAGGGGATGCAGGAAGTATTCATGCTGTTTCCAATTATCTGTCAGTGAGCATAGATGATGTACATCTTTAACTGAGGCTGAAGTTGGCTTCTTATTTACCAGCTTCTTAATCTAATGTTCTGTTCCACCTTCAATATTACAGCATGTACAAGCGGCAGCATACTGTGCAGTAATGTACTCTTAGAGGATTTGAGTGGGATGTTGCTGCATTTCATACTGAACGGACATGGTTGACCTTGATTGCCGGTTTCCTATTTGACAGCTTTTTAATCTAATGTTCTGCGCCATCTTAAATGCTACAGCATGCTCAGGCACCGTTTAATGTGAAACATAAAATCTGCAAAACAAGCTGGTGAATAGGAAGCCGACTTCGACTCCCACATCTTAAAGAGGTTTGTGGACAACTTTATCTGAAAGATATTATTTTGCTCTGCGCATTTCACATCGGACAGTTTCTCAAACCTTGGGCAACATTTCACTCAGTGAAAAGAGAAAAAGTGATCCATAATTCCACCTTAACTACTGTCACAACCTCAACTGCAACCTGTATATAGCAGCCATGCTTTGGGTTTTTGTCTTAAAGTTTCCTAGTGAGTTACAACTTTAATTGACATTGTGCTGAGGTTCAGGTTCATTTTATTTTTTCTGACTATGTCAGTATTGACATGTTGCTTCCAAATCAGCCAATCAGAGCAGAGCTCACCATCAATGCATGGCACACCAACAGGATAACAAAGCCAATCATAGTGTTGTAAATGAGAGTAAAACCACATTGGGATGTTTTTCTTACCAAACAAAGCAACATATCTTCTATATAGGCATCAGATTACACATTAAAATGCTCAAACATGCATACCATGTAATTTGAAAGGGTTTTCAGCAAAAAAGATCATGTATGGCCACATTTAGAGATTCTGAAATCTTTGTGTATTCCACGCACAGCCGCTTTCTTTAAACCCATCAACTACACTGATCTTCTAGTAGTAGTGAAAAAAAATCAAAGGAAAGCTAAACACATGGATGGCAAAACACCCTTTTTGAATCCCCTGTGATGTTGATGCTTTTCCGTCAGAATCTTTGAGGCTGGACCAGAGCTGGAGCCCATGCTGGTAATCTCTCAGTGATCACTCTTTGGAGTGCGCTATCTCTTCCACACTCTGTCTCCCAGGAAGGGGACACGGTGCTGTCAGGATTACACAGATAAGGAGGAAACATGCATCTATTTTTCTGCATAACAGTTGAGGGTGCCACGCTGCATGAAGGAATCACGTGATCTGAGAGATTCTGCTTCCAAGCCATGCAGATGGGCGAAACATCAGCTATCTATCAAAAACAATCTCCTGAGTCTGGCTATGTCTGTCTGTAATGACGTTTTTTTGAGAATTATTACAAGACGTATTTCAGGGAAGGTTTATGATTTAGGAGAAAGGTTAAGAACAAGTGGCAAAGCTCAAATAAAACCATCCCAGCTTACTGGCATAACTACTCTTTATATCATATCCCACAAGTCATCTTGGTCAGCTGGACATTCAGATAATGACATTATGACAATTAATGGCACAGCATATCAGATTGTTTCATGTCAGCCCTTAGACAATGTTCATCTGCAGCAACATCTTTGAGCCAAGGTCATGGGCTTCTATTCTGAAGATGTCATTTATATCCAGTCAGCAACCAAAACAGCACGATATCTCACAGCTGAGGTCACCTCACACATTCTGTTGAGCAACAGCTTTGTTCTCAGTCTCTTTGCAACATAGCTGGGAGTCCTGTGGAGTCTGTTGACACTTGACAATGAATACAATGGCTTGCTTTTGACAATCATGTCTTGAAAAAAACTGGGGAATCTATAGTAGCCTATTCGAATGGCTGTTCTAACACAGGCTCGCCACTTATAGCATAGCAGGTCAGCCTGAAATGATTTACACTGAAGTAGAGGGGCTTGCTTAAAAGAACCCATTATGAAAAAACCCAACACTTCTGTCTTATAGTTATTACAGAAGCATGATGGTGGCTGGGTTGCTTAGTAATTGGTAGATAGCACTCTGCCAGCTGTGTTTTGCGAGAGTCCTTGGTCATTGTTAGCATGTGGCACAGCTGACATTAGAACCTCATCAGAATCCCAGCGGCGCAGCTCACCTCTTTTGTTAACAATCTGTGCTCTCCATTTACAGTACTGTGCCTTCCTTTCAAATTATATTTTATTTCCAGTCAAAATGGCCATTAAGGACGTTTCCAGCATCAGGAAAAAAACTAAAACATATTGTGGCGTCAGCATAGAAGAAGATGCGGAAAGCATAGCACTTTAGACAAAAGCGCTTTTATTGAACCAGCTGCACAGTTAACCAATGCTCAGCACTGTCTGGAACAGCCAGGAAGCAAGCAAGTCACCTACAGTCATACATCTCCAGTACATGGAGGACACTAACACTGCCAAGCTAATCTCACCAGCCAGCACGCAATGACACAGTTAAGCCTGCAGTTCATATAATGTCCATACAGTAAACTATTTAAAAGATTTAAGTCTCCTCTAACACAAATACTATCGCGGGGCTTTACAGAAAAACATGTAAGTGGCATGTAAGAGGCCTCAAAATCAATTTTATCAAACACACTTTTTTACAGCTTCAGTTCATTTCAATACATTTGCTTTTTTTTCAATACATTTCAATACACTCATTTTTTTACGTTTTTTAAAAGTATATTTTTCTGCACCTTCAAAGTTCAGTCCTAGAAGTTGGTTCGGAACCTCACGATCCAAAACATCCCAAACACATTCAATGATGTCGAGGTTTGTGCTGTGGGATAGACATTCCGTTGTTCTGAGAGCATCAGCAGCTTCTTTGTTTTACTTTCTCTGTAACGGCTGGATAGCTACACATACCTTCCCATCCTTAGTGTTGTCTTATAGTAAAAGGATGGTGGTCCACCACGTCTTGCATGGTTATTCATTTCTATATCTTTTAAAAACCCAATTCTGAAAACAAAAATGGGTCGCTGTGCAAAATGTAAATAAATGTAAATAAAAACAGGATGCAAATGTTCTCACAGACCCTTATTTTATTCACAATAGAACATTTTACCATTTCATGAAAATTAACTCATTTAGATTTGTTGCAAGGACATGTCTCTACCAGTGTTTTAGGTTTAAAGAATTGTCCCTACCAATACTTGAGCGAATTTATTCACATTATATTTGAAACGTATAGCTGCGATTGCGCCTTTCAGAACACCATGCTCACATTTGATTGGCTGAAAGGGATGGTGGTCTCCGAAGACTGGCGTCTCAGTGTGTAAATATTCTTACTCCCAGAGAAATGAGAGCTGATCAGTGAGCTAGCGGTACGTTATCAGGGCTCTCAGTCCACATATCTCAAGCACTGGCAAAAAAAGTATTTTAGGTGACCAACTCTCTTTCCATGTCGTGCCAACCCATTTGATCCTTGCAGATCTCGTGCCATCAAAGAAGAGTGACAACTCTCACCATCTATGTTCTATGTTCTGTTATGAATAAAATGTGGGTCTATGCAAATGATTGCATCTGTTTTTATTTATTTACATTTTACACAGCATCCCATATGTTTTGGAATTAGGGTTGTAGTTTATTAATTTTGAATTTCTTATACAACTATTTTCTCATATCTATCCCCCTCAATCTTCTCATCTCCTGAAAAAAAATCTCATTTTGACTAAAAGAAAATAAATGAAGGCTGGTCTCTGACTTTTACACAATATTGCATGGACTACAGGGTCATACAGAACCACTATACTCTGAATAACTCATATATAGGTATGAATACATATTCAAGATCCTTGCAGTGTAAATCCCTATTACAAGATCTCAGCAAACAAAGACATAGCAATCAACTACAATTTTTATTTCATTTCACTGGTGCCATTTTCCCCCCTATCCTGCCGTGCTATGCTTCATTCCCATCATCTGTGACCGGGTTTCTGTTGACGAAGCTCCTGCTCTTGTTCTCAGCAGTGCGAGACAGGCCTAAGATGATTTCCTTGCTCCATTATGAACAGACAGCATGGAGAACTAACCTCTTCAGGGGAAACATTCGGGCTCCAATTAAATGAATCAGAGCTTTGTGACGTGATGACATTTCCCATTCATTCTTTCGCTATCTCTCTCCATTTTATTCCTCCTGTCACATCAACTCCTACTTCCTACTTCTGAAAACTAGAAGCCAACAAAGCCAGGCATGATCTCTGGATTTGTTTGATAAAAGTGTTGAATGTTCATACAAACTCATACAAACTATTTTGGTTCTGGGAGGGCTTAGAAGGTTTCTATTTGATTCCCAAGGAAATTATCAGAGTTCTCAGTCCTCAAAGGACGTGTCTTCTGGAAATGTAAGTGATTTATCCAGCACTGTCATCATATCTTCATTAGTATAGTACAGATTTTGCAATTACGACTTAAACTTTGAGCTAGACCTTCTTCTTTAGCCTATATTTGTGACATTAATACAACCCAATTTTCAAAGCATGCTGTGCAAAATGAAAACAAAAAAGTCGTTTTAACTCCATATTTAATTTAAATAATACAAAGACAACATAGAAAAGGTTTTATTTTTTGTTTCTGTTTTTTTAACCACTTAAATGGCCCGGTCCCACCGGTGGGGCCAACATTTTATTACACTCATCTAGAATCTAAGAATAACTCTGTGATTCATGTAGTTATAGAATAATAAGTATTAGTACGTAATAAGCCTGAAGTGTAAGGGGTTAATATAAGCCAAATTTTATTTTGGCACCATTTTGAAAAAATTGGGACAGGATCAAGTTTTTATCATCTCTTTTTTAAACAACACTCTGTAAGTATTTGGGAGCAGAAGAGAGCAATTGCTGTATTATTGAAGGTGAAATGTTTTTCTGTTCTTGCTTGGTGTAGGATTTCAGCTGTCGTATTCGTAAGCTTTTTATTGGGTAACCGTTCTGGACTGCAGGCCGGAGCCTTGCTGTTGTAATATGTGCAGATTGTAGTTTGGCATAGTTTTGCTGTAATGAACAAGGCTTCTACTGAGAAAGACGTCACCTGGATGGCAACATATGTTGCTCTAAAACTTTATTATATTATATTATTCAGCATTAATGGTGCCTTCACAGATGATAACATGGATTTTAAGCTGTGAGCTGACAACAAACTGAATACTCCCTCTCCTCTGTAACATGATTTCCAAATTTAATTTCTAGATCCTGTTTGTTTCTGTTCCTGTTAGATTCTGTTTGTATGGTTTCTTTTTTTGCATGGTACAGTTTTAACTTAACATGCTGGTGGACTGACAGTTACAGTAAGCCAGAGTGTAACTGGGCTTACAGTTTACACCTGGTCATCTTATGCATGTTTGGTAAATTATACCTGAATATGGCCAAATCACATATCACAAATCACATGAAACCACCTCAGGGGCTGGCTTGAGATGCACTTGAGCCACATTATATAGCAGTGTTCTCGAAGATGCATTCAACAACCAAAACCCTTCCCAGTACAACCACAGATGCGTTTCCGCAAAGAAGATAATCATGGAGGGCACATAGGGTTAGGGACCTGATAGAAAGTGGCTTCTGTGAAGCAGAAACTGCAGATGATAAAAGCTGAACAGATACCATTGGTAATTGGTAGCTGTGAAACAAGCGGATTTGCCTCTTTTGTCCCACACAGAGACCGGATTTTACTCCAAATAGCCTACATCGAAACATCGCAGGGACGTTCATGTCCAGTGTTATGCAACTGGCGCCACACTTATGAGATAACACACTGCTGGCACTACAAGCAAACCCCAAAACATTACACTGGACAAGGATGGAGATTTTAAATATAATTTCAGTGTGGGGCGATGCCCACTGTCATGAATTGCACGATTAAAGAATCAAGCTCTGTTTAGCATTTAGTGTTGTCCTTAGTTTGAAAAATAAATTAATTAATTAATTAATAAGGCCCTATGTTTGTTATTACTTTACTACAACTCCACGTTCTGCCAGTTATAGAAGATAGTTCCCTCTCAAACTTACTTAGCAGACTACTGATATTACAGATTTGCAATGGATTAGATAACGCTTTACGATACTGTTCTTTAGCTAATGAGTGACTGTAAAAGTGTTACCCGGGATTAAAATCACAGATCTCTTCGCTAACCACTTAAATTACAGTCCCTTCCCAGGTAAAACGTATCCAGCTCAAGTTTAAAAAATAAAAACATATTATTTTTCAATTATGTTGTTTTTAAACAACTGTGGTTTAAATCCATAGGTAACTATGGATTGTATTTTGCGGGAGGCCTTTGCACACTTGAATGTGAATGAATGTGAAATGTAGTGCAGTAATTTATATATATATTTATTTTTTATTTATTTTTTATTGGAGGCTCCATTTTTCCAACACTTATGAAATGATTATCACAGCCTACCTGTGATAATGTAAGACAGGGCCAGTTTGTCACCCACTACAAGCTGTATCTCTCCACAGAATAGAGGGTATGCATTGATGTAACTTGGAATACAGCTCCCTCACTTGAACTGGTAAAACATTCTACAACAAGTCTGTGTTTATCAGGAAAAAAGTGAACAAGAGATTATCTATTTGCATTAAAGGCAGCTGGACTCGATAGAAAAACATTTTTGTGGTCAGGTTGGTTTTGTACCCCCCTACTCCACTACGCCTTGTTTGTAAAACACAAGGCTCAGCATCATGGATACTTCAATAAATGACAAAACTTTACAGGTAGGAAAATGGTTCTACCTGGTTAGTTATTGAGTAGTGAGTACGGTATATAAGGTACACTGTGTACGGTATGCTTTCAACCCAATATCTCACACCAAATGACAACTTTCCCAGATTGCAGTGGTTTCTGCAAACTACAGCAATCCATATTAAGTCAACTTCTTATTTGACCTGAGGCACCAGAATGTAACTGCTACACCATTTAAGGTGAAACAGGAAAATTGCATTTAAGATTTTCTTGTGTGTTCACAGAATTCACACTGCACCTCAGTTAGTCTTACTGCCTGTCAGTGGGCGTAACCACAGCGACTCCTGCCAGCGCTGACTTCATGTGCATGCCCTCTATACAACACAGCGTCAAGCTAGTTGGTGGGTCAGACAGAAAGATAAAATTGTACACCATATTATATTTAATAAGGTTTTCATAGGGAATAGCTTTTACATCTAAATGTATACAATGTTGTTTCAACTATTTCATGTATATCAGATCTTCATGTACTGATGTACTGATTATTACTCTCTTATCTGTGAACTCCCACAAAAAATACTTAAAAAGTATATAGTATTAAAAGGTACTAACACTTAAAATCAATGATATTAAAAAAGAAGGCACAATATCATGATACTGCATTCTAATTGTGAATAGCCCTGGTGAGAGAAAGATTGATTGTGCTGGATTATTGTAACTGGAACTCTATTCCTATACAGCCATATAGCACTATTATAATTATCACCTGTTGTTGGAGTGCTCCAATTTCTAGATATCAAACATTTTCTGCTGCATTTATCTTTGTAGCAGGTTGATTCTCAGAGATTTAGCTAAAAGCATGTATTTGACTCAGTATCCACAAATAATGAGACTACATCCACAGGCTCACCAGAGTGATATCACAATGAAAATGATTCAAGCCCCAAGCATCTTATTAGTCTTAAGCAGAGCGCTGTGAAATTTAAAAAGGATTAAAGTGGAAAAGCACACATAAAGCAGTGTAACATTATTAGTGTATCATGTTCGAATATTTACTGTGTTAATTAACGTCCCCAAGGGAATAGTGAACATCACGCATCAGTAGCCTTCTGCAAAATCACCTCATAAATCTTAACGATGTGCCGACACTCGCTTGCAGTGATTTGACACCACGGCTGCGAGATGAAATAACGCAATCTGAAAAGGCACATTAGAAGTGTTGGTCTAAGCCTTGAATGTTTTAATGGTGGTTGACAATGTTGCAAGAGTCCAAGTGATGGAACAAAGCCAAAGAGGACTGGTGCCAGCCAGACTTACATTTCCCATGATGTGTTATGAACTACTGCGATGGTGCAAGCGCTACAGCGGGAATCTTATGCGTATTCATTCATTAGAATCGCTGTGTTAGCTAATGATTTGGCAACCTGGCTTCCAGCTCCAGCACTAAAGCCTAGATTATTTTAAGAACATCAGCATAAACACATGCACCTGCATTCCCTGTTTAGCAATACGATTAGCATAATTACCAGCTGAGCACAGCTGGACAACTAAACTCGTTCGACAAAAGCCATGAACTAAGACCTGGCACAGCTAGAGGATGCATTCGCTGACACTGGAATAATGATAACGAATCAATTACCTATGAACCAACTGCAAAAATACACATCGTATTTGCCTTTTGACGGAGGAACTGTGAGATTAACACAGACTGTTCAACAAAGTGGAATGTAACATGCAAATTCCGGAAATGCTGTCTTTTGCTTCAGTCGGCAAGTGAAGAAGAGAACAGAACAAAGCAGAAGAACAAACAAAGCCCAGTGGGCATTTTTCTTGGAACATCATTAATGCTTCAGAGCGCTACGGAGCTGATGACAGGGGAGAGAGCAGGAAAGAGGCACGGAATGAGTGGGGAGGAATAAAAAGGAGAGAGGCAAGGATTTCTAGAGGAATCATGTGAGGGCACAACAAACCAAGCCCGGCACAGCATGCAGGCTGGGTAACCGGGCATGATTACAGAGGAGAGGATGTTTAAACATGCCTTTGAGCAAGAGTAGTGGGCAGGTCCTGAGGGTCGAAGCAGGTGTCATTAAATGGCTTAGCCAGCATTGTGCTAAGAACAGCAGGTCAGTGTTCTAGGGCACGTTATCACTAGAGCAAAAGTCAAACACTTGTTTCTTTGAAACATTTTAGGCTGAGAGCGGAGAGTGCCATGTTCTCTGCAGCAGTATTTTTAAAGATGCCCTTTAAAAAATACAGTTGGCATATTATCAAAGTTCTGTTGTTGAAACTGGCATGTAGATGTTTTTTGGCTAGCAATTTAACGATATTCATACAAAGCAGCAGTCCCAACGTTACATTACATTAGATTACAAAAACAGTACAAAGACAAGCTATTTATTGTTTCAACAGTTTCAACATTTTGAACAGTGTCTAGGAAAGACTTCACGATCAAGGAGGGCTCAGTGGGGCTCATTTTTGTATTAAAACTGAAAGAATGCATTTTTTAAAATGCAAGAGCTGCAGTTTTTTTTTCATTTTGACCAACATTGTTACTAAATCAGAGTCAGGAAATAACTGGAGAACTTCACACAGGAGTGGCTTCGTGATGTCTAACGGGCTAATCGCCACACACACAAACACGCACACACACACAATATGTTACATTTCAGCTGGTGGGTGGCACATTTAGCTGGCTAAATATGTAAATGTTATCTTAACCCAGGAGGCTACACCTTGAAAACAACAGAACGACAAAAGAAATTTTTTAAAACTTTTTTACACCAATACCAGTAATTCAAGTTCTACTAATATTTGACTTTATCTACTAAACATGTGTTCTTGTCACAACATGTATCCAACCGCTTGATTTCACTTCCCCCGATTTCAGTCATTATCTCCTTAACTTGCATTAGTGGATCCTTTTTTTGGCCAGAATAAAGCCTATTCTGCGGTTTGTAACATGCTAATCTAATGCTCACCAGCTCCTCTGTCCTAGATAACAGCATTATTTAACATTTAGCAAATGCTGCTGCATTGATGGTTTGACATTTCTTGAATAGTGGGTTAAAAACCATGTACTGCTTTCATTTATTTGGTGACCGTGTAAGTGAACTGAACTTACAAACCCATTTCCAAAACATAGAGATGCTGTGCAAGTCAGGACTAAAAACAGAATGCATTGTGTGAACTATTTAAATACTATATTTATTTGAACACAGTACAAACCTATCAAATGTTTAATTTGTTTCATAAACTATAAATCTATTTTGAATTTAATGCTAGAAACAAGCAACAAAAGTCTGGCGAAGTACAAAACTGCTGTCTCACAACTAATTAGGTTAATTGGCAACAGGTCAGTTACATGATTGGGTATAAAAGAACAACCCAGAGTGGCTGAAACTTTCAGAAGTAAAGACGGGGAGGACTGTGCAGAACAATGTTCCCACATGAGGATGTCATCATCTGCTGCACATAATATCATCAACAGATTGAAAGAATCCAGAGAAATCTCTGTATGTAAGGGACAACGCCCAAAAACTATTTTGGATGGCTGTGATACTCTGACTCTCAGGTGGCACTGCATAAAAAACACAAGTTCTGCAGTTGAAATCACTGCATGGGCTCAGGTACACTTGCGTAAACCTTTGTGTGTGAACAGTTTGTGAAACCTGCAGTTCTTCACTGCATCCACAAATGTTAAAACTGTACCGTGCAATACAGAAACCAGATATAAACAAGATGTAGTAATGACCACACCTTTTCTGGGCCAGGGCTCTTTTAAGGTGGAAAATTTTTTAATTCTACTTGGAAATCATGGACACCATGTCTTCAGGGCTAAGGAAGAGAGGAAACAATTAGCTTGTAAGGTTTTAAATTGTATGTTTTAATTTACTTTTTGCACAATGTCTCAACTTTTTTTTGGAAACAGGACTGTATTCTGTTGTTTTCAGTTTTTAAATAACGCAAGATGCACACAAAACCTACCATAAATGTGTAACCTATTACAGAATAGTTACGTCATCATGCCATTATACCGAACAGTTCTGGGACAAGTTACCATTTTACATACTGCCTCTACTTTTTTGGAGTTGAGGCTTGCAGTATTTTAATGCCTTAGCAATCCAATGTCGATTTAAATCCATAGCCACAACTGATTCAAGATTTACAACCATTTTTAGCCCATATTCAGACAAATGAAACAATCTTGTCATTCCAGCACCCTAATAACCAAAGGAAATCCCCACTCAGTCAATGGACATGCCTGTTCCACAGCAGGGGAGTAAGATACTTGCTTTTAAGTCCCTGTATCAGTTTCCATTTCACAGGATGCTGCACATATATCAGTGGCTTGGTGTGGGGCCGAAAAAAAACCCAAAAAAACAGACCTTGAGGGAAGACAGATTGATTCAACACACTTTAACGAGTGCAGCGATTTATCTAGCATTGTGAGGGATGGAGAGGTGTCTTCCTGAAAAAGGTAGCTAAACTACACAGAGGGAATTTAGGTTCAAATCACCAGCTGGGTCATATGTTGTGACCCAGCTTAGAGAAAAACATGCACGATGTAGCTCCATGCCTTTCCATTCTATAGAAATGTCAAAATGTCTCCACCATGTTGTGAAATTTGGAATTAGAGTTTGTGTTGTAGAGATGAGAGTCGAAGTCCAGCAGTTCAAGTAGGTCAAAGTTCAGTGACTAAAAGTATGTAATGTAATCAATGGGCACGATGCAGGTCTCCTCTTACCAGAGGTATATATGTTATTGTAAGATAAGTTAACTACCAGAAATAAGCTGTGATCAATTAGCATTCAAACTCATGCATGTACGGTTGCTTAGCATATACAGTGCTGTCTGGCTAGATTTCTATTACTACTGTTTAATTTATGTGGAAACGAAGGACAAGTGATGTACAGAGAAAAAACAACAAGTCAAGTCAAGTCAATTTTATTTATATAGCACTTTTTACAACGATGTTGTCTCAAAGCAGCTTTACAGAGTTTTGAAAACAGTTATAACATATATCCCCCAGTGAGCAAGCCAGAGGCAACAGTGGCAAGGAAAAACTCCCTCAACTGGAGGAAGAAACCTTGGGAGGAACCAGACTCACAAGGGGAGACCCATCCTCCTCTGGTCAAACAGTATTTACAGTTTGAACTAAATACCAAAGAAAGGAGCCTCTGTTTGAAATCTGGATAGCAAAGCTTTAGAAGCTGCACAGATAGAGGCAGTGTATGACTGAGGCAGTCTCTGGCTGAGGCAGTCTCTGACTGAGTCTTTATGTTAAGTGGGCGTGAGCTGAAACAGTCCCATCCTATCTCAGTGCTGGTGCATCTGGATGGCACAGTGATGTAACTGAGGGTGTAGCAGTAAATGGACAGGTGAGCTGGCTGGTGATGGTGGGGTGATGGCCTGATGATCAGTCCTTCAACAGATTGGAGGACAGTCATTTCCTCAGGAAGAGTAAAGAGAGAGAGTTAGTTGGGCTCGGGAGTAAGACTGTAGATAATATGAATTTTCAGAATTTTAGAGTGCGGCTGGCGACTCCGGCAGATCTAACTATAACAGCCTAAACTAAAAGGAGAGAACCAGAAGGTAACATGGACATGAGAGTACCCTGAGACACTGGGGTCCCCCCACTCCACCATCAACAAACCTGTGTGATCGCGTGGTGTGGTGGAACAACAGCACCAACATCTCAGTTTACCATAAACCTCTGTGTCCAAGAACCCCCAGATCTCCTGCCTTTATCTAAAAGAGAAGATTAATAACCAAAAGCTACACTAAACAAGTATGTTTTCAGTCTAGACTTAAATATTGAGACTGTGTCAGAGTCCCGAACATTAACTGGGAGATTATTCCACAATTTTGGGGCTTTGTAGGAAAAAGCTCTTCCCCCCCATTGTAGTCTTCTGAATTTTAGGAACTATTAGAAAACCAGCATCCTGTGATCTGAGTGAACGTGGCGGTTCATAATAGGAAAATAGATCTTGCAGGTACTCCGGTGCGAGACCGTGCAGGGCTTTATACGTCAGTAATAGAATTTTATAGTCGATACGGAATTTAACAGGAAGCCAGTGTAGCGCTGATAAAACTGGACTGATGTGATGGAATTTCCTGGTTTTAGTTAGTACTCTAGCTGCAGCGTTCTGAACTAACTGAAGTTTATTCAGGTTCCTGCTGGAGCATCCTGACAATAATGCATTGCAATAATCTAGCCTTGAGGTTATAAAGGCATGTATCAACTTTTCAGCATCAGACACAGATAACACATTTCTTAACTTTGAAATGTTTCGCGGGTGAAGAAACGCTGTTCTTGTAATATTACCTATGTGTTGATTAAATGTCAGATCTGAGTCAATTGTTACACCAAGATTTTTGGCTACTGAACCAGGAACTACAGAGAAGTCAGCAAGATTTAACATTAAATCTGAACATTTAGTCCGAGCAGCCTTTGGGCCGAGGAGGAGAACTTCCGTTTTATCTGGGTTTAAAAGAAGGAAGTTCTGTAGCATCCAAAGTCTAATATCTCTTACACAATCTTCTATCTTATTTAATCTGGATTTATCATCTGGTTTGGCTGATATGTACAGTTGTGTATCATCGGCATAACAGTGGAAACTAATTCCATGTCTATTTATAACTGAGCCTAATGGTAGCATATATAGTGTAAATAACAGAGGACCTAAAACAGAACCTTGTGGAACTCCATATTTCACTTTTGTAGTGTTAGACGATACATTATTTATCTTTACAAACTGAAAGCGATCACTAAGGTAAGATGTGAACCAGGATAACGCTGTTCCTGTGATTCCAACTATATTTTCTAGCCTGTCCAAGAGAATAGTGTGATCTATAGTGTCAAAAGCTGCACTTAGATCGAGTGACACCAGTAGAGATACCTGATTGCCCTGATCAGAGGCAAGAAGAAGATCATTTGTTATCTTAACTAAAGCTGTCTCTGTGCTGTGATGTGGCCTAAAACCAGATTGGAATTTTTCATATATGTTGTTCTTATGTAGATGAGAACAGAGTTGTCGAGCTACAGCCTTTTCTAAAATTGGAAATGGGTCTATAACTGGACAGTTCTCTGGGGTCAAGATTTGGCTTCTTTATCAAGGGTTTTATCACAGCTAGTTTAAAAGACTTAGGTACATGACCCAGACTAAGAGAAGAGTTGATGATAGTTAAGATGGGTTTAATTATAGCTGGTAATACTTGTTTCAATAGGCTTGTTGGAATCATATCGAGTGTGCATGTAGCAGAATTTGAAGAAGAGATAAGTTTTTCTAGTTCTGTCTGCTGTAGTGGAGAAAATGTTTCTAGTCTTTCTTCTAAAATCACATTTTGTGCTGTTTGAGCCAAACCGGATGAAGGATAGGTTACTCGTATTGGTAGAACTTTTTGTGTAATATTCTCGATTTTGCTATTGAAAAAGTCCATGAAATCATTGCTGCTGTGGTTGGCGGGTATTTGAGGTTCAGATCCTGCCTGATTTTTGGTAAGTTTTGCGATGGTGCTAAATAAAACTCTAGGATTGTTTTTGTTGTGTTCGATGAGTGTGGACAGGTATGCTGAGCGTGTTTTAATAAGTGCCTTTCTGTAACTGCTAAGGCTGTCCTTCCAAGCAGAGTGAAATACCTCTAGCTTGGTCACTCTCCATTTGCGTTCTAATTTCCGTACTGTCTGTCTTAAGGTGCGTATTTCATTGTTGTACCACGGAGCGAGCTTTTTCTGTTGCATCTTTTTAATTTTTATAGGTGCAACGTTGTCTAAAGTTAGTGTTGTCTAAACAACACCTTAATATATATATATATATATATATATATATATATATATATATATATATATATATATATATATGCCATTTTAAATATTTTTGGACCACCTCAATAAAATTTCTGTGCTTTAGCTATCAGCTTAGGGAACAGTGTTCGAATTAGACATGGAAAGAGAGTTTAGACAAGTAAATGTTTTAGAGATGTTGCGTTGTCCACTGGTTTTTTATAGTTGTGGGACAGAAGTCTTCATTCTTACAGCATGTCTATTGATAACTTCTCATCAGCATATCAAGCATGTCAAAGAACCAAAAACTAAGTCAAGCAGGTGAAAGTGGTAACGTGCTTGTTCAGCAGAGTTAAAAAGAAATCAGTAAAGCTATGTGCAGCTCCCCTCAGCTTCTTGAACGGAGCCTACCTGAAATCACATGGAGGTGGAAAAATGAGACAGTACGAAGGAGCAGAAAGAGAGTGGTCCCTTATTTCCCAGTGTCCTGTATTGAGATTAGGAAAAATGGCCTAAGAGCGGGGGCTGGTGAGCCTGATGGGACCCTGGCCGATGCACCATGGTGGCTTTTCTCTAAGAGAAGAAAGCTGCTTTCAACCATTGTTAGTGGCTAATGCACCCTAACATGCACAGAATAGACTATTGAAATACTCATACTATAAATAGCCTTATTTAATATCTTCAAAAAAATTCCCTCAATCCTGTGTGGGGTAATTGAATTATGATTAACTGTGATTTGCCCCTGCTACTAGAAAGCATGAAGTCTTTGCCAAGCGCAATAGATTAGTAAAAGTAGTCTTGAGAATCAGACAAGATGACAAGTCCAACTGAAGCCTTTTCTTGTCATGTCAGGACATAATTCCACGTCAGCTTACAAATCTTACGCAGATATTACTAAACTTTGAAGTAATAAGAGAAAGTAATTCTACATATTCAGAAAGTTCCAAAAAGCTGATTTCCTCTCACAGATATTGCACTGAAATGTAGATCTATGGCAACACACTGCATATTCATTTTCAGAGTGAGAGTGTGGCTCTCTGTGGTGGATTGAGTCATATCTCATACATTATGCAGGAGACAGTCCATTTGTTTTTTTCACACCCATTAAAATGAAGTGAAGCAAAGCTCATAGAAGAGCTCTGGCATCTCCCTCTCTCTTCTGCATTGGTTATACACTCACAATGCACTTTATTAGAAACACTTAGCTTGTACTTCCACTTACTGGCCACTTCACAAGGGAGACCTACCCTATAGATCAGCAATACACAGTGCTGAGCAAAAGTCAGACTATACTTTTATTGTTTTTCCCAGTGTAGACAGCCATTAAGTACAATTGACTCATTTTCCACTGTAACGTGTGCAAAAATATTTTAAACAAATAATATAATCATGCTTGGGTTTAGACAGGTTTTGCATCAGCAAAAAACTCACCATTTTTCATCCAGGAATTGTAAGGTCTTTCACTTTCTACTGTGTAAAGAAACATGAAAATATCCAGAGAATACAGAGATAACTTTGTGTGTAAAGGACAAGGCTGAAAACCACAACTGGATGACATTCGATTCTCAGACATGGATATCATCATATATCAGGAATACTTTGGCAACCTGCAGTCAATATACCGTCCATCACCGCATCCACAAATGCAGGTTAGGACTGTAGTACACACATTGAAGGTCAACAGTGACTATGAACTTGCCTGAACTCATACTGGACTAAAACACAGTGTAATCTTTGTGGTCTGACGAGTCAACTTTTCAGTTCAAAAGCCAAGGCCTGTCATATTAACACATTTTGAGCAACATGTTCTGCCTTGTAGACCCCATCTTTTTCAGAGATGCTTATGCTTATTTCCACATGATAATACCAACACACATTCTGCCCATGTTCATACAGCATGGGTGCATAATTAGAGTGTGTGGGGGTCAGACTTGCCTGCCTGCCTGCAGTTCAGAATGGTTTTCTAATAAAAATACATGGCATGTTATTGCACAAAATACAAATTTGAACACTTGTATAGCTGAAGAACGGTAACAATGCTGCGCTTAAAAAATCTGTTTGTGACACAAGATAACAAAAGGAAATGCATTGTAACACAGTGGTAGACATGCTGCTGTGATTTTTTTATGAACGTATTGCAGACATCAAATTCAGAATTAAAAAAATAACAGATAATCAAATCTTTTGTTTTTGTACTGTTTTTTTAACTGACTACAGGTCAAACTGAACTGCCTAATGGTTGAACTTGGATTTAGCAGCATTTCACATATTGTCCCGACTTTTTTTTTGAAATTGTATAAATTAGGCTCATCATTCTATGAAACCTTCCAAAACTCTCCAATGTCTTTAGCCATGGTATTCTAGCTATTGACAAGGCAGATAATTACAACATTACCAAGCATCTCCCTAACATAAAGCCATGGATGCACAGGAGGTGTGGCCATGTGTACAGGCTCTTGGGAAGTGCCGCAGCAGTGCTAAGAGAGACCTAAGAATATAGAAATATTCTTATTCATAAGGCTGCAAGATACCTACATAAGCTTGTCATGACAACTGGCATACCCTACATAAATGTTTATAAATGCTCATACCAATAGGATTCATTCACTATAAAGGTTAAATCTGTCAGTTATTTAGTAGTCCTTATTACAGATGACAACCATTGAAATAAGCAAGTATAAACCTTTATATAGGGTTTATGTCACAAGCTCATGTAGTTTGTACTCTAAAGCACATGTAGTACAGTACCTTACAGTAAAGTGTTACCATAGTTGCTGCTGTTTAGACATTAGACATTTGCAGTAAGATGTGGTGTTCTGTGCTGAACTGTAGGGTTGGTTGGGAGGTTTGTGTCCACAGTCATGTAGAGGTGTGTGGTAACTGGTGACCTCCCCTATGTCTCAGCTATTGATCCAGCAGCAGTGGTCCGCACTGCAGCTGTGTTCAATAAAGAATCTCTTGTTTAAAGCGTTATGTTTTCATGTGTCTTCTTACACACATCATTCTTTCTATGGCGGACCAATCTCAGCATGACGTTAACACTTACAGGGTAGTGTGTATGGTGCTAAAGGCACTGTAGTGTCGCTGGGGCTTTTGCACGTCAGTGTCAATGCTAGGTTTGGTCGACACCTGAAAAACATCCAGGCGAAAGCGGCTCTGCGGTCAGAGACTGGGCCTTAATGAAGGGCTAAAGGATGGATTTTTTTTATTGTTCATAGTGGCAGATGGGCTAAAGGCTCTAATAGCACACAAGCATGGTCAAGATACAAGGTAGGCATTTTTAATAAAGTAGCTTCAGTCTATCAGCTGATAGAGTATAGTGATTCTCTCCATTCCTCTACTTTTCTTTGGGTGATGAAGATCAGCTTCATGAATGCATAGCTCTGAATGCCAAATGCACAACTGATAACACATCACACAGCAGCTGTGGATTACTCACAGTGACAAACCCGGTCGCTTTGGTAACACATCAGATAAGGTTATAATGTACAAAGCATTTGAGCAGCAGCAACACCCAAGCTAAAAGGAAACAAACACCAAACATGATGCATTTACCTCTCACATAATGGAAACCTTACTGAAGATGAAGAATTGAATAAAACATGTGTGTAATGCATGTGAGGACTGTGAGCAAGTGCTGCAAAGCCTCAGACAGATTTTTGCCTGCGGCAGACCAAAAACTCTATGCAGCTTAATTAAAAACTGTTGAAAAGGATTTTTATGCGTTAACACTTTCTTTTCATTTCTGTGCTTTTTAGATTAATGTGTTAAAATCAGAGGCCACACCTCATTTATTTAATCTCTAAGTACAACACAGAACAGCAAACACAAAACATACCTAACAGAAAACTGCACAATACCTTTTTACAACTAATTATGACATCACATGTTTCAGTTATTAGAGCTACTATTGTTTATAGGAGTCTAAAGGGCAAATCTTTTTTTAAACTTTCAAAGCTCACTCATAGAAGTTTGTTGTAGTTTATGAATTTTATGATCTGTCACGCTTCAGGCTCCGCCAATCTCTCAGCTTACAATGTCTGCTTCACCGGAGTTCCAATTGTCAACCCTACCCTCCTTTACCTGTCTCTCATTAGCCCTAGGCTTTTTAAGAACCTAGGACTGTTTACATTCGCCCCTGTTGTTTCCCTTTACCATTCAAACCGATCCTGCGATTGCACCCAGCCCCTCTCTCATTCCTGACACAATCTAAGTAATCTCAAACACATTTAGTCTGGGCCCTGGGCCGTCAGTCCATTGTTCTGAGAATATAAGCAGTTTTTCTATTTGATGCTTTCAGACTTACTGTTCTCACAGTGGACCGATGGACAGAAGCACTTGTAGATTTTTTTTCAGATCTGAAGCAAGAGTGATTTTCTCCTCTCTCTCAAAGATGAAAGATCTAAGTTTTGGTAGTTTACTATGGCCTTGCACAAAGTCCATTTTCTTTTTCACTTTTATGATGTCTTTCTTCAGTAGGTTTCCAAGAAATAACATAACATAAAGGGTGCAAAAAAACCTAAACAATAAGGCAAATAAGGCATATAGTTTTAACTATATCATACTTTTATGTTGAATGAACTGGATCACTGTACAGCGATTACTTGTTTCCTGTGTTTTAGTCTCAGTGTGCCGAAATGTTTAATTTTGCTAAAATCCATCAGTTCTTTTACTGGGAAGCTATGCTTTGATTTTTAAACTCACCAACTTTTTCAGTGCACATACACATACACATTTCTACACACTTATACAAATCTAAATGTTACTTTAAAATATAAATACTTTGCATCAGGTTACAATTACATTGGGGATACATGTTGGATTCTTCTAAAAGAAATTACTGCAGAATCTCCCACCAAGAAAAGGAGAAGAAAAACATTCAGCCTTCCTTTTGCTGAGCCAGCATTTGTTCAACCACACCCACTAAATGTGGCAATTAACAGATAAGAGAAACAGTAAAATCACCAAACTGCGCTGGACACCAGCCCTCCTGGACCTGAAGTGCACTTGACCAAGTCTGCCAGCTCTGTTTTCCTGGCAGTCATAGGTTTGTGGCATCAACTTGCGCAGTGTTCCCTTTTCCTCCACTACCAACACACCAGTCGCTCTCCTGCCACTCACACATAGGCTGCATGGCGTTGTCATCTTGTACTAGTGCTCACTGCACCCTCTGCATAATGACCCTGACTGTGGTCTGCATATTCCCGTCATAAAGCCTCCTCTAGATACACTGGGTCCATGAGCTGCAGCTGTTGCTGGAGCTTTACTGGCCTCACTGAACATACAAATACATCCAGCACCAAGCTATCACAGGTCGCAACAAGAAACTCCCTAAATGTGTTCTCTTTATCGGTGGTGCGCTGACCCAGCACCCTGTTCAATGGACCCTCTCTTTAATGCAGGCCATGCATGCTCACCAAGCTACTTTCCCAGGCTGGCTTTGAGACTGCACCAAGTCACTGAAACATTGGCAGAGAGGTCTAACAAGGCCAAGGCCCTCTAGCACTGAGGCTGACTGCGCTGCATTAGCCTGGTCCCTCCACCCCACTGCTGCAACCAGGTGAAACTGCCACAGGCTATTATCTATCCAAATTCTCCCAATTGTCATAATGCCATACCTCAGGCAGATGTGTTGAAGGGTCATAGGTGGCTTTAACTGCCATGTTTGCCAAGACACAGCGAGGTAGCTGAAGAGGACCGAACTGCCCCTTAGACCACTGCTGGTTGGCTATCCCTTTTGTGGAGGAGGGGCATGACAGCTTCTCCTTAATTACCCATGACCTTGCGGTCCTCTCCAACCTCACGACCGACCTCTCATCTTTGGTTCTGTCCACTGTCTGACGCCTCTGTAAATTCATGAAGCGCATAGAAAAAAGGGGGAAAATATTATTCTGCCTTAGGCTACACTGTTTACCTAAGCATGCAAGTCCTGCCCATCAAAATAAAAGTCCCTGGAACACAAAGCTAAATAAATGCTTCTGAACAGAAATTAAATAGAGCTAGGCATGCTCTGACACCACAAAGACTAAAATAACACAGTCATTTAAATCAAGTAGAAGAGTTTTTTTTATTGTTGTTGAAATCCTTGACATGGCATACACAGCCCTTTGTTAGTTGGTGTGGAATAACCCAAAAGAAACAAAGCAGCTTTATAGAAATCAGAATCTAGATCCCTAATGAGCAAGCTGATGGCACGAAAAACAACTCCCAAAAACTATGAGGAGGAAAACACTAAGCAGAACCAAGATTTGATGTTTTAACTTTTCAAGTAAGCAATGTATCCTGTCTTGACATCTTTTATTTGAGCCAACAGTACTGTTTTGCATTTCTATCAGATGTTAATGAAATTTTATTTCTTGATGAATTTTGATCACCATTTATGACTCACTAGATGCATGCCCAAGTTTAAAAAGGAAGCACCCTCCACAACATGCAGTCTCCAAATTTCCACACGACTGGGAAAAAAGTGAGGCTGAAAATAGCTTCACTTCTGCTGCACAACAATGCTTCTAATGAACAGTGCTGCAGGCTATGGGACTAAAAGGGAACTAAGTCCCTTTTGCCAGCATGTTCAGGGACATTCCTGTTTCATTAATGGAAACCCAGAGGTATGACATGCTTATAAAAGCAGTTTCTTGTTTTTTTTTTTATTCATATTTCTTTTTTTTCAGAAATCCAACTCAGCTGCATCATGGTACTGAATTTGAGTTTACTAGCTTTAATTTAACCCTCTGACTATTCATTAGATTTTTAGTAAGAGATAGACTTCTGCGACCTGAGTCGCTTTTAAGCAAATTCATGGCGAGTAAGTGGGATTTTATTTGCCAAAACTAAAAAAGAGCTTCATCACTATGTCAGGTTGCCTTTTTGTTTATTTATGATGGCCAGCTTTTGTTTGTTTAAGATGAAATTTCTCTTTTCCACTGTCAGGCCGGATGGGTCCGAGCATGGTAGTAATTTCACTGTCATTTCCACATTGACACAGAACACTTATAAACCGAGCCATCTATCTAACAACAATTATTAAAGAGTGTTGCTTATTATGAAAGGGGAATGAGTTAGCATTGGCTTAGGTTACATGCTCCCAGCTTTGCATTCATGCCATCAAGACACATTATATGCTGGTGAGCAGCGTGTTAACTTCCACTGCTTCTGACCAACATACCAGCATCCAAAACACACCAGATGTTGGTTTTGCCAGTGATCAGCAACTGGTCTGTTATCGTTAATGTTCTGACCCATTTCTTCTAGCATAGCTAATGGTCTTGATCCAAACACCAAAGTACAGGTTTGGTATTCTGATGAACTGATGTTATGCTGTTGTAACCAATTAAAACTCTCTTGGACACATTTGCTAATATGAATCAAAGCCCACCCTATCCCCTAAAATATTACCTATAAGCTGATTCGACTGTAGGTAAGGAAGTAAATCACTATATGTATATTTATGTAGAACAACATTTGTGGAATTACGGTAAATTACAAATAAATAAACAAAATACAACATTATAACATTAGACTAACATTAGACAGTAAGGCTGTGTCTCAAACAGCACCCTCTGGAAAAATACATACTGCACTACTGAAAGCACTTCTAACGATGGTGTCCCTTTTTTTTTAACGTATTTAGTGTAGTAGCAGTCTTTTTTTGTTACGAGGCCAGAGAGTAATGTAACTTTACGTTTCAGAGTGCTTTCTGACTAAAGTTAATTTAAACGTTAGCTAAGCCAAACCCTCCTAGTCTGTTACCATAACAACATATACAAAAGCCGGTTTTATTGCAGTATATTGTAGTGTCGCGCCAATAGCAGCTGGCGCTGGGTTATTAGCTCTCCCCATGTTAAAAGAGCTGGTATTTTGAGTGAGTTTAATAAATCTCTGAAATGAGTAATATTTCTGCATCTGGTTTATTTAATTCGTCGCGATACTTTGTCACCATTGCTGTTTATTGCTCTCATCACTGACCTCGCGCTTAAAGCTGACGTGAGCTACCCTGCGCTCCAGCGAGGCGAGCGCTCGGCTTAGTGAAGTTGACTACAGGATATTTCTGAACAGGCATCTCAACACAAGCCTTAACAAAGTGAAAGACCCAGAACACCTGACATCCAGAGCCCGTTGCTAACAAAGTGTTTTAAAAACAGTTTCAGCTTTTCTGTAGTTTAATTTTTGGGTGGGACAAATTCACCTGTTTCTGATATTAGGTGGGACACGCCCCCCCCCCCACCCCTGCTTCCTACGCCAATGTCCAAAACACATCATATGCTGGTTTTGCTGGTGGCCAGCTATGCTGGTCTGTGCTGGGTCTTCTTTAATTTGTCTAGGTTCTGCTTTTGCAGCGCAGCAGACCGAAAAAGTAACTGGTTTCAATCAGAAAACAGTTAGAAAACCTAAAATCATTTTACACACTATTACAGAATGTATTCAAATAGAGTCCACAAGCTCTGACTGTAGATCACACTCTGAATTGGGATCTTTAAAGTATTCCCACTGAACTGCCAAGCATTTCAGGACAATAAGGCATTGTACATCACAGTTTTGCAGGAAGAAAGCTGGGCATGGGGGTTATCTATTTCTGTTTGCGCCCTGTATGAGGGTGTCAGCATAACAAAAGTATAACGCCAGACCATCTGGCCCTCCATGTTCCAATCCCAGTGGACTTTCACAGCGCTGCAAAGAAGCCTCCAAGCATCCCCCTTCCTTCCCCATGGGGAAATGAACGAAAACCAGCCGGGCCTACTGTCGTCAACAAAAAGCTGCGAAAGAGCAGTTTAATTTTTGCCTGCTTAATACAAAGAAAAGTGAGACTCACAGCAGAACACTTGCTAACGTGAAATGAGTCAGTCTGAAGCTATTTGGTGTCCCTTTCCGTAAATCAGAGGAGGCAACCGTAAAATGAAATTATCCGGACATCATTGCACCTTCCTTCAGGCATCTATAGTATGAAAGGAATTACTTCAGAGTGGTAATGGGACCTGTCCTAGAGGTGAGAGCACTGAAATAGGGGAATGAGAATGTTGAGAACAAGGCATTCCGAGTTAAGGGCATTAATGTTATACACTGAATACCCTGAATTAATTTACCATGTCATGAATACACCAGCAAATGAGCAGGCATAACAGCTTAGAGCCATAAAATAGAAGACAGTGACTCAAAAAGAGTAAGTTTATGCTAATTGTTAAAAAATCTTTTATAATTTGCAGGCATGAATCATATGAAGCAAAGAAACTCAGAGCATGCCTCTGGGGTTGTGTGTCCATATACAAGCTACAGTATTGTCTGTACTATGAAGTCATACACAGTGTACAACATAAAGCCATTGGCTTCCAGAATTTATTATTATAAGCTACTTTTTTTTCTTCATAGCACACCAAAGCACAGTAGACCTCTGAAGCTGTGCACCATTAATAGCCATATTAGAAAATCTGTGTCTTTTAATGACAGTGCATTGTTGTACTACTGCCAAAATGCATGCACAGAACTTTGAAAAAACCTATGTATTATGTACTGTGATTGTACTGCCTGCAGTTTTCAAGTCTCATCTCATATCTACCGCAAATATGACTGTATAAGTGAGCAGTGAGCAGTACATCATAGCCTCTTTTGAAAAGGGTTAGGCGAACACAGCGTGTGAATGCTTACAGGAACCAGTTAGCTTAAAAACCAGTTGAGATGTAACATTGGTCCAAAATGATGTAACATTGGTCCAATATGACACTTGGATGGGAAATCCATTAAAATCCATAGTATACCATAGTATGAAAACTGTATCTACTACAAGCACAGACAACTTTATTAAAAAATATGTACATACCTCCACAAGCTTTTGAAGGTTTAATGAGGGTTCTACATGGTAAAAGATTAAAACATGGTTAAAACAATGCCAATCTTTTCCTAACATTTAAAACATGGACTTCAGATATAGACATGGGTTTCCTGTTGAGGAACCTTTATTGTCTTTATCAGACATAGTAGTAGCCATCATTACAACAAAATTTAACAGTTCAAAAAAATGCACACGCCTTAAACTTGACTGACAATGTTAAAGTTTAGTGTGATTGGTTTTTTATCACATTTTAGAAGAGGACATTTGTTTGCTGATTTGAAAGCTATGCTTTAAAGTGATGAGTTGTAAGAACCTTTGTGGAAAAGCAGTAAAGACAAAAGAAAAAAAAAGACTCTATAAAAAGCCCTAATACCACATGCTTATCATTGATGAATTTATGTTCTTAATGCTTACAACAAACATGTTTTACAAATCTAGGCAGAGCTAACCTAACCAGGGCTGGGAAAAACTGTTTTAGCACATCAAGGAGGCCTATGGTGACCAGACCATCTTCAAATATCTACAACAGTAGAGTAGCCACAAATCATTAAATTACAAATCAACTAGTATTTAGTCTAACTAAAACTCAACATCATGCTTTTTATTGTGATAATTATGAATGATTTTGGCTTATGGCAGAAATGGCTATTACATTCAAAGCTTATTTACTGGTCTCTGAAAATCACATGCACCAAGAAACCACAACTGCTTTCTTTTCAGTGAAAAAAAAACAGAATGATGAATGAAAATGACCTCGTACATAAACAAATGGGATCGGGGATGCCCGTATGTGAGTTTATTCTGATCTTAATCAAGGCAAGAAAGACACTTCGGCGAGAAGAGAGCCAGCTGTGACCCATCGTTGAGTCCCCGTTTACCCCAGGGGCATAAATCTTAGCAACACTATTAGCTAATTTTAGAACCAGCATCTGGCTACAGAAAGAAGGTAGGAACCAAATATACATAGCAAATGGCCTTACATATAAAAGACCAGCAGGCCACTTTGCATTTAAGCCAGTGCTTGGATTCCATAAATTGTGTATATGTATATACACAACATATACTTCAGCTTGGTCTATGGTCCAGCAGTTAAGACTCACTCAAAGCATGGTTTATGTCCTAGAGGGTTTTACTCATGAAGCAGAAAACACGTGATTTGCCTGATTAACTCTCCAGACAAGGAGGCAAACTAATTGCAGGAATTAGGTGGAGTAGTGCTTGGTCAACTCAAAAACCCATGAACCATTTAGTTCAAGCACTGTGTACAGAATCACTCAGTGGTACACTGTTGTCAAGGAATCCAACAAGTCAATTACAGTGAATAAATTGAAAATGTTAAATTATTACTTGTTAGTAGAATGAATATAAAGTGCTTCAATAATTTCTGTCTAATATGGCCATGCATCTGATTTCTTGAGATTTACAATTGGTTCAAGAACAGGCAAATCATAACAACTTTGATAGCTTCACATAACAGCTTTCTATGTTGTTATGTACAGTTAGGGAAACATTTGGACACCCCTGGCCAAATGACATGTTTTGTTAATTAAAATTAAAAGGAGCAGGGCTGTATGATACATCATATTTTAAATTATTTGTTGTTGTTTTTTTTTACCAGTGCAAGGACAGGCATACTTTCTTGATATCCATAGGGCAAAATGACTCCAAAAATTCCAGAGCAAATCAAGAACTAACCATTGACGTACAGGAGGGTAGCTAGCCCTAGTTTATAATGAGCCCCAGCGCCCGTTTATTTTTTTCTTTAACATTAATTTGATGAACTGAAAAGGTTGAAACAATAGAGAGTATATGTTTAAACCATTTTAACAACAAAAAATACAGCAGCACCCCCCTTGCCTTGCAAAATGGTTTGATCCAGCTTCTTCTCTCTGTGCAGCATGTTTGCTGTGTGTTTAACTTTTATCACTTAGAACCAACACATTGGAGTGATTATCAGCAGTCCATATTTCTGATGCACTCTTTATTCTGTTATTGTTAGGTAGTAGGGCCCATCGGAGGGTTTATTTTAATTTAGCAGGCTAATGATGCAGGTGGTCTGTTTACTGTTTTAAAAGGAGTAATAGAAGCTACAGCTGCTGTGCCATTGGTAAGTCTGTGTGTTATTAAAGCTAAGGTGCTAGAGTAGTACTGTCTGTATGTGTATTAGCTAATTAATGTTATAGAATGATAAGATATGAAAAGCTGATGCTATAACGTAACTGTGTGTTAACTGTGTGTCGATTCATTTTCCAGAAACAAGAGGCAGGTCAGGTGAGAGAGTAAGGCCAACATGATCTTGATCCTATGCTCAGAATCTGTTGATAATCGTAATAATATTGATAACTGATTATTTTGTCTGTTCTAATTTATTCTAATTATTCTGTCATGACACACTCACCCCAAGTCTCATGCATTGAATTTTTCTCATTCTCATCTGGTCACCCCACACACACACACACACACACACACACACTCACACACACACACACACACAGATAGAATGTGTGTGACAAAATGACTTTAAAATGTAGTTCTTTTATGCGCTGTTCTCATTTGGGTGCTCAGCACCCCTAAACCTCTAAGCCTACAATCGCCCCTGTCGACGGATGTCTGAAAGTGGCTGCATATGAAGCATATTTAGACTGTGCAGGGGGGCAGGCAAAAAATCTGCTGTAACCAGATAGTGAAGGGCTACAGGTAAAGCAGTGAAAGGCTCTGGATGTACTACAGTATCTTCTAGCGCACAGATTGCATTTTAGTTAGGGGTCCAATCAATGCAGAGAAAGCTGTACATTTGATTACATTTCCAATTTTGGAGCTGTCAGACACTATTAAGCCAATGTGAACACACCTTCAGTTGGGCTGGGCTGTATGGAAACATGATATCGTTATTGGGATAATTTATAATATGCTTTTATATCATAGGTGAACATGTAGAAGATGAATAATGGTATCATAAAAAAGACATTTGGATAAATTGGAAGCTACAAGCCTGTAAACAACAACAGTGTATAACTGTCCAAGTAGCATAACAACAAATGTAAATAAAAACACCATGCAGTTGTGCACAAATAGACCCATATATTATTTACAATAGAACATAGAACATAGATCAGATGTTGAAAGTGAGATATTTTAACATAAAAGTATTAACTCATTTAGAACTTGATGGCAGCAATGCATTTAAAAAAGTCACATGATTGGGTATAAAAACAGCATTCTAGAGAGGCAGAGTTTCTCAGAAGGAAAGATGGGGAAATCTACAAATTGTGGAATAATAAAAAAATGTTCCTTTGGATGTCCCACCATCTATAGTACATAATATTTCCAAAGGATCAGAGAATCTGGAGAAATCACTGTGTTAAGGTACAAGGCCAACAGGCAATATTCGATGCTTGTGATCTTCGGGCCCTCAGGCGGCACTGCATTTATAACAGGCATGATTCTCTACTGGAAATCACTGCACAGGCTCAGGACCACTTCCAGAAACCATTGTTTGTGAACACAGTCTACTGTGCAATCCAGAAATGCAAGTTAAAGCTGTATCCTGCAAAGTCGAAGCCAACACAATATGCCAACACAATCCAGAAATGCTGCTGTCTTTCTTTGAACCAAAGCTCTATCAAAATGATCTAAGGCAAAATAGAAATCTGTTCTGTGGTCAGATTAATCAAAATTGTAAAATTCTTTTTGAAAATTACACAGAGGAGAGAGACCATCAAGCTTCATATCAGTGCATAGTTCAAAAGTCTGCATCTCTGATCATATAGGTTTGCATTAGTGTCTATGGTGTGGAAAGTTTACATATCTGGAAAGGCTGAACAGTATATAGGGGTTTTAGAACAACATGTACTCCCATCCAGACAGCATTTCTTTTAGGCAAGGCCTTGCATATTTTAGCAAAACAATGTTAAATGACATACAGCGTCCATCACAACAGCATGGCTTTACAGAAGAGAAGTCCACGGTGCTGAGCCTTTACCAATAGAAAACATTTGGCGCACCATAAAACAAAAAATCCATCAAAGAAAAATTAGAACTGTTGAATAGCTAGAATTCTTCATAAGACAAGAATGGGACAACATTCCTCTTCCAGCAGCTGCAACTGCAATTCTAGCAACTGGTCTCCTTACTTCCCAGACATTTACAGACTGTTGTTAAAAGAAGAGGGGATGCTACATAAGGGTAGATGTGGCCCATCCCAACTTTTTTTAAAATGCATTTCTTCTGTTAGATTCTAAACGAGTAAATAATCTTTATGAAATGGTAAAATGTCTCACTTTAGACATCTGATATGTTTTCTTTGTTCTGTTGTGAATAAATTTGGATCTGGAGATTTGCAAGTCATTGCATTCTGTTTTTATTTACATGTATTTATATTTTACACAGCGGTGCAGTGCAGTGTAAGTGTGTGTAGTGCCATAAACTCAGCAAACATGATGTCATCCTAAAGAAAAGAGAGATCCAACCTCTCCTCGACAGGCCAGTCTTAATTATAATGTAGAAACAGATATGTAATTAACATTATATGACATTATACATTTTAGAATAGTATTACATAATCATTTTAATCAAGCATAAGTGGCTGTGTTGTTTAAAGGCAGTGATATTAGCTGACCATTTAAAAGATGTTCACTGTGATTGGTTAGTTCTTTTGAAATAAATTTCTGATTACTAAATTACTGTCAATATGTAACTCAGTTCCCTCCCAACAGGCATAATAGTAAATGAATGTGGTTGTGAGATTATTTTAGCAATGATGTAGAGTAATCAAGTGCAAATGATCATGTTAGCAGGGTTGGAGAAAATAGAGCTATTCAGATGGTACAATGTGCTGTGTAAACAGATGAAGTTTTATATAACGTGAATGCTTTTTTCTTTTCACTGACATGCTGGTACAGAGAAAATGAAACACTTTCAGTTACATAAACCACTGATGACACAGTGGGGAGCAGTAATAGGCTACTTAATATTTTTGATAACAAGTAATATTTCATATTATAGAGAATGGTTGCATGAGAAATAGGCTACACACTGAAAAATTTACCTTTGTTGTTATTGGCAAAGCTGTTTCAAATACGGTTCTCAGAAAGAGGTCAAAGTGGTTTCAGTGGCTTTCCATGGTGGAATCAGACGGAGTTTTAGCAGACTAAAACCTGTTCTTCATGTCAGTGATGCGAGGAGCAAGAGGAAAACGACAAGGTCATTAAAAGGAGTTCCACCACCATTATGAGCTTTTAGGCTCCATCACTCCTGTAATTTAATATGCCGGTGAGAGGCGGACTGGTCCCGAGATGTAGGCTCATGCATATTTATGCATTTATGATTGTCTCCCAGATTTATTGTGAGCGATTTTCAAGCAACGACTCTAAAAAGAGCTTCCGCTTCGTTTTTGTTCTAAACGTTTTGGAACCTATCCGTTTTGCAAGAGTTTAACAACAGTTAAGAGGTTTATCCCCTCCAACGTGAGAACGTTCTGAGTTGTTTTCTACCTCACTGCTGAATTTTAACTCGCACATTATCACCTTATATGATCTGGTGTGTAAAAACAACTCTCAAACTGAAAATTTGTCAACAAGGCATAGATGTTGCGGTTTAACACATCTAAACTGATGTGAGAAACTTTGTTGAAACCTAGCCCACCAAAAAGTCTTTATCTCCTTTTGGTGCTAAGAAAAGACTTTATTGTCACTAGTAGTAGTTCTAGTGCTGTATATACTGTCTGCCTAGTGTGTATGTTCACTAGTGTGTGTATATGTGGGTGTTTCACTGCACAGATGGGTTAAATGCGGAGGTCAAATTCTGCTGTGTACAAAAAAAAAAAAAATCTAGATGTTTTTCAAAATCACCACCTCAAAAGCAGGTGGTGAAGCAGTCTATAAAGCCAGTCATAACTGTAGGTCAAAATCAGTATAAATGGTGAGCACACTTGTTGGCACAGGCCAACCAGCCATGTTCCCACACACCGAGACAGGCACATCAGTTGGCATGGAGATGACCACTGTCCATCTTAGGTAAATCACCTGTGGCCAAGTCCACCTTGAAGGAGAGAAAACACCTCTTGGTTGTCTAAGGGGGTCTGAACCAATTACATGAGTTCTAGCATGGACCCATACAGGATTCTTGCAAACTCAAATGACATTCCTCGTAGCGGTTGTTTGCTGAGAAGGAACTGAGGAAGGAAGCGATTGGTGGGGAGACTGCGGCCAGCGGCAGAGCCATCGCATGTCAAATAACAACCCATGTAAACTGAATACAGGTCATGCTTTCACTTCATGGTGACCATCCCATGCACAAAACTACACAACATTAGCCTTACCAGCGATGGGCAGAAAAGAGCCTTAGAAGCTGGTGAACAGATACCAGCGCTCATTGGCCAGAAAACACACTGTACCAACAATCCATTGTAGGGCATAAAATGTAACCAAAATGTTAGTGATCTGTGAGGTAGCCTCTTATTGCTATCAAAGACATTCCTAGTTGAACATGTGCTGCAGGCGGATGAAAAGAATGAATATTGCATGATGTTATATGAGGTTAGGTCTTTATTAGCTAAGTGCCCTCTGAGTGATGCCTTAGAGCTGGGTATATGTGTATGAGCAGTTCAAAGAGTTCAGCAGAAGTTTATTTATTAAACAGAGATGGTTCTTCTCCTGCAGCTAACTCTTTATACAATTCTCATTATATGTGATAAACCAAGTTCAGACATATTACAGCACAAACTTTGATCTTACATATGAAAAGCACTTGTTTGGTAAAATATGCAAAAAAAAAAATGCATTTATAAAAACATTAGACCAGTCAAAGTTTAAGTTAATAATGACACTAAAATATTAACACTGTTAACATTGCTTTGACCTCTCTATAGCAGTGTAGATTGAGGCCCAGCTGCTTGTACACAATATGTTGCTATGACATAATTCATGACAGTAACCCTCTCATGTAAATAAAGCTTATAAACGGGTTTTAAAACAAATTACTCAGCAGCTCCGGTGGACTACCCTCAGGAGTATGGATATGAATAACAAAATCAGCCAATAAATCTACAAATAGGTAAAAAAACAACAAAAAAACAATAGCTAGTAGAAAGCTACAGTAAGTCCTAAAAAGCCATTTGTAAAATGAAGCAACGTGTCAAATTCATACTCCAAAAAGAGAAAGCCCACCCTATCATCAAAAATGCACAGTCCTTCTTCCTCAATGTTGATATTAACAGCTGTTTACTTACCAGTCTAGAAGAAATATTGTGAGTTCTGCATCAAGCTACATAACCTTACTCACTGAGTCTCCAGCAGTGGAAAGCAATGCCAATGTTTTGCGTCTTGTTTTGCTTTTTACAGTGGACAGAAATGGCCATAATGGTTGCTTACCAAGAGTGCCAGCCATGTACTGATCCTGGGAGCAGGAACTTTAAAATAGTTCATATGAGATTAGAAAACTACTATGGGGCAACGCTACTCACTGTTGCCAACTCCTCAGTAAGGAAAGTAGCTATTGGCTGTCGTATAAGTCGCCAAATGACGTAATCGCCTAATTTGCATAATTATCTATTTGCATGTATTTGAAGGAATAACGTTGGAGAGACAAAAAGTGAGTAAAAACACACTAAATATGTTATAACTACAAATGAACTCTGAATAAATCAACTTCCTCTGTGGATTATTTTTTGTTGCCTTTAAAATAGGCCGTGTCACACTGAAGAATTCCCTTCTGGGATCAATAAAGTATTTTTCTATCTAAGACGCTTTTATATTTATATCCTGCTCTGTAGACAGGGGGCGGGGTCAGCGCCAGCTTTGGGCATGTGCAGCGAGTGTAGTGGGTCGTGGAGTGGTGTGGGTCTGCTTTGACCGCAAGACTGAGCACTGGGAGTGTTAAGGGTCTGCTCTGACCGTGAGACTGAGCACTGGGAGTGATGGGGGACGTGGAGCGGTGAGGGTCTGCTCTGACTGTGAGACTGAGCACTGTAAGTGTAGTGGGACGGGGCTCACAAAGCAGGACATGCTGGGGCTGTCTGGTTAGCATAACTTCAGGAGGTCAAAACTTCATCAAAACTCACATTCATATTCTGTTGATAAATGTGTTTATTTTGGAGCATTTTAAATCTTATGATCTGCACCTTTTCTCGTCCAACGTAACATGGCTAAAAATTTTAAGAGAATATTAGTAAGTCTTCATCTGCATTATTGTCTGTATTCTACCAACAAGTCTACTGTCAATTGCGATCATTTGTTGATGTATGGAAATGTATATATGAAATTTTTCTGCCATACACTTTTTTGTGTGAAAGCACACATGATAATCAGTCCCTCCTCAAAATGAGTCCAAAATTAGTCCTAGTTGCAGACTGAAGTATAGTTGAACTTGATGGCCCATATATATATATATATATATATATTGTGGGGCGCTCGAGGGACGAGAGGGACCAGAGAGGTGTATTAGTGACAGCTTGCAGTCACAATTTATTCAGTCTCAACAAAAATATTCCCAAAAATCTGAAGAGGAGTAAAACAAATGACAAAAAGCTAGAGTCTCTTCAATGGCGCAGTAAGTAGCACGGCCTCGGAGGCTCCTCTCCCCGTACCGGCGCAGTAACCACCATAGAGGACAGCAGTAGGCTTCAGGCGACACGCTGTCACACGGCGGATCCGGCAGCACAGCTCAGTCCCCTAGGCAACAGACGAGGCGTAGGAAACAGAACAAGAGAAAGTGAGACACGGCATACCATAGGGAGATTCACAGTCTGCTGTATGGCTCCAACACTACGCCCCGACTGAGTCTCAGCGTGCCCTTTTTATGCTCTGGCTCCGTCGAGTTGAGTGTCGCCAGCTGTGCTCATCAGGAGGCAGCCAGTGTGCGCGATTAGGCGCCCCGCCCCCCTGGCCATGCGGTCGCGTGCTGTCCAAAACAACAGGTGCTGAAGGAGCTGTCCGCTGCTTCCACTGCCTGGGGAGCCGCCCTCGTCGGTGTTGGCACGATAGAGCGGGGTCGGCGGGGTAGCCGCCGGTCACAACCCCCCCCCCCCCCTAGAGACAAGCCCGACGAAGGGGTTAGGTTCAATCCATTTTTTTAATAGGTTTATGTGATAGGTTTGAGTGGGTTTCCTCTTCCCCGGCTGCTCCAGGCGGTAATTCACCGGACCTACTTTCTCCTTGACCAGGTATGGCCCCTGCCAAGTTGCCAGAAACTTACAGGTAGTGGTGGGGACTAGGACCAGGACCCGATCGCCCGGCCGGAACTCCCTGGGTTGGGCCGGCCGGTTGTAGAGGCGTTGTTGGGCTCGTTGGGCTTCCTCCATATGCTCTCGCACAATGGGGGCTACGGCGTCAATGCGCTGTTGCATCTCTTGAACATACTCAATGACGGAGCGATATGGGGACGGTTGCTGTTCCCATGCCTCCTTGACCACATCGAGAAGCCCCCGCGGCCTGCGAGAATAGAGGAGCTCAAAGGGTGAAAACCCTGTGGAGGCCTGGGGCACTTCTCGTATGGCAAAGAGGACATAGGGAATCAGCAAGTCCCAGTCCCGTCCGTCCTGAGCCACCACTTTGCGGAGCATACGTTTCAGTGTTTGGTTAAACCTCTCCACCAATCCGTCCGTCTGGGGGTGATAGACGGAGGTGGGGAGGTGTTTAATTTGGAGGAGCCCACAGAGGTCCGCCATAAGTTTAGAAACGAACGGGGTACCTTGGTCCGTAATGATATCTTTAGGGATCCCCACACGACTACTTAGTGCGAACAGTTCCCTGGCAACTGCCTTGGAGGTGGCTTTTCTGAGGGGGACCGCCTCGGGGTAGCGTGTTGCATAGTCCACCAAGACGAGGATGTACTCGTGCCCCCGGCCAGACTTCGGCAACGGCCCTACAATGTCCATGCCTATTCGCTCAAAGGGGACGCCGATGATGGGAAGCGGGACGAGGGGAGCTGGAGGTGGCCTTTTCGGGGACATGAGCTGACACCTCTGGCACCGCTGACAGAAGTTTTTCACCTCTGAGTATATGGACGGCCAATAGAACCGGGGGAGGATGCGTGCCAAGGTGTTCTCATGGGCCAGGTGCCCTCCCATTGGGTGATGGTGTGCTAGGTGCATCACGGCGTCGATGCGAGACCGGGGTAGGACCAGGGCCTCTCTGACTCCTCCAGGGAGGTGCCGCACATGGTATAAGAGGTTGTCGCGGACCGCAAAGTAGGTACTGGGGAGTGGCTGTAGGGCATGTGGCACTCCGTCAATCAGCATCACGTTCTCCCAGGCCCGCTTCAGCCTATCGTCCTCCCGCTGTTCTTTGGCAAACCCGCCCTCCAGCTGTATCTGTTGGAAGAGTGAGGAGAGGGGGTTTGGGACGCTAGGGTGCTCACCTACGCCACTGGCCTCCCCACTTTCCTCTGCCGGCTGTGCCATCAGGGCAGACTTTGGTGGCGGTCGGGGTCGATCCCGTGGGGTTGTTCGTCGTCGCCGTCGTCGTGGGGAGCCCTCGAACCCCGGGAAGTCGGGGCCCACCAGGAGTGGCACAGGGAGGTCAGGAACCAGGCCCACGGTGAGAGTCCACTCCTTCCTGCCTTCGCCCAACCGGATACGGGCCGTAGGGACATGCCGGACATCTCCATGCACACAAGCAACCGGCAACGTCTCACAGGAAGGCTGGATCCCGGGGAAATGAGTCGGTCGAAGCAAGGTGACCGTACTGCTGGAATCCATAAGGGCGCACACCTTCTGGCCATCGACTAGCAGGTGGCGGGTGATGCAGGCAGTGGGACTCGCTCCATGCCAGCTACAGCCTGTGAGCCAAGCCTTCCTGGGTCGAGCAGGGCCGGCAGGGTCAGGTTCGGTGGGCATAGGTTCGTCCAGGGGAGTCGGAGGCCCTGGTCGCGGGGGAGGCGAATGGGGCCTGGTGGGGGTCGGTTCCCTGCCTGGGTAGCGGCGCAGCGGGGGACCGTCGCGACGAAAGGGGGGAAGTGGCTCCCATTTTTCAGTGCGCATCAGGGCCAACATGTTCTCCGCTGTCTCGGTTGCCTCCACCATGTCACGCGAAGACTTCATGGTCTGCATAGCCACCGCTTTCCGGACCTCATGGGGTAGAGCTCGCAGGAACCGCTCCATGGCTACTTGTTCCACCACCTCCTCGGCCGTTCGGGTCTCTGGTTTCAGCCATCGGCGGGTGATCCGGAGGAGTAGGAGCATCTGTTGGCGCGGGGGCTGCTGGGGCTGATAAGTCCAGAGGTAGTGCTCCACAGCCGCAACAGCTGGGCTGAGTCCCGTTCGCGCCAGGATTTCCCCTTTCAGCTCCTCATAGTCGCGGGCCCGTCCTGCAGGGAGAGAGTAGTAAGCGAGTTGGGCCTCGCCGGTCAGAAAGGGGGCCAGGATTTCGGCCCACAGCTCCTTATCCCTCATTTCACGCTCAGTGATGACCTCGAAGGTGTGTAGGAAAGCCTCAATGTCATCCTGGGGTGTGAGCTTGGTTAGGAGATGGTGGGCAGCTTGTTCGGGCCGGGGAAGTGAAGGCACTGCCTCTCCGCGCCGCGCGGCTATGATGTCATCGCTCAGGGCCCTGACACCTCTTGCCAGCTCTTGGGTGGCTGTTTGCTGATGTATGCTGGTTTCCAGTAAGTGCTGGATGATTTGGTCCATTTTTCCTGTCTACAGCGTGCAACCAGGAGAGGCCAAGGTAAAGTAGGAGGGGGAAAAAAAAAAAAAATAAATAAATAAATTTTTCCCCTCTCTGGTGGTTTCCCTCAGACGGATGTCGATGCCCGCATTCTCCACCACTGTGGGGCGCTCGAGGGATGAGAGGGACCAGAGAGGTGTATTAGTGACAGCTTGCAGTCACAATTTATTCAGTCTCAACAAAAATATTCCCAAAAATCTGAAGAGGAGTAAAACAAATGACAAAAAGAGTCTCTTCAATGGCGCAGTAAGTAGCACGGCCTCGGAGGCTCCTCTCCCCGTACCGGCGCAGTAACCACCATAGAGGACAGCAGTAGGCTTCAGGCGACACGCTGTCACACGGCGGATCCGGCAGCACAGCTCAGTCCCCTAGGCAACAGATTCACAGTCTGCTGTATGGCTCCAACACTACGCCCCGACTGAGTCTCAGCGTGCCCTTTTTATGCTCTGGCTCCGTCGAGTTGAGCGTTGCCAGCTGTGCTCATCAGGAGGCAGCCAGTGTGCGCGATTAGGCGCCCCGCCCCCCTGGCCATGCGGTCGCGTGCTGTCCAAAACAACAGGTGCTGAAGGAGCTGTCCGCTGCTTCCACTGCCTGGGGAGCCGCCCTCGTCGGTGTTGGCACGATAGAGCGGGGTCGGCGGGGTAGCCGCCGGTCACAATATATATATATATATATATATATATATATATATATATATGCATATGCAAATACCTAGAAGGCACTTGCCTTATTGTCAGAACAAGCATTCACTAAATAGTCCACTGGCAACATGGCACAGTTAAGCAAAACACTCACTATCACTTCTGAGGACAACAGTGGGGTCAGAAATAGGTTTACAATTGACTGTTAAAAGCCTATTAGGTACAGCTGCAGAGAAGATGTGTAATAAAATAGCCAATAAGTGCAAGCAATCAATATCAAGAAACCACACAATATTTCCACTCACTATGTTCCACAAAAATTATACATGGCAGGAATGCTACTAGCTCTAATGTTCTACTTGGGCACATTAGAATTAAGGGGGCACAGCCCAACCTCTTAGCTCAGCAGTTGCATGGACATGATTACGGTAAACCAAGCTACTTAACATTAAGTAAATTGAGTTAAAAAAAATGTATAGGCTCTCCTTCTGCTGTTCTCACATTTCTTCTTCCTGTGCCAGTTCTTTCCTCAGCCCATCTTTCGGTACAGTTCCTCCTCTCAGCCTGGTTCCCTGTTTCTTCTCTGGATGCTTTCTAACTGATATCATAGAGAAAAGTTGATTTATTTATAATTCGTTTAAATTATGTTAATTTTTATTAAATTAAATTATTTTAACCACATGCATCTGAAAGTCATGTACAAACTTATGTGCATCTCAATTTGTATCATCAGTTTATGCTAGCGAGATATAAAATCAAGCCTGATGAGCAGTTACAGTGCCTTGCAAATGTATTCATCCCATTAAAAGCAATCAGACTCATCTGGATTAAAATAGCATAACACAGATTGCCCCAGTATTTCTAGTGCAAACCAAGAATCTTTTAAGGTTAAAATAAAATAGATTGTCAACAGATTACTAAGTACTAGGTAGAACCATCCATACTTCTTGTCAAATTTGTTTCAATTGTTCAATTGCAGTGGTGTCATCCAACCAACCTGAACTGATATCTGGACTCCGATGTGCTGAGGAAAAGCATCCCAAAATGATGCACCCCCATGCTTCACTTTTTGAAGCATTGTTAAGGTGTAAGTATTACTGGGTTTGTATCACACATAGCAATTTTAAGTTTAATTTTTTTAAAAAGCTTATTTTCACAAGTGTACATTTAGTAAAATGCCAAAAGAAAACAAAAACTAAACATGGGCTCTGAAATGTTTTAAAATATTTATATAGCGCTCTTGGTATTGTTTTGGTTAATGCTTTGCTGAGTTGTTATGCATAATATTATATATTTGTGGTTTTACTATAAAAATAAATACAACACAAAACCACTACTATCATATTATTATTATTGTTGTTGTTGTTGTTGTTGTTGTTATCAGATACATCGTTATAAAGATAATCTGTAAGATTTAGTGTGGTTGGATCTGGAAATTACTTAAATTACTTATTTAAATTCATTTTCTGTAATAATTAAACAACTTGCTTCTTTGATTTCAAATTAATACATTAATCAGGTTACTAGCTACTCTGAATGTGCTAAGTTGGTGACTGAACGCAAACTCTAGTTACACTTGTCAAGAGTCTTTGGGTCAGTCCAAGTCAAGTCATTAAGCTGCGGCTCCGCTGACCTACTTCCAGAGTCAGCTCCCAAGTGGAGCCTGTGAAAAATAGACCGGCAGAAAGGGACAAGGAACACACCACCTGAAATTTCAGCTGAGCTTGCTTCGAAATGCTGTGGAAGTGCTTTCATTTCTCAATACGCATTTGACATCCTAGACAGCTCTAGAGAGCAGCTGGCAGTAGGTAGGAGTCATTAAGTCAAATCTAGGTTTTATAAATTATGCTGATCCATTTGCGAAATATTTTGAGATATGGTTGTCCATATGTGTGAACACAGCACAGTGAACTGTGAGCTTGCCTCGATCCCAGCAGCTCTAATAGATGATTGAATGGATTGTTTGCAGTTAACAGTTTATAGAATAGTTAGGGCTGATAGGCCTGTTTAGGTTATAGAATTACTCAATATGGTATTCGTTTCATAAGGCCTTACTTTACTCTTATTGAGCACTTACATGGTAATCCTGTCTTTAAAGAGATTTCCACAGCTGTACAGCAAAATCCTGAGCTTTAGAAAGTACACTGTTCTATTTTGGAATGGTTCAGTGATGCAGTAAACGAATGCTTTATTTATTTTGCCGTGACTCCTTAGCTTGCCTACAAACATATGCATGAGCTTAAAAGCCCATAAAGCTTTGCTAGCAGCATATGGGCTGTCATTGTACTCTCACTTTTAATCACAAAACCAGAGAGTAAAGACAGATACGCCTTTACTAAAGCATGAAAAGAAAAACAGAAACTAATCATCTCAATAGATTCAACCCAATGCATATTAGCACTTGCTCTCAGCATTTCAAAACATACAAAATCCTTTCATCACCTTGTCAGTCATATAACACCCCTTTCATATCAGTGAAATGGGGGTGGGCATGGGGGAGTTATTGCACTCTGTTATCCAGCTGGCCCACTCGGTGCCATGATGCACAGGAGGCACTCATTTTTAACAGCCAGAGTGCAATCAGGAAGCTTGAGATGGAGGAAATGGCAATTAACAACCTACCGGGCAGCACTCCAATTCACACCGGCGAGGCAGGCGCATTTGGAGACAGACAGCAACATTCAGCAGCGCGTGATTACTGTACTGGAGAGAGCAGCAGATTGAAAATGGATGGGAAGCCTGTCAGTGGAGGTCTGCTGGTGGCCAGGCATTAATGGGCATGCTTGCGTGGCATCAGTGATGGAGGGAAGTCAAAGTAAGAAGTTGGCACAACAAGTATGAGATGGTACAGAACCCTTGGGTGAGCGTAGTCCTCTTATTTAGTTAATGGTGTGGAAAATAACTGTAGTAAACGGTTAAACTGGGTTGGTGGGAGCATGTCACAAAATATTTATATCCACAAACATTGTTTTAAAGAAGCCCCTGAGCAGAGAGACTGAGCGCTGCATCCTCCTTCCCAGAAATGGTAGAACTCCTTGCAGCATGGTACAGCAGTCATGTCAATTCTTTGGCTGCTCTCAACTTTCTCCACTGCCCACCACACCACAAATGCCAGTAAGAGGGCTACACGTATCTGTTGAGCCCTGACCCTGTGCCAAGCAGGCCATACAAATAGAAGGTAGACTATAGATTGTACTGTGATGGTTTTCAGACACCTTGGAGGAGCCCACCAGTACTGATAGTTCTATCACAAAGGAAGATCTATTATACACAAATCTGACTAAACTGAAATTAAAAGTGAGGCTGTGTAATAGCTAATTTTGATATCATGAATCAGCAGTTGAAAAAAATGTCCAACAGTGTAAGGCTGCAGGCTTACCTTTTTAGGTGGCCGCTCTGTTTTTACTAATGAGCTAACAGTGCTAACCAGTGTCATGGATACTAATGAGGACTCGTCATTGTCTTACAGATGGTATTTTGCTAATATGTTATTTGCCAGAATAATGGAAACCTTTGCACATGCTCTGTCAGGAAGCTTTGTTGCAAATCGTTTCTAATTAATTGCTAATCTTTTAACTCGTAAAATCCCCCAAATGTTCTTCTTTTATTTCTAGTTGATGGTAGAAATACATTTTCACTGTTTCTGGACGTTTTTACAAACACAAGTAAAATTCACTGGCCAGAAACCAACACCAGGCAACAATGGAACTATGGTAGGTGGAAAAAAAAGTTTTACAGTCATGAGTATTCACCTTATCAGCACAGAACAGCACAAAAAGTATTTAAGTAATTGTTCACTGCATGCTCAGGTTAAAAATAATATATTTCACAAAATCTTGATTATGCCATGTCCAGCTTGATTTAGGCATGTTTAATAAATAGATATATAAGCAGGATTGCTTTCTGATTAAGAATGACTATGTTCCTTATAAACATTGCCTTATTGAACAACATAGACAGTATATTGTATAGGAATTTCTTATTTATGTGCTGCACACAGTTAAAAGGGAGACAGTAACTAGTAGGTATAAAAATGTCTTCTTCTTCTTCGGTCGCCACAGCGAGTCAACTCGCATACTAGATTTGGCTATGTGTTTTACTTTGGAACACACACTCACACCTACGGGCAATTTAGAGTGACCAGTCAGCCTAACACGCTTGTCTTTGGACTGTGGAAGGAAACCAGAGTTCCCGGAGGAAACCCACGCAAGCACGGAGAGAACATGCACACTCCACACAGAATGGCCCAGACCGGGAATCCAACCCAGATCGTCTTGCTGTAAGGCGACAGTGCTAGGCACTGCACCGCCCCTTTAAATAAATAAATAACATGATTAATTTTATTATTATACATGAAAAAAGTAATTCCATTAGTAATGGTTGGCCCCTAAAAGAAATACATTGATGTTGTTAATATCAACAATATTTCTAGTATATTTTATTCCCTGTAGAAATCCAGAATGTAATACTTAATTTTGTGCTGATACACATGCCAGCAGTTTTTTTTTCCACTTTACTTACACTGCATGTAAAGAGTGCTAGAATAGTCATTTCAGTATTCAAACATTGGTGTCTCAAGCAGAGATTCTATGCATATCCCTGGTAATAAAATCAATGTGCAAAATTCAGTCTTTGAGGCCAAGACCTACTATCTGATGTAGATGGCCCACATGGGCAAAGAAAATTAAGATTATCTTTTTTTTTTTTAAACAATGCTATGCTTGCAGGTAATCTTATTGTAATGGAGCACAACAAAACTCTCATTAAAGCAAACATATTTACCACAGGGGCTGAAATGGTAAGTAATCTATGTTACATTACAATGAAAATATTAATCCTGGAACCCAGAATTTTTATCTACTTAATACTTCCGACCATTCAAATTCCACAAAACATGAACTCCATTATGAAGGACACTGTGCTGACAGTAGAAACTCACAAATAGGAGTCTTGAATAAACAGCCTTCAAATTGTCAGAGGAAATCCCATCAGTCCTCTTGGAGGAGAGGCACTGTGACACTGGGGTCAAGGAAGAAGAACACATTGAGCAGGTGAAGGAAATGAACACAATTTATCTCCATTTTAGCTTCTACACACGACAAACTAATCACTGAGAATTCCTCTGATCTGCTCCCTCCTACTCTGTACACCGCTCAAGGCCTGAGGAACAAAATTATTTATTCATGTTTCATTTGCTCACTTGTTTCATTCCAAGTCACATATCAGTTTTGAGGCCTCTTTAAACCCCTGAGGAATCAAAAGAGCCTGTTCTTTTCACCGTGTCAGAGAGGTAAGATTGTATAAAGCCTTGATATGACAGCCTGTGACAGATTTCGGGTACCACAGTGACTGACCTAATTCAAATCAGCTCCCACTGGACCTACTGAAACGACTTCTTACAGGTTCTATTCATTCACAGGCTGCCTTCCGCACTGGCCTGAAAAAGAACCTTCAGGCACCTTCTTGTTTATCAAAAAAATGGTTGATTACACAGAGATACAGTCTGCGAAACTATATACAGCACAATGACACCCATGAGCAAAAAAATGCAATGAAAAGTGTCTTTTCTGTTCAACAGCTTGATCTGACAAGAAACATATTTGAGAAATACTTGAGAAAAACTTCCCTGAAAAAAATTAAGTTTTCTTAAAAACACACATATTGGCACCTCTGCATTTAAAAAAAAACCCATACTTTGCCGAGCAGTCAAGGATCTGGGATGGCCACTGGAACTTAATTCTGTGGTCCCAGTGGAGGTGCAGCACTATTACTGGACCCAGTTTTAGCCTCTGATCAGATTCTGCCAGATTATCTGCAAAAATGCCTAACAAGATTCCTGAGGTCTTTGGAAGCAACAAAACATCACATGTCATCCACTATACTGCACAGCAGGGACTCTTGCAATTGTGCATGTATGGTCTTCGGAGAAACATTAGCCTCTAGAACCACCCTCTTCCTTGTATAAAGTGACAAATACGCTTCCAGGCAGATTCATCACAGATCCTCGAATCTTCAAAAGTCCCTCTTTACTGCACTATTACTAATAGTGCCAATATGCATTTTCAGCTGTTTGGCTGTGTAGCTTTAGGCATAGCCCTTTTTAGAATTTGTGAATGAGTCATTTTAAGAAATTGTACATCACAGCATAATTAAATCTATACACAAACACAATCTAACTAAACTAATAACACACAGGCAGTTGTAAAAGAAATACATTGATGTTGTGAACATCAACAATATTTCCAGTATATTTTATTCCCTGTAGAAATCCAGAATGTAATACTTCATTTTGTGCTGATACACATGCCAGCAGTTTTTCCGCACCTCATGCACTGCATGTAAAGAGTGCTAGAATAGTAATTCAGTATTCAAATCCTGGCATCTCAAACAAAGATCCTATGCTTTAGCAAACGCCTAATGTTCAGAATTTGTGAATGACTTGTAAATGAGTCATTTCCAGAAATTGTACATCACATTAAATGTAGTCTAAGACACAATTAAACACAAAAATATTCTAACTAAAGAACAAGAAGTTGTACTTTTCAAGTATTTTATTGAGTACATTGAGTAACATCCACAGTGAAGCTAGAAAAAAGTGAGAGAACCTCTGTGTTAAGGATTTCTCCACTAATTAGCAAAAGCTGTTTTAGTAAAAGAGGTCTGTTAACATCCCTCCAAGAGCACAACAGGCAGTCCTGAAAGAGGTGAGAAAAAACACAACATTAACAGTAAAAAGACCTAAGGAAGAGTCTACAAACTGCAAAAGCCTTTGTTTCTTTGTACACTGAACACTGAACAAGAATGATGTCTAACACTGTACATTTACAAGTGTTGATGAATTCATTTATTTCATATTTTGTTTAGTGATTCTTGCTGTGTTGATCAGTCTGAGGGCAAAATGATGTACACGCCAGAGAAAGAAACTCTCTCCCACAGAAACCAATTTTCTCAGCTGCCTGGACTTCTTGTCCACTTCTCTGTTGACATCATCTCATGATGGAGATGGTGACATCATCTCGTTAAACAGTCCTTATTGCCCGCCAACTGGTAAGCTGTCTGACTGAGATGGTCTGAGATGTCCGACTCTGTCTCAAACTGATTTGGCAGAACCGATGCCATTGTAAGAACAGCCACAGAGATGTGGAAAGGGAGCTTGTAGCAGGATGTCATTTAGATGTACATACATAAGCTGCGTTCAAAACTGCCCACTTCCATACTATACAGCAGGCTAAATCAGTAGGCGAGCCCTGCTAGTACCTGATGACCTACTAAATCAGGAGACATTTCTAGGTATGTGAATGCAGCACACTGCGTTATGTCATGATTCAACTAGAACCGCAAGGAACACGGTAAGTCCACTGTGTGTATGTAGCTACTGCTTATGTCATGCTGAAGAGGTTAGTTCTAATTATGTTTCTTGAGGTCTGTATCAGCCATCCACACTCAAATTTGTTTGATGTTTTGGAGTAGAAAAACATGACTGGCTTGTAAAGAGCTCTGAACTCAATACCATCTAACACCTTTGGGATGAACCAGAATAGAGACTGTGAGCCAGACCCTCTGGTCCAAGATCAGTGCCTGACCTAATAAATGCTCTTCTGAATGAAAGAATATGTTCTGTTATGGCTACAATTCTGTTATGGCTGCAATAGGGGGACAAATCCATATTAATGCCCATGGATTTAGAATAGGAAGTCATAAAAGCTATAAGTGTAACTTGTATTTATATTAAAGCTTCAGTTTATTGAAGAAGTTCTGTCATGTTTGCTTGACATGTTAAAAGAAACACTATACAACACACCATACATATAGTACTCATAAACATGTCACCCAACGTGAAAGAAGAGTAGTAGTTTAGTGGTCTAACTAGCATTAGCTAGGTTAACAAATATATTAGCTGCAGCTTCCAGAGACCATCCAGTACAACAGTGTACACAAACGTTATAGTGTGAGCCAACAATTAGCTAAGCTGATCCTATCAGTCACACATCACTGCTACAACATGCTGCTAACTCTAGCCATTAAACCCCAGCTAGTCTAACCGGCACTGTTAAGCCTGAAAGTTTGATTTACTCTACAAACGTTTCTCTGGTGTTTCTAAGCTTATTAAAATGTAATAAAACTGAAAGTGGACTTATTAGGAACAAGAGTGGGCCTAAGTGGTAGAAGGGACACCTTTAGATAAATTTATGGGGTATTTTGGGTCTCTTTAGCATACACCATGTAGTCTTTCACCAAATTATTCCATAAAATCTCTGTATTACAGTAATAATGAAGAATAAGGAGTCTGCAAGATATTTTTACTTTTTTATTACATTTTTATTTTTTATGTTTTTGTGTGTGTATGTTTGTGATTTCTGCATGTGTGTGTGATTTCTTAGTTTATATGTGATTGTATGTGTGTGTGTGTGTGTGTGTGAGTGTGTGTGTGTGTTTGTGTGTGTTTGTGTGTGATGGTATGTGTGTAATCTCTTTGTGTGTGTGTTTTGTGTAGTTGTGTGTGATTTTCGGTACCATGTTGTGTGTGTGATTTCTTTTTGTGTGTTTGTGTTATTTTTGTGTGTGTCATATTTTTAACTGTCTCTCAGGTTCTGTTTGTCTCAGGTAGTGTTTGCCTCAATAGTTTAGAGTAGTCTACCTCTACATTAAATCTACCATTCCTACGTTTCTCTTTTTGTCCGGGACTGAACACATGTCTACATCCTTCACCCCCAGATCCTTCTGTTGTCCTTCTGTTGAGCAGAAGCTCTCTTACTAAAAGATTAATAGATTAAGGACCATGACTAGGACTAAAAGACCCACAGTTTAAGAACAATGAGTAGGGTTAAAATATTCCTAGTATAATGACAATAACTAGGACTAAAAGATCCATAGTTTGGAAACCATGACTAGGACTGAAAGATCCATAGTTTGGAGACCATGACTAGGACTGAAAGATCCATAGTTTAGGGACCATAACTGGGACTAAAATGTAATGTGGCTAAAAGTAAAAGGTCAATAGTTTATAGATCATGACAATGAGTAAAAGATCCATAATGTAGGAACCATGACTAGGACAAAAAAATCAGTAGATTTGAGACCATGACTAGGACTGAAAGATCAATAGTTTGAAGAACATGACTAAGAGTAAATGATCCATATTTTAGGGACCATGACTGGGATTACATGATCCATAATTCAGAGACCATGACAACATCGCCATAGTGTAGAAGTCATGATTAAAACGTCCATAGTTGAGCGACCATGACTAGGACTAAAAGATCCATACATTATCTTCTAGTCCTAGTCATGATCTATCATGTAGAGACTACATGATCCATAATTTAGAGATCATGGCCATGAGCCAGAGCTTGGGGATTATGGCTAGAACTAAAAGATACATATTTTAGGGACCATCACTAGGACTAAAAAATCTACAGTTAAAGGACCATTAGTAGGGTTAAAATATCCATGGTTAAGGCATGTATAATATGTACCTCATACCTGTTCTCTTGGCAAGTGGGGTATTTCTTTCATCTTCATGTGTCTTGTTGTTGTATTGTGCTGGTGTCTTCTCTCTCCTGCCTTCCATACTGTGAAGGACTCTGTCACCATGTTAAATCTTTTATCACTTTGTTCCTGGTCTCTTCTGTGATGGAACACATACCTGCGTTCATTGTGCCAGTTCTTTTTGCTGTCTTTCTGGCCAGCGATACAGCTCTCAGTAAATTCTTGTTCACTTCTCTATAAAAACACACAAAAATGTAATCGTTTTGTGACCAGGACTAGGACCAAAAAAGCCATAGTTAAGGGATCATGATAAGGACTAAAACCCTAAAATCCCTCTTGTCCTTTACTGATGATTTTTGGTTTCAGTGCATCTGGTGAGGTCTTTTATTGTTTCTTGGACATTTCTTGCTTGACCCCTGAGCCCCTCTGCTCTTCTTAGCTGTCACACTTGGATCTTTGTGTTTTTTATAGTTTATAGTTCACCCTTTGCCTCATGTTCCTCTCCTGTTTTTTCTTTTTTCTTTTTCTAGGTTCTTCCTCAGGTTACAACTGTTTCAGCTAGAAGACAAAATGAGATAAATCAGCAACCAGGTTTTTCTCTTTTTCTGCTTTAACATCAATAAATATTTTGATTTTAATATATTGCCATGTCAAGTGACCAGCTTTATATGAGAAATAAAAACAGCTATTGTGCATCACTGTGATGAATCTTATGTGGTGCTGATTTCTTCTTCTCATCCAGAGGTTCCATCTGAATCTTGCCCAAGTAGATGTGCATCAGCTCTCTGATCGCTTCATGCTCAGCTTCAGCAGCAATCCCCTCCACCATCTCATCTTCTGATTGAAAATGAAAAAAAGTTGTCCAGCTGATTCATTACCATAATATTTGATGGTCATTTTCTTTACTCACCCACAGACCGCACACTTGATGTTTGGAGTTCCTCCTGCAGGACCTCCAGTAGCACACAAATGTATTCAGTTTTTGAGTCCGTGTTGCTTACTAGATTATTATTAATAAATGAATTAGAACAGATTAGAACAGTTTTAATCACTGTAACATCTGTTAATTTCCATTTCTCACCCAGAGGCTGGACTCTTGTTCAGGACACCACACCCTGCAACAGGATCTCCAGGAGCTCACTGATGATGAATCACAAGAGTATAATCATTGTTGCTCACTACATTGTCTAGAAAACAGTAAAACATATTAAACTGAATTCCAGCTTTTATATAAACTAAATGTCTTAGTATCATCATGCTATCTGTTCATTTTCTTTACTTACCCAGAGATTCCTTTACAGCAGGGGTGCCAAACTCAATCACAGAACAGGCCAAAATTGAAAACACAGTGTGAATCGTGGGCCAAACAGGATTACCATTTATTGAACAGTCAATACAATATTTTAATCAGCAATATGAATTTGAATAGCCAGAATACAACAATACTTGTATTGCTATACCTTTTTTCTCACACATTAAATAAAATATATGTTTTTTTAAAAATAACACCAGGAAAATTTTGATTATTTCAAATAACTTTTTACTGCCCACAAGCTATTTAGTTTTTGCCCCTACAAAACTAGCTTTGACGGTAGGTTCACTTTGTGGTTTTGCTTTTGTGAACATAGCTTGCTGTAACACCAGACTCTTCCGCCTTCTGTAGTTTCTGCTGTATGCTCCATAAACAAGACATACAGGTTTACCTTAGATGTTAACAGGTTACTCTGCCTCCCTCCTGCTTTTAAAAATCTCTTGTTTTCAGAGTTCACTTTGCGTTTGGCCATATTTGGATGGGGAGGCTAGCTTAAACGTTACTGCAAAAAGTGTTCACCGATGCATGTATCGCGTTTATCCGCTGACTGCTGTTCGATGTCATTAGCAGCGTTAGCAGCGGGAGAAGGGGTTGGTGCGCAGGCAGCTATTGCAGTGCATGGTGGGATTTGTAGTGGGAGTGGTAGGCGTGCTATTTACTGGCGGATCATTAATAATAGTCATATGGAATTATATGAAATTATAATTAAATCACGGGCTGGATATGGCCCGCGGGCCTTGAGTTTGACACCCCTGCTTTACAGTGACCTCCTCAGTCTCATCTATGTTGATTTCAATAAGCTCTGCTTCATTAGCCACAATCAACATCGTCTCATTTTCTTCTTTTATAAAAATACAGTCAGTTTTCCAGCTTTTCAAGTTTTTATTATCATATTCTACTTCATTTACTCACCCAGAGGCTGGGCACTTGCTGAGACAACGTCCTCCAGCAGCATCCTCAGGAGAAAGGAAGACAGATTAGAACTCATATTAAGCTGAAATCCTGATTATATTGAGGCATCAGCATAAGGTAAGAAGATGCAGGAAACATAGTGCTTTAGAGGAAAGCTTGATTACTGAACTAGGACAGCAGTGCAGGAAGGTCAGTAACAAAATAATTCCTTAACACACATATAATATCCATAACAAATTCTTTAACAAAGTCTCTCTTACTGCACCTGCAGCATCTGTCATGAGCCAGTACATGTCCACAGCGTCATGTTAGACACTAGTAATGAAATGTGATCTGTTAATCTTCTTTACTTACCCAAAGGTTTCTCCGGAGTGCTCTGCTTGGTGTCCTCTAGAGAGATGCTCATTAGCTCACTGATGGCTTCAACCTTTGTTAACTGTTGTCTTCATCTCGTTCTCCCCTTCAGCATCAATAAATACAGTTAGTATTCCAGCTGTTTCTTACTTATGATGTCAGTTATTGATTTTCTTTTCTCACCTTGAGCTGTGCTGCTAGTTTCAGCATCTTCTGGGAGAATATTATTTGCATCTTTAATGGTTCAGCCTCAGACTCCACACTCATTAGACTTCTCCTGCAATGAGAAGAGATGTCCCACTTTAATATATTGATCATTTAGAGTATTTGTGTTGAGCGAGAAAGTGGATGATGATGTGATGTTAGTAGGTGATGATGTTCATGTTGATGTTTGGTATTTGGTTTTGAGCTGATTCTCTTTTAACATTAGTATCAGTAGCTGTTCAACTCCAGACGGATCACATGGCCCAGATGGAACATGGAGGCAGGCCTATAAGAACGTGCAATTGCTAAAACCATGTTGATCAGGTTTTGAGAGCAGAACATCTGTACTGCAGGATCCTTGAGAATAAAGCTTCTACTCTGAACTGGTTTCCCTCTTAATTTAAATGGTGAGACAAGGAGTTACAACACATGCAAACAATTGTGACAATTTTCAGTAAAGTAAACTGATTAAAAAACATATCAACCATATCTACTATGAAACATTAGGCATCTTATATGAATTTTTGAGCATTTACAATAAATGAATGAGTATGTATTATGAATGACTCAGTAACTACTATGAATTATCCTGTATAGTATGAATGATTTCAGCTTGACTCTAAGTTAGTCTAAGTTAGTGTCTACCATGAATTACTTCATATCTACTATAAATGATTTATAATGTACTTTGAATTATTTGGTCTCTACCATAAATAAATCGGTATTTGCTTTAATTTATTAAGCATGTACTACAAGTTTAATATCTAAATAAATTATGCACCATCTACTATGAATTACAAATTATAGATAGCACTATGGCTATCTAATAAAAATTATGTTTTAATATTCACTATGAATAATTCAGTGTCTAGTATGAAATATTCAGCATCAAATATCAATAATTTAGTACCGACTATAAATTATTCAGCATCTACTTAAAATAATTAATTAACAATTCAACGATTCAATATCTGCTATGAATAATTTAGTACCTATTGAGAATATTCAGTCTGTTCTATAAATAACTGAGTATCTGCTTTGAAATATTTGGCTTTTCCTATGATTTATTCAGTGACTACTATAAATTATTAAGTATCCGCTATGAATTATTCAGTGACTATTATTGATTATTTACTTTCTACTCAATTACTCACTCTGAAGCTGCTCGATTTTTGCCTCAACCGCACCCAGCAGCACTCTCATTAGATGTTTAACATCTTTGTCCATCTGTCCAGTGGGGTTGTCCTGTAGTGGAGTTGCAGTGCTCTCCAGTGTCTCAGGCTGCTGCAGGCTGCTGGTTTCCTTGCTTTTTTTCTTCTTTGACCATCTTTTCTTTCTTCCTTTGAATCCTCCATTTTCCCCCTCCTCCTTGACTTTTTTCCCCTTTTCTTTTTAATCTGCCCTCCATCTTTGCTCAGTTGTTTTTAATTTCATGCTCATGGACTCATGCAACACCACAGCTAGCCGCAACTCACTGTAGCAGCTGTCCTCTTAACTAACTGACTGTGTAGAAAATACGCTCCGATTAACTTTAGACAACGTTGCACCTATAAAAATTAAGAAGATGCAACAGAAAAAGCTTGCTCCGTGGTACAACAATGAAATTTGCACCTTAAGACAGACAGTACGGAAATTAGAGTGCAAATGGAGAGTGACCAAGCTGGAGGTATTTCACTCTGCTTGGAAGGACAGCCTTAGCAGTTACAAAAAGGCACTTATTAAAACACGCTCAGCATACCTGTCCACACACATCAAACAAAACAAAAACAATCCTAGAGTTTTATTTAGCACCATCGCAAAACTTACCAAAAATCAGGCAGGAACGGAACCTCAGATACCCGCCAACCACAGCAGCAATGATTTCATGGACTTTTTCAATAGCAAAATCGAGAACATTAGACAAAAAGTTCTACCAATACGAGTAACCTATCCTTCATACAGTTTGGCTCAAACAGCACAAAATGTGGTTTTAGAAGAAACACTAGAAACATTTTCTCCACTACAGCAGACAGAACTAGAAAAACTTATCTCTTATTCAAATTCTGCTACATGCACACTCGATATGATTCCAACAAGCCTATTGAAACAAGTATTAGCAGCTATTATTAAACCCATCTTAACTATCATCAACTCTTCTCTTAGTCTGGGTCATGTACCTAAGTCTTTTAAACTAGCTATGATAAAACCCTTGATAAAGAAGCCAAATCTTGACCCCAGAGAACTGTCCAGTTATAGACCCATTTCCAATTTACCTTTTATCTCTAAGATTTTAGAAAAGGCTGTAGCTCGACAACTCTGTTCTCATCTACATAAGAACAACATATATGAAAAATTCCAATCTGTTTTAAGCCACATCACAGCACAGAGACAGCTTTAGTTAAGATAACAAATTATCTTCTTCTTGCCTCTGATCAGGGCCACGTATCTCTGCTGGTGTTACTCGATCTAAGTGCAGCTTTTGACACTATAGATCACACTATTCTCTTGGACAGGCTAGAAAATATAGTTGGAATCACAGGAACAGCGTTATCCTGGTTCACATCTTACCTTAGTGATCGCTTTCAGTTTGTAAAGATAAATAATGTATCATCTAATTATACAAGAGTGAAATATGGAGTTCCACAAGGTTCTGTTTTAGGTCCTCTGTTATTTACACTATATATGCTACCATTAGTCTCAGTTATAAATAGACATGGAATTAGTTTCCACTGTTATGCCGATGATACACAGCTGTACATATCAGCCAAACCAGATGATAAATCCAGATTAAATAAGATAAAAGAACTTCCTTCTTTTGAACCCTGACAAAACGGAAGTTCTCCTCCTCGGCCCAAAGGCTGCTCGGATTAAATGTTCAGATTTAATGTTAAATCTTGCTGACTTCTCTGTAGTTCCTGGTTTAGTAGCCAAAAATCTTGGTGTAACAATTGACTCAGATCTGACATTTAATCAACAGATAGGTAATATTACAAGAACAGCGTTTCTTCACCTACGAAATATTTTAAAGTTAAGAAATGCGTTATCTGTGTCTGATGCTGAAAAGTTAGTGCATGCCTTTATAACCTCAAGGCTAGATTACTGTAATGCATTATTGTCAGGATGCTCCAGCAGGAACCTGAATAAACTTCACTTAGTTCAGAACGCTGCAGCTAGAGTACTAACTAAAACCAGGAAATTCAATCACATCAGTCCAGTTTTATCAGCACTACACTGGCTTCCTGTTAAATTCTGTATCGACTATAAAATTCTATTACTGACGTATAAAACCCTGCACGGTCTCGCACCGGAGTACCTGCAAGATCTAATTTCCTATTATGAACCGCCACGTTCACTCAGATCACAGGATGCTGGTTTTCTAATAGTTCCTAAAATTCAGAAGACTACAATGGGGGGGAAGAGCTTTTTCCTACAAAGCCCCAAAATTGTGGAATAATCTCCCAGTTAATGTTCGGGACTCTGACACAGTCTCAATATTTAAGTCTAGACTGAAAACATACTTGTTTAGTGTAGCTTTTGGTAATTAATCTTCTCTTTTAGATAAAGGCAGGAGATCTGGGGGTTCTTGGACACAGAGGTTTATGGTAAACTGAGATGTTGGTGCTGTTGTTCCACCACTTCACGCGATCACACAGGTTTGTTGATGGTGGAGTGGGGGGACCCCAGTGTCTCAGGGTACTCTCATGTCCATGTTACCTTCTGGTTCTCTCCTTTTAGTTTAGGCTGTTATAGTTAGATCTGCCGGAGTCGCCAGCCGCACTCTAAAATTCTGAAAATTCATATTCTCTACAGTCTTACTCCTGAGCCCAACTAACTCTCTCTCTTTACTCTTCCTGAGGAAATTACTGTCCTCCAGTCTGTTGAACGCTGTTGAAGGACTGATCATCGGCCCACCAGCCAGCTCACCTGTCCATTACAGCTCACGATCCAGATGCACCAGCACTGAGATAGGATGGGACTGTTTCAGCTCATGCCCACTTTACATAAAGACTCAGTCATAGACTGCCTCAGCCAGAGACTGCCTCAGTCATACACTGCCTCTATCTGTGCAGCTTCTAAAGCTTTGCTATCCAGATTTCAAACAGAGGCTCCTTTCTTTGGTATTTAGTTCAAACTTTAAATACTGTTTGACCAGAGGAGGATGGGTCTCCCCTTGTGAGTCTGGTTCCTCCCAAGGTTTCTTCCTCCAGTTGAGGGAGTTTTTCCTTGCCACTGTTGTCTCTGGCTTGCTCACTGGGGGATATATGTTATAACTGTTTTCAAAACTCTGTAAAGCTGCTTTGAGACAACATCGTTGTAAAAAGCGCTATATAAATAAACTTGACTTGACTTGACTTGACTTGACTCCTCTTCAGTGTTTTAACACAGACTGACTGACTATTTAATTATTTACTTTTCCTGATACTTAACACATAATATGAGTCAGGAACAGTTTCTGCTTGTTAATAACTTTATCACCCTTACAGTTAAATCTGGTGTAATGCGGTTTCTACAGTTCTGTATAGTGAAGTTAAGACAGACTTATGTGTACTTTACAGCTAAATGTAGGACAGTTATGAAAATGTGAACGCATATTTGTTAATAATTGTAAAAAGCAAAACAAAACTGAATTTTTCGTACAAAGCGTTTATAGTACCAGAAATGGTTCTATAAGGAAACAAAACCCTTTTAAAAAGGCCCTTTACAGAAAAAGAATATTTTTAAAAGTTTTTATCACCACTTAAAAAGGCAGTACTGATATGACCCCTAAATTAAAACATATACAAACATGGTTCTACTGCCTGCACTTTGTCCACTTTTGTATGTAAACTATATAAAGTTATTGACTAGTTTTTGGTATACTTGGTATTTGAAATATATTTGATGATCCAAAATGATCATGTATTTTATGGCTTGGATTGTTTTTAAATTAAGCAAGTGAACTTGAGTTTATGTTACTAAATATTAAAAAAGTGAGAGAGACAAACTGGCACTCTATCTAATGTAGCTTGTATTATCAGTAAATGATTCTATCATAAGATTTCCTGACTAATCGAGGCGTAAAAACAGATTCATGATCAATTTAAGAAATTACCACAAATATGGATCTAAGTTTAAAATTTTTGGCAGTACAGAACAATTTGCAGTGCAGCTCTTATGACATATAAAAGCGTTTGTAGTCCTTTGTGAGAACAGTAAGGTTTGGGAACCTTTTTCATATTCTTGTTTTAACATATACCTAACTCAAAGCTCAAAATCCACCCAAAACCTTAACCTGATATTGTTGAATTAGTATACATGTTTCTTCAGATAGTTTGTTACAATTTATACTAAATTGTTTCATTCTGAGTAGGTTATTCATTATGGTATTGGATTCAGTATCAGGGAGTACTAAGAAAATACATGTACTCAGTGTGGAAAAACAGGGTACTAGTGCCTTGAAAGCCAGACAGAAAGCTAGTAGTCATGTTTTATGAAGTCTTTGTTCACAAAGCATAGAAAAGTGTTTAGATTTACCTCAAACAAAGTGACTTATGTGCAATGCTTAATGTAGATAATATCCTAAAATCTAATTATTGTGCCTTCCTTCTCGATGCTCATTGTGTTGCTTCTTATCTATTGTGTTCTTTCTATATGATGTAATATTGCCTCAAACAAGGTGACTAATGGTTAGGGTAAGGGCTACATCTGGGTTTTGCATTTAGCATTCCTAAGCCACATACAGCAATAATCATGTCCTACATTTATTTTATCATGTCCTACATTTATTTTCCATGACTTGCAGGAGGTACAGTTGTATTCAAAAGTTTGGATGTGCCTTGTCAAATTACACATTTTGTGAACAGAAGTTAACACCATCTCTTCATGGAATTAATTTCTTTCTGCCATATTTTACTAATATTAAAGTTTGGAAAAGTAGTTCAAGTTACATAAGCTTCCAGGAGTTTTTGACATTTCGTGGGATTTCTGGCTGAGAACCCCAAAAGCATAATAAATCAGCTCTCATGCTTACCACTTGTTATTTAGAAATGCATCTATTTTTTATCCTAATATGGCTTGGTTTCATTGAATTACAAGTCCTTATCATGCCATTTGCTTTTGTGATGAGATTATAGTTTTGTCATTTTTGATGACCCTTCTATGTAGATGATGCTTGTCCCTCAACAGGGCACAGTGGATCTGCGTATTATTATCCTTTGCTTTTGATGTGGGGCTTTTGCTTTGCATATGTCACCCGTTTATAAGCAGTCCTTTCATGATCTTCCAAATCTTGTTTGACCTCAACATTTCTCCACTTAATTTACCACTTCTTAATAGCACTTAAGAAAGCAAACCCTGTAATCAGGAAGTGTTTAAATATTACAATATGTCTTCTCTTGTAACATTCAATAATCTTTAGATGCTCAGTCAGCCACTTGAAGAGCTTACTGCTAAGCAGAGCATTTTGAATAGTTTTAAAGTTTTACAGAACCTAATAATTAAAGCCTAATGAGCCAAATAAGCTCTGAGATCTTAATTCAAGGTAGTGAGGCAACTAAAACATGTCCAAAATTATACAAGTACCACATTTTTCTTCCTCTTCCTCTATTGAGCACTTCCATGTCAATAAATATGGTAGTATACTTTAACACTAAATAGCGTGTAAAAAAAGTTCCACAGCCATGTGAAGTGAATTCATTAGTTTGGTATGTCAAGTGCATGATTTGGGATGCAGCCAAAAAGATTTGTTTCAATTGCAACCCATTAGGCTGAAATAATGAGTTTTGTTCTAGAGATTTGATTTGGTGTGACTCATGTCATTATGTGGAGAAAATAAGATATTGTTTTGCCGTAAGTAATAAAAATTGAGCTGGTAAGTAATTATTTTGACCTTCTGTTTTGAAACAATCCAACGTTTGGTGGTTTGAACTGAACAAGATTTTTAGGCTAGATGCACTTGGAGTTATATGTGATATTCATTCCTGCAGTATAGTATGTTTTGAACTTCTGTGCTCTGTGCAGTGCATCTAACAATGTATGTAACGTTTCAGCAATAGATGTCACAATGTGAACAAACAGGTATTTCACAATAGTTTTGGAATCAGTATGTAGACAAAACCTGTTCTTAAAGCAGAACTATGTGTTATTTAGTTATACAAAAAAACGAAGCAGCATTACTGAGTATGGATACACTAAAATATGGTAAATATGGGGAGTGTGCTGTGCTCTGAGGTGCCCTATAAAGGCACATACACAGCCAGAGACATTCATGTGTCTTGCATTATTCATTTTAGTCATTCATGATTTTACTTCCACGGTTCTCATTATATAGTTACCTAGAACTATAGTCTTTACTGCGCATATAGTTAAATGAGCATTCCATTCCAGTAATTGAGTGTTGCTCCCAAACACTGCAGCTTGATGAGCGTGCTACAAGAGGCTGCATTGTGGCTTTATCTTTGTTAAATATAATAATAATGAAACATTCAAGTTTAATAAAGGTTGTGGTTGTACAATCTGTGTGATGATTGTAATGCTTTGCCGAGCAGGGAAAGCTACAAAGTCCTCGAAATGCTTATAATGCAAGCCCAAACTAGAGTAAAACCTAATGAGTGCATCACTATCAATTAATCAATTAAGCACATCAGTACCCATCAGACTTTTTCAGGAAACTTCCAGCTTACTTGTGCACAATGTGCACACTGTTAAATATAAAACATGCTAATGAGTAAACAAACAAACAACAAGAGAAAGAATTGTTAATTGTGGGAATTAAGAAATCATGGCTACAATTAAAAGAAACCGTGTTTATGAATTACAAAACATTCCCTCAAAATATCTTTCTTATTTTTACCCTCGTCCCCTCCAGGGCCCCGCACAAAGTGCAGCTGTTACAAAAATGTTGTTCTGCGTGTTGCATGTAAGTATACACCTTTCCACCAGAATTACCCAGATCCAACACAGTTCAATGAGTGGCTACTAATTTGTTTTTGGCAAAATGAATAAATATGTCTGACAAAACCGAGCAAAGTGTTATCCCAATCCCAATTGGCTGACACTTTCTTTTTCAAGCTGCTTTAGTCTTATTCTCGCCTTTCTCTGCAAACTGCTTCCACCCCTCCTCCTCGTTGTGTCTGACCTAAGCAATGTCATGCATTTCGCCACTGATGCCTGCTGTGTTCTGCACTCTGGGGCGAAGGGGTCTTTCTGCTGCTAGTACCACCAAATTAAACGTACTGAATGTAAATTAATGGAAATACTTTTTTTTGACAGAGTGATTCTGATTGAACTGTTCTCTGTGTCTTGACAACAATAACAACCATGTTAGTCACAAAAATAATACAAGCTTTCCACAAGTGCACAGTCAGTATTTATTATCTATTTATTATAGAGTAAATCAAAGTAGGTGTTTCACTGTAGTATTCTTCTCCCAGTGTTTCTGCTCTAAATGCATGTACAATATAACAGAAGTGCAGTGACTGCACCTGCCTATACCTGGCTTGTAACTCACTCACTTATTTATTTACTCACCCAAGATTGTCCACATGAGGGAGCTATTGGCACTTTAGTAACTTATGTGAAAATAAGCTTGTGTTAGCTGAAATGGCTAAGGCTATTAAACACTGTGAAAATGCAAGAAGTGCATGTTGTCTAGGACTTTTGGGGTTACGTGCTGGTGCATCGCATGAATGACATGTGACACTGTTAGTAAATCACACCAAAATCTTTTTAATGCCAAAGATTTGACATGATGTTATGTTATATGTTAAATTCTGCAAAAAAAAGACAACTGTCTATCAAAATGTGCAGAAATGTGTTATATTAAAATGCGTTACATGCAGAAGTAATATTCACTTCTTGAACCGAGTGTCCATATTTTCGCATTCTGCTGCATTTAGGCAGGTTGCCAGCATGTGGCCTAAAGCCACTGATATATTACTATCCAAATCACTTCCATAGAACTAAAAAGAAACAATACACTTATTTGGAGACTTACAGTTTCCTACAGTACAAACACCATAAACATATTTCATCACCTTGACAAGGCCTTTCCCGGGGGTACCCATTAAACCAGCTATCGCCCTTTTTCTTTAAGCGTTTATGCCTGGCTGTGATGATAATTAGATTGACTTATTGATACCACTGGGTGCTGTTATGCCAACCTGAGAGGAACATTTGAACATCTGGTGGTCTTTATGACTGAAACCAATCAATATGAACAATACCTCCACAAGTGCATACTAACAGTTACATAAAACAGTAGCTCTTTTAGAGAGGCTCATGTTTATGCTGGGAGAAGCTCGTTCCACTGTTTATTTCAGAGATTGAGCACTAACCTTCACAATGACTGAATGAGTACATCTCATTCACCGTAATACAATGTGCATTGACATTAGCATATACATAACAAATGAAATGTTATAGGGAAGTATGCTACAGGTCCTTTATTCGGCGCAGTTAGGAGCACACTCACAATATGTGTGGAAAGGGAATAAATCTATGAGATGTGTATTTAGTACATCAACAAGAGCCATGAGTCACACTGAAATTAAACTAGCGCAATCCTATCATAAAGTTAAAAAGGTGAGTACAACACAAAAGGTCTAAACAATGTCATATGCATAATTACCTTTACCTTAGAAAGCAGGAATTAACTTATACTGTAATCAGTCATGGTCATGATCTCTATGTATAATAGTGGAATTGACAATGCCCTTCAGAAACAGATTCAGTAGGTCTAAATAAAATTGTCTGCTTCTCACTGAGAGTATAAACTTTTCCATAAGTTGTTCCCTTTGGGTGTTATAGTTAGGCTAATTCCCTCGCAAGCCATTTATCATTTTTAGAGTGCTGAGTTGATTCAGTGAACTCTGGCCACCTGGGGCTTTGGTATTAGCCTTTCAGATACAGTTCATTAATTATTACCTGGCAACCCACTTCTTTACAATGTAAAGTTCCACAATGAGTCTTCTCAGGTGATTTGTGCTATAAGAAATGTATAACTAGGCCTGCAGGCCTGTGACGTAAAAGGTCCCTAGTGATGGTCAAAACAAATTTACTGCAGGTTTAAATAACCAGTGCTCATTCACTGATTTATTTCAAGCCAACTATAACAGCACATCTCAAGATTTCAGTGTGTTAAATGTTTGATGATGTAATGTCCTACATTAACACCATATATATATGTATATATATATTGCACCTAGCATAGGTTAATATCTTTTAGAAACAAAGCTGTTGAGCTGCACTTGTTAAACACCCAGATATCTATCAGGCATATATCTTGCCCACAAAAAGCCTTTAATGGTATGGGATAATGATCCATAGCTCTGGCTTTTCAGACCCTGACTCTTGACTACTGTCACGAAATTACGAGATCATGTATTTGGAATACAGTTTAAACCATCCTAAATTAAGTTTATCCGCTTTTAAGTATCTACACAATAAAGTAATAAGACGAATATGACCTGAGGGGTGAGAAAGGTATACTGAGAATATCATTACTTGAGTCAGAAATGTTTGAAAAGGAAAAAAAGTTTAATGTAATCTTGTTCCTCACTGTAAAACACTGAAATGTCAGCATCTTAATCATCTAGTACACCTTAAGTGATGCAGCAGTTACTTTATTGGTATGCCAGCACCAGTATGTAACTGTAGGGTCATTTAAGATGGAACAGAAATTTGAATAGGAAGCTCACAAAAAAAGACCAAATCTCACCTTCATCCTCTTTTCCACAACATTCTGTGAAATACATTGTGTTTGGTATTTGTTCCTTACTCCATTTGTTTTCCCCAATTATTTAATCCAATTATTTAATTATAGAAACCCAAATCATAAAGAAAATGAATGTATTGTATTACTACAGGATGTATTGAAACCCTTTTTGTGAGTAGAGATTGCTGGAAGGGCCAGCAGGACCTACAGAGGTAATAGTAATAGTAATAATAACAGCAATATTTTTGGTTTCAGTCATTTTAAATGGTTCCTAACTTTGAAGCAGACACAGGAGCAAACACAGTGATACAGTAACTTTATGGACTCTATGGACTCATACATTCTGAAAATTATTAAAGCATAAAAAGCATAAGTCTGCATTTTGTTCTCATTGTAAGCTTTGCTCCAACAGCAAACAGTATATCAGATTGTTTATTGCTCTACATGTTACGATTCTTTCCTTTCTGTAAGCACATAGAAGTGGCGAGCAGAAAGACTGCTGTGAAACGTAAGGAGAAAAATCACAAGTAAACACTTTGCATAAACATGTACTATAAATTCACTAGAGGAGTTAAGGAAGATGATATTCCTCAATATGAAGGATAACAACTATTAGAAAATGTAAGAGTCTTTGGCATAGACCCCATCTTGGTACAGGCTTTGGACACCCTCACAGACCCGGCTAGATTGGCGTGGCACCCCTCTGGGGACCGGGGCCAACAACGCTGACACCTCAAAGCAGCAAAAGGGATAGGCAAGTTGAATCGTTTGTTGGCCAGCGATTAGTTAGAAGTAATGAATGAATGAATGAATGACAAAGTAGAGTCTTCCTGGCAGGACTTTTGCTAGAGCTTCCATTTTTCTACACAGTCATTTAAATAAGTGATTCTGGTGAATGTAATACAGAGTAAACAAATTCAAGCCTTTCACTGCAATATGCAAGAATTACATCTAGAGAAGTCCATACCTAATATTTACTTGCCTTGTATTAATTACAATCTATTTTTTTTCAACCAGCTAAAGCGATAAAAATGGAAAGCAATGAATGCTTATTAAATGCAACGCATCACTTTAACAAGAACATATCAGGATTCCTAAAGACATGCTGATGGCATACAGCATCTCTCACACTCATTGGTGGGTCCCAGAAAGTTCTCGGTTCAGTGCACATGATGAGTATTCTGTAGACAGTGTGAACTTTTGCCCACGGCTCTCAACAACCTCATTAGAGAGTGGACTACCAAACAGGCTTAACAAATGAATGCCTGTAGGTTATCTAATTGACCAGTGGCTGGCTACATGGAAAAGTTGGGGCCACTGAACTTGCTTTTGGTATAAATGTTCACAACTGTGTCCCCCAGTTTCATTCATACAATACATCCTTGCCATACACTGGTCAGTTTCTAAGCTTGTTCTTGGCTCGCATTACTCATGTTCATGTAATGCTAAAAAAGAAGGAAACAAGAAAAGGAACTGGGCACCGTGGGGGGAACTGAGATCTCCCACACACTCGCAAGCTGAAAGAGAGATCAGAGTCTGACGCAGCGTTCGATCCGCTGAGATTACTCCTTTCTCAGCTTTCTAACTCAGTTAATTTCAATTGCACTGGTAAGGTTGGGCAGCAAACACTAGGACATCACTGATTGCGGAGGTTCTTTTAAAGCCTTAATATGTGTTCTTTCTAATAAATATTTTTTTTTCTCTGCACCACAATGTATATGTACAAAGTAAAATAAATGCCACCTTATTATTTTCCTCTTAATGTAAACTGTGTGGTCCTAATCTTGGTAACACTTTTAGAAGCATTTCCTAACCAATTACAAGGCTGATGTCTCTTACCTCCAACCTAACCCACAGCTAACAAGCTAGATTGTCACTTATCCATACAGTTACATTGTGCATTCATCCTTTCCTTCGTTCTCATGTTGCTTCATCCTTCCGTTTGTTTGTGTGCTTGTCCAAAAATAAAGTGGGTGTCGATCATTATCACCACTGTAGTAAAACTAATGGTGGTGTTGTGCTAGCATGTTGTGCTGTTACGAATGGATCAGACACAGCAGTGCTGCTGGACATCAGAGTCACTGCTGGACTATGACACAAACTGTGAAGGAGCAGTTAGCCTATCATCTCTGACTTTACATCTACAAGGTGTCTGTTGACACAGGATTTACAAATTACCAGCAGCACTGCTGTGTCTGATACACTCATAGTAGTACTACAACACATACTAACACATCAACACCACGTCAGTGTGACTGCAGCACTGAAAACGACCTAGCACGTTAATAATGCTTGGAGAGTAACATAGTATGCAGAGAAACTAATTAATTATAGTCTGTAATTGTCAAACTACAAAGCTGATAGATGCGCACCTATACAGAGCTGAGAAGATAATGAGTGTAGATACAAGGTAACAAATAAAATGCTCAGTGAGTGTAAATCAACATTTCACATTCAAATACAAATAGTACTAGTACAACTAGTGCACATAGTTACATAGTGATTTTACTTCAGTATTGGCAAAATAACATAACTTACATGTAATGTGTTGCTGTATTCTTTACAAAAAAAAACAAAAACAACAAATAGGACGAGATCTGTATGATCAGATGGATCAGGACATCCCTTGTTTAATAATTATTTTCATTAATAAACAGAACACCCACTATTCTATATAGTTGTCCACACAATAAGGAATGGTTGCACTAATATGTAAACTATCATGCAACTTATAATTAATGAATCTCTAATTGGGTTAGATCAAATGAACAGAGATGCAATATGACCAGTCGTGCAAGCTTCTAAATGCACTACCCAAGAGCAAAAAATGGAGTGAGATGAAGCATGAGCCGTTTTTCTCTTATCTAGTCATGCTCTTTTTTTTCTTCACAGAGCAACTAATCATGTTTCCTACAGGAGATTAACGATGAGCAGCGTTGCATATGTGGGCGTCAGTTCTCACATCTCAAGACTCTGAACTTTCAACTGCTAAGCATTATTATTAAACAAGCAGCTAATAGCCTGAACAACCATGGCACTGTTACAACAACTCCTGCTTACTGATGCTTGCGCTCATCACAGCCATATCTGACAGACTGTCTATGAAGAACGTTTCATTGCACAGAAGTACTCTGCCTGTGGAGAGTAATTCTATTAGTAAGTGGCAGGATGATATATACTTGATGTACCACGTGTGTGTGGTTGTGTGTTGTTCCCAAGTAAGACAAAGGGGTAAAATATGAAGAATGGCAACACTGGGTCAGCAAGTGCTCCACACTCCATTTTTTCCACCAACCAATCCAACTTGAGCCACAACACTCTGATTGCCTTTAAACTGGCCTACGTGGAGCAGTGCAAAATCAGCAAAATCTCACTCAAGACAAAGAGGCAATGTCTGCAGAAGGCTAGGATTGGTGTGATGTTCTTCATCTTCTGTCAGTTCGTAGACAAAGATAACACTACAGCCTCAAGCAACATGCGCAAGGCTCTCCCCCTGATTGGCTAGGTGCTCAAGATGGCACTTAACACTTCCGCTATAAACAGTGGGCAGATAAAAACATCCATACAATGACTTCTTACATGAGATGACAGGGTCTGTATATTACATAATTCAGATCCTCATCAACACTGATAAATAAAAGGAAAATTAATCATGTCATTCAGCCTTTACTGTCTATGATACCTTCAATGCCAATACTGTGTTAGTTTTTCGCGGCCTTACTCTGGCAGGGTGCTACTAGAGTTATGTACGAAAAAAAACAATCTTGTGACAGATGTTTTGCACTTGCGAAAACTGTACATAAGCCTATGACAAACTGCTCAAGATAAGCAACAAAATCTGCCCCTTGTTTGTGTGTGTGAGCTGCTACTGTGTAAAGGTAACACAGCACCTGATAAAGCAGAAGTCTTATTGTATTTTTGGTTTCTACAGTGTGAAGGTAGGAAGGAAAAACTCTGGGAGGAGTGTATGTAGATGATCGAGAAGTAAAGGATCTGTTGGTCATTCATCATGAGGATATCACAGCCTGTTTAACTCATAATTAGGATCTCACCTACTTCTCCAGCCTGCTGCTGTGTTTCCTGCAGTGCATATAAACTACTTCACTAAAACATTTTCATGGGAGTTCTAGATTAAAATTTAACTCATAATTTGATATGTGAACCCATTTTATGTTAGCCTGTTAGCCTACAGGTGATAAAAGCCAGGGTTAGCAGCTGGGAAAGCTTAGCCAACACAGTGAACTACAATAAGTTATAATAATAATAATAATAATAATTAGTATTATTTCTCACAGTGGATAGACCAGTGATGTTAGATAGCTAGAAGGTTGTCATTTTAAATTAATGTTGGCACTTGCTAGCTAGTTTACTTCCTATTACTACTTGTATGGTAAAAAAGCTCCTGATGTCCTGATGATCTTTTTCAGTGGTATGATGTCTACAAAGTGCTAAACTTGTTGGCTATGTAGGCGATACAGGAATGGAGGTAAGACATCTAAAGGAGTACATTTTTGCCAGTGTGTGAGGTATGAACTTACAGCTCCTCCATGGCTGGCAGTAGGTGTGATATGTTTCTGCAGTTAGCCCCCTCTCTTTCAGCAGGCTCAAACATCATCTTAGAGACATGCTACATGCTACTATCATGCATTACATGTTTACAGTAGTTGACATCAGCAAATCTGATGTTCTATTGCTTTAATAGAGCTACAGTGGAAAATTCTAATCAGCAGATTTTCACAGACTGCAGAAATGAGCAGGTCATTTAACCAAGTTCCATTTTACCCACTTTCACTGTCAGCCTTAGTAGTGGAATATCTGAATGTCATAATGCCAAGCGTCTTACGAACCCAGTATTGTATAAACATAAAAGAGTGCAGAGCATTCACCTGCCTGTAGATAAAGCTTTCCTATGATAATCATTCGTTTTCATCATGCTGTCACTGTGCCAATGTTTGTGTGGCTTCATGCCGCAGTCAGCCATATTGGAGGGACTCCAACATCAGAAGGCAGAATAAGTATCTGGGAGGCACACTGGGATGATCTAATATGACTTTACTCCAAAGACAATGTGAACATGTTATTAGTTGGAACATGTCCCTGCTGTCTATATGCAGTAGATGTCTGTAACGGCAGTATCTGGTGGGGTGGCAATTGCAGTGGTTGATATTTCAGTTGATATTTTTCTGAAGCCATTCATTTCACCAGTATAATGATAAGCAGTGCAAAACACACTACTATAAGTCTCCTTGAATGGCCTGGCTTCTGTTTCTGATCATCTTTTAAAAATATATATATAATAAAAATATAATTTTATGTATTATCACTGCTGGTCAGGTCAAGCTTGTTGGTTAGGCTGTAGCAGCATGACCAACAATGTCATCTAGCACAACTAGCATGACTAAACTGGTTATGCAGCATGCCAAGTTGGTCAAGAAAGCAGATCAGCTGGACCATTAAATGGTTAAGAAACCCTATGCTGGTCACCATGGTCAACTGAACTACCGGCTTAACCAGCTGGTTGGCCACCATGTATGTGTTTGTGCAGCCCCGCTAGAGCTACTCTAATCCAGAAAGCTGCACAATCCTGCACAATATGCCATACCTGCTCAAGCGCCTCCAGAAGTTCCTGATTGGGAAGATCAGCTTTACCAGCGCTAGGTAAGAGGAGGCGTAAGAGGAGGTAGCATATTAGATGTAGGCTGGAACTAAACTCTGCAGAACAGAAACTCTTAAGCTTAGACCTTCTGTAACCAGAAGTTACAGTGATGTTCTTGCTGTGATGTTAATACAATAATTAGTCAAACGAACCAACACAATTGTGTCTAGATTATATTATTTAAATCTACATTGCTTAATTTATTGTGTATAAAAAGTGTCCCTAGTTATTAATAAAAAAAATTATGCAACAATTATGCAGCCAAGAAATGAAGTATGTTATTGTTACTAAGCAACTATGGACTGCAGAAGGAGGACAAGAAATGTATTGTATTCTGAAGGCATTTGTTTCTTGACTTAATAATAATAAAGCATAGCATAATAATAAACATTTTATTATTTGTCAAAACCTTAACTTTAAAAGTAGTTTTTACTCCGAAAATGACCACAGTGATGACATGATTCATTTATTTGTACCACTTTGCGATTTCCAGACTTATTTAGGAACAAGATAACAGTACTGTACATCCCTTTCCCTACATCCTGCAGAGTCATCAAGTAGTTAATTGAGATTCAGCCCTGTGTACAGAATTGCATACTAGACCTATAGTGCACTATTTGGATGTAGAAGCCAAAATTTCATAAATAGCATAACACACTGCACAACACATCTTTTAAGGCCCAATAATAATAGTAAAAGTGACACAAAATACAAAAATGTTGATAAAAAACAACCCTTTGGCTGTAGACATCTGCCCATTCACTGGCCCTTCTGAAATGCATGGAGTTACTGGGGTGTTTGTCCCCCATCTGCTATAATGTCATCTGTAATAATCATCTGTTTGTATGCAATGTTTACAGCTATGCAGAATTAAATACACCATTTGATTTGTCATGTGCAATAATCATTTATCAATCAAAAATATTGAATACAATTTCTATGCTTAAATTGGTCATGTTTTTATAGTTGCAAGAATAATAATAATAATAATAATAATAATAATAATAATATTTTTATTGAGTAAAAAACTAAATGTTATGAAATATGTTACACAGTGTTATTCTAAAATAAATTGATTGAGGTCTTAATTGCTTTTACAAATATAACACAAAACACAGCATTGTACTTTAATCAATAACAATTAAAAACATCTCTAAATGATTTCTGTTTGATATTATATCAGTGCTAAAGTACATAGCATGTGAAAATTGCTGGGGCTCTTGTTCATAGTTTGAGCTCATATCCAGTGTCCAACTTTGCAGAATTATTTTCAAAATCATTTAGAGAATACTATAAGCTTACTTAGCCCAAATGTTGTCTACTGTCTTATAACGTGGCTGCAAAGTTGTTTTTTACATTCTGTGAACAAGGTTGTCACAACATTGTCACAATGTCACTATTAAATAATGTTGTTTTACGGTATTATATTTCCCCTTTGGAAAATGTTTTGCGTATTTGATGGAATGTATGAAGGATTCTAGGAGGTTGTAACAGCGTACTGACAATGTTGCCAGATAATGTTTTCAAAACTTTCTTAGGAATTACTTTTTACTGTTGAGGCAAAGTTGTGGGCACCAAAACAGTATGCTGTCACAACATTGTTACAACATTACTGTGTTTGTAAGACAAGTCCATATTTTCATTTCCAAAAAAAAGTCCTGCAGTTTCCTTCCTTCAGCACATTACATTAGATATCTTGCATACAGTGGTCTGACTTCTCGTGTTCTTCTGTGGTTTTATAAGGAGAAATTGCCAAGAGTGATAAATCCTTATCTTTGACTCATTAATAACATTTTACTTTGAAAATCTGGTGATGCCCAAAATCATACCTTGCCATTCATCTAGCAATTATCTTCAGCCGTATTCTGTTGTATATAGATAGACATTTTTATTTTTGTCCAGCATGATAAATCTTCATGCTAGAAGAAAGTGATCAGTTTGACCTTATGTAAGATATTAAACTAGCTTAAACTTTGACATTGTTTTAACAAATAGCAGATACATTGTGACTGTGTGTGACAACTCTGTTTTGGAGCTCATACTGAATAGCAGCCCATCAGTAATTGGCAGTTATTCAACATGCTCTATTCTTTTCAATAATTTACATGATAATTAGGTTTGCTTTTTCACAGTTTTAGTGACCATGTCAGTGTTTCTACAACGAGCACATGTTCCACTGGAACATTACATCCATTTCCAATCTGTGCAAAACAACAAAAGCACGGCCAACTCCTTTTTTTGCACATACATGGAAATGATGTTGGATTAATAGGTTAATACCACCATAGTTTGTTAATAACAATGCAGGTAGGTTATTTTGTCATTTTCATTGTGAAATTGTAAATAAGAGGTGTTTTAAACTGCTCATGGGCCCTATGGGTCTAGTTACACATGGTGTCCAAAAACTTAAAACTATTGATTTTAAGAAAAGGTACACTGACTCCATTCCTGCATAAGCTTAAACGCAAAACTAAACAATTAAACGCCTTTGTGGTTCATGTTTGTGAATTTGCACTGAGAAGGGAGCCCATTTCCAAACAAAGCTGAAGTCTACTTTGTTTCTTTAAAGAATAAGAGGGTGGCAAATTGGAATTGGAGCCAGTTTTAGCCTCAATCTTGGACTTCAGCTTAAAAACAGTGACTTCGGAAAGATGACTTTGTCCACCATATTTATTAAAAACAATGTTCAAAAACACAACACTGCGTACAGTACAGTGTACAAAGGCAGAGCAACAGCAACCTTAAAAATCTAAACCTAATGAAGCATATAAAATTTTCATGATTTGATTATGTCCTACCTACAATGTAGCTACTAAAGTAACATTAGCCGTTTGCTTTGACACCTGTTTAAGTCTCTGAAGTAGAAAAAAAGCTTGTAGGCTTATTACAATATAAATTCCCTACTTGATTGGATGGGCATGTGATCAATCTGGGTAGGAACAGTTTGTGAAGAGAAATGAACAAACCTTATGAAAAAATTAGCCAATCAGAGATGCTAATATCACCCCTGGCAGTAACTTAGCAACCCATTTTTCCTATTATTATCTTTACTTTTCTTTTAACAATTTCTTTCTTCACAAAAGAACTCCACAATACCACTCAGAACCCCTGAACTGGGAAGTCACACCTAGAACCCTTTAAAAGACCACTTCAAAAGCTTTAACTCCAAGAGTTTGAAAAGCAGCCGTGTGACTGCACTCAAGTACACTTTGGCTTCAGTACTGATATTCCCATTACGCGAGCAGGAATAGAGCTGATCTGGTTAATAAATGATTCATAATAAATCTCTCTGTCTAAATAATTCAGTTTCCCCAACTTTGCAACCATGGTTACATGTGGAGATCATAATTAGATCTATCATTATTTTTTGGCAACTGTTTGTAGAGAACTCTAAATCAGCCGCTCTGCAGAAATATTATGGGGATGGAAACAGGAAATGGAGATACTGAATGGGGCCTTGAATACGTGTCTTCAACGTCTCTCCTCTGTCACTTATGTAGATTAGGGCCACATTTATTTCCTGTGATTATTCATTCATTTTACTTATTTTCATGCTTGGACTTTAGAGTTGCAGTTACATGACCAGAGGCTTCTAATAATTACTAACTTTGTGTACAATTTAGAAGAGTTTTTCATACAGTACTGTGCAGAAAACAGCCTTTATCAATTTTCTCTCCAAACAGATATTAAAATATTACACTTATTATGCGTTGGGGCAAATTAATAGATTTAGAAAAAATGGAACTCGTAACATCCTGGTTGACCACCACAACTGTTTTCGTCAGATAAACACAAAAATCGTCTGCACAACTGAATTACGGAAATGTGAACAAAGTCATTCTGAGTTTGAAACTTACAGATTTTTGTTTATAGTTTTGCTGATGTGAACCAGGGGGCATGACATCTATAACACAAATATAGCCATCGGCCATCTGGCTACACATGTTTTCAGAGTTGTATGTGAAACACTAGCAGTCCTAAAAATTATTATATATATTTTTTGAGACTATTTAATATTGCCCTGCATGTGCCTCTCTGGCATGAACATGCTTCAAATATACATTTTATGCCAAAAGTTTAACTTTAACAATGTTTTTCATTTTCATGTGATATGTTTCTGTGACAAACTTATAGAGGCATTAAGACGTCTGGTTCCTATCGCCAGTGCTGTGAGTAACACTAACTTCTATCTCTAGAATGAGCATTTCATATTAAACAACTCTGAATGACTTTGTTTACATCACAACCACCTAATAATAGCTTTTAAAGCTTTAACCTGTGAGAAACAGGAGAAAATCAAGCTTCACTCTTTCTTCAGATCTAAAAAAGTCCACAGGTGTTCCCATCCATCCTTCCACTGTAAGAAGCCAACTATGAGTCTGAAATGAGGTTTAGTTAATAATGACAAGAATAAGACAAATAATAATAAGAAAATTAGCTAATAAAAAAAAAAGCTGCTGGTGTTCTCAGAACGATGGACTGACCACCCCAGAGCCCAGACCTCAACATCATTGAATAATGTCCTTGGGAATAAATGGACAAGAAAAAGCAGGAACTGTGACAAAGGCAATAGAGTGGACACTCTAATTAAATATATTTTTAATGCCCCTTTTCAAATTAAGAAAAAATATTTTAATTGAAATATAATAAATAAATGGTCTGTGACTTTGCACCGTTGTGCACTTATAAATATATATATGTATGAACATATTGTAAAATCAGATACAATATGTCAGATTGATCTTTCACTGTGTTCACAATTTCAAACACATGAAGGAATCTTGCCAGTAAATATATTACGTTTTCACAAATTCAGTACATTTTCAATATATTCAGTTTTTTAAAGCAGCTGTAAAATGTGCTTTAATGACATAACGCATGAATATCATTCCAAGTATGAAAAAATGACATAGCAAATCAAGAGTGTGATCAAAGTATTTTTGTAGTTCATGCATTGAGAGAGACAGAGAGAGAGAGAGAGAGAGAGAGAGAGAGAGAGAGAGAGAGAGAGAGAGAAAGAGAGAGAGAGAGAGATTTTTCAACTGAATTAATTTTGCTTTCCACAGAGACCCTTTCATGTTTATGAGTGAGGGATTTCAGAGTCTGCTGCAAGTAAACTAGGATATGTAACTGTGCAGAAGAGAACAGTGTAAATGCTTTTGATGGCTTTTTGAAGACCATTTAGAGGTATTGACCAGATAAAAAAACTTAACATTAGCTTAGCGAGCAGCCTCTAGATCCAAACAGTTGTACATACTTCAATGTGGGTTTGATTCTGACTTACCATTGCTCTCCTGAAACAGGATGATAGTGAATGATAAAAACTAAAGTCCAAAAGAGCTGAGGTCAAAAGGCCTTGAAGTGACAGAAAGCCAAAATCAAACCTGTTCTATAAGCTGTTGTAATTTATCTTTGCTAAAAAGAGTTTAGTTAGTGAGCCAAACATGTCACACAGTGCAGGCTTGGTTCCAGCTAACCCAACTGATCCTACATTAATTTCAGTGAGCCCCTCTAAAATTTCAATATATCAAACTAAACTAAACTAAACTGTTTGTACATAGAATTAAAATAATCATTAATATAATCATTTTGAAAAACTAGCAATATTTCTAAATATATTAATACTGTCATACTGGCCAACAATAATTAAAGGTCATATAACATTTGTACATTTGTCTATGTTTCTTTATCAGATCATAAAGAAATAGCATGTCTTCATTTCTTGAGGTTGGATTACTGTAACGCCATGCTGTGTCTGTATGTTCCAGAAAAAGCCTTCACTGTGTTCACTTAGACCTGAAAGCTGCAGCCATCGTCCTGAGTAACTGAGAGAACTTATCTCTTATTATGTACCGTCACACCTACTTATATCGCAGGGTGTTGGCTTAATAATCACTAGAATTAAAAAAGTTACTCTGAGGAGTTAGAACCTTTTCATACAAATCCATACTGCATTGGAATGTTCAGTTCTAAAGATTCAGATAAAGCCTCTAGTTTTAAGTCTAGACTACAAACTTATTCATGTTGAGCTTTTGGTAAGTTTTTGTTTATTGTCAGAAAGTATTACAGTAAACTGAAGATGTTGGTCCTGCTTTTTTCATGCGTTTGATGGTGGAATGGAAGAATGCTGATGTCTTTGTTACCTTGTTAGTTGGCCTGTTGGAATCACTACTTGCACACTATTAACACTATATATTGTTTTCAGTAAATCTAACAGAACTAACTGTCTGTGTGTTTCTTTGCTGTCCAGAAAGCCTGCATGCCACTCATCTTCCTGGTGATACTGTGGCCTGTACGGCAACTAGGCATTGCTTCTCCTACCTCAATACTCTAAGCTCTTCTCATATTCATACTAACAGATTATCACTATAAGTTTAGATAAGTTTCACTGTCACTCTAACTCTTACCAGGGCTGGACTGGGACAAAAAAAATCAGCCCTGGCATTTTTGGCTTAGACCAGCCCGTCATAATTAGCGGAGCACAGACGACCAGTAATTTATGTATGTGTTCCACGAAGGAATGTATTTTACTATTAGCATATAATAATTATCAAATAATAACAGCATCATATAAAAAAACATAACTTTTTGCCTTATTAGAAATTCACAGTGAATCATTACTTCAGAACCCTATCAAATAACCATTGTAAAAAGCAGTAAATTCACACATACTGTAGTTCCAGCACTTTTGTCTACTCATATGTATTTTCTGAATTTCCCTAATATAGCAGCTCAATTCTAATTCTTTAGATTAAAAGGTGCTCCTTTTTTTAAAAAAATTATAACATGCATTTAACATTTATAACACTTAGATCAGACCAAAAACAGACAGGGCTGCTTTTTGAACTCATGCAACACATCAGCATTTGACACTGTCTTACTGTGGGCATACCTTTTGCTAATAATACTTTTATACACTTACTTTAGTAAAGCATATACTGCAAAGCGTTTACTGATCATTTAGCAGTTTTAAGATCTGTTATTTCACTTGTTTGAGTGTTTTTAAAACATGTTGAACTGCAGCATAGAGGCTACAAATTCAAACCACTATGCAGCCTTTCAACAAACCTTTAGCCTAAATATCTACAAAGCTATGATGTAGCCTAAAAAATGGACACTTGCTGCTCATCCAACACTTCTCAGCCTTGACCGTTTACTATTTAATCAGAAGGTGCCGTACGTGGCTGCCAGAATTTGGGAAGTATGCAAATACCAATAAATACTGATACTAATCAATCGCTGTTACTCATCATTGTCATGTAATAGAGCGTTTCCTGCATCACCTCCCTGTGTTATCCTAACATTACTACCTGCTTACGTACTACACTCTCCCGCTCAGTCTGTCCCTCGGGTTCTCTGTCCACAGCCTGGCTCTCTCTGCCCGCTGCTGCTGCTGCTTCACCTACAACCTGCTGCTGCTGGAGCTCTGCTGTCACAGAGGACGTGGAGGCTACAGCAGCGAACATGTCTGTGATCTTAGCAGAGTTTGCAGCATCTACAGTGACACTCTTCAACCTCTTCGCACGTAACTTCTCTGCACCTCCTTTCTGCTTCTTCGGTTTCTCCGTGTTGCCTCTCCTTCAACACACACTCTCAACACTGAAACTACCCGGAGTTAGAGTGGACCACGCAGAGAAAGGGTGGGGCCGCTTTCGTCCTATATCCTGATTGGTTCAGTCCACTGTCTGTATTAAAGATGGGCCAATGTGCAGCCCCCTCTAAATTGTGGGCCGGTCTCTTAAAAAAAAGTGAAGAAAAAAAATCCCGCAAATGCCCGGTACGCCAGATTACCAGTCCAGGCCTGACTCTAACAGTAATGATTGGTCATCAATGGTTAATCTAAATACTTCTGTCCAATGTCATACTCTCTATATTCAATTTTGTATGTTAATTGTGAAATCATATCCTGTTCATATTGCCCCTGTGTTTTTATTTTGCTTTGCTGGTGCCGACCAGTGGTGGAAGAGCCTTCGATTGTCAAGTCAAGTCAAGTCAATTTTATTTATATAGCGCTTTTTACAACGATGTTGTCTCAAAGCAGCTTTACAGAGTTTTGACAGACAGTTATAACATATATCCCCCAGTGAGCAAGCCAGAGGCAACAGTGGCAAGAAAAAACTCCCTCAACTGGAGGAAGAAACCTTGGGAGGAACCAGACTCACAAGGGGAGACCCATCCTCCTCTGGTCAAACAGTATTTACAGTTTGAACTAAATACCAAAGAAAGGAGCCTCTGTTTGAAATCTGGATAGCAAAGCTTTAGAAGCTGCACAGATAGAGGCAGTGTATGACTGAGGCAGTCTATGACTGAGGCTTTATGTTAAGTGGGCGTGAGCTGAAACAGTCCCATCCTATCTCAGTGCTGGTGCATCTGGATGGCTTAAGGTGCATCTTGTCTTAAGGTTTTTTTCCTCTTGCTCTGAGGGAGTTTTTGTTTTGCCAATGTTGCCCTTTGCTTGCTTAATTGAGGTTTGGGCCTTACATTTTATGTAAGGCTACATTGTGACACAACACTTTTTGTAAAAAAAACACTTTCTAAAGAAAACAAAATGTCCCCAGAAATGAGGTTCATCCTTCGAACACTTGCACATTACATCTTCCTAATTTTCCACTGTGCTAGACAGTAAAACCCATTCAAATTACTGAGTAACAATATTATCCCTAAAGTTTTTAAGCATGCATTGTTATTACTAAAGCTACATACGATTCTACCTTTAACAAAATAAACGTAAATCTGATAACAATCACTAAGAATAATAACATCATAACCAATATGAAAGTGCAATTTACTTCACTGAATACACTATATTCGTGCTACTTTGTATTGTACTTTGTATCTGCTTATTTACATCTGTTCTAATGATATCTGGTATTTTTACTGGTGAAAATACATTTATTGTTATGGCAAAGGGTTTTAAACGATGATCTTCGGTGACTTTTACACAGTAATGTTGGTTCATTTCTGTGTAAATGTACCAGCATGTTTTTCTCCCATTGTACCTTACATTATAAATATATATCTTCCACTACTTGGAGCTCCACATTAAAGAGGCATTGTATTAGTTCAGAAATGTACATTCCAGTTTTCTCCTACACTTAATACATTTAATTAATTTACATTAATCCACACTTAATACATTTCCACCAACATTTAGCCCAATATTTCTAAAGACTGTGCCCAGATATTCCTGTTAGGAGATTATAACTGATACAGTGTTGTATCATTAAGTGGTATTGTCAATAACTAATAAATTAGCTTTATCAAACATCAAATTGGGTTTTTTCACTGAGGTCTGCCTTATGTAATATGCATGTGTACCTTCCACCTCTACCACACATCCTTAGTGGGTGGCAAAGCCCACTTTATTCTCTTTGGAGGGGTTTGAGCTTTGTTTTTTCATTCTCATGCAGTCGGCAGTAATTTGTGGCAGATGTGATACGGGCCCTGCGTGTCATCACATGGCTAATTGTTAGTGTTTGTGATTTTTCTCCGAGTTGGGAATTTCCCTGTAGCACAGTTGCCTGCGAGGAGCCCACTAATTAACCCATGTAATTAGACATAAATTGCAGTGTAGAAGACTGTCAGATTGCACTTTGGTGACAATAATCTAGGTGGCTAAACAGAGACAGAGATGTAGATTTAGATGCAAAGTGCTATTTTGATTAAAAGGATGAATTTACGTTAATTAGTGTAGACAGACAGCACAATAAATAAATGCTAATTAACATTCAGTGGCTTCTGGAGCGGGCCAGTTGCATTCAGAGTTGGTCATAAAAAAAATATTTGTATGAGTACTGATGACAGCATGAAAGCAGCATTGTATAGCCCCTGTCTACACTATATATATATATATATATATATATATATATATATATATATATATATATATATATATATATATATATATGATATGAGTGGGAATGCATCATATATGTTTAAAATGTCTCCACAGCCCCCCTATTAGAAACATCTTAGAAAATCCTTAAAAATCTTATAAGCTCACATTCCTCCTGTATGCTGACACATGCTTGTCACATCTGTTGAATTTGGGCTAAATGTTTCATATTTTATGAATAAATCACTTTTCAATAAAACATTAAAATAATTAATATACAAATAACAATCATATCATTTTTATTATAAGATATTCAGTTAAAAATATCAAACCCAAAATGTAATTGGATTTGGCACAATAACACATTCTGTACAGTGTCCTTGAAGCCTCATTGTTGAAGCCATCAATGGCCAGTTTCTGACAAAAGAAATGCTCTTATTTGTATTTTATAGCCAATCATTCCTAACCTAGCAGTGACTTGAATGTGCGCTAATAACTTACTAATAAAGTCATACCAGCAATAATCATTGTTCTGTTAAGAATCATTCTTAATTGCTCATTGCAGGACCTGGTTAGTGACATTTTCTGGTTAGTCTGGTTAGTGCCTCTTGCTTCAGAAGTGAAAATCACATTTACTGTCTCTGTAAACACTCGGAAAAACCAGCCGAACCAACCAACTGAGATCAATTAAAAATGGGCAAAAAAAGCAGAGGTACAAGTATTTTTTACATTAGTTTTAATGTCAGAACGAACTACTGATCCCAAAAAGCACTGCAGAGGCATCTAAATTTAGGAGCCCGATGAGTTGGATCTAAACTTTCCAGGGTGGTAGATCTCCAGAACTGAGCACCTCTGTCCTACTAGAAGAGTGCCAGGCTTACACTAACAGTATAGTACAGCATAGTTAATTACCAGCACATGATGTGTTCTGATGCTGGCCATGCTGGGTGACCAGCTAAACAAGCAACTTAACAGTACTAAATCAACTTTATCAAACAGCATAAACCTAAAATGTATGCTGGTCAGTGAGAGATGGATGCATTTAGATGCATTTGACCCATGTTTATTAACATCAATGTATGTTGATTCAACAGTTTTGCTCAGCACAAAAATTTGCTTTCTGAGAAATGCTTGTAATGGTTGCCTAAAAATGTAAATGTAGCGATTATTTTGTTATAGGCCCAACACTGAGGTCAAGTCATTCAGCTGTTGCAACTGGTACTTTCACCTAAAGCAACTTACCCTGGGTAAATAGTTCCTATGGTGTTTTAACGAACCGTTTCATGCAATCTGTCTCAAGACATCACCTAGGAACAAACACATGGTCTCTTGAGCCACGTACAGCTAGCCTCTGTGACTAATGATGTGCTACAAAACCTGCGACAGCTCAACTAAAAAATTAATGCAGATTTTTACACTGAAATCAAATCCAAAAACATGAGTTCAAAGCTGTGTTTTGTACTCAATGGGCTCTTAGTCACCAAACTCATTTAGGCCAGTGGGCTCATTTGTTTTCATGCTGTAAACTGTCTTTCCAGTTGCACAGCTCTGTTCTTAAAACTTTGACATGTTTAAATGGGAATGAGCATCCAGAATGGTTTATCAGCAAAAAAAAAAAAAACAGCGTAAATGGGCCCTAACTTTGGTAGATGAACATGCACCTAATGAACATTGCGGGTACAATAATTACTCATGAATGACATTTACTTAGCTTGCAGATGGCCCTACGTTAACTCGAATCTATTAGGACAAATTGCAACAATAACTGTGCTCAGACGATCTTTAATGAAAACGTCCAGTTTTCATAAAGTACTGTTAGGCTGAGCTTGTGTAACATATTCATGTTACCCTTCGACTTCTAAGACAAGTTTCTGTTCAAGTTGTGGCCACGTAAGTTCCCGCAAGGTCAATATTCAATTACAGGATGGATTCTTTGAGAGGTAAAACCAATAGCTTCTGTCAAACTGTTGGCTTTTCTGGATGAAGTCTGGATAATCGGTCCTGTGTAATTAAAGATGACCAAAGAGGCCGGTTGCAAGCTTTTCTGATGGTGGTACTGCTATATAGTTGCTGTCTGCCAAAAACCCTAACCCTAACCACCATCTAATTGAAGGCAAATGGTCCAATTGTCTTTTTTATCCAATGCCATTTTTATTATCAGCCTTTTCTTTCAAACAAATATCAATCTTAATTAGAAACTGTTACCCTTTCTAACAACTACCTCTTCCAGGCTCTGGACATTTACATAGCAAGAACAATTTACAGATGTCAGAGGTAATTGGAGACCCATATCTTTTCTGCATGCTGACTGTAAAATAACTTAGTGAAAGCACACTGTTCTGGGTTTGGGAGAAGAACATAATGCAAAATGGTACCTCTCTCCACAGGAAGCAGAGGTGGGGATGTTCAACCATCATTAGGTTTGATTCCCTGCTGAGAAAAGCTGAAATAAAAGACATGCAGAGGAGAAATGGCTAAAAAATAGAACAGAAAGAAACCAGAAAGGAGGAAGGAAAAAAAATCACAACTTACTTAATGTGCTTGCTGTAATATAATTAAGAAAATATTTCCACACAGATCTCAATAGTCACTTGCTGTTGTGAAGTACTCCTCAGTTGAGATGTCTTGGGATCTTATTAACTGTATAATCAAACTTTAGGTTTTAAATTACCATTAACATGTAGCCACTTCTGGACTGCTTTGGGATGACACACTTTTGATAATTTCAGCTTAGACCTAGACCTAGAAGAGAAATGGAAGTTCTGCCTGAAAGATTTGAATGCTGTGTTATTCATTCATTCATTATGCCTGACCCAATCGCTCACCTGTCTATAAAAGTTTCAGTTGCTTCCTCCCCACCATCTGTTGGACCATGTCCGGTTGTCCAGGGGGTGCGCTTTGCCTCCGCTGCCCCGATCAGACAGAATCAGCATGGGTCTCGGCACTGTAACACCCGGAACGGGGATGGGGCCTATGCCAAAAATTCTTTCATTATCTTCTATAACTCTTGCCTCCTGAGTCTTTCTGGTAGAACAGAATTTGAAATGCACAAGGAATAATAAGTGAATATGATACTCATATTTGTACCCAAGACATTATTAGAGAAGGACTTTGCTTGCACTTTGGAGGGCACACGGAATCTGAGAAGGTGATGCTGGCGGCGAGAATCAAGAAGCGGCTTCAGATGAGAACCACTTGCAAATCGCGAATCCTTTGGAACTGTATGCCAGTATGTTTCTCTGACAGTTGCAACAAGAAGGAGTCATGACGAACTGGTCCAAAGTGTGGCTTTATTTTACAAAGAAAGATGACAGCAGTGCTACTTGCAGTGTCTGTAAAAACCCATTTTCTTTGTGAAATGTAGCCACGCTGTGGGCCGCTTTTTCCTCTCCCCCATAACTCCTTCTTGTTTGTTGGAACATCTTTCTTCGCAACATTAGCTAAAATAGCAGGAGTGCCATGATTTGACACTCTTTGCACGAGGGCCACTGCTTCCCAACCGAGAAGCTTGTCATTATCCAGGGTAAATAGCTTATGCTATAATGACATTAGCTTCAAACAGGGGCTTAACAGTTTTTTCTTTTGACTATGAAAAGCTAAATAAAATGAATATTGTACAAACATTCTCTAATTTCATCTGTTTAGATGATGACAGACAGACTGTTGCTACAAATAGCTCTGAGGCTACAGCCAGCTGCTCGACTCGCCCATCTTTTTCACACTTGCTGCACAGGGAGGGAAAATAGGTGAAGAGAGTAGAATCCATCTGCAGAGCCACAGCACCACAACTTTCAGACCTGCACTTTCAGCTCCCTGTGCCAAAACTGGAAGGAGTAAACTGTGGATTATCTGCTAAAATTACTTTTAGGTCTTAAAAAAAATCGGTGCTGGCACTCAAATAGCACATATGTCTAACAAATAGACATTTGAGATTCAGCCATATGTGCACAATCCCGTACAGTATATCGTCACTGTCCATCACTAGAATGCAGCAGCTGCTGCTCACATTGTAAAATGCACCAAAATAACTTGAAACACATTCTAGTTCCATTAACTTACATTAGAAGTAAAAGATATTTGTTTTCCTTTTGACAGTGACAATAAAATGCACTATTTTTGTGTAGATGTCCAAAATTTCAGAACTCCATGCAGTGCACCATGTAGGGAATAATGAGCCATTAGAGAACATTTCAGGGTTTCTATAAATGGTACCTCCTTGATATCCTTGTAATAAAACGTGAAATTCGGTAGATAACAAGCCTCTCGACCACTGTGTGACAACATACACAGAGCTGAGACTATGAGTCTAAGACTGTAGGTCTCCCCTGCAGGGAGACTTTTCTCAAAGGAATGCTGCCCTGTACAGCATCGAAATCTGCATTCCGGTCAGTTATGTGTTATTTGATGTACAACTAGGGGAATTACAAATATTTCAAATCTTCTGTATAGTTCAATGGTAGGGATATAAACAGAGTCAACGGCATCGGGTGATGCCACGGACAGTTCAGCCGTCCATCCCATGGCCTACATTCACTCACACACACACACACACCTACAGGCAACTTAGAGTCACGAATAAACCGAATATGCATGACTGTGTGGGAGCAAACCGGATTATCCGGTAACTCACTTAAGCACGGGGAGAACATGCAAACTCTGTGCACCAACATACACTACTGCTTAAAAGTTTGGGATCACAGTGAAATTTTCTTGTTTTCAATGGAGTATCTTCCTTCCTTAACACAACAATGGACTGACGGGTCTCTAAAGAAAGTTGTTTCTTTCTGGTCATTTTGAGTCGGTCAGCAAGCCATCAACTGCTGATGCTTCAGATACTAAACTAACCTAGAATGTTGTTCTCCCTTTTATGTTCACTTATTAGTAGAATGTTTTTCAGCTGGGCATCACAATTGAGCAAGAGTGTCCTAACAACCAGTTAGCCCAATAACATCCTTAACTTGGATTGGCTGTCGTAACCGGAGATTTAGGACTGAGAATTGCTGATAAAAGGACTATATGCAAAATAAGCCTCTTATTTAAGTTTAATACAAACATTTTTATTTTTTAAAAATCATCTGATACACTTAAATTAATTGTGAAATGAACAATATTGTTTGTGAATTGCATGAAAATGGCATGAAATGAAATTCTAAAGTGATCCAAAACCTTTGGGCGGTAGTGTATGTCTTTTAGTTTTTATGTGTGTAAATCTAATGGTGCTAAAATAGTGGTCCATCTGCCATGAATAGATGTAAATAAATAAAATAAATATATTGCAGTACATTTTAAATCAAAACTTTATCCCAACACTTCCAAAACAACTTTATATGAAGACAACACAGACATTAGAAAGGGTGTTTCTAACTATTTCATGTAATAACTTGTTTGAGACTGTGTGAGAACTTTTAAAGGTGAACTGTGAACTTTCTATGAACAATTCTCACTAAGCAAATGTTTCTAAAATGGAGGATTTTACACCAAACCACTCTAAATGACATGTTAACCATTTTAATAATGGAGAGGTTTAGAAAAATCTGTAGCGTTCCCTTTAAAGGCAGACGCAGACTGTGCGATTGCTTTAGGATTTTGCTTATTAAAGCATACTATATATCGATTCTACACTCTGTGTATTAGACTCAGAGATAATAATGCAGCTGAGTTCATAATGAAAACCTATGTAGATGTCCTTTTTTTTCCACATGGAAAATCAATATTCAAATCAATAAAGAATTGGACCAATAAGCAGAATCATTAATGGCATTTTTCTTATTAAAATCTTATCCCTAAGTAATGTGGCTTCTCTAAGTAATGTCACATCAGGCAATGTTAAATGGGCCGTATCATGAAAAATCACAGTTTTTCCCATGTTTTGAATAAAAGACTTTAGTGTAGTACATAAGCACTGTTTAAGTTTTAAAACATGACTACGTGACTTATGGGTCCCACCACAGTATCTTGCAATGTGAGGAAAAGTTTAATTTCATGTGCGTGTGGCGGTTAACCAAACTAGTGAGTGTGGAAGCGATACAACATATACATGTAGAAAAATCCCACAAGTGAATAAAGTCCAGTCTATACACATAATGGAAATAATCCAAAGTAATTATAATGCAAAATGAACATAAACAGAAAACTAAATGATCTAGCTAAATGATCAATACTAAAATAATCAATTAATTCTAAATATTAATCACATGAACAACACAAGTCTGACATGTGTTTTCAGTCATGATTATTTATATGTAAATAGAGTATGTCAAATATTAGATTTCACTTACCCTCGTCTGGGACTTTTTTTCATAAGTCGCTAATTGTATTGTTCTGTATTGTATTTACATATAAATGTTGTATTCATGGTACTCCGTCATGCAATTGCTGTGCCACCATAATAGAAGGCCACTTCTAATGCATTAGACAAAGCAATGTCAGTTTGTTAGCTCCGTTGTATTTATATATCAGAATCATATATTATATATGATTCGAAGGGATAAAGAGAGGTTCGAAAATGGTCACCAATGGACAATAGCTATTTTACTCTTTCCCTTGAGGTCCACTAACGACTGTTTTTTAATACATAAAACCACACAAACATCATAAACAGACCTTAAGGAAAACAACACGAGAAAAATTTGAGCTAAGGGCCCATATTAAGGTCTGAGGAACTCTAATGATGTCCTACTATGATGCTGAGAGAGCTACCACAATGTACTCCTTAGTTTCTGACATCACAGAACTAATCATTGCAGGAAGTAAAGTGATCAAATCGTTTAATTTGGGTGTGTTAACTTATATTAACATACACTGATTTGCACACTGCAGCATGAAAACGGGGCTTGTTAAATTGGCAAGAGCTTGCTTAATGAGCAGTCCAGCACATCCAACGTCATTGACTTTATCAGCTTCGGTCAGGCCAAAGCGAAGGAAGCCAGCCCATTTTCACCTGCTTCTAAAAATGCAATTTGTTATCGCTCTCCAACTGTGATCTGCCAAAGGCAGCAGGGTAACTCTGAGCCATAAAGCAGCTGCTAGCTAGTGGTCACACCTGGCCACACACACACAGGCCCAGGTACAACACAGCGGGGGCCGATGGGGAAGATAGAGACCACATATTTAGACACGATTCACTGCGTCCGGGGCTCCTCAACTTTCTCCCAGCTTTGGAGGCACGCCAAGGAGGCAAGAAGGTGTTCTGATATGCGTATGTATAATATACACAGCAATGTCAGATTAAAAATCTGATTATATATATATATATATATATATATATATATATATATATATATATATATATATATATATATATATATATACATAAGATAGATAGATAGATACTTTATTGATCCCGAAGGAAATTTAGCAGCCAGTAGCAGTTACAAACACAGTACAAAAAAACAATAAGGTATATAAAAATTAAATAGTGTTTAAATAGTGTTTAAATTGTATAAGGCTATTATATTATTATATTTTTACAATTTTTGCACTCAGAGTGGTGTCAGAGATAGAGAACTGCTAGTTGATGTTTTATGTTGAGCTTTGGGGTATTTTATTCGTCCTCAGGCCTAAGTTTTGTTGCTACTCGAACCGGAGCTTGAAAGGGGCTTGGGGGGGATCACAAAGTTTTTTGTTCATTCATTTTTAAACACTTAGTTTTTCATCACTGACTTTCTTTTTCTAACAAGCCTTGTTGTCGCTTCACTGCTCAGACCAGAAATTGTAAATAAAATAAAAAATTTATGAAAAATGTGAAATTATTCACTTTCTGACCTGATATCTGGCCCTCTAGTCTCTGTTTGGATGAACTGCCATTGGATACATTCATTTGCGTAAATGCATGTGATTGGACAAACTTTAACACAGGCCTGCTACAGAAGTCCCGCTGCTTCCTGTTAACCCATGTTACTGAAAAAATATATTTTTCACACAAGTTAATTGATTTTATTACAGAATTTCCATCCTATGAAATTCCTTACTGAGTCTGCATCTAGTTTAAGGGGTCTGCGTCCAGTTGATGGCCTCTGGTCTATACTATGCTCAAAACGCTTTATTTTATATATTATTATTATTATTATTATTATTATTATTATTATTATATAGATAATCTTAATCAATTCCATGTAAACAGGAGCAAGAGAACAACTAGGTTAGTAAATATTTATAAATCAAACATTTTACTAACTAAAAGGTAGCAGCAATATCAACTGAAAGGCCTTACCTGATTGGTCAGCTAGTAAAACCACAGTTCTGTGAATGGTGGGCTATCTTCTAGGACATTTTAGAAACGTTAGGGGGCCTAGCTCCCCCTTACTGCGGACCTGTTGGCTTGTAGTCTCTGTGGCAGAATGTCTAAATGACTGATTGACTCTGTCACTTACTCACTTACTCACTTACGGCAGGCTTTACTTACATGAGGAGGAGCTATAGCAATCTAGTAAATTTTGTGTCCATCACAGAAAGGAAGGAAGCTGGCCACTCCAGTTGGACCTAAAATTTACAGGTCCAATGTCTGTGGGTTTTTTTGATAAAAACATTCATAACTTTTAGCCATGTGAGAGAGGGGCTCATTTGCACTTCATTTGTTTCCACACATAAGAATTCCATTCAAACCACAGATCAATTCCATATATCATTCTATATGTTACTGAATGGAACCAAAAGAAACCAAACACACAACCTCACACATGTGAACAGATAGCACCCACAGGTAGACCACCATTTTTTTTTTGAAGGACCATGGATTGGTTCTCTAAAGCACTCCTGGGCTCGAAAACAGCTTTCACCCTCGATCAAGCATACTGAACTCACAGAGCAAGCAACTCTGGGTCTGGAAAAAGAGCTCTAGTGTAAAAACGCACTTAGAATTAAATAGACTGTTGTTGTTACTGCACTATTAAGATTGATGTGTGGAAATGAACACTATTCTGATCGGCTGCCTATTATGTCTTGTTTTAAAAGTAGTACAAACTGAGATACTGTTTATAATTAAGCTTTTGTTGGCTAAATAGGTGAAAATATGTAAATATGGAAGTTTTGTGACATCACAAAAACAATTAATTAAACTTGCGTTGCAGCTTAGTTTCCCTATATGTATGATTTGAACATTTCCCTGACTTCCCTGATATGTATTTTTACTTTTACCATTTCCTATGATTTTCCTTACTGTCTCAATTGTTAGTCCAACCTCTGAGGTCCCTCTCCTTCTACTGCCATACAGTCTCTTCTTTATGAGAGAGAGAGATACAACAGCATGTCTGAACTTACAATGCATACCTTATGCATAGGTACATGCAACTCAGGCGTATGTTTGATACTGCTGCAACTGCAGCATGGCAATCGGTTTGCTGAAGTGGAAAATGTTCCACCTCGGTAAGAGTAATGACACTTCAGCTAAGGTGTGGAGATGACCACGATAAAAAAAAGCACAAGAGCTGCTGTGTAAGTGTTGCTTCCCAATCGATGGATCCATGTGTCCTTGTTCACATAAATATGCTAATGCGAATACAGGGACAGTTCCATGGTCAGCTGTGGTGGGATTGCTCTTCGGCCTCCAGCTCCCCTGATTTGATGGTGTTTGTTACTCGTCGGTTTGTACCTCTCAGGGAGAGCAAAGAGTGAGTGTTTGAATTGCGATGCATATTCGTGAGCTTGCGTTAATGGTGCTCTCAGTAGGGGGGGTGTGAAAAGCCTCTCTTTACTCTGCTTATTGATTCATGAAATTCATAGAATAATAATCTTAGCTACAAATCACTATATTTGGTAAGCTGTGCTACCTGAGTTGACTAATTTATTCTGCTATAAACATGCTTACATCCTGTCCTCACATCCCTGCCACAGTACTGTTTATAGTATGCTTTTTTTTACAGTTTAAACACTAGAAACATACCACTTTTGATGATGTTTCTTGAAGGTAGAAGGAACTCTCTTTCTCTCTCTCTCTCTCTCTCTCTCTCTCTCATGTATATATATATATATATATATATATATATATATATATATATATATATATATATATATATATATATATATATATATATATATATATAAAATAGCAGGTGGGTCAGTCAGTAAAAGCCACACATTCCACATTGGCAGTAGAGACCAACACTGTTACTATAAATCTGGCACAAAGTAGCACACTAAACATACACTTACATTTTTGTGTATTGCATGCTTGGCTTTGAAGAGAGAGAGAACTTTGATTAAAGAAAGCATGAAAAAAACTAAAATCATCAATTCTGTTAAACGAGACAGATGAGACATTCTCTTTAAAGAAGCGCTTTTTTTAAATGCACAAATTAAAATATAAAACAGGTTATTTGCTGCATTTTACATATTGCAGGTGATCACACATAAAATTCTGCCTGCGCAAAGTTTGCATACTTACATACAACAGTATTTATTTGGTAAAAATGTAACACTCTGAACATTATTTGTATGGTCCCAGTTGCTAGACCATATTACGCACATACATTTTTAGTAAGGCTTGCAAAAATGCGCTCTCAATTAGATTCAATTTCTCAGTGAAAGTATGCAATTAATCATTGATCAGTCGAGCAGTTTTGCTTCAGTGAGCAACTTCAGGATGCGTGACAGCGAAGGAGATATTATCATGCATTACACAGCAAGGAGGGGATTTGTAATAAAGGCCATTGTTATGTAGGGATGCTCATTTTGAACCCAATAAGGGACTCTTAATTAGTTTTCATGGTGAACCATTCTGTTGTGATGTGGGGTTGAAATTCTCAAGCACTCACACTTCTGCTGGCTTCTTTATGAAAAGTCACGTTTATCTACATCCATTCATGGCTCTCTCATAAGACTCCATGGTATTCCTATAATTTGCCTTTTTAGAGAAAAATTTAGGGAGAGCAGTGCATCTGGAAGACCCCAGTATGTGCAGCTGGGAACCTGCCGTTCTGACTGCCTGGTCAGTAACTCTGGAACACCTTAGGAAACTTTGCTCTCCCCATTTCTTTTTACCCTGTATGCTACTAACTTCCAGTACATGTCAGACCTATGCCACCTTCAGAAGTTTTCTGATGACTCTGTGGTGGTCTGATGCATCAGGGACTGGCTAGAAGGAGAATACAGAGACCTGGTGAACAGCTTTGTTAAGTGGTGTGCAAGGAACCATCTGCTTCTCAATGTGACCAAAATCAAGGAAATGGTGGTTGACTTTAGAAAGAAGAGGTCGACACGGAGACCACCTATAAATACCTGGGTGTCTTGCTCAACAACAAACTGGACTGGAGGGCCAATACAAAGGCTGTGTACAAGAAGGGGATAAGCACACTCTACTTTCTGAGGAGGCTCAGGTCCTTTAATGTTTGCAGTAGCTGTTGGAGATCTACCAATCTGTTGCTGCAAGTGCCACAACAGCAGTCTGTTGAGGAGGCAGCGCAGAGGAGAACACACATAAAAGCTCAACAAACTAATCAAGAAGTCTGGTTCAGTTTTGGGATGCTCACTTGAAGGTTTTGAGGTAGTGGTGGAAAGGAGGTCTCTTAGTAAACTCACTGCTATACTGGACAACATATCACACCCCCTCCATGACCTACTAGTCAGACAGTGGAGCACTGTCAGCAACAGACTCATTCAGCTCCGCTGCAGCAAGAAACAGTGCAGAGGATCGTTTGTACCAACAGCGAACACACTGTACAATCCTCATAAATGTGCCGGGACATTATTAAATACTGAGTCATGACATTACTACATCTCTTTACTCAGATCTGTATGGACTGCCACATTATACATGTGGCTAATATTGCACATCCATTTACCATTTAGTTATATGTGCTCTTTACTTACTCACTCTATTGTCATATGACAATATGCAACGTCATCTGTGTAGTTATCTGCGCCTTACTTACCTACTTACTATGCGTTACACTTTAGTTGTTTTGTTAAATTCTTATTATATTACATGTTTTTTTATTTATGTATCTGTACATGACATATAGTAAAAACATTTTAATTCAACCACTGAAATGTAAACATTCAGAGTAAACCAGAGTGGTTTAATGTAAAACTGTAAAAAAACATACCAACTTGGATTTCTTTATGAGTATTTACAATATTTATTATCTAAAATGACCAATAAACATTAAACAATAAACATGCTTTCTGAGTTTTTATATGAACTGGTAACAGTTGGTAAATTAGTGGTTTTGTCTTATAACACTCTGGATATATCTACCCACCATTAATGGGATTTAATTTTTAGATCAAGATCTAACTAATCTAATCAAAACTATCAGACAGTAAAGTCTTGGGCATTAGACAATGTATATGAAAACACTTCACATATTAACTTAATGTGATGTAGCTCTTAAAGACATTAAACATTTGGGACATCTGGTTCCAATCACTGACACGGTCACCTCTTGTTTCTCTGGAACACAGCATTTCACAACAAACTATCCTAAATTACTTTGTTATCATTTTAACAATATATAATATATTTACTGTATAAAATCATAAAATGACTATGATGTGCCATCGGCGAATAAGGAACCATGCTAAGCTTCTCCGACAAGAATGCTACAGCCAGTACTTTTCATTCTGGAGTAGAAAGTCTGCTTGTGTTTTGGTCTGTAATCGTGTCCACTGCCCATTTCCCAGTACCATTTTAAGACCAGGTGTGACAGATCTGACAAATTGGCAGACAAACAAAACGTCTTCTATCTGAACTCTAAAGCCTCAGCATACTTCTAAAAAGCTCCGCAACCAGAGACATACAGGACACTAAATACTGGTGTCGCATTTAAAAAAAAGATAGACACACATAAGGGCCCAGAAGGACTCTCTCCAATACTTTGAATTTGAACTACCGTACCCATTTCCGTACCGTACCTATTTAACAATGCAAGTTAAAAAAACATTCCTCACAACAAATCAATCCAAGTAACGTCTTTATTATATATGTAAATATTCAGGCAAGAATAATGTCTTTGGTCAGAAACTCCCCAGTGAAGTACATCTAGAGATTGACTAACGCAAAATATGGGTTAACAGATTGGCTCCAACCTCTAACTTCACTGCAGCAAGGTGGAGCTATATGGTAAGTGTTTCTAAAAAACTGGCCTTTGAGCGCCTAAGAACTGTATTTTGTGCTTCACTTGAACAACATAATTTCTTGTAATAGCGGTAAATGAGGTGTGCAAAAAAGACTAGTGCTTATTGTTATTTGAGATGCTGCTGTGTCCTTTTCTTTCATGTGAATTTCAGAGCAATTTGCCACCTTGAGTTAAAACTAATGGACACAGTTATGCCTATTATGCAATTAAGTGCATCGATCAAAAGATCCACTGGTAGTCAAAAGTCCTCTGCAGGTCTTAGTAGCTAATAATTATCCAAAACAACACCCATCTAACAGAGTGTCACCAGAATAAAACCAATGGAAAAGTTGTAGCAGTTTCCTGTAGTGGTCAGCCAGGGCCAAAACTAATGATGACGCTAATGGAGTCGATTAGAAGTACAGTAATTAGGTCTGTATGACCCAGCGGTATCACAAGGCCATGGGCAAAGGCACATCGATGTCTATCTCCATGACAACAGCTGAACAGCCAGAGAAAATGACCGGCACTCTCCAGCAATCTCAGTCAAATAGCTAGAGAAGACAATTGCAATTAAAAGTGGCAAATAATTACCGTGTCGGACATCCTCATTAAAAGTTCGACTGAAAAATCAAAGCTTTGATGTACTTTGTGACCATCTTTTTTCAGTGTCATCATACCTTATAGGAATTGCTGGCCAGGATTCATGTAAGGTCACTGAGACTTTGCTGGAATTGGTTCAGAATCTTAAAGCAGTATTTTAAAGCAGTATTTTAGGTATGGGGGCTGTATATTTCATTGTGGAGACCCATGCTCAGTGAAATCAGCTACTTTTTACGATGCACCTATTGCTGAAACAGACATTCAGTTGTGCACACATACTTTGAATAAGCCCCATATAGGTTCTGACCAATAGAATGAGATTAAAGTAAATCCCTATTAGCACTCCCTATTAGAGGGTTTTGCTCATATAGATAACATTTCTCTAAATCTCCATTGTCTTAAGGACATCATTTCGACATCAACAAGCAAGATGTTAATAATATATACAAGCAAGCCTTCATGTAAATCAAGTAAACAAACAAGTAAACCATGGCTACAAATTGAGTTCAGTGACAGTAGACACTCATCAAGCAGTTTATTAGGAATACCAGGGGTGATTGTAGGCTTAGAGGTTTAGGGGTGCTGAGCAGCCAAATGAGAACAGCTTATTAAAAAAATACATTTTAGGGGTGACCAGATGAGAATGAGAGAAATTCAAGGCATGAGACTTGGTGAGTGGGTCATGACAGAATAATTAAAATAATTTAGATCAGACACACTAATTCTCATAATTAGTTATCAATATCAAAATTATGTTGGCCTTGCTGTCTCACCTGAACCTGCCTTTTTTCTTGAAAAAAGATTTGAATATCAGTAGCTGACTAGCTGACCACACACACACACCCACCCACACACACACACACACACAGTTACGTTATAGCATCATCTCTTCATATCTTATCATTCTGTAACATTAATTAGCTAATACACAAACACAGTACTACTCTAGCACCTTAACCTTAATAACACACAGACTAACCAACAGCACAGCAGCTACAGCTTCTCTCACTCCTTTATAAACAGTAAACAGACCAGCTGCAGCATTAGCCTGCTAAATTAAAATAAACCATCAGAGAGTCACTCCTAGCTAACAATATCAGAATAAAGAGTGCATCAGAAATATGGACAGCTGATAATCACTGCAATGTGTTGGTTCTGAGTGATAAAGTACAAAAATAGTTCTTTGCAAAACTTACTAATCACATGGCACCAGTCAGAAGCTGAAAGAGAAGCTGGATCATACCATTTTGCAAGGCAAGGGGAGGGGGGCTGCTGTATTTTCGTTGTTAAAATAATACTCTCTGTGGTTTTAACATTTTCAACTTGTCAGAGACAAATTAGCATAAAAAAAACCAACTTTTTTTTCTACTATAATCTTTAGGGGTGTTGGGGCTCAATTTAGTGGTGTTAAAGTAGGGCTAGCTACGCCCCTGAGGAATACTTCCTTGTATTCACACCCTTTGTCCGTTTTTTCAGCTTCACTTACCATATAGATGTAATTCTACAATTACAGACCATTGTAGTACAATCGTCATGTTGCATACAGTGTTGGCCCTTTTTAACCTGTTCTTTAGTGGTCAGGACAGATCAGGTATTATTTGGGTGGTGGATCATTCTCAGTACTCTAGTTACACTCACATGGTGGTGGTGTGTTAATGTGTGTGGTGCTGGAACGAGTAGATCAGACAGCAGTGCTGCTTTAATTTTTTAAACACCTTTTTGACACTGCTAGACTGAGGACAGTCAATCAGCTAGAAATGTCCGGCCAACAACGTTCTGTGGGCGGTGTCCTGTGATCAATACAAACTGCAGCAACAGATGAGCTATCGTCTCTGACTTCATATCTACAAGGTGGACCAACAAGATAGGAATGTCTAATAAAGTGAACAGTGAATGGACAGTGTTTAAAATCTCTAGAAGAGATCATCAAACAGAGAATGATCCACCAACCAAAAAATACCTGTCCTGACCAAAAAACAGGGTGAAAGTGGGCTAATAAAGTATGCACAGAAACAGATGGACAACAGACAATGAATGTAGATGTGAGTATATGTAGTTCCACAATAAATGATGATATACAGCATCCCTGAGCGCTGACCTGTGCAAACTCAGGCCAGAGAGAGAGAAACAAAAAAACATTTCAAATGACTCAGGGGTCACAGCAGTGTCCTGTGTTTAGTGCAGCCTGAGCACATTGGTCTTCCTGAGTCAGGAAGGAGAATTTTATTTTAGCATCACTAGTTAATTGTTGATACACTTTTTGATGTAGTCTATTCTACTTTAGACCTACATGCTGGAGAGAACAGGGATCATTTGCAGGTTTCTGCTTCCCATTCTGTAGCCCAAGGGTTGTAGCCCATTTATGCTCCACTGCTTTCTTTTGACTGGCCCCTCAGCAATTGTTGTTTGGTCGCTGTACATATTCAAACTAACAGTTATATTTGGTAAAGTAACAGTAAAAACAAAAAAAATGGCCACTGAGAATTTCTGTCGTTTTAGTTTTCCAATAAATAAATAACGCAATGGGCTCTTTCATACATTCATACACTTTAGTCTTTACTCTGCACTCCCATTTGTACATTCTGAAACCTGCATATCTGACGTAACTTTGAGGAAAAGATAAATTTATTGACTTTGAGAGCAGGGTATTCAGTCAACAGTGGACCCTTGATTACTTTTTTTGTGCAGTGCAAGGAAACGGCAGTGTGTCTCATAGGGCAAGAGTCAGTCACTTTGTTTAATGTCTGACGGGGCAGGTGAGGTCAGATAAAATATCAAACTTGAAACAGGAGCTGACAACTCATCTTTTTTAAAGCAGAAACACCCAAACATATCATCAGTTCAAGCTAGTTTTTTAAATGACCAAGCTAATAGCTAGTAGTGGAAAGCCAATCACAAAAGAAGAGTGTGTGAAAAGGTCCTGTTGGAGACGCGTCCAGAGAAGACTGAGCTGTTCTGTGCTGATTGTACTAAAAGTGACACAAAAAGCAGAAGAATTGTCAACTCATAATAATCGATTGCAGTATTAATGACAAGTTTGCAGGAAGAGATGGGCTTGCTGCACCACAAAGCATCAGGGGAAGAGCAACAGGAGAGGATATCTAAGTTCACCAAACTGCAGTTGGTTTAAGTCTCAACTGGGCAAAGCTAATGCTGCTCCGAGCATCCACAAAGAAATCAGAAAGCGTTCCAAGTAATCCAATTGCCATACACTATGTTACCAACCAGAAAGTACTGTCCTGCAGACCAGTTTAAGGTGCAATAGAATACATTTATCCTGCAAATAAAATTTTAAACATATCTACATAAAAGGCATGCAACTGTGGTTGGAGTGGAAAATTCCCAGATGTGGTTTTTACATACCCATTTACACTCTATCATTTGGCCACAGAATAAAGCAGCTGTTTTCTAATGGCTAACATTATCTATACTGGGGTGACCATAAGTCCTCCTTTTCCCAGACATGTCCTCTTTTTGCAGCCTAAAAATGTATGCTATTCAGATTTTGCTGTCTACAGTCAGCGTTCACTATGTGTGTTTTTATATTGCTTGGAACTCTCCCACCTGCAGAGTTGTCGTTTGGGGGATTGCCGGCCTGCCTGAACCATGGGGACTAGCGAGCATTTAACCCACCATTTATGTGTGCATAAACATACTCTGCTTGCTTTAAACTGCATGGAGAGCTGACTGGCAGAGGCAGACAGAAAGTCAAACTTTTGGCTATCAAGTTGTTCATTTCATCCACAGAGTCTCAATTTCAGCTGAAAGCCTGTTCAGTGAGAGGAGCTGCAGCTCATTAATCTGGAAAAATATTTTTACTGAGATACCTTGGTTGTTGGGAAGCTGTCAGATCCGTCTTTAGTTCAGTCTGTTTTATTGTGTTTAAACACTCTACACGTATCCAGGTCTTCCTCAATGAACTGAATCGTGCTTATTAATGAAGATTTTAGCTAGTTAGCTCTGAGGCTGAACCCAGTGGTGTGCAGGTCAAAACAAACACTGCAAGTGAATGGATTTAAATAGACGTGGCATAACACTAAAAATACATTTCATCACTCAGTCAGTTTTTTGGAAACAATAAATTTTTGCCCCACCACTTTTGGAAGTGTGATACCACTCCTGCGTGGCTGTCAGTGTCAAATAAAGGACCCAGTGACAAAGAAGCTCACATAAGCTCCACTAAACTGCAGCTAAAGGAGAGAGCGTGTGAGGTAACAGCTCAACTGTTTTATTTTTTTATTTCATCTTTGAAAAGAATACAATTATCTGGTCATGATGGAAATGAAGAAATAATTGTCTTGCTGAAGAGTAGCTGTTTACATATTAAATTTTAATAATGTAGTGGTTGTGGATGCATTTGTGGATGCCACTAATTACTTTAATGCCTCAAAATGTTCTCTTTTTTGAAAACTAAAATATGGTCACCCTACCTATATTAGCTACTTGGTATAAAAGCTGAGCGAAGCCTACTCTACACCATCCAAGGTTTGAGAAACTGTCCAGAGTGAAATGTGCAGAGCAAACTAACAACTTTGTATTAAAGTCAACCAGAATTTTTTTGTGTGTGAGTTGAAGTTGGCCTGTTTTGTGAAATTTCCAAGCTGCACAAATTGTGGCATTTAAGGTGAAACAGAGAATTTAAATACAGAATTTAAATATAGAATTTAAAGCTGTTGAAGAGGAAGCCTTGTTTAAAGGAATTTCATACTAGTTAAAAGATGGACAACAGCCATTGACACCGTTGACAGTTTGGTGACCCCCCTTTCACAGCCAAGAACGATAGATTTCTCCACGTATGAGCACATTTTTATTGATGTGGCTCCATTGCTTATGTAAATTTAAGTGGTGTAAACATTCATATGTCAAGGCTATTAGGTAGCAGTCCTAGCAGATCATTTATTGACCTCTACAGAATGAACATGGCACCCTGCTTTATAATGGATGTAACAGAGCTACTTAACAGTTTTAATGTACAGCTCCAAGAAAACTAATCTGTACTATGTGTTAGTTTTTAAAACATTTGCAATAAAACTGAAAATCTCTTGCACTCTTGACTGAAAAGTGTGCTATGGCCCTGGAAATGCTGAATTTTAAGAGCTTCATGTTCACACCAGTGACATCCTTTTTGCAGTAGACATTTACCAGCTGGTATTACAAAACCTCAATAATGCATTCAAGTCTAGCTTTTTTTCATGGCTAATTTTATGCCTCTCCCGCAATGAGAAGTACCAAAATCTCAAAGAACATGCATCTACAATATCTTTCATTTTCAGGAGTTCTTACATCTGTGAGCAGATGTTGAAACACTTTAAATCTCCAACCAGGTTCATGCTGGCTGATTACCACTTCCAGCACCTTTTAGGACTGACAGTAACTAATATGAAACCTGATGTTAATTGTCTTGTTAGCCAAAAGCAGGCTTGTAGTTGATGTATGGAGAAACACCATATGAGGAAGGATAAGGGGAAAGTTGCTAGTGTGGACCACGCTCTAAAGTGAGCCGGGGGGGCAAACTCCGAAGACTTGGGCTGGAATTCTAGGCGGCTTATGTGCTTGTGCATGACCGAGCTTTGGGATGAGAATAAGGAAATGAGAATGAGGAGATGGGGAGGTGATGGGTGTGATGTTTTTCGATGTGGGGATGGGGGAGAATAGGGTTATATAGAGGCGGTAGAGGTAATCAGGGTGTGGTCTAGTTCCCAAAACTAGGTTATGTGGTAACTTCATTATTTACAATAAATGAACATTATTACCATGAACTACAAACATACATAGCACAATTCATACATCCATTATGACAGGGTACAGCTTTGCCGTAAGTGGGCCAACAATGGTTCGCTACACTCTTTCCACCAGGGCCACCACAGTATAGGCTCAGTTTCAGTAAGCAATGCTTACATCCATTCAAAAAATAAAGAATATGAAAGTACACAGAGAGATGCAGAGAGATGTGTTGTTGAGTGTTAGACGAAATTAAATGTTTTGTTGTCTGTATTTGTGTTAACAGTTTGTGTAGTTTTCTTCAGTATTTCTTGGTTCTGATTTTGCAGCTCAGCAGAAGAAAAAAAAAACTGTAACTGTAACAAGTTCGCACCCATGCGGACCCGCACAGTACAGCCCTGAGAACTCTTTGGCTCTGCTGTGGAAAAGATGTCATAGTTAAGAGACTGGGAAGGAATAAGGTAGTGGAGGTTAGGGGCAGGGTTTAGACGTGAGAAACCAATTCATGGATCGTCACAGTCGGTATTCTAACCAAAACGAAGAACACAAAAATGCAGCTACTTCAAATTGGTTGCGCCTACGACTTGATCCAGAGGATTTGCTGTGGCAGTGCAGTGCTGAATTTGGTTGCCTACGCAAGGCAAGCTGTTCTTTTTTCCTAGCCATGAGTTTCTGTGACCACAGAGCTCCACTGGAAAGGATTTTCACTGTAGTGGAAAGATGTGACACATCATGGGTTAAATGCCATAGGCGCCCTGGCCTTTCCCTGGGCTTTGCAAATAGAGAATCTGTGAAATATGCGCATGTCCACTCTGCGAAACCTCGAGCAATTAACCGGGGATACCGCGTGGGCTCTTACTCTTTCTCTCGCTCTCTGATCTCAATGCGCTGCTGCGCTTTCTGACACAGCCGAGAGACCTGTCAGAAATGTTCGCTACAGCCTCGCTCTCCCCTGCTTCTCTTCTGTTGACATTGCACACAACCCGTCGCAGCCTTAACTAGACAAAGTTTGGCTGTTTGGAAAAATTCACTTCTTCAAAGCAAAGCGCAGGCTGACAGCCTTATATTCGTCTATTCGTCTGCTCTCTCTCTCTCTCTCTCTCTCTCTCTCTCTCACACTGTGTCTCTTTTTCTAACTGTCTCTCTCCTGTATTTGGAGTGAAGCTTGCTAGGATTTTTTGGTGTCTGCGTGGCAAATTGAGGCCTGAGCCTTGATCTTACAGAGGGTTTTCATTAAGTTTGATTGATTAGTGAAGGGAAGGGCCGACTGTGGAATTCTTTTATGCGTTGCAACTTATGCACGGTTCTTTACAGAACAAGAAGTCAATTAAAAAATGCTGCACTACGTCAGGCTGTTTGTGGCTACATCATCTCTAGAGAGAATGCTTGATTTCAGTGATGCCATAGCCATCCGTAACTGGGAGTCTAAGGGCTTTGATCTTGATGGGCGGGTAGTATGGCCTCCTCAGCACTAAGCACAAGGCTAGCCAACGTGGTTAAGAAGCAGTGGTGCTTTGCATGAAAAAAAAGACAAATTTGCAATTTTTTCCAACAGTGTGGCCTTCTATAAATTGTTTGACGTAAATAACACATTTTGACCACAACTGACCTATGCGCTCCAGTTTCTCATTGATTTGGATTGAATACAATTTTTTTTGATGTTCTGTAAAGCATGTCCAATATAGTGACAGTTTCTACAAAATAATGTACTGTTGGGTTGTGCATGGATGGAATAGTCTTGTCAAAATAGTCTTGTCATCATTTTGTAGTTGGCATCATGTCATGCTTTAGGGATATAAAAAGATTTTTCTAAGAGAAAATCATTGTTACTGTCCCAGACCTGTGTCGTTCACACAAAAGTGAAAAATTGCAATATGCAAGCTTATGCGAAGACAGGCAAGCGCGTTAGTGAAGATGCTTTGGGTAGTTTGAGTAGCGGATGGTAGTAATATAGAAGTGTTGAAGATTTAGTGGAAGACTTACTTTCATAGAAATCAATGCACAGGAGCATTAGCTTGCTGGGCTTTCTTCACAGAGAACCAGCTTAGAGCCAGAGTTTCCAAACTCTTACATAAAAATTACAGCCTCTGAATTTTTACTTATTTCTCACCTCGAGTCAACTTGACATCATTTCAACATGGTAAATGGTAAGGTACCATTTCTTGCAATGCATTGCAGCATTGCATCCCCACCCTGTCACTAACATTAGCTGACCAGCTTGTTGCTGGCAAAAAAAATAAAATAAATAAATAAATAAATAAATAATGGTAACAATATGCAACCTCCAAATTCCCATTTCTTAGTTAAGATGAACATTGCATTAGTTTCATCATACAAAATGTACATCTGTTTCTTTTCAGATGGCTAATGTCTATAGTATTCAGAGACACCAGGCTAAAACAATTCTCCAAATATGTCAAAAGATGACACTTTCAGAGCTGTACAACAATTTTGCAACAAAATTTTTAAACATTGGACGGATGTGCTTACTAAATGAAAAGCCCTCGCATGAAATGACAAACCAGTCAAGGAATAAGATCCTGCTTCCCAGCCCTTCAGTCCTAATTCTCACGCCATAAATATGTTCATAATATATTGATCACAATTAGACAAAGCATCTTGGCCCACAGAAACCCTGACAAACAGATGGAAATGCAATGATGATGTATATTGATGTATTTCACCTAGCAGTTCAGGTGGAGGGAAAAAAAATCCAATATCTCTGGAGATTGAAGGCTGAGATTGAAGTTAGCATTACACCACTGCCATTTCCAGAATTAGGAAATCATTCAGAGCTGTCAGAGCTAGCATTCACTCTTTTCCTGCAAGCCAAAATACGGCCATAGTGGTAACACCCAAGAGATGACTTCCTCAGACATTTTCAATTTGTTCACTTATTTTATGTCAAAAAAAAGAGAGAAAAAATGAATCAATAAAACCACAGGTTTTGTTTCTCATCAAATCTTTGCACAAATTGTAAATGACCCATATCATTGACAACTCATAATTCCTACTATTCGTATTGATAAAGTAAAATGGACCAACTTCTAAGATGATGCAAGCTATCAAATTAATACTTTAAACAAAAGGGGCTAAAATATCTCTAGAAAATACACAGTCGTACCAGCATTGAACCTTATCCTTAAACTTTTGTTTGGCTTCTGTTTATATAACTTCTTCAGCTGTTTGCTGCTGCACATGGATTCTTGCCATGAGCGGCAGCAGCAATGGTTTTAATGATCGGATTAGGCAGCCAATCAGATCAGGGGCTCATTTACATATACCGTACATATATATTACATATACATATACATATACTGTCTTAAATAGACAGTAGCAAAAGGTTCTCAGGTTGGAATGTTGGTCATGTAAAAAAAAAAGAAAAGAAAAGTAAACAACAGTCATTATGATTTGAAAATAAAATAAAATACAAGAAAATGTTGAATATTTGTATGAAATATTATATATTATATTATATACCATACCATATTCTATTAGATACTGCATATTTTGTCCAAGTTCAACAAGTCAAGGCAAGGTTTATTTATATGCCCCTTTTACAGCAGATGATGGCACAAAGCAGTCTCTAATTAGCAAGTTTAACAATGAACAATCCTTAAATAAGTGAGCCAAAAAAACTGCATCTCAGTTAAACTGGTGAGTATGCATTATTTAGCAAATCCCATTTAAATTATTAGGACAGAACAAAAAACACTTGATGTCTCTGTTAAATGCAAACGTAAGGAGCACACACTGCACCGTAGCCACTAAGGACGCGCCTATTTATTCTGGTGATATGAAGCCGGGACAGCTGCCAATATCTGAGCGCTGATACTGGAGTTAAAGGCCAGACCCTCAGCGGATTAGCATGCTCAGCTGTGCTCAATGAAGAAAAGAAAAAAAAAAAAAGAAATAAAAGGACAAGAAAAACGTTCAAGCACTGATTTGGCTTAGCCTCATAGGAATAGCTATGGAAAAGAACAATAATGTCTCCCCTCGTCCCTGTTCATTTCAGATAAACCAAGCTTAATCTACAATAAAATCTTCTGCCTGTGCAGGCGTCCCTGTGAAAGAGCTCCGGTTTGAATGCTATGCTGAAATATCTGCCTAAAGATACAGCGAGAAAGATCCTAACACTGTCAGTGTTTTAAAGAGTAAGTTAGGAATGTCAGGAATGCATTAAGGTAATTATGTTTAATGCTACTTCATTTGGCTACAAATGATATTGGTGAACATTGAGAAGATTGCTGCTTGGCAAAAGAGACAAAATATAGAACCTCCAAATAAAAGATATGTAGAAGTGATTTAATTTCAGCTGGATAACTAATGTTTCTTATGAATGCCATGCCTAATACAAAATACAATTCAGTTATAAGGATATTGTATTGTCAAAAGTATGTGGACACCCATCGGATGGAGAATGGGTCATACTGAAGAGGTCAGTGACTTAACAGTAAACATAGCACTAGCACTCTCACAGCTGGATCTGCCCCAGTCAACAGTAAGTGTCGCAATGGTCTGCACCTGCTTGATTGAGGAACCTGTGATCGGTGGCTCTGTGATCTGCTAGTTTCATCCTGAGTGCGGGAAACATACAGCTTATGTGTTTGATTAATCTGTTTTATTGTATATTAACCATCTGTAGACCCTTACAAACTATTTTCACAGGACTACATACCACAGAGAGTGGAGACTGCAGTTTAGCTTTCCAACAAAAGCTGGTGGTAAGATTTTAAATCGACTGAAAAAAGTAAGTACCACTTTCTTGTACTATGGCTGCGTTTGCTTGTGTGGAGTGTGGAATGTATAGTGCTAGTCCTCTCTCCACCACTAGTGATAATAATAGTGGGTTAGTTTGTGAGAAGTGCCAGCTCATTTCTACTCTGGTGGAGAAGCTGAACCAGTTAGAGGTGCGCATTCGGGGTTTAATCAGGGATAGAGAGCAGAGTTCAGTGTTGTCTACCCCGGGTGCCTTAGGGAGAGTTAGAGTCCCAGCGACTTCGGCTGTAGAGCCCCCGCAGCAGGGCGAATGGGTGACGGTTCGCCGGCATAGTAACAAAGCTAAAGCTGACGCTAAAGCTAACGCTGAGGCCAAAGCTAAGGCTAGCCCACCTGTGCACCACGCACCTATTCGCGTGTCAAACAGATATTCTCCTCTCGGTGAAACACCCACCGAGGAGTCTGTCAAAGGTACTCTGGTTATAGGAAGCTCTATTGTACGACACGTGAAATTAGCTACTCCTTTAGGGACACCAGCAGCTAGAGTTATCTGCTTACCAGGAGCCAGGGTGCCGGACATTAGCAGCAAGCTTAGGGTGTTAGCAAAGAATAGATATTCGAGGATAGTAATTCACGCAGGTGGTAATGATATCCGTATGCGGCAGTCTGAGGTCACTAAGAGTAATATTAAAGAGGTGATCAAAATAGCCCATACGATGTCCGATGCCGTAATATGCTCTGGCCCTATTCCAAGACGGCAGGGTGCTGAAGCTTACAGCAGGCTTTGGGCGCTACACTGCTGGATGTCCAAGTGGTGTGCAGAAAAACATGTGGGCTTCATAGACAATTGGTCCGAGTTTGAGGGGAAGTCTGGTCTCGTAGGGCGGGACGGTGTCCACCCCACGCGGGAGGGTGCCGCTCTGCTATCGTGCAGCATAGCCCATAGCCTGTTAGATAGTCGGCAGAGCAGCGTAGGTAGTTGCTGACTGTCCAGAGCCGAGACCAGGCAGCAGACAAACAGGCTAAACCGACCGTCTGCTCGCTGCCTTGAGACGTCACCTAGGTACAACTATATTGAGACTGTTTCACTGTTTCCCCGAATTAAACACAAACTTAGAAAATCTAAATCAGTTTGTTTAAATAACTTAGTTAATATAAGAATATTAGATCCAGTGTCTAGCTGCAGTGTTTCTGAATTAAGGTTTGGTTTATTTAATATAAGATCACTGAACTCTAAGGCTGTCATTGTAAATGATACAATAACGTATCATAAAATTGATGTGTTATGTCTCGTAGAAACATGGATTAAACCTGAGGAACATTTGGAATTAAATGAAGCCACCCCCATAGGCTATAAGTATGTACACAGCCCCAGACTGTCCGGTAAAGGAGGGGGTATATGTGTCATTCATTAAAATTCATTAGACATAAGTCAGAAACACAATCTCACTTTCAATTCTTTTAAAATTCTTCTCATAAACATCACCAATCCGACCACTAATAGAAGTGTACTCACCCTAGTCAGCATTTATAGACCACCAGGACCTTATTCTGAATTCTTAAAAGAATTCAGTGACTTTGTTGCAGATCTAGCAGTGAGCACTGAGAAAGTAATAATTGCAGGAGATTTTAATATTCACTTTGAAAACTCAGCAGATCCATTAAAAAAGGCTTTAAAAAATGGAAAAATCAACCATAATTTTTCCATCCTCAGACCCAACAGAGCTAGACAGACTAACTGACTGCGTAGAAAATACGCTCCGATTAACTTTAGACAACGTTGCACCTATAAAAATTAAAAAGATGCAACAGAAAAAGCTTGATCTTCCAGATTTCAAACAGAGGCTCCTTTCTTTGGTATTTAGTTCAAACTGTAAATACTGTTTGACCAGAGGAGGATGGGTCTCCCCTTGTGAGTCTGGTTCCTCCCAAGGTTTCTTCCTCCAGTTGAGGGAGTTTTTCCTTGCCACTGTTGCCTCTGGCTTGCTCACTGGGGGATATATGTTATAACTGTTTTCAAAACTCTGTAAAGCTGCTTTGAGACAACATCGTTGTAAAAAGCGCTATATAAATAAAATTGACTTGACTTGACTTGGTGAAATTAAAGACTGTAGGAGAAAGTACAGCTTAGCCATGAAGCATGTGGACCCAAACCGATAAATTATTGAGAATGACTTAATTTTGATTGTGTTTATTTTAAGCGGTGGAACTTTTCTTGTCATTGTCACTTAGAGACCAATTTTGTGCACTGTAAGATCACTGAAGGCGCTCTTCAGCCAATCACATCTGTGCACATTGGGTCGTGCGGCGTGTGGCAGCTGGAGACTAAAGGGAGTCAGAAAGAATAACATGTTGGAACTGTTTTCAGAAGACTCTTTCAGTGTACCCCTGTGTGCAAAGCCAGGTCCATAGAAAAAGGTTTGGTGTCATAGAACTCCTGCACAAGTCATTCAGAGTGGTTTAATATTAATTTGGTCTTTCTAGAGAAACTAATTTAGAAGTGATCACAGTGGTGGTGACTGGAACTAAACCAATTAACCAATTCACACCAAACCACTCATACATCGCAACAATTGACTCATGCACACATTTTTTTTTTAATTCCTCTTTAAATGATTACAGTGTTTGTAATGAATGTATTCCACCTGGATTTATTGATAAATGATCCAAAAGCCACTACCAAATGCAATTTGAGCATCTGTGAAGGATGACCCAACAAAACCGTACAGTTTCTTGCTATTTTGTATCAGCACAGACTGGGTGCGAACTGTACCAATAAATACACAGCCTGAGGTAATATTCCGGTTCACTGATGGCGGGGGTAATTAGCTGAAGTTATAGCAGGGGAAAACTACAAAATGTGCTGAGCATGGGTTTCTTTGGACTGAGACTGGCAAACACTGATTCAGACTTCACGATAGGAGAAAGTAATATGGTTTGATGACTCATCTTTCTATCGGAGTGCTCTCTTTTACAAACCTGAATGAGTTTTTCTTTTCAGACAGCTAAATGAAGCCTTCAACCCACATTACTTCTCACTGCTTGACACAATAGTGGGTTTGGGCTGTTGTTCTAGAGGAATGGTCCCAATTCCAGCTAGAAATTGTTCAAAATATTTATATAGCTATTTCAGGGCTGTGTGAAAGAGTTCTGAAGAAAAACAGACAGCTACAGGCAGCCAGTGCCTTTCCACAGACACAGATATATTATACTGTGCACATGTGGAATGCAGAACAGTTAGTATATGTTAGTATATCTCTTGCTTTTTCAGTTTTTCTAAAGTTTCAAAGTAGGGTAGTGGGTAGTGTATGCAGACAGGTATTCAATTATAAAGCTCTGTGGGGGGGGTACCACCCACACCGCTTTAACAACAATGTGTTTTTCAATGGTCTCTGTGTTAGAGTCAGAACAATGTACTGACAGAAAGCTAACAACTGAGCAAAAGCTAACTTAGCAAGTATACCGTATCATATACCATAACCTAGCCAGAACATCCATTCATCTGTTCAGTGGTCCAGTCGCCCAGGCCTTCACAAATTCTCATCGGAATGTTAGAACCATGCCCAGACTCTTCTCTCACATTTCTGATTTAAATATCTTTGCAGATAATGTAACAGTCAATTCTGGTATCGTATAAATATTTGTATTAATTAACATTAATCTACATTTAATCATTTACATTGTGTGAGATGTTAAGGTCAGGATAACATGAGCTTTGACTTTCGTATCAAATTAAATTAATGATTTGATTGGTAAGTGCTAATACTAGCTAGCTGGCTAGCTAACATATACAAATACAGAGATGTATCCGAAAGCAAATCTGCTTGGGTGGCATGTTTTTCAGCCTTGTCAAGTGTAGAGCCTTATATGTCACAAATATATAAATACATTATTTTAAAGTACAATCTGCAGGCATACTAACGGTACTAATAATAATATTAAAAATACATTTGACAATAAATACAATAATCAATATTCATTTTACTGTGATATATAAATACTTCAAGTAAATTATTCTGCTTTTACTCAAACAATATTTAACGAAAGGTATCTCTCCTTTCGTTTAAGAAGCGGAGTGTCTATCACGGCTCAATATATTTAACAAATTAAAAAATGTTATTTGGTTGCTATTTCAAGGTTATTTTTATAGCGTGGCTTAAAGTAAAAGCTCTGACTTTGTCTATATTATTTTATGCCAGCTTTTCAGTGCCTGCCAGTCATCCCCATTATACGTGTCAACCAAACCCATGCTGGGGCTGACTGGCACAAGCACAAAACATGAATTGAATCAAGAATGCAGTTATTCCAGGAGCTAAAGAATTGTGCCAACTGAACCTGCTTTATACTAAACATACCTGCTGGTCCCTAGCTAGCTACAACCATCTGGCTAATGCAGAAATTAGGCAGATAGCTAATGTTACTGCTATGAAAATATCATGTTTTTATTTATGCGCTTCTACATCAGTGCATTTCATGGTGCGTAATAAATGCTGGGTGCTGTAGTGAAAGGGGGAGGCAGTGCTGCGCTACAGAATACTGGATAAAGCGACAAATAATATAGGTCAGAGCACTCCTTTAAGTTTTACTTTCCAGTGAGCAGTAGACCCCTCGAATGAGCAATTCTGAATTGTGCATAAATGTCAAATCTCAAAACAACAACTTCAGGATTCCTCTCTCGTTTATGTATAAAAAAAGCAAAAACCGAGCTGCAGACTGTAATGCATTTATAGCCCAGAATGTGAGATGCCAACAAGAGTAAAGCAAATTCTCAAGGTAAATGTCACATCTGAATATTTGCAGAGTAAAAGCTTGTTTTGTGATGTGAAAAATAAACACGTTTTGTGCTCTACTAACCATATAATCATACGGGCATTCTTATCCCTGACACTTCAGCTGATGTTAGTTTTGTTAAGATCAGATGCCATTTGCACCATGGACATTATATATAATACCTAACAATATATGTAAGACTTGAACCTGATATAGGTTTACTGTTTAAAGTGCCTGTATAGCGTATATGTTTTCATTTTCTTCTGTTTTTCTCCAAAATACTTTTGTATGGGTTTATGCACCGAAAACTGTTCTGGTTAGCATAATCATTTTCCAGTCTCTCATATACATTTAGATGTAAACAGGCTGTTTTTGTGACTCAGCCTTTAAGACTGGCTGCCCTGCGCCTCATTCAGAATTCAGACTGAAACACTGTTTAGAACCAGCTTACACTGCTGTAGGCTGAAAAGGGGAGTGTGTTGGATTAGTGACCTCACAGAAACAACAAATTCAGAACAGACTGTTTTCGTGGCTTTGACAAAGCAAACACATTTTAGATTATCCTTCATCGTAATTGTGTTTGCTGTGTAATTACAAATCTTGGAAAGTGTTCCTGGAATAAGAATTATCCTCATTCCCCCTGTTCCGTTGTGTATTGTGCAACTGTGCATAGAGAAATACTTTCCTCAATTAGCTCTCTTTCTTCTCTCACTCACTCAATCTCTGTCTCTGTTTATTACCTTTTCATTCATTTTGCTCTTTATTTGAAAATGGTCTGAAAATGTAAATGCAAGTGTATGCTGTCTGCTTTCCTCTGATAGACTTTTATTTATTCTTATCAGTCTCGGTCCAAGCCATCAACGTTACATGACATAAATTCTCTGTTTTCTTCTGACCAGCGCATTTGCTGAAGCTACACCAAGTCCATCAGGTTACTAGGCACACGACTGGCACCGCTCCAGGCCGTCGAGGTTGCAGGCTGGACAGCGAAGTTCGCGGATGGACTCGTTGAAGCGGTTGGCCAGCATGGACAGCTTGCTGCCGTGGCACACGGAACAAGGGGCATTGCCTGAACCTCCACACTGTTCACAACTGGTCACCTCCTGCAGGGAACAAACAAGCATGCACATGTGTATTCCATTAAGAACTCTGTTTGCTTAACTCTCCTTGGTAATACGGCAATGATATTGCAAAGAGCTCATCAGGGCGAGAATGTTTATTTCAGTATCATCATGCTAGTGCTGATATGCTGATACTTTGAGGAGAAAGCTGACTGTCCCGTTCAAAGTTCTTGGCCACTCAGGAATAGTTTCTCTCTGTGGTATCTAGATCTAGTTACAGCTAAGCAGGCTCTCCCATCAGTCAGGACCTCAAGATTAGACATTACACATCAGCATAACTACAAAGTGACAGGGGAATCAAACAACCACTTTTTGACCTCCAGTAGGACGAACTTCATCACTCTAGGTGCTTGGAAGTGTTACACAAATTACTGACTGTAATTACAATCTACAGCCTAATCAGTGCGTTGTAGGAAATGGAAAACATGTATATGCTAATATTTGTCACATGCTACGAGTAAAACACGAAGGAAGCTTCAGATATCTTGAACTGACAAAAATGTTCTTCAACTCAAAACTCAAACTTCTAGAATTGCATAGGCATGGTAGCAGAAGTTAATTATTATAGAGGTGGGCTTTGAAATTTATGGCCTGAATTGTGGGCCTAGCTCTAATAGTCACGGTTCACCACTGCTGCTTATGCTGTGACAGTGCTACCCTGTAGTAGGGCCCTACATGCTAAGTAAAAGCTTAATGTTTGATGATATTAATGCCCTAGCTCAATATGAGACCAAATGAGGAAATGAGGAATATAATGGATTTTACATGTGCATGTAATAAAGACTAGCGCTGAATCATTTTCAATGTTGAACAAGACGCTTTTTAATAATTGAAGACAACTCATGTACTGCATTTTCAGAATACTACAAATCTGCTTTATGCTAATTAAATGCTTTTAAAATGATTTAAATGATAATGTTGCTATAAGAAATTTAAGTGTCAGGTTGTTGGAGTTAGAGAAGAAAACACTCTCAGGAAACTGTCTTTCAGAATTGTCATTAAGGGAGTAGGTGAAACAAGTGCAGTTGTGTGAAAAGCTTTGGGCACCCATGGCCAATTTGCATATGCTCTTAATTTGAGAAGAAGTAAACACAAGTTGTCCATTATTTTTCCTGCAGATGTTAATGCACCCTTACTTTATATTGGATGAAAAAACGTTATAGTCAGTAAGAAGACCCTATTTGGCAAATTTCTTATGAGCACAGTTGTTAGTTATTTGTGTGTTGTCTTTTCTTTTCACCAACTCTTCCCTGTAGAACACTTCTTTACTGTGATATTCTTGGCATGTCTTGCATGCACGCCATGTTAAGGAGATAACATAGGACATACCACAGGTGGTCAGATATAGTGTCTGTGAGGGCCAAAAGCTTAAGCTTGTGTTTCTTGAAATAGCTCATGGTGAATTTTAGGTGTGTTTGTGGAGCAAATGTCACATTTGTTTTTTAGAATTTGCTGATATATAGTTTCATTTTCTACTCGTCCATTTATCTCTGCTACTGACTGCCCCCATACGCCCCCAAAATATAACAGCTTAATATTTGGCAAGGTGTTCTTTAAATGTTATTAAATGCTGCTCCTTTTTTTCCAAACATATCTTCAGTGATTGTGTACAAAGAAATCTTCAGCAGCCCACAGCATATCTTTCCAAACCTCTGGCTCTGAATTATCTATATGTTGTTTTAGATTTAGATTAAATGGAGCTTTGCATGCAGATCATTATTGTGCAATCCAAATATGCCATTTGATCAGGGGTGCCCCAAATTTCTGTTTTTGTGTATGTTAAGGCTGCATAAATTATATTGATTGTAAAGTGGTAGTGTGATACTGCTTGTTACAATTCTGATGCAGCAGCAACCAAGTCCTGATGTATTGATCTACTGCCCTGGAGAGTTTAGGCTATACACTCCTCCAGAGTGGTAGATCACCAGGGTACCCTTGTCAAACCTATTGCAATGTTTTATATTGTTTGATATTAACATTTTTACCAATCACAGTGTCAGATAAGTGTTTTCAAGGTATTTGAGTAGAATCTGTCCAATATTCTACCATGGCTCTCTTCAACCATTTTACAATATGAAGCAATATGATCGCAATCAAGCCTGTGCAGAGAGTTTGTGATTTGAACTACGGTCTCCAGTATGCAAAGTATGCTTTCTTGAAAAGATATCAGAGTTTCTTTTCGAACAATTTCCAGCATGTGGTAATGCACGCATCTGAGACTTTGAGTGAGAGTTACTGAGGCAATGTCTCCCCATGAGGCTGGTACTGCACCAGAGGGGGCACTCAAGATCAATGGAACTTGAGACGACCCACATGCTTTATAAGCAAAGACCTTAGGTAGCATCAAGAAACGCTGGAATTTACTGCTTTTGCCTACTGATCCTACTCCTCTTCTCCATGACCATTTAACCATTTTCGTGACATCATATTACCAGCTGTCATAATACCAGAGGATATGAGAAAGCCACTTTAAACAGTCACCAAAGCAGATTTAAGCAAAGGTTGCACCAATTCGTCAACAGATTTAAGAGTGACATCACTGCAGAAAAGCCCAGAAAGAATGAATGAACACAGAGCAATCCAACTATACTTAAAATTCCTTTATTTAAAGCTATCTAAAATAAATAAACTGGATAAGCAACACAAATGGAAATAGGGGTGATCTGTGTAGCAGCTTAGGCTTAGGTGTGTTGCCACCTTTGTTGCAAAGAGTGCACTTCTCATTCTATGTATTTCTCCTGATCTTTTCCTCTTCTCAATTCCTTCACCTTCTTCCAGGTAGAACGTGAGGGCGAGGACAAGAACAGTAGCAAACTTTTCTGGACGCAGCCATCAGCTTCTCCACCTCCTTAGGTCTGTCTATGCACATGTCTGTTTGTAATACTAGCATTTCATCTATACCATGCAGCCCTAGTATAAATCCCAGATGAGAAGGTCCTTACCTCTATAGACACTTTCTGTTTGGGTGTAGGGCTGCGTTCTTCTGCACGGGCAGCTTTGGTTTTGTGTCTTCCTTTGGACCTGGACTCTCGGCCTGGTGAGGCTTCTCCTCCCTCCCCTCGACTCCGATGGTGACTTCTACCAGACTCTCCTTTTCTATGTGGGGACCGAATGATCTTCAGGTTGCTGGTGTAGATGATGATCTTTCCAAAGTCTAAAACTGGCGCCTGGAATGAAACATCCAAACACAAAGACAAAAAGAATGCTGCAAATACATGGTGTCAGTAAACTGGGAAAAACGCACACCAAAGTCATGATCAAAGCTCGCTTTCGTCCAGTGCGAATCAGTTTCTGTCAGTGTAATCGAGGAATGCTATGAATAGAGCATACTGTCACACAAAGATCCTTTGAGGAAAGCATGACAAAGACCGTTGCCAGTCTTTCATGACAAGTTTGAGTCGCAGATCCACTGCAGAACTACTGCAGTGGAACTTTATGACTGACACTGTAATAATATGGAGCAGAATTACAAGGCCCTGGCATATAGGCAGCAAAGCCCAGCAGGTTATACTGCCTACCCGTCCAGTTAGCAAAATAAAGGGTTTTTTTTAGCAGTCATTCCTAGGCATGGGTTTTCACCTTGTCTTGGACCCATGTGGGATTCCAGTAAGAGGAAAATTCCATAAAACCAATCTAGTTTCTTTCATATTCTGATAAGCCACTTTCAGCAGCTGCATGCAAATTTGGTCTAATTATTCACCCCAATTATCTGAGAGCGGCATTGTGCACACACATTAAGTGGGAAATAAAAGTGGCGCCCACCAAACAATTAAAGCAAAGCTAAGAATGTCAACCTGTATCCTGAGGCTAGACTGGCTATGGTTAAAAGCCATGCGCCGCTATAAATAGACTGATTTGGGAATAAGTAATCGTACACTGGAGCGGTATCAATTATGTAAGGCTACAGTTAGAGATTGTTATGCAGAGAAGGAAGAAAGTGGCAGGACTTTCTTTGACACTCACACAATGTACAGAGCAACTGTAAAATGCCGCAGTGTAAAAGCCATGGTAAACCTTGGTTAACCATGTTTCGATTAACCATGTTTTCAAGGCTGCACTTACTTTTTCATCACCCTCTTGCACATCCCCGTAGGCTGGAGGCCTGTAGCCACTTACTCCTCGGTACACGTTGATCCTCTGAGCAATGAGCCCTGTGGGTGGATAGAGGCCCTGGTCCTGCATCTCCTCAAAGCTGCAAAGCTGACCCATGTCCAGGTGCTGAGGGATCTTGGTGTGCATGAAGCTGTGAGGGTACTTCTCCTCAGGACTTTCCAGCTCCTGGCCGTCCTCGTACACGTGCTTCAAGACCCGGCCGCTGTAGGACGAGGCCAGCTTGAACCTCACTTTCCGGGGCTTGTTTTCGTACCTCGGCCCTGACTTCTTCTGCAGCTCCTCCATGATCACTTAGTGAATGTTCTTGGCGTTAAATGTTCTCGAAGACAACTGCGTAGCACCTGCCATCTGTGCTGGCAGTATCACGTGGAAAATTGAGGAGAAGCGAGAAGTCCAGGCACTCTCCACTGCATCCCTGCTCAATTATTGAGCAGCAGGATCAGGTGCAGAACAGGAGCCGAAGCCGACACTGAGACTTCTTGCTTTCATCAAATAATCATGGTTGAGGGAACACAGCAGGTATGCCACCGCACTAATAAGGGGAGGGCTTTTAAAATATACTGATCAACTATTTAAGGTGCAGCATTGATGCATGTTCAGCGTGAACACAAATGTAGCCATTTTATTTTTTAACCAAGCAGACCTGCACAAGCTTTTTATGTGTAATATAGTTGTCAATTTTAAAAAAGAGGTTTTACTTTTTATTTAGGGGACAGTTTTACTTTATATCATTGTCCATCAATAGATTTAAAAAGTTATGTTTTAGGTCAAAATTACTATAATACAATGTCTCAGAGAACAGGCAACCTATTTACAACATGTAACACTTTCTGTACTTTCATAACACCACTCTTTAGCTCAGTAGTTGATGGTAAGTCACTGTAGTGCTCAGTCAGCCATCATTCCTACACAAGAGGATAAAAAAATACTGACTGTGTATTCTAACCTCTTGTCTGTCGTCAAGGTTCAGCTCATGGTTAGATCAATTAAGGAAATCTGATCAACGATGGAACGAAGAGTAAATGAAACAATGACTGAAGCTGTCAGCAAGCAATTACCATCACCTTCACTGCTTGTACCATGCAACAAACAATATTCTGCAGTAAACAAAAAAAGCGAAACAAGACTTAACCTTGATTTTGCTTTGGCGTTGACATTTCTTCTAGTTTAAGTAAAAAGCTAGCAATGCAAACCTTAAAGAAGAGGGATTATGGGTTCTTATGATAGAGGTGAACACTACAAATTTCTGGTGTTATGTTGACCCTTATTTTTAAAGTATGAATTTGACTGGTTGTGCCAGCTAACACATTGCTCCTTTATAAAAGGATTAAAGACTTCGGAGAAGGTTCATACTATGGGTAGTGACTTGGCTTTAAAATGTGGAGGATTTGTTCCAATCCCATGACAGATGTATGATTTGGATGAGCAACATGGACCTAAAGAGCAGGAATTGTCTAAATGTAAATTTTTATTAATAATAATTTAATAAAAGCTATAATGTATAAGCTATAATAATTTATTATCTTAGTGTACCTCCTTACACTGCATATGGGCAATAGACTGGACATTGAATTAAAAGCATCTTTTAAGATATAGTTGGCTTCTTTTTTGTGATATTACAGGAATGTATGCCCTCCCTGAGGTGTAGACAGGCCAAGATGAGGTTTAGGCTTGCAATCAACAACATGCCACTTAACTCGCCATCGAACATGCTGCACTATTCTGCCTATTCCTTATTCTCTGTACATACCTATGTGTTCTTAGGTTGCCAGCTATCCAACACTAAAATGAAATTTTAATTGTATAAAATTATTTGTTTTTTACTTTCTACTGCCACTGTGCATCTGGCAGCCCTGAATGATGGAAAGAACCTGCGATTGAAGCATCAGCATGTGGAAAACAGCATTGTTTTTTTTTTGTTTGCTGTAGTGCCCCTGCCTGCATGCTACTCCACAGTGGGGAGAAAACAACACATTTAGCATTCCAAGCCTTATTCACAATGCTGTGCTTTCTTCTTTTTAGCCATTTCAGTATATCACTGGTTATTACGGATAGTGGCCATTTGTATCTGTCATATTTCCACACGGTAGCATGCAGTGCATATGAAAGCCACTATCGCATCAACCAATTCTGAAGATTTAGACTGAAGCCAGCATGAGGGAGACAGTAATCTAACAAATGACCGACATTAACCCTTATGTATTCTGCCATCAATCTGGCAATTATCTTCCCAGTTGACTGTTATTGCATTCTGACTGGCTGCTAAGTTATTTTGTCTTTTTTTCCACCCAGTTCATATTACCATGGAGTCATTCATGTGAGAAATTGTTTTGCGCTCTTCTTGCTAAAAAAAATCATTTGACGTGTCAAATCTTCAGCTAGTTTCAGCCAAATGATTATTAATCTACATACTGTCTATTTTCTTCAGCTAAGTATGCATTCTTCTGTATGGGACTTCCTAAGGTGAGCCATTATTTCCATTAGCAGGTGATATACTGCTGGTATACCTTTTTTGGATGAGTAATTTCTTCATTTGACTCAGTCTATCAATCCATATCACTGGAATGAAACTTGATTTGGGTACTATTTATATGTTTATGTTCTCTGGCCACAGTTGGTAATTTTGTGTGACTCATTCTCACTAAATATGAATGTACTCAATGGAGAAAAATGCAGGCTGTTCACCATATTGTAGACTTTGATTGCTAAATTGAATCCATCAGAGGGAAATACACAGATACAGCCAAGTGAGCTCTATTATTGCCTAGTCCTGATGTGTTATATTAACCATCAGTAACACCATTTTGATTTTCAATGGGCAGGAACAATTTTGTGAGGAAAATAAAATGCTTGTTGGAAGATATGTCACACTGTGCATGGCAGCCTAATCACTTGGCTATTGGAAATAGCCTCTCCACTGAGTCACTGTGAAACTGCTACAAGAGAAAACAAGCTAATATGATCAATCCAACATGAGAGGATAAAGAGGGTGCACTGCTCCAGCGGCGTTTTCTAACCTCTGGTCAATCATGTCAAAGGTCCTCATCCCAGTTAGATCACTGAACGATGGTAAGCCAATTAATGGGAGAATGCAATGATGGCTGAACGTCTTGGCAAATGACCATTATCACTAGCACTGCTCATTCAAACTATCAGAAAAAAAAACAAAAAAAGACAAAACAAGAGATAACATTGGTGTTGTCTTCCTCTCCAGACTTCCACTGTTTCTTCTGGTAAATAAACAACTGTTAATACTAACATATTGACTGACAAGGACAGTGTCTTTGTCTTGTGGACACCACAACTATCTAGTGATACGTTGCCCCGTATTCTTTAACTGGTCATTTTACAAAAGAGAAAGAAAGAACAAAAAACGAGCAACATTTGCAAATCAAGCAAAGAAGCTGCTGTCCTCAGAACAGGACTATTCATGACAGAGTCCAGACCTTAACATTAAATGTGTTTGTGATGAAAACAAGTCTCCTAAAAAGAATAGAAACCATAATAAAAGCAAAAAGTGTACATGCTAAATACTGAAACATGTAATCCTGTATATAGTTTTTTATGTTACTGTTTTTGTAACTGCTTCTGTTTTTTCTTCTTTAGCACCTGATGGGCACTTGGATTTGAACTTAACAAGGTTGGTCTCTGATTATTGCACAGTGCTGTAGTTTCTTGTAACTTTCTTTGTACTTTTTTGTAAGAGCCTGTAATAGCTCAGTCTGACGGCACTAATGTGCTTTGACAATCACTACACTACAGTATGCATATACTATATATACAGCAATTCATTTCAGGTTATTATTAGTAACTCAATGTACTGCTGCCTCACTCACTGTTTTCGTTCTTGGTGTGCCCTCATCAACAAAGAGAGGAGGCAGGGGGGGCAGCCATGGAGGATGCTAAAAAATTCATGTGTGTCTTAAATTATGGGCGATCAAAGGTTATACACAATGATAATCTCTCTGATAATCACAGAGGTGGGATTGTAGACCCAAGAGACAAGTTCTTTGCCCAGGACAACAACAGAGTTTCTCCTCAATAAGGTAGTGTAAAAAGTTTCCCAGTAGGCTGGGCTGAACCTCAACAGAGAGGACGCATCAATTATTGATGTCATTTATCAAGCCGGTAATACTGCATTGAAAAGCAGGAGATGTTATCAGTGGAGCAGAATTGACCTGGGATTCTAAAACAGGCTGAACTTATTTAAGGCCATTCATCAAGCTATGGATGTGGCACAGAACAGTCTGAGTATGTATCTTGAGGGTGTGAAGAACTTTTAACAAGATTTTTGGGAATATTTTTTTTTATTAGCTGGCTAATGCCAAAGAAAGCCAGATAGATAAAAGTGACAGAGAACGGAAAACTGGTATAGTTAAATAAAGAGAGTTCAGTTCAGGACTGATGTACCACATACATGAAACACTGTTGTTCTTCCTTTTAAAAAAAACCTGCATTTACTGAATAGTGATATATAGTGATAATACTGATATTTACCTTTAAACAAGGCTAAAGTTGGCTTCCTATTCACCAGCTTCTTGATCTAATCTTTTGTTCCACTTTAAATGTGACAGCTTGTACAAGTCCCTGAATGTAACTGTGATGGTAACCAATTACGGTGGAATGGAAATTTGTCAAAACAAGCTGGCGAACAGGCAGCCAACTTCACATTCTGAACAAAATTCTGGACCATTTTTATTCAAATTGTTTGCTCTGCATATTTCACTGCGGACAGTTTATCAAACAAAGGAGCAGTTCCACCTTTATTAGCATCAGAGCCCTAACAGCAACCTGCGCGTTGCAGCCACAGTGCGTGAATAACAGCTACATTTTTTATTCACTTTGTGTTGTTGAGATAGCTACCAGCAAGCTTTGCAGAGCTAACAGTATGATAGCCAAGATCAGAGGCCACTAATAGGCGGACCGTGGTCCGGACCCAGACGTTGTCCAATGTGGACCCAAACCGATAAACTATTGAGAATTATTTAAATTAGACAGTTTTTATTTTCTCATCTTTATGTTATACGGGCTTTACGGCACAGTAAACTCACAGACCAATCGCGTGCGCTGTAAGATCACAAAAGGCACTCCTCAGCCAATCAGATCTGTGCACGGCGTGCACACAGGTGAGGTACGAAGCGAGGAGCAGCAGCTGAAGACTAAAGCGAGTCCGAAAGAATAATGTGCTTTTAAAACAGAAAAGTCAACAGCGAAAACTGACTGTTTAACCAGGAACAGTTATGGAACGCTTATGGAACAGTTATGGAACGCTTATGGAATACACTTGCTCGTCTAGTTTTGGAGAATACCACTATGTAAAAGCAACATGTCAATTTGTGAAGCTTAGTTAACAAGAAGAAGCAAGTTTCGTTTACTTTCTTTATAAATAAACACTTTAAGATGCAATTTTTTTCCAAAGCACTACACTTTTTTCCAAAGTTTTTTAATGTAGCTCTTGTTCTTACTTAGGACAAAAAATTTATTTGGAGCTTTATAAATAATTCATTCAGTTCAGCATTTAAACTGTAAATATACTGGAATATACTGAACGGTATTTGTAATAAGTTTGTCTTTCCGTTGCTGATGGTATAAGATGCTGATGCTAGGTAACTTAAATATACAGGATATGGCAACATAACAAATGATGACGGTCCAGACCTTGGCCTAAGGAAATCTCCTCTAATTGGACAATACTGAACTCTAATTAAATACCCCTAGATTTTCACATGGAGAAGCCTGCGATGCTGTGATACAGAAAGTAACTTAAAAAAGTAACATATTAAATGCTAGTAGTAGTGCCTAATGCCCTTTTTACAATAATAAATGCTCATGTGTTATTTTTTACAATAACATTTATATCCTATGTGCTCTATGTGCTCAGTCCAGAATTACTGGTACTTTTTGTTGTTATTGTCCTTGAGAAATCTGTTCAGTGAGGTACGGTCGTTCAAAGTACACCTGCTCATTTCCTACTTTAGGCATATGCTATTTTCTGCTCTTTTGTTTTCCACTGTGCTTACTGTAGTCCTCCAGTGCTTCTTTGCCAGTTCTCTGCAGAAAGCTTTTTTAACGCAGTGGCACCTGCGCAGAGCTGGATCTGAGCGAACAGATAATGGATTGCGAGTCAGCTGCCAATATCAGATTAGAGTTTGAATGAATCCTGGCCTGCCAGCGCTGAGCCTGGGTGAGCTCCTGCCGCTTGACTGGTGTTGGGGAACCGAACGGCAAGGCGCAGCAGCGCTGCTTCATTGTGAGAAGGCGGCTCCTTGGCTTGCCTGTTTTGGCTGAGTGTCAGGCAATTCTTTTCTTTTGAGTTTTACACGAACGACTACATTCCCTACTCTGAGTGTTGAGCAAGATAGCACTGACACCAGTGTCTCCTCAGCAGCACGCAGACTATTGAGCCTGCTAAAGCAATCTGGAATGATTCTATAATTCTTCATCAACAAGGGAAGTATTTATTAGACATTTCTGCAAAATATATTGTCATATCAACACCCATGTGACTCAAATGTGTTTTTTTCAATGATCAGACTAAAAATTATTGTTGTCTAGACTAAATCTGATGTAGGGGAAAAGAAGAAAGAAACATTCTTAACTATAATGTAAGATCACTCTCCAAGCAAATTGGTACATTTTCTTTTTTTTTTTTTGTCAGCCCACATCATTAATTTTTTGCACAGCGTAAAGGTCACTTCAGTGTGGGGGACAAAATAATGCACTTGTGATGTTATTATTAAGTCTCATTAATCCAGTACCTGCTAATTAACAGGCTTCTTGTGACCATTTCAAGCAGTAACTGGGATAAATTAAGCATTCTTCCACAGCACTTTTATTTGTTTGTTGTACATCATAATCCAATCCTATTGTTGCAAAGCAGATATATATTGCTGTGCACAGCAATTAGGTGTTGCTTATTATACTCTTATTAAGTCTTAGCAAAACAATAGTTGGCAGACTTTGTTGATGGCCCCTTATACTAGGTTCCACCAAAAGATGTACAACAGCACAAAAAAGTGCTTTGCTTAATTCTTAATAAAGCTTAATGCTTGCAAGGTAATAAGTAGTCAGTTAATTGCAAACTACTGGCATGAGAAGGTTTAATAAGAGGAGTATTGCTAAAGCAATGAGCCACGAAGCTTTACAGTGATTCGATCATGTGAAAGAGACAGTGGAGTGTGACTCAAATCTCTTAACTGAGCTAACATCACTGTAATGTCTCAAGTGGCCTATTGCTTTTGTAAAACAACACACAATATAAACACAAAATATGACAAATTTTACAAATGTTTGCTAAAATGTTGACGGTTAAATGAATAATAACCACAATTAACAATTCTTTCTCTACAAAGCAAGTAAGATTTACTGTAATGAAAAACTGTACTGTAATCTAATTACGCCTTAGCTGACCAGTTGTTTGGTGACCAATAGTTTCGTAACGGCCCCTTAAACTAGTTTAAATCTGCTTCTAGAAAAGTTACAATGCATGCTGACCTGAGCAAAGTGTATCGCATGTAGATCAAGCCCTTTCTATGTGCTATGTGTTTTTTATCCCTGTATTAAACATGCACTGGGAAACATGTAAGCTCATTCAGTTAATTTGCCATTGTAGGCACAAATTATTAAATGGATTTTCTTTAAATAATTATTCAAAAAGTAATTATGTGCATTGTAGCCACTTATTAATAAATGGATTTTAAAAACAATGATTTAAAACAGTAATGATGTGTGGCTTACATTGCTAGAAATATAATGGCTTGTTCAAAAATGACTTATTAACACTATTTTATGCAACGACTAAGGTAAATTCTCCAGTGCACTGATATTATACCTCATAAACTTTAGCACAACTCTTACCTAAGCTTTGGGTCTATGGTGTGCTTATTTTCTTTTGGTTCCTATCAACACCTTAATAATACATTTCATCCTCAACTCCACACTACATATTCTAGTTCAAATTTAAAAATAAGGTGTAACGGTTATGCATTATTTCAACAAGGGTTGTGCAAAACATGGAGTTTGGGAGGAGGACCAAACAAACAAAAAATGCTTATTAAGTTTAGTTATGAAAAAAGTAGCAAGAAGCAAGTTATTTAACAGCTATTAGCCTGATAAGACTTAATAGAAGCAGTTCTGCGATATCAATAAGCCATTCAGCTTTACAGTGATTTTATCACATGCAAGGGGTGGGGGAGTGTGAATAAAGCCCCTTAACTGTGGTAAAATCTCTGTAAGGCACAGTCTCAAGTGTTTTATTGGTTTTATAAAAAAGCAACATAAAATATGAAAAAATACACAGATGTTCTTCCTCCAAGAAAGAAGCTGTTTCATTTAGAGCAAACTATTGCTGCAAAGCAATTATGAATAGCTGGAAGAAGACAAGAACTTTCAGTTCATATATACTGCAGTCAACTTATTATTATTTTTGTTACATAATAATAATTATTATTATTTATGTTTAATGCAGAACACTTGTTGTTTTCCTCACCAGATGTTAGTTATGCTAATACAGAATTGCTGACTTCCTGCATGATGCTAGCTTCAAGCTAAAGATACCACATTTATTTTCCCACTAGGTGTTCCTGTTTAAATCAAAGCACTGGCATTTGAAGCATATAAGAAACTTTTCTTATTTTTTACTTTCCTGCAGTTTTACAGCAAATGATTCAGTAAATATCTCAAAGACTAACACAAAACTCTAATGGAGGAGCCTTTAGCCTATTAAGCTGGCTACCTAAATTCCAATTATAACGCAATGGTTTGTAATGACTTTGGTTTACTTACCTTTAAATGTTGTCAGCCAATGAGATTTCACACCCAGAGCCATAATAAACTAAAAAAGGCAATTATAAGTGTTATTAAATATGTTTTTTAGCATCATGAGGTTTTAGGCTGACATTGTCAATATACTTCAACAATTATATTTAAAGAAGAAAACACATAATGATGATTACTGCAGATGAAGTACTGCAAATACTGCACAGAAAATGAAAGCTAAAGCTACAGTGACAGCACACATTCAGTTTGTATGTATATGACCTTTAACTGTTAGATTATACAAATTTAAAAAAATAATTCAAAACGACTGGCATACATTAACAGTAGTAACCAGTCCTTTAGATAACTCAGATAACCTTTAGACTGTAGATGACTGTCAGGAAATCAGCGATTTGTAATGAAAAGAAATCTCAGAGTAACTTTCTTGATCCTGTTTACTAGTTAATTCTCAAGTTGGTCAAGTTAAAATGGCATGCTAAAGTTAATTCCGTGACATGGGAAGTTCTCTCACTTGATGAGATGTGATAAGCTGGGTATGAGAATGCTCGCTGTGCACTTAATTGCACTTTTCAGTCTGTCTCTCTGTCTCATCCATGTCCTCCACAAGTTAGTTACTGAATGTGGCAGGACCTTTAAGGTTTAATGCAGCCAAGGGCTAGCACTTGGGATCATTAATTATGAGGCTGTGGCACCACTGCTCAGAGGGAATACTAAAATGGCAGAGATATGCAGTGAGACCAGGGTAGACCTGTGATAGCCTCTCGCAGCTACAGATGAATCTTCATCTGGCTCCTGGAAATAAAAGCACAGGGTCCATATTTACCTGAGTTAGAGTAAGCACAGGTCTAGAATCTGTCTTGTGATTCATATCCTATTGAATACAAGTAGTGGAGGCAGTGGTTTAAACTATTTAAATCTGCTTTCAGAAGAGATGCATCTATGTCCATCCAGGCCTGAGTGATCACTGCATGCTGTGTGTTTTCTAGGTTTGTATAAACGAGTCACAAGGCTCCTTTCATGCTGTAAGAACTGAGATTCTTTTGAGTGACTGTGGGGGCATAATTTGGATCAGTAAGTGCTTAATATTGACTGGGTTTATGAGAATAATGATAAAATGTGACTATGTGTTATATTTATGTAGCAGAAGTGCCTTAAATTGGTAACCCAGAATTTGGTGGATTGTCTGTTCAGACGACCCACATGAACTCATTAACAAGTGTTTATCAAGTGTTTAACAAGAGTTTAACACAAAGAAGTTTTACAACTGACAGCCTGACTACCTGTCCAAGAGTCAACGCAAGACCACCATTTTCCTAAACACTGTATAAAATAGAATTGTGCTAAGAATATATCCCACAGTTTAAAGTGTTGGCTTTGTTCTAACATGCTGTCTGAGAATATCAGCAAAGATTGTTAATGTCAAGATAAGTTAGTTAGTTGGTTACCTTAGGCATGGCCGGCTCATCATTTGTCAGCTAGAAGACAAAATTCTTCTGATTTCCGTGAGCTTTTGAGAGGGTTACATCACTTACAGATTGGTCCATAAATATTTGAACATCGTCAAAGTGCAGACTTTAACTCTAGCTTGAGAATATTTACATCCATAGCTTGTGACCTGTGCAGGAATTGCCGTTTTTATACACTGACCCCTCATTTGTATGTGCTCACAAGTAATTGGGTGAAATCATTGAATCATAAAGTAAATTTTCTTTTTAAATACTCGGTTACAGTCAATATCTGCCTTAAGTCTGAAATGATAGACACCACAAGACGGTGAGTTTCTTCCCTGGTGATGCCCTGTCAGATTTTCACTGCAGCTGTCTTCAGTTCCTGCTTGTTCTTGAGGCGTTTTACCTTCAGTTTTGCCTTCAATAAGTGAAATGCATACTCGATAGGATGGAGGTCAGGGACTTGGCCATTCCTCTTCTTTGCCTTATAAGCATTTATGCTGAGAGTTAACAAAACCAGACTCCAAATGTGGCACACATGAAATCAACTTGAGACCTTTTGTCTGCTTTATAGTAAGTGAAATATTGAGGTAATGACACACACCTGGCCGTAGAGCTGTCATCACCTATTTTTTAGCTCCTAAAATAGGGGGCTGTGTATGAATAAGTATAAAACCTAGTTTTAACTCCAATATGCTGTTCTGGACAATTAAAATAATTAATTTGTCCACATTCCTATAGTGGACTTAACTCTATATAGCATTTGTGAGTAATTGCTTTATCTGGCTATAATCTGTAGTATTGTGTTGTTGTTTCTTTTTTCATGCTATCTTTTTTAGCTCATGTACATGTAGGTGCCACAGTAAAGTGATAAAGTTGTATTAGCAGTCCTGTAAAAAGAGTCCAGAAAAAATAAATGTTGTGGTGTTTTGAGGTTTTAAGCAATTTAAAGTAGTTTGCTGTTATACCTTATGAAAAGCTTTGACTGTCATTATTTTTGAGTGTGAAATGGGAAATGAAACAGGCTGTTTACTCAAATAATCTCCCAGTAATTAAGATGGTAGCAACTTTCATTTCCTACAGGGAAAATGATTAGGCCAAGTGCACAAGGGCTCATACAAATCAGTACTGAAATGGGTGGTCGGGACTACAGTGGCACAACTGTAGGCAAGTAGACATATTGATAACAGACACTTAACATAACCCATTGTGAATCCACGTCAACATGATTTGGAAATTTCAAATGTAAAAACACAGTTGTTTGCATTATGCAGCATCATTGGTCGGTCTCAATCCATATTTATATTATTGACACTAGACATTTACCTGCTGATGACCGCGAACAACTGGTAGGTGTCTGCTGATTGGAATAGACTACCCCATGCCTGCCTTCTACAATAAGAGGAAGACTAAAGTGAGTTTACTTTAGGAATAAAGGAGAATACAAATAGCATTGAAAACAGGGAACAAATATGCAGAGCTGACCCATTACTTATGCTTCTCTGAATAATGTATTAGTATTTGAGAGCTCTGCTAGTTCTTCTGTTCTGTGATAATGCTAATGCTTGATGAAAATGAGCCTGTAGCCCTTCAAAGCCAGTAAATCTTCATTTGAAAACTTCAGACCAGGCTTTGGAAGGTCGAGCCACATGTCTGCATCACTGCACCTTTCGCAGCTTGGGAGCAAGCGCGTACCTGCCTGTGTCGCTTCAAACCACCATGATGTGAAGCATGGGCTTATTAAAGGCGGCCTCCGACGGCTTCGTGCTGTGAGCTCGTTGGGTTTGATCAGTGTTGTTAAGACCTCCAGCGGAGCAATTGCTGGGAGGCCTAAAGATGGAATGGAGGACAGGGAGGGAAAGCCCATTTATGCTCTGGCAAGGACTCATGCATCACGATCTGAATAATTCAGAAGAATCCAGCTGACACAGATGGGAAGGTTGTGAAAAAGAACGTCATCTGAGCTTTGGAGTGCTGCCAGTAGCTTTAAGCGCTGATCTGTGGCTGGCCTACAACAATTTTAAGGTCAAAGGCAGAATAAAATTGTGCAAAGGTTGGTTGTGGCTTGAACCTCTTAAAAGGCCATTTGGTCCTGAAACTAGCATCTAATATATTATTTGTCATGTAATGTAATGCTCTGTAATGCAGTATTGCAGCCCTCAGCCCCATCATTCTGACAGAATTCACGATTACATATCATTTTTATCCATCAATGTCCTCTCACCACAATACCCTGCATATATCATTGGGGATGCCCCACAGAGATAAAGAAGTATACTAATGGAACATGTATGTAAAAGCTATATAAATTATGTGATATGATGTTTGGCTTCCTTGCAGTATTGTTATTTTTTAATGTGCTTCTTCCAATTGAAAGGGCTTTTTTAGTATTAAAACAAAAATATATCACTCTCAGGACCATTGTGGCTCTACTCTAGGTGAACAGGCATTTCTATAACAGATACAGTTGTATGCAAAAGTACAATATATGTGTGGTAGATTTTTAAAACTACTTTCATCCACAAAAAAACAGTAAAAAACAGGATGTCATGTTTTATTGGATCAGCTTCATTGTTTTTATATATTATAAAATTGATGCCTTCAAACACATTCCAAAAAGCTGGTAGAGGAGCAATTTAAGACAAGGAACTTTATGAAATGTTCAAAAGAAGCATAGGTCGGGGATTAGTTAAGGTTGGCCACCTAAAAAAAATAACACCTTAAAAAAAATGTTGCTCAGCCAGGGATCACAAGGCCTTTAGGTATTTCACACTTTACACTGCATAATAAATCAAAAGATTCCGAAAAAAATGCACTTAAAGGAAAAAGCCTAAAACCACAAATGAATGCCTGTGACCTTTGATTCCTCAGACAACACTGCATTAAAAACTGACATGCTTCAGTCATGAAAATCATTATGTGGACTCAGGAAAACATTGTCAATAAACACTGTTTGTCGTTATATTCACAATAATTGGGACTGTACTATGAACAGAGGAAGACATATTTTAACAACATCCAGAAACGTTACTGATTCCTCTGGACTCAAACTGACAGTGGAAACATGTATGGTTGTCTGATGAGTTAACCTTTGTGACCGCTTTTGGAAATAATGTATATCATGTTCTCTAAATTGGTGGTGCAGTAGTTAGCACTTTCACCTCACAGCATGATGATCTGGGTTTGAGCCCCTGGTCCGGGCCATTCTATGTGGAGTTTGCATGTTCTCCCTGTGCTTGATTTGGTTTTCTTCGGGTACTCCGGCTTCCTCCAACAGTCCAAACACATGCATGATAGGTTGTTGGTCACTATATAGGTGTGAGTGTTAGCATGAATAAGTGTTGGCCAATGCGATGGACTGGCAACCTGTCCATGGTGCCTTTGCCCAATGGCGCTGGGATTGGCTCCAGCGCCCCCTGTGACCCCAACTAGCAGGATAAAGTGCAAGATGATAGATGGATGTTCTCTAAATCATGTTGCCTAAAGAATGAAAAGGAAGATCGAGATTGTTACCATGGTATTGAAGGGGAGTTTCTAGCACATTTAGGATTTTATCAGTATTTTACTATTTTAGAATTTAGAATAATTATCTCAGTGATCTCAGAAACCTTAGAGTTAGAGAAACTTATTAGTTAAGTCATTAAATTTGGAAAAGGTTACAGTAAAAAAATTAAATCTGTCTTTTAAATGATGTAATATCATGAATCATACATGAAACTTTGAACTAACCAGTTCCATAAAGAGTCATGTTTATAAAAGAGATGTGCAAGCATTATGTACCTTTTTAAAATTTAAAGAACTACACATAACATGAACCGTGCATTAAGTCCAGAACCATAGGAACCTTTATTTTTAAGAGTCTAGGCTTTTTCAGCTGACTGTGGTACATGCAGAGCAATATTGACTCCCCTGTGCATTTAGTGAAACTTGGATAAGGTCAACTGGGCAAGGCTGTTTTCATACTGTATGGCAGCGTGGAGTTTTAAGGGCCACTATGGAGGAGCTGCGTAAGCATATCTCTTCAAAGTGAGATGAACCAGTGCCTATGAGGTGGAATAGCAAATACACCAAAACTTTTTTACTTTTTACTTTTATAGCAGTTGCCAGTGCCTCAGGATTGAAACAGCTTAAATGTAATATCTCTTATTTTACTGTATAATATTTGTTTATTTTTTATTTTTTTGGTTATGAATACTTATAAATCAGCATTGTGAGTGTTTTGATAAAGGATAAAAATGAAATAAAATGCTAATAAGGCACTCTTGCATGAAAGATTAATGCACATTATTAAAAACTGAACAGGACACAAGCTTAGCAGACTTTGTAATAGCAATTGTTTAAGACAGTTTATCTTAGATCAAATTTTTTGCATAAATAAATTGTTCATATGAGTAATTATGTTTCTGCTACTTTATAATTCATTACAGAATTATTCACAGTGGTCGTGATAAGAACCAGAGATGAATGCTTCTTAAAACTCCCTCAAAGACAGTTATTACACAAAGTGTTCACAAATATGTTGCCTGATGCCTGAGACATTGTTTACAATAGATTTGAGTCAAGACTTTGGGATGAATAGAACCCTGACTGATAAGACATATAGGCCTCAGTATGGTGCACATGCCCAATACTATTCAAATATGTTTTATAAACCAAGCAAAACACTTTATTTAAAATAGTCCTTAAATATTAAAATAGTCCTATTTTTGTTGCTGCATCGAATGGTTGCTTTCATTTAATCCTGATATATATTATTCAGGCTTTCCAACTTTAGCTAGGGTGTGACATTACTCATAAGAAAAAACTTATTTTCTGCACGACTTGCTTCCACTGCAGCCATATGGCATCACCACAGTGTGACATAGGCAGGGTAGTAGTTGTGCCTATTTGTCATATTTTGATAGTAAACGAAACATTCATTATTGATTGACATGTCATATTCTATTATAATACTGGACATCTTCACAGTTTAAAGGCTTTTTAAATCCATTCAGAGCAGATAAGTACACAAAGGCCATTGTAAGGCAAAATTCTGGAAACTTGTTTCTGCCCCTAGGAAAAAGGAGAATGTTTTCTATACTTGTGCCACAATGTCTCATAACACTCTTATCATTACGACACTGCGTCATTATTAAAAGATACTAAGTTCAAATTCTAAGAATCTTTTTCCAATTTATAAGACCTCATTATTATAAGATAGCTCAGCATAATACTGAGAAGTCGAAATTATGAGATAGTGATCACTATGAGATAGCAAGCAAGTCATGATAATGAAATACCTTTGTTAGTTTTAATTATGAGATGCTATGTGATAAAAACTCATTATTATGTGATAGGAAGCAATTTTGATATACCAAGTCATAATATTTATTTAAACTTTCCCATTGTTATAATTTACTAAATAAGTTTTATATGTAAAAAATACATAGTACATAGACAAATAGTAAATAATAGAAAATAGCTGGAATTACCTTTTATGATGTTGATAAATTTAGGAGCCAACAGGCAATACACAGATACCCCTTTTATTATTTACATCCTAGGAAATACTGGCTTTAGCTTGACTGCTAAATAACATATTTTTGCCTTGCGTCACTAAACTCACTAAACTGCTTGTATTGAACAAAAGCTGCATCATTTGCACTCCTAATTGGAAAGAGGTTGGCCTAGACATACACTACCGATAGCCAGGCTGACTGGCTGCATATCAAAACAATCAGGACCAGTCAACAGATAGACTGAATTCTCAGAGACTAATCTATAGCTGCTGGTGACTCATACTGTACTCTTATGTAATGCTCCGACACAGTCCTCTATCCCTACTGAAGCTCATTCCACCCGGCTGAGCCGTCCACTCGCTGTTTCACTCCTTCGAAGTAGCTTCAATTACAGCTGCCTGTCAGCCTGATTTCCATGTGTGCTTGACGCCAGCCACTCGACTCCCTTAGAAACAGGCCGACCTATTCAGTGGCCAGCTCTAACTAGATTTAAAAGAGAGTCACAGTGGGTGTTCCAGTTCTATTTCGTCCACAGACCTTACCTTAACCCCATTTCTGGTGACGTTAAAGCTAAGGCTAAAAGTAATGTAAAGGTTGACAGAGATAATTGAATTGAGATCTAGCAGGATTGCACTGTCTGAGCCCCATTTGTATTAACAGGGTGCTAATCCTATGGCTCCATATAGTCGGCACAACTACTGACCACTTATTAGACACACATGCCTACATTGTTTATATATGCTTTGGGTGTCAGTATAGCTCATCTTTTTCCTGCACAATTTCTGTTCACCATCCCTCCTTCCGTAGGTTTCTAGATAATTTTGGTATTCTCAAGCTACAAAAACAATGACAAATAAAATAATCTTAAATCTAGTCTATGCATATCCAGAGTTACTCGTTTTGAGACTTAAGGATATTATAAGATTATTTCTAGACGTTTTTAAAGAAACAGAATGACCTGCCAACAATTTCTCTACATTGCGTAAATGAGTAAAACTGCCTAGAAATAAGTAAAATTGTCTTATTACAAATAATAAGAAATATTATACATCAAGCAGATTAAAGATATCTTAAATCTGGTCACTGTTTTATATTTCTCATTATAGGACTTACAGTACATGAGCAAATTATAAGATTATGCTGTGCTTCGTCTATGATGTGCAACACAAACTAACATGCCACCACCACATTAGCGTCACTACAGTGCTTAGAATCATCCATATAATATCCAGAATCATCCACACATATAATACCCACTCTGTGTTGGTCCTTTGGGGGACTTGTCCATTGATAAATGCAATAAAGGTGGGATAACAAAGTATGCATAGAAACAGATGGATCACAGTCTTTAATTTTAACTGATAAAATGGATAGTTTTCAATAAGTGTAGACATAAGGTAGGTATGCATAATACAGTGCCCAGCCAGTGTATGTTCAACAGTTAAGCTCCTGAAGGCCTGTCTAATAAGAACATTCTTTTAGCTGTAACTACATGGACATCACAGAAGAAAAAAACTAACCTGACTGGACAACGTTCTGTTGGCTGTTTTAAAATCTTATGGAACATCGTTTTAACACAACAGGCCAGATGAATCTATTAAATAATTATAAGCATGTATTTTTCAGTTCACAGAAGGCCCAAAAGGACCTAATGGTGTCCCACTGCTAACATGTGTCACTGCTGTGCTGAGCCAGAATAATTCTGGTCAGTGGCGCTCCTATAATGGTCTCTTTCCATTTATAGTTGGGATGGAGGGAGGCTGATAAATCTGGCAGCAACAACAGATGGTCTACAGTCAGAAACCGTAAAACTGCAAAGTGCAAGGTGTTATTATGCATATGCATCATGCAATACATTGCCCTGCATGGGGAGTCATTGTCAGAGATGTCATAGCATGTGCTCTTGGCTTATGCGCTCTCAGGCTGATGGAGAAGGCTTTTCAAAGCAAGATCCAATGCAGACTACCCACATGCAGTTTGGTGCCAGATCCCTTCATGAAACATAAATAGAAACTAAAGGGCCAAAGAGTTGTGATATATTACCCAATGACATCCAATGTACAGCAACATCAAGTGTGTGGAGAGAGAGAGAGAGAGAGAGAAAGAGAGAGAGAGAGAGAGAGAGAGAGAGAGAGAGAGAGAGAGTTTTTGTGTAGTGAATCCTCTTCTAAGGGAATGTGGATTGATTCATCATTCATCCTTCACTTTTATCTAGCCCTTACATTAACTTCAGCCTTAAGAGTCACCTAAAAAAATAACACCAGAACAAACTTCACTTCAAAAAAACAGCGTTCTCTTTGCCTGTCTATGTAATTCACAAGTTCAGTCACTCAGTCTGTGCTCTGTTTCATCTTCTCTCCAGCCTGCTTTGAAGAGGAGTGGAGGTTTTTTTAGCCTCTCGCACTGTAGTCTAAATTCATACTAGTCCTCACAGGACAGCTAACGTGCAGGATGAGTACATGGATTTTTTTAGCAATTTCACTGACGCAGAAAATTCAATAGCCAGATGTTCGTTTTTGTACGACACACTGAAAAACAGGAACTGACCCAAATTGGAAGCAACTGAAATTCTACTTTTTGCAGTTCTAGTTAATCCATTTTCCTCCTGCTTTAGAGACAGCTGGACCTGTCGTATTAACCACAATCAATTATATAATTGTCTTTTTTGTCATTTTATGCAAGTTGTTTAATTTGGCTATTTAGCTACCTAGCCTGCTAGTTAGCTTAATTTTACTGACATTACTGAATTACTGCACAGTCTAGTCTAGTTTAGTCCACGGTCCAGTCGGTAACTCACATTTGAGGTGCTTTTGGAGATTCTGATCCTTTAAGCATTTGTAAAAAAGTTCTGTTTGCTGGAGCGCAGCTGCTCTGTCGGCTTGATAGTTGTCATGCTGTCAGGTTACTGTGATTTTTTACACAAAGACCTCTTTGTTTTTGAACAGGTACCTCAGGCATCAACAAAAGCTAAAATAAAGCCCAGCACCACCAAACACACAACAAAGCATGAAATGGTGAAATGGGAAGGTTGTTTGATATGTTGGCAAAACGTGCTACCCCCGTTTTCGCATTCCTGCTTGACAGATCTGACAGAAGTTCTTTACTTATAAAAATATTAGTAATCTAGTTTTTTTTTTAACTTAAGACTTGCATTTTTACTTAAGAAAAAATGTAAAAGTATGTGCTCTGAAATATACTATAATATAAAGCAAATTTAGGTCATGTCTGATTAAACTTTTTTTTAAGGATCAAAGCTACACAACCATGAAACTAAGCAACTATAATGGTTTATGCTAAATTTTTATGAATTTGTCCTTTTTTGAGAACTTAAGTTGGACATTGTTGGAGTATCTGCTAAGAATAAATCGCAGAATAAAATCATATTTCTTATAAACTGTAACCGAGTGCCACTTTTACACAAATTCCCAATCTTCACCAGGATGTGTTTGTTGACCCTACCCAGCAAGTAAGGTAGTGATGGGGAGTCGATTCCAAAAGAATAGATTTTTTAACTCCAACATGTAGGAGCCAACTCTTGGCCAATGACGAAATGTAGTGGAAACTGAGATTTGCTCTTATCTTTGACAGTTTCTTATTCAAATTTCTGTTCCTCCTGAAAACCTGAAATTAATGGTTACTTTACAGTGCAAGTCGCTCATGCCATGTGCACTAATACAACACCATACCATCATGGATGTTGGATTTTAAAATGTGTGATGAAACAATCTGGATGCTGAAATCCAAAAAGAATTTTGGAATATCACTTCTCCTCTTTAAACAAGTTTGTGTGAAACTAGCGGCATTTCTGGATCAAGGTTTCTTCTTTGCATGGCAGCATGAGTTTTAACTGGCATTAGCTGATGCAGTGATGAACTGCACTGTTCACAGACAAAGGCTTTTGGAAGCGTTTCTGATGCATCCAATGATTTCTACAATTGTTCTTAATGCATCCTTAAGGCATCAATATTGTTTTTTGGCCAAGTCTCTTGCATGCAGAGATGTCTCTGGGTTCTCTGAATCTTTTGATGATATTATGTACTGTAGATGACAAAAGTTCTTTGCTAAAGTACGCTGCTCACTCAGTCTTTCATGCAGTGGTGAACCCCTCCCCATCTCTACTTCTGAAAAATTCTCTCTGGGATATTCTTTTTATACCCAGTCATGTTACTGACCTGTTACCAACTGACCTACGTAGGAGTATAAGTGGAATGAATTAACATTTGATATGTTGTTGTTGTGCTTATTTACAACGATTGCACATCATTGTGTTCTGCATTCCAACTATTTTAGAAACAAGGCTGTACAGTGAAACCAATGAAATCCATAATTTCCCAATATAGTTAAGTCGCTATGCAAGTGCTCCACGCAGAAACTTTCAAGTCTGTGGAGTAACTATCGAGTCTGTGGAGAAGAAGCACAACTGGATTTGGGAGAATGTGCTTTGGAACTAATTTAAGGGAGGTACAACATGGTTTTCATGAATTTCAGCCTTGAGGCCATGATGTTTTGACTGAAACTCAATATTTATGAGACAAGAGCAGGATCTTTAATGGGCACGTCAAGTTACTGAGCTCAGAACCTCTTGGGGAGCAAGCAGCAGTAGCTCTCCGGGCAAAGCTGAAAAGTCATGGTTGTGAATGGCAGAAGAATCATCTGATTATTTTCTCTTCTCATCAGACAAAGAAAAAAATAATGAATATTGAACTTGCTTAAAAGCCTTAGGCATGCATGCTTTTAAAACCCATGAGTATGCATCTCCTCTAAAATGGCCATTCTTAAATGACCGTTACTAACTACTCCGTTCGCAGATCATTAACTGATTCAAAATATGCTAAGTGCTCTGAGTGCGAGTCACTCATTTATTTAATATGCCTTATGAAGGAATAAGTGGATTTCTCTGCTTACATAGACTAATATAATGAAGGTTAAGGATAGGGTCTAATACATGGTGCCTCAGTGGGTCTTCATTATTACTATCTGAATGTTAGAATACCTGAAACGTAAAACCCTCTGCTTGGTCATCCTCTTTCTCTCTTACATTCATCTCTTACAAGCATAATGTTTTATCACTGAATATACACTTCTGATCTTCAGTTGTAAAAACAATTTATTGCATTTGAGGATATATTCAAGCTCCTTCATCCTTGTTCTGCTGAGTGCCAACTTATGTGTGATCCAGTTAGGCTGTCCATCATTTCCATATCTTCTCCACCAATGGTTAAGTTAGCAGTCTTTCATGTCATCGTACCCTCAATCTTTATATTAAACTAAAGTCCATTTTTTCTTTTGTTATAAGAGTCTTTAATAAGGTTAATGATGTTTCTCTCACCAATCCTGAAGCCTTAATCACCTTCCTCTAGTCCTGTTAATCACATCATATGCTCTGTATACAGGTTCAACATGTATGATAATATGCAGCCTTGTGTAACTTCTTCACCAATATGGAAGCAGTCTGTTTTCTATTTTGGTCCTGACTGACTTGATCAGTGTAGAGATTCTTTGCTGGAGCAGTGAGGTGCTGTGGTAGTGCCACTTTCCTAAGGACATTGCATAATTTTATATGATCGACACTTTAGAGCATTAGAAACTTTATTCAACACTTAATAAAAGTTTCAGATAATCCAGCAAGCGCACAGCATGTAATTGCTATTATGTGTGTCAGTGTTGGAGAGGATGACTGGGGTTGCCTTTGCCAAGGATGCATTGTTTGTTCTCTTCTTTAGTGCTAGAGGCATGCCCACAGTCTGTGATAGCTCAGCCAGAGGCAGTGCAGTGCTCACTGTGTATGCATGTAGTATGAGTACGTGTCACACAAGTGCAGAAGACCCTGTGTAACGCTCTTTCCTCAAAGACTGGGTGATGTGTCTTGACACGTGCTGCCACTGTGCTATGGTCACCACAAATACTCTATAATTGAATCCCTGATGCCTCTCTCTCTCTCTCTCTCTCTCTCTCTCTCTCTCTTTCTCTCTGTTGCTCCTCCATTTCCCTCTGAACTGTCCACAGTTGCTCACTTCTCCACTCTTGCCCACTCCAGGCTTTATCACTGAAGGCTCTTGCACATTTTTGTTCCAGCCCCTTTATGTTCTAAGGCTCAAATCTTTTCACTTACATATCTGTCTCTCCCCCCACTCTCTGTGTCTTTCTTTTTCCTTTTTTTCTACCTTCTCGATCAAACAGTGCTGTCTTTCAGGTTTGCATTCCATCCTCTCTCAATGCAGTAAGTTGCCAATGTTAATGCTGGTTTTGCTTCTATTTATTTCACTTTTTTGTTTCTTCCGCTATTCTTGATTTTCCTTTCATTGGCTACCCAATCGCCTTACCAGGAGCAGGACCCTCAGCATGATTGACAAGAGGTTACGATATGCTGTTAAGGCAGTGCTACTTTTCCATTCTCTCAGGACAGGCCAGAACTGGCTGTCTGACATACTTACTTTAGTAGATATCTCTGCAACATAATAAAGGAATGTCTTTGACATACTGTCTGATATGTTTTGTTAATTTTGGAATTATTTAAACTAGCAGTCTTACACATTGCAGGTTTAAATCTCACATTACTTATTTTTTCATAACACAGGGACAGTTTCTATAGTCCTATTTAAAACAGTCCATAAATTATAGTTTTGTCTTGATTTTGTTGTAGTGGGCCAATTTCCAGGGTCAGGCCTGACTATGTGCGTTGGAAGGAACAGACTTTGCATAATGTAAGATATTTTTCCAACTAGTCTGACATATTCTACATTTCCTGACGTTTACCAATAAGAAGACAGAGTGCACTTTGGCCTGCATAGCACTGTCCAAAGAAAAACACATATTTCCAAAATGGCGACTTTACAGGTGATGGCAAAAAAAGCTGTTTACTTTTAAGGTAAGTTAATAAGAATTGATTTCAAGTTTGGGCTATTTCTGTTGGTCCAGTCATCATTATTTTTTTTCTCAATGAAAAGGACAACTTGTGTTCAAATGATGTGGAAATACAACATATTTTTTTCGGACAGCGACGATACATAAACCTGGTGAGGAGAAAGAAGGATGCTGCTGTTGCAGCTGTCATATGGAACAATGAGCTGTGCCAACCATAGCCCTGCCTTTCTGACATGTCCTTGATTGAGTACCATGACAGAGTCTAAAAAGATAAATGTTGGCAAGTGGAGTTTATCAAGTGTAAAAATAGTGTTTATAACTTTTTAGTTACACACAGCAAACTTGGTGGCTGTTTACATCTTTGTAACTCTCTTTACATGTTAACATGTAACATGTTTGTTTCCCCAAGTTTTCTTTGAAGGATGAACAGCCCAAACTTTTCGTGACACCCAGCAACGCCTCCACAATTGTATTCCTTAAACAATGACTGGTCAGCGTCTCCCAAGACACTAATTTATGCTAATCTGACATACTGACCATCATGTGAGGCAAAAATGTTCTGTGGTCTCTTTCTGACGTGAAGCTGGGAAGAGTGCTAAAACCTCGAATATGATAACCCATTTGTGAAGACATCAACCAACTGTGCCAGTTACCAGATGGAGGAGAAAACACAAAGCTGGAGGTACATGTTACTGCTGCCCCATTTCAGGTGGAGCGGAACATTTTAATAAGAAGCTGGCGATAATGAAACCAATTCCAGCCTCGTTGTGAAAACACAAGTCTCAGCAGCTTCTTTGCCCCAGAAGATTCAAGCAGCTGCTAAGTGCCAATTCTGAACAGGGAGAAATAAAAACTCTCTCTATAGGGATGTTACATATTTGCACCTCTATTCGGTTGTGGGTTCCAGAGTGAACAAGACACAATGGAAAATCCCATTCACTCAGTTCAGCCAGAAGAGCGACTACTAGAACTACTAGATCTCATTGCCAATGAGCTCACTTCATTTAATATTGAGATCTAGCCTTATTTCTAGCCTCTGTTTCTTTCCTTTCTATCCCCTTTTCCAGTTTTTCTCTTTCGTCCTCTCATCTTTTTCTGTTTCTTTCCTCTCTATCTGTCTCTCCCTCTTTCTCTCTCTCCTCCTCTTATCCTTCTGTTTTGTTTACCCTTGTTCCCTCCCTCTCTCTTTTTGTATCTTTCCTTTTGTATCTCCTTTTTCTACCTCTCATCTCATTTTGTTTATTATCTTTCTGTCTTTCCTCTCACTTAGTCTCCCTCTCTCCCTCTCTCTCTCTCTCTTACTCTTTCATACCTCCTGCTCCCCCTTCCCTCTCTCTCTCTCTCTCTCTCTCTCTCTCTCTCTCTCTCTCTCTCTCTCTCTCTCTCTCTGATGTCTTGGCAAGTCATCTCATATAGTTAGTTTTGTCTTCATACTAATTTCATCTTTTTTCTTCTAAACTACTGACTTCTTTCACTTCTCCCCTCAGAGAGTAACAAGTGCAGTCATGGTGACTGATGGCCGATCCACAGCAGCTCGCGCTCAGCCACGCCTCATCACCCTCCATCGTGTGTCGTTCGTTTGATTGACATGTCATCATCCACAGAAGATGTTTACTCTCTCCTTTTGTGAAGGATCTCGAACCAGGCCGCTTTTCTCCTCAGTCTGTCTATTTTTAGAGCTGCACACTTTCAGCTTCAGCCCCGGCCCGCAACTTTTTGAAAGGGGATTTTTCAGCAGGCGCAGACAAGCGTTGTGAGCACCCTGACACCCACTCTAGATAAGATGAATCGATGCCAGCACAATCTGTGTCGTCCTTCCTGGCGAAAGAAAAACACTAAGATGGATTCCAGGCTTCTCTCTGAAACGGGTTCTGGTGATGGCGATGAGATATAATAGGCTACATTATTGTGGCACATCATAGAACGTATAGCACACTGGTTCACATGATTTTTCACAACCTCATCCTCGTCCTCGTCTGCAGGGGCGGTTTATCATTCACTGATATTGTATTTCAAAGGAGGCGCCACACCTGCAAATGTGGTTGGGCACAATTTTATCTTAATCCAACCGAGCAGGAGCACACCTTCCATAACCAACCAACTACCTGAAGACTGAGACCAAATAATTCAACATGGAAGCCAGTGTGCTTCTGCTTGATTGGAAAATCAAAACTCAATAAAAACTCAATAAAAACTTGCAGCTACGCCTGCCCAGGACCGGTGACCCTTGGCATAGTCTTTCAACATATTTCTGGACCCCCAGCTTTTGCGGTTCAATGTGTCTCTCTAGAAGAGAGCTTAGAGAACAAACTGTCTGCCATTTGATTCGACCATCACTTTATAGCCTTAAAATAAACATGAAAATGATGTGAAGCAAAGGATGTCTGTAATGTAAAATTTGCTAGTCAGTATTTACAAACGGTATGCACACTTTAGATTTGCATCTATTAGCATTTACGTCTCCACTGGCAAGACGTCGCATATTGCCACTGTGGAAGTGTTTAAAACCCCATTCCATATCAATGTGGCTCCGTGATATCATGCATTTTCTTACCATGGAAAAGATAAGATCCACTTTGAAAGGCAACATTATTATTAAACATTTTATTCTAAATGGAATCCTTTTTCATATATTTTAATTCACTTCAGGTTATGCCAGCTGATTGAAGGTATTTCCTTTAATTAATGTAATTGTAATATATATTATTCTGTTATTGGGATTGCACAATTTGTAGTTATAAATTGTTTGTTTTTGAAAGGGTGGGGGGAGGGGTAAAAGGGGAAGAAATTATGTAGCTGTAGGGTTTTTTGACCTGTCTCCTGTAGGGCTGTCATTTCTGAGATGCAGAGCTTTTAGTTTTTTGTTTTTTCCTTTATTATCCATCCATTACCTGCAGCTTTATCCCGCTGGTCGGGGTCACGGGAGGGCTGAAGCCAGTCCCAGCATCATCAGGCGAAGGCGGGGTACACCGTGGACAGTTCGCCAGTCCATGGCCAACACTCACACATACGGGCAATTTAGATTGACCCATCAACCTATCATGCATGTCTTTGGACATGTGGGAGGAAACCAGAGTACCTGGAGGAAACCCACTCACGCACGGGGAGAACATGCAAGCTCCCGGACCAGGAATCCAACCCGAATCGCCTTGCTGTGAGGCGACAGTACTAACCACTACACCACTGTGACACCTTTACCTTAAGTATTTATAATTTATTATTCTTTTTGTTGTTGTATAGAAATGCACAATGAAAAAAAAAGCTTAAGTTTAAAGCCTTGTCACTTTTTCCATTAAAGGACTTTGAAGTAATATATAAACATAAAACATTGTTTAGGTTTGATCACTTGCTATTCACTATGGGGGTTATTATCGTTTAGCCTTTTTTTGTATTGAAATTTTTGTATTTGGTTTGGGTTTAGTTTTAGTTTGTTTTAGGGGTGTATTGTTAGTTTTTTGGTTTTGGTGTTGTTTTGAATGTTGCGAGAAAAGGTATTTGATGAGAGTAGAATAAAATTTACTTCCAAACTCAATACAAAAATCAGACCTCACCTAGTTCCCATGGAAAACAGCGAGATGACTGAGTGCAGTTTATTTAAACAAGCTTTTGTGAAGTTTACAGGACTGGCTTTTCCTTCACCATGATGGAAAAACCTTAGAGTGTGATATAAAATCCATACTCTCAGAAAAAACAACTACTAAACTGTCACTGGGAACAGAATTGTAGCATATTCCATTGCAGTTTCCTTTTTTATGTTGCATTGGCTCCATAAACCTTGCATGTGATATGTACAATCATGCTATTGTTCTGTTTTACAATATTAGGTTATGAAAAAAACCATACCTTTCCTCTGGGAAAAGCTTATTTAATGGCACCACTCCTGTACCTTTCATAGTCCCATTTAGCTTGAATAACAAAGAGGGACCTGTGCAGTACCTTTACTTCTAACAGTGCAATTAGTTGTAATTGTGGCCATATCACAGAGTAATATTTCATCACTGTCATGCAAATATCTTTTGCGTGATTTAAATGCTCTAGTTATCTTTTGCATCCTGATGAGCAGCAAAAATTTAATGGTCCAAAATCTTGTATTATGATTATTAATAAGTAGAGAATGTTATTTTTTTTTCTTCTGTCAAAGTTATTATATATTATAAGCAAATTTGAACTATTTGCTTGCAACTTCAACCTTGTTAACTATGGGCCTAAACATTTATGAGGTGCTTTGTGACACCATACATATAAATTTTTTTTTTCATTCTACAAAACCCAATCCTACTTGTTTCATGAAGGCCTTCAAGATTAGACTGCGGAGTTGAATTAGGTTGTTTAGTGAGCTGGATGCTAAACTCTCAGGACTATAGTCTTATAGTCTTGGCCTAAGGTTCCTGCTTAGCGCTATCTTGCTATGCTAAGACAGCCATAAGGACACCGCAAGTAGAGGGCATTTCCTTGTCCAGCTTTGGGTTCCATCAACTGAATAAATACAACCTAGTAATTCATTGTTTTATTTTGTTTTTAATGAAACTATATTCAGTAAAAGGAGTAACAGATCTTCACCAGACTCCTGCATGCACATTCTTACAGACGGCTAGGCTAGAAGATATCCAGCCCGCTGAATTTGTCACTATACCTTTTCCCACCGCTGAAAATGCCCATTGCTGTCTGCTTTTGCCTTGATCTTAAGAGTGGGAGGACAGAAGATCTGGAGGAATGACTGGAATATTCATGAGATCACCCACAGTTCCTGACCTCCAGTCCTCTTCACTGTGTATGAAGATATATAGCAGCTGGGTGTTGCACCATATACTTTAAAAAAAAGTGAGATGGTGACTGCTCAGGAGAGACGGACGACTTCAAACAAACTCCCCAACCTGCAAGGAGAATCGGTCAGTCAGTGCTGTCAAGCGATAAGCTAGCCTCTTTACTGAAAAGGAAATGGACCCCAGAGCACGGCAGAAAAGATTCAGCAGATTCCATTGTGCACATGCAAAACACTTTAGAAATAAAAAGAAAAAATATAATTAAGGTTATTGCTGCTGACTAATGTGGCTTCAGAAAAGTGCTGCCAGACCTGCTGTGGCAGCAAAGAGTCAATTTACTACACAAATGAACCTTTTGGTGAGAGCCGGTTCACTGGAAATGCTGTAATTTTAAGAAGTAATCATTTCAAATGCTCAGCTTTCACATTGCTTTGAGTCTAACCTGAAAATCCAAGCTTCTTAGCACATACATTTGATTCATAAAATGGAATATGGAAGTAGAATGAAACTTGCAAAGAGGAATAGACCAGGAAGTTTGTGGAGTGTAGTAGTTATTTTGGAGTCATTTCCTACTTATAGTGGGCTGCTGGTGTACAGATCATAGGGCTAAGACAGTAGAAACTTTGTTCAACTTAGATTAATCAGTAAGCAGTCTACAGGTTGAGGTACTTTATATAGCCAAAAGTATGCAAACACCCTTACTAAATATTCATGTTCAAGTGTTTGAGCCACATCTTTTGCTAATTGGTGTATAAAATCCAACACACAGACATGCAGTTTCCGTACACAAATTTTGGCAGTAGAATTGGTCCTACTGAAGAACTCAGTGGCTTTCAAAATGACACTGTTATAGGATGCCACCTTTGCCACAAATCAGTTTCTGAAATTTCTGCTCTGTTACATGTGTTGCATCACTCTCTACAGAGTTCCAAACTGCCTCTGGAAGCAACATCGGCAGAAGAACTGTGTATCAGGAGCTTCGTGGAATGGGTGGCCATAGAAAAGCAGCTGCACAAGCCTAAGAAAACAATGCCATGTATTGGCAGTGGAATGGTGTTTGTTCTCTGGAGTGATGAATTGTGCTTCACTATCTGGCAGTCTGATAGACGAATCTGGATTTGGCAGATGCCAGGAGAATGCTACCTACTGGAATGCAATGTGCCAACATTGGTGGTCTGTGACTGTTTGTCAGGGTTAGGCCTCTTACTTCCAATGAATTGTAATGTTAATGCTATAGCACACAAAGACAGTGGTTTGGTTTGATGGGTTTGGTGTGGAGGAACTGCTGTGGCCTACACAGAGCCCTGACCTCAAAATCAGTAAACACCTTTAAAGTAAATTAGAACATCGATTGAGAGCCAGGTCTTTTCGTCCAACAGCAGGCCCGTCCTCAAAGATGCTCTTTTAACTGAAAGGACACAAATACCCATAGACATTTCCAGAAAACTCCAAGCTGTTCTACGACTGAGACTGCATCCTTTGTAGTTTTCTTAAATAAAAGGCATGTTTCTTTTAAAAAGCACTTGACTAACAAAATATGTACATTTTTAAGGCAGTCCAGCTGGTAAATAGCTGTTAGAGACCAAGAAGTTTCCAAAGAGGAATCCAATTGCTACAATTTTTCCAGATACATATAATCATTTCCAAAAAAGTCCTCTGAGGGCTATTTTTAGCTATGTCCAATAGTCACTTTTACTGAGTCACCATAGTGTCTGGGGTATGGGGTATCTATCACAAATTCATTATTTTAACATATTTTGTTTAATATTATGTATTAAACTCATGTATGTTTTTTTTAACATAATTAATTTTTATTCTATTCTCATACAGATGTATATGATTCTTGGGTCCCCTTAGGGCCCCTAAAATTTTGTGAAAAGACCTTGCTTTGATTGTACTGCATTGTACTGCATTGTAGAAATAAAAAGATGCAAACTTGTGAAAAAGTCATCAGAGGTTGCAATTATAATGGACACTGTCAAACCCTACCACAAACAACTTTTGTAATTATCCAAAATATAATAACATGAATGTTTCTGGCTGTTGTCCATGCCAGTCTTTGGAACTATGGATTTATAGCATTGATGTTCACAGTTTCTGACACAAAATTCCTCAAGTTCTTTACACTGGATTCCAAACACATGGGCCAACTCTTTGTGGAGTTGTGGCCTTGAAATGCAGAATGCATAAAAAAACAATGTCTTCAGCTCTCATCTCCTCTTCAGTAGCTCTGATGCAACCCAAGAACAAACCTAAAATGTAGCAAGTGGGCAAAGTTAAAAAAAAAAACCTGCCAAAAGCTATGGACATGCATGTTGACTGTGCTATTGCACTACTTCGACCAATGGACAACAATAAGCACAGCTCATGAAAGCAGCAGTGCGGAAGCGCACAGAAAATCAATACCACACTTGATCAAAAATAAATAAATAAAGCTTCCGGTAAGATTTGCCACACTTCTGTGGCTTGCTGCTTTCAGGATCTGCATTCGCCGTGGCCTCAACAAAGGGTGCACAAGCACATTAAACATATATATTGGTTACAATATGATTAGGCTTACATAGCCATAGTAATGCCTCAGGAATAATATCAGGTTTGTGCTGATTCAGTGTAAAAGTGATGATATCTCTCTCACTAATCTTCTCAATCTTCTCCTTTACGCTTCAGCTTCTCATTTCCAGTGTCTGCACAGAATAATACACACTATATATCCACATGCACCCAGACAGCTTCTCCAATGAGTGAATTCAGCTGCTTTAAGGTGCAGCCTTTGAAAGCACAACTTAAATAACCTCTATAGAACAGCGCTGCTTATTGAATGGGATGCTCTGGAGCCATACATGAGCATAAGATCACAATTCCCAATACTTAAGGATGACCAGAGGGGTATAAATCCTCTTAGCATTGGTCTGTGGAGCAGTGGAACTGTATTGATGGAACTCTATTCAGTAACTTTGGTATGAAGTGGCTTCAGTACCTTACCTTATTAATGCAGTCAAATCCTTACAGCTATGTACCAACGTCTAGTGTAAAGTTTTCCCAGTTATATAGAGGCTTATACTGCAGTCAGGCAGGAAAAGCATCCCTAACATAGCAGACTGAACTATGCATTGTTTTTTCAGAAATGTATGATTTTATGGTGTATTATTGATGAAACTAGAAGCAAAATGCTTTTATGCCCTTGTATAACAGTAAACAAGTAACATTTTTTAAAGTGCTTTTTGTGTTTAAATACTGGTTTTATGTGTCAATGGTACATTCATTTTTGATATCAGGAAACATGCAGTTAGATCATCTCCTTTGGCATGATGTATTTTCACAGCAGTTCTATTTTGCCCCTCATTGCTCACTAGCAGGTCAACAGAGAATCCATACCTTTTCACACATAGACAGACAAACGTGGACTATTTAACCTGATGACAGAATAATGGGGAAAATGTAAATCAGCAAAAAATATTAAATCAGATGAAATTATGAAACCACAAGAAACTTCGGATGAGCAGGTATCTACAAACTTTTGGGCATTACAGAAACTAGCAAAAAGAAGAATTATGGGTATTGTTACTTAAGCCAGAATTTCTCAAACATAACATGAAGACTGAGCCCATTAGTTGATGACCATAAGCCATTGCATTTTCTAAATTTCTATACTCAACTCATAGGAATTTTGGGCCATATAAAAGAATATTGCCCCCCACATCCCACTCACCATTAAAGCAGCTGAACAATTTTCTTCTTTGCTCCTACTTAGCTAACATTAACAGGTAATGTTGTTAGCTAAATAGGATATACTGGCTAGTATACTGTTAATATGGCGACTATACGAATATAAATATTTTTTTCTGTAAAGTGCTACCAGTGATACTTAGGTGATCACAAAAGTGGATCTATAAACTTTACATGAAAACAGAAGGGCTACAGTGTGTAATCATACACCAATACAAGGGATCTATAAGGTAACTGGAGCTCATAAAGTGGGCAGTGAGTGGATGTACAGGGATAAGCTGCTGCGCTTTAATGATGTAATTTTTTTTTCTTTGGACAGCGATGATATGCAGCAATATCATATTAGGTTGAGAAATGGCATCTGTCATGGACTGCTAAAGTACCTAAAATATGTATAGTAGATCTCCAGTATTTTAAGTAGCCCTTTCAGGAATGCTAAAGTCTGCCAGAAATTAGTATGCGCTTCATGACATCGAAGTCAATTAAGGCGAATCCATAACGGAGTGGATTTCTAGACAAAGATTTTTCTCAATCTTAAAGCCTGTCTCATTTCAAGAGTTTGATATCACACAGTTCTGACATCCCAGACGAAGTGATTGTCCATGGATAATGAAAATACTCTTGAAATAAAACTTTACCATCTAATGAAAATGACTGCAAATCATTACTCAAAGATAAGTAACCAAGAACCCAAGCCAACCCGGCTCTGCTTCTAGGCCAGTAAAGTCCAGAATAGCTGCAACAACTTTTATACGCCTTTACAACGAATGGTACTCCATCTGTCCATTTGAAAAGTCTTGGCATTCTGTCCTGTCAGAACACTGAATGGATGAAAGTACACCAGAAGCATATTTTTAAAAATCAAAAGAATCAAGGCATTCTCTGCGTCTCTCTTCTGCTGTATAACTAGTTAACAACATGAATCTGAATGAATGTCATGGCACTGGTGATTTTAGATGCTTAGTGAGAATCCTGGCAGATCTCCAGTTCCTTGTAAGAGGGTGCCTTTGTGGTTGTTCCTGATCCATTACGTCCTATCACTGATGTGCCATTAATCCCCTTGGGTGGTCTGTTGTCAGGGCTCTATTTTTGACGACCTTGTTGCCTAGACCTAAAATATAACCTGCCAATGAAGGTCACCAAGCATGTTTCTGTCATCAACAACAGGGCAAAGATGCTCTTTATAACTTTTTTAGGGCTTTGTATATAAATGTGTAAGTGTAAGCTACACTTGCTTCTGGTACTAAATAAAAATATGTTGAGTATTGAGTATTTTGTAGTTAAGGCACTACCAAAATCATGCCGTGAATCTAGATTCCTCAGTTTTAAGTTGTTTTAATTTTAAACACTCATGGAAATAGGGTTTCTATTCTTATATTTTTAGGTTTATGGAAAGTCTTAAAGGCAGAAAGTATTGTTAGTCGTAGCTGTCTTAATCTTAGCATCGCTCCAATTGTTATGTTATGAGCATTTTATTAGAACTGTATTTTTGCTTCCATTAGGTCACACAAGCGTCAGTTATCACAGCTGTGCAGATGGTATACAATTACATATTTTTGTAAAATCTTGTTTTTCAGTACCATTAACTGGATAAATAGTTTTTTTGTTTTTTTTTTAATAAGCGATGTTTAAGTGAAGAGAGTGCAAAGCTTTTAAATCAGTTGAATCAGTTTGGCTCCACAATAGAAAAAGGGAAATCTGAAATCTTGGCATAATTTTAGACTCCACCTTTTTCACATTGAAAATGTTAGACGGCATTCATTCCTTTTAAAAAGTAAAACTTTTGTGTGACTAGATTACTGTAATGTTAAATTAAACTTCACCAGCTAGCGTACTGACAAACAAAAAGTAGAGAACATATAATACTTGCTTTAGCTTCTTTACACTGGCTACCTGTCTCGATTATAATTGATTTAAATATTATTTTACAGGTTTATAAATCTCTTTATGGATTAGCACCTACATACATGTCTGAATGCCTAAAAAGAATACATTCCAAACTGTGTTTAAGATCATCAAGCCTGAAACAGCTTTCCTGTATTATTACATCTACTACCTGTTTTACACAAACACGTATTTTAATTGTTTTTATTTTTTATTTTAAATACATGGTATCAGTGTTTTATTTTTGACTGTTAAGCACTTTGCACTGATTTTTTAAAATATAATTATTACCATTAATTTTACCCACTGAAGCTATGATTTGGCATCAGTTTTTAAACGCAATAAAAATTGCTGTCATCTCCTCATAATAACAAACCATTGGTGCTAGATCTGGACTAGTTGCAAGTAAGGGGCCAGCACATCTCTTGTGACCTATTCTTCACTGTATGGCCAGAACCACACAGATTACAGCCACCGTCCAGCCATGAATCAACTGCGGAGGATGAAAGGATTGCAGCATCAATCAATGCAAGACCTTGGAAGCCTGTGGAGAAAGATAAAAGGCACAACGTCCGACCAAGTAGGCTGGTGCACAGTACTAACAAACCTGCTAGAGTACAGAGGGACACAGCATCTAAAGTGTTAAGATGAGCAACTTCAAAGTCCACTTCCTCAGTTGTCTTCAGTGAAACTGTGGTCCTGACAAAGCTCTTTTCACTCGAAATATCAGCAAAATGATTTATAGGACTATACAGCTTTGCAATAACAAGATGCCATTCCTGCTAATGTATCCCTGCGGTACCACTACATGCTTTAATTATATGCATAGTCCCAGCTACCAACACATCAGCGAACAGATATCGATCTCTAAAAACCTTGATTAAACAACAAAAATAGCACGGCAGTCAACCTGTCCTAACTGCCAGGCCATTGCAAGTCATGTGAATGACATTTTAGAGAGCCAACATAAAACAGTCAGTCTTACTTGCAAATCCTAATGCATTTTTAGTTTAAAACAAAATGAACTAACATTCCTAATGAAGAAATGAACCAATTTGATGATATTTCAATGATGTCTATAATTGGTTCAGCAAACAAAAGAGGTAATTTAAATAAAAGCAAATCAAGAGGAGATGCAGCAAAGGAATGAGGTTTGATGCTGAACTTGCAGTGTTTTGTCTGGATTGGTAAGGACTGAATGGCCCCTATTGTTGCGTCATCTTACAAATTGCTCTAAAAGCTTCACCACAAGAGGTTATTGCATTAAGTTGTTACAAATACTTTGCCTTATGTTTGAGACATTATTTTCTGGGTTTTTTTTTATTTGATCTAAAGTGCACTTTTATTTTCCACTAATGGTGGAAAGGTATGTTTGGCCTATAGGGAGCACCCAGAAAAAATATAAACCTATATTTACCACTATATAGTCTTGATCAATATTACACACATTAACCCAGAAGGCATGTGTAAGGTTACTGGTGGTTCTGGAGAATAAATAAAATGCCTATATTTGTGTTGTGTTCTCATCTTCATCACTACTATAAAGAAAATCTCCAGAAATAAGAAATTTAACATCAAACCCATATACATAACACTCTGATCTTTTATTTTTGGATACATCAGTTAAAGTGTGTAGGTAGAAAACAGTGGTGGCTTGTCCCTGGATGAAGCTGCCCCTGGAGATGTCTCTTTTTTAACTGACCTGGCAGCAAAGCAGGTGGGCAGATGTCTAACCCTGTGCTTGTTTTGTCCAACAGAGGGGGCTGCTGCTGTCTACTAACCACTTCTATTACTTGCTGGCCTAGTTTTAGAAGATGATGCTGTGTAGCTCCACTAGAAACTAGTCAAGTGAACCCACAACATCAAAATCTTTTCAAGACAAACCAGGGATACAAAGCAGGGTTGGGTTTATGGGACTTTAACCGTACGACCATGCAATCTACAAATGGTGCATAATTAAATTTTTTCAGCCAACCATAAATGACTTATGGCATATGCTGAGCAGCTGTCTTCACCTCTGCAGAACTGGAGTTAGCCCAGGGGTATGTTTAGGGTCTGGCTATTGGCGACTTGAACAAGATGGAACCATGTAACATCGGCTAAAAAGAGGATACATATAACAACATCCGCCGGCGTACAAGCTGGAACTCCACACTGTTGTCCACATCATTATTCAGACATGATAATCAGCTCAGAGAAGTTAAAGTGACCAGGATTTTTTACAGATAATGACAAAGAAAAGCGATTAGCTGTTTGAACCCTAAGGACAACATTCAATGTGGTTAGAATTATATCGCCCTCATACACAAATCCTGATACAGCGAACAAATTGGCAAACATCACTGCAAATGTTGAGGCTTTTAGGGATACTTCTAGCTTTTAATCTTACCGGGATACACGCAGTTACATCGACCATGAAAAACCTGTTAAACAGGCTGTGACATCCTCCCTAGGAAAGGCCAACAACTCAGTCGTTACACTATGACAATGTATGGTGTTAGTAACGAAACGTTGTCAGTGTTGAAATGTAATTCTTCACAACATTGTGACAATGTAGAGACAACATTGTCAGTTTGTTGTCACAACCGTCTAAGATTCTTAATACATTCCATTATATTGTCATGGAACTTGCCAAAGGATAATTATAATACCATAAAACATAGTTATTTAGTGTGACATTGCAACAATGTTGTTCAAACAATGTAAATAGCAGTCATAAGAATGTTGTAAGAGGGTAGACAATGTTGTGACAACATTGTGTGTTTGCTAGGTTTGGCTACTCTCAGTCAATTTGTCATATAGAAGAAGAAATGTACAGAATTCCCATTCTAAGTTTGTTGTACATAATTCTAGTAGTACATTGTTGGGAACAAGCTGCACAGTGTGGTCTAATTGAGTCCATGCAGCATCAGCAGTGAGTATGTATAGGACAGTAATTCTGCACACCATTCCAGTTCACAGCGGAAGTTACGAGGCACCATCTTGTGCAAGTAGCCAAATGAGCCATAGCCACGGGTCTCTTACTGACAAAATATTTTATATGAATATGAATACATAGCACTGAATCTGTTGTGGTAAACATATTCCTGCCTTGTTGCCTAAGCCACTAGATTTAGTGACCTTTGAGAATCTTTCTATTTTGTGACTTTTTTAGGTAGTACCAAATTTTCAGTTAGCCTTCATCATAGTTTATTGCAGTAGAACATTTAGCATGGTCAAACTACAGATAACTGCCCCTTATAATTCCATTGATCATTTCATTGATTAACACTTGATATTTTAATGATCTCCAAACTGGAAATGTCCCAGTGTTCATTTCAGAAATATGGTCAGGGAAGCAGGTTAAAATCAGGAAGAAGCTGGAAATTTAAAAAGGTGATTCCGAAGCTGAAAAAAGTGATTTTAATTAACTTAACTGTTTTAGCAGAGGATTCAAAGCAAATAAGCTAAAAACATTATGCCGGTGCTGAGCAAACATTAGCTAGCTAAGCTACCACTACTTAAAATCCACTACTACTGCAAAAATGTGTCAAAGAAAGGCCTAGCTAAGCATTTATCGCCAGTACTCTGAAATACATTTTCTGCACAGGTGACTGCACAGGTGACTTTTTTAATTACCAGTGTGTAGGAGTGGTTTACATCATTTAGCTAATTTTAACCAGAGATTGTGTATGATCTCTCTTTTCACTTTGTGACTGAAGACAGCGTTAACCCCCCTTTGTCTATATGTCTATATCTAAGCCTATTGTTAGTTCCTAAATTATGTAAAAGTAAATCAGTAATATTTTAGGATCAGTTGTTACTGCATTAGCTTAGCTATAGTTTATTGGTGCGTATCTATATAAAATTTATATATATTAAAAGCTCTAAATCACTGTCCAAACCTTTAAAAGTTTGGAATCTCCGATTTCATTATAAAAAACTGTATAAAAAGATTTTATTGAGATACAGATATTATACGGGGTCTAAATGATATTGTCAAATTTATAAAAAGTTGTATATTAACACAGTACATACACAGTAATGTCCGGCCTCACATTTGAAATGTAGCAATCAAATCTCAAAGCAGATGACAATTATTATTATAGTATAATATATAAAGCAAACATATAACAATTTTTGGAATCTAGCTTAATGCATATCAGTCCACACAAAATCACAGCACTCAAAGATTTTAAACGTTTTGAACATATGTATGTATATATTTAAGGCAAGGTGCGAAATATGGGCTGGGGGTTCAAAGAACCCAGAAACAGTTCTCCACTCCCTGTATATCCAACCAACAGTGTGTTTCAGGCTAAAGGCATGACTAAGCTGAGAAACAAACCCTCCCCTCCTTTTGGCAGAGTGATTGCTTGTCCTCAGTTTGCTACTCGAAGAGGGAAAAAACAGCCTGCCTTTTTGCTCTGTTAGCTAAGTCCATTCCAAACAAGTGTTTGTCTTGCAGCTACAGAAGATTTTCCCCCCTCCTCGGCATAAAGCTGTCGGCTTTGTCGTGGCTCTTAAACATCTGATTGGCCCTCGCTCCGAGAAACAGCACGCTACACAAACCCCCAGGTGGCCATGTGGTTGCCCTGGATGGAACATTCACCAAGGGGATGCCACTCCACTAAACACTCTCTCACACGCATATGTACGTCACAGGCACAAAACCCCCTCAACTGGGGACATGGAAGGGAAAGTGAAGACAGGTGAGCGGGGAAAAAAGTGCAATGTTTGCAAAAAAACCCCCAAAAAAACCTCTCTGTGTTTCTCTTTGCTCCATTGGCTCAGTTCGTGTTTCAGCATGGCCGCCCCAAGGAAGAAACACAAACTGAAATGTATAGGCCTTGATACTAATTTGACATTCAGCTAAGAGATGCAAACTGCTTCTGAGGAATATGGAAGTGGAGCACGAGGGAGTTGAGGTTGCTGTTGTTTTTCCTATGTTTTCCTCCCCTTTTCCACCCCTCTCTAGGCTTCAGTCCACAGCACCGAAGGCTCTAGTGGTCTCCCTGCCCAGGAGGCACTGAGAAAGCCCTTAGCTGCACCTACAACACCGTACACACATTTTTGTGGTCCGCTGAGGACAGGAGTGAAGGTGTGTGTGCATGTGAGTGAGTGTGGCAACAGTGCCCTCCACTGGAATATACACAGATAAGGCTATAGTGAAAAAGTGTGAGATGTGTGGTCGGCCTATGTATTAAAATTTTAGTTAAAAGTTCTCACTGCTTCAGACAGTGCCTTAACAATGAAGACCAATGATTGACTACAACAAAAAGACTCTGAATGACAGAACAGTAGATACAGGAAGATAACGCAGCACATTTTACAGTGCTATTTTAATTTATACCTTTTCTTAAGCGGATTTTCACAGGTAGCTTATTTTCTACCATCCATGAATACTCTTGTTTAGCACTTATTATAATCTTGTAATAATAATAGTTTTTTTTAGGAAAGGCCTGCAAATTTTTTGCTGTCACTTTTCTGCTGATTCTATTGCATGTCCTAGCTTTTGAAACTGTAAGATATATAGGAGTAGGAGTTATAATTAGCAGTATTTTTTCGTTTGTACACTGCATTGTCTGACTGGGCGCTGCTGGAGGTCCAGATTGTTGACCATATTGGACTTCCAACAGAATTCTGTTGAAGTTTAGGTAACCGTTATTGTTATTTATATGAAGGGCTCAGACTTAGTTGGCTATATACACTGACATTGTGTAGGGCCCTGAAAAGTATGTAGGGGCCCCACCTCCGCCCTCATGGTCAATGCTGCTAATTATTATTTAGAATTAGAATTTATTAGAATTGGAACTATTTGCCACTTGTGTTTGCACACAGCAGAATCTGAACTCCTCATTTAAACCATCCACATAGTGAAAGACCCACATATACACACTAGTGAACATACACACTAGGGGCAGTGAGCACACTTGCCCAGAGCCGTGGGCAGCCCTATCCACAGCGCCCGGGGAGCAGTTTGGGGGTTAAATACTTTCATTAGAGGATGAAATGAAAGATATCATCAGATCATGAAAAATGAACATGGTTGCACATCTCTAACTAAATGATAACCATTTTTCAGACAAGCCAATAGCATTTATATTTAGAAATGTATAAAAGGAGAGCTGAGGGACGGTCTGACACAGGTAAATGCTTTTAAATAAAATAAATAACAGTATTATCTAAGATTGTTATGCTTAAGTTTGTCAGTAGAGAAGTAAATATTGATAGATAAATAAAATACTGTTCTGTAAAGGTTATTGACTCTGAGTGCAACCAATGAGGCAAATTAGTTTTAAAAAGTGGGAAATCTGTAGTGGGAGCACTGGTGTGTCAGTTGTGACCGAGTGGTAGTTGTAATTTGTGCGTGCATGGCTCACAGGTCAGGTAGGAGGGCCCCTGTGCAATCATGCAAACATGATTTTCTACAAATACCCTTAACTGTTTAAAAGTAAATAAATAAATAAGTAAATAAATGACACAGCACTTTATGACATGGTCAATTTTAAGTTTTAAGGAATTTGCATTGGTATTGAATCAGTAACCTGAGGTTTTTTTCTAATAAGAAGGAAAACGTATTTAACAAAATAAAATAAAAATAACAAAGTGAAATACAGACTGTAGGTCATTCTGACAGTACATCCACATTAAACATATATAAACAAATCCCTTGTCCCTATAGTTACCCATCCATCCTGCCATCAATTAATCAATTTATCCAACCAAGAATCACTGGCAGCTCTCTCAATGACATCCTCTCTGTTTGATATATACATCGCTCTTATACACACGTTTTCTCTTTGGCTTTCTCTCTTCCTCTCAGGAGCACTCCAGTGCAGTAGAAACAGAGTACGTCTGACTCCTCAGCCTCCTCTTCATCTCTCGGATCATCTGACAAAGAGCCAAAGGGTAGCAGAAGTATACTGTAGACCAGTCCTCGCACACATTGCCCTACAGATACAGGGTACAGATATATGCACACACAGAGAGAGGTTATATAAAAACTAATACCGGACACCATATTTTCTTCTGCGGTTAGTATATGCAGGGTAATTTAGTATTAACCCTTTATCGTCAGGTGTGTCTGTCTGCTACTTGTTTCTGTAGCTATACTAGAACCAATAATTCATGAATTTAATACTAATAGCGCCAAAACACTGCAAGCAGCAGTCACAGGGATCCTGTAAGTCAAAGAGCAGAAATGTAAGACAATCTTTGCATACGTCTCCTCGTCAAAATAGAAAAAAATAGATGTTATTGATCAGTTATGCCAAATGAGTCGGAAAGAGAGAGAAATTACAATGAGTAGACTTTTCATGAGGTTTTACACTCTGGATCCACCTACCTTTCCTGCACATCAACACAAATACCGAACACAACACTCACCAAATCAGTGATGCCCTTGAGTTAATGTCAAGTTTTGCAACATTGTTATGATTTCATTTTTAGGGATGAACTAGACTTGTAGAGCAACTTTATCCCCTTTGCATGTAATAACTACATGTTTGAAAGGTGCTTCCAATGTTGACTATTGTTTATGTTCATTGGCAGTACACTGTGTTCTCATTCACTGTACAGGTGCAGGTTGCTAAATAGATTCTGCTGTGTTTTGCTAAGTGAGCAGATGGAAAAGGGGGAAGGTGTAATGTGGTATGGGGAAAAAGGTCCTATAAAATCACTGACAGGAGGTCAGTGTAAGCACATGCAAGCCCTCTGCTCTGCAGCTTTCCAAACAGTGTTCCCCAGAAACATAATTCACTTATGCTAATGCCATTAATAAAACAAATATGTTCTGTATATTTCAAGATTTTTTTTTAACTACTGGGTCTAATTGGACCTTGAGTCAAAAAATGGGATGAGCAGCTCCAGCTATAGAACTTTAACTAAAATCCAAATATATCCTGCATGGATGTTCTTCAATTTTTGATAAAGTTTTATCCAACTAATTCTGTTTACACAATATTCCATTTACGACATATCCCCACTTCCTTTGATCTCAGGATTTCTAACAGTAAACAAGAGAGTCAGGTGAGACTAATATTGTAACAGAAATTAAATGCCTTATTATGTTGTATTTTATCTTAAGATAGTAGACAGAAGAAACATTAGTAAAAGTCATTATCATGGCATCTAAGACATGCTCAGTGAATACAGATGAACTAAGGACATTCATTTGAGTTCATCACAAGTGCCACGACTGGAGATTGAAAAAGTTTTCTCTCACTCTTCAGCTTGCTTAAAGAAATAAATGCTATGCTGGTGTTCTGAGAATTAAATTAATTTGTCAGTTAAATGTGTGATTCTTTGAAAATTCAAAAATACCTCAAAAGAATACATTTGGTAACTTTACCTGAAAATTCTGCTACAATCAAACACGTCATATAACAAATATATGAGTAGTAACATTATATGTCCAACACCAATTTCTTCTAAAATCAAGGGTATTAATACAGACTTTTTCCCCCTCCATTCCTCTATGGATGCTTTCTACTAGAGATTGGAACATTGCTTGAGGATTGAGGATCTGATTGCATTCAGACAAAAGAGCGTTTTGAGGTCTGATATAGTTGGCTGATTAGTTTTGGATCACAAATGCCACTCCAACTCATCCCGAAGGTAACAGATGGAGCTCCATCACTTCAGAGAATGAGGTCCCCATATCTTTGCAGTGCAGCGCTGGGGGACTGGCACTAAGGACGGTGACATTAGGCTCATGTGCAGTTGCTCCACAGCATCGTGTTCCAAAGCTGGGTGTGAAGATGAATTCAATAGGTGCATCTTAAAGTAGCTGAATTCACTAATTAGAGAATGTGTCTGCATACTGTACAACAGTGTAGACAGAAAAAAACATAGTGATTACAAATTTAATTGGAGACAAAATCCCAAATTTAAGGCATAAATAGGGCCACAGGCCACCTATCGTGTTTCTGGATGTTTTGGACATACAGTGAGGTTCCCTTGTTTTTCTGTGCAACTGTCACCTATTTGCAAGAGTCAAAAAGGCACTCTAAGCACATGTATATGTAAATTTGGTGAAGTTTTCTGTTGATAAATATCAGAAGGGTTGACTTCTGTATCACAGCAACGCTGTTTACAAAGCCCTACTTTTTAATAATAGTGAAATTGCCATATCACAATGTTAAATGCTGGAACAAAATTAGGAAATAATAAAGTGGTTAGCAAAAAGTGTGGAGAATTTGAAGGTAAAATCTGAATGACTGAGTTGTGATACTGAGGGCACTACAGTAACTTTATTTTTCTCAGTGCCCCTAAAATCTGCTTTTGTTCTAGACGTGAACAGTTTTCCTGCATCAGTGGTTCTGCATAAATGCCATGATTTGCCACCATGTCTCTGTGATATTTCCAAAGTTCAATGTACCATGGCCAGTCTTTTAAATGAATACAGTCCTGCACTGATTTCTAATGCAATTACTCTTTTCTTACCTTTTTAATTCTACATGTTTAGCTGTGAGTACTCACCCTGATTTTGAAACGTTCTCTGATGCCAACTCGCAAAGCAAAGGTGGAGCCAGGCAGCAGAGGCAGACACATACATTCTCCATACAGATGAGCCAAACTCAAATCCAAACAGCAGGGCACAAACGTACCCATCAAACCTATTGGAGAGAAAAAATTGAGAAGTCCAGAAGGAAATGATGCTTCATTAACTATGCATGCTAAGATTTTTTTTTTAGACAAGATAACAAATCAGATTTTTTAACTGTTACTCCATATTGCATGAGTTTATAATGTACGTAGGCGTTCTGTTTTCACACTGATAATAAGATTGTGAAGCAGAAGTAGCTGTAGCTCCTGTTGTCATAATGCTAACTAAAGATAAAAATCTAAGAATCCCAACCTCATAAAGTGACTGTATGTTGGCAGGGTGTAAAAAAGAACACCATATATACATTTCCGTTCTGCAAAGAACATTTCTAAGCATGTTGGAATTATCTGGAATTTTTTTTGCATCAATTGCTCTTTGGGTTTGATTTGGGTCATAATAATAAATAAAGGCATTAAGTGGCATGTTGGTGTATTTCAGTTCCCAGTCCAGTCTTTGTTCTCCCTGTGCTCGATTGGGTTTCCTCCCACAGTCCAAAGACACACGTTAGGTTGATGGGTCACTTTAAATTGCCCGTAGGTGTGAGTGTGTGTTGGCCAATGGACTGGCACCCTCTCCATGGTGTACCCCACCTTTACCCGATGACACTGGGATTGGCTCCAGCCCCCCGGTGACCTCGACTAGTGGGATAAAGTGGACCATAATGGATGGATGGTTGGAATAATTGAAGGCTGTACTTATTTTATTGCCTTATTGAGTAGAGGGGCATCCAATCTTAAAGGGTCAGTGTGGCTACAGCTTTCATTCCAACACTGTAGAAGCACACGGGATCAATTCTTCTTAGATTGACCAATTGACTTAAAGCTGCACTATATAATATCTGGGCATTTGGAAAACTCTGTGGTGGAAGTGTGTAAAGGCATATAAAGCACAGAACACTTTATAATGGCGGTTGTGTTTGAACCCCTTCAATGGGTGAATGAATCTGATGTTTGAGGAGTGCATTCATTAAGAGAACTCAGTCAAATCTTGATGGACATGATTTTAAAGATGTAAGTGAATTTCAGTTCAGTTCTTTGAAATTACATGGATTTCTATCTTTATTATTAATAAACTGTGGTCTGATCATTATCCAAGTCCCATTTCAAGACAAACACACAAACAAACATGTCCACTTCTCATGTCGTTTACTGACCACCTCAAACTCTTGAACTTAATAATCTGTAGATCCCACTTTAGCAGCAATCACCACCACCCCTTAATAATTTGTACTGTAGGCTTACTATATATATATATATATATATATATATATATATATATATATATATATATATATATATATATATATATATATATATATATATATATATGCAATGCAATACAATAATTTATTTAGTCACTGTACTGCTTAATAATGGTTCCTTTTACAATTTAGTGTATCCAAGGCTCAAAATCAGAAAACAAATTAAGTATTTAAATCCCCTGATGATAAAGCCTTGAAGGAACAGAACAGGAATGGAAAGTAATAAGCACCAATGTCTGCTGATATTTGCATAATGCAAAAAGGTTGCCTGTTTTGCTTAAACTACTTCTATAAACCAATTAGTTTCATGTATATGAAGAGAGATAGCACTGGGTAACAGGACGATTTAACTCCATACCACAATAAATTACATCACAGTACTAAATGCTTTTCTGAACATATTGTGTACATTGCCAGTGCTTTTAGAACTCTTACCAAGACAGTTCTTCATAGTATTATTCTCAATGTATCACTACTGATTCTTTTTATATTGTGCCTACTGATCAGATATCTAAATACATGTACATAATACAAGTGCTGACATATAATTCACCATAAAAGTATCTTGAAGTATCACAATGTTATATTTTGACCATATCGCCAACCTCTACCAGTACTACATTTAGGCAGTCACGTATCTGTTAACCGCACACAGAGAAGCCCTACTTCTGAAAACATCATCTTACATGTGCTGCTGTCACTGCACACTTCAAAAAGCCCCGTGCTCCAGTCTCCTCCCGTCTGTGTGATGGTGGTCACCGTTGTGGTGGTTACTCCGAGGCCTGGCTGAGTAAGCACAGGAAGTTCCATCCCGTCACTACGTGGTGACCAACTCCCTACTCCACTGCCTCCAGTTCCACGTCCACCTGAGTCTTCCATGCTGTGCTCAGGCGACAGAAGGGGTAGCTGTTGCATGGCGAAACCACAGAGACGCAACTAGGGGTCACAAACAGTGTGCTTTCAAGTAGTGAACGGTAGCAGCCCAGTACGAGAACGTACCCCTGACCTGAATGATTTGACAGTGTTTTGACAACGTTTCCCTCCACACGAGTGATGGCTCCTGATAGGGGCCGAACACTTACACTGTGGCGGCTGTTGGGGCGTCGGCGCGTAACAAATTCCTCGGGCTGACAGGGGGCTGAGGGAGAAGACATGGGTGAGCTTTCCCATAGTGACAGGGGTGTGCTTCTTCAGATAGCTGCCTGGCCAAGGAGCTAAACCAGCCAGCTGCTCTGGACTGATAAGAGACCAGCCTCCTCGGCTTGGCTAATACACAGCCACACAGGCACGAACACGCTCAAATTAGAGTGGAGAAATACACAATGGAGAAGTGGTACACCTACTGTACACACAAGACATGCAGTACCAAAGCCAATTAAGATGCACACAAGCAGCAGAAAGTACACTTCGCTTGCCCAAATAAACATCTACCTCGACACAATAAGCAGCACCATAAACTGGCATTCAGTACAAAACAGCATACAGTGGGCCTCTCAGACTTACATAACCGACCTACTAGGCAATCCAACACGGAGGGAAAAGGGAGAAAAAAACCCATTATAACCAGTACTACAAAATACGCACTTAACAATGGATTTTAGTACCTCCTAATAACCTGAAAAATTGTATAATTATTATTATTTATTTATTCTTTTTTTTAAATCATGCTATTCAGAGCTTTACCTCTGAACCTGCTGTGCGTTCTTTCACAAGAAAACATACAACAACCTGCCGGGATATCCCATAGAAGTTCCTTAACATGGCAGACACAAAGATGTGTCCGTTAATTCACAGTCACCAAAACATCCAAGACTTATGAGGATTCCTTTATTTTTAGCACCTTCCATTTATCACCTACATGAAATTCTATTTGTGAAAAAGGAAAGAAAACCTTTAGGAAACAATAGAAAGGGGAAGAGGTACCTTTTTGAAGAGTTTTACAGTCAGACTCATAAATACAAATTGTGTTTAGACTTGCACAGTAAGGAGCTGATAGGTCCATACACAACTTCATCTGTTATTAGTGCTTTTACAACGGGATGTCTTTGTTTTATGTAAGCAAAGTTGGTCTAAACTGGAATACTGATGGAAAACAGAGGATAATGTTGCAATTAGGAAGAAGCGATGTCACAATAAAAGCCACAATAGACAACATGAAACATTCCCAAATCGTAAATGTAAAATGACAGCAACCCTAAACCAAAACAGTGTTGACCTGGATGGACAGTGTTATAGTCCAGCATGGCTGACCTCATTTGTTTTATTAACTGCAGTCCCTTTTAAACTGAGCAAGTAAAAACAGTTTTGTCTTCTTTGCTTCTTTCTTTGTTTTGGCCTTAGCGCTCCACATCAAGACTAAGCGCTTACGAATGCTAAACAGCTGTTTTAGACAAACTATTTCTAAAAGCCTGTTAGAAGGAACTTTTGTAAGAAATGACCACTGAAAGAAAACTAAGTAGAAACTGTAGAAACTGTGATGGCTGCTTTTCCCCTCATGAATAGTTCCACATCTCACTGGACTAGGTAGATAAGAGTGTCTCCGATGTCCACCTTGAGGCCGTTGTCAGTCAAATGCACCTTCTTGTCTTCCAAGTTGATGTGGAAGACAGACTTGTCTGAAATGGGGACTTTGCCCTGCTCCTCTTTTCCCAAAATGGGCATCCTGCGGGGGCCAAGCAATGGGTCCTCAAAACGCATGAGCTTCACTTTGGATAAGTCTAGGCAAGAAAAACACTGGAGTTAGTAATGCTGTACACAAATGCACAAGATTACCAAACAAACTGACTTCAAACATATCTGGGCCAAATAAACAAACTTTTATAAAATTTACGAACAAGTCAGTTTATTTCATTAAGTCTTACCTTTGATGCCTCTGTTGGTTTTGGATAGTCTGCGGATTATGCTGTCCTTGCTGTCTCCCTGACGGATTTCAACTCGGGTAGAAAATAGACCGTTGGATGGCTGAGGATTCAGCAGGGACACTGACACTCCGGGCTACGGGGAGTGAAAAAAAGACCCTGTCGTGTAATGCTTTACTGATAAAACCCTCTGTTTTGTTAAATACCATTTTTATACAAATCACAACATTCATATAAAGCCATTAGAGCCCAAGTGATAAATCAGTGATAAATTGCAGATAAATCTTCTGTAACATGTTTAGAACAATTAATGAATGACAATTACAAACAAAAGAGAGATGAAAGACAGACTTTTTAACCATATTACAGATGTCGTTGTGTAGTTTGTCTATCAGAATACCCACTAACTTGACAACTGACACTTAAATAACAGTCAAACTATCACCACCACTTCTCCTAGACCTAGTAACGTCAGGCAAACATCAAAATTAGCCCATGTTTAGCATTACGGTGGTTGAGTGGTGTAAGCTAAGCTGTTGAGCGATTGCAGATTTATTTATAAAACATGGCGGCAGTTCTAGTAAATAAATAACTAACTAACTAACAGTCCTGTCTTTTCTCCCTAGCTTTTCACTTTAAAAAAATATCTGGCAACATGGCTTATAGCTGCTTATAACATTGCTAAATTAGGTTAAGCACAAATAATGCTGTGTTTATCAGTGGAAAACTACTAACGTTAATGAGCAGGGGTGTAATAATATGTGCAAAGACAATGCATTTTGGAGAATGGACATTCCATTAATTATGCTGCCTAATGCAACTGCACTGGTTAAACAACTATTTTAGTAAACAAATAGCAACAATCAACACCTCGTTCCAGCTCTCCTCCTGCCTTCCAGCTCCAAAGAGCGACAACATGAACGTACAAACACACGATTGTAGTCATAATTTTTCGAAAATATATTTTTTCGAAATATATCACTGAATCGTGGATTCAGTATCGTAAACCAAATAAAATCATGGATAATGTCCAGTTTATCTACAAACACACTGAATAATTTACTAAGAAAAAGCTGGAGAAACAGCTAGCACTAGGCTACCACCGCTAGCTAGTTTGCTGAGTAATGATGGAAGCTGAAGCTAGCACTACTGCAACAGAAGAGGACATCGTTGCAGACACCATCAGCCAATAGCGTTTGGCCCATGTTCTGCCCCCAAACTGTCAAACCCACCCCTCTGAAAACTCCAGCGCAAATATTTCTCTCGTGCGCAGAGAGCAGGACTGTATTGCACTTTGTGCGCAAAGTATCAAATCGTGAGAGCAAAAAAGCAATAAAGGAGGAAAAAAGACAGTTTGAGCGCATGTTTACGGAAATTGCTTGTGCGGTTCCTCTTTCTGTGCTTTTGAGTTTTACATTTACGCGCGTGAAATGTTAAAACGTGCAGTTTTATATCTTTCGGACGCACCGTCTACATATTTCTCTGAAGCGCAGACGGAGCTGTGTGATGTTCGGTCATTTATAAGGAGGGACCTTATTTTGCTCAAGTTATCTTTGTTGTTCAGATGTTATTGTTTGTTGCATTTCTAGAGGGAGAGGGCCGAGGCTAAAGGGTCACGGTTCACTACTGCTAAAAAAGTTCAATGCTACTTGTACACCCCTATTAAGGAATTACACAGTAGCATTAAACTTTTTTTAGTAAATTATTTGGTGTGTCCGTAGATAAACTGGACATTATTAAAGCACATGAAAATAAATGAGCTAAACACATATCTTTCACAATCCCTACATTGTAAAAGTTACAAGCACTCATTGTAGATAGGTCTTTCTTTTCTTGGTAAGGACTCTTACATAACTACACATAACAAATGTTTAGGAGCAGCTTTGTTTGTTAGCTATGTTATGTATTTCTAAAGAAAAAAAAAAGAATATTGACTGAAATATCAGCTTTTTAAGTCCTTAAATATCAAAATCAGTATGAGTCTTAAAAACTCCTGATCAGTTACGCTCCAATCGCCAGACAGATTTTATACCAAATAAACATCAAAACCAAGGTGTATATCCAACCATGTACTGTGTGCTTACATGCATATTCACTATTACTTTACATTACTATACTATTACATGTTTTTTCTATTGTTACAGCATGTAAAAACACTACAACCCTGGCCTTGAGTAACAGAATGCTTTGGTGCCTGAATGACAACCGTAACTCTGTTTCAGCAGCGTTAACAATGCAGAGAAGGCTGCTAAAATTAGCCCGCCTATCTCACTGTGCGTAGTGGAAGGCTGATCAGCCATTAAAAAGAAGAAACAATAGACAAGGCCTTTTTGTGTGAGTGGGTGGTTGCAGCAATAGCCGTACCTCAGATCTGAAGACACTGAACGGTTTCCCTGGGCAACAGTCCTCCTTCACTTTGTCATCGGCCTCAGAGGCAAAAAGCACGTCTATCTGATCCAGCTTCAGGCAGAAACAGAAAGAGAGAGAGAGCGTGTGCATAAATGTAACAAATGATCTAAGTACATAAATTATACAGATGAAAATGGTGTGGACTTTAAATGAGTTGGTTATGTCAAAGGGAGTAATTCTTTAGGCTTTATGAAGAGACAGAAAAAAGAAAAGAACCGTCGCCAGTTGAAGGGCTTTGGTTTAAGTAATTTATGATGCTGCATCAGATTGACTGCATTTCAGAAATATTGGTTTCCGCTGCCTACCTCTAGAGAGTTGGTCAGATAAACAATGTTCTCCAGCAGAACTGCTCGCTCATCAAACTCCAGCTCCAGATCCAGGACCCTTGGCCCGTTCTTTTCCAGGTTGTCCTAAAACACACACACACACACACACACACACACACACACACACACACACACACACACACACACACACACACACACACACACACACACACACACAGACTTAAAAAAAAAAATCTGCTTCTTCTCTATATCTTACAGATACTGTCAGACTTCCAGAAAACTAAACACTACTAAACTGTTAGTTAAGGAAAATAACTGTAGTGTAATAATAAATACTGACTCCACACACTCGGTACTGTCCCCAGGCTTTTTACTTTCTGTTATTTTTGAAACATTTGGCTATATAAATATATATGTAGATTTGCTCTCACAAAAACTTATTTAAGGTACAAACTTAAGTCATAAATCTACTACATGTACACTATTTGCACCTCGATTAGAATGGTCTGTCTCCACCATAGAATTCTACAATTCGAGCTTTTCGAGCCACTTCTATCACTTGCACAGAATATAGGAGTCACATTTCTAGAAATGTGCAGCAAATCAATTGTCATATTGTTTTTTTTATAGTTTTGTCTTAAGTGTTGTTAGATACTTATATTTATTTTACTTGGCCAGTACCATTTATAAACATAGTTAAAGCACTGACAGCACTAGGGATAAGTGGTACTCTGTAAAACACTGCTATGCTTACATATCTGACATGATTCATCAAACTGGTTGGGCTGTGAGTATGTGGCCTCTTATTAGACATTCCACACCTTGGAGGGGGGTGTGGTGGTTAATCATCCTACCTTAATCATGGCCACAAATGGCATCAGGCGCTTCATGTATTTCTTCAATTCTGGCATGGCGCCTAGCTCCATGGCTATGACCTTGTTGTCAGGCAAAGTTCCATTGTTGTTCTATGGAGTCAAAGAGTTTTTGATATACATTGAGATCCAGAGTTCTCACTTTATGTTAAACACCAAAATCCTTGACTTTTACTGACCAAAACGTTTAAAATCCATGTCTATAATGCCTTTGTGCTGAGCAGACAAAAAAAAAGTCATCTGTGACCCTTATTTACTAGTTTTTAGTACAAACACTTAATGTTTTCACTGTTTAAACATAGTGCAAAGTTATTATTGAAATAAGCATTTTCCTGCCATGTTTGTCTTTGTTAGCTGGTACAGGGGACTGCATATCTTGGCTGGAGTGATTGCCAGTTTTTGACAAACCGGATGTGAAAAAAAATAAATAAATAACAGATAACCATAACAACCAATTACAAAACACACAATTCAGATCAATTTGAACTAAAAATGAACATATGCTAGACACAAAACTCCCTGATTCCATGACTCGGCCTAAAACATTTATAACCGCCTATGAAGGCAACAACAGACTGGAATCTAGAATATACTGTTAAAAATTCCATAACCCATGGGAAGCTTCATCCAAAACATACAATAGCCCTCTCCACAGAGGTGGACTGTTTCAAACCGAAGTAAATACAATTATGACAAAAACGAAACTTAAATATAAGAATACAAAAAATAAAATGTATATATGTTTTTGAAGATTCTTTGCACATGCTGACCAAAAAAATAGCAGTAAAGAGAAAAACAACAGTTTTCAAGAATTAGCAGAATTTTTTTTTTCTATACAGAGTTTGAGGGTCAAAAAATGGAAATAATTGCCTGTAGTCTAAGTTTCACAAGCACAAATTCAATGGCTTCTTGTTTTATAAATGTTATTTGAATGCTATTAAGCTGTGTTGTTGCAATACTTATAAAGCTAATTAAGCTATTTCTTGCAATTCTATGAAATATTCCTAAATTGGTACCTAACAGAGAGCGATTTTTAATTAAAACGGTCAAAAACTCTGTGTTAACGTTCTCTATATTACTCGGTTTAAAATAGAACAAAATCAAGGCTTACCTTGTAGTGCTTGCCCAGGAGAGAGAGGGCGCTGTGCTGCCAGGGTGGGTAGCTCTTTGCCACATATACAGTGCAGTGTGAGGGCTTGACTGGAGGTTTGCTGTCTCCTTTCTTTGAGGGAAAAGCAATTATGCAAGATTAAAAGGAGTTACCTGATTGTTATTATTGTCCTCAACAGGGAGAGCAAATTACTGATCAAATATTTATTGTGGGTTTATTGAGGATTACTGAATACTACAAAGGTTACCAAATCTACAAAAACTCACAGTGAAGCCATAGAATCGCTCATCTCTACAATTTCACATTTTAATTTCTGGTTTTGACACAGGCACTTTTCATCCATAAATGTCAGTCTGGCCCTGGCAATATTTCTGTTTGCAGCTATTTTTGTGCATTGAGCCACTCAAACTCTCACAAGCCCCTCAGTTCCCAAATGCTCAGCTCACTAACCCCACCTCCACATCACCAAGGCAACACCTAATCCAATCCGACATCCATTACCACATGGCTGCAGTGACAAGACTGAGAAAAGCCCGCCCTTCCCAGTTCCCATTACCTAAGCCCTAGTATGCTTAACACTGTCTAAAAGAGAATGGTGCCATCTTAAAAGCAAGGAGACGGTACACTCCTCCTCCATCGAGGGAGCTGTGTAGCCCGTGTGAGCATATTCTACATGACATCTGTCGTCTCTCCTCCACTCAGCCCCTCGGGCTGACCTGGTGTGTTCTCTTCACTGACACTGGGCTGGGCTCTGCACCGTCGAGATATAAATACACCCAGAGAACGCAATAAATAACCTGTCCAGTGATTCTAATGGCAGAAATCTCATATTGCATAAGGGTCTGGTTGGCACATTACATTTGGAGGGGAATATGTGGGTGCTATTTTGGATGATGCTGAAGCAAAACACACCTTAAACAGGGAAACATTAGAAGAAGGTGTGACAGGATTCATAAAATGAAATTAACAATTAATATGCAGCTGGGTGTAACTGTGATGATGGAGGAAGAATGAAATGAGAAAACCAGACAGAACGCTGGCCAGGAATCTGTGTGAACAGACACACTAGGGGGCAGTGAGCACACTTGCCCAGAGCAGGCCAGGGAGCAGTCAGGGGTTCGGTGCCTTGCTCAAGGGCACTTCAGTCGTGTCCTCTCGGTTTATAGGATCGAACTGGCAACCTTCCGGTCACAAGGCTGGCTCCCTAACCTCCAGCCTACAACTGTCCCCTAATAATACGACTGCCCCCGTTTTCTTAAATTTGTGGTCATAGATCTAACACGAAAGCGAGACAGCAAGCAATAAACACTCCAAAATAGGCACCAACTGCCACAATGATTGCAAGGCAGTGCAAGATATTTTAATGAGAAACCACACTAGCTCTTAAATCTGGTATTGCATCTGGTCTTGATTGTGATGATCTTATGTGACCGTTTCCACATACAGAATTGTTTAATAAAAGGCATGCACACTGATGCCGACTACACAAATGAAATACCTTGTTCTTGGGAGGCTGCATGTAAGCTTTAAGGCGCAGACGCAGATCATGGGCGGTCTCCATCAGGTACTGTGAGGATCGGATCAGAATCTCATCCACTGGACCAGTTACGGGCCAAACAGCTTTCATCAAAGAGTCAGTCTGTGGAGACAGAGGACATTCAGAGACAGTTTAATTAGTTTGATTAACATGTTAATTCTTTAAGGCAGACAACAAATGTATATTTCTGCTGTTTAAGATGCTCTTCCCATTCAATGATGAGATTTCTACATTTATTTAATACGTAAAGAACACGATCTGACAAAAAATTATTGTTTATTTTAGGTCGTGTCACAAACCACCATTGAGAAAATATTCTTTCAGGTTGAACAAGCAACTTTCTTTTTAATTTGGGCCATTGAGTTCAAGTGGTTTTAGCATCAATAATGCTGATGTTCACTTTACTGAAAGTAAATCAGAACACTTTAAACAAAGAGAAAAAGGACAAAAAGGTAACCAGAAATTAAGTGACAGGGCGAACCAAGCTTATGTCTGAGCACCAAGAGCTCTTAAAAGACAAAACATAATAAACATTAAAAGAAAAAATCAGGGCACTCACCTTCCCTAGAAGAGACCAGGTGTATTCACACAGGTGGGGGCAGATGGGGGCCAAAAGCAGGGTCTGGTTCTCGATAAACTGAAACACTAGGTTCCTGTGCATGCCTTCAATTGCAAGCTCCCTGTATTTATCCTTGGCTGCCTAGAAAGAGAAGTCACAGCAAAAGCTTAGATTAATAGATACAGAATCCCCTTAGACGCAGTGCTTCAAGGTAACACTTTACATTACCTGTGGGTGAAGCGTAGATGATCTGTTGATGATAAACTACTATAAATATCTTTTACACGCATTTAAAAAGAGTATCAAAAGATCATCACAGCACATGACCAATGCTGTGCATGACACATTAACTAATTAAATCAAAGTTTTGTGTGTTAGTTATATGTATGGGCATATGTGTATGCATGTGAGTGGTACCTGGAACTCGAAGAAGCCACTCTTCAAGGCCTCTTTGTACATCATCCTCTCATAGTGCTGCTCAGTTTTAATAATACCCGAATTCATTTCACTGGAGACATAAAATGGATCAGCTTCAGGTATATGCATGAAAGCACTGTCAACTCAACTCTACATCCAGTTTAGCAGCTAACTGCCAACCAAAAAAATACATCAGCAGGAACTTCTAGATTAGGGTTGCCTGGAGATCTACCACTATAAACAGTTCAGATTCAACACAGCTGGCCCCTATTTTTAGTTGCCCCTAAAGGCCTTCTTTACATAAATCTACTGTGTTTGATTAGGGCTGGAGCTGAACTGTGCAGGGCGGCAGATCTCCAGGAGTAGGACTGGTTCTAGATACACAAAACAAGCACCAGCAAACGACCATTTGGAAGTAATGTGGTTGGACTAAGTTTACCTAGCGAATACTCTGTCATTAAATGTGTCGGCAGGTCCAGTTCTCAGGTTGTTTTGGTTGGCGATCATCTCTTTGACCCATTCGACCCATGTGTAAAGACGCAGAATGCCAGCATCAGCCATAGCCTCCACAAAGTTAGCGTCTTCTACAGTGTCCCCAGCATCAGCAAGGGCCAGGCGCATGCCTGTGGGAGAGAGATGAGTTTAGTATTATTGCAAATGAGACGCTTGATAATTCCTTTCTTTTTTTTTTTTTTTTTAATGATGCCCTTCATTCATAGCAATATAACCAAAGAAGGGCAGGGCAACATGGATATTAGACAATCGTGACTATTTACAAAAAAACAAACAAGATAAATAAATAAAATTTAGTACAGCAAATAACCAGTTGTAAAAGCTTTAAAGCTGACTGTAAAGACATTTTGGACAAAATAAAAAATTAGCCCAGTGCTCTGTTGTAAACATGTCAACTTTTCTTGTACAGTGGTGCTGTAGAATTCTTTAAAAGTGAGATTTTACTGGTTTACCTCTAGAAAACACCCTGTTAATGACATGTTATGAAGGTGGGAGAAAACTACAGCTGCTTTGAGATGCAATTTTGATCACACACTGTTCCTCTGATAGCCGCAGTCAGAGATAGTGCTACTGCTAGGAAGCTGCTTCTCGCAAACGTTTGTAGTAAACCTTTTCTAATTCATTTTAAAAAGGAGGGAATGCAGTTTTTGCTTTTGTTAGTTTATTCAGAAACTGTGAAGAAATGCATGCAAGGCAGTGAGAGAACACTGACGAAAGCAATCATAAACATAATATGAAATTGTTAATTCAGTCAAACTGACTGAGGCTGAGTAATACAATGTTGTATGTATACACAAATTAATTCTGTTCCATGCGTTTAACGATCACTACAAGCTGAAATTTTTTTTTTGATCCACACAATAGGAAGGATGTACTGCAGGCCAGTTAGAAGTGCTCATCCAATATTGCCTAGCCCTATTAGACAGCCATATTTTTCTATAAATAGCTTAGGCAAGCACACTGCACAAACACGGACGCCATCTGATGAGAGCTCGCCAGACGTCCACAGTTCTCTCCAGATGGACTCTTTTTCTATTCTCAGACTTCTGATGAAACTTAACAGAACTCAGTCATCAAGAGCCATTCCCTTGGGGTAATCTTATTTGGTTCAATCAGCCTCAAAACGTCAAAAACAAAAATGCCTTCTGTCCTTTGTGCTTCAAGAAAAGAAACAGATTTTGCATCCGGAAGCAAAGCCTGAACACTCCTCGCCAGCTTTTGTGAGCAATTCAGGACAAATGAAGCCAATACAAGCTACGGTCAAGTGTGGAGGCCATGTTTTAACAGACTTACCATCTGCAGAAAATTTGGTAATAGCTTGAGTCAGGGTGAGGAAGTTGCCAGTGGATTTGGACATCTGGTGAACACATAGCTTATTAGGTTGGACTGATTACGTATTACAATGAACAATACACCCCAACACAGACAAACCAACAGCAGCAAAAGACCAAAAGTAAAGATTACAACCCACCTTCTCAGAGTTTAACAAGAGATGTCCATTAGCACGAACTGCCTTTGGCCACTTTCCACTGCAAGAATACAAAAAGTGCCTTGTAAATGTTTGCATAAGCAGTTAGAACAGTTTAAAAACCAATATGAGAACGTTCCTTTTGCTTTGCAGCTACATACAATGAGGTCAAAGTCTGAGACCAAGTTCCATTTTGTATTTTTCAAATTTAATACCAAACTAGTTGCAGCTAGTAACAACTTCCTGGTGACAGACTGCCTGCTGTTTGTAGGAACTCAACAGATTGCATCATCTTGCATATTGTTCTCCGATTCTCATTGAGGTCTCAGATGTTTGGACTCCAAGGTATTCCCAGACAAAGTTTTTACAGTTGCAGCATTTGGATGTTTGTCATGCTTTGAGAAACCTGGTTGATCAGCAAATAGAAACAAGGTCGGACTATAAAGCTCTTAAAGAAGCAATCAGAAAGAAGAGGACATTTTAGAAAGAAATTCTAGTCTAGATCCAGAAAATTACTGACAGCAATATGTTTAACACCAAACAAAAGGTCTTGACGTATCGTCTGCAGCAACACTGTGTACTGTACAACTGATGAGTTTTGCTCCTGCTGATTCTCCTGCAGAGTTTTAATGTAATGCAGGCTTTTGATTCATACATTTGGATTCTGATGCTTTGATGAACTGAATCAGGTAAAAAACTGGTATCAATGAGAACATAAGGTTTTCTCTATTTAAAATAATAGAGTTCAGCTGTAGTCACACCAGTGTAATTCCCATCACCTAGGCATAATCACAGGCTGATACCAGAGCCTCGTCATGTAAATCACACTCCAATTTAGTGCATTGAACAAATTAAGTTAATAGCAGAAATGGTGAAAACACAAAGGTAAAAGATAATCCTGACAAAAACACAAATCCACCATAAACAATGAAAGCACAATACAGTGACTTGTCCTCTTACAAGTTTCTTGATTAAAACACAGCCTACCTATCATTAGGCCACATTGCTACATGGTTGTAAAGGTAGTAGGAGAGATGGTTGGGCACCAGGTCTTTTCCAGACACACGGGCGTCCACAGGGTACCAGTACTCAAACTCCCTCCTCAGCTTCTGTAGGTGTTGCGTGGGGATGGTAGTCTTGGGTAAAGGCACAGTTTTGAAGAAAATGTAGTCCCACACTTCCCTGGTCATCTGCTCTGGTCTAACAATGGGACACACACATTACTTAAATGTGACAAAAGTGTAAGTTATTGAATACAGTACATGTAAAGCAGTAGTTGCATTTAAAAACTACAACAATATAAATCTGAAGCAGTGTAAAGTTTTTGAGTACTTTACTACTTAGGCTAGTGCAGACAATTGGCATCCTAACAAATTGTGTTGCCTCGTCAAATATTTATTAGGAGCTCCATACATAAAACTCTATGCAGATTTTGACACTTGTGCTTCCAGAACATAACTGCTGCACCATTTATGGTGAAACAAGAAAAAACTAACAAAAATCTTTAGCCTTGTATTAAAACGGCAGTTATAGTTTGATAGTGTAAATATAAAATGTTTCCAGCAATAAAGGAATATAGGATATTTTGGTAGCCCAATTCAGTTTGGGGTAAGTAGTAATGTACTGCACTGAACTTAAATTCAGTGGCCAGTAATTAACAAAGGTCAAACCGTTAGTAACGAACTAGGCAGCCTAAATATGGCATGAGCTGTTTTTTTTTTGTGGTAGTTAATATTTTTCATTTGGAATCTTTTCATACCATGTCATTAAAATACATGACAATAAAACTCATGAATCTTGAATTATTGTTTACAGCAAATTATGGAGTGAGAATTAATAAAGTGTCAGTATCATTGAGCAGCATCCTTATCAATAAAACTCTATATTTTTGTGCAATTATTTTCGGAAAATAACATATTTAAAGGCTGTAGTACTACAGTGTAATGTTCCTGCATGTATTTGTATTTTCTTTCCACTTTTTTTTTAGTAAATAACAAAAGCATAGTGCAATATGTCTTTAAATAAAACATGGAATAGTTGCAGAATTTGTTTATAACCACTGTGCATGTAAAATAAGATTATCCACTGTTCTATTGTACAAATTATTAATATTACTGTTATAATCTATTTTTATTATTGGTATTTGACTGCAAACATTAGAAATTTGTTATGTTGTTAAACTACTGCTCAAAATGTTGACTGTAAATAAAATTTGTAAAACAACAAAACTTTTGAATTGACCACATGCAGCTTGAAAGAATAAGGGCTTTAAAAACTAAATGTTTTTGTCATGAAAGTCCTGCATGTTTTAACGCAGCTTTAAAAAAAGTGTTTTTATTTTTTGTTTCAAATTTTAATGAAAATAAGGCTACACTTGTACATTACATTGAATTTTTTTTTTTTTTTAAATAATTTGTTTCATAGAATTAACTGGTACTAGCTTTAACAGAGGAAAAAAAAAAAAAAAAAAAAAAAAAAAAAAAAATATATATATATATATATATATATATATATATATATATATATATATATATATATATATATATATATATATATATATATATACACACATACATACATACATACATACATACATACATACATACACACACACACATACTAGAAATATTTATTTATTTTTTTACATTTTTGTCCATCCAGAAACGGATTACCTGATTCCCAGAGGAGAGGGCCCCTGTCCATTGAGAATACCTCCCTGGAGCAGGTGAGCCACAGTGTAGAAGGCCATATAGATGGTGGAGTCCGACAGGGACTCAATCAGCCACTGCTCATCCCATGGCAACCTTGTTCCTATGGGAACCCACACAAAGGAACTCAAATCAACAGGCACTCGTGGGGGTGGGTTTGGGGGGGGCTGCAGGTAAACATTCGAGTGGTTCTAGACCACAAAGAGGGTCATTATGGGTACATACAGCACTTCAAATAGGAGCAGCGATTACTCTTAGATTCAATTATAAACAGCATACCTAAAAATCACTCTTGCACTATTAACATGGCAAGAAAAGAAAGAACCCCTCACAACAGCAATCATGTATTGATTAGATGACAGCAGTACTGAATGATAAAATGTTTACAGAAGGTTTGGCTGTTGCAAAGCAGTAACTGTTTTCATTGTAGGTGGTACAAAACCTCAAAGCAAGAACCCTCTAGATCAGGGGTGTCTAACTGGGTTCTGTCTGGCCCAGAGAGCATTCAGAGTGCAGCACTGTGCCTCATATAAGACACTGGATTAAACTAATTAGCTAATTAGCAAGGCCTTTATAAGTTAAACTTGCAGAGCTAATGTAAAAAAGCAAAGGTCCACAAGTAATCCAGAAAAACACACCTGCTCTAAAACAACATTAAAGAGACTGACTCACTGAAAAACGGACTTACCTAGACCATATGTCCTGGAGCAGGCATGCTCCTGAAGCCAAGCTAGAGTAGCCTCAAAGTTCTTCCTAGTCTCATCACAGAATCTGAAAGATTGATAGTATTAAATTGTCAGAAACATTCTAATTCAATGAATAGCATTTAACGCCTGCCAATTTTCTCTTATGTCAACATAAACTGATTTACTTAGCAAGTAGCTACATCTGCATCTACATTAGCAATCAGCACATCTGCTTCAGGCTGCATCAAGTTATAACAACCTCAAGTAGCCTTAGTCATGTAGTTTCTGTTTTTAGGTGGAAATTGTAACAGGAAATCTGAACATACTATGCAAAAAACCAAACACAGAAAAAAGCAAATCAATAAATTAAAACAAGAAGTCAGTCTGTTGTCTAAGGCAAGTTATATTTTGAACACTGGCTCAGTCACTTGTGATTTTGTTTTTGTAGTTTCTGTGGTTATAGATAGCCATTCATGTGCTTAGGGAGCTTTCATTTTCTACTCCTGGTTTGCTGCACATCAGTTGGGATTTTAAGTGTTATCACATCGTAGGGGTAGAAGTCCCTGGACACTGTATCCCCTTTTGATACTCAGCATGAAGAGGTACTACAAATTGCTTGTTTAATGTCTCTTGTAACACTTGTGAAATTGTTCCATGAGGCAGCTTATCTGTTGCCATTCAAACCATTTAAACTTGTCTGTGCCAAAGATGCAAAGTTACAACTTTTTTTTATTTCTATTCCTATTAAAATTATTTGTAGTGCTGAATTTCAACACATCATTTTAGGTGTTGGTTAGTAATATGTTGCAATATATACAACTCCTGGCCAAAAGAAAAGATAAAATTTTTGGCTGGCAACAAGTTAAACATGCTGTAAGTAGCTTCTCATTTCTTAAACAACAATAAATGTAAAAGATGTTACTTTGTTCAAATGAATAGCCTGTCTTTCATCACGTAAATAATGTCAGATTAGGCAATAATATAGTGCCGCAGCATCATGCAATGTCCTGATCGGGAGGTGGCAAAACTGTAGGATGCTGACCAGTGACCATCCACGCTATTATTGCTATTATTTTATAGCTGCTGTGATCAGCATGTTTACATTTTGGTAAAGTGTTTGTAGCGCTGCCTTGCATTGTACCAGTGCTATATTCAGAATGGACGCTGTTGTGATGTACATAATACTTGGTTTACAGCTGACAGCTTTTCCACCCGACAGCTGCAACAGCAGCATCTCTTTCTGTTTGCTCTCCTTGCTCTTTACATGTGTTGGCCAGAGAGCACTCTACTGGTATCCCCATTTTGTAGGACAGGTCAAACTGTTTCAATTTGCTAGGCAGCGTAAAGTTTGTATGGACTCTTAAGCAATGGAAAAGGTTCGTGTGGTCTCTTATTCCAAAGCGATGGAGGTGTCAGGTTATTATTGCGCATAGAGCCTGAAGTAAAAGCCTCAGGAGGCAGTGCTTTGATCTAGGGTTGCTTCAGTGGGTCAAATCTGGGCTCAGCAACATCACATGGCAATAAAATCAAGTCAGTTAACAATCTAAATGTACCAGATTTTACCCATTTTTTTTTTCTTCCCAATGCCAAGATTCAGCTGGTTCAAACTGTAAAAGAATGGTTCAGGAGCGTGAAAAATAATTTTTACACATGCGTTGGCCACATCGGAGTCCTGACTTGAACCCCTCTAACAAGCTATGGCATGTGAGATGATGTTAAGAGGTGCTTCCACTCTCCTGTTATATACAAGATCTTTGTAAATAAATGCTGTGACGTTGAAAAAGGCTGGCAAACCAACGCCACAGCAAAGGCACGCCCAAATAAAAGCTGACAGCTTTTTTTTTTTTTTTTTTGCCAGGCAGTGTAGTATGTCATTATGGTTCAAGGTAGTGTTTGCTGTTCAGGAAAACTTCCAAAGTACCGAAAAACCCACTGTATCTGAAGTGTAACTTACGTCTCCAGAGACTCCAGGGCGTTCATGGCCTGCTGCTTCCACTCTTTGTCACCGTAATCCAGATACCTGTCACAGATAAAACACCCAAGTCAAGGTATTAGAAAAAAAAAGAAAAAAAAGGAGGGGACCGGGGGAAACAAGTGCACAAGAGGGAATTGTCATGGTTTTACTAGCCAAGATGAAGCCCCAAAGGAACTAAGAGACAAGATCTAATTTGACCTGACCGTCTGGATCACACTAGCAGAGGAAAATCTCAGAAATGTAATTGGGTAAGGGTAATACCTTCACAGTATAGTGTGGTTTGCTATCAAGGTGAGTATTTCTCGTACCTAACCTTAAGTTTCTCTGCATTCTGCTGAAGTAGGGACTAGTGCAACTACTTGTAGGAGAACTCAGAAGTTCTTGTCAAGATCTTTATTTGGACGACTTTTGATTTTAGTTGTAAACTATAAAACTGAACTACTATCATAGAAACATTGGTTACATAACTTACCACTGGTCACACAGGGCCACCACGCATTCATCAGCTGAGCGAGAAATAACTTGCTTTTCAGGCTCCATGTAAATCAAGGCCTCACCCTAGTAGAGACACAGGTAAAGTTTGAAAAATGTTTTAAAAATTGTTAATTTTGTTTCTATATGTGTGGCTTCTTTTTAAATCTGAAGTGGCCAAAGAGCCTATAAGCGTTTTTTTTTCCTGTGCTGGCTAATCAGATCAAAGGCTTTAGTGACAGTTGTAAGAAGATGAGGGGAGTAAGTTGTTATGGCCCTGCATGGAAATCATGACACAAAATCCAGTTTCTTTTGGTTTAACTTACTTTGAATAGTTTTACGGTTAACAGTACCAGTTAAAAAAAGATAGCTTGCCGAAAAACATGATAGCTTTGATGCTGTTGTTGCTAAGCAACAGGAATATGTGCAGCCAGAAGCGGCACATGAAAAGAAAAACAAAACTAAATGTTTTTCCGCCTTAGGAACAAACATAGCTGTAAAAAAAAAAAAACCTCTAAACAAATACTAGCACAGAGTCAGGATGCTTGTCAACTAACCGTTAATCAAATTGTTTAGCAATCTGTGGATTGTACAAGGATAAAATAAAGTCCACTATTAATTCTTTATGTGCTGCTTGATGTAATAACCAAGAATGACCTAACAACCCTGACACACCCCATTCACCGTATTTCGCCACGCCCACTTTCAAGCGTGTTTTTTAACGCCTTTGTGTTAGAACTTCCGGTCAGCTAACCAAGAGGAATACAGTTACATGAGAGGAGACCAGAGAGGCAATAAAAAGTTCAAATGTTACAACACTGTTTCATCCAAGGTTATTAACACAATGAGTAGATGATATGAAAAGGTGGCTGATGTTATTTATAGTGACATGTTTAATTACTTTGTACTCTGGGAAGGTGTAGACGTTTCAGCAATAAAAAACGATACTAGTAGTGAAGCGTATCAGTACCTGCATAATGGGAAGGTCGGCCGTGTACTCCTACACAAAGACGGTGAGTTTATATTTCTGAAAGCCGGTGTAAACCCAAGTCAAGCCAGCTGCCCGAGCCACTCTGCGTTGGTGTTCGTTACAGCCCAGAGAGCGGTGATCATAAAACAGTTACTTAACTGATAGCCTCACAATCACACAACGCGCCTGCTTCCTTGGAGCTTCATAACCGAGACATTTATCTGGATAAGGATGCTCTGGTGCTTGTTCCCCTCCACACGACGGTAAGAGCAGACATACAGAAGTTTGGGTGGATGTTTTAAATTTAGGGGCTCTTCTTTGAAAGGCGGATCCACAACTCTGATCTTTATGTGATGTGTTTGTAACACTGTTGTTGAAGACAAGTTTTCCTCGTCTTCCAATTATTGTGACTCCCTCTAGCTGAATATATTATGCTAGTCATTTTATATGTTTATTGTCGTTTTGCTTGTAATTAGTATCAACGTATCTGCTGTTGCACCGGACGTTCTAACACAAAGTAAACAAAGATGGCCACCCCAGCATTGTCATGAAATATTGCATGAATAGAATAAGGAAAAAAAACAACCTTGTCCACCATCATCTTCTGAATGGGCTTCTTCACATCTTGGACTTTTTGGCCTTTAAAACCATCAACCAACATGATCTAGCAAACAAAAAAAGAAAGAAACCACGCTGAACTTTAACATATGTATTTTGCGATATAGCTACTTGATAAGCAATTATTAAAAAGATCCTGGACTTCAACTTCTGGGGGTCAACGCCACATCCTCACCCCTTCATAGAAGCCTTTGAGGTAGACCCTCTCTTTGGCCTCGGCTAGCTTCTCTCTGTCGTTCTGGCTCTGAATCTTCAGTTCATCACATACCAGGGGAGCAGACAGGTTTCCATAGCCTGGGATCTCAATGATGGGCACCTACCATAGCAAAGCAGAGATGACCTCAGTCATCAAGAAACACTATTTAGGACCTGAATATGAACTTTGCCCTGCAACTGGCCAGACTGTTCCTTACTGGTTCAAAAGGAAGGACCATATGATCTTCAATTCCATACTTTTCTCTCAGAGCCTGTTAAGAAACAAGCGTCCATTTAGTATGTGGCACCCAACAAATGATTTCGTTCACTACTTATAAACCACAAAGTTAAAGAAGTGCGTAAGCAAAGCATTTTCACCTGTTTCTTTTTGATGTCTCTTAATGCAGCAATGTCATCGGGAGCATCAGACGGCACGCTGGTGACAACTCCTGTACCTATAGTGACAATGAAGTCAAAACTCTTTATCCACTCACATTCTCACAAACCATCTAGTGACATATTCTTCAGGTAACCCAGAGTGTTTCTTTTATGGCTTTACTCCAAAGAACTTCTTTAATAACTTCATTTTTAGGTGTGTGGGAGGACCCCGCAGCTTGCTAACAGCAAAACCAAAACAACTCTATTGGATAAAAAAAAAAAAAAAAAGCTAACATTTTCTGACATTTCAATTTCAGCTTTTACACTGAGCTGAGGACTTTGGAACCTGGGGCAATGCAGTGGCAAACTACTTCACAGGGTTGAGTCACACCAGGAGGAAAGCACTTAAAGAGAAGAATAGTGTAGCTGCAGGGGCCTCTGTGTAACATCCATAATGCACATCTCCATATTTCTACTTGTTTGTCTGTGCTTCAGAATGACTAATGCCATTTACCGCAGCTTATTACATACAAGGGAATCTGGCCTGGGGGCCATAAAGAGAAGCATTTCATTTGGGAGGGTTAATGAGGTGCAGGCACATATGGGGGACAACAGGTTCGGTTTTATTGGATACCTTTGTCTTCCTTGATGGTGAGCATTGGCAGGGCGTAGATGGTCTTGTATGAGGTGAGAGGAGCACTCAAAGCACAGCCGAGAATGTCCTGTAAAGAGGTAATGAAGAGTTTATGAGCGTGCATGCATGAAAAGCACCATTTCTACCACTTGATTTACTTGATAGGTATCTGTGCATCTAGCTGTCTAGTCATTAGAAATCAGACATGAAACTCAAGAGGAATGAAAATGGTTCAGGAATCAGTCCCCTGTAGGCAGGCCTAGTGTTTCAGTGGGAACATTTCATAATTTTGGGTAACTGCTGTGGAATTGTTACATTATTTTTAATAATTAACGTAAGAGTTTGACAATTCATTTAAATGGTCATGTCTAAACATTGTACTAGGCATGTTAATTTATATGTAAAAAATGGCCTACTGTTTCAGGGTCTAGGAACGTACTGGCATTTAGAAATATCACAGTAACTACCTTTGCAATGTTATCATGACACAACATTTTTTATGTAAACAAAATGTGTTGTCTTGCAATAAAACAATTATTTAAACTTTATAGAGCATCAAGCCCTTTACCAATACCAGTGAAGTGACTCAAAAGAAGGTTCTGCATGGAACATACTACTAACTCTTTCACTTTATCAACATATAAATGGCCTATACTCTTATTTAATCATCATGAATGTCGTAACAGTAACATCAGCAGTGCTTACTTTATTAGCATTCTATACATTTGTGACAAGACTTATAATTTTTGCTAGTGGGACCATATTCTGGTTTTAGGGAATGAGTAATTCTCTGCCTGCTCTATGTTCTGCTGTGCTGTGGCTATGGTGATTTTTTTACAAGCTCTGCTCAGAGAAGGGACCATGTTCATATTATAAGTGCGCACTGGGAGTTTGTGAAAGCAGAGCTGCTCTTCATATCTAAGAAATCTCAGGTAAAACTTTTTTTTTACAACTTCAATGTATTTCACAGAACGTCATGAGTAGGCATGTATGTATGAGAAGTGACAGGTTAACATACAGCTTTTTGGTGCAGCAAATAAAGCTACACTCTCTCATAGTATGTATGTACAGCAAACCTGGCCCATGAGTTGCTTGACTACAGGAACCACACCGTTCTCCTTGGTAAAGCCCTGGTAAGCCATGTTCCTGGCCGATCTCTGAGTGCTGATGAACACATCCCCGCTGGCTGTCTCAAAGGCTATGTATTTCATATCCGGCCTGACCCAGCAGTTGGTCTGCCCAAACATGGTCTCTGGCCTTAGAGTGGCTGCCACCAGAAACACATTCTTGCCTTTCAGAGCACTGGACAGGGAAAATGAAGACATAAGGACAGTGCATTGGAGAAAAAAAGAAGTTAAGAAAAACCAACAAGATTTAGTTAAATTAACTAGATCTTCTTCTAAACCTGTTTTTGAGTACTAACAACATGCTTATATCTTGATCCTTAAGTTGAGTTAAGAGCAATGAAAAACTAATAGAGATTAATATCCATATGATAAATATGATAAAAACATCCACCAGCTAGTTTCTTCTTGTACATACTTATTTTCTCAAGGTTTGACTTACTCTTGGCTGATGTGCACCATCAGGCCCGTGCAACTGATTCAGAAGCAAGCAGAACTTATCTTCAATTTGTCATGTCACTCTGCTACTCCTATTTCCTTCACTGACTTCCTAAACCCCTCAGTGCCAGATTAAAATGACTGTTTGCTAGGCCAAGGCCAGCAAAGGCCAAAATTCAACCTGAACCTACATCATCTTTTAAGATGCAAGGAAGATGTGCATCAAGACTTTTTGTGAGGCATTAAAAAGGACACCAATCTCGCTCTTATCAAAATGTCCTTGTTGCATTACTTAATATCTTCTTACTTTCTTCTTGTGCGTTTGTCTATCTAGGTATCTGCACAGGCACTCGTTTCCTGTAGTGGCTTAAGTGTATTTGCGAATTTCTAACCTGTTTGTACTAGTTAGGGATGCATCCCGGGCACCAGATAACTTTAGCTGTTCTGGATTATAGGGTCTCCGAAATGCCATAAATGTGAATGTAAAACAAATGCAGAACAATTTCATATGAATAATAAAGAATGATAAACGTATTAAAAAGGGTATAACTGATTCTGTACCTTAAATTTGTTGGGTAGGGTGCAATCATCTTCATTTTAATAAGGGTGTATTCTTGAGGACCAACTCCCTGCAATAAAGAAGTTTATATGTAGATATAGCAGTTTTTTTAATGGTCCTGAGACTAATTGAGTATTACGCTTATCTCAATCACCCACCTCTCCAGTTTGTCTGTCATGGTCCATACAAGGCTGTCCATCCTTTGGAGAATAAATAGTGTACCTGTAATAATAGATGGTAAAATATAATTTCAGTCTTAAAGCACAAATCACAAAATAGAATTTAAATACTGCTATAAGAAGCATACCTCTTTCCAAACTTGATCTTTTTCCTCTCTTTCAAAGTGACAAATTGCCACCTCACAAAGGAGTCATAGAAAGGGTTGACATCAGTTGTGATAAAGGAACGACGCCAGTCCACCTAGAGAACACAGTCATAGCTCATGATATTAAGAGAAGCTCCCATCTGAAAGCCCCTATATTCTTATTGTTCCAAAGTTCAGCATCATTCTTAAAGTCTCATTTTGCTTATGCGTGCTTAACTCTTCACTTATGAAGCCTTACAGTTCACGCACAGTGACACTTCTTTCACACAGCAACAATAATCCTTCATTTTGCATAGCAACAGCATCAAACACATTCGGCGATGTTGAAGTCTGGACATGGTTCGTCCATTGCTTTAGGAACACCAGCAGTTTTGTTTGTTATGCAAACTTTTCTTCTTTTACTGCCTATGTCCTTTTCTCAGTAACAGCTTCCTGACAGCTACACGTTCTTTCAGACCCATAGCTTTAAGTGGAAGAAGGGACAAAAACACGAAATACGAAAACCTCTATATTATCAAAACATGCGTTTTATTTTTTACCTTCACACCCATTTTCTTCAGGTCCTCAACTGCCAGGGGAGGAAAATAGTCCAGCCAGTGCTCTGCATTGGCGAACTTCTCTATCTCCTTGTCGGTAAGTCCAAGTGACTTCATGATATCCCACTGGAACTTGGAACCTCCAGCCTTTGCAACTGCTTTACTCTATTGAGGTAAGAGTGACAACATTTTAGTTAAGTTAAGGTGTACATTATGAGTATACATATATAGCAACATACACAAAATCAAGTCCATGTGCTTGATTAGACATACTCATCACTCATACAACAAACTATGACTCTGCATCTCCACCATGGTAATTTGACAGGTGAAAGTAAAATGTTCTTATTTAGTTTGGTGTTTGTTAAGTTTTTTAACAGCTGTGGACTCCTACAAGTTTCTGGTCACAATAATCTCCAAGAACTTGAAATGGGACGGCAACATCAGCACTATCATCAAGAGAGCTCAGTAGAGGCTGTACTTCCTGCGTCAGCTGAGGAAGTTCAACCTGCCTAAGGAGCTGATGGTGCAGTTCTACACCGCCACCATAGAATCTGTCCTCACCGCATCCATCACAGTGTGGGGCAGCTCAGCCACCAAACATGACACCTACAGACTGCAGCGCATCATTAGATCTGCAGAGAGAACCGGTGTGAAGTTACCCTCCCTACCGGCAGAACCAGGAAGCAGGCAGAGAACATTGTTCGTGATCCGTCACACCCTGGACACCATGTTCCAGTGTCTTCCCTCAGGTCGCCGTTTCAGCCAGTTGAGGATTAAGACCTCCAGACTTCAGAGAAGCTTCTTCCCCCACGCCATTATACTCATGAACAGCTGAACATTACAACACTACATTCTGGATATAGTCTACTACATACATACATACATACATACATATCCAGATGTTCTCTCACTCTTCTTCTTTGTACTGCACTTTTATTTATCTGATAGAGTCTCAGAACACTCTGTACCACCGTCTTCACTAGTGACTCTTCTGTTCTCCACATTTATATCTATTTAATTGAGTCTGCACTGTCCTTTACTGCTGCACTCAGCACTTTATTTTAAATATACAACTCTGCACATGTTAAGTTTACAGGTGTGTCACTGTGTGTGTGTAGGAGGATGGCTAGGTTGGGTGTGTTTGTTAATTCTGTAATGTCAGTTATCGTGCACTGTGAGCTACTGTAACCAAAAACAAATTCATTGTATGTGTGAGCATACTTGGCCAATGAAGTCAGATTCTGATTTTTATTTAAAGTTCACTTTTGACAGAAAGTGAGCATTGTGCCAAAAACAGGCAAAAACCACCTTCTACCTCTTAGAATTAAACATGCTATTCATGGAAGCTATCCACCAACAGAATTTGTACCTTCTTGCCCTTTGCCTTGTCCTTGATGATAATCTCATCGCTTGTCTTTGGCTTCTCTTCAACGTCCTCCTCTTCTTCATCTGGAAACTGGGGTGGGTTGCCGTAGAGCTCCATTTCTCGCTTTAACTTATCTGCACAGGCCTAAAGTAACATACAGGTTTTACATGTGCACATTCCTTGTATGCAAAGGAAAATGATGACTGCACATACATCTGCTAATGAAAACTTCACAAAGGGTTTAAACCACTTACTTTGATGGGCATTCCAGTGCAATGAAGTCCAAACGGGAAAAGACAGTGCTTCCCTTTCAAACGCTGGAAGCCCACTGCAAACTGCAGAAATGACATTGTAATACACAACCAGTCTGTAGTGCAATGATGCATGTTTTCACAATCGGTCAACAAACTTACCTCACACTTAGAGAGGCAGAACGTATGACCAAGATGAAGCCTCCCATTCATGTATGGGTAAGGGAAGGTAACCAAGTACTTGTTTTTACTGTGGGGGGGGGGGGGGGGAGATATGATTATTGACAAACATGCTCAAAAACAGACATCTACTGTTGTCTAAAGAATCCTCACTTTTGCGTCTCCTCAGCTGAGGCTGGTGCATCACATTCAAAGACTTTTTCTTTTTCCCATTTCTGCTGGATCTCCTCTTCGATTTTCCTCAAGAAGTCGAGCTTTGCTGTTCCTTTTCTTTCCTGGAATCGTCAATGAACATAAAAATATAAAAAGAGCATAAAAGTTAAATGGTAGTAAAGTAGGCAGTTTTATTGTTGTGCGAAACAATGGCTGATTTCTTTGGTTTGAAGGAAAAGGTGAACAGCCTAGCTGCATGGTTTTTCTGGGGTAATGACAGAGTGGCAGTTCCGCCACTCTGAATTTGAGGTGGTTGTTGTATGTTGCAGCTGTAAAACATCTCATTGGATTCACGTTTGGAAACAGACTGAAAATGACAAAAATTGGATTTGGGCTTAAAGTGGATTCTCCCACATGTATAGAGAGTAATCCAGAATGGTTTGATGTAAAAACACAATTTTAGTAAAACATAACAAAGAATTGTTCACAGCGGTGAAGATATGAACCACACATCCAGCTAAATCATAAAAAAGTTATTTACATGAAATTGTTACTAATCCGCTGTTTGATGCTTATTTTGTAAAATACATTAATGCCATAATACAAATTGGCTAGCAAATAGGCTAGATGTTATTTTGTTTACTTTCCCCAGTTAATTTGCTGTTGCTGTTCTTTGAATTAATTACATGCTTATGTTATGTAAACTCCTAACCCCATTTCACATCAGAAACAATAACAACGCTGCATGATGTGCTGCATCTAGTTTTTCAGTTTATCATACATCCATGGTCCATGTGAAGTTAGGACCAGGGTTGATGTACAGCCTGTGTCAAGAGTCACAAAATCCTTTACAAAAATAAGTTAAAAAATACACTCTAAAATAGACAAACAACACAGACACATACATATATATATATATATATATATATATATATATATATATATATATATATATATATATATATATACATATACATACACTGCAGACACCACAAACACTACTTTTATCATCACTACTGTAACTGAAGAATTTAGAGTCTGCTGCAGGTTTTTCTAAACTGAAACATTTCATATTAAATCACTCAAAAAGACTTTCCATCTTAGCCACTTACATTTTTCCGGTGCTATGAATGACAGCTGCAGCTCTACTTACTTCAAAAAAAGCGACAGATTACAATTAAGGATAACTAGTTTAAAGCTATTCAGACCGTCACGTTATTTCACTGCTAAGAACACAACCAAACTACTTTTAATCTGGAGAGTGGAACATAACCCGAACATTAAAAATACAGCCGCTAACTAACGTTAGCACAGTTGCTAGCTTGGTAGCTAACAAGGTTACAATTGGCTTGTCTTTAACAAACACGGTGAACTTCTAATTTTAGCTACTACATGACGTTCACAACGTGTTTACAACGTACACCATGCGCGTGCCGAATATGTAAAACATACCGTCATTATTTTGAGGTTGTTAACTTTTCACAGCCAATTCAGAGTTAGGACCCACGCCGCCGGCTCCACCGCACTGAGCTGATGACACTTTTAGCAAGAGACTCGAGCGCTGGTCATTCTGGGAAGTGTAGTTCAGATACAGCCACGTGAGTAAACAGACCATTAGCACCATAACGCAGCATACTGTGTGCTTGTAACGGTATAAATGAAAGGATATGTCGCTATGAACATTAGGATACGTTCCTGTGAGCTTGGTGTGCTGTGAGCTATAAGCCATTCCGGCTTTTAAATAGTGATGGGAGGTTCGATTTAGTTTACTGAACCGATTCTTATAAACTTACAGCTTCATTGAATCGAACACCCGATTAAATGACTCATTGATTCATAAGTCAGCTTCTTCATCTAATCGAATGAGAGTCGGTTCAGACTGATTCTGGTGTCAGATACGACTACCCACTAGTGACCATTTACTTCGAATCTTTCGTAATACTTTATCTACAATTCCTCTTTTTTTGTCTTCCTGTTTTTGATATAAATAACATGCATTGCATTACATTTATCATCCTTGTACGTATTTGACCTTTACATTTATACATATTATATTAGTTTTTTTAAATTATATTTGTATTATATGTTTAATATCATGCCTGTTATCAAATACCTATTTAAGATATAAATTAATCAGGTTAACCTTGATTACACGGAAACTAATATGCCTGTGTTTTTGCATAGATTTGTAATTCCAAATAAGCAAACAAATAAATAAACAATAATTTACAAATTAAGTTACAAAGTGAACGTGTAAAAAATAAAAACATGCAGTTCTCAATGAAGAAGTCATGTTTATTTTTTAACAATGCGATTTTAGGAGACGATTTCAAAAAGAATTAAATTTTTATAGGAACGGCGAATCGGTTCAACCGATTTATTAAAAAGAACCGGATCAAAACTAATGAATCGTTTAGGAGTCGGACATCGCTGTTACCAATGTGTTTGAAGGTAGAGCAGCTCGTCAGACGTGCCAGTGATTAAGAGGAGGCCCAAGTTGAATTAACGTTATGTTGTAGACGATGAAAGTAGAAATATCGGTGAAAATACTCCACGCCTAGTCAGTATTGTTCAGTGCTCGGCACGATGATTATAGATAATGTGGACGCTCTGAAATCGTGGCTGGCAAAACTCCTCGAGCCGATGTAAGTGAGGACCTGGGATGACATTTTTTGCCAGCTAGCGCTTGCTAGCACATATTAGCTTGCTAGCTTGCTAGATACCCGCGGGCTAGTTTCACACTTCTGTGTTCATTTTAGCGCTTTCTTAGCACAATGTAGTGATCGTCGACTTTAAAACGAGATTGTTGAGGCCCGTTAAAGAGATTTCCACAACCCACAGTGTGTCATTTTGCACACTTTTCTTCTGCTTGAAGCTAGCTAAGCTAGCCGAGGGGCTATGCGATTGATATCCAGTCAGCAGCGTGATTGGTCTTGCTAGGCCGAGAGAGGGCCAGAGAAAAAGTTATTTTAGATATGGCGTTGTTTTGGGACGCTGATTCGAAGTGCTGAGGGTCTTGCACTTAAAAGTAAGAAAGAGGTGAGACTCAGTACTGCTTGCGAGAACATAAGCTAGCTGTCTGTCTCGCCAGCTGCAGCACTCCCTATTGATTTGGTATTCTGGGGACGAAGGTTGATGCTGAGAAAGCCTTATAGCCTTGAGTCAGTCAAGTGCTGTACGAACAGCTTTCACGTTCATAAGTGTTTATCTTGCGTGCTTAACTTAGCATATTCAAAGCACCAGATGCTACTAGTTTATAAACCAGCACAAACAAATGCTATGAATATGAAAATATACTCACGTGTTGTTTGATTTTCACAGATGTGATGCTGATCCCTCTGCGTTGGCAAACTACGTCGTGGCGTTAGTCAAGAAAGATAAACCCGAGAAAGAACTCCGAGCACTTTGTGCTGACCAGTTGGACGTTTTCTTGCAGAAAGGTAAACAAACACATGAAAAATAACAAATGAATAATATTTCACATAAATAATTGTTTTCATGCCTCCATACATTAAGCAACATACAGGTCAGGTTTTAGTTGTGTAATGATTTTGCTGTTGGTCTGTGTTTTCTGTCAGCATCAGTGAGAAATGGTTGCATTAGTGACATGGCAAAACATTGCAATGCTCTTGTCACATAATGTGTCTTAAGTGGTGTCCTAATGACTTCTGCAGTAAGTCAGGGAGCTTTAAATAGGATAAAAATAAAAATATTCATAATGAATCTCTCCCCATCCAAGAAGCTGTATGACATAACACCGATTGAATTGGAATTTCTACAATTTTTCAAATTTTCTGAAAATGTTTTTATGGGAAACGCTGTGTTGCAGAGACACTTGGCGATGTTCTCACACTGGTGGTGTTAACCTGGGGTCACAGTCGTCACAAATACAAACATAGCTGTTTAATTACGATCCAAGATGACCAGTGAACCTTTGCGCGTCTTCTGAGTTTTGATATTATTGTGATACATTTGGGGCAAAAAATAAGGTTTTTGGTATATTGTTTTGCCTTCTGATGTTGGTGTGTACCTCTCTGCCATGAATGTAGGGCTGAAAGATTAATCATACCATCATTAATTATAGTACAAGGCAGCCAAATTTTTTAGATCACAAAACCTGCATTTAAAAAAAAAAAAAAGTATATTATTAAGAAAATAATTGAATTACATTTCAAGCGAGAAAATGTAACCTAAAACACAGAGCTTGTTTACTGTGTGATTAGTCATATCCACTCAAACCTCTATGCGTTGTGACATACCGAATCTACTGGCATATATAAGTACGCTAGTAATGACCAATAATTCAGTTTTATATGAACGTGTTTGATTATAAAGCTATTTTAAAGCAATGTGTCACAATTCTGTTTCATGTAATAGTTTCCTGTGAAGTTCTCTTTGAACGTCTGGTTTGTATCACTAGCATGAAGAATATCTAACTTAATGTATTACTCTACAAATTTTGCAAACCATTCTGAGTGATTTTATTTACATCCTTAATTTTTCATTATGCTGAAACTTAGCCACAGGTGGGCAATCTGACAATATTTTACTGCAATCGTAAAGTTAGTTGTTGTCATGGTGTATTCCACGTTGTGGGTATCGTCAGCACAAAGGAGCTAAGTTAGTGTTGTTGAATTCTGTTTAAGGCAGTTTATGTTCAGCTTAGTTTGTATTTTCAGAGTTTTTAAAAGCAGTTTTGTATAGTGTATTGTTAAAAATCATAAGTAGTTATGTCACATTTGTGCTGTATTGCATATCCATATTTGTGGGGTATATCTCAAAACCAGAGGTTGCAGACTTTGTTTTTTCCGAAGTTAATCATCTGTGTACCTTGTGCCCACAGAAACTACAGGCTTTGTGGATAAACTGTTTGAATGTCTAACCACCAAAAACTACTTGGGAAATCCGTCGGCTAAAGAGGTCCCCAAAGAGGAGACAAAGACTCCAGCGCAAAAACCTGAGGAAAAGGAGGAGGTACATTTATTCTCTTTGTACTATGATAGTTCTTGAAGTGATACGTCAGCATACCACTTGCCTTAAATGTGTCTTGTTCTTCAGATTTCACATCCATTATACACTTATCCATTTATACATTTTTCCAAATTTACACTAACCTTGTATTCAGCCTAGTCACGTTGAGGATGACAGAGAAAGCCGAAGAAGGAGAAGTCCCCTGAGAAGCCGTTCTGACTTTAATGAATCAAGGTGTGTTTCTTTTTTCCGTATTCTGTTGTTTTTACATAGATATTCTTGTTAAGGCTGCCTTTCGATATTTTACCATTGCTGTCCAAACCTTCACAGGAGAAGACAAATCCTCCTTAAATGTGATTTCTTGTAACAAGCGTTGTATTAAGTGAATTTTGGAGCGTTTCTATTGGTTTAATCATCATGAAATATTCACAAGATATACCTACATGTTCATAATGTTAAAAAGAAATGAACATTAACAAAAATGGAGATACGTGCTTTGCTTGATCTATTGAATATTATACAATATACTGGTTTTCGTATTAAGATTTTTTTAAATGAAGTTTTTTCTGATTTATATACAGTATTTTCCCCTTTAAACAAGCCTGTGCATTAAACAGCATGAAAGGGATGTCCGAGGCAAGTTTTGAACAATTGCTAGTAAACGGTCTTGTAGAAACTCTGTTAACTCTGTCTCCAGTGCAGTGTGATCTATGGTTAAGCATTTGTGATTTCTCCACAATTCAGAGTTAACCAACTTAGAAATGAACGGAACAATAGCACATGCTTCCAGTTGTTGTACTGCTCCCAGCCAAACCTATGTAATCGTTATCATTAGGTTTACATTTCTATCTGATAAAAAAAAAAGTCCTAATTTACACGTGTGTGTATTCAGAGCACTTGAGTCTTGGTAACCTAATCAAGAGTCAGAACAGTTTCAAACTACAAATGATGGAGTAGTGTGTGTTACTGTGTCATGCCCAGTGATTTTTTGATATATGGACTATCTAGCTTTTGGGTGTACCTGGAAGTTCCTGTTTAAAACAGAGTATACAATTCAGAGCTATGCATTTAATCAGAGATGGGGAAGCTAACAGAGTCGCTAGGTTTCTTAAAAGTTCTCTGCTTCAGAGGGTTAAACAAGTAGATTATCCAACACTCACAGGAAAGAAAGAAACAATACTCAACAAAGAACTGCAGTTGCAATAAATAATTGAAACTTTCAGGATGTGGTGGGGCAGTTTTTGTGTTTCGGTCTGTATGGGTCAGAACAGCTCTGGTTTTTAATTGGGATTATTTAACTTTTCTTCAGCGCCTGCTGTTCAGAGATGGAGTGAGAGGAACATAAGTACTTGTGCAGAAAAAGGAATGTGCTTTCATTTTTTCTTTGAGTGCGTATTTGATCATAACCGGTGTGCAGTCATTAATTTTGTAATGTGGTTCTGTATTCACTGAACCTTACATTAGCTTTTAAACATATCTGAGTTCCTCTGACTGTCTGCTCGTCACAGCTTGTTGAGGAACATTTTATTGAAAGTTTTGTCTCTTACAAAGTTCCCTTCTGCTCTGGTTATGTGAACGCCTGACTTAACTAAAACGGGACATTTGGTGTTTAGTCTGTGACATCAGATATACCTCTCTTATCCTAATTGTGCACGCCACCTCAGGAGTCGGGACGAGCGGCGACGAGATGACCGCAAACGCCGGGAGCCTGAACGCCACGGGAAGACCAGCGAGTCATACCGGGAGCGGCATGACCGCAGGGGCGTGAGCTCTAGGGGACGCAGCCGCAGCTACAGCAGGAGTCGAAGCCGGAGTCGAAGCAGTAGCCGTGGCAGGAGCCGAGAGAGGGAGCACGGGCAGAGACAAGGTGAGTGTCACTTTTCTTACAGCACTGGTTTCCAACCTTTGACCTGGAGTATGACTTTCGACATGTTTTTATGTTTTTCTACTCTAAGTGCTGCAATTAATCAGCTTAAGTGTTAGAGGAGATAGAACTAGGGCTTAATGCAAAAGTGTCATGTTTAACAAGTGCATTTTGTATGGCAACCTAACATCCATTTCTTGGTGGCAGATAGCTGGACTCCGTATGTTTTGGGCTTCAGTGTTAGTAATGTTGTTTGCAGCCACTAACAAAGTGGTATTTCTAAATGCGTGGATGACTGTATTAACATTGTCAGGTGAAGGTCTTAAAAAAGCAGTAGTAAAACAGGGTTTCACATAAGTGCTTATCCACTCGTACAAGTGACCAGTCGAGTCGGAGGAGTGGTGATGTAATATGCGAGGTAAAATAGGTCACAAATGAATGAGTAAATACTTAAAAACAATCATTTTAAGCATATACATCAAACACATAGGTTTCTCAACAAAGTAGTGACAAGATAGTTGTGACTGAGAAAGTAGAACTCTGTTTCACACACTTTGTAAATTGTTCTGTATTAAATTGTTACGTAATAGTAAACTTGTGCAATGCAACAACAGTTTGCAAATGTAATTGACTTTGAAAGAGGTTGTCATAAACTATGGATTTATGTAAATCGTGGCTTTACCTCTCTGTAGGACGAGTCCATTTCAATCACTGTAATAACAGCAAGACATGTAGTTCCATTTGTGATTTGTTTATGTTTGCAGAGCTAAATTTTAAATGGCGTTCCTGCGTTAATTTGAGCACTGGTTTCTGTCCACAGAACATAGGTCCAAATTCGAGCAAGAAAGAAAGGATCTGGAGCAATACACTCCTTCTCCAGTCCCCTTGGGTAACCCTCACCACCAGCAGAAACAGCAGCAGCACCCCGCCCCCTTGCTACCTCTGCCCAACCCCCAGGCACAGTTCCCCCCTACGGGGAGCCCCGGGGTCCCCAGCGCGGTAACGGCAGTGGCTCCAGCTCACCTGCCTGACAGCACCACGGAAAGCTGGTCCACTTACTACTCCAACCACAGCGAGGGGAAGAGCAGCGTGCTCAAACACCGCTGTAGAGACTACGACGGTAAGAGCTTTCCTTGCAATCGTGCATGATTACTTTTGATTGTGTGTTATAGGTTGGTGTGTATGTGTTTATCTGAGATGGACAGGATGGCAGGATGTTTTAGATGTTAATGGTATCAGAGAAAGTGTTGTAATGTCTGTGGGGCTGAATTAGATTGGATACTGTTCAGTTAAATAAAAGTGTAAAAGGAGTTTTATTTAGATATGCTGAGAATTCACTTCCTGAGAATATGATGAGAACACTGGTGTTTTGTATAATAACTATTTCATTTTAAAATTACATTACAAATACATTTTAAAAATCAATAAAACACCGCTGCGTGTGATGAGAGGTCTGAATTGTGTTCTGATTCAATTGCAGACATGTAATATCAGGCTACCATATGGATTTATGAAATAATGAAGCAGGCAGAACACATGACTCAACAACTTTCAGGGGGGGAGCCCTGGTCACAAGCCAAATGATGTAGTAATCTGTTGCTTGAGTTGCAAACCACTAGTTAGACCTGTTATTATGAAATTCTGAAAAACTGAAATTTTGAAAAGTTTTATGTAAATAATTCAGAGTAACATTAATGAAGTTAATAAAGCAATTAATAAAGTACCAAAACTTTCTGTAGATAATGTAACAGTATGTATAAAATATGTGATAATTGTGACTGTCCTGCCAATAGTGGATGCCAAATGTTCTCAGGAGTGTCTATTTGTCATACAGTGTAAATTTGTCTTAGTCTATGTGATGTAGTACAGATTAACATAATTAGTTTGATCATCATTTTCAAGTTTTTAATTTCACTTTTGCATCAGATAATGTTGCCTGTGATGGATTCCATTGCTGATTGACTGAGTTGTCTTACTACCAGAGTAAATAGGCTGTTGTGTTTAGTGTTGGTGATAAATCCACCTGGCACCGCTAATGACCATTACTAATGACTTATGTGTAGGAGTCCTTACAATGAATTCTCTGTAGGGCTATTTTTCAGTCAGTCTCAAAGGAGCCCTTCTAAAGGGGTAATGTGTATATTTACTCTTCAGTCTCTCTAGAGCTGGGGTATTTTTCATACTGGTGGGATATGGCTAAGGTCGTCTGTAGGGACAAAGGGAATTAGTTGTCTAACTAGGGTGTCTAATGATCTGTTAAATGACTACTGATTAAGTGACAAATCGATGATTTAGACCGTGACAGATGTGAATGATGGCAGATTAATTTGGCTTTTTTGCTCTGGTGGGAGATGACAAAAGCTTTTACCTGTTAAGTTTAAAAGTTGTGCAGTCTTAAAATAATATTATAATAGGCCTATTTATATTTATTGTACTTCATATAATGGATTTTGAGTAGTCTATTCCAGTCTTAGAATGTCTGAGAATTTTCATTTGCAGCATGTTTAAATACTTAGTGTTTCCCTTACTATATGGGTGAATGTGATGGTTCCTTGGTTATTCTATACCCATTTATTCTCTTCTCGTTTATCAACAACTGGCAAACACTTTAGTCAAGCTACACAGCCTCTTGTAAAATGCATTGATACTTTACCAGCACTATATGTTGGTAACTGGCCCCAATTAACATAAATAGGCTACAGACATTGGAACACAGTGGCCCATCATTTGCAAATGTCCTGTTACTAATTTTTTTTTTACTAGTCTGTCTACTGATATGATTTCATTGTGCGTCACCAATTTAATCCCATTTTTAATGTTTTTCCAAAATGTTTGTAGGCTTCTATGTTATTTAAGGTGGTGGGTCTAATTGGGTTAGCTTGGAAAGACGAATGGAGATTAATTTAATTCTAATACTAATTCTATACCTAATTCTATTTGAGGATTGCTTTCCCCCTTGCCTTGGTGATGTATATTAGGAATACATGACTATTCGCTAACAAGGCTGATAATGTACAGAAAGTTGATGTTATTTAGCTTAGAATGATTGAGTAGTTTGAACTGTTGAATGTTGTTTAGTATGTTTATGACCAGCAGTGCCTCATTTTTCTGTGCATTTGATATTTTTAGCCTAATTTTATTGACTGTCATCAGAGATGTCATTGTCATATATTTACGGAATAGATGCGCTGCAAAGCCAGTCTTGTGGCTTGTGAGAAGTTTAGTGTTTTTGAGTCGGGTTTTGGGCCAGATAGCTGGTCTGTCAACATAAAGGAGAAATACCTTGATGGTAGATGGCAATAGGGGAAAATGCAATGTAATATATTTTTGCGGAGTAACATTCTCATCATACACTAACAATAAAACTGTTAAATTAAAAAGCTGACTGAGTAGATTGATTAAGCATTCATTCATATTTTAAGTCTACATTGTTTTAAATAGGCCTAGGTCTGTTAATAGGTCTGTTAGCTGTCAGCATATTTCACAAAACAGTCTCACTTGGTGTTTGTACCTTTAGCTTCAAGGGTTCTGTTTGTACACATCTATGCACCTTACTTACGATTTTTTTTTTTTTTTTTTTTTTTTGTCGTCTCCCACCAGAGAAAGGATTCTGTGTACGTGGTGACCTCTGTCCTTTCGACCATGGCAACGACCCGCTGATTGTGGATGACGTCGCCCTGCCCACCATGATTCCTTTCCCGCCTCCTGGCATGCCTCCCACCCGCATGCCTATTCCACCAATGACGGAGCCGCCTCCAGGCATGCCTATGCCCATGCCCATACCCCCACACGGACAGCCTCCGCCACCGGGTATCTACCCTATGCCAGGTGAGTAAATGAGCGCCAGCTTGTTCTGTTTGTACCTACTGCTTGTTCTTTACAGTGAAAATTAAGTCCCTTGAAAGACAACTAGGGTTTGCCAAAAAGTAGTAATTGGCTGGGGATTAAAAGTTAAAGTATGGCTATAGTCTACCCTGACTTTTACTTACGTGTTTAAAGGACTGCCCTGACAAGATATTTAAGGTAAAATATGCTGTCCTGAATGGTGGAGTTTGAGTGTGCTTATGACAATGAACAGTGCTTTTCCCCACAGCGGCTAAAAAGCCGTTCTTTTTGTGTTTGTGTCCTTGTTTGTGACCCGTCACTGAGCTAGTTTCATATTCTTTATTGTGTTTTTTCTGGGGATTTGTGGTTGCCTTCAGCAAACATTTGGACCTTGAATTTTGGCTTCTTGATTTGTTTAAATTCCCAAATCAAGGGCCTTTTCTTTAAGATATAGCCATTATTTAAAGAGTGTTTCAGTAAGGCTTACTATAACACAGTGTCTGTGAAGGGCTTCACTGTGACTTTGCAGAGTGTAATTTTACTTAATCATTATAGCCTACATGATCAAATATGTTGTCTTAAGTTTAAGTGGGGAAAAAAACATACCTAATAACACAGAGCTTTCGAACTGCTTAACAAAGTTAGACAAATCAGATCCAACCAAACCTCCATGTGTTGTGACATCACAACAACAGCCTACTAGAACACTACATATTCTAGGCAGGTTATTGTTGCTCTTTTAACACTATAGTCACCTAATATTATGCAGAAGCTTTATTTAACTCTTGCTGCTTTTTTTTTCTTGCTGCCTATTTTACTCTTTCACTTTTTGTGAATCTTCCTCCCACAATCCCCCAAACCAAGCTGTGTTCTTGTAAGGCCCAAATTTAAAAGGCATAGCGTTTTTTGGAACTGATTATAAAAACGCTGTATTTATTTTTAAATGTGTTGAAATATATTTGGGCATGCATTTGTGTATGTGTGTGTAATAGTAGGCTGTATTTGGATTAATGTTATACCAGTTGAAATTCTGTCCTCAGGTGAGAATAACATGGTATAGAGCAAACCATGCTAACATTGTCAATTTTGGTTGAACATTAAAATGAGCAGTCCTTTATTCACCTCACACTGTGTAGTGTCTCATACTACCTAAAGACAGCCTCATGACTCTGTTAGCGCCATCAGACTTGAGGATTGTGTGTGTGCAGCTAAAGCAACAGAAAATAAATACCCAGAAAAGCCACATTGCTGCCAGCAACCCATATTCAGTGTGGAGAGCCCTTAAACAGATCACATAGATCACTGACTAAAAGGTGAGAAAGACTCTCTTTCTCCTGAACGACTGCCAGCTCACCAATGACCTTAGTGAGTTCTACTGCAGATTTGAACACAAAGGACAATTTTCAGACTCCTTTCCTCCCCCACCCTGGCTCTCTCACCTGTGTCCTTGTGATGTGAAAAGCCCCAGGGCCTGTCTTCATCCACCCAAAAACACTTGTGACCCTTTAGCACTGACTTTCTTAAACAACAGACCACTAGAACTTCGCTCTGTTCCCACATGCTTGAAAAACTTTGCCATCATTCCAGTTGGCCAAAAACAAATTATTACTAGACTTAATGAAATTTGAACTTGAAACTAATGACAAAAAAGCTGGATCCCCTGCCGCTTGCATACAGAGCGAACAGGTCTGTTAACGATGCCAGAAAATCTTTTAGAAAGATATGGGCTGCTACTGCAACAAAATGGGGCTGAACTCCATAATGATAAGCTTGATTTCAGGTAAAGTAGTTGTCTGAATTTTTGGGCATATGTCACAATGATCTAATGGGAGGCTTAGTACATGTTCATATGGTGTATATATTATTGGTTGCATTCACAGCCTGATGTAGTAACAGTACTGTCCTGTCAGTTCTTCAGTTCTTTATTAGATAGACAAGTAAATCTACCATTTTGGAGAATTGTTCAGTTTGACATTCTGTCCCATGTAGGACCTCCTCTAATCCCAGCCAGTGGGATGGAGACTCCACCCCATGCAAGGACAAGCACCTCCTCTCCTCTGGCCCCGCCTGGAGTGGGACCAGCACCTCCTCCTCCTCCTTCCTCCTCCACTTCTTCTTCCACTTCTCTCCATCCTCAGTACACTCTGTCTGAATGTAAGCCACTGCTCCTATCTTTCTCTGCAATCTGCAGTGGTACTTCTATTCAGCTTTGTCCTGTTTAATGGCATTCAATTGAAATGTATTTAGCTCAGTTTTCACTGTGTTTAAGCAACTACTGTCACTTTGCTTAAGAAGCTGAAGTTTTACAGTCTAAAACAGTTTTAATTGGCCATACTTTGGTTTAATAAGAAAATACCCAGTCATATGAATTTTGTTGTGATGTGTACGAGAAATATAGCAGCCACCACTGTATGTACCTTGCACTGTTCTTTATATGTAAGACAATATCTTATAGCATTCCTGTTGGTATTGGGCTCCAGCTATGTAAAGTGCATGTGTGTTTGTGGTTTTTCTTTCTTTGATTGATGTTATGACATATATTTACCAGTTAGTGGTGCTGTTTGTATATATTTTGCTCTTGTTGTCCTGTTGTCTGACAGCAGTGCAAATAGTGAGCAAACTCTATATCTATGTCTGTCACATTGCATTTTTTTTTTTTTAAGTTTAATGATTGTTTATTGTATTTTTCTTATTTATGTTTGACTTCTCAGATAGCTATGATCCTGAGGCTTATAACCCAGAGTCTCCAGGTCTCACTGGGCCAAGCCGAATCCAATATCGTCAGTTCATTCCTCGAATTCAGACCCAGAGGTCCAACCTCATCGGTCTTACCTCAGGGGACGGACAGACTTCCAGAGGTATCACAGATTTCCCACTGTTCTAACCTATACATAGATTTATTTTCCTTTAACTCAACTATTTGATGACTGTGTTCTAAAAAATGTCTTGTATACCACTCTTTATACATTATGCCGTTATTATATTATACAGCTATCTGCTATTTCTCTTTTGGCACATGCCAAATAGACCAGCAATGAAAAGGATTATTTTTATAAAAACTGTTTGTGTTTTGTTTGTTTAGCTGCAAACATTGTAATTCAGACGGAACCGTCAATAACAAATGTGTCAAACAATGAGACAAGGTATGGCATGGAGTCGGACAATAGAAAGAGAACTTTGGGCTCTGTTGACGGCCCTCAAGCCAAAAAGCCCTGGATGGACAAGTGAGTGTTTGCACTGATATACACAAAATTCACAGTTGTTTACATCACTGCACTACGTAATCGTCTTAATTGGGTTGCATACAGTGAGGTTGCACTTAAGTGTATTGGAAGTAAAAGTTACCTAAAATTAAAAAGGAATACATTTTGGTATTGGTAGGTGGTTCAGTTAACCTTCTGCTGCACACAGTTTGGTACATGATGAAAATTGTCATACTACTTCGTTTCATTTTTTTGGGACACCTCCCATCAGAGAGCAATTCAATACCAAATCATAAAGAGAAAAAAAAAACTATATTTTTCCATTTTTGTGGAGGGACAAAAAGGCTTCAAATTAAGTTTTTAACAGTACATTTTGTAATGTTGTCGGTCTTCAAAAATATAATATAAAAAGGAGAATAAGAATTGAATCAGTTATTGTCACATGCCTGTACGCTTGATCCTTTGAGTGTGTGTTCCAGCCCTGTTTTTTCCTCACTGTACGGTTTTACTAATTGGCTCACCTCCTTCATAGTGAAGGAAACTCAACTCGTGAAACCAAGTGTTGCGGTTCATGTTTGGTTCCAAGCCAAAAGAAACTAAGACCAGGAGGGCCCCTGCTTGTGCGTTCATGCTGTGACCTGAAAAGACAATGCTATCTGCCATTACTTGACATAGGCTTCTTGATAGAACACACAGCCTGTCATTGTGTGATTGTTTTTTTTTTCAACCAAAGAACTTTGTCTCCCTAGGCAAAATTTCAACAGCCAGCATAAGCCAGCCTTCCCTAAGAAGAACCACTATGTCAACACCAAACTCGAAGTCCGCAAAATCCCCCGAGAGCTCAACAACATTACCAAACTGAACGAGCATTTCAGCAAGTTTGGGACGATAGTGAATATCCAGGTACAAACCTTTTGTTTTCTCTGTTGATCAGCTCCATCAAACATAACTTAATCTGTGTTAAAATTAATACAAGAGTGGGTGTGTTACAGATGCATTATGCATTACAGACTGTCTTACCTTATTTAAAGGGGACCTATTATACTTATTTTCTAGTAAACCTCAAAATGATGAACCATAAAATATATGTTTCAGTTTTCCCAAGACAATATTTTTCTCATACTGTGCATCTGTACTCACCCTCTAAAATGGTCCTGTTTCTTTAAGCCACGCCTTCCAATGGACACCTGCTCTGATTGGACAGCTCAACCCCTCTATTCTGATTTGTCAAATGCCATTGCCATTCCCCCAAGTTACCTATGTGAAGTGTAACTAAATGGTTAGCAGAAGTCTATCTGATTGTGTAATATTACAGCTTGTGATCATAAATTCATCCCCACCCTTGTACTTATTGATTGAACAAAAATATTGCATCGTTAGGTAAAGTGGGCATGGAGCAGATGAAGTAAACCATAAACTATTAACCTTGTTAGCTGAGAAGCCTACAGCTAAGCAATGAGCTGCACTCTGAAACATTGGTAGTAGCTATTTGTTTGTTTTAAATATCGCAAATCCACAGTAATAGTACATACTTCCAGGTTATGAACCTGAACTTCCTGTTGGGCCATGCAGAAATGAAACTGTCTTGTCCTTCAGGAGTAAGAGCTCTGAAATCCAGTACTGAACGGTGCACTGTTTTTAAAGCTGTGCTACATGTACTGCCGTGCACTTAGTAAAATGTTAGTAAAAGGGAGAGTTTCTCTTTCTGGCATGTCCTTTGCAGAACATTTACATGCATAAGAGCTACATGACACTCCAAAGGAAAGGGATAAAAGCATAATATTCCAATTTAAATCTCAGACATCTGATCAAGTTTGTTCATGCCTAGATCAAAAGAGGTCTCTGAGAAACAAAGTTGTAGATGCCTAGAGTATGGGAAGGGGTTAAAGTAGATATCCAGAATATTGGAAATCAATCATTTATTCGTCACGGAAATCGTCTGCAAAGGGAACAGAGTTGCTAGCTTGTCTATGCCCATCTGCCCCAGTGAATTTATCCCAAGAGCAGATTGTAAAATGCTAAACGAAGTCTCTACTTACCTCATAACCTAGTTTTGTCACGCATAATGTAAAAATATGCGTGCATCTATCATTATAAAAAGACATTAGAGGTGCATTTGCAGTCTAAGAACAACACTGGCCTAAGAGTTAAGAGTATCTAAGCAAGAACCAGGACTTCTGGAACAGTGTACTGTGGAGAGTTGAGTTTTTTGTCTGCAGTACCAGACTCCACCAGACATTAGCTGCAAAACCAAAGACAGCATTTGATCAGAAGAACCACGTGGGTGTGGAAGTGTTATGGTTTTGGGCTGTTTTGGTGCCTCAGGACCCAGCAAACTAACAGTCGCAGAATTAGCTATAAATTCTCTTTTAAACCAGGGAGAATGTAAAAATGTAAGAAAGTTGAAACGGAAGACGTGGACCTTCCAACAGGATAATCATCCCAAACAAGTAAATCCACTAAGGAATGGGTCAAAGGAAATAGAGGGTTTCAGAATTGCCTGGCCAAAGATCTAAATGCCATTAAAATGCCGTGGGGGGGTTTCTGGTAAAGGGGCAGAACCAATTACTTTTTTTTTTTTTTTTTTTTTTTTTTTCTCCCCCCTCTCTGTTTTATTCTTGTTTTTTCCTTTGTTTATGTTTGGGTCAATTTTGGAACTACTAAAAGATTTTTAAGGCTTCATTGTGTTACTTTGTTGTTATAGGTGGTATTTGGAGGCGACCCAGAAGCAGCTCTAATCCAGTACACGGCCAACGAGGAGGCACGCCGAGCTATCTCCAGTACTGAGGCCGTGCTCAACAATCGTTTCATTAGAGTGTACTGGCACAGAGAGCCCACGGTACCAGCCCAGGAACAGGGCCCTACCCAGAGCACCAGCCTCGGCCCACAGCACACCACAGCCCATAAGGTTAGAATGGTATTGTTATAAATGGAAGTGGGAGTGGGAGTGTACATGTATGCAAGGCAGTGACATTACGGTTGATGTGCTGGATTTTGATTAGAGAAATATGTTGTTGTGAACCTTTTCATATTGGTTTTAGCAGAATAAGCAAACCATCACGTCTGTACCAATGTGCTTTGAGTATGTAAAATGGAGCACAGAGGGGCTGTCGGACGTAGTAGAAGGCAAAACGTATATCATGTAGAATCAGAGTCTAAGGTATGCATGGTATGGGACATTTTCTACTTAAACTCAGAAATGTCATATTTTATTGATAAGCTGAAAGCATGTCACATACGAATGCACATGAGTGAAGACTAAGCAGGCACAGAATTGTCACAGGGATTTCTTGCTATATGGCTGGCTGTTTCATGTTCTGTCTTACTGGGTCAAAAATCTGTTTCTTTTTTGTTTGTTTGTTTTAATCTTCAGGTCATTAACAAACAGCACGCAGCAGGGGCTTATGTGTTGAATAAAACCTTTATCAAGCACCCAACCTCTTCTGGAGCAGGTCCTGCAGGTGGTCTTGATACGCTCAATCCCAGTTCAGAGTCTTCATCGGTAAGCCTAGTGTACTGTAGACTGTAGAAACTAACACAAAAATATAATCTGCCTCGTTTTAAATTTGCATTGCTGTCTTTTTAAGGCGGTGGCACCGGCCTCAGGCCTGCAAAAAGGGCCTTATTCACGGACAGTCGTTAAGCCTCCTCCCAAAGCGCTGGGGAAGACTGTGAAAGCTCTTGAAGCTCAGGAGGTTTTAAAAAAGAAGCAGGTGAGTGCCTCTCACCTTTTATAAGGTTCTGCCCTCTCACCTTTTATAAGGTGTGATATTAAGGTTGATCCAGTCAGGGATGTTCCTGTCTCATTGTCTCATAATTGTCTCATTTGTTGTCTCATATAGGAAGCTTTGAAACTGCAGCAAGACATGAGAAAAAAGAAACAAGAGATGCTTGAGAAACAGATAGATTGTCAAAAGGTAAGATGGTTTTGTGCTATTTTAAATTTAGCTTAAAATGCTGTGAATCCCACTTTTATTTAATATAACTGCTGATCAAGTGGGGGTTTTGTACTGGTATGTGTTGTCATCTACTGATTTTAAGGGAGTGCAAACAAAACCTGGCTTAATCTGATATTGCTCCATTATGTAATATTTAGAGTCTATTTTCACGCAAACTGTTTGTTTGTTTGTTTGTTTATTTATTTATTTACTTACTACACTAGATTGATCTGCAAGAAGGAAATTAACAGTAGTTGTCCTTTGCAGGTGTTGATAGCCCGTCTTGAGAAGAACCGGGGGATGAAGCCGGAGGAGAGGGCCAACATCATGAAGACCCTGAAAGAACTCACTGAGAAGATCTCTCAGCTGAAGAACGAGATCAGTCCTGCCTCCCAGTCCACAGCCAACACTATGCAGGCCAAGACCAAAACAGATGTAAGACTTTACTTTCTGTGTTGGCTAGAGGCGTGCGATATATATCGCCTACGATAATATCTGAATAGCCACGTTAAAGCTGCGTCAGCTGACGTTATCAAGTACGCTACTAACTGGAAAAAAAAACAACGATTAAAACACCTCGTCTCAAGTGCGCATTGAAAGTGCTAGCACAGGCTAAAGCTAGCATAGCTGCCTAAACAACAGCCCTAAAACTGAAAATGAGTGAACAGACTGTGCCAGGGTAAGAAATTAGACACCACCAGCCTCGCAGTCTACCTCCCTAGATTTAACCCCCCTCCCTGACTAGCGGGATAAAGCAGATGATGATGGATGGATAAATGGATATTGATATGTTTTAAGAAATACAAGCTAGTACAATATAAGACTTTTACAAACACATGTTTAAGTAATGCACAATATTGTTTATTATCATTATCAATAAAATTACAGAAAATATCCAGCAGTAAGTAGTTACTTGTCAGGCCACTATATGTGTTTGTGGTCTGTAGATTTGTAAAATGATCCTTATTATAATATACATCTAGGTGGGGTGGACTGGTTTGCAAATTTGCTTAATTGCTTTGACATTGATTGAAACCTTTTCAATTTTTACAAGAAGCTGACCGCAGGAGAGGACACTACAGACCTGAAGAAGAGGTTGGGTCAGTTGCAGGTGGAGGTGAGTTGCACTTAGCTTTTGCATTCACATCACACTAAATGCCTGTGACTGTATAATTATGTAATATGCTTACATTGTTTTATTTAATTTTGTTTGATCAAAAACAGACAAAACTGCAAAGCTTTGTTTTAATGTAGTGTCGCTTATATTCTGATTCCTCGGTGCTCACATCAACCCCATCATGCCTCATCTCCTTTGAGACCACCCTATACACACACACACACACACACACACACACACACACACACACACACACACACACACACACACACAAAACTAACACATGTTCTGTGCTAACAGAACCATCGTCCAAAACAAGCTGGAAGTCGGTGCCGCACTCAAATTAGTTGGCGTGAAATATGCATGCCATTACCCATCTCCTGCACATTAAACTGCAGGCACTTACTGGACCCAGAGGACAACGCCACAACGAGCTCAACGAATCCAGACGCCACGTTGGTTTCTCTCGCTGATGCATTTCACTGCATTAAAATTTGATCTCCTTTCTCGTTGCGGAGAGAGGGAAAAACTATTTAGGATAGAGGGAGAGAAGGAGGAGACTTGGAATAAAGCCCTCAAGGCTAGTACTTTGCGTACCTGCTGGTCCATGTTGAGATCATACAAGTTTGGTTATTTTTTTATTATTATTATTATTATTAGACTGGTGCTACAGTCTTTGATTATGTATATCCAGTGCTGTAAAGCTTGGAGAATATGGGACATTAGTTCAGCTGTTTGCCTTCTGTAACTGACTGTCAGTACAATCTGACTTGATTTTGATAGAAGTATTAATTGATATTTGGGTAGCTACTCAAAGACTAATACTGTCTCCTAAACTGAAATAATATTGCTTACTGGATCCTGGTGAAAGTACTTACCTAGTTCTTACGTATTACTTAGTTCTTACGTAGTGAACTTTCTAAAAACCATACAATTAGAAAGTACATAGGTGAACTATTAGAAGTACAAACAGGCTGCCTCATTATGAAATCTTCATAAATACAATTCAAGATCTGTTTGGGTAAAGTGAGGGCACTCTCTTTACCAGGATCTTTACCCATGAGTTTCATATTAGCATAATTTAATGCTTTGACACATTGCATGCTGAGTTTTCAAGTCTTGTGTTTGTTATATTCTGTCAGCTGATGTAGGTAGCATGGTTGCAAGTTACATGTTGCGCAGTTGTTATAAATAGATTGCACATCCTGAGGATCCCATGTTCTGCGTACTTTCCTGTTCTAACAAACCTGACCTGGAAGCTTGTTAAGTAAAAAAATCTGAAGACAAGGAAGAACAAGAATGTGGGAGGTCTCAGTGTCTAAGATTGAGAACATCTGTTATAGAAGAATGAAGAAGAACATGATTAATTTGAATGTGAATTTAGGCAGATTTTTAAAACTCATTTTGGACCATTTCTTTTAGTCAGTTGGTAATGAAAGCTGCAAAAGCTACCTGGTGTTTTCTATATATATATATATATATATATATATAATGAACCTGTAAGGCTTGACCCATTGCTGGCGACTACTGGCGCAGTGTCACAGCCTGCCTTGCCTTAAACTTTTCAAATATTTTATGCCGTTATATTAGATGCAATGATTCAAGCTGTTTGAGATGGGTAGATTTGTAGAAACACTGCCATTTTAAAATGAACTAAAACAGTATTCTTATATCCTTTCTGTACTGAGACTAATGCAGCCGTCATCTCTTTCTCACACCCAGGCCAAGCGGTTAGGTCTCTTACCTGCTGGTCGAGCCAAACCAACTCTAGCACCAAACCGAGGCCGAGGCAGGGGCAGAGGACGGAGCGTGAGGGGTCGAGGAGTGGGCAACCACATGGTGGTGGACCACCGACCAAGGGCTCTCGCCATCCTGGGCGTTACACAGGAGGAGAAAGAAGAGCTGATGCCACACTTTGTGGTAAGGGGCAGAGCATTCAGAGGATGAGAAAATATGAAACCCCTGATAGAGTGGTTGTAAATTCACACACGCACTCTCCCACTTTCACAGAAATTTGGGGAGATTGAGGAGCTTCGTGATCAAGACGCTAATAGCGTTGTGATGACGTTCAAGACCCGAAGTGAAGCAGAAAATGTAATATCTCTTTCTTTTTACCTGCAAATGTAGAAGAACCTAATTAATGAAGATCATTTGTGAGAATGTAGTGCCTTTAGAGTCCTTATTTACTGTTTTTTTATTTTTTAATTTATCTCTTTTTGTTTTTAGGCTGCAAACCAAGGGGCAAAATTTAAAGGTCGAATTCTTCAGATATCATGGTATAAACCGAAAACCCCATCAGTTTCAACTGAACCAGAAGAAGAGGAGTCAAAAGAGGAAGTCAGTACGGTAAGGTTTACTTTATTGTGCTTGTAACCCAAATTTATAAGCGACAGAATCTCTTTATACATGTATTTCACCGTCAGCTCAATGTCTTTCCACTCAGATCGCTCCAGATGTTCTGGGTCATATTCATTAAAGTTCTGCATTTGCCTACATTCATCTAAGTTGAATGAAACCAGTGTGGATTTGCCTTCCCTCAATGACATACACAGTATACGTGTAGGACATTAAAACAATTAAAGCAATTGATGAATAATCATGAAACTACAAACTGGAACGAGAACCTCTTTTACACATCATTTGCAAAGGATGGAGTGTACCAAATTGCCAGGTTCTTGCCAATACACAAGCCCTACTATTTACTTTATCTACCTTATGAAGCAAAATCTTTAATTGGATTGTAAATAGCCACAGCATTTATCACCACCAGATTACATACTAAACCCAGATCAAACTGTTTTTCTTTGCCCTCTGCTGGAGTTCAGACACTTTATACTTATTTTACCTGTCAAGTTGACAATTCAACTGTAAGGCCCAGCCTTATTATCATGAACATTCTAGTTTTACTATTATTTCCAATATTTATGGTATGTATCACATTTAATTAACTGCAAAACAATCATTTTTTATGATGTTTAAGTGCTTATGCTGAGGTCTGGTAATGTGTTTGCAGGAGCCTGTTAGTCCTTTCTTGCTGCCAGAGGAGGAAGAGGACGACGATGATGACGAAGATGATGAATATGAGAGTCGCTCTTGGAGACGATGAGAAAGAAGTGCAACATAACGTTTTTTTGTTTCCTTGTGAAAAGGACAGTCTTTTTTTAAGAAGCTAATTTAAGTCCGTTTGATAGACATAAAATCACTTTGTTTTCTAAACTAGTTTCCAGTATTTTTAGACTTAGAGAGAGAAAGAAAAGGAAAGAGATTATGGCGTGCATGACGCGCTTTCTGTTAAGGTCAGTGTGCCGAGTGTGAGGTATCTGAAGGGACTTGCTTTGTTTTACTGCTGTGAAACCTCTGCATAATATATGAAACTCTCACTTTTGCTGAGATTGAACTCAAATTAGCCTATGTATTGTGTTTCACTGTGATTTGACCAGATAGCAGTAGCTCATGTTTGTGACTACTGTGAATATTTTTGGAATGAGTCTGCCCCATACAACAAATTGCCCCCACCACTGGACATAAGATCACTTCAGACAAAACCTATTCATGGACAACGTGCATTTGACGTTGTACAAGGCATGATGTTTTTGCACAGAAATTCACTAACATCAAGCTCTTAATGTGTTTTCTAAAGTTTTCAACCTTCAGAAGTCCAGAAGCTAGTATTCCCCGACTCTTGATTTGTCCACCCTCTTCTCTCTAGATTTCTGGTGTCACCTTGTGTAAAAATGCAACCAGTGTGTATGTGTCCAGCTGTTCACGTTTATCTCTCACTCTGTGTTCTGTCATCCGAAACCAAAGAGAGCTTTGGATGAGTATAGAAGTTAATGTGATATGATCATCAGTCCAGAAAATGTAAACAAGGGTGTTTTGAATGTGTACATTTAGTTTATACATCTTTTTTGCCTTACTCTATCAGCGGACAGCTGACCTTTTACAAGATTTCAGACTTTTTTTTTCCCCCCTCCCTTCTTTTTGTAAATTTTGTAAATGGTTGCAATAATACTGACTGTTTGGTTAATTATTTTTAGCCTTTAGGTTGAATGTTAGATTAATGTTAAGAGAACTCATTTACTTGCCAGACTGCTGAACAATCCGCTTATTTTCAAAGCAGATTTGCAAAAGCATGTCTGCCCGTGAACTCTTATTTATGAAGACTTACCATTTAAACCACAGCTTCATGGTTAGACGTGCAAACTTTTGTCTTCTGTGTTTTTTGGTCCATTTTATGATGGATTTTAATTTTTCTTTTTAGATTTATTTCTTCATTCTTTCAGCCAATCCTTGTCCTTTCAGCGGTTTCAAATGCTTCGTTTTTAAAGAAGTAGTTTAAAAAAATTCTTTAAGAACTTATATTGAGTTGCTCTGAGTGCTTTAAGAGCAGAGTGTGTATGTGTGTGTAAGCCTGATAAATATCAATATATATTTTTATTATCCCTAACTACATAATTCAAAACAATTAAGATCAGTTTCCCTTGTGAACGAGCAGTGTAATCCTTTAACATCTTGTAAGTACTGTTGATGTGACATTTACTTACAGCACGTTTACTGTATGCCCTGACTTGTGCCCAAAGACTGTTTTATTATTTTTTTTATTATTATTATTCTTTTGTTTTATTTTTTTCTTCAGGCACTTCATCAGTTTAAAGTGTTACAGCCTGCACAGAAACAGTTTGTTTAGCTCTGAACGTAACAATTATTGCTGTGGTGTAGATCATATGGGTAGCAGTCGTAATTTCAAGTTTTGTGTTGGAGTCTTGAGAAACACTCAAAGACTATCAGTAAAATTTCAATATGGAAAGGATCTTCATTTTTGTTTGCAAAACTCGTCTATGCTACTGTTCCATGGTAGTATAATACATTTAGCGTAAAATGGATTTTGACTTTATTACTGTTTATATATGAGGCTCTATGGATGTATTTTTCAGTTTTCTGTTTGTAAAATGGATTTCTAACACTTGCCACACGCATGTTTGCTTATCAATAAAGGCAAAGGAATGGGATGATCAAAGGATTAACGAAAACAAAACCCATCATAATCGATTGGCTAAAAAAAAGAAAAGAAACAAAACAGGCTAAAAAGAAAGAGAGAGAAAAAGTTTGAAAAAAAGTTGTTGGTCCATTCCAAGAGTTACCTTCTGAAATTGTTGTCTGGTGTGTTTTTTTTTCTTTCGAGCTTACATGAGAAACTCCGAGTGTTTTTGATGGCAGAGCTTTTAAAGGGAAATGCTGCATAATTTATGTAAACAGAGTAATTCAGAGGTGTTTGATATCAAACTTGTCGATGCAGAAAAACTGTACTGACTCATTTCTTCGCTACGAAGTGAAAAAGAGCTGGAAATGCTGGACCATGATTCAGGACCAGGTGGGTGGCGCTTTTTGTGATGTATTGAGGATTACGGAGGTTCAGCCTGGAGTGCGGTACATGGTGAGAGCTGGTGACTGAAGGAATTTTGCCAATCATGTAATGTCAAACACAGCATTTGTTAAAACGACAGGCGACGTGTGGACGTGTCCGAGCAAAGCTGTCGCCTGCTGCAGTTCCTCTATTAGCCAGCAGAGGACGACAAACAGCGTTCAGAAACCCGATCAGTCTTCACTGGCGTTTGCACTACAGTTGAATAGCGTGTGATGTGTTTCAATTCAATATGTTTGAAAGTAATAAGGGAATAAGTAGCCTATAAGAACTATTCCTTTACCTGTAAAGTTGAACGATATATGTATGTTGTCCAAAGAAAAACATTTATTTAACATATATCTACACATATTGTCCATTTTATTAGCTCTACTTACCGTATAGGTGCACTGCATACATGGTTTATCCCCTTTTACCCTGTTCTTTAATGGTCAGGACCCCCACAGAGCAGGTATTTTAGTGTGGTGGATCATTCTCAGCTCTACAGTGGCTCCGACGTGGTGTGTTGCGCTGGTATAAATGAATCAGATACAGCAGTGCTGCTGGAGGTTTTAAACACCTCAGTGTCACAGCCGGACTGAGAATAGGTTTTAAGTACATTCGTCATTCGTTCCTTCTGTACTTCTTGCAAGGCAGCACAGTCAGCATAGGTTCTAAGTTCGATCAGGCACGCTATATAAGAAACCTAAACGAAAGTGAGTGTGATGGGTAAAAACTATTGTGGGCTGGCATAAAAATATAATGCTGATTGCAAAATATACTGATACCAAACTAAACTACTAAGCGCTGTCGTTCCGACTAATAGAAATAGAAGAGCAAGAATGGTGAAAACGTTTCAGCTGTTTGTTAAGCAGTTCCTTCAGTGATGACTGTATGGTCCAAATCTATCTGGACATATTGGGGTTAAAAGTTTTTTGACGGTTTATGAAAGTGTAAATTGTTATTTTAAATATCTTGTACTATTAAAACTACATATATAATATATATGTATATATATAATATAATACATATGTATATATATATATATATATATATATATATATATATATATATATATATATATATATATATATATATATATATAGTTTACAGAATATTATATATATACTACATTTTATATACGATGAACTATATATTTTGTAAAGCAACGTGGAGATTATTTGGGCCAATCACATGGCTCCCTGCTCCCTACATATAGTGCACTACATAGGCCTAGAAATCCAAAAAGAGCATGACATGTCAGGTAAAGAGTTGTAAAGCTATAGCTGAATATAAAAAGTCTACGATTATAAATTTATACACTATTTGGGTGTTATTTTTCTATTATTTTATGAACTCTGTAGCGCACTACAGGAAGTAGGGAGCCATTTGAGACTCATCTATTTAGGTAAATCTGTTTTAAATAAGGTGTTTTCGCAGTGGCCATGTATTCTGTAGTTTGATTAATCTTATTTTGTGAGTACTTGTGTTATTTAAACGTTTTATACATATAGTCTGTTATGGTTGAATAGCTAACTAAAAGAATTAGTTATATATCATAGCTAGCTACCCTCATCAGCTTTTTATTTAAATAAGAAGCTGATGAAGATGTCAAGTTCAACTTCTTAATATTAGCCCCAACGTACATCTCATTGACTGAATTATAAAGAAATTTAGACATTTCGTGACAATATGTGATTTGGTGGTTTGTTAAAGCTGCACTGTGTAAGATTGGGGAATTTGGCAACCTCTCTGGTGAAAATATGTAATTGCATGCAACATTCAATGCAACATTTTGTCAGAATGCTGCAATGACAAGCACATATATCAGTTAACTAATGTAGAGTATCAGGTGATTGACAAATTTACTGATTGACATTTACTTTGGCAGGAGACAATGCTGAGAGTGCCGCTGGGGACTATGAGAAGGAACCATTTCAGTTCATAAAATACCTACCTGCAAACTTCATATGGGGGGAGATAAGGAAATGTAAGTTTATGAGCTCTCTGACTCCTGTTTGGAGTCAGAGAGCACTTTTATCTTTCTTTTGTATCTAGCTAAGCAGCCACTAAGTACAAGATACTCAGTTTTCAATGTAAGTAAACTTATATTTAATATGACATTACGTAAAAGCTTCCAAGCGAAATATCAAATCTACTAACAACACTTACATTCTTCTCAATCTTAAAACAAACAAATTTTACACCTGCGTCCCTGTCCTCCAACAAAAACAGCTCCCAAAAGACTAACTCAAATTCCATTCCTCTTCACAGAGACACTTACATTCACATAAGCAACTACCAAACTCACATGAGCTGCCCTGTAGCTGTCTTTCTCATGCTCTTCTTTAGAATACTTTACCTGCATATGACAGGAAAACAAGTGAACACATGCCTTTTTAAAACTAAAGTTCTCCTAAAAAACAAGAATGAGTGGACACACTAAACTCCTACCCATACATATACAATGAAGCTAAGTACCACACTTACACTAAACCCTCAACCCATACATTTACACTAAACCCCCAACCCATACATTTACACTAAACCCCCAACCCATACATTTACACTAAACTGTTAATGTACACTTGTGAAAATGATATGGAACATTTTTTCTAGGTCTATAAAGACTATATTTTATTAGAACCAATGCAAATAAATATGACGAATATGCCTTGTTTTCTAAGTATGCTTGTGAGCTAGTTTGACAACAATATGTTAACAATATGGCCCAGATCTGACTTACCATAATGTGAGTAAACGTTATGGTCGAGATCTGGTCCATGTACTGTAAAGTAAGTAATAGTTGTGGTCCTGATCTGTCAGACACACTGTAAAGTGAGCATATTTAAAAGACATGGACTGATCTCATATACAGTTACAGCTAAGCACCTTCCTTGTTCCTCTGCCCAGAATGTGACCCTGAGAATGCCACACTTATTCCCTGTAGAACATGTGAAATATTGGTAACATTTTTCTTAGAGATCAATGTGTCAAATGCAGTCCTAGAATGAAAACTTGTTTTAAAAATAAATAAATAAAATAATAAAAATAAGTGAGTAAAGGAAAAAAGCCTTCATCTCTGGGATAAATAATTGTCTGTGGTCTTTGTGTGTACATCTACAAGGGCATATGTAGCTAGCAGCTCTAAATCCTCCATAGAGCATTATTTAAGTGGAATATAACAGACAGGACAATCACAAATTCAAAAATCAGGACTGACCATAGGACATCTTTCAATTGACACCTGCCATCTTGGTTTGATTCAGCAAAGGTAATTAACGCTTGATGAAGTTTATTAAACTTAAATGTCTTGTTGTACATGTTTGATTTATGTTGTATAATGCTGGCGATAGTTTTGTATTCTATGATTCCCCAATCAGTTCTGCTAACAATGCTAGCGAGCTAATGTTACAATTACTGGTTTCAGGAGGGAGACATGAAAAGAATTAGTCACGTGAAACTGAACAGGTAAATCAATCAAGCTCATATGTAACATCATTGTTTTTGACTTTAAACGGAACAATATATTTACTATTTAATTTTCTGCTTCCCTCCGAAACCCAAACTCTCCTGATCAATAGCCAGACCAGGCCAGACCCAGCCACTGGGGAGGTTGATGGTTGTGTGTCCTTTGCTCCGGTCAGCATGTGCCTTGTACCTTCGCAGGACAGTCTCAATTCACTGCTCACTTTTGTATATTCAGTCATCAGCTGCTGGAAGTCAAACTTACATTAACCCTCAGTCGCTCACAAACGGCCGTTCAAAAATCAGGGAACCATCGTCAGACACAATATCCAGAAGATAAAGATGAGTGGGCCCACATTATTAGCCTATCCCTGCAGATGTACATCTTGCCTGGGGGACATAATTGGTTGATCTCCTTGTCTATTTCCCATCTAATGGGAGTGACGACAATGGACGATTGCGCCACTTCCGTAGTTACTCCCGTAGGAGTGAGTTTATGGAAGAAATGGGGAAAAAAATCCAATCAGGTGTAATTTACTTGGGGTACCTACACGTTGTGATAGTACAGTCCTCATCAACTTCTGTGACGAAAAGCAATGATGAGTCAGGGTTAGGGTTAAGGTTAGACAAAAACAGAACAAAAGCAACTAATTATGTGAACATAAGAATTGCATTATTGTGCTGAGCCTAAACTTAGTTGTGAAAAGTGCTCTAAAGAATGGCAAATTCTGAACATTTGACATTATAATTTTTAGGTGGTGTTTCTACTCATGTATGGGAATATCTTAAAACTATTATTATTTGCAGGAGACAATATTGAGCTCCTGTTCTTGTTCAGAACATGCTCTATATGCACAGTGGACTGTAGCTTACCCAGGATCTGACACCTGACTTTTAATCATTGGGCAACATCTCTGACACACAAAGAAAACATTTTTCAAAGCTTATTGCACACTGTTTGATTAAACATGTAATTTAATCCAGAAACCATAGCAAAGTGTTTAAGAGATTGAGCATGCCCCTGAAGATCCCAAGCAGGATTATAAACAATTACATCAAGCTGCAACATCCACCAGCTAGATCTCCCTCTTGAGTATTCTTTTTTGGACACCTGTCTTTGACATTTCTAGCTTTACAGTGAAGACAGGCCAGCCATTTGGACCTTGCGGCAAAATAGAACTATAGTATGGTATCAAAGGCACAAATTAAAAGTGGTTAATAATGACAAGCAAAAAGGCACTGATGAGGCAAATTAACATTGTTTTTTAGTGTATATACTTTCTTCATCCCTCTGTTGCCTGATCAAATGAAATTTCATATTTCTATTTGTTAGCATATTATTACAGTAGATAGCCTGAAGTATTCTGTATGTAATGGTAGTGGATCTTTAGGTAGCAATAGCCAAAAGAACATGCATATTAGAGCATTTGTGCCACCCAAGTTTAACTTTCAGTTCAGTGTAAAACTTAATTTGGCTCCAGCAATTTTGACATATTCAAATGGCATTGAATAATGCATGGACATGCCTTACTTTGGGAAGCCAAGTGAAAAACACTCAACGTCTATTCGATTTAATGCAAGCACTGTTGACTGCCCCGTGGGAGGGAATGTCAACCACCAACCTTACCCACTCATCATTCTCTCATCCCTTGTTGCTGCAGTGACGAGCACTCAGTGCGCTCAGAGCCTGGATACGAATGGAAATGGAGGAAGCAGAAAAGAAAACAACAATGATGGGGGTCATTCTATGGAGCTCTGCTATAAAGCCTCATGCAAAGAGCAGACTCCTGTTACATCTCACCAAGAACGAATCAATAAAAGATGCAATCTAAAATCAGCACCGTGTTGTTGTCCACCAGTGACAATCCTGCAAATATAATAATAACCTCTGAATAATGTAGATGATGATGGAACTTTATAAAGTAGATGTCTGAATTCACAGTAATGTGGGTCTCTTTATGCATTGTTCTTTCTTTCAGATACCTTGTCGGTCAGTCCAATAGCAATAGCATAGCTCAATGAATTGACAAAAAGTCATATCAGCCCTATGAAAAATAGGGTGGGGGGAATATTGGGACCATATTGGATGTGTAAGCTATTTAAATGCATTTGTAAGCTATTAAAATATATAACAAATACAAGTTACTTTTAATATTTCTACTTTACAATATTCTTCATTTATAATGTTATTGTGTGAGTATTACTACTGCTATTACTTAGTTTAGTGAACAGGATAGCGTGCCTCTGCTATTTAGCACTTGTTGCCTCAAAATTATAAATCATAACCTATTTTCCTATGGGCCTCATCTTATAGATGATAAGATCCTTATAGGTCCTGTATTTCGGAAAGATCACATAGGGTCATGTGTAACATAAAAAGTGTCTATGTGAATCAGGACAAAAGGCTGAGCTATGAATGAGACATTTTACGTTCAGCTTTTAAAATATTCATGTGCTGAAATGTTATCTGGAGATGACAGCGGGACTTGTCGTTATCATAAGTCAGTATCTTAAAATGAACAGGGAATATCATGGCTTTGGAGCCTTGTTACAACTCGCCTAATTTTTGCCAGGAGTGAAATAAGCAGGTACTGTTAATCTCCATAATGAATAAGAAAATGCCAACAGGGTAATGGATGCCTGCCACATAACTTTTGAATAATTGAATGTCTGGGGGGAACAGAAGAGGTGGACAGGATCAGGTGGTGCAGTTGTGTCACCGCACTGCTTGTCTCTTCTTTCTGCAGCCGGTAGGATGGCGACTTATATCGACCAGACAAAGACATGGACAAAGACATAGGGCGAAACTGTGTGTTATTCTTGTGGTATTTAAAGGCAATTTTCTTTTAAAGGGATGAGATGTGAGAAACTTTTTGAGAGAACTCAGCTTGCACTAAATGAATTATAAATTATGAACAAGCATTTTTCCAACACCTCTACCTGGAGTCACTGCTGTTCAATTAATATGTTATCTTATTGTTCTATATTTATTTTTTGCTTAATGACATTAGGTAGTTTCTTCTGCTCACCTAAGCTGATTACACAAGGCCAAGTGAGGCAGTGTAAAAGCCTGCAGCCAAACTTATGAAAGGTCAGTTAAGGCAAAAAGGCAGTACTGCTGGTTCACGTCTCTAAACTTTTCTTGGAAGTTAATATGAGTGCTTTGTAACTGAAGGAGAAACCAAGTTTGTATCAGCTCATGCCACGCAATGGAGAGACAACACAGTTACACACTTTTTGAATATGAATATTTTAACATACTTTGCACAAACGAGCTCCTCAAGTACAAGATGCATTTGAACTGCGCAAACTTTTCCCTTTAGAAATACTGTTTTACAGCACACATAAGCAATTAGTTTGTTTTCCTTAACAGGTTAGATGTAATTTATAAATATAAACAATAACCTATTTTATTAATTAGCTCCTGCTATATGCTTGAAAAAAGAACTTAGAAGCAGCTGAATTCCAGTGAATGAAAGTCTCAGGCACAATGTACACTATATGGCCTAAAGTATGCAGACATCATTCAGAATCAGTGCTTTCAGGTGTTTCAGCCACACTAAACTTCATAAAATCATGAATATAGCAATATCCATAGGCATACATTGCAATATCCATAGGCAAACATTGCAATATCCATAGGCAAACATTGGCAGTAGAATGGGACGTACTAATGAAGCAACATCAGCACAATAACTGTGTGCCAGTAGCTTCATGAAATGGGTATTTATGGCTAAGCCATTGCATACAAGCCCCAAGGTCACTATGCAAAATGCCAAGTGATGGCTGGAGTGGTGTAAAGCATACCACCAGTGAAAAGATGTTTTCTGGATAAAGGAATCACATTTCACTGTCTCTCTGAGTTGATGCCATGAGAGTGCCAGAATGCATACAGTCAAAGCTGAAGTTTGGTGGAGGAGGGATAATGGTCTGGGGCTGTTTTTCAGAGTTCGTTCCCCTTCGTTCCTCCAAAATAGTAAGTTCAGCTGAACACACTGTTTTGTTCAACTAAATCTGGGACAAATGGAAAACCATGTACTTTTCAATTTCCAGCAAATAAAAATAAATCTTTGCAATTTTTGTTTATTTTTCAATATCAATTAATAGAAAAAAAACTTGTATTTAAACTTGGCAAGTGCTGATGACTTTGATGATGGAGCTTGGCAGGGCTCTTTGTAAGCCTGGGGAACATGGGTTGGGTTTTGTGGGGCATTGTCCTGCAGGGCTCCAGGGACTAGAGCACTCTTCCTAATTCACCAGACTGTCCTGCTTGTTAGGGTGCTGCTTGTGTGCCATGCCACCAGCCACCATAACCAGTCTCATTTGTTCTATCTCTGAGCCCAGAGTTTTTTGTTTTTTTTGATGTAAGAAAATCTAGGCACGGTATGCAAGCATTCCAAATGAGGGGGCCAGAGGGGCCTACATCGCTTCTGCCTGCCATAAAGCCTCCCTCTGGCAAGAAGGTCCAGGAACTGCTACTTTACTAGTCTCACATCTCGTATAAATGCATCCAATGCTAAACTATCATGGAGCGCAGCCTGAAACTACCCAAAGGCAAGCCCTATAATGTTCTCTATATTAGCAGTGAGCACTCCCAGCTTTTTATCAAGATGGAGCTCTCATCAATAGAGCCTATCCTGGGCTTGCTCAGGCTAAACACACTCACCAAACCACCTCCTCAGACTTGTTGTGAGACAGTGCCAAGCAACTGGAGCACTGGTGGGGAGATCTAGCAAGGGGCCATAGGGCTGGGGCTAACTACGCCACCTCTGCGTGGTCCTTCAACCCCACTGCTGCAACAACCGACTCAAACTGCCATAAGTAAACTGCCCAATTATCATTGCAGTCATAACTTCTCATTAGGGCCAGTAGCAGCAAAGTTTCAATAACTTGTTGCCCTACTGACCACTGCAGACTGGTAATTTATTTAACTAAACCACATGGACACTGGAGCAGCAGCTTACTGCTTTATTTCTCCATCTTAGGTGCTTATGCTTCACCAGAGATTCACGCCACCACTGGGACTAACCTCGTGTACTCTTATCCCGAACCTGTGGACCCAAAACATTACAGCTTGGCCTTGTTCTCTGTCAAAGCTTCATGCCATCACTGGGTTCCAACCTCTTTTTATGGCTTCTTGATCATCATCTAGAAACACTGTAGTGTAGGGAGTTTCTTCACAGAGGTCAGCCACGTTAAAGACCCAGCCCATAACTCACAGCAAACAGAACATGGGAAAAACTTGATTACAAAATCTTGATGCCACAATACTTTATTATAAATGATTGAGGTGAAAAAACGTACTCCTCTCAAAAATATGAATAAGACTTAACATGCTGATAAAACGAGTAAATAAATAAAGGTAAACTGAAGGAGCTACAAGCCTTTTCGATGAAGTGCGCAGGCGCGCTGCTCCCTCACTTGCAGCCTGTAAGTTGAGAAGAGGAGCTTCTGTATGTGTGTGCGCGCTAAGGGGTGATATGAGGAGCAGCTACTGATGGGAAGAACACAGAGTGTGAGCGGAGAGCGGAGCGCGCGCCTCGGCTCCATGTACCGGCAGCATGATGATGGCCATGAACGGCAAAGCGCACTTCAGCAGCGCGCTGGACGGCATGCGGCGCGTGTGCCTGAACAGCCCGCAGGTACGTGCGCACGCTGCACAGGCGAACGGTGTTGCTTCTCACTTTTCACATGCTTTTCCAGCCCCCCCCCCCCCCCCCCTATCTTCCTCCCCCTCCTCTTTCTCATCCACACGCCTGTTCAAGCACTGCTTTAATTTTTATGATCTGTGCTTTGAGAGGCCGCCCGTCTCTCTCTCTGTCTCTCTCTCTCACTGGTGCTTTGGAGCATGTTTTCAAACCCGCTCCTGACTCAATTCCCCACTGACCTCTCTCTCTCTCTCTCTCTCTCTCTCTAGCTCCAGGCCAATATATTCGCGGGTTTCGATGAGAGCGTGCTGGCGGCCGCCGACCTCGCCTCGTCGTGCCACGCGGCGTTCAAGCCTGACGCCAGCCGCCACGCAGCCGCCGCCGCTGCTGCCATGGCGACGCACACGCACGCGCACGGGCCCGCGGGCCTAGGGCCTCCGCCGCCACCACCTCCTCCTCCGTCGTCGCTCGAGGCGGAGTTGCTGGAGCACCTGTCGTCGAGTTTGGTGGACGTGCACGCGCCCCTGCATGTTCACCCTCACCACCACCACCATCACCACTTGCATGCTCAACTGCCCGCGCCCATAGCGCCACCGCCTCCGACTGCGGCCGTGCACGTGGAGTCGGACCCGCGCGAGCTCGAGGCGTTTGCCGAGCGCTTCAAGCAGCGGCGCGTGAAGCTGGGCGTGACGCAGGCGGACGTGGGCGCGGCGCTGGCCAGCCTCAACATGCCGGGCGTGGGCGCGCTCAGCCAGAGCACCATCTGCCGCTTCGAGTCGCTTACGCTGTCGCACAACAACATGATCGCACTGCGGCCGGTGCTGCAGGCCTGGCTTGATGAAGCCGAGGCCGAGCGCCGGCGCGCCACCAACGGGAGCGCGCCACTGGGCGGCCTCGGGAGCGAACGCAAGCGCAAGCGCACGTCCATTGCGGCGCCCGAGAAGCGCTCGCTCGAGGCTTACTTCGCCATCCAGCCGCGACCTTCGTCCGAGAAGATCGCCGCCATTGCCGAGAAGCTCGAGCTCAAGAAGAACGTGGTGCGTGTGTGGTTCTGCAATCAAAGGCAGAAGCAGAAGAGGATGAAGTACTCAGCAGCGCACTGACTTGGGACACTATAGAGGAGAAACACGAGGACAGGGATCTACAGCCCACCCATCCATCATCATGACGCTTCAAAACTTGGTTTTAAACTCAAAACAGTAAGGGATGTAAACCCACTTTCACCAAAGGACCTTCTTCAACTTCTCTTCTTTTTTTTTCTTCTTCTTCTTTAGTTTCATCTGAAAACAACTTCTGTTCATCAAGATCCGTCTGTATACACCAAAAGACCCCAACTAACGACTTCTGAACAGACCTATTTCTAAATATGGGATGTAAACTAACTTCCCTTGACTTTTCTTCGACTCGTCTTCTTTACTCAACTATTCATGAAAATCCACAGAAATACCATCATTTTCACATCTATGGGTGTAAAAAGAAAAACACAAAAGAAGTTTTGAACCGACCTTCAGAAATCAGTAAATCAGAAACACAGCAACGGATCTAAACCTACTTTCCTTCATCAGCATCCTCCAAAAGACGTTTCAGCTCTTCTTCTTTAAATAAATCTGCTTCAGTCAATCAAGATCTTTCAAAAACACCCCTCAGCCTCAAAACTACAAAGCACTAACAAAAGTAAATATTTAGCGGCGTACTGACAACGACGGAGATATATAACCCAAATTTCTCCATCGGCAGGGATGTAAACTCACTTTTCTTAATCAAGACCTCAAGAGCCAACAGAAGGACTTTGAGTAATGACTTTCTAAACCTTTTCTGCTTCAACCACATTAAAAAAACTGAGTACAGTTATCTATTACTTCTTTCCACGGAAAAAACGATTTCTGAAAGACTTGCACACCTAAAACGCACTTCTAGGACAAGAAAATAAGTTTTTTTAAATTCGTTTCTTCACCTCTTGAGGAAAAAAACACAAAACAAAAAAAACAGGTTGGAAAAAAGGAAATTCTCAGAAAGAAAAAACAGCTGACAAACGACAGGGATCTTCTTCACCAAAAGACTCTAAAACGACTTTTTATCTTTCACCTAAAACGACCGGGATATAAACTACCTTTTCTCCATCAAGATACTTTAGCATAGTTATTTTTACCCTCCTCCCTCACTCCGCGTCTTATTTGCGCACAAACGGAACCAAACTGTCCATTATCACCGCTTTTAGTCGCTCGCGTTCAGCCAGACCAGCTCAGACAGGACGTTTTTAGGGGAGATGTGAGGGTGAGGGTGGGCTTTGAGGACTATCTCAGTATTATTACGCATCACGTTATGTTTCCAAGTGTGTACGTGTGTTTTGATATCATCCATATTTAAGTATTTGTTGGTAATATTGGTCGCACATGTGGAAATCACATCTGTCCACCACAGATCACCGGCTCTCACCAGCACTGTTGTTGTTGTTGTTGATGATGATGTTATTTACTGATGTGTTTATTTATTTATTTACTGGGGGGAAGGGGACACTTGCACCAGCTGTTAAAATGAATATGCAAATCTGAAATGACAGGGTTAAAGAAATATGGACTATGCTGCTATTTAATAGACTTTTGATGGGCACCTGAGAGCACTGGACGTATTCTCACGCTCAGATTGCACTTGATCAAAACATTGTGTGACTTTGAATATTATTTAATAAATGATTTTTTTCTAAGGTTTTGTGAGGTGTGGTCTTGGTGGGGTCTGGGGTGCAGATTAAACTGGGCGTTTTGATAAAGAACCAAGACAGAATTTCTCTAAGAACCTGCTCATTTTAGTTTGAGAGCCACAGTAAACCATAACAAGAGTAGTAACTTCCTTTATTTGTGGTTTACTTTACTGTTAAAATAACGAATGCAAATCTATTTCTTGAATAATCCTTAGAAAAATCTTTTGGATAATCACACACCGAAGAGCTTCCCATCATTCTTAGTAGTTTTGGTTTCTATTAAATAACTAATTATTTTAAATGTTAAGATCAGATGCGCATGTATTCTCACCATGAACGTTTCAGCCTATACCCAAAAATACTGTCAGCTGGTCAATGTCAGCAATTTCTAAACACAGTGGTAAAAAGTCATTTGGGTCCTCATAAGTGGTTACGTATTGCCTTTTCTATGAATCAAAATGAATCAGAGCTTTGGATAACATTCCAACATTATGGTGTTGTTTCACAGCCGATACCAACGCATTACACAAAGATGAATTTTGCTGCATAATTGATTGAGAGTTTAACCTAACCAGACTGACTCAAAAAGTATAGCACTACTGAAACTGTAAATATCTGGTCTGTTTCAATTAAACCATCTACTGTAAAATCACTGAAAATGGTCCTGAAACTATAACTCAATTATAAAACTATTTAAGCTTAAACATATTAAGTAAGATGACTATTTTAGTTTATGGTGTAGAATATGCTAACCCTAACTGTTGCAACATTTGATAAAAGTCAGGCGAAGATCTACAGTATTAGGGTTAGTGCTCAACTGGATGTTGTATTGATTTCTAGATAAAATAAGAAGCACATCATCCATGCATTTTAATAGCTTTAATGATGTCATTATTTAACATACTGAAACTAAGCAAATAAATAAATACAAATGCATGGTCATGGCATCTTTAACACACACACGCATGCACGTATATATATATATATATATATATATATATATATATATATATATATATATATATATATATATATATATATATATATATAGCAAATACATAGCGGACTAACATTTGATTTGAATTGACTTTTTTATTTAATGAACTATTTTCACTTCAAAACGTGTCATTTAGTTGTAGATTAGTTAAAAGACAATTGCTATAGTTCACTGGAGGACAGCTCACTAGTATTACAGTGCATACAGATGCAAATTATGATTATTATACAGCACTACAGAGACCATTACAGAATTACAAGAGGTTCTGAACTCACTCTTATAGCATTCAATACACTACAGTAATGTATTATGAATACGTTAAGAGTGAATTCATCACAGCACGTGTTCGCTTATCACTGTATGTGTTCCAACACTTGTGACTTTAACAGGATGTAACATTGAGAACCCATGTCCTAGATATCTAGATCGTTGTAATATACATCTCCCCGGCAACATGCTTTTACATCACAACACTTCTGGTCGATGATAACAGAATGACGTAAGTTAGTTCTTGTTTTATAGCATTGAGAAATTCTGCGGATTGTAAAATTTCTATCCATCGCAAATCTGGGTAAGTAGACTTAGAGATCCTTTATTTAAATTCAATACAAAGTTATTGTTGTGCAAAAAAACAAACAATCGCCGTGTTTGGTCATTATTTGAAATCATAACTGTTATTAAAAGAGTGGAAATGCAGACTTGAAGCTGTAGATACGATATGTAAATATAATGCACCGCGTAACTCGAATGTAAATACACGATAACGTGATTTTTAAAACTGTCTAGCAAACGGACAGACACTAATGAACTCCAGTGGCTGAGATATTGTTATGTACATTATTATGTGCATTAATGGTTCTTTGTGTAGTTTAATGCTTCTCCTATTTGTCGTGAACATATATTTTAAAATGTAAAAAAATTTAAATGATAACGTAAAAACCAGCACCGAAATGGTTCTGCTATAGTTACACAGAACCTTCTTTGGTACTGTACAGAACTATATGATTTTATTTGTTTATTTATTTATTGCTAAGTGTGTCCACACATCGACACTGAGCAGTTTATTGAGCGTGTGTAAGTGAAATCGTCATGCTATTGTACACTCATAGATCCCAAACTCGGTGTTAATGATGAGTGTGCGATGGCGGGTGTAAATCTGTTTCACCATCTCTATACTGTTTTATTCATAAAGCGCTTCAGGCAGTCCCAATTAAACCCGCGCCCGCGCCCTATACGCGGAATACCATCAGCCTTCTTTAATTACAGCAGAAACATCAAAAGAAACACTTTCTAGCACTGATGTATTTTCAGTTTTCCTCCTTAAACGGCTTTGTCTGCTCTTTAATCAGACACCGCTGAATAATAAATGTTTAGTCGGCTTTGTGCGGCCGGATTTGAGATTATTAAATAATGGCGATGCAATATTAATTGTATATTGGTATAAAAGCAGGCAGAGGGCTGTGGGCAGAGGGATTAGTGAGGAAACGCTGCTGTAGACTCTTGGGATGCAGGACTGAGAGAGAGAGAGAAAGAAAGAAAAAAGTGAGAGAGCGAGAGAGAAAGAGGTAAGAGCTTCTTCTCTCATTACCTTCAATCCTGCATTATGACAGCACTTAATACAGTTTGAGCTTTATCTGCTACCCACTAGATACCAGAAACATGTAATCACTGGCATTTATGAAAATAATAATTGTTAACATTGTATTTGTATTACAATGTTTCAAAATGCCATTAAAATATGTACACCGTGACTGGCGTCGATAATAGCGCACAGATGTTATTCAGCTTATTTGATGCGTTTAATCATAAGATTTTTATTACATGTTAAACTACAATAAATTAGCCTTAAACTAATCAGCTGTACAGGCGGGCAAGTCTAGACACTCCTGGTTGAATTACATGCTATGATTTTCCAAATGAAAAAAAGTTTACACAAACTACCAATGACTTAAATATGCCATTTTCTGCCAATTTAGTGCACAATTTATATTTATTTGCCAAGTTTTATACTGAAAACTTAAAATATGATAATGTGGCAAAAAACAAATTCTAGTTGACAAACCTTTGCATGACTATAGGCTCAGTGAAATATTATTAATTATTAATATTTATATTTGTTATTATTATTATTATTATTATTATTATTATTATTATTATTATTATTATTATTATTATTATTATTGTTATTATTATTATTATTGCATAAACAGACAGAATTGTGAACATAAAAATCTCCTAGCACATCTGCCCTCTCAAAAACTGTGGTGTCTTTCTACGCGTTTTTTACTCAGCAGTGACTCCACGTTCTGCCTCAGTCACAAGCTCTTTATTTCATCGTTCTATTTAAAAACTAAACTTATTTAATTTGCAGTTGGATCTTAAGAATAGCGTTGTACCTTTGGAGGTTAAATTTAAGTCATTTGACGTGCAGCTTTTGCATTTGCTTCCGTAAAAAACAGCCTACTTCAAGGGTTAATGGGGAGTAAAACGTGTGGAAGTGCGTTAGTAGGCTATTAACGCACAGTTAGTTCGCTCAGTCTCGCCAGCGCTATCAAGTTTACAGTTTTCCTCTCTCAGAGTCCGCAGGTAGGGTGTGCAATCATCTCCACACAGGTGTAAACTAATCCTGAATCTGTGCTCCATGTGGCGAGAGAGAACAGCTGAATTATTCACGACCTGCTGAGGGATGACGATTTGGACTGCAGCACAGCAAGTGCTGTTCAGACAAGACTCATTTATATGTTTAAATAGTTTTTTGTGATGTTGTGTGTTTCGTTGCTATACATTTGTTGGTCCTACTATTAGTCAATACAGACTAGAGAGACAGAAAGAAAGAGAGAGAGAGAGAGAGAGAGATACAGGGTGTCTTGTTCATTTCTGAAGGAAGTAAAGATATGCACTGACAGAATGAGGATGAAGGCTGTGCGCAGTTCGTTGCTGAATGTTGGACACTGAGCATCAGAGGATGTTATTTGTTTTCCCACTCGTATTCCGAAAAGCCCCTCCCTCGTGCACTTGGATTGGCTGAGAGTCACACTGACAGACAGAGGTGCATAAGTCACGTTAAATGTGCCTTAGAATGCATTGATTGAATTTTAGGTATGTGACTTGGGTAAAAAAAATGCATAGATGCGATCTCACATGGCAATTTAAAGCGCTATGATTAGGACCTAGAATGAAACGAGTTGTCCTTCCAGTTTTGGGAGATCATGCATATTTAGCTAAGCTCTGCTCTGATTGGCTGGTTTACTTTGAGACACCACAAAGGTCACACAGAAGCAACAGTACATCAATATGAAACTCAGTTTAAGATTAACTGCTTCAATCGTAAAAAAGTGGATATAATCACACAGCATGGCTGCTACAGGTTGCTGTTGGGGTTGTGATGCTACAAGACACTATCCAGAATTAAACGTGCAGAACAGTTTACAACTCAGAATGAAAGCTAGCAGCTAAAGTTGGTTCCACCATAAATTATGCCTCAGTTACACCCCAGCACCTGGAACATTCGATTAAAAAGATGGCGAACAGAAAGCCAGTTTTAGCCTTGATTCAAAATGAACATCAACCATGTACTGACTATTCAGTTCAGTGGGAAGATATGGCATTTCAACGTTGTTGGCAAACAAAACAGAACAGTAGGATGTCACAACGTAACCGTGTTTGCAGGGCATCACTGAATTAAAAAAGAAACCGAAACGTGCTTCAAAACAACTTTTTTACAGCTCTTTATTTTTGTACAGGTAAAACTCCTCAGATCCCGTAATCACAGAGCTGCTGATCTAGGATCAGACTCCTCTCTTATTTACTAGGATTTGACGGACAGACACAGATCCTAGGTCTGCATTCTGCGCCTGCTTGTACTGTTTTTCTGTTTGGAATTGGATGCTCGGAAGTGAGTAGAGTGAGCAACAGCAAACGTCACATTTACTTAACCAGCAGTAAGAATACCATTTAAACTTAAAACAGAACAGAAACAGCTGTTCCTCAACAAAACAGTTACAAACGTTTTAGCATTAGCAACAGGGACAAACGCCTGTACTTTTAATACAAACGTAACTAAATCAATGGAAGTAGTTACCCAACTCCGCCTGGTAGGTTCAGTTTGAACGCTTATCCAATCCGATCACTTGGGGCGGGGCTTGTCTTAATACGGGTGGGTAAAAAAGTCTACCATGTTCGTTCAGTAATAATTTATGTAGCGCCGGCAGCAACAGGAATGCGCTTTTTTTTTAAACGTCCTTTCATATCAGCATCAGCCGCCAGGAGGGATCCTGTAACCGGGGGGGCAGGGAGGAGTCATTGGGGGTCGCCTGGGGAGGCGATTCGTACTGCTGTACGGACAAATTTTAACGACACCGAACGGGCGGCGGGGGAATATAATAACAGCAAGATGAATGGTTGGACACTTGAGATTTAATTCAGCCAATAATAACATTAGTAAAATTTTTCACTTATATTATGTATGGGATGATTATTTTAAATAAATGTTTCCTTTAGCTAAGGTGCCGGCTTATCTAAATCTAAAGATCTATTATCATAACTGATTATCCCCACTGCAACATCACACTAACCGTACGTTCGTTGTGGCTGTAAGCATACATGATTATTATTAAAAGCAAACAAATTATAAATAAACTTACTTCTGCCAGATTAATCAGCCCTTTATTATAAGACTAATATGGTAGCATATCTTTTGTTCTGTTTTAAAGCAAAAACAATGTCTGATGTGGGAAATAACTGATTCTACATTGGCAACTCTAAAACAAATACATCCATTGAATTAAATGTGTGACATAAAACAGCATTGGTTACAGACCCAGTGATCATATTGCTGAAGCTTCACTTTAACTGTAACGGTATATATTATGTATGCAAGATTTTAATTAAATATTCTATTGTAGCATGGATCTGAAAGTGATGCCATCCTCTGTTAAAATCACACTGATATACACCATTTATAGCCTTTTTCCAAATCTTGCTATCACACACAAACAGTGGGGAATTCTACACATTTCTCCAATTCAGTGGCTGTAACACACATTCGGAGTGGTTTAGTGTGAATATGTTATAGCAACACTGTAAGAAAATAGACAACTAGGCAATGCGTGGCCAGTGTGTTTTCTGACCAACAGAACATCTATGAGAACATCTTTCTCAAAAGTAGGAGATGAAACTTTGCAAATACGTTTTCTTACAACTGGGATCTGAGTTTGAGCTGATGTTAGAGATAAAGCTACACACAAAAGAAGCAAAAGCGAATGGAGTGAACGTCTGTGAATGCAAATAAGGTTATTTTCTCCTTGGAGAATGGACAAACGGTGATGTGGGACTCTCCATTTTGGAAAAGCGAATAAAAATAAAGAAAAAGTAGAGTGACGACCTTCATATACTCTGCAAACACACAACGTTGTCTACTTTCTTAAGTCTAGTGCCTTTTACGTTGTTTGAGAACAGCATGGTTTACAGCATTATGACTACTTAATTGGCAACTTAGCAAAATTCAAACAAACAGTAAAACAAATATATCTATTAAATGACAAGTGTCCCATAATACACCATAGGTTACAGGCCCAGTGATCTCACTACTGAAGCTTCACTTTAATTGTAATGTTATATGTTAATTATTCGAGATTTAGATTAAATATTATATTCTTGAATGAAGCTTAATGTGATGCCATTCACTGTTCACAATGGCATACACCATTTTTAAACCTTTTCCAAATCTTGGTATCACACAAACAGTCCTACTGCGTGGGGAATTCTACACATATAAACAATTCAGTGGCTTTAACTCAGTCAGGGGTTTATTGTAAAATATTATCATGTGAAGAATTAGGACACTACATTAAATATTTAGTTGTTTATTAAGAAATATGGATATATCAATATTTGATCTGCTGCAGCAAAGCAGCCCCAAACCATGACATTTCCACCTCCATGCTTCACAGCTGGCATGAGGTTCTTGTGCTCAATGGTGTGCCCAAATAATTAAATAGATTATTCGGTCTAAAGCACATTTCTCCAGAAGTCCTGGTCTTTGTCTTGGTCTTTATTTTAAGCTTGCCCTCATGTTTTTTATTATTATTTTTTACATCAAGGGTTTCCTCCTTGCACATCTTCCAAGAAAATCAAACTTGTGCAGTCTCTTTCTGAGAGTTAATGCAAGAACTTTGACATCACCTACCTCTAGGTACCATGATGACATTTTAAGTTTTTTGGATAAGCGCATCTTGCGGTCTGCTCTTGGACTGAACCTGCTAGGACACTTGCTCAATATTGTTAACATGTCCATATTTAAATATGTTAAATATGTTTTTTGACTGTAGTTACAGAGAAACTTAAACTGAATCAGTAGACTGGCTACTGAAAGATAAAAAGCATAATCCAATATGCCCATGCATTAGCCTAAACTATTATATAAATGTTTAATTGAACTTTTGCACAAAGGGTTACTTAGTTGTGCAAGAGAGAGAGATAAAGAGAGAGAGAGAGAGAGAGAGAGACTACTGGACTGGTATTGTATCAGCATATACTCAAATTTGAGGGACTGGTATTGGACAAAAAAGTGATGTCAAGCCCCCTCTAGCGGTAAAAGGAACCAGGGGTCACCGTGTCTATAATATATTGCCACATGCTTTACCATGCAAAATGACCCGTGCACCTACACTTATTTTTAAAGTTTTTATGTGTTACATTAATCATGGGTATATAGTGGTAAGCATGAAAAGTCTTTGGGGACCTTGGGACCATTTTGCCTTCTTATGCTCTGCATGTACTTATTCGCCATTAATTTTTTTGTGGTGTAGCTTTGAGAGGCATTAAACACGATTCTGACTCTGCATTTCACATTAATCAATGGGTGGGCAATATAATAATATTTCATTATTATCATGATAAAACATGTAACAATAAGCTTTTTAAGCATATTTTGGATATTTAAATAACACCGACTCAGCATGTGTTCTTTTAAAAAGGTGATTATAATAAATATGTTTTAAATGTGTTAGCGTGGCGCAGTAGGATTATTATTATTGATAATAATAATAAGAAGAATAAGAAGAAAAAGAAGAAGAAGAAAAAACAACAACAATAATAATAACAACAACAATAATATATTATAATTATAATATATTATAATATAACAATAATAAAGGTTCAGCAGTGTATATTCATTGACACCCCACGAAAAGTGAGCCGGTTGAAAGCACATGTACAGGCTTGGCTTTTGAATAGCCTGTGAATAATGTATGCAGTGTTGGTTCTCCAACCTCCCACTATGGGGCACTAGTCCCATAATACACCATTCATCTTTAAAGCAGGGCAGAGCTGAGCTGTGCTCAGGAAAACAAAAAAAGGTCTACATAGTAGTGAGAAAAGAGGCAAGGGGACTGGCCTAAACTCATATCTAATAAAATATAAATTATTTTAATAAATGAATAGAAAAAACTTTTCCATTAATCATCTACAAAAACAGAATTACAAAAGAAGCAGACCAGCAAACCATTAACGCAACTTAACCTACCACACCAAGCATTTATCAGCAAAATAACTGAAGTTTGTTAGGTGCATACTTCCATTCTAAGATGTGAACAACCAGAAAGCTGATGCTGTCACATACATAATGTGATACATTGCAACAGAATTGCAATTCTCAACACAACTCAACGTCTGAACTGATATCTTTTCTGGTACATGTACTCTCTCTCTCTCTCTCTCTCTCTCACCATTACCCCAGATAAAAAAGGGGAAGCATTTTTGCACAAAGCATTGCACTAATAACTTTACTACCTCACTGGACTCTATTTATTACACATTGCACAATTTGCACACTACCGGCAATTATTTATTATTCTCTGTCTGTACTGTGTTGTGTTGTCTGTCTGCACTTGTTTGTTTATGTTGCACTTGTGTCTTGTATGCACTGTCTATGTTGCACCATGGTCCTGGAGGAACGTTGTTTCGTTTCACTGTGTACTCTGTATGTAGATGAAATGACAATAAAACCCACTTGACTTGAAATATGAATTAGTAACATGAAGTAAAAGTGTTTGTTCCTGGCAGTGTCACTAATGGTTTAACAGGTGTCCTGCGACAGATAACAGATGCAATCGAAGGTTTTCCAAATGGAACAGGGCCAACTTTTTCCATGGAGGAGGAATTTGAATAAACGAAACAGCAGCTAGCTCTTATAATGACTTTTTATTAGGTTTATTAAGTTCAGGTATTTGTTTGTAAGTTAACAGAAAGCACTTCAATTAAACATGTTTAATTCAATCAGATAAAGATTTAAAATGTGAAAAATGTGATAAAGATAAAAAAGTATTTACATTTTTACATCAGCAATAAATTGAAATTAATGAGTTTCTTTTCCCAACAGAGAGGTGCCCTATTATTAGATTTACACTAAACTCTTAAGTAGTTTCACTACACGCATGTTTAGTATACCTACAGCATCAAAAGCCTCCTAAGCAGAGCACTGGTTTCTAAATTAATAACATTGTCTATAGACATGAGCATTTCCTTCTCAACACAATTTAACGTCTTACGTCTCTATGTTATATTTTACATTACAAATAACTATCTTAGTTATTTATACAGAGTTTAAATAACTCTGTTAGACTAGCCTCTACCTGTCCCATCAGTAAACATGGCCTCTTTGGGATCATCAGTGGCGCCGGAAGGAGTTTGCTGCTCCGACGGTACAAAAACATTTAATTAATCAGTTCGGCTATTAATATACTACACTTCTAAATTATGTTTATTATTTTCAGCTTGAAACTGGATTTTAGTGATTAATGGTGTGTATTGGGCTCTACAAAATAAACTATGCTAAGCTGGCATCGCAAACGTTGCGCAATAGCAGTACGCTGATAATATCTTTGTTTACCGGCTTCAGCTGGGCCCTGTTCATTTCACACATTTGGCAGCTTCTTCCAACGTCTTTCTTTTTTTAAACCCGGCCTTTTCAGCTCCACCTGGTCTCTTTCTGCCCTCCATCACCACGAACTGACGCATATTACCTGCGCCACCAAGGAGAGTAAATTCCTAGACCACTGCTACATTATAAAACTGCATATAGCTCTGTTCCTTGAACTGCTCTGGGCCTATCTGACCACTCTATGGTCCATCTTCTCCCAACCTACAGACAGAAGCTCGCATTGCGACAGGTCTGTAGTCATTTAGAGATGGTTGGCTTTTTGGGGATGGGAATTATTGTGGAGCGCTTGAAGCAGGGCTTGTCATTATTATATCTAATGTGAGTCCTGGTTGGAACACAGATGTCCTCACAGAAGTTAATGTAGGACGTCACTGTGTCAGTATATTCATCCAGGCCGCTTGTAGAGTCATCAAACACACCAGTCTGTTAACTCCATACAGTCCTGAAGCCTCTCTTTAGCTTCACTGGTCCACTTCTTCACAGTACTGACCTCAGGCTTGGCCCACTTGAGCTTCTGTCTGTAGGTTGGGAGAAGATGGACCATAGAGTGGTCAGATAGGCCCAGAGCAGTTCAAGGAACAGAGCTATATGCAGTTTTATAATGTAGCATGAAATCCTTCGAGAAGCTGGTTCTCACCCTCTTGAAGGTGATCACCAACCCCCAACTAGACCCCCTGCAGTTTGAATATCGGGCCAACAGGTCTGTGGATGATGCAGTGAACATGGGACTTCACCACATCCTCCAGCACCTCGACCGTCCAAGTACATATGCAAGGGTTCTGTTCTTGAACTTCAGCGCTGCCTTCAACACGATCATCCCCAGACATCTACACACCAAACTGACCCACCTCAGTGTGCCAGCCTCCACTTGCCCATAGAACTTCTTCACTGTCAGAGAACAGCAGGTGAGGCTGGGAAAGATCACCTTACGAACCAGGACCATCAGCAGGAGCTCCACAAGGCTGCGTTCTCTCCCCGCTGCTCTTCTCACTCTACACAAATGAGTGTACCTCCACGGACGCCCCAGTCAATCCTGAACTTTGCAGATGATTTGACAGTCATTGGTCTCATCCACGCAGTGACGAGTCTGCCTACAGATGGGTTGTGGAGCAGGTGGGCTTCTGAAACAACCACAACAACCTGTAACTGAACACAGCCAAAACAGTGGAGATGAGAGTGGACTTCAGGAGAAGCCCTTCAACCTTACAGCACTCACCATCCTCAACAGTACTGTGACGGCTGTGGACTCCTACAAGTTCCTGTGTCCTGCACTTTTTTTTTCAGACGATAGAGTCTCAGAACACTCTGCATCACTGTCTCAACCAGTGACTCTTCTGTTCTCCATATTTATGTCTATTTGATTGAGTCTGCACTGTCCTTTACTGCTGCACTTAGCACTTTACTTTAAATATACAACTCTGCACATGTTTACATGTGTTTGTGCGTGTATGTAATTGTGTGTGCGTGTGTGTGTGTGTGTAGGAGGATGGCTAGGTTGGGTGTGTTTGTTACTTCTGTAATGTCAGTTCTCGTGCTCTGTGAGCTACTGTAACCAAACACAAATTCCTTGTATGTGTAAGCATACTTGGCAAATAAAGTCTAATTCTGGTTCTGATTCTGATTTACTCTTACTCCAAATAAATAAATAAACAAACAAATAAAAAATACAGGTGTTCTTAGTACAGGGACAAACATGTCTTTGGCAAAGACTAGAGAATACTACACAGTCGTTACAAAGAATTGATGGCAAGATAAGGCAGTTAGGAATTACTGACAAGCAAACATCATTTTTATTCAGCTACTTTCTCAGTTCTCACAATCACTAAACTACTTATAGATGCATTTGAGTCTGACAAACAGCAGGAGAGGCTATGGAGGTTTCTATTTAGGTGTACGGTTTGCAGCTTTATTAAAATCCAGCTTTGTGAAAGACCTTACAGCTTGACAAATCTGTCAAATGCATTTTTTTTGTACAGAACAGCCACAGTGCCCAGAGAGAAGAGCTCAGCTTGCAAAAACTGGCTTGTCACAACTCAAAATTATCACCACATTGTAACTACCAGCTGTTTGTGTTGGAGTGCTAAACAGGCTAGTGCAGCAAATGTGATTATAAATGTGATATTTCCAACTGATCAGGCCTGCCTGCTCACTACATGCTCCTTAACGTTATGATGGTGTGCAATTATTATCTTTCCCATGAATATCCTATGCAGACTGAAAATATGAAACCTGGCCCACTTGAGTTTACCGCCTTTGCTCTGGTGCAACTTCAATAGGGTGAACACATACATACTAAATAATAATACGTAATATTTGGGTCTCATATGTTTAATTTTGGTTGTCTTTATATACTTTTAGGGTGAATTGTTTCATATTTAGGCAGACAAAAAAATTTTACACTTTCAAGCACCAGTGTCTTTACCACATAATATAATTGGCAGACAACTCTTGAAATCTCAAGCATAACTCTAAGCCTAATTTGGGCCCATTTTTTCAGTTGTTCTGTGTGGCAACCTTGGGGTCACATGAGCCTATTGCCATACAGAACTATGCACTATTAGTGCAGTGAATGCAGTCAGAAACAGAAATGGGCTCTGTATAACCCAACAGCAGTTGGTTTAACCCTGATGCCATCATGTGGCAACCTTAGAACAAATGAAAGAGGCCTTTGTAGATTAGTGTCTATCCACCAATGGCTTGGCCTAAGCCACTTCTGGGCACTGCAGAATAGCCCTGAGGCGAAGCTCCTTACAGTCGTTTTATGAAAGCAAGTCCCCTCAGCCTGAAGGAGGCATGCCAATTGTCATTGGCCTAGTGTTCAGACAGATGAGTCTTTAAAATGCAACTTTCTTCAAAGCTCATCAAAAGAATCAGAAAGCCCGCGAGGGCGGAAGTTCAATTTGAGGGCAGCCTCCATTGCCGGGGGCGATATTAGGTCATTAGCATTTCACTGGGGAATTCAAAGGGTTTGATATTTCCACTCTCCTTTTCCATCTTAACGAAATTTCCGTAGATAACATTCACAAAGACGAATACAAAGCATGTTTGGTCTTATTATTAATCTATCACAAAACTAGATGTCTAATCTCATGAAAATGCACACTGCATATATATATATATAAAATAATTAAATAAATAAAAAGGAAAATCAGCTCTGACTATAAGAATAATCCCAGAGATCTTGTGCTTTGTGTAATCCAGCTAAATTTATTCCTGTAGCATTCTGACACTGTGCAATCCAGGAAATTATACAAAACCCTGTATTTACCTTGAAAATGGCATAAAATGATCAGCAAAGACACATTATTAAGCAATGAAATTAATAATTACTATATCTGTGCATAATTATTAATCACAGAATATACAGGAACAGAACATGAAATGTTTTAGGTGGGAAACAGCTGAAATATAAGTGTTTCTGTGAGAAGAATGAAACAGACATGGAAGTACCGATAGTCTGACAGATTTAAATACAAATGGAACAAAACGGACTGCTATATTTAGAATAGTTTTAAAGTAAAGAGCATGAGAGCATGTGACCAAGAACTGCCCATTTAAAGTCTTACCACAGCATTTAAATTGGATTCAGATCAGACATCATGTGCTGTTTTTGAGACCTTCTGGTCTGCTTCATACTGCCAGGCAGGTTCTTTTTAAGTGATGTTTACATTAAACAGGTATGGTCATTATTTTTAGGTTTTTTTTTGTTTTGTTTGTAGGCGGGGCTTAACAGTATTTTTTAATTATTATTAAAAAACATTTTGTTTTACTTTGTCTAATACAGCAAAAATGTAAGTAGTTTGATAATCTTAAACAACATCTGGGAAGTAGGCTATTCACAGCACTGTCGGGTAACAAATCTTCCTTCCAACTCTGAGCCAGCTAAGAAAACAATACAATCCCTCACTTATTTTATATTTAAAGACCTGTGTCTATATAACGTCATCAAACATAAAGGCTTCTCTTACAACCTGAAGACAACAGAACCCAAGTATTTGACTACATAATTTTTCCACTGAAACAAACATCTACAGAGAGGTGAAGCTTGAGGTTAAGGAAACTTTAAGTACAGCAGAAAGGAGTGCAAGAACTTGAGATGTGTGGACATTATTGGCAGTGGATTCCTGAGTGACATTCTAAATCTTAAACAGGTTAAAACATCAGGATAACAAGTAGAATGTAAAGTAGAATGCAAGTAAACTCGTGTTATGACATACCTTAAAACCTAAATCCATTGCAATACATTGTAAAAGTCAATAATACACATTAAGTCATTGATACTAATCAAAACCTCAAACTACACAACTAATCTAATGGAAAGTACCTGACAAACTGTAGTGGGTGAAATGTTAGTGTGACGTAGCAGTGTGAATCATAATCCTTTCATTACTAACAGCATTTTAACATGTGCAATAAGAAAGGACCAGGTAGTTCAAGGCGCATCATGACAGCCATATTAAGCCAATGGCTGGTAATTAAGTGCTTGACCATCAAAACTTAACTAGTATTTATTAAGCATTTTTTAGGGCACGTTTATTTGTGTATAGTACAGCACAATCTTTCACACAGTAATTTTATATGGTCATTTTAATACTCTTAAGCCTTATTAAACCAATAGCTGGTGATTAAGTGCCTGTTCAACTTGTTAAGCAATAACTAGGGTCAATTAAACCTTTTTCTATTATTTATATATTAAACATGATAATCTTGTACACAACCTTACATAACAGGTTTATGGATTTACTTGAAGTTTATATTATCAATTAGCTCTATATCAATAAAATCTGACATTGTACAGTAATTTCTAGTTAACATACACTTTATTTAGATTGTTTTAAATCATTAAAATAGTGCATCTACTCTAATCAATATCTAAACAGCAACTCTCCTCAATTTAAATATAAACTGACGCTTTTTAAGGCAAAGCGTTACATTTGCTGATCACTAAGAAGGTACATTTCTCATACAGAACAGCAACAGTGACCAGACCCGAGAGCTCAGTTTGCAACACTCACACTAGAAACAACTGGCTTGTTTTAGCTGTTTTTAGGGCACCACTGTCACAACACACTCACAACTCAAATCATCACCACACTGTAACTACCAGCTGTTAGAGTGCTAAACAGGCTAGTGCGTTTTTTCTCTTCCTATACCTAAAGCCAATACCTAAATTGTTGCTTTTAGTCATTTGCTGAAAAAGGACAAAAGGATGTTGGATGTTTTCAAAATATTATATGGTGTACAACACACACATATATGCAAATAAAAGTGTTTAATTCACCCTAATTATTGTTTAATACAGTAATAAGTAATGGGCATATTACAAGAACAGTGTTAATCCAAACCAATATATCTTTATTTTGTGATGTATTTACTTTAGAAACAATGTGGAAATATCACAATATCTAAGGACAAAAAAATAAATAAAAATGCATGTGATCAAGGGGCTTACAAAGAAATATAAATATGTTCTTCCATAAATTATAAAAGAAAAGGTCTCCAGGAGAGCTCTGCTCAGTTGCGTTGTGCACAGGAAATATTTTTCTGGATACATTTATTCAGGTGCTGCAGGAACAAATGCAGGGTGGTTTGAATCCCTGTGTCTTTCACGCTGCAGCTTTTCTAAGAGAAAAAAAAGCAAAACATTCAACATTAGTACATGAGCCTGTATCAATAAACATTTAGTTACACGGAAGTAAACAAAATCCCTTCATGCTCTACAACTTGTTATCTACGCATTAGGATAACTATGACTGCATTGAACCACATAACATTTAATCATAAGCTGCATAGGCATCAATGCAATATTGCAATTGTTAAAAGCAAAATGATCAAACTGATCACTATCTTACCAACACAAAGCAACGCAGTACAACTATAAGAACAATTATATTACAGAAGACCATTTTTATTCAAGTAGAGGGAAAGGATATTCCATTCCATAAGTCAAACATACCACATGCTGGTTGTGTGCACGCAATTGTCTGAGCAAGCCTTGTCCTTTGTGGAACTCGGAGAATTGGGACAGCGTCTTGTTTCCAAGCACTTTCTCAACTTTACAGAAAAAGTCAGGCTAAAACAAACAGCAAAACATTAACACGTTATTAACTTCATTACTTTCCCAGTTTAATAATTACAAGATGCTCATATCATTCATGATATACTAGAAATGTAAAACATAACGTGAAATATACTAAACATGAAACTACTAAACTGACTTAATGAAACTAATAAAGACATAACAACATACTTCACTGCTAAAATGGCAAGTATATGCAGCTTAAAAAGAAAAATATACAAGAATAACATGTTGCATGCACATTAAACAACAGAATTTTCACATAGAAAGTGGCTGAAAGTGGCATCTCTCACCTTACAATCATGAGTTACATTCTTTTCAAGCTCTATCACAAACGTGTCTAGCTGCTCCTAGAAAAAAACAAACAAACAAACATGTTAAAACCAATTTCAAAGACAGAATGAAAGCTGTGGTTATTTTCTCTGTATGTGTGACTTACCGTAGACAGCTTTTTCATGAGCTCATCCACTTGTTCTTTTAACTCCTTGAGCTGGTCAACAGGAGTGCCACAGATATATGCAACAGCAATGACGAGAAACACGAAAACAGTCTTCATTGTTAAAGACACCTGTGCAAGACTGACCTCAAAGTCCTTTCGATGGCAGACTGAAGCCGAGAGTGAGCCAAACATACATTTATACACAGGCACAGACGCACGACCCGGATATGATCAGACGCTTTTTCCAAAGATTCTGCAAAGTAAGCGTTTGAGAGCTGACAAATTCAGCGGCTACAAAGCAAATCAAATAATCTTGATTAAGATGTGGTTGATTAGGTTGTGGGTTGCACCTAATGATGCTTCAAATTCTCTGAATAACGGAATTGAAAGTTAAACGACAATTTGCCAGAAAGACTGCAATAGTTTCAGATAGGGCCATGGGTGCTGATGAGACAGACTAAAAATCTCTTGACCATGTTTGGTTGTTTGAATGCAGAGCACTCTTTCAGTGGTTTCAGGCGAATAACTTTGGTACTAATGCTTTAACTACTATGGCTTTACAGTAGCAAATGCCAAAAGAGACAACATATACGCTGTGGTGCGTATTGTAATAGTATGTCAGTTATTCAATTATATTTAATTACTATTTACAGACAATACCATGTCTTTTTTATGAAGTAAAAGTAATAATCTTTTTTAATAGAACAGTAGAACATTTGAAATTTCAATTAATGCAAAACAAGTGTTTACCAAGTGAGAACGGCAATCAAAGTTAACAAGTTTTATACTGCATATATTCAAATTATGTAAAGACTTTCAGTAATGACTATAAGTTTGAATATGACAGGGAAAGTAAAACTGGTTTAAATACAGTTTAGTGGAATTTGATTGGGCTAAACAAAAAACACTCATTTGGGGTTATATCTGCATAGCTGTATGATGAAATCTCAGTGCTCCACAAGAGAACTATTGTCAATTTGGTGGTAAATTTGAACGTCAGGACTACATTTTAACCAGTGAAAAGAACAAAACACAGGAAACAGCAGAACAAGGTACCTCAAGTAAAATCCATCTGCATTCTGAATTGATAAGCTCGTTTGAGTAAGGGTGCATCCAGACAGGGCAAGCATGGTACAAACTCTTTGGTGTGCAATGCAAAAAGGATCTTAGCCACATAAACCATGCCTTCAAACCTGAAGTGGAGCATTCTTATGTCAGTAGTGTACAGCAAGTTTTTGCATGCTAAATTAGTTTCAGTACATGTTCCTTTTGAGCTTTTGTTATTCACCAGTCTGAGAATGATCCCTTAGGTGCTTTTATCTGCATTGCCATCTTCAGCCCCTCTTTTCTACAAAGTGTTTAATTCCATCCGTAATCAGTCTGTGAGTCCAGGGTGGAAGTGAAGCCTCAGTGCAGGTAGGTATTTAAACTTGAGATGTTGCACTTGGCGATTTCAGAGCATTGGTCCTGGTTTTTCTTGATCCTGTAAAAGTGCTCTACATAGTTGGAACGCCCCAGCAGCTCCACAAAGTCCTCATCGTGGGTAATGATTAGCAGCTGGAAATTGCGTTGTCGAGAACGACTCTTGATGATTCTGCCATGAGAGCAAAAGTAAATGCCAGAGGTTTCACAAGATGCACACACAGCAATATAAATAAAACGTGTATAGCTTGCTAGCCTATTACATTGACAGAGTGACTAATTTAGGTGTCTGATATATGAATTTATGAAGGGTACAGTATGTAAAAAAGAAAATAAATAAATATGCTTTTCTGCACATATCGTAGAAATCATTACTTAAAGGAGCAATTTTTAAGATGATGGCCCCTTTCAAATTCATTCTGCAAACAAGGGGCAACACATCACCAGAACGTTGTTGTATCCAACCCACCATAAGAAACAAAGAAATGCACAGTGCTTTCTTAACAGTCTACAGAATCTAAGAAAGCAGTGAAAAGCTGCACTAATGTTAACTTCTGTTCTGCTTCTTATAATATCACTTCTTTGATGTCGAATGTGGATTCTTGTCGGGAGCAAGGCGATGGTGTTGATCATTCTTTTTATTGGCTGCCTGTTCTTAAATGAGCCAACCAGAAACAGGACTTTCAACATAACTGATAAGACATTAGGATACGCCATCAGGGCTGTGCTACATCTTTATATGTTGGCTCAATGCTACAGTAACTCATTATCACCCCTTGAGCTACAAAGCAGTATTAAAAGACAGGTCAAGGCTTGCTGATTAGCATGCTAACTTCAGTAGATATTTCTGCAACATAATATTTACTGTCATATGGCTTCACATTCTGTTAATTTTAGCTAATTTTGTTTTAAAATTAAAAATCACATCAAAGAATACTGATCAACTGCATGTTTTTCTTTACAAGGACAGCATCACATGTTTAACTGGAATTAGTGCAGAGCAGTAAGTGAAATAACCACCGGAAAGTATTTTACATGTGGCATTACTGGCTCTTGTTCAAAACTATTTTTGCTGTATCACCTGCCCATATGTTGAATTCTGGAGCTTAGCACACAGCAAATGTCTGCAGAAATCCAAAAAAAAAGTAACCTAATCTTTGCCAAACCTGACTTTTCAACATCTGTATTCCTGGGGTCAGCTAATGTTGACAGAAATTCAACTGTCTTTACCACACAAGTTCAGCGGTATCCAGATGTACTTATGTTACATAGCTCTTACTCTGAAAAAAAGGTTGATCTATACTCACTCCACCAAGGCGTGGGCCAGGGACTCAATATTTTCTCTGTCCAGATTAGTTGTGGGCTCATCCAGGGCCAGGATGCCACAATTGAGACAGAATGTCTCAGCCAGTGCCAGTCGGATGATGAGGGAGGCCAGCACCTGGGGGAAAGCCCCACAAATTTGTTAAAACGCTATAACCTGAGAGTAAATTTTATGGTTTCTTCCACATAAACTTGGATAACCTAGGTTTTAACTCTGTATGTTTTATAATCAGAAATGACAATCATTATAAACAGATTCTGACAGCAAATCACTCACTTATACAATATGTGAATGTAAGCTGAGTGACAGCACCATTTAAACAGCACACCTTTTGTCCAGCACTGCAACGCCCTCGCATATCTAAAGCTGTGTCTCCTTTGACCATCACCACTCTGTAGTTGTAGGTTCTTCTCTTCACTCCAGCGGAAGCATTCTCGTCCACATCAGAACGGATCTCCACATACTCAATATCTGAGAGAAAACACGTGGAAATAAAAAAGCAGATGCACGTAGTTACACACTGTTAATGGGACATCATGTCCTCTAAAACAAATCTGTTTTGGTAATTAGGTTCATGCATATTTGAAAGAGTGATATGCAAATAATATAAGTCAAGTGGATGTACTAGATCAAGTGGATTCACACTGGATCATACGGCCCCTGTGAAAAATATATATATAGTAGGAAAAGACCTTGTCCACGGTATGTGCTTCTCCATAGGTCTCGAATTATTTTGTTGATTTCTTCCATCTTCATACTGTGGAACTTCATGATTGTTCTACAAATATACAGATAAAGAGAATATCATAATTACAAAAGCAGGACATTACTAAGTTGCATGCAACAGGATGTTTTATAAACAAAAATGATTACAATATGCGCTAGCCAATCAGGGCAAAGTATATTATGTTATGTATCACACATACATTTTGACAAGTAATTCAGCTTCATACTAGCAGAATTTTAGACAGCACAATACGAAAATCAGAGTGTTGTCTTTCCAATCAGATAGATGTGCAGAGAGCGCAGTGATGCTATCATTATGAGAACCGCTGATAAAAAAGCTGACTCGACGGGCAAGTGAACAAACTCTATAACATCTTTCAAACTTCCTCTGTTCCTCTGCTGAGTGCACAAATATCCTCTTGATCACTGTGTAGCAGAACCACTGTTAGTCTACGTTTATAATAAATAGTATAACTAATCCATAAATCATAACATTGCCTCCAGTGTCATATTTCTGCACGTAGTCAGAGACAGCACTCTGCGGGAATATAAATGGTTGATTAGGCTGTGTGAAAACATGAATTCTTAGACAGCTGAAAGAACATTTAATCACAAAAATTTTATTAAATTATATTTAAATTAGTAAATGAGTTAACTTTTCTTCTGGCTTCATACCACAATGCATTCACCTCTGAACTTCACTGCAAGTGAGGATTATTTGGGGTCATATCGTCACTGTCCAATGAAAAACATCTTTTTTGTCGATTTCTATTTTTCTACATAAATAAAACACAGCAGTTGTCGTTTACATTGTGGGAAAATGTCATGATAAATGGACCAATAGAAATGTTCTACAATAGCTTGGAAAATGTCTGGTTCCATTGACTTCAACTGAAAGTGAAGACAATTTTTGGCCTCTCCTGTAAAGTTGCCATTTTGGAGATACCTGTTTTTCATTGGACAGCGACGATATGCAAAGCAATTTTGTCCTGGGACATCATAATCCAGGGTGACTGCAAATGGAGACTGTGGCGTTGAAGTGCACTGCTTGTTTGACATTTTTGCAATATATGCCATTTAGTTCTTCTGAGGTTTCTGATAAGTTTGAAGAAACAAAATTCACCAAGAGTGTCACATTTTAAAAACACTGTTAAAAATGATGATTCATTTCAACATTTCACTAAACCAATTTAAAGAACAATTATAATCTATAAACATGCAGCTTGCCAGTGTTTAAGAACTTTTGATATCCACAGTATGCTAAAAAAAACTTATCACCACACAGTAAAATATATATATATGATCTTATTGCTCAACCATATATGTGAGGACAAAGGCTTTTGCAAACTGATTTATCTACTTCATAATTCTGCTTTACTTGAGTTTAAAAAACTGAAAGTGAGACAAATTAAATGTAAACTTTGAAGAATAATGTGTAGTTATTAAATATTATAAAGAATGATTTGCAACACTATTTGTGCATCACATTTTTACAGTATTCAGAATCTTATGAATCTTAAGATAATATCGTACTGTGAGAGTAAGACGAATGACGCTAACACTGTCAAACAACCCCAAACATTCTTTATGTCTGATAACTAGATGATGGTAATCTAATCCAAGAGTGAACTGAGTTGAAACTGCTTCTGAGCATTCATCACAAGAAATGTGAAAACTGTACAAGCACGAATTATGGTTTATGTCCTAAACAGCACTACTTAAAGAACTTAAAGAAGTGTTTTCTTCTTATAATCTTATTCCTGAAACAGTAAACAAATGATTTCAGGCATACTCTCTTTTACATAGGTTTCCCATTAGGATTTAGCTGAACTGAAAACTAAGAAGCAAGATTTGAGAGATTCAGTAAGATGAAGTAGCCTTAACATAACTTCACTATATGAGAAAAAATTTTATTGAATTATTAATTATAATAAACACATTGCTTAAGCTAAGAACATTTTTTCCTTTAAGGTTTAAATTCAAACAAATAAGACAAATGTGATTAATTAAGGGTAACTTCACATTTCACCCATTATTACTTTTAATTAATCATGACAGCAATAGTTTCCTGAGAAAAATTTTGTTTTGCAGTTCAGACGTCTTTTTTTTTTGTTGTTTCACAAAGTTTGTTGTTTTTCACAAAGTTTGTTGCTTCTCCTTTAGTTTACTTGTCATCTAGTTTTTGTGTTTATTATTTTGTTTTTTCTTCAGTGAAAAGTAGGTATAAGTAAGTATACGTTGGAGTATAAGTTTCCTTTTCAATTCCCCCTCCTGAATATCCCCTCCTACTCACTTCTACCGCAATAACCAAACCGTGAGAGACTGATAAGGAAAAATGAAATTAGTCATTCATCAGGTTTTTTAAAAACAAAAAAACAAACAGTGACAATGTGACGTCTGTGAACTGATGAACTGACTTACTGCCTTGAAGTACTGCAAGTGCATAAACACACATCACTGAACTGGAATAAACCAAACAACAAACGTTTTAAAAAGTCATTCAGAATGGATCCATAACGAACTCCAAGTCAAAGCAGAAATCTCTAGTCTCCTGACTGCTTCTGAATGCCAAATATCTAATAATGGTCAACTGCAGCACTGATATGTGGAAATAAACACCATTGTGAACATAAAAGTAATGACCAAAAACCATATTAGACCGTTAAAACTACTTCTACAGTTATATTTGAACTTATCACCAAACCCAAATAAAATAAACATAAATGCCATGACCAGTGCAAGCTTTAGCTACATGTTCTCCAGTAGCTTTTGAAAGCCAGTGCTCTCTATTGTGTCAGACAGCTGTGTGTCACACTAATTCGGAAAATATGAAGAAAACAGTTCTCTTATTGCTTGTAGTACACGGTTGTAATCCTTTTGGAAACTGGTCCTAAACTAGTTTTACCTGTATGTTTCATGTTTACGTACGCCTATAGAGACAAATCAAACCTTTTTTGTGCCTACAGTTCAAAAATATTATTAGATTTATAATTTTTACAATTGGCCCTAAACAGTTGAACAGTTCATCACTTACATTTCTCTTTCAAAGGTATATTTCAAGGTTTTTGCTGCACTGTTTATGAAACTGGAAAGTGTTGTATAGTTGAAGCATCCAGACACGCGTCTTTAACATTTGAAATACTTTGGAGTCAAGGGTTAGTGTCTGTCTAGGCATGAAAAACCAACCCTAAATATGACGAATAAAAAACAGATTATCCACCACCCACTTACTGGTCCAATGCCTTATAGTAGATGTCCAAGTCTTTGTTAGCCAGTTCAGTGGTTCTCATGACTATCATCTTGTCCCGGAACCTCTCCTCAGCCTGGCAGTACTGGTCCTCACGAAGTTCCTTGCGGAAGCGCAGGATCTCCTCCTCAAAGCCCTTCTGTCGGCCTAATGCCAAACTGCGGTTCTTTTTCAAATCTTCCACCTTCCGTTCCAACTCTCGACGCTCACTAGTAAATATAAACACAATCAAGTGTCTTGCGTTTTTAATAAAAGCAATGTTTAGACAAAAGGGTTTCAAATTATTTTTTTTCATGCAGCAGTAAACACTACTTAATTCTACCACTTTTATTGAAATTAAAAAAAGAAGTGGAAATGGCTACAGTTGATAATGTAAGTGACAGTTCTAAAGTTTGGTGCCAGAGGGCTCTAATCTAGCTAACTTTACCACCCACTGGGAAAAACCAAAGTTGCTCTTTGCGGTTACCCCTGATATAGGGTTCTTTCTTGCTATGAACCCACATCTGTGCAGCCCTGCTAAGGCGAAGATAGCTAACGCCTCTGTCTGACCGACAAGTCTGGATCCTGGAACACAAAGATATGGCTAACATTAAAGCCCACTGGTACCTAATCGATGGCCCTTTCTTGGTCTCTTCTCTTTCCCATTGCATGGTCAGCTGGTCAAGATAACCAAAACATTTTTTATTTCTCAAACATCATAGCTGATTAAAATGAGGGGGCCATACGATAAATCATCACTGACTTATCACTTACTTGATAAGCCAGTGGTTTCAACCAAGGAGTTGCGAGATAAGATCCACTTACTTGCGTAACTCCATGACTTTCATATTGCCCATCTCCTTGAGCAAGACCTCTCTTCTCTTGGACACTTCCTTCAGTTCTTCAACACGCTTTCTTAGCGTCAAGTTATCCTGAAGCCAACGTTCTTGGACCTTTGAAAAAGAAGGAGGTAATTTATCATTTACATAGCAGACAAAAAAAGTTTCTTAATCAGATTAAAACCCTAACTCGAAACCTTCTGAGTGTCTATATCTTGTCGGATATTGCCCATATCCTTGTTGATCTTTTCCCGCTGTTTCTCAGCTTCGAGCAGCTGGGCATTTGTCTCCTGAAGTTCAGCTTCTTTTTGCTAAATGAAGAAAAAAAATGACATTATGAACAATTAAAATAATATAAGATTTGATTGACAAATGAATGAATGAACAAACAAACAAACAGATTTTTCATACCTCCTTGTACTCATCCTTGCCCTCTTCAATATATCTGTTAATTTCCCTTTCGAAATTGGCCAAGTTTTTAACCTTGTCCTTTATGGCGTTAATCTAGAATGGGACACAAAAACATATTTGTCATCTCATGACAATAACCGCTAATAACTGACTTGAAAAGAAAATGTATATATATAGTGTTTAGGAGAAGATATAAAGACATTAGAATATTCATGGGACACTTAATTGTTTGCTTTTCTTTAAGATATACAATGATGCCTGCTTAAACAATTAAAAACACAACTAAATTATTTTATTGAATAAAAAAAAAACTGTTGCTAACAGTTTGAAGATGTATTTAAAGAAGGTTTGAAAACAAATCTATTAATATTTTTTCTGCATCTTACTCCTCCGGAAGTGAGCAACACTTCCAGTAGAGGGCAGTTCGGAGTATCAAAACATGACGACGGTGGATGAGCTAGGAGTTCTGTATTTACTTTAAAAACGATGAAAAACTATTGTTTGTCTCTGCGCCGTGGCGAAGTTACAACATGGTTAAAATTTCTAACCAAATGGCACAACCAGTTTTTTATAAAAGTAGTGTTCGTATGGTCTGCAGCAGTATTGCTACGTTCCGTCTGTATTCATGAGCTTCCGAAAACGTGCAAATTAGGCAGCGTACGGACAAAAGCTCCATGCGTATGCGTATCGTATTTAACATTGAGTATAAATAAGTCTTAACATGTTTTGGACTGCAATATATATAATGTCTGATAAAAAAATGCATATATTAAACCTGGGTTAAAATTAAGCCAACAAGCAACACACCTTTTCCTGGCCTTCCACTTGCCTCTGCCTTCTCCTCTCAATTAGCTCCTGCTTTTCCTGCTGGAGTTTCTCCAAAGTGGCTGCCAATGGAGACAACTGCTCCTTTGCTTCCTATAGCACACAAATGATGAGGATATTTCAGCAAGACAACAATATCTAAACATTACTATCGCTCATCAACTGAAGATGTTTAGTGACTGTGCAATATTTGGTCTTTGTTATCTCAAATATTGCAGAAAGAAGGCTGAGCAGCATGAAAACAAAAAGAAGACGACGCTGAACGTTACCCGTATTTCTCTGTGCAGTGCCTGAATCTCAGTGCTTAACTCCACACATTGTTCTTCCAGCTGCTGCTGCTTCTGCATGTTACTGGAGATTTGGAGCTTCTCTGCACGTATTTCATTCACACTGCTTTTTAGCGTCTGGATTTGCTCCTGCTGGTCCTGGATGAGTTTACGTTTAAGCTCCATCTTACTACAAGCTGTATAAAAAGAAACAGATAAGACTGAAGTCTTGCTACAACAAGTAGACAGAGACAGAATGAGCTGGAGCTGAAAGACAAAGAAAACAACGTTTTATCTCCTTTTAAACAGTAATAACAAAGGCAACTTTATTCTATCACCTGCTGTGTGAGTACTGTCAGTAATTGTTTATCGGTTTTATATTCATAATGATTTAATAGCGAAGATTATACAGTTTTAATCTTCACTCAGCTGCATTACATTCAAACTGCATTTACCAGTGCTCTGACAAATTATTATTTTAACACTATTAGTATTCTACATGGCAGTGCAATATCCTTAACTTGTTCAAACAACAGCCATAGTTACTGTTATATGTAACAGGCTGTAGAAACAAACGTTTTTTTTTTATTAAAATGTTTTTTATTGAAATGTGCTCTCCGGAGACTTAAAAAATCAATAAAACATAATTGAAACAGGGACACCCAAATGTTTGCATAAAACTGTAATCCATGTTATCCCCAAACTATACTACGGCACTTTTTGCCTGATTTAACAGAGAGGATTTTAGGTTTTGTGAGATCTGTGATGTGCACGGGGTCTAGTTTTGTTATTGGAGTACCTGTACATTAATGAACAGAATGAAGAACCAAATTAAGAGAATGGGGTTTGGCTAATTTTAACATAACACAAGGTAAACACACTAGATCTAGGCACTGGTAAAAAACAATTAAAAACATTTCTCTAAAACCTTGACATTGTAGTACCTATAAAACTGAACTTTGTCTTTGCTAATAAGTTTATATTATTGCTGATGAAAACTGTCTATAAAGCACTTTGAGCTGCCACTTGTATGAAAAGTGCTCTATAAATAAAGATCATTATTATTATTATTATTATTAAAAGAAATCAGGAGCAGCCAGGAAAAATTTGTCACCCACAAAGGGGTGTACATTTGAAAACTTGGTTTGTAATTCAAAAATATACCAGGTAAATATTTTGGTCACTGTGAGAGGAGTGTAAGAAGGGGGGTAGTTGTTAATAACTCACTGGCTTCTATATAAGAATTTCCTTCAGTAGATAATGTGCAAACATTGTATGCAGCCTTTAAGTAATTAGTCTGCTCTTTTTTTTCCATTATAGTCTGGTGTTCACACTGTTGTCTGGAGTTTCGAAATTTAAAGATTCAGTTCTCGTACTCGTGTCCAGACGATGCTGGGTCTCCTGCTTTTCTTGGCTGACATGCTGCATAGTCCGGTTCAGATCCACTCCCTGAAGCTTGGCGGCGTGTTGGGCTATCTTCCTCTCAACGTCTTTAAGGTCCATCTGCAATATAACAAAAAATCACAATGATATATATTTCTGTTATATATATTTTAATTCAATGTGAAATAATGATTAAAACAACTAAAAAATAAAATGCATAAACATGGAACTGTAAGGGCAGGCCTAACCGATAAAACAAAATGAATTTGGTATAATGATCAATTTATTCCGTCAAGCTTTTACTGTGGAAATGATCACTGCATAACGAACATCAATCTACTGGATGCTTAATTAAAAGAAATTAACAGTTGTAAAAATCCTAAGGCTGCAAGTTTCAAACATAACAATGCTGGGAGACAGCACAATTTGACCTGCTTAATTGGTCATCATATAAATATCAAGCGCTGTGACACAGATGGCCATATACAGGACCAACCCTACATACAGGACCATCCTGCATTTAACAATATACTAAACTGCACTGACTTATAAACTCAGGATGATAGTCAGACCTGGTAGCGGTCCATGAGGGAAATGTCCTGCAGACAGGCCTTGGCTGTGTCCTCTTCAGACATCAACATGGACAGCAGAGTCTCCTGTTCCTCTATGTCCCCCTTCAATTTCTCTATCTCTCGGTTCACAGTCTGCAGCTTATTCCTTAGTTCTGGCAGCTCCTTCTCCTGCAGTTCTGCTAGAGACTGTCTGTGGATGCAAGACACACAGACGTACTCACAAGCAGTTCTGTTTTCTGTCTTTAAGAATTCAACTTCAGTATGCAATGAAGACTACCTGCCACAAACAGCATATAATATTGTTTCTTATTTGCCATTAAGCATATATTTAAACCTCTTGAACAGATAAGCATGTACATCTAATTGGCACAGTAATCCACCAAATATCTCTGTCCGCTATCTTTCCTTAAGAAACCCCTGCACTCACAGGATTCACTCCTCTTGTATAGTTCCCCCCGCCCCCACACACTTTCTCAATAACCCCCCAACCCAACCCTTAAAAGTACTACAGAGTTTGGTACATCACACACAAGCCTGAACCAATCATGGTCAAATTAACTGAAGTATTTGAATGAGAGGATCACAACATGACAAGAAAATCTGTTTTAGATGTCTGGACTGTACAGGTATCCAAAATAAATTTACAGATATCTATAAAAGAATGATGGTGGTGCATGTGATCTTAATATCCTTTAAATCCTGCTTGAATTTTATTTAATGAGCTGTTACCCTGCACTGAATATCTGTTGTGTTTCCTTTACGTAAATTGACAATATAAACACATAAAAGCTGTTTGCTAATCAGTCCACACAATGCGTGCTTGTGAGCAATTCTATTTACCTGCCGGTGTCCCCTTTGTGGAGAAGATCTATAAAACATACTACTCTTTATTGGTTGTACATCTGTACAACATGCTGGCACCTAAGTGCTGTGATCAGCTGATCTTCTCACCTGACAGGTTTGAGGGCCATCATCTCATCACGCTTGCGCTCCTTCCGCTTCAGGTCCTGCTCAGTGTTCTTCAACTTGTCCGGGACCAGGCGCAGTTTGGACTGCATGTCGTTGATGACGTCTTGAAGCTCGGCCTCAGAGGGAAAGATGCGTTGGCACACTGGACAACAGGGCTCACCTTCCTCAGTCAGCTGACTGATGAACTGAGTGTATACAGCCGTGGCACCCGCCAGCATGGCTGATTTGAGAGCCATTAAATAGAGAGAGAGAATGGAACGAAGCTCAAAAATTAGACGAAATAGGAAAAACAAGAAAATGTTATTGCTCATAACTTCTTAAATGCTATATCTTAGTTCATTACTTATAACCAATTACATGAAACGTGAGCTAAGGATTTATGCCCAGTCTAGTCTCTCACAGTGGTTTTTACCTCTCTGCTTGGAACATTTCTCTAGGTCATCCTGCAGTTTGCTTAGGTCAGACTCAAAGTCCTGACTGCCACATACATTGAAAAGCTTCTCCTCATAGCTGGTCAACTGCTGCTCTTTGCGGCGAATCTCAGACGTAAAGTGACTCTTGTTCTGCTCTCTAGATGCCAAGTCTTTGCTGAAAGAATATAGTGCAGACATGATGGTTTGAGCTTGCTTATAAGTATAGTTACACATTATTCATAGTACACAGTTAAGTTTTAAGTTAATGCCGATTATTAGGATTGGCCTGTGGCTAAGCTCTGCCCTCTTGGCTAATGTTTCTATATCTTATAAGCTTTTTAGGATTGAATTTAATACTGGGCCAATATAGCAAGCGATTATTGGTTAAATTGTATTACTGTTTAACAGAATCAATCTAGTTTTTTGCCTAAATGTTCATTTGTTTTAGTTACAAATTGGACATTAAACCCACTGAGTTAACAGCACTTTCCAAACTTGACCTGCCACTTAAATAATAGACATTTCCAATTAAATCAGACAAAAGAAGGTTTTCTGAACTCACTTGAGCTTGCCCAGCTTCTCTCTGATACTGTTAATCTCTCTGGATTTGCTGTGGATCCAGTCCTCCAGCTCCCTCTTGTTAGGGAAGTGGCCCAGCAAGGACACCAGCTCTTCATTGTGTCTGGACTTAATCTTCCTTACTTGATCTTCTTTATCTGTCTAGACTCCATCATTTTTTAAAAAGAAAGTAACATGAGCAATCAGTACAACTGGCAAACAAGTCAGTATGGCTGGAATGAACAGTTTGAAAACTTGAGTATTCGTTTGTTCATCAAGGCGTTTTTTGTTTCTCTACTTAGTATTTTTTTCATAATGTCACAAAATATTGTAACCTAAGCCAAAATAAATCTGATCTGCAAACACCTTTAGAACAGTAATTCACAGCTGGTTGAGGTAAAGACGTATGTCCACCAATCACATTGGTGCTACAAACTGTGCTACTTTCCATATGGCTTTTGCTGCTGGCCTTGTTGGTGGACATAATTAAAGTTTCAGCAATTGTGTTGTCTTGCAGCCTGAGGTTTGTGCTAAGTCATTCTGACCTACAGTAAAAAAAATAATATACCTAAAACTGAACGATAGTAAGAGCGAGCCGATAAGTATGCACCATGTAAAGCACTGTTTAGGCCAGCCATGCACGTCAGTATAGGTCATGTCCAGAGGTTCATACAGAAGGCAGAGTGTGAATGTCCTCACCTTATCCTTTTTGAGCATGTCCATTTGTGTGCGTGCTGTGGTGTGCAAATTGAGTGTCTCCATTTCCTGATCCAATCTGCGCTGGGCCTGGTCCAGTTCTGCCTTCTCTCTCTGCAGTTCCTGCACTTCTGCCTTCAGACTGTCTACGGTAGAGCTCTGCAGAGCATTATCCAGATCTCGCTCCTACACAAAGTTGAAAGGTTAGGTTCTCAAATAACTCAATTAACAATAATTGTGACTGTAGTTTTGAGAGATATCAATAAATAACTATTTGGACACAAGTGGAAGTCTTTACTTTCTCTTAATAATGGCTCATAACCTGCACATATACCTTACAGAAACCCAAAAACACATAATAATTGACAGTACATCAGTCAAATCTATACATCCCAATGAATCTCCTATGACTGAAAATAATTTTTTAACATTTATACATAAAATGACAATAGCCTCACCGCTTTAGTGAGCTCAGCCTCTAGCTCCTGCAGTCTGGTGGAGGAGCCTTCCAGTCTCTGCAGGTCAGACTTGATGTTCTTCAGCTCTTGCTGCTTCTTGGTCTGTATGTCCCTCTTCAGTTCGATTGTTCTCTCCAGGCCGGTCTTTTTATCACGGAGGTCATCAATGCTCTGCTGCTTTTGCGTCTCCTTCTCTTGCATGTCAATCTGGAGGAAGATTTAACCATTATCATATTATTATAGCCTAAAGTCAAATAAATAAATAAACTCTAAAATTGATGCAGAAGACAGTTTGAAATTCAATTTCAGTGGCACATTTCATGTGTTTCATGCTGTCCAGGCCATCAAACTTCTATCTACATGCAATATGGATACACAAAAATCAGGTTTGAGCTGGCAGTCAAACAAAGACTTAATGACCGTATTTACTAAAACTAGCTCTAAATAATGTTTCAGGGAACATAATATCACAATCAGATTGGTAAACAGATTTGTCTGATATTCAAATATTTGATGAGATTTATTGTGTTCTGGAAGAGCAGAACATTCAGATGCTGCTGCTCTCATTTTTTCCTCACTTTCACCTAATATCCTTTTATGCAGCTTGGTAAAGGTAAAGCAATATGCAGGTGATAACGTAAGATGCGTTACACAAACGACCACACGATTTTTACACACTGGTTATACAATGTTGTATTTCTTGTCTTGTATATACATTGCACTGTAACAAGCATTAGTTGTTTTGTGACAAAGAAACCCAAAGTCTTAGAAGCAAACAATGAATATGTACTCAACAAGGGCCGATTTGCACAAATAATTGCTTACCATGATCTTGTTGAGGGCCTCAGTCTCATTGTCCTGTCTCTCTTTAACCTGTCTATGGAAGCTCTGGAGCTGTCGGTCATTAAATGGAGCCCTATCATAGCCCTCCATTTCTAAATAAGATGCCAGTGACTTCACTTGAGCATCTCTGTTCTTTACATGTGATGCCTGTCTGTCCGCTTCCATCTGGAGACGGCCTGCAAAAAAAAAAAAAAAAAGAATACGATGGGTGAATACACATTAGCAGTGACCGTGCAAATGTGTCCTGTGACACATTAAAACACAGATGTCTTTCTTTGCAGTCAAGCAAAGCACAAATTTCACCAAGAGCAAGGCAATTATAATGTGACCAATTTCCCATGTGATCAAGTTCCCATGCCTGACGTTTTTTATTTTGTCACTGTCATTGTTAATTCTTTTCACTGTCGCTGGCAGTAAAGCAATAACTCAGCCAACATGGCAGGCTACAAAGAAAGAACTCTAGAGTTCTAGAAAGACAAGCAAAAAAAAAGCTGTGGTAGAGGCACTAAGGATATGTATATCATTTTACACAAGGTGAGCAAATTACCTTATTTGAGTATGAACTGGAGATAATACAGCATTTTTTGGAGACATCATTCCAACATGTGGGCTGTACATCACACGGTGTGAAAAATTCATAATGAATGAACCAATACAGATGCTCCAGAATAACTCAGAATAACACTTCTTTACATTAACTTAACCTTAAGAACATTTCTGTTCTCTCTAGTGAAGTTACTGTTTTTCTTTGCATAGTGACAATATGCATATGGTTATGAAATTGAATACAACACATCATTTCAACAATCATTTATTTGAAGCATGCAATGGCTAATTATATTGTTAAAAAATGTTTTTTTACCCTACAAAATTTTAACTCTGCTGTTGTCCGATAAATTAGCGAATCATGTTTTTGTCCATTTTGGAGATACGTGTTTTTCTTTGGACAACGATAATATGTTAAAAAGTCCTATAAACATTAAAGGGGGATATGATCAGGTTACCTTGTTCAACAAGGAGGTCTGACTTGAGGCGGTTCATTCGCTGGCACTCACGACCTGCCCTCTCCAGTTCACGCTGGCATTCTGTGAGCCGCCTCTCTTTCTCCCTCACTGTGCGCTGGTGGTTCTGGTACATCTCCTGCAGCTGCTCATCTGTACCCTGGAAAACCTGCACACACCAAACATGTTAACCTGACCATTAAAAGAAAATGTATGTACAGTCATGGCCAAAAGTTTTGAGAATCTGATGATGATCTGCTGCCCTCTGGTTTTTATGTGTGTTTGTCAGATGTTTATATCACATACAGAAATATAATTGCAATCATATTATGAGTAACAAAAGCTTTTATTGACAGTGTTAGAATGAGTTAAGGCAGCAAGTCAATATTTGCAGTGTTGACCCTTCTTCTTCAGGACCTCTGCAATTCTCCCTGGCATGCTCTCAATTAACTTCTGGACCAAATACTGACTGATAGCAGTCCATTCTTGCACAATCAATGCTTGCATTTTGTCAAAATTTGTAGGTTTTTGTTTGTCCACCCGTCTCTTGATGATTGACCACAAGTTCTCAATGGGATTAAGATCTGGGGAGTTTCCAGGCCATGGACCCAAAATCTCTATGTTTTGTTCCCTGAGCCATTTAGTTATCACCTTTGCTTTATGGCAAGGTGCTCCATCATGCTGGAAAAGGCATTGTTGATCACCAAACTGCTCTTGGACGGTTGCTGGTCTTTCTTGGGCGCCCTGGAGCCTTTTTGGCAACAATGGAACCTCTCTCCTTGAAGTTCTTGATGATGCAATAGATTGTTGACTGAGGTGCAATCTTTCTAGCTGCGATATTCATCCCTGTTAGGCCATTTTTGTGCAGTGCAATGATGACTGCACGTGTTTCTTTCGAGATAACCATGGTTAACAGAAGAGAAACAATGATGCCAAGCACCAGCCTCCTTTTAAAGTGTCCAGTGGTGTCATTCTTACTTAATCATTACAGATTGATCTCCAGCCCCGTCCTCATCAACACCCACACCTGTGTTAATGGAGCAATCACTGAAACGATGTTAGCTGGTCCTTTTAAGGCAGGGCTGCAATGAAGTTGAAATGTGTTTTGGGGGATAAAGTTCATTTTCTAGGCAAATATTGACTTTGCAATTAATTGCTGTTAAGCTGATCACTCTTTATAACATTCTGGAGTATATGCAAATTGCCATTATAAAAACTGAAGCAGTAGACTTTGTAAAAATTAATATTTGTATCATGCTCAAAACTTTTGGCCATGACTGTACATGTGCAGATAAAATATATTCAAAGCTTATTTGGATGTTTTAAAACAAAGAATACATTGTAACCCAGTCCTGGTCAAATACATCAAGCTACTCCTTTTTTTCTCAGAAGCGTTATTTAATAACAAATCAAAAAAATGGATCAAAGAAGATGAAAAGATGACGTGTTTAAAAAAAAATGCACAATAGTAATAATAGGAATTAAGGGCACCATTTCAATTTGCGGACCTACACTGCCCTCATCTGGGTTATTCTGCTATAACAACCTACATTCAAATAATTAAATAATTGTAAATGGGACACACTAGGGGGTACTAGGGACACATTTTGCGTTAATCAGTACCAGACCATACATCACTTGGCTATTATTTGGTATCAAGGAATTATTTTTTAATTTTACTTTTTGTATTGTGATAGAACACAACGTCGTTAGCATCTTGTCAGCATGCTAACCTCATGTCTGCGTTCTGTTGCAAAAAAACAGAAAGCAGAAAGTTAAGTAAATTCTGTTTGACCTGAACTAACATATTTGATGTTTTAACTTACGCATTTTGGCTATACAGATCTTGAAAATAAGTGATATATTTAACTTTCTGTCTAGGTGTTGTATTTGATATCGCACATATGTACCAGGCAAGAAAATACTGTAAAGTCAGCAATATATTATCATTGTCTTGTTACAGCACAAACATTCCCTCTCTCTCTACTGAGCAGTGCGCACATTACTTAAGCGAGCCTCACCCTGCATTAACATTGTCCCTCATTGCTCCTTGCCGTGTCTAAACTCAAGCGGACCATTGGTGGCCATGGTTTTAATGACAGCAAGCACAAATCAGATGTGTTCACTGAAAATGAATAAACTCTGGCCACTCTGTTGCAAAAAAAACAACACCTTACTGTGTAGTGCTTCAAAATACAAAAACTCACAACGAGAAATTCCACAATGGTTTCCCCACCAAACTGCAAAGCTGTGGCCCAACCGAAACTTTCATTTACTGTAGTTTCTTGTTGCTGACAGATAGATCTTACTGCAAATCCGATCATTATCTTGCAACTGTGACTACGCTCTGGATTGTGTCATAGATAAAACCGCTCTTCTATTTTTTTCTGACCAAAAGACAATGGTGTTACCTGTTCCATCTTCTCTTCTAATTCTCGATTGTCATCTTCCATCTGTTTCTTACGGCTGTCTAGAGCCTTGATATCATTATCCAGTTTCATAACCTTGCCAAGGTTATCATCAATGTCATTTAGCCGATTCTGAAAATGGAGAGAAAGCAGGCATGGTGAGAAGCACTGATATAATGCAATCAATTCTACATGCATGGTGGTGTGTTGGACAATAATGTAAAACATTTTAGGGTGTATTTATTAGTTCATGAGTATATGACATTTATGATCATTGTACAAGAATATGAAAGGCTTTAGACACTTGTAATGAATGAATGAATAAAAAAAACTCATCTTTTTACTCTTATTATTAATTATTTAAGCTCAAACATTAATGTTTTTATACTAAACCTATAAGGTTTAGTATATCTTATACTCTTGTAGTATATTATCAACACGCTAATATGTTGCAAGTTTTCAGTAAGGGATTTTAATGGAGCTTGTGAACTGCTTTGAGATTAATTAAACCAATCAGAAACAACCAAACATCCACATGCTGTCTTAACCACAAATGACTGGCAAGCTGGAGCAGTGTTAAGCAGCTGTGTTACGTCTCTTGCCAGAAAAAGTACACACTGGTCCTTTGACCTTAAAAGAGGGACAATATCTCAATTCATATAAAACAATGAAAAATCGTAATGTCAACTAAACCTTCAGCCCTTTTTACTATTTGTAATATTACTGGCAACTTACTGTATGGACAAATTCTATTTATTTGTCTTGCTTCTGATTTATGCCTTTTCTTCAAAATAGAATTTAAATACTACAAAGAAAAAACTTATAAACCATGATTATTTAGAGCATAGTGGCTATTTGGGCAGGTTACACATTACACAGAATAATATGAAAGAACTATTGTGTTATTTAGCCAAACGCTGGCAAATATTTATACTGTTTAGCATAATTTTATCAGTGACCTTAAATACGTTTCTGAAAAGTCAACGTGGTTTTCAGTTTCAGTTTTATAGCTCTCCTCCTTTTTAAAGACATAGGAGCCTGGTTTTGTATGACTGGAAATGATCAAGGGCATTGTCAAAATGCTCTTTGGGTAAAGGATTTTGGCAGTGCTCATAAGACAGCTACAGATAAATCAACATGCAGAAAACTAACAGCATTAGTAGTAAAGTGAAAAGCTACAGTTCATCTTAAGAGCCTCCACTGTAACAAGGATCCACAAGCTGTATGACTAGAGCTACAATTACAGAGGAGTCTAATTACTGACTATATATTTGTGTATCACAGACAGAATCATTTAATATGTTTAAAACCAAGTCCTTAAAGACAAAGACTTCAGAACACATTACATCCTCTTCAAAGCTCTGCCTTACTTAACGTCGTACCTCCAGCGGGTCAATCTGGCTTTCAATGCGCTGCACACTTTCTTTAGAAGCCGAAAGCTGGGCTTCTTTAGTTGACAGTAGTTCCTTGATCTCCTGAGCCTTTTCCTTGTTCTGCTTCAAATATTTTAGCTCTGTCTGACAGGACTTGACAGTGTTGGACTGCTTTAGCCTTAACTGCCGAAGGGTTTCTAGCACCTTGATGTACCTGTGTGGAAACAAAATTTGCTAAATATGTGTGGTCTGCTGCAATGCAACTTCTGAAAAGCAAAAAAAAGCAACACAGGACAGGGCATGAGATATCGAGCCCTTAAAACGACAATTAATTATTCTGACCTTAAAGAAAATAAATGTAATGAAAACAATTTGTGACTGAAAGCTAGGAATAGTTCCAGGTGAACATGACTGACTAGAAAACCAAGTGGACGTAGGGGAAATCTTACAAGCATCTATTTATCATTCAAACAATAGAAGTTGAATGGAGGTCAACGAAGATCTAGGTCAAGACAGTGCACAAACACATGAACACACCAAAATAAAAATAAGAAGAATTGCATGATCACCTTGTAGCCGAGAATATTTCATCAAATTTCTGTTTGAGTGCCTTTCCTTCACTGAGCGGCCAGTTGGACTCTTCTTGGTGGCAGAAGATGACATGGTTGAGAACAGCTTTGGAAACGCCAAGAGCAGAGATCATCTCACGGTCTATCTCTGCACATTTCGAGCTCAGGCTAACCTTCTCGCCGTGCCTGATATAAACACAGGTTGTTGCTAATTAATAATGTCAGTATAGAAATTTGAAATACAATACAACATGAGGCAACTTCGTAAACACACTCATTTTACGCATAGAAGGCATTGCTCTAAAAGTCTCTAACAGTTTAGGCTGCTCTGAGTCAGCACAGCTGCTAAAAAGAAACAAAATAATAGAACTGGTTTAAAGGCCTCGCTCAGCACCTCAAATAGCATCCACAGCAGAACAAAGCAATTACTTTATAATGGATTTTCAGCAAAAAAAAACCTGGGGACCCACAGCCCTCCGCAGCTTCAGGTATTCCCTCTTTTAGTGCACTTAAGCAAACGCATAAATTAATGGTGTAAAAATTAGCTGATGGGTTGGATTAGAAACGCTAGTATAAGAACTAGTAGAATTCAGGGCAGTGGGCAACCAAGATTGGATTTAAAAAACATGTTATATAACAGTATTCTATATGTCTGTTGCAGACAGTATGCAGACACTGCAAGTTTAAAACTTGACAGCACAAACAGGAGCAACAGTTTTTTGCCCTAAATAATTGCATTGTCTACCCACCCACTTTTAACAGTTCTGCAACCACGCTAACAGAATAATGTTTACATATGCGTTTATTTTATTTGTAGAAATGCCAGAGAAAATTAGGTTTGACTGGATCTCTATGGCGTGACAAAAACTTGCAAGGTGAGTGCATACTGCAGCCACTGTGAACTGAGGGAATCGTATTGACGTTGGACAGCTAAAAAGCACTTGAAGTAATAATCAACAAGTATTCAAAGTCTGTAATATACTTTTGGGGCAGCCCCACAAATGTATCTTTTTTTTGCATTAGAAATTCTGAATCTGCTCTGCAACAGCTTGTTTACTTTTAAGTTTGCATATTTCATTATATCCAGCAAAGCAGTAACAGTATTATGTAACCCCAAATCACCAAAATAAATTAATAAATAAATAAATTAATTAATTAATAAACATAAATGTTGGTGGTAGGTGGTAGCACAGTTTATAGTGAAATAAAGAACTAAGTTATGAAAAGCTTTAACCATAATCCAGATACAGCACATCAAAATGAAGAGTCTTGTATCATGGAACTCACTTAATTCGGGTGATGACTCCTTCAAGGGTTTTGAACTCTGCTTTCTTGCCCTTCTGTGTGCTCTGCATTGAACGCTGAACAGCTACAAGCTCCCCATTTACATCTTTGAACTGCAGGCGAATCTGGGCACGTACATCTGTCTCATGTGCATCCTACAAAATAGGCATCATTACAAACAGCAACTATTACCCTACAGCTTTTTACATTTACATTCATACACAAAAAAACACAATTTACCCAGAATAAATAAATTAACAAAAACATACCTTTGGATCATGGACAAAGGTATTTCCTTTGCTTCCAGGTGGAAAATCTCCAGACGTGACATACTTAAGACATTCAATAATAGTCTGGTGAGAAATGTAAAAAGAATAAAAAAACAGCTCTTGAAAAATATCAGAGGACCATATCAGCATTTTTCTTTCGCTGAAATCAAAGCTGGTGAAGAAAAAGCTACTTGTTACCAGAGCTTCCAAGCAACTGCACAAGCCATGTTCAAGCAAATCGGACCGAGCCATTCAGCAAGCTGTGAATGTTCATTTAAAGCACCTGATTCAGCACAAAGTTCTTCAGAGCAGGACATTTCCTTTTAAAAGAAATCTTCGCCACAGTCCATCAATTCAGATTGTGACCTTCTAAAGTTTGCTGCATTGGTCACTTAAGAACACAAAGTATGGTCCAAATAATTCAAAACTTGAGTCCGTATTGATATTTGATTCGCTATTTTTAATTTCATGCGTTCCATTCAAGCTAACTATGAAGGATACCTTCGCAATCATGGGAGCACTTTAAATAATAAAAAAAAACATGTAAAAAGAGGCAGGTACACCCAGGAGGCATGACGAGGTAATGAATCAAATACGTATAGTGGTACCTATTTATGTAACACTCCTCTCCAGTAATGACAGCGATGTAACCCGGAAGATGAAAGCCTCAAATGTCTTTGTTGTGGTGATTTTTCACTGTGTTGAAGAACTGTATCAGTGTTGCTGTCATGGGCACACCCAGGTAGGCAAGACTGGCACAGCCATAAAACAACTAAAACAAACACATTTTTAGGCTGCGAACCAAAAAGCACATTACCCCAACCTGGTTATTACTAAGCTCAACTCAGCATACACAAAACAGAAAATCGGAGAAGTCATTGTTTTTATTTTGGCAGATCAATATTAGGCAAGTGATCTCATGCTGTTTTAGAATACTGCAGCTACATCTCTACCAAAATGCTAAAACATAATTAAGCATGACTCATTCCGGTAAACAGACAGTCGCCTTGTACTCATTTTAGTTCAATAAGCAATTTGGCTCTAAAGAATCTGGAGTCAAACAATAATTTTAATTTAAATGTTTGCATCTGGACAGGTGATTCATAAAAGCTGTAGTTCATTAAAGGAGGGAAGGAAAGGGTGAAACAGCTGACTTAACTCATTATTGCTGTGCACTGGATTAACTACAGTAACACACATGCAAAAACAAAATCACTGGTTATGGGTGATTTTGAGCATGAGTAACTTTTAATACTGTATACAAACAGTATAAAAGTATTTGACCCCTGTAAACTGCAGTTTGGGTCAACACTAGAAGACATGAATGGACAACTAAATAACACCTAGTCTATTTCTCAAAAAACTGATTAAAAAATAACAAACCAGCAAAAAAGGAATAAATTTTACATATCTGCCAACGCCACCACACACTGAATATTATGGTGAGTCCAATTTTTTTTTTATTTAAGACACAGGGAACCTAAATTTAGTTGTTTTTATTCTAATTATTCTTGATCATGCTGGCATACTGTAAACTAGGAAGCCCAAAGGTTACACAAAAGTGGAGGAACCAACCGTTTTTCCAGCTCCATTGGGTCCTACTAGCACTGTGAGAGGGCTGAAGAATGTAATCACTTGTTTGTCCTTGTCCTCTACACCAAAACTCCTCACACCAAGTATGCTCATCTTCTCTATTTTCGACATTTTAACTGTGTTTTCAAGCCTGCAAACAAGAGTTGAAGAAAAAACAAGTTAAATCTGCCATTAAAACTGCAATCGTCAATACCTTGAGTAGTGCCTTTCAGGTGCTGGAGTTTTACAACTGGAAAACACCACAATGGCTGGATAAGGGGTAGTCCAGAACTAGAACTGGAAACTTGTGATCTAATCTGACTCTTTCACTATTGAAAGTCACTTAGAGAAGAATGACTTTAATCAAAACCTGGTATACCCCACAGTCACATTGGATAATGTTGTTAACTGTGTTAATTTCTTGCTGTGGGGTGGCAGAGAGTGTGACTAGTCAACATCATCACATTATTAAGAACACTGCCAACGTTTTTTTTAAGTCATTCTCTTATGAGCTGTTAATCACTTGCTGTAATATTATCTTAGAGTTTAGTTTTTCCTCCACATTTATGTTCACAAAAAAAATATGGCATTTAGCAGATTATCCAAAGCAATGCATAAAAAGTGTGTTACCCACTTAGAGAATGTATCCTAGCTAGTACAAAGAAGTCCAAATTAATCTTGAGCTCAACAAAAGCCAGCACTGATACCTAGAGTGAAAATACCCAGAGTAAGTGCAATACAATTGCACTGCTCTGTTGTTTGGACAGTCAGTGGAAATTTGTTTCACCACATGGGTGCCAGGACAGAGATAAGTCATAAGATCACCAAAAGGCAAGAAGGGCTAGGCCATTCTTGGCATCTGAAGAGTTTAGAGCCTTTACAAGGATCACAGAAACTTATTACATGAAATGACAAACATTTATTACATTAAATGCTTTATGCTATTGTGATAGCATTTGTTTACAATATATTTTAATCAGCTTATTTTAATCCATGCTCATTGGTGGGGTACATGCAGAGTACTGTGAGACAAAGTAGCCCGCAAAGAAAATTTTGTCTGATGTACGAAGATGTATATACCTCAGCTATACTTGTGTTGTAGGCATTGTGACTTCTACCACCACTACTGTAACCACGTTAGGTGTGTAACCTTTTAACAACACACCATTATGCGTTAAATCAATCTGAATGACGAATGAATTACGCAGAAATTCTGAAAAAAACGGTGAAATTCTCCTTTAAGTTAATCAGTGTTTTTTTTTCACAAACAGGACTTCTCAGATAGCCAGATAACTTAAACCCAGGATGAGGACTGTCCAATAGAAAAGTCCCTCAGCTCTTGTTCTAGTGGACAGACCTGTTTTTGGATTTAAATTATTTGATTAACTGTGAAATCCTTCCAGTTCACTGAGAAGTCTAGCTTCATGAAACTAGCCGCCAGCCGTGAAAAAATGAATACACAGCCAGTAAAATGTTTAAAGGAGCTGTAATAGAGGCAGTTCCTGCAGCTGTGTGTACTGATTTATGTTTTTAAAAGTCAATGCGTCTTCGTATTATGTTACGGTTTACAGCTAACTTAGCTAACTGGCTAGTCAGCTAACTAAGCCAACGTAAGCAAACTATACGGACACACATATAAAAAGTAAACACAACACATATACACTCGCTCGGAAAACTAAAACTACAGACGTTTAGCCTAGTTTCAAGGTATCACTCCTGCTGACTAACGTGAAGCGAAGCAAATAAACACTCCATACTCTCACACCGCAGTCTGTCTGATCCGCCGCACTCTCCAACTCGCCGCTTTCCCGCGCATGACGTGACGTCCTTCCGCACTGCTCAGTGACTACAAATCCCACAATGCAGCAGCGCTGAAAGACACCTGAGGAGGAGACTAAAGTCCTTCTTGCGGTTCTTAGAAATCTTCATGTTCCGCGAAGACTTCGTCAAAAGAGCGGTGTACAGAATCTCGACCTCATTTTTCAGCTAAGTTTGAAATGTTATAGTATTAGCTATGCAAACGAAGTGCTTCCAAAATACCAAAGTTTTGCGAGTCTTTGCTTGTGCTGTTTCTTCTCTGTAAGTAGTCTGTGGATGCAGTCGGTGTATGTAACTGTTAAGTGAATTGTTGTGAGCTGCACTAGCGATGTTATGCTCTGTACCATTCCCCGCTGTGTCGTAGCACAATGTCTCCAGATTGTCTTCTGATCTTTTGAGTTCGGAGTTTCTAAAGTGGCCTACGCTACACAAAACATGTCATTTTTGCATGAATTCCCCAAAAATGTTAAAGGGGAATTCCACAGTTTTTCTTTCAGAATATATATATATATATATATATCTCAACAGCAATAATCAACACTTTTTGATAAAGTACATGTACAGTAAAAATTTAACAGTCCTATTCCAGAGGTTTGATTGAGCTTTTTTATTGTTGCGGAAGGCCAAAGAAGTTGATTAAAGAAATCTTGGCCTGATGAATGATAGAATGTGATTTAAAATGTTAAAACTAAAAAGCTGTTGGAGCAAGGGAGCTAGTGGCAGCTCTTTTGTGTATTGTGAAAATGTCTTGAGAGGTATTGTGATATATTTTTGCCATAATACCCATCCCAATTTGTTGCACTTGCAGAGCCTTACATAGTACAAAATGGAAAGTAGTAAACCTTAGCAAACTATGTTCTTTGTGATGATGTGGTAGTAGATTAAAATGATGTAAAAAGTACCACCTCCCATGCTGTCTTTTTCTATTTTTGCATATTTTTTTTATTTTAGACAAAGACAAAGAACATATATTAGACAAAGAACCTAGTAACACTATGTGTGTTTATTAAATGATAATTTCATTTATTGAAGGATGCTGTTCTATTGTGTGTGGGGGTACTTGCCCCTTCGCTGCTAAATCAACCAGTCAACCAAATTTCAGTGACTGTTGGGTTCGATTACACTTACCACACCCAAGTATGAGTACTGCCAGATCACTTACATAGAACCTGTTTGACAAAATATTTTTGGCAGCTGGAAGATCTTACAAAACAGCACATAATGCCACATTTTAAAGAGATAAATATAAATGCAAAATAGAGTCATTAAAATCTGCTGTCAGGGAAAAGTTTCAAAGCCATTGTTAGTGTTCTGGGACTCCAGCAAACCACAGTGAGAGCTTTTATCCACTAATGGAAAAAACATGTAACAGTGCTGAAACTTACCATGAGTGGCTGGCCTACCAAAATTTTGCCAAGGACGTGTTGGTGACTCACTCAGGAGGTCAAAGATGAACATCAAAAGAGCTGGATAAATAATTTGCCTCAATTAAGGACAATGTACAGGATTTCACAATTGCCAAAACATCTAGATGACCCCGAACACTTCTGGGGTAACAATCTATGGAATGATGCATCCAAGAATCATAATCAGAAGGAGTAACTTTTTGTGAGTAGTGAGTTCCGTTACATATAGCGTAGAAATGTCAAGAAACAAAGCAAGTTTTAAAAGGACTTTGGCAAGATAAAAATGCTACACTTTCTAAAATTAGAGCTGTGTAATTTTATCGGCATTAGCTTTGTCATAAAAGTGAATTATTTTCATGATGTATGTGGGTTGGTCATGATTGCTTTCCTTCCACACCCTCAACTTACTGTAGGCCCAAAGCTTATGTATAGGAACTAGTCATATTCATTTCAATCAAAATTCCCCACTTCACGCGAAGCACATAAATAGCTTGACGTGTTGGTCAAGCTTAGCACGCCCTCTCATAATGCTCAAATTGTGTAAATGCATTTTGTTCCTCTGTGTAGTGTTGCAAGGCACAACTAGAGGGGATGACGCAATCCGTGAAATACTCGTCCGTCTCAAAGACCTCTCTGGCTACTCTGATCTCTTCATCTTTGTAAGTTATGGATTATTTCATGCTTTGCAGTGGACAAATGTTTCAATTGACTGTTTCAGTCTTTTCTGCCAAGGGTGATGGGATATTATGTGACTATCTTTTTTTTTTAAAGGACACGAATGTGGTTTACTTGCCGAATGTGCTGATGGATAACAGTGATGTAAGTTTCCAACAGACAGACAGAGCAACAGGTTTATTTTTACATGGAGAAAAGTAACTGATATGCCAGATTTGACTTGTACTACAAGTGGTTTTACATTTTATTGCATGCTTACAGCAAATGATGCCAATTCTGAAAGTAATGTTTTGTCATCGGCAATAGTTCAAAACTTAATAACTAAAAACTGAGTGGTCAAGCACAATTTCCAAAACATAAGACAGAATCTTTCTTGGACTCCTTCTAGCAACAATAGCAGGTGTAATGAATATGTCAATGAAATTAACAAATTGAGTGTAAACAAGCTAAATACTATATACCTAATAAAGGAACACATTTTGCTTTTGTTCTTCAACAGTTTTGCAACTGTAAGGAATTCATCGCCCAAGAAGTTTTGAAAACTCTTCTTCTAATAAAGACCACTGACCAAAGCATGGGTCAAGAGCCACATACTATCATCCGAATGCTGAAGTACAATATAAATTCACTACTAACATACCCAGGATCAGTGAGTAGGACCTTTGTCATTTTTTCTGTTGCATAACTTCCTCATAACATCTACACTCAAAAAGGAGCAGTGTAACTGAGAGGTGCTGGCAGTCTACTGACACTTTGCTGCTGGCCAGTTTAGTGGATTATGTTGATAATGTGCTTGCATGCAAATGAACAAAGGTACAGCTTTGTTTTTAAGCCCATTTCCTGCAGACATAAAAAAAATATTCCTCCAGTTTGCGTTTAAACGTAGTAGATCCAAAACAGTTACATTTTGACTCAGATGTTGACTCAGCAGGTCAATTATGACAAAGCATTACTGCATGTGATTATTTCAAATTAAACCTTTTTTTGTGATAAATTAAGACAATGTTTTGTCATATTTTGAGAAATGTAAGACAATAAGACAGCATTTTGATTTGATTAATTCGACATTTGACAAAAGTGATTATTTAGATTATTAGATTTTTATACTGGTTGGGTTAGTTGAACTTGAGTTCTGTGCCAAGTGCAATTGGGAGTTATATCTTAAATCTAGGTTGTTGGTTTATGGGCATACCCTCTAAGATTAACGCAGTATGTTGAAGAACGACAGTGAGTTTATGCCAAAGAAGCCACAGCACACAAGAATAGTTAAATAACAAGCGTTAGTAAAACAGGAGAAAATAATTTGTAACAGAAAACTGTGAAATCCTTAGGCAGAAAAAGTTTAAAACAAATCTTTCTAAAAGTGTTTGTTTTGTATTTCTTTTCTATATTACAAAGAATGTTGCGTGTTTTTTTCACATCAAACATAAATAAACAAAAAATGCTGTCTTTCAGCGGTTCTGTAAGCACCAACAATAGGACAGTCTTGCACAAGGTTTAAACTGCACACAGTCAGTGTTTATTGTGTCAGTGTTAGTCAATTGGAGTTTGAAAGCTTATACACACTTGCACATACCAAAACAGGTATTTCAAGTTGTAAGTTCTTTAGAGAACCAAAAGTCATTCTTCTTTTTTAATTGTACTCTCAGTGTTTCTACACATATTGTCCATATTATCAGCTCCTCTTATCATAGAGGTAACCTTTATAGTTCTACTATTATAGACTGTAGTCTATCTGTTTCTCTGCTGTTATTCTCCTTTCGACCTCTTCTTCAGATGTCAGGACCCCCACATCACCACCACAGAGGATTAGATTAGATTCGAAATTCAAGATCTTCACATTAACCCCTCCGTGGAGTGAAACCATTACATATACACACACACTAGTGAACAGACACATTAGAGGGCAGTGAGCACACTTGCCCGGAGGGGTGGGCAGCCCTACCACAGTGCCTGGGGAGCAGTTAGGGGTTAAGTGCCTTTCTCAAAGGCACTTCAGTCGTGTCCTGTCGGTTCATAGGATCGAACCGGCGACCTTCTGGTCACAAGGCTGGTTCCCTAACCTTCAGCTCACGACTGCCCTGTAACCTTCAACGCCTCCATCTTGCTTGGAGGTATTATTTCTGTGGTTGATCATTCTCAGCACTGTTAGTGACCGTGTGCTCTGTGTTCCTGTGTTAGTGAGTGTTGCGCTGGTAAGAGTGGATCAGACACAGTTTTTAAGCACCACAGAGTCACTGCTAAACAGAGAATAGTCCACCAACCAGAGGTTTCCAGCCAGCTGCGTCCTGTGGGCTCACTGATGAATATCTGAAGGATGATTAACATACACCATGCAGCAACAGATGAGCTATCGTTTTGGACTACAGTCTGTAATTGTAAAACTAAAACATGCATCTTTATGATTAGTGGAGCTGAAAAAAGGGACAGTGTATAAACAAGGAGGTGAGTGCTCGGTGAGTGTATTCATAAGTGATATTTCATTCTCATGCACTGATTTGTGCCAACAAAGTGGATAGCATGTAAACAATGTAATTCAGAGTGGTTTGATATAAAATGCTCTGTTGCAAAGAAACTTACCTTTATGTTTCTTTACAGTGGCGGTGATAGGAACTCATCATTGTGATGTCTACAACACAATTATTATTATTATTATTAAAAATTGAAATACCCTGTGCAGTAATTCATACAAAAATCTTTTAAGGTTTTGTAAAGAATGTGCTGCAATATTCACTATTTATTTATTGCTCTGTTTTTATTTTGCGTTTCTCCTTTTGTGGAAGGTTGGAGAACACTGTCCGAGAGATAAAGCAATGGTCAGCTTGAAGAGCAGACAGAAGGCTCAACATTTGATTTTTGTAAAGCAATGCATCATGTTTTTTCAGGCTTGGCTGAGTAGATGTGTGAGCAGCTATGGCTATTGATTCATTATGTTAAGATCATTCTTGTGATAATGTCATGTCACAGCTTGTTTAATAAAACAAAACTTAAAAGCTTTGTTTCTACTGATTACTGTTTGTCTTGGCCTTCCTCACTGATCTAGCTCACCTACGGAACAGAAGGTCTGATGCCAATAATTAATGATTGCCTCCAGTGTGGTTGGTAGATCTTGCTGTTCGAAGGAGAATTGTGTGCTGCAGGGGAGTAACTTGAATTGTAGGACCTAAATGTGAACAGCAGAGGGCAGTGTTTTCCTGTACGGATGCTATTTCATTCTATCAGGTGACAGTTGTGAGCTACTGTAGTGTGGAGTTCTATGTATTCATCACTGTATTCCCTTATGACAACCAGTGAGTAGTGCACTTAATCAGTGGGGCCTGGGTGTAGAATACATTAGAGCTTACTGCACATTGCTTCACGTCATGTGTTCATAGCACAATAGGTTGTAGGCCTATACAATTTTTTATAATTCATAATCCATAATTCATAATATCCTACATATTTCTTGTTTTTAATTTTTTAGATCCACTCATAACATTTGTGTGGTTTTATAATAATAATCACTTTTACTTTGTTATTCGGTAAAATTACACACACTGAGTTAAAATAAAAGGACACTGATCTGTTTGGTAGCTGTGCATTGTGTGCCATTCAAAAAACAGGACTGAGGACTGAAACACTCCTTACAACATCCGTATGAATGGGCTGGGTTAAACTGCTATAGGCTGAACAGGTGAGATATGAACAATTTGGTTTTAGTGACGAAGTAAATTCAAACCAGGTCAAATGATGTGATTTAAAACTTTAACAATCTTTATATATTTCTTCAAACTTCTTTAGAAAAGTGTTGTTTGTTGACAATATGGGCCCTTCCATAGGTGCAGTTACTTATTTCTTAAATAATTTTCTTGGAGTAAAAAAACTTTTAACTTTAACACATATTTTAAATTCCCTTTGGTATTTAAGCATTTACTTATTTACAGGCAACCTTATATAAAAATGTTATGTTGTCTGGTAATATTAAAAATTACATCATCATACATCAGTTTCACGTCCAGCTCACCACATACATATTTATCCAATACAGCATAACAGCTAAGATGAACAAAGTTGAAATCATCCTACACTAGAGCACAGCGGCCTAAATTCTTTTTTACCTCAACTTGAGCTTCAAATTAAAACCCTGATGTGCTGATGATGAACTGAACTGGCTTGAGGCAATGATAAATAGCAAAGGCTGACAAGCAGTGACTGGACGACTGACAAAAAGAAGATGAAGCTTGGCAGACAGTGCATTGATTTGTTAGGCTATGATACAATGACACCACTTACAGACAACAAATCAAATGTAATAATCTTAAAAGTACACTGACTGTTAAGACTTGCATGTCTTAAATAATGTAGATGTCCAATACTAATAAAATATGACTTCTAAACAAAATGGGAACATTTAGTTATTCTTTAGCTATAAATAGGCTAATTTCCTCTGTTAGTAGGCCATCACTGTCATATCACATGGTTGCAGTGGATTTATTCTTTTGGAAAATTAGACAGTCAAAAAAAGTTTTTCTGTTCTAGACAAAACTGGAAGAATTGAAAGATGGAGTTAAATGACATATTTAGCTCACTGTTCCTCGCTCAGTGGACAAGAAAGAGAGCAACCATTTAATGCGGCAACAAAAATGGCAACATGTTTTTTGCTTAGATTATACATGAACATTTATGAATGGTATTAAAGCCTAGGTGTCTTCATAGTTAGGATTATATTATTTCCTTGTTTGATTATGTAGGCCCATGCTTACCTGTGACTCTGCCCTAGTTTCAGAACATTAAGTCTATGGATCCTGAGGATCCTTAACTGAAACATCATAAAGTTCTAGTATATCAAAAGTTTCTGCTAGCGCTATCCTGATTGCATTCTTTGGCAGTGCTGTGATGAGGCTGGATTAACTCAGTGTTGAGCACTGGGAATTTCATGCTGCCAGCAGCAGCGGCAACTCAAGGTCGACAGTGAAGTGCTAGCTACGAGGGCTTATTATGCCTCTATCTGCCTTCTGTATATAAAGATTCATTGATTGTGACCTATTTTGGTAGCAGAAGGTAGAGGAGTACTCACACGTGCACATAAAACCAGCTCTCAGCTGCTCATAAACACGCACATAAGAATCTCAGAACAGAAGGAGGCAGGTGGAGCGTGCCAATGTAGGCAGTGAGTTATTTAGAGAAACTGAGGTGGGTTGAAGAGGAGTTCGAGTGGTAGCACAGGGACCAGAGAGGTTTTTGGCAGACAGTAGTAGAGAGTGCTGTTCCAAACACACAAACACTCGCTCTTACTGACATAGCAGCATCATCAAAAGGTTCAGTAGTTCTTCCAGAGAGTTTAGAAGGTTTCACAGTCGTGTTAGGTTTAGAGGAGTGTGTCCTAATGTAATCTAATTATCTGAACTCAATTATCTACAGTTGAAAGAAAAACAAATTCTCTTTGGAATTACTTATACATGTAATGTAATGTAATCAGATCAATATATAAGCCACAATTATAGACAAACATAATCTAACAAAAAAACGGATAATACACAAAGAAATAAACATCTACAGTGCAGGCTACTAATTGGCAAAATGTTTCAATTACAGAGATGAGATTGGACATGTGGATTTCGTAAGTGCTTTACCGATGAAATAAATTCAGCACACAAAGCCTGGCTACTGGATACTGCTCTTCTCAAGAAAGGTTAATGTGAATCTTGATTTAATGCAAGCAACTTTCACGTCAGAAGATGTGGTATAGAGATGGAAGTTGGAAAAAGCATTGCTGAAGACTTGTGTGTATATCAGTATAGCAGTCCGAGGAAACACAGGACTGCTGCTCTCTCTAGGAGTGCCCGTGCTGTTGAGAGCACAACAGGTAGTCTTGAAAGACGTGAAAAAAACTCAAGGTTAACAGCAAAGACCTACAGAAGAGTCCACTATTAGAAAAATATTGAAAAATGCTGTTCATGGACAGACACCACAAAGAAAGCTGCTGCTGCATTTTTTAAAAAAATGCTATATATTCCAAGACTGCCAGGATGTTCCACAATGCATCTGGGTACATGTTCTGTGGACAGAGGAGACAAATGTGCAACTTTTTAGCACAATTGTGCAACGCTATCTTAAAGCAAAAAAAACACTGCACATCAACACCAAAATAATATCCCCAAATCTCTGGTGGAGAGAGCATTATGGTTTGGGGCTGCTTTTCTATCTTAGGGTCTGGAAGTCTTGTTAGCATTGAGAGGGGCAATTAATCTAAAGTGTATCAAACCATTTCACAGAAGAATGTAAGAGCAGCAGTCCATGACCTTAACCTGAAGAGATTTCTCTTAATTTTCTGTGTGGTTTGGAAGCATAGATGTCTACTTTGTGTCTATATATGGCAAACGATATGGGACATCCCATGTTTTATATTTAGCATTACTCTAATATGTTAAATCAAAAAAATAGATAGAAATTGTGCATTAAAATTTGCAGTAGCAAATGCTATAGTTAAGTTTAAAGATGTGTAAACATATTTGCATTTAGACAACCAAGATATGTATTAGACTGGGAGTATACAAGCAGACACACACACACACACATCTTTCGGCCTTTTCCCTTCTACACGGGTGACCACAGCGAGTCAACTTGCATGCTAGATTTGGCAAAGTGATTTATGTCAGATGCCCATTTTAACCGACCCCTTGCCACGTACCTGGATGTGGGACAACACACACTACTGGAGGTATACAAGCAAATGTATATAGTTATTTTTCAATTTCTGTATATAGTGTTCACACTCCAATGGCCTGTGCAGTTCTCTACACCATACTGTTTTAACAAGAGCATGTGTTTTTTGCACATCAGTACGCTGTATGCTAGACACTTGGACTGGGGCATCAAAGGCTTTAGCATTAGACAGAGGGGGATTTAAAAAAAAATTGACTGAGTGAAGGTGGGTGGAGTTGTCAGCAAACTGGATAAGGCATTATGAAGTAATCTTAAGCATTACTGCTTCTAAAGCAATACTTTAAGCTTTGAAGTTTATATATATATTTTTAATATTCATCTTCCTATAATCTGCAAAAGGCACAGTATCGCATGCAGATAATGCGTAAACCCTAATATAAAGGTTTATAATGTAAGGGACGTTATAGACTGATAACAGGAAAAGGGAACAGCCTATAGCAGTAGCATTTAACCACACATTCTTGTATAATACAGTTCACAAGCACTGGTGAAATAATGTCTGTCTGAATAACTGAACACACTTTTATGATATCTTGGTGTTCATTATGCTGCATGATTAGACAGTGAAATTTGACAGTGCTACATTCATTACTACATTACATATTTAAACCATAAAATAAACAATAGATATACATATATTTGTTATTAATGTCTTAGTCTGTTTAGCCTTAGCTTGTACTGAGTTATTGTTGACTTCTGATGCAGAATAAGGATAGGACTACTGTAGGTTTACTGTAGCCAATTGGTTTCCCTTTGTTACATATATTGTGTGCATCATCCGCATTCTAGTCATCTCTGTATATCTGTGTCCTTAGTCCTAATTAGGGTGGCACTATACTTGCAGACCAAGTATGAGTATAAGTGCATACTTTAGTACTGATACTGAGTCTAAGACAATAACAAAATTGCCTACTTATAATGAAGTACTTGTTAGTGTAAATGAACGCCTTGTACCTTAAAATAAAGACATTAAAATCTGGCTTAAAAGACATGCATTTGCTAGCTATGTTACAGTAGTTACCCTGGTTGAGCAGCTCTGCAGGAGAGTTCAGCAGGTTTTGTTCTACTTTTAAAACAAACTGGAACTATGAAAATACTATGTCTATATGATTTAATTCGAAACAACATGGTGCATGCCTGGTTCTGAGGGATAAAGCTAACGCTGTGAATTGAAAGTACATGGTTATTGGAAAAAAAATTCTAAAGAAATGTGGGGTTTTTCCAAGTTTTTAATTTGGCGATTTAACTATGTTTTTTAAATTTTGAGCTACTAGAAACTGTGCTTTCTTCTTGCTGTTTCTGCTGTTTTTCATTAATAAAAGCTTCAGTTTGGCAAGGCCTGTGGCTCCATTAAGTTTATCAAGGAGATTTCTTACTCTACTTCTATTATTCATATTTAATTCGACCAAACAGAGTAAAGACTGCTTAGTTATTTACCAAGCCTTGTCTCAACACTTCACAAAGGGGGTTCTTAATGGGCTCTTAATAAAAACAAAGGTTATATAAATGTACATGCTTAAATGTCAAAATGAGTTAAACAGTCTGTGACAGCATATATGGTTCTTTAAAGAATATTTTTAAATGATTTTACAGAGCAGCAAAAATCTATTATGTTCTGGCCAAGAGGCTACAAGGATACTTGTTTAGCTTCCAATGCTGCCCCCTTCAGCACTTAAAGAACACTTTTTGGCAAATAAGAAACTTAGCGAAGCAGAATATCTCCCAAGCTATTCATAACAGCTGCCAAGGGAACTAAATGCAATTTCACAACAATACAGGCAATATAAAGCTATCAACATTCTGTTTTGTTTGAGGATGTGGTGTAGAGTTTTTAAAATGTCTTTGAGCCTGGGTGTTGTAGCAGTATGGATGGAAACAACTACCTATGTTATTAAAAAAACTGAAATAAGACGAGGAAAAATACAGTCCTATGAAAAAAGACTATTTGTCTCTTGATGATTTCCTTCACTACTGCATATCGTGATACATGCTTTCAGATCTTCAGACAAAATGCAGTACTGAACTTTAATAAACACATGACATGTTGGTTGAGTGAGTATTTATTAACGTTATCCAACATAGGAGTCACCCATGGAGAAATATAATTGTGTCCTTGGTTACTCAAGCAACACATTTAATTGATAACAGTGTTCAGCTGATTGCAGCAACTGATGGCAGTCAGCAAAGTTGAACTTAAATTACACTCGTATTGAGCGATGTAGTCACTACAAAGTTTTTACAGGCATGCTACGCTGTGGTAAAAAGAAAATCTAAGATAGATAATATATATCAGTCTATAAAGGGTCACCAAACTATTTCCGACTAGTATTTTAAGGTTCTAGTCATGGCATAGGTTTGCATATGGAAAGTATAGATATGTCCCTTCTAGTATTTTGGAAGAAAATAATTGTCCCTACCAATATTTGGGGTGAAGTAAACATTTCCAAGACAATGTACAGGCATGCTAGCATTTGATTGGCTGAAATGGAGGGGGACTATCTGAAGAATCATGTCACAACGCATAAATATTTTACTTGACATGGGGGGCTGCTCATCATGCTAAGAAGTTATCAGGTCTGTCAGTACACATACTGTACCTCAAGAACTTAAAAGTAGCTTTCAGAGGATGTACTCCCATTCCTTTATTGCCTACATTGCACAGCACACAGAAAAGAGTTTCAGTTGAAGTCCTAATTATAAATGATGGTTTGGAATTATAGAGAGACATCAGCATCAGATGTAGTCTTTATCTCACTCTTCTAAACCACTTTGAGTCACAGGGGGTGCTGTAGCCTATCCCAGCACTCATTGAGCAGAGGGCAGGAAACACCCTGGACAGTCCGCCAATCCATAGCGAACAGACCCAGAGACATACAGCACTAAGCATTAAACCACCATGCCACCCCTCACCTTTGGACATATGTTCGGCGAACATAACCATTTGAAAGTCAAAATATTCAGTCATTAGTTTATTTTCATTTATGATTATTAATTTTTTAATCAGAACAGGTTGATTTCAGTTAGATCATATTTACTTAACTTTCAAAACAGCCCTCAAAAATAAATGAGACCCTAAGATTAATCCTATTATGTCTGCATCTTATTTACTAATGAATGAATTGTAATGTTACACATTAAGACGGAGAAATCAAGTAAAGATGTCGCAGGGCTGGTTGAGGGAGTAACAGCTGGGCCCTCAAGTCTTTAAGTGATGTATTTATATAATGTGAATCAAACATATGCTATTATTATTATTATTATTATTATTATTATTATTATTATTATTATTATTATTATTAGTGGGTTTGCATTAGACATTTTGAAATGTACACAGCTCTGGGGGTGTGAATGTGGGAGGTAGGGGGTAGTTTTTTGTATTCTAACCAATGCTGAAACTACATCCTTGGTTGTAGTGCATACACAAACATGAATTTTCCTAGAAGTGGACAAATTTCCCAAAGGGCACGGAGACTAATCATTTAGAAAGCAACCAAACATTTGAAGGAGAACATCCCAGGAAACTGTAAGTGTCCCCGCTAAGGTTGGTTACTGATTCCACAGCAAAAAAGGAAAAGGTAGACTTCATGGGAGCGTAGCAATATGGAAAAACACTGATAACCATGAGAAACATCACTGCTCATCACTCATCTGGACAATCCGCTAAAGTTGAATGGACAGATAAGTCATCATAAAAATGTGTGTTGTTTTTTTTATTTTATAGTCTAATATAATGTTATGTTTACAGATCTAAAAGCATTCACTGTAATAGATTTGAAAGAACAGAAACCATACATACAGCATTGTATTGTTACAGGTGCTAGTCCCAGTAATCATTTTTTAAATCACATGCTTCTATACAGGATCCCTTTTAACAAAACATTTACAGCCTTTATGATATTTTGCAAGCTGATACACTTAGTGTCTATTGCTGGATTACTTATATGATGTATTTCCGTACTTGTACATTTCCAATTTATTCCAGCTTTTCTGGGAAAATGCATACTGAAGCATGCATCACACATCAAATGAGGTTATTCACTGTTACCATTGTCCTGTAATCCAAACATCGCTGCAGGGGGCTGTCCATCAAATCGCCAAATGTATGTCACCTAGGGCAAAAGCACTGACTAAATGACATAATACATAATAATACAGAACTAGCAACCCTTCACTTTCTATTCAGTGGCTTTATCATTATTTACTTGCATCGTTATAAAGTGAAATGGAGTCTAATCCCTTTACACATCCATGAAAATCCTTTGTTGTGGCCCTGGTGAAGAACATACTGGTTTAGATGGCTGGGCATCTTTTTGAAGCATTATCTTCTCAGCCACAAAGTTCTAAATTTTCCCCTGAAAAAAGCACTATGGAGTGAGTTATTCGGCCCTTTGAACAGGACCGCTCAGATTCTGTTAGACGCCAGGCACACTGGCAAATCCTATTATGGATGACCACATGAGTAAATCAGTAGGCTGGTGAAGGAAATGAGTGAATACATTAGTCGCAGAAGCTTATTGGCTGATTGATGAAAGCCTGAAATGGAATAAAATATTTCAGCCAGAACAGGCCTCAAAGAATCAAAGTTGCATCCGCTTTTGAAAGTAACAGAAAAAGCTGAACACCTCCTAAAAGTCTGGATTCCAAAACAGGTAGGAATTTCCCCACCATTCAATAAGCAAAGTATAATGTGATTCATTTGTCTTTGTCCCTGCATTTTTAGCTTTATATCGAGTTCCATCTGCATCCATTTGTTCTTATAATTAAATATTATGTACCATTACAGAGACAGCCATTGAAAGTGACTTCCCATTAGGGGCTTCAAGGAAAGACACTGGTGTGGTCTACCCTTTCACCTACACCCATAATCTTAGTTGACAGCTGCAAACTCCAAACAGACCATAATTTTTAATCTGGCACTATAGCTTCTACACTGTTATTGTCGTCGTCCTGGGAAAAAAGTGAAATGAATACTGTGTCATCAGTTACACTTCATTGCTTTCGTAAATGGCCATTTTCTCCTCCCGACGATTTGGCGTCTGATTAGAACGTGAAAGTTGTCTGATTAGAAAGTCAAGATCATTAAAAGTTTTACAATGCAAATAGCGTGTTTGGTCATCTTTTTTAATTGGATCATCTATGTGAGCGGTCCAATTAGAAGAAAGTCTTGTCAGAATTGTATAACCAGTCTGAACTTTGAATCAGAGAGGAAGGGCCTGTGCTTTGTCTCTGTAGTACCCTTCATCCTAAGACTGTAGCTTTGAACAGAAATGCTTACAACACCAACTCCACCAACTCAGTTCCAAAACACCACCATCAGATGATGATTTTGTTATGTTTTACTTTTATTGATCCTGTCAGAGAAATGTATCATTTGGCAAGAGCAAATGTTCCAAATGTACCAATTAAAGTTGTTTTCCTGTATATGCTATACAATATAGACATTTAGGACATTCTAAAACTAAAGTTTAATGTGTTCCTCACCCTATGTGGTGTAATTTTACAGAATACTATTGTCAAAGACAGCATTTACTAAAAAGTACAGATGATTATAGCTGTCTGTGATGTACCTGTTTTCCAAATCCTAACATACTATTTAATCTTGAATACACCACGACTACATAGCTGCAGCAAGACACTTACCAGGTCGCCAACAATGGATCACATTCACTAGATAATGTTTACATGTGCAGTCCACCACATTACACCCGAACAGCAGTAGCAACAGTAGCCCCAGTGATTTACATTGTTCCATTAAACAATGAAAAAGTGTTAGTAATAACTGGCCATGCAAGTGCAATTTCTAATCAGTATATAGTTGTTTGACTTGTTTCAGTGTTGTATAGCTGTGTAATATGTCTTTGTCACTGGCTTGGTAGTATATCAGTCCATAATACACAAAAACATCCAACAAATCTTAGGTGTTCAAGGTCCTGGACATAACCATAAAATACAGAATCGTATTAAACCAAGAGATTTGTGTGTCTTGAATTTTTCTTGTGTATAGAAGCTGGGTTGTTCCACAAGAAGATGTCCGGCCACTGAAACTGGCCATTTAGGTGAATCCATGGCTCATTGGCCAGGCAGTGAGTACAGGTCAGGCAGCCTTACTTCATTGTTCAAGGGTTAGCTTATTAGTGTATGAGAGCCTGTCATCTGTTAAGAACGGGAGATGGCATCTTTATGATACAGATTCCTTTATTCCTACACCTGACACTGTTATGCTTACTGTTACTATGTACACAAACATGGTCTATTGTTTCCACAGATATAGCTGCAAGAAGTTATTCAGGTCTTCAGGTCTAGTGAAAAATAGCCCTAACAGCCTGCACCCAAAAACCCCACTGCAAAAGAGTTAGGTAGGAGTTCTTTCCTTTCACCTTCAAGATACATCATCAGAAGGGAGGTTTACAGTGGTGGTGATAACAACTAGGGGCTGCAACATGTACAAAATTGTATTTACTATTCAAATATGTTTTCTGGTGACAACAGCCCTCTGTATGTATAATCAGATCCATAAATTAAAGTTTTGGGCCAAAACAATAAAAAAAAAATCTACTATCAAATCATAATGTTTCATGCATCAGACAGCACATTTGTAAACATTTCATAACTAATAACTATTACAGGCATCTCTAAAACAGAGCAATTCACACCACTCAAAATTACTTTGTCTTTATCTTGACCCTGAAAGTATTCATAAATTTGGATGACATTCCACATTAGCAATGCCTCCATACACCATACAAAAAGGTAATTGTTTTTAGACTCATAATGCAGACTCATAATGTAGACTCATAATCAAAGAAATCAATACACATAGCCACCTCACACTCAAATACACATCAGAAAGCCTTTAAATATCTCTTTTCAAATGAATCCCATCATTTGGTGCTAGCAGGAGCAGAAGATGCTAACTCTTCCCTGCCTGTCTGATACATAGCTGTGGCCCTGAGTGTGATTTGTGTTGAGATGACAAAGAGGATTTGCAGGGCTCTATGTCTCAAGTCATAAGCTTAGTGTTGCTCTTGGAGATCCGAATAAATTCGATCTACATTCTCTAAGACAGTTGCTTCGTTTTGACAGTATCTTTCAATAAAGAGCATGCTGTGTTGATTTGTTGTCACAACAATTCTTTTTTATGATTGTGAGATCAACCGCACTCCATAATAGGAGCAATTGTTGGATAAAATCAGGGCTGGACATTTGTCTAGACCAACACACAACAAACACTGTGACCTCTAGCTATGTAATTAGCCTATATGTCATAGGCTAGCCATCTGTAGCCAGAGGCTGCACTTGAAACATCATAAATGCTGCCTACTCATATGGTATGGTGAGGCAGCAAGGCAACCAGTCATGTCCGAATCTAATTTTTGTCTAATACGCTGCCTGCTGAGGTCAGTTTAGCCATCAGGCAGCGTAGATGTATTCTTCACTGCCTTACCTATCCTCTGTGACAGCACAAAACACAGTTACTGACACAGCGGACACCGCTGCTCTCTAGAGCACTGAATTGTAAGACAGCGCAGGCAGCATGGCATCGAGGCAACTGCCTTCTGTTTCAGACACAGCCTTAGTGTATGAGCAGACTAAATGAACTGCCATTGCCCCTTCTGAACTCTGGAACTCTGAACCCTTGCAGTTCCTTGTTCTAATTTTCAAACAAATCATGTACATTAATTTCTTTGAATCTTGTTTAAGTGACTTATCACGGGCCGTTCCCTAAGTTTTTAAGAGGTTTTCTCTCTCTAGCTAGCCTTCATGGCTAACTTTTGACAAATGTTATTGTTATACTTTGTTCTGGGGGCAGTGCTATTTGCATGGTTAATGGACACATTAACAATGTACTGGGTCACCAGTATGTCTAGATATGTGCACTCCAGTATTTGCCTAGTACATGACATTTGTCTTGGGTGTTCTCCATTTCATTTATATGGGACTACATTAGAAATGACCATGCATTTCTTTCTTCCTGTCTCTAATAGCATTCCACACATCGCAGCTCACAGGAAACTTTTAAAGTCCAAATTTGCCATCCAAAACGGTAATAGGCAACTCTGGTACTTGCTGGAATCCTACACAATTGAGTAAAGTTTTTCCTTTATGGCTCTGTTCATATCAAAGGGCCCATAACATCAATTTTTTCAAAAAGAATGTTATGTACCATTCACTCCCAAATCCATGTAGTCCAGTACAGTCACATGCAAAAGTTTGGGTGGACAAATTACTTGTTTTCTTGATTTTCTAAATCTAAAAATCTAAATAAACAGAGAACCCACTCATGTGCCTTTAATGTAAAATTTAAAATGGAATTTAAAACTAACATACAAAATAGTCACAGAGGACATTATGTTTGTGTTTTCATAAAACAAACTAACAAACAAACTAAAAACGTTTACATATATCAGTCTATCCAGGGCACAGCAGTTTAGTTTCATCCAGCCAACCTAAGTTATAAGAAGTGTTTTAGTGTTTCAGTGTTACAGTACAACCAATCATGTCCCAGTTTCCCAAAGATAACGTTCAGTGTGAAGCTCACTTCACCATTTAACAATTATCTTTGTGTATTTTTTTGGTATTCCAGCTCGAAACAGAAATCATTCACATATAATACATCTTACTGGTTACATCAGTAAGTACGTATAAAAAGCATTATGTAAAATGGATAGTATGTTTAGTGTATAAAAACACACACATTTTGTGAGTAGGCCTCACTTACAGCAACCCATCCTTTCAGGCTGACAGTGTTGAGTTATCCTCTCTCAGTGGAAGACTGATAGACAGAAACACCTGTGGATGTTTCAGATCTGAAGCAAGAGCTTTATTTTCTCTTCTCTCTCAAAGATGAAGACTTTACAGCAGCAATATGTAAGATGATGCAATCTGTCAAATTCATACTTCACACAGTCTTACTTCCCACTCTGAAGTTCAGCAACAAACTTCATCCCTTGACTTGCCAAACACATCTCCAGTGATCCATTTATGTGGTTACTTTGGCAGACTTTACACTACAGAGATCCACTTTTGCCTCTTGAGGTACAAAGTGGTATTATTAGACAGGATGGGCCGGGGCTAGCTGGTTAGCAGGCTTGCTTCAGTAAAAATCTTATCATCAAAAGGTTTATTTTTGAATATTCTGTTGATGATATTCTGTTTAATTTATTTTGGGATTTTCTAAATTAAAAATAGTATTTATTTGAGTATGTCATCTTACCCCTTTTAGTACTGTTTTTCTTATGCTAGCAGTTTTGGTGGTCTTCCAAGTCCTGTGTGGTTGTTGGGAGCTACAATACTTAAATACTTAATACATTTTAAACACTTAATTGTACATAATGGCCAGTTTGACTAGAAATAAAAAAAATAATGGAGGCATCTGACATTTGCATAGCAATTGCAGTTAAAGTGGCGAGTCATTTCAGAATGTGGCTTAAATGTGGCTGAGATGCTGTCCTATCACAACTTAACTAGAGAGATTTATCTTTTAATACTGGACTATAAGAAAAATATTGTTACAATAATAATTAATCTTTAATGTTAGTATTTTAATATATTCAAAGGTACAATTTCAGTGTATAAGGCTTTATCTGGGCTGTTTTTCTGTGTGGTATGTGGGGCATAAGTAAATGCTGGGCATGGTCCAAGTTCACTGTTATTAGTGCCACTATATACTTTTCCTCCCAATCACTTTTGCTTCTTCTTCTGTCCATTTTTAGCTTAGTTAACACAGTGGATTGACAAGGATGCTAACACAGGGGGAAGGTATTTACACAATGCAACCTAAGGCTGCTGGCATTTACGCATTATTCATCATATGATTGAAACTTTAAAGACAGTCAAATGACATGCGTGAGTGTGCTTGAGTTCTCTAATTATGTTTTTCCTAATCCGTCAGGAGATTAAACATGAAAACTAAAACGAGAAGTTAACTTCAGGCAGATACTTAAATCAAATTTATTTGTCATGCAAAACTTTTGTGAGATGTCCCAGTTGTGTTCAGGGAGGAAGAGTGGACACCAGCCAGGTCAGGATTTGATACTCTTTCAGCACAACTCTAAACAAACAATGGCAGCTGTCGACTTGTCACATGCCTGTGTTCCATGGAGGAGGCTCATCAACAACAATATACGTTCACTGTGGCAAATTCACCAAACACGTCATTAGCTCTGCACTGTTTTCCCCTTTCCAGCCTCCACTGTCAGCCCACATTTCTTGGAAAGTGTCCAGCTGTAATTGAATGAGCTGAATGCTACAATATGAAGGCTTTACAGCTGCTTTCCATATCACAGGCCATCACAAATTAGTCTACCAGCTTTACTGAAAGCTTTAATTCAATGTTGGAAACAAAGCAGTCTTTTATCTTAATCCTTGACAGCTCTGTGGAGTTGCATGTAGCTTGATACCTGGGTCAAATACTCAGGAGTGGCAATCAAGGAAGCAAATTACAGCTCACCTTGGGTGCAGGCCAGTCACTAAGACCACTGTGCTTACATACTGACTATGTCAGCAAATCAATAAGCTTGTAAGTCCTTTACAGTGGATGTCAATGCCTCATCCAAAATACAAACAGTGAGGTGTTTTTTTAAGGGATGGACATGATGTCCTACTGGGGTAGCTAAATATACACACACCAAAAACTTTTAAAAGCAGCGCTGCTGGAGTTTTTAAACGCTGTGTCCACTCACTGTCCACTGTATTAGACACTCCTACATTGTCAGTCCACCATGTAGATGTAAAGTCAGAGATGGTAGCTCATCTGTTGCAGCATATTTTATGCTGGTTATCCTCTAGGCCTTCATTGGTGGTCACAGGAATCTGGCCACAGGACACTGTTGGCTTTTTTTTTTTTTTTTAATCAAAGTTGTTATATATTGGAGCACTACAGCAGTCAGTGTGTTCACTTCCCATTTATGAAAACTGGCCACGCTCCAAAGCAACACATCAAGATCCCTGACAGCACACATTATTTATGTTTCACTTTATGTTACAGCTTATGCCAAAGATATCTTATTCCATAGTATGTGTAGTATATTTATGCACCGCATTACTTTTCAACCTGTCTGCTACATCTGTGGCGTAAGGCTGATTAACACAAATAATTATTTCCCTGTCCAATGTTATAATGGCTAACTGCCAAAGCTTCGCTTATACACTGCATGCCTGAAAGTTAGCAGAAATCTTCTTATCCAACTTTTCTTCCAAAATCAATGAATAGGTATTAATAAAAAGCTCTTGGGTCACAAACGCCTCTCCAACTTATCCTAAGGGTTTGGTTGGAGCGCCATCACTTAACAAAACCCAGCTGCACCAAAGTCCTTATAAGAAAGTCTGTTTACTTTGCAGCCCATTACATATCCTAAGTACTCATTGACGTTACTGTCTATGGGAACTGACCCTATGATACAGATGCAACACACAGAGAACAACCTGAAAAATGTTGGTTTATTGCCTGATTAAAATGGCCAATGAGCTGAAATACTCACAACAACCAAATGAGAGTCCATCCTCACCCTCCTATATTTTTCCCTGTCTTGTTTTTTTGGCACATTTCAGAGCAGAAAGGCTCTTCAGGCTAAGCAGATGCCCACTCATCTTGATCCAGAAAGGATATGTGGGTGTTCTGGCTGCCAGGACTTTTGCACTTGCTTGTCTACATGGATTACTCTAGCACACAGGCCGGCAACACGGAGAGCCATCGAGGATCTGTCTGCTCAGCCATTAGCATGTGTTAAGGGCCGGGAAGAGGCCAAGAGCTATGAACCACAAACTCACTGCACAAACAGGATAAAAAAGAAGGTAATTGAAGGTGTGGATTAAGAACCTGACACTGCCATTTCCCATGCACCCAGAGCCTGTTCATTCATGAAACTAAAAGGTCTGTAGTGGTGATGATCTAATCCGGTAGATGGCCTCATTGAGCCATTTCATATGCAAATACGCGTGGCTTGCGAGGCACGTTTCGCTCCAATAATTGCGGCGCTAATATTTCACCCAGGCTCCGACCTTCATAAGTGCGCACACGAAAATAATAATAATTATAATAACAATAATGAGGATGATGATGCGACGCCAAGCTAAAAAGTATTTGCAGCTCCAGTGTCTACAGCCATGAGAAAGAGTAATAGGCTACAGCAAACATGCATAATATGATGATATTCGGGCCAAATATAAGTGGCGCTACCTGATTTTACATTCGAGCGCGTACGAGCCAGGTTCGGTTTAGTGGCCATCATCACCACCGCCATCATCATCATCATCCTCTCCGCTTCGCCCAAAGCACTTCAGACGCGTCAGCGCCGTCTGGGAGGAAAGGAGGCGCAGGGCTGGCCGCTCTGCTTCCGAACTTGAATCATGCGCCAGGGAAACTTAGGAGGGGGAAGCGAGTGAGGCGAGCTAAGCGGGAGTCGCTGGACTGCTGCCTGCAACGCAGAAAGGACACTGGATTCTGGCAGTTTTGGCGTTTTTCTTTGGAGCTGGGATAAAGCGAACCTTTTAAGAACGTTACGCGCTCTGATGCGCTTCGTTACGCACAAGAGAGGAGCCTCGGTGCGTTTCGGGTGACGCGAACGGGACGATATTACTGAGTAATCGCTTTCATACAAATAAAATCTCGTGGGATGTCAGATGCACCGCGAGAAAGTTGACCAAGGACGAGCCAAACGCTGTTTTGGGGACACAAGAATGGACCGTTGGCGTGTGGCGCTGCACTGCAGAATGGAGAGATCACGTTAGTCTAAAGTGTGGCAACAGTTTCGCTCCAAGAACGAAGGAGGTGGTGTTTGTTTTATTTTCTCTTTTTTTTAACATGTCAACCGGCGCCAAAGACGCGAGATCGGAGGACTTCTGTGACAAATGCATGTGTACTATAGATGCGAGTGTCCATCCTGGCTGCAACTGTAGTGTGGACAAAATCAACCAGACTCGCTTGGACGGTCATTAACGAGGACGAATCAGACCAACGCAGCGCAAATACGATCAATAGACTGTATCAATAAGCTCATATATAGGGCTAATGATCCCGCCTGCCTATGTTTGCTGAACATGCTGGGGAGAATATGCTCTGGAACCATCAGCAGCTGCACCGGGTACTGACCAGGTACTGAGAAGAAGAAAACATCCCCCATTAAGATACAACAGTTACTGAATAAGATTTGTTTTTGAAGTTTGTTTTCCTCAGCACACGTTTTAATGGTCAAGCCATGCTAATTGAGGACGTGTTCAGAGATGCATACTTGGAACATCAGTTTCTGGCTTCCGGAAAGGTAATGTTTAGATAATGATGTATGCTTTCTTGCAAAATGACCGCTCCGGCGAGCATGGCGATGGGTCCTGCAGATCGTCCAGTCACTCGGCTGTATTCCAGCGCTCCGATTCCTGTGTAATCCCTTACGTTTCGGACTATTGGAATTATGGGGTGACTGCTGCTGCTGCTACTCGATGAACAAGCCATGGATGTGAACTACTCCACGGTCCTCGACAGCAATCTGTTGCAGCGTGGTTCGTCAAAGCGCGTCCTGACCGGCTGCTTCCTTTCCCTACTCATCCTGACCACTCTGCTGGGCAACACGCTGGTCTGTGCCGCCGTCACCAAGTTTCGCCACCTGCGCTCCAAAGTCACCAACTTCTTTGTGATCTCGCTGGCCATCTCCGACCTCCTGGTGGCCATCCTGGTGATGCCATGGAAGGCGGCCACTGAGATTGTGGGTTTCTGGCCTTTTGGCGCCTTCTGTAACATCTGGGTGGCCTTTGACATCATGTGCTCCACCGCCTCCATCTTGAACCTGTGCGTCATTAGCGTGGACAGGTACTGGGCCATCTCCAGCCCGTTCCGCTACGAGCGCAAGATGACCCCAAAGGTGGCATTCATCATGATCAGCGTGGCGTGGACACTGTCTGTGCTCATCTCCTTCATCCCCGTGCAGCTGAACTGGCACAAGGCTCAAAGCACCAGCTACACAGAGCTGAATGGCACCTACGACGAGGTCCCAGACAACTGCGACGCCAGCCTTAACCGCACATACGCCATCTCCTCCTCCCTCATAAGCTTCTACATTCCGGTGGCCATCATGCTGGTCACCTATACCCGCATCTACCGCATCGCCCAGAAGCAGATCCGTAGGATCTCTGCTCTGGAGCGAGCGGCTGAAAGTGCCAAGAACCGCCATAGCAGCATGGGCAACAGCGGCGGCATGGATTCCGAGAGCTCGTTCAAGATGTCCTTCAAGCGCGAAACCAAAGTCCTCAAGACGCTCTCGGTGATCATGGGCGTGTTCGTGTGCTGCTGGCTGCCCTTCTTCATCCTCAACTGCATGGTGCCCTTCTGCGAGCCCAACGAGAGCGCAGACTTCCTGTGCATCAGCCCCACCACCTTCGACGTCTTCGTGTGGTTCGGTTGGGCTAACTCCTCGCTCAATCCCATCATCTATGCCTTCAATGCCGACTTCCGCAAGGCGTTCTCCATCCTGCTAGGCTGCCACCAGCTCTGCCCTGGCAGCAACTCCATCGAGATCGTGAGCATCAACAACAATGGCGCCTCTGAACCTGCCTCGCAGTATCAGCCCAAGGGCCACATTCCCAAAGAGGGCAACAACAGCAACTATGTGATCCCTCACAGCATCATTTGCCAGGATGAGGAAGCACAGAAGAAGGAGGAGGACTCTGGGATTAAAACCTTGGAGAAGCTCTCCCCATCCATGTCGGGCAACCTGGACAGCGATGCCGACATTTCCCTGGAAAAGATTAACCCCATCACACAAAATGGACAGCACAAGTCCATACCTTGCTGAGCTTGCTGACCACAAAATAGTATGGAGGACACGTGCAAAAAAACCAACAAAACCTTGTGTAACAGGACTGTGGGATTTAAAAGCAAAACAAAAAGACTGAGTTTCACTGAAAACCTTAAACAACATCTTGAACTGAATAAAAAATTGTGAAGATCAAAAGAATGTTCAAATTGAAGGCACTTTATCTGGATAACTATCTGCAAAATACTCACAGCATTTGTTGATGAAGTTGACAGGTTAGTTATACATTAAATAACTTGAATAAAACAGTGCATCCGTATGTACACACATTTTTTACACAATGTGTTTACTTATGCGTGCCGGTTCAGTTGTGGCAGGAACACTATTAAAGCTGTTAAAACATGGACAGAGCGTTAGAACATTTTTAGTAAAAAAAATTGTGTAGGTGAGTTCTTTACATAAATATGTAGTGCTCACAAGTAGAGGTATTGGTTGCATCTACTTACTGTCAACAGAAATGTGTATATAGTGTTGTTTTTATTTTTCACTGTTTATCAGAGTTGGCTCAGTTGACAGCTCCATATGCTGCTAGTTGTGCTAATTTTATTTCAGCAGATGCAAGCGCGTGCAAACCTCCTATTATTCCAGGAGAGCGGTAGGGCCGCTCGGCTACTCCTTCATGTGCATTGCTTTGACGTGAACATGAGGTTACAAAGAGTCTGTGCAGTTTGAGTTTGATTTATCAACTGGTGTATCAGGTATTTCAGTGTAGGATTCACCTCAGTTATAAAAGTGTTTCTTCATGGATGAAACCCATCCTACCATTGCTAGTGCGAGAGCTTCATGAGAAATTTGACTGGCACAAAGTAAGATGTGGTCTTTGAGTGCATTCTTATGCTGTCCTATTATATGAAACATATAGGCAGAATGATATTTGTTTAAGTTCCCTAGAAGCCTGATGTAAATCTGTATGCATTGCGGATATTCCCTACAGATTCGGTGCGACCGTCCACCATGTATATATATTTGTGAATGCATATGTTATCACGAATTGGGTCAGCCAGACAAAACAAGGTGCTGTCATTGCCCTGAATAGACACATAGATCGACATTTTAGATCCCTGTTGAACTGCCTTGTGACCTTGGTAAAAGTGAAATGCCATCAATACATAATTGAAAAATGTAATCGCTGTACGTTCAGTCCATCCAGAAGGCAATTGACTCACTGCGACCTCTGTGAAAACTGCCAAAAACTTCATATTGCAGATTACATCTGCTTGCGCAAGTAGAAAGTAGGATATAGCCATGCCTAGCGCTTCACTGGAGCAAATCTAAGTCATTTAACAAATCTATTTTCATTCACTCTGCTCACATCTTTTTTTTTCTTTTTTAAACTCTTGGTTCTACTGCATTAGGCAGATGAAAAAGTTGTGGTTGACAACCCACGTTACTACACCCAGCTGTCTTGATTCATGCACTGAAGTCGCCATTAAAAAGGGCATTGAATTCGACTTTGTTAATTGGATCAGCAGAAGCCTCAGATCCTGTGCAGCAAGTAAACTGCCTCATGAGTATGCATAAACAGGGACACGCTGAGGTACAGTAGGCTGCTGATGCCGCGCTGCTTCTAATCGTTTCTAGTCGAGCTGTGCTGTCTGGTTACGCAAGTGGCCTAGATCTACGTTAATTCTGGGCCCTACAAATGCAAGTGAGATCTGCCCACAAACAAGGATTTGCACATGCTAGGCAGTGTGTGCTAAACATAGGATCATATGTTGGTGAGTTTGTTACCACGCCACTTGACATGCATCTCTGAGAGCTTCTCAGCAGTCAGAAGAAGTGCATCCACTTCCTCTTCCTGACAGGCCCTCAATTTCCAGCAGCAACACAAGATTTGTGTAAGACCCAGGCATCCATCAGATTTTGCCTTCAGTGCACTGTGCCAAAATCTTAAAGCTTAAAGAGATCACCTCCCTCTGCCATTTCAGCGCTATCTGTCTCTCCCCTGCTGCCACTATCTCTCGCTCCCTCGTTCTCTGTCTCTCCCAGTATAGAGTGGGAAAAGACCACTAAGCTTTACTGTGTACTTTGCAATGTCGGGTTAAAAGAGTGTCAGGCAGTGACCGGTGGTGGTGGTGGGGGGGGGGAGTTTCGGAAGTCAACATTTTTTTATTTTTATTTTTGAAAACTAGACATTGTTTGCTGGAGGGAATTTTCCAAAAGGCATTGCAGCATTTGCTTACTCCCCTATTGCCGAAAATGTATCCAGTGACGCTACTGAATTTAAGGACCCCTTAACCCTGAAGGCTGTTCATAATTTTTGTACAAACATTTAACAGCCAATACATTATGTCTGGACTTGAATAAATGTTGTCTTTTTTATTTAAAGACTTTTAAGACCAGTGCAATGGAAATTCTAACATCTGAACCACTAGAGGGAAGCTGGTGCACTCATTTAACCAAGTCTTTCAGCTTAGCATTTCAAATGAACCAGTGTTGAAACAGTCCCAGGTGTTGTCAGTCCTGCTAATACTGAGGTATCCTATTCAAGACTCTGAGGACCGTTCTTTTTTTTATTATTTTTTTTCAAATATCCATGTAATGAGAAGAGAATAAATTACAGAAGCCTCAAATTTTCTTTCTTTTCTTTGTTACCAAAGACAGAAGCTTTAACATGTAATTTTGCAGGTGTTTACAAACCAGAAACCATTCATTTCAGAGTGAATGCCTTCTCTACTGCAAATACAGAGATTCACAAGTGGTTGCAGCATTGGCAGCAGCACAGAGTTTAGGGGGAGGATGATGACTTTTCTTCTTTTTTTCCTCCTCTGCAATGCATTCCTTCTCTTTGGCATTCTTTGTTTTACGTCTACCAACACTGCCAGTGTTCACTGTAAGCTCACAAGTGGTTCAGTTAAGTTTCAGAATTCATTTTCATGCTACCAGTTTGCCAGCAAGCTAGCGCCACCGCAAGACCTAAATGTAAAATAAATGGAAGAAAATGTATTGTACAATGTTCAAATGTAGATGTGAACACAAGTGCTTTTTATCTTTAAGATCCTTAAATGTGAGTAGAGCAAACAAGTATATGTGCTGTTTTGAAAAATGTCGGTTCGTACAAAATGCAGTTGAGGCGCTGTCGAGGTTCAAATGTATGTGCTGCTGTTCTTTGAAGAGCGTTCAAGGTATACCCAACAGATTTATTACAGTATCTAGTTTACAGTTTGTATAAAATGTTCCCTTTCTATCTGCAAAATAAAAGTGGATGTTGGTTTTTTAAAACTCTCGCTCCATGAATTCTTTCATCTTTTCAGTTGAATGTTTGCTAGTTTTACATGAACAGTAGTTAAAAAAACTTCTATTGTTAAGGAGCCATGAAGCTCCAGTACTAAACTAAAGAAACAGAAAACATGCCTTGGATTGTTATTTACAGTAAAAAAATAAACAGCCCAGACCAGCATGCATTTCACTGAATTGGTCTATGCTGGTTTTGGCTGGTCTGGTCCTGGTTCAACTCGTCATTTCAGTACAATCATGCTGGTTAATTAGCATACCAGCATCAAAATACATCATATGCTGGTTTTGCTCATGATCAACTTCCATTGCTGATGACCATTATATCAGCACCCAATCAAGCAGGGAGTGTCAGAAGAAAGCCAAAAACATTACAATACAATGACTAATACATACAGCATCAGATGTTTTAGTTTTAGTGTGACCACCCTTTGTCTCTGTTACTTTTTCTCAGTTATGGCTTTATGACAGCTAAACATTCAGGCTCACATCGTTGAGTTGTCTTCTCTTAGTGAAGGGATGAATAGAAACACCTGTAGATTTTTCAGATCTGGAAATTTTTCAGATCGGTTTTTGATGAAAGATGAAAGCTTGGAAGTGCTGTTATCTGAAGGTGACTGTGGTATTCCAGGTCTTGCACTGTTAGGAGTTCTTTTTTTCTCTAGATATAATATTTTTTTCTACTCCAGTTTTAATTTTCTACAATGGCTTATCTTATAGCGAACTTCCTCAAAAGTATCAATGAATAACAGGAAAGTGAATGAAGATCACTTCTGACTGTCTTACATATGGGCCAAGATGAAAACTGTTAAATTATTATTGATATATAATTATTATTATTATTATTATTATTATTATTATTATTATTATTATTATTATTATCATTATTACACATTTTAAATTGCTTTAATGGAGCAATATGTGAATATAAACATATATGTGAAATAACTGAAATTGTGAACTGAATGTGAATTCCTGTCTGTAATTCAACTCTGTACCTGTAGAGGTGTGTTGAGCTAGTGTAGCGTCAAATAAGTCCAACATGAGAGGATAAAGAAATAGCGCTGCCCCTAATGGCTTATTCTAATCTCTAGTCAATTATGTTGAATGTACTGCTCCCAAGTTCTGCCAGGAAGACTCACCACCTTGACAACTGGACAGGGCCAAACTGGTAGTGGTGGGAGGAAGGATGGGAATATAAAAACGTCAGCACCTGAAAGAAGCTGTAGTGATAGACAAGTAGAGACCAGTAAAGAGTGGTATAGGCCAGCTATTAGTGGCAAAGGACTTCAAGAGAAGATTAAGACAATTAAAGCCAATCAGCCAGTTTTTAACTGCAGCTTCTTTAAGAACCAACTTGATCTCCATTCCGAGATATACAAACGGTAAAAACTGGTTTATTTAGAACGCAACTAATATAAAGCCGTCATCCCACCTCTGTTCTTAATTCTAATTTGTGTACAAAACACTACAATGTTGTGAATATTATTTAGCTTAGGACTGTCCATTACTTACAAATAAATATCTGGGTCACTTGTGCATAATGCAGGGCTGTTTAGTAAATTCTACACGCATATCTGTTGCATATGTAACAGAAATCTTGTAGTTTTACAAAGGAGCCGTTGGGACATTGACATGAACATGACATTTAAATCAAATCCACACCCGGTATGTTTCATTTTTCATGTTGTATCACAAAGCTCTGATGTTCTAATTTGTTATTCAAAGGATGTAGTCCATATGTCTGCCAGCTATTTTCATAAATTAATTAGCTGTGAGAGCAAACGTATAATCTACACCTATAGTCAGACACATTCTAACCTTATTACAAAAGATCTTTGTCCACGCAGCAAAATCTATTGTCTTGGATTATTACGATATTGAATTAACACCTGCAGTGTTCATTTAAGTTCAGCTACACATGAGTGAACACTTGGGGAATTGGGGAAGTGTGCAAAAAAAACGTATAGGCCTCCATGGTGATCAGAAGGCTTCACACATACTAGCACAAATTCCATCTGGTTTTACCTGAGGATGTGTTTTAATATGAGTGATTATTGAAGAAGTCCATGACTATTCAAAAAAAAATATCCACAGCTTTTACAAGTGTGCTAGATAATAATTCTGGAGTGATTTACCTTTAGTAGTCCTATTCAAGTTGGATAACTTTTACTTAAGGAGATCCAGTAATGTAATTTGTGCATGATTTGACTGGCCAATTTGTATGAGACAAAGGATTTTTGTAATTTCCTTAAGTTACCCCAAATAGGCCAAATCCAAACATCATTCAGCAAGCATTGTGCGAACCATTGGTGTAAGGAAAGGGTGGAATTTTGAAAACAATTGCATTTGTCTTACCCAAAACGATACAGGGCGTGTAGCACATTTTGGCAGCAAATCAAAAAACCTTCTCGTTTCCTGCTATGTTGGGTGGCGCTGGGCCTCCTTTTAGCCTTTGTTAAGGCTTGTGTTAAAATGATGCAGCAGACATGCTCCAGCACCTGTGTATCAAATGCTAAACACTACTCAAACTGGACTACCAACTATATTATGGGCTGTAGTCCGGTGCGACCACCTGGGAACAAATCACAGCAGATATTATTTTGTACCTACTGATTCAGTCTGGTTTGTGCCTAAATATGAAGCTGTATCTTCAGAATCAGATCAAAACTTTTGCTAAACTCCATGTCCCCCTTCCGTGTTTCCACAGTGTAAATCCTGCACTATGTCACGGTTTGCCTGTTTTTTAAAAAAGTAAACTTTCTCATATATGTTCTACCTGTACTTTTTTTGCTACGTGAGCAATTTGCTGATATTTCTTAAAAATTGCTTTGCAAATAAAAGGGAATTATTGCTTAGCAACACAGGCACTATAGATTTGTGATTAAAATCATAGATCTCTGCAGTAATAACTCAAAGTACAGCATGTCCCTAGGTAAACCCAATCCGGCTCAAATAGGGTATAAGTTTTGCTGAAATCCCTTCAGTAATTCTAGTCCTATATTAATCAACCTCATAGGTAGTGATGAAAAAACAAACCAGTTAATTGACTTCTGCACAATATCTGAAAATATCTCTCCCAAGACAAAATGGTTTCTGACTGTTGGAAAGAATTTAAGATGAACGAGCCTACTTAAGTCTAATGCTACTTCAGTCTAATGCCATTGTATCCATTAAGTCTTACAGGGGAAATCCACCAATTTTTACAAGTTTCTAAATAATTATAGTCCATGAGATGTCATTCACATTGGCTTGACGTGAAGTGGTTAATTGTCAATAAACAGACTCTGATTACTTTATAGTATTGGCACCAGGGTCACAATGTCTACAGCACAAATATATCATTTTATTTACTATTCAAAACCAACAGTGAACCTACACATGTCAGTTTTAATGTATAGTTGTGATGATGGTAAAATAGTCATAAAACAGAAAAGTTGAGCCTTACGTTTGCTACATATTCATCTGCCTTAAATGTATTAAAATAAATGGCTTAAAACACCACTTTATCACAAGACAGTCATAAAGCAATGAGTCAGACAACAGGAAGCATATATCTAACATTTTTATGTAATAACTTTCTGAGAGGGAGCTTTTAGAGGCATTAAGCTCTTCAGATGTCTGGTTCCTGTCACCGCCACGGTGTGCAATACTGACTCAGCAAGTTTCTCAAGAACAGAGCATTTTTCATCAAACCACACTGGATGACACTGTTTACATATCGTTTCCATTTAATTATGCAGTATAAAATCCATTTAACAAGCCATTCATAACCTGCTGTTGCTGTAATTACTGTCAATTGTTTTTGATGATTATTAACCTGGTATTGAACCTGTCCTGTGTTTTGTATTGGACCAGCTGTGAGTGATCTACCCAGTTTTTAAATTAAAACTGTTAATATTTGCTAATACACATGAGAAAAGTCACGATTATACACATTCAGCAAGTTGTCTAAAAACATTTTCCAAGTTTGCTGGAGGTGCTATGAGTCATGTAAGAAGCAAGCACGCAAGAAATGGGATTCAGTAGGCAAAATGTGTTTCTTTTATTTTTTTAATAAGGGGACCCCCAGGACCCTACCTACCGTCTCTAAAATTGAAACCACCCCGAGGGTTATCCACATGGAGAAAATACAAGGCAAAAGCAAGTGGGGTCACTGCGCATACAGGATTTGATTTGTTGCCGTGAGCAACACAGAATAAAGGTTAATAAATGGTTCTTGGCTTGGATGTAGGTTTCTAAGAGAAACTTTAATTGGGATAGAACAGGGGTCTCAAACTCAAATTACTTAGGGGCACCAGCCAGGTGCACTATAGGGAAACATGGTTAAAAAGATGCAGGACAAACCAGTACATCAGTTTTTCATCTTCAAAAAAATGTATGGGACTTTTTTGGATGATTTAAAACATTTTAAGAATTTTTGCCACTGTTTTCTGCTTTGTCTGCCATCAAAACAATATTACTACTATTACTACTACATACTTTTAATTATAACAATAATAATTATCATTTTTGTTAGCAATTTTTATACTGTTATTGTTATTATTATTAGTAGTAGTAGTAGCAGTAGTAGTAATAGCAGCAGTAGAGGTTTAAATGCAGACTCTTATTGTGACAGCATTATCTTTCTTATTAAGAGCAGTTACATTTATGAGATTTAACAAACTATTAGGTGTGGCTTTGTGTGATACTGATCCTGTAACCTTGCCGATACCAATACAAATCTGATCCTTTTCTCTATTAAACAACTATGGTCTATATGAACTTTGACTAAGTTAGTCATCTAAATAGCATGATCCTCAAACTGTGAAACAAACATTCCCCTCCTCTAAAAGAAGAAACCAGACATTTAATATTGAATGAAGCAGGATAGTTTAGGCTAATGGGTCAAAACGTATTGTATTTGTTTTTCTTCCAATTTCCTTTGGCCAGTAAATAACCAGTACTGCTACTGAGTATCTTACCGTTGTACCCCTATCTGCCCATTAGTTAGCAATAATAAGGTTAGTTGAGGATAAATGGCTGTCATGCCCACTCAGTATGCAGCATTCCATCAGGTTTCGTATAAATGCTTCCTCCTGAATGCGGTGTCAGACAAATATTACAATAAAAATAAAATAAATATATTAAAATTGCAGGCTGTATTTAAGGTTAAACAGTAAATGTGAGGGGACATTTATTTGAGAACTTTGACCTCTTGAATGTGGACTTTCTTAAAGCCTTCTTTTGAATAGGCTTTTTTTTAAAACCGAAAGTTGTTTGTTCACCAAAGAACCCTTTATATTTAAAAGTGTACATGAATTGAGAGATGTTTCTCTAGAGTAGACATGTGACCCCTCTCCTAACCCAACCCCCGCACATACAGAAAGAAGGGCTGGTTTGGAAAAACACATAGTCAAGGTTAATGACAGGCCCGAGGCAGTGCTCGCTGTGGTGGAAATGGAGGGTGGCTATGAACTGCTGTAATGTGCTTATGTAACCAGTGCTCGGGTCCTGAATTCACCACTCTGAGTGCAGTATCGGCACTGGCGCTCGCCAGCCTCAACTAAAAATATCTACTCTACAAAGGCACCGGATTCCCTCCGCCTGCCTTGGTAAATAGCCGTTTCAATTTCCCCCACTTCTTTTCAGTCTAGGGCATTCTCCAGGCACAGAAATAATAGGATTTAGCCTCCCAGAGCAATTGACCGGTGTGCAAAAGTCCCATTATTTTCACAGACAGAAACACAAATAGACTTCCACATGGGCCACGGAACAGAGGGGAGTTGGTTAACGTGAGCCACTTCCACTCGCCTGTCTTTGGAGAAAAGTCCTCGCATATATTCTGGTCCTGCAAAACAAATTATGTCTTTTTAAGATGTTTTCACTTAATAAGATATCTAATATTGTAGTATGAGCACATATGATTATTTAACATTTTTAATGGCAATCAACAAAATGTGCCATGCGACCAGGGGCACCTAAACTCTTCCATTCCACTAAATAGTGTTAAACTAGAATTTGGTAGTCACAGCAGTCCCACTATGAGAAATACATATTTCCAGACTTTTACTTACTAAGAATGATCAAATGATACTGAAATTATTAAACACTGCACTGGTACCTAGTGTACACCAAGTTACCTTTTTTAAGGCCAAAGTGCTAACGACACATTGTATGTAAAGTATATGGAAAAGGGGCAGATGCTGAAATGTTTGGCCTAAATCCCATACATGTCTAAACTTGTTTTAAATGTCTAAGCTGGTGCCAGTTTAGCTGATCACCCAGCATGGCCATACTGGTTGTGGGGTGATCAGCATCTGTGCTGTGCTAGTTTGTGCTTTTATTTTTAAAACCTTGCTGTTGTTCATCTGATTGTTTAAATGAACATAATATATAACTTACTAAATCTCCCACTAGATGAAATGTCAATTTCTGCTAACTATGCTAGTCATTTGTTTCAAGTTGTTTTGCATCTTTCCATTAAACACCATGTTTACTGCATGTAGCTGTTAAGCATAACCATCAGACAGATGTTTGTCTTTGAAAGTCTTGTTATTTGAAGACTTATTGAACCTGATATCTCTGTGAGCTACGGAAGAACATCCCTGTGGTAAGGACTGTGAATAGACTTACAAGGACTTATTCATATACCACATACATATTGGTGGTCCTAATTTGATAAGTTTTGAGGCTTAAGTCCGATTTAAGTCGCAGATCAGTCAACATAGAACTTGAGTACAGACTACAGTCTCCATTTTTGCTGTTACATACTGTGTATATATATATATATATATATATATATATATATATATATATATATATATATATATATATATATATATATATAAACATTATAACGGATTTAAAAAATGAAAGCCAACGATACTGTGATACCTATGTATATGTGTATATGTCTGATATGTGCATTACATATTGTTGCTGGTGGGTGTGGGGGTCTAGATGCATGTGTGTGGGGGAGGATGTTGATGTCTTGCTTTACCTGCCACAATGACATTCCCTTAGTTTTCAAAAAAGATTTTCTTGGAAAACTATCCAGTCAGGATTTTTGGAATACATGTGGTAGTCTTGCCAAAGCGTCTCAGTTAAAAATTAGGAGCGGAAAAAGAGTGGAAAATGCTCTTTACTGTACAACTGCTGCACATGGTAAAACACATGTTATTATCTGCCACAGGCTTCAAACGTTCATCTTTAATTTAGAATCAGCAAAAAAATGTGATTGTGAAAAACAAATGTAAAGAAATGTGAATCATGGTTAGCTTAGCGCTAACATGTTTTTGACCAAGTTTTGATAGTTATGGACTAAACTTAATGTTTTAGTTCTAAATGTTACAGTTCTTCACTGTTCCATGGACAAACACTCACAGTGGAACATAGTCCATCACTCAGAAATGATCCCTTGCCTTGCTCTTTTGTCCATTGCCCTTGCTGAAGGACTTCCTGTGATAGATTACAGTGCAACATGATGTTGATAGAGTGATCCACAGAGAAGAGGCTGCAGGTCACGTAAGAACGAAACTTCAGACGACGTCTCGTCGAAATTGCTGGCGACAGCATTAAACAGTGAAAGAACAAATAGTTCTGGCTGACCTTGTGGAAACTTTTTTCTCAAAACAACTGCTAAGCGGCCACTTTTCCGGACATATGTAAAAGCATGTTTGAAATGAGAAAAAAACGACCTACCAATGCTTAACCTGCTTAATGCTGTAATTTATTCTGAGACGTAATCTTGGCCCAGGAAAAAAAAAGAAGAGAATCACAGTACATTACAGACATGCCTGCTGTAGCCAGACCTTTGAAGAAGCATGCTTTGAAGTGAATTCAAGCAAACGCTCATCTGGCCATTTGATAAAAGTCTGTGCTGGAGAGCTAAAGCATTTTCAGAGATTGAAACAAAATGCACTTCACAGCATCAAAATGACTAGTGTTATATTACAATAATTCAAAAGGTTGGACTGGCGGAAAAATGAATGTGAAGCATCCTGCCATGCACAGTAAGGAACCTTTGTGTCTGCGCCATGGAGACTGTAGAAACCATGATATTATCACACTGGATCGATCCACATGACTTTGAGATGCTGCCTGCCTGTGACCAATGTGCTTCATGGCAACAGTTCCAGCACATGATGGATGGAGCTGACAGTAAATCCAGTAACTTGTGAGGTAAGGCTAGATGAGAAGTCTAAATCTGGTGATTGTTTTTAGAGAATAGCCAAAAGCTGAGTTTAGACACTAAGCATTTCTGTAATCCTGTCTTGTCATCATAATAAAACAACAAGCTTATGATTTTTTTTCAAGCCCATGAATCAATACAAGAGATGTGTCACTTATTCAACACAAGCAGATTTGAAGGTTCAGGTTTCTTACATTACCAATCAACTGTAAAAACTCTATAGCTCATAACCGCAACTCATTTAGCACATCTGTTATATTTGCGCTTTGTCCCAAAATACTGCTTCCAAAATACAAAATGAACACTTTTATTTGTTCAAACATTCAAAGAACATCTCTGATTGAACATCATTTAGTGATTATGGGTTCATTTGCATATTGCATATTATTTCAAACTGCAGCTATAGGGTCTACCAAGCCCTACTCCACTTCAGCTGCTCTGTTCGGAGTTACTGAAGGAAAAGCACTTAAAAGCTAAGAATAAACAGGCACCCGATGTGTTCTCTCTTTCCTCCTCCTCTCAGGCTCACTCCTGCAGTGTGTGTAAATGCATGTTGCTAATCCTCTGAGAGCATCCTCCAATGACTTCTTAATTCATCTCAAGTACACCCATCCGGAGCCGGTGGCCGGAGAAGAGAAAGGAAAGAAAACTCAGCCACACTGGCTCATACTCGCCCTGTTGACTTAAAGAGGTTGAGGAGGGTTTGGAGAGTTGTTACAGTATGGTAAAAAGTAACATTTTATAGCAATTTGGCTACTTTTTTCAGTAAAAGAGTAGTGTTGCATTATGTGTACAGTTTAATAACAAAGTTATTTGATAACGGTTACTGACCTGTTAAAACTGTGTTACTGACAGCTACATTGCAGTTACTGATTTAATAAGAACTGTTACTGACAGCTACATTGCAGTTACTGATTTAATAAGAACTGTAACTGACAGCTACATTACAGTTACTGATTTAATAAGAACTGTAACTGACAGCTACATTACAGATACTGATTTAATAAGAACTGTTACTGACAGCTACATTACAGATACTGATTTAATAAGAACTGTTACTGACAGCTACATTACAGTTACTGATTTAATAAGAACTGTTACTGACAGCTACATTGCAGTTACTGATTTAATAAGAACTGTAACTGACAACTACATTACAGATACTGATTTAATAAGAACTGTGACTGACAGCTACATTACAGATACTGATTTAATAAGAACTGTTACTGGCAGCTACATTACAGTTACTGATTTAATAAGAACTGTTACTGACAGCTACATTACAGTTACTGATTTAATAAGAACTGTTACTGATAGCTACATTACAGTTACTGATTTAATAAGAACTTTTACTGACAGCTACATTACTGTTACTGGTTTACTAAGTACTGTGTTACTGACAGCTATATTACAGTTACGGATTTAATAAATACTGTTACTGACAGCTACATTACAGTTACTGATTTAGTAAGAACTTTTACTGACAGCTACATTACAGTTACTGGTTTAATAAGAACTGTTACTGACAGCTACATTACAGTTACTGATTTAATAAGAACTGTTACTGACAGCTACATTAAAGTTACTGATTTAATAAGGACTGTTACTGACAGCTACATTACGGTTACTGATTTAATAAGAACTGTGTTACTGACAGCAACATTACAGTTACTGATTTAATAAGAACTGTGTTACTGACAGCTACATTACGGTTATTGATTTAATAAGAACTGTGTTACTGACAGCTACATTACAGTTACTGATTTAATAAGAACTGTTACTGACAGCTACATTAAAGTTACTGATTTAATAAGGACTGTTACTGACAGCTACATTACGGTTACTGATTTAATAAGAACTGTGTTACTGACAGCAACATTACAGTTACTGATTTAATAAGAACTGTGTTACTGACAGCTACATTACGGTTACTGATTTAATAAGAACTGTTACTGGCAGCTACATTATGGTTACTGATTTAATAAGAACTGTGTTATTGACAGCTACATTACAGTTACTGATTTAATAAGAACTGTTACTGACAGCTACATTGCAGTTACTGATTTAATAATAACTGTTACTGACAGCTACATTACAGTTACTGATTTAATAAGAACTGTTACTGACAGCTACATTACAGTTACTGATTTAAAAAGAACTGCTACTAAGAGCTAAATTACAGTTACTGATTTAATAAGAACTGTTACTGACAGCTACATTACAGCTACTGATTTAATAATAACTGTGTTACTGACAGCTACATTACAGTTACTGATTTAATAATAACTGTTACTGACAGCTACATTACAGTTACTGATTCAAAAAGAACTGTTACTGACAGCTACATTACAGTTACTGATTTAATAAGAACTGTGTTACTGACAGCTACATTACAGTTACGGATTTAATAAATACTGTTACTGACAGCTACATTACAGTTACTGATTTAATAAGAACTGTTACTGACAGCTATATTACAGTTACTGATTTAATAAGAACTGTGTTACTGACAGCTACATTACAGTTACTGATTTAATAAATACTGTTACTGACAGCTACATTACAGGTACTGATTTAATAAGAACTGTTACTGACAACTACATTACAGTTACTGATTTAGTAATAACTGTTACTGACAGCTACATTACAGTTACTGATTTAATAAGAACCGTTACTGACAGCTACATTACAGTTACTGATTTAATAAGAACTGTTACTGACAGCTACATTACAGCTACTGATTTAATAATAACTGTGTTACTGACAGCTACATTACAGTTACTGATTTAATAAGAACTGTTACTGACAGCTACATTACAGTTACTGATTCAAAAAGAACTGTTACTGACAGCTACATTACAGTTACTGATTTAATAAGAACTGTGTTACTGACAGCTACATTACAGTTACGGATTTAATAAATACTGTTACTGACAGCTACATTACAGTTACTGATTTAATAAGAACTGTTATTGACAGCTATATTACAGTTACTGATTTAATAAGAACTGTGTTACTGACAGCTACATTACAGTTACTGATTTAATAAATACTGTTACTGACAGCTACATTACAGTTACTAATTTAATAAGAACTGTTACTGACAGCTACATTACAGTTACTGATTTAATAAGAACTGTTACTGACAGCTACATTACAGCTACTGATTTAATAAGTACTGTGTAACTGACAGCTACATTACAGTTACTGATTTAATAAGAACTGTTACTGACAGCTACATTACAGTTACTGATTTAATAAGAACTGTTACTGACAGCTACATTACAGTTACTGGTTTAATAAGAACTGTGTTACTGACAGCTATATTACAGGTACTGATTTAATAATAACTGTGCTACTGACAGCTAAATTACAGTTACTGATTTAATAAGAACTCTTACTGACAGCTACATTACAGTTACTGATTTAATAAGAACTGTGTAACTGACAGCTACATTACAGTTACTGATTTAATAAAAACTGTGTTACTGACAGCTACATTACAGTTACTGATTTAATAAAAACTTACTGACAGCTACATTACGGTTACTGATTTAATAAGAACTGTTACTGACAGCTACATTACGGTTACTGATTTAATAAGAACTGTTACTGACAGCTACATTACAGTTACTGATTTATTAAGAACTGTTACTGATAGCTACATTACAGTTACTGATTTAATAAGAACTGTTACTGACAGCTACATTACAGTTACTGATTTAATAAGAACCGCGTTACTGACAGCTACATTACGGGTACTGATTTAATAAGAACCGCGTTACTGACAGCTACATTACGGTTATTGATTTAATAAGAACTGTTACTGACAGCTACATTACAGTTACTGATTTAATAAGAACTGTTACTGACAGCTACATTACAGTTACTGATTTATTAAGAACTGTTACTGATAGCTACATTACAGTTACTGATTTAATAAGAACTGTTACTGACAGCTACATTACAGTTACTGATTTAATAAGAACCGCGTTATTGACAGCTACATTACGGTTACTGATTTAATAAGAACCTCGTTACTGACAGCTACATTACGGTTATTGATTTAATAAGAACTGTTACTGACAGCTACATTACAGTTACTGATTTAATAAGAACTGTTACTGACAACTACATTACAGTTACTGATTTAATAAGAACTTTTACTGACAGTTACATTACGGTTACTGATTTAATAACTGTTACTGACAGCTACATTACAGATACTGATTTAATAAGAACTGTAACTGACAGCTACATTACAGATACTGATTTAATAAGAACTGTTACTGACAGCTACATTACAGATACTGATTTAATAAGAACTGTTACTGACAGCTACAATACAGTTACTGATTTAATAAAAACTGTTACTGACAGCTACATTGCAGTTACTGATTTAATAAGAACTGTAACTGACAGCTACACTACAGATACTGATTTAATAAGAACTGTGACTGACAGCTACATTACAGTTACTGATTTAATAAGAACTGTTACTGACAGCTACATTACAGTTACTGATTTAATAAGAACTGTTACTGATAGCTACATTACAGTTACTGATTTAATAAGAACTTTTACTGACAGCTACATTACTGTTACTGGTTTAGTAAGTACTGTGTTACTGACAGCTATATTACAGTTACGGATTTAATAAATACTCTTACTGACAGCTACATTACAGTTACTGATTTAATAAGAACTGTTACTGACAGCTACATTACTGTTACTGGTTTAATAAGAACTGTTACTGACAGCTACATTACAGTTACTGATTTAATAAGAACTGTGTTACTGACAGCTACATTACAGTTACTGATTTAATAAGAACTGTTACTGACAGCTATATTACAGTTACTGATCTAATAAGAACTGGTACTGACAGCTACATTACAGTTACTGATTTAATAAGAACTGTTACTGACAGCTACATTACAGTTACTGATTTAATAAGAACTGTGTTACTGACAGCTACATTACGGTAACTGATTTAATAAGAACTGTTACTGACAGCTACATCACAGTTACTGATTTAATAAGAACTGTTACTGACAGCTACATTACAGTTACTGATTTAATAAGAACTGTTACTGACAGCTACATTGCAGTTACTGATTTAATAAGAACTGTAACTGACAACTACATTACAGATACTGATTTAATAAGAACTGTGAAAGACAGCTACATTACAGATACTGATTTAATAAGAACTGTTACTGGCAGCTACATTACAGTTACTGATTTAATAAGAACTGTTACTGACAGTTACATTACAGTTACTGATTTAATAAGAACTGTGTTACTGACAGCTACATTACAGTTACTGAATTAATAAGAACTGTTACTGACAGCGACATTACAGTTACTGATTTAATAAGGACTGTTACTGACAGCTACATTACGGTTACTGATTTAATAAGAACTGTCTTACTGACAGCTACATTACGGTTACTGATTTAATAAGAACTGTTACTGACAGCTACATTACAGTTACTGATTTAATAAGAACTGTGTTACTGACAGCTACATTACAGTTACTGATTTAACAAGAACTGTTACTGACAGCTACATTACAGTTACTGATTTAATAAGAACTGTGTTATTGACAGCTACATTACAGTTACTGATTTAATAAGAACTGTTACTGACAGCTACATTGCAGTTACTGATTTAATAAGAACTGTTACTGACAGCTACATTACAGTTACTGATTTAATAATAACTGTTACTGAAAGCTACATTACAGTTACTGATTTAAAAAGAACTGTTACTAAGAGCTACTTTACAGTTACTGATTTAATAAGAACTGTTACTGACAGCTACATTACAGGTACTGATTTAATAAGAACTGTTACTGACAACTACATTACAGTTACTGATTCAGTAATAACTGTTACTGACAGCTACATTACAGTTACTGATTTAATAAGAAACGTTACTGACAGCTACATTGCAGTTACTGATTTAATAAGAACTGTGACTGACAACTACATTACACATACTGATTTAATAAGAACTGTGACTGACAGCTACATTACAGATACTGATTTAATAAGAACTGTTACTGGCAGCTACATTACAGTTACTGATTTAATAAGAACTGTTACTGACAGCTACATTACAGTTACTGATTTAATAAGAACTGTGTTACTGACAGCTACATTACAGTTACTGATTTAATAAGAACTGTTACTGACAGCTACATTACAGTTACTGATTTAATGAGGACTGTTACTGACAGCTACATTACGGTTACTGATTTAATAAGAACTGTGTTACTGACAGCTACATTACAGTTACTGATTTAATAAGAACTGTTACTGACAGCTACATTACGGTTACTGATTTAATAAGAACTGTTACTGACAGCTACATTACAGTTACTGATTTAATAAGAACTGTGTTATTGACAGCTACATTACAGTTACTGATTTAATAAGAACTGTTACTGACAGCTACATTGCAGTTACTGATTTAATAAGAACTGTTACTGACAGCTACATTACAGTTACTGATTTAATAATAACTGTTACTGAAAGCTACATTACAGTTACTGATTTAAAAAGAACTGTTTCTAAGAGCTACATTACAGTTACTGATTTAATAAGAACTGTTACTGACAGCTACATTACAGGTACTGATTTAATAAGAACTGTTACTGACAACTACATTACAGTTACTGATTTAGTAATAACTGTTACTGACAGCTACATTACAGTTACTGATTTAATAAGAAACGTTACTGACAGCTACATTACAGTTATTGATTTAATAAGAACTGTTACTGACAGCTACATTACAGCTACTGATTTAATAATAACTGTGTTACTGACGGCTACATTACAGTTACTGATTTAATAATAACTGTTACTGACAGCTACATTACAGTTACTGATTCAAAAAGAACTGTTACTGACAGCCACATTACAGTTACTGATTTAATAATAACTGTTACTGACAGCTACATTACAGTTACGGATTCAAAAAGAACTGTTACTGACAGCTACATTACAGTTACTGATTTAATAAGAATTGTGTTACTGACAGCTACATTACAGTTACGGATTTAATAAATACTGTTACTGACAGCTACATTACAGTTACTGATTTAATAAGAACTGTTACTGACAGCTACATTACAGTTACTGATTTAAAAAGAACTGTTACTAAGAGCTACATTACAGTTACGGATTTAATAAGAACTGTTACTGACAGCTACATTACAGGTACTGATTTAATAAGAACTGTTACTGACAATTACATTACAGTTACTGATTTAGTAATAACTGTTACTGACAGCTACATTACAGTTACTGATTTAATAAGAACCGTTACTGACAGCTACATTACAGTTACTGATTTAATAAGAACTGATACTGACAGCTATATTACAGCTACTGATTTAATAATAACTGTGTTACTGACAGCTACATTACAGTTACTGATTCAAAAAGAACTGTTACTGACAGCTACATTACAGTTACTGATTTAATAAGAACTGTGTTACTGACAGCTACATTACAGTTACGGATTTAATAAATACTGTTACTGACAGCTACATTACAGTTACTGATTTAATAAGAACTGTTACTGACAGCTATATTACAGTTACTGATTTAATAATAACTGTGTTACTGACAGCTAGATTACAGTTACTGATTTAATAAATACTGTTACTGACAGCTACATTACAGGTACTGATTTAATAAGAACTGTTACTGACAACTACATTACAGTTACTGATTTAGTAATAACTGTTACTGACAGCTACATTATAGTTACTGATTTAATAAGAACCTTTACTGACAGCTACATTACAGTTACTGATTTAATAAGAACTGTTACTGACAGCTACATTACAGCTACTGATTTAATAATAACTGTGTTACTGACAGCTACATTACAGTTACTGATTTAATAATAACTGTTACTGACAGCTACATTACAGTTACTGATTCAAAAAGAACTGTTACTGACAGCTACATTACAGTTACTGATTTAATAAGAACTGTGTTACTGACAGCTACATTACAGTTACTGATTTAAGAAGAACTGTTACTGACAGCTATATTACAGTTACTGATTTAATAAGAACTGTGTTACTGACAGCTACATTACAGTTACTGATTTAATGAATACTGTTACTGACAGCTACATTACAGTTACTGATTTAATAAGAACTGTTACTGACAGCTACATTACAGTTACTGATTTAATAAGAACTGTTACTGACAGCTACATTACAGTTACTGATTTAATAAATACTGTTACTGACAGCTACATTACAGTTACTGATTTAATAAGAACTGTTACTGACAGCTACATTACAGTTACTGATTTAATAAGAACTGTTACTGACAGCTACATTACAGCTACTGATTTAATATGTACTGTGTAACTGACAGCTACATTACAGTTACTGATTTAATAAGAACTGTTACTGACAGCTACATTACAGTTACTGATTTAATAAGAACTGTTACTGACAGCTACATTACAGTTACTGGTTTAATAAGAACTGTGTTACTGACAGCTACATTACAGTTACTGATTTAATAATAACTGTGCTACTGACAGCTACATTACAGTTACTGATTTAATAAGAACTGTTACTGACAGCTACATTACAGTTACTGATTTAATAAGAACTCTGTAACTGACAGCTACATTACAGTTACTGATTTAATAAAAACTGTGTTACTGACAGCTACATTACGGTTACTGATTTAATAAGAACTGTTACTGACAGCTACATTACGGTTACTGATTTAATAAGAACTGTTACTAAGAGCTACATTACAGTTACGGATTTAATAAGAACTGTTACTGACAGCTACATTACAGGTACTGATTTAATAAGAACTGTTACTGACAACTACATTACAGTAACTGATTTAGTAATAACTGTTACTGACAGCTACATTACAGTTACTGATTTAACAAGACCCGTTACTGACAGCTACATTACAGTTACTGATTTAATAAGAACTGTTACTGACAGCTACATTACAGCTACTGATTTAATAATAACTGTGTTACTGACAGCTACATTACAGTTACTGATTTAATAATAACTGTTACTGACAGCTACATTACAGTTACTGATTCAAAAAGAACTGTTACTGACAGCTACATTACAGTTACTGATTTAATAAGAACTGTGTTACTGACAGCTACATTACAGTTACGGATTTAATAAATACTGTTACTGACAGCTACATTACAGTTACTGATTTAATAAGAACTGTTACTGACAGCTATATTACAGTTACTGATTTAATAAGAACTGTGTTACTGACAGCTACATTACAGTTACTGATTTAATAAATACTGTTACTGACAGCTACATTACAGGTACTGATTTAATAAGAACTGTTACTGACAACTACATTACAGTTACTGATTTAGTAATAACTGTTACTGACAGCTACATTACAGTTACTGATTTAATAAGAACCGTTACTGACAGCTACATTACAGTTACTGATTTAATAAGAACTGTTACTGACAGCTACATTACAGCTACTGATTTAATAAGTACTGTGTAACTGACAGCTACATTACAGTTACTGATTTAATAAGAACTATTACTGACAGCTACATTACAGTTACTGATTTAATAAGAACTGTTACTGACAGCTACATTACAGTTACTGGTTTGATAAGAACTGTGTTACTGACAGCTACATTACAGTTACTGATTTAATAATAACTGTGCTACTGACAGCTACATTACAGTTACTGATTTAATAAGAACTGTATAACTGACAGCTACATTACAATTACTGATTTAATAAAAACTGTGTTACTGACAGCTACATTACGGTTACTGATTTAATAAGAACTGTTACTGACAGCTACATTACGGTTACTGATTTAATAAGAACTGTGTTACTGACAGCTACATTACAGTTACTGATTTAATAAGAACTGTTACTGACAGCTACATTACAGCTACTGATTTAATAAGTACTGTGTAACTGACAGCTACATTACAGTTACTGATTTAATAAGAACTGTTACTGACAGCTACATTACAGTTACTGATTTAATAAGAACTGTTACTGACAGCTACATTACAGTTACTGGTTTAATAAGAACTGTGTTACTGACAGCTATATTACAGGTACTGATTTAATAATAACTGTGCTACTGACAGCTAAATTACAGTTACTGATTTAATAAGAACTCTTACTGACAGCTACATTACAGTTACTGATTTAATAAGAACTGTGTAACTGACAGCTACATTACAGTTACTGATTTAATAAAAACTGTGTTACTGACAGCTACATTACGGTTACTGATTTAATAAGAACTGTTACTGACAGCTACATTACGGTTACTGATTTAATAAGAACTGTTACTGACAGCTACATTACAGTTACTGATTTATTAAGAACTGTTACTGATAGCTACATTACAGTTACTGATTTAATAAGAACTGTTACTGACAGCTACATTACAGTTACTGATTTAATAAGAACCGCGTTACTGACAGCTACATTACGGGTACTGATTTAATAAGAACCGCGTTACTGACAGCTACATTACGGTTATTGATTTAATAAGAACTGTTACTGACAGCTACATTACAGTTACTGATTTAATAAGAACTGTTACTGACAGCTACATTACAGTTACTGATTTATTAAGAACTGTTACTGATAGCTACATTACAGTTACTGATTTAATAAGAACTGTTACTGACAGCTACATTACAGTTACTGATTTAATAAGAACCGCGTTATTGACAGCTACATTACGGTTACTGATTTAATAAGAACCTCGTTACTGACAGCTACATTACGGTTATTGATTTAATAAGAACTGTTACTGACAGCTACATTACAGTTACTGATTTAATAAGAACTGTTACTGACAACTACATTACAGTTACTGATTTAATAAGAACTTTTACTGACAGTTACATTACGGTTACTGATTTAATAACTGTTACTGACAGCTACATTACAGATACTGATTTAATAAGAACTGTAACTGACAGCTACATTACAGATACTGATTTAATAAGAACTGTTACTGACAGCTACATTACAGATACTGATTTAATAAGAACTGTTACTGACAGCTACAATACAGTTACTGATTTAATAAAAACTGTTACTGACAGCTACATTGCAGTTACTGATTTAATAAGAACTGTAACTGACAGCTACACTACAGATACTGATTTAATAAGAACTGTGACTGACAGCTACATTACAGTTACTGATTTAATAAGAACTGTTACTGACAGCTACATTACAGTTACTGATTTAATAAGAACTGTTACTGATAGCTACATTACAGTTACTGATTTAATAAGAACTTTTACTGACAGCTACATTACTGTTACTGGTTTAGTAAGTACTGTGTTACTGACAGCTATATTACAGTTACGGATTTAATAAATACTCTTACTGACAGCTACATTACAGTTACTGATTTAATAAGAACTGTTACTGACAGCTACATTACTGTTACTGGTTTAATAAGAACTGTTACTGACAGCTACATTACAGTTACTGATTTAATAAGAACTGTGTTACTGACAGCTACATTACAGTTACTGATTTAATAAGAACTGTTACTGACAGCTATATTACAGTTACTGATCTAATAAGAACTGGTACTGACAGCTACATTACAGTTACTGATTTAATAAGAACTGTTACTGACAGCTACATTACAGTTACTGATTTAATAAGAACTGTGTTACTGACAGCTACATTACGGTAACTGATTTAATAAGAACTGTTACTGACAGCTACATCACAGTTACTGATTTAATAAGAACTGTTACTGACAGCTAAATTACAGTTACTGATTTAATAAGAACTGTTACTGACAGCTACATTGCAGTTACTGATTTAATAAGAACTGTAACTGACAACTACATTACAGATACTGATTTAATAAGAACTGTGACAGACAGCTACATTACAGATACTGATTTAATAAGAACTGTTACTGGCAGCTACATTACAGTTACTGATTTAATAAGAACTGTTACTGACAGTTACATTACAGTTACTGATTTAATAAGAACTGTGTTACTGACAGCTACATTACAGTTACTGAATTAATAAGAACTGTTACTGACAGCGACATTACAGTTACTGATTTAATAAGGACTGTTACTGACAGCTACATTACGGTTACTGATTTAATAAGAACTGTCTTACTGACAGCTACATTACGGTTACTGATTTAATAAGAACTGTTACTGACAGCTACATTACAGTTACTGATTTAATAAGAACTGTGTTACTGACAGCTACATTACAGTTACTGATTTAACAAGAACTGTTACTGACAGCTACATTACAGTTACTGATTTAATAAGAACTGTGTTATTGACAGCTACATTACAGTTACTGATTTAATAAGAACTGTTACTGACAGCTACATTGCAGTTACTGATTTAATAAGAACTGTTACTGACAGCTACATTACAGTTACTGATTTAATAATAACTGTTACTGAAAGCTACATTACAGTTACTGATTTAAAAAGAACTGTTACTAAGAGCTACTTTACAGTTACTGATTTAATAAGAACTGTTACTGACAGCTACATTACAGGTACTGATTTAATAAGAACTGTTACTGACAACTACATTACAGTTACTGATTCAGTAATAACTGTTACTGACAGCTACATTACAGTTACTGATTTAATAAGAAACGTTACTGACAGCTACATTGCAGTTACTGATTTAATAAGAACTGTGACTGACAACTACATTACACATACTGATTTAATAAGAACTGTGACTGACAGCTACATTACAGATACTGATTTAATAAGAACTGTTACTGGCAGCTACATTACAGTTACTGATTTAATAAGAACTGTTACTGACAGCTACATTACAGTTACTGATTTAATAAGAACTGTGTTACTGACAGCTACATTACAGTTACTGATTTAATAAGAACTGTTACTGACAGCTACATTACAGTTACTGATTTAATGAGGACTGTTACTGACAGCTACATTACGGTTACTGATTTAATAAGAACTGTGTTACTGACAGCTACATTACAGTTACTGATTTAATAAGAACTGTTACTGACAGCTACATTACGGTTACTGATTTAATAAGAACTGTTACTGACAGCTACATTACAGTTACTGATTTAATAAGAACTGTGTTATTGACAGCTACATTACAGTTACTGATTTAATAAGAACTGTTACTGACAGCTACATTGCAGTTACTGATTTAATAAGAACTGTTACTGACAGCTACATTACAGTTACTGATTTAATAATAACTGTTACTGAAAGCTACATTACAGTTACTGATTTAAAAAGAACTGTTTCTAAGAGCTACATTACAGTTACTGATTTAATAAGAACTGTTACTGACAGCTACATTACAGGTACTGATTTAATAAGAACTGTTACTGACAACTACATTACAGTTACTGATTTAGTAATAACTGTTACTGACAGCTACATTACAGTTACTGATTTAATAAGAAACGTTACTGACAGCTACATTACAGTTATTGATTTAATAAGAACTGTTACTGACAGCTACATTACAGCTACTGATTTAATAATAACTGTGTTACTGACGGCTACATTACAGTTACTGATTTAATAATAACTGTTACTGACAGCTACATTACAGTTACTGATTCAAAAAGAACTGTTACTGACAGCCACATTACAGTTACTGATTTAATAATAACTGTTACTGACAGCTACATTACAGTTACGGATTCAAAAAGAACTGTTACTGACAGCTACATTACAGTTACTGATTTAATAAGAATTGTGTTACTGACAGCTACATTACAGTTACGGATTTAATAAATACTGTTACTGACAGCTACATTACAGTTACTGATTTAATAAGAACTGTTACTGACAGCTACATTACAGTTACTGATTTAAAAAGAACTGTTACTAAGAGCTACATTACAGTTACGGATTTAATAAGAACTGTTACTGACAGCTACATTACAGGTACTGATTTAATAAGAACTGTTACTGACAATTACATTACAGTTACTGATTTAGTAATAACTGTTACTGACAGCTACATTACAGTTACTGATTTAATAAGAACCGTTACTGACAGCTACATTACAGTTACTGATTTAATAAGAACTGTTACTGACAGCTATATTACAGCTACTGATTTAATAATAACTGTGTTACTGACAGCTACATTACAGTTACTGATTCAAAAAGAACTGTTACTGACAGCTACATTACAGTTACTGATTTAATAAGAACTGTGTTACTGACAGCTACATTACAGTTACGGATTTAATAAATACTGTTACTGACAGCTACATTACAGTTACTGATTTAATAAGAACTGTTACTGACAGCTATATTACAGTTACTGATTTAATAATAACTGTGTTACTGACAGCTAGATTACAGTTACTGATTTAATAAATACTGTTACTGACAGCTACATTACAGGTACTGATTTAATAAGAACTGTTACTGACAACTACATTACAGTTACTGATTTAGTAATAACTGTTACTGACAGCTACATTATAGTTACTGATTTAATAAGAACCTTTACTGACAGCTACATTACAGTTACTGATTTAATAAGAACTGTTACTGACAGCTACATTACAGCTACTGATTTAATAATAACTGTGTTACTGACAGCTACATTACAGTTACTGATTTAATAATAACTGTTACTGACAGCTACATTACAGTTACTGATTCAAAAAGAACTGTTACTGACAGCTACATTACAGTTACTGATTTAATAAGAACTGTGTTACTGACAGCTACATTACAGTTACTGATTTAAGAAGAACTGTTACTGACAGCTATATTACAGTTACTGATTTAATAAGAACTGTGTTACTGACAGCTACATTACAGTTACTGATTTAATGAATACTGTTACTGACAGCTACATTACAGTTACTGATTTAATAAGAACTGTTACTGACAGCTACATTACAGTTACTGATTTAATAAGAACTGTTACTGACAGCTACATTACAGCTACTGATTTAATAAGTACTGTGTAACTGACAGCTACATTACAGTTACTGATTTAATAAGAACTGTTACTGACAGCTACATTACAATTACTGATTTAATAAGAACTGTGTTACTGACAGCTACATTACAGTTACTGATTTAATAAATACTGTTACTGACAGCTACATTACAGTTACTGATTTAATAAGAACTGTTACTGACAGCTACATTACAGTTACTGATTTAATAAGAACTGTTACTGACAGCTACATTACAGTTACTGATTTAATAAGAACTGTTACTGACAGCTACATTACAGTTACTGGTTTAATAAGAACTGTGTTACTGACAGCTACATTACAGTTACTGATTTAATAATAACTGTGCTACTGACAGCTACATTACAGTTACTGATTTAATAAGAACTGTTACTGACAGCTACATTACAGTTACTGATTTAATAAGAACTCTGTAACTGACAGCTACATTACAGTTACTGATTTAATAAAAACTGTGTTACTGACAGCTACATTACGGTTACTGATTTAATAAGAACTGTTACTGACAGCTACATTACGGTTACTGATTTAATAAGAACTGTTACTAAGAGCTACATTACAGTTACGGATTTAATAAGAACTGTTACTGACAGCTACATTACAGGTACTGATTTAATAAGAACTGTTACTGACAACTACATTACAGTTACTGATTTAGTAATAACTGTTACTGACAGCTACATTACAGTTACTGATTTAACAAGACCCGTTACTGACAGCTACATTACAGTTACTGATTTAATAAGAACTGTTACTGACAGCTACATTACAGCTACTGATTTAATAATAACTGTGTTACTGACAGCTACATTACAGTTACTGATTTAATAATAACTGTTACTGACAGCTACATTACAGTTACTGATTCAAAAAGAACTGTTACTGACAGCTACATTACAGTTACTGATTTAATAAGAACTGTGTTACTGACAGCTACATTACAGTTACGGATTTAATAAATACTGTTACTGACAGCTACATTACAGTTACTGATTTAATAAGAACTGTTACTGACAGCTATATTACAGTTACTGATTTAATAAGAACTGTGTTACTGACAGCTACATTACAGTTACTGATTTAATAAATACTGTTACTGACAGCTACATTACAGGTACTGATTTAATAAGAACTGTTACTGACAACTACATTACAGTTATTGATTTAGTAATAACTGTTACTGACAGCTACATTACAGTTACTGATTTAATAAGAACCGTTACTGACAGCTACATTACAGTTACTGATTTAATAAGAACTGTTACTGACAGCTACATTACAGCTACTGATTTAATAAGTACTGTGTAACTGACAGCTACATTACAGTTACTGATTTAATAAGAACTATTACTGACAGCTACATTACAGTTACTGGTTTGATAAGAACTGTGTTACTGACAGCTACATTACAGTTACTGATTTAATAATAACTGTGCTACTGACAGCTACATTACAGTTACTGATTTAATAAGAACTGTATAACTGACAGCTACATTACAATTACTGATTTAATAAAAACTGTGTTACTGACAGCTACATTACGGTTACTGATTTAATAAGAACTGTTACTGACAGCTACATTACGGTTACTGATTTAATAAGAACTGTGTTACTGACAGCTACATTACAGTTACTGATTTAATAAATACTGTTACTGACAGCTACATTACAGTTACTGATTTAATAAGAACTGTTACTGACAGCTACATTACAGTTACTGATTTAATAAGAACTGTTACTGACAGCTACATTACAGCTACTGATTTAATAAGTACTATGTAACTGACAGCTACATTACAGTTACTGATTTAATAAGAATTGTTACTGACAGCTACATTAGAGTTACTGATTTAATAAGAACTGTTACTGACAGCTACATTACAGTTACTGGTTTAATAAGAACTGTGTTACTGACAGCTACATTACAGTTACTGATTTAATAATAACTGTGCTACTGACAGCTACATTACAGTTACTGATTTAATAAGAACTGTTACTGACAGCTACATTACAGTTACTGATTTAATAAGAACTGTGTAACTGACAGCTACATTACAGTTACTGATTTAATAAAAACTGTGTTACTGACAGCTACATTACGGTTACTGATTTAATAAGAACTGTTACTGACAGCTACATTACGGTTACTGATTTAATAAGAACTGTTACTGACAGCTATATTACAGTTACTGATTTATTAAGAACTGTTACTGATAGCTACATTACAGTTACTGATTTAATAAGAACTGTTACTGACAGCTACATTACAGTTACTGATTTAATAAGAACCGCGTTACTGACAGCTACATTACGGTTACTGATTTAATAAGAACCGCGTTACTGACAGCTACATTACGGTTATTGATTTAATAAGAACTGTTACTGACAGCTACATTACAGTTACTGATTTAATAAGAACTGTTACTGACAGGTACATTACAGTTACTGATTTAATAAGAACTTTTACTGACAGCTACATTACGGTTACTGATTTAATAACTGTTACTGACAGCTAAATTACAGTTCTGATTTAATAAGAACTGTGTTACTGACAGCTACATTACGGTAACTGATTTAATAAGAACTGTTACTGACAACTACAATACAGTTACTGATTTAATAAGAACTGTTACTGACAGCCACATTACAGTTACTGATTTAATACAAACCGCATTACTGACAGCTACATTACAGTTACTGATTTAATACAAACCGCATTACTGACAGCCACATTACAGTTACTGATTTAATACAAACCGCATTACTGACAGCCACATTACAGTTACTGATTTAATACAAACCGCATTACTGACAGCCACATTACAGTTACTGATTTGATACGAACCGCATTACTGACAGCTACATTACAGTTACTGATTTAATACAAACCGCATTACTGACAGCCACATTACAGTTACTGATTTCTCTCTTAATTATAGTTACTGATTTAATAAGAATGTTACTGACAGCTACATTACAGTTATTGATTTAATAAGAACTGTTACTGACAGCTACATTACAGTTACTCATTTAATAAGAACTGTTACTGACAGCTACATTACAGTTACTGATTTAATAAGAATGTTACTGACAGCTACATTGCAGTTACTGATTTAATAATAACTGTGTTACTGACAGCTACATTACAGTTACTGATTTAATAATAACTGTTACTGACAGCTACATTGCAGTTACTGATTTAATAATAACTGTGTTACTGACAGCTACATTGCAGTTACTGATTTAATAATAACTGTGTTACTGACAGCTACATTACAGTTACTGATTTAATAAGAATGGTGTTACTGACAGCTGTATTACAGTATCACACATTAAACTTTTTGCTCATCCTTCAAAAGTCATTGAAAATTGGAAAAAAATTTTATATGTGAAAAAGAAACCGTTCATGGATCCCTTCAGATTTTAGTAATAACCTTATTTCTGATTGGCTTGTAAAAATTAAACACAAAATCTGTGGGTTGGCTAAATCATGACTGTGAACCACTGCTGTGCTATGTTTTAAGAAGAGGACGGATTCACTCTCAGAATTCTCTGCTGGGAGTAGGACCCCCCCTCCCCCACTTCCAAAATTAAAAACTCATCAAATCTACATGATTCACGTCAAAGCAATATCCATCAATCAAAACAGTAAATAAGGCATGGGAATCAACATCATACTGTGCTCTTAATTATAGTTACTGATTTAATAAGAATGTTACTGACAGCTACATTACAGTTACTGATTTAATACAAACCGCATTACTGACAGCCACATTACAGTTACTGATTTCTCTCTTAATTATAGTTACTGATTTAATAAGAATGTTACTGACAGCTACATTACAGTTATTGATTTAATAAGAACTGTTACTGACAGCTACATTACAGTTACTCATTTAATAAGAACTGTTACTGACAGCTACATTACAGTTACTGATTTAATAAGAATGTTACTGACAGCTACATTGCAGTTACTGATTTAATAATAACTGTGTTACTGACAGCTACATTACAGTTACTGATTTAATAATAACTGTTACTGACAGCTACATTGCAGTTACTGATTTAATAATAACTGTGTTACTGACAGCTACATTGCAGTTACTGATTTAATAATAACTGTGTTACTGACAGCTACATTACAGTTACTGATTTAATAAGAATGGTGTTACTGACAGCTGTATTACAGTATCACACATTAAACTTTTTGCTCATCCTTCAAAAGTCATTGAAAATTGGAAAAAAATTTTATATGTGAAAAAGAAACCGTTCATGGATCCCTTCAGATTTTAGTAATAACCTTATTTCTGATTGGCTTGTAAAAATTAAACACAAAATCTGTGGGTTGGCTAAATCATGACTGTGAACCACTGCTGTGCTATGTTTTAAGAAGAGGAGGGATTCACTCTCAGAATTCTCTGCTGGGAGTAGGACCCCCCCTCCCCCACTTCCAAAATTAAAAACTCATCAAATCTACATGATTCACGTCAAAGCAATATCCATCAATCAAAACAGTAAATAAGGCATGGGAATCAACATCATACTGTGCTGCCTTATGGAATAATTTCGCCATATCAGCAGGGTTCGTTCTTTGTTTACATGCTGCAATTACACAGCTACTCTGCAAGAGCTTAATGAAGTTGCTGGGGTTGTTTTTTAGGCTTGTCTTGCTTAAAAAGTGAATCGAAATGGAGTGTATCTTTACCAACTCCAGAGAGATCAAATTAGCCGCATTGACAGTATGGATCCACACAAGCTCCCAAACAAGTAGAGTAATCATCGAGATACGCTAATGTTGCCACCTTTTTCATTCACAGACTTAGTTGGATTTTGGCCTTAGTGTATGTTTTTAAATTCAGTCCGTCAATTTATTAATGTTTTAGATTTAGCTCAGTTACTACTGTATTGCAATTACCCTGGCACATTCAATGTAATTCACAATTACTGACTGTAGCTCATCTGTTTCTCTACATATTTGGTTAATCCCCTTTTACCTTGCTCTGTAATAATCAGAACCCCCACAGGACTACCACAGAGCGTGAGGTGGATCATGCTCAGCACTGCAGTGACACTGACATGGTGGTGGTGTGTTAGTATGTGTTATATTAGTATAAGTGGATCAGGCACAGCAGAGTTTTTACACACCTCTGTATCACTGCTGGACTGGGAATAGTCCACCACCCCGAATTATCTGACCAACACAACCCGCACAGCAGAGCAGCTAGTGAACCATCTTCTCTGTATCACAGCATGATTTAAATGTCAAATAGAGTGTCTAAGCACACAGTGTTTAAAAACTCCAGCAGCACTACTGTGCCTGATCCACACTTACCAGTGCAGCACACAAAAACACACCACCACATCAGTGTCACTGCAGGGTGAAAGGAGATTAACAAAGTATACAAAGCACCCCCTTTGGCAACCATCACAGCTTGTGTATGTTTTTTTGTAGCCTGTTAAAGAGTCTTTCAGTGCTTGTTTCAGACATTTTCACTGCAAAAGGATTCTGTTTTGCATGCACTTCTGTTTTTCAGGTGTATCTACAGATGTTCAATTATATTTAGGTTGGTGTATTGTGAGGTTCATGACAATACCTTGAGGTGTATTTAGGATCATTATCCTGTAGTAAAAACATTCTCTTGATTGCCTCAAAACATGTTGGTGTTTAATCTATTCCTTCCTCTGCCAGGAAAATGTTCCCCACTGGCTGCAACACAAGCCTGATGGATCCACCCCATTCTTTATTGTAGGATAGATGTTCTTTTTGTAAAACTCAGTACCTTTTTTCTCCAAAAATATCTCATTGCAGTCAAAAAAGTACATTTTGTCTTCAATTGTGTGTGGTTTCCTTCTGATTACTCTTTCTTTGAAGGTAGCCCTTTGTATCTATGAAGATTATGTGTGAGTCAGGTAAATCTCCCAGAGGATATTTTGCAATCAAATGAGGGGTCTGATTTGTCCTTCTAGCAGTCCTATAAGCAGTTCTCTGGAAAAGTTTTTTGGTCTTCAATAAACTCATCTTGACCTCACTACTGCTGTTAACTGCCATTTCTTATTTACACTACAAACTACGAGAACGTGGCTACCAAAAAATGTTTGTCAACTTCTTATAGCCTCCTCCTGCTCCTACATCACTTATTTTAATCAGAGTGCTAGGCAGCTTCTAAAGGAGCCCATGGCTGCTGTTTGTTTGGACAAGGTTTGAAGAGTCTGAATATTTATAAAGCTTTCAAATTTGGATCACCTGGCCTTTCCCTAATGATGGTTATGAACAAACCATATCTCTATCAAGCCAATTAAGGTCTGAGATCTGGGTAGATGATAATTTAAACACTTTTACATATTATGACATTTAACTTGCCTTTTGGATATCAGTTCATCTTCTACCCACTAAACTATTCACAGTACAATAAATTTTAGTCCGTGGAAAAACTTTCTGAATAATCAGTCTCTGAAAAGTCATTCAGGTTTGTTTGCAGTGAAATGGATTGTTGTACAGAAAGTTACAGATGCTGATTTCTTTAGAGTGCCTGGTGATAAAAAGCAGGGGTCACAATGTATACAACACAAATATAGACATTTTATTTAAAAGGACCAGTAAACCTACATTCTTCTGTTTTCTGAGTTTTTAGGGTAAAATAGCTATAAATTAGCAAAACTAAACCAAAACATTTTGTTTGTATCTTGATATTTTTACTATGTAGATTTTTTGTGGGAATTCCCCTTCTTTTCAGTACTCAGATTAATAGGAGGAAAACAGCAGTTCATCTTCTACCCACTTAACTATTACAGTAAAAGAAATTTTAGCCAGTGCTGCCAAAACTGGTTTGCCACTGCATATGTGGTTTATGTACATGATTTTTTATCTTTTTTTATCGTTGACCATTACATTTTACAGTACTTTAGGAGTATAAACACAGTTGCCGATCACACGAATTCTCAAGGCCTATTTAGCTGAATGAGTTTGCCTTTTTACTTTAGTAAATCAGCTGCAGCTCTGCCTTGTCTACATGTGAGGCTCCTGAAAGCAGCTTCACCATGCACTCTGATGTAGTGCTGACTGGCTGATGCATAACACATACACAAAATAATACTTCAGTAGAACTCTATTTGGCAAAAAGGACCCAAATTCCCAAACAAAACAAGAAAATTACATGGGTTCCATCATAATTGCTTCAGGGACACTGGTTCTTTACTTTGCCTTCCTGGCAAGGTTCCCATCTCACTCCCCACAATGACACATTGCTATTTAGCCACTAGCTCATCACTGTAATAAGACTAACAAAACCTGTGTGATGTCCGCAAGGTTCGTACTTCATTTCAGCCAATCAAAAGGCAGCCATAGTTATAGGCAAATAAACATGAAAGGGCAAAATGACCAAGAGACACACTGCTAATCTTTCACTTTCCGTTCACATAAAGGGATGAAATTAGTGACCAAATGATTCCCAGCATGGATTTTGAATTCAAATTTTCTTTTAAAGGAAAACTATTTGGTTAATTGACATCCAGTCAATGTGTTAAAAGATGGACTGTATTCTTTTGTGTGGCCGGCTAGGGGTCTAATTAAATCATGTTCAGTAAGAAGGAAGCAGATGTTAAAAGGGGCTTATCACGTTAACATCATGTAGGAATTTCCTGCTCTAATTAAATTTTTTTTACTCTAATTTTATTCATTGCACACAACAGAAATGTTGTTTAAAACAGCATGTGGTTCCTTAATGCTAAAGACTAAAACCATACCCAATTAATTTACAAGAGTACGAGTGCAGGCAATGAAAATGAAGAATCGTTTGTGTCCTAGTACAAAACAGGAGCAAGAGCTGGTTACTGGAGCCAAATTAATTAAGTCAACTTTATATATAATACATGAGGTCTTAATGTGGTATTAAACGTTCACAGTATGTTTCATGTTCCTGGACTCTGTAATAGTCATCTGGTTTAGTATTTAAATAATAAAATCCAAAAACAGAGAACAGAATAAGTAATTGAAGCTTTAGAATACATTCCATGCATTGGCCCTTGCATGTAGATTATTGTATATAATTGTCTGGAGTTCCTGCAGACATGAAGGGGAATTCCACCAAGTGATAAAACTTTCCGAATAATTTAGTTCATGAAATAGAAAGTCATCCACATTTGTTTGTTGTGAAATGGTTGCAGATGCTGATTTCACAGTTTTACAGTACCTGGTGATAGAAAGCAGGGGTCACAATGTATACAACACAAATATAGCCATTTTATTTACTATCTATTAGGACTAGTGAACCTACATGTGTCTTTGGAGTTTTTATGGTAAAATAGCTATACATTTGCAAAACTAAACCAAAACTAAGCATTTCACACCATATGCTTACTTTGTTAGTATCTTAATAATTTAATGTAGAATTTTTTAAAAATCAGTGGAGTTCCTCTTTAAGTTCTTCCCAGTGCTCAGATTAATAAGAAGAAAACAGCATTGCACATTTTAGTAAAGGTGATTTATTTTGTTCTCTTTATTCATAATTTTTATTGCAAAGTTTAAAAACATAAAGAGGCCAATTTTCAGTATTTTATGTTTGTACATGACCTTTCAGCAACCACTTTTATCTCTTCTAATTACACAGGCTCTGTTATACAGACTGTTATATGTAAATGACCTCTGTTCTGAATGGCTGCCTTTATTGGGATGCTAGCTGCAGTACAGAGTTAAGAAGAGTTTTACTGTATATTCGGACTGCTTTAGCCTGAATGGGCACATATATGTAATTGAGTTCATGCTTGTGATGCCAACCTGTAACAAAAATTAATACTACCCCTTAATTGCATATGTATTTCATGCATTATAAGCAGATTGCAGTTCTATTGCCTTTATTGTTACCACAGGCATTTTGTTGATTTAAAATATAAATCAATGAATGATTTATTTTTTTAGAAAAAAATATGAAATATTTCTGAATGGGTGGTGCTAAACTGGGAAAGACTGGGTGATCAGACATATGTGAACATGTTTATGGATGTGATTATAAATTCTTATTATTTGCTGTTAGGTAATGTACAGCATGATTAAAATAAAAATGTGGAAAATTGCTTATTTATCATTTCTGTGAAGCAATCAGATGCCACAGTGAATTTCAAAAGTAAATTATAAAAATATAATATAAAATTGAATTATAAATAGCTTTTAGGATTACAGGAACAGCAGAATGAAAACAATATTTTTGGGATGGTTACAAGGCAAGAAAAATAACTGAAAATGTTTTTAACACACTCATAAACACACCCACAACATTGCACACAAGGCTTAAACAAGACAAAAGCTTAACAAAAGAAATTAGGCTAAAAGTCTAAATGGAGAGTGAGAGAGGGGGGGGAGAGAGATATCATTTAAACCCTTATAGCTATAAGCAGTTAATGCAGGTTGTTTTTTGGTTCATAAACAACATTAAACACAGTGTCACTGGTAGGGGTCACTCAGTAAGGATGATAGCCCTGGTAATGAGCCGCTCTGTCAAGACCAAGGACTTAAAGATTCCCGAATGGTCACCTTTCACTCTACAACCACAGAAACTCCCAGTTAAACTCATGAACTACAGGGTGCCACCATGTCAGGTATGTTAGATTATAGATAGATGCAAACAAGTCCTTATCTCATGTCACAGTATTCTTTTCCAAGGAACGTCACAAGCCTTAGAGAGACACAACAGCCAAAGAAGACAAATTTTTATAAAAACTATTTATGAAATATTCTATGTGTCTACATGTAATGGTTGTTGGTGATAAGGCTGGATGCAAACGTGAGATTGTATTGAAATCAAATTTAATTAGTAAGAAAGTTATACTACATTCTGTCAGTGCACTTTAGTGCACAACAATACACTCCTTTTTTCACAGCCCAGGCTGAAACACTCCTCATGATTCTTAAGTGAATGGGAGTTAAACTGTTGTAGACCTAACAGGCATTAAGGTGATCTGGGCCCCTAGGCTACACTTTAAATGGGCCTGCCCACACTCAACACACACACACACACACACACACACACACACACACACACACACACACACACACACACACAACAAGCACCCACCAGAAACACTCAAACATTCTATTTATTCACTACTAGACAATACAAAAGAAAAAACAAAAAGAAAATGATGCTACTGCCAGGTGAAATGGAAGTTGCCGGTCACACATGTGCACTTCCACACGCTAAAGCTTGAAATGTAAGGGAGTAATGTGACTGATAGTCTGCAATCTGCAATAGATCCAACTGCTGAAGAACAACACAATCAAACTACAGCCAGTTATGACAGATTCCTGTTAATGCAAGAGAAGCAAAAGACATCCTACCTTTAGAATGTGTTTGTTCTTGTATTCATAGATTGATGAAATGATATAAAAGAATGTTAAAGTAAAGAGTAAAGAATGTTACTCTATTAACACCCAGGCCACGTGTGGTGATTTGGTCTGTGTATATGCTGGTAGATACCATCCACAATTTCGAAATCAGTACTGCAGAAATACATGCATACATCTCCTACTCAAAACTGTTTCTAAAAATATGAGACCAGATGGATGGAGATAGGTAGAGTCATACATTTTTTAAAGAACTGCTCATACTAACTTACATTATTGTACTCTTTGCATGACATTTACACAATTAAACACACAAAAAGTCAGTCTCTAGCCTAAAAAAGGTTTTTTTTTAGGTTTCAGTTGAAGTCATTGTTTCAGTGTGTTTGTATATACAAGCAGCTCTATTCATATAATACTTTGTGAAATACAATTGGGAATTGACAATTTTTCACTACAGAATGCCACAATGGCATGAGTAAACCCACCAGCTAAACAATTGTAAAACGTATACAGTTAACATTAGTAGGGGAATACAAATCTGTCATTTTAAAGTTTTGCGACATCACTGCAGAAAATTATATTTAAATGATATTTAATGATTTGTATCATTTGGTTAAGAACGCTGGCTTCTTCAATTTTTTAAAAGGGCTAACGTTAATTGTTAAATATGGATACCAATTGATGGCAGCAAACTCTCAAGATTTGTTTTATTGGCAACTATTTTTAAAACACAACTAAGACAGCTTGTAAAACCACAGTTTAAGTACCATGCATGCATTTTATAGCTAGCTAAATGATGACAGAGCTGGTAGTTGTCTCCACATGGCAGGAAAGCCATAATGGCTCTCAGAGATGACATTTGGGTTTTGTTAACATAGCTAGGTACTGTAATGTGATTCAGTGTAGTGCACGTGTTCCAACCTGTTTCAACTCATTAGCTAATTACAAAGCCCTTCCTGAGTTGAAGGCGTTGTGTTACAGACAGGAAACCATTAAAATGTACAGGGCAGTGGCTACTCCAGGACTGATTTGTTAAGTGATATTGTCCATTATTATCCAGGCTTATCTTTATTTCAGTTCCTTTTTTATTTAGTTGGCAGTATCAAGCATCTACCTCACAAATCAATAGGGCTAACCATGTTACCTACAGAATCTCATTGGAGTGTGGAATCTCATTCCTTGTCAATGGAAATGAACTGATATCATCACCTGCAATATCTGGTGCCTCCACAACACTGGTCCAAACCTGACCCAGTTTTATCTTTTTTTGGCCTTCAACATCAGGTGTTTGCCCACCAGCCCCTGTGAAAACCTGCAAGAGGTGATAGAAGTTGCAGTATCTTCCTCAAACAGTCACCCTTGCTTTATCTGCTGTACATTTTAAATATCTGTTCTTGTTTCTTAAAAGGTCAGTTGTTCTTGGGCAGTTGGAGAGGGATAAGCTGATGCAAGAAGAACCCTTGCTCATTCCATTCACTGAATCTAAGGCCAGTCTCCTGCTGATGACTCAAAAGGTTAAGGAGGCCCTGGGCACAAGGGTCAAGATCGTCCTTACTGACAGTCAGGAAAATGTGCTCATCGATCTTGCAGGCACTTATGGTTGGTTGTACTGTACATATTTGCTAATATAAACAAAGCATTTTAAACTTTGTACAGTTACGGTCTAACCTGTGCCTTATGTGTGTTATGAGAAAATGCACAACAAGATGTCCTCAAGGAGATGGGGAAGAGAAAGAAGAGGAAAATGGGATGATGCTGTTAAAATTATTAGCTGATGTTTAGGTTAGTGGAAACTTAAATACATCCAGTAATCTATGCTAGTAGATTTTTTAACTTTCTCTTTTTACTCTTCCTGAGGTAATGACTGTCCTCCCTTCTGTTGAACGCCGTTGGAGGACCGACCATCATTGCCTCCTCCTCACCCATCACCAGCCAGCTCTCCTGTCCATTTGTGTCTACTGCTACACCCTCAATTACATTACTGTGCTATCCAGATATACCAGCATTGAGATAGGATTGGACTGTTTCAGCTCACGACCACTTTACATAAAGAATCAGTCATAGACTGCTTCAGTCAGTGAACGCCTCTACCAGTGCGGCTTCTAAAGCTTTGCTCTCCAGATTTCAATCAGAGACTCCTTTCCTTGATATTTAGTTTATTAAACTGTAAATACTGTGTGACCAGCGGAGGATGGGTCTCCCCTTGTGAGTCTTGGTTAATCCCAAGGTTTCCTTACTCCTGAGGAAGTTTTTCTTTGCCACTGTTGCCTCTGGTTTGCTCACTGGGAGATATATGTTGTAACTGTCTGTTTTCAAAACTCTGTAAAGCTGCTTTGTGACAACAATGTTGTAAAAAGCGCTATACAAATAAACTTGACTTAACTTGACTATTTGACCCAGCTTAAGAATGGTACTTTTAGGATATAAACACTGATTGAAATAATGGATACAATTCAATAGCATTTATAGTTTTCATATGTCCTGAGATAGCGCTTTATCTTTTCCATCTACCTAGTAAATCAATATCAAGCTGTAAAGAGGACAAAACAGGACTCGAAACTGGTGAAAAACATTAAGAGGTCTTTCAGGCTGCAGAGGGTTTAACCAGCAGTTGCAGCAAAGCTTAGCGAGATAACCAGGCAAAGTGCACAGCTGTGTAAACAGCTACCACATCACATTGAATTTACTAGGCATATTGCTTAAGTTATCTGCTCAATTTTAGTATTCAGTGGATTAGTTATGCAATTTATTCTACTCAGTACACGTGCTAAAAGAACATTAAGAATGTATTAAATTGAGAACTCATATCCACAAAAACAGTCATGTAATGATCAGAAGTGTGTACAAACATTATATATAATGGAATCCCCCATGTTGGCAAGAAGTTGTTGGAGCCTTATAGGTTGCAAACAATGGTAGCCCATACTGCAAGAGTATAAAGTGTGTGCCAAATGCCAGAGCAACACCTCACAGGACACTGTCTTAGCTGTAGCTGGCCTAACAGAGATCACTAAATGATAAAAAAAAAACCTCAGAGAAAAGTATGTCAATCAAAAAGTAAGTAATTCAGTATGCAAAACTTAAATGTATTATTGGATTATGACAAGCAATGGAACCTGTTTAGGGTTATTTTAAGTAAAGTAAGCTCAATGAGTGTTATTGGAATATTTTGGATAAAAGTAATTATTTTTTTATGTTTTTATTTGTCGCAGTGGAAAATAGTTGAAAGTTTAACATTTGTGTTACTGGAGACTGTCTTCCCAATATACAATTTTTTTGCTCTTGAAGTACAAAAAGAATAAAGATTTTATTTTTGTTTTTATTTATTTCATATTGTAAAACATTTTAATTGAATTCATATTACAACGGAGAAAAAAGCTTTGACAAACATTTTGGCATTTCTTCTTTAGAGTTTATTCATTAAGATGTATTGGTTATCCAAAATTAATAATAGGTCCTCTTACTTATTATAAATAATACTGACACAGTTATTTAATCATAGTACTTTAATCATGCATCTCAGACAAAAAAGGCTGTGTGTTAATTCTGTAATAGCTTCCTATGATGTATCTTACAGGGGCACCCTGTTCCTAAGCCATCCGGTACATATCTTCACTGTTAACAGCTCTAATTTAGTTTTACTAATTTTTAATTCACTTTAAAATATTTAATCATGCAGAAATGTTAAACAATTGGTGGGATTTCCTTGTAAGACCTGTAATATGTGAAAATCCTCTGGTAATCCAACACTGTTGGAACTTACTGTAATGCCTGTTAACTGTAAGGTTATGGATAGCTGGTAGGTCAGGGAAAAGTGAGTTGAGTTTCTGCTCTAATCCTATCTTTCTTTAATTGGAATAGGTCAGTGGCAAAAACTGATGGTGCCGTCAAAGCACACCCCGTTTCTTGCTGATAAGGTTCTGCAGCATCATATGCTCCTGGTAGAAGAACATTCCATTTCTAAAAACCTCAGTGTAGTCCATTCTGACTTATCAGACAAGTAAGACTGGACACACAATATCTTGACAGCTCATCTTTCATGTCTAGAGACATGTCTAGAGACTCTTAGACTGTTTTCTCTGTGAATGCAGTCTTGATGAGATACTTAACCCGCTAATTGATTTCTGGCCATAGTCTCACCACTGTATGGCTTTGTTGAGAAGAAGTACTCATACTATACATAACAGGGTTATTACACAATGTTTCTTTTACCCTAAAAGTATCTGATCTCAAAGACATGTCTATTTTCTGAACTTTGGTTGTTTAACTGAATAAAGCTATGAGCTAGCTGCAGCTAACCTCTTTAGCATTAGCGTAACCAAAAAACACTACTGGCACAAACAAACAAGTAACAAATCATTAAACAAACATGTTTAATATTATGCAATTATTTTATTTGCTTAAAACCTTGACAAAGTTTACATACTATATAAAACTTTTTTTTTTTTTATAAAATTGTGAGTTTCAAAATTACGTAGCAATGTAATTATTTGGATATTAAACTCAGGTGGGCTAACGTTTGTTGAGTGATGACTGGAGGTGGTACCCTTTGTTTGTGTCTTGTATTTCATACTGACCTTTATTCTTTCTCCTCTATGAATCACTCTTGGCTCTGTTTATGCTGCTGTTTAAATGGCTTGATTTATGTCTTTGCCATCTGGGACACATCGGTAACACAGTGGCTTTCCTGCTCCGTGTGTTTTACAAGCTTCCCTTTGAACTTTCCTATTGCCTTCGCAGTTTATGTTTATTCCCCACGTATGCCACTGTTCATTAAAGACACATGCACATTTCAGAGTCAAGCGTGAGAAACTCTCTGATACTCCTTGCTGTTTCCAGACCCGAAGATTATATCATCAGAATAAGATTTTATTACATTTTACTTTTTGTACTTTCTTAGGTTCGATGAAATTGTTATTAAACCAAATTTCTTTTTATCACATCCACTGCACACTGTGATTTGTCACAAAATGTTTGTTCTGAAAGGTCTATACTAAATAATTACCTGCATCGTTGAGCCTCCTGGTACAATGTATGTCAGTGGGACAAAAACTGATATTTTTGAATTTTTACACATAATATCAATCTGCTGTATCTGCATAACTTCCTTTTTAAAACCTTTACTGTGTTGCCATAAGACAGCAATTTGTTTATTATAATGTTCTTCCTGACTGGAAGTTTTCTTTCAATTCTTTTAAGAGACTGAAACGTTATGTAAAAACTTATGTGAAATTAGTCCTTTGTACTGGTTTACATTTGTTGTATGTACTACAGATGGCAACATCTGGATACAAATATTTATTCTTTAGTTTAGTTTTCAATGAATTAAGCCATTTAATAAGTAAAACCAGAAAAACTAATTTTTATGATTCATGTAAATGAAAAGCTGGAGTTTAAAAAGAATAGAAGCACCCAACCATGGCTCCCATAACAAGTATTTCAGGATTATAGGATTTATGTTCTTTTAAGTATAAAGTAATTAAATTGAAATTGTCAGTGATAATTAACCACTTGTTACAGATGTTGCAGGCAGAAATTGGGGCTGAAAAATCCACAGAGCAGTCAGACATGGAAAGTTAGTCCAAGACTCAGCTCTTTACTATCTTTCATGTCTGAAAAAGAAAACATTACATTTTAGTCTTTTTAATTTCTTGAGGTTTGGTTTCAGTATTTGTTACACTTCCTGAAAATAATGCATAAAAATCATGAAACAAACAATAAAGCATATCACGTAATTCGGTTAAAACCAACTATATGTAACTGTTCAGAGGTTTTTTCCTTTTTTTCAAATAACTGCAGTATTCACAAGCCTTAGGGCCTTTTGTGTGTGACTAATCGGTCTTGGACAGCTCAGAGACTTATTGTCATTAACACACATCATTAAGCAAAATGATTACTTTTATTTTTCCATGCATAATTAATAAATGACACCTTGGTTACAGACACTCTGGTTGATACTCTCTAATACCCGCCAACCCCACCACCATTACCTCCCCCTTCCGTATTTTTACAGAAGTCACAATGAGCCCAACTCTTTGCACCTGTACCACAGAGCTGGCGCAGCCGGCTCATTTAAATGGGTGGCAAGAGGCGTTAGTCAAAATGGGTCACAGACGGCAACTATCAAATTAATTTCAAAGACACTTTGGTAATTGCCAAGGCCAGCTCAGTGTCCATAACTCACACTAATGAGGCATATTACCATACTGAAAGAGAGAGAGGGAGAGGGAGAGAGAGAGAGAGAAAGGGGGGGGGGTGCACATTGTGATGCTCTTTTCCATACACATCATATCACCAGGTGTAAACAAACCTGGAGGTAGCTTTTAAAAAGATACTGCTGCTACCTGCTACACATAACCAATGAGTTCTTAGATGTCTTGGGGGACATGGCCTTTTCCTCAACTCCCAGGTGTGCAGTTAGCTGGAGAGAATACCCTTTAGCAGATGAGAGAGAAAGAGAGAGAGAGAGAGAGAGAGAGAGAGAGAGAGAGAGAGAGAGAGAGAGAGAGATCCCACAATGATCCCAGTTCTGCAAAATTGCTTTTTGTTGACTCATGCTAACTCTAGGCTAGTTGTGTAGATACATTATTTTATAACACAGTTCGCTCCAATATGAATAGTAAGGTTGTAGTCAAGACCAAGACCTGGTCATATCAACTCTGAGTCAAGACCAAGGCTTTGTAGTGCTTGAGTCTGAGTCAGCACCATGACCAAGTGCCATGACCAAGACAAGGCCAAGAGACATGTTTTTTGTCTGAACTTTGGTTGTTTAGCTAAATAAAGCTATGAGCTAGCTGCAGCTAACCCCTTTAGCGTTAGCATAACCAAAAAACAGTACCGGCACAAACAAACAGCACAATAGATTCCACCAAACAAGTAACAAATCCTGAACTCACAAAAATGTTTAATATTATGCAATTGTGTTATTTGCTTAAAACCTTGACAATGTTTACACACTATATTAAACTTATTTATTTAATAAAATTATGAGTTTCAAATTTGCTAAGTAATGCAATTACATTACAATGTACATTATTTTATATTATAACACAGCTCCAATGTGAATAGTAAGGTTGTAGTCACGACCAAGACCTGGTCATATCAAGTCTGAGTCAAGACCAAGGCTTTGTAGTGCTTGAGTCTGAGTCAGCACCAAGGCCACAAGCGGCATGACCAATACAAGGCCAAGAGACTGTAGTAGTACAATTCAAAGTCCAAAAGCGGGCCCACATGTATAAAAACATACAGCTGAAACTGCATGCGGGCCAAAAGAAATGAGTTGTGACTGTGGTCTGGCTGAAGGTAACTTTGGTCTGAGTTCCTGTACCCAGATTTGGATTAAGTCATCACCAGCATTTCACAGTGGTATGTGGGCAGGGTGAAAGTAATATATTTGGGCCAAAACTGGGTCAAAACCATCTGGGATGCTTAGACTGAGACAAGACCAAGTCTAATAGGGGTTAAACTGAGACAAGACACAGCGCAGCAGTAGTGAAACTGAGAAAGCAAGGCTTTGTAATAGTCAAGTCTAGGTCATGAGTGAGACTTTGTAGTAGTCAAATCCAGGTCAAGGCCAATACCAGGAATGTTAAAACTTTTCAGAACTAAAGAATTAAAGGGAAAAAGGGGAAAAAACTGTAAGTACCTTGTACATTCACTGTCATTAAATATAAACAATACACTGATCCTAATTACTGTATTCAGGTACTGTATTCAGCCACACTCATTGCCAACAGATGTATAAACACATAGCCATACAATCTCCATAGAAAAACATTGGTAGGAGAATAAGTCGCACTGAAGAGCACTGTAACTGTAAAGTGATGTGGCACTGCCATAGGATGCCTCCTTTGCCACAAGTCAGTTTGTGGATTTTCTCTCCTGCGAGATCTGCCCTAGTCAACTCGAAGTGCTATTATTGTGAAATGGAGGCGTCTAAGAGCAGCAACAGCTCAGCCACCAAAAGGTAGCCAAGACAAACTCACAGAGCAGGGCCGCCAAGAGCCGAAGCACTTAAATTCTTTTCCCTTCTGCTTGGCGTAGCATACAAAAAAAATACAAAAGTACCGGCAGTACCAGTATAGGTTGTTTGCAAATGACGTTACCTCGCTGCGTTGCTATTGTATGACCTGCAGCTGGAGGGACACATTTGAAGGCTATCGCACAGTCACTCAAAATGCCTACAGTTTGCATCATTTATGGTTGCTCAGAATCATTTTGATCAAGAAACCACAAGGACCTTTTATCAAGTATCAAGCAAGAAATTGACTAAAAACAGCCAAAGCTTAGTCTGTGGTCAGGACAAGGCTGAAGGCGACTTCCTGTTCAAGTTTTGTGGTTATGGTTTGAATTTACCAGTGTTTATTGTAGCTGTTGTTTTAAATCTATTGCCAGTGCAGTCACAGCCCCCATAGACAAACTATTCACAATATATTACTCGCTCCAAGCATGAAATTAGCTTATATTCGCCAGTTTTCCTATTCCACCTTTAATGTTACAGCAGAATGGTCGCTAACTGCTGCACCTTTTAAGGTGGAACAGGACAACAGAAATAAAAAAGCTGACTTTACCTTGTGCGGTCGGTAAGAGTGAGTGTTGTATTGTGCACAGTTGATCTCTGAGTGTGCACTGGTAATAGATTTCAGTAAACAGTTTTAATGTTAATGTCAAGTGGTGCAGCAGAATTTATTGTTTATTGCTAGGTTATTTTGCAGGACAGTAAAAGAAAAACAAACCACAGTCATTGTGGAGCTCCCTGGTACCAAGGTCAACCACTGCTAACAGATGCTTTTGTGTGTTTTCGTTTGTTTTCTTGAGTAAAAGGGCATCTGCTGTCCTGATAGCAACAAATCTTTCAGTTCAGTTGAAACTACTCTTCATAACATCAGGATAACTATACAATCTATTTAATTGAGCCTTTTTTGGTTAGCAGACTATTTATACCAATTTTTATACCAACCTTTCTTGTTATTTATTTTTGTTAATGAAAAGTATTGTCTGCAAAAGTAATAATACATATCAATAATATAATCACATTAATGGCTATAGCACACCAGTGCCAATATCTAGTCCTGTCCAAGAAGTCAGAAACCATCCCTAATAGTCTTTGTTAAATATATTTTTTGACAAAGAAAAGCTATTTATTGATATATATTGATAAAAAAATATTTGAAAAAATAAGGTCTGTGATTTTTGCACATTACTGTAGTACTTTCCCCATAAATTATAGTGTATCAGCAGCATAACAGATTGTTTAGAAACTGTTGATTTTCTCAGTCCAATCTCCTGGTATGAGTCTTATATGACCCACCAAACCATGTTTTACCATCAAATTGTAACTCATAGTAGATTATTACACTGCATACTATTGTTGGTGGCATGCTTCCCTTCCGAAATGAGGCCCAGTTGGCATAAGGTTAGGCTGTCACTGACCTGCATCTCTTGCATTATAAGCTCACACCAGAACCCAGCCTCCAGGCCACAACACAGGGATTTAGGTGACCTTGCCCTTGGAGTTCAAGTCTTTGCAAGCTGTTATACAACAGGGCTATGTTCCATGCAATGGTCTTGATTTTAGTTTTGACTGGCCAAAACATCAAGAACGTTCTGCTAATTCTGCGTGGTGTAACGCTGCAACAGTGGCCCGAGCAGGGACATACCATTAACCCTGAAACCTCATCAACACACGAAAGCAACAAAGACGATCATCTTTGGCCGGAAATCACAGAAAAGCTACTATGGCACAAATCACAGAACTATTTAATGCTGGTTGTGGAAGAAATGTGTTACAACACAGAGTTCATTGTAAGCACCTACTTGTAAGCACCTACTGGCACATAAGCACTGGAACTGGACCTTGGAGCACTTGTTTACTTGTTCCAAGGGGTCCCATTCACTTTCACATTTCGTTGAGACACTGGTGACGCCTTGTGTAAGATACCTTGGCTCCTTAAAAGTGGTTGTAGCGTCAGTGCCTCAGTGAACCAGAGGTGTTTTGGTGGCAAACAAGACCAACAGTATATTTAGGCATAATATTATGTAGACAATATCTAGATGAGATAATTTACAAAAATATATAATATACATAAAAATGCAAGTGTAAATGCATCCAATACGTATTTAAACAGATGCAAATCTGCTCAATCCACCTCAGAAGCTGGTCTGAGATGCACTTGAGCTACATGCACAGCAGTGTAAACACATCCATATCTCTAAGACATATTGGGCAAACAAAACCCCTCCCAGTACAACTCAAACACTCTCCCATGCAGTGCATCCCAGGCATGGTGACTTTATTTTTAATAGAATTATGGATAGGCACTAACCATTCATGTAACTAACTAGTTGCCATGTAATAAGTTGATTTGCATATTTACAGCAATTGGATTATTAGCCAAATAACCAGAGATGCTTTGATTATCAGGAGTTAATCCATGTGGCTAAACTCTTATCAGGACACAATGCGCATGCTAGCTGCAGAAATAGCATCTGAACCCAACCAGATCTTGACATGAATAGTTGGATCCCAACACTACACTTCGCTAACTAGGCATACCTTGATATATGGGACCACTACCTGCTTTAAGAAAATGAAACAGCGATCAATTATTGATACATTTAAGTGCCTCACATTTTAAACAATGATTTAATCCAGGAAAATTATCTATGCCTACAGCAACAAAGAAGTGTTCTCCATGCATGGCAAGCACGTAACCTTCTGGTAATGAATATGGATTACTTATTGATTGTGGATAGCCATAAAAGGCTAGGAGGCGGTAAACAAAGGCAAACATTTATATCAAAGAAAGCAGTAACTGCAGTTGTGCTCATGTTCAAACATCAAACTAACAAAATAACCAGTGCTCTTTCCAGAACCTGCTAGTCATCTCTGATATGTTGAACAGCATGTCAGCAGGTTATTTGCACTCAGCATGCTTGCCTACTTGTGGTTTAGAGAGTGGCAAAAATAAAACCTTCACTTAAATTCAGATTTAATATCCATCGTTATTCCTCTCAAAACCTTGTTGCATCCAAAATTGTTACAAATCAATGCACAGCCTTTTTTATAACTCTTCAACATGCACTGGCCACTTCACATCTACTTTGTATATCCTTTGTAGTTCTACAATTACATACTGTAGTCTATCTCTTTCTGTGCATACTTTGTTAGCTTTCTTTTACCCTGTTCTTCAATGGTCAGGACCCCCACAAGGCTGCCACAGAACAGGTATTATTTGGGTGGTGACTCAATCGCAGCACTGCAGTGGTGAGTGACACTGGTGTGTTGTGTTGAGTTTGCCTTGCGCTGGTGAGAGTGTATCAGACACAGCTGTGCTAATTTAGCCAGAAGTCGGTTCACAAAACTATATGGTAGGTCAGCTAGAAATGTCAATATTATGATGTGGGTGTAGGCCATGCATAGCTGAGCTGAGCTGCTGAGTACCTCTACTCTGTTGCATTGGGAGCTTAATTAGATTTCCTTTAGATTTCCTTGAGCTTTAATTAGGTTTCACAGCCGAGCAGCTGCACACAGACCTAAGATCACTATGCGCAATGCCAAGTGTCAAATGATTATGTGATTATGAGTGCCAAGTGATTATGAGTTATGGTAGTTTTGACAGTTTTAGGTGTATAATATACACTACTGCAATGCAGCATATCATAAAATACAGGCTAACCCTAATCTCATGAACATTAATCTCGGTATGCTCCAGTAAAGCCTTAATGTGGAGCATTGGCTTTTCACCCAAACAAATGTGGATTAGAAGGGCCTTTGCTTCTCTCTGTGCTGCCTGCATATGCTGTCAGTCAGCAAACAGGCAGTCAGGACTCTTGGTCTCTATTAGCATTGCTGACCTTGTGTGGAGCCATGCTAACAAAAAGAGAGGACTGTTATAAAGGCTCTTCAAAGTATAAAAGACTTTTCATCATCTTGCTCACACATTCTCGCTCAAGCCCATGGGGTGAATATTTCACATGGGGTGCTAATATCTGTGCAGCCAGTCTGCAGTTAGGATTGTGGCACTACAGGGTGAAGGAGTGGACCCTTGTGGCTGTGTTGTCTGTGGTCTTAATAAAACGTCAAGTAACCACATGGATGAAGCACCTTCTCCATTCTCCTCCTGTCTGAACAACTCTGTTGAGAACGGCGAGTTTGAGGGTCCGCTCCTTTAAATGATAATAAGCAGCCAGACACACAAGGCTAAAGTCAGCTTCTTGTTCACCAGCTTCTTCTAATTTTCTTGCTCCACCTCAAATGGTGCAGCAGTTGCCAGAGGCGACAAAGTGAAATTGCTGCACTACTTAAGGTGGAAAGGAGAAATTTGAACAAGAAGCTTGACAGGTAGCCTGAGACACCAGAATGTAACTGCTGCACCATTTAAGGTGGAATAGAAAATTCCAAAGCTAACTTCAGCTTTGTGTCAGACACAAAGTGATCAACACACTTACATGCAGGTTTTTGCTGACTGCATCTGGGATGTCGCCATCTCAAATATTTTAACTTTATCCAATCATGTGCTGCTAAAAACAGAACGTTTCCTGTGATTAGCTCTTCCATAACATAATAACTTCTCTGACTCATCAAACCTTGTGCTAATGACCAAAGCTGAACAACAATTCTAAGCAGATTGGATATAAAAGGAAAATAAGAAAAATAATTATTCAAATTTAACGAGAAAAAAACATAATAATCTATGTGTGTATGTATGTGTGTGTGTGTGTGTGTTTAGGAAACTCCCAGTGACCCCAGATGGAGAACAAGAGTGGTGACTTGGCTGTCTTTGATGCTACAGGACAGTTCTGCTCTATTGCTTCATCCCCCTAGCTTGTCTCTGAAGAATAGGATAAGCATCGCTATGTATTATCTCTCTCTCTCTCTCTCTCTCTCTCTCTCTCTATGTAGTGGTGACTGACAACAAAGAAACAGCACTGCATTCTAACTATTTAATATTTTGTTGAGACAGGCTGAGAAAGGTTTCCAGAAACATATGTGTTGTGCTAAATAATTTCATTTAAAGATAAATCTAATAAGCATAATTTGATGAGAGTTCCATGCCTGAGTTAAGCTCAAATACACATTAGGCAGCTCTCACTTTTTTTTTTACTTTTGTATATAAACCAATTAAAATAAATGTAGCTTAATGTCTGTCAAATCAACAATTTACTTCACATTTTAATTCACAATGGCACACTTGTCTCATTATCATGCCTATTTCTGGTAGCTGTTCATTGGTATGAGCAAAAAGATTTTTAGAAGTTTAGTAATTGCTTGTCTTCATTGTTTTTGTTACAACTTGGACAATCTGGCTGAATGACTGAAGAACATTCTACTCTGAATTGTGTTCCTACGTTGTTTGTCTTTGTCATATGTCTAGTTAGGAGCATAATCACATCATAGCTTGTCATTATAAAACATATTTGCTGACCATCACAGCACTGTTTTGACACTCATGCAAACAAAACAAGGACTTAGTCCCCATATAACAATGTGAATTGATTTTGTGCTCTTGGTGAGCACAGAATCAATATGTAAGAGTAGATTTCTGCACAGTAATGCATCAGCACACAGACCATAGCTAGCACAGAAAGTTATAAACGGTTAAATGGAAATAATTTTTTAACTTTTGGCATAATTGAATTGCTAAAATGTAAACAATGTCATAAGAATAGTTTTATGTGAAATAGTGTGTGGTATAGAAACTTACCAAATTCTTTAGTGGTAGAGATCAAAATCAGGGGTCATGATATCGCTAGAAATGTAAAATGACCAGTGAACCTGCATGTGACTTGGTCATATGTAATGTTGGTTTTGGCATTATGCTCATATGCCCTATACGTACCTCTACTCTATTAATTCAATTTAAAAGCAGGCCAAAAGCACAACTATCAGGAAACAATATCACAGGCACCGCGGTCACATCAGCAATTTTCATTGCTATCAATTTCCAGTTCCTTGTGTCCTGTGCTTATGGATGGATTTGTATGAGGAGCGGCTTGGGAATAAACATAAGGGTTCCAGGCTCAAACTGGGTCAATATTACATAACGTGGCCAAAGCTCACTGATGGCAGATGGCTATGACCGAAATGCAAGTTGATGGCTCAGGCGGGCTTGAAGAACCAACCGGGACTTGTCTGGAACTGACAGAGGTGAGAGGAGGGTTAGGGAGGAGAGCGGGTGTATGTTTCCACTAACGGACTACTGAGACGGGGAAGCTGTCATGTGGAACCTGCTGGTGCACGACCCATACAGCTCTGTTTTTGTGTGTGCTGGGAGGTGGCGAGCCCAGATCGTGATGGCTTATTGGGGGCAAGAACATCAACAGATTACTCAGTCAACCGCAAATAGGCTACATGCACAAGAGCGTTTTGGCACCTCCGATATGTGTTTGTCTGTGGAATAAAAAACAAATCTCATCTTTATTGTTTCCATTTTCATCAGTAGGAATAGATATTTTAATAATATTATATAATATAACAAAATTATAGAACAGAAAACATGTCCCTTAACATAGATTGCCTTTGAGAACTGTAATGCTGAAGCTTAGTATTAGCAGTGGCAAACCATGACTATTAAACACCTTCAGTTTAGGCCATAAATGTCAAAGGAAAAAATACACTGCTATAAAATAGCACTCTTGGGGGGTTTCTCCCGGTAAATGATAAGGTTTGCTGTTCACAGACCACTCATGGACCACTTGAATGATTCACAATATAATACTAGACAGACAATCAAAGTCAATGTCAATTAACTTGTAAATATGTGTAAATAAATAAATCATAAAATATAAATTAATGCCATATGAGAATGTGGACCTGTGGATCACTGTATGTAGTTGCAAGGCCACTAGCTTTTAGGATGCTGGGCTTAAAAGTCATTTCAATTCCATACACTATTTTTGAGCAAATATTTCCTCACTGTCTGATAGCTATCCATTCTGTGTGTGGCTCTGGAAAAGAAAAAACAGCAAAGTTTATTTGAAGTAAATTTTATTTTCAACAATATTCCTGCTAAATAGCAACATTGGTGTTAGTGCTTGAACAGGGGAAAGGGGAGGGGCTATGTACTGAACATGCATTGACAAGAAGGACAGATGGCTGAGAAACAGCCAAAGAGGAAAAAATCAAACAAAGACTGAAAAAAAGTCCTTAGACAAGGCAAGGACGTTTCAACAGCGGAGAGACCTTAGAGAGTACAGGTAAGGCTGAAGTTGGCTTCCAATTCCATTTTCCTGTTCCATTAATGGTGCAGCATTTAGGCTAAATTCAGACATTCAACAATTTTCTGTTCCCCTTTAAAAGTTACATTCTGCTGCACCTTTTAGATCAGAATGGGAAAATTTGAATAAAAAGCTGAGGCACCTTAATGTAACCTAATCGCTGCATGATTTAGGACTTAATAAGAAAGCGTGAACAAAAAGCTGAGGCGGCACCATTTAAGATGGAACATAAATACTTGAACAAAAGCTGAAGTGCCAGAATGTAACTGCTGCATCATTTAAGGTGGAACAGAACAATTTGAACAAGAAGTTGGTTTAAAAAAAGCTGACATCAGCTTGATCGATACAGCATTTTATGGATCCATTACTGAATCGTATTACAGTCTTGGGAGAGGTTGCTGTAATAATAATTAGAAGCACCACTTTCTAGGGACATGTATCTTGGCAATAGCATGACAGGTAAGGTAAAGTTGCATGACGTGATAACAGCATCAAATTGATATGGTAATTTCATATTATTTATATTCATGATCCAGCTTCTTAAAGATGCATTACATGATTACTGTGTCAAATTGGTGTGGGCATTTTAGATTATTTATATTCAGGATTCACAATGCAACTGGATATTGATCCACCCTAAATGATTTGGGCTTATATTAGTCCGCATTCCTCACCCTGGGGCCATATTTACAAGGCTAAGCATGGCTAATTTTACACTCTATTCACTCGCTATTCAAGATGACATCCATTTTCCTCTCATAGAAATGCTTCCATAGGCAACCAAATCCACTTTTACCATTTATATTGAAATGGCCGATGGGAGAGGGATGCCACACTCAGGCTCAATCAGCTCGACAGGCACTTTAAGTTACCAATGTTTTTTTCTCTTTGATGAAGGCCAATCAGCAGAAAGGGGAGAAGCTTGTGAAACTCAAGTGCTCGTTTTACTGTGCCTTTCATAATTTCCTCCTCTTACTTCCAGCCTGCCCCAAAGACTATGATATGCATTCATTACACACACAAACACAGCAAAAAAACGAAGAAGAAAAGGGGAAATGATAAGTGGCGATGAATATTTAAGGACAGCATCCTGTTTGTCTGCTTACTCTCCTCTCCCTATACAATCACCCAAGATCCTTCCGCTAGCACAAAACGCGGCAAGAGTTTGTGTTTGCAGTTCCATGCATTTTGCATGAGCTTAAACTAAACTGTAACACACAAAATGTTTCTTTCTAAAATGTGCATAGAACATCTACACCAGGTGAAAGGAGAATTCTTGGTATACAATGTACAATTAACGTTTTATGTGGAAGAGATTAGAGAGCTCAGAAATGCTGACAATATATGGCTGGGCCAAAGTATTAGCACCCTTTAATGCAAAGTCTATTAAAAACATGCTTTGCCCCACTATTATACATTTTGCAGTTAAGCCATGTGCTTGAAATTGTGTTCTGGACAGTTTGGGCATTTGAAATCTTTACAGTGTACTTGTGAAAATATACTTTTGGTTTATTGAATTTTAGAATGGGTTTATGGTTTTTACACTATAGTAGTTCTACCCTGGTTTTGAAATTACATTGTATTTCTGGAGTTTTACATCTGGTCTATGAAATTTCACTTTGGATATTCAGATGTTGCATATAGCCGTTAACATTTTGCATTAAGCCCTGAAATTTGACATAAGACTCATGATATTTTTATCCATTACATTTATGGAATTTCATTTGGACTTTTCTATTCTACATTTGAAATTTAGAATTTTCATATTGCAACTTTAAAATTAGACATGTGGGACTACAGACTGAGAATGTGGAATTTTACATTGTGCTTTTAGAACTCAAAAGCACTTAAACGTACGAATTACGTTAGAACGTAAATTGAGCTTTCAGGATTTTACACTAGGCTTTACCCATCTAATGCTGCCACTGTTTTCCTGAACACATTCAAAAAGTGCAAGTGGCCACCTCTTTCTGTTGCACTGCAACTTCAAGCGTGCTCAAAATGTGAGCTATTTTTGTGTCAAAGCCCTGCTCAGAGTCATCCAACTCACAACTTCCCTCTGGACAGCAGAGGCACTAGAAAGCAATTGCTTTTGACGTAGTGTCTTTTAAACACACAGACGGTGTGTTTAAAGTGGGTTTGATTTCTGCTGCTTCTATAGGCTACTGTAGGCTACACAGCATTAATCATAGCCCAGCGTCAATAGGAAGTGTCAGTCCAGTTCTTCTCTAGCACTAACTGCACCTAGGCTACTATTATGCCAAAATCTAGTGCCCGAGATTGAAGCATCTAGACATTTGTATGGTCTGTCTGTGACTTCCAGTTAAATTATATTGTAGACTGACTCCTGCAAGTGGATACAAAACTAAATATTATGATGTAGATTCAGTGCTAGTGTAATAACAGCAGTCGAGAATGGCAGGAATGAATTGCTTTCACGGTTGATTTGCCACAAGTAAACATTACAGTTACTATTGGGATTCTTACTCACAGAGGTCCTTTAGTCAGTCAATACAAGTAATAGACCAATATACACACAGTCAAATCAATACAGATAATAGAGCACTGTACACACACATATGTATACAGTGTTATCATATCAGTGTTATTTTTCACCATTAATAATGGATGAAGCAATAGAAAAGATCAGTTAGAAAAGATTAGCAAATGCTAAAATGTCATTTCCTTCTTCTCTTGTAAAGTTATTGTTTTATATTTTGATAATACAAGATTTATTACATATTTGGAGTCCGGCTTAAGCAGACAGTAAACATTTTCTCTGTCAGAGATAATCCTAACCATGAATCCGAGTTCCCTCTATCTCTCTTTCTCTCTCCCTGTTAGGTAGCATTTAGGTAATAGCCTCCAGCTTTTATAGCAAAAATGAAATTGTATAAAAAAAACATGCATTCATAATTTCTGTGAGGTGATGTACCCCAAGAAGCAAAAAGAGAAGACCTTAAATTGGAATTCAGTGCAATGAATGTCAAATGGAAAAAAGTGCTTTTTAGAATTACAGCCACCCAAAAAAGAAACATGATTAAGAGAATGCATAGAAATGGAGAACAACAGGGCAGCACATTCATGTTAACACACACAAAAGCTACACAGTAAAAATAAGAAAAAGGCAAAAAAAGAGAGAGGGAGAAAAAGAGCAAGAGAGAGTGTAAGGTAGAGAGAGAAAATAGAAAAAAGAGACAAATGAGCCAACTGTGGAGTGAACACACTCTCAGTTGTCCCCCCACTTAGCACAAACTTGATTAAAGCAGTTAAATGTTTATGCAGATTAGGAGTTTAAATGATTAATCCATTAATCAGCAGCCAACAATTGTATAAATACTTGACTGAAATTTGAATAGGTGGGTTTACTGTTCACATCAAGTGCACAAGAGCATAACTTTGCTCTGGTAGACCTACTTACTGATGCACCCTTATGTGTTTTCTGGGCTCGACTCCACTTAACTTTAACTGGTAGTGCCAGGGCTGTAAAGGGATAAAGGGATATTTGTAAAGGAATATAAAAGTTCCTAGGAGACTGATAAATCAGTGTGTAGACCAGTTATTATTCTCAATGTTATTGAGCACCGCTAAAGCCTGAGTAGACTAATAAATATGATCAGATATTAATCTCAGCGTTACTGAGCTCTGCTAAAACCTGAATAAACTGATATATCAATGTGATGATCAGTTATCAATCTCAGTGTTACTGAGCTGTGCTTATGCCTGTCTAGACCGATTAATCAATAAGATAATCAGTTATTAATCTCATTGTTACTGAGTTTTGCAAACTCTAAGCAGATTGATAAATAAAAGTAATGTTTCACAAAAATCTGCTTACTGCACAAATAAAATCAAATCAGCATAAGAACCTACTTTTATCCAGCACCATTTTTCACTTTTTATCTTTTTGGTCTAAAATAAAATGATAAAGCTTTACATTGAGAGATGGCAGCCAATTTAAAGCAGTCCAGTTGATGTCACCAACTGAACAGAATCAAAATAAAAACACACAAGAGGAATTACATGCTAAATGTGTAGCACTGAAGTGAACTCAAGGGTTTTACTTGAACATAACAAGCACAGCATAAATCTTTAAAAAAGTACTTAAGTACATATTTACTACCCACAGAGGACTAGACAGCCAGATCTAGAGCAGCCGGATGGCGGAGGTTATATTTACACGGGCTTTTCCTACTGGCATTTGCGGTCAGGCCACAGAGATTCACAGGCGAGGTCTTGCTGCATAATAAAGCCAAACCCTTTCATTTACACCAACATTGACAGGCAGGTGTTGTAAACAGCGAGAGCTGGGGACAATTTTTGCTGAAGTCTATGTGCATACCAATACATTTCTTTTCTTTTCACTGAGGAGCATGCCAGTGTTTCACTCAGGAGCATGCCCATTGTCCACTTGCTCTGGTCGAATCCTAGTTGGTCACAGCTGTTGCACCTCCAGTATGTCTTTGTGGTTCACATACTTCCATGTACGGCTGACAGCACTGGGTGTTGCATCATTCATGAGCACAAGCAAAAAGAACTAGACCTAGAAGTGTGCCTCAGGCTTGACTCACAGTCCAATAATGAGCCGTGGTTATGCATTCACTGTCTTTATTTGACATAGAATTAAATTCATGGTACATTACATGGCAAAGCACCCATTAACAGGATGGGAACAGTAGTGGTGTGGATGTCCATGAAAAAAAATTTACTGTCACCAGTGAGCAAAAAATGTTTTTTTATAGTTTGCCACCCACTTCCACATTACCTGGAAAAAAACTAAATATTCTGTAGTGTCCACTTCATTGAAAATATGTGAATAAATGTGAGGAGGAAAGTTATTAAAAAATAAGATGTGAGATTTTGTAACATCATTATGCCATTAATCTTTTTTTATACTTTTGCATAAAACCAATAGCAAACCAACCACAGAAGAGCCAAAAGATATTTGTAATGGATAGTATTTTAGGAAAATAATTTGTGCAAAAAACCTCCACATTAATGTCAATGTAATTTTTTCATAGAAACATTATTTTAGCCAAGAACCATGTAGGAGCTATATATAATATTTGTATGGGTTAGGAATCCTGTAAAGAAACACTTAAGTTTACAGAGTCAAAAAGCAAAAATATACTGTCACAATCACCCAAAACGCATCACTACACATGTTAACTTGGTTGATCTGTGCATACCGTCAGAGCAGAGCTCTGCTATAGAGCACTGGCATGGAGAAACAATAAACACCGTCAAATTTACACGCTACTTTTATAAACTAAATAAACAGCATTCACTGTCACTTATTACACTTGGCATCAGTTTACTACCTCTTCACAAACAGACTGTTTTCAGAGTGCAAGATGTAAGCTGAAAAAGGCTAGTGTAGTGACATCAGCTGAGGTAACAGACCATTAACATTTGTCTGATTATCTAAAAGACTTGCTAACTTTCTTTGGCTAAATCAATGAACCAATTGTGATCTACTATGGCCTTTTGTCTCCATCTTTCTAGAAATAATGATAAAAAATTTATATAAAAAAAATAGTTTTATAATTTGTAATTTAAATATTTTGTGTTCCATAGCTTGTGTTCTTAGCTTGCAGAGTCTATTGCAAAAGGAATATATATATATATATATATATATATATATATATATATATATATATATATATAACATCGTTTGTGGTAGCCAGGGGTAATAAGGTTGGTGTAAGCATGTTTTTAGATGCTTGGTAGGGTTTTTGTTGGTGGTTGCAATGGTGGTTTAAATGGTTAGGCAATGATGCATGACGACATGTCTTCAACTCTCGACTCCGGCTGCTGAAATCAATGTAATTGACTCCTGGGCTCCACTTAATTTCATCTAAAACAGCCCCAGGCTGATGATAAAGCCAAGCTACAGCAGGGATTAAACCATTTCTAAGAATTTTTATTGTGACCCATATCATTAAAAAAAATGAAGCATTGCAGAGCCTATAGAAATTGTTTTTGTGAGCAGAGGTTGTGCTGCTGCAGCTGGTGAGCAGCGCTGGTGTTGTTTAAGTCAGCTTATTAAGGAAACCCTTGGCACTCCAACTCAGACTGTTTGCTGCTTTACCCTCACCTCCCTCAGAATGTCCCTTGGTTGGATTATGTTGTGAAATTTGGACTCTTAGAGTTACTGGCTAAGAGTTGACCCTGACTTTCAAACCTGCTGGAGTCAAAGAATCAACTATCAACTAATCACTATGGCAAACTGATTTTAGGTGGTTACTATTACAAAAAACTAGACACGCTCTCTCAAGTCCCTATTTCAAGTTGTAATGTTTTACAGGAGACATGGGCAGAGCAGCTGTTAAGCAAGTAACATAACTAATAAAAAATACATCATACAATGAATGATGGTGTATAAAACTACACATGGAAATATTCTTTATGCAAATGTGAAGAAATTAGCTATTAACCAACTGACTATAGTTAATACTAAACATTTTTTGTGACTATACTGAGTATTTTTCTCCCATTGTAGCAGGCTGAACATTAGCTAGATGACGCTAGATTGTAATTATCTTATTTGAACAAATGTTTTCTGTTAGATGTGTGGCTGTAGACTTTAGATTTACCTGTTCATGCCTGCAGCCACACAACTCTTACTTACTGTATTTTTACTTCAGATACTTATGTAATTAAAAGATGCTCTTAATTACAAATGTTGACATACTTTTACACAAGTAATATTTAAGCAAGAATATTTCTGCTGCTACTCCAGAAACACTTGCCTTATACAACAATTAAGAAGTTCTGTATTTTGTCCAGCCTAACCACCTAAGCCTAGAAGAGACCTGGAACAAACGGTATTTCTCAGGTATGGATTTACTGCATTTTAATTTTTAGAATACTTATACAAATACAGATAATCAACATTAATGTATCTGTTTCAGTTGTTGACGTTTACCAAATGTTTATCTTCCTACGGCAATCTGTCTGCTGGCTTTGGCTCTCAAGAGCCGATTGCTAATATTCCTTACTTTTTTACTTGCAAGTGGCAAAGAAATTGGCCAGAGACTTTAATAGCTGAGTATATTTATCATTATGGGGCAAAGTTCAGAAGTTAATTCACCTGCTGTTAATTCACTGGGAATTTTTAAGATACTCCTGGGCCTGGTCAAAACTTAAAAGAGCTGGTATTACATTCTCGACACTGCAGTGACACTTACCTGGTAGTGATGTGTTAGTGTGTGACACAGCAGTTTTAAAGACACTATGCACTCACTGTTCACTCTATTGTGACACTTCTACCTTGTTGGTCCACTTTGTAAGTGTAATGTCAACGGTAGCTCATGATAGCTCATCTGGTCATCCTCTAGTTCTTCAGTGGTCATAAAATACTAATCACAGGACACTTTTGGCTGGATATTTTTGGTTGGTGCACTGTTCTCATATCAGCAATGACGCAGAGGTTTTTAAAACGTTACTTTATCTTATACGCTAGTAAGAGTACCACACACTGCCATCTACATATCACTACAGTGATGTAAAGGAAATAATACAATCTACCCTTTGGTGGTCCTGTGGAGGTAATGACCATTTATGAACAATATGGAAATATTGGATATATGGTGACCTCACAATACTTTAGCAACTAACTGAAATACTATAGAAATGTTCTAGCAACAGCTCTGCAATCACCTAATAAAACACTAGAAACAGCTCATGCATCATTAGCAACCACCTGGGATAACATAGTAACCATCTAGTAACATATTAGCAACTACCTTAGAGAGGTCAACCACCATTAGCAACCACCTAGGATAGCATAGTAACACCTAATAGCACATAATAGCACATAGTAAGTACCTTGAATAGCTTAGCCACCATTGCAACAGAATAATATCAACAGAATTCCTCTTTGTAGAGGAAAGTGAACTTATAAGATGTAAACTGTCCATAAACTGACCCTCAGTTCTTTCATCAAGAGTTCGCAAGGAAGCAGCAAACTATTCAATGTGGCAGCAGCCCCAAAGCCACGTCTTAATTACTGAGTTATGGCACTGCAAAGGCACAGTGAGGCATAACAAATTTAGTCTGTTACATAAGCTACAGCATCTTCTGGTGGATTCAGACAAGCATACTTAGGTAAAGGTGATATATGAGGTCTGGCAATTGTTGTCTAAGTGTAAACAAAGTTTTTCAGTGGCCGGGTCAAACTCGAATTTTAAAAGTCTATTAAATCACAGACTATTTTGGAGCACACATTCTTTTTTCGCCCCTAAAGGCTCCTCTATATACAGGCTTGTTTCAGCTTTTCCTTCTCAACAAGACTGCGCGCCCGTACGCCCAAGCAAATAAAATGTGACAGTCTTCAGGTCTTTTTTAGATGATAAAATGTGGCACAGACATAAAAATGAAATGTGGTTTTCCTACTCCCTCCAGAAATGCGATTCAAGCAAGAGATTGCTTATATCTAATGACGGATTGATGCGCCTAAGCATTAATATCACAACTGCGAGAGAAAACACATGCTACTCGAACGATGAACGGCACCAACTGTGTTCCTCTACCACATGGAGGTTGTGACAGCAGGAATTTTCTGTGATAAAATCTCCCAACACTCTACTGACTGCAATTATTCGCGCTTTGACTAGACAGCTTGTACATAATAAGGACGCAAACAGAGTGGCCTGCTAGTAAAGATTAATGTCTGTGAGTTTAATTACCTTATCCATTGTAAAAACAAAGTCATTTTAGTTGAATCTACACATTGCTATCGCTGAGGCATCTCTCATCTCGCCAATTTATTATGAGAAACGTACTTTCCTACCTTCTTTTAGAAGTTACTGCACACTTACTGCACACTGATATATACGCTACCTTCAAAAGCATCTAGAAACAATTGCTCTCCTGGGAGTAATATTTCACGAATACACTCAGACACCCTCCCATTACCTGGATGTTTTTCTTCCTTACGACTTGCTATTGGTGCAAAATAGACCTGAAAACAATTTCAAAGGCACTATTACACAATGTAAAAATATTAGACTCCAACACAAAGGTAAATCTGCACAATGTGCACAATATATTTGTTTAATATTAGACAACAGAATCCACTGGAGGTTGAAACATGGCACGCTTTTTGCAGATCATGTCATACGTCTTTACGTACAAATGGCAAATACACTGACTCAAAATATCTACATCAATGTTTAGGCCTCAAACACAAAATCATGATCAACTTAAACATTATACCAGTTTAACAATAGTTTACATTTATTTTCGGATGATCTCTCACTACATTTTGAGTTCTCTTTGAATACTGTTTCAACATGCTTGCAAATGGGACGTGCACCTCAAACAGCACAATGTGATTCAATGAATTACAATGCAATGCAAAAGAATATGATGCTATGCAAATTAGTATTGTGCATTTTTTTTATTTTTATTATTTTTATTACAAGCCCAGTTCCAAAAACAGTTGCAATGCTGTGTGTAATGTATTTTTTAAAAATAATATCCAATTCTCATAGACCAATTTTTTATTCATGACAGAACATAGAACACATATCAAACGGTGAAAGTGAGACATCCTATCGTTTCATAAAAATGATTAAAATAGCAGCAACACATCTCCAAAAAGTTGGGATAGGTTCATGTCTGCAAGTGTAGAGAGTCTTTTCTTCTTTTACCAACAGTCGGTAAATGTCTGGGAAGTGAGGAAACGAATGGCTGGAGTTTTGGGAAAGGAATGTTGGCTCATTCTTATCTGATGTGGGATTCTAACTGCTCAACAGTTCTGGGTCTGCTTTGCTGTATTTTTCATTTCATGATGTGCCAAGTGTTTTCTACTGGTGAAAGGTCTGTACTGGATTGTGTTGTCATATGGCTTCTTCTTTGCATGAAACTTTAACTTGCATTTGTGAATTGCACAGCAAACTGTGTTTATAGACAATGACTTTTGGAAATGTTCCTGAGTCCATGCAGTGATTTCCAGGACAGAATTCTAAATGAGTTAATATTTTTTATGAAATAGTAAAAAGCCTCACTTTCAACATCTGAAACGTGTTTTATGTTCTATTGTGAATAAAACATGGTTCTATGATTTTTGCAAATCATTGCATTCTGTATTTATTTACATGTTGTTTTTAAGTAGACAGCCATCATAAATTTATAATTCATAAATTAAGTGCAATTTTCACATAACATTGTTTTTCTCTAATGCTGCAGCAGAGAAAGCATCATATTTTTCACAAACAGGCCTTTCCACAAGCACTTTAGTGCAAAAATATCTCTGACAAAAGATAAAACAAAACCTATAACACTCTCTCTATAAAACTAGGGTTGGGTGCTTTTACAATAATAAGGTGATGGCACTGGTTATTGTCTTAGAATCAGCTGTTCAGGTGATGGGAGAGACAGACACCTCCATGATCAGTCCTGGCCATTTAGAGAATAAATCTAAAATTATTGGACACAAATTATTGGTCACATTTCTAACTAATAAAAGCATATGGCCTTTACTAATAATTACACATAATTATGTCAAAGTTTACAAATGCTATGATGTTAGAAAGACCACATCCTAAGTTTGTCCCAAACATTTATCTGGTGCACAATTTTTGTATCTAGACAACAGCATAATAAACTTTTATGACCCAATGTAAATTGGTGAATTTTACAATCTCTAGCTTGCAATCATCACATTCATCCACTCAGTAAAAAAAATGTAAAGAGTTTTGTAACTGACAATATAAAATGCTTCTCCTCACAATGCATTTTCAACAGCCCCAAATCCTACAGTACCGCTTTAATTGCAATAGGTTTGAAATTACAAAGGTCATATATAGCAATTTATCTATATAAACAAAGATTGGAATTGTCAAGGTTGTGGCTGTGTTTCTTTATGTATGTGAAAGCTGGACAATGAAGAAGTGTGACGGGAAAATCACTAATGCCTTTGAACTTTGATGCTGGTGAAGACTTTGGAGAGAATCTTTAATGGCAATAACTGAATGGACCCTTGACCAAATCGTAACTCACCTCTCCCTCAAAGCCTTTATTACCAAACTGATATTCTCTCACTGCGGACATAAAATGAGAACAACTAATTTGTTGGAAAAGATAATTATGTTGTCAACATGGTCAACAAAAAAGTCAGAACTGGCCTATGAAATCTCATTTCTACAGCCTATAAAATACTATGCATAGAATAATGTCAAAATAATTCTTCATGTCAAAGTCTTAACCTCAAAACCTTCATGAAACATAGTCTCAAGCCAGGCTTCCAAATGTTTTGTAAATGATATGCAGATTGACACAATTTCAGTGTAGATTAAGTTGTGTATCCATCCCTAGTTATGCAGAAAACTTGATGACATGGCTTGGCTACATCAAAACAAGCAAGATGAAAAGATTTAATTTAATTTTTGCTGTACATTAATTTTACAGCCATTTGCCATCCATTTATGGCCACGCTGTTTGTAACTTAGACAGAAAGGACAAGCAGTGGCTCACCTAATAAGGGCTAAAATCTCTGTCTCATCTCGACGATGTCCATCTTGCATCTGAAAACACACACCCACCAGACAATTCTGGGAGCACACTGAACAGAGCCATATGTAAGAATGTTGAAAGCAATCTTCGGAAAGCTTTGTGCCACGATCAGATTATCTGTAGGGCTAGATGTTTACAATCACCAGAATGTAATATCAGTTCACTGCTATATATATACTGTATCTGCTGTATGCCATTAGGTGTCTGATTTATGGCTTGATATATTATTGTTTTTTTTCTCCAAAAAACGCTTTTCCATCACTCTTTTTCAACTTCTATTCTGTGCTATTCTGACTTTTCCTGTGATATTTCAGTGTTTTTTTTTTTGTTTTGTTTTTTCCATTAAGTTTTTTTCCCCCATATGTTTCACCACATTTGTGACCATTATGTTTAATAACTTTCTACAAGAGAGTTTTTTCAGAGGTTCCTATCAATGTGTAGTGACTTCTCTATCCTGACGTGTCCATCACACGGAGACCTAAAAGAAGTACATACTCTATTTAAAATACAGGCCGACACTCTTAGCCTCTTTGTCCCTGTGTGCCTTTGTAGACTCTGAACAAGACCTAGAATTGGCACAGCGTTTAATTGTTCTGTCACACAGGGAGAAGTTCTTGGTTGGTTCCTCTGTTTCATCTTCTCCATGGCTCCACAGACAGTGAGGGCACCATGTGGCCCCAGGGGAAATTAAAGTCCTTCACTCCCTCCATTTCTTTCGCCTTCTGCCCATCACTTGTCCAGGTGGATTGCGCTTACACTTTTCCTTTTTTTCCCTCTAACAACACAGTTCTAAAACACCAAGTGAGGCTTCCAGCAGGCAGAATTCTCCACCTAGACTATTGATTTTAATCTGGTTATCAGATCCCTTTGGACTGCTGAACTGAGCACTTCTTCCGTCCTAGCCAAGGCTTAGGGAGCCGTTTGACAGAACAGGTACAAGTTGGCATAAGCCATAGGAAATCAACTGGGAACCCTATGTAATTCTTCTTGGTAACTCTCCATGGTGGATTTGCATATTGTAAAAGGTTGTGCTGTTCATGTGACTATATTTCGTTCTATATTCTCCATCTTTGGAGGCCAAACTGCTGAGGAGACTGCAGTTGCACATTAATTCTGTTCATCACCCAGAGCTCATTTAGTTTAATTATGGCCTCTAGGATTTTACTTGCTTCCAATTATATAAAAGTACCTGTGTTTTTTACGCTTAGTAGTCAAGATTGACTCTCCTTGACACTTTTATCTCTAATGACCATGTGTTGCTTTTATTGATCCACAGAGCCTTGACAAATTACACAGAAAATACAAAAGGTACCTGTACAGGAAGCTCAATTACTGGCTGAACAAAGAATGAGATTCTCTTGATTGTTAAACGAATGCTGACCTGTCCTGATTAAAAAGAACAAGAATGGGCCTGATCTGTTCCTCATGTACAGGTTTCTCACAAACTGTCAAACCTGCCTAAACCAATCTATCTCGGTGTTTCTATACAGAAATCTGCTGTGCATTCCCTTTGGGGACGAGTATAATTTGATCTTTGCCCTTACGTGTGGTTGAGAATTCAGGCAAGCATAAAGGTTACTGGAGGGCTTTTCTTCATTATGCTGACCCAGCACTTTGCTGAAGAACAAGTAATCCAGTTTCTTTAACATGTTAATAAAAGAATGAATTTAAGTGCTAAAGACCGTTGGAGTAAGTTGAACTGACATCGTAACTCTTTTTGTAAACTTTTTGTTCATGGTGATGTTACATGAAAATATGAACAGACGAGTACAGGACTTAGTATGGATTTATTGTGTCCCCCCTTCTAACTATAAATGTACAATTGTAATGAATGGCAAACTATATATTTTATATATTAATCCTAGTTTTAGCCTATACAAATAATATCATCACAGGTCAGTGTCTGAAACATGCAAACATGTGAAATCATGTGCTGCAGTATGATGCAGTATGTTGGTCACAATTACTAAAATTATATTTGAAAATAAAAAGAGCAGCATTTGAGGATTGATTGTTCAGCATGAGGCTGGATCTATTACATTTGTGGTTTGTGTTGCACCCAGTACACTAAAAATGTGCTTTAATTGACTAGGGACAGTGTACATATCTGTGCCTTTTCATTATCTGTGTTATACAAAAGACAAAAACATTAAAACATTAAAATAAAAAAAGCTAGAGACAAGATGGGGTACCACAACAGTGGCAGTTCAGTCCCGTTTTTCTTGATTATGTGGGGATAGAGGGACAAAAGATTCTACAAAACATCAGCAAATTCTATAAGGAAAGGTTTTACTCTCTGGGAAAAAAAACTGAGGATGTGGAAGATTGGATAATATTAAGGTTTTAAAATGGCCGTCATGATACTTAAATTTATTGTGCATGTAAAAAGACCTCCATACTAGAAGTGAACTGCAAGGAGGAGTTGGGACAAAAACCCTAAATCAAGAATTTTGAGTTGCCTACTAAAAAAATTAGAAGCTGTAATTTCAGTCCAATAGGGTTTCTAGTACTGTTCATTTATTATTCTACGTACAGTCAATGTCAGCACAAACACTTTTTTTAGTTGCAATGTTAAAAGGCATATGTACTATTGTGCGAAAGAGACTAGTCTTCAATTATTTAATTGGCTATTTATTTAAATGGCTAGAAATTAAATAAACGACGGGTGGGCTCTGATTTTTGTACAGCACTGTCTACATTATTCTTGGTCATACCACCATACATTTTGAATGAAAATTGTCATGACCCTGTCTATGGGTAACGGATCATATCAGATTGGTAGTGTGAATAATACTGTATAGGTGTATGTTGAATCAAGAAAATTACCAAAACACGGGACGGAGGTGGACTGGAACTGGAATGGAAACCTGGACTGGAATGTCGGGAAACTGGACGGGAACTGCAGTGCAAAAACACAGCAGACACTAACGGACACACACACCCAAAGACAAAGACAGAAAAACCCACTGCACATAAAAAAATAATCAAGTAAAATGTTCCTAATGGTTTAAATTGTTTACTTTACACTGAGAAATGGTTCTTTAAAGAATTTTCCATCTAAAAGTTCTTTAGGACTGTGGTTTTTGTATTTCATTGCTTCAGGGAACCGTTTTTCGGCACCTTTATGTTTCAGAATGTACAAATGACAGTGACTGTGAAATTTACATATTCAAACAATGCAAGTAGGAAGGTAGCTATGGTACTGCCAACTCTCAAATCTCATCATGCCGGACTGCGCAAGAGAATACCATCTGATCTAATTAAGAAAAACGCCTGGCCAAATGGTCAATTATCTCAACTTGGAGCTAATGTTGGTGTACACAGGTGCATAAAGCCTCTCCTGCTGCTGCTGTTGGTGCTGGAAATATTACTTTAGGATGCCAGCACAGAGATTGCTTTTACACCTTTAGGCTGTTTTTCTGTCTTCACTTCATTTTTAACATAATATTTAAAGTCTTCTTTGTTGTAATAGACTTTTTTTCTGCTTTTCAACAGTAGAATGCTGAAAGAGAATCTGCCAATTGACACTTGAAAAACTAGTCTATAATAAGCAAGTCTCTGTGAAATTTACTTACAAGCCTTTAACCAATTACACAAATGATAGACAAGATATGTAGCAGTAATCAAGTGGTAAATTTCATTCATAAATTTTATTCACTCTTAAATTAAAAATAAAAGGTTTTGAAATGGTTCTTAGTTTAGATGTTGGAAACTAAAAGCTTAATCATTATTTAATTATTGAACATTCTTTTGTAAGGCTCTTATAAACTATTGCTCAATTGTGCTTTACAAGTTACTTAAATTTTTTTCGTAGTCACGTAAACAAAGCTGTTGTCACAGTTTCACGTTCCTGGCTCCACCCTCACATATTTATGGACTCACATTTTCAAGTATTTTTGAGGTTATATGAGAATTAGCAGTGTTTATTGAGGTTATTTATAGACTAATATCTTCTAGCGTATAGCAGTGTTAATTGAGGTTATTTATACACTAATATCTTCTAGTGTATAGCAGTGTTTATAGAGGTTATTTATAGACTAACATCTAGCGTATAGCAATGTTCATTGAGGTCATTTATAGACTAATATCTTCTAGCATATAGCAGTGTTTATTGAGATTGTTTATAAACTAATATCTTCTAGTGAATAGCAGTGTTTATTGAGATTGTTTATAAACTAATATCTTCTAGTGTATAGCAGTGTTAATTGAGGTTATTTATAGACTAATATCTTCTGGTGTATAGCATTGTTTATTGAGGTATTTTTTAGATTAATATCTTCTAGAGTATAGCAGTGTTTATTGAGGTTATTTATAGACTAATAGTTTCTAGTGTATAGCAGTGTTAATTGAGGTTATTTATAGACAAATATCTTCTAGCGTATAGCAGTGTTTGTTGAGGTTATTTATAGACTAATATCTACTAGTGTATAGAAGTGTTCATTGAGGTTATTTATAGACTAACATCTAGCGTATAGCTGTTTTATTGAGGTTATTTATAGACTAATATTTACAAGTGTATAGCAATGTTTATTGAGGTTGTTTAAAGACTAATATCCTCTAGTGTATAGCAGTGTTTATTGAGGTTGTTTACAGACTAATATCTTTTAGTGTATAGCAATATTCATTGAGGTTATTTATACACTAATATCTACTAGCATATAAAAGTGTTTATTGAGGTTGTTTATAGACTGATATATTCTAATGTATAGCAGTATTTATTTAGGTTGTTTGTATACTAATACCTACTACTTTATAGCAGTGTTCACTGAGGATATCTATAGACTAATATCTTCTAGTATATAGCACAGTGTATTGAGGTTATTTGTAGACTAATATCTTCTAGTTTATAGCAGCGTTTATTGAGGTTGTTTATAGACTAATATCTTCTAGTACATAGCACTGTTTATTCAGTTTGTTTATAGACTAATATATTCTAGTGTATAGCAATGTTTGTTGAGATTATTTATAGACTAACATCTAGCGTATAGCAGTGTTTATTGAGTTTGTTTATAGACTAATACATTCTAGTGTATAGCAATGTTTGTTGAGATTATTTATAGACTAGCATCTACTAGTATATATCACAGTTTTTTTAGTCGTTTACAGACTAATATCTTCCAGTGTATAACACAGTGCATTGAGGTTATGTTTAGACTATTATGTTCTAGTGTGCAGCAGTGTTCATTAAGGATATCTATAGACTAAAATCTACTTGTTTATAGCACAGTGTATTGAGGATATCTATAGACTAATATCTTTTAGTGTATATCAGTGTTCATTGAGATTATCTATAAACTAATATATTCTAGTGTATAGTAGTGTTTGTTGAGATTGTTTATAGACTAATATCTACTAGTGTATAGCAGTGTTTATTAAGATTGTTTATAGACTAAGATCCTCTAGTGTATAGCAATGTTTATTGAGATTTTTATAGACTAATATCTTCTAGTGTATAGCAGTGTTTGCTGAGATTATTTATAGATTAATATTTACTAGTGTATAGCAGTTTCCACTAAGGATATCTATAGATAAATATCTATTAGTTTATAGCACAGTGTTTCAAGGTTATTTGTAGACTAATATATTCTCGTGTATAGCAGAGTTTATTGAGGTTGTTTATGGATGAATATCTCCTATTATTTTGAATAGCAATGTTTACCTAGGTTGTTTACCTATACCTATACCTATGCCTATATTTAGTTAATTGTGAAGAAAGAGCTTGTAAATGTCTTATTTGTAGACAAATATCTTCTAGTGTTTAGGACTAATATTTCCCATGCTAATGTATTGCAGTGTTTTTGAGACAGTTTTGCTATTTTTAAAATATAGTAATATTTATGACTAATTTACTAATATCTCTTTTAATAGTGTTTAGGAAGGTTTATTATTATAGACTTACCCCCCATTATAGCATATACTGTTGATCATTTGTGTTGTTTATGGACTAATAACCTCTATTGTAGTGAATAGCAATGTTTATTGAGGCTGTTTATGGATGTATATCTCCTATTATTTTGAATAGCAATGTTTACCTAGGTTGTTTACCTATAACTGTACCTGTACCTGTACCTATATTTAATTAATTGTGAAGAAAGAGCTTGTAAAGCCCATTAGTATTATATAAAATGTTATGAAAGTTTCTTTAGGGAATAAAACACATTGCTTCAAAGTAACGTTTTTTGTCCCCTTAAGAGTTGTTTGAGTCATCAGATGCTTATTCACGAACACATCCTGTGCTGATGTGAAGCACTTGCATTGATTTATTGGGATTTGTAATGGTGACTCTCCTAAGACTGAAGCTAAGCCAAGAAGCAGACATAATCAGTAAGTGAGCAAACATTCATCCTCGGGCATCCAATTGCTGTGGCAGCACCATGTGACCCATGAAGGTTAAATAATGTCATAGTGTCATGTGTAAGTTTAGTTCACACTCTCTTCTTTCTCCAATCTCAGCCCTGCCGAGTGTCGAAAAGCCTGTTTTTTTTTATTCCAAGTGCTTCCACTGATTAGTCTACTTTCTGAAAAGCACTTATGCCATGGAGTATAGTACTAGAGCAGTCAATCTTCTAACAGTGTCATAAGGTTTCATGGCACAGGTGTGCAGTGCATCATCTCGGGTACAATGCTCTCAAGAAAAATGCTAAATATCTTTTGGAGAACAAGTAGATGACGTCTACACAGTGGGCCACAAGTGCCCTTTCTCTGTATGATCTTCAGCTGAATCATGCCTTCAGTTGTATTTTTACTCTGAAAAAAAGAGATGGCTTCAGCTGACCCCATTACAGAAAAGAACATGGCGGAAGCGATCCTTGTCATTCTATCTATGCTCTTCAGCAACAATCTTGAATGATCTCTCCAAATCTTAGCTGGTAGGCGATGTTTGATTATGTTTCACTAGAAGCCAAAGAGAAGAAAGTCTTTAAGTGAGTGCAGAGGCACTCTGAATAGGTACAATTCATCCTCATAATAATTACTCCTTCTGGAAGGAGACAATTAGATCAAAAGCAGTTTGGTATTTCATGCCCTCTATAAATGCACTATTGTATGATTGGAAACAAAGCTGAGACAGTGGGTGATTTTTTTATGCACAGAATTAACTAAACACTGTTTGATCTCTGTTATTCCGTGGCATACAACAAAAGAAGTTTGCCAAACGTCTGAGAAGTTCTTTATCGAGACAGTTGCTATGCTTTAATACCTGCTAAACGTTCTGCCTTTGTCCAATACTTGTTAAGATTCTCAGCTGAGAATGAGTAATTTTGCTCAATGAAACGCTTTGATATTTATTTATTCGTGTTTTTATCAAAAATGGCAAGGGTGCTTTAAGCGTATGCATGATATTGATCATTTAAATAAGAAATCAAAGTGCGCCCAATAATACGTTTTGGCTGGAGAGGGAACGCAATTATAGATAATTGCTGGACTGAAGACAATGTGTGGGCGGGTGTGTTCAAAGGCTCATGCAGTACAATCAGTTGCAGCATAATGCGTTACGCGTTTCCAGGACTGTGAATATACAATGAGCAAGGACGGAAGGGACAAAAAGAGATAAAGACCTAAACTGCAAGTCTAAAGAAAATGCATATCCACTGAGATCTCCCTTGGGAAATATTACTTCTTGAGAGACAATCAAGCCATTGTGACTGTGGATTATGCCGTACTAAGCAGCACAACTGTGTGATTAAAATTCATTTCTGAAAAGAACTGCAGCAGTTTGACTAACGGTGTTGATGCTGTCTAATAGGCATCAAGGCATCAGGACAGCAATTTCATTTTAGCTAAAACTGTACCACAGTCATTATCGCCGCTTTATGTAATTTACGTGAGCTCCTATCATAACAACAATAAATAAGTGTGTATTTATTATTACCATAGCTGAGCTGCTTTAATTATGTACTTCTATTTTTAGGAAATAGAATATATTATTATATCAAATGATAATATATTTTTCACTTGGCCATGGGCAGGCAACCCTGCTTAGTGTTCCAGTAAGTACCATCAGGCACACACCTGGATTTCCGTGCAGTCCATGGCAGCCCTGCCTTTTCTGCTTTGGGCACAGTCACAAGGCAGGCCTTCTCTTGACCCGGGTGACCATGGGTGACCACTCTGCCCCAACACCTGTGCTGGCAGCTTCCTTGACTAAGCAAAGCTGAGGTAGATCAGAAAGAGGAGAAGAGAAATACTTCAAAATTTACTTGCTCTTCAGTGAAAGAGACTCTTAAAATTAGCCCCCTTGGGTTTTGTTTTGGTTACTGTCCAAAGAGCAACCTAACTTAGTTTGTGTAATTTCTTTGTTCGGGAGTTGTTTACCGATGATGTGTACAAAATGTTAAAATGTGTAAATTATCCCTATTTGTAACTAAGACAATTATCTCCCACTTTCGTGTGAAATTAATGTGCCAGAAGAGCCTACAAGCCTATTGATATTTTGACTTCTTGAAATTACTCTGAACTTCAGGGTTTGAGTTTGTATGTCTAAAATTAAACAAATTATACTGTGAATTTGTAGTATTTCCATTTCTAAATATATCCATATAATGCTACATATTGACTGTTTTGTTAAATGTGGCATCAGTGACTGTTTCTGTGTCCTATAATTATTATTGTGTGTTTAGCATGTTAAATTAAAGTCTTGTTCAAATGTGTTGTTGAAATTATTTTTACATTTTTGTTTTCTTTTACATTAATAATTACTAATGCAAAAGTAATGCAAGGTAATCATATTGCATAACTTTAATATTGTAATGCTTCGGGTTAGGTTACAGTTTAATTTTTGACAGATAAGCAGTAATCTGTAATTGAATATGTTTTAATGTAACCCTTCCAACCCTGTATATTCTGTGCCCATTTGCATAAAGACATGGTTTGATGAGTTCTGTGTGGAGAACTCCAGTGGCCTGCAGAGACTCCTGACCTCAACCCCACTTGACCAACCTGCCTGTGCTTGGTTTAATTTAGTTTTGTGGCAAAAAAAACAGAACATGTTGTGCTCATCATCCTTGTGCTTCACAAGTCTTATTCCCTTTGAAGAAGCTGACTGACTGACCTGTCTGTGCTTCACTGACCTTTAAATTGAAATGTCTGTTGCGGGTCAGGCCTTCAGGCCTTCATTTGACTGAATGAGCCAAACTAACAAAAGTACAAAGAATTGACTTTTAGTATTCTATATGAGGAACATTTGGACTTGATGCCTGTAACACACTCAAAAATGAGAGTTTATATAAAACATTTTTTAATCATACAACAATGAGCAGGTGAATTGGGAAAGGTAATGGAAGCAAGGCAATTCATAGCTCATCACAAACAATTGCTAATATTTCCAAAAGATAATTTTTCAATGCAAGATTGATCATGTCAAAGTTTAGGGAACTCTTGATGTTGGTTGTATGAGCCTTCAGATGGCATTGTGTGAAAAACTATGACATTACATGGCTCCCTGTTCTTTGGAGCACTTATAAAAATTACTGCCACTTTTCTGGAAATGGGGTTTGTTATAAATCCTTGTGATGGCTGGACTCATTCATTCATGTTTATTTGCATGTTTGATGTTTGTATGAATAAAACACACCAAGATAGCTACGATAAATGGCTTACACTTCTACACTACACTTTTATACAGTATGTTACAACATTTTGAATACCATTAAGCCTTTCAGTTTATTTACTTTGCTAGAAACTGTATAGAAACATATTACATATATTGATGTAATATGTTGTCTTCATGTGGAAATGATGACACATTTGTAAGTAATCTTAATGCTTGGGTTTTTCAGTATGATATTACTTTTTAACAGTTTTTTCATTCCCCACACAATATTCTCTAAAACACCACTCTAAAATAAATCTCAAAGTGCAAATAATGAGATCATGAAAAGCAATCTGTATGAGTGATTTTTTGATAGTTGTATCGATAGAACCACTGAGCACAGAGGTACATCATTTAAGTTCACGGAATAGACAAGATAAAGACAAGTGCAATAATTAGACCATACGTCATTGCAAATGTAAATTTTCAATCAAATGCATTTTCTCTTTACAAGATGAGGACTTTTTGCCCACAAACAGCCTCTGTAGAGAAGTTTACCAAATGTATCAGTCACGTTTTTTTGTATTAGGCCGCACACACAACTTAAATGTCTGTCTGTCCCCATTTGCTGAGAGGAAAATGAGCTGTACTGCTGTCCCTCACTTAACCCCTCTCTCTTAGGCCCTTTATATTTTACACATTAATAAGCAATAATAGTCCATAAATGGTATTATATGAGGCAATATGATGGAGATGGTGCTCACTATTTTAAATGTTGATGATTTAATAGAATGTTTTATGGAACCTAATAGTGTCCAGCAATAATGAAACAACAATAATGACTTTGAGAAGCAATGCTACACAAAATCTGCTGCTTTTATGAAAAAATTGGCAGCCAAGATGTATGAATTCTGCATTGTATTACAACTAATCTGTTTCCACTTATAGCTGAGTTAGTTCAACTACTTTCTTACTTCTTAATAGGAAAACGTAGTTGAGTAATCCTTTTCTGATAAGTCAGAACTTCTTAGGAGCTTCCCCTGCTTTCAATTCCATGACATCATTTCAGGATCGCAGCACTCATAAAACCAGAAAAACAGCATGTTTTTAATTACACATTGTGATCACACAAATGATGATCACATACTTGATGATAATTAAATATTAGAAAAAAAAAAAAAAAAAAAAAAAAAAAAAAAAAAAAAAAAAAAAATATATATATATATATATATATATATATATATATATATATATATATATATATATATATATATAAACATTCACATTCGCCCAGATCAATTAACCATGTTACACACATTTGTGTATGTAAATCCTACAGGAAACCTCAAGGTACCTATTGTTACAAGACTAAAAGCTGAACAGTTAATCTCTTAGACATGTAAGAAAAGGTACAGAATGTCAATAAATATAATTTAGTTTTGTGGTAAAAAAACAGAACATGTTGCGCTCATCTTATTCCCTTTGGAGAAGCTGACCTGATTGAATCTGAACTGATCCATTTTCAGCTGTATATTCAATCGATAAATATGCTGAATATAAATCAACACATTACTAACAAAATTAGTATGAATCCCTCAGGTGCACATAACCAAATATACCAAATCTCTTAGCCTCTATGTTAACCAGAGGCCTTTTTAAAACGCTTTGCTTTTAGCTGTTCAATGTGTGTCCAAACAGTGCATGAATTCTTGCCGCCGTGTTACAGTTTTAGTCACAGAACAAAGATTTGAAAGTGTAATGTGTGCAAATAGATCTATTTTTAGCCGACATGAGCGAAACCAACAGGTAAAGAGGTTAAAAATAAGGGGGGGAGGGATGAAAGAGATGAGAGAGGCATTTTAAAGGGCCTGCTCATGAAGTAGAGATGTCACTTCTCCACCATGGGCATTTGTGTTTCTGCATGTTTGCATTTTGATTTTTTCATCTTTTGTCATCCCTCTGGGCGGCATTAGTCACTTCAGAGCGTGCGCCGCACTGGTGCCGAACCTTACGTAATATCTCTTTCTCTCTCTCTCTCTCTCTCTCTCTCTCTCTCTCTCTCTCTCTCTCTCTCTCTCTCTCACACACATTCACTCTTTATACATTATATCCACACATATGTACTGGGTTGCCACAAGAAAAGGCATGGAAAGGGTTAAATAAATACACACACACACACACACATACACACATATATATATATATATATATATATATATATATATATATATATATATATAGAGAGAGAGAGAGAGAGAGAGAGAGAGAGAGAGAGAGAGAGGGGATAAAAAGATGTATGTATGTATAAAAAGTCCTGTATGTATTAATAATGCAAGTTTATAAATATTTCTTGACTTGCCAAGGTAGGTTAAAGTGACAAATTAGCATGTGTTATGAAACGAATGCATTCTGACAAGATACATTGTTTTGCACAGCCTTTGCACAATGTCAGTATGTAATAGCAATACAGATAATATGTATTAATATGTATTACATATATATAAACAGATGTATCTATATGTAACAATCAATTGTCTCAACCTGGAATGTCTGGAAAATGTCTGGAAAACAAGCAAATAAAAGGAAAGCACTAAACTATTGTGGACTCAAGCTGCTTCTCCTTCCTCAATCTTTAACTGCTATTCATTCACTCTTCTCCCCCATTACTTCTTCCTCTTGCATCTGTGACATGAACCCAACATCAGTACACACACACACACACACACACACACACACACACAAATACACACATGCAGCCACTGTGCTGTGCTGGATGTGTTCACACTTCCGCTGTGCCACTCTGAATCAGGTTTTGCCAGTCGAAGCGCTGTGACGCTGGAGTGTGACCCACACACACATACACATACAAACGCACCTGCCAGCCCTTTCTTTGTCCCGCACTCTCACACCACGGTGGTGAGTCACCTCCACACATGGCTAACCATCTCCCCACCAACCCCACCTACCCTGACCCCTGATTGCACCTCACCTCCATTCACCAAACTGCAGCATCACAACTCTTACTCAACTTCCACTTCTGGCTTCTGGCTTCCAAAAACAGAACAGCTATTTCTGCAACCAGCGAGTGCATCTTTTATACACAGAAGCTATGAAGTATAGATGCCGCTGAGTGCTATTAGCCACTGTTAAAGCACTACTGTAAAATGTTGCTGTAATGAAAAGATCTTATGCCTTTTTTCCAAAGTATGTTGATTATACTACTGAAATGCATTTAACTTTTATAGAAGTACAGGTGCACTGTTGGGTGAAAAAGTAAACAAAAAATCAACATATTGTATAATTTCAGAAGTAAAGTGTGAGAAAACAAGATGATATTTCACATTTTGCATCCTCTGCCTGGTTTCAGCAGCATGACTTAATCTATATCACACACAGAGTTAGCGCTTACCGGGCACCACAGGAGGTGTGTGTGTTCAATGGGGGGTACCTTCTGATGTGCCAGAACCTCCTCAGTGCAGACACATATATTTACTGCACTTTGATGCAGTGTGTTGATTTACTGCACATTTACTTATTTTATGTATGCTACAGTTGCATAATTATAATTCAATTGTTAAAATTGTATGCAAGCAAGCTCCATGTATTTATCCTGCTGTTCCATGTATTTATTAGCTAATGACCTGTTTTGCTTTGTAGTGTTTACATTGTGTAACTGAGTTTAACATTGGATGACTTGATTATTAATGCTTTCTAAATGAGCATGATGTGACCCACAAAACTAGATGAAGACATATTGCATTTCTTCCTTTCATATGACCCAAAATTACAACACTGATTTCGGATGACAGGGTAACTCAACAAAAGCAGGCCTGTTATATGTCTTTGCAATATCTCTCATTCTTTTCCTTTTCCAAACAAACCCAAGAAAGGATGTGCATGATTACCTGTGAGCAGTGTAAAGTATACAGTCATGTGTAAAAGTTTAAATACCCCTGATATCAAATTACATGTTTTGCTGATTTTGACCAAAAACATCCTCTACAGTGAACCAACTTAAATATGGCAGTTTTCTGCTAATTAGTGCACAATTTTTATTTATTTAATAATTTATTTAAAATGAGCCCTAACTCAAGCCATGTTTTATGATGGTTGTGTTAGGGCTCATTGGGGCCATGTTTTTTGTTGTTGTTTTTTCTTATATATTAAATTCAGTAAATAACTGCAGTTATGCATTAAACTGTGTGTTTACTTATTTTCACTGAGAGGATCATATATTTTGACTTCTAGTATTTTGGGAACCCTAAGCAGGACCTTTTGATGTTTTCCATATTACTAAAGGCTAACTAATAGCAATGACTACCTCAACCCCGGTTTGGCAGTGATGACAGCATTGTTTTTTTAATATTATTATAAATGCTTTACTTTCTACATATTTAAGTATGATTGTTTTTTTCTTTGTTTGTCAAGCCTCATATTTCACGTGATTGGCTATTTAGCATCATGTTTTTATGAGCACATGCCTGACGATCATTCACAACCTTAGTTTAGTGCAGTGTTAAACAGCTGTATTTATTTTTAATGTTTTATATAGCACGTACTCTCTATGTTCAACATGCTCTCTTAGACAGATTATAGATGCATTACTTTTTGTTGCCGTAATGCTAACCCCATACATCAACAAAACTAACATTTTCTCCTTTTCTCCTTCATTTTCTTTCTTAAGCATTATTAACGAGATGGTTTTTCCCTCACTGTAGCATCATCGCCACCTGCAGCATCATAATAATACAGTAATAACCCAGAAGTGGTTATGGGGCTCCCTGGTGGTCATGGGGTCCTTAGTAGCTGCTTACTTCACTTATTAGGTAGAGCTGGCACTTGATGGAGCTTTTGCGTATGACTGTAAACATTAAACTTTTTTAAATCCCTGAGTTGAAATAACTTTCCAGTGCCATAACACCTTTAATTTGAATAATTTAGATGAACTGACCTCACTAAACTAGCTCAGCTACTTAATTACAGTCGGATCATGAGTTCTGAAACGTAATACATATGAAACAGACTGAGGCAGTTGGAGGGATTAAGACTGAGTAAGTGAGGCCTGCATAGGTACTAAATTAGCAGGGATATTGCTGAGCTGAATGTAGGACAACCATTACATGGACCTTGGCTTAGAAATGTATTACCATGGTTTGGTTTGTAACTACTATAATCCAAATCTGAACATCTCAACAACCAGCTTATTAACATTAAAAGAACAAATTCTAGATACTGGCAACAAAGTAAGGATATATTTGTCATTTTTGACCTCATAGTTTTCAAATGTGACTAGCAAGTCTGTATCTACTACACCGGTATTTTCCACTGTCGTGTATAAGCCATGGTTTGCAAATGCTCTAGTTTTGTTTTTGTAGCCTATTTTCCACCCACAGAAGTAAAAATCAAGGTAATGCCTATTTGCAATTTTGTTCTACCCATTTAAAACACCAGCCCTGGTGCTAAAGGACACAAAGAAAACATTACAGGAATCAAACCCTTTGCAAGAGCTTTACATTTGCCTTGTTGAATTATTTCTCTTAGATGTTATTTCAAAAACACCTTCTATATCTATATATGCATATGTATATTTTAGAAAGTCATCCAAATATCAAGAGTTTGATAACAGTCCAAGCTTCTTCTCCACTGTACAGCCAAAATGCTTTCAGTGCTGTACCATGCTGTTAAACTCGGTTAGACTTATGAGACCGGTTAAAGCTTCTTTTTCAATCCGCTGTGCTGCTAAATACTGCTCTTAGATTTTTACTTAAAGAGAAACAATTAGAAAAAATACACTTTCCTCGGTATGTACCTCTCTAGCATAAATGGATAAAAATATGTGTAATTCAAAAAGCATCAGCTATGAGTCAAGTAGCAAGAATTTCAAGCTTTTAATGGCCCTGTCATACAATCATCTATTAATAACGAGAACATTAAATGGATCCTGTCATAAAACTGTCTGTTAAAAACAGACAAGAAATATTATAGAAACTGCAGTAATTAAATGAGTTGAAGCAAGTGATTAAAAAAAACATCATCACAGTTCATTTAAATGCTAAAAGATGATGAACTAAAAAACACTTTCAGTCTTATTCTTGGCCTTATATTTAAAGTGATATATCATTAGAGATCACTGCATTTAGAAACAAATGTTCTGCTCCAAGCAGGTGACTTGAGCGTTTGCCAGGACTTAGAAAACACAGGTAAAGAGACTTTGCCTTTTACTTTAATGTAACACTTAGAAAGGTTAATGTAATGCAAATGGATTATTGTAAATTTTACACAGTCCACAGTCCAGTTCCCTAAACTCTCTTCATGATCATTACAGTACGTGCAAATTCATTAACTGAAATTTTATGCCCTTTTATTTTCATTGGGGAGAAGTAAAAATTTGAGATTAAAAATAATATCTATGTAGGTCTGTTTGGACAACATGGACAAAAAATGTAAACACCAGTTGTGTCCGGATTACTCATTCTGTACATATCCAGAACATAAAAGCACAAAGAAATAATAAAAAAAACTAGATGAAATTAATGAACAAAATTGTTAATGAAATTTGCATTTGCACTCATTTTACAATTAGATTTGACTAGACACAGATTTTACACCTGTCTATATCATGACAAGAAAGCATGGAAAAAAATTGGGAATTAAAACACAGTGGTGGATGTGCTGTTTCACCTCTGATCAACCTCTGTTCATATTTATTGAAGAACACTATAATTGCCAGGCGAGATGACAGAAGCAAATAGGCTACAGCAAACTGCAATAAAGAAAAAATTCAGTTACAACAACAACCTGCATATTTGTCACCAGTGAATCTAAACTCAAAATACTAGTATGACTAGCAATTAATGGAAGAAACTTGCCACCAGTTAATATGATATCTGCTACTAACTTCTTTCATTGTTATCACTTGCATTTCTGACCACTTTTTAGTGCTGCGTGAAAATAGGAGAGATTTCTGTGGACAACGGCCCGTACACTGGGAATATCAATGGACAGATGGAGGGCACAAAGAGTAGGTCATTTCTTGACAGGTCCTGGGCTCAGCAGAATAGAGTTTTTAGGCAGTAAATCCAACACTTTTGCAGCCTACAGGGAAATATGGGCCAAGTAAAATCAGACTACAGGACAGGAAGCAAAGGAACAATGTTTTCTGAATATATACGATGTTCACTATTCATAAATGCATGTACACTCATGAAACTTTCTGCAACGTGCTGTGTGTGCTGCTGTGTGTGCTTTGTAGACAAAAAATATGCCATCTAGGATTTTGGACCCAGAGTTTAGAGGAGGAATACCAATACTAGACCCTTTTACTACAAGCACGGTTGCTGGCTTTTTTTGAACTGTGTATTCACCAATGTTGTGCCCATGATTTCCAGTAAGAATTTCAAGCTTAGATTTGTCAGACCACTGGACACTTTCCCACTTAACCTCAGCCCATCTTAAATGAACTCTGGCTCATATCTAGAGTTTCCAGATCCTGTTTAGTATGGATTCCTCTTTGCATGGTAGAGTTTTAACTTGCATTTGTGGATGCAGCAATAAACTGTGTCCACAAACAGTGATTTTTGGAAGTGTTTCTGAGCCCATGCAGGGTTTTCCACTGCAGAATCTGATCTGTTATTAATACATCGCCATCTGAGGGCCCGAAGATCATGGCCATTCGATATCCAATATGGTTTTTGGCCTTGTGTCTTGCATATACAGATTTGTCTGGATTCTATAAATCTTTTAATAATTTTATAAATTCTATTTTCTACTGAGAAACCTTATTCTTGAATTGTTGCACTATTTGTCAGGACAGTCTTTTACACACATAATTAGTTGTGAGATGTTGCACAATATGTTTTTTAGATTTACACAACTTGAGACTTGTTTTGGCCTATTTTTTTAAAACAGTTTGCTAGAATCAAATTCAAAAGGGACATATATTTATTAAACTATTCAGTCTAAACAGGCTTGAGATCCTCTGAGAGCATAACTGTATGAGGCCAAAATGTACAAGAGTTGCTGTCACATTGAGCTCCCCTGTTTATTTATTTTCATAGATCATTGAGAGATCTCAAGTGCTTTTCAAATGGAAGTTTTAAAAGAGGTGATGGTCTGAGAAAAAGTGGACAGGCAGCATGCAGATATTCAAAAGGAGGGCAAGTTCTATTAAACAGTTTTCTTTGCAGTTTTCTTTCTTTCTGTCAAATAACATTAATCTGTCCTTGGACAAAGCAGTAGCAACTCCAAACAGTGATGCAGTGATGGCCTTGAAGAGCTATACTACATGGGAACATCTTTTAAAAACCTACATGCATTGTAGTGTTTTCTCCCCAATTAAGACAAAAGGAATAACAACACATTGATAATGATAATATATTATGCTCATAATTTGTGCTGGATTCTTGGGGGGGTGGGGGGGATGGCATACAGACAAGAAAAGGTGAAGTGATGGGATAAAGTAACACTTTAGCCTGTTAATAACCATGTTACAAATGAACACCCTTATTATGTGTTCAAAATTTTGGAATTTTGTATGATCTAGCCTAAATATTATGAGATGTGGCTTATCTATATCTCAGCAGGCACTTACATTCCCCAATAAAAATAAATAAATAAATAATAGGCTGTCTATTTAAAAGTAGGTCTTAGCAATTCACGTTTTAATTTTGTTCAATGGTCAATATAATTTGCTTGTTTTCTTTACTATTGGAATGTACCAATATAATAAGTATATTAGTTAAGTATATCAAGTTCTTAGTTATTCATGAGTAATGTACAAACATGTAGCAAATTAAAGAATCCAAAGAATCCATTGTAGAAGTATATATTAGTGTGCTTAGTTACAACCATTGTAGTCACCCTCCTCCACCATTGCTCACACCACTGCCAAGACTGTGGGACCCTGTGGAATAGTAGAGTAAGATCAAACAGTGAATTATGATATGACCCTGGTGTCCACTTCATAAATTCCACTAAGGCTCTCATTAGCACAGTGAAAATCACACAAACATGTCAACTATTCTGCTGCTGCTATCATATCCTGACACTGCTTCAATTCAGCATTAGCTGATAATAATTAGCTGATAAGCCAGGGGAAATTAGATCCTCTGAGAGGATTTTATGATGAGATATGTCACTAATGGCCCTCCAGAGTACTAATAGATATCTTGGCCAAGCATGTGTTTATGTGTAGTTGTCTTTATGTCATATAATCCTATCTGCGCAATAAACATGGTTAAATTGTAGGTTTTCGCTACTTTTTTTCCTAAGGATGAAAGCAGAGCACATTGCTTTTGCTTTTATTAGTAACTAGTATTGATTAGTAGTAGTTTAATCACATGCTATAAATTTGAATGATTAATAAAGTAATCAGAGGCCAAACAATAAAATGTGAAATAAATTAGAAAAATCTATACTATGTAACCGACCAATGTATATTTACTGTTAATAGATTAACCGGAACACAAGATGACAAGCTCACACCTTGTCCATAGGTACATGGGTAATTTTTAAAAATAGTCTTTTCTACGTGTTGACCTTTTGTCCCCACTTAATGTGTTATTTAGGATAACTGAAAAAAAGACCTTTTGCAAAACTCTTGCCAGGGTGAGGATATTCAGAAACTACTTTTCATTTTGTGCGATGGCAAATATGATCAAAATAGTGCTTTAAGATCGTTTACTGGACTTTTGCATGTTTACACATAAATATAAAGTTAATCTACACTATACTGAGGAACAGAGGTATGTGTTATGGATGTCCCTGCTGCCAGTTTTAGAGGTCCCAGTTGTACCTTTAGTTAGTGGGTTACCTTTGAAAACAAAAAAAAAGTGGTTGTTGCAGAAAAATAGGGAGAGAATTTTCATTTGTCAGGTATATCACTTTGGCATTCTCTTGACACTGCTTGACAGCACAATTTTGCATTTTTATGTGGATGATTTTTTTTCAAAACAGTGTTTGTGTGCAAACACGAAGAATTAAAACCTTTTTTTTAAATATGCGTCTGGACCAGGTCAAGAGATAGCTCTTGGTTTTGGGCAAATTTTAGCCATGGCAATTTCTGTCTAGTTTATTTTTTCACCTGCTAGTCAGCACTCGACAGAAGTATTACCGTATTATAATTGTGTACGGATAATAATAAAAATGCATGCTGCTTACACTTGTGAAAAAAAATGGTCAAGCTCCATCTTTGCTCGGCCACCTCTGAATTTTGAGTAAAACAATCATAATCAATATATCCTGGGGGAATTTATGCCTAGTGCCAGGTGAAATCCAAATGTAAGCCCATCACCAAAAGTGCATGTTAATGTAAGTTGTTAACAGACATGCGTGTGAAATGTTGTGTGACTGTGTTAAGCTGCTAGTGAGCAATAAGGGGCAAAAAGAGAGGGGACAAAAACCCCCACTTTTTTACAAACACAGCCATGCTGAGATATGACAGACCGCACAACTGCAGCTTTCTTCATAGCAAATAATTGTGGGCCTTTGCAACATTAAAATAATATAGACAGGATAAAACAGTTGAAAATTTTACAGTATTGTTACTGGGTCCCTTTATTAAGGAAAACATATTTGTATCACTTCATTGCTTCATACTGTCCTAACTCTGACCACCCTGTCAAAACATGAGTCAAATGAATCTCAGCATTGTTATCATAGAACTTGCTTGTGCCATAAAGAAACAAAGAACCTTAAAATAAAATAAAATAAAATTCCATAATATATACATGTGGGTAATTTTGACTGATTTGCATAAGAAGGGTAGTGGCATAAAACAAATGTTGTTCAAAAAGATGCAAAGGAAAAAATGTATTTATTGTAATCAGAAACTAAATATTTAATGAAATTTAACCTGAAATATAAAATTATAAAATGCATTTATTTTAAAGAAACTCTCAGTCATTAAAGAAATAACTAATTAAATAAATGTGTTCATCAGAAACAAATAAATTGAGGAATTCATGGAATGATTAAATGAATGCACTACAAGGGTATAGATAATAAAAAAAACTTCTGACCCGCATTAAGGAGTTAAAACCATTGTTAAACAAGAACATAAACACTGTTTGTATTTTGATTAATGAAAAATCAGTACCTTTTTAGTGTGGACAAGCATTGTGGCGATAATGAGATGATAATAAAGACCACAGGGTAACCACAGTATTTGCGCTAGCACTCAGATTCCCCACCACTGACACTTAGCATTTGCACTGAGCAGCCAGTCGAATTCACCTTCTAAATATAGAAACACAGAACACTTGCGGACAGACTGGATCCCAAGTTGCTCGGTCAGACATGCAATCTTTCATTATGCAACGTCATATTATGCCAAAAGGCCGCAGCGACAGTTCAGTGACTCATTAAATGGACCTCTAAAGCTCTGTTTTATCTGTTTTTAAAAGCGGGGCACAATACAGTGAGGTATGTGATCTTTGTTTTCAAAATTGTGGCTGGACTTAAGTGCTTGGTGGGGTGGCCCAATAATGCATTATTAGGATTGTGGCAGCAACCATGTGCCAAAGGTTTAATAGTGTGTGACAGACATTATTTCATGTTTCTGTTACACAACACGTCGTAGTTGCACACGCACATATATGCATGCTTAGAGAAAAGCACACATGCAGCAAGAGAGAAGCCAGCAGTGAAAGCAGCAGTGAAACATCATAGCAAATGCACATGTGCACAAGCACACAGGCAACACTTACACCTTGTTTGAACAAGCAAAAATGTTTCTATTCTGGTGCACTCTGGTCCCTGTCAGTCAATGGCAACTGTATCCAAGCAGCCAAGGGCATCCAGCACTCATTTCACATCTAATCAAATGGCACCCAATCTCATTTGTGAAATGCCAATATGATATCTGGCACAACGGCAAGTGACAGACAGTCAATGACTGTACTGGACAGCATGGCTCTTTAATGTAATATATGGCTGAATAATAGCTGCGAGTTAGAGAAACGTTGAACAAAATGCTGAATAAAAATAACAGACCTTAAGCACTCCACCCTGTCCTATTTTTAGCACCCAAGTTAAAATGTTTTGACTGGAAAACACATTCTTCTCCCAGGAGACATAACAGACTTTTTTTTGTTGTTGTTGTCGGATGCATTGGATAAATAATGAAACTTCACTTTTAATTCTGTAGTTAGTAGCTAAATATAGCTATATAATATTTGTCTAAATATGACCTTAATATAACCTTTAGCTACTAACTATAGGATTAAAAGACAAATACTTTTTGGACCATAAGGACCAAGTCCATTTTGTATTTTCTTTGCAAATGCAGATTTACTGAAATTTAAGTTTCAATTTACAAACAATTAATATTTTTAATACATTCATTAAGCTTCTGCATCAGCAGTGCAATTGTGTCTTGCTGTAAATGTAGGCACAGGTGAAATTTATGCTGAGGAATTTGACTGGAGACAGGTATTATATATGTATTATATGCTTTTAATACATTTAAAGTCTCAACTTGTTCGTAAATATATAAAAAATAATGTTTGAACATCGTTCAAAAATACCTTAAAAAGCAATAAGATGATGTAATTTGGCAAATACATGCTCTGCACAGTCCCTCTTTCTTACTCTCCACTCCATTATCCTTTCACTTATCAGTCTGAAGAATCATAGTGAGTTCAGCATTAGATTTTACCCTTTACTTGCTAAGAGCATTGGCAGCACTGGCAAACAATTGAACACTGACTTATTTATTTGCATTGTTTTCAAACATGTTTTCTAGACAAATGCGACATGCTTCTTCTTTGTTTGATCATCTGGGGACTAAATTCAACACTGCAGTAACTCACTATCACCTCTTCAGGGCCAAAGTGGTATTATGACACAGAACAGGCTAGTATAACAGGATAGCATACTAACAGCAGCACCACACATAAATGCCTTGACGTACTGCTAAAGCTGTTATTTCTTATTTCTTTTCTATGTTGATCCTTGTCGTTAATTTTGGAATGTTTTAAGACTAATAACCTTACACATTGATTACATTATTTTTCATATTGTTCCTTTAAGGAGCAGCTACAAGCTTCAGGAAATCTGGGTAAGGCCATAAAGTACAAGTCTGACCACAACTGAACGCCCATGACCTTCAAACCTCAGTTGTATTAAAAGCCACCATGTTTCAGTGATAGATAGCACCACATGGGTCGAGGAATACAGTTAAAAGGGGATGGGGGGGTCTAAAAATGTAAGTAAAGGCTTTAGAATGCACAGCAGAACACTTTTGTCCAGAAACACATGCTAACAAGTAAACATGCCTAGTGGAGACATGTATGGGTCGTCTGACAGTTCAAAGTCTTAGATTGTTTTTGGATATAACTGGCATCCAAAGCAGAAGCCAGCACCCTTAAAACAGAGATAAGGTTATAGCCTACAATGTATTTTAAAGGTGACATATTAAGTTAACACAGTCTCTCTGGGGTCTTAATGAAATGTCTGTGACATGCTTTTGTCAAAATACCACAAGAATTAAGCACCACAGCTCCCATTCATCCAGCCTAAACAACCCTGTTCAGAACAGCTAGTTTGAGTGTTTGATTTTTAAATGATAATGAATCACTGTTCACCTCCTTCCATGAGGGGTGCCCCAAAGCCAGTACCAGTGTTAATTGTGACAGCAAATTTTGATTTAGTTTTAGTCGTAGTCTTTTGACTAAAGTGTTATTTAGTTTTAATCATAATTTAGTCATGTGAATTGTTTTTAGTTTTAGTCTAGTTTTAGTCGACTAATTATTATAAGAATATAGTCGACTAAATCTAGTTGATTCAGTCGACTAAAATATAAAGGGTTTAAAATGTAAATGCTTTTTCTTCAGTTCCCTTGAATTATTTAAGTCATTATATATACTTACACAAAATGAAACATTTATTAACCACTTATGGAATATTATTTATGTTGGATAGACCAACACACACACAAACAGATTTAACAAACAGCATCTGAGGTCCTCTGTAACTGCAAAGTGAAGAAATCACCGTTGTATCAGCGTTTTATTTATTATCTCTTATTTATTTAATAATTGCTACTAGTGCTGTCAATCTAATTAAATTACATGCTTTGTGATTATCTACATTAATTGCATTTATCACTTTTTGCTATGAAAGTATCTGTAATTGTGCAATTCAAAAAATTTTTAGCATAACAGTAAATCAATGAATAAAGAACTGACACATCTCTCACAGTGTTTACTAGAGACACACACTGCATATTATGTGCACTAATAAATTGTAAATAAAACTAGCTAATCTGTGCACTCTCTAGTGTGTACAGAGATAATTGGGACATGATAATCAAACGCAGATGGTTGGAGTTAGCTAGCTAGTTTCCCGACTCTGGTCCGGACACACTGCAAATATAGTGTTTCACCTGCTTCCCACATACCTGATCCAACTAATCTGACCATTAACACCACCTTACTGAGTTAATACAAGCGTTTACAGAAGGACACGCTCTAAAATGTACAGGGCAGTGTGTTTTTTTTATTTAAAGGTTTAGTCAATGACGTTCATCTTAAAGACATTCACCTAACAAACTAATAGTGTTAATGTATTTTGTGATTTCTGCAACAAGCAACACCAACGACGTTCTAAAACATCTCTGTAAACATATTTGCTCTGCTGTTAGTGTTAGCTGGTGCTTAAAGGCCACAGAAACACATAGCATAATGATTTTTTAAATAATTATTTGCAATGGCTTTTTTGTATTTGCCAGCTTCTGTCAATTAAGATGGTGAAGTAGCCTGAGGCACTAGAATGTAACTGCTGTACTATTTAAGGTGGAGCGGGGAAACTGGTATTGATAAATTGGGATAAATTTGTATAATTAGGATAATTTGTATTATTAACAACATTTTATAATCATCAATATGTATGTTCAATGGTCATTTTGGATAGTAAATTAGATGACTATATTTTATATTGCTGACATTGTATGTTCATTAAAACAAGTATGAATAACGCAATGAAGAAAATTTTAAATGTAAAGAAAAATAATAAAATCGTCCCATTTTGCAGTCCAGGAGTTGTTTTTTTTGCACCAAGCTGTAAAACATGCAGCCCCACTGCAGCGACCAGAGAGTCAGCTTTTGTGCAAATATTATATCTCAATTCCCAATTTGCTGAAAGATTACCAGACAGATTCATATTTCATGACTGTGCTTGGAGACTTCCATTCTAGTTCTATATGGATATCCTTTTATTTTTTAATTCATTCTGGTTGGAGGCAGGGATCCGAGCCTCTGAGCTTGTAATCACAGTCACTCCATTCTGCACCAACTTCAGAATTACAAAATAATCTAGTACATGATGACAAATAGGAATAAGTTATTTGGTGCTGTACAAAGAGTACAGACTGCGGTAAAGTCCTGCTGCACCTGTTTTTTTTCTAAAACAGCTACTGAATGTCCAAATCACACAGCTCATTCAAATTTCCAGTGATCCTCCTATTACCTGTCCTGTAGGGCTGGGTTATAGCTACAAACAATACCAGTGTCACTCATGACAAATGTTACTCTTAAATCTAGTTATAGATACCTGTTGGAAACCATGAATTATTAGATTTTCATAATTTTACACCTCATCCAAACCACTGGGACCAAACTTTGAATTTTTGGCAAATAGGTAAGTTCATGTAAATGCACTGTAAAGTGCTGTTTTTACTGTAAAAGAATATTACATTAATAGGCTATTTAATATGACTCCAAACATTGCTTAAAATAAAATATAATATATATATATATATATATATATATATATATATATATATATATATATATATATATATATATATATATATATATATATATATAATTAGTCTGCTCTTGTTCTCTATTAGTTTTCTTTTCTCAGTGCATATTTGAATATTGGTTTACTTGTCAATCACTGCTGTCAATATCTTATTAAAATGCCCCATTGTTTAGGAATTGTCCCATTATCTAGGCCTAACCTAGTTGTAATTTATAATTTAAAATGTATAATTCACTTCTGACCTAAATCTGTTACAATATTTTTTGTTTGTAATTCTTCAATTTACGGTTGTGTTACTGTCAAAAATTAATTTGTTGCTTATTAAGGATTATTAAGTTAAAATCCTGATAAATAATAAGATATCTTTCAGAAAGACTGCTAGATATATTTTATGACTGACAATATCAGGTGATGTTAAGGTTGCACAGGTTAATTTACATAACCAGCACAACTAAAAAATCGGCCAAGAATCCAAAACTACAATATTTGGTCACACCAAAGCCTCCAATAAATGATCTATAGATGCTCAATTTATTACCAATCGGTTGAAAACCTGATTCTCAACAGCCTCAAGATTAGATTTAGGTTTATTAACAGGGTGAAGGTTAAAAATTGGATTGACGTTAGGGTTGGGTTAAATCCATGCTTTAGCATTAGTTATAGAAAAAAAGCACTGTTCATCTAAAATGGGTGTATTCGATTTCTAGCTCTTGTTTAGCTATTGTTTATCAGTTTTTAAATGGCTCAAGTGTCGTAAACAGGGTTGGTTTTTAAAGCACTTGTGTTGGGAAGGTCCACGGCGTGAGCCATTTGTCTTCATTTTACCTAATCTAGCAGAGGGAGCATCTCAAGCATGTAATCTGGGATCTGCCTGCTATCGCTGAGGACACTGCTGTAAAAGTGGCGCACTGATGGGCTGAAAACTGACCCCTGCTCTTTTTTTGTGCTCGGACAAGCCGGAGGTCCTGCTGATGTCACGGCATTCGCATCATGCATGACAGGGTGCTTATATCACATCTGGGGGCTAAACGATCCGGTCGGCTACAAGGGTGCTCATTAAGAGCCATGCCAATTTCATTCACGTCCTCCTGCAGACTCAGAATCACTGAGGCTGCCGTGACTGCCGCTTTGGCTGATTTCCCTGTAATGGAACATGGCTAGCTTTAATTGTCTCTGTTGCCTAGTACATTGCTGAAGCTAATGAATGCCCAAGTCCAGCCAAATATTAGCTAATTAACCTCTTGACACAATACGTTCAATCTTACACACCGCAGATACAGTTGCATAGTCGCAGCGGATTCACTTTTTGTATATCTCTCTCTGTAGATATCTTGAGCCCTCGGGTTAATCACATAACAGCTAAACATGCAAATCAGCCGTCCCTGTCATTTGATGGGTTTTTAATTGTGTCGAACAGAGTCAGAGGATGAGTCATTTGTTTCGATGCAAATATGCACAATTACATACGTCAAAAATCTTTAACGGAATACTTCAGTGGTTTTCAGCTTGATTTCCATCTGCCACATCTGTAGCATACACATGATTTTAAATATTTATTTATTGCATATGAATAAGAACACTGATAATTTATACTTTAATTCTTACTCCTACTTTTAAAATATTTCCACAGTATCCTGAAGCCCAACAATATGAATTAAGCAAGGGCATATGGTTACATCTTTGGAGCGGACCCAACAACACATGCCCTTACCCCCACATCCAACAACATCATGGGACTGTAAACACTTAAAAAAACAATAAATGGCGAGGGTATGTGACCACTGCAAAAATGCATTGCTGAATAAGATAAATCCATGTATTATTAAACTTGCACAACTATTTTTCACAATGGAAACGCTGGTGATGTTGGGTTGTTAGCTGGTTTTCATTGTAAATCCACATGGCTATTAGCTAGTTAATTTACTTCCTATTACTTAGCACTCTGGGTAGTGAAAAGAACTACTGATGTCCCTCTCGTTTTTGGTACCATGATATTTACAAAGTACACAAAGCTATGACATGGACAAAATGACATGAATGTGTGCTGTGCAGAACAGGAAATACAGTAAATAGAAAAAGTCCGCTGAAAGACTACATTTTTGCCAGTGCTTGCGGTATAATAAGACTTCCCTGATAACTTACCGTTAGCACACTGATCAGCTTACGCCTCCTCTGTGTCTGACATGATCTGCCTCCGCACTTCCAGCAAAAATCAAGCTAGCCTGCCCCCACATCTTTTTGGAGACGTAGCCTCTAGTAAGGATATCAAAATTATCTAGGCACTTTAGTCAAAATTTATGAATTTGAAAATAGATTTGTTGAGCATATTTACATCTACAGACACACATTTAAGAGTTTTGTCATATCATTATTCAGAGAAATGACAACGATGCAAGAGCTAGCAAAAAAAAACCCAATATATTTGTTTAAGGTTCATGTTAATCACATAGATTTATTAGTCTACTCAGGCTTTAGCAAAGCCCAGTAACATGGATATTAATCTCTGATCATCACATTGATTTATCAGTCTACTCAGGCTTTAGCAAAGCTCAGTAACAATGAGATTAATCACTTATCATCACATTGTTCTATCAGTCTATCAGGCTTAAGTAGAGCTTGGCAACACTAAGCTTAATCACTGATTGTCACACTGATTTCTCAGTCAACTCAGGCTTTAGCAAAGCTCAGCAACACTGAGATTAATAACTGATTGTCACACTGATTTATTAGTGTACTCATGCTTTAGCAAAAACTTTAATATTTGTAGAGAAACAGTTTGTACAGTTTTTGAAGTAGTTTACATACCTGCACTGACTTTAATATTATTACTAGACAAGAGGTGATGGTGTTGCTTTACATAAGATACATACATGTAGTACATAAAAGTAGTCTAAAAATGTAAAAATGCTGCCTTTTCAAGTATTGAAACTGAACACAGATACTTAATTAGATTAATTAATTAAATATTCAGAATTCTGTATTCTATAATATTCCAGTCCTGTGCATAATCATGCTATGATATTTTGGTATAGGCGCAGCAGTATTTAAACATGGTGTAAATACACTTTCCCAAGAGCTAAAGAATACATTTCTGGTATCCATGTGTAATCTGTTAGGAGACTGGAGAACTCCAGCCACACTAACTCTGCGGTAATAAATGAACACGTATTTTTCTTTTTGGGAACTAGTGCAATCATTTAAAAAACTCATTATACTGATTTATAGCTTAATTTACAATACCTTTAATGACAGTGTGCTCTAAAAAAAACATTTACTTATGGAATTCAGCAGCCACCCAACAGTGCTATACGTTTGGAGTAAGCAGGGTTTCTGTTATTTTGAAAAATGACCACTGCAGTATTCCTTCTACGGACACAGATGCCTTCCTAAGCAAGCGCTGAATGATTTGTACTTGGTCATTTTAATAAAACAACAATTATTTATGGTTTGTTTCATCTGAAGATAGAGTGAAGAGAGTGCCAGACAGGTACACAGAAAGTGGGAGATTTATTACCTAGTCTGTCAAAGGTCTCTCTAGCTGTTACAAGGGAGACTGGAGGAATAGAGGCCAGCAAAATGCATCATATGTTCCCTCTCTTCATTATGACAGTAAGCTGTGGAGATGCTCCTGCAGATGCTGGTAAGTGAACCATAACTCTACGTTTAATCCATCACTCTGACAGTCACCTGAGCTCACTACAGAACTACATGCTTTCATACTGGTACGGTCAAAGAAAGCAGAAACAGTGTGACCATAACACCATAACAGAGGCCACTAAAATGTATATTTATATTTATATATATATATATATATATATATATATATATATATATATATATATATATATATATATATATATATATATATATAAATGTATTTTTTGTGTTGCTGTAATATGTTTATATATCTGGATTACATAAAATTGATGCAGCATTTCAGAATTTGATTTGGATAATATAATATATCATTCGTGTGCAGACAACTATTCATTTTAACATATAGTGGTACTGGACACATCAAACTTGTCACTACAAGACAGTTGATACTGATAAAGACATTCTGCTTTAACAGGAGGTGCCATTGCCGTTGATTGAATTTGATGGAAAATTCTGACAGCTGAAAGCGAAAGCTGTCTATTTACAGATTTCTGGTAACCATGGAGAAGATGCTGTAAAACCTGTCTGTAACAGGAACAGTACTGAATTGCCATGCAAGTCCTTGTGTTTACTCCAAGGCTACAGCAAACATAATAAAATATAAGAAATAGAATAATCTTTTACTTTAACATATTTTATGTTATTAAAGCCAAGTACTACATGTGATTTGTCTTAAATGTTAGTGTGGCTTTCAGTTTCAGGTTTATCTGTCTCTCCCCTTGTTAGGCATTGTATGAGAGTGGACTGGCCATCTTTATGGTCAATCACTTTCAAACGAGCATGTTGAACATCACATTATAAAAACCATAGACATTAATATAGAGATTGCATCTACAAGAGCCTTCGCTCATCTGGGAAGGCTTTACACAAGTTTTTTTGAGGGTGTCAGTTTGCCCCCATTTTACAGTTAAAATGGCCTTCGTGAGGTCAGGCACTGATGTTGGACAAGAAGATCTGGTTCACAATTGACCTACCAATTCATGCCGAAAGGGGTCCTGTGCAGGCCACTGGAGTTTCTCCACACCAACCTCATCAAACCATGTAATTATTGGGCTCACTTTGTGCCAGGAAGCACAGACAACTGAAACTATAAAGTGTCTTCCCTAAACTGTTGCCACAAAGTTGGAAGCATGTAAACATTAAAAAAATCTTTATATGCTGTAGCAGTAACATTATCCTTCACAAGAACTAATAGGCCTTTGGTGAGCATGTGGTGAGTTTGCATTGTTTACTGATTCGTGGTTGTTCTAGACGCTTCTATCACAAAATAATAGCACATCTGTTTGACAGGGCAGAATTTTTACGAAATGTTTTGTGGCAAAGACAGCATCCTATGACAGTACCACATTTAAAGTCACTATGCTCTTCACCCACTCTACTGCCAGTGTTTTTTGTATGGAGATTGCATGTGCTTGATTTATGCACATTAGCAATATGAGTGGTCAAAACACCTGACCTCACTGATTAGGAGCGGTGTCAATAAACTTTGGCCATATCTCTATTAATTTACTACATTAAACGCAGACAACATACCAGAGTAGGTTTGTCTGTTTGCTACATTGGGACTTCTCATCTACTGTGCAACTTTTTAAATAATTGTCTGATTGCCAATTGGCGAGCACAGGTTTGGAGAGTCCAAACTTCTGATCGTTGGGTCCTTATTTTTCTGAATGTTGCCTACTCCTGCCATGTCTGTCAATAGTAAGGAACCAACATAGGACAACTGCTGACTAGAAATTGCTCTCAGTGACACAAGTGATGCCTAAAATCCAGTAAACTCTTTCTTCAACTTTCAGTTAACTCTTATATGTTTATTTGTTAAAACGATGTTCAGTTATTGAGCTTAGTTATAAGGTCATACAGTGGATACACAGCCATGTTCAAATCTGAGTTTTTTTGTCATGTAATACATTTTTTTTATCAAGATAGATCATTTTCTTCATCAGTGTTCAGTTGGTTTGAAATTGTTTTGAAAATATGGTCAAAAAGTTTAACCTTGGTCTCATCGGCCATAACATGTTTTTCCACATACTTTTGGCAGACCTCATGTCACTTTTTGGCAAACCATAGCCAGTACTTGCCAGAAATTCCTGCAGCTCTTTAATGTTGCTGTTGACCTCCTGGCAGCCTTTTTCTTGTGTTTTTATCCATTTTTGAGGGACATCTTAGTAATACCACTGTTGTGCCAAATTAAATCCACTTCTTCACTGTGTTCTGTGAAATGCCTTGCATTTTTTTTGTATGCTTCTTCTGATGCCTTTCAACAACCATATCCCTTTGATGTATTATAAGCTTTTTATAGACTATGGCTTATGCTGTATAATGTGACTAAAAGATTGTTAGGAAAATCCTTCTAGAACAGCTTAACTGAGTTATAGAACCAAAATGATATGATACAGACACCAGAGATTCACTTATTTTGACAGTAAAAAAAGAGAGACAGCTGTGCTTCTCTTGTACAGCACTTGAGACATATGTCCTGTCATTGGAGCAGTTTACGTTTATTCAGCACCTCCCTCGCTAAGGTGACCCAGAAAACACTCAAAAGTGTCTGCTGGGACAAGAGGGGTCACCACCGTTTTTCTCTTTCTGTATTTTCTCGTCAGCGGTATTGCAGCGTGGAACAATGCACACTAGCTAACATCTGCTGACAGGTAATCGATAGGGACGGTGTCTTTTAGCTTTTAGGGATGGCTATATATATTTGCACAGGAGCAAGGAAGAACTTTCGACAGAGGTGTCTGGCACTTGGACGAATTGTCAACAACTGGAAAAGTGTAGTAGGGTAGCGTGTGGAGTTGGTGTTTGCTGCTAGACCCGTGTTCTGTGTGTATGTGTGCTAGAGGGAGCGTTAGCAGCATGTAATTACATATTTAATAGATTAGCTCTGGGATGCAGGGATAAAGCTGATCAGGGATGTGCATAGAAAAAACATTTGCATATAGCATGAGCAGATTACCTAAGCGGAGCGTAATCAGCGTCACTCAGCCCAAGCACTTTGCTTATACTCTCTCCATTAGCAGAGACTGGGGACGTCGGGCCTTCATGTATGGTTGGCCTGAGGATTGTAGAAATTTAGATTGTGCTGAGAATGATCCATAATCCACACCAGTGCTGTGGAGTCCCTGTGGGGGTCCTCACCTTTGACAAACAGAAAGGGGCTAAAAGTGTATGCAGAGAAACAGATAGAAAGTACACCTATATGGTAGGTGGAGACGAAAACATGGATAAACAGTGTAGAAACTGAAAGGTGTACTTAATGAAGTGGCCAGTTGTTGCATATTGTCATGTATTGATGTTTTTTATATGTATTTGATATTAGCACCAGTAGTATCACAAAGTATAGTTTGAAGCACTATACTGTAACCTATTCCATAGAGATTTATAAACAGGATGAATGAGCTTTGCACTCTCAGAGAAACCCATGTTCTAATAACATACTTAGGAAAACAGCAGTCTTATGTCTGCTCATGGCAGCATCCATACTCTTTCATGGTCCTTTTAAGCCTATTTGTACAGCTTTTTGCATAGTCCTCAAGTTTAAAAAATTCAAGGCTTAAGACTGGTGTCATTGGGCGGTGATATGCTGTTCGCTAAATAAGTTATGAAACTGGAAAATAAAAGCCTGAGCAGAAAAAAAGGCCACAGAATCCATTTCCTCATTCACTTTGACAAAGTGGCCATGATATTTACTGGGGACCGAAAAAAACATTAGAAGGATGCTTTCCTGGTTTTGCCATTCTGTACAATTAGCAGGTTCTTGACATTAAAATAATAAACATATTACACGAAGCAATAGTTTGGTTCATTAAAACATTTACACAATTTGTTCCCTTTCTCTATTGTAACTGATCAGCTGAGACACGTTTGCTGTCTGAGGTTTGCTACTTTCGTTTTCCATTTTGCACTGGAGCTACAAGGCTAATGAAGCTAACAAATAATTAAAGTTTGTTTTAGCACACCACCTGCTTTTATTTGTAAAATATGTACAAAATTACACAACAAAGCTAAACAGTAAATCCAGCAAATGAAAATTATAGCCATAAGTTGGCACTATAGCCAATTTATTTTTATATCTGCCTACTCAGCTGAAGTTATAAGGAGTGTTTCAGCCTGGACTGCTTTTTGAGACACTGTACAGGACAGCAAATCAGAGCACAGCTCAGTCTTAAAGACAGAGTGACTTAAAGTGACCTTAAAGTGATTCTCATCCTGCATGCACATCGCAAGCAGTAAAATCACTCAGCATTATCCATGCATTAGGCAATGCATGCAGGCAGGCAGCATGTTCAACTGAAATGTCATCAAGCAAACCATGTTATAAAGGAACAGCAACCAGTATAAACAAACAGTTTACTGACTAAATGTTTGTGTACACCTGAAAAACAACCTTCTTCATAAACTCCAGTAGTACAAATGCACATTGTAGATGACCACACTATATTTTCCAGACTTGTAAGTCAATTAAAATAATGTGAAAGGCTACTTCAGCTCACCTGGTACCCCAATTTCTGAAACTTTATTCCAATTATTTATTTATTTTTAATCTATTTTTAGGTCTCTATACAAGTAAGGAGTCTCTTCTTCATTTTGCAAAATCTTCAGTAGGAACCAGAGTCAGTGGAGAGGTTTTAAGGAAATGTGAGAACATGTTTTATAATTGGCACAATTCAAGAGCCCAAGTCATACTTAGGGACCTATGACTATAAATCCCCACTAGCCACAAAGTACAGTACAATTAAATACAAGAAATATCATTACTTGTATTTTATGTATGTCAATGTTATCTAACCATTTAAAGCTCTCCTGATAACCACCCAGTAATATTTGTAATAGTGTCAAGGGTATCATTAAACACCTGAGTTGGCTAATCAATACTTTATTATGTTAAATCACCTATGCTACATATGAAATTAAACAATATTCTGTGATGGCTGGGGTATCCAGAAGACATGTGAAACAAAACATTGTTCATTAAACTAGCGTACGGTAAACTATTGGTGTGCTTGTGGCTGGGAAGTCAGTGTCCTCTCTTCTGACTGGAGAGAGCCAGTTTTTTTACTTTGATCTCCTATAGGAAATTTGTGGATCTCTATTTAATTTATGGTGGTGCTACATGCTTTGTGTTTACCAAGCACACCTGATTTAAGTCAACTGCTAATTGTCAAGCAAATATTTGTAAGCTAGGTCATGTTAGCAAAATGTTTTTTTTTTTCAGGATCAAATTAATGTTTGGGGTGATTTTAGAGCTCCAATAAATCAGATCCATATCTATATCGAAATCATATTATATGAATTTGTATATTTATAACTGAATAGTAGGACAAATAAATAAGCTTTTGTAATAATGTAACAGCTTCTATATAAATAAATACAAGTATAGGTAAGTCTGAAACTGAAATTTTAATTCACCTGTTAGTAGGGAGCCAAACAAGGAAACCTAGAAATGAATTTTTCTCATGCAAGTCGCAACTGCTCCTGTGGGAGAAAGTGTAAATCTCTCCGTTATTGAAAATCTTCCTTTACTGCTATATTTGAAAATTCACTGGTAAAGCCTGCCTATGTCTTGTACACTGCCAGACACGGCTGGAGTAGGAAAAATATTGTAGTTACACTGCTATCGGTTCAAGTTTATGCGTAAGGTCCCAAGAATGCAGGCTCATCTGATGCAGCTGACTCAGGGGAAGCATAGAAATTGTTCTGCTTTCCATGTTGGGCAAAGGCCAACCCCAAAAGACCAACCCATTCCTTTGTATCCGGTGACTGCTAAGTTTTCAATTTCCTTAGAAATGTGGTAAAAACATCCCTTACTCAGTCCCCCAGTTAAAGATGCTAACAGAAGTATGGTTTGCTCTGTATGTAAGTCACGTTATCTATGCTTATTTGTGGCATACTGCTATAACAATTCTAACAAAACCCTAAAAAAGAGTTTCAAACAAAATTCCAGATTAACTGATAACAGTATATCACTACTACACCCTGGTTCGTAAAAAAAATGTTATCAAGTTCATGTTTTGTGTGTTAAACGTGCTTTAGGTTTTAGTGTTATGTGTATATGGCATCAGACCGTAGAGCTACACAATTATAATAATAAGACGAGCAGGAAGCTAGCTTAGTAGTCAGAATTTGTAAGCAGTGTTTCTCTGTTCCAAAATACCACAGAAAATGGTATGAAAATTAAAATGTTAGCACATAAAGTGAATGGTTTTACAACATGTGATGTTCTTTCTCTGTAGATGAGGAAGACAAGATAATAATTTCAGATATTTTTTCATGCATAAATTGAACCAGATTAGCTGTTTTTAATAAGAAAGCAAGCTAGTGTTACCGTTCACTGTTCCCTGAAATATTAGCTTGCACATGGACACACAGCAGGAATAAATATGTAGCATTATTGTGTTAACCAAAGATTTGTGTCATCTTAGGCAGCACAATCAATTGTATCACCTTTTAAACATCACATACAGTTCTGTGCAGAAGTCAGTGATCCCCCTTCAATTATAACAACATTCAAGCTTTTGCCTTTTATTACAACTTCTATTCTTTTTGTGGGACTTGCAGAACAAACCTGCACCTCCAGAGTTCAGTTTTGCATCAAACACATGATTCAATGAATGCTGATCGCTTAGTATCTTCCTGATCTCTTGTTTTTTTTTATGGATTTAATGTTTAAATAATGGGTGTGTCCGAAATCGCGTACTTGAACAGTACATACTTAGTTGGAGCTAGTGTGCACTGCCTGCCCGTTAAAGCAGTACGCTCTCTCAGTGTGCGAGTGTTTAGTATTCACACAACCTTGGACGCACTACGTCCGCCATCTTACCAACGCCCTGTGACGCAAGACGTCAGCAAGACTGCTATTTATTTCAAGCCCCGTTCACTGACGGATTTAGACTTTTTGTGACACTGTTCTGCGTGTTTGTCTGAATATGTACTCACACAGTGTCTTGCTGTAGCTCGGAGAAGGAGTAATTCAATCATTGTTTAACTTAGAAGTAGCGCTAACTTCTGTAGCAGCAGTTCACTAGCTATAGCTACGTACACACAGCCGACGTGCCACTGACTGAACCATTAGAAGCTGGTTGGCATACTTTCTTTTTCAGTGCTAATATATTAAAGTAAAAAAAAAGCTAGCTAGCATTTTAAATCTTAGTTAATTTTACACTCATCTTCTGATTACTCTAAGTAACTCACCATAGCAAACAGTGTTCTGAAAAATTATCTTGTTCATAAGCTGTAATGAGCTACTGACAGCAATGAAATCATGTGCTGTATTAATCGTCTTTGCTGCTTGTCAGCCTGCACAAGACTGGACATCGGCACTAGTGCTTTTTTTCTGCACACGACTGCGGAATCCCTTTGTCACCTCTATGTCATCTGTACAAGCCTGATTTTAAGCATGAAAAAACACTGTGGCACGTCCAATGGCTTGCCCTACGCACATACACTTGAGTCACCGTTACTCACTTAAGGGTGGCAAATGAGGATTATGCACTAGCGTTAATAGTGTCACCTCCTTTCTTCGGCACTTGCATCAGGTGGGGCTGGCTCATAAATCATTGTCCTCCGCACCGCTATAGGGGGAGTTAGACACGCGACTCATGCCAGGGCGGCTGCCTGTGAAATTGGGTCAACATTAACAAGGCCCATGCTGTTGCGCTCTGTTCTCCCACACTGATCCTGATCTGGCATGGCAGGTCCTCGTTACATAAGCAGTGAGAGGATATCACGGCGAAAGCCAGACAGCTTTAAATGGTGGTATATATGTGTGTGTGAAGTTTGTGTATTTTTATGCGAAAGCTGATTAGTTCAGTTGACTAAAACTGTTAGAAAAACATAGCTTTTTCTTTCTTTTTAACCATTTTATATGCCAACATACCACTTTGGACAGTTGTATCCTTTATTTATTGATTGATTAAATGATTCAGAAATTAATTTATTTTATTTATTATTTTCTGACTTTACCTCCTTGTTTTAACACACGTTTTCCAATTTATCAGCACCACTTAGTGTACAGAAGCACTTTGTAGTTAGTTCCTTTTCATCCTGTTCTTTAATGGTCAGGACCCCCACAGAGCAGGAACTATTACTGAGGCGGATCATTCTTAGCACTGCTGTGACACTGACATGGTGGTGTGTTAGTGTGCGTTGTGCTGGTATTAGTGGATCTGACACAGCAGCTATGCTGGAGTGTTTAAACACCTCAATGTCACTGCTAGACTGAGAATAGTCCACCAACCAGCAACAATGTCCTGTGGGCAGCATCCTGTGACCACTGATGAAGGACTAGAGGATGACCAACACAAACTGTGCAGCAACAGATGAGCTATCATCTTTTACTTTACATCTACACGGTGGACCCGCAAGGTAGGAGTGTCTAAAAGAGTGGACAGCGAGTGGACACAATGTTTAAAAACTAAAATCCACTTATACCAGCACAACACAATACACAGTGTCACTGTAGTGCTAAGAATGACCCACCACTTAAATAATACCTGATCGAAGGTGGTCCTTTGGGGCTACTGATCATTGAAAAACAGAGTAAAAGGGGGCTATATATGTCTATATTTATAGATATAGAACAGTAGAGTACATATGTAGTACCCATATGTAATAACACATCCTATATGTATTATATGTAAATATTTTATACAAGTCAAGGAAAAGTCAATGGAACCAGACCTTTTTTTTTCCAATTTTCTTTTTCCTTTGGTTAATTTATCATGTCTGTACATAAAGAACAAGGCATTTTTAAATTGTGAAATTGTAAAATGTGATACCATTTGTTGTGATATGCAACATGCAAGTGCTTATATGTATGTATTTTAAAGCTCACTAAATTCGAGTGTAAGACTGTAATAAGATGCCACTGTTGCAACGATTTCCCTCTATGTTGCTCCACAATCAACTGAGAGTGGTAATACTGAAAAGTAAAAACGTTTAGAAATCACGCTGTGTAAAAGTCACCAACACTCTGCTGGTTTAATAACTGCAGAGTTCCAAACCTCCTCTGGCATTAACATTAGCACAAAAACTGTGCACCACCAGCTTAATGGCATGTTTTTCCATGGCTGAGCAGCTGCATGGCTTAGCAGTTGCACAATGCCAAGCGTGGCTGTAGTGGTATAAAGCCCGCCACTACTGGAATTCTCTTTCTGTCAGTCGATGGACGAGTCTGGGTTTGTTGAATGCCAGGAGAGCATTACATGACTGACTGTGTTGTGCTGACTGTAAAGTTTGATAAAAAAAAGGAATAATGCTATGCGGTATTTTTTCAGGGGTTGGCCCAGGCCCTCAAGACATTTGGGTCAATTGTATGCCTCTAACTTTGTGGGAACAGTTTGGGGAAGGTCCTTGTAAAACTCTGTAAAGCTGCTTTGAGACAACATCGTTGTAAAAAGCGCTATATAAATAAAATTGACTTGACTTGACTTGACTTGACTTGTCTTTTCCAGCATGAGCGTGTGTCCCAGTGGACAAAGCAAACTCCATATTGGCTAGTTGGTTGAGTTTGGTGTAGGAAAACTTGACTGGCCCGCATAGAACCCTGACCTCAACCCCTTCGCCCAGCATTAGCGTTTGACCTCATAAATGCTCGTCTGGAGGAATTGGCAAAAAGACAAGCTTTGTACAGAGACAAGGAGCAACATGCTCCCAAAAATAATCACGTTTAACTACAAAGATTATGCTGTATTTAATAAAAAAGAACTGCAACATGCAGGACACGTGGAGTCAAGATCACAGATGGAGCTGCAACCACTTCAAACTTTGTTCGACTTTTGAGTAAGTCTCTGCTATGTATATTTCACATATAGCAGTTAGCTAGCTAGTTGGCTAACAATCTAGCAAACTTAGCGACATAATGATAAACAACAGCTAATGTGAATTTCACAAAAAAATTAAAGCAGTTAGGAACCACAGCATCTCAGCCACAAAGTGTTCAAGTAGTGCAGAACAGTACCAAACACCGATCAGTACATGCAGAGCTACTGCAGAGTTCACACATGCTGTTAGAACTGCAAATACTCGGTCCGTATAATAATGCTTATGGGTTTAAAATGTGATGTCATTAAAATTCCTTCCATATATACTTCCAAATAGTGCAGCGTTTCTCAGCCTCTGCCTGATTTGTTTTTTCTGCTTCAACACCTATTTTAACTCGGTAATGGACTGGTAATGAGGTGATAAGGGATTAGAACTGCTTCAAATGATCTAACTTCATATGAAAGTTATTTTTGTTATAATATATAAACTTTAAAAACGTTAATGATATATTAATGTCAGTTTAATATACTACTAATCAACTGCATCAATTGTGTTAAATACTGAAATGACGTTACATCTGGTGGCTTGACTAGGACTTAAAGTTTAAGACTTGGGACTTGACTTGAGACTTCCTTGTATTGACTTGAGATTTACTTGTTACTTGCAACTCAGCAGGGCCAGAGTGGGCCCCTTTTTCAACCCTGGAGTTTCATGCCCAAATCCAGCCCACTTTTTCCATGGATGAGGAATCTGAATAAATGAAACAGCAGCTAGCTCTTACAATGCCTTTTTATTATGTATAAGTTCAGGAATATGTTGCTAAGCTAACAGAAAACACTTCAACTAACATGTTTAATTAAAAAAAACCTTTTCTCTACAGAGAGGTGCTCTATTGTAACTGTAGTTAGCATCAAAAGCCTCCTAAGCAGTGCACTGGTTTCTCAACTGAGACATGAGAATTTCCTTCTCTGTGTGCATTAAGATTAACACAGTTTAACATATATCACGTCTCTATGTTATATTTTACATTACAAGTAACTATCTTAGTTTTTATACAAAGTTTAAATAACTCCCTTCGGTAGTCATGGCCTCCGGATCATCAGTAGCGCCAGAAGCGGTTTGCTGCTTCAACCCTACAGAAACATTTCATTAATGAGTTCAGCTATTAATATACTACACTTCTATATTATATTTATTATTTTCAGCTTGAAACTGGATATTTGTGATTAATGGTGTGTATTTGGCTCTACAAAAAAAATACGCTAAGCTGTCATTGCAAACATTGCGCAATAGCCTTACACTGACAATACAGACTTATTTCCATATCTCTGTTTACCGGCTGCAGTTGGGCTCTGTCTTCTGGAGAAGAGCTCTGTTAATTTGGCACATTTGGCAGCATCTTTTTTTTAACCTGGCCTTTTCGGCTCCACCTGGCCTCTTTCTACCTTCCATTACCACCGACTGACGCTTTTCTGTTTCAATTTACCTGTCCAGAAAAGACGATCATGGGCGCAAACAACTTAAACACCCACTTAATCTACTGCGATGTAGGGGCTGTGCTGTCAGATGAATAGAGAATGAAAGCATAGTTGAATGGCGAATTAATGCAAGAAGACAAATTGATAAGTGACAGATATGTGTCAAAATTATTTTTCACTTCCAACTGGTCCATACTTGAGATTGACATGAGCCGGCCCATCGGGAATCCTCCCGAATCTCCAGATTAGCCACTCCGGGCCTGCAACTTAGTGACTTGATCCCATGTCTGTTATTTACATGTAAGTACATATACATAGATGGCACTCCATGAAGCAGTCACAGTGTTTTGGTGTCTCGTGTGTACAATAGGTGTACAATAGGTGAAATATTTTTAAAATCTTTAAAATGAACTTCAACAAAAACAAACACACATGCACAGGCTACACACTTTTCTTGTAGTTATGATGGTATAAACCATATGTCAATAAAATTTTCTTAACTGTGAGTTAAAATAAAATATTTTTCATATTTATATGTTAAAATGGAAACCACTGTTTCTTCCAAAAATTTTTAAAGCATCTACCAGCAAAACAAAACAGCCTGTATGCCAACTGTGACATCCCTATATATCTGTTTTTGTGGAAAAATAAAGCAATATGTATGCACTTTAATATTTTAGAGTTGTATGTATGTATTTCAACACAAATGTGCTTTTGAACTGATAATGTTCATTGAAGAAAGTTAATTATGGATTTTAACTATAGTTATTATTAATACAAACAAAGGTGAACAAGTGCCAGTTGATACAGTTCGTCAGAAATGGACTTACAGGCAGGAAGAGCACACAATATAGTATCAATTTACAGATGGTTGTGTCTAATATACACACAACCAGCATTACCTTGGCATTAACAGCACCACTACAGCGGCAGCCAATAAACCAGATGAATAATAAAAAAGCCTGACATCTTTTCTCCATCACTGCATTTGAGACTGAAGTAGAGAGCTTAATGTATAAGTGACCCAGCCTGTGACAGCTGGAGCATATAAAAATCTCCCCAGTGATTTCACCCAATATCACTGCTGTGTTTTTAACAGCTTTAGTCACTCATTTTGTTGCTACTGGCAACCCGTCATTCAGCAGATGATGCCAACGCAGTGACATCATCATAAACTGAGGTAATGAGAAAAGGCCACATCTGTCAGATGATGGAATTCACTACTGTGTTAAAATCTCATACCATACCATATAAAAAATTAAACAAGTGAATTTCTGTATATGTGCTATTTTGGTATATATGCTATATGGTGCACATGATATAAATTGCACGCATTTTCAGAATTTCTTAGTTTGTCATTGTTTTGCAACAGTGACAGCACACATTTGAGCTGGCATGGATTCTACAAATCAAGAGCTGCAATGGAATGATATGACTTCAAACAGTTAGTCTTGAATATTTCTTAATTTTGCTTGACATTTGCTTGATTTATTTTACATTTCTAAAATTCTAAACACTTTTATCAATATCTGCATGATATTGAATGTTCCACTATATATACTGCTCTATTCCTTTCATGCATTGTGAAGTATTGCCCCTCGTCATTAGTGCATACCGAGCGTTCTACCTCTGTTTGACACCTCAACTTGGACTTTGTGACCTTAGCATGATTTGCCCTTCGTTTTTGGAAAACCTTGCTGTTACAAATGAATGTGCATTGATATATTCTAACACCATTTAACCCTTTGATGTGCAAGCTAAGCAACCCCTTTCAAATGAACAGCATGGGTGAACCTTGACCTATGTTCATCTCCTATGTTATTTTATGTATTGGGTATTGAGTATCTCTTTGAGTATAACTTTTGAAATTTGTTTTTGTTGTGTGTAAGAAGGGCAGTGATACAAAACAAAATGTTATTTAAAAATATATACATAAAACAGAAATAAGAATTTGTGATGATCAAAAACAAATAAATCCAGAAATTCATGAAATCTTGAATGTATTTTTACTTTTACTGCAAAGATCTAGAAAATAAAATTTCAGTTGGGTCACTTTTGCATTAAAAAGGGTTAAGACTGTAACACTTTGAAATGTTCAAAAACATCTTATACAGGTGATGTAATTATGCTTGTATATAACAAAGTGTTGTTTATGAGCAAGGATGGATCATTGCTCACCACTTTGCCAAAAATTAAAGGGCTAAAAACCACAAAAGTGCCCATGACCTTTGATCCCTCAGACGTCACTGCATTAACATTGGCATGTTTATTGTGTGGCCTTAAAATATTTTAACAAACCATTTATAGCTGCAAGAAAAAAATATGTGAACCCTTTGTAGTTACTTGGACTTCTGAATTGAATGCTAATAAAATGTGGGCTTCTGCTTTATATTAAGTGCCTGTAATAACTATGCAGTTACACATGAAGAACACATGCAACATCAGTGTTACTACAGATGTCACTGTCACACGTTTTACAGCAATACAGCTTATGTAATTACACATGTGTAATCATTTCTTTTCTGCCTTATTTAATTACATAAGAGTATCTTGCTAATGCTCACAGAATATTCTGTCACATGTAATTACACATTGGTAATAACATGAGTGTCACTGCACTTGCAATTAGACTGGAACAGCAGTTTTTCTCAGAAGGCTTGACCATTGAACAAAAGGGAAAGCAAGTATGCAGATAACCAGACAAACTACAGTACCAGTACAGTACCCGGTTAGTGGACCTGTTAAAATAGAGAAACAAGAGGTGTTCCTAATAAAGTGCTTGGTAAGTGCGGGTTAATGTTAAAAATATGACTTAATTTTAGGTTTACTGCTTTGTTATATTTGCCAGCTGATTATTTGCCAAAATATAAGTAAAATCTATTAGTATTTATATTGTTCACTCTTTTTCCACCTTCCATACTTCTCAAAACCAAGTGACAGCTGTTTTTCCCCCAACAGAAGCTGTTCCCAAGGGTGTCACTGACAATATGTTACCTTTTAGAGACACTAGCATTCACACAGGCATCTTTCCCAACTTAAAATCATAAAGTAACTACTCTGCTTTTCTTATGTCAACTTGAGGACACTTAAGTCAAAAGTTCTTCAAATCATATTCTGGGACTCTACCCCTCGACTCTCAGCGACTATGACATAAATCGAGTTTAAGTACACAAACACCTGATGGGCCGGGTGCTCAGTCTGTTGCACCACTCACACGCTTTCAGCATTACTTAGATTTCTGTGTTTTTATGATTAATACATTGTAAAAATGTATTTATTTTTCCTAACAAATATAGTAATACAAGCTTCAATGTTATAACAATTCCCACCAACATCTGAAGGTTGTGAGTCTGCACCCTTGCAATTTCCACAGCTTTCTATATTTGGAAGCCCAGGGGGAGAACACGTTGATAGTTTTTGGCGGACTGTACAGCATTGTTTGCTTGCTAGTGCGAGTTAGTGTTTAAAAAGGACTTATTAAATGTATATTGGCTTTGCTAATGCTATGGTTAAGTTCAGAATGCAGGCAAATGGAATTTGTTTCTCAAATTAGATCTTTTGACATGACTGTCTGTATTGTTATTTAGAAGTGATCTGATCGGATTTGTGTAAGAACTTATACTGCTCTAATAAACACATAGAGAGGACATCATCTTGCCTTCCAAACAATCTCTGTCTAACATTGTTATTGTTTGTTGCATTGCAAGTAACACCAATTGCACTTTAAAATCTGAATTGAGCGTCCAGACTTAGATGCATTGGAAAAAAAATCTGATTTAATTCTGTTTTCAAACCACCTTCGAATATAGTTTGGCTTCAATTGGCAAAAAATTTAATGTGTTTTTGAAAATCAATCTGGATACAATCTGTATATGCCAACAATCTAAATCAGGGCCTGGAATTGTATCAGAACATTAACATATACACATATGAAAATGTATATCTCTAAATGCTTGACCTAAAGACAAATGGGCAGTATGTATAAAGAGATTAACTGCTGTTTTCCAACCGTACAAAGACAGTGTTTTGTTCCGTTGTTTAACTGGAAGAAAAGAGAGACAGAGGAAAAGAGAAAGAGTGGTGGGGTGAGAGCACCCACAGGTGTCTTCCCCACCTAACACAGACTTGGTCAAAGTAATTTTATCTTTATGCAAATTACATTAAAAAACACATAATATATATAATTTATATATAATATATTTAATATATAATATATAAACTATATACAGACTGTATGTGATTCCATCAGCAAAGATAGTGTCCCTCTGAATGACATAAAAAATGTGAATCTTTCAGGCTAAAGGCCTACAAGATTCCTATAATATTAATAATATTTTAACATAATATTTTGACCAATTATCATCCTTCTCCAGAAGATACAATCACAAAAGCTAAAGAACTTTTATTGACAGATGTAAGAAATGTTCTTTAGCAAATAATGATATATTCAAATAATTTACATTTGATTATAAAAATCAGTCTACAACCTCCACATGTTTGGTTTAGTTTAGTGTTTAGATGTCAAGAAAATATTGATGAGGAAAATAAATAAATAAAACTGTACATGAAGTAAGGTGTCATAAACTGATTATACTATATTTTTTGTTTTTTTACTTGAATAATAAGAACAACTTCCATGTTGTTTAAGATGTTGTGTATTTGTCGTTTGTTGTTGCTTATGTATATGTTTTCTGCTTTCTTCCTGACACTGAAAACATGAATCACTGATTTCACTGGAAATGACATGGTCCAGTGTATTGTAGTCCAACTCAGTTGCTTGGCAATTTATACTGGAAAAGCAATTTAGTGTTGTAATGCTACTGTTCCTCATTGCACTGAATGGGGCATATATGGCCACACATGGGCTATGAGCACTGAATGATAATCCAGTGAAGCCTGTCTGAAAATGGCATAAGCACAAAGTGAAGGGATAAAGTGGGAAAATAATGCAGTAAAAAGAGAGAGAGGGAGATTGCGAGTCTGGCTTGGGTGAGTGACATCACAATGTTTTGTGACCTGAGAGGGCAATCTCCCATGTCTATATTTAGCCGTCTGCGATATTGCCTGTTGAGAGCTCTGCTGGCCCGTAGGCTGAGCCAGCTGACCTCTCGCTGGTCCGAGGACCTCTAACGTTATTCCTCCACACACTCCCTTTTCTTCCCACGTGACCAGCCACTGGCCCCTGTCTCTCTCTCCATCTGTGGACTAGGGGTAAAGGAACGACCAGTGATGACAGCGAAAATTTAATCTTCAGAGCCTGATTGGTTGAAAGGCAAGGGGAGGGGGGAGGGGTTTGTCTCCTGAGTTCATTTTTTGAGTTGGAATAAAACGTGGACACACTCCTGACATGTTGTAATTGGGTGAACTCTTTTCAGCTGGCGTGAAAAATGTGGAGGGTGATTTTAATGAGATAAAGTGCAGAATCGACACTAAACATGCACACAAATGAGTGAGGCAGGAGCAGTACGAGCAATTTGGCAGAGCTTTAATGAAATATTTGCTGGAGCATAAGCGGCAATGCGGCAGATGCTGGATTAGATTTAGGATAAGTGATGCAATGGGCAGTGGCACAAAGCTCAACTTTTGACCAGATCTATCAGCGATGGATATCATTAGTTTGGGCTTTATTTCTGTGATGAGAAAAAAAAGGAGAAAGAGTCAAACAGAAAAAAATGAAAAAGGGGCTATATCCTCCTGAGGAAATATACTGTTAGTGCTGTTTTATATACCAAAAAAAGTAATTGTGTATTTGTTCAAGACCATTTTCCATCCTCTTTTTATTTTTGTAGAATTAACAAGGTTGGTTTTATTAATGTATCTTTATTTATATGCTTTATTCTGATTGGCTGCCCCATATTGCACTTTAGTCAAAAGCACGCTGAGCTAAAACAATCCCTAAAACTAGAGAATACATGAAGTTTAGAACCACTCTGACAGATACTGAATTTATATTGATGGATTATGGGAATGAGATTTGCGAATCACTGCATTTTTTTACTGACATTTATTTACATTTTACACAGCGTGGGATTTTAATTAAAATAATATAATTGTGAAGTTTATAACAAATGACTCAGTAATGACAAAAAAGCCTTGTGATGATAAGATAACCTCTCTGGTACAAGAACAATCTTCAGGTTGAAACTTAAAAATGTTCCTTAACCCTCTCAGGGTTGACAATGTCGTATACATCAAAGAATTTCTTACATAAAAGAATAACTCTCGGGAACGCTGCAGGCTAGAGACTTACTTTCATTTTTTCCCCAGAAGCGTTGTGTTGTGCCGTTTCAATGAAGTCTTCGATGTGAAGCTTTGTAATCCAGCACTGAACTGCAGCCTTGTCTTTTTTTGAGACTTTGAATAATAAATTCTTCATGATACATCTAACACTGAATGTCTCCTGTGATTATTTTTATCATATCTAGCTGCTAAAAGAGTTAGCATGTGTGTTCATTGGCACCTTGGCTTGAGTCAATCAGTGTTCCAGACATGTCAATGAAACAATGCTACCATTCCAGGCAAAATAAAAGTCTCTAGCATGCAGCGTTTTTAGATATTTTTTCTTGTACAATGTCGTTTGATGTCACATATTGGGTTGACGACCTGGAAGCATTAAAAATACTTTTATTGATTTCAACTGGGTTTTTAAAAGATTTGTCTTGTTACCCTTGTTAGAAAGTAGGCCTTCAGAAATTAGGAGTCAGATTCAGGAGTCAGGGGACTGGAGAGCTTAAACTTGAGTTAATTGACATACACATAAATGTATGAGTACAGCTCAGTCGACCACAACCATCCTGGAACAGTCGGAGAGCAGTCTTAATCACTTGCATGCAAAAGCATACACGGGCACAGCTTAGGTTATTGGTCTGTTGCTGGTCCAGTCCCGTGAAGTCCAGTCTCTAATTCAATCTAGTCCATCTCTAAACCAGTCTCATCCAGTCTGACATGCTTGAAAGTCGGTCAAAAGGGGGAGTTTAATGAGGTGTAAGGGGGGATGAAAATGAAAACAAATAGAGATAATGAGTAGATGTGATCATCTTAACAGCAGGGTCATTTCAATACATACAAAGGGCTGTGGTCAACACTCTGCAGAGAGGAGGCATGTATGACCGCACCTTTGCTCGGCCAGCCATTAGCTGGTTGTAGGTGAGTGTTTTGGAGGAAGCACATTTAACTGTATTGCATGGCCATGTAAACTACATTTTTATAAGCCTCAGGGCTGGTAATACCTAGCACTTAGCCAGTGCAGGCTATAGTTATTAACTAATCACATGGCACAAAAATATTTGTAAGCATGAATTATCCCAATTAAGATAACATAATTAACTTCTTGCAAGTTATTCTCTGCTAAGCTGAAATGCTCCAAAGGATAAACTGTTACTGTCACAGTATTAACTTGATCAGAAGCGGCCAGCCCAGCACCTGTCTCTGAAAATCATATTATGCATAAGTTATAAAATGAAAATGATATATTTAATTTTTTAATACTTTTTATCTATTAAAACAATAGTTATCTTGGCCTGTAACATGTCAGTTCTCAATAAGCTACACTATGCTACCACTTAATTTCATAATTATGGTCATCATTACAATATTAGAGGATTTTTTTTATTGTTATCTCAAAACATAAAGACAGGTCCAGTACAGCACAGTCAACCTACATGGCAGCGATCTGCTTTTCCTACATTTTACGTTATTTCTTTAATTTAGCGAAAATCTTCAGCAGAAACCAAGGTCAAAGTAACGTTTTCCATGGGACATGAGAAATCACTTCTGATTAATTATCACCAACCCACATTCACTCTTCATTTGCATAAAGTAGAGCAGAGCTGAACTTCTTTGCATCACTCAAATTGCACCCTTCACATCACCCATGTTTGTGCTGCTGCTCAGGGCCCAATGTCTTGTTGCTTTTGTTGCTGCTGATGTGCACACACACTTAGCCCGAGTTATTACGTCTCACATTATTCTGTCACAGCATTATTCATATACTACATGGTGCTATATTGCAGCCACCATGAAAAAAAGATATATGGGTGAATTCTGTGACATGCTCAAACAACAAGTCTTTAGGTTGACTCTCAAGAAATATCTGTGCGATTGCAGTATCTTGCAAATACAGTTGCACTGCAAACCTAAAAGCATGATTAAAACTACGTTCTACTGGAACCTGTTTAACTATAAAAAAAATTGCAATGCCCAAAGGAACTCTGAGAAACCTAGTGCTTCAAATGAATGCTCTTTTTATTAAGCAAAACCGCAGTGAGAACTGCTGTCCAGCACTACTGAACAGCTTCATTAGCAGACAGATCACCTTTAGCCATACAGTTCTCCTTGATGGTAAGTACCAACACTGCAACACACGACTATCCACACATGTATCCACTCCCTTGGCCATTCTTTACTTTCCCTGCCACCCACAGAGCACTCAATTGCATTGAACATGCTGGACACGTGCACTAGAGCCAAACTCTCAACAATCTGCCCCACTGGCACCTGAATCGGAGAACACGACCATCACCAGGTTCCAATGATATCGCCACCGGCCATCATCCTTTTGGCTAGCCTCAGCAATCCTTGCTCCCCATTTTGTCATGCTCTTTTACAGTCCTTACCTTGTTTGGCCCTTTACATCCCCCACAAATTTTCATAGTAGTGCCATTCCTCCCCAGTCTGCTATTGCACTGTCCCACCTCTGACACCAAAAAAGGAGATGTGGGAAACATAGCATTATTAAAAAAGCTCTTGAACACATTGAATGTGATCATTGAACACAGCAGCAGTAAGAACCACCACACACAACTACTGAATAGTCAGGAGAACAGACAGGTCAGTTCCAGCCATACAACTATCCCTGATGGTAGGCACTACTTGCTTACCAGCTCCACAGCCTAGCATAGAACAGTGCATGCAACACATGTTATAACAACCAAGACTTAAGTTTACTTTTACTGCAGGTTCATCTCGTTCTGGGGTGTTCCGCCTCCCACATGTCCACAGCCACTATGGGGTTACTACAATATGTTATATCAGTCTAAGCTTCAACTACAAAATGAGCAATGATGAGCAAGCAGTGATTTTTAATTAAATGACTGATGAAAAGCTTACATCTTATATTTTTGTAAGAGCTGCCTAATTATAATGTGTCTGTCAGTGAGTCATGAGATGATTCCTGACTTCAAAAGGTCTACCTTTCAATTCTGGTTCACTTATGTTATTGCATCATGTTGCATCATAAATGGCTAGATATTAATAAAAATGGAAATTAAAAGGAACATGATGTCAATGTTGCAATATGCAGGGATTAACTCTTCTAACTTGAACCAACTTATCAGAGTTATTGCAGTTTTAGGATGTTATTTTTTCGCCAACAGGGTGGGAAATTATACAGCCTAGACAAATTAGAAAAGAAGAACATTTTTATACAGAAATTACTATAACAACACTTAAATTACAGAACATTTTTGTTATAGTTGATGTGCTCAAATGGTATAGAGTGTTGTAGATACCAGCCACTGAGGAAGATGTAACAGTGACAAAGAAAATAAAATATGACCAACAGGAACCTTGAAATAAACAGAACAAAAGAAATATATCCTGCCCTGAATGGCAATTTTACAGCAACTAAATTACATTTACTATGGCAAGAAAAAGTATGTGAACCCTCTGAAATTACCTGTTTTTCTGACTTAATTGGTCATAAATCCAATTAAAACAAGTATCTAAGTCCCAAGTATAGACAAACACAATGTACTTAATGTAATACCACACAAACAATTATTGGACACATCCATTAAACATTCACAGTGCTGATGGAAAAAGTAAGTGAACCCTTGGATTCAATAAGTAGTTGAACCTCCTTTGGCAGCAATAACCTCCAACAGGCATTTCCCGTAGCTGCTGATCAGCCCTGCACAATGTTCAGGAGGAATTTTGGACCATTCTTCTTTACAGAACTTTTTTAAGCTTTTCTGTAGTACTTGTATTTCAATGTTTAATGTCATGGTTCTGCTGTCCAATTTTTACTGAGCTAAGGCTGGCAGACAGCCATCCTGACATTATTCTGTAGGATACCTTGATAAACTTGAGAACTCATTTTCCCTTTGATGATGGCAAGCCGTCCAGGCCCTGAAGCAGCAAAGCAGCCCCAAATCATGCTCCCACCACCGCACTTCTCCACTGGGATGTTTTCATGTTGGTATGCAGTGCCCTTTTTACGCCATAAGTGGTGCTGTGTGTTCTTCATGATTCAACCTGGGTTTCATCAGTCCAAAAAACATATTCCCATTAGCGTTGTGGCGTGTCAAGGTACTCTTTGGCAACTGTGGACGGGTTAATACTTGAAGTCTTGGAGATCGTAGGTCTTCGGAGATCTCTTTTTTGCGAGGCATGGCTTACATCAGCAGACTCTTCTTGTAAATAGCAAACTAAAAAAGTTTAAGTGTCTTTTAGTTAAAGTAGCTCTACACCTCGATCCACTGTAAATGTTAAATGGATATGTTCAATACAGACATTAAATATTATAATTGTTTGTGTGGTGATAGTTTTAGCACATTGCGTTTGTCTATGCTTGGGATCTTAGATGTACAGAAAACCAGGTCATTTCAAAGGGTTCACATACTTTTTCTTGACACTGTAATCAGTACACATGCAAGAAATGAATCATGCTTAATGCTGTAGGCCTTCCCTGCCTAGAAATACTATAAACATTACATCCTACCAGTCTCCAAAAATATAATCATTTAGCAAATCTTGCTTCAGGGCATTCTTTAGCAATAAGCAGGGTAAAATGACATCTTAACACTTACTGAGGCAGACTGAGGTTGTGCTGAGTGTGGAAATACTGTTTGAACCAAAGACTATTCCTCAAAACCAAGCAGAGATTATTAATAAATGTGAATTGTTAATCTCAGCTCTACTAAAACCAATTTGTTAAATCAATGTGATGATCAGTTATTGATCTTAATGTTACTGAGATTTGCATCTGAATAGACTTATAAATCAACATAATCAGTTATTAATCTCAGTGTTACTAAACACTGCTAAACCCTGAGTTTTCTTGTTATGAGATCCCATATAGCTCTGCAAGACTGATAGTAGGATTAGTCGTGCATGTTTATAGAAACCAGATAGAAATTAGACCACGGGTCATAGGGAGGTTAAAAGCCAGTCAGTCACAAAACATTGTGGGAAACTGTTTTGAGAATTTCAAAACTCAATTACTCAAAAACCTAATAATAATAATAGAGGAACTGTATATAGAAAACTACCAACCAGCAAGACTGAGAAACAGTGCCAAATAAGTAGAACAACAACAGCAGATTTTTTTCTATGTGCCATACTAAGATGTATTTGAAATGTTTTCTAAATGTTTTCAGGATATTTTACTGTTGAATGTATTGTAACAGAATATATTAAGCATGGTGCATTCAGCATTCAGCCATCACAGTTCTGGGTGACATGCAACTTTTAAAAGAGCCTAATTGCCAGCGATGCCCACAGTGGAGCAAGACCACACAGAGATTTAATCTTCTTTCACAAGCCCTCACTAATTGAGACCTCCCTTCAAAATTTGCAATTGAAGCACGAAAAACAGCAACATTATTCTCTGCCTTTATGAGCTGTGCCAGAGCCAATGGATTTCGTTCCACTGGCTCGCATTTGGAACGCTTGCTAAGCAGACGGCCTACAGGCTTGGCTCTGCTCGAAACTTTGGTTCAGCGACGATCAATCGCCCCTTTCCAATACACACATTTGTGCAGCAAGTTTACATGTTTTCGCTGCTAAATTCTTGTGCTTAGTGGCCACAAGCACACAATTCTAATAGCCTCCGAGAGTACACAAATCCCTCACTTATGCGTCAAAGTGAAGCCTCAGGCATCCCTAAGCCAAAGTCTCGCTTGGGTCACCATGTTGACCTTGAAAAATGCCTCAGTGGAAACATTCGCTGCACAGGATACGGGTCCACAAATAACCAGCCCAATCATTGATTCTCGTTAGGAGCAAGAGCAGGGGAGTGCGCTGGGTACCCCAGCTGACTTTCTCCCTCTCTCTATCTCTCTCTCTTTTCCTCTCTTTCTCTTTGTGGAAGTTCGCTCAACTGCATTTTCCATCACTTGCAGGCATGGCAAATGCGATATGGCCTCCCCTCCTCTCACTGCCATCAGTTATGCAGGGGCTTTTAGGAGCTCCAGCTTGGCATAATTAAAAGCACTCACACAAACACTGGGCACATGCAAATATCCAGGGCCAAGTTTCCCAACAGGAACGCAGCGTGAGACCATTCATAAGAGCAGGTGTTACTAAACTTGTTGAGATGAAGTTATGCAGCTATTTCTAAAGCTTGTGGGATTTCCATACTGTCATGCTACTTTATTTTGACTTCCTTTCATTCCTTTTGGATTTCCAGTAGTCTCGCAACCTCGGTATCCCAGCGTTTCATTATTAGCACGGCGCCTGCTGGCAGCTCCTGCAACAGCCTGTCGTGCTTGGCTGAAATGTTTACAGAAGCGTCCCCTTTCATTCTGGATGCTGGCGGATGGGGTAATGGAAAGTGACACTATCTAGCCGTCCCTTGCTGCAGGACATTCCCCAGCCATTCCCCATCCAGAGGAGCTTTATGTGTTGACCATTTAACTGAGGACACAGCATGAAAGTAAATCGTGACCAATACCAATGTCACATTGTGTAACAGGCCTTCCACATTATAAATTGCACGTACACCTCGTGAGTCACATATATGCTGTTGCACCACAGTCAGCCACTTTATTGCAGCTAAAAAAGGGTCATTGCCCGAAGAACAGTTTTCAATTTAAAGGAACGTTTCTCAATCATGCATAAAGATTCAGATTAATGAACATAAAAGTGCTATTAAAAGAGCTGGTACTGATTTGTACTCTCAGCTGCCCAGACATTTTAAAAATGCTAATGACAGCCTGTCTGACAAGGTTTTGTAGAATAAAAAGAATCACGCCAGCATGACGGCGGGGGGCATTAATACAGTGTGAGGCAAAGTGGACAACCTACAGGACTGAATAAGGAATTGCAACTTGACTCCTTCTTTTTTTGTGTGTGTTAGCTAATCACACTGACAATACAGTCATGGATGTATAGATTTCTCTTTTTAGGTTTTAGATATTTTTTTAATCGACCAGTAGATCATAGGACTTCATCATCATCATAGGCCCAGAACATTAGCTTTGGTCATGCATTTGCAAAAAAGTAAATGCACTTCAATCTTATATGTTTATAAACTGTATCAGAAAAGAACAGACTTGTGATTGTTTGGCTAAAAATTCCCATGAGATGGATTGGTTTTTGCACATTGAACCTATAGGTATTTGCTGGATGATTTCTGTGACCACGCTGATGTTTGCATGATGCAAAAGGTTAGGTGACCAAAAACATGTTCTTGCTATTCAAGTTTTGTTAATAAAAATGTTTTAGTTTTACTTTATTGTTCAGTTCATTTACTAATTATTCTGTTTTTATTGAAAAAAAAAATTTTTCTCCATAACTAGAACACAGTGCTCTCTGTGTGTGAATAGTTGTGTTACGCTGCTAGTAAGCAACGAGGAGTGGAAATAATTTACATGTCTCACAAGGATAATTGCAAGATAAAATGGACAGCAAACAATTGTGTGCAACTGGCACACAAAAAAAAAATCAAAACACTAACACTGATGAATCCTATTTTAATAATGAATAATAAATGCATTATAAAACATAACATGACGTAAATTATGTCCTATAATTTATGCATAACTCATTAGAATGGAGCAGTAAATACCTTTAAAATTTCAGAACGCATTCTAATATCTGTCCATATGGTCACTGCTTCCCAACAGACAGACATGAAGAAGATACTATATGGAATGTAAAAACACAGGGCTTGTATATGTAGTGTATATTTGATAGTTAGTTTATTAGCAATTAGCATAAACTGTTAGCAGCAGAGATTGCTGAAAGGGTTAGTCAGTGCTAAAGAAAGTTAAAGACAGTTGCTTGGTTTAGTAACACAGCTAACATTAGCAATAACTTTAAAGCAGCTTTGTTAATTCCAGCTTTTAACAAGTGCAACTGTTAAGTAGAAATAGGCTGTGTGTCTTTAGCAGTTGTGATGTTCAAGGCAAGTTGCTTATGTTCACATGGTTTGAGTAGGAAGAATTTAACCCTAGGGACCTATGCCTATTATGGCATTATTATGCTTTTCATACTGTTCATCAGTATTCACCCTCTATCTGAAACGTTTTATTTAAACTCCTGTGTCTTTAAGGTTCTTGTCTCTGGTTGTTCAGCCCTCTCAATCTCCTCTGACTGATCAACCACCAAAGCAGTTGAAAGGGTGTACTAAGCTTGTCTATGGGCAGACAGTAGATTGTGTTAACAAACAAATAGTTAACCTCCAAAACAGATGGAAAGTCATGTTATACGTACTGTGAATTTATTTTTTTAATATTCTATTATAAGCTATTTTATAGGCTATGTTTTAAAAAGAACGATTAAGGCATTCCTGGTATAACTGAATCTTCCTGTTGTAGTGCTCTTAACATTTGCTACTGTTTATACCGTCTCATGTTGAATAATTAATCCAACCACTGCGCAGAATGATTGTGAAATGGTACTTCGCCTCTCCATTACTTTCTGCTTGAATGGCTCTTGCTGCTTCAGTCCAGGCAGTGACTGTCTTCAAAAACAAACACATATACACATACACGTGGAGAAGACTCTGCTCTCAGCACCCTAGTTGATTCCATGTTCTTCCATATGTTTAGGCTCATGCGGTAAAGCAAGCCTCCCCACCTCATCCTCATGAGATGCACTCCATATATCAGCTTTCTATTTATACCCAACCCTCCTATGGCGAGGTCATCATAACGCACTGCTTCAGTCACAATAACAGAGTGGGGACCCCTAGTCCATAAATCCAGAGACGCCCAGCCGCTGAAGATGATGTACAAGCTAAGTCGTGGGTCAGAAGAGTCGTGGGTCCCTAGCACTTCCTTGTGATTCATGCAATGAGCTCCCTTCGCAGCATGAGGAGCGGAACAGCGCTAATTCAAAACTAATAGCCACAGCGGTGTACCACATGTGTTAGACAGACCTGAGATTAGACAAAATAAAAGGAACCTGTTTCCAACAGTTTCTGGGTTTTACTCAAACTGGCTTTTTTTTAATACACTGTAGGGTTAGAAAGGTTTCTACTAAGCCTTTTTGAGGAGCTTTCCTGCCCCTCATCCCAAATGGACAGTTCTTGTCAACATTTCATAAACTTATTAGTACTTCTTCCAGGTTCGGGTTGTCACTTTAGATTGGTCAGAATGAGCAAGCTAATGGTTTTGAACATAACGGTTTGGTCATAATAAAAGATGAAGAAACTCTGGTTAAAGGTAAGACCAGAGGGTGCAAGGAGTCAGTGGAGAGGCAGAATTTCTCTTTATATATCCATCCATCTGCCAGGTAATATTAACTTCATGCATGTAAACACACACATCTGTGAGTGGCAAAAGTATGTAAACCTTGTGGAGCAATAACTGCAAGTAAATGTGTTCCTTAACTGTTGGTCAGTCCTGAACATCGGTTTAAAGGAATTTTAGCCCATTTGTCTTTACAGAACAGCTCCAACTGCTTGTTGGTTTCCTTACATTAACTGCTAGGGTTTGTACAGAATAAGGGCCAGGACTTGGAATTGGCTATTCCAAAATATAACTTTATTCTACCATTTTAGACTCATTGTCTTGCAGAATGACTCACATTCTATTAACATTCAGTTCACAGGCAGATGTCCTGACATTTTCCTTTAGAATTCCCTGGTATAATTCATAATTCATTGTTCCATCAATGATGGCAAGCTGTCCTTGGCCAGATGAAGCGAAACAGGTCATGTGTCGTGATACAACCTCCACCATGTTTCACAGATGGGATAAGGTTATATGCTGGAATGTAGTGTTTTCCTCTCTCCAGACATATTGCTTCACATACTGAAAAAGTCACTCATCCTTACACACATTTCCAATAGCCTTCAGACTGACAGGTGGTCAGCAATGGCTTTCTCCTTGCAACACTGCCATGCTTGTTGTTAAGTGTTCCCCTGATAGCGGGCTCATGAGCATTAACATTAGCCATTGTAAGAGAAACCTCTAGTACCTTTAGAAGTTACCTTGGAACTACATGTCTTGCCATTGGAATTAGCTTATTTCTGAGGAGTCACTTCCCAGAAATCTTTTTTGTGCCATTATACACTTCCATGAACATGTTAAGAACATTTGACTTTAATAGCTCACTGTTCCTTAAATTCAACATGGCAGGCACTCACACCTGATTCTCTGAAATATGTTTAATTGGGGTCTCTTTATCTACTTTTAGGACTTGTATAAAGACACAATTATGTTTTATGTCATATTTATATGTAGAAATATAGAACATTCTCTTTTAAAACTTTCCCACTTCGGTGTTTACAATTTTTTGTCTTACAGTTTTTTATATACAGGTCGGTGTAAAACAGGATCAAAATCTGCCTTCACACTGAACTGGCCATGTGAAGAAGCAGGAGAGTTTGTAAATCAGGATGTGCAGACACTTTCAAGCTATTAGCTGCAGATGTGGTATTGGCTTTTTACTGTCTTTATCTTCTCTCTACATCATTATGTGTAACTTTTAAGACTTATCCTAGGTCATGTGCTTAAATCACAGGCTTCCTGAGGGGAATCTGGGCAGCTATTCGGGCTTTCTATGTCAGTATTTATAGCATATTGGACTAGTATGTTGGAATTACAAAGTGGTGCTCAATTATGCTTACAAATCACTTTATCGGCTAATGAGCAGGTCTATCCTAGTTTAAATCATTGTTGGACGATCGGTGATAAAAACCAATAAAGTAATGCACTGCAATTCTCAGAGAGAGTCTCAGAGGGTCTTTGTATCGATCACTAGCTCATTTGCCAATATTACTGTACCTGTGTTACATCTTTTACAAGCGAAATTTGCAGCACCTGAGTACAGTGTAATACTTTCCTTTCTCAGAGGAGCCTAATCTATATATTGTATTCTAATTATTAAACTGAAACTGATCAGGGGCTATGTTAGTTATGAATTAATATTTTCATCATCGTTTGGGCTACCGTATCATACACTTTATGAATACAGGGTATTCTATTTGCTGAATTGGCGGCAACAGATGTAACAGATCATGTAATAGTTGAAGTATTTTTATGAATTAAAAAAACGTATTTTAGATCGCATAATCCACAAAGAATCATGGAAAACGATGTAAACAAGCAAGCTTGCTTCTAAGAATTACATTTTCAATGGGGAAAAAATCTCTAAAAGCTAATAGATCTTTTCTGTTCTGTTTATTTCTGTTTATGGTTACCCTCATAGGACCTTGTGAATATAACCAAGATGACATATCCAGCAACACAATGCCTGTAGCATGTTTGCCCGGGGACCAAAGAATAATGTTTATTTTTCATAATTAGGTTATGCCAGACCTCAAAGGAAGAAGATAAATCACTCACACGTTGTGGTACAAGTTCCACATTTCGAAGCCACCAACTACTGTAATCAACGGTTGTCTTCTTAAAGTCATGAACCAAGACTCTATGTGGTGCATCATTTACAATGCCAGATGGTCAAATTAGAGCTCATCCTAGACAGCTGCCAAACTGTGGTCAGCAAGTTCAGACGACGGCCACTGACTGATGAAGAGCATGACAAATGTGTAAGTAATAGCTGTAATTAAAACAATGATAGGAAAATGAAGGACATCCATCAACAGGCCATGCTTGGAAAATCCCAGCAATTTTAACCACAATTCACTGATGTGGTTACAATCTCTTGTTTTCCCATAGATTTAAATGAACAGTCACTATTCCTACTGAAGCACCATAAAGTTAGCAATCTTTGTGGCTAAAGCTCATGTAATCTGTGTTCTAATGATGAACCCTTAAAGATCTAAATCATTTCGATCCTTTTTGCCAATTGACCCAAAATTAAAGTCAAATAAGCCTGCTTAGAATTTTTTTTTTATTTGCTACAGAGCATAATGGGATGTTAAGAGTTCAATTGTATAATGCAGTACACCTGTATGAACTTGTTTCGCTACAGAGCATAATGGGATGTTAAGAGTTCAATTGTATAATGCAGTACACCTGTATGAACTTGTTTCTCCATTGAGCATTTCAGATTTTTCCTTTAATTTTTAAGCATATTGTTGTTGTCATTAGTACTTAGGACAAACTGCATATTACATTAAAAACAGAGCAAGACCAGGTCTGTTCTACTGGATATTGTGCCGTGTGTAAAATGGTAAATTAATAATTAGAATGGTAATTCATGATCATTTTATGGCACTACTGGTTCTTTCTTGTCCAAGTGCTGAGATATTCACATTCAAATCATGATAACCTTTTAACCGTACCCCCCTTTTTACCAATTTCCGCCTGAAAATACATACCCAAATCTTGAAGCTTTTCACTAAAACACTGCATAAATTAGTGTAAATTTCATGATGTAATGTTCCTGAAAAGCCTTCAAATTTGTACTAGAAGCACTAAAAGGCATTGAAATTAATCTGCAATGCTCCAAATATGCTGAAAACAACAAAAAAACAGACACTTTTCTCATTTTTATTTTAAAATTTTAATTTTAGTGCCTACCAAAAATAGAGTTTATGTATCCCCAGACTTTTTCCTTTAGTGTTTCTGCATGTGTCTACAGTCACCATAAAAAAATGAAGTTGATTTCTTTTACTGATTTGAAGTTATTCAAGCTGGAGTAGAGAGTGAACAGGGGGTCCCCCCCACTGGTCTATTGGGGTGTCCAAGGTCCCCCCAACCTTCCCAAAATGAAAACAGCTGATTTTAGTGCAATAAAATATGTATATATGTGTATATGTTATATTCTCATAAACCCACATCTAAAAATGTGTTTATTCACTTTCCTTGACAAAATAATGTCATGTAAGATTTTTAGGCCATTTTTTTACCATATTTTACATGTTTATTATAAGTCCATAACTAAATTATCTTCTTGGAAAAAAACTCAGTCAGTTTATATCCTCATACTGTACCTTTATTTTCGTATCGTTTGGAGCTGTTTATCTGGTGTAAAACTCCCTCTGCTGCCCGATTTCAGTAGATCGCCGCCGTTACCCTTCCTTTTGAGCTTTACTAATCACTCTTAAACATCATAAAATATCGTTTTCTTTGGTTTGGGACTTTGTTTAGGGTTCATAGTTAATGTTTTGATTGTTGTTTTGTGCCTGTGTGCGTCCTGCGTGGCGCGTTTCCTCTCTGCGCTCTGCGCACTGAATGCGCGCTGAGTCTCAAAAACCCACCCGTTTTCCTAACCCACCCACCTTCTCGGTTACGCGTCCAGATATCTCCGCGCCTGATTGGTCCACAGACTTGGTTGACACGTTTTTGGAAAGAGGAAGGGCGGGACTATAAGGGGAAAAATGCGGATTTCGAACTGTAAGATTTTTTTTTTTTTTTTTTTTTTTTTTAATTCGAAGTCTTTTTTTCTGACTTGTCGGATCTCCGGAGTACTTCTTCCACAAAATGGCGGATTATTAACGATCGGATTGATGGAAAAACACAAGTTTGGCCTCGTTTTGAAGCTGACACTCTGAGGTATGTTTTATTTCTGGTTTGGTGGTGTGTCCCTGTGGCGGCTGAGAGCCTTTACGCGTCGGAGAAACGCAGAAGTAGTGGCGGCGCTAGGGGGCGTGTTACTGTTCGGAAAAGCTATTCATTATTTTTTATTTAAATACTGCTACATTTCAGAGTGTAATACACCAGTAGTGTGCTTACACCATCGTAATCCTGAGGGTCTCCCCGTTCGTTTGATGTGTAGTATGTCCAGATTGGCCAAAAAATGGCTTTACGAAAAATAAAAATGTTCGTAGTGTACCTAATATTTTGTCATACTAACGCTAGTTTTTGACCAAAATATTTATTTTCTGAATGACAATAAAGAAGAAATGGAAATAAAAGAAAAGAAAAAATATTTTTATTAAATACATTATTTTTATTATGTCCTGACTGATCAACGACCAGAGTGGTTAAAATGGATACTGGTAACCCTGCAGACAGTCAATAAGGATTGCGTTATGAGATGACATTACCTTTCAGTGAGGTGTTTCAGCCAGCTGGGAGAAGTGGTTTCTGTGAGAGAGTTTCTCTCTCCGGCATATTTGTTTATTTTATTTTGATCCCCATTAACTCCTATAAAGATAGCAGCTATTCTTCCTGGGGTCCATCAAACATAAAACACACATATACATTATACATATACAGCAAAAAAGAAAAAGAAGAACATACTCTATGTATCTTTCAAATATATACAAAAGAGCAAAAGGCATATACGTTGGACTAAATTTGCAAACCATACACAAGAACACAAAGCTACATAATACAGTAAACCAAAGGGGGAAAAACAGAAAAGCACTTTTTTGTTTTCAAACAAGGCTTTTCAAACAAGGCTTTTTAGATTGGGCAGGGTTGTTTAATTATTTGCTTAGTTTCAGCTGGACCTACATTTGACTTTAAGTCATCTTTTTTTTTACACCTGGCCTGTACCTCTCATTTTATCTTCTATACCTAGTGAAGTCTGACTTAAATACCAGGCAAAGACATAAATATGATACCACAGCATAACTATTATATGTTATGGCTAACTTTTAACATTTACAGTTCTCCATGTGGGACATCTCCAATTTGCCTTACTGCATGTGTTTGGACTGTGCAAAGAAACCCACTTAGACTTTGGGAGAGCGTGCTAACTCCATACAGAAAGCATGCTGGTTGCCCAAGGTAATCAAAACCAGACTTTTTTGCTGTGAAGAGAATTGTCAAGAATTGCCATACACTATATTGATGTCACAAATACATCATACTGCTCAGACATGTCTGATCTGTGTTTTTGACAGTCACGAGATTCAGACTAAATTTCTCATATGGGTCTTGGAAATAGGCATGCACAAGTGGAGAAGGTAAGCTGAGCAGCTCTCTCTACTACGCTCGTCTCTCCTGACACAAAAAATCTCACTCCTAAATAACAAAAAAGCATACAACTCCCTTTCCATATCTGCTTCTTAAAGGGCCTGTATCCTACAATCCTTTGCGTTTTTCTTTAACTCCTTGAGGTTCACTTTTATCATCAAACATGGCAACAATTAATTAAGCAAAATAAAAACACTTTCAGACTGTTCTTTATTCCTTCACTCTTTATAAGATGAAACAGGATGTTTTGTTTCTGTAATAGTGGGCAGAACTGAAAGTGCTATAGGCTGAATAGGTGGACATATATAAATCACAGAAACAGTCAATTCAAATACAGTTTTTTTTTGCAACTTAGTTTCCAAATATAGTTCATATGGTCTAGGCATGAATGGTAAAAGCTGAAACTTTACCAATGTTTACATATTACGTAAGACTCTTCTATCTGAAAAATGTGTTGGAAATTTACCCTTCACCTCATTTGTCTTCATCTTATATCAAAGAGCTCTCTTTTTTCAGAACTCTGAACAGGAAATTGCTAATTATTAAAGAGAAATTGCACCAGTCACTTTATATGTAAGCCAAAGACAGAGTGGCTTGAAGTGAAATGGTTCATTCCTGCACAGGCCAAATTTAATGTTTTTTTTTATTATTATTTTTTATTGCTATGTGAATACAGAAAAGTGAAAAACAACATATTATGCTGGAATCTCTTCACCAACATTGACATTTTAGACCCCAGAAGAATTCTATAACTCTCTTGTGTATGATATTTATTAATGTTAGAGAGTTATTTTATTTTTATAGTTGTTGATCACTGTTTAAAAAAAAGCATTAAATGAATAAGTATTTGTATGGGGCACCAAAACTTCTGCATATTACTGTATATGTAAATGAGATCCATTCTGATTAGCCAGTCTGTATTCTGCTTCATCAATCAGTCTAGGCTAAAACAGTCTAGGCTTTTTAGAGTGAAGCTAAACTTTTGCTGGCAAAAATAGTAAAATATAGATCACAAAATTACATCTTACTTGGGGGGAAATTCTTTACCCATGATATGAGCTGCTTTAATAATAAGTAAAAATGACTTGGCTTTGGCTGCCTAAATACCAGCCACATTTGCAAATGTGTAGCTCTACTTGCCAGGAACCTCTTCTAAGATAATGAGGGGATGACACTTGACAAATTAGGGAGAACATGACCTACCTAGCTTAATGTAATATAGGTTTGTGGAATGATAATGTATTTCAGGAGCTCCAATTGCCTTCACGCACGCATGTTCTCTCTGCTGAGTGCTGAATATGGAGGCCAGCTTAGGCCTATGGTGACACTCAGCAACTGTGGGTCAAGTTCTCGCCAGTTAATGAGCCACTGGGACAGAATCAAAGGATCTGAGATATTTCAATTTCTACCTAATAAAGCACTCTTTTGGTTCAAGGGAAGATGAATGTCCACGTAATTGTGGGATTGAACAGAGCTCTTAGAAGCCCAAGGAAAAAAATGGACCATTTAGCATTAGTCTTTTAATTAATTACTGACTCTCAGACATCAGTGCAACATGCTGTAAAGTGGTTGTGCCTAAAACAGATTATTGGTGTCAAAGTATGCGTAGGCATAATCACTTGTCTCAGACATGCATTTAAGTGACTTGCAACTTGACTTAGAATTGTTTTTTTTCTGGCTTGTGACACGACTCAAATGCTGTCTCAACAGAATCTAGCCTCAACCAAGCACTTAATTGACTCATCATTTAACACAGACTCACGCTTGCCTGCATCACAACTCTACTTGTACACACACTTTAACTGGCTTACGGCTGGTGCAACTGATTAACAAGTGCTTAATTGACTTATGACTGGTCAAGGATGCACAGTGAACTGACTCCCTACACTTACCGGCCGCTTTATTAGATTCACCTTACTACTACTAGGTGGAACTTTTTGCCATCAGAACTGCCCCATTTTTTATGGCATAGTTTCCACAAAATGCTGGAAACATTCCTCAGATTTTGGGCCAAATTGACATGATAGCATCACACAGTTGCTGCAGATTTGTCAGCTTGAGGCCGCAAATTGTAGCCTCAGTTGCCCGTTTTTGGCTGACAGCACTGTCCCCTGGTCTTCTGCTGCTGTAGCCAATCTTCTTCAAGGTTCGACACTTACAGATGCTCCGGTTGGAGGGGAAAAATAATTTTGAGACTTATCTGTCACTTATCTATTCGTCTTCTTGCAATAATTCACCATTCAGTTATGCTTTCATTTTCTATTCATCTGACAGCCCATACATCGCAGTAGATTAAGTGGGTTCTACCATCTTAGGGAATTCTCCCCTCCTAAATGTTTAAGTTGGTTGTGCCCTTTTCTGGAGCGCTATAATGAAACAGAAAAGCGCGAAGCGTCACTCGGTGGTGATGGAAGGTAGAAAGAGGCCAGGTGGAGCTGAAAAGGACAGGTTAAAAAAAAGTGGAAGAAGATGCTGCTAAATGTGCCAAATTAACAGAGCTGTGCTCCAGAAGACAGAGCCCAGCTGCAGACGGTAAACAGAGATATGGAAATAAGTCTGTATTGTCAGTGTAAGGCTATTGCGCAATGTTTGCAATGACAGCTTAGCATAGTTTATTTTGTAGAGCCCAATACACACCATTAATCACAAATATCCAGTTTCAAGCTGGAAATAATAAACATCATTTAGAAGTGTAGTATATTAATAGTCAAACTCATTAATTAAATGTTTTTGTAGCGTCAGAGCAGCAAACCGCTTCTAACGCTACTGATGATCCTGAGGCGGCCATGACTACCGAAGGGACAGGTAGAGGCTAGTCTAACAGAGATATTTAAACTCTGTATAAAAAAACTAAGATTGTAATGTAAAATATAACATAGAGACATGATATATGTTAAATTGTGTTAATCTTAATGTACACAGCAAGGTTATAATAGTTTGAATTTTTAATGATAGTTTAGTTTTATTTCGTTGTGACTAATTCAATTAGTTTTAATTAGTTTTTAGAGTGGTTTTGTTAGTTTTTATTAGTTATTTTTATTTTTAATGCCTAGTTTTAGTTTAGTTTTCATTAGTTCTAGTATTAGTTTTAGGTTTTTTATAAGTCAGAGTAAGTATTGTGTAATAAAAACTCAACAAAAGATACCATTTAAAAAATGTATGATCTTCAGTTTGTGCTTGACCTTTTCCATCTTAGCTCCAATAAAGTTATTCACTTGCAGCACCGGGTGAGTTGAATTCTGGTTTGAGTGAAATGTTAAACTTTTTGAAGGCAATCGAGTCACATTGTCGTGTGGACATCCCAGTTTCAATAAACATTCTTACCAATGCATCCTCCCGCTCGCAGTGCTCCTGCGTATTAACTAACCAGCAGCTTGGTCACTGGTGAAAGCAGTCCATTATGGTTGTTTTCTTCCCGGCGCTACCTGGCCGGGATGTGGCTGCACTTTCGGGGGAGCTGCTCAGAGAGGCTAGCTTGTCAAGGTACTCACAATTAAACTTCTTGTACGTGCTTCTCAAATGGACTTTCCCTTGAGAAGTATCCCACATATTTTATCACCTGTTTCCAGTACAAGACACTTGCTTTTATCTTTCTGCCAGTCATATTCAGAGAAATCCCGTATGGGACTCTGCCGCTTTCTCCCAACCTTTGCTGTGGTCATTTGGCAGGCTTGCGTCGTGAGCAGGATCAGACTGTAAACAAGAAGTGTCGTCAGGGTGCTGTACGGTGCCGGCAGCTAACGTAAAACTGCTTGAGTGGAAAAAAACGATTTAGTATCTTCAAGGCTTAGAAATAAATAGACAAACACGGTAGCCGGAGGGCTTTCTATCTATAATTTCAGTACGTTTTAGTTAGATTTGTAAACGCATAATACAGTTCCCATTAGTTATCGTTTATATTTATTTCAGTTAACGAAAATGTTTTCTCAATTTCAGTTTTCGTTATTTCGTTCGTTTTTGTTAACGATAATAACCCTGGTACACAGAGAAGGAAATTCTCATGTCTGAGTTGAGAAACCAGTGCACTGCTTAGGAGGCTTTTGATGTTAACTACTAAACATACGTGTAGTGAAGCTACTTAAGAGTTTAGTGTAAATCTAACAATAGAGCACTTGTCTGTAGGGTAAAAAAGAAAAATGCCATTTAAATTTTTTTTTTAAATCAAACATGTTTAAGTGAAGTGTTTTCTGTTAGCTTAGCAACATATTCCTGATTACATAATAAAAAGGTATTGTAAGAGCTAGCTGCTGTTTCATTTATTCAGATTCCTCCTCCATGGAAAAAGTGGGCTGGATTTGGGCTTGAAACTCCCGGGCTGAAAAAGGGGCCCAATCTGGCCCTGGCCTGGCCCATTGTGGAGCTCCTTGATGTTGGCTGTAGGTTTTATAGAGAACTCATATCTTATTTTTTTGGGTCAGTTAATCTAAGTCAGCTACTCTTATGCTTAGTTCACCCTACACAATTTTTGCCTGATGTCCCAGTCGCAGGCAGTTTTTTGTGGCTCGCCGACAAAAACCTCTGCTAGGAGGCAAACCGGCAGTTACTCCGTGCTCGCTTAGTTGTGTATTGGGAACTGCTGAAAGACACCCACCGAGCTGTCGCCGAGTGGTTGCCGACTAATCACAGACGCCCAATTAGCATCAAATATGTTTAATATCTAGGCCAGTCGGCGACTGTGACTCAACAGCAGCGTCTAGCTACAGCCAATGGGATCACATAGACAGAGAACCACATCACTGTTGATGCAGTCTCTTTGTAGCTGTGGGTAATGCGACAAGCGAGGAGAAGTACACAAACAATAAACAATGGCTGCAAGAGGTTCTCGCTCTACTTGGACTCAAGAAATGAAGGAACATTTGATTTCTTTTGTCGCTCATATCTGCGCAGTAACAACTTATTGCTTGTTTGTTGATGTCCATTTTGGAATAATGTATGTTCTATGTGGTATTGCTAGTTCTCACATGTAAGTTCTCAGGAAAGGTTCGTTCTTCTGAGTTCTTGTTACAAAAACGTGTTTTTGGACAGCAGCCAGATGAGTCGGCGATTCCCTAGGGTGAAAATTTGTGACCCTTGTGTCGCCGATCAGCCATGTAGTGTGAAAGCCACAACAAGTGAAAGACGCGCGATTACAGCACAACCAGTCATGCAGTGTGAAGGCACAAAGATCTGACGACTCAAAAAGTTGTGTAGTGTGAACCAGGCTCCACCTCAGCTAGCTAGCTAGTGTTAGCTCTAGCTAAATAACTACATATCTTTGTCAGCCCTTTTTTTACCGACAAGCCTTGGTTGTTGAACAACTCATAAGAAAACATCTTTATACAGCGCAACATGAATGCCAGGGAGCCAGAGAAAGGAAACTAAACTGATGTACGGTATCTAGCTAACCATGTAGCTATCATGTTAACTGTAGCTTTCAGTTTTTTTCTGAGGAGTGATTTCCATCATAACATTAATTCATTGTAAAGATGATTTAAAGACAGTTACCACAGTCAATTAAAACAAGATCTCCTGCATCCTAACCAGGCTATTAAAATTTTCTTCCACCTTTAAGATACATCATTGGACAGTGGTTGGGTTCAAAAAATCTCAATCTAGAGGCTAAGAGGTACCACTGCAAGATGCAAGTAAGCATGTTTACAACAGACATAGAGATGCTTATAGGTTTCATTTTGGATGGAGTGTTCCCTTAACCAGTAATATAATAACGTCCCACCTCCATGTACCATCAAGCTTAGCCCTGCTCAGAAACCTTCCCTGATATCATGTTTCACTCAGAAATGTCACGGTGCAGAGGGAAAATGTGATTCATGTTGACATTAAAAGTTGCGTTAACAGCATAAAAGCCAGCTGCAAAATATTCCATGTACTCCCTATGCTGATAATCATCTTATTTTATAGTAACAGATAAAATTGCCGTCAAATTAAAAAGCTAATTTTTAAAGTCCCAAGATGGATTTCTAGAGGTTTTTTTTTCTGCACCAGATGACATAAAAGAGATGTGCTGGGAAACATGCAAGCCGTGTTTAGCCCTGCATCCCTTTAAGCCAGTCTGCTGACTGAATTGGAGAGGCTTATGTGTGTTAGCCAAATGTGGAGCTTCAGTGGGAAAGTAATGGATGGTGTGGACTATAGGGACCATACGGCTGCCACTCGTTATTGGTTTGTGCCAAAAATAAATAAAGTGAATGCTATGATGAATTTGTAGGGACGTTTTTGTCAGGGAGTGTTTTTTTTGCAAGCCACCTAGCATGTAGAGCAAAGAGATGGTGGTTGACAACCCCCCAAGAGCTAAAAATAGAACGGCAGGCTGAGGACGCCTGACTTGAGCCTGATACGGATTCTATTTCCTAGCCACATCACGATACAGCATGCTAGCGTGCTCATTGACTGCTTGTGCAATGTGCCACACATTTCAGCTCTGGCCAATTTCTGGTGAAACGAATGCAGTTTAGTGGAGCTGACAACAGCCCTGAAAGTCACTCACAATTTACATTTCTCTTGACAGCCTTATCTCTGAAGTTGCCTAGAAAGCAGGCATCTGAATAAGACATGAATCCTTAGGGAACAGGACTCTTGATTCTATGTGGGATCGGGCTGGGTTTGAGGTTAGAGAGATTAAATGGCTAAAAAGGAAAAAAAAAATCTGTCCACAGCCTCAACAAGATTGCCTCGCCATAAAAGAATGAAAATTAAGGATAAACAAATATAGCAATGTCTTCAGGGCTAAGTGTAATCTGTCAGCTTGGCCTACATTTCAGGATTGAGTTATTTATGTCAAGGCTTTTTGCATTAAAAATGATAAGGCAATGGTGGGGAGTGCTTCTCACCCCTCATTTCAGTGCTCTGTATCTTACAATCAAACAGACAAAGCCACAAGAAGAAACCCATCATCCATGACATGTATACCTCAGCAGCGTAGAATCGCATTTTGGAAAAGCTATGAATAAACTTATTGAGATTAGCTCATCTAAAAGGTTCCTCCCACTCGTCCCTGCAGGGCCGACCACTGACTTGGCAGCACTCTTGAGGAGCCTGATTTCAGCTGTCATAACAACGCCCATGTCACGTAAGGCCCTGCCATCCATTACAGGAGCGATTATGTTAAGCCAAGCACGTTTCTGTTTATGATTTTTCCACCATACACACTAGGGGAGGTCCTCCAAGCTGGACCAGGATGCAGCACCCATCATGTCCTGTCTAATCAAGGAAGCCTCCAGCAGTAGCAGTACTTAATGGAGGCGATTATTGTATACCCCCACTGAGACAGGCAGCAGATACCTCCAACTCAGCATAAAGAGCAACAACACTGTTCAAGGAATGATGAATATTCAGAAATGTTCTTCACTGTGACATAAGTGCAGCAGAAGCCTAAAAAGTGGGACTACATCCCTGCATACCTTAAGGTCACATAGTGAGAAGTTAGATCACATAGTTTTAAAGTAAATGTGTCCTAAAGTATGAATCTGCAATTATACACTTGATATACAAATGATAGTATTTTCATTACTGGCTAGCATTTTTTAATTATGCAAAACATATGCTAATATCATCATTAGCAAAACAGTTGCTAATAAAACATTTTCTAAAGTCTCAGTACTGTTATGATGGTTTTGGTAGTGCTAAAATGTAAACTTGTTTATTATGTAGATATACCGAATAATAAACAAAATTTTGGAAAATTATGTTATATAGCAATAAAACAGCATTTTTTATTGTTACAAGTATCCATAAATGTAGGTCGATACAGAATACAAATACCAATCCTAACTCTGTCTAACCTAACTAACCCGTAAGTGCTAATACTTTATACTTCACGTGTATCTTGTTAATTTAACTTCTCTGAGCATCAGACTGTAGATTAGTAAATATCACTGTTGTTCACACTGTCAATAGCAGTAACTTTCAGCATTTTATCTGGGTTGGTTTAAGCATCAGACCATAATGCCCTGCAGCTGAGTGGTACAACTGACCGATGGAGGTGCAATCCATTTCCCACCATTTGAGAAACCATCTTTTTAGGAGTGTACTTAAACTGTAGCCTGCTACTTCTAAAGCAACTTAACAGCCATACTTGACAAAGCATGCAGGTTTGCACTGAGCATTTATGGTGAGATTGTCAGTTTTAAGATGATTTTCACTGCAGAATCACTGAACTCAGATCTGGTTCTTAGAGAAATATGTAGTTTTGAGCAAAACTGTAAAAAACACATCTTGAGCCCAGGAGAAAAATAAGATGGAAAGAAATAACAGAAGGAAAACCTTGGAGCACCTTGGAGACTGGGGTAGACACACTATGTGGGAATTAGTTTTTAGACCCCAGGTTTTAATTTAATTGGATTTTGCTGTGCAGGAAGTACTTGTTTTAGTTACAGTATAGCTTGTTAAAATGGAGATCCAAGGACACGCAGCTGTGCTTAAAAGAGGATATTCATCATGACACTGTAGTCTCCATGCACTGAAACCCAGGTGTGCATGCTCTGCAGAATTGCACTGTTAAAAAGTTGAGACTGCTCTACAAAAGTGCTGTGGTTAGGGACACCCAGAAAAGACTAGATCTTTTTTTGCCTCTTGCCAATTACTAGCACAGAAATATTAAACATGAGATATTCCGCTAAAAGTGACTGAGTAATTCTGCAGCTGTCTGCAGTTTTACCATTGCTCTTTAAGATACCCGTCCATGGCATATATGTCAATGATGGATGACATTGTTTCTAAATTCTAAAAGACATTGGGCTTATATACGGTGCAGCCTGATAAGTATTGTTTGAATTTTTATCAATTGTAAAATGGGCTGTTTTCTAAAACTAGAAGAAATAACTGCCAAATGAGATAAAGACAGCTAGTGATTTTAGCCTAGCTGATTCTCATACTCTATAACGAGTAACAGAGACAGAGAACTATACATAACCAACCTATGCTATTTGTATTTAGGCCTATGGAACTCCAAAGTATAGTTATCAAGGACACTGACATTAGGAATATAATTGATTGATGATTAAAACTAAACTCATAATATCATAAAGATCTGCCAGTTGTATACGCCAATATTTAGCAATGTTTAATGCCAAAACTTAAAAACGTTAAAAACTGTTAAAAAAACGTATAAGCAACCTGTCGCTGTCCATTTAGCCACTAGCACAATACTGATTACCAGTAAAATTTGCAACGTTGTCAGCGCCAGGCTAGCAATGTTGCATAATTTGAGCATTTCCAGCTTAATCACATACTTGAAGCTCATAACTATAAACTATAAACACATTCTTTATGCAGTTTTACTTTGACTGCTTCTGTAAATGTCTGCATTTGTGGGTGGTTTTTGATTAGCACTGAGAAAGCCCTGTTACCATCCTTCTCTAGTAAGGGTAGAATATTGTACAGAGAATATAATGTATAAATCAGTAAAAAAAAACATAAACCAACAATGTTCAACAATGTCTTTTTATAGACATGGATTTCAGCAATAACAATAAGCAGTATAATCCTGCGGTACTGGAGGAACATAATCACTCTGGGATAATAACTGTGAAATGTAGTATTTAGACCCTGAAGTGATTGTAGTTCATCTTCAAACCTTTAGTTGATAGCTGACAATATTATCTGACACTGAGATAACCACATCTAGGGCAGTGTGCCGTAAGGAAAATAATGGACTACTTTTAGAGGTTGTGTGAAACTAAATCACATCCCTCTGAGAGGGCATGAAAAATGAGAGAGCCACTGGGTATATGGACTGTGGTACCATGTGTACAATGGTGACTTGAATGGCCCTCCAAAAAGAACTCAGAAGGGCAAATGAAATGTAATGTGCATAAGACCAAAGAGTGCACCCTGTGGGACACCAAAAGCATTTGTCACAGTGACACTAAAAAGAAAATTCATAGACAGAACTGCAGGGATTTAGGGCCCTATTTGTCAAAGCTGCAAGATGAGGGGCCTAGGGTCATAAGTCATGAACCACTCTGTCTTTTCCCCAAAGGGCTAAAAAGGATTTTATAGATAATGAGATTTTTCATGGCTTCTTACAATGATGATGACATGCTATAGTATGCAGGAAGTGATTTAAGTGAATGAAATCGTAGTGGATATGAGTACATGCATGACAGGAAATCGTTTTTTAACATTATTTCTAGGAGTTTCCAGCTTCTGCGTGTGTTCTGTAACCACTGATTCTGATTTTTTCCTCTCATGTCTGTTTTCCCTTGTGTTTTCTCAGACATATGCTATTCACACTGAGTTCACTCGCTGCAAGAATTTTATAGTAATGCCTTCTGACACTGTAGTTTAAAATCTTTGCTTACTTTTAAAGCATTTGCCCAATATCAGGGAGCAGAACACACACTGATTTGCTGCAGTAAAACCAAGAGATATGATAAACTAGCATTAAATGCCTTTCTAGTCCGATTATTCAGGCAAATTATTCAGGCGGATTTCGCTATCCTGAGCAGACACAAAATGTGATAAATGAGCCATGGGATAGGAAAATGAAGAAACCACTGACATGGTAGTTCACTTTGGTGGGTAGACTACATCTTACCACCCCATCAAGATAACCTTCAAATCTTTCAAATAGGTCTTTGAAATACAAGTTGCAGTGTGTCTCTTTTTATAGTTCCAATAAGTCTAAAATGTCTAGCATTCACCCTCAGCTGTCCTTGAGTGTAGTTTCACTAAGCAACAATAAAACACACCTCACAGAGTGAGTGAAACCTGTGACGTTTCTCTGAGATGTAATGTCACAGTTGTGGCTTACGTCCAAGAGATCAGTTCATTAGCAGTGTCCTCATTCTGTTGTCCACCTGCTCATCCAAGCCTCTTACAGGTTTAGCCATAAAGAAGTCTGACCTTCACACATCTATGGGTGTCGACTAAAATATTCCCTTTCTCACATTCCCTGGATCAGCTTCAGAAGTCTCTACAAATGAATGAATATGTATAATGCATAAAAGTATACAGTGTATTTAGGCTGTGATGCCAGACTGCTATAATCTCGTACTCTTACTAAAGACAATGACAATTTCAAACTGTTCTCATTAGTGTTAAACAAATATGTCCTACTTATGTTTCATCATACCTTTTTCCAATGTTTGCTTATTCCCAAATGGGTCACGGACCATGGGAATGAGCTATATATGTAGGTTGCAAAATTGCAAACTGCAAAACTCCATAAAGACTTACGTTTATTATTCTTCATGATTTGGGACAAAGGAGAACGATTCAGGTCACAGGAGAAGATGAAGTTCCAACTGAAGCAGAGAGGAAACTTTTCCTCTATATGTACTACTCGACTGCAAGAATAACAATAATAATAATAATAATCAATGTATGGTGTTAAGCCTCTTTATCTTCTGGTCCAATGTCGTGTGTATATATATATATATATATATATATATATATATATATATATATATATATATATATATATATATATATATATATATATACACACACAGTGCATCCAGAAAATATTTACAGCCATATTACAAAATGGATGAAATTGTTATTTTTTCCTCAAAATTCAGTAACTCATAATGCAAAAAGTTTTTAAAAAAGCAAAGTCATTAAAAATAATTAACAAACAAAATCACATGTACATATGTATTCACAGCCTTTGCCATGACACCCAAAACCTAGGTCAGGTGCTCCTGTTTCCACTGATCATCTTTGGTCCACAACTTGATTGGAGTCCACCTATGGTAAATCCAGTTAATTGGACATGATTTGGAAAGCACACACCTGTCTACATAAGGCTCCATAGTGGCCAGTACATGTCAGCGCACAAACAAGTCTAAGGAATTGTCTGTAAACCTCAGAGAGTGGACTGCATCGAGGCACAGATCTGGGGGAAGAATGCTTAAACATTTTTGCAGCATTGAAGGTCCCAGTGTCCTCCATTATCCATAAATGTTTGAGTTCCAGAAGTTTGGAACCACCAGGACTCTTTCTAAAGCAGGCCAATGGTGGCATCATGCTGTGAGGTTGTTTTTCGACAGCAGAAACTGGGAGACTAGTCAGGGTTGGGTGAAAGGTGAATGTAGCATGGTACAGAGAAATCTTTGAAGAAGCTCCAGAGCGTTCTGGACCTCGGACTGGGGCGAAGGTTCATCTTTAAACAGGATAATGACCCTAAGCATACAGCCAATATAACGAAGGAGTGGCTTTGGTACAACTCTGTAAATGTTCTTGAGTGGCCCAGCCACAACCCAGACTGGAACACGAATGAACATCTCTTGAGATCTGAAAATGGCTGTGCTCTGACACTCCCCGTCCAACCTGATGCGAGGTTCTGCAAAGAAGAATCGGAGAAACTGCTAGAAATAGGAGTGTCAAGCTTGCAGGATACCCAAAAAGACAAAAAGCTGTAATTGCTGTGTTTCAACAAAGTATTGAGTAAAGGCTGTGAATATGTATGTACATGATTTAAAAAAAAAAAACAATTTTAAACAAACTTTTTTCACTTTGTCATGATGGGGTATTGTGTGTGGAATTTTTAGGGAACAAATTAATTTAACCAATTTGGGAATAAGGCTGTAATATAACAACCTGTGGAAAAAATTGAAGCACTGTGAATACTTTCCAGATGCACTGCATATTTATATACACATGTGTATATATATATATATAGAGCCAATTCCAGCGTCAAGCATGGGGAGAACATGCAAATCCCACACAGAGTTTGCATCACCACTTTGCTGCCATTTATGATATAAATAAATAGGCTGTATTTGAGCTGTGGGCTCTGATTCCTATCTCCACCTCTTTAAAGGAAATTAGTGGTCAGGTTTTCTACACTAAACAATTTTATATCAAACCCAATAGACTTTCTCAGCAACTGAACTAAGTAAAGATTTTTTTTTTTTTAATTGGTAGAATTCCTCTGTTTTTTTCTTTGGCTACCACCTTGTTTAAAGCTAATGCTTACAGCCATGGTGATCACAATCTTTACAGTTCAGGTCATATTGTGATCCATGCTGTAAACCAGCAGTATCTGGCAGATGTACGGGTTGCTTGAGGTACCCCTGTAAATATTTCACTCGCCTTGCAGGGCTCCCACTCGGAGGCTGTAATGGTGCGGCGTGGCAGCCTGGCAGAAGTGGAGCAGAATAATGGAAACAGATTGGGTCCACGGATCAATTCCCAGCTCAGCCTCCATCAGTCACGGCAATTATTCATGCCACTGTCGGAAAGATAACGGTGCGGTAAAAATAAAGTCACGGTGGGGGCCTTAATTACCAACAACATGGTTCCTCGACAGGAAAACACAGCACTGGGAGACGTGACCTCTACACCCCCCCTCAGAATACGCATGGCCCCATAACAGAGGATTTGTCTCTGAATGTGTGCGCTGAAAAAGGGGAAGGCTGACTGCAAATGGGACTTAAGAAATACTCCGAAATATTTTATAATCTATATCTGTCACATCTGCAGAACAGGGTTAATTCCCACTGACAGACCCTGATTCTGTTAATGCAGCTTTAGATATAAACAGAAAACCTGTTGACTTATGACAAATACTGATAATGAAAGCCAATGAGTAGATTAGAGAACTTAAAATACTTGTTCATTGGCATCTATTATAAGTGTGTTTTGAGTCAGTTTTACTTATTAAAGGAAAGTATTGTCAGTGGGAACTGACTGAATGCTTCACCACTGGAATAAGAGAGTAAATTTGGACTCTTTACAAACAAGCATGAAAGAAAGCATGAAAGCAGATGATGCCATTAGAATCCCAAAACAGGACATCTGAAAATTGGAGCAAGCTTTTTTGATTACTTAGATTATGAAAGCAGAAAATGCTAACTCTTAAAACTCCAGGGAACACAGGATAAAATTATAAAATTGTAAAACACTAAACCTGAGTGTCATATTAAAGATCCAGCAAAGCTTGAATAAATCAGATCAGACCTATCTAAGAACTGTGTCGGTGTGGCTAATGAGCAGCTAGATTGACAGCTCTCTGTCTAACATTCCTAGCCTGCTCCACCACTCATACACGACTACAATCATTATCCAGTTTTTATGTGATGCACCAGAAAAAAAAATCACAGCTGATCAGACATGCAAGACGTTCAGATGAATAAAGAAATGGATGCACGAGGCAATGCACGAATTAAGGAAAAAACAAACAAACAATGTTATTTAAATAACAATGGTTTATCAATAAACACTGACTGTGTGATAAACTCTTTTGTGGGCTGCCCAGAGACTTCATCCTTGCAAGTGGTTAGGAAATGCTTACAGAAGCCTTACCCAAGATTAGGAACATTGAGAAGAGAAATATGGTGAAACACAGCAGAAAGTTGTAAGACTAAGGAAGATATTTATAAACCATACTTTGTACACACAAAGAATTCTGGTTCCTATGACTTAATGAATTAAAAGGTAAAGTATGTTTTTGGTCTCTCCTATATTTTTGGAGATACTTGTTTTTCATTGGACAGCCTATGCAGGGTGTTTCCTGCCCACGCCTCCCTCCATTGCACTCTGGGATAGGCTCCGGCATATCCCATAAAACTAATTTGTAATATGTAATAAGTAATGTATCTAGTTATGTATCGAGAGTAAGCTCTTGCATTTCAATTCCTATACAGAATCACACCAAACTTTAGAATATTTAACTTGACCCAAACTTGACCTCCATGCTTGGATGCTTCCTTCTTGAATAAGATTGGGTTAAATGAGCTTCTTTAATTGGGGGGAACTAATTCTCAATTTATGTTGACTCTATTCCATCGCTTTCTGCCTGGCTGCTAAGCACACATGATAGAAAGTTCAGGCATCTTCCCTTTAAGTAGCATACATCTGCCAGAAACCAATTCCTAAGAGAACAATCCCCTACAGACTTTTGTTGGAGGGATCTTGCTAAAAAGATGTCCTTGGGGGCTCTTGCTGTATTCACCCTGTGTGGGCTCGCTATTTGATTTCTTTTCACACAGCTAAAGGAGCTGCCATGATATGTATAATGGATTCTTAATTGATTTTTTCAAAATGCTGGTGTTCGCAGAATCCTTGTTGGAGCAGCTGACAATGGAGGCATAAAAGCGGCTGGTAGACAAAAAGAGGACATAGCGTTAAAGAGAAACTCAGAATAGCATGGTGAAACAGCTATAAGGTGAAAAGGTATTAAATGTTTGCTTTAAAAAAGTAACTAAAATATATTACTGAACAATATCAATATGAGATGTATAAGATATAGTAGATACCCATAAACATATTTACTAAAGTATGGATTACACAGAAGCATTGACAGGAGTAAAGAAGTCCTGCTTTTCCTCTTAATAAGAGATTCACGTATATCTGAATAAATTTTTTTTTTTTTTTACATTTTTATGCACATTTGACCATTACCATCCAGTGAATGAATACAATTCCAACTGATAGCACCTGTTAGGTTACCCTTGGAGCAATGTCAGTTGACATCAGATTATAAATAAACACAACAAAACAAAAAAAAGAACACCTATGATAAGCCAAATTAGCCAAATTATGCAATTCTAATTCTACAGTGTTAAATAATTAGTGCATGAATTAAAAAAACCTTTCCACAATATATTGTTTTCATGTGAATCTTGGTGATCCTTGTTGCCTACAACATCTCTCCACATCTTGGGCGTTTAGGGAGCCCCTAAATAATCTTGTGAACTCCCAGAAGGCATCTCAAGGTCCCTGAAAATAGACTACTAATTTATATGGACCTGGAACAACATGGAATCCCCATTCTAAAAAAGTTGTTACACTGTATAAAATACAAACACAATGCAATGATTTTCAAATCTTAGACCCATATTTCATTCACAATAGAACACAGAACACATATCAGATGCTGAAACTAAATTATTTTAACATTTAGAACAGCAGCAACACATCTAAGAAAAGTTAGAAAACGTTATGTCTACCAGTGTGTAGCATCTCCTCTTCTTTTAACAACAGACTGTAAATGTCTGGGAAGTGAGGAGACCAATTGCTACAATTTTTAGACAAAGTTTTTCCCAGATTGGTGAACTTCTGCCCATCTTTGCTTCTGAAACAGTCTGATATGTGTTCTATGTTCTATTGTGAATAAAATATGGGTTTATGAGATTTGTAGATAATTGCATTCTGTTTTTATGTACATTTATTTACATTTTACTCAGCATCCTAGCTTTTTTGAAATTGGATAAAATGTGTTAATGCTGTTAAAATAAAGGTGACATTGATAATTGCTTATGTTTGTATGATATATCCTAAAGATCATTTAATTGTTATCACACAGCAGGAACTGTGTTGGCCTGCCTTGGTTGCATAAAGCTAATAGTAAACTGGTTGAAAATACAATCAGGCACACATTTAGAATACCTAGAACTTTAAATTTGAAGTACATTCACATGCAAGCTCACTGTTAAAACTGAGAAAAACTGAAGGCGTGGCTGAGGTAATGGTAGGTAACTGAGTGGCTGCTAAGCAGTGATTGGAGGAGAAAATGAAGTGGAAGAAAGTGGATGACATCGGGATTTTAATCTGTCGTTACACAACAACAAAGATTAAACAAGTCTTTTGCTGTAATGCAAGTTCCCACCACAGGTTAAAGAAAAACATAATTTTATTATGTTCAGGCAGGTGAGGTTTGTAACAAGCATACAAATGACACGTTCTCTATTATATTTGTACTTCTACTGTAAGTCTTCTGGAAAGGTCTGAATTCGAAGCCTATTTCACAGGGATTTCTGCAGTGACAGGCCTTTTCATGCCGTGAACATGCACTAAGCTCACAAAAACAAGTTTTAGAGTAGCAACATTCAAACGAATTTAAGAATTTAAGACCTCTAAACACTTTTTTTCATCATCTAACCAAATTACAACAGATGAATGCTGTCAGCATGAAACAAATAAAAAGGATGGCAGAGGGATGTGTTGTAGTCCTGTGCTACATTCAGGAGCATCAACAAGAGAGACACATTTAAAGCAGAGTTCTATTACATTTAGTAAATCTCTTCTCTGAAATGTAGCCAAAACAGACTGCTGCATACAAACCCTCAAATTTTACCTGATGTTGCCTACAGGGCGCGCTTGGCTGCCATTTGTTCCATCAGATGTTTAGTTTCAGTTCGTTTCTTGCCCGGTGCCACTTACAAGCATGTATAAACGAGTGGGATTAGTGGTGCATGATGAATGATTGGTGGGGCATTTCCCCACTAATTGACCCCTCGATGTCAAGCCTGCCTCCAGGTAGAAGGCATTAATCCTTTTCTAAGAAGTATATAGTCTTTTTTAATGCAAGTAATTCCCAAGTAGGGGGGAAGTAATCAGCATACATCACTGAGATTGCATAACTCCGTAGAGATCGCTGTGCTGATTATTATTTTAATCAGGTGGCGTGAGAAAGCAAGATCCAAATATATGCAACACAAACCAGATCTTAAAGCATCAGTCTGTTATTTTCTGCAGTTTTACAAAACAACAGGTCATTACTTTGCTAAACATGCATGACTTAATAGACTCTCCATTATTTCTGGCATTACATTTTAGACACAAGTCTTTTTTCAAGGACAGGGAGAACAGAGAGCACTTGGGAGAGACAAGTAAGTCTGTATTAATTATGGATCCCTCCAAAATAAAGTGCCAGTTTTGCCCCTAGCTACTCCCTTGATTTGACACAATGAAAGCAGAGAAATAACCATAGCAGCACTTTAACATGCCCTAAGCATATGGACCTGAAAGTGTGTGAGCCAGCAGACAAAAGGCAAAAAAATCTTTAAAAACGGTGTTAAAACTGGATAATTGCTCAGATCTGGCTAGTAATGTAGACGTAGTGCCACTTTACATGTTAATGGCAAACTCTGACATTAAATGCCTCTCATGCTACTTGAAGAAAAAGGAAAGGGATTTGTGCATAATGCATGGGTTTTAAGCCCAAAGCTTAGATGTTCTGCCCGTAATGGCCATTTGAATTGCTGGCTTCAAAACAGATGTCCAGTGAAAAAGATCAAGCAGGTAAAGAAAAAAAGCCACTTAATGAAAGCTGTCTGTCTTTGTATAGCTGCGCAAATCTGCATTACGTTACTGTAACATAAGAGTGAACATTAGAGTTGCTGTGATACAGTAAAGGAGGTTTATTGGTTTAGTTTCAGTTAGAAGGCTGAAAGTGTGAGGTGCCCACTGCGATTAATGAGGTGTACCTTCAGGGGAAAAGCCGTTTCCATGTCTAGTCATACTGTTTTTGGTGGTCCTGAATCTTCCACCAGAAGAAAGTGGCTGGAAAAAGTGATGTCTGAGAGGGGTCAGCTGTAATTTAACCAGTGCCTTTCATCATTTTTGCAAGCTTTATGCCAATCTTTATGGTCAGGTCAATAAGATCACTTAACAATGCATTACAAGCTAAAATACAATCTTTAACCAAGGTTAAAATCAGAAAAACATGTAAAATCCAATCAAGTCTAAGCTTGAGCATGTGAAGCTCTACATGTAGAGAAACCTGAAATTCTAAAATTAATTCACAGGAAACTAATAAAGTTGTTGCTACCATATTTATATTATTTGAGACTTTCCATGCAGTCTCCATGCAGTTTCTACTGTTTAACCTAAAGAAATATAACAATCGCAAACTGACAGTTATATTAGTAAATAAAGGAATGTTTTACAAACAATATTGATTCTTAAAATTGTAATTGGTAACAAAATGTCCATATGAGTCCAGCCCTTTAACATAGAGACAAACAAATTTTATTTTAGGAACTGTAGAGTCAGAAAAAAACACGTTGCCTGACAAGACATCTAGCTTAACCCTGCAGTGAGCTCTCAACTGACCTTTGATCCATTGGTCAATCCAGCACTTCGATTATTGCTCATGTCACAGAAAAAGTGTGTACAAAGGCACATTCATGTAATAGCACCAGAAACCTTTAGAAGCAAGATGCGAAAATCCTTCAGAAGGTATCATAATCTCTGAGTGATGATCCAGCCCCTTGAGAAGATGGAGTTCAGTTATCTAAATCCATCAGTAATCCACACCACATCACAGTGGAAAACAATTAAACCCTTCCACCTTCATCCATCCACATGGATCTGAAATGAATCCCCACCAAATCTCAACTTAAATCCTGCTGTGCGTAAAACATCACAGTCCCTTATACATGACAGAGAGAGAGGAGAACTTTATACTGCTTAACATGCTATATTGTTATCTATTTATGATGGTATTTCTTAGCTTTCTTTGTCTTAGAACATCAAACCAACAATTCATTATGGGTTTCCTTCCTGTGTGTTTACAGTAAAAAATTCCCTCATTATTTTATGTTATCAATTTCAATTATCATAAGATACCAGCTCTATAGATACTATAGGGTACTATAGATACTACGATAGCCTGGTTTGAAATGATGTTACTAAAAACAAAAAACGAATGGTTAGTTTACGAGCTAGCTAACTAGCAGTCACACCAGTTCCCAGGCAAGTTACAGCATCACTGACATTTTACATTTATGTTTATATGTTGTCACCTCCGTCTCTTCTGTCCTTTCCTAAGCTCGCCTTTAGAAATATGTGCATTGCATCTAAGTTACATCAACGCATCCTTGAGCAGATTTAGAACTAAACTGTCCCTTGCAAAGTGTAAAATGTCATGCAAATGGGCAAATCCCTCACCGAAAGTGGAGGGCATAGATGTACAGAGAGCTCCAACAGAAATTTGAGGTTTTAAAGTAAGTTGAGGACTAAGTGAAGTTCTACACTCACTCAATTTGGCTAGCTCATCCTGTACTACACCTGCTCAAGGATGTGTTGATGTAACTTAGCGGCAATGCGCATGTCCTAAGGCGAACTTAGGAAAGAACAGAAGAGACGGAGGTGACAACATATGATGAAGTATGTACTGCATGTGCACAGCCACTTGTATCTGCGCTCATTGTCCATTTTATCAGCTCCATTTACCATATAGATGCGCTTCTACAATTACAGACTGTGGTTTAGCTGTTTCTCTGCATACTTTCTTAGCTCCCTATTTACCCATATCATTCAGTGGTCAGGACCCCCACAGGACCACCATAGAGCAGGTATTATTTAGGAGATGGATCATTCTTAACCCTTACGTAGTAAAGGCACATCAGTGTGTGTTGCAGTAGTACATGTGGATCAGGCACAGCTGCTTTTTTCTCTGACCATGATGCAGCCTGTGTGACTTTTTTATGCTCCTAGCTCATCTAATAATATGAAAGCCACAGCCACAAAGATAGCAATGAATTGACAGTGCTAGAAGTAATACCTTATTATTAACAATAACCTTGATTTATGTAGGACATTTCATTCTAAGAAGACAAGCAAAACAAGAACTAATATCAGTGTGGCAATAAAACAATGGCACAAATAATAAAAAAGAAATATTCTGCTATAAATTCAGATAAAAAGGTCATGACTTTTTGTAATACTAATCACAAATAAAACTGAAATAAAGAGTATGGTTCATCAATTCTGAAGTCAGATTTTTTGACTTGCACCTTATGTATGCAATACTTACTTATCTTTATCAGTCTTAATGTGCTTCGTCAACAGAACGAGAATTACAAGAATGCTTACTATGCAAGACAAGAGCATCAAGGACAATTAAAACATTTCTGGCAGAATAGTACTCACCCTTCACCGCGGAGACATTTAGCAGTCTTAAACAGATTTTTCAGCGGTGTTTAATGTAATTAAATCTAAACTAAGCAGTATACAGCTTCCAAATTATTTAGTAAGTGCAAGCCATTGGCTGCTTAAAAGTGTTCTATCTTTTGGAGCTGCTCTGTTCACTAATTCACAATGGTTAATTTTGCTATTTAACATTACTCAGTTAAGAATAAACACAGATGAATTAAAATGAGTAGACGTTCTAAAAGTAAAAAAAACTCTTAAAAACAACAAAGGTAATCCCATCTGATCTGAGTGTACAGATGCACTACTGTGGCACAAGTCACAGAAATTTTTAATGAAGGTTATGGGAGGGACCTGTCACAACACACACAGTGCATCTCATCCGGCTGTGTAAAGCTGTGCAACTGTAGACAATGCTAACTCCTGCCCACCGTCGACAGTGGTAACAATGATTACACATGACCCAGAACTATACCCTAGAGCAATGGAAGAATGTCACCTGGTCCGGTGAGTCCCTTTTTATTTTTGTATTATGTGGACGGCACCAGGATGTACTGTGGACAGAAGACAGACCAGTGAAGGGAGTGTGGTGCTCTAGGAAATGTTCTGATGGGAAATCCTGGGTCTAGGCATTCATGTGGGCATCAATGTGACACCTACCTAAATTTTATTGCAGGTCAGGTACATTCATTGCAATGGTTTTCCTGCAGTACACTGGCCTCTTTCAGCAGGAAAACATGTCCACAAGAATGGTTGGAAGAACATGCCAAAGAGTGTAAGGTGTTGCTCTGGCATCTGAATTCCCCAGATGTGCAAATGAACTCAAATGAAATCCTAAATTCAGTCTCAGTGGTTGGTGGCATTGTCTGCCTCTCACAATCTCAAATACATTTCATGATGTTGAAGTCTAGCGTGGTCCATTGTTCTGAAAACACCAACAACTTCTGTAACATTTTCTTAGTTATAACACAGTTACTGGTTGCATGAGTCTCATTTTCTCTGGATCGTTAAATAATTTATTTTTCTTTTTTTTTTAAACTTTTGTTATTTATTTATTTTAATTTATTTATTAATTAATTCGTTTATTTATTTATTTTAGATATGAATTACATGTACATGTATCTTAGACATGAATAACATGTACTTCACTGCCTCTTAATTTCAAGAATTTTGTAGCTTCTGCCATACTGGCTTATTTATTACCCATATCCTGAGCCAGCCTAGTCTCAGGTTTCCATAGAAGCACTTATGTTTATAATAATAAATAGGCCAAAGATTATATATTTATAGTAGAAGCAAAAAGCCATAACTTGGTTTTGTCAATAGGCTAATCTCTGAGACTGCACTGAACTTAGCACAGAAATGCAGCAGAATGTATCAGGATAAATTAAATGACCACAAATCACACCGATTGCTGGCTAATACAATGCTTTCTCACAGGAAACTCATAAGGGAGAAACAAAAACACCAAGCCTATCTTTTAAGAGTCTGTTAGTGTATGGTGTCAGCTCACTCAGCTTCCAACTCTGAGCTGCAGGGCTTTGGCAAAGAGCAGGAGCAACTGATGAATGGATTGACAGAGCAGTCCAGATTATTGCATCAGGCAAAAGGCATGTAGAGCAAAGACAACCATAGATCACAACACGGCAAAATCCCCAATGCTGAATCAACATGTTTTGAGTATATTTATGTCTAAATAGACCCAAATGACCATTGTAAGAGCTAATACAACAATGGACAGTCAAAAAATGAAACACAAAGCTGTAGTGACTTAAACCCAGTTGAAAAGCATACATGCATGTTGATATCAGGGTTAACGTTTCTAATAAATAGCTATATTGCATTTCTTGCTGTTTTGACTACAAATGGCATTTAAAACACTTTATTAGATGACTTTAGTACACATAGTTGTAAAGCCATTTAGATGGCATCTGAACTGCAGATGTGTCAGAGAAAAGTTCTACTGTGTCAAGGGACGTGTCAAAAATCATGAAAGCAGTATGCCAACAAAGAAAACAGTGGAAATTCAGTTTCAGACAGAGAGTGAGACTTAAAAGGTGTTTTCTTCCCTAACATACACTTTGGGGGTTAGCAAAATTCCTAATGCCAATGAATCACCTAAAGAGCTAGCCAGAGGGGTCGTTTTCTTAAAAGGTATATGAGAAAGAATGCCAAAGAGGACAAGTATCTGAGCTCCAGCCAACTGTATGGCCTAAAGAAGTACTGGGACGTCCTTTAAAGTAGTGGTTCAAAGGGGAACTTGCAAGTCTATAATTATTAGAGTGTAGATCCCTACTGTAATTGTTTGGATTTTCTTCTTTTCTGATTTGTTACTAAAACAAACCCTGCAGACCAAACCATAAGTCACAGAGAGATGAAACTTGATAAATAGATAGTCTGAAAAATGTTAAAATATATTGTTGCCTCTTGGCAATCAAAAACAAGAGTGGAGCTTCCATATAGAGCACTTATAAACAGCTACAAATCAGACTTGGCTTATTTATTATTATTATTATTGGGTGCAATGGAAATAATTTTATTTAGTACACGCTTGGCCAATCAGTTTGCCATCAGCAGGCTTTTCACCTTCTATGAGATATATATATATACATGTATACATATTCCTCTATTTTATAAGTCCTTGTCATCGTTCACATATTTTCATAACAATAATAACTGTTGCTTGTTTGCATAAGAACAATAATCATTACACGCTCCCCTTTTACAATTATTATCAACCCCACTGGAACAGTCATGGCCTACTTCAGACAATTTGCATGGGGATGTTGCTCCATCTGTCTCCATGAAATATCTTCATGAGGCAGTTCAAAAGCTAACAGCCTGGCAGGAAGAACCTGTCACAAGTTGGAAAGGAAAACATTGTCTCTAAACAGAACAATTCAACTAACACTGAAAGACAGTGAAAGGCAGTATCTTTGCTCCACATGTGAACAGTTGTTTCATGCTAGCAGGTCTGTAAGAGCCTCATTACAATTCAAGGCAGAGATGGCAGGAGACGACCCTAGTCAAGAACAATGTGCTCAGCCAGAACAGTGTGCTGGCCTATAAATGGTAGGAAATAAGAAAGCTGGCCTCCACCTCTGTGGGACAGAATAGAGTCTTCACAAGATAAAAAAGGGTTAGGATGAACTATTTGGTGGACAAAAGCTATGAAAGAGATAGAGACCATAGAGTCTTGCCACAGTAGTATAATAAAGGCCCATGACTAGGGTAGGTGGAGCAGTGAAAAGTAACACATTATTCTCATTGCTGCCTGTAATGGAACTGTTTGAAGTATAATGTTATAGAATCCCAGGACTTATTGGGCAGAAAGCAGGAAAGGACACATGCTCAGACACCTAGGGGCAATTTATTATCCTCAACTAACCTTACTGCATGTCTTTGGACTGTGGGAGGAAACCATGCAGACATGGGGAACATGCAAACTTTATACGAAAAGGGTGGGCTGGGTAAACCTAACCTTGCTAGGATTTGTTGCTGGTTTGAAGATAAATGGGCTTCATACACGAAGAACGATTTATTCTAAGACATGTATAACTGATGATATTGTGCACACCAATTGCAAAACCATAATCCCAAATTTTGCCAAGATGACAAAGTGGCTGTGTACCAGAAATAGACCTGGATGATAAAACCCAGATAATACGTCTTACATCCATATTGTAAACATTCCATAAGCATGTGTATGAGCAGTAAACGCTGGCTATGGCTTACAAATTAAGATATGAAAAAGTCACTGTGATCAGAGTTTTGATCAGAGGGTTGAGTCATACCAAACCAATGAATGACAATTATGCATAATTGCCCATGATAACATATCTAGTATCTATAACTACCTTGTAAATGCCACATCATCCTACACAACACAGGAGTTAAAACATACAAATCACTAGAATAAAATAACAATTTGGTCTGTGGGTCATCAACCACACCATGAAACTGCATGATTACAAAAGTGATCATGGTTGTATATGTTTGATGGGGTTAATCAGTGTTAACATTTGCTTAAGTTATATTAATTGATGCTTTAACTAATAGTGTGCACCAGGGGTCACTAATAGGCGGGCTGCGGTCCAGATCCAGACCCAGACGTTGTCCAATGTGGACCCAAACTGATAATCTATTGAGAATGATTTAATTCTGACTGTGTTTATTTTAAGCGGTAGAATTTCTCTAGTCTTTACGGTATACGGGCTTTACGGTGCACTGAACATAGGGACCAACAACGTGCTGTAAGATCACCGAAGGCTCCTCAGCCAATCATATCTGTGCACATTGGGGAGTGCGACGCACACACAGGAGAGGTATGAAGCGAGAAGCAGCAGCCGGAGACTAAAGCGAGTCAGAAAGAATAACCTGCTCTAAAAACATCAAAGTCCACAGCAAAAACTTACTGTTTAACCAGGAACGGTTCTGGAATGGACCTGCTCGTCTAGTTTTGGAGAATACCGCTCTGTAAACCCAACATGTCAATTTGTGAAGCTGAGTTAACAAGAAGACGCACCTTTTATTTACTTTCTCTATAAATAAACACTTTAAGATTCACTTTTTTTTAAAGCATTCTGTTTTTGTATTATGCATTATGTAGCTCTTGTTCTTACTTGAAGTAAGGACAAAAAAGCTTTCTAAATAATTCATTAAGTTCAGCATAAACAATAAATTTACTGAAATATACTGAACGGTATTTGTGATAAGTTTGTCTTTCAGTTGCTGATGGTATAAGATGCTAATACTAGGTAACTTAAATAAACAGGATATGGCAACATAACACAAGTTAGAAATGATTATGGTCCAGACCTTGGCCTGAGGAAATGTCCTCTAACTGGACCATACTGAATTCTAATTAAATACCCCTGGTGTACACTCTACAAGCACTTCTATGACTGCTGACACATACTGGTGGCAGAGACACAGGTGATGTCAATCAAACATTTTCTATGGAACTTCACCACAAACCTTAAAGGGATCAGAAGCGCAAAAAGCAGCTTAAGGTGGGCTACCAACATCAAGTTATTTGTGAAGGCCCTCAAAGTTTTAGTGATAAAGTGATGAAAAGTAATCCAGTTTCACCCTTTGACCAGAGCAAAGAATTGGATCTTCTTTGCACTTGAGACATACAACCTGTTTGTGCTTTGTCTAGTGTGGAGTTACATCTCCAAACACAGATCCAGAGATCCCAGCTGCTAGTGAAAGCACTTATAAAGGTTTAACTTCTGAAATAAGGTGGATAGACTCTCTCTGTTCCATTTTCCAAAGTGGAAATCATCCTGCACAGTGTCACAGTTTGTCCATTTCATGAAGAGCCAATAATACCCTTTTGATATTCTGCCCTTTTTTTTGTACAAGCAATACAGCAATTGTTTTAATGCAAAAAAAAAAAAAACATTTTATCTTTGTCTAGTTGTACCTTTAAACATTGACCACAGTAGGGTTTCATGTACATTATACCTACAATATATGTGTAGGTATAATGTACATAATCGTAGCAGATCATTTCAACTACTGTACTATATCCGGGCGCTGCTCTTGTAGCGAGCTGGCTGGGCTAGCTGTTGTCTGCCTGTTTGTTGTGCGTTTTTAGTACCTTGATCAGATTCAGTTGGATTTTTAAAGAACTTTTTTAGGACTTTTTAAAGGACTCTCAATTCATTTTTATGTACATTTGGATTTGGGAGGATTTGCGATCGGACCACTTGCTTTTCTCCTGTTGGGCCTGCTGCGCTGTTTACGACCGGGAGTGTTTGGCCTGGAGTTTGACTCTGGTTTTCTTCTAGATATGGTTTCTCATCGTGCTTACTCAAGAGAGTTCCTATTTAGCCTGAAAGATTGCTCTCTGAGTACTACCTACACATTTTGGAATATACCAGCGGAGTTATTATCTCATTCTGATGCCGGTCAGCAAGGTGGTCTTACACCACCACCACGCAGGAAGGCGGGGAGGCGGCGCGGCAAGAGAGGAGGTTTGAAACAGAAAATAAAACTTTTTAGTAAGTTTAATCCTCTTCCTGCGGTGCTCCTTTCTAATGTTCGATCGCTAAGAAAGAAGGTGGATGAATTGCAGGCAAACTTTAATCACATGCACGAATATACAGGAACGCTTCTATGATGGCTTTTACGGAAACCTGGCTTGACAGTAGTTTTGGCAATAGTGATCTGTTCATTGTTGGCTTTGGAACACCTTTGCGTCTAGATCGCGATAAATCCAAGACTGGCGAAGCGCGTGTGGGTGGTGTATGCTTTTACATTAACCAACGATGGTGTAAAACGTGTGTTGTTCGTGAAAGACTCTGCGAATCCGATATTGAGCTTTTGGCTGTATCACTTCCTAGAGAATTTCCCCAGTTGTTTTTATCCTTGTGTACATTCATCCCAAAGCAAATGCAGAAGTTGTTTCCAATCACATTGTAAATAAAATTAAAAGAATGGATCTTACTTCTCCAGACTCTCCAAAGTTTGTTCTTGGGGACTTTAATCATTGCTCCATGGACAAAAGCCCTAAGAATTTCCAACAGTATGTCACATGTCCTACACGACGTGGCAAGATCCTGTTGGCTCCGTCTTATAAATCGGTGGCTAAAAGGGCAGAGAAGTCTGTAAAGTGTGGTTAGAAAGTGCCATTGAAAATCTTAGAGGCTGTTTTGAATGTACTTCTTGGGATGTACTCTTAAATCCTGAAGACAGTATTAGTGATCAGGTAGATATAGTGTCATCATGTATTGCCTTCTGTGTTGATTGTAATATCCCCTCCAAATCCATAATCAAATTTCCTAATAATAAGCTATGGATCACAAAAGATTATAAAAACTATTATAAAGAAGAAAACAAATATATTTTATACAGGCACAGAACTTGAGAAGAAAGAGGTTAATAAGGAAGTCAAAGTTGCCATCAGATATGCAAAGCTATCTTACAAAAATAAAATTGAACATACATTTAAACAAGGGAATCTTCATTCTGGCAAGGAATAAAGAACATGGCATCAGTAAACTCATCTGGAGTATCTATCAGAAGAGTTTCGGTTGAGGGGGTTGCTGAAGATAGCCTGCCTGATTCATTTAATTAATTTTTTTACTGGGTTTGAAAGGCACATTAGATTGGGAGGCTGATATGGGGCAATGTTTTAGTCCTAGGCAACCACTTAATATTGATATAGCTAGTGTTTCACAGTGTTTTAAATTTATAAATGTAAATAAAGCCGCAGGCCCAGATGGAATTTGTTGTTGGCCATTAAGACACTGTGCAAATCAACTGGTAGTTGTTTTTCAACAATTGTTTCAATATTCTCTGATCAGCGGCATCGTTCCTCAGACATGAAAACACTCCACAGTAGTTCTGGTTCCTAAGATACTTCATCCTAAGGTTATGGGTGATTTTCGCCCAATAACTCTTACCTCATTAGTAATGAAATCATTTGAATAGATTGTTAAATCTTATATTCTTAAAAGTACACAAGATAATTTGGATCCTCTACAGTTTGCATATCACAGTTTGCTACAGTTTGCAGTAGATGACTCTAAATTATTTCTGTTGGATGTACTTCATAGACATGTTGAAGTACCTAAGACAAGAGCAAGAATCTTATTTGTGGACTTTTTATCTGCATTTAACACTTTATAGCCTTTTTTATTAGCTGAGAAACTTGTGCATTCTTTTAAATTATAGTATGGGCTGACACGTTGGATTATGAACTTTTTGACAGGAAGTCACGGAGAGTACTTGTAAATGGAACCCTCTCAAATATTACGTATACTTCCACTGGTTCACCTCAAGAGTGCGTATTGTCTCCGTTATTATTCATCCTGTACACTGATATTTGTAGGAGTGGTCATAAAAATCAGTATATTATAAAATTTGCAGATGATACAATTCTGTTGTCCCTGCTCTCTGGTGAACATCAGGATCACGGCCCAGCTCTGCAGGAGTTTATAGATTAGTGTGATCATTCATACCATGATGATCATTCATGATCATTCATACCATGATAAATGTCTCGAAAACCAAGGAGATGATTATTGATTTCTCTTGCCACCTTTGGCTTCTGATACCTATATAAACGGACAAGCAGTAGAGAGAGTTAGCACTTACAAGTACTTGGGGACAATCTTTGATGGTATATTAAAATTTGAGGACAACACAGAGACCATTTTAAAAAAAGGTCAGCAACATGTGTATTTTCTTAGGAAGCTTAAGTCTTTTTCTGTTGATACATCTGTGTTGTTTACATTTATTGTTCCTTTATTGAGAGTGTTGTTTCATTTTCTTTCATTTGTTGGTTTCAGTCTCTGAGTTTAAAAAATAAAAAATTGTTGCAGTATTTAAAATCTACGTGTTCAAAAGTGCATTGCACAAACAAACAACACTGAATAAAGGATGTTCTATTATTAATGATCCTTCACATGCTCTTTATTATGATTTTGAACTTTTGCCTCATGGCCATAGGTATCGTTGTCCTAGATGTCGGACTGTTCGACAGAGAATGACCTTTGTTCCTGAAGCCATTAGATTGCTAAATGAACATTGATATATTAATTTGCTTGGATACTGGACTCATCGCTTGTGATTGGTATTTTTATGTATTTTATGTTTGTTTGTTTGTTGTTGTCTTGTGATGTTGTGCCCAATATTAATTGCCCCTAGGTGATAAATAAAGTTGATTCAATTCAATTCTATACTATACTATACTATGCGATACTATACTATACTATACTATACTATACTATAAATAAACTCAACAAAATGCCCATTGGATACAATACAACTAATATTAAGCAATGCTTTCAGGGATTTTATTTCAGACCCTTCTGGTAGATATATGATCTCATAATATCTTCTTAATGCACATAGGAGGGATTATACTTTTTCCTCTAATAGACATGAATCCTAATCTCATATCTCAGGCGGATATTCTACTCATCTTACTCCTGTTGTGTATTTTTTTTCCTGATGTAATACACACATCTTTCTAGAGTAAGTAAACGCAAGGTTAGAATTTCTCGAGGTTAATAGTGTACAATACGATAACCTTCAGATTGAAATGCAAGTGTTGTAATAGTGGATTTTGCCTTTCCTTTGTTTTGGTCTCATAAAATGCGATCACTTATACTTTTAGAAACAAACTGTTTATTGAACTAGTCTAAATTTTATTTATTGTAATAGAGAAACACAATCTTTTAATGATACCTCTCTGCCTTATGATTCAAATCTAATAAAATGTCTCTCTCCAAAGTTGCCTTCATCTTACATCAAACTAAGCAGACATATTATGCAGTGTTGTTTTTTTTTTGAACAGCTAAACTTACCAAAACTCGATGAACTGGAAGCACTAAGTGATGTACTTAGTGCTCTACAAAAAGCAAAAACGAACATCTGCAAACAGAAATAATTTTAGCACATTTAGACAAAGTTGAAAACCTTCTCTTAAATTCCATTAATTACGGCCTAGACTGTTCCCCCAGAGATCCAAACATCACCTTGAGAATGGTAATTACAGACTCGTTTCAATGATCTATTGTGAGAAAACACTTTGCCAAAATTTTGGCTCGAAGAATAGAACTTTGTGGCTAAACTGCTACATTTTGATCAGACAGGAATGATGATAATTTGCTCAGATAGCAGCACATATTTTATACAGTTGATTCATCTGTCTGTTGCAGTTCTCTCTCTCTCTCTCAATGCCATTAAAGTCTTTGATTGGCTTAAGTGGGAATACATGTGGGTGGGATTTCAGGACTGTAGCTTTAGAAGTAAGTGTGAAATCTATGAGCAGGACACTTTATAACCCCACTGGTATGGGTATAAAATATCCTCTCCATTTTGGCCTGAAAGAGGCACACGTCAAGGGTCTTGTCATCCTCTCTTAAGCTTTTATCACACATGATCAGACGGAGTAGACTCATAGCCCCTGTAACTATTCATGGCTGTGCTTGCCCTTTTTTTTTTTTTTTTTACTTTTTTGTTGATGAAAAATGGAGATTAGGGGCCTGTCTGGGCACAAAATTAACTAGACAAATCTATATTGATCTATATTTATGCTGCTTCCGCACTGTGCCATCATGTGCTTTCACAATAGATTTCTTTATTTTCTTTGGTATTGATAAGAAAGAAAGTTTAAGAAAGACTGTTAAGGAGAATTTTGTTAGGAACCTGCATGATATTCAGTCTGATGTCCAGAGACATAAAGATGAGCATACTCCCACGGTTTAGATTTTTCTTTATGCTTCTCTTAAATCCTCCATAAAATTATTACAAAGGTATTGATTTGATCATTCAAAAATTTATATAGAGCAGTTAATGTCCAAAAATGATTCTAGCTACTTTGCAGCAATGGTGGTCTTGTTCTTCCAAAATAATTTTACAAATTATTATTATTATTATTATTATTATTATTATTATTGTTATTATTATTTTAGAAATAATTTTTCAGTATTATCACTGGGCATTCATATAAAAGGGCTATTTATGTATGGCTGGACCAACATTGTAGAGTCCTCTGGAGATGTACTAAAGAGTATTTAGCAAAACTTCATAGACTGGCTGAGTTGCATAGTGTATATGTATAACTCACAATAAGGAGCTCAGCTAAAACCCTGAACATGCACCTGTTCCCTCGTCACTCTGCTCTACTCTTGTATCCTGTTGCTGCGATTCCTGCAGCGCATAAAACTAATTCATTAAAAGTGACATTTTCATGGGATTTCTTGACTAAAATTCCTGACAGCTAGCGTACAGGTTATTATTTTTCACAGTGCAAAGGCTGGCGAGAGAATTTTAAAACATTGCGGCTGCTGGTTAGTTAGTTTAATTCCTATTACTAAACCCTCTGCGTGGTGAAAACACTCATTCTTCTTCTCTTTTTGCTAGGATGTCTACAAAGTACAAAACATACTGGCAATGCAGGTAATAGAGGAAATACAGTAAGTCATCTGAAAGACTACATTTTTTCCCAGTGCTTGAGGTGATAAGTTACTTTTTGCACACTTATCAGCTCTCGCCTCCTCTGTGTCTGACAGTAAAGTACAATATTTGCATGTTGTGGGGTGAGGCTTCAGATAGCTACCTTCATTTCAACCACTAGCATGCCTAAACAATGTCATGGAGATGTAGCGCCTCGTAGGCACGTTCAAATGATTTATTATGACTTTAAAGATAACAATATTTGTCTGTAGTCCCACCCTTTTATTAGCCCCAGCTGCTTCTTGTGTATTTGTATTCTTGGTTTGGTTTTGACTTATGTTTTGTTCAGGTCCTATTTGTTTGTTCCCAATCTGCTTCATGTCTTCTAGTCTTTTGTATTTTAGTCAGCAGTTGTCTTTCTTATGTTGTCTCTATTGTTTTCCTCCTGTTTCAATAAATCTGCACAGATTTATTGAAACAGGTTTAGAGAGATCCCTACTCTGTAGTGTAGTGGTTAGCACTGTTGCCTTACAGCAATGTTCTGTGTGGAGTTTGCATGTTCTCCCCGTGCTTGAGTGAGTTTTCTCTGGGTACTCCGGTTTCCTCCCACAGTCCAAATGTATGCATGTTAGGTTGATTGGTTACTTTAAATTGCCCGTAGGTGTGAATGTGTGTTGTCCCAAGCCTGGGAACATGGTGAGGGTTGTGTCAGGTAGGGTGTCTGCTGTCAAATTTGCCCAATCTAATATGTGAGTTGACTCGCTTTGGCGACCCCTGTAGAAGGAAAAAGATGTGTGTTTCTACCCTTTAACATTTATGACCATCAAAATGTCTTTAAACATTTTAAATAAGCAATTAAAATTAGTTTTTTTGTACACAAGTTCGTTTTCCTGTTGCCTGTGTTGCCTTTTTAATGTTATATTTGCTAAGCACCTGAAGACTAACTTTCAAGTTTATACCTCCCTTTACTACTAATATCTAACAAATAATAATGACCTCACAGTGGGCTTTTCTTTTCTATCTTGCTGTTTCGTTTCCCGCAGTCTATTTATAACATGTACGTGCACTATTGGACTGGCTAATTGCTTCTTTCCCATGGGGTATATCCCCATCTTAATGTCTGGACATTCACTCACATTCTTACATATACTAATGATTTTTAAGTAATCCAAACTATTAAAAATACATTACTCGCTATTAGTAATTTAATGGAATTACAAATTACATTAAAGAGCATGTATTTAGTATTTATTTGTGCTTTTTGTTTGTACAGATGAATTCCAAAACTGTAGCTGAATCAACTATATATTTTTTTGACTGTGGCTTGATTATTCAAGTAATTTTCCACTAGACTACTTATTTACTCTTACTTAAATTACCTCCTAGTACTTTTACTTAAGTACTCCTAGTTTTACTAGTACTAGTAATTTAAGTAGCCATCATTAGCACATTCATTTTAAACATCCCTAAGTGTTTCAGACGTCTGTAAAAACTGTATTTGGTTAGCAGCTTGTTAACTGGGGCTAGGGTGGAAAAGGCTGTGGTTTGAGATGCAAGGTCTGCACTACAGTACAGTTATTTTGCTGTATTTTAGTAAGTTTCAGTTTCAGACACCCAGTTGTACAAGATGGTATAAGGTAGCCCTGGTCAAATGAATAAGTGACATTTTCTGTAAAAAGATATATAAAACTGTTCTCTGGTCAGATGTACTTAAATTTTGTATTCTTTTTGGAGACCACAGATGAGGAGGAGACCACCCAGCTTGTTATCAGTGCACAGTTCAAAAGCCTGCATGAGGAGGTATTAGTGTTTACGGCATGGGCAGCTTACACATCTGGAAAAAAAACTGTCTATGCTGCACAATACATAAAGGTTTTAGAACAAAAAATACTCCCATCCACACAACATCTCTTTCAGGGACGGGCTTGTGTATTTCAGCAAGGCAATGTTAGACCATATACTGCATCCATCACAACAGCATGGCCTTGCACATCAAGAGTGTGGGTGCTGAATTGACCTGCCTGCAGTCCAGTCTTTTTCAACTATAGAAACAAAAAATGTAATCCAGCAAAGAAGACGCAGGACTGTTGAGCAGCTAGACATCAGGCCAGAATGGGACAATATTAGTTTCCTAAAACTCCACAAATCGGTCTCCTCAATTCTCAGATATTTACATACTGTCGGTAAAAGAAGAGGGGGCGCTACCTAATCATGGCTCTGTCCAAAATTTCTTGAGATGTGTTGCTGTCATCAAAATTCTAATTGAGCTAATGAGTCTTCTTGAAATGGTAAAATGGCTCACGTTCAACATCTAAAATGTGTTCTATGTTCTATTGTGAATAAAAACAGGTCTGAGAAAATATTTATTTACATAAAAAACATTTTGGAACCCCAATTAAATATTATTTATTTATATAAAAATACAATGGCAGGCATAAATACACTCAAGTACTGTAAAGAGAGTATTTTTAATTGTTGATAAAGTAAGTTTTATGGGAAAAATGCCATCACTATTCCCAATTTATTTTTGACAGTGACTCACAGATAACTGTGTGCCCATGGGCAAGTGTCAGGATTTGGCAGAAGCCACACAGTACATGATTTTGCCAAGGGAACTTGTGTTGGACGTAGTCTTGTCCAAAGAGGGTGCTTGTTAAGTCCCTTAAGGCTACTGTGTCCCCATGATAGAACCTAGTATCAAATGGTTCCTCAAATGTTTTATGCCTTCAAGAGGCTCATCCAGAATCTGATGGCTTAAGACGTCCTAAAGGAAAGCCTGCAAATCATTACCAGTAATTATGTAAAAATGGCAGAGTTCACTTCTTTAGTCCCGGGGTTTAAAATGGTCACTTTGAAGAGCTGATCCCCTCATTCCCATCTTCCCTTCTAGCTGTGATGATGAGATGTGATTTTGAGACTGATATTTCAGTTGAGATGTGGAGCTTGATGTTTAGTTGCTAGTCAGAAGGAGTATGTAGTGTTCAGCCATATGAGACAGAATGAAATAGCCTAGCAAGTGTTTCTATTGAGATTTGAAGCTCCTAGACCATCAGCTAAGTGAAAGAAGACAAGGTTAAAGTGTCAAGGTACTGTTATCTGAGGAATGAGGTTGTCTATCAAATGAAGAGTGAGCGAGACTTGAGATGTAGAATAGAAAAGGTTTGTGTGTCACCGTTTTTCAGTCTGTTGCAACAAGCTTGGTCTATTCAAACTGCAACTTTTTTTTAATTGGTTGCAATTTCATAATATTAACTTTCCTTGTACCCAGTGCCATACATGCCTGGAAATGGATTGTCATTGCCATATAAGCCTTAAAATGCATTTTTAGGAGATATTTTCAGGAAGATTGCATAAAAGATAATCCATTTGTACAAAGAAGGTGCATGTCAGACTAAAACAAGTAATGAAACTAAAGTTTCAAAACTGAAATCGCATGCATGATTAAAAGATATAGAAAGAATGAGAGTCCTAATAACCATGCACAGAATAATTAGGAGGCTTTTAATTTATATTGTCTTTGAACGAGGATTAATATTGATATTTATTCAACCCACCACTTATAACACCAACATATAACACCAAATAAAGAAAATGTTCCGTCTGTTTGTTAAAATGTTTTGTAAAGGAGCAATTTGTAAGATCACACAATATGTCAAATTCACACTCCAGACAAATAGAGTGCAACATATCACCAATAGATTAAACATATTGTAAGAAACATACAGTCGCTCCTCCTCAATGAGAGTATTTACATGCACCTAATTATCTGATCTGCAGTTTTCTGATTATTTATATGTTTATGTAAATGACTCTGATGTCTTAGATCGGATTAGGGCCTAGAAATCTGATTACGAAATCAAATAGAGAGCTGCATTTTAGCTCAGTGATCAGGTTTCTCAGCACATGAAAAAATCTCTTTTGGATTTCTCAGTACCAGTAACAAGCAAGCAGCATTTAAAACACCAACATCAAGAAAGATACAAAACACTTCTGGAGTGACACTGAAATAACCTACGTAGTTCATGAAATGAAGAACGTAAATATTAGCCCTTTGAGGGTTTTTTAAGATTATTTCTGTTCTTATATTTAGGTAAGGTCACTCATTGTTCAAAAAAAAAAAAAGCTGTGCCATTAAGTTTGACTTTGAGATTACTGCATGACTCATGCACACCCAGAGTTTCCTATTATTTGATTACTCAAGTGGATGTAAACGAGTTGACGTGGAAATTAGTACCTAATTTCCTGCATGTAAGTGTACTCAATGTTAAACAGCCATTACCAGCTGTTTGTTTAACAGTTCAGCATGCCAAGAACTGCTCCAGAGTCTCTAAATGATCTACCTGTGAGCAGAACCTTCAACATTGTTGACAAAACGTTAGTAAACGTCATGGGGCAGTATATATTATATATATTATTGTGTAATAGGTTTCACTGAGGCAACTTTTCGAGGCACTTATAACCTTCAGGTTTCTGGTTACCTTGCTTTTCATCTTAATGATTTAATTATGCAGAAATTTTTAAAAAGCTGGGCCTCGATAACCCAATCACTTTCATTACTAGCGCAACTAAAAAAAAACATAATTTAGACACCAAACATGGCTGATTGACTGCATTTGTATAAGAATAAATGTGAATAGAATCATTTTAGGATGCTGAACAGTCTGAATTCTTCAGGCAGCTGGCCATTGTGTCACATTTAATAATCTGCATAGAAAGCATTAATCAGTTGGACAAAAATAAATGAGGTGTCATAGCACGTGACTGCCCGTTAGGTCAAATTATGCTGGAGCCTTACAGTATCTCAAATGGATATGACAATTTACATTTAAGAAAAGGCAAGAGAAATCTGTCTAGATTTTTAAAGCCATCCGAAAAGCGTCCTCTTCTGGGGTGTGTGTAATGGATATGACTACAAACTGGTCTAGCTCCAGGGCCTGGCCATTAAAAATTCATTACTCATTCATGTTTTTGCTGTGCAAAAAACGTCTGATAAACAGCTGGAGTTTCTTGAAATGCAAGAAGTTTCAATTTTGTTAACATTCTGCCATCTACTGGTGGATTGTGTGCACATGCTTAAAATGTCTGAGCATATGCAGCATTTTGTTATTGCGGACAGCTCTAAAAAATAAGCTCTTTTACAAAAGATTCTCTTCAGTTTCAAGTGTATTTGCATATATTTAACATGGAGAGACTAAAGGAAGTAAGATATGGAATTTCACTGAAAGCTAAAACTTTGTCAGTTCTAATCTGAAAACTGCTGAATATGCAGCATGAGTGTGCAATTTTTGCGTCCCCCTTTCAAATTACACCCACTAATCAGAACACACTAAAGGCCATCATGAACACTGATGCTGTAGTTCTGCCCTGAAAATTTGACAGCACTGAATAATTTCACAGACAAAGTTGGTTATTTCTTGGGGAAAATTACGGTCCTGAACCGATGTAAGAGCAAATTGAATGCTTTTGCTTTGAAGTGAACTCCATTCACTGCAGCTGTAGTTTAATAAACGTACCCCTGCCGGAACTGCATTAAAAACTAGTTAGCCATTTCTAATGTACACTTTTGCCAGATTCTGAAATTGTGGGACATCAGGCATGCCAAATGACATTTTGGGCCTATAGTCACCTACGGGCCTATGGTCATCAAATGCCATTCCTGACTGTGACTCAAACCAAGAGTCATTTAATAACAAGCTGAATGAGGTTAATGTAAATAAAATTTTGCACAACATATAATCATCTAAGCTGACCTGTAGCATACTCAGTCTGGTCACAGCCTTCATCCTCATTTGCACACTTACTATAGTTGCTCTTTGCTGTTCAACCCAATAAGAAGTATAAAGTATGCTATAAGGCCTGGGACATTTATGCAGTGGATTATCTTATATTTAGCCTCCTTAGAAATATTTCCTGAGAAATTCATGGGAATTAGGGATATTCAATCTTTTCTGCAAAGGACCAGTGTGGCTGCAGCGCTCCTGACTCCACTTGTTTAATTTCGTTTGTCTCAGTCTTTCAACTGCTGATCAGGTGATCTCCTGCTTTGTTAGAATGAAAACCTATAACCACACGGGCCCTTTGCGGACAAGACAACATACACCACTGTATTTTACTTATTAAAAAACTGATTATGAAAAAAACTAAATCTTTTATAAAGAACAAAAAGAAAGTTTGCTTCTTTCAGTAATTAAAAGAACACTTCATCAGTAATTCATTAGGACGGCCATCAGATTGACAAAAAACATTCTGCCTCTGTCATATTAGTGATTGTAACATGGTGATAAATTTTTCTAAATACATGTTGTCTTTGGAGACTATTTTGCCTTGAAAGACCATCTGTATGTACTTTTAAAAAGTACATTTTAGGCCACAAGCTTTTTGCAAAACTACAACTAAGCAATGTCTCAAACATAAGGCAGTGTATTAATGACAATTTCATGTAATAGCTTTTTCTGAGGGAACTTTTAGAAGTATAGAAATAAATACTAGAATTTTAAAGAAATAACAGTGAATAGTAAGAAAACCTACATAACTACATATAACTAAAAACAGTAAACAAAAATTAATTTTTATATCTTTACATGCATTTATTAAAATAGGTTAGCAGCACTAGATTTAATGTTAATGAAGGATTGATTGGCTGAAGCTGAAGCACTGGACTTTCTTGAGTAGAGCTTTGCAAATGTTTAAGCTAGTTCACTGACACAAACACCTTGTGTATTGTTTATTTATTTGTATGTTTTCTAATATTAGTATTAATCTAAAACAGTCCAGATAAATATGAAGATAAAGGCATATTTCTATAGATGGTCAAGGCCTTTTACACAGCATTAATGAAAATTGGCAAAAAATGGTTTTGCATTTAAACACAATGTATAAAAATGTATTTCACATATTAAAATGAACAGATACCCATGTATTTCTTTCCTGTTTGGGTGCTCTCTCACCTTTGCACTGCTTTGTATTTTAACTCCACCGCCTCGTCCCACTGCTACCCGGTCTTCCCCTACATATCCGCCCCGCTCGTGCCCTCCCCCTGAGAAAAGGTGGCAGCTGCATTGATTTGCAGTGCCACAGGCAGCCAGCATGAACACGAGTGGCAGTAGTTCACAAGTTGCCCGAGGATGAGGTGACAGCAGACTGACTGCCTTTGGCTCTGACAGCCTTCTATCTTTATAATTCTGTCCCTCTAATGTGTAAGGTCATTTAAATTTTCAGACCAAGTCATTAGCCCTGTTTTGATGCATGATTTAACATGTTTGTGAAACATATCTTCTCTGCTCATTACTGATGGTGCATTTTTTTATGGTCAGCATTTTATTGAGCATTCTTTTTGCTTACCACAGTGGAAAGTTAAAACATAATGATTGTCTTAATCTTTTTAATAAATATGGGGAACAAAATTAAAATATATCTTACACAGACAAGCTAGCTTGCTCTTAGCATTCAAAACCACATATGTGCTAAAGTCATTGTCCCTCAGAACAGTATTAAACTGCATGTAATGTTAAATATTAAGTATAATAAAACGGTTAAAGAAGTTTTAGAATAATATTAAGTGTCCAGCTAAATTTGAAGGAACATAATAAGCAAGGCTTGAAAAATGCAGATCAGGCCTATGTGAGAAATGCCTGGCCATAGACTAATATTCAAATAAGCACTCCTAATATCACTCAGTCCAACGCTCCCTGCCTGCTACTCACTGTGGCAGAACTAAACAACATGAGCAACAAGCAGACTTGTGAATTAGCTTAATAGCTCGGTTATGCTTATCTTAACACAAAGAAACCATATGCCAAAGAACACATCTGAGTCTTGGGACTGTTTAAGTTACTGCGTTACCCATGATTAGGACCACTTAGTTCTTATGTTAGCAAAACACTTTGACAGTTGTGAGGACATTGTAAAGTCATTAATGGGAATGTGTCCACAACAGCAATATTTACACAGATTTAGGTTTCCCTGTTCCCCAATAGAACATGAACAGAAATGTGTGATCACAAATAACGTCGTGGATGTAATTTGGTCAAGGACACAAGCCAAAAGTGAGTCAAGATCACAGCCTGATGTTATCCGTGAGAATATACAAACTCAACTGTTTTATTGCTTTTATACAACACTTTTACAAAGTAAAGAGGACATATTATTAAATGTGTGTTAATATTAGCAATTCCTTCTGCCAAAACAGTAGCAGCTAGGATTAGGATTAGGCATAAATCAGTATTTTAACATTTGCCAGATTAATCGGAATGTACTTTATCATCTCATAGACATTATCTAGTCCACATTCACCAATTATCTGGACCATAACTGCAGGTTTTATTCCAGAATCTGAAAAATATTAGAAACAGCGAGGAGAAAACACAGTCTAACTTAACTAGATGCTAAACACATAGTAAATCTAAAACACAGCTTAGCAACCATACTGTCCTACCGTGTACATTTCAGTGCACATTTGGATCTTCGTTTCTCAGTGAGTTTGCTCAGTACAGGAAGCGGATTTTAAATAAAACACTGGAGTATTTTCGCACTGTGTAAGTACAAACCTGCTGTTCTCCACCGAAGCACTACTCAATTCAGAGCAAATAATTTAGCATAGTTAGCTATTAAAACAATAGTTAGCATTTTAAATAATGTAAATTTTAATTATTCATTTTTTCTCAAAGTATAGATTAAACTACACTAACAAGATATTTTATTTTTAATTGTCGTAGTCAGCCTGAAAAAAAATCTGATATTGATGCATCCCTAGTAAAAATCATACTAGCTGCTAGAGAGAGAATTCAACTTGTTGTTTAAGAAACATGTGTCACTGGAACTAACTGTGGTTAAATTATGAATGTACATGTAATAGTGTACTATTGTGACTATTTAAAAAGAAAGTATGCAGTTTTAAACACAGACTTTGTCAATGCCAGCTACTGTAATAAGGCTGGTTATCTTGAATTAGAGACGCTGCTTTTTTCTGCCATGTGGAGTATGTAACCTATAGCAACCTGATATTTTTTCTTTTAAAACTATTGATCTTTAAAATGAACTACCAAATAAAATAATTTTTCATTTAAGATGAGCATTAAAGTAGAAGTAGGTTGTCCTCCTGAAACACTTTGAAGCCTATAAAAAGAAATACACAGCTAACACCATCACTTCACACAATTTTAGAACAGATTTGTTACAAGACTGGATCAGAATTATTATTTTATTTAATTAGCATCTAGAGAGCCAAAATAGTACTGTTAGCTTGTCTATTCGGTTTGAAAGGCCTAATTTTCCAAACTACATATTCCTTTCAGCAAGTCGTCTCTAATAAAGCCAGGTGACAGAAACAGAGAATCAATAAGCTTGGCTAAGACAGAAAGTGATCCACTATAAGTTTCCCATTGTGCTTACCCAGGCTTTTCGGTTGCTAGTTGTTTTCTTCATACCTCAGCTACAGCTCTCTTGGTTGCGTTCACATTACAAAGAATAGAAGAGGGGGAACTGAGATTAAAAATGCATTGAAACTGTGCACTGAACCGGAAGAATGCTGCTGAAACTCATTATTGTGTATAAATGAATAAACGGGTTTTGCCCTCGTGTCTCTTAGACCTGAATACACAACACTTTCACTGTTGCCACCTTTGTTCCCAAGCTGAAGTGTCACAGCTGGCAGGTAAGGGAAATGAATAAAAGATCACATCTAAGTGTTCTGAAGCACCTGCTGATTTTCATTTCTGATTCAGCCTATGCTCAGCGTACCAAGTTATTGTTCTTGAGAATTTACCGAAAAACAAGCGTAAACCTGCCTTGACTGTTTACTAATGTGTATTTATTTTTGGATCCAGCCAGAAGAGGGCGAAGACACCCACAGATTAGCAGTGAAAGTACAGAAAGCTCTATACATGTAAAATGGCCTCCTGCTGTATTGTAGGTGGTTATTCCACTGTAATCCTAATTTGGGGCAAGCGGGAATGATCTGCAGTTCAGCAACGGACCAATAGAGGTCATCATCCTGTGCTTTCTGTGGCGCTTATATGTGCTTGTAAGGCAGTACAATTGGTGTTGGTCAAGGTCGACCTCCAATAGTTTGATCTACAATAGTTAGTTGTCAATGGATTTGCTTAAATTATTTTAGTATTTCATATAGTACTTAAAAAACTGGTTTGTAAAACCTGATTTCTTCATCTAGATACATTTACCTCACACCTAGTATCTATATTACCAGCTCCATTTACCATAGAGGTGCAGTTTGTAATTCTACAATTACAAACTGTAGTCCATCTTTTTCTCTGCATACCCTCTTTTGCCCTGTTTTTCAGTGGACAGGACCCCCACAGGACCACTAAAGAACTGAAGATCATTCCCAGTGTGTGTGGTGCTGATACAAGTGGATCAGACCGCAGTGCTGCCACTAGTGTCCTGTGGGCAGCATCCTAGGACCACTAATGAAGGATTAGATGATAATCAGCACAAACAAGGCTATCTTCAGACTTAACATCTACAATACAAGGTAGACCAACCAGTCAAGCGTGTCTAATAGGGTGGACAGTGAGTGGACACAGTGTTTAAAAACTACAGCAGCACTACTGTGTCTGATCCACTGACACTAACACACCACCACCACGTCAGTGTCACTGCAGCACTGAGAGTGACCCACCGCCCAAATAACATCTGTGCCCTGTGGTGGCCCTGTGGGTGTTCTGACCATTGAAGAACAGAGAGAAAGGGGAGTAACAACAATGCAGAAGAACAGATGGACTACAGTCTAAACTACAACATGCAGCTTTGTGGTAAGACGAGTGCAGATACAAGGAGTGTAATGAAGCTCTTGGTTTGTGTACATTTAAATTACATCTACATGTAGCTATGATTGCATATTACTATGCAGCAGTTTTAGGCTCCAAGACAGTTTTATTTTAAAGCTATTAGAAATGCTTTGAAAACACTATAAATACAAATAAATAAAAAAATATACATCCAGTATTTGTTTAATCATTTCCAAACTTCTCTTCAAGGAAGCCCGCTACCGTTTGTAGTTACCATGCAGTACCTGGTTTGGCTAATCAGTGGTTCATTATGTTAAATCAGGTGTGATGGTGATGTGATTTAACAAATCCACATGATTGCTGGAGACACAGAAAACAAATCTGTAGCAAAACTTTGTTCTTTGAAGCAACTCACAAGATACCAATTACTGTGTGTTTACATTTATTGCAATTATATATGGTGTTTTTACAACTGAAAACAAATTTATCACTGCTGAGATAAATGGTTTTAAAACACTGTGCATAGGTGCCTAAGTCTTATCTTCATCTCCTAAACATAAATCTGCAGTAAATGTGATTAGAGGGTGTTATTCTATGAGCGACCAGCAGAGGATGTAAATGACATGAAGGAAAACAACTTGTAAATGAAACATTTTGCCACTGAGATCTGTCAGCTGACACTGAGGCAGAATGTGCAGTCAAAATTAAAGACGGATTTCTCCATTTTTGCTGCATCTTTTAACTATTAAGTTGCTTTGATGTGAAATAGTTAATTGCAGAGAAACTTACCAACTCAGGTTTCTTGACATAGGTAGCGATAGGAACCAGGGCTCCAAAGCAAACACCTACACATGTGTCTTGAGTTTTGTTATGTTATGTTGATTTACTTTGAGTACTATTTTGCTATTAGCAATTCTGACTTAGTGTATATAGAAGTAGTTTACATCAAACCACGCTTAGCGGCCACTCTTAGTACACCTTAACAATGTTATGCAGAAATGTAAAAAAAAATATGTGAATGACAATATAAATATATGAACATCCTGCTTAACATGGAATTCCAATTTTTGGAAAACTGTATGCATAAGTAAATTGTTCAGCTGTAGACAAAGTTAGAATAGTTTGATGTACATTAAACCATTCAGAAGAAAATTAAACACAGAATTGTTCACAGTGGTAGTTTTAAGGTAGTTTTGAGATAAAATTTGGGTCTAAAATGTAATGTTTTTAAACACATTCAGTGTCCAGGTAAGGAAAATCAGTACCCAAAGAAAATATTTTACCATTAATATACCACTATCAACATAACAAACACTCAGTAATCCAAAGAGCTGAATTTTCACTGTGGACATTGCGACCCCTGGTTCCTATCACCACCAATGTCAAGAAATTATTCACTTGCATCTACATTTTTTAATTTTTGTGACATTTCTTGATTGGCTATTTGTGGGCCAATGACCAAACATCAGATTATCCTGTGCTCGTGTATATGGCTGCATGCCACATGAGCCTGATGGAAACTTAACAAGAATATGACCTGCGTATCAGGCATTCACACCTTCCGTAAAAAAAAAAAAAAGTGCCAAATAAGTCAGACACACTTGCTAGCAAGCTGCGCTAACCTGGCACTATAAAAATCCGACCTTACGGGCAGCCTGGCAAAACCTGCACTTCATTACACTGATGGTTCTAAAGCATTTAAGGCGCTTGCCCGGCTGTCTTGTTTTGATTAGCGGGAAAGTCATAAATAGAGTGCAGCCCATAAACGATTTCCTCATTACATCAAAGTCACGCGGAAGTTGTAAGCGGTGCCACACTGACCACTTATGAGGGCACCACCTTTATAGAGCTGCAGTTTGATGAACAAGGTTGAATGAGGAGGAAAAAAAGCAAGAGTAATAAACCATAAGTATTCAACTTCCTCAGAAGACTGTTTGAAGTGCTAAGTGCTCAACTAATAGCATTGAATAATGTACAAAACCAAAACCAAAGCCACATAATGTGGTTGGGGAACACATCAGACCCAAAAGCATGTTTAAACAGTCAGGTGGCTCCTAAACAGCTTAACATTAGAGAAGTATGAATAGGCCTATGTCTTACGTATTATGTATTATTGCAGTATAGAGAGGTTTATTTTGGCGCTGGGCTCTGTCTGAATGAGCTAGAGTTAAAGATTATAAAGTGCACTCAAAACAAAGTGAGCCATGGTGTTAACATGACAAAGTATATCACAGACGATCCTCCCATGACTTAATAACAAGAAATGCATTTTACTATGTTGTAATAAACAACAAGTAACAGGTTTATTCTCCATTCAAATAAGAAAATACCCTTGAGAATTTGTTTTACATATTATTAGTACAAGGTGACCCCTTTCAAAGGGGTCTGAAGAAAGATATGCATATGCAAAATGGGATACAAAAATAGAGCTTCCACATTTCAGCTACAAAGTCTTATCTCTGAACATCTGGCTATCCACAACAAGTGGTGAGCAAAAGTGGTAGGAGTCTCAAGGGAAAATAAGTTAACATTTTACAATTGCACACTAATTGGCTACGTTATATTTGAATACATTTTGTAAAAAATAAAATGTGACAACTATATTGCCATGTTGAGGTATGAAGAAAATTTAAATAAAATGATCTGTTAGTATGACAAAAGTGACTGAGTATGGATTCCAATTATGCATGCTTGGTCTGAGCATTTTTTTAACCAGCAGACCAACATCAACACTTGCAATGAAATTTATCTTAACCAATTATCCAATATTTTGTACAAAGAAATAATTAGTATTATAATATATTACAATAGGGTGAATAAGAAGGATGTACTGTACCACATACTGTACCTCGCTCTTACATACATATGTATATACACAAACTGGACAACGGATGCATTCATCTCCAAAATAATGATATCAAATTAATCAAATCTCTGGATGAAAGAAATAGGTATGGGAATATCCATATCAGGCACTTTGAGGTTTGTGCATAAACATTTGTTTTTCATCACACCATATTTGCTATTTCTGACTGCATCCAAGCAGGTAAACACTGTCTTTCCACACATACTGTCTGTCTTTCCATTCACTGTATTTCCACAGTCCATACCATGCTAGCCTCTCACGCCAGGTGATACATGCCATAGGCCAGTGGCGTCCCATACAGTCCGACAGGGGGGACGGACAGCAAAGGCCTCTGGTATGGGTACGACTGTCCGTAGAGCGACACAGCTGAATGAAACTGTGTACCAAGTGGTAGGGGCAGGGGGAAGCCTGGATGTAAGGCTGGTTTGGCGGCCAGCTTCAGCTTCTCTAGCTCTGCCTCCTGCAGCCTCTTGGCCTTGGCCCGTCGGTTCTGAAACCAGATCTTGACCTGCGTCTCTGTAAGCGTGAGGGAGCTGGAGAATTCGGCACGCTCGGCGATGGACAGGTACTGCTTTTGCCGAAACTTGCGCTCCAATGCCAGGAGCTGAGAGGTGGTGAATGGGGTGCGCGGCTTGCGGTTCGTCTTGTGCTTGCGGAGGGCGCAGGGTGGACTTACCTGGCCTGCAGAAGAGATTATATAAATGTGTCAAATATATCACCTTGACAAAATACCTGTATGACTTATAACAGTGAGCACGCCATGCTGCTTCCTACTGTGACTTAAAAACTGAACTTAATGCTAATGTATAATTCAACTATATATTATAACATATGTTAACTTGCCAAAGTAACAATAAACCTACTAGATTACAAATACTTTTGATAAATCCCTTACATTTACAGATGTACAACTGGTCAAAACTGTAAACTTAAAATATGATTTCTTAAAGGACATTGTAATCTAAATCACTTCAAAACACATTTAGAAGTTCCACAACTACTAATAAAGAAAAAAATGCAAGATTTTGAGGTCATGTTATGGGAACATTTAGGTAAACACTTACAGATGGCGAACATTTAGTAAGCCATAACACACGTAAAAAAAATGGACAGAATTACCTTTAATAATTACTTTTAATCATAGTCCTATTGCTTGTGATGGAGTGTTCATTCCGCGTTTAATGGAGGCCATCGGAATAGTTCTCTTGGCTACACACAATCATTAGTGAATTCCTCCACACTCAAACTTCTCATAAACTTCATTGTGTGTTTAGACTCTCTATATATCAGAAAACTGGTATCTTTCGTTTCCCAGTAAAACTAGCCAAATTTCCACGAAATGACAGTCCGCTCTAAAGCCGTAAATAATAAAGTATCCACTTACGTGACTGAGGAAACCTGGAGTTCACAACCCAAGCCGCGCAGTCCTCCGGCTCTGGGGATTCCGACTTCACAGGCGAAGTTTGGATAAAGTGCTTTCGACTTTCCTCCGGACTGCAAGTGTCCTCGTTTCGGTACGACGTGAGCGGAGCTTTCGCGAATGTCGCCCAATACACTTCCCCTGGACTTTGACGGCCCTCCTTGGAGCTTTTGTCGGTGGCCATGAGGGACTCCACGCTGAAAGGATGACTTGTCACTGGAAGTTTGCGTTCCTCCATCGTCCTGCTGCGGGCCTGACCCGTCCGTCCGTCCTCTTCAGCTCCGCAGCTCTCTTACTCTCCCTCTCTCTTTCTTTCTCTTTCTCTTTTCCTGACTCTCTCGAACTCACAGTGATGGACGGCCCCTCTTTAACTAACCCAGAAGAGTTCCCCGCCTTCAAAGTTAGCCTGATACTTATTGCAAGTAACAGGTAGCTTCCGACCCTCCACTGTCCTCAAGCATCTAGCCGTCACGCCAAAAACTCTCGGCCAATAGGAATGCGGCCAAATTTACCGCCACACTACAGTTCCAGCGTCGCGCGCTCCGTCCTCTTGATTATGATTGGTTCGCGAATGTTTGCAATTAGATCGCTGTAGTTAAAACAGTGAAGCCTGTTTTGGCGGAGGGATATGAAAGATATGCGACCGATAGCGCTACACTATACGACAGTTGTTTTGCATTGCAGTTGTGTCACATCACATCTTAAGCTGAATTTACCAGTCCAAAATCGGATACTAAACAGTACAAACAGCACACTTCTATTAGTGGTGCAGTCGTTAGTGTGGTACATATAACATGTTTTTATTTATGTCAGAAATCCTGTGACACATACTGACTATAAATCATGGAATTGCCTTCCACTTGCACCACATCATATGCAGTAGACTAAAGGGGGAATTCCACCATTTTTGTCAAATTTTCTACATAATTCTGTGGTGCAATGTAAAGAAACTCATTCAAAGGTGGTTGATGTTTTAATTTAGAGACTAACTTATTTACAGGTTTTTTTGCAGTGATGATGATGGGAACCAGGGATCACAATGTCTACAACACAAATACAGCTTTTTTATTTACTGTCCAAAACCACCGGTAAACCACCAGTGAACTTTATATGTATGTTGATGAGGGTAAAATAGTGAAAACTATCAAGAATATCCTTAATTACAAAACAATACGTAAAATAATACCTCAAGCCTCAGGCAGTGTGTTCATAACAATTGAGTGTAATTACTTTCTATGAGGGAGTTTTTAGAGGCTCTTTACACATCTGGATCCTGTCACCCCCACTGTGAACAAGTCTGACTCAGTTTCTCTGAGATAAACTTTTTTTTTTACATCACACCATTTTAAATGACTTTGTTTTCATCCCTGACCACTTAATTATATAGAAAATTAGAAAAAAGGGTAGAGTTTTCCTTTAATGCTTATAACCGATAAATATCAGATAAGTTGCACGAAAAGGTTCTAAATACACTGTCTGATGCCTGAGACACTGTTTTGTGATGGTTTTGAGATAATGTTTTGGTTTTTGAAATCACTTTATGATGTAGAGGTGCATGTAGGCCAATGTAAGGCAAAACAGGTACCAAAGAAACTGTATCAATTGACTGACAGAGGTCGAAAACGCTACACTAAACTGCAGTCGTTTTGTTCAGATATATCACTGTTTTACCATAAACATGCATTATCTAAAAGATGAAGAATTTTTAAAAACCTTCACTTTGTCAAATGTGTAGTTAGTTTCAGGGTGCTATGTTAATGCTGCTCGCTTATTTCCTGTACTGCAGACTGTGTACACCTAGAAATTTAAAAGAAATCAGAGTAAGTGTACATGTACTGAGAAACTCAATGAGCTAAAATCCTCACTGTATTTGTTATCAGATTTCTAGGCCTTAATTCAGTTTAAGAAATTGGAGTATGCTGTTAACATCACCACAAGAATAATCAAATAACTAGAGAAATCTGATTATGATTTAATTATTAAGTGCATGTATACATACATATTGCCAGCAAGGATCCAACATTGTCATACAGACCGATCTAACCAATTTAATAGATTAATTTATGGGTTTTGTCACTGATTTAATGGTGACATTACTTATGTCAGCACTCGACTGTAATATAGACAATCATGCTCATAACTGGTGAAATCCAGCATTTTCTTGCATTAGAAGAAGCATTTGTTCCCTGTATGACCAACTCACTGTTAAACAATGCTTCAGGCTGTTTACTCTTCAGGCCCTAAAAAAACCTGCGTCCAAACAAATGAGATATGTACTATCAGAGAGAAAGAAAACTGGTCTGTGATTAAATGTGTGCTTCTCCCCTAACCTGTGAACCTTTATGCTGTCACGTTTGGCAGTAAATGTAATTAAGGCACTTAAAAGAGACTAATTACTTTTGGTCCTGTGCCGGAGAGGGGAATTTGTTTGTAACCATGACGCTTAGTGTATCTGGATAATCACACTTGAAATAAACATCAGCCTTCTTCTCTTTGTAATGAATAGTTAGAAAGGGCAATCAGCTGCCTGTTGAACTGGTCTATGTGTGTGTGCGTGTGTATGTACGTTTGCGTGAGTGTGTGAGCCAAAGCTGCAGGGTGAGATTCTATGAGGCTGCCGTTCCCAAGAGCCTCAGCGTTTATTAAGCAGGGTGATTTCACAGACAATCTGAGGTTTGCGAAGGCGCCAGTGAGCGGGGAGATGAAAGGAGCCTCTCCTCAGGGGAGAAACTGTGGCAGTTTGGCGGCTCCACTCAGGAGGAGTCGCCTCCCCGTACGCACGCACACACATACACATACACACTCACCCGTCACGCCCCTTGCCCTCAGGCACCTTGTCGAGCACAATCGAGCTCCTTCCGTAGATCTGCCAAGAGAGCCTGCCTAACTTGAGGGAGAGATACGAGGCATTTACAGTTGAGGCGGGCACAGGAGTCGATGGAAGACGTATGAGAAAGGAGAAGAGACAACAAGTGATAGACATAAAGCTAGAGAAAGAGTGAGATTACTGGAGCCCCATGAGGACGCCCCTCTATGAAATTGACCAACACATCCTCCTCCTTTGCCTAATCTCTTTGGCCTCGATAAAAGAAAGGAAACAATTTGCCCACAGATTGGGAGGAAACATCGAAAGAGAGAGATGCTCGCGTTTTTGTCCGTATGTTTGGACACACCTCAAGCGTTGCAATTATGGGCTCAGCTTTGAAGTGGTGGAATGCCGGACTGTGTAATAACTCGAGTTTCTTCTATCGCGCACTGTTTACACATCCATTTGGCCAACTTTACAGTCTCCGCAAACCCACCAAACCAAATACAACTCTGAGACGGGTGGTTATATTTCATGCGCTCATGCTCTTTATCTTCTCACTGTGATTCGCCATTAACTAAAATAGCCACAGGGACCATATAATCTTTCTCATCGCTCATCCCATGACTGATCTGACGTTTTAAAGAAAGATGAAACTGTAAGCGGAGCCAAAGTTGCTTTTGGCATCCAGTAATAGGGTTAAAGGTGAAAACAATAAGGCAAAAATTGCCCAAATCTTCAAAATAAGGAAAAGAAGGGGGCTCCTGCTGGCAAGGCCAGAATAATCTCCAGTAAAGAGGGGAACTCGGATAATAGCATTATTGTCTTTGTAGACGAAAAATACAACCACCAGGAGGTCATAGACATTGTCACGCTGATTACACTGAATGACAACAACTGTCATCGCTTAGTTTTTATAAGCGCCGCATTAGGCTTCCGGAGACTTCTCTTATGAGCAAGCATTTGCTGTAATGAGAGAAAATTACTACTCACTAAAGTAGGATGGCGCCAGCTTCAATTAGCTCAAAGGAGGAGGCCTATTACTTAGACGCAATGAAATGATCTTGTAATGCAAAAATGATAGACTTAACACTTGACAATGGGGGAACCAACCTGTTTTGTGAGTCAACACTGTTGTTCATGCTAATCATCGCTGACTGTGATGACAGTAGGTTGGGCAAAGGCACCATTTGTGGTAGCGTCACTTCAAAAGCTTGTCGTGCTCGGAAGTACCTGCATAAAGGGTTTTGTAAAGTTCATAAAGTACGCCCACTATAACACAGAGGCCTTTTATAAGACGCATTCATTTTTATCTCCAAGAACAAACCTTGTTGAATGTTAACATGCTAAATCAGTGTACACAATTAAAAACAAGCTCTTCTTGCCAAGAACAGCCTGCAAACAAGCTCGCAACCACTCTGCGAAATGTCACGACTAACCAAAGTCCCATCAAAATCTCATTGCCAAACCTCAAACAGAATGCTAGAACCTAGCTGGGGCACCTAACCGGGCCTCTTCCCGGGTCTGGGTCCTCTTATTAAAGCCCTGGAGATGTGCCACTCTATAATCATGGATCACTGCCATGCCAGACCTCTTCCACTGATGAAGCCATTAGGCCTTATGACTCATCAACCTTCATGACTGGAGTTTCCATGTAAACGCCCATGAGTAAACCGAGGGGCCCTTTTACCGACCTCTCATTTTTCACAGACAATGACCGTGCTATGCACGGCAGCCTCGATTTATGACGAGGCTTTACTACCCAGAGACAGGCTTTTAATTCGGGTGGAGGCACCAACATGCTGTAATTGTTCTTTAAACTCAGGGATGGGTATAGGTGTCATTTGCTGTCAAAGCAAAAGCAAGCTGCAATTTTCCTCTGTGGTCATGAGGACATGACACGACCATGAATGTACAATTCTCCATTGTACATCCACTCTTAATTCCAAAGCATGTAATTAAAGTGAACCCTCAGAAGTCACAGTGATCGCTGGCTGTAGCTAAAAAAAATAGTGTAATTGAAAATGAATAATTTTTCATTTGGAACTGCCCTGACACCATGTTTGTGTTTGTATACAGAAGAAAAAGTTCAGACTTGTTTTTGTCATTGTGTCAGCAGCAAAAAAGGCTTTAAAAAAACCTTTTGTATCTGTGAAAATCTACTCAGCTCATTGATATTTGTTTTATAGCTTTTATTTGAACAGGAAAATCAATTTTATCATTCAGAAAATGTCAGCTGGTGCAGCTACACAGATAAAATAAATCTGCTGTTATTCACAAAAATGTGTAAACAACTTAAGTACTTCTTCCCATACTAAACTTTCTTCCTTAAACCTAACTTTAAAATGGATTTTTGCAAATAACTAGTATTATAATAATATTTGTAAAAATTCATGATATTCCTGGCGACACACCACCTGACGTTGACACTTCATCATGAAGGTCACTTGGGGTCTAGTTTATGATCCAATGCCATGTCCAGAATAAAATTCCTTTATTAGCAAAATATATAATTATAGTCAATTATAGACAGTTTTTTGTTTTTTCCATTTAATACATTTAAAACTGTCCTATGTTAAGATTTTAAAGATTTCAAACATAAACGAGTAATGCCAAAGTGATATATTTATTAAATGTATGATATTAACTTACTTTGGGAGACATAAATAATTAAACTTAATTTTATTTTATAGCAATGTATCCACATATATACAAATATATTGTAGACTAGTGTGGTATATATCACGTGTTTGGACACAAAAACATGATTTGTACCATGCATGTCATGTCCCCAGAACAGGATGTAAATCAAAAGTGTAATTTATTGAATAAGTCAATATGAATTGAAATAGAAGTATTCAATATGTATAGTACAGCAATAACTCACCATCTTTAGGGTAAAGGTCAGATTGTTTAAAACATGACTTGTAAGAAAACAGTGTTACTTCTGATGCAAAAGAACAACAATAACAACAGCTAAGACTCAAGACTAAAGAGACCAAAAACATTGAACCGAGCGCGTCACCCGACACCTGGTCAGCGGGCGTCCCATTCATTAATGCGATCCTTCCTGCCCTTACGGCCCCGGGCAGACGCTTGCCTCTGACCCCAGCACGTTTAATGAGGGAGAGACGCCAGGCACAGTGGGGCTGGCCTGAGTGGGAGGAACCCCTCAGACTACTTCTCTCCACCCAACAAGAAAAGCTCTCTTACAGAGAGAAGACTGCCACAGAGGGCCTATCGGGAGCCCTCCACCCACAAGTTCAAATGTCAGCGCCCCGGCATGCGCCCTCAGAGAAAACGACAGAAGAAAGAAAGTGGGGAAAAAAGAGCTCATCTGGTTTGCTGGCGTTCCTCTAATTGATTAGCAGGAGCAGTTCCCTGCTTCTTTTGGTGAACACAGGAAATAAACGTAATAGTAATACATTCTAATTTAATTCTTATTTTTTAAAATATTTGTGCTCTATTAAAGCAAAGAAGGTATTCTAAAAAGGACAGCAAGTATGATGGACTTTTGAGAAGCTGTGTCAAGTGCATCAAAGTGCTTGAGGTCAGAAATTCAACAGGAGCTAGATTACACTGATGCTCTGGAACTTGTAATGTGGGAAGAGTATCAGTTGTGACAGGTTACGTTAGGCGTATTTCCAGTGGCTTCTGCTGTGGATGGTGGGGATTATTATTGCCGTTCTGTATATAAGTGAGTGGTGACAGCATGTCGTGTAAGTGCGGGGAGCCACAGTGGGACAGTCAGGTTGATTTCATTAAGGTGATGGGACACACGTGTCCCTGGTTTTCATCTGCTGCCGGCCCCCTGCTACTCAGGCCCTTTCAAGTTCCGCTGTCTCCTGATCTGAAGATAATTGTTCACTGTAATACTAGTCAGGAAATGAGTTGATCAACTCCAGATGGACATCCAAAGGGAGCGGGAGTGAAAGAAAGAAAGAAAGAGAGCGAGAAAGAGAAAGGGAGAGAGAGGGACATAAGGAGGACTATGAAGATTCATCTGCAGATTTAATAGCAACACTTTTGCTAAGAATTTGCTTGGCTTAGTTCACTGCTCAAAATGCTGTGGCCCTCACAGGTCTCTGACAGTCAGTTATGGGTGCCCTGGCGAGTCTGTATTATTCATTTGCACTTTTACATTTAGGGGCAACAGGTCTTGTTGGAACAATGCCTCAAAAGAATCACTATCGCTTGCCTGAAGAGTTTTTTTTTTGGAACAAATACTGTGAATTACCTTTGCATGCAAAAGTTTAAATACCTCCATTCAAATTACATGCTAATCTTCAATAAACTAAACACATCCTCTACAGGCCATCTTTTTTTCCCAATACATTTTTTTTGTGAAATCTGCAGGAATCAGCCAGCATATTTATTATTGTTTGACATAAGAACTTTCTGTGAAGAAGTTTTTAGATTGCACCAGATTTTCCACAAGAGGTCTGATTTTTTTTATCCTGTTCCCTCAAGGATTTGTCCCTCTTGACAACATTTGTTCCGCTTTCACATGAAACATAGATATTTTCAACCCTTGCTGTCCCATACGAGGGCAAATGAGACCCAATATTTTACATACTTTATTCACAAATAAGTACTTTTATCTTGTAATAAATAAACACAATTACTGTTATAATGAACAGTTATCTGTGAGACTTGGTTTTATTTAGCTTAATTGTGGTATGTAGGCCTTTCTTTAGAGCACTTTTTCCATAGCTGCAATTGACTGACCATCTAAACGCTCTACAATTTTTGTAGCACAATAGTACAGTTTATGCTTCGTTCACATGATTGGTTGGTTCACAACTATTTAGAATGTGTTTATTACCATTTTATATAGAATATGTATTAATTTGTGGGATTTAGTGCTGCATATGAAACGGTGAATAATAACTGTGTTCACTATTTTAGCTATGTTGGCACTATTAAGCTTTTTGTTTTAACTTACAGAAAAGCTTCACATTGTGATGTGTGCTATGTATCATGAAAATTATGGTGATATTTCTTTTCTGCCATATTGCCCAAGCACTATCGCCAGTCATGCTACTAATAAAAAATAGGAGTGAAAAATGAAGCATAAATGACTGACTCGTAAGGCTGTCAGGAGTTTTTTAATCAGCCAAGTGGAGTGCTTTGAACAGCTTGTCTCATCGTGCAGCTTTCGAGTAATGGCGGTTGTTAACGTAATTATAGTTCAATCAGAAACACCTCTGATTCCAAATCCTTTTTCCGGTTGCCCGTTTGCCTTCGGTGCCTTTCTACACAATGAACTGGGCTAATTACAAACACAGTGCCCTCATTACAGAATGGAAGTTCTCAAAGAGCGTTTGGGGCGCTTCATCCCAACAATTTCCTCCAGACTTCATTTTTGTGTGCGTTATTTTCCGTAATGTGCCACTTGAAGTTCCGCTGAAGGGTGAGGACGTGAACAGTGTGATTATTTGTAAGTGCAATACAAAGCTGAAATGATGTGGCGTTTAAGTTTTGGAAATAATATGGGCTGCTGCACACTGTTATTTATCAGGTACGACTAAATCCACCCAGCATTGCTCAGAGGAAGCGTATACAGTAGCTGAGATGGAGTTTATGAAACTTCAGTGCACATGCACGCCTGACATCTCGCTGACAGACAAATGGTAGCTCTCTCAAGTATTTGTTTAGAGTTTCCTATTGCAGGGTTAGTTCTCTCTGAGGTGTGGCAGCACATATGAGCTCAGCTGAGGGGAGGTGCGATCGTGGTCCTGACTCCAGCCTGGGTTTTGAGAAGCTAGCGTGACTTACAGGTATGCAGTTGGGGGAGGTGCAGAAAGTGCTCAGTTTGAACTTTTTAACGACAGAAGCGGCGTCTTTAGATTTCACTTTACTTTCCTTGATCCATCTACAACGGATTAAAATTGATGGGCTGTTTGTTTTCAGCTTGGTAATAACCTGCTGGGTTAAATGGGCACAGAAAGAGAATGAATGAGAGATAGAGAGAGCAGGACAGAGAGAAAGAGAGAGACGCCAAGTCTAGACCTCCTATTTAGGGCCCCTCCCTGATTGCTTTGTTCAGCGCCATGTCTGTGCAGGTAATTATCCCGCTCAAAGTATCACAGCAAAGAGAGAGCGAGAGAGAGAGAGCGAGAGAGGAAATAGGAGGAAATAGGGTGCTTTGGTGCCGCGACGATAACACGACAACGGAAATTGCCAATAAATGTAATGACATCACTTCATTTTAATGAGGCATGCCCCCTCTGCTTGATGCCTTCCATGATAAAAACTCTATGCAACTGCCACAAATAAGGCTTACAGAATCCATACTATATATATATATATATATATATATATATATATATATATATATATATATATATATATATATATATATATATTTCTCTTATGAGCTGCCTGTCATTTTTCCTCTTACTTCTTACCAGTCTAGAGGAAAGGTTGCGAGTTCAGAATTTTTCTTCATCCCCTTATTCGCTGAGATCTGTTTCCATGCTTCCAGCAGTGAAACTTAAGGCTATGTTAACACTTCACTTCTCTTTTTTGCTGCCAAACATGGTTTCTTGCCAAGAGCGGATGGCAGTAGTTGCTTGCCAAGAGCTTCAGCCATAGTTGCTCTTACTTTTCCTTTAATCAGTTACATGTCCATAAATTATCTAACTGGGAGCAGCACCTTCCACATGACCTGAGTTGAAATGCTGTTGGGACAGTGCTACCTCTACATTCTCTCATGTTGGACTGATTATTATCGCCCAAATTGGTAATATGTCATAGGACGGCATGCTAACTTAGGTACATATCATTGAAACACGACACGTAGATGTCTTTGACATACTGTTATGTCATACTGATAATGTGAGTTAATGTTTTACCGTTGGAATGTTCCAAACTAATCTTACAAATTGCTCCTTGAATTAGAGATATTATGAAAATATTATGACATCCTGTACAGGGAGCAAACCTAAATATGTTTCTGCAAATTTTAGGCCTGGTTATTCAAAATATAAAATGTGCCATTTTCACAGAGAAATAAATTCTGCACATAAAGAGTAAATGTTTATGTAATTGTAATTGTGTTAACTTATTCTCGCCTAGAAATCCAGTTCAGGTGAACTATTCCAGGTAGTCTGTAATTGTACTGTCTCTTTTCCTTTTTTGCTTCTCTCAACCATTTGATGTGGTTGGCTCATAATGCCGATATTGCATTGATGCTATATGAGTCAGGTTTGCCCTCAACCTCACCCATGCATGACACTAATTACTGCATTGGGTTGGGTTGAAGGAAGCAAAATATCTTAATAAAAAGACTGGGAGACATGCACTATAAACCATATGCTGTGTTATTAGTCACCTGTAAAAAACCTTTTCTTTCTTGTTTGCAGGTTCCTAAATGGTTCTTGGTTTTTACATATGATTACATAGATTCTTCACTGATGCATAATTCAATCTCTGATACATAGTCATTTAGAATGGTTTGATGTAAAATGAGTCAGTGTAGAGTAACATACTGTCTTAAATGTATCCATTTCATTTACTGTAATAACACACCAGTGAATCTACATTATAAAAGTGTTAAATCTTAGGTAAATAAGTTTAATTTAAAAACTATTGTGCCCTACAGTCCCCCTACAAGGACATTTTGCCAAACACATTTAGTCCTGTACTCTGAGATGGTCAGTCCACTGTTCTAAAAACACCGGGGCCTTCTTTGTTTGGACCTAACTCTAAGATTTCTTGCTAATTATGTTACTCTTGCCCCGTATTTATGTACAAAGTATGTCTTATAATCTTCTTTTCAAAGCCTAATAAATGTCTTCTGTATTCCTCAGTATTGCTCCCCCTCAATGTAAAATGGGTGGTACTAAAAACGGTCAGGCTAACATTAACATAACCTTTGATTAGCATTCCCTGGATGCTTATGCAGCAGTAAAGTTGATAAAAGCCTCGCCTTCTTTATTGGTATTGACACATAAAATGCGATAAATTGTTAAAGTCGTCTACAACATGACAGAGCACATTTAACTGAGGATGGCTTCAGTAACTCAACCTGCGACCATTGCACAAGTAACTATGTTTTCACTATAAACCACTAGTGTCCGTCACGTTTAAGTAGCCTACTATTCCGTCACCACCTTAATCACAAGTTATCTGCTGCTGGAAGTCTGAATACAAACTCAACATCTGTAACTCACAGTTACATGATCTTTCACCATTGTCCATTGCTTCACTGTTGTTTGGCGCTGTTATCACTGCATAAGCTTGAGGCCTCGATTTGTAAAGGGGGACGTGAATTTAAGAAACTGGGCAAATAGGACTTGTCAAGTCCTAAACCACAATTTAGAATAAAACGCTAAAATATGTAGCTTCTCTATCTTAAGGCTTATATTAAATCTGACTTTTGCAAAACACTGTACATTTTAAACCAAAATGTTTCAACTACAGTGTCCTGCAGGGCATCTGTTACTATTTCACATGGTAACTCTCTGTGAGGGAGGCCTTAAATGGCTGGCTCCCAGCACTGAGCATAAAACTGAGTGGGTAAGTTTTTCTAAGATGGTGCATTTTACATCAAACCATGGGGTGAATTTGCTTACATCTCAACCTTTTAATTATGCAGACATAAAAAAAAAATCATTCCTCTTTAAAACTTTTCTTTTTACAAATCTATTGAAATTCATCTGTTTAGGGAAAAATGTGGTTCCTTTATGGCATCTCTCCAAAAAACCTTTTGCATTGTGTAGGAAAGCAAAAGCTTCATCCCGGAGAAATAAAACTTCTGAATGCAGCATGCACGACTGGAAACTGAAGAAATGCCACTTATATCTGAAACCACACAATTACCTGCAGCTTTGATACTCGTGTTTGCCTTGGGCGAAACAAGCCGTGCAGGCAATTATGAAAGCATTTGAAAACGGCACTCTAAAAATTGCTCACCGCACTAATAACCCCCCCTCAGCAGGGTTATTTTCGTCAGAGATAATTCTCTGCTTTATCAACTGTTCAAACTAGCCCATGGGCTGAATGACACCACAGCAAACAAGCAAAGCTGTCAAGAATAGCCAACCTCTGCTTTAAGAAACAACACTCTTCCTCCTTCCCTCTCTTCACCACGCCTCTTCTTCATTTCACAGTATGGCGTTGTCACCCTGTGTTTAGGAGATTAACCTTGATGGTGCCGAAGGCCATTGCTCTCTGTGTGACTCTTCCCTGGAACACAAACGCGATGTTTCACAACACACGGCGCCACAGTGGACCCACGTGGGTATTAAGGAGGCTGAATGCTTGGCCGGAAGCCCTACAATTATCCCATCCCTCTGGTGATTTAGTGCCTTAGAACGCGGTGACCCTCGTCTAACACCTTCAAGAGTGGAGGACGCCGTCACCACTAAATCACCAGCCCGTGCTGTAATCTCTTTTTCCATGTTTTCGCCTTGTAGAGGAGAAGAAGGTTTTCAAGGTGATTTATAAGGGGCTTCTTCTATCTGCTGAAAAAAATGAGGAAGGACCATCATCTGCTGCCATGCAGAGGTTTATAATCAAACTCAAGAAGCAGGTGTGTCAATGACAGCTCTCACACCAAGTTCAGCACAAGTATGCTCTTGGCCTAGCTGTGGGCCGAAGTCCACATGAAGTAAAGCAAAGGGCCAAAGGTAAATTGTAGTCATCAACTTTTTAGTGATTTAGTGAAAAATGCTGAGATGAACTCTTCTTCTGGTCAACAATAAATCATTGTTTCATTTTCTTGCTGCAATTTTTCCATTTATAAAGTTGAGTTTTAAGTGTTTATCGCTTGTCCCATCTATAATCAAGCAACTACACTGCTAAATATAAAGGTTTCTGAATGGTTAAGTAATTGATTCATTAAATGAAGATTCATTATGTTTTCTCAGCATTATGTGGAGGTTCATTGAACAAAAAGTGGACTTTCTCCTAATGTGGAGGTTCTTTTAAAATATTTGGATGTTTTTGCATCATTATGTGGGGTTTATTCAACTTTATGTGGACTTTCAGCGTTATGTAAAGGTTTTCTCAAAACGTTCTTTCAACTTTATGTGGAAGTTTATTCAGCATTATATGGAGATTCTTGTTAATAATGTATGTGCACTTTTGCTGTACTGGAATACTGGTTCTATTGCCATACCACCATGTCACAGCATAATAAAGCATGACTCATCATGTTAAATTGCTCCACATATAAACAATGCCGAACGAGGGCAGAAGCAAACAAAGAGTAAAAGGAAGACAGACGGAACAGGGAGGAAACACAAACTCAGAGCAGGTAGGGGGAGGAGACAAGACGTCAACAGAAGCACATGGGAATGACAGGACGTAAACAAGGACACAGACTGACAGGGCAAACAGGGCATGACCCTGACATTTGGACAGTCTAGTTTTTGTTGCTAGCTTAAACAATTGTGATCATCTCAAATAATAGTAGCAATCATATGATCGTGTAATAATTGTGACAGGCTTATTTAGGATTAGGACTGGGGTTATGGATGGGGATTTTGAATACAAGTTGAATTTGAATACAAATGAAGTTTGAAGTGGAAATCTTTTTTCTAATATTTCTGGATTATTCCATTTTTGAGATGTAAATAGTCATAGATCAGTTAAAGAATGATTTAATATTTAGAATATATTTTATTTCAGAGTAACTAAAACAACCAGTTTTTATTCACTACCAGTCAAAAGTTTAACAGCACTACCTGCCAAATGTTTTTGGTACACAACCAGCCAAACGTTTTAGATCACTACCAGTCAAACGTTTTAGTTCACTACCAGTCAAACGTTTTAGTTCACTACCAGTCAAACGTTTTAGATACACTACCAGTCAAGCATTTTAGTACACTACCAGTCAAACGTTTTAGATACACTACCAGCCAAACGTTTTAGATACACTACCAGTCAAGCATTTTAGTACACTACCAGTCAAACGTTTTAGTTCACTACCAGTCAAACGTTTTAGATACACTACCAGTCAAGCATTTTAGTACACTACCAGTCAAACGTTTTAGTACACTACCAGTCAAATGTTTTAGTACACTACCAGTCAAATGTTTTAGTACACTACCATTCAAACGTTTTAGTTCACTACCAGTCAAACGTTTTAGATACACTACCAGCCAAACATTTTAGTTCACTACCAGCCAAACGTTTTAGTACACTACCAGTCAAATGTTTTAGTACACTACCAGTCAAATGTTTTAGTACACTACCAGTCAAATGTTTTAGTTCACTACCAGTCAAAAGTTTTAGATACACTACCAGTCAAACGTTTCAGATACACTACCAGCCAAACGTTTTAGTACACTACCAGTCAAACGTTTTAGATACACTACCAGCCAAACATTTTAGTTCACTACCAGTCAAACATTTTAGTTCACTACCAGTCAAACGTTTTAGTTCACTACCAGTCAAACGTTTCAGATACACTACCAGTCAAACGTTTTAGTACACTACCAGTCAAACGTTTTAGATACACTACCAGCCAAACGTTTTAGTTCACTACCAGTCAAACGTTTTAGTTCACTACCAGTCAAACGTTTTAGTTCACTGCCAGTCAAACGTTTTAGAACACTACCAGCCGATTTTAGAACACTACCAGCCAAACGGTTTAGAACACTACCAGTCAAACGTTTTAGAACACTACCATCCAAATGTTTTAGTTCACTACCAGTTAAACGTTTTAGTTCACTACCAGTCAAACGTTTTAGTTCACTACCAGTCAAACGTTTTAGATACACTACCAGCCAAACGTTTTAGTTCACTACCAGTCAAACGTTTTAGTTCACTACCAGTCAAACGTTTTAGAACACTACCAGCCGATTTTAGAACACTACCAGCCAAACGTTTTAGATCACTACTATCCAAATGTTTTAGTTCACTACCAGTCAAACGTTTTAGAACACTACCAGACGATTTTAGAACACTACCAGCCAAATGTTTTAGATCACTACCATCCAAACATTTTAGAACAATACCAGTCAAACGTTTTAGAACACTACCATCCAAATGTTTTAGTTCACTACCAGTTAAACGTTTTAGTTCACTACCAGTCAAACATTTTAGTTCACTACCAGCCAAACGTTTTAGTTCACTACCAGCCAAACGTTTTAGTTCACTACCAGTCAAACGTTTTAGTTCACTACCAGTCAAACGTTTTAGAACACTACCAGCCGATTTTAGAACACTACCAGCCAAACGTTTTAGATCACTACCATCCAAATGTTTTAGTTCACTACCAGTCAAACGTTTTAGAACACTACCAGTCAAGCATTTTAGTACACTACCAGTCAAACGTTTTAGATACACTACCAGCCAAACGTTTTAGATACACTACCAGTCAAGCATTTTAGTACACTACCAGTCAAACGTTTTAGTTCACTACCAGTCAAACGTTTTAGATACACTACCAGTCAAGCATTTTAGTACACTACCAGTCAAACGTTTTAGTACACTACCAGTCAAATGTTTTAGTACACTACCAGTCAAATGTTTTAGTACACTACCATTCAAACGTTTTAGTTCACTACCAGTCAAACGTTTTAGATACACTACCAGCCAAACATTTTAGTTCACTACCAGTCAAACGTTTTAGTACACTACCAGTCAAATGTTTTAGTACACTACCAGTCAAATGTTTTAGTACACTACCAGTCAAATGTTTTAGTTCACTACCAGTCAAAAGTTTTAGATACACTACCAGTCAAACGTTTCAGATACACTACCAGTCAAACGTTTTAGATACACTACCAGCCAAACATTTTAGTTCACTACCAGTCAAACATTTTAGTTCACTACCAGTCAAACGTTTTAGTTCACTACCAGTCAAACGTTTCAGATACACTACCAGTCAAACGTTTTAGTACACTACCAGTCAAACGTTTTAGATACACTACCAGCCAAACATTTTAGTTCACTACCAGTCAAACGTTTTAGTTCACTACCAGTCAAACGTTTTAGTTCACTGCCAGTCAAACGTTTTAGAACACTATCAGCCGATTTTAGAACACTACCAGCCAAACGGTTTAGAACACTACCAGTCAAACGTTTTAGAACACTACCATCCAAATGTTTTAGTTCACTACCAGTTAAACGTTTTAGTTCACTACCAGTCAAACGTTTTAGTTCACTACCAGTCAAACGTTTTAGTACACTACCAGTCAAACGTTTTAGATACACTACCAGCCAAACGTTTTAGTTCACTACCAGTCAAACGTTTTAGTTCACTACCAGTCAAACGTTTTAGAACACTACCAGCCGATTTTAGAACACTACCAGCCAAACGTTTTAGATCACTACTATCCAAATGTTTTAGTTCACTACCAGTCAAACGTTTTAGAACACTACCAGACGCTTTTAGAACACTACCAGCCAAATGTTTTAGATCACTACCATCCAAACATTTTAGAACACTACCAGTCAAACGTTTTAGAACACTACCATCCAAATGTTTTAGTTCACTACCAGTTAAACGTTTTAGTTCACTACCAGTCAAACATTTTAGTTCACTACCAGCCAAACGTTTTAGTTCACTACCAGCCAAACGTTTTAGTTCACTACCAGTCAAACGTTTTAGTTCACTACCAGTCAAACGTTTTAGAACACTACCAGCCGATTTTAGAACACTACCAGCCAAACGTTTTAGATCACTACCATCCAAATGTTTTAGTTCACTACCAGTCAAACGTTTTAGAACACTACCAGACGATTTTAGAACACCACCAGCCAAACGTTTTAGAACACTACCATCCAAATGTTTTAGTTCACTACCAGTTAAACGTTTTAGTTCACTACCAGTCAAACATTTTAGTTCACTACCAGTCAAACGTTTTAGTACACTACTAGTCAAATGTTTTAGATCACTACTAGTCAAACGTTTTAGATACACTACCAGCCAAACGTTTTAGTTCACTACCAGTCAAACGTTTTAGTTCACTACCAGTCAAACGATTTAGAACACTACCAGCCAATTTTAGAACACTACCAGCCAAACGTTTTAGAACACTACCAGTCAAACGTTTTAGATCACTACCATCCAAATGTTTTAGAACACTACCAGTCAAACGTTTTAGAACACTACCAGTCAAACGTTTTAGAACACTACCAGTCAAACGTTTTAGATACACTACCAGTCAAACATTTTAGAACACTACCAGCCAAACATTTTAGAACATTACCATTCAAATGTTTTAGATCACTACCAGTCAAACGTTTTAGAACACTACCATCCAAACGTTTTAGAACACTACCATCCAAACGTTTTAGAACACTACCAGCCGATTTTAGAACACTACCAGCCAAACGTTTTAGAACACTACCAGTCAAACGTTTTAGAACACTACCATCCAAATGTTTTAGTTCACTACCAGTTAAACGTTTTAGTTCACTACCAGTCAAACGTTTTAGTTCACTACCAGTCAAACGTTTTAGTTCACTACCAGTTAAACGTTTTAGAACACTACCAGTCAAACGTTTTAGTACACTACCAGTCAAACGTTTTAGTACACTACCAGTCAAACGTTTTAGATACACTACCAGCCAAACGTTTTAGTTCACTACCAGTCAAACGTTTTAGTTCACTACCAGTCAAACGTTTTAGAACACTACCAGCCGATTTTAGAACACTACCAGCCAAACGTTTTAGTTTACTACCAGTCAAACGTTTTAGAACACTACCAGACGATTTTAGAAAACTACCAGCCAAACGTTTTAGATCACTACCATCCAAACGTTTTAGAACACTACCAGTCAAACGTTTTAGAACACTACCATCCAAATGTTTTAGTTCACTACCAGTTAAACGTTTTAGTTCACTACCAGTCAAACATTTAAGTTCACTACCAGTCAAACGTTTTAGTTCACTACCAGTCAAACGTTTTAGTACACTACCAGTCAAACGTTTTAGATACACTACCAGCCAAACGTTTTAGTTCACTACCAGTCAAACATTTTAGTTCACTACCAGTCAAACGTTTTAGAACACTACCAGACGATTTTAGAACATCACCAGCCAAACGTTTTAGAACACTACCATCCAAATGTTTTAGTTCACTACCAGTTAAACGTTTTAGTTCACTACCAGTCAAACATTTTAGTTCACTACCAGTCAAACGTTTTAGTACACTACTAGTCAAACGTTTTAGATCACTACTTGTCAAACGTTTTAGATACACTACCAGCCAAACGTTTTAGTTCACTACCAGTCAAACGTTTTAGTTCACTACCAGTCAAACGATTTAGAACACTACCAGCCAATTTTAGAACACTACCAGCCAAACGTTTTAGAACACTACCAGTCAAACGGTTTAGATCGCTACCATCCAAATGTTTTAGAACACTACCAGTCAAACGTTTTAGAACACTACCAGTCAAACGTTTTAGAACACTACCAGTCAAACGTTTTAGAACACTACCAGTCAAACGTTTTAGATACACTACCAGCCAAACGTTTTAGAACACTACCAGCCAAACATTTTAGAACACTACCAGTCAAATGTTTTAGATACACTACCAGTCAAACGTTTTAGTACACTACCAGCCAAACGTTTTAGAACACTACCAGTCAAATGTTTTACAACACTACCAGTCAAACGTTTTAGAACACTACCATCCAAATGTTTTTTAACTGTTTTAAAATATTTGACACATTCACTTTTCACACATTTTGAAATTGAATTCTAAATTATTTTAGCTCTTCTGTTATAAGTTCCAGTGGCTGTTTACAAGTAGTGCCATGATGCATGAGGCCTCAAGTAATATCAAGGCATTTGTATGATAAAACTGTATATTTGTTTCTCAGTATGTACACTTGATAATTGTTGTGCTTGTTTTTCTTCCTTTTATAATGAATGCTAGTCGAGACACCATAGAGTGAATGTGAAGACTGTGCAGCTTATGAGTAGTAATCCCTGCAATTAGGAGTATGTGTTGGCTGTTTGGTTTGCAAGCTCTGGCACATTAGCAAATGAATGAGGAAAAAAGCATTGAAGTGTAGTTTGTAAGTTGTCAAGTCGCCAACCATTATTTCTGGCATGTCTGAGGCGCATTGGTTGAAATGATTCCATGCAATGGAGTACTTTTTTTGGGGGGAAATTTTTATTGGATTTAGATAGACCACAACAGAATTTCCTTTGCAATACAAACAAATTCAAGCAGTCCATATCCAAATCCAGTTGCACATGGAAAGAAAAGATAATTAATGTCACAGCAATTGAATGAAACACAGGGTAATATACAAGACTTACATATATCAGGCCAACAGTATGTCCTTAAGCACCGATGCAATTTTATCTCACACCACAATAATAGAACAAGGTCCATCATTGTGGTAATCTTATATTTTGATTAATTAAATGATTTTCTTGCGGCTGGTAAATGTTAAATGCTTTTGGGCAGCTGTGAAGGTGTATCATCACTTAATAAACAGAGAGAAGGATTTATGTTAATCGAAAATACAGGCATGCGAAAAGATGAAAAAGGTGAAATGAGGCCTGGCACTGGATTTTAAGACCCTAGTCCGAACTGACTTGGAGGAAAATTTAAATAACTAAAATGTAAATTTTAGGATCTGTGATATCACATGATATTATTACTTCATATTTAGGATTCATTAGAAAGAAGTTAGTTGCCAGTAAAAATTCTAGGAAATGGCTTGAGAGTGTTCCACTTAGTATTACTCAGTGGATAGTTAGGAACCTTGGAATTTTATGTCTCTGTCTGCTTTCTGGGCAGTTTTGAGATTCCAGATAGCTTATATGTGGAACAAATCTCCTTCATTCATGAAAATGACAGACATATTGCCTTCTAAATGTACACTACCAATCAAATTTGTACAAGAGGTTAGTTTGAAAAGGGTTGGGGTTGAGGGTATCAAATCAAATCAATTTAATTTGTATAGCGCTTTTAACAATTGATGACGGCACAAAGCAGCTTTACAGGAAGTTATTGATAAGAAAAGTTCAGAACATACATAAGCCTAAGACAGAAGAAAATCATAGAAATCATAGAACAACCATAAAACCATAGAAATAATAGAAATCATAGAACAAACATAGAAAACCCCCCAGTTAGCAAGCCATAGGCGACAGTGGCAAGGAAAAAAACACCCTCAAAGGAGGAATAAACCTTGGGAGAAACCAAGACTCACAAGGGGAGACCCATCCTCCTCTGATCAAACTACTCATACAGCACTGATATAATGACTGTACCACCTTGTACTTCTGTTCAGTTGAGAACAGTGAGAGTAATGATGAGAATGTAAACATTCTTTTTAAAGAGCTGCGATAGGACTGGCAATGTCTTAGTAACATGTTTTCATGTTTCACAAAGTTTTATACACTAAGACATACAAAAATACAATTAATAATTATTAATGAATTAGCATCAGCTATTTGACTAACATTAGGAAGCTAGCATTAGCTGGTTAGTGTAATAGCTAACAGTAAAAAATAAAGTCCTTAGTAATATTTAAAACAATTAAAAATACTCAACTTTCCTGTAATTTGTGCTGTTTTTCTGCATGAAATCATCAATACAATCTTATATTTTTTAGTCTTCCATTATTATTAGTTTCCTTCACTCATTTTCCTCGCAGTCACTAAGAAGTGTTATGATGTGACAAAGAGACAAAATATCATTAGTCCTTTTATGTAAACTAAGTTAGTTCGGAGTTAGGAGATAGAACTTTTTATTTTGTAGTCAAAGTCTAAAAAAGTATATACAATTGATGAACATGCTTTGTTCCTGTTGTCATCCTTTAAAAACAGCTTAATAAAATCAATTTTAAAAGTAATAAAAGAGCTTTATAATATAAAACATGAACTGCTAGACTGCATATCAAGGGCATGTTGAAACAGTCACTGTTTTATTATCATGCACAATGTTTAAAGATCTAAATCTACCTCTACTAGATGGTACTTACAACAAAGAATAGCAAATGTATCATACAAAATCCAAGTCAATGAAACACTGCAAAGATGAACAAGATGTGCCCTTAGAGAAAAAGTTCCATTCTCCTTCGTTTTAGTTTTGCTTAGGATATTTGAACAAGGATCTAAGTGACTCACAACTGAAATAAGGCTTTGAAAGCAATAGTGTATAAAAGACAGCAGGATTATCTCCAACAATGAAAACATTTAAACCTGAGCAGTATGAGATGTTAATAGATTTATGGTTGGTCCCCTATAGAAAAAATACTCAAATGTCTTAAAATGTTAAACCATGCTAGGGTAACTCCAAAACTAGCACAGCATTCACAAGGAAATTAATGCATTTCAAATTTTAATTCACAAATCAATTGGGTTTACTGTGTACTGAAAGTCAATGCCTCTTTACTACCTCATGTCAAATCCATTGAGGGGAAGCACAAGGCAAAAAGCCCAAAAACTGTCCTAATATTTTCGGATCTGATGGTATCTTCTCAGCGGTAAGTCTATTTTTGCCAGTATAAACATATAAATACAGTAAAACCCTTTTTTGTTTGTTTCCAAAAAGGTTATTGGTATCTTAGCTGTAAGAATACAATTAGAATAAAACAGATGTTATGTGTGAGCGACTTGTGTGTTTTTCTCTCTCTCTCTCTCTCTCTCTCTCTCTCTCTCTCTCTCTCTCTCTCTCTCCAGCCATTATAAGGATTTATTAAATTCACCTGACTTTTTTCTAATGAATTAGCTAAAGCTGGTTTTTTATAATTATAATTATTACATAACTTCCTCAGGGGGAGCTTTGGAAATGGTTAAGCTTATACACTAAAATTCTAATTTATCGCTTATTTATTTGCTTGTTATTTAGTCATTCATTAATTTATTCATCATTTAAACTGCTTATCCTCCTGGGTTATCATGTTGCTCACTGGGTAGAAAGCAGGAAACACTATGAACCGTCTCCCAGTTCATCACATGGAAGACACATAGACATACGCATTCACTTACACACTCACACCTAGGGGCAATATAGCATCTCCAACTTGCCTGGCCCTTGTAGACAAGGAGAGATCATACAGACTTCAAAGAATCTGGCTTCCCTGCCAAGGAATTGAATCCTTTTTAGTGTGAGATGACAGCATGTCACCCATGGTCATTTAAATGTTAGTTTTTCTAAACAAATAAAGTTACTGTAAATATAAATAAATATAAATAAATTATACTGTATATCGTTGCTGTCCAAAGAAAAACAATTATCTTCTAAAGAACTTTTATTATAGGTTAACGTAGGGAGGTTTTAGTGATTCTGGGACATTTTTATTAGTCATGTCATCATAAAACTTTGGACAGGATATAAAGGGCAGCAGTTTTGTTTAAATTATATTGTGACAACATTCTTGTAATTTAAATTTAGAATTTTTTCATATAAAAAAATTCTAAGCATATAAAAATGCTTTTTCAAGCTTGTTACTTTCAATTACAAAAGACTGCTAAAATTAGACAAATGTTTTCCTTTCACAACACAGAAAGAGTTATTCCTGCTTTTATCTAATCACATTTGAACTACTGTAATGCTTTATTTATATGCCTCAGTCTATGTGCTTTAACACAGCTTCAGTTGACTAAAATGCTGCAGCTCTGGTTTCTGCAAGGGCCAGAAGAAGGGAGTATAATACTCCTGCAGTGGCATCCCGTCACTGGCTCCCTGTAAATGTTTACATCAATTTTTAAATCGTGGTTTTGACGAAACAGGCATTGCATGGTGGTACACCAAAGTACTGTCTAATATGTTAATGCCTTATTCATATTCTAGGACACTAAGGTCCTCTAGTCACAGAATCTTAGCAGTCCCAAGGACAAAGTGAAAACAGAAGGGACATGCTTTGTGCTTTTGCAGTTTTGTGCTTGTGCTCCTACACTGGGAAACAGCCTGCCCTTGGATATTAGACTTGCTGAGTCAAAAAAAAAGATATTATTTGTGAGCCTTGGTTGCTGTTTTATGGGATTGTGTGTGTATGTTCTATATATTGTATCTGTATTAAGAAAGTGCTACATAAATAAATGTTTAATTATTTGCTTACTTAACTATTAATGGTGTTAAGTAAAATCCAACTGATCGCTCTCAGCTTGGACATATGGTTATCTATGGCATTTCTCCCAAAATAAATATTTCTGGCGAGTTCAAGATCTTAATCTATTAGAATCAAAGTCATTTAGCATTTATCCACCTGAGATTTGCCATGAAACACAAGACAATACCTGAGATGAACACTCAAGTGTCTTCAATTGTTCTCTGGCTCTCCAATTATAGTAATACAATGTCAGAGTTGGAGTTGCACTGCTGGCTGTCATGGTAAAATTCTCTTTGTCAATTTAACGAGTGCAGTGTTGTCATTCTCCCCCTTGGAGCTCCATCATTATGTGCACCTTCAACTTAAGATCATGTTTCCAACTCCTGGGGTATTAGAGTCTGTAAACTACGCTCACAACTTTGGGCCTTAACCGAATTCCATCACGCAGTGTGTCACTCATTTGTGCGGTTTTGGATGCCACTTAACACTTTAAAACAGTGTCATTCAAAAACAGTGAAATCCACACCACAACTAGTGCCCATCAACTCCTGAATACATTCATTTGAATGGCAAGTCATAATGAAACAGAAATTGTCAAAGTTGAGGATCTGGGTTCACGCAGTTTCAGAAGGTTGTACTTACTTTCTTGGAAAAAACTCTCTGTATTGAATGCAATTCATTCGCTACCTATAAGAAGATTATAATGAAAACAAAACTGCAAACGCTTTGCAGAAAACAGCTCCAATTATAAAAGGCAGTATTCATACAAGCTCTGTAATCACACTGAGTGTCCTTACGTGTAATCAAAACAATGGAATGCCGTCGTTCAGACTGGCACTTCTGGTTTGATTAATGATTGTGGCATCAAGAAACCATGTGTTTTGACATGTGGATGTTTCTACAGGCATAAAAAGCACCAACAGAAATACATCATATGTGATGACATTGATTTTAGGGTAAAGGAGCTTCATATGTCTTACCAAAATATCTACTGATTATCAAAGTAAAAAAAAACATTCAATAATAAATGTAATCTTTGATTTGCTTTTGATACTTTTATACAGCTTTCTATTTAAAGAGGCCTAACCTGTTGTAATACATGTTTTTGTTTTTTGCAGCTAACAGTATAGTTTAGAATGATTTAAATCATATATAGCTACCAAACAAGTATGAACTGTATAAAAACATATTACATTAAATTAAATTATAAATTATATTAAAATAACCTCTTAAAAGACATTAGATATTGACAGGAATTATGAAATTTAAACCCAGACCATTTATTGAGATAGTAAACACTAAATATATAGACCTTTTTGCTGTTTTTTCCGTGTAATTTAAATAAACGTCACACATTTTCATGTCAATAAGTCTGAAAATCACCAAAAACTTTACCGTCTATTTTTGCAACATAAATTATTTTACATTATAATCTCATCAGTAGACTAGGCAATGGTACATTTCTTGTGCTAATTGTAGTATGAGTAGATAACAATACAAAAATGTTGAACAACCATTGATTTCACATTTAAACTAATATAACAAACTACTGAGCTTTAACTTGAGCAGCTTTAAGTAAGCATCTGCTGGACACTAGGCTAAAACATACTGATTCGGCTTACAGTATAATGAGTGGTCCAAATAAAAAAAAAAAGAAATAACATAATGGGGCTTGTATTTGTACAATGACGATCCATTAACTCTTCTCATAAACTCTCACTTTTATATCCTAGCTATTTTAAAAAGGCTCATCAATTACACTGTACCTTATATTTTATGTAACCACTGCATTTCAGAATTATGGCCAAAGCATCCTATTGGGAGATAACAATTTTGTTTAGTAAAGTCAAAAATAGTGTGCTTAATATTATTTTCAGTTAAATGTCTCTACAGTTGAGTGAAACTAAACTTACATCAAAAACAACAGTTACAAGTATAAACTAAAAAAGTACAGAGGAAAAGGAATATGAATGTGGCTTTATAACCATTGCTTGAAAAAGCCTAGTTGTTATTGTTGAAATCCGAGTCAGCCAGAGGAGGAACTGCCAGATGAACATCTATTGTCCCTATAACTGGATATATACTGCCCTCACTAGAATAGCCTGAAGAGGTTGGCAAAAAATAGTTCATTCATAGAAAACAATTTCAAGCCTTCGCAGAAGGACTTACTTGAAAAGTGAGACCTACAAAGTAAATCATACATACACCCGTACCTGACTCTCATTGTAAACTAAATTAACATATATTTTAAAATATATTTAATTTATTCCTATACTTATATTATGTCTGGTTGTTAGAAACATTTGTAAGCATCATCTGTCAAAAACGCAGTTGCTAATGTACTGAAATTTCTAACATTGTTAATGTATTTATTTATTTACATCAAAAAGAACAAGCCATGCAACTCTATAGAAAGGTGGTGCACATCAATAGCTCTATTGAAAGAACTTTATACATATGAGCTGAGTAGTGACCAACCCAACTTATTCATATGTGGCACTATAACTGTATGTGTCACCCACAAATGCTCAGAAAGATTTAACACTGGAATGCACACAAAACAGGAGATACACATTCTCTCTTTGTGTTTGAGCGACCCATGCCCAGCTCACTGTAATGAAAATACATCAATCACTTACACAGGACTACTGCAGATTTTTTCGAAAATCTAAAAACACCTTCACTCTAAGACAAGAACACATGGATCTTTATAACTCTAAAATTATTTCAAAATTCACAATGTTTAATTATTATTTTAACCATGTCCATGTATAATCCACGTCCTTGTTGTCTGTTTACGTTTTCCATAATAGTCCATAATTTTTGATAGCTTAAATTGTCTTATTAGGTGACGCCACCAGTATTAAGATTTTAGATTTGATTGATGCCATGCTTGTTGCTTCGGGGCTTTAAGACACAGGAGCTGTGACAGAGCGTTTCAGATAGAGGATTAAAAAATATATTGTGTTTTTGGAACATTTAGGGATCTAAATCTATTCTAATGGACTCCAAAAATCAAATTATGAACCTTGAAAATGAGCACTACAGGTCCTTTTTTTTAATTTGTAGCCTGCTTAACCATTGTTACTGTTACTGATTTTACTGTGCTGTATTTATTTTACAGCTGCAAGCACATGTGTGCCCTCATATTAACTTGCATATGGCCAAACCACAGCTGTTCTGAGGTAAGCTGAGTGCCAGTCACTGCTGATTGTGTACTCTCGGCGCTGTTTACACATATTAGCTGTGTCTCAAAGCTGAGGATGCAGTCGAGGTAGGAGAGTGAAGGCTCCTCTTCAGCATTCATTCATGCACATTTGACATGGCTTAAGCAGGCTGTACTGACATGTCACAGCTTACTGACATAAGCACCGTTTAAATTGAACATTTAAAAATGTTTAAAGACTGTATTTCATTACATTTCATGGCAAATTCTGGTGCTGCTGCATCTTGCCACTCACTGTTTACACTGTTTTTTCAAATTGCTTGAGCTGTGTGCAAAGTACTGTAGGAGACTGAAGGTCTTGAAGGATACACCAGCTGTTTCCTTCGATTTCTCACAAACCAAGGATGCACTTCGTAACTGCAACTAAAGAATCCTACAAAACAGGACAGCCTTCAGTGACATGTGGCCTAAAAAAGCAGCCTTCCTCAATCCAATCCTTAAACCTAAGAATCTTACTTTGAAACCTTTCCAAAACCTGTCCTCAGTGTCCTCATGCTAGTTGTGGCCAGAATTGTAGAGAAACTTAGTCAGAAATGTTTACATTGGTGGCGACAAGAGAGATCCAGTACATTTAATACTTTTTAATGCTTCATCACAGAAACGTATTATATAATGTGGTAATAAATATATGCCTGTCACCCAAGACATTCTTTTATCAATATTTAAGCAAGTTTTGTCCTTTTTTTAAAAAACCAATGCAGTACATTATAATGCAAAACTGTACTCTTGTACTAATAAACAATTCCCCAATTCAGCACTTTGGCTATATTTGTGTTGTAGACTATTGTAAAGACATTTCTAGAATATGCAGCAGAAAATGATTCAAATTGCAGTGCAGTACACTGCTGTTAGCGTTTGATTTATTTTACCTGAAAGTATAAGTGTTTTCTAGAATAAATTTAATTAGTTCAAAACATTGCAAAATAAACTAAGATGATCAACAAAATATAAAGAAATAACAGTTTTGCCGGTATGACAAAGACTTCTGTGTCACATTTATATCTATTGAAGTTAGCAGTCTAACTAGCTAGCTCCAGACATAAGCACTTTGGCACTTCAGCATGCCTTCAGTCCCCACGTGAGTGGATGAAGAAGAAGGAGCATGTCACTCAAAGCAAGAACACACATTTAAAAGCAATAGACAAAATAGCAACAAAACAAGAGTTAACAGGTGTTACTTTCCATTACTAGAGACGCTCTCTGCAAATAAAGGGATTATGCCAAACTTGCACTTTTCTCTTAGACTGAAGAGTAAATGGGAGGACTACATAAATAAACTAAAAAACTTATTGTGTTGTGAGGTCAAAAATTACTTTTCCAAGCATATCATGAGTATTGCCCACACTTAAAGGGAATGTTGACTGTTAAGCCGTGTTGGTGTTAAAACTGTGTACATGTCCAATACTGAGGTCATACAATTGCAGTGGATTCAGCCTTATAGAAAATAATACAAATCAAAGAAGTCACATTATAGTTAAAGTTGGAAAGATTGAATGATTACTACGTTTTATTAAAAACATAATTTTTAATATAAATCATAATTATTCTTTAATAGGGTGTTGTGCAGTGCAGTAAGAAATGAACCATTGCGATACATATCGTAATATTGTATTTTTACCATATTGCCCACCCCAATTAATCTATTTAAATCTGAGAAAAATCTGTTTTCTTAGGGACCTTTTTTGACAACTTTTTAAACATTGGCAGTTGTGATTGCATGAATATGGCAAGAACAGGAAAACGTTTTGAAATAAATACAGGAAGAGGGTGCTTACCTGTCCCACGTTACCTGCATTCAGGCCTTTAAAAGTCCCTAACACTGCATTAAAATAAACACTTGCAATCAACAGATTTACTTTAGCTTAACCACCTCCCACTTAGACTAAGCCACAAAAGTTAAATTACCAATTGTTTGGACAGTTCTTCCGAGCACCATTCATAATGAACCGTGATCACCCATAGCGTTCCTACAAGCTCTTTACAAATCTGTGTGTAGTTTTCGGTAAACCATCAATCAGACAAAAGTAATCTGGGCTATCACACGGTTGTCCACTTGAACACCTCACCTGACATACAGTATAATATGAATCATGTCTGTCTATTTCCATTATACTGTGCTTCAGTCCACTATTTTTTATTTATTATGCATACATGTTGATCTGCTTTGTTCTTTCATGGGATGAGCTAAATGTAGCCATTCCAGGAAAGCGAACATTCCAAACACTCTACCATTACCCGTTATCCATGCGTAAATATGTCTACATGTAAACAACAACACAACCACTGAGAGGTTCAGAGTGGTTCCAATAAGGACTGAGGCTGGGAACGGCTCTTGCCAGGTCCATTTGAGACCACAAGTGTGATTAAAAAAAGGACCCATTTAGTTGTAATCACATTTTGAGTAAATTGTGTTTATACGGGTTGCTTCAACATAAATTGAGTGTTTATTTAGCCCTAAAGTCACTATTGCTACAAAGCTCAAAAAATAAAGATATGGCAATATGATTAATGCGGCTGGCCGTGGCAAAGCTGTAATTAAGTCAATCATGTGTGATGAAAGCGGTGAGCTGAATGTGCAGTAATTGGGAGGGGTATGTTTGTTTGGACTCTATCAGTAACAAGAAGAGGCCACAGAGACAGTTACAGTATATAGACTACCAATGTGTCTGTGCTCTACCCAGACTAACTAATTTGTACAACATGGCAGAGGGAGCCATTGCAGGTGTGTGCATGCATGATTTGTCATGACATAATTTAACCCTTTAGGCTACAACACACCAGACGCATTATGCAGTGTCCAAAGATTCAAAACAGTTGTTTTTTATGAAGGTGCAAGCACTGCTACCTACATTAGTCATCAGCATTTAACGACTTATATGCGTCACAGCATGCCACTCAATTTTGTTGTAACAGCATTAAATTAAACCCAGCCCACAAATTTATGGTAAATGATACATTTCATATTGGTTTGATATTTACACAGAGAATGGCAGTCAGTCTAAAAAAATTAAGATGAACACACAAACGCTAGTTGTCTGGTACCTCAGCTAACATGACTAGCATAGTTACTTATGTGAGTCAAGACTAAGGCCTGGATACATCGAATCTAGGTCAAAACTAAGAGTTTGTAGTAGTCATAACAGAAACAAGACTAAAATCAGATAGAGTTTAATAACATTAAATAACATTAAATATATAACAAAAAACATTGAACTATTATTCATTATTTTTATGTTGTAATTGCATGTAATTTGCATCCAACTTGGTATTGCAACTTTTTAAAGAAAATGTTGGAGAAGTTGTTCTTTGTCTCTAAAGCTTATCCCGAATCACCACCTAAAGTCAACTAAACTAAAGCAAACACCAAACATCTATTTTTACTACAAAATGTAAAACGTAATAATAATAACATTCTGAGCTGCTTAAAAACTGACCTTGACCTTGACCTTGACCAGACTACTATACTATATAAATCATTTTTCATGGCCTTTAGTAATAATAATAATAATAATAATAATAATAATAATAATAATAATAATAATAATTTATAGAGAAAGAGTTAGCAGACAACTGATGGGAGGAGTTTACTCAATGATGCTGAAAGTTTTATTCTTTTAAATCTACAGTGTTAAAAACTGAGCTTGGTGTTTACTGAGCATTTAACTGTGGGCGACATATTTTATGTGCTATCTGCTATGCGACTCTTCATACTACGATTCCTCTCTCTAATAATAACTGCATAACTCACAGTACTGTGCAAATGTCAGAGACCACCCATCATGTTTTTTTTTATTCCAGGCAAAACGACTATTAAGTTCAAGTTATTCATATTTCAGAGTCAGGAAAAAAAAACAAATAACACATACTTAACAGAAAATTACACAGAAGCTTGGGCAGCTAAAGATTATTTTTTATTATTGAGTGCATCCACCTCTTCACCTTCATTCCTGCTATTAGCTTTTTACAGCTTACAGCTTGGCAGTAGCGTGCACAGAAGTCAAGAGTGGACAAAATAAATACTGATAGATGTTTTTCTTTTGACGGTAACTTTTTACTCACAGCCATTTTGAGTGTAAAAACTTCATAAGACACATTTTTAGAATTTTGCTGTACATACTAACTTCATAGTTATTGTCAAATATTAAATGTGTAAATTATGAATGCCTGAATGCCAGAATTGATCATTGGTAAAGAGTCAACTTTGTAAAGATTACATGGTTTATTACATAATTAGTTATATTAGGAATTACATGTACTTTGAAAAATTGCAAGTTTGATCCCTGGTGATACAACAACCAGTCATGGCTGGGAGGCCAAGACAGCATAACTGCCAACACGTACCAGAATTGTTGTTGTTATTAAACAGTTAGCTGTCTCCTCCAAGTGTATTCAACTGTCCAATGACATTGTGTCAGCAGCAGCTGGAAGAGGTGTGGTGACTCTTCATGTGACTCAAATGAAAGTCTGTGCTTGCCTTCACCCACCCAGATTGATAGCATAGTTTGATAGAGGTAAGACCTAATAATCAGGTAGAACTGGCAAAGACTAAACTGAGAATTGAAGAATGAATATTGAATTAGATTGTGTTATTTGGAAGGTAACATATATTTTAATGGATTTGACAACCTACTACAATATGAATGCAAGCATTCTGCTTTGTGACCTAAGTGTTTCAGAATTCACTTATAATTGCATTTTGATTACAAGAACCATATAGGGACAGATAGGTTTACGCCCAGATCAGATTTCAGATGGATGGATGTGGTGTGTCGATTTCATCTTTATTGTGAAAAGAGATCTGTTAGACCCACTGCCAACAGAACCAGATCATTCACCATTCGCCATCCAAACTGCTGCTCTTATTATTCACTTAAGCCATAACTGCTCTTCTCCATTTCAAACAGACCAGTTTTGTCCCTTTGTGTGGCTGTCACCTAAGCTCATTGCTTGCCTCCGTTAGGGATCTCTCTTGCGGCAAGGGGCGGCTTTATAATCAAAACCGCCATTATTTTCTTTGTCTTCTGTCCCAGCCCCAGGAAACACCTGATCAGGTAAATAGTTGGCCTGACTACCAACACTGTATATATGGTACACCGACAGGCCCACTTTTGAAATGGCACCATTCGGTGACATGAAAGAAGAGGTTTCTTAGGATGGAGGACGTTCTTGCAAGTGTTTCTGACCCTTTTTTGGCCAAGCTTAACAATTGTTACTGTTATCTAAGCTTATGTTCCTGGAACCATCTCATATCTGAAAAGTACCCCCTCTGACCCTACCATTTAATAGCAGCCAGGCCAAATCCTAAAATAGTTGTCTGAATTCTCTTTGCACTTGAGCACACTCTGTTCATGGGTTGTCCTGTTCATAGCGCATGTCCTTCTTGATATGGCAAAGACCGGAACACTGTTCAGACTGAGTAACATCTCCCTCTAGTGATGAAGTCTTGTGATCAACTTGAATCATTTACATTTTGCTTAAAATACCTTAAAGCATCTTTAAGTAGAATTTATTGTCTCAGTAGAAACAACATCTCCAAAACCTTTATAGCTCAAATGCACTTTCTTTTGTTTTCTGTTTATATGTTCAATTGCTGTTGTTTAGTAACTGGCATTGTTAGAAATGTATCAATATGAACTACTGAAAAAATACCACATATTGAAAAAACTGTTGTCATCTACTGAGAGTTGAATATATAAGCAACCATAAGCAGTCAGGATAGTTCAAATTAAGTTCAAACTTAGGCTACCTAATAAAAAAAAAAAAACTTAATGCTGGTAGCATTTTTATACAGTTTTGATACAAATAAATTTAATTATTCATTTTTAATTATAGTTGAATAAACCATAACATATAAAAGTATATTTGGTATATTTGGAGAGAAACAATCCAAAATTAAAAAGATGGGCCAAATTAAGTGTATATTTAAGTTATTTTGGAACTACTCATCTGTACAAAATCATTACTCTTTCAATACAATTTAATAATAAAAATAAAATGATACATGATGTTTAAATACAGATTAAAACCCAGCGAACAAAAAAATGATTATCAGCACATTTATTAAAAAGCACTTTTATTAAAATATGTATCACACGTATCAGTCTGTTATAAACACTAACAAAGCCATGAAGCCATAGATGCTGCATTTAGTGACATTCAAAAACAGAACATCAATAAAGCTTAGAAACACAGATCAACTGCAGACATGGCATTTGGGTATTACTCTTGAACTAACATCGACATCAGTGCTGGATGGGTTCCATCTTCCACTTTATCCAGCTAGTTGGAGTCAGTGGAGCCAATCCCAGCATCATCGGGTGAAGGCGGGGCTCATCATGGACAAGTTGCCAATCCATGGCATGGCCAGCACACAGTCACACCTACGGGCAATTTAGAGTTACTAATCAACCTAAGATGCATGTCTTTGGACTGTGAGAGGAAACCGGAGTAACCGGAGGAAACCCACTCAAGCATGGGGAGAACATGTATACTCCACACAGAATGGCCTGGACCGGGAATCAAACCCGGATCATCTTGCTGTAAGGAGACAGTGCGATCACTACAACACTGTGCCTTCATGCTGGATGGGATATATAGAAAAATATTGTTTTCATCAGTTTTTTTAGTCCATGAGGAGTGTCTCCACCAATCTTCACCATAATTTGTTGTATTTTTTCAGAAGTGTACCTCAGTTCTCCAATCAGCATGGCGAAGGACTTTGGCAAGTAATGCATGTCTTTAATTACCACCTGTTTCTCAGTGACCAGGTCTACACTGACACTGTCAACAGTAAGCATGAATTCATCTTTATCTTGTGCCGCAATTGGGATGACAATCTTTTTTCCAGAAATTTAACAAAATTAAAAAGCTAAGATGTAAATCAGGACATTCACATTGGCCTGGTGTGAAAGATTATGTTCTAGAAAAACTGACCAATTAGGACTGCTGTTGGTGTTGGTGAACCAAATGTTTAATGAGGATAATGTCTTCAAAAGCTATCACATACGAAGTTATTACATAAAATGGTTATGGAAACTCTGATGTCTGTGGCATTGTTTTATAACAATTTAAGTTTTGTGATGAAGTTTTGGCTTAGAATATTTTAATTCAGTCCCTTTTTCAGTCCCCTTTTTTGCATAGTTGATAAAATAGCTATATTTTTGTTGCAGGCATGGTGATCCTGGTTTCATGCACCTGTATACTGTATAGAAATCAGAGACTATAAGTTTGTCTACAGTGAAATGTTTTACACCAAACCACTCTAAATAACAGTTTACATCTCAAGGACTTAATTATTCAGATTTTTTTTTTAAAAAATGATGGAATTCCCCTTTAATGCTTTCAATGGCTTTCTCCCACTCATCTGTTGGCTTAAAAACAGACAAAGAGAGAGAGAGAGAGAGAGAGAGAGAGAGAAAGAGTAATCATAATAACAATAATAATATTAATACACCTACAGTTAAATTGCTGTGTTATGTGGCCATATTATTAGCCAGTACCAAGAATAGCACAGGTTGCTTTTATTAGCCAACTGTTAATAATGGTCAGGCCCTCAAATCTACACTCAAGTTTCTTTGTATAAAGCCTATAAAGGCAAACTGGACTCGTAAAGTGTAATGTGCCTAAAAGATTTTCTCTTAGATTTCAGAGTAACAGTTAAGAGTAAACAGCTCTTCAACTGGCATCTTCTACAACTTCATTTATTTAGACTGTGTTCCTCACAGAATTCTTGCAGCTCTTGTCTTAACCACAAGATGTCAGTGTCTTTCTTTTAGTGAGAGTGTCATCATCCTTTCATTTCTCTTATTCACGTCACATAACACTGCACTCTGGAGTATAACAGCACAAACTGCTTTGAGGTGTTATTAGCAATTGAGTGCATGCAATGTTATATTGTGCTATTAGATGTGGAGTAGGCTTTACTGAAGTGTTAATGACATCACAGTGTTACTGTGAGCCTTGTATCTAACCACATAACAGAGGTGGTTATGTTATTTTCATATAAACACCAATATGCAGTCTGCTTTGACTTAATAAGCTCTATACAATGAGTGATTCTCTCTCTCTCTCTCTCTCTCTCTCTCTCTCTCTCTCTCTCTCTCTCTTTCTCTCTCTCACTCTCTCTCTTACTCTCTCACACACACACAGAGAAAACAACTCAGCAAAGCCAAATCATTAATCATCTGCTCTAATTTTGCCACCTTTTCCAGCGATATTCACACCTTACTCAACCCTGAACAGCTATCTCAGCAAGCCAATGGCGTTTTTAAACGCATCACTGAAGAACCTCATCAGTATTCTGCTGTTATCGATTGCTCCATCCACACAGTGCTGATTGCCTAGGTACTTCTAAGCACTTTTCAGGGAATAAAGCATAGTTAACTCTCTTTTGCAGTCAGGAAAGGCAGCAACTTAAACAGAAGCCTACCGAACATTATATAATGCACTTCAGCAACTCTTTACTAAAATAATATTATTCCTGCTACTCATTTGCATGTACATCACAGAGTTACATTATAAACCAAGATTATCCACACGGCACAGACATAAAAGCTTGTTTGCATTCTCATTAAACAAACCTTTTGTGATGATAAATAGTGATTAAATTGCAAGCCATGATTAATAGGGCTCTTGACTCGTCGCATTATGTCGTCGCAAGTTGTGCCGGCAAATAGTAGAAAAGAAATTCATTAATAAGTGATCGCTTAGGTATACACACACCAGCCACTTCATTAGGTACAAGCCCTTGTATGTACACTCCTATTGCCTATTTTATCATCTCTTCTTACCATATAACTGCACTTTGTCTGAAATTGCAGACATCTGATTCTCTACATACTTATTGACTACAGGTGGACTACAGTCTGTAACTGAAGAACTACAAGGTGCAGCTATATAGTAAGTAGAGCTGGTAAAATGGACAGGGAGTGTAGATACAAGGTGGTGTACCTAATGGAGTGGCTGGTGGGTGTATTACTGCAACTCTAAAGGGCACTCAAGTGCAGGTGGCGCAGTAAAAAACCAAAGCCGATCAGACACCTTGATGCCTTTGAATGTAAACAAATGAGAGCAAGCCAATCGTTGCTTGACTGTTATTGTGGTGGAATCAATAATATGAAGTGCCTCATAGCTATGGTTTAAATGAGTTGATAGAAGAAAAGTGAATGGCGCCGCACAAAAGACCAATCTCTTTGAAAATAGCTACTTTCAAAGTTTATGGGGTTTAGCAACACTGCAAGTGTGGCAAGCTTCTGTCATCAGTGTAGGCGCAAAAGCTTTTCTGCTGAAAATGAAATTGTGTTTTTTCTACAAATGCGGCCTCCCTGATACATGCCTGTACAATCTGGCATATATTGGAAAAACAACAGGAAATTAGAATGACTCATTGGTAAACACAAAACTTCTGGGACTATTCACTCAATGTTTATAAAGGAAGGATTTCCTCCTTGTGCTTTTTAAAAAGACAGGTTCCTACTTTGAAGCAGTGATAGATTTGATTTTAATAAGTTACATTTCATTACACTGTTACATTTCATCTTTTGCTCTGATGTGATGCATTATAAATACTTTCAGGTGAATAATTGTTCTTACTTTATTCAGAGTCTAATTTCCTTTGGAAATGAGCAGAAATCAGTTTTCTCGGGAAACCGGGCTTCTCTTTGCTTTTTTCCCTATTGGACATAAAATGGTATATTTAACTAATATGTCTACATGCCATATTACTCACAATCATTAAACCCTTGAACCCTAGGCATATTATTCAGTCATTACTTTTTAAGGCTTATTATTCAGAAACTGATATAAATTATTCAGCCACTTCTATAAAACTGATCATGTAAGGTATGTAGTTATAAGAGTCAGGAATTGAAGTGTGGGCCACATACAGATTTGGGTTTTCACTACCTGCATCAATCTGACTGCCAAATAAGAGAGAAACAGGCCTTTGCTTTGTCTGTTGTAAGACTACATTATCTGATCAAATGTCTTATTAATACATTCATACATTAATACATTCAACAAATCTGTCTTTGTCACTCTTTGTAACTCTTTTAAATCTTACCTTCAGAATACTTCATGTTTATGTTGGACGCAGTAAAAATCAGTTTGTGGAATTGGATTTTTCTGTAAACTATGATGTTTTCTATTGCCAAATAAAGGGGGCACAATGTTGCCTTTATTAATGAAGGCACTATGAAGTTTCTGAATGAGCATGCATTTAGTTTCTGAATGAGTATGCATACATTAAGGACTGAGCTAGGTATTAAAATTCAAAGATGCCAATTCATGCTTGTTCCAAAACTCCTAGAATCTGAAATTAAGACAGACTGGTTGTTTTCTAGACTCAATACCTCAAGAATGCTTTGGTAGATGAGAGAAAATCAAATAAAATATATGCCCACCTTATGCTTATATACACTGTCAGGCCAAAAACAGCCACTATTTGAATTTAAATATGCAAATATCAAGGAGTCTTTGATTGAATAAATACTTCAACTGGCAAATAAAAATACTGAATACTGACACCCTCGACAGGATGGGACAGAGCAGGCTCTACCTCCTGAGGATGTTTGGGTCCTTCAGGGTCTGCCAAAAACTCCTGAGAATGTTCTTCCAGTCTGTGGGAGCCAGCATCCTCTTCTCTGCCGTAGTGTGTTGGGGAAGCAGCATTAAGAAGTGGGACGCCGGTCGACTAGACAGGCTGGTGAGGAAAGCTGGTTCTGTGCTGGGAACAGAGCTGGAGTGTCTTACATCAGTGGCAAAGAGAAGGACCCTCGTATCAGTCATCAGACACTGTTATACTCCAGACCCCTATATCAGCTATCAGACACTGTTATACTCCAGAGCCCTATATCAGCTATCAAACACTGTTATACTCTAGACCCCTATATCAGCTATTAGACACTGTTATTCTATGGACCCTTATATCAGTTATCAGGCACTGTTACACTCCGGACCTCTATATCAGTTATCAGGCACTGTTACTCTCCGGACCTCTATATCAGTTATCAGACACCGTTACACTCCGAACCCCTATATCAGCTATCAGACACTGTTATACTCCAAAGCCCTATATCAGCTATCAAACACTGTTATACTCTAGACCCCTATATCAGCTATTAGACACTGTTATTCTATGGACCCTTATATCAGTTATCATACACTGTTATACTACGGACCTCTATATCAGTTATCAAATACTGTTATACTCCGGACTTCAGTATCAGTTATCAGACACTGTTATACTCTGGACCTCTGTATCAGTTATCAGACTGTATTGTGTTATACATTTATTTCAGAGATTTATCTGTATATAATATATACTATACTGTTATTACACTATTCCTATTATATTATACATCATGTCTAATCATACAGTCTATACATGTAAATATTACTTCTTTTTATTGCATATTTGGTCTGCCGAATAACTGCGTATTTACACTACGGAAGTCATTCAGTCAAAAGAGCATTTGTGAGGTCAGACTCTGATGTTGGACAAGAAGGCCTGGCTAATAATCTTTTAATCACAATGGCAGTTTGTGACCAGATTTGTATTTTTTATATATCAAAATAAATGTGTTAAAGCTTTGTTATTATTTGTTATAATACAAGCACATTATTAATCCCTAGTTGCATGATGTTGCCATAAGGCAGCAGTGAATATGTCTTAATTTTAGACAGGAACATAACGTTAAAAAAATAAAAAAGAATTCTAAAAATTCTAAAAAAAATTAGTGGGAAAATGGTATTTTACTGTGAAAGGACAAATATTTGGTTATGTCACATATGTCTACATTTTGTAACTGTAACATATTATCTGTATTATGAATTATATCACTTGAAATCATAGTTTTAGCAGAAGGGATTGCGATGTGCCAACCAAATAAAAAATGTTGGTCCAATTTGTGTACTTTTCTAGATAATAAGTTCATACAGTTTTAACATCAGTACTTTGCTTCTTTCCACATCTCAAATTCCATATTTTTCTAACATTACAGAACAAAGCATTTCTGTTATGTTTAAGTAATAATTCATAACTAGTAGAAGAAATAAGTAGAAGAGCAGATTAAAAGGAAGTAGCTGCTTCTTGTCTCGACATATAGGGATCAAAGGCATAAATACAGTAAATCCAGATTAGCAAGAATATCCAGACAAAGATGAAAATGAAGGTTTCAAGCTCACATCACTGCTCTCAGTTGAAGTCTGCATCATTCCATCATAACAACATGAGAGGCATCTGACAACTCCCATCCACACAGAGAAGGACTTGATCTGCCTTGTCAATCTCCATCATGTCACCATTCTGCTCAGCCTACATTCATAAAAAAAGCATCCTGTTGTGGTGCACTACAATACTTGAATATAATCTGAGGTGTTCAAGTGCTTTTGTTAACACCAGAGGCAGAGGCTTCATACATGCTGCTTAGGAAAGCCCTAAATAATAAATAAGATGTAGGGCAATAAGAGGTTGTGATGCATTAAACGTTTATGTATGTCTATACTGTTTCCTTTTTAATTAATGGTTAACTCTATATACTGCATATAGCTTTAAGAAAGCAGAGATAGTTCAACTTCCACACAGCACAGTGGATCAGCATGATACTGACAGCCTCACGTACATGAAAAAGAGCAGCAGTGTTTTCTCAGTAAACAGGTTTCTTTGGAACACCGGGGGTGTTGTTTTCCAGGAAGTGCAGCTATTAGCTCAAATCGAATGAGCGTACCATCTTCAGACACAAAATCCATCCTCACTTTTTCTTTCTCCTCAAAAATGCGCAACACGTTAGAGAAACAAAAGAACATTATCCATTTAAGTGGCATGCCATGCACACCTTCCTTGACCTTTGCTTCATGATTGCGCTAATGGAAACAACCTTGTCGTTAATAATGGTCACAGTTTATTTATTCACCTTGTCATGTGTGAATGCCTTAATAAATGTTTGCCTCTGTGTAGGCAATGCAGGGACACTGTGAAATTTATGGGGTAGTTAAGCTGGGTAGTTAAAGGTAGACATTGCACTGCACCATATATGCAAGGGTATATTGTTAGTTTTCCCAACTGGTAGGGCATTGCTGTTGTTCATCACTGTAACACTGGGGCCAGCATTATACTATACTGCCTCATGCTTATACTGTACCGCCTCTTATACTGCATCCTTGCTGTTTTTTTCACCTGCGATCAACTGATGAAATAAATGTTCATCATACTATAGACTATAGGTTTTCATAGCCATTGCTTACAACTATTATTCTAATAAAGTACATAAGGCTGCTTCAGCTATCTGATACACTGTATGGACAAAAGTATGCAAGGCACCTGACCATCACAGCTATATGAGTTTGTTCAATTTCCCATTCCAAACCCATGGGCATTAACATAGAGTCAATTCTCTTGCAGCTATAATAGCCTCCACTCGTCTGGGCTTTCTGAAAGATTTTAGAGTCTGCCCATCCAGTCAAAAGAGCACTTGTAAGGTCAGACTCTGATGTTGGACAAGAAGGCCTGGCTAATAATCAATGTTCCAGTTCATTCCAGTAGAGGGTTTGACTTTGCATTTTAGTACATACTGTTCTTTTGGCTTCCGCTAAACCCAGATTCATCCATCAAACTGCCAGATTATGAAGCATTATTCATCACTCTGAAGAACATGTATTCACTGCTCCAGTGGTGGCATGCTTTGCATCACTCCAGTCAATGCTTATACTTGTGTGCAGCTGCTTGATCATGGGAACACATAATTCTTGTGCTGATGTTGTTTCCAGAAACAGTGTGGCTGAAATACTTGAACTTAATGATTAGAAGGGATGTCCACATACTTCTGGTCATATATTGTACCTTCAGCCTGCTAAACTTAAATGCTTGAGACAGATGAACAAAAACAAATGAGAAAACAGCAGGGCAGCGAATATTATCAGCCATACTAGTCAAGTCAAGTCAATTTTATTTATATAGCGCTTTTTACAACGATGTTGTCTCAAAGCAGCTTTACAGAGTTTTGAAAACAGTTATAACATATATCCCCCAGTGAGCAAGCCAGAGGCAACAGTGGCAAGGAAAAACTCCCTCAACTGGAGGAAGAAACCTTGGGAGGAACCAGACTCACAAGGGGAGACCCATCCTCCTCTGGTCAAACAGTATTTACAGTTTGAACTAAATACCAAAGAAAGGAGTCTCTGTTTGAAATCTGGATAGCAAAGCTTTAGAAGCTGCACAGATAGAGGCAGTGTATGACTGAGGCAGTCTCTGGCTGAGGCAGTCTATGACAGTCTTTATGTAAAGTGGGCGTGAGCTGAAACAGTCCCATCCTATCTCAGTGCTGGTGCATCTGGATGGCACAGTGATGTAACTGAGGGTGTAGCAGTAAATGGACAGGTGAGCTGGCTGGTGATGGTGGGGTGATGGCCCGATGATCAGTCCTTCAACAGCCTTCAACAGACAGGAGGACAGTCATTTCCTCAGGAAGAGTAAAGAGAAAGAGTTAGTTGGGCTCAGGAGTAAGACTGTAGAGAATATGAATTTTCAGAATTTTAGAGTGTGGTTGGTGACTCCGGCAGATCTAACTATAACAGCCTAAACTAAAAGGAGAGAACCAGAAGGTAACATGGACATGAGAGTACCCTGAGACACTGGGGTTCCCCCACTCCACCATCAACAAACCTGTGTGATCGCGTGAAGTGGTGGAACAACAGCACCAACATCTCAGTTTACCATAAACCTCTGTGTCCAAGAACCCCCAGATCTCCTGCCTTTATCTAAAAGAGAAACTTAATTACAAAAAGCTACACTAAACAAGTATGTTTTTAGTCTAGACTTAAATATTGAGACTGTGTCAGAGTCCCGAACATTAACTGGGAGATTATTCCACAATTTTGGGGCTTTGTAGGAAAAAGCTCTTCCCCCCATTGTAGTCTTCTGAATTTTAGGAACTATTAGAAAACCAGCATCCTGTGATCTGAGTGAACGTGGCGGTTCATAATAGGAAATTAAATCTTGCAGGTACTCCGGTGTGAGACCGTGCAGGGTTTTATACGTCAGTAATAGAATTTTATAGTCGATACGGAATTTAACAGGAAGCCAGTGTAGCGCTGATAAAACTGGACTGATGTGATCAAATTTCCTGTACTATTTACCATCAGACTTGTACTGAATTACAACCACCAAAAAACTAATATAACTAATAGTAGTTCTAATTGTTAGAAAAAGATGATAGAAGTCTGGCAAATGACATGTTAATTTATACAGAGCTTCAGTCTCAGAACCAGAAGATCATTATTACACAAATCACCAAATTACACTTTTCTACAACACCCTGGGCCCCTAGTATATACTGCTGCTGATTGGCTGTTGGAGAGTTTGGAATTCCCTGTGGTGCTTTTTATCAGTGGCCTTCAGCACAAATAAAACCACTGCTTCTCACTGTTATAAACAATTTTTACAAACTGGCATTAATTTGTTTTCACAGACATCAATCAAAATAGTACACAAAAGTATAAGTGTATATTACACAAATAGTGATATATTTCAATGCAGTTACTTCTTTTTTGCTCCTGAAAACTGGTAGTGAGGTGCCCTATAATAGTGATACATGCCAAAGCTCATACATAAACATTTATGAAATGAAGAAATTGGCACTATTACAGTAAAATACAAAAGTTATGTGGGGTTACAAATGCAGTGCAATTCTATGCATTAAAACATATCACATAGAAGCACATAAATTAGTTGATTATTCAAAAATAAAATGGCTTTACAAAATGTTCAGTTCAGACATGTGTTTGAGGATTGATTAAATATTTAGGCGTGGGAAACATTGTATTGAACACAACAGCAGGAATAATTAGTCACTAATGACCAAGGCCATCTTCCTCTTTCACTCAGGAGTTTGCTCTCATTCAAGGTTTAATCGGTTGCTCAGACACCTGAAATTAATTTCCTCATATCGGACAGTATTTAGGGACATTGCACCATAGACTTGGTGTGAAGTTTGTGCAGTTTGTGGGACAGTCCTGAGCTGATTTCCATTCATTGTTTACATCTTTAAACATTTACCTGTTTGTATTTGACGTTGTTTTCTAGATTTGGTTTATTTTTGGAGTTTTGCTTCGTATCTAAATAAACCTGCAATTGGATCCCACTTGTTTTGATACTGAGTTGTGAGTGTGGTCAAAACACACCTGAATTGCAAGCTAACTAACATCTTTTAAGCTTTCTTGATCTGATATTTCTGAATCATTTATTTACCAGTGCAGATTACACTGCAGGTTTGTTCTGTTACTTTTTGCACAATGAAACAGGTAGCACTATGATTGGCTGTGATTGGCTGCGAGGCATGTCAGTCACTTTTATGTAAATAGTCAATTGTTTGATGCCATAACTAACAGATTGTCCATTTACACATTTTTGCATTGCGATATCACAGTGTCACCATGAACTGTTACATCCCTACTGACAGTTATTTTTTTTTTCAGCAATTATCCATCAATGCTGATGTGATTCTGACTGTGCTAAAGCTGCACTAGCTACACTGTAAGTTTGGAGGATTCGGACCCCTCTGGTGGAAATGTATAGCTGCAAGCAACATGTGTAAGAACATTTTGTAGTGTTGGTGATGCTTTCCCAAGCAGCTGAACCTGATGACTGTGAGCACATTGAACTCTGGGATACTGGAATAAGGACATGTCCTCTGGGGATGCAAGTACATTATTTGCTATCTTCATGTCTTTATCAGGATAGTGTTGATTCCGTACACAAACACTGAGAAAGCCTGTGTATTCAACAACGTAAAGATGTATTAACTTTAATGTAAAAACACTGCAAAATACTGCCTAAAAATACTACCTTTTTACAATAATGTCATATTCATATAGGGCAGTATTTAAAATGCACTATTAAACTGTATTTCTAGAAGACTACATATTAACAGCACTATTCTGCTGTAATCTACAATATCCTAAAAGAATTTGATATTTTGATGTTGACCGTGACAGGAATATTCACCACATTTATTAATTATGAGCATGAAACAGTTTTCTGCGACCTTGATAATTCTTCTCACTTAAACTGAGATCATTGTAACAGTCAAAATGCCTTCAGGTCATGCGTAGAATTTGTATGGGTCTTATAAGTATAAAGGCATGGGGGTGACCTTAATTTATTCTCTACTGCGTGTTTTAATGGCTATCCGCTTAGAGCTGGACTGGACTACATGCTCTGCAGCTCACTATGAAGATAAGCGAAGAATGACGTGAGCTTAGCACAGAACTCAAAGCTCATGGCTTGGCATTTCCTCTCGCCACTGTCTAGCAGAGTGATGTGGGGATTTATAAGCCTGCCACATGCAAGTATCAAGCAGATGTAGAAGGGGGAGTAAGGAAAGATAAAGACAACACAGTTCACAGTGTTTGGTATGGACAGCCATATGGTTTTTGACAGGTACATCAAGAAGTGCTCAGACAAGTCAACATTAGCTTTTGACAGCTAAAAGCAGCTAAAGAAATGAAGTCTGAGATGATTACAAACATTTACCTCTTTATGTCCGCTGATATACTTCAAAGCGCCTACACATAATGGCTAAAGGACAGAAAAATGCTAATCTCCAAAGCTGGTCAGCTCACAGTGTCTAATGTGGTGAAAGCTTGCTCGTCAGTCTGTTCATTATTATCAAGTTTCCAAGACCCAAATTAGGCTTAATTATGCTGGAGGAAGAAATTGCTTTCAAAGGACAATTGAAACACCCCAACTACCTATTAGTTCAGAATTAGGTTTCACTGGGCTCTACGAACCTAGCCCAATAAGACACGAGTAAGTGATTGTTCAACCTGGGCTTGTTAATTACTCACTTTTAAAATCTTAAAAGAAAATAAAGAAGCTAGATTTCACCATGGCAACCATGTCCCAGATGTGTGCCACCCAAGAAGATATGTGTTCATTATTTATTATACAGGATTGTATGATTTTAATATTCCATGATAATCTACACAATGAACACATACAGTTGTATGCTTGAATGCTCCCATTCAAATAATGTTGTAACAGTATTTAACTTTATTATAAGAAAACAAACACTTTATCTGCACAGAAAATTAACACATTCATGGCATTTAGCTAGTTGTAGTTGTAGTTGCATTAGTAATATACTTGTAGAAAAACAGCAGTTGTAACACATATGTAAAAAAACTGAAGTTGATTATTACATATTTACATAGTTGTGTAATTACATATGCTTTTCTAAACAATCTGCAACAGTAAAAACTCCACCAGTTGTTGCACTGTTGTTGCATCGTTAAAAGTGTAATTACACAGTTATTACAGACACTTAATATAAAGTGGGACCTATTTATTTATTTTCCATATGTTAAATGTAACACATAAACAATAACTGTGCATTTAAATTAGCAGAAATGTGAATCATTACTCTATAACCAACATGTTTTTGACCAGGTCACAACACAACAAAGAAAGTTATTAAATGATTAGTAATGTATTGCAGGGATCTATTTATAAGATTTTTATTAAGATTTTATTCTCATTACAACATGTAGAAATTCATCAACAGATCCATCAGAAGATCTTTCTTGTGTAAGTATTTTTCTGGATTTTTCATTATTACTTCATTCTCAATATCATAAGTCCTATTCAGATAAAACATGTTATATTTATGGACATGGCAGTTTGCATGGCATTAATATATGCTGGAATTATTTCTAGAGCTGCTCAATTTCAGTACTTTTGGAGTTCAATATTGCCTTATAACACATTCCTGCCATAACCATTATTTAAAACATTACCTCTTCTGTTGGTTCAAATTGGACTAAGTAGACTTAGGTTAAAGTTGCTTAGGTCTTCATGCCTGTTCATTTCTTCTGCATCCAAAAGTACAATAACCTTATTTTACGTCGTTGTTTCAAATATCCCAGACCTTGACATGGGCCTTGGCCATGAGATAATCAAAGTAATACTTCTGTACATTTTGAAATGACTACATGTAGACAGTAGTATTTTTACTAAATCTAAATATATTCTAAAAGGTTTTGATATGACAGAGACAGACTTTCCTTGTACCACTGTAAGTACTCACCACTGCTGAGCAAGCCTGGCCGTTTCAGAGATGCTCTGACTTTTGCCAAGAATGATTTGGCCCTTGTCAAAGTTGCTGTTCTGTTGTTGCTTTTCACTTAATCTTTGAGTGGTCATAATGTTTTGACTCATTGGTATATAAATTGTACTTTTCTTTTCCACTTTGTCTAAAGTAAAGTAGCGTTGGACTAGAGATGTGACAAGCAGTCTAGACAGTGACAGCAGAATATCTCACACGCCATGAGCACATGAGTGCAGTCAAACTTGAATGTCACTGTGTGAAATCAGAGGTGGCATAAAGGAGGAGACAGGTCACAGGGCAGATAAGGAACGGGAAAGCTTGTAACACTTAACATGGCATCTGTTTATGAGAAAAGTCACGTCATTCAGTAAAAAAAGTATTTAACTTATAGGTTGAACCACAAGCGGTAAAAGTAAACTACTAATATGTCTGATGTGTCGTTATATCAATATAACAATAAAATCACTGAAAACTACTGATAATAATTACATTATTCCACTATCACATGTAAAAGTTATTCACATCTGAATGATATTTGAGATTTCTCTATTATTGCATTGATCAGTGTTCTATTCTTTATTGAATTTAATAATAAAACCTCTTTAGATATAAACCAATCCCATGCCTTTTTCTTTTCACTCTAGTCCTGGTACTTCTTTGACCCTAGCTCCACCCCCTCGTCTATGTCTGTTTATGTCTGAAAAGAGGTTTGTGTGAGAGGACACCAAGCAATTTTCATTAAAGTTCCTTGAATTAAAATCCCACAAATTTAATTAATTGCAATTTCTTTATTAAAAACTAGATGTTGCTCAGTGCTTTTTGCATGTTTCTTTTTTTGCTGCAATTTCTTGTCCAAGTATCTTTTAAAACTAATAGACTGAGAAGTTGGCATCACATTTTGTGATCTACTGATACGTGTAGCAGTGAAATTGCCTTAAACACTCTTGTTCATGTCATTTTTCTGTATTGTCACTGTCACGAGGAACTTACAGCTCAGAGTGAGGCTTAGATCTCTCGCCTTTCTCTTGTTGACAAGATGTCAGTTTCTATATAAGGCTTTTCCTGCACAGCAGGGAGCAGCTACCACTGAAAATGGTGAGCAACTTCATAATACTATAGACCCTCTCACCTCCCTCCAGAAGGGATGGAAGCCCCTGGGCACAAGCATCTTTGTTGGCCACCCACTGCTTTCAATAACACAAAAAATCTGAAAAACAGCAGCTCCTGTTCATGTACACTTTGAACAGTGATGGGTGAAAAATGTTTTTTGGTGTTAGGGGACTTTTTAGACCTTTATTTCATTTATTTAGTAGTTTTTTAAGAGATAATTGTTGCATTTGCAGTCAATGTCCTCGAATTATGCCACATCTGATATTTTGCACTCAGCACTCCAGGTAGAAATGATCTCACATGGGAAATAGCAGCGATAATTCAATTAAATCTAACTGCAATTGATAATTCTACCCCAAACATTTTGATAATGCTGAGAGCTTCACATCTACTCATTGAACAGATATGCAGTTAAAACATCTACAGCGTTCGAAAGAATTGCATCCTTCAAAAGTACAAATATAGGGTTAAGAACCCACAATAACAAAAGTTTTCAAATATCCCATGTATTTTTGTCATAGAGAAACCCTGTTTATTTTCTAATATGGGAATCACGATAGTCACTATGTCAGATGTGCACTAAGTTTGGTGCAACACATTTCTTAGTCAGGAGACTGTCAAGACATTTGATGCCAACCAGCCATTGTTCACATCTCTGCACAAGTAGGTCGTCAGAGAGAAGGAGAAACTGTCAATCATAAATGACACAAGTGCTGTGTGTAATAAAAAAGAGAACTTGAGGTAAAAAGATAAAGAATGTGTCAACATGTTAACATGTCAAATGTTTCACTTTCCCAGATGTGGTATATGCAGTTGTAGTAAGCTATTATCTTGTGTTTGAACTGACAGCTGCAATAACAGCATCCATCTTTCTCTTTGCCATGTTTACATATGTGCACAGAGAGCCCTCTGTGCTCATATTGGTTAACATCAAGGAACGCAATGTAAAATATTTACAACAAACATTTGACATGCTAGACTTTGCTAGGGCTGTCCTAATAACTGCAATATTGTAATGCTGTGTTATTGACCTGCTGACTGCAGGGAATTACAAGCACCCGTCACACCGCAATGTTCGTGTTGTCATTTTTTCGCCAGTTCCTTCAATTATTATTTAAAAACAGCTATCTTTGCTGCTGACTGCCGGCCTTTTTATGGAAACAATGGCAGCTACTCTGGTGGCAAAATCAAATGCTTTGCTAGTTTGGGAGCATTTTGGCTTTCAACCAAACTAAAAGTGAGAGCCAGCCAGTTTAGACAAGGCAATATGCAAAATCTGTGTTCGAAAGGTTGCTGTGAAATGGGGAAATACACTGAATTTGAGATCCCGCCTAGCTACCTATCATTCAGCTATCAAAGCGCAACTGCCCCCATCAGCACCAAGCCATGGACCAGCCTCAAAAGGAACAGTGCAGGCAGTTAGGAGTGGTTAAATCCTAAATCCTGCGCAAGGTTACAAATACAGTCTTGCAAATATCAGACATAAATGCCTGACGCCTGCCATAATGTGGTATCTGGTTGAGGAGATTTAGCAGGGTTGCGAAACCTCGTAAAATATGTCTTGCCCAAGTCAATGCTTGAAAAATTCAACAAGCATTAAGTGTTGCCTGGCAAGACGTATTTTTATATTTGATGTTTTTATTCATTTATTTTCTTTTCACAGCGTGTATCAATCCTAGGCTATAAGCTAGACTTTATTTTCATGAAAGAGTAAAGAAGCGTTCTTATTGCGCTTAACTAGCCTATTGTGTTCTGCATTTAACAATAAAGAACTGTTTAATTTGTCCTACAACTATATTGTCTTTGTTATAAAAAAATATAATATTCCTAATAATAATAATTACAATAAAACGTGTTTAAAAAGCACAAACATTGGCATTACAAAGCATTATTGACAAAGCATTAGTCCCATCATTGTCATCATTGGCATTAGTCCCATCCTTTTGCATGGAATAAAGTCGAATGGTGCTTAAGGAAGAAGTGACTCCTAAAATGTCCTAAAATGCTACATTTTCTTTTATGTACACTGCTTTTTCGCTTTTATGGTTTGTGTTTATAGTAAGTTATACTGTGTTCTACACCACATTGACTTGTCTCCATGACTTGACTTAAGAGCTAGATGAGGACTCTCAAATGAGTTTTAGATAAGATCAACAATTTAAAGCAATGCATCAGCCACACATTTGCTTCCTTGGAATCAGTATTTTTCTGTACTACTGACTGGCTAAAAAACAGTTTGAATCTATTCAAGAGTTGGGAATCCCACCTCTCACACTTTTCAACAATTTATAGCTTTTGCAAAAATTACTTCCTAACTGGTGGTATAACAGGCAACCTCCCCACAAAAAATAGTCACAGTTTGATATAATGTACTATGACTACTGCAAATAATAATAATAATAATAATAATAAGAAGAAGAAGAAGAAGAAGAAAAAAATGTTTCTTATTTTTCTTCTTGGTAACAGATAGGGCAGCGATCTGAGTATCCCCAGGTAAAATACTTTATCATAAGGAAAATCCTTACATAATTGGTTAAGGTCTTACTGAAGTTGTGAATCGATTTACAGCAATATTTATTTCTTAGCAGGAATTTGTTTAGAAAACCCATATGCAATAAAATAAAGGTTGACTGTAAGAAAGATGAGGCAAGGCTATTAAATTGTCGTATTTCATGAGGCTAACACCCATCTCAGCAAATTACTTTGAGGAATAGAACAAACTTGATTCTCTTAAACATGACAAGTGAAAATTGGGTAAGGTATAGTTGGTCAACCCCGTCAGTTGCCTAGCAGCAACCTCTGATGCAAATTCACTTTGTTTCCTATTGTTGAGGGGCTAATGAAAAAATCCTCCTGCTTCAAAGCTTTCCATGACTAGGAATAGAATGGAGAAAATGACTCTGTCCTCCAACACAAATGAAAAATATACAGCATGAGTAATTGTATACACCATGCTGGGTGAAATCCTCATCTTTGGCACGTGCACATTTTCACTCATACGCATACATGCCCTGTCACGACTAGATCTGGCTTCACAATTTGTTTGGTCCTGATGTGAGGATGCAGGGAGACGCATGTGTCTGAAAAAGAGTGGGAGGGTTATTACCGTCACCATGGAGATCACATTATGCCCAGGCTTTGGCAAATCACACTTCTCCAACCCCCATCTTGAGGGAAAAAAGGCACTCGTTTCCTTTTCGGATTGAGCATGTGGCCCGACTTTGATGTGAGTTGCCAACCCAAGCAGGCCTGAAGATTATCCCTCATTAGGGCTTGGCTGGTCATAAACCCTGTGTCACTTTCAGCTTTAGTGTCAGCAAACTCACAGATCTGGAATGTCCTGTTACTTTCATTCCAAAAACATTACATCTGTATTTAAACTGCAGAGGCTGCACAGATGTCAGGTGAACGAGTTTATTACAACTATCCCTGGACAGGTTCTTCAAATCCGTCAAAATGAAAATCAGATGTGTTATTAAAAAATAAGTCTAACTAACATGATTTTACACTTCAATCAGCCAACTCATGTTTGGTGTCCAAATGTTTTTTCTTTAACTTCAGTAGACAAGTTCATATTACTATCAAACACTGGGAGTAAATCGTTTCCAAAATCAATATATTCCGAAATCTTTTCTCAACCAACTTAAATTGCATCCATATTTTTATTTAGGTTATGCAGACAAGTTGTGACTTTCAACACAGTTTAACTGATTGAACTATCAACCATAACGTCCCAGCATAAGATATGTGAGATATTTAGGATAACAGAAATTATTTTATACCTGAGCACAATTTGGTGCAACCCTATTACCATGTAAAACCATTCAACACAGTATTTGCTTGAAAATAGTACAAAGACAATAAATCAAATGTTGAAAGTGAGACATTTTCTTATGTTTTTTATTTGATTTTATTTGACTGACAGGTATGTATGTATTTGGAACTGAGGAGAACAACTGATATAGTTTTGAGCATTATATGTTTTACCATTTATACTTGATATACAATCAGCTGTTTTCAAATGTTTCATTTATGAATGTAATGTCTGGACTGCAGGCAGTAAGCAGCCAGTTTAGCACCCAGACTCTTTTACTACAGAGCCAAGCTGTTGCATGTATAGAATGCGTTTTAGAAAAAGACGTCACCTGGATGTCGGCATATGTTGCTCCAAGACCTGTATATATCCTTCAGCATTAATAGAGGCTTTGCAGACTTTTACACGCCACGTGTACTAATGCCACAATGGATACAGATCACGGATGCTGGCTTTGTGTGCTGACAACAGGCTGGATGGTCTCTCTTCTGTTTACCCCATAATTTTCAAAAACAGTTAAAAGACACTTTTCTACTTATCCATCCAAGTTCCTGTTTTTATATATTTTCTTCTTTAAAAGGTAGAATTTTAACTTTTATTTTTGAATAAATCTCTCAACATCTCTTTTTAACCTTTGACATGTTGATTTTGCATTATTTTCACTACATCACATCATTTTGTAATTGCATTGTGTAAAAAAATGTCTTCTACTCCAACAAATTGTGTGAAAGTGTTGAGTCTGCACTTTCTACTTTAGTTTAGCCTGTTTTAATGAGCTAGGCATAGAAAATAATTCATGGAAAAAGTAGCTTTCATGACACTTCCAAATAAACCTGTGTCACGCATACGGCTGTCCCTGACACTGACTCGCTTCCAAACTCCATTTCCCATAATGCACATTCCGATGACGTCACTCCCACCTGTCCCAACCCAACCAATCACACCCCGTGCGCACGTTCAGTCTCACCTGAGTTCTAACTACACACAGCTGTTTGTTATTTCCAAACTCCCCATATATACCCTACACACACACTACCATTTGCGAAGTTTTGCCAACCTGGTTGCATTGCTGAGCGTTTTCTTGTTACCCTTCTCATTGAGTATTCTGGTTTTGACTCCTTCTGTTTTTCGACTCTTCTCTCTTGTCTTCTCCTACGGATTCTGGTCGCCTGGTTATTTCTCCGCTTTTGGCTCTGATCTCCCTTCTGTCCTTTGACGTTCCCTTCGGATCTCCCTCTTGACTTGTTTGCTCCGTTCTCTGCCTTTCTGGTTTCTACCTTGGACTGCTTTCTGGTATACGATTATAGCTCAACCCTGTATTGTTTGTTTACTGCCCTGTTTAAACTGCTGACTCTGTTAATAAACCCAGCGTGACCTGTAGCCCTGCAAGCGTCGTGCCGAATTCTTTGTTTCTGACAGAAAACTTCGCCACTGTTACGATGGCAGAGCTACAGGATATACAGCAAGCCGTGAGTAGCCAAGGTCGTCTTCTGGGACAACATAATCAGCTTTTTGAAACTCTCACGAACTCTGTTGGTAGTTTATCTTAGCAGCAAACTGAACAGCATGCTCAGTTAACGCAGATATCAGCTAATCTTTGTGATATCGCTGTGCAGATAGCTCAGATGACTATCTCGTCTGCTCCGGTGACTGAATCACTCACCCCTCCCCCTTTGAGTGGTTCATTCCCCGTCAGCAAACCGGATAAATTTGATGGAGCTCCAAATTTATGTCGGGGCTTTCTTCTCCAATGTTCTATCTATTTTTCTAACTCTCCTCCCAGTACTGATAGAGCTCGAATTTCTTTTTTTATTTCACGTCTTACGGGTAAAGCTTTGGATTGGGCTACTGCTGTATGGCCCAATCATGAACATGGGACTCATGAACGTTTTCTCCAAGAATTTAAATCTGTTTTTGATCATCCTAATGAGGGCCGCTCTTCTGGCGAACTTCTAATCCAACTGCGACAGGGGAGCAGGTCCGTGGCCGACTATGCATTGTAGTTTCGCACTCTGGCTGCTGACAGTGGGTGGAACCAACCAGCTAAGACCATTGTTTTCTGCAATGGTCTCAACCAGGATATACTTAGAGTTGGCTTACCGAGATGAGGGACTATCACTGGAGGAACTCATCTCTCTCGCTATTAGACTTGACCAACTCAAGCATGGAGCGACATCGACTACTCGTCGTTCCACAACTTCACACACCACCCATCTCAGGCACGTTTCTATGCCAGAACCACGCCGTTCCCCAGCTCCAAGAGGATATAGTGACTATGCTTCAGAGGAACCAATGCAAGTAGATTCTTCTCGTCTATCGGCTGAGGAGAGGAACCGTCGGCTTCGCGGTGGACTCTGTTTGTACTGCGGCATCCCTGGACATGTTGTTAGGGACTGTCAAACGCGTCCACAAAGACTACTCCCACCAGTTCAAGTGGGATCCACCCCTCAAATCAAAAGGGTGAGTAATCCTACAACAAGTATGATTACCAAATCTCTGCTGGTTCCTGTTACCTTGTGTTATCAAGGTTTTTCTTGTGTATTTCCAGCCTTGATTGACTCTGGAGCTGAGGGGAACTTTATTTTAGCTGATGTAGCTGAACAACTTCAGATACCCACTGTACCACTGACTCACACCATGAAACTGTCTGCCATAGATGGGGACCCCTTGGGCCAAGGGGTGGTATCACAAAGAACTGTTCCCATCACCATGAACGTTAGTGCTCTTCATTCTGAGGAGATAAGGTTTTTTATTTTGGATTCTTCTGAATTTTCTGTTATTCTTGGTCTGTCTTGGTTAAAGACACATGACCCTGTAATATCATGGGCTGATAGAGAGATTGTTACGTGGTCTAAACATTGTGTTAATAATTGCCTTGTACTGCCTCAATTGAATGTGTTTACCACTTCCATTGAGAGCCCTGAGAATTCTTCTGAATCTATTCCTCCTGAGTACTCTGATCTATTAGAGGTCTTTAATAAAACCAATGCCACCAAATTACCAATCCACCGAGCTTATGATTGTACAATTGATTTAATAGATGATAAAATACCACCCAAGTCTCGTGTTTATCCACTCACTCAAGCTGAGGAGAAAGCAATGGAGGATTATATCCAGGAATCTCTCGCTCAGGGTTTCATACGTCCATCCACCTCTCCTGTAGCTGCTGGTTTTTTCTTTGTCAAGAAGAGGGACGGTGGTCTCAGACCATGTATAGATTATCGTGGCTTAAATTCTGTTACCAAATCTTATCCTTATCCTTTGCCATTAGTACCTGTTGCTTTAGAACAACTCCGGGGAGCCACAGTATTTACCAAATTGGACCTACGTAGTGCTTACAATCTCGTTAGGATCCGAGAGGGGGATGAATGGAAAACGGCCTTTCTCACCACTAGGGGGCACTATGAGTACCTTGTGATGCCTTATGGGCTCAGAAATGCGCCTTCTGTGTTTCAGGCATTCATGAATGACGTCCTCCGGGATATGTTAGGACGGTTTGTTATTGCTTATATCGATGATATTCTGATTTATTCTCCGGATTTACCAACTCACATTCAACACGTACGTATGGTCCTGTCTCGCCTTCTTGAGAACCACTTATATGTTAAGGGGGAGAAGTGCGAATTTCATTCGGGTTCAACCTCTTTCCTTGGTTACGTTATCAGTCCCAATGGTATTGTAATGGATGATAATAAAATTGAGGCTGTAGTTAACTGGCCGATCCCCAATTCCATACGTGAACTACAACGGTTCTTGGGTTTTGCTAATTTTTATAGGCGCTTTATTCGCAACTACAGTTCTGTAGCAGCTCCTTTAACTTCTCTGCTTAAAGGAGATGCTAAGAAACTTAGCTGGAACCCCCAGGCAGATCAGGCATTCAGGAACCTTAAGGACAGATTCACCACAGCCCCTTTGTTACAGCATCCAGATCCTGCTCTTCCCTTTGTAGTAGAGGTTGATGCCTCTAATGTGGGAGTAGGCGCTATCCTTTCTCAACGCAGTGGTAACCCTCCAAAATTACGACCCGTCGCATATTATTCACACAAATTATCTCCCACTGAACGAAACTATGGAATTGGTGATAAGGAACTACTTGCTGTCAAATTAGCCTTTGAGGAATGGCGCCATTGGCTGGAGGGTGCCCAACATCCTTTTTTAGTATTAACCGATCATAATCTCGAATACCTCCGCTCAGCTAAAAGATTGAATTCCCGTCAGGCTCGTTGGATTACGTATCGTCCAGGAACACGCAACACAAAGGCTGATGCCCTGTCGTATGTTTGAAGCTGAACCCAATGAGAGACCTAAACCCATCTTGGACTCCAAGATTTTTTTAGCTCCCATTAGATGGAGTGTAGACGTTGAAATTGAGCAGGCAAATTCGTCAGGAACTATCCCGGAGGCATGTCCTCCTGAAAGATTGTTTGTTCCAGCACAGTTTCGAGACCGATTGATTACCTGGGCTCATACCTCTCTCACTTCAGGACATCCCGGAGAAACTAGAACTCTTCAGTTACTCTCCGGGAGATACTGGTGGGAGAGTATGTGTTCAGACATCCATCGGTTTATATCGTCATGTACAGTTTGCTCCATGTGTAAAACACCACGCACTTTACCGGCGGGTAAACTGCTGCCGCTACCCATTCCATCTCGACCATGGTCCCATATTGCCATTGATTTTATAACTGATCTACCAAATTCTCAGGGCAACACAGTTATTTTAACCATTGTAGACCGATTTTCTCGAGGGGTACGCTTTATACCATTCTCCCAATTGCCTACAGCATTTCAAGCTGCAGAATGTCTGTTTAACCATGTCTTTCGTTTTTTTGGTATTCCAGAGGATATAGTTTCTGACAGGGGCACCCAATTCACTTCTCATGTGTGGAGATCATTTATGGAAAAATTGGGTGTTGCAGTTAGTCTCACCTCGGGGTACCATCCCCAAAGTAATGGGCAATGCGAAAGGACCAACCAAGAGCTTGGAAAGTTTTTAAGGGTCTATTGTCATCATAATCAAAGTGATTGGTCTGTATATTTGCCCTGGGCTGAGATGGCGCAGAACTCTCTTACTAGCTCTACTACCAAGATTACTCCGTTCCAATGCATGCTAGGATATCAACCGCCTCTTACACCCTGGTCTGGTCAACCATCGGCAGTGCCTTCTGTGGAACATTGGATGAGACGAAGCGAGGAGGTGTGGGGACAAACTCATCAACACATAGAGGCCGTTCTTAGGCGGCATAAACATCATGCCGATCGTCACAGAGGTAATACCCCTTCATATAGTATAGGAGATCGAGTGTGGTTATCGACCAGGGATTTCAGACCTTCTGAGGGATGTAGAAAATTAAATCAGAGATTTATTGGACCTTATAAAATTGTTGAAAAAATTAATGACGTCACCTATAAGCTAGATCTCCCTGCTCATTTTCGTGTTTGTTCCTCATTTCATGTTTCGTTACTTAAGCCTGTGGTCCCTGGTCCCCTGGACGAGGTGCTGCCTGACTCCAACCCTCCTCCACCGATTGATGTTGGGGGTACCCCGGTGTATGCCGTTCGTAGGCTTCTGGACTTGAGAAGGAGAGGTGGTATCCTCCAATACTTGGTGGACTGGGAGGGCTATGGGCCTGAGGAGCAAAGCTGGGTAAAGGCAGCGGATGTGTTGGATCCGGTCCTCAAGGAGGAGTTTCATCGCCGCCATCCCTCTCGTCCAGCTCCCAGGCCAAGGGGACGTCCTAGCCATTCGTCTGTGGACCCGTCCGCTGGGAGCAGGCGAGGTCGTTCGTGGCGTGTGTCGCCAAGCCCTTCTGTAGGGAGACGGAACTTTGGCAATAGGCGTCTCCCTTCGAGCCCGTCCACCAGTCATCCAGAGGTTCCCTCCAGAGGGAGGATCCCTGCTCCCAGCCGCAGCAGGTCCGGGGGCCCCCGTTCTCAGTCATCAGTCACGAGGGTTGGTCGTCAAGGTCGTCCTCGCTGCCACTCCTCGTCCCTCCTTGACTCTTTGGGGGGGGGGTACTGTCACGCATACGGCTGTCCCTGACACTGACTCGCTTCCAAACTCCATTTCCCATAATGCACATTCCGATGACGTCACTCCCACCTGTCCCAACCCAACCAATCACACCCCGTGCGCACGTTCAGTCTCACCTGAGTTCTAACTACACACAGCTGTTTGTTATTTCCAAACTCCCCATATATACCCTACACACACACTACCATTTGTGAAGTTTTGCCAACCTGGTTGCATTGCTGAGCGGTTTCTTGTTACCCTTCTCATTGAGTATTCTGGTTTTGACTCCTTCTGTTTTTTGACTCTTCTCTCTTGTCTTCTCCTACGGATTCTGGTCGCCTGGTTATTTCTCCGCTTTTGGCTCTGATCTCCCTTCTGTCCTTTGACGTTCCCTTTGGATCTCCCTCTTGACTTGTTTGCTCCGTTCTCTGCCTTTCTGGTTTCTACCTTGGACTGCTTTCTGGTATACGATTATAGCTCAACCCCGTATTGTTTGTTTACTGCCCTGTTTAAACTGCTGACTCTGTTAATAAACCCAGCGTGACCTGTAGCCCTGCAAGCGTCGTGCCGAATTCTTTGTTTCTGACAACCTGTAGTCTTTTCTCGGCAGCCCTGTTTACTTCTTATTACCGCAAATATTACCTCAGCCTAAAAGATGACTGGAATCAAAGGTACATTGATTTATCTAATCGATTAAAGATGTGATTTTACAACAGCTGCTTTTGTACAGCATCGTTGCATTTTCTGCCATAAAATCTCTCTCAAACCCCCCCTCTCAAAAAGGTATTACTGTTATCTCTGGCAGTTTAAGTGCCTCAGAGATAATAGGTGCTTTCCAGCCCTTCTCAGCTGATAGACAAACTGACCTCCATTTTCCAGATGTCAACTGTTCTGTCAGATTCCTCTTACCTCCCCTGACCCTTCACACCTGCCTGTCACACTCTCATTACAAATGCTGCCTTACAACTACAGGGCCTCAGAAAACTTGACAGCTTTTGTTGTATTCATGGCCCAGGAAAGGGTCAGTGCCTCTTACTAATCTGAATGATGAAGCATGTTTGCATATTTTTCCAACTGTTATTACCAGACTTTAAATGATTGGGAAGTGTGGTTTTGTGAAAATGATATCAAATATTGCATAATTTTGTGTTTTCTATTGTATAATGTACAAAGGTATTTACAGTCATTACTCAGATAGAAGTATAGATACTACGGTTTAAAAATACTTCTGTAGAAGTTGAAGTATCAACTCAAGCTTTTTTTAAGTGTAAAAGTACTGCTTTCAGAACTACTTAAAGTATAAAAGTAAAAGTAATGTAAGAAAAAATACCATTAAGGACAAAAGCCAGGGGTCTATAGTGCACTAGCCCATCTCCCCAAAAACCCCATTCTTCTAAAAGCCATAATGACTATAATGTTATACTAAAATGTTAATGTTGATAGATTTGGGATGCACTAGGCTTCCTGTTACAGCCGCATATACGCCCATTGAAAATGAATGTAGTTTAGTACAATGTAAATATATTAAAGAATCATATTTGTGTACTACAGAGCATTAACATGTTTCATGGAGCGGAAGATATGATGACTAGTTGTCTATAAGTATTGTAATGGAGCAGTCAAACTTCAAATACATGTTATTAATAACCTTTACTGGAATGTAAATGTACATGAATGAAAACAAGCTGAAATGAAATAGGAGTCACGAGGCTATGTTTAAAATGTAAGGAGGAGAAAGTACTGATAATGTAGTGTAAATGTAAGGAGTAGAAGTAAAAAGTCATCTGAAAAATAATTACTCCAGTAAAGTATAAATAACAACATTTCTACTTAAGTAAGGTAACAAAGTATTTGTACTTCATTACTTGACAGCTGTGATATGGAATATATACCCACCAGTCACTTTATTAAATACACATCCTTGTATCTACACTCATTGTCCATTTTATCAGGTCTACTTACCATTTATAGCTGCACTCTGTAGTTCTACCATTAAAGACTGTAGTCCATCAGTTTCTTAACATACTTGATTAGCCCCGTTCATTCTGTTCTTCAATGGACAAGACACTCACAGGACCACCACAGAGCAGATTTTAATTTGGTGGTGGGACATTCTCAACACTGCACACATGTGGTGGTGGTGTGTTAGTGTTTGTTGTGGATTAGAGTGGGATCATAAAATACACAATGGGTAAAAATCATGGTGGAGCTTCTGTAAGTTTTCTAGTATGACATTATTAGGCAATACTAGAATGGAAAAAGGTTTAGTGGCATAGTAAAGATCTTAAACATTCTGAACTCTTAGGACAGATGTACTATTCAAGCTGAGATTATTGATAAGGAAGGTAAGAAAGAGGCCTGCAATAACTAATAAGAGTTGCGGGACAACCTTAACTGAACAACAGATGTGATAATAATTTAAAGGAATATATAAACAATATTCAATGATGGTATGTGACTTTTGCCATTCCAGACCAGTCAAAAGTCAACAGAATACTATTTTGAATTGTGGAATATGTCTATTAAGAATACAGAGATCAAGTATTAAGTATACAGAGATTAGATTATATCATCATTAGTGTAGCTTAGTCACATCAGAGAGTTGCATTTGTACAGACAGCTTGTCTGGCACCCCGATGAGAGCAGTGGAACTGTGTGAGTGAGAGAACATATCGCCACAGATTAGGTGGGATTGTGCAAGAACATCTCACAATACTAGACACCATGTAGACATGTGAACTCTATTTGATGGCTATACCCACTAGTATTCAAAGGTGCCCAAAGGAGAGGAAAGCCTTACATTATGTCTTATTGAAACCCCCTCATTGTATTCATATTTTGGTCTACCCACAATCATAATGAATATTTTGAACTGTACTACTGCTACAGCAAAAAAAAAAAAAAAAAAAAAAAAAAAATATTTTTTTTTTTTTTTGTGCTGGCTTTAAACCAGACATAGTGTGTCACCATCATGACAGTGTTATAAGTAGAGCACAAAAAAACAAAAGAAGAAACAGAGGCTCAGAACTGGATCAGGTTTAATCAGTCATTACCAATATCCTTTTAATTATGCATTATTTGTTTTGGATTGGGACCTCTCTAGTATTTAATACTATATAAATACTATATAATACTATATAAAAAACAGTATCCACAACATTACTAGAAACACTTAAACACTTGTAGATAAGGAGAACTCCTCACCACTGTAGCCAGGTCAGTATTTTATTTTAATGTACAAGTACAATTTTCTTGCTGGTTCTTGGTGTTTAAGGCACTTAATCACTTTGCTAATATTTGCTATTGTTCACACAGGCTGAATTCAACCTGGTGGATGTTTTCTCCTCCAGAAAGAAGCATTATAAGTACTAGTTAAGCACTTATATCTAGTTACCTACTTAAACACAAATAACTGACTAACTCAAACACAAAAGCCTATTTCATAGCATATTGTTTGTATTCTGTGGCATCAGTCTGTGCAAAAAAATCTATTTTTAAAGTACGAACACAAACAAACACAAATGACATAACAATTGTTTAGCAATGTAGAGATTGCAGTCTCTGGTAGCTCTGGACATACACACACACACACACCCACCCCTCTCGCACACACATCACTATGACAACCCTCATCCCATCACCCTCAGCTGACAGCTATTAGTGCTAACGGCGGCAGCTCGTTAGCACACCCCATATAGCCTAGCCACGCACATTCCTCAGTGCGTGCCATTGTTTCACTTACCAGTCCGTGTTCTTGTAGAGATACTTAACGAGTCTCTCTACAGGTCCAACCAGACTTGGCATCTCCACAGCAGGATCCTGTCATACTCCACTCCCTGGAGACCAAGAAGACCTACAGACTCTCTGACCTGCCCTGACACTCACTTCCATCCGTCTGAGCCTTCCCTCTAGCGTCCCCGTGGAGTGAGGTTGGTTGACCAGCGGACTGCCGGACTCGTTCCCAGTAGCAAGTTCGTTCCCTGGCTAGTTTTTAGTGAGATATCACTTTCGTGGAAGGTGCCCTCTGTTAAGGCTGTCCCCAGGCGGGCTCCGGACCACGGCGAGGATTTACTAACCACAGTTCGAACTGTCCAAACAGGGCTGGTTCCTGTCTCCTTTTTTACAGGACGTGAGGTGCTGCTCTGGTTCCCCATGCACAGCCAGGAGACCGAGTGTGGAGCCTGAGAGGCAGTGCGGTGAACACCAGCGGTCACACTCTCCATCTAACCTGCTCCAAGGACCGTATAGCAGCCAGCCTCGGGCCCACTGCTTTGGCTTAACTGGACTCCTCGCTTTAGCGAGCCATGGACTCTTTTTGTTACTGTATATTCACTGCTCTGAGTAATACAGCCTTGCACATGGATCGCATTTCACCTCTTGAGTCTGAATCCTTACAGGTATATTGATTGGAATAGTTGATTGGAATGACTTTTACGAGCTTCAAATAACCTGCAACTGTCAAATCTTGAACAACTAACAAAAGATCAATTAGCTGTATTAGCATGGTACTAACATACACATAATATTAGCACCCTGGTAAACACCAGCAAATGGGTCTGTAAAAATATTCTTAATTGCTAATTCCTTTGATATTCCATTCAGAACATTAACATAAATCCAATCAAACAAATCTAAATACAGTGATGTCTTATTGTCCCTTAAATCTGTGTCCACTGTTGTTTTCATCATTTAGTACGTGTGTTGCTTTGATTGAATGCCTGCTGATAATCCATGAAGTCCATGATATCAGGTGTTACTGTGTTACTGTGTTTAAATGCACTTAATAATCCTTTCACAATTGGATTTCTGCAGTAATCTGATTATACAAATGGTGATGAAAAAAGCATGCTCAGATTGTATTTAAATACAATTAAGGCACAGAAATCCCTTTAAGAAATCCAAAGAGGAGAGTTAGATGTTTTCCACTGAAGTGACTTGATGTTTTTTAAGTTTATGTTTTACACTTGATTTTTTTAACTTATTCTGTGATTTTTTTTTCTTGTAGACCAATTTATCTAATCACCCAAGTGCATGTTTTTGCAGTTCTTGGACCATCAAGTGCTTGTAAACAGTAATGTTTGTTTTTGATTTTGTGTAGTCAGTAACTGACACTTCATCAAGCAGCACTACAGTGATTTAGTTTCTAGTTTAGTTTCAAGTTTATTTGTCATTTGCACATCATGTCAGGACATAACATGCATTGAAATGTTTGGAGTGAGGCTCAGATACAACTCTACAGTAGGGCAGCATTATATATGTAAAAACAGTGCAAACATACAATAAATAGACAATATTGAAGTAAAAATAGACTAGAATATATACATATAGTAATAACTGAAATATATAAGGGAATATACAAAACATACACAATATATATACATAAGATATACAGGAGGACATATGTAGAAACTTTTGCATAGGCAGGTTATCTAAGAAGATATATCTATTTAAAGTGACTTAGTGATATTGTCCAAAGCAGCGATATCAGAAGAAATAATATAATAGTATAACATAATGTAATATAGCAGTGACGGAGTGAACGGTATTGGGGTCTTTCAGCCTCACAGTTTGTTCAGAAGCCTGACAGCCTGTGGGTAGAAACTGTTCACTAGCCAGGTTGTTCTGGCCTGGATGCTGCAGAAGTATGGTGAACAGGCCGTGTGCTGAGTGACCGCTGTCTAACCTGATCTTTTGGATTTTCCCCAGGCAGCGGGACTGGTAGATGTCCTGTAAGGCTGGTAGTTTGTTCCTCAGACAGCGGGACTGATAGATGTCCTGTAAGGCTGGTAGTTTGTTCCTCAGGCAGCGGGACTGATAGATGTCCTGTAAGGCTGGTAGTTGCCTACGATGTATTCTGCTGTCCTTACCACTCCTTTTAGGGCCTTGCGGTCGCAGGCAGTGCAGCTGCCGTACCAGACAGTGATGCAGCTCGTTAGGATGCTCTCTGTAGTGCATCTATAGGAGCTGGTGAGGATATCAGGAGGCAGTCCAAACTTCCTGAGCCTGCGCAGGAAGAAGAGAAGCTGACGGGCAGATCTCACAATCATGTTGGTGTGGAGAGACCAGGTAACGTCATCAGAGAGGTGAACTTGACACTGCTGACTCTCTCCACTTCAGCCCCGTTGATGTAAAGGGGAGAGTGACCCCCCTTATGCTGCTTCCTGTAGTCCACAATCATCTGTTTTGTTGATGTTTAGACGGAGATTGTTGTCATGGCTCCACTCTGACAGAGTGCTGACCTCGTCTCTATAGGTTTCATCTCCATCTGTGATGAGGCCTAGGATGGTAGTGTCATCAGTGAATTTAAAGATGAGGTTGAAGCAGTGTTTGGCTACACATTCATGAGTGTACAGGGAATACAGGAGGGGGCTGAGTGCACATCCCTGGGGGGCCTCCGTGCTCAAAGTGTCAAAGTGGAAGAGATGCTGTCACCCACTCTCACCACCTGCGGTCTGCTCGTCCGAAAGTCCAGTATCCAGTTGCAGAGATGAGAGTTCAAACCCAAGTCCTTGAACTTCGGGATGAGTTTGGCTGGGATGATTGTGTTGAATGCTGAGCTGTAATCTATGAACAGCATTCTCACATATGTGTTCTCCCTGTCCAAGTATGTGAGAGCAGCGTGTACTGTGCCTCATCTGTGGATCTGTTGGAGCGGTATGCAAACTGGTGAGGGTCCATGTTGGCTGGTAGTGTAGAACAGATGTGAGCTTTGACCGGCCGCACAAAGTACTTCATAACTGTTGATGTCAGTGCAACAGGGCGGTAGTCATTCAGGCAGGTGACAGTAGGTTTCTTGGAAACTGGAACAATGATGGTTTCCTTAAAGCACATAGGAATCACTGACAGTCTTAGGGAGAGGTTAAAGATGTCCGTGAAAACCTCAGCCAGCTGGTTGGCACATGCTTTAAGTACACGACTATGTACGCCGTCAGGACCTGGTGCCTTGCGTGGGTTAACTGCCCTGAAGGATTTCACCACCTCAGACAGAGAGATGGTCAGTGTGCAGCTCTCCTGATGTTTTGGGAGATTTTCAGCGGGGAAGGTGTTATTTGTCTCAAAGCGAGCATAATGCGCATTAAGCTCATCTGCAAGTGAGGAAGGCGACCCCCTGTCACAACTCATACCTCCCTTATAATCAGTGATGGTGCGCAGTCCACTCCACATACGTCTGAGATCAGAGCAGGGGAAGTTGGAATCAACTCTGTCCCTGTAGTTTCGTTTGGCCAGGCTGATGGTCCTCTGAAGATCATACCTGGCCTTCTTGTAGCTAGCCAGATCACCGGAGTTGTAGGCAAAGGTCCAAGCTCTTAGTTTGGTACGAACCTCAGCATTGATCCAGGGTTTCTAATTAGGAAATGTTCTGACATTGATTTTTGGCACAATGCATTTACTGATGTAACTTGTGATGGAGTCAGTGTATTCGTTGATGTCACTGCCAGCTGCATCATGAAACATCTTCCAGTCTGTGGACTCAAAACAGTCTTGTAGTGTGAAGATGGCCTTGTCACTCCATTGATAGACTGCTCTGAAAACTGTTTTTTTCCTGTTTAAGTCGTTGTTTGTAAGCAGGCAGGAGAGGAATGGAAGTGTGATTAGCTTTGCCAAAGGCAGGGCGGGGGAGGGGTTTGTAACTATTCTTAAGTGTTGTATAGAAGTGGTCAAGAGTCTGTTCTCCTCGGGTTGGAAATGTAATGTGCTGATAGTATTTGGGCAGAACCTTCTTCAGGTTTGCCCTGTTGAAATCCCCAACCACAATTTAAGATCTATTAAGATTTAAGATCTAGACCGAAATTGTGTCAAACTAACAGCAACACTTTGTATTATTTACTCTTTCTGACAAATAAAATTCAATTTATTCTTACCACCTATTCTTAATACTGCAAAATGAAAACACACAATGTAGGGAACTGCACTTTCTGTTGTCACATGATCTTAACTAGACATTGCCCATTTGTGAATCTAAATATTTCATACAAGCCTACAAAGTAATTGTGCTTTTTTTGGTCATAAACATCGTTCATTGCTCCTAAACAGTCTGTAAGTCTGTAAATGTTAAAGTAGAGACAGACCCGTGAACAGTGAAAGTATATGCAGCACAGCAATAGATGAAAGTAAGGTACAGTGGCTTCAGACCTCTGCTTCACCCAGACCCCTGCAGCTAAGCTGCCCTGTCTTCCAGGCTAGATCTTTCAGCCTCCACATGTATTACCTTCATGCTCCCCCTCAAAGCAATATGACAGGATGACAGGTTTCCTTGTGGCTTCCTCTACACTCACTGACCACATAACACCTACTTTGTAGGTCCACCTTACTGTTGTACAATTACAGGCTATAGCCCATCATTTGATGTGTGTTTATTAATTCACTAGCAATTCATCAGTGGTCATGACCAGAGAACCACCCTTAAAAATTTTTGACCACTGTCAATCTAGCAGTGACATGTGAAAAGCCCAGCAACACCACAGTACCTGATATACTACTACTACCAAGTACGTGTTTCAGTATAAGATTTGTTGCTTAGCAGCCTGCTTTGTGGCAAGTGTCTGCGGAAAAGTCTTCTTCTGTAGCTTATCAAGCCCATCAGGGAGTCATGGCTGCAATTCATGCTCAATGATTAGCTCAGAGCCTGAAATTATTGTTGAATAGTGTTGTTTTGCAAAGAATAAGTGAGAGCTGAGGGTGACACAGCTAGACAGACAGTGAGACGATTAGGGCTGACAAGGATACATCAGTGCCTCAAAAGCAGGGCTTATATGCAGCATTGTGGTTTGCAAACAGTAAGAGCTAAAACATTTTATTTATAGGCATGATGTTTGGTAAAATTACCATGCAACTGGACCACGCCCTGATTACCTCTGCCACCTATATACACCCCCATTCTCACTCCATTCCCGTGTTAAACAGCATTGTGTCATACCCACCTGCCGTTTGTAGTTTGCCATGGACATCATCATTCAAGCTTCGGATGATGAAACTTTTCTTCCACTCCTGCTCTTCCCAATCCAGCCACTCACGGGCCCTGCATTTAGACTCTCTGGTTTTTCATCTACCGCAACGATCTCTGCTCTGTCTTTCCCCACCCCATTTCGTCATCTTATTTCGCCCCTATTTTGCCATCCCACCCAATATTTGTGCGGCGCAACGTCCACTGCACTGCCTTTTCAACTCTCCAGCTGGGCAACTATCTTTCTATCATTAATCCCGCTGTCCGCTTTGGTGGTGCCACATTTATGAGTAACATCGCCAGTTTTTAGCACAGGCTGCTGCCTTTTTACAGCCCTGGAACGTCACATGCTATTGGGTGCATTGCATCTAGAACTCTACCATCAAGTTTTTGCTTGTCGCATCGCCCTTTCGTGCGATCTGCGGAAACCATTCTTGCCCTGCTGCTTCGTGCTCCCTTGTAACGCCAGCTTCTGCTTTCAACACCATCCCCTTGCCGCTGCCACGACACGAGTCAGGCCTATGTGTTGTAACCCTGTCTGATTCAAAGCTCTTTTCTGGATCCCGCTCAATGTTTACCATTTGCCCTATGTCTTTCTAGGGCACCTTCTTGGTGACTTTCTCTTACTCGATACCCCTACATTTCCACCAGCTCATAGCATGACTTTGCTCAATTTAAACCCTTAGTGCCGCTACCAATCTCGAGTTCCTCAGCATCGGTCTCAACTCCAAACATCATTCAATCGCGACAAGCAAGACTGCATCATTGATTTCCTCTCGGATTTCCTCCATCAGCCAACATGTATTAAACAGAAGTTCCTGTCCCTCCTGGGACATCTCAACTTCACCATGTGAATTATTCCCCAAAGCCCAGCGTTCATCTCTCATCTCCTCGACCTCATCCCCTCTGTTTCCTCTCTTTTCCAGCGCATTTTGTTGGATTTCGCTCGCATCTGCGAGTTGTTCTTCAGAATCCTCATGCTCCATTACTGAAATGCCATTTCTCTTTTCTTACAACAACACACTTCTGATCCCGAGAACCCCTCTTTTTACTGACGCTGCTCCTTCCACTAGTTACTTTGCTGGAAGGTGGTTTCATCTCCCTAGCCCCTGGAGCTCACCTCCTCCTCTCTCCGGCTGGCGACTCCATCGCTTTTCCCAGACTATAACTCAGTGTGGTCACCACTGTCCTTTAGGGCCACGAATGGGCCCATTGTGCACCCATTGTTCATTCAGACAACGCCATGATCATTAACGTAATAAACAAGAAAATTCAGAACATAGCGTCCCTATCAGAGCCGCACCTTACTCCAACCCTTACTTATTCAGAAATCTTCTTCCCTCCTCATCCTGACTCCATGGGTTAGGGGTGTCAGAGTCATGTACAACCACCAAAGCCACCCAGAACTCCATCCCAAGCTATCTGAGGCTCATTTCTGAGCGTGGTCCATGCTCGCAAAATAGATATTATGCATATAAAACAGCAAACAGAATGAAACATAACAAAATGCATGACAAAGCAGCTGAACAGTACACATTATTGACATCAACCAAATCAAACTAAAGATAAACAGCACAAGACCATATGGCCCCTGTCAAAACCAGCCTGTTTAAAAACACAGTCGGTGAAGCATTCAACAAATACCACTAGATATATGAAAATCTCTAAAATGGAAGCTGAAAGGTCACAGCAACACGAATAATCAAAACAGGTACAGCAGTAATAAACAAAGACTGGCAGAACCTAATAAGGGAATGCTATAGGACTCAATACTACACAATACTATAGCACACAACCTTTGGTTAATAATGTTCACTAAACATACATTTTTTATTGTTCATTATTAAAATGAGCTCTTCAACTGCATTTACAGTCTGTGTTATGTTTGCCATTTTTATTGAACCCAATGCTAGACATTTCCAAATGAAGAAAATGTAGCCAATTCTAAAGCAATGTGCTCTTTCTGTGCTCCTAAATGACTCAAGGCAATGCACTGAATCTAATGGAGTCTCAGGAATCCTCAGCATAAACATAATGTTCGTTTTTATTTTATTTTATTTTATTTAATGTTCCAGTCAATTTTACAGACATGCAGATGTTTTAAATGTGTTTTACCAAATAAACTATACCAAATAAACTATATCTGGGTTCTCTGTAACTTATTTTCCCTTAGAAAAACATGTCATTTGTCCTGGAGGCCTCACACTTTTACAGAAACCTGTATATCAAACAAAAACTTTGATATATTGAGTAGAAAAACAGCTCTAGCACCTGTAATGGATGAAAACACCCCTGCTGATGTCTCTGCCACATTCCAAGGATCAATGGTTGCCTTACCTAAATAATATTTGCTCAACAGCTTTTTGTTGTCAAAACTGTTCAGTGGTTGACAAATTGTGCAGTAAACTAGATGGGACTTAAACTGGCCAGTGTGAATACAAGGCAGATGTTTTTAATAGAGAGAATGGTCTGTGCATGTTTCTAATCTAGGAGGAAGTTTTTCTGAAGAAACTACAGTGGTCCTCCCTGTACTCCAGCTCACTTGTGAAGCATGTGAGTAGGAAAAGAAACAAGTGTGAAGCCCTGATTGAAGATGGCTTCACAACCCCTGACCGGTCTAAATTGTGGCCAGTCAGCAGGGAAACAGGTCTCCCGGGTAGTCAGCATGCACAGTGTGATTGCTGACGTTCAGGAGAAGTGTGGTCAACCTGTGTTCATGCTGCTGTGCCTTTTGCTGAGCCAGCTCCAGTGCCTGTTTTTATTCCTACATCACGCCTTTACACCACGTTTCTCGTTCATGATAAACATTCAATATTTAAATAGAGCCTTACATAATAGTGACTAATTGTAAATCAGACAGTTCATTATGTCACTATACATGGAACATCATAGTTCGGAGTATCGATTCTATGCCTAAATAACAAAACATATAGTAAGCATACATTGAAGTCTCAGGGCACCTAAACCATTTCTTTGGTTTAGTAATATTCAACAGCTCTGATATTTACACTATATATTTTTTTGAATCACATATCACAGAGATTCAAGTTCTTTTAGAGTACAGCACTATGTGATATGCAGGTAGAAATCTTTCTTCTTCTTCTTCTTTTTCTCCTTCTTCTTCTTCTTCTTATTATTATTCACATTGCAACATGTAGCTGTAACACATATCCTATAGTGTAAATAAATACTTGGTCTTCAGGAGCTCAGAAATGTATGTCACATGTATGACGTATGAAAAAAACAAATTTTTATTTTTGATCAGATTAACAGATTAACTCATAACAATAAAGAATAGTCACTTAAACAAATAACACAAAATTTATAGTTTCTTTTTTGAACTATGTATTGCAAAATCAATTAGTTTTTTTTGGCAATTTGTGTGAATTTGTTTTGTGTGTGAATCTCTGCTTTTAGGAACTGGTACGACCTCCTTGAGCAGCAATAACTTTAACTGAATAGTTTCCATTGTTGATCGACCCTGCACATTGACTGCAAGAAATCTTGAAACATTTTTCCTTACAGAACTGCTTCATCTCTATTATGTTGAGCTTTCTTGCATAAACTCCAAACCTTACGTTCTGCCTGAACATTTCTATTGGATAAAGGTCTGGTCTTTGTTTAGGCTATTAGCTATACCTTGTTGACTACCTGGTGTTTTCAGGGTTGCTGTCTTTCTGCAGGACCCAACTTTCACAGTGTCCACTGTTGAGAATCAGTTAGGGATGGATACATTTTCCTATAAAATTTCAAGAAATCATAGCTTCATAAAGTAATGGTAAGCTGTCCTGAGGCAATAGGTGCAAAACAGCCCAAAACCGTGATCGTCCCAATTCTTAGGTACCTTAAACATGCTGTCTACTAAGGCACCCAATTTTGGCCTGATTTTAAGGAAGTATCAAATGCTTCCTCAATCCCATAATGCAACGCAGGCAAATCTACGAGCAGTGAAGTCGTTTTAAAATGTAAGTTATTTTGATTCTCTCTGGTGTTTTATTGTGTTTCATGTTGTATAATCTCACAAATCAGCATTTTATTTGCAATTTTGCAAGGAGTAGTTGAGCATTTCATAGTTTTATACTCATTAGCATTTATGTTTTTTTATTTTTAAGCCTCGGAATATTGTTTTGGATAGCTGACCGGTAGCTTAGCAACCAGCTAAACCACCAGTCGCGTGCTGCAGTGGGCGGGAACAAGTCGTGACGCAGTTGCTCTCTAACTAGAATGTCTCTGTTTTATAAGGAGAGATTTTAGACAGAACGCTGCTACTTAAACAGCTGAGACACACCTACTGTTTCAGTGTTTGCCTGATGATAGATTTATAAACATCAATGTTAGCCATTTTTCTTGCCTCTTCCTGCCTAATGAGCATTGGCAAATATTTTTTTCTGAGGTCCTCAGAAATCCCATTTGACTGAGACATGACATGCACTGACAAATGTGTAAAATTGTCACTGGGCTGTGCTGGGAATTAGACGTAAAACCGTTTTTATATTGCACACCAGTTTTTATATTGTCTATGTCACCAGCCCTGGAAATACCAAAAATGTAAATACAACACACACACACACCAATGATATAATTGCATAATATGTAATTGCCTATTTCCCCACTTATACTGTGATCATGAAAAAACTAAAATTACCCAAAGTAAAGGGTAGCTGGTAGCAACTTTTCCTAAAACTATTCTCTTTTCTGCTGCCTACTTTGCCTATCAAAGTTCTTTATGTACAGTTTGTGATAATGTCATGGTTACATTTATGGATTTCTGCTATAGTAAAGTCGCTAAAGAGCACAAGCGCTCTTATGTTTTGAAATGCATCAAATACTCTTGTCACGATCACCGACTGGTTGCAATCGCACAGAAGGACCTTGCCAGTGCTCTCCCCATTAATCAAAAACAGGGGGGGAGCCTTTTGAAAAGCAAAAGAAAAAAAGCACCACAGAGCTGGAGGCAAGAACAAAGCAGCAAGGACGTGTTTATTTGCGCCGTGTGCTGACAGTCATGACAGCAGGGCTGTAGAGATAAGGTCTGGCCCTTTTACTGATACATTCTGAGTCGCTAGTACACACTATCCATGGGTTTGTAACATATTTTGAAAAATGAAAAAATGGGAAGAAAATATATGCAAGAAATATTAACATATTGCAGCAAGCATGTGACCTTAACAACAGAGTTGTTCTGCATTCAAATAAAAAGTCTACATACACTTGCTGGGGTAAATAGTAATTGGGGTAAAACAGTGAATCGTGATTCATCAATACAAAGATCTCAATTCGACAGCATCAGTTTTGCAATGTCACAATTGATTACAAGCACCCTGGTCAAATTACATGATTTGTTGATTTGCTAAATGAAAATAAATTAAAGGGGAACTTTTATATTCATTCACAATATTTATAATTGTAATACATTTTATTTTTGGGCTCTGCTAGTGTAGATTTACATATTTCAATAAAAAAACAATATTTTCCTCATACTGTACATCTGTATTTACCCTCTGTCTGAAATGCTTTATTAGAGCTTCTCCCAATAAGCTCAATATGCTCACACACAGTATCCTGCTACAAGTTCAGACCCCAAATTGTTGTGGCTATTCTTGCAGTGGTATTGGTTCTGCCTCAACAATTTGAGACAGAGTTAAGTTATTGTGGAAAAAAAACATATAAAATGATTTTTTTTTAGAACACAGAAAGTTGCAACATCAACCACACTGAACATGTTCAGTGTACTATCCCTGGTGCTGAACCCAGATCTGAAGGCACAGTTTAATGAATTGTGCATTTGTGCAAAAAAAATTTCACTTTTGTCTCATCTTTCTGTTTAATATTTAACATCCATGCAGGTAAAATGGTCAAATGTAAGACAAGTTGCTATGTTGTTGTTTTTTTTTGTTTGTTTTGCAGGGTTTTTTGGCAGTTTTCTTTGTCATGTTCTTCTACTACTTCTAGCCTGCACTATAATTGTTACTTGATTTGCCCAATACAAAGTCCTGCCCAATAAAAGACATGAAAATTACGATAGTTTGTCCATTATTAGTTTAGTTTGTTTGTTTATAATTGTGACTTAGATAATAATAAAGCAACACATTATTTGTAATCACTGCAAAATCCATGTAATTCCAAAGGGTTTACTTTTTCTTGCATCTGTAAATCTATCTAAATGCCACTATTTAATGAAACAAATGTAGAGTTTTAATTAATACAAAATTAGATAAAAATTACAGACATGCATTGGTTTTCATTCCCAGAGGGTTCTCGTCAGCTGTGAAATAACCTGATTACTTTAAACCTGAAATAATATGTTTCAATTGGACATTTTTGTCCTCCTCTACCTAACTCAAAGAGAAAGTTGTACACTATTGTAAACATTAACCAAACTGTAACCAGTTGCATAACAATATGAAACAAACAAACAACATATACTCTTGTTACCTGAAGTAAATTTGGTATACTAAAATAGATAATGCAAAACTTCACACCAGTGTCACAACCTTTTAGAGTGTTCAGAAACATGTGCACATTATCTAAATCTGCAGTCTGCAGCCATGAGAATGTTTTTGAGGGCAATTTTGTAGCTGGTATGGAACAAAGTCCTGCTGCTCTCCCAAAAGCTTAAAATTACTGGCTTTCAAAGCCATCTTCATTGTGCCTATTGAGACGGCGTAATGCTAGCATTTTCAGATGACGAATAGGAATTTTTGATTTAAACAAAAATGACTGAATTATCAAAACTCTAATTAGATGAGAGGAGTTAAACTGGGTAGAACACAGAACCACAGCTCAGTTCTTTGACGTAGGATTTACACTATCAGTTCCAAATATCACATCTAATTAATTCACCCCAGCTGAACTGCACAGTGTGGCACCAACAACCCTGAACTAGAGGAGCAAGAGTAAGTTATCCCTATTCAACCGAGATTTGACAAAGGCCTCAAATCTCTTTCCCTTCATTAAAATAGCTATGTTGTGCCAAAAGCAGTTAACACACTCTACTCTTCGGGGACTATGATCGTTGTAAATGAAATCAATTTCAACGCTCCACAATAGAAGCCTCTCGCCTGTGCTTAATTGGAAAAGGGATCAAAATGGCTCCAGAATAAGAAGTACAGATGGCTTAGACACACATTCAGCTAAACCCAGCTGTGATAATTGACCATCAAATTGGTCTTAAAACGTAGTTTCCTGTTTAAGACCTGGTAAGAAATAGAAATGTAAGGTAAAGCACAGATGCAGACAAATTAGCATTAAGATAAGCTCTTCCACAATAGCCATTACATCCAATTACTGCCGGTTTTGCTTAGGTGAACTCTGATTTTCAATGGATGTACAAAACCAGAAGTGAAGTGGATTTTCATCTTCTTAAATGAATAAGTATGTCTTGTTATTTTTGACACCCATGTGTCACCCACGTTGCACCTAAGTCTTGCACAGTAAGGTTGTGCGAAATCGCCAACTAGTCAGATAGTACTAGATCAGAGCCAGTACATACTGCTTGAGCGGCAGACTAGTAGGTGAGTTTTAGTAGCCACACAAGCTCGGACGTACTACATCCATCATCTTACCAACGTCCTGTGAAGCAAGACATCAGACCACCACCGTAAAAGTCCCGCTATTTATTTAAAAGCCCCGTTTATTGACAGATTTAGATACGTTTTGTGACTCTGTTCTGCATTTTTGTTTGAATATGTACTCAGATAGTGTCGAGCTGTAGCTCTGAGAAGGAGGAATTTAATCATTTTTTACCTCAGAAGTGGCGCTAACTTCTGTAGAGGCAGTTCACTTACTCACTTTACATACACACTGCCGACGTACAGCTTTTCACTGTTTTTTTCCTCCACTTTGAATTTATCCGTGGCTCCAGGTGAATCATAGGATAGCACAGTGTGCATACATACAAATTGCTGGCGGTTCAGTAGGCCATCCGGGTATCGTTCGCCTACTGCTCAATGCCTACTGAGTATTCGGACATACTAGTTGCACTTGCCTAATGATTTCGCCTGCTGAGTAGTGGGCAAGTAGGCGATTTCGGCCGCACCCTAAGTCTCGCATATGACTGAAAAGTTTTCCTTCCAGTTTTGCCCGCTGCTAACAACCACAGCTACAGAGTCTCACGTGACAGCAGGGAACAGCACAGCCAACCGCACAGGCCATATGTGTTACAGGAGGTAGGACTCCAGTTGAGACCGTGATTTAACCCTGTCTGCACCAAGATGTTGACATATTGGGTTTTTTTTAGAGGTGATCAGATTATTAGTCGGGACAATTCAATAATCGCTGGATATTGGTGAGGACACGTTACTTCCGTACTTCACATATGCAGACAAATTAGCATTAAGATAAGCTCTTTCACAATAGCCATAACATCCAATTACTGCCGGTTTGCTAAGGTGAACCATGATTTAACCCTGTCTGCACCTCTAGGTTAACAAGATGTTGACAGATCAGGGTTTTTTAAAGTGATCAAATTATTAGTAGGGAAAATTCAATAATCGCTGAATATTGGTGAGGACACGTTACTTCTGTCCATACTAATTATACTCCCCTGCTGCCCGACCTCTTTGAGGTCCATGTTGTATTCTTTAAAACGTGGTGGATGTGTAATATCTGACTATTGCCGGTTACCTTAAAGCTTTACAAATGTGCTTTTTGGGGTATGTTGTGCTGGGCTATGAGGCTGCTTAGAAAATTTCAGTGCATAGTGTCTGGAAGGTTTGTGTGACTAGAATTGACCCTACCTGTTTCCCTGCCGTGTCAGCCAACGCCAACGGCAGTTCTTTTCCTGCTGCCTTGTTCAATAAGAGACCATTTGCTGAAAGCGCTATGTTTCCTGTGACATCATCTAAGTCAAAATGTAACTTTATTTTACTAGGTTGTGTTATGTGAAAATATCAGCGTCTATTTCCATTCCACCAGCGGCCGATCTACATCAAACCTACCTATTCAGTGAGGTACAAAAAGGTGCAATCTGTAGGTTTACAATAACTTACTGTAGCCCATTTGTTGGTGTGCAATTTATTAGACCCCTGTACTTTGTCTACCAGTAAAAAGGGACCACTATATGACCCCCACTAACCAGATATTTGTGTATATATAAGTGTATATATAAGTGTATAAATGAGTCTTACTAGGGTAACTGCTAGGTGGAGAGTGGTCTTTGTTTGGAAACTGGCCACTAATTGTTGGCTATGGGATGACTAACCCAAACTGGGCATAGAACAAAAACATTTGCCAAAAAAAAAGTTGCAAAAAAAATTTAAAAATACACCAGCGAAGTACCAACCAAGCAGGTGTTTTAATAAAGTGACCAGTAAGTTTAACTTCAGAGACATAGGCTGTGGTGTTCTTGGTAGAATAATTTCCCAAGTGAGTGCTTCATACTCAGGGACACTTAACTAGATTAAACTGTGATGGGGTTATATGCTCCAGGAACAATCAATAAATAAGGCTCTGTGTTGTACTGCTAGTAAGATTTATGTCTATCACACTGTTTAGATTTTCATAAAACTAGCCCAGTAAAAGTATATTTCACATTGCTCAATTGTATAAGATATGAAAGAGAGAGAAACAGTGACAGATTAAACTATTTCTGTAAATAAGAGATAGAACTAGCTTGAATCTTGAAAAATGCTGCAAGTTTAGAGGATAAAGGCTTAAATCTGAGCAAGGGAAGTCAAATGGCTGTTGTTGGACTAACAAAGACAGAATCTTTCTGATTATTAAAGTTATTATTTTGTCTTCTGCCTCATTTGTTTAAAACATTTAGTCTGCAGGATTTGGGGGGAAAGGGCAAAGTTTAGAAATGGGGATGCAAGAGAGCTTGTAACATCTTGCAAATAGATTTTTACATTGTTAATGACATATTTGCAACATGTTTTAAATATTTATCAATTATAAGACTTATAAGTTGTTCTGGCACAGCTGTTGTTCCTATCTAACTATGTATACATCCATGGCTGGTCAGTTTACAATACTACTACTACCGATAATAATAATAATAATAATAATAATAATAGGAGAAGAAGAAGATCATTATGGCAGATTCCTAAAACTCTAAATGCCCAAAGTTTCAAAAGATTTGCTTGTAATTCGATTGTTATTGCGTAAACAAAGCTATTTAACATAGTTTAATGCAATATGCACCAGTCTAGGGAGTTACCAGACATCCAAACATCCGAAAGCTACCTCACAAGAAAGCTATTATATGACATATATCAGAGTACACTACCTGATACGTGTGACATGGTTTAAAGATTGTTTAGAGCTCGTTTTTGGCCTTCAATCTATTTTTTAATACAGTCTTAGTCAGAGGTATATGCAGGTCATTATAAGGCACAATAGTATGAAAGAACCATTTTTTTTACAAAGAATGATGTCATATCAAACCTTTCTGAGAGACAATTGCAGGAATGTAAGCAGAATGTCAGAGGAATTTCCCCTTTAGGCCAACTAATCATCCCTTCGATCTGTAAAACAGACTGTAATAATCTACTTTTGGGTCAACATGTAAGGGCAATTTTTACCGTTATCTTTTGCGCAGAAGAGTAAAAATAACCTTAGCAACATCTAATCCACCACAAACCTGGCACACAATCTAACACCTCCCATGCCTGCTGGTGCTCATGAAATTCAGGTGATAACAACATGAACATAAATTTTAGTGACACGGCTGCGGTGGTGATGGGTGCCCTAAGGCCTGTGAAGGCAGTCTGGTTAAAGCAGCATGGTGGACTTATCATCATGTAGCACTGTCTGAGCAACAATCAACTTATTCTGTAGCAGCAGCTGTGTGAAAGAGAAAGAGGAGAAAGTGTAACTAATATTACAAATAAATGCATAAAAACAAAAACATGTCCTAGAATGGAAGTCAGGTTAAGATCTGTGAGTTTAGAACTTCGTTTTATATATATACATATTTTTAGTATATCTTTAAAGCTGGGTTATGACATTAGCCATCTTGCTTGACTTTAGCATGAGTATAGCTGATAAAGCAATTCTTCTCAATTTTTTTAAATAGACTTAAGATGTGTAAATCTCAACACTGTGTGAAAAGCTGAAGAACATTTTTTAATGGATTTTGGAGCACTGATGAACATTTCCAGTTCCATTACATTCTTGGCTCTTTGCTTGTGGACTGCACTCCTTAATACACATCACAGGCATTCAGAGGACCTGATTTTGTGTTCACATAATCATTTCTATGTGGATCTTCTGTGTTTGGGGTCATTGCACTGCTAAATGGTCTACTCATGGGCAAGCTTACGCTTTCTTGTAGGAGCTAATGTTTCTTGGTATTTAGTGTAATTTGTCACATCATTGATTTTCACAAGAATCACTGAACAACTAGCCAAACAGCCCAAAAGCACTAAAGATTTACTTTATTTGAGAATGGCTATCAAGTGCTTTACATAACATGCAATGATGGGGCATGACCAAATTTTGAACTGCCCATGCTTTTTAAACATTTCATTATCATAACGATTGTTAAGTCAAGAGTCAAGAGGCTTTTATTGTCATTCCATCTACGTACACAGTGGAGTGAAATGATGTTCCTCCAGGAATGTTGCAACATGTAACAAAGAGTACAAAGTGCAAAACATGCAGATATAAGTGTGCAACAAAAATTACCTAGAAACAACAAAATAAATACAATAAACTAAACAGACATTAGACACAGACAGGACAGTAAAGCGCCAACACAGCACATTTCTGAACAAGAGGTTGTAGAATAGTGCAGACATATTTAACATACTGTGATCTGTGAGGTTATGCAGTCAGGTAACATACGTACACACAGCAGTTACTGAGGTAATACTTGGTAGAGATGGAAGTAAACAGTGTAAACACAGTGTCAGCAGCAATGTTTAGATGTGTGTGTGTGTGTGTGTGTGTGTGTGTGTGTGTGTGTGTGTGTGTGTGTGAATAATTCAAATCAGTCCTTGTGAGTTTAAAAACCTGATTACTGTAGAATATGGTCAGAAAGGGAGCGGGGAGATGAGCCTTTTTCAGTCTCCGCAAGAAGTAGAGGTGCATGGAGTTGTTGAAACCAGGTGAGGTTCTCAGTGATGTGGACTCTATGGAACTTCGCGCTTAACTCTGGTTTTCTGATCAGCTGCTGGGGGTTGATGGTGTTAAATGCTGAACTGAAGTCTATAAACAGCATTCAGACGTAGATATCTCTATTGTCCAGGTGAGTGAGAGCGAGGTAAAGTGTGGTGGAGATGGCATTGTTTGTTGAGCGGTTGGGGTGATATGCAAATTGCAGTGGGTCCAGTAAAGGAGGGAGCTGGTCTTTAATGCTCCTCATGACAAGCCTTGGTGATAGCCTGGATGCCCTGCCATATGCGCCATGTTTCAGCAGTGTTTTGAAAATGTTCATGGATTTTTGGGCACTTGCTTTATACTCTGACTTGAAAGCCTTGTCATGGGTTCTCAGCAGCATGCACACTTGTGAATTTGTAAACAACCATTTCTTAATCTGTGAACTTTCTGTCTCATTGGAGTTACAAAATCATTGATACCCAAAGAAGAAAAACACAAAGGAATTCCTGGAGAAATTCATGGAAAAAACTAGGTTCCTCTGATTTCACGTTATGTTATGTTATGTTATGTTATGTTATGTTATGTTATGTTATGTTATGTTATGTTATGTTATGTTATGTTATACTTCAAATATGTTTGTACCAATAATTTTGTTTAGGGGAACATTTTTATCTTTATTTTATCAGATTTTTGCCAGGTTTAATGAGGGGTTGCATCATGCTACTGTATGGAAAGACATTAAAGCTTTTGACTAACTACACCATTAACTGACATACAATAGCCAGGTTTCTGTATAGCTAATGAGATAAATTAATTCAAGATTTATGGGCTTTTTTCTTTTAGTATTTGGTTATGCGTCCCCTTGCAGCCTTATTCATGTCTAAGCAAACATTCCAGGATGACAACTGTAGGGTCTGTATGTCACTAGTTGAACAGATATGGTGGAACACTGTGACAGTTTGACTGACTAGCCAAAACACACAACCTCAGTCTTTGCTTTGGAACAGCAGGTGAAATGGTGAAATAGGCATACACAACTGTAGCTGATATGTTTTTCTGAATTTCAGAGTGGGCTAGAATGGACAGGAACAATCTGTCGTAATCATTACTTTGCAGGTTTGACTGTGTGATTAGGACAAAAATGGACAAAAATTTTATTACACATATACAATATTGCTTTTTTGTCCATGAAGGTTTAATAATTATTTTATGCTATCAATCTGTTAATATCTGAATAATGCTAAAACAGAATTATACAAAAATAATATTAATAAGGCATCTAAAGATAATAATTTCTGGGTCAGGTTTGTAAAAACACTTTTGTAATGTTTTTAATATTTAACAAGTGTTGTATTCTTGTATGTACAGCACTTCTCTCAGGCTAGAACAACACAACTCATTAGTTTTAAAAGCACTTCAAGGTTGTGTCATGCTACTGAACTGTGTTGTTCTATGGTTTTAAACTGCGCTATGCAAAAAGGTACAATCAAGGGCCTGCAGGAGTTCATAATCTATGTAGAGCTGCTCATTGTTGGTATATTTACGTCCAAGAGTGACTTCAGTCCACTGTCAAGAACACAGCTGAGGCCCAGGAGCAGTAATGAACACCTCAGCCTCTTACTCATGCCCCCTTTCTCCATCTCCCGCTCTTTCATCAAGTCTGCCGCTGTGCATTCATTACAGTGTTGTAAGCAGCTTCCCACAGCCACGCCAGTCCTCTGTAATGCAGAGAAATCTCCAACTGACCTGAATGCGTTACAAGTTTACATGATTACAAAATCATTTATTGATTGATTTATTTATAAACAGCACCGACAATACTCTTGCAGTATGCATTCAAAACATCAGTGGCATCCACTCTCTACATTGCTTAAAACAATATTCCAGCTTTTTTTCTTAGCTCTATCGCTGTCTGCTGCCACTGTAGTGTATCACCAATACCACAGACAATAAGAGAAACAAGCTAAAAAAATAGATGGTTTACAACTAACTTACAGCAGAAATCAATAGACAGTTGCTGAATTGTGAAAATTGTGAAATTTGTGATTATTAGAGATTAGACATTATAATTTAAAATAATTAATTGTGACTAATCATATTGTTGTATTTAGTTATTGTAATCACATTTGTGCTACCTACAAGTCCATTTATGTTCCGCATTTCAAAACATTGTGTTTTGTTATATAGCTGGATGGTTAGACAACATAATCCATAATTATTATTTTAAAATTTTCACTATTTTCGCATTCAGCCTAAACATATATTTGAGTTTGGTGCTAAATTGAGACAGTCTCTTCAAATAATGAGCAACCACAGCTAACAAGTGTCAGATATCAGGAATGCAGGACTCAAAAGTTTTTTTCTTTTCAGTGCACAATATTTCAGCATGTTGTAATTTATCAAAGAAACAAAGTCATCTTCCTAGTCAGCTCTGTTCTCAGCCTCCTTCCTAACAACGCATTCTTTGCAAAAGCGTCACACTTCACTGAATTTTTTTACCTGCATATCTTTTCTGCCTTCTTGTGATGTATCATAACAAATACCAGAACAGTAATTTCAAGCAAGCATCAGCACTGTTTTGCTTTAGACTCAGCAAACCTTGATGATTAACAAACCTCATATGGTAGAATCTGGAAATAAATGGTTTTATTAAAAGAGCCATAAGGTCTATTATTGCAACACTCAGCCTACAAGCAGATGGGATTCAGGCTGGAACTATGAGTGGGTTGAAAAAACAGCATTACACTAAACAGTATAGGTTTGCAAAGAATCAAAGATTTATCTATTTTTTTAGCAGAAATAGCAACAAAATAAAAAAAAGAATTCTGATTGGTATTGCATTCCATCTGTGGCAACTCCTTCCATACCACTATGCTGGTAATCAATTAACACTTTTTCCCTCTTTGATTTAAATTCATTTACAAAAATCTAAGAATTCAGGAGAGTATAACATATATAACATATAAAATGCACTTGACATTATTGTAAAAGGAAATCAGGGAACCATCATTAGACAAAGTAATAGAAAAAGAAATAAAGCTTAGTGTCCTCAGGGTAAAGCCAGAGATGTGGTGACATTGTTCATTACTTACCTCACTAGTGGTGCCTTGTCATTTAACCAGTAAACTAACTGAACAATTTATGTCTGCTTATGCAATTGTGCAACTGCACTGACTCAGTGGAGGTAGCATTCTGACTCCTGTGTTATCTGAGGGTTTGAATAATCTTCCTCTTGAGGAGTCACTGTTGCTAAGTAAATTCTACATTACAAGTATAATTATAATTATAGACTTGCATTTAAAATAAAATTTACAGTACAGAAGGGGGTTTGGCATGACATTGCTTAACTTTTTAAAGTTCTACACTGTAGAAACGTATACATACATTTTTTGTTTTGCAAGAGAAGAAACTCACAACTAAAATCACAGCCCTCTGTTGTACTCCAGAACCTGCTGTTCCAACATAAAAAGCAGTTCATCATAAAAGTTCCTGTACTAATGAACACTTTCTTCACTGCAAAAAACTGAACTACTTACAATATGGCATGGCAACCCACAATACAATTTGTCAGCACATTATTTGGTTAACCCACTGTGCTAGTTCACTGCTAAGAGTGGCTAGCGGGCCTGGTAGGTGGAGCCACACTGTGAGTACTACAGCTATCTGAGAGGCATTTTCTGATTGAATTCCTCAGCCATCCTCGGTAGGAAGAGGAAAAACCAGATGGGCAGCATCGGCGAGGGTTGGGAGGCGGTGGGCAGGCCAAGGTTCAAGGACATCAATCTCCACAGACATCTTGTGTGGGTGTGGAAGCTCAGTCATTTCTAGGGCCTTGCCGTCCAGGTACAAAAGACCAGACACAGACACACACAGCAGCAGCTATATTCCTGCTTAGTGCCATTGCAATTTGGGTGTTGCTTTTCCTCCAGAAGAATGAAGATTGGCAAATCAGCATAGCCAAAAACATCTCTTTGGGGTTACTCAGTTGTATGAATATACGAATACTATGTGTGGGTACTTCACAACTCTGTGATGCCCCCAGTTTAAGATTGGATGATGTTTCTGGGACAGCATAACATGCTAAGTTAGCCTTTTGTTCTAAGAAGGCTAAAAATTGGGTCAAGAAATATACTGCTACTGTTACAGTATGTTACAAAATGTACTATGTCAGGGTTAACGTAGCTCTGATACATGATATTTCCTTAAATAAATATGATCTATTATTTTCCTGGATCTGTAAAGGTCTTTGCTATACTTCTAGCTAGGTAACTGCAAGCATACTAAAAGATCCAGCTCCATAACATTTTTACTTAAAGTATATGAGCACATGTTGGAAGAAAGTGTTTTACAATAAATTTTAAAAGTGTTAAATGGCCTTAAATAAGTAGCTTAACTACCTTGCCTGGGATGGGCTAACCTTGCTATTGCTAGCTAACCAAGCTAAGACTATTTATAGTAATTATTTAACGGTCTATGTAAGTGCTTTGGGTCCAGTGTTATATATTAAGCTTGTAAGACCTGAAAGTGCGAAAAAAAACCTCTTACCTTCAGCAGGAGGTGCAGTTAGCTGGAGCTTCACTCAGCTTAGGTTTAAAAAAGAACAACCTGGTCACATGTGGTGATGTCACAGCATGTAGCTTTTGGTTGAACAAATTTAATTTAGTGATTGGACTATGCTGTTAGCTGGTAATGCTAGAAAACATGTTATACACTGAAGCTTAGGCTACAAATTAAGGTTCTGTTATCTTCTGCATGTTAATGTACATCGACCAGCTCCCTACAGCAAATGTTCTCAATAGGTGAGAGATGCGTACAGTGCCCTGTATAGAAAAACATTGTGAACAAAGTCTGTTTTTATTGCTTAATGTAAAATGAAACTTACAAGTACACATTATTAGTTTGCAGTTTAGTAGGACTTGGGTTTGACCTAATATGGCTCTTGCCAAAGTTTATTAGAAACTAACGTTTCTTTAAAAATGCAACAGCCCAGCCCACCCAGTTTCCCTCATACACAGTGCATTCCCAGTGCTCCCCCCTAAGTGCCCCTTCCATTTTTTTAAGTTGAGCTAGGGGTAGAGTCAGCTGAAACTACAGGGTGCAGTTACTCTTTAATGCAGTTACTCTTTAATGCTTGGAAGAGCATCATCGGAGAGGAAAAAAACTCGTATTTTTAGCATTTTTTATATCAATGTTCATTAACATAGAGTGTTTTGATAAACTTGGAACAATGGTGCTGTCATTCTGCTTCTCATATGCGTACACTCAAGTTTCTTAATGGTAAAGTGTGGGGGGCGCTGACTTTCCTGAGAGGCCTCATATCCTTGTTACCTTCTGGTTCTTCTTTAGTCAGGCCTGTCAGAGTTACTACTGCACTCTGTATACTACAAACTGTTTTCAAACACTCCTTGCAGAACTAATTGTTTGTTTTTTTTCTTTGCAGTGCTAAACACTTCACTTGCATAGCCCTCCCGAAGATTCTCTTCATTTAATCACAGACATTTCTTCCCCTTATCATAACATATTAACCTCTTCTCATATTTTTACTAATAGATTATCACTGTAAGCTCATAACAGAAGTTAATGATGTACATTGTTTTACACTGTGATACAGTTGTAACAGTGGTCACTGGTTTTAACTGGTTCCACTGATTTGACAAAATGTTTCTCATTTTTTCTCATTCTCATCAACTCTGGCAGTCATTGGTTATAACTGGTTAATTTAAACACTAATGTCCGATCATGGGTTGCTCTTTATATATATTGGTAAAAAATTCAAAAATCATATTCTTTTCAATTAGCTGTTGTGCTTTGTCTGGGTTCTCCTTTCAAGTCTTGGATTCTCTTGAGGTTTCTTCCTCTGAGGAAGTTTTTTTTGCCACTGTCAGCCTTGGCTTGCTCACTTGGGGATTGGACCTGGATTTTTTGTAAAGCTGCTTTGTGACAAGGTATGTGCTATATAAATATATAGACCTTAACATCAACCTAGACTCTAATATAAATTACCTCCAACGCATTTGAAAATGTCTTAGCCCAGCTCTTGAATCAATGTCTAATATGTTAACGTCCATCAGATAAGTGTACACACCATAAAGCACCAATCGTTCACCTACAGTGTGCCATTACTGTCTGAAAAGTACTGTTTTGCCCTTGTAGGATGGGTCATGGCTAGAGAGCATGGCTGAGCACCCACTGGGCTGCACCTAGTTGGACATAAGCTTCACAGCAGGAGCCATCAGATCCCTGTCTCTCCTTGCACATTCACTGATCTGTGACCAGCATTCAGGTGGACAGCAGCATGGGAGGTCAGTGTAGGGACAAAGTTGCGACAGTCTTCATGTTATCTTCGTAGACAGCACTTGCATCAGCATGCCAGTTTTGCTTCTCCCTGACCACAGTGTTAAATGTGTCACGTGTGCTATAGCTAAGGATGGATGGCATCTTCAGAGCAACTTAACATGCAGTGCAGCATGTAGGCAAAGTAGTTTGTGTTATACACAGTAGTAAAATTGTGTAACCAGTAGCGGTAAACGTATCCCCACAAAACTCAATTTTATTAACGTTTAAGTATTCTGCTAAAAAACAGTCAGTTATATAAACAATGGCATGACAATGAAGTTATTGATATTTTAGCAGTCTACCGTAGAATGTTGGATTCATACATAGCCCCTACAGTTTGGAGAGTTGGCTACTCAGCTGTTCTCTCATTATTTTCTCATTATTTTAAATACCAGTAATCAGATACAAGTTAAAGAGTTGATGATGTGATGTTCACATTTGCATTCTGTTGCTGATGCCACAGCATCATTAGGCTAAAAAATCAAAACAAGTTATCCGAGAAGGCTCAGAAGATCATGCAAAACATCTAAAAAAAACAAAAAAAAAAAACATAAAAAAAGTTTTAAAAGGCAATAGTTGACCAGGTCAAGAGTCTTCTCCAGGTGGGAGGCATATCTGTGTCAAAAGTCAATCAGCACAAAAAAGACTTCACCAGAGTAAATGCAGATGCTTTACCCCACGATGTAAACCATTCGCTAAGCTACAAAAAGAGGACAAGGTTAAAGTTTGCCAAAACAGTCTGCAACTGATTCAAAACAAGTGTGTTTGCCAGTGGAACTGATTTTATTTACCATTGATGATGTTGATGATGAACTACAAATAAAAGCAGCAGGAAATGTTATGAGGTATACAGTGCTATATTATCTGCTCAGACTGCAATGCTGCAAACCTCTTCAAAGTGAAGAAGGACAATGACTTCTGCACTCAAACCAAGTCTTTAAGAGAAATAAATGGAATGTTCCGCAATGTCCAAGTCAATCACAGGAGCGCAATACAATGTGCTGTGCCAGACAGCTGAAATAACTATAACTTTGTTGACACCTAGATATTTAGTTTATAAAAAGGCATATTAAGTATCTGGCATTAGATTTACAACTAGAACTTTGACTTTAATGTTGCTACCACAAAATGGAAGCTTATAGCCTACAAATCAGCACTGTGCAGGCCTAAACCATGTGAATTATTTCACTGTAAAGTACAATATTTTGTGTACAATTAGTATGTGTTAAATCTGGGGAATAATGAGGGTCAGTGGAAATGTAGACAGAAAGACTGATTACTACAGGTCAACCCGGTCTTAACAATTATTCACATCATTTCATTGTTTTGTTAACAACAGAAGTCCTTATTATTTTTCATTTAACTACATGTAAAATATGTATTTATTGCTTGACTGGATTGCCCTGTACTGAAATGTATTGAACCTTAATGAAGGTCTTTTCAAAAAAAAAAAAAGACCTATTGCTTGTTGGCCTTTGTTTCCATGCAAGTTTTCTAACTCCTCTTTGATCCTTCTATTTACTCTTTACCATCTATTTATTTACCCGGCGGTGTCACACATATCATCTTATCATGCTGGAAAAGATTGGTGGAAAAGCAAGAAAGATAAACTTGTGAACCCTTAGCATGTTTAGGCCAAGGTTCTTCCAACCCATGCTGTCCACATACGGATGCCATTTTGCCAACATGTAACTGGTGACCTTTCCATAAAGTCAAGCTCTCATCACGTTCTGCCCTTTAATAGAGCGCTCTTGTAAAGCCAAGGAGACACTGCATGTGATATAACCGCTAGCTCGCAATTTGAGGCTGTTACTGCCAGGGGAAGGCCACCAATGAAGGCTGAAAAGTAGTGGTAAAATATGCATTTAATGTATTATAAATAGTAAATTGAATTAGGCTGCCAGCTTGCTGATATGTTTGGTAATGCAAGAGGCATAAACAGAAGACAGATGATTATGCTCTTTTTCCACAAACCTTTTCTGCAATCATTCCACCTATAATGACCCACACATACACGTCTGCTTTAATTGACCTATCCAACAAATGTCCCACCGATAAATGCATTATGTTGTTGCAAGGTTGAATAGATTATAGAGAATGTTGTCAAAAATACCAATCAAACACATTATGTTTCACATAGTTTTGTCCAAAAAAATACATTTAAGTAAGTAGGTCATTTCAAGTGATGTTTAATTTGTATGAATTTTAAAGGTCGCAAAGGAAGGATGGATTGCTGGAATCAAACTGGTTAGACATAAACATATATATTAATAAAAAACATTTGATAACCTATGTAAAATGTTAATAGGCCAATGCCATAATATGTCTGAAGTTAGAAAATGTTTTAATAATATATGTTAGCTGAAGCAGTAACAACTACTATTGATAAATAAGAGAATTACTATTACATATATAAACATGTTATTTTTTATTATTTTGTACTCCTTTATGTACTGTTTTTTGTGCCAGTATTCAAATACTAAAATCACTAACGGGGATTTCATTGCATTTTATCATAGGACAAAATATACACATCAAAAATTCAGCAAAAAGGCAATTTTATTTTTAAAAGGACTATAAATGTGAAAGTTTTGTAAGGTCGTACTTTTCTTTTCCCAAAGGATGTGACCAAGAAGTCAATAATGTTTATTGTAATGTTAGCTAAAATAAGCTTCCATCAGTATTCTAATGATGTAGTTTTAGTTCAGTGAGATAGTGAGGTAGTGAGGTCTGTGTTTCTGTTATGTTACTCATCTGACACAAAAAAACATTTGTCCTCTACTATTTATGAATAATAAAGAAATTGAAAAGTATTACTATGTGTGGTGTAACATTTCTGCACAACACCAGTGCTGTCACCTAAAAATGCAAGCCAAACCTCTGCATTAATTTCAGCCAAAATTTGTTTTTCATTGTTTTTCCCTCACTCTGGCTAATCTGATGTCCTATAATTCATATGTATACTCGAATATCCAAATGAATTGGATTTAGGAATGGCCAGCATAGACCACTGTAGCCATGCATCATTATTTTTTGTCCATGTCATGCTTATATTTGATATTTGACATATTTGGTTAGGAGTCTGATATCTCTAGGGCCAAAATGAACAAAAAAAATACCTCTGTGCAGCATTTAACAAATAATTACAATGTTTTCAAAGCCTGAATTAGCCTGAATGCAGGAACTTGGACTGTTTGTCAAAGTGAGCTGTGAGCATAAGGTAAAGATATTACTTCATCTCATGTGACTTAAGTGTGCTGTTTGCATGCATTTTAAGAAGGCTGCCAGTCTAATAACGTAGATTCTGTTTACAGTAGGATCAGCTTACATATAGCAATATTCATATTTTCATATGAATTCAGAGTATCCAATGATATTTCCGAGCAAAATTTTCATAAGACAAAACATATCAAATATTAACTTCTCATAGAGAAATTCCTTTTAGATCCAGCATTCCTGTTACGGGCATAAAAACTGACTATGAAATAATGACTTGACTAAAGTGGTCTATGACAAAAATATGATAATGATTATACATTTTTACAATATGCATAACAATATTTAGTTTCTTTCTGGGATTTAATTAATTTGACCAGAAAAAAACAGAACCTACAGTGCAACATATATAATAATAATAATAATAATAATAATAATAATAATAATAATAATAATAATAATAATAATTTGTTTTACAATGATAGCATTTTAGACTGAGTACAAGTACATTTCCAATTACATAATGATTTACTTTAGAGAAGTAGTTGTTTAAGTTGTCCCTTAAGTCAGACATATACTGTGTCCTTTTAGAATATTGTCAGTCTGTGACTCACATTGTACAATCAAAACAACACTAGTACTGAGCACCAGCAGCTTAGCTAACCACACTGTAAACTGAAATATACATGGAAATATACACGGCAGAACAATATGGTCTGCTTATCTATTAAAATCAGTCAAACAGAGTCACTACTATCTAAAAAAACTTTGCTGTGGCCTGGCATATACAGACTATTGTCGCCTTTGTTAGCTAGCCTATGTATTTCAGTCATACTGGGCAAGTGGTTCTGATTGTGTGTGTTTCAAATTACAGTGTATTTCTGGCGAAATGTTTACAATGACTAAATACTTTGTGCCCAACCTCCACAGTGAATTTATGTGAGCAGTGTATTGTTTACTGCCATCTTGAGTGATTTGTTTACTAGTGCAGCAGTGCACACTCAGTTAATGTCATATGGTATTAGCTGTTATCAGTGCACTGATATCAATGCATCTTTTGTGAGTACAGGTACGGGTAATCAAGCAGTATCTCTGTTGATGAATACCTAATAATAATGATAATAATAATAACAACAATGTCAGGTGTGGCACTAATCTCTGCTTAAAAATGCTCTTTATTGTACCAATAAGCCTTTTTTTTGCATGCCGGTTTGCAAGTCTGAATGGCAGCACAGCCAGTGGTGGAACACCACAACATGCAGGCAATTAATCATAAGCCAATATTTCAGCAAATCAGTGGCTATGAAATGCACATTGGCATGTGTTCTTTGTTGTTGTAGGCTGCCGTTGACCTCCCTGTCCTTGTGTTAAACACCAACTTGAAACCACATGTCCTTGAGGCCAAGTTCAAATACAGTGGGTTTCATGGCCCTCTTTAGTTCCTGGATTTCCATTTTGTCTTTGGAGGTCCCAAGAGAACATACTCGCGGCTTGTGTGTAATTTTGGCGTGGCCTACTTTTCTCTGCACTATTTAATTGCTCGTTCGCCCGCCTGCCTTCCTCCCTTCTAGCACTATGCTCACCAGTGACTTTTAGGACTTCCATCTAGTTCTTGGCATGCAATATTTAAGCCAGGAGTGCACTTCAATAATTTAGACTGTGTTTTGAGTCTGGAGACAAGAGCCTGTGTCTCAAACTGGTTTCACAGGGAGATCATTTTTGAAGAGTGATAACGGCAAAAGTGTTATTTGTTAGTGTGGTTAGCACATCAGAAAAAGAAACCAGCTACAGGCTGCAAATTGTTCCCTGTGAGAGAAAAAACGTTTTAGTATGACATTCTATTTATTTAATTCTGTCAGCACGTGAGGCATCTTTCCAAATGAATAGCACACTTGCTGACCACACAGCAAGGACATTATCTGTTGTTTGCAGTGCTTCAGACAGGAGTGCTTCAAAATTCTGTAAATGTCAGCTCAGAGGGACTTGCTCCATTTTTGCAACGACAGCATGGAGTATGTGCACAAAGGAACATTATTTGAATTAACTTTGCACATTGACACTCGGTATGACGGTATTCCACTGCGAAAGCCAAGCCAAAAGATCATTAGTCTGCTGTACATTTATAGAACTAAAGTCCCTCTACAAAAGGGTTTATTTTAAGCTCCCCTATAGCTCTCCCCTTAGCCCACAGTTTTGCTAGCAATAAAGATCCAATAGGCCCTCATTTTACTTTTAGTCTCGTTTGCTGTAATTAATGCTATAAATGTTTTCAATGACTGGTTAAGGCTAAATATTCTTGGAGCTGCCTTATTCAGAATTACAGCTTTAAACGCGCCTTCATACAACCCTAGACGTGCTAACATTTAGACATATGCACAAATATATTTAGTGCTCTAGTCAATACAAGACCTATCCCAGTATTATTTGCAGTTATCATCTAATACCTGGTTATACTACTCAGTACTTCTTTCAGCAAAATCAAGATTGCAGGTGAAGAATTTAACGCATTCATACAATATCTGGGGCATCCATGAGAAATCTGGAACTAAACTGTGTTTTTCAAAGTGGCTTAAAAGATATTATCTATTTCTTTCAAAATAAGATATTCAATAAGATATATTGTATTTTTGCTAATTTACATTTGTTCTAAAGACATATGTTGGTTTATTATCATCACCTAGTTTGCAAGCTCTTTATGTGTTGAATTAGAAGTGCCATTACAGGGAAAGCACTGCAGAGCTTTCAAAAAAAATATGTCAAAAAATATGTATTCACACTGTGACATATAATGATTGCATCTAAACAGGTCTAATCATGCACTCTTTGGAATGAAACAGCCAGTTGATGTATATTTAAGCACTGATAAATTGTGATGTAACAGATTGTAATAGCATCATATTGTCCACCCCAACTGTGACTAAGCACACTGCACATCTTTTTTATGAATATATTTGCATATGGGAGATAAGAGGGCTGTGATACTAGGTTAAAATGAATGTGTCATACTGTATGTTTTGTCTGAAGCACAAAGGCATTAAGTATATAGGCTTCCATTAACCCTCATCACTGTATCTAATAACACAAATCCATAGCGAGAACAATCACTAGAGTTGTATCTGTTATTCAGCCTTTGCACTGCATGTATTCAGAATCACCAGATATCACAGTTCCACTGTTATCTCATTTACAGAGTGCTATTGCTGCAGCTTTTGTGTTAGCTGTTCATAGCTTTTCTCCATCCTCATTAATTAGCATGGCCAATTAGCAATTAAAACGGCTGTTAATGAAAGCCTGTCCTCCTCTCCCACCTGTGAATGCAAATCACAATTGAAAGGAGAACACGATAAGACACGTCTGCCAGGTTTAATAAGGAGGAGGTGGAGATCATGCTGTAAAAAAGGACCTTGTTTAGGCATGGGCAAAAACCCTGCTACTTTACTGCAGTGGGGGAGGACAGAGAGTCCTGAGTTGTTTTTCAGCTCTCTTGTTTGCATGCTCTGAAAGTATAAAATGGAACTCACAGTGGTTGTCAGTTGTCATCATCATAATTTTGAGGCTTAGTGTGAAAATCGGTGTATAAATTAAAACAATAAGCCACAAGAGGCTGTGTGGTACAGTGATTTTACTAAAGGTACCACAGGGTCCCATCAAACAATCAAATGTATTTTTTTATTGATAGTTTGACTAATGCACCTCTTTAAAGAGCACTGGACATTATGTTTAATTGCGTAAAATAAATAAACAAAAACCTACCAAGTGTGGAAAGGTTTCATGATGGCATCTATTAAATTATAATTATAATTTGCCACAATGTGTGTATCATTGTTCCCACTTTATTTCACTCACTAATAAGCAGATAAGAAAATTAGAGTAGATTAGGTATGGCATTTGCATTTAGAATATGTTGCTGTTAATCTCAATATTAAGTTCAAAGAGCTTTATTGCCAGTAAAACAAGCAATTCAAAACAAAGAGCGATAGTAATAACATTATGTGTGGCTAAACAACTTTTTGGTACACTCTTCATAAGAAAGAATGCAATGGTCACCTAAGAAACCCAAAAGATGATAGAGAACCATTTGTGGTGAATGACAGAGGAATTCTTGGTTAAGAATACCCCTTCACAACACTTAAATACAGAGGGTTTACAACACAATGTCAACCAAAATCCGGATGACCAAATTAGAGAACAGACAAAAATTAGTACTAGAATGATAGGAAGAGAAGAGTATGAAAAAGAGAAGTTGCTAACAGAATTAAAAGCATACCATAATGATGTGCATCTTAGCTTATCTCCAAACTGACATAAAATTCTGGGCAATCTCACATGATATAGATAAAAGTCCCCATATGGACAGGAAGTACAACAGGATGAGGACTTCAACCAGCCTAATTATTTGGTGGCCTTTTTTAGATATTAACCCCATTTGACATCATATGATTTCAGTGCCTTAGAGTAATGTCACCTCCCATCCACATCATGGTACTACCTGCATACACTGATAGGAAGTGGCTAGATAATCTTATTTTAATTGGAGATATCAAGAATGGCATGGTATATATTGTGTCAGGGGCTTCATAGACAGGTTAAAGGCAATAGTCCACAACCTTGACGTGTGTCACAGGATATGTTAGTAGTAACATTCAGTGCATATCCGAGCCAAGCTACCTTAAGGTAAGTGCTGTACTGAAGTCTCACAGTATCATATTTTCAGTGGCAGAATTATTGAAAAGTACTAAGTTATATTGGACCTGAAATAACAGTTAGGGCTTGGTATGGTTCTGCAGGTACCCTGTGCATATCTGAAGAACGAGTTTTGGACATGGATATTAGTGCCATGCCCACTTCCTCTAGTGCAATTGAAGAATCCAATTGCTCTGCCTTCAGTGGTACAAATGTAGGGAGGTTTAAATTCTGTATAGTGATTTTAGAGGGTTGTGCATCAGTAGTGTATAATTTGAATGCAGATAGGGTCCCTCTACTGTGTTGTTAAAAAGCAAGGGGGCGACTCAGCTTGCTTCCTTGTTTAATGTCCGCCCAGTGCTTATTTCATGTTGGTGAAATTCAATAAGGCCCTTGTCTTTTTTATTCAGACACTGTCTGTGTGATTACATTTCTGCCTCGTCAGCAGAATTAAATACGAATTTTCTGAAACTCATTGATCCTTATGATGACAGAGATGAATCAGTGCCCTTCTGTCAAAGTTTTGTGTCATAGCTGTAGTCAGCATATAACACCAATCGAGAACTATCAGACAATGTTGGTTTTGGTTTATGGGTGTTTTGAAGTATGGCTTAACAAATTGATATACAGCTGCCTCAATATCATGTTGTGAGCTATTAGAGTGGATTCCATGGGCCCTGTTCAAGAGGAACTGAAATCAATTTTGGAAGCATTGTTTGCAGCTAACTGGGTCACACCCTCTGCACCTGTGGGTACATTGACTAGCCACACATTGTTTCACCTTGACTTATCCCACATTTCCTTTCATTTTTTCCTACGTCCCTGACTATAGAGAATCAACAGTTGGTTTCTTTCTCTGTTTGTTAAACCATGCCATGTAATGCATCTTCCTAAGCTGATAAGCCCTCCAAGTTTTTGGCTAACCTTAACCCTAACCCAAGTTTTCTTTGGGTATCTGAGTAAAGCCTCATTATCATTACTGTGATTTTCAGTTATTGATAAAACTGTACCCAGAGTTTTTCTCACTATTTCTGTCACTAGATCTCACAACAACACCCTCCCTGCCTCCACAGTCTGTTTAATTAGCAAGGTTACATCATCAGTCCATTTTGATATGCTTGGTATCAGATTTTGAAGGCGAACTCACACTCTTTTTTGAAGCCGTTTCTAAAAGACTATATTTTAGTCTAAGCTAAGAAAAAAGAAGACATTTTTAAACACCGATTAAAGGTAGAGATCTTAATTGATGGTATTTGGCTGCCTCTCAGTGCAATGCAATTTGGCTGCACTGCGATTTGGCGGGAGCTCAGTGTAATGTGAAGTCCTTGGTGCTGAATGTTGTTTAGGAACAAGTCCAAATGATCTATCATGCACCACTACTGCCTTTCCACATATTACTGGCATTTCAGATTTTGATGCACATTAGCATTTTTACTGCTGCTTGTCAATGCACAAGTTAAATTTAGACATGCATTTTTAGGATTTAGGATTTATATCCCCATCAGCGATGCTAATACAGCATTTAAGGAGCATTATGATTGCTAATACAGTATTGCAATATCTTTGCAACCCTACCAGTGATATTACATTTGTAAATCACAAGTTAGAGAAAATATGCCCATGTCACTGCAGAGTGCATATCAATTAACATGTACATTTCTGAAACTTCAAATAAAAAAAAAACTGATGTACTTACAGAATGCAATGCTTACCTGATTTTCCCCATTTTACAGATTTAAGGGAATGGCTTACCACCGTTTGCCACCCTGTTTTTTTAAGTTATTTCTTACTTGCATGGTCTATGCCCTGTTTATTAGATCGAATGTAAAGAGACAAGCCTTGAAGTGGAACCTTAATTGTGATTATTTTGCTAATAAGATCCTATTTTAAAAAAGAAACAATTGCTATCCTTTTTCATGGGTCAGAAGGTCACATTTTCATAGTATAATGTTACCAGTGTGAGTGAAATCTATATAGAGTCAGCAGGGCAGGGTGATATTTAGATTGTCCATCTGTTGTGTTAACGAGTGTGACTGGTCCGGCAGGGTCATTAAGCTTGTACCCTGTCACTATCACTTCTCCATCTGTTTATGCACTCCTCTTGCATGACTAGATCGCTCCTTCAAGGGACAATATCACTGTTCTCTCTGCATATATGACCTATCTCTCCTTCTCTTTCTGCACTGCATGTGCATCACATTCAAACATACTCACACTCAAACACTGTCAGCATGTCTCAAATCGTTACCCGAGGCACGCACAAACACACACACACCTATCTCTCTCATACACTGGGCAACAGGGGAGCATACCGCCACGCTAGCATGTCTGGCACGTTTTGGTTTCCAGCTGTGAAAGCTGATGTGAGTGACAGAGTATGGGGGAGTGTGCTGGCATTCAGAGAAAATGGTCAGCACATTGTGTGACAGACTACAACACAGCAGCTTTTACCTTCTGGGAACCCTGAAGCCTTTTGAATGTTTTTTAACAATAAAATAATAATGTCTAGAATTGTAGCTCATTTTTCTTTAATACAAATGTTTGTTGTAAATAAATTTCTGAATTTATGTAATAATTATTTTATTTCATTAAATTTGATTTAAAAGAGAGATTTATTTTTAAAATGTCAATTTTTTCTCCATGGTATCTGGATACAGCCAACCACTGGTTAGGACCTCTGGAGCTGGATGATGGCTTTAATCATCACAGTCACCACTAATATAATATTCGACAGTGGTTTAATAAAATTATGGATAACAGCATCAGCTCTATTCCAGGGCATTGAACGATATTTGCATTTAATCCAGAATGACCAAAAATGTTGGTCAACATTTGGAATGGCCATAGCTCTGCACAAATTGTCGTAGCATTACTGTGGAGGTGTTTTTAAACTTTTTAAAGTGAGTTTGACATTTATGGCTCATTTAGGGCTTTGTTCTTATAAAAATGATATTTATGTTTTGTTTCATCTATTAAATTAAGTTTTTATATTTTATTCACACAAGATGGGTCAGATACTGACTATAAGAGGTTCAAATATCTGGCCTCACAGAGATTTGATTCAGAGACAAACCTTAAGCAAGAGATTTGATACTTCATAAAATTGGAAATTTAAATGGATTCAATAACTGTGGTATAACTTTATAATTAAAAAAATAAACACAATTTACTGGTGACCATTAATGGCCAGAAATCAAAAAGCAAAATTGTTTCCACTGTCTGTGGGTAGATAGGATGGGCCTCCATCTCTCTAACACTGAGTGTGATGCAAAACAGGGTTGTCTATTGGCTGATGTCACAGAATTGGCAGCAAATGTTCATCTTCAAGTATGTTGATGTGTCCAGTAGCACCACATTCACAGCAGTTAAATAGTAGCTGGAGGAGAATGTGCTTGCCTTTCTCCTGCCCGCATACTAGCATTGTTTGATGGGGAAAACCTAGTTAGTGGATAGAAATGTTGGGGGTAAAAACTCAGCAAATTATTACCCAGTTTCTATGGTAATGCAACAGTATATTTTTGAATATACTGAATATATATACACAATCTTCACCAGCTAGTAGTGAATTATTCCATAGAATAATCAAATAATAGAATTATCAGTATGTTATTCTTATATTCTAAATCACTGCAATTGCCACATTCAGATTTCATCACAATGCTCTGATTCATTTTTACACCCCAAGTGACCACTCTTCAAAGATGTTCTCTCACAAAGTTGACGCAAACTATGTATATTGAAAAACATACACACTGCAGGATTTGAGGATGTTTAACTGAAACCACTAGAGCACTAATTTAAATGCACATAGGACGGCAGATCATCTGGCAGAGCATACCCGCCCCTTATCTTCCCCATGTTGATGACTAAGGATGTTTGGCTTGAATGTCACCTCATACTTATATTCCACACTGAAAAATAAATGTGCCACAAAGGGTTCCTTGTGAGATGTCGTGAGATGAAACATTTTTGATCCAAAAGATGCTTGCAAGAACCTCCACATAATGCAGTAGGAACTCTTAAACTAATATAGAGCCTTTCCATTATGTAAAGGTTCTTTAAACAATTAAAAGACTCTTCACACAAGCAAAGTATGCACAGAAAATAAAAATTGTTTCTGTCTATACCATTGCTTCACAATTATCCCTTTATCTAATATAGTTCCTTAGGAAAAGTGGGGTTTTTTTGTAGCATTCTTTTCAGAATGTATAGGGGATCAAAAAATCATAAACTACTCATTTGATAAGAAAATGTCAATTTGAGCCTGAGATAACCAAAAACATCTGATAACAGAGGAAAAATCGAATAAATGACTGGGTGAATGACCACTACCAGGGCAAAGCCAGGAGGAACTAATTGTGTTTATTGTAGACGAAATCAAGACAAGGCTGTAGCAGATAAAATGAACTCGTTCATAATAGACTGCACACCAAATATAAGCAACATCAAGCAACACTCAAATAGCTTTGAGAATGTTTGTGAATCCTCTGTAATTATTTGGATGTCTGCATAAATGACTCCAAGAATGGGATCTGACCTTCACAGTCATTGTAATCAGGAGAATCCGATTAACAATCAGCACACGCAAAGTTCCACATTGTCATATCTTTAGTGAACAAATTATTCAACTAGTCAAAATCACTGATGAACAAAGTCCTACATTTATTAATCTACTGGAATTTACTTCATTCAGAACAACCTTAAAGGATCAAGTTGCAAGATGACAAAAGCCATTGGGTTCATACACCAAACAAGTAAGGTGCAACATCACCAGGAATTTGTGGCCACCCTTATCATAAGAAACAAGCCTTGATAAGAAACATACCTTGATGTTAGCATTAACAGCTGCTTATTTACAGTCTAGAAGAAACATTAATCAGACTTCACTTTACTCCCAAGTGCATTTCCAGCAGTGGAAAGCAATGCCAATGGCAATGATTTGCTTAGAACTGATTCAACTTGAGGCTACAGTGACTGCCTTTACATGCACGTAATAATCCGATAAAAGTCTGTTTTTGTCAGTAATCCATTCACCACCTCTACATGCACTCGGGTAATCAGATAATGGGAAAATTCTGGGTCTACATGATTCAGGCTATAATCGGATTTCTGCTTTGCAGACAGCCAGAAAAGTCACACAAGAAGATATGATGTAACCGCAATGTAAAACTTTATGCCTCTGCTTAAAAAAAAAAAATCACTTTACCTGAAAATCTGAACATACATTATTTTGAAGATAATTATTTAAATCCACTTGATCAAGCATGTAGTAGGCTTTAGCATGGCTCAATGGATGTTTTGGTTTGTTGCCATCTCACGTGTGCTAAACACCACTGGTGTATTTCTGGTACTAAAGTCTGTTTTTGCACATGCACAGACTGAGAAATCTGGAATGCCAAGAGTATACCAAGCTAAAATCCAGCCTTTCTTAAATGGACCTTTCTCTCATCAAATAAATCAAAATATGTTGTTAACATCACAACTTTAATGGACAGTGACCTACCAAGTCTTTTTGAGTGTTTTGTAATGTTTATGATCTTAAAATACAGGTTTATCTGGGATAAATGCATTTTCCTGGGTAATATTTTGTCTTACAATCTGTATATACTGCTCTGCAAGTAATGGTTTAATATATATATATATATATATATATATATATATATATATATAGGTGATGGAGGTAACGTTAGCTCTATTACATGACAATGATGAGTAACAGCGATTGATTAGTATCAGTATTTATTGGTATTTGCATACTTCCCAAAATCTGGCAGCCACGTACGGCACCTTCTGATAAAATAGCAAACGGTCAAGGCTGAGAAGTGTTGGGTGAGCAGCAAGTGTCCGTTTTAGGCTACATCATAGCTTTTTAGATATTTAGGCTAAAAGTGTCAATTTTCTAAAAAGGTCATTCATTTATACATACATTTCTTTCTTACATTTAATTGTTGTTTGTGTTTTGGATTACTTTTATGATGCCTTGCCCAACTTCAACAGCCTTTGGATATATATGCTCAAAACATTCTGCTATAGAGTTTCTTTATAAAACTTAAACATTGTATGATCACAAGCTGTCCAGGCTCTGAAGCAGTAAAGCCCTGGTGTGTTACAGGGCTTGTGGGCCCACAAGTCTTGTCCACCCACAGAAAAAATAAACAAATAAAAGACATACATAAACCCGCTGCACATGAATTGTTCGCTTTATTTTTAAACAGAATGGTTGCAGTGCCAGCTGACACCATGTTCCATGTTCTACCATGTAGAAGTCTGTAAATGCTTATCAATTTGTCACAACCAATAACATAGAGAGCATAGTTAAAACACTAAATAAATAAATAAAACTTTTTTATTCCTTTACACCGTCATCATTAGCGATATGAATGATAGCATATATGATGACCTTTTTAAATCACCAAGGTCAAGTGTTATAATGTTTTAATGTTACAGCTGCTTTAGACTAATCTAAAGAAAATTTCATTTACTGTTGGTCACAGGAGGCTGTGAACTGCTTTATTCTGTTTTCTTGATATCCATAAATTCTCTGTCCAGCAGCACGACTATATTTAAAAATTCACACCACACACACAGCTGAGCCACTCACACAAGCACAACAAAGACCAACAAACCATCACGTCACAACATCAGTGTAACTGCAATGCTGAGGCAGGGGGAACTAACAAAGTACGCAGACAGACTTTGTAAATTGTAAAGGGCACCTCTGTTTAAATACTTCTGACTACTTTTTCACTTTTGCCCTGGTGCACCATTCTGTTTTGCTTTAAGTAATAAAAAAGAGCAATCTTTATATCACAGTGCTATTGAGGACCTATCATTCTTGGCTACAGCCTACATTTTGAAACATAACTAGCATCTATATCTGTAGCTTGTTTGTGCAGCATAAGGATCAGTTTTACAGTAATGCACTGCATGCACATAGTGGATATAATGAATTAAAGGGGATTTGGTACTTCTTTAAAACATTTTGGCAGAACTAAACTAAACAGACATTCAGACTGGCCTGACATAAAATGATCAATTCTATATAAACATACAGACCTGAAATGTCACTTTAAAACACGAGCAAGGTGGAGTTGTGTTATGGAGTTATCATTTTAGCATCATCAACAATTACACATAAAAATACAGATAAGAACTTTGCAGGTTCACTGGTGATAGTAATAAGATATTTGTGTTGTATACATCCCACTGTACAAGCTCTATCTCCGCCACTGTAAAGAACTGACTCCATATGTTTTTCTACAATAAACCATTCCACATCAAACCACTCTCAATGATGTCTCAGAAATGAAATAAAGCATAAATACAAAAAGGTAAGATTATCCTTAAAACTCTTCAGAAACCTGGTCTCTATCCTCACCAGTGTGAACAGGCCATGAAATTAGCTTATGTTGGAGCAAAACATTCTTAAATATGTCACCTGTTAAAGAACAAGGTAAATGCACCCAGGAGTCCATGCAGGACAACAGACAACCAACATACAGTTTTATCCATGAAACCTAAGTATTTATCAATCACAATTTTGAAATGACAAAAGGAAAAAGAAGCTTCAGAAAAAAACACTTTTACAGTAGAAAATTATCAGAACAAAGTTCACTGAATGTAATAAAATATACAGAAGAAAAATCTGATAAGCTGATTGAGACTCCGATCCTGACTGAGAACAACAGCTGCGGACAACTGGACTGAGTACAGTACAGACTACAGGAGTCTGTTATATTAGGTAAAGTAGATTTATAAACTGATTATAGATGATTCAGTGTGCCAAGACATCAGTAAGGGGAAAATAACCTGGTACAAAATCACAGCCCTAAACATGGGAGACACTGCATAAATCAGTGGATGATAATGAGAAAACAGCACTGCATATAGAGACAGCTTCATTTGTGCGAGTCTAATTCCAACCATAAGAAAAAGAGCGTTCCCTAGAGAAAGTACGATTTCTCACCTCTTTCTCTCACCACGAAAATGTTCTGCAGCTGTATCTCACCTCAGTGACACACACTCACATCTAAGGCTTTTTATATCTCTCTCCTTCTGGTGCAGAAATCTAGACACAACAAAATGTCTTCATGGCTTTAGCGTGAGTTCGATACAACCTGTACAGTGCAGCATTCTTGTAAGATTTATCTTAATTCTAATCCAGATTTTGTTTCCTCCCATCTTTTTTAAATTTTGGTATGGGTTTTCTTTGTATTTTCACATTTGTAAAGCACTTTTAATGACTAAGGTATATATGATTGATGCTATATAAACACAGTTGCCTTGCCCTTTAGATAACTTATAGTTATGAGGTAATTTGTTTCATTCTCAGGACAGCTGCTTATCTGTCTACTTAATTCCTTTAAAGGTTCCTCTCTTGGACCGCATTTTACCTGAAAAGGAACCTTAGTAGACATTAGTAGACATTAGATTGTTTAATGTTTTTTAATTTTACTGTTAACTTTTATTTTACTTTTAGCTTTAAGTTACACCAATTTTATTATTCCTGTTGCATTTGATGATTTTTTTCCCCACACATGATGGAAAAGGCAGCTGTTATCAACCGTTTAGCACAGTTTTAACCCCCTATAGCCCCTCAGCCAGTGCTATAAAAGTTAATCTCTTTAGTTCCTGAGGGCAGAAACAAACCAGCAGCAACATCTCAAATCAACAAAGTATATATAAACAGAAAGTGCTACTATGCAGTGAACAGAACATTTTAAACTAGGCTCTGTGTTGATGCATCAGCGTGTTTACAAGTCTAGCCTGCTATCTTCATCTAAAGAATTACAAGTTTCAGACTGATGACCTAGAATGATAAAAATAGCGACGGATAATGTAAACCTCCTGAAATTAAATGTTGTTCTAAATAAACACAGCAAATGCTTATTTTTACTTTGTGTTGTATTGCTATGCTTATCACATTTTCTGCAAAATAATAAGCTGCTTTATACTATAAATATAAATAAAACAGGTTTATTAGGATGGAGGACAGTGAGTGAATTAAAATGCTTTATAGACTAGTGCTACAATTATCTGTAATACTGGGATGCCAAGTCAAGAACAGAATGCCAGATCCTGATTTATTTAGAGGTAAGTGAGGTAATGAGAGACAGTGAGTAAGTAGATAAGCGCAGTGAAAGTTATGATATATGACATTTCTGAAGTGTGTGCCAAATGTGATGCCCACTGAGGTTCTTTTTTGGTTAAACTGCTGCCCAAAAAGAGAGGAACCATTAATGGCAGTGAGTGGCTGAAGACAGCTGTCTCCAGCATGGAACTGTGATCTACGCTACTATGCTTCTAAAAGTGTAAGCTTCCATATACTTCAGGACAGTACAAAAGGTTATGTCCAGTCAAACTGTAAAATTTTATGAGGTCAAAAACATGAATAAAAGAGCTCACATCTAGTTTGCAGCTCTTCGAATCAGACGGGATTAAAATGTGTAATTTACACTGTGTAAAATGTTGCAGATCTTAGTTCTGCCAATAAAATACTTTTCTACAAATAAAAGTGAATTGCTATTTTTGGGGGGCTTCATTTGCTAAAATCAAAGACTCTTCAACTCTACATGATTCATATGACATTTGTAATGTTTTTTATGTATCTGATTATGGTCTAATTTCCAGAAATGGTAACAGAATACAGTTTGTTTTTTGGTATCCTGATTAGTCGTTGTATGTATTCCATAACTACCCAACCCTGCCTACAACCACACACATCCATTGAATTTTATTTTATTGTATTAAAGGGAAAATTTCTATATAATTTTTCTAAAATGTAAGTTGGTTTTGATGAGAAACAGGTTGTTAACTTGTTGATTTAGATTTCTTTACAGTAGTGGTGATAGAAACCAGTGATATACAACCATTATATTTACTATTCAGAACAACCACTTATATACAAGGTCCACATGATTTTTATTCAACTCTCTGGGTGTCAGGCAACATATCTGTAACCCTTTGTGTAAAAATGTTCTGAGGTAGCTTTAACAGATGCTTTATACATCTGGTTCCCTTCACCTCTGTTGTGAAAACATTAATAGAAGTCTCTTTGTGCCAACTGATTAAATTATGAGTCCTTATGTACACTTAAAAATTGATCAGCAACCATAGCCTATGGTTAACAAACTACACTGCTTGGTGGAAAAATTGTGATTATTGTTAACAATATGTTCAATTATATATTGTATTGTATTGTATTTTGTAAAAATAACTCGAGGCTGTGTGTTACAGGGATTTTACTATGCCCTGCCTAATTCCAGATAATTGACCATCAGCTTAGAAAACAGTCAGTTTATGTGTACAGGGAGGTTTTGAAAGTAGCAGCAATATGCACTGTAGATGTTGTGTGCCAAAGAATACACATCAAAAGTGAAAGTAAAAAAGCCTGGTTGCTTTTGAAGAACGTTCGCAAGACAAGAGAGGGCCAAGAAGCTAACAGCAATATAAGAGGGTGAGACCAGAAGTAAATCTCTGCTTGTCTCTTTTCATCTCTTTTCCTTTTACCTGCTCACTGTTGCAAATAAGTGCATCTTGCTTGCAGCATTCCCTAGAGAATGTTCACTGGCAGTGACGCATCCTTTCACCTCATTGAGCTAAACTCGACTGCAAGTTGTTATTTTGTCTGAAGGGGAAGTAGAATACTTCTCCTCTCAAATATTTTTACTGGTTTGTTCTTTTCATCAAAAGATGTTTATATTTAAATGCCTACAAAGACTAAGCTGATCACAGAGATAATAGCAGTCAGGGGAGGTGGATACATATGCAGGCATTGTTTATTTGAGTCCATAATACAAAACAGGAACAAATAAACAAAATAACAAAGCAATGGAGACAGGAGAAACAACACCACAACATCAAATATCAAACACAAGCATGTAGTACAATGACACAAAAGTGAACAAAGACAGGTACAAAAAGAAACTGTGCAAGATGTTACAAGTTTAGGCGCAACATTTTGGCCCCTGGAGGTACACTCAGAAAAGCTGGGGATGCTCTCATGCAGGTACCCTGAAATGAATAGCACAAACACCCAAGACTGCGAAATCCAGAGGGTCCTGGGGAAACCCCTTAAATGTTGTAAAAAACCCTACTCAAGTTCCTAAGAGTTAGATCTCCAAAATGTGTGTCACCGAACTAGAAGGGAGCAAAAACTGCCAGCCAGCGTGGGAGCCCCCAAATACCAGGGGGTATTTCACATAATGCAAACACCATTTCACTGCTGCAGTACAGTCTCCATTGAACCATCTAGTAAAAATACTAAGAAATAAACAACATAACATATTCACAAATACTATTAAAAACATTGTTTTTTACTACATTGTTGGCCTGTATCTGCCACATCTGCCAGTAATGACACTTAATGATTCCCTAAGAGTGAATTTAGCATCAACAGAGTACCCATGCTCTGTGATAACTGTAAGATTGAGATTTTTGAACTTTTATGGCATGATTGGCACTGTATTAATTATGAATTGTGAACTACAATAGCCTCTACTTTTAATTTACAGTCCCAATTGGAAAAAAATATTGAGACAGTGTGAAAAGTGCTACTTTTCACAGAAAATTTGTTTCAATTGTCATGTCTGCAACACCTTCCCAAATAACTGGGACATAAAATATATACTACTGTGTGTCACGTCCTGCCCTGTTTTCCCGACCTGTCTTTGTTTACATTCCCTTGTCTGTCCCAGGGGCTTGTGTTTAAGTTTTTTGCCATGTGGTTCTGTTTGTTTTGTCATGTGCTTCTGGTCTCCGCTCCTCACCTGTCTCCCATCTTTGATCTTGCCTATTGTTGTCAGGTGTTTCTTGTTTCCTCTGGTTATCCTGTGTATAAGTTGCCTCTGTTTTCCCTGCTTTGTGCTTTGTTTTCCGTTATTCCTGTGTATCTGTGGTTCCTTAGTTTGATGTTTCCTTGTGTGTCTCAGTTTCTGTGCTTCTTGTTTTATTTTCTTTTTCATTTCATCTTTATTAAATATTTTGTTAAATCTTGTTAAGCATTGTGTCCGACCCTCCATTTCATCCTACCTTTTTTCATCTTCTAGTCTGTTCATGCCCCCCACCCCCGTGATACACAGTGTTACATCCACTTAACTTCTTTTAACAGCTCGGCATAAACATTTGGGAACACAAGGCACAAACTGATCCACCTTTGAAAACAAATTATTTTGTGATTCCTCTGCTTCTGTTTTCATATTTTTACTAATAAGCCGGCTGGCCAGTCTTGTACCTGCAGTCTCTGGTTACGTCACCATGCTATTGTAATACGCGAAGAATGTGTCTTGGCATTGTAAATAGGCATGGACATCTAATTTGGGCAAGCTTGTGGGAATCAGCAGGTTTGATGTGCTGCCCAATCATATAACGAGCAAGCAATATGAGGACATACATCAGTTCAGCACTGTTTGTAATATACATCTTTTCATTTGAAGCACAGATTCTCTAATCTCCAGGCTGGCACTTGGCCACTGTCATTTTTAGTTGGGTCATAACAAAGCAGCATGAATGGACGGTTGATTTCTATTAAATAAAAACTAACCAGTTTGAAGTCATCAACGTGTTTGCAAGATGCTGAGTTTGTTGAAAATGTGTTACAAGATAACCTGAAAGAGCTATAAGACCCCTAAAATAGTATGTCGATGCATATCGCAAAAGCTGATCTTTACGGCTCAAATAAGAATAAGAACCACATTCAAACAAGAACCACATTCCAACTCTGAAACATGGTGCTAGTCGTGTTACGGCTTGGAGCTGGTTTGCTGCTGTTGGACTAGGACAGCTTGGAATTGTTTAATGGAGCTGTAAATTCTGAATTCTGGACCCTCCAAAAGCAGAATAAATGTTGCATTTTAGTATGGTTGAATGAAGTCTAGATCTTAATCCAGTAAAAATGCTGAGGCAACACATAAAGTGTGGAGTTCATGGAAGAAAGCCCACGTACATAACACAATAGAAGCAGTTCTGTGAGAATCTGTGATCCAGCACTGCTCCAGGTCAGTGAGCAGAGCTGATTAACAATTCTAGAAACTATTGTTGCTAAAGGGTGTCACACTAGTTCATGAAAACAGAGTTTTGTGTATTTTTCTAACCCACATGCAACAGATAATTCTTCATGCCTGTCCCAAACGACGTTCTTGTTAAGAGATTACGTCTGGCCACAAGAGACTAATCTAATATTAAATTCCATTTGTATGGCTTCTGGCATTTTCTACTCCTCTTCAAATCTCAATAGGCTCTCTGTCTGAGTCCACCAAATCATGCATGGATTTTGTCTTGACCTTACTTGCCTCATTTAACTAAGATGGCTGACCCTTTACGCTCTCCCTCCAGCTAAGCAACAGCTTTTGCGTGACAGCAGAGCAGCGGGCGAGTCTCTCCCTCTCTTTCTGTCACATGCACACACAGATGGCAGATATGCATCACAAAGCTGTGGTAGCCTGATGAAGAAGCCTGTCAGCTTCTCAAGCCACATGTTCCTCAGTCACTGCCTGTCAAATTATGCTGTTCACCCACACGAAATGGACATTTATCAGTACTTACATGCTTTTAAGGCCCAGTCTGACTGGAAGATTGAGTGAATCAAATCGAATCTGTCACAGTACTCAAGCAAAGTACTCACTGAAGCTTACCACAGAAAATAAGTGTTTACAGGCTAGGCAGAATGTCTGGCAGAAAAGAGCATTTCCCTTTTCTATAAATCTGCTAAGTATCATAAAATTAAATGCTTGCATACATGAGTTTAAGGATGTTCATAAAAAATACATGATTAGGTCTGGGGAAAGAAACTGCTGCATCCAGGCTGCAGATACTTCTGCTTTATATGAACTACTCAGTGATACAAACTCAGTTAGTCAATATGAAAATGTGTGCTGGTGAGGATATGCAGGAATCATCGCAAACCATTGAGAGACTTTAAACGTTTGTCAGTAGCTTGTAACTGAGGAAGCTAACCAGTAAATCCTCAATATGCATAAAACATTAGAAGCTAGAAAAAGCACTCAAACATTTGAGATGTACAAAATGTTTATCCTAACTCAACACATTTACCTTAGATTCATTAATAACCTCACCTCAGGATGTTTCCCTCTGGCACTGCAGCAGGATTTGTCGCAACTGCCATTCAAAGTGTTACGCTTTTATGGATGCTTCAAAATTAAATGTTTCTTTTTTCACCTCAACTCAACACTTATTTAAAATAAATTCTTAATAAAAGAGTGTGCTCCTGCTGCCCTGATCAATTTTATTTGAAGACAAATCATTTCACTTTATTAGCAGGTCATTTTTCTTGTTTTTAAACCTTTTACTTACTATAATTGGTCAATAAAGTGTGATACTTTGGTACAAAGTAGCATAGAAGTACAGTAATGAGCATTTATTTTATTCCTTTTGTTTTCCTATGCTAATCAGTAATGTAATTTCATCACAGTTTGAGAGAAGTAATTAATGTCTTGAATGCAATACATTCTGAGTACACAACACTAGATCTATCTATACAAACATTAACACTGGCTTTATGTACAGTCTGCTGAGTCTGTGCAGCACCGTATTCTAATAGGGAAAAAAACTGAGTTAACTTTGGGAGTGTAGCAAATAACTTACATTATAACTAGTGAAGGAGTCTGTACTAGCTGAGAAGCATGATGTGATGCAACACATTATGAATACACTTACTGAGTTACTATTTACCTAGTTAGTAGTTTGCAAAGACCACCTCTGTTTTCAGCAGGGACATTATGGCAGAGGTGGAGACAGAAGAAGGTTGTCAGAGGAAGCAAGGAAGAGAAAAAAAGAGAATGACAGAGCCAGATTAAATCTTGGACTGACTTTTATTCGTTGGGAAGAGTTAAAAAGAGAGTCTTACAGAGGAAAACAACAAAAATAAAAAACAGAGTGTGCATTCCTGCAAATGATGTTGTGAAAGATTGCAATGTAGGCTGTAACCTTATCAGTGTCATTGATATCTCACAGAGTTTGGTAGTTTTTTGTATGCCAAAAGTAGTCTAACCTTCCTTTTTTAGGCTAGCAGGCACAACACTAGCAGGTAATGCACAACACTAGCGCTAATGCTAAAGAGGCACTGTGGGAGCTGCACGGGGGCGTCAGTGATCTGCAGACCAGACACCCAGACGCACTGTTCATTGTCGCCGGAGATTTTAACCACGCTAATCTCCAGTCAGTCCTCCCTAAATTCCATCAGCATGTGGACTTTGCCACGAGAGGAGCGAACGCGTTGGACCTTGTTTACACAAACATACCCAGCGCGTACCGGGCGGAGCCCCGCCCCCACCTCGCGTTCTCGGACCACATGTCTGTGTATCTGACTCCAGCTTACACACCCCTCATCAGACGCTCCAGACCAGTTCAGAAGCAGGTGAAAACCTGGCCGGCAGGAGCCATCTCTGCCCTTCAGGACTGTTTTGAGTGCACTGCATGGGACGTGTTCAGGGAGGCTGCGACTGAAGGCCACTCTGTTAACTTGGAGGAGTACACAGCATCAGTCACTGGCTACATCAGCAAGTGTATTGATGATGTCACTGTCTCCAAGACCATCACCATATGCCCAAACCAGAAGCCGTGGATGACTCCTGAGGTGCGTGCGCTACTGAGGACCCGCGACTCGGCCTTCAGAGTGGGTGACAAGGCCGCCCTAAGGAAAGCAAGAGCCAAATTGTCACGAGCCATCCGAGAGGCAAAGCGCGCTCACGCCCAGAGGATCCACAACCACTTCCAGGACACGGGTGACACGCGGCGCATGTGGCAGGGCATCCAGGAAATCACACACTACAGGACAATGCCACCGTCCTGTGACAGTGATGCCTTCCTCCCCGATGCCCTAAACGACTTTTATGCACGGTTTGAGGCACAGAACAACACGTTGGTGAGCAAGATCACACCCAAGCCAGACGAGCAGGCGCTGTGCCTGACTGCAGTGGACGTGAGGAAAACTCTGCGCAGAGTCAACCCACGGAAAGCTGCAGGACCAGACAACATCCCTGGCAGAGTGCTCAGAGAGTGTGCAGACCAGTTGACAGATGTTCTCACGGACATCTTCAACGTCTCCCTGCGCAGCTCCACTGTCCCAACGTGCCTCAAGACCACCACCATCATCCCCGTGCCGAAGAAGTCCACGGTGTCCTGCCTCAATGACTACCGTCCCGTAGCTCTCACGCCCATCATCATGAAGTGCTTCGAGAGGCTAGTCATGAGGAACATCAAAACCCAACTGCCCTCTTCATTGGACCCCTTGCAATTTGCATATCGTCCCAACCGCTCCACGGACGATGCCATCACCACCACCCTTCATCTCTCCCTTACCCACCTGGAGAAGAAGGACACCTACGTCAGAATGCTGTTCATAGACTTCAGTTCAGCATTCAACACCATCATCCCACAGAATCTCACCAGGAAGTTAAGCCTGCTGGGCCTCAACACCCCCCTGTGCAACTGGATCCTGGACTTTCTGACAGGGAGGCCCCAGTTAGTCCGGTTCGGGAACAGCAGCTCCAGCACCATCACCATGAACACTGGGGCACCCCAGGGCAGTGTACTGAGTCCTCTGTTGTTCACCCTGCTGACTCATGACTGTGTTGCGAAACACAGTTCTAACAGCATCATAAAGTTCGCCGACGATACAACTGTGCTGGGTCTCATCAGCAAAGGCGACGAGTCAGCATACAGGGAGGAGGTACAGCAGCTGACAGACTGGTGTACAGTCAACAACCTTCACTGGAATGTAGAGAAGACCAAGGAAATGGTTGTTGACTTCAGGAAATCAAGACCGGACCACTCTCCGCTTAACATCAACGGCTCCTCTGTGGAGATCGTTAAGAGCACCAAGTTCCTTGGTGTCCACCTAGCGGAGAACCTCACCTGGTCCCTGAACACCAGCTCTACAGCCAAGAAAGCCCAGCAGCGTCTCTACTTCCTCCGGAAGCTGAGAAAGGCCCGTCTCCCTCCACCCATCCTCACCCTCTTCTATAGGGGAACCATAGAGAGCATCCTAAGCAGCTGCATCACTGTTTGGTTTGGGACCTGCACAGCCTCTGACCGCAAGTCCCTCCAACGCATTGTGAGGACAGCTGAGAGGATCATCGGAGTCTCTCTCCCCTCCGTCTTGGACATTTACACCACCCGCTGCATCCGCAAAGCAACCAGCATTGTGGATGACCCCACCCACCCTTCACACAGACTGTTCTCCCTCCTGCCATCAGGAAGAAGGTACCGCAGCGTCCGGTCCAACACGACCAGACTCTGCAACAGCTTCTTTCCCCAAGCCATCAGACTTCTCAACACAACTCAACGTCTGAACTGATATCTTTCTCCAACCATTTACCCCAGATAAAAAAAAGGGAAGCATTTTTGCACAAAGCATTGCACTAATAACTTTACTACCTCACTGGACTCTATTTATTACACATTGCACAATTTGCACACAACCAGCAATTATTTATTATTCTCTGTCTGTACTGTGTTGTGTTGTCTGTCCGCACTTGTTTGTTTGTGTTGCACTTGTGTCTGTATGCACTGTCTATGTTGCACCATGGTCCTGGAGGAACGTTGTTTCGTTTCACTGTGTACTCTGTATGTAGTTGAAATGACAATAAAAACCCACTTGACTTGACTTGAAACAAATTCATCTCATGCCAACAGTTTGATCAGGTTTTCTCACACCAAATAAACAATGAAAGCATGAACCTTCTGTAATAAAATCCTGTCATAATACTCTTTTAAGTCAGCATTGTTATTTTCTGATGTTGTCTTTAACTGCATTACACCAGAGTCCCATGCAGAGTCTGTCTTCTCTTCGTGTGCACATGCATCCTGCAGGCATATAGACACTACTGATTTCTGTCACAAATCACATCATTTCTGTTAAATAAACATATGAACAGCCAAGTGTAATCTGTAGCGTCCTTGTGCCCATATCATACCTAATTTATGGATTTCAAATTTAGAAGAATATATATTAGCATATGTGGATTTTCTTTATTCAACTTTCTAACATGAACATGGATGTGTTCCCTGATACATTTAAATAATTTAAGGATGTATGCAACCATGTATCATTTTATGCATATTGTGTGCACCCATGATATGTCTAATGATATGTTTATGTCCAATGACAACTGATATTTTTGCAAAGATAAATATTAATGCACTCACAACAAATTAGTTTCACTAATGTTTGCTGAAACCTGCTAAATCAACATGTTGCTTTAAGGTGATGTGACTAAAGATCTTCTCGGCTTCATGATTATGTTTATATGGTTTCCGGATTTTTCTTTATTTTGTTTGTTGTTCATAATACATAGAGTTCATAATTGTGACACACTATAATTACATTTCGATTCTGTTTAAGCCAGGAAGAATAACAATCAACTAGTTAAGTTGTTAATTCAAATGTTTACAAAGGTCAGAGTGAAAATAGATATTGAATATTCTATTTTGTAGAAAATAGATAGAAAACTTCAATCTTTTTTTTAAGACATGGGATGATTATTTGAGACTGTGGTGTCAAACTGTTTTTAGTAGGCTGCAACTCTTCTGCTTTCCCTCTTTCAACATTATAAATTAATCTGGTAAAAGCCTTAATAATTAGCATAAAGAGATGAATCTGCTGGGTTTAAAAAGGTAGAATACTAAAACTTGGACCGATTTCATCTCATGAAGGCTTTGCCAATCAGTCCTTTTTAGAGAGGTGGAATGCTGAACTGTGCACTCACCCACTACATTTTAAAATTAATTATTCAAATAACAGTGAACACTTTAACTCTTTTGGGTAATGAACTATTTTATTTAGTGCTTCTGAAATAGACTGAAAGATGTGCATTTGTGAGTTTTGCTCCTTAGTTTGTTCCTCAGTGATGCAGACAAAAGTGATATTAGCACTAACAATGCCTCTATATGGAGGGTTTTCAGCATGCTAATCACAGCTGAGTAAGTTACATAGGCAAATGTACCTAGTTTGTGAGCAAAACAATTTTTCCTTCACTATACATGCTCTGGAATTCAGCTATTTGTGAGAATTTTAGGAATCAGGCGAATCGATAGCAGGAGACACAATACAAGTTTACATATCTGCTACTGCACATGCCTAAACCCCCCACATGATACTGTTTACCATGCACACTTTTTAGTGTTTTTGCACCCCCAATATTTACATGTTCCAGCCCAGCGACCTCTTTTCAAGCTGTTTCCAATCATCTGTCAGCAAGCATGGATGATGTTCATCTAAAAATAAGGCTGAAGTTGGCCTGCTATTTACCAGCTTTTTAGTCAGATGTTCAGTTTTACCTGCTACACCTGGTTCATGCACAAAAATGTATCTGTGGAACCATTTGAGGTCATACAGAACATTCGCAAGCAAGCTGGTGAACAGGAAGGCAACTTCAGCACCCACATTTTTGCTCTGCACATTTGACTTTGGACAGTTTCTTAAACCTTGCACTATATCGAGGCTTCACACAGAGAAGACAGGAAAAGAGATATGCAGTTCCACTCTATCTATATTAACAACCCATCTGAAGCCTGTAAGCCATGCTGTGTGATGTTATCCACTGTTTATCAGTTAAGGTTTTCTTAAATTAAAAGCTTCATAGTGAGCTACAAGTTTAATATATGTTGTTTTCAACATGTCGCTTCTAAACCAGCCAATTAAAGCAAAGCTCATCAAAATATTCATTCTAATGTCAAATCATAGGGTTTAAATTAGTGTGTAAAACCACATCTGGGCATTCTGAGGTGGCACACTTTTACAGTAAAAGGACATTTCGTTGTGCTTTTTGTTGCTGGATTATTTGTAGTTATTAGAGTAGTTGCATCTGAGGATGGTGAGTTTTGTTTGAGTGTTTGTCTTTCCACCTTGTTCTGTGTTACTCTGTGTTACATTTTGGGGTAGCACTGGGCTGGGCATTTCTAAGTCTTGGTAATAACTCATTGTTAAAGTTGTAGTGGACGATGGACAAGGCAGAAGCCTGAGAAAGACAATGGTGGGCTTGGGGCATGGGGCAGCTGGTGGGGGACACCTTGGTAATGGGCAGGATCCTGAAACAGAGGTTCTACTGGCCAGGCACAACAAAGAAAGAACCGCTGCAGCTTCAGTTTCTCCATGCTTGTGCACCAATATCACATCTAGAGCTTTGTGTTGTAAACATGTACATGCTCAGCATTCTGAAATGCTTTTCTGTGCAACACCACTGGATTTCCCTGTGGGATTAATAAAGTATCTATCTATCTATAACGAATGGTAATCTGAAATACTGTAGCCTTTCTGTCAGCTTAATAAGTGTGGCCATTCTCAGTAGATCTCGTTCATCAACAAGTTATTTCCATCTGCAGAACTACACTGAATGTTTTAATCCCAGGAGATCAGTAATTGTTAAAAATATTCAAATCAGCCCATCTGGTACCAACAATCATGCCACAGTCAAAACTGTTCAGATCGAATTTTCTCCCTATTTTGATGGTTGAGGTGAAGGCTTGTTTCTGCCTGATTTTATGCTCTACATTTTTTTTGCACTCTCTTTACTTCAAGTGTGCTAAAGTGGCATGAGTTCATTAAGTACTTTTTAATCAGCTAAACATCAAGAAAAGATGACAAGATGAGGGAATATACTGAAACAGTAAGTGAACTACATGCAATACCCACAAGAGGAGTGGAGGAACTATTTGTAGGTAGACTGAGCATGTTGTAAACACTTAAAAATCCAAACAGAGCCTCCCATATTTTTCACCAATCTTTTTATCTTTACCTGAACATAAGCTCCACTGTTTTCATGGAGGCAAGGTCTGGGCTTCTTTTCTAGTTATGAACCATTACAGTAATTTCATGAACTTTCTTTCTTTCTTTACACTAAACCACATTTAATCATAATATTATAAGAATAGGTCAGCCACATGTGATTACAGTGTTTAATGCATAAACCATTTTGCTGTTTATTGTATAAGTCTTTTTGTGTTACTCTTTAATTTCAGCACTGCTTAGTGGTGAAAAAAGAACTTACCTTGCTTTTGTTTTTCAGTGTTATTCAGTCAAAAGAGCTGGTCTCCTCTCCATGTGTGAAGTTAACATGCGCTAACAAGGACATCCGCAGGGCCACAGGGTGTAAAGGCAAACTTCCCAGAAAGCTGCTTGTGATGTTCTTTGTGCTCAGTTTATAAATATATTGCCACTGTCTAAATAAAAACTTTCAAATTCCAACTTTACAGGACAGGATAAAAAATGTATTAAAAAAAAATTAAATAAAATATTATTAATGTGTGATGCACAGGTCTTTGTATCATTATTAATTATGGGCAAAATTCTATTCCGTTCAAATTATTGGTGGATCTTTGTGGTGGATTCTTTTTTCTTTTGAAGTTTTGTGTGTGGGTTTTGAAGGTTTCTTTTTTTTTGGAAAGACAAAACTTTTGCCAAGTCGATAGAATGTTATTGTATGCTGTAGCATTAAGATATTGCTTCCTTTGGCATCCACCAAATGCAGATTTGTCTGTCAGACTGGCAGATGGTGAAGCATGATTCATCACTTCAGAGAAAATGCTTGCACTCCTCCAGAGTTCAGTGGTGGTGTGCTTTACAACACTGTGGCACCCATTCCATGAAGTTTCTGACAAACAGTGTTTATGCTGATGCTGCTTCCAGAGGCAGTTTGAGGGACTTTGGTAGTGAGTGTTACAACTTTAGCACTTGGCCGTCCTCTTCCATGAGTTTTAGTGACTTACTATTTTGCAGCTGAGCTATTGTTGCTCCCAGGTATTTGCTGTACAAAATAACAGCACTTACAGTTGCTCGGGCAGAAATTGGACAAAGTGACTGTTTAGAATACTGGCATCATTTTACAGTGCCACATCAGAGCTCTTCAGTACAACCTATTCTACTGCCAATGTTTGTCTATGTGGAGTGCACGGCTGTATGCTTTCAGGGTGTCAGTTATTGTTTAGCTTGTTATTACAATTAAATAGAATTACAAAACCAGCATAAACTGTGTTGCTATGTCCAGTATTGTGCATTACATTTTATATTATTCTAGGTCACTGCCTTGTGCTACATATAAAGGCTCAGAGGGTGTTTGATTTGTATTTTTTAGCAGAGCATAGCATGGTGGGCTTTGGTGGTGGGAGGACATGGGAGTATGTTCTACAGAGACATCATTGAGTCTATCCTCACGTCACAGTGATTTTACAGTAACTTTGCGGTAACTTCACAGCTGTACAGATGTTCATATTTATAAATGTTCATAATATTCTGTAATATTTTTAAATAATTATTTTTTCTATTCAGTTATGGATATGTTATTTATATATGTATACAGATATTCACTTCTTAACTCCTTTGCTGGCTCTTTATTATTCTTATTCTTTATTCTTTTCTCTTAGTTTAATACTTGGTTACAGTTTGTTACATGTCACATGTACATGTCACACATGTATGTGCAACATACTTGGCAAAAAAAAGATTCTGATGCTTGTTTTATTTTTTTATTGCACATTGAAATACTATTAAGAATAGGGCTGCCAAAATTAACCATGAAAGTAAATAAACTGAAATAATAACGTTAAAATACAAGCAAAAGCACACATAATATGAGTACTCATGAGTTAAATGAGTAATAAAAATAATCATTTTTGTCCACTGTTAATGGCCATTGAGAACATAAGACAAATCACTTAACCACAAAAAATAATGCAATTAATAATGACTACTGTAATCATTTGTCAGCCTTAGAAATTATTTTAGAAACACTGAGTGGTGAAAAGGTGCAACTGCACAGGCATTTTTCAATGTGTATTGTGCTTTGGTCTTTTGAGTATTTAAGTCATAAGTGTGCAAACCTTTGTCAAAATATGAGAAACACAACTATGTTGAGCTATTAATAAAATAAAACTAAACCAAATGCATGCAATCAATTCAGAGAATTTGGCAATAACCTAAATAATGTGTGCAAATCTGCCACCAGAGGGTGAAATGCATCAGCTTGTAGAATCAGAGCTTTCTGTGACCCGTCATGTTTCCTCTCACTGTATAACAGATTAAGTGCCTTTTGGATTGCTTATTTAGGATCAGTAAGAAATCATAAATTATTAAATTGTTTAAGAGTTACAATAAAACATTGAATAATGTATTAAGTATACTCATATTCAAGTATTTACTTTATTAAACCTAACATTAGTGAGACAAACTGAAATAATTTTTGCTAGAAATGTACTCTACATAATCAAATAAGTACAACAACAGCATTGAAACATCATTTTAGTAAATATGATGGGCAGATTAAACAGTACACAAACAGTAGCCACATTATTGTTTGCCCATGAAAGGTTAATATTTACTGAGCTACTGAATGACTAAACCACAAGGATTTTGCCATACATGCCTCTGGAGTATAGCAAAGATATGAAGTTGGTAATGTTAGACCTGAACTTTGCCCTCCATTTCTCTAGATATAGGTTGTAATGTTCATGCATAGTTTTTAGGTGTATTTATATTATATTCATTATAGTCTTTCCACATATAAAGCACATACTCTTGATAAATAGTCTTCAAATTTCAAAATCACTGGTTCAACAGTATATTTGTCGTTTAGGCTGTAGTCTATAATAAGTGTCATTCAGTAAATGTGATCCGCATTTAGCCCTGGGGCCAGACTTTGGACACTTCTGTTGTAAGTGAATGATCTACTGTTGTCATATCATCAGTATAATGTTGCTTTTGTTTTGAGCCAGACCTTATTGTTAAGCTTGTGCATGTGATGTTAATGTGTAAAGACGTATGTCGTGGTTTGAAAAACTCCTTTGACATCTGGCCTGACACCACTGACTTTTTAAATTATTATTTCAGGCTTTACTGTGTGGTGCATGCATACCATATTGTAGCATGTTTTTTTTTTCCTGACTCAGTAATGTTACTTTTAACATATCTTAATAAGTAGTGCTTTAAAAATATATTATTACCTTTTTCATTGTTTGCTGATGTTTTAGGTATCCTTGTCAAATATGCAGTTGTCTTAGCTTATACTGTACAGTGCTGCGGCAAGTGTGTTGGAGAACTAAGATGTTTTAAAGAAGACTCCAGTGATTCTAATTGCACACAATAAACTGATAACTACCATGCATTTACATCTGCATAAAGAAAAAACTGAAATCTGCCCCAAAAAAAGTTTAACAATGATTGGAACTGATAAACAGAGTTGCCTTGATCCCCAGACCGGAATGTATTTAGACAAATGTGTTCACTGGGTGCATGAACACACACAGTGTGACATAAAATGTTTTGTTTTAGGATTGTTGTATTCCCAGATGGACTGTGGTTGAAAACAACAGCAGCAAATGTCTTTACGCTGAGAGACTGAACAACCACTTCTTTGCTACGAACTCATCCTCACTGAGGAAAATAATTACTATTACTAGATTTATATTTACATTTAGGGCATTTAGCAGACTTTCTTTTCCAGAGCAACTTTCATAAGTGCTTTGTGTTCTGTCAGAACTACTATTACCAACTACAGACATGTTCCATCAACTGTCTCATGGAATTAACAAGTTCTACTGTTTAAACCAATAAACCAATAAATTCCACTTACTGGAATTTATTGGTTTACACTTATGCCCATTCTCTATTTTCCCATCCTCCTCATTAATCAATGAAAGGCATTCTTCAGAACAATGAAAAGCAGGAAATCACTGTGCTGACCAACTTTTATCTATCTTCAACCAATCATTGTACTTCTGTATTTGTTTCTGGCTGCTTTAAAGCCTCTTCCATGTTCCACAATCTCCTTAACAGCTATATATATAGGAATCTACATGTTTCAAGCCCCTCTTTTTGGCCATCAACATATTTTATGCCACTTATTTTTTCTACTAAAAAAATAAATAAATACTGGGTTAAATACAGCGTAAGTACAATATATAGCAATACCTAGCCATTCAGACAGCCAGTGGATGTTCATTTCACCATCTGAGTGCCAGGACATACAAGAGTCTTGAAGAGTTTTAAATCTAATGGAGATAGCTACAGGAAGCCAGTGAAGGAAGCACATCAGGGGAGTGACTTGGAAAACTTGAAGTTTGAATCAGTAGCCAGGTCTGATGGCCTAAGGCCTTAGATCAACTAGGAGCGAGTTGCAGTAGTCAGTTGCTGGGGTCCTGGAGCTGGTTCTGGGTGAAAAAAACCCAATTGATTGAAGACAGCAAGACTTGCATGGATCAGATGCTGCGGCTTCCAGTTTCCCTCTGTAGAAAGAAGACTTTACAGCAGTTACTTCAATTGAGCAGTTACCTAAATTCCAAGTCAAGCTGGGATTTCCTCCACCTTCTCTCAGCCTTTCTTAGCTCTCTCTGGTTGCTGCGCAGGACACCTTTCAGCCAAGGGGCAGTTGGGGAGGATTTAGTTAACACAAAAGGTTAACTGCAGATAAAGAAAGTATCTATTGTTGTATCCAGGGAGAGAGAAGAAAAAGAGTCAGAGTCAGTGCATGGGCAGTAAGGATAGTTGAAGCATGAGATGAGGAAGGAATAGAGTGCAGGTTGCACAAAGTGAGGGATGAACATGACGGGGTCACATGAATGGCAAGAGCAGTAAGGGAAAGAAGATGATCTGAGCAGTGGAGCGGGGTTACTCTGATATCCAGCGCAGGGAGAGGTCCGCTAAAAATTAGGTCTAGAATGTTACCTGCTCTGTGCATTGAAGGGGTCTGGTTGAGGGTGAGGTCAAAGAATGAAAGCAGTGGTTCAACGCAGGATAACTGCTGCTTGTCCAATGGAAGGTTAAAGTCACCATGAACAATGAGTAAGGTTCTATTGATGGTGAAGGAGGATGATAAATGACAATGGTGTGCAGTTTAGGGAGGAAACATACAGTAACAGCATGGTATTCAAAAGATGAAATGGAAAGTGAGGAGAATAAGATTGGAATGAAGCACTTAGAAACAATACTACCCACTGGTTGATGCCCCTGGCTCCACAAAAGTGCATGTTATTACGATACACAAGCGCATGTCATCATCACAGAGAAAACCACAGCATTGGCTAATGCCAATCAAGTCTGCCCTCTCATCAACTCTCTTTTGAATCGACTCAAATAATTTAGCATCTGGTACTCATAGCAAACACAGCAGGGAAACATTTTGATTGGAGGAGGATTAAATAATATAAGTGTGCAGTAAATAATATGCATATAAAATAATAAATATAATAAACATCTCCACAATATGCAAAACACAAATGTGTATACACACTCAACAAGCACCTTATCAGAGACACTGTACTAATACTGGGCAGGATCTTCCATTGCTCTCAAAACAGCCTCAATTATTCATGACACAGATTTCACAAGTTGTTGAGATTTCAGTTCTTGTTGACATGATTGCATCTAGCTGTACCCGTAAATCTTTCAGTACATTAAACTCATTGTTGTGTTCATAAAACCAGTTTGGGTCAACTTTTGCTATGTGACACAATGCATTATCATGACGGAAGTATAATATAGCCATTAGAAGACGGATAAATTGTAGCCTTGTAGGTATGCACATATGTGGCAACAACACTCAAATAGGCAGTCAAGTGATGATTGATTTGGATTAGCCAGCCCAAGGTACCAAAAAAATGCCCCACATCATTACACCAACTCCACCAGCATGGACTGCTAGACTGTTAACATAAGCCAGTTTGGTTCCATGCATTTATGCTGTTGGGGCCAAAATTTTGACCCTACTATCTGCAGGCCTTAGACCAGGCTACGTTTTCAGTCGTTAATGGTTCAGTTTTGGTGCCCCTGTGCCCACTGCAGCCTCAGCTTTCAACAAGGCAACAAGCCAAGCTGCCTTAAAAGTAGCTAATACGCCTGCCTTTTTACAATACTGTTGATCCTAATCAGCACAAATAATGAAAACACACTGATTGAGATTACATCACAATTACATTACAATACATTGCACAATACATTGCAAACAAATATTCAAGGTCTACAATGTTGAGCACTTGCTGGTCAAAGGTCCCTCACCATACCAAGCCTGAGAATGATCTTTTACTAATACATAACTATGTTCAAAAAATAAAAAATAAATAAGGAGAGAGCATTTCAGTATCTGTGGGTGAGGATGGAGAGGAGTGGAAAACCAACTGACTCAGGTCTGGCCTAATTCACCCAGCTGGTATGGCTGAAGATAATGTACATTAAAGGGTTTAAACACCTAATAATATAAAAGGGCAGTGAAGGACAGAGAAGACAGTAAGTAGCAAATACATCTAGCCTGTAGTCAAGTATCATACAGCAACTTTAATTGTAGAGTTTTAAGCAATTAAAAGAGTACGTAAATTTTTTACACTTTTGAAACTGAAATAGGATATTCACTGATGAGCAAAGGCGTGTGTGGTAATGGTAATTAGTCAGTCAGCAGCTATGGAAAAGCGTCTTTGCAGACCCATTAACACATTTTTCATTTTTCAAAATATGTGTGTACCCATAACTGCTGAGGGACGAATTGCCCTGTTTCCACCCGCTGAATGACATAGTAGTTGGCCTGCATTTTTCAACCCTCCTTCCTCCAGTATCACATTATACCCAGTCTCACTCTGTCTCCATGAAGCCAGTGTTAGGCCAAATATCAATCAAATTTCCAAGATGCAACTGTTTTGGTTCCTAAAAACAAAGATCGGGCAATGAATTTGCAATTGACAAAGGTTTGTTTGAGGTTTTCCATTAACATGTTTAGGAGAATAGTGAATGACTGAGTTTCTGCACTTGAACATATCATGTGTGCCCTAGATTGACTCTTTACATTGACAAAATGAATTTATGTGTGATCTAGTGGCCTCAAGACAAATCACCCACAAAATGCTGCTTTTTGTGTGAGGCTTGGTGGCTTTCTGGAGAAAGCTTTGCCTCTTGTTTGTAGGGTTGCTGGTTCAAATCTAGTATTGTCTCAACTTTGGCTGTCATGTGCTGGCGAGGAAATGGTGCTTGATAGAGTTCAACCCCTTGTTGCGTAATCCCTTGCTTGGCTCTTTCCTAGGGGGTTTAACTTATTGTTACAGTCATTTGTCATCTATTTATGGCAGCTATCTTTTTGCAGCTCCATAGACACTCGGCAGGATGAACAATGGTTTACCTAATGAGGGCTGAAATCTATGTGCCACCCTGACGATGTCCGCCTTGACAAAGCTGAAGTTGGCTTCTTATTTGAATTGCCTCTTCCATCTTTAATGGAATCATTTGCTACTTCATTTCATGTGAAATGAGAAATTTAAATAAAAAGTAAAATTCAACCTTGTACCACCTTGCATCTATGAATGCAAACACTCCAGGCAATTCTGAGATCATATTGTGCAGAGACATTTTTCAAATGAGTTTAGGATTCAGCATTTCAAATTATGGAAAATAACTTTCAAAGCTTGATACGTCAAATGTTATTTAAAGAGAAAAAAGACCTTCTTCATCATATGTATACATATGTCTTTCACCTCTTACTAGTGTAAAAACTATTTTTATGGGGGGGTGTCCCAATTTTTTACTTATTGTAATGCACTCAGTTTAGCATTTTCTTCTATGATTGCAAACTTATGGATGTCTGCAAAAACACATGATAGCTAGGTCTATCATGTGGTTTAAATGTGGAACTAGAAGCTTGAGCACCAGTCCTTGCGTCTTTGCATTCAAGAAATGTGCTATCAAACAGCAGAGTGCCACATATGAAAGTATTACATGCGTAAAATATGAACAACAAAAAAAGTCATTTGAAATGCCAGGGCACTTTTATCTGATTCTCTCTTCCTATTTTCTCATTGTACATAGCGCTAAGGGATCATGGTCAGAACAGGGAAAACACCTCAATCCGACTGTTCGATATGATTCAAAGATTACATACCTAAGCAGAAATTTGAAGCACATTGCGCATGTTTGTAAGCATCATAACGAAGATTTATAATATTTACCAAGTCAGTAACTGACCTGCAAAGACCCAAATCGTTAGCAGTGTGGATAGCTGTAAAGCTCACAATAATCAGCTGTTCAGACAAGTGAGCCAAATAAACATCAGTAAGTTTGCACAAATAATGGAACAAATTAAAAACAGATGGACGTTTCTTGAATCTGTGCATTACTAAGATGAACACAGAATGGTAAAAGCTTTCTTACATCCACTTTTTGTTTTATGAAATTAGGAACAAATTCATGAGAGATCAACCTCTTGCTCCTTATTTAATAAGTACATGTGAAGTACATTTTTCTGCCATAATTTTATAGCAGTTATAAACAAAAGCTTGCCAACTGAACACTTAGATAATATACTTCTAACTGGACTCACATGATGCTCATTGTCATGGTAACATATACACCAAGTAGTACTGTATTCATGCACATAATTTTGTAATTAAAAAATCTGATTACTTGTAGTGTGCATGAGAATGGATATTTTTATCAGCACATAAACACCTAAATCCTTAATCTATAATGAGGTTGATTTTCTCTTCCTGCATATACAACCTTTCTAACAAAGTTAGAAACTGAAACTCTTATAGTTTTTTTTTTCAGGTTTTAAGTTTTTATATCTTTATGAGCGGCATGACCACAATACAGCAATATAAATACAACACATCAGTTCATCCTTGTTTGTCATAATGGCAATGTTAAAATGCAGTAGGTAAAATATTACATTAATATATATGCTATTTGTATAATGTATGGTTTAAATACTGTTAAGAACAAAAAGACTTGTGAGCAACATAAGGTGTCATTTTTCTTTAATGACTGATCAAATAATTTGACATAGCTCAGATTTGCAAAAATGTAAAACCATATTTTTATTTTTAAAATTTGCAAACTGGCATATTTGTATGTGGCCATCCATCCATTTTTATGTCAAGCTAAAAACATATCTTCTTAAACCTAGTTAAACAGCGTCAGAGAGCACCTAGCTAACATCTTCATGCATGAACACAGCTCAGTTGTTCATTGCAGACATGAATACAAGTGGACTGTTCTCACAATAAAACAAACTGAACTCAGTTCCACACCAACCAATGAATATCTAATAGTTTAGTGTAGAAGCATTTAGTAAATTCACATAAAAATATAAGCCAGTTCATTAGTTCATGTAACGCAGTAAAAAATATTTTTCATAGATTAATAAGCTATAGCTCCTCTTAACAAACACAAGCTCACACTCTACTGTTTGGGTGCATCGTTTATAATTATGATTATGATGGGTTCTGCCAATGAAGTGAAGATTTTGATTGGTTCTGCCAAAAAGTTTACTCTTGTTGAGTCTGCACATGACAGCTTTACAGGCGGGAGAAGTTAAAGGTACTAAAAAGTGAAAGAGGGAAAGAGAGAAGTTAAGGTACTAAAAAAGACCTCACAATAAATGGAGAGTGCAAAATGCAAAAGCAGGATTGTGGACATTTTTCTGGTGATTTAGAAATGCCAAAAAGAGGACATATATAATGTACTGTTAAGATGCTGAAGACCAGGTGGAGGTGCATCTCTAAACATTTGTATGGAGGCAGGAGTTGTTTAGCCTGAGACAAAAGCAGATGGAGAGGATCAAGCAGTCAGCAGTCATCAACTATGGGAGCAAATTTGTGTTGCCATCAATGGCATGTAGTGATGGTCCACAAACTAAAAATATATGTGTATATATGTTTTCAAACATTACATTTGCACTGCCAACAACTACCTAGCAAGAAAAATCATTTTAGATGTAACTTATGTTTAGATATGTTTATTTTGTATTTTAAGACTACTTAAATATGTCTAAAAATAAGAATTATTATTCAGTTTAAGTACTCATCTTTCTTATTGCCTTGCCTATTGCTTATTGCCCTGGTGTGTTATTGTGCTTGCATTAAAAACAAATTCATGTTCATGTTAAACATAAATGGTTCTTCATTTGATAAGGGATAAAACCAAGGTTACCACACATTTTACAAACTCTACTGATACATGAGTCATTCATTATTGCAGTTGATCTATTTCAGGTCTACCTTTGAACATTCTTTGTTCTTCTTTTTCAGGTTGTAGCACTTTTTCATGGCCTTGTTGATAAGTCACCTTCTCTTAGAGCCCCAAGTCCAAAAGAATAGTTCTATCAACAAGCAAAAAATAAATAAATACATCAAATAATAATCATGGCCAACCCTGTCAAACTTGATTTCCCTAAATGATTTAAGATTGTATTTAAGAATTTAATACAATCCACTATCTATTATTAGATAAGTAAGGATTAAAACAGCTGAGCAAATAATTTACAAGCAATTATAAGCTATTAATTTGAAGTTATGTTATGCATTACTATCTAACCACTTGTTAAAGCTGGTGTAGCCCATATGATAGTCTGAGTGAAAATAATCATCAGCATGAGCTTGTGGTAGGCCAGTGTGTAGATTAGAAGGAAGGGGTAAGAATAATGACATAGATAGTTAGACACAATAAGGAACTAGAGGCTCAAGTTAGTTTTAAATAATGAATTATATTCAAACTGTGTTTTCTGAAAGTTTTCACAGAGTTACAATATAGTAAGTAAAAAAGTACACAAAATCTGTCTTTGTAAATGTCTGGAATGTCCACCAAGTCCTACATCAAGTACGTCAAAGTCAGTGTTCTGTGCTGGGTGCAGCTTCAAAGTAATAGAAAAATAGATATTTGGGCATTGGAAAACAATCCTACCACAAAAGGGTATCTGGGGAAAAGTGAAGAATAGCCCTTGCAGAGAAGCTTTCTCTACAGGCTTAGAATGAAGTCAATGGGTGAAGATTAATCAAAAGTGACGCTCTTTCTAAATCTGAAGTTTGTGGCTCGCCATCTCTCCGTTAAAAAGGCAGAATCCAGATTCCAGTGTCCAGTGTATCCTCAGGCTCCACAAAAAAACTAGCCTGTATATTAACAGGACTATTATAACTTACAGATAATTAAAGTAAAATGTCTCTTTTTCTTTTTTAAACAACAAATCAAAACACTATTTAGGGCATTTTGGTATAATCAATAAGTAATTTAAGTTAAACTTTAAGCACAAACAATCATTTTATATTGCTTTAATTAAGAATAATATCAAGTACTTTGACATTAACCAAGAGAATTACACCTAATTGCTCAAAATCTAAAATTAAAACAAGAAATTTTATGCTCTCTCTTCTTGGAACTGTTTCCCATAAAAGTTCTCATAACCCACTAGCAAAGGGTTTTTTTCCCACGTACAGTATATGGACAACTCAATTTAACAACTGACTACTGCTAGCTGCAAGTTAAGCACTGTTCTTGAGTTTTTCAACACATTTTATCACTTAAACACATTAGATTTAGTTTTAATAATTTTTTTTTTGTATGAACAATTTAAATCTTGTAAATGAAGCTTACTAAAATAATGTACCACATTGTTAACTAGCTGAAATGGAACTTTTCACTCACCAAGAAGAGGTAGAGGTAAGAAATAGTCCTCAGGACATTTTATAGGAGCCTTACAAATCACTAGTTACTAATACATTTCTCAAATTAACAATAAAATAAAACTTACATACGAACTATTTAACTTATTTTACTCTAACTTTAGGAATTGTAATATATAAGGTTACTGCAATACATACAAAAACAGAAATAGTATTAACCCATGTTTCCTACTGGGTTACACTGGCAACATATGTCAGGTGCTTATTCCAAATTCCCATACCCCTTCAATGGTTACAAGCACCCAAGTGTTACTGCTGAAAATAAAAGCCTGGTGAATAAAAAAGTCAGTGTCAGCCTTGTTATCTAACTAGTGAGCAAACAGCCTAACTATCTTACTTCCAAGCTGATAAAGCACAGTCTTTCCCTCTAGTGAGCAGTGGATTAAACACATTTAGGAGTGAGGGTCAGTATGAGTGTGGATTAAACACATTTAGGAGTGAGGGTCAGTATGAGTGTGGATTAAACACATTTAGGAGTGAGGGTCAGTATAAGTGTGGATTAAACACATAGAGGAGAGAGGGTCAGTATGACTGTGGATTAAACACATAGAGGAGTGAGGGTCAGTATGACTGTGGATTAAACACATAGAGGAGTGACGGTCAGTATGACTGTGGATTAAACACATAGAGGAGTGACGGTCAGTATGACTGTGGATTAAACACATAGAACAGAGAGGGTAAGTATGAGTGTGGATTAAACACATAGAGGAGTGACGGTCAGTATGACTGTGGATTAAACACATAGAGGAGTGAGGGTCAGCATGACTGTGGATTAAACACATAGAGGAGAGAAGGTCAGTATGACTGTGGATTAAACACATAGAGGAGTGAGGGTCAGTATGAGTGTGGATTAAACACATTTAGGAGTGAGGGTCAGTATGAGTGTGGATTAAACACATAGAGGAGAGAAGGTCAGTATGTCTGTGGATTAAACACATAGAGGAGTGAGGGTCAGTATGAGTGTGGATTAAACACATTTAGGAGTGAGGGTCAGTATGAGTGTGGATTAAACACATAGATGAGTGAGGGTCAGTATGACTGTGAATTAAACACATAGAGGAGAGAAGGTCAGTATGACTGTGGATTAAACGCATAGAGGAGAGAGGGTCAGTATGACTGTGGATTAAACACATAGAGGAGAGAAGGTCAGTATGACTGTGGATTAAACACATAGAGGAGTGATGGTCAGTATGACTGTGGATTAAACACATAGAGGAGAGAGGGTCAGTATTACTGTGGATTAGGAACACACTGAGTGGGGGTCAGTACAGCTGTCGATTAGACATGAAGGAGTACAGGTTGGAGGCTAGACACATAGAGGAGTTAGGTTAGGTATGGCTGTGGAACATTATGCAAATGTTAAAATGATGTTTTCAGCCATTCATCATCTTTTTATGTACATGCAGCTTAGACATTAAGCAGGATGAGAAGGGCTGAAAACCTCCATTTAACAGTGCAAATCCACCACACAGTTCAGGGAACACATTGTGCAGACCTTTTGTTCAAACGAGCCAGTCGTTTCGAGTTACTGCCCCCCCGTTCCCACTGAGGAGAAACACCACTGTGTTATAAAAGCTGACCATGTGTGTGAAGTATATAAGGTCATGGGTGAAACGTTTGGTGTAAGCATAATAGCAGTTCACCAATGTGTTTACACAGTATGACAAGATCAAGTAGAACTGAATCACATACATTTTGTCAAAAAATCCTTTTTCCATCACCTTTTTTCACATTCAAATTCTTTTATTTGATATTTGAGTGTTTTACTGAATGTGAGCCATTTTTATTTATGAGTTTCTTTGGAAAGAAAAACTGCTATTGAGGTTCAATATGACTGTGGATTAGACACATAGAGGAGTGCAGGTCAGTATGACTGTGGATTAGACACATAGAGGAGTGCAGGTCAATATAACTGTGGAATGGACACATAGAGGATTCAGGGTCACCATGTCTATAGATTAGACATATAGAGGAGTACAGTTTAGCAAAGGTATATTCATCCAGGTATTTTGTTGCAAAGTATGTGAAATGTAGTTGTGATACTTAGTTATGTAGTTCAGCTGTAACAGCAAGTGTTCTCCCTCCAAATTTCCAAGGCCACAATAGATAAACCAGTCTTTCCAAACCTGGTCCTCAGAACCCTCACTTTACAAAAAAGAAGTTTATTCAAATGTGCCATTAGTATACTTCTTTTAAACTAAAAAGAAGTGAGTATGCTTTCAGTTTACTCTTTATGTACTTCCCAGTGATATACTGAACACAGTAATACGTAAGTATGCTTGGATTTTACTGACAAGTATATAAACGTCAAACTTTAGTTGACCTTAATATTTTGATTGAGATATTAATATATATTGTACTGCCCTGCATCCAGTACAATATTTGTTTGGACATTTTTATTTAAAAACTTTATAATACAAATATGTTTCTTAGTATGCCTTGTTTATTTTTATATGTGTCCACTGGTGAGTATGTAAAAGTTGTTAAAGTTAAAAAATAAAACCTAGTCATATAATTTAAAGTGCACAATTTATATATAATCAGTAAATTATAAGTGTTATGCTAAGTTTACTTAAATAAAATGTACACGTATACTTTCAGTTTAAAACATTTAAACTAGACATTTACTGAGGGCATATTTAAAAGTGTACTTTCAATAAACCAAAAGTGGTTTAGCAATGTATAACTGGTAACTGAAGGGCAGCTTGGTGACTCAGTGGGTAGAGCTGCCGCTTCATGGCAAGATGTGCCTGGGTTTGATTCCCAGCCACAATGACCACATTCCTCTTTGTGTGGGGATTGTATGGTCTCCCAGTGTCTGTGTTGGTTTCCTGTCACACTCAAAAGACATGCAGTCAGGTGAATTGTGAGTGTGTGCATGTCTGTGTGATAATGTTTTTAGAAGATGAGTTTACAAACTAGTAAACTAACAGTAAACCCATAAGTTTACTTTTAGTGTAGTAGCAGTACGGAAGATTTAAACTAGTTATGCACTTGACAAATACTACTCTTACACTTAAAGTATTCTTATGATTATTGTACTATTATTATTAGTATACTTACTACATGAATTATACTTCAACCTTACTTAAATTTACTTAATAAAATGAACATCATGTATACTTATTTTTTGTAAGGGTCAGTAGCACTGTTACAGTTTAGCCCAACAACGCTAAGGGATAAAAGAAAAAAGTGGAACCTTTAGGGTCCATAAGGACCAAGGTGGGAAGCACTGGTGTAAAGTCTGCTTCACTGTGTTAATTTATTCTTCCCATCAAGGATATTATAACAGTTAGACAGCCTTATTTGATTAGTCTGCATAGATCTTTATTTCATGCAAGACTGTCATTAAGGGAAGATTAACAAATGATTATGTTTTCAGATCACCTTTAGCCTCATTACACTATATCTCATGCAGTACTTTTTAGTTTTAGAAAATCCGCTCGAATCTACTCCAATTTATTTATTTATTTATTTTGCCAATGTCCTCCGATACCACCACCCAATCAAGCAGATTCGTGTTAATCCTGGATCAAAGAAAGCTTTCAACACTAAAATAGAGGTCTTAGTGTTCAAGTATGTCTCCACAAGTCTTTCAACCCATGTGAAACAACATGTGCTCTGCCATCGTTATTGATGACCCAGACACATTTTAATAGAGTCTTTCATGTATATTAGTCCCGGGCAAATTCTATCTCTTTGTTACGGCTATACATCATATTTGACCTCACTTAGAACTTAACAAACAGTTTAAATGTCTGCTGTGTGGATTTTAAAATGGCTTGCAAAGCTCCAAAATAGTTATACATTTCTATTATATTTATATCTACTTATTTTTGGGTAGTAAACAGTATGTACATTTGGTAGTAGCTTGTCTTGATTTTATGTGAACATGTTTATATGGGTGATGCAAGTGGTCCATTTACTTTACACATGCTCCTGATAAAGATGATGCAAAGCTATGTTATTAAAACATGAAACAGTACAGCTACAAATACCATATTCGCTACAACTAATCTTTAAAGGGTCTGTTATTGATAATGTATATCATTTGGTGTGACTGCTGGGATAACACAGTGGTTCATATTTTCTGTTGAGCACAATCAAGAGTTTCCTTGTATCCTGGTTTGACACTGTGTGTTCTTTTGGACATTCTAGAATATGATGAGTTACTAAAGACTACATTTCTTTTATCAACTTTTTCTATCATTATATAATTGTACTGCTTAGTTTTAGTGTTTTTTATGTGGTTCACTTGGGGTTCAATGGCCACACAAAAAATCTGTATACATGTTGCAGTAACCTCATGTTACAAAGCCGAAAGTACTGTGTGCATGTTTGGGCAACTTGAAATATAGAGGTATTGTAATGAAAAGAATCATCATAAAAAACATACTAAAACACATTTTGATCATGATAAAGAAAAGTCTCAAAATATTTATTTGTGTTGCATTCGTTAGCTCCTCTTTTTCACATTGTTCTCTTTTCTCACTTTAATGCCATGTCTCTGCATTCCAAGCTCTGCAGCTGTTGTTTCGATCTGAATCTTGACATTCAAAATGTGGCACTAGCTTCCTGGTGTGAGTGCACGGAGGGAGGAAAGCTCTGAACAGACAAGATGAACAGTGCTGCTAATTAGCCAAGCAGAAATAAACCACCTGCCAATCAGCGCTTCTGCTGCTGTGCCTCACTCATCTGAAGCAGACTGTACTACCCAGGAAATGGAACTTCATATGCATCGAGGGTCAACAAGGAGCAGCACAGTTTGAGGGGCTGTCATAAACATTCGTAGTTTCGTGAACACTAGATGACATATGTTGTGTTCAGTTTGGTATGCAGTCAGATGTACATCAGTTCCTGTTCCTGCATGTCTGACCAAAAATGTCAATGACAGCATCTCAATGTGCTGCATTAAGAACAAACATATTGTAGCATTCAGCACCAAACGTTCGTATTGCTTTATTTACTTACAGCTTGCCTCAGTTATCTTGTACTCACTCAGCCTGGATCTGGTCTCACGCAATGTAACTGACTCGGTTTAACCTCATCCACACATGAGCACAGCCAGCGGGCCAGCTTTGAACCAATCTGGGCACTGCCGCTGGGTTTTACCCACCAATTTAAATGGGACTTACTGTTTAAAACCAACTCGTCCTCTGGGGAGACAGAAAGTATATGGCTCATCAGGGCCCTAGGCAGCTGTCTGCCTTTGCCTGGTGCAAAAAAGACCGCCTTTGGAAAGAGGGCAATGTAGCACACTAAAAGAAGGACCAGCAGAGCTGATTACAGACTCTGTTCAGTTTACTAACATTTTAGAAACTCACTGTGGATTTTCCTCCACCTAAAACCAGGCAGTTGAATGCAGTCGTCACAGAAGCCTGTTGTGGAGACTTCCTTTAATACGGCAGCAGCCACTGTTCATAAGTCTGAGACACAGCACAAAATATGCCTTGCCACACCTGTGTTATTATTCTAACAAGAGGATTTTATAGCAGAAGATTTTTTAGCTGCAACAGAATTGGACCCTGTAGAATGGTGGATAAGAACCATGCTTATTATGGTTCATCTTTTAGTCCTTAAGAGTCCTCAGGGAATAGATTAATGTAGCTAATCGGCTAAGAATAAAAGTTAAAATACCTTCTATCCACTCATTACCAGGACATTACTTTAATTTTGGAATACAGAAAGACATATTAGTGTTAGAGTGTTAAAGTTAAGAGTGTTATAGTGTTAAAATGTTTTGCTGTTCCATGTTCATGCATTCTTTTATATCTAAAAATGTTTAAACATTAAAAACTATGAATGTGGCTCAAACACTCCATGTTAACCAATCCATTTTGGACAAACCCATGAGACATTACTGTCAGTTGTCCTTACTGCATTTCTCTTACATTTTCTGTTTTGCCTTGAGTTTGTTGACAGCTCCATTACGCAAAACCCTGCCTCATGAGCATGCAGTTAGTAGGTGGGGTTCTGTGCAGTTTGTGTGAAAAGCTACATTGTTAGGGCACACATTGCGGTTGCATCATGGCAGCCGTGCTCGTACGTGCTAATGGCCTTGCAGTCTAGGCTCCGAAAGGAGCAGCCTAGTTTTCGAAAGGAGCAGCCTGACACAAATATACTGAACATTTTGTATATTTTTATTGTTTTAAACCTAAAGGATACACAATCAAAAATACTCAGTGCTTTGCTACATATCAACTAACAATTGCACAAGATTTCAAAATGTTTTTATGACAACAGATATAAAAATGATAACGGCACAGATCTGTGACTGAAGCATAAGATCGAGCTTTGGCAAGGATTCTGCTGAGATCATCCCAGAGTCCAAGGTTTTTTGTCCCTGGATCATCCTCCAGTGATTGAGCATAGACTGCTGGCTAAAGCAAAATGCAAAGCTCAGAAGGCCGCTGATCATCCATTAAGAAACAGTGAGAATTTTACAACATGTCTAATGGCAGTACACACAATGGGTCTATTCTTTTTTATGGGCTATTTACAGTTAGGCTCAAAGGAGGAACCATACCATACATTTACCATGTATTCTGTCACCAGTCTATGGTAATATTATATTCATATTATTGTTGTCATTAATATATCCCACATAAAAATGAGTCTTACAGATATTTTGATGAAAAACCACAGAAACTGTATGTTTGGAAATAATCCACAAAAAAAAGCTTCCCTTATTTGTATCATGCCTTTCACAATGAATTGAACGGTCACCTAACTACAGGGGGTAGATACAGAACCTTTGTTGTTGAGATGGGTCATTGACACTCACAGACAGCGCGTGGAAAAACATTTTGGACAGGTTCGCCAAGGCATGCCTTTTTACAAACAGTTATTAGATATTAAATACAAAAAAACAGAAATTATACAATTCAAAATAAAAAAATCATGAATAAATAAATAAATAAATAAATAAATAAATAAATAAATAAATAAATAGTCATACATATGAAAAACTATACGGGTAAAAATGAAACAACAGAAGAGGAGAAATGGAGAGTAGCAGATAATCAGCCGAAAAGTAAGCAGGCAAGCCAATGCCTGTTTAATAAGCATTATGGGTAGCTTCATTGGTTGTTTGTATTGGGGGGCTTGGCGTCATGCTGGGCTCCACCAGCTGGCAGCCAGGGGGAAACGGAGCGTGAGGTGGTCTGCTTAGCCATGCTGTAGTGGCTGATGACTGTGTAGAAGCGGCCGCGGGAGTTGGCGTCTTGGGCGGAGTAGTAGGCCTCCAGGGAGGCTGGGATGCATCGCTTGTGCTGTTAGAATGAAGGTGGCAGCATGTCACTTTACATTTGAAGTTAACAGTTTCAGTTTTGATTTCTTTCATTTGAAAAAATCTAAATAAAAAAATCTGTATTTTGATTTGTAACTAAAACTAAGCTTTGCAGACCAACACACACTAAATAATCTTTTATCTGAAGAAACCCCATGGTCTCACAGAATTAAATGCTAGAAGTGTCCACCATAGTTCTATAAACCTGCTGTCAACTTTGTTTCTGAATTAGTTTGTACAGGGGAAAAAAGGGAGAGGACAAAAACATTTAATTATTTTCAAAAAACGGTTTGTCCTCTTTCTTTAGCCGTATTGCTACCTTCGATGTCCTAGGTCGGTGCCACCACAGAAAAAAAGCTGCCACAAGGCTGCTCCTAACTTCAGCCTCAGTCAATGTTCACGCATTTTTTCAGTAGTAACTCCTTTGCCATGTTTGTTTTTTGGTTGCTTGGCTCCTCGCTCCCCAAGAATTTTCCTACACACTCAATGGCTCGTCGCTGTTCTTATGTTTAAACATACATGAAAAAAACATTTCACACTATATGAGCGATAGTAACAGGCTAATGCACAAATTTGGTGCTGAACAGAGTAATTTATTGCAAACCAAACTTGAAAATCAGGAGCAAAACGATGTAGTGTGCATTTGACGTTAGTTTAGTTTTGTCATGTGATCTACATGCAGGATAAAGTAGCTATGTTATTTTTCCCAAACTACAGCCTCAAAGACATCCCAGATAAAACGACCATAACCTGAACTTGCATGTCAACATTATATGACAGGTAGCACATTTAATGAAAATGACAACACTGCACATTGTTGACACACTGTTACAATAGCAGGTTTGGTGTTTCTATAAGCATGAGGCTATAACTGGAATCATTGGCATAGGAACGGGGGGTGATGCGGGAGACGTGTCCCACCCAATATCAGAAACAGGTAGATTGTTCCACCCAAAAATGAAACCACAGAAAAGTGAAAAAAGAAGTTAAAAACACTTATTTAAAAAGCGCGTTTTGGCAGCCTTCGCTATTCATGCACTGTGTTTGTTGTTAGTTACTGGCTCTGGTTGTTAGATGGTCTTTCACTTTGTTAAGGCTTGTGTTGAGATGCCTGTTCAGAAATATCCTGCAGTCAGCAGCTTCACTGAGCCGAGCTCTCGCTTTGTTTGAGCGTCGGGTGGCTCGCGCCAGCTTTAAATTCAAGGTCAGTGATGAAAGCAATGAAGAGCAAAATTTACTGCAATAAAAATGGCTTTTGTATAATGTGTTGTTATGGTAACAGACTAGGAGGGTTTGGGTTAGCTAAAGTTTATATTAACGTTTGTCAGAAAGCACTCGGAAACGTTAAGTTGCATTACTCTCTGGCCACGTCCCAAACTGCAGACTGCTACAACAGTAAAGAAAAAAAAAATCATAATAAATAAAATAAATAAATGAATGAATAAATTAAAGGACATTCTTGTTAGAAGTGCTTTGAGTAGTGCAGTATGTAATGTTCTAGAGGGTGCTGTTTGGGATACAACCTTACTGTCTAACATTAATGTTAGTCTTGTCTAGTCAGGAATCCTCAACATACATTGTTTTGTCATTTCATTTCAGCATTATGCCTCCAATGAAAATAATATTAATAATATAATATAATATAATAAAATAATATAATAATATTTTTGTTATATGTGTATATAATCCAGACATTGCATGTATAATTTAAAAGTTTTCTAACAACAGCACCATGTAATGTGGAGTATTTAGTTTAGTTTGTAAAGTGACCTTTAAATGAATTTATCTAATAATAAACAGAAGTACAGATAATATTGTATTTTGTTTATTTATTTGCAATTTACTGTAATTCCACAAATGTTGTTCTACATCACTATATAGAGTGATTTACTACTTGCAGTGGAATCAGCTTATATGTAGTATTTAGGGAATAGGGTCGGCTTTGATTCATATTAGCAAATGTGTCCCCTCCAGTGTCAAACCCGCTCCTACGCCCTTGACTGGAATTAATACTACAAGATTTGCTAAAACTGTGGACATTACAGATTTATACTGGATTAAAATCACATATATTTTTGTTGCCAAGCACTTAAATTACAGTTTTAAAGCCAGCTGGAATATAAAGTTTCTCAACATTTACAAGAAGAATAAGTATCACAACCCACACTATGCTCTTTTAAATTTGAAGTGCCCCTCAGCAGAGAATCTAAAGGTTTGGCTCACAGAACCTAACTGGCAAACACTACTTTAATATCTACAAGACTATTATAATATCACACTGTTGAGGCGGATTCAATTTAGTATGTTCTTTAATAACACAAGATACTGAGCCAAAATTTGACCAAGTGCCTAATCATGCTGAATGCTAATAAAATGCATGCAAAAAGAGAAGTGTAAAAATGTTGATTTTACTGTGGCAAAACAATGTGGATGTTTTTTAGGCAAATGTGAAATGCTATTTTTATATGGCTTGAGTGTTTTAGTATAAAGAGAAATAGTCTAGTATATATACACTCACCTTGTACACAAAGCCATCTGGACAGGTGTGGTCGTAAGTGAAGGCCTTGTACACCACCAGGAACACTATGCAGGCAAGAAAAGCCAAAGCCAGGACAATAAGGATGGTGACCTATGAATGGAAAATGACAAAAGCTTAGTGGGACAGTGGTTGATGTAGAGCTGTAATGAAATTCCAGCCGATGATCAACTGTCATATAAATAATTGCAATAAACAAATGAACTTTTCATGTTCAATGTTTGCAACTATTAAAACACAAACCTGAAGTGGACACTGGCTAATTAGCCACCTTACTATGTTTTCTTAGTAGCTAGCATTGTTTGTATTGTCGAATCAAAACTGTGCATGCTCATGCAAATGTCTACAGGTACACAGAATTCCATGTTAAGCAAAGCTATGCATTTTCACAATAAGATATATGCCAAAAAGTAAAACAAATATTACAATTAGTTATATAACTAACAAGAACATTTTTAGAATCATTGACTGTATTATTTATTTTTAATTGTTTAAACTCAAATCACATTTTATTTGCTGCAGCATGTTACTGTGAAATGCAAACGCTGTACATTTATTAAGGCTGCAGTCAGACTAAATAATTCTAGTCGTTAAAATAGTGGAGATCATTTGTAACAATCATCCTAGATGAACCATTACCAACTTTATAAAAATGTTGTAGATTTACAATAGTAGTCATTTAAAAGTGGTCTGAATTATCTAATTTCTTTACAGAGGTGGTTATGGGAACCAGAGATTGCACATGTCTGCAACGCAAGTTGTCAACAATGCAAATGTATTATGTATTTTATTGATGCCTTAAGAGAACATCAATAAGAAGCATATCAACAGCCAGTCTGGGAACATCAGCACCACCTAGGGCAGTGGAAGGTTAAGTACCTTACTTGATTTAAATTATTTTAACCGTTTAAAGTGGAATTCCTGTTTAACAATGACTTAAATATGTATCTATTATGTCTAAATCTCATGTTAACCTGTGAAGCAGCTTGGATGCAAACAACTCATCAACCAGTGCTAATTAAGTTACAGAGAGCAAAGAAAAAAGCTCAACCAAGAAATTAGCTTGATACGAGGTTTGACAGTTTTTTCTTCTCCACAAAGTTAATTTATTCCCACCACTGTCAACATCAAGCGCAGTCTCCTCACAAATGCTTCCCAGTCTGTCAGAGTACATTTGTTACAAGTGACGCGACCAAGGAATCTTCATACTCTTCAGAAATCTGCGGCTTGACAGAAGCAATTCTCGGCCAGACCCGACTACTTTGTCAAAGGGGATTACAGCAGAAAGGGAGGCCATTTTCTGCATTTTAGCTTCAGTATTAGCAATTGGTGTTTTTGAGCACCAGCTAATTAGAATTATGCAAATGGCCTAAACCATGAATGAGAGAGAGCCAGTTTTTTGAACACCCTCATACTACAAAGAACTGATGAGCCAGCTCTTGTAGTTTATTCCTATTGTTCCCTGTAGCACATTAAGCAATTCAATTGTATGTAACCAGACTGACAGGAGAAAACAGGGCTATTAATGGTGAAATGAGTCGATGGAAATGGCACACTGGCAAATAACAGTATCAAGGAACAATAGGTGAGGAAGAATTTCAACAGAAAAAAAATATTCAAAATATGATCTATACATTTAGCACACAATTTCTGGTTAGGGTAGGGTAAAATGTTGTCCATACTGGTATATCTGTGTTGGTGTTAACAGTATTGTAGCAGCAGTGTTAAACAAAAACACTGCTGAGGTGGAAAATACATGTGATTGTTTCTATACTTTAATTATTATTTTGGAAGATTTGTATTCCACTTAAATATTACTGCCATGCTATTGTAGCAGATGCAGCATTAGACCTGGAATTGTTTTGCTGAAATAACCATTGACTTGCCAATAAAAGTCATTATGGTAGCATATGATTTCATAATTTCTCAAAAATCTCAACATACGCCTCCACATCAAATTAAGTTATGAGATAACTTTAGTTTGGGAAAGGACCATGCCCAAACTCCTCCTTTCGGTCATCACACGCTCTATGTAAACCACTCCTCTGCCCTCAACTTCTCGTGATGGAATTCACACCACCACCACCTGAGAATTCTCTCACAAAGTGTGGCACTACCCATCTTTGCTCACAAAGACTATGCCTTTGATGGATTTTCCTATTCTTCTCATGACACTCTCACCTGTTACCAATTCACCTGCGAAAAGTAATTTCTTTATAACGTAGCTCCTGATGCTGTTTCCCGAAGCTTTGTAACAGAGCGTCTTACTGGAAAAATTGTAGTGTGCAGACAAACTTCAGTAATAGGTAATCTACCTGAGCCCAGGAAAAAGACCCTAAAGAACTAATGAGTCTCAACAGGGGAAGGAATCTTGAATCCACTACACTATACAAAATGGTTACTTGTTTCATTTTTTCAAGTTAAATAATATTTAAGAAAATTTATCACAGATGCTTCTTTTAATTGCATTTTGCAAAGTGTGCCAACTTTTCCAGAAATAGTATTTGTATTTTGAGAAGCAATTTTTTAAAGCACAGCAGCTCAGCAGGTTTGCAGCTTTGAGCAGACAATCCGGATTATAAACTAGTCCCTTCCAAGCACTAACTGGTATAATGCCCATGTCGAGGGTAGGTGCACTAGCCAAGGAAATCAATCAAAATCTGCTCCATATTCGATATCTTCAGCTGCAGATTCATGTATAGTGCCAAAACTAGGTTAGTTGAGAAATTCGTTTTTCCTCTCCTCCCTCTTTCTCCATCCCTTTATCCATCCATCCTCTAACTGCAGATTAAACATGTCTATGACCTTGGCCCAAATTGGCAACATTTGTGGCCTGCTGCTGTCTGACTGATAACAAAAGTGCCTTTCACAATTTCTCCACATTTGGGCCATTTTTCAAATTTCAGACAACACCAGATAATTTACACTCTACAAATCTACAAGTAAAAGTCCATCAATGGTTACTGGCTATGATTCTAGAAAATAAAACTGAACTGGTGTAAAACCATTACAGGAAGGTTCTTAAAACTTCTTAAAACTCCCTTACACTCACATATCTTATTTTAAAAAATAAATCTTCAACACAACCAAGGTCCTTCAGTGGTTCTTTTACAGCATCAATCTATTATTTTTAAGAGTGTAATGTGACAATTCACTGCACCAATATACTGTTTGCAAATTCTGTAAATTCTCTAAATGCAGCAGTACAAAGTGTGACAGCTTCAAGGTCATTTTTAATCCACTGTGTCCTTTAAAGAATAAACCTTAAGCATAAAAATATGTACTGTTTGCTCTCTCCAAATTATTTATGCTCAGCTTACTTTGTAGACATCAAAAGCCTTTTTACACCAGTGGCGGAGGATACAAAATGCAATTCTGAACAGCCAAATCCAGCTGGCCAAAATTCTCTTTGATTCCAGGTCGAGGCCTGAGCCAGCACTAAATGAGGTCATTTCAGCTCAAACATCATTGTGTTTGTGTTTGTGACAGATCAGACACATCACCATCTGTTTTTACTACCATCTGTATTTGTTTTTTGGGTTTTTTTGTCATCCTTGTTTTACCCTCATTTTCCCCCCTCAGCTCATCATTACAATACTCTGTGGATCAGCTCCAATGCCGTTTTATTGTTGTTGTTGTTGTTGTTTTGCTGCCTCTCTGAGCATTTGACGTCATCTTAATCCATAGGCGGAGAAGCATAATCCCTGGGCCGGATTTATTCCATGGCTCAACTTCCCTGGAGTACTTCAAGGTATTAATGCATTATACTCATTTACTTTGGACCACAGCAATATAGATTAAAACACTGTCCAGAGTGTAGTCTAAAAGTCATTACAAGTGCTTTGCAGTTTGAAGCACATTTAAAACTACATTTTCACATTTCTATAACTTTCTGCTGCTTCTATAACTATTTCACAGTAACATTTTTACTTTGAATTTAAACAAAGCATGACACTTATTGCTATTCTGCTAGTGACTATTGACTACACAACGAAACTGAGACAATATAAGAAAATGGCTTGCTACGCAATGTTTTTAACAAACACTTTATGTTATATGTTATACTACGGGTATTATATCAGTAAAAATATTTAGTCGGATTGTGATACATATGTCATCTGCTGGTTATGTTGAAAACATTTTGAATCAATATTTCTTTTGCCACAGGGTCATTTGATAACTGATCAAAAAACGCTACTAGGACTCTTATGAACCAAGCATTTTTCCACTATACAACCACAGCAGGTATAAAAGCAGAACATCCTATTAATAGAAAAAAATGCTATATGTGTTTATTTTGGTGTAACAAGACACAGGTAACGCCAGTATGAGAAACAGCATACCATCCTCTAGTAATATGAAGATTAAAATATAAATGATCTCCCAATCCTAGGGCTTGGTGTTTGTGCCACTTTTCATGATGTGTGATGGTGAGGTCTTCAGCACAACTGACTTTGTAGTCCGTTTAGGGTTTCTAATGTTGGTAGAAGAGTTTTCTCGTGTTTCTAAATCAGATTATGTAGATCATAATACTTAAAGAGTTTAAGTAAAATTCACCTCACTGCTCTACTTAAATATAATCGTCCAGCAGTTTCTTGATGAGTTAAATCAGGTGAGTTTGAGCAGAAGAATCACCAAATTGTGCAGAGATCTTAACCTCTAGGCCCAGAGATACCCTCTCTTGATTTAAAACCTCTTGATGAATACTGTCCTGTTTAATCCTATCCTGTGACTTAATGATTAGCAACTGAGATAACAGTATGACATCCACAATCATTGCATATGGGAAAGATTTATCTTTGCTATAATCTTGCGTACATCATATTATGCCCAATACTACCTATGATTATTCTACCGACACTCATTAAGTTCTCAAGCATCCATTCTCAAAATCACCCATATCATAATTCCATAAATAACCATTTAAGCATATTTGTTACTGCTATTCAGTCAACAGTGTAATAATAGTAAGACTGAAGCACATGTGCTCACGAGCTGTAGATAATGCTGCTGTAATAGAAGTCATGATTATAGCCCTCTCCTTCAAAGCTCTCTCTTGTTGCTTGTTTAGCAGTTAAATATCTAAATGCTAAGGGTGTATCAAATTAAATTCATTGTTTTATTTAGCATCACAGATTAGTTTTAGGTGTAAATTTAGTTTTCTATTTTATCTAGTTATTGTATCTAATTTGGTAAGACTACTATTTTTATCATGAAAAGTAGCACTTTTCAAGGTCAAAATGTATGCCCATCTGAGCTCAACCTAAACTGGGTTTAACTCCTAAAGGGTGTTTTACTGCCAAAACTTTCCACAACAAACAAGTTTGAGACTCTGAGCTTCCTGGTTTTAGTGTCACCCTCACTGGAGACAAGTGGCTGGGATAAATACCTCTATACTTTGAGATCACTCATCAAACGTATTGCACAAACCAGTCTCTTACTGCATAAATATGCATGGGCCATTTTTCGTATTGTGCAATTGTATTTTTCTAATAAGCACTGATTCCTATGTATCTTTGCCATTTTAGCTTTAATGGCCCCTGCAAAGAGTAAAAAAGATAAAGCTTCTGAATCCCACAAATCCAATTAACAAGAAATTTGGGACAGTAGGACAATGTAAATAAAAACAGCAAGCAATGATTTGTAAAATCTTTTTGACCTGTATTCAACTGAAAACAGTTCAAGGATAAGGTATTAAATATTTAAACTAATGAAATGTAAATTTTTGAAAGTATTCCTGAGCACATACGGTTATGTTCATTACAGCACAGGTTGCTTTTTAATGCAGTTCTGTCTGAACGACTGATGCTCACAGGAATTGAGTTCTGGTTTTTAGTCTTGCCCTTTATGCACAAAGGTTTTTGTTGGGTTTCTGAATTTTTAAATACCAGTTTAGGACTATAGATCCTAAAAAATGTAATTCATAAATACCTGGCACTCATGCGTTAAAAAACGTTTTTGAACTCTTGTCACATTTTATGATGTGTCTTGGAATACTTCACAATGTCCTTTAATTACCCCATGTCAGTTTTTTGGAATGTCATGCAAACATCAATTTTAGAATGATTATATTTTTGTAAATTTTGTAAATTCAAAACGTAAAACATTAAATACACTGTCTTTATGCAGCTGCACTTAAATAACTAACAAAGTGCATTTTGCTAGCATGGACCACGCTGATGAGCCAAGGGGGGGGCCGAACTTTTGGGCTGGAGTTCTAAGTGGCTTTGGTGTGTTTAACGGTTTAGCCCCCCAGTTGGCGTGTAGGATAGTGAGAAAAGGAGGAGATGGGGAGGTGGTAGGTGAGCAGTCTGTTTGACACGGTGGTAGAGTGAAAGTGGGGGGTATTTATACGGTAGGTTAGTCTGGGTGTGGTCCAGCTCCCAAAACTAAGTTACGTAGTAACTTCACTTACAGATTACTGCTTTCTATTATTATTTTCATTCCAAATACTGTGAAAATGAATACTTGAGTACACAAAATGTGTGCACTGTATTAATTTGTTACATTGTCACATTCATTAAAATCAATCATTTATTTAAAAAAAATAATTTACTTCCAAATGAGTTCCATTTACATGCAATTACAAATAAAGCCCCCCTTTAGCAAGAGCACTTTCCATTTTTATTTGTGACCCATCCATCACACTGTCCTCAGGGGGTCTGAATGGAACTGAGAATCACATCCAACTGTACCTCCCCTGCTTCAGTTGGTCCCCACACAACAGTGGTCAATGACTCAATAAATAAAATCAGTACAACCTTGCACTAGACAGAAGGAAGATGTGTTTTCCATAAATTATTTCACTATAGTCAGGCCTGAGACAGAACTCAACATATCCAGCTTTTGCCACTGTTCATTCAATAATGCTACTGATATCTGCATTCAGTTCTTCTTATTTAAACTCTGCATGTATATGCACTGAGGATTACCTAAAAAAGAAAGGCACAGTGAAAACGCTCACCTGCTTCTTCACGAAATACAAAAGCAGTTTAAAACTTCCATGGCTTTTGAATTACACATTGGTCACAATAGTGATGGTCATTTTCCTCTTCGGCTTATTGAACACTACATACATTGTACAAATAGATGGATGGATGAATGAATGGATAAGTATATCACTTTATTAGCTCCAGAGAGAAAGTCATGCATTACAGAAGCACAATGTGCAGTAAAGAGTAAATTATTATCTTTACAAAAGTATTATCTTTAAAGTTGTCACTTATACAGTTAAATTCATTACAGAAACAGGTCAGTTTTGTCAGTGTTGTCTGAGGGAAGGTCATGAAGGTCATGGTCATGCAATATCGCTTTTTGGCCTTGCCCTTATGTAACACAGATTCCTCTGGATTCTCTAAATGTTTTTTTTGGATATATATATATATATATATATATATATATATATATATATATATATATATATATATATATATATATATATATTCAAATATTAAGGGTCTTTTCAATGTACCATTTTCAGTTAAATACCTGTAAAAAACGATGTCTAATGATTGTCCATGGTTGTTAATGGTATGGTATGATATATAAAGCTGTGTTTTCCAAATGCTGTTCAACAACAGTGTGAGGAGATGTTCAGGGAATGTAGCTTGGCTCAGTCTTGGTGATAAGAAGTGTCATGGGAGTCGCCAGCTTTCTTTCCTCCCATGAGGAGTTTAACTACAAAGCATAGTATATAGTATGCTCTATATTACCTGAAGAACATCTGACAACATCTGGGTCCATATTTATGTTAGTCGATACTGGTATCAGATAGTTGGTCTATAAGTCCAACAGATATTTTAAATGGTCACAGGGACAAAAAGAAGCTGAAGAAGTCACTTGATAAGTACAGGGCCTGCTAGCATATGACCCAGGTCTTTGTCTGGGCAACCATTAAAAAAAAACTGAAGTACTGAAAATGTTATTTTTGCTGAACAAAAGAAGAAGAAGAAAAGCAATAGCATGACTGAAACTTTCCTTTTGGCTAGGGAACAGACTCCATGTTCTCTCTGAAATCAGTTCTAATTACTGTATGCTAATATAAGCCAATTAGGCTAGGCCTCCATGGAAATATAGAAGGTGCACAAGAGAAAAATCCATAAACTATTATATCTAACAGTGGTTATCTTCTGAAGATCCAACACAGTGCTTAAACCACAAAACGAATGTGCCCACTGAGTGTTAAAGAGTATTAACTGTATGAAGTATGAAGCATTGCTATCCACTAGCTCCAAAGTAAAAGAACATGTACCCCAGAATAAGTCTGCTTGCATTTGTTCTGAGTCAGGGTGAATTAGGTGCCAAGCACTTCACCAGTTCTTTGCATTGTAGTCTCCTAACAGAAGGATATGCAAACATGAATAATCTACATTGCTAATGAGCTGACTTGTGGCTCTACATTTAACAGGATGAAGTGTTGTTGGCTTTAAAACTAAGAACAGAAACTTTCCGGAAACCTCATAAATGGCAAAGTGGTGGAGTTCAAGGTTTTTAGTAACAAAGATCAACTGAAACGTATCAAGCAGTTCAGGAGGATCATTTTATTATCCGATGCACTACCACCCTTTTCTACTGGTGAACGTGAAGCATCAAAGATTGGTCACCTACTGTTATGCCAGGGAGTCGTACTATTCTAGGCATTTAGGCCAAAATGCAATAATTGGGTAAAAAATTAGAAGAAGCACACTGTTATGGTAATACTAATTTCTTTGTTTTGTTAGTGCTAAGATGCTGTCCCACAAATATTTTATAATCATTCCAGAGATCATTTATACACATAGTTTACTATGCACATAGTAGTTTTACTGTGACTGAAGAGACTGGCATAGAGGAGCCTGGTAAAGAACTTTTACTACTTTACTACACACTTGCTTGCATTTGGAGATCAGAAGGCCCAGTGTGATATTTTTTCCATTAAGGTGGTCTCACCCATTGTAATTCACAATCTGATTGTTTGATTTAATTGTCAGTTCCTAGTTATGCTGGTGTTTAATCCAGAATGTTAGGGCTTCTGTTCGGCCTTTGAAGGCCTTTACAATGGGAGAGCTTGCTTAACTATATATACCATGGGCTAGAAAATCCTAATTGCATACATATAGGATCTCAGCTATTTTTGTTTTACAAATGAAAAAATATCTAAGACTGTTACTATTTTACATATTGTACGGCACTAAATTAAATAATTTACATTGTTATTGTTCCAGATTTTTTAGTGGGATCCCACCTAGAGGGAGCTAATGACTTAACCTGAAGAGGAAAGCAATTTGCTTATATTGTCGTAATGTCTGGGTTAAATTATGGGTAAAACTAAAATAAACTAAAAAAGTAAACTCTAGGAGTGTTTTATAAAAGTGAAGGATAAAGTAGTTACATACGACAGACGCAAGTCTGACTGAACTTCCCATGGAAGCATCTTACCTTCAACCACCACAGAATGATCAATTAATGGTAGCTTTCTCTCCATGTTTGTGTTCTATTAATGATTTCCATGATATGCTTATGTTATCATTGTTTATTGTGTTAACAAAAATGAAAAACAAATGGTAACAAAACCTGACATCTGTCATTACTTTATAGTACATGTTATAGGCAAAGAAGCCTTTAGTAACCAAAATGGCTTGACCTATCAATTTAACATACTTCAAAAGCAACTTTAGAACAGCCTGGTAAAAGTACTTTTATCTTTCAATATTTCTGCTGCATACTTGGGAAAATGTACATCAGACCTGTATACTTTCTGACTGCAAGTGAACCAAAGTTCCATAGTGTACCTTCTCCAAACAATCCCTTTTTGCAATCCATTTAGTGCAGCACCACTAAACTGTTGGATGGCTACAAGGCTTCTGTGGGGGGTAATCCACAGTACAGCAGAATAACAAGACCAGCTCTCCAGGGCAGTCTCTCCCATGCTGGCAAGCCACTGGGCATTCTCACGCTTAGCCCTGCCAAGAGTGTAAACTCAGAGAGAGAGGGAGAGAGACAGAGAGAGAGAGAGAGAAACTGCAGGGAAACCACTCTTCAGCACTAATTGCTCCCTAGGCTCCCTGATATGGACCTAGGTAAGAAGGAGAAACAGTAGTGCTTCAGCCTATATAGGCTAACAGTGAGCTGTCTTTTCATCTTTACTTCTGTCCTCCTTCTGCAGCATGGCAAAAAGGCAAGCCATGCCATTTTGTGAGTCTTCATCAGCCTCATGTTAGCAGTTTGGCTGACCCAATCCAGCCATTTCAGATCAGCTGTCATGTCAAGAAACCGAGCATGGCCCTGAACTGCGGGCCAATTACACTTCCAAATTTGGTTACACAGCTTTGAACCAAACTAGCAGAGTCAGATCTTGTCTCTAAGGAATTAAATACTATATTCAGCATATTACGGACTACTAACAGTCACAGGATTTCTTAGATCAGCTAGTAATTCTTAAAGCCAGTGTCCAAATAACTGTGCCCTGGCAAGCCAAAGCTTGCAAATTTGTGCAAATTTGCAAGAACAGCACTGAAGCAGATCAACAGCCTGGAACAATACAAGAACAAAGAGATACAATTATCACTTAGCTTCATGGACACTGGAAAAATAAAAAACTTCTTATAGTGCCAATAAGTGGGTGATATTTCTTTCTGGAAGGCAGAAGGTAAAAAGGATGCAGTGGTTCTCCACTGGCAGTGAAAAGGTGAGATTAATCAGCATTTGAACGGAGGAAAAGCCATCTGGTGTCATTAATCATTTCCGACATGGGACGCTGAAAGTGCACCCCTCCTCCAGTCCCCCATGGCAGTTCAATAATGCTGTCCTTTTTTAACATGACAGATGATTCCAGTAAATTGTTCAAACCTTTGACACAAACATAATGATTTTTTCGGAATCATGGCAACCTAAGAGTTAGACTACAATAAATAGCATTATAACATAACAGAACATAACATTGTGCCTTACACTACCTAATAAAACCATGGCGTAAATGCTGTTACAATTACTCAGTTCAATTAACTGATTAAAAAAAATTGCACAATAATTTACATCATAAATATGCAGCATAATGCATCTTTAAATTTCTCTATTGTTCTCTTAAAGTAAGAAACAGAGCCTGATGTTATACTTGGTTTGTTATTATCTAGTTAAGTCTTGTTGGACCTGATTGTGCAATCAATTGACAGAAGAAATGAATTGGAATAGGGGAATTTGGAGTAAATATGTTATCCTTGTACATACAATATATGACTAAAAGTATGTGAACATCAGGCCATTAGCTATACCAGCTTATTGGACATCCCATTGCAAAACAATGGGCCTGGCTTGCAAATGATATTCCAGTTTATCCCAAAAGTTGTTCAGTGGGGTTAAGGTCAGGGCTTCCTCCACACCAAACCTACTAAACTATGTCTTTATGGACCTTGCGTTGTGCACAGGGACACAGTCATGCTAGAACAGAAAAGGTCTGCTGTCATGAAGTCGGATGTACATAATTAAAAAAAATGTTTGTGCATGCTGTAGTGTTAACAATATTCTACAGTGGAACTAAGGGGCCATTAGACTGCCAGATAGTGAAGTGTGATTCAGCCCTCCAAAGAAGACAGTTCCACTGCGCCAGACTCCAGTGTTATCATGCTTTACATGACTCCAGACAATACATTGCATATAGTGATCTTAGGCTTGTGTGCAGATGCTTTCATGAAGCTCAGTTCCACAGGCAGTTTGGCAGTTACGTGCTTCATCACAAGGGCAGCCCCGCTCTGTGAGTTTAAATGGTCTACCACTTTGTGGCTATGATGTTGTTGTTCCAATTGCTATTAGAGTTGACCAGGGCATCAAAAGTGTTATAAATATACATTTTATTTTTACAGGGTTACAAATGCAGTAAATGCCATAATTTTGGTACGAGACCAGTGTTAGCCAACCTTTCTGATCTTCTGAGTACGATACGTATGGGATCATTATCAATGTAAAATATTTATGAAATGAAACTTTGTGACAGATGCCATTTCTTAGATAAACTATCTGCTGATACGGATTTCATTTCAATATGACCGTGCATCCCTGTTTAGATTGCTTTAATACTACTACAATTAATAGTGACGGCCCTAGTCAGGTTTGCTAACAAGTATCACAATTCCCTTAATGGTGAAACCAGCCTGAGAGCAGCAGATAACAGTGTAATCAGTCTCGACACCTTTACACTAGCAGTGGGGGAGGCATTAGAAATTGAAGGACAGGGACTGCGGGTAGATTAGAGTTTATTACTCCAAAATACTAGTCCATCCTAAAGTTTATATTTCATGTATGAATTTCCAACACATCCTGTCATCTGTGTGTACTAAAATAACTGTCAACCCCTACCATTTTCAGCACTCATAAGTACAAATCACTCTTTCATGGCCGTACGGCTTGAACACCATGCGCCATCTGCACTTACTGAGCTCCACTGACGAGGTGCATGCAGTTTGCCTATGTAAGCTACAATCACAATCATTCGACAAGATCAATCTTTCCCATAGAGACAGACACCACCCCCTGAGCCCCTGGGTTCAGTGCTTGACAACATACAGTTTTCCTCCTGAACCAATGATTTGTCAAAACCAATCAATGGGCAGCATTTGAAAAGGGCAGCGCCTGCAATCGAACAGGACTGCAGCTGTAGCATGCTTGACCGGCTCTAGGGGAGAAGGCAAGAAGCATCTGTATTTTGCCGGCACACCAAAAATGATTGTTTACTCTCATAGGGCTGGTCACAAATTGCTGCGTGACTGAGGAGAAAGGATTGACAAAGCAAAACGAAAGCGGATTGTGTCCTCTATCCAGTGAGTATTGTTAGTTCATTTCAAAGCGCCAGTTTTTTTTTATGTCAATGTCAGGCTGAGTTATAGTACACTCAAGAAGCTCTTAAGCATATGGTGCTTGCAAACTTCAGAGTAACACCTTACATAAGACTGGAACCATGTAGGATTTGACTTTATTTTGTCCTTCTCTTTTTTCTGACCTTTTTTTATCTAAATTATACAGAAAGCTGGAGCCTTCAGTTATCATAATTGTGGAAACTTATAATTATTATATCATACAATGGCACCTTTTATAACACTGTACAGTAATCTAAATTGTATTACTAGCAATAATAGATTCATGACACATAACTATAAAAAATTACTTATTTAGAAACAGACAAATGATACGGCTCCATAAAAGTTTCCCTATATTAATTGTGGAGCTTCTTTTTGTTTTGCACTGGGGCTTCGAGGCTAATGTTGCTGACAAGTAACATGTCATAACTGAATGCCACAATCACTACACTCACTCTTAAAAAAACAACAGTTCCTAAATGGTTCTTCTCACTCTCATGTCATTCACTGAAATGATTCTTGAAAGAATCATTCATTAAAAGGTTCTTTGGGTAGTCAAACGTGGTTCCTCTATGCCAGTGCTCATTGACATGCCTCATGGAAATCTACCTGTAAAGTTTTACCTCAAACCCCATTCTAACACACCTTACTCAAGGACTGATCAGGCAGGATAGGGGCTAAATTTTGGTTGGTGATCACTGTTCAAAGTTTTTTTTTTCATTGGTAAGAGTGCTCTTCCCTCAAACCACATCAAGTAGTTATCTCAAATAGATTTGCTTTTGTGCTTGCTACAAAAATGGACAATTGGATGATAAATAGATAAAACAGTAATGGTTGGATTTTATGTCCTTTTTGTATAATCCACTACCACAGATTTCTGAGATTCACAATGCCTTTTTATGTGGGATTTGTTCTTAATTAAAACACAATCTATGCATACTCAAAAGCGTAAAGATGCAAACAATTCTGTGGTTGAATTTGATGTCATTATGAAGTGAATGTTCATAGTGGTGTCTCATGCTTCTAAAATACACTAATGTCTGAAATATTGTTTTTTGATAGTTTTGAGAGAAGGTTGGCCTAAAATTTGGTTATGAAAATCTATTCATGGTTAGTGTTGTGTTGTTTTGTTAGATTTACCACAACTGATCAACATTATAGAACAGCATTTCTTAACCCTGGAAGCCAATTGCTCTGCACATTTAGTGTTTTCCCATCTTGCAACAAATGTGGTCCAGATAATTAACCAAGTAACACGCCCTTACTAAGATGAGACATATTGAAGCAAGACAGCGGGCCTTAAGAACTAAGGTTGAGAAACGCTGTTACAGGGGACACATCTAGGTCTGCAAGTTATTTTGAATACTAAATGGCGATATTTACACTCATAACACATCTTAAGTGAGGTAAGGTAATAAACTCTCCTCAGATAAATGTTTTAGTCGAAACTGCAAAATATATCTAATTCTAAACAGAACTTCAAAAGAAAACTAAATAGATAAAAATAGAAATAATACAATACAAATAAATACAAAAATTATAGAAGTACTACTACTAAATTGTAGTATAAATGTATACACATAAAACAGGTGAAAGGGTTAAATATAAATGTACAGATATAAGGGTATAGATTTTAATTAACTTACTTAAGATGTTTTAAACAAGCGGTCACCGATCACCACTATTGTAGAGTCAGTAAGTTTCAATACACCATTTTACACCAAACCATTCTCAATAACTTAGTATAAATCTCATCAACTGAATTATTCTGAACTTTTAAAATGGTCAGAATTCCTCTTAAAATAAATTGCCAGAAACACTGACACTGAAGCTGTGAAAATGTAGCCACCCTCAATTAGTAGCTGCACAAAGTCTCACTTTATGTGGCTAACGTTTTCAACGTTTGATTGGCTCAAGCTCTGTTTCCAAAGCACGCCACCATGCCAGCAGCCTTATTCATCTTCTTTTCCCACTCTCCCTCTTTTTTCTCTCTAGGGCCAATAAAATGTGAGACTAAATAAGTGCCTTGGGGTCCAGGCGGTGTGTCAGAACCCCCCACCCTCCTCTCACCATAGAGCTAGTCCACTTCCTATCCAGCTCCTTCCCTTCATTTTCATTCTGCTGTGCTCTCAGGGAGACTGCAACTGACAGAGAACCGTCCCACCTCAGTGCCCTCTCTCTCTTTCTTTCTCTCTCTCTCTCGCTCTCTCAATCACTCTTTCATTTTTTCTTTATTTCTCCCAATCTCTCTTGTTCTTTCTCTCTCACTCTCACAATCTTTCCTTTTTTCTTTCTTTCTCCCTCTTTTATGTTTGCTGTCTGCACAACATTCATTTATTCATTGAGTCAGGAAATGCCTTACGTCTGAGCAGAGTACGGTATGTTAGGATTAACCAGTTATCTACTCTGCATTGCACATGAAAGTCTATGTGTGTGTGTGTGTTTGTGTGTGTGTGTGTGTGTGTGTGTACAAAGAGATATCACATGCCTTGAAGCTATCCATTAGCTGCTTTTATCATTTTTATACTGGATTATTAATTGGTTTGCAGCACTTCAGGTTTTAAGGTTTGTGTTGCCACAATATACTATAGTATACATCATCCATACTCATACATGTTTTAGAGACCTGTACAGGTACAAGCGAGTTGTTATATTTCCACAATGCATATGTCCCTAAATTATTATTATTGATATGCAGTATATTTTAGCAAACTTGGCAAAACTAGACTTTGTTGTATACATAGACTATAAGTCTGATGTTGAATGATGTTGAAACTTAGCCCTGACGGGACATATATATATATATATCTTTAGTATGTGTACAACAAAGGCAGTCTTTAAAATTGATCATATTAGACAAAATAAAAAAATTGCTAAAAGAGAACTGTTAAAAAATACTGTAAAAACATTGTGGTTGCTACATCATGAACAGTGCAGAGATTACAAAAGCATTTTGAGCTGTAATAGAAGCAGATTCTATACAAATTGGGTTCAGCTACAATTTCTTGCCTATGTGGATCTCTAGTGTACACTGCTGGAACTCATCCTAAGGGTTATTATTCATCGATTGAGTTGCTGTTACATTATACAAATAGGGAGTGGTTATTTAAATTGCCAATTGGGTATTAGACATGTTAATGGCATTACGGTTATTTTTATGGTTAACTCAAGCTCCTTACTTTACAATGACTAAAATTGGCATTCTTATTGTCCTACTGAACAGCAGCTCAGTATTTAGGAAAACTGGGCTATAGTATTAAAGTGTCTGCATTATTGCATTTGTAATCCTCTACAAATAAATATTACAATGCTCTGTAATCCTAATACTCCACTTTGGTTATAATAACAGCAGACATGTAAAGTATGATAAAAAGACAGAGGCCAAGATTCATTCTTTATTTTTAAAATTGCCATTAAGTTATTCTTTTTTCAGTGACAGGAAAACATAAAAAAAATAGTATTTAGTGTTTTTACCATTTATTATTGCAGCTTCCATTCTTTTCAGGAGACCTGCTTTCAGTTGCAGAGCCTTACTTAGTATGTGACTACATTACTTCCAAGGTGTTACAAGAATTCTTTGTAAATCAGTCGAAATGAAGGATCTCTCCTACCATGGGCAGAAAGTCAGAATATTCCTGGGTTTTCCTACAGAAGTGGCGAGGCGCAGAGCAGCAGTTAAAGCAGTGAGAAGGAGGCTTCAGGACCAGCCTGGAGTAAGATACAGTTTGCTGTACCCAGCTAAGTTAAGAGTGGCCATCGACGGCGCAGAGACTGTCTTCACGGATCCAAAGAATGCAAAGAAGTTTGTGGACCAGCAGTTTGGTGATGTTCTGCCTAGATCCTCTCAGTGAGGCCATTAATGGGCATTTAAGGTTAATCAGGCTTTGTTTAAATGTGGCGAGTGTCTTTCATTCTACAGTTCAGTGAGTAGGCATAATCCACTGTGTATCTGGTTCATAAATACAATGCCTTGTAAGATCCTACTTTGGGGATAGTGCTTAATATATCTCCTATTTCTAAACTTGGCAATTTTGAAAGGTGTGCGTAAGGACCATTGTGAAAAAAATATGAAGGTGTGTTGTTTACTCAATTGAGTAAGTATTAGGATCCTGTGTTAGATCTAGTTATTCTGTTATTATTAACAATTTTTATTTTTGTACTATTTTGAGTTGTTTGTATTGTTGAATTGTTGTACTTCCATGATGGGGTCGGATCTTACGATGTTCTGTATAAGTATAGTCTGTAGGGAGGATAGGGTGGGTATGTGACTTCCCTCTTAAAACCAAGTATAGGAGAAAGATGTTTACAATGCTCACATGCCAAGGACACAGTCAGACCAAATGCAGGAAGCCATAACAAGGCAGGAGAAGGGAATGAAAATTGTATTTACTTCCTGCAAGTAAACCAAGAAGTAAAAGGGGGAAAGTAATGGCCCACCTTAAATCTCTGTCCAGTGATGTTATATTTCTCCAGGAAACCCATTTAAACAGAAATACACTTCAGATGGGTTGGATAGGTTTACCATGCATCTATTGCATCCAGAGCAAGGGGACCGCTATACTCATGAGAAAAGGTGTTACATTTGTTCACAAAACTACAATTGCAGATAAGGAGGGAAGGTATCTGATTGTGAAGGGTGAACTGTACAAATGACCCATAACACTAATTAATATTTATGGACCAAATACCGATTTTCCCACTTTTTATAAGCATGTCCTAACTCAGATCCCAGACGTATCGCAGACAAACTTAGTCATAGGGGGTGATCATAACACTGTGTTAGACACTCATCCTAATCGTTCCTCTTCTGATAGAGTCACACTCACAAATTCAAGCCTATTTGTAAAAGAATTCATGAAAAATTCTAATTTGGTGGATACATGGAGGATTTTTGATATAACAGTAGAGCCTTTTCATTTAATTCTAATGTTCATAATGTATATACAAGTAATTATTAATTAATAGTGGATTCTAAACTTTTACATAGTATTAGTAATATCAAATATCATAGCACTGTAATATCGGATCATAGCCCTGTTTCCTTTTCTTTAAACTTAAACGATTTGGAACAACCAGATTGGGTCTGGAAACTGGACCCCCAGTTGCTTAAAGAAGTGGAATTCGGTATATTCCTACAATCACAGATTAACTTTTTTTTTTTAATGAATGTCAAACCAGAAATTTCACCATCAACTCTTTGGAAAGCAATGAAGGCATACCTGAGGGGCTGTATTATTTCATTTCAAGCAGCAAAAAAAGCTAATTCAGCCAACCCCTGTTTGGAGACTTATAAGAACATATTATCATAGCGTTTTAAATACAGTTAATGTCAGAGAGACTCCCCAAAACATATATGTATACTCAACAAAAGTATTTTGAATTCAGTGAAAAACCTCATAAACTTTTGCCTAGGCAACTTAGAAAGCTGGAAAATCCCCGAACAATAAATATGGTGAAAGCAGAATCAGGAGATCTGTTAACTTCTTTACGAGGAGTGGCAATAATTGTGGAGGGCACTGTATATGTTACCACCGTAACACAATTACACAGTATTTGGCAAACCGTTTTAGGACAGCTTTGTGATTTATTAGCTTAACTCAGGTTTTTGAAATGGGTAATATTTCAGATATTACATTACAACAGCTTCAGGCTTGTGATTTTCAAGACCTGCTGTTTTCTTACCAGTATTTTGTTTTGTTATCTGATTATTTCGTACACCACAATCTTTAGACATACCATAGTCCCAAAACTGTGACCATTTAGCAAAATGTCTATGCGAAATGCCCACTTCCAGAGTAGCAACCAGACCCACATCTGTGGGCCAACCCTTGCACTCAAGCTGAGAGAAAGACACAAGGCCCTCCCTTCTCAATTAAGTTGTCTTAATTCCCCACTTATTTTAACATGATGTGTTAATATGTTCCGCTCAGCTGCATCAGATACCAAGAGACCTCTGCTTTTCTTTGTTTTGAACATTTAATGAAGAGGAACATTCTTCCTACGACTGCTGGTGGTGCAACAGTGGGGAATATGGCTGAGCCGCCCTGGGATGCATCAGGCAACAGAGCTGGAGCGATTAGCAGAAAGCTTTTCCTATTCTAAACAGTTCTTCCATCACTACAATCTATACAGCACACAGCCCATGAGAAGAGTTCCTCAGCGCTGTCTAGCCCTGTAGCTCACTTGCAGTTTGACTGGGTTTATGCTACAGAAAGTAATGAGCTAAGGTGAGCTTCCGTGTGTACGAGCTCTAGAGAGAATATGCTGGGGATTTTGAGGTCATGCAGCTCTTGTTTTCGCAATCTGCAGCGAGCGAGAGAGAGAGAGAGTCAGCGAAGCCTCACAAGCTTGCTGGTGAAGTGGTTTGTTCCGCCTTTCAGTCAGAGCCTTTCGTAGACAAGCATGGAGCTTTGCATTTGCATTGAATATATAATTTGTCTTTGCTTCCATCAGCTCCTCCAGTGTCCTTCACCTACCACTAAACTCCTCTCATTACAAACTCTGAATATATTAAACTTGGAAAATCAATGCTACCAATATTTTTCCAGGATGTACAGTTTCCCCCCTAAGGACTCAGTATAAATGCTAGGCAAACTGTGACCATTAGAACCATATGACTAACCAGAAGGCTCAGTGGAGCTTAATGTGATTCATTTTAGCTTTATAATTGAATCATTTGGATTTCAGTTTCCAAGACTACTTGGCATGTCAATCAATGAAGACATCAAAAATTTTGGATAAAACATCCCTTTATAATAATGATCTGTATGTTCTTGACTGAGTGCTCTGAAATTGTGCTACCTTGACAACAGTTACCTAACTTAACTAGGCGTAAGAGTGTTTCTACAAGAAAACAAGCAGGGGTCATGGAATGCTAGACCTTTTCATTCAGTCATACAAAGAAAAGGCAGCACTGTTCTTTATTAATCTGTACACCAAACTGAGCTAATGTTATTTGCTTTGTGCATCTGATTTGATTATGAGAAGACCCAGCCATACCTTCAGTCTCTCTGACACACCATCCGTAAAGCTGATGGTGAACTCCTCCACCTTTGGCACCTTCAGCTTGGCCTTGTTCTTCTGCTCTGTTTGGTATTCAGTTCGTGTTTTCACCACCACCTGCATAAAGAATGTGTCAACACAGTGCATGCACAAAGTATAAAAATTTAAACAGACATGAATTTGGCCATTTTCCACAGTGCACTATTGTTAATGGCCTCTTTAGTCAATCACTCCTACCTGACCCATGCCCATATCATTACTTACATTTTTCTTCTGCAGATGTTTTGTAAATGGTTTTCTTAACCTTGTAGATGTTAGGCAGTCTGTTGATCTTTTTAACAGTTTCATTTTATAATTCTCTTGGCTTATACTTAAGTACTTGGTAAATTGTAAATCTGTAGATTACATAGTTATGTGAGTGAGGAATAACAGTGTGGACCATCAGGGTTGAGATTAAGGAGTTAAATTCAGCCTAGCTTTTCCCTAACCATAATCCTATTACTTACTTTAATGCAACATTTAAGTGTCGTTGTTAACGACAAACATAGGTCTTACTATAAACATAGTTCTTCATCATATGCATGTAATAGGAGAACCAAGTATGACTGTGGGAGAGAAGACTCTGGGGCCTTAGTTCTCAGATGGCTTTATGCTTTGAGCTAGAAAGCTGGACCACCCCTTTTGATAAACAAAGGTATGACTGACAAACAGGACTGGGAAACTGTACGGAGATGGATGGACTGTGAGTGTTTGAATGTAAGGATAAGGATAGAAAATTAATAAAACATTAGATTCAAATGTGGCAGGGCATGATCACCCTCCTGAACTTTAATTATTCCATTTTCAATTAACCTATAAGGGAAATTATGAACATCTAGTAAAATGTCTTTCTAAGAAGGCATTTAACCTCAAGATTTGAATGAATTAAGATTTGGATTAGGTTGTATCCACCCAAATGACTGATGGCTGAGCTTATAGGCCTCAGAGTGCACCTACAACCTTTGATAACTTCTTCACAATCACACACCTGCTCCTTGTAAAGACGCGTGACCAAGTACAATCACTCTATGGAAGCTAAGCCTCTGAAAATCGATGGACAAGTAATACCTGCAGAAGATTACACCTGACTGTAGACCTCCATCTCAGCACCTAACATTCAAGCAAGTCTTGGAATTAATGTCATTTAATGTCACAGTGACTGCAGGATGAGCCTCAACCACTTGTCATGAACTCTGCAATTACCACTCATCCGACCTCTTTCCAATCACTTTGACATTTCATTTTCCTCCTGAATTACCATCTTGTCTGCCTCTATTTCTTTGCCTGTGCTCCCCTGCTATTTGAGGTGCCCTGTTATCATTAGTATTGCTCTTTCATTTTTTTCCACTTCCACAAAATACATGCCTTTAGGCAAGGTTATGGTGTGTCGTTTTTGCTGCTGATTCTAGCTGTTGATAATGCCAGTGCCAGGGACTGCTGGTGGTCAGACTAAACTGGGTTCCTCAATAATGAATACAGCACCAACATGATGTATTAATCAAAACAGGCTTCTTCTTTGATTAGGAGACGGTTCGGAATGAAAACAAGATGGTGCTCAACTTGTGATTTGCATGCAATTTGCAGTTGATGAATGTGGATGTAGAAGAATTTTGGGGTTTTAAAGTGAAACTTGAATGAAGCATTATATGATAAAAAGCTTACTGCGAGTATCTTCAGAGTCAATAGAGATGTGTATGTACAATGAGTCATTCTGAAATGAGGGCTGGAAACAACTACAATGTAGAAATTTTGTAAAACAAAACAGAAAATAAATGTATATTATGAATGTTATTTATAATTTATATACATATAAATGTATATTATATCATTACTACAGGCTGGTTGCTTGGTTCTTTAAAGACAAAACTAGTTTATGATGAACATTTCATTAACTGACACAATGGTTATAAAAAAACAGTTTTAACATCTGTTTTTGGTATTGTTTGTCATGATTGTTTTTGTAGACACTGCCATGGCAACATTGACATCATTTAGTATCTTGAATCATGACTCATGACTGTCTGATTACTATCTGCAGGCCTCTACAGTCCCATAGGCTAATGATGTCCTTCAGGACTGATCATTATCTTGACTGGAGATGGGGAGATTGTCCACATTGAAATAGGAGAAAGACCAGAAAAACACCACTGCATTATCAATTCCTGCAACACTACAACGATAGGTACCTAAAACCAGTGGTGAACTGTTGAGCTGACTGAAACTTAGACTATGATTGAAATCACAATCAATGGCGTATCTAGAACTTCCAGATGTTTCTAACCGGATTGGCCCATTTATTGCTTTAATATCCTAATTTATGTTAATTTACCTGGATAACATGTGGAGAAAAATATGACTGGACATTTTTCTGTTAGGTGCTGAAAGATCTTTACACATTTGTTTACTGCTTCAGCTAAACATTAAAATAAGATTATTACTATGCTACTTGGAAATACAACATGCATGACGGTTCTATTGAATCAAAATGAAAACGTTTTTGAATAATATAAAAATTACAGACAGTATTATTCTTTAATCCCATGGCCCCCATGGCTTATATCATATATCTGGATTTCATTATTTTGAACTACAGTGGTCTTTTGTTGGACTCATTTGAGTAAATCTCCTGTACCAGACAGAGTTAATCCCATTCTTGATGATACACTCTTGGGTCTGTTTGCATTGCCAGGCCATACCAGGTCCCTCATATAAAATGATTTCCCAAGACGACCATAGAACTACAAATCATCTTTACATAATTTGCAGTAATGTTTCCAATAAGCATGACTATGAACACTCTTTGTACTATCTAATCATAATTATTGTGCTGCAATGGGTTCGGGAAACAAGGCCCTGGTCAGCGGTGTCCTGGAAAATAATCTAGTTTCCTTGGCCAAGAATGTCCTAATACATTTTTTCCTGAATTGCCTTTAGTAACACATCATGACTACTAAACACTCCTACTATATTAACTGTAGTTGGAGTGTTTGGCCTCACAAATGAAATGTTCCCACTTAGTTATGCTTTTGCACACAAAAAATAGGAAGGTTGCTTTACATTGTATATACATTTTTACATAGAGGTTTGAAATGGCTAGCCTCAACTGACAGTGTATACACACTTCCCACTTAAGACAGTTATACTGCACATCATAAGGAGGTGTTAGTTGCCAGAACAGCTTTAAGATAACTACTAAGGCCTGGAAGAAGACATCACCTAGAAACTGCTCTCCTTAGAGGCCTTTTAAACCCAGCATGTGGTACAGAAATCCCACCAGAAATTCACTCTCTTGCTCACTAAGAACAGTTCCTAAATGTTTTTTTTTGCTTAAATCCAGGTCAAGCACTCATTTCAATATCAAGCAAATGTTTTACTACCACAATGCATATTGTGTTTTCTCACAATCAAAAACCGAAGCAGCCATTACAATACAAGCACACACAACAAAACCGAATGAGTACATGAATAAACAGCTTAGACAGTAGTCCTTCATTCTGTATTCCTATTCTGTGACAAGTGCGTCGCAGCAGCTTTCAAAATACAGAGCACAGAGCCTCATCAGCTCACAGAGATGCATTAATGCAATCCAACATATCCTTTTTGCCTATGTGCTGGCGCTGAACAGAGGCAGCGTCCATACGGAGAATGAGATAAAATGGCTTTCTCTCTTTGTCATGCAGGCCAATAAAGCATCCCCAAAGGATTATGATCATCTCATAGGATATGGTGAGTGGGGGTGCTGGTGAGCGGGCTGTGGTTGGGCAGAGGGTGGGGGGATTGCTCATTGTGCCCAATAAGACGTGACAGAATGCTCTATTATGACTGCACAAGCTCGGAGAGAGTGACATGCCACAGTTAGCAGGTGCACGCCATGATTGTGCTTCCCTCAGCAGAATCCCTAATGAGGACTGAGGCGCCGCTTGGCAAAAGTGTCACAGTTGCCCTCCGTATGTTTAAAGTGATCTGACCACTTTAAGCCTTGACATTGCTGGCTGACCTGTAGCAAGCAGGAGAGTGAGCATTTCTACCGTAGTCAAGAAACACAACCAAGCCATAACCCTACAGGGTTACCCTAATGGTACCTTTGAGCACCTAAGATTGACTTGGGCAGATGTCTGCATCATTCCTCTTGGAGAAACAGGCTGTATTCGTCTGAGCTTATGTAGGACTGATGTCAGGTTATGTAAGGCTTGATGGACGGAGGTGCAGCTCACCTTGTCTGGAGCTTGGTACTGAAGATGACTAACATCCAAGGGCGTGATGAGGGGAACGTTCTGAAATCCATCCTCAACGCTCACTGCTTTCGCCCCTTTCTCCTGTAGATTACTCCCAAGTTTCACCATCTTTACTGAATTGTCTTACTTCTCAGCAACCTAAAAAGCAGATTTGGGTAAGATGAGGTGGTTACACATGGCGAAAACCAGACTGACGTGCTTGCCTTGTTGTCGACTAAAAAACAGCTTTATTGTCTACCTATAGAGCGGGCGTAGTTTTATTTAAACTTATTCTGCTAATGAAGTCAAACGTCGCAATTGTATAAATTTAGACGAGATCAAGCGATCAAACGCTTATTAGTCGATCTGTTTCCAAAACAAGCCCAGAAACAACAATCCGCGCTCCTGCCTATTCGTTTCTCTCCTTCCAGACAGCAATACAAAGGTTCAACGCGCGCCAGACAAAATAAAACAATCACCCGCGCCCATTTTATGGCTGATTTCCAGTCAAAGTAATTCATCTCCCACCCAAACAGACATCGCCAGCCAATAAATGAGCACATACGCACCAAAACAACCGTCGGTTGTAGCTGTTTGAACTGTTACAACTCCGTTTTTTTACTCTGAGGGTCGTCGTCGCAGACGCAGCCGGGCGGAGACTACCGCGCTGGAGGTGGAGAGAAAGAAGCTGAGTGATGAAGAAGCGAAGAAACTGCAGAAAGTGATGGGCGCTGCGCTCAGCGCTCCAATCCGAGCAGTGCCTGCTTAACCCCCGCGCGCCGTGCAGGGATCTAAAAGGAAAGCAAGCATTTGTTCTGCTCGACCCACAGGACCGTGAAGCGCTGAGCGCCTGCTAGGTGAGTCTCGAGCGCCATCTCGTGGGAGATCAAGAAAAGTGCACAGATTTTATATTAAATGTTGTGTTGCAACAGATAGCAATTACACAAGTAGACCAGACAAATGGAATAACAAAAGAATGTAGTGCTCATTTGTGAAGCCTAGTTACATTTAAAAAGAGAGTTTATAAGTTTGAACTATGAATATGGTTTGTTTAAAATACGGCCAAGGTCTGCTTTCATACAACGTGCATTTCACGTCTGAAAAAGGTTGTTACAAGGTAACTATTAAATAACGCTGTCTTACGGTATTTACGCTCAAATTGTTTTTGAGTGCCATGCAAATATAATGGAACGTATGAAGAATTCTAGAAGGCTGTGACAACATACTGACAACGTTGCCACTATGTTGTCACAACGTTTCTGAGGAACTACATTCAACACTGTGACCACGTTGTGGGCACTTAAATAATAGGTTGTCACAACATAACTTTGTTTGCAAGGCACACAGTCCCTGCAATTAATCAAATTCATTGACCACCCAGCACACACATAACGATGTCACAATGTTGTCTACTTTTCTACAAAAGCTGGTGTCTTTTACGTTGTCTGAACACCGCTGTAACAACATTGTCACAACGTCACTACTAAATAACTTTATTTCTACCTGTTTTCTGAGGAATTACATTTAACGGTGTGGGCACCAAAACAGTACCTTGTCACAATGTGTTTGCTTAGCACAGTCCCTCCGCCTTCCTCTTCATTCTTCTAGTGTGAACAACTGTTAATTCGAGTGGGTCAACCTTAAATCCCACCTTGCTAAGAGCTTCTCCAGGAGTGGAAAGTATTCCCGACATTATTCCAGCGTTAACTCTGTCTTGCTGCTATTTCTGTAACTTCTTTTCTTTATTGTCTACTTTGTTTTCTTACTGACAGCGCTTCTTCTTTACCTGCTTATGTGAGGTTTTAAGACAGATTTGACCTTTTATTGATTCCATATCACCTCTTCAGGTGCAAAGCGGTAGGACAATTCAGAACTAGCTTGTTAGCATGCAAATTTCATTCTATCTTTGCAACACATAGATGCATAAATGTTTTAAAATACCATAAAACCTGTTATTTTCTGACTGTCTCTTAGTAATATTAGATCATTTAGAAATGTTTTGCATCTATAATACATCCTCAACGGAGAACCCGTTGCGTTTTTATATGAAAATTTGAAGTGGGTATACATATTGGAAATATATTAAGTAACGTAACCTATAGTGTTTGAATACACGTTTCCTCTCACAGTATTTTGTTAAAGAATTTTATTTGTATTTATTTTAATGTTATATAGTAAAACAAAACAACTGCTAAGAAGAGTTTGCCCAAGAATTTGCAGAACCAAAAATGAATGGATTTTCTTCTCAACCACATTTCCTGGCTAATTTCCTGGCCATGACCCTCAGGGAAATTTATTTATTTATTTTTAACAAGTTTAACAAAATTGTTGCCTAAGATAGAATGCAGTGTAATGTCATCAGGTTATTTAATCTTATTACCCTCTACAAAATTTATATTCTTCCTGTTGTAACATAGCCACAGTACTGTTCTAATACACCTATTAAAGCATTATGAAAATATGCCATTTTACATGTTACTACTGTTGACCTTCTGAAGTTAATAAAACAATAATGAATGTAATTGATTTAATATCTTAATTTAGGCCTATATATCCAACTCCTAATGTTCATAATGCATGATTACTTATTAATTTATAATAATAGTATTTTTTTAAATAATATTTGTTATTTTCCTAAATTGTAACTATTTGTCAGCCTCACCTGAATATACCACATGGAATAAGAAAAGTTTATAAGGAGTTAGGTAACTTTGGGGTGCTTCCATTAGAATGGCAAAAGCCATCTGAACCAGACCTGAAGGCTAACATCACTATTGTATTAGGACAATAATCTCTCATTATTGTATAATATTGTATAATATCTCGGTTGTATCAATGTACTACCTACACACTTTAATAAAGATACAAATTAAAAAGTTACACTTTGGAAATTTCTCATACATCTTCCTAAACCTGATTTTGGCTAACCATCTTCAACCATCTTTATGAGGCAACACACTGTAGGATATGATTTTTTCTCCTCTTCAACTTTTCACAAAGTGGAATTATGTGTAATTTATAAATAAATAAGAAACAAAAATAAATAAATAAATAATTTGTTCAAAGTCATTTAGAGTGCTTTAATGTGAAATGCTGATAAGAACCAAGAGTAATTCAGAGGGCTTTATTATAAAATGCTGATAGGAACTATGGGCTGTAATACAGTTCCTTTATTTACTATCCAAAACCAGTGAAACTACTTCTAGTTATATGTCAAGTCAAGTCAGCTTTACAGAGTTTTGAAAACAGACAGTTACAACATATATCCCCCTGTGAGCAAGCCTGAGGCTTGGTTGTGTAATGTTGATAGTGGTAAATTGACTTGATAGGTTTTTTATGAAGTATTTGACATTAAACTATTCAATTTGACTTTGGTTCCTTTTAACAATTAAAATTTGCAGAAATGTGTAAAATCTGTGGAATTCCCAGTGACAAAGAAGCTGAAACTTGTAGTTATACCAAAAGGTCTATTAAGGGAGAGCATAGTACTTTCATCATAATGTTCTTTAGGTCAAGTATCATGCTGTAGTCTGTAGTACAAATGAGTATATACATCTATGTTGCGTCATTCATATACAGTACCTTTCTATACAAAGCGCTTCATATATGTGAGCTTCTTGGTCATAAACCAGCAGACACCCTTATGGTGTCTGTGAGAATTCGTGCCCATGCAGTCAAGCACATTCATATTTGTCCATTCCTTTACATACAGTTACTGTGGTGATGTCGTTTTCAGAGCCAAATGCACTAAGGTTTACCACTTCATTGATGAACTGTTCTTGCTTATAGATATAAAACACACAGCCAAAGGACAGTCAGTCACCTGATCCAAGTGAGAGTGCATTTCACATGTCAGCATTAGGGGCATGACAAAGCATCACGAGAAAATAAACCAATCAACCATAACATTAAAACCATCTCCTTGTATCTACACCCATTGTTCATTTTATCATCTCCATTTACAATACTGGTGTACTTCTGTTCTACACTTACAGACTGTTTCTCTGCATACTTCGTACAATGTATACAGTGAATCAGATGGGCTACAATCTGTAATTGTTCAGCAACAAAGTGCACCTTTATGGTAAACGAATGAACAATGAACAATGTTTGTAGATATAAGGAGGTTTTAATGTTATGGCGGATCAGTGTATATCTAGTCTCTGGTGATTTCATCTATAAATTCAGGCAGTCATTGATTGTAAACCAAGCCTAAATTAATGATCAAAAAACAATAAAGTCAAAGAACTGAAAAACAAAAACTATGAGCAGAAGTTACATAGGAATTGTCTTAAATGGTAGCTCTTCACACCACAAAGACTGCAGTGCACTTAAAAAGCTGAAATGTATCTAATTCTTGCTGCTACTTGGAGATAGTGGTATGAACTAAATCAAGTCATGTCACAGAACTTTAGGAGGTTATGGTCCAGATGAACATTGCATTTAGTAGTACACTGCCATATTTGAATCTGGAAAAGGATTTAAAAAAAAAAAGTAGGCACCCTCTGCAGTCAAGAAATGGTATGTACTTATTGTGTGAAGTAATTATCTGCAAGATTCCTGCAAGATGGGAGATGCTAGTTGGTTGTCAGAATTTACATCAAGCTATTTAACCCTTTTTCACCAACCCTTTTCCTGAAGATCTACCATGAAGCAGAGTCCATTTTCAAGTTTTGCTTTAAGTAGCTTCTTCAAAAGTCATTGAGTGTCTGGGTTGGAAATATTTAGGAAAGTGGGGTACAGCATGTTAAGATGAAAGGAACTTGGTGGCCACCATCATATTTGATAAATGGACAGAGCAAAAGTCTATGGTGAGGGAGTGGTGCAGTGTTGTAAAGTGCTTAGTAAATAGGTAGGTTAATTTCATCTTTTCAAAAATCCCTTCTAGATGATGGGTCTACATCCAGAGAAATAAGTAGGGCAGTCAGATATGTTCAGTGAAATTTGGGAGGTGGACAGTGGAAGAGAGAAGCTGCCACAGCTTCCAACAGACTGTCATAATTCTGTGTTCATGAAACGAATAGACCTAGAACTGACCCCTGGAGGACTCTGGTATTAGGACCATAGCTTTTGCATGATAGCTAAAAGGATCAATCTCTGAGATATGAGCAGCGCTGTTGGATTCTGACAGGACAAGGAGAATGATAAATAAGGATCTGGACATTCTCATGGCTGTGAGACCAGTTTCTGTTGTATACATTGTATATATTTGCATGTCTTACATGATCAATATGGTATGTGCATTATGGTTTTGTATGATTTACAACTCAAGATGTTTTTTTTTTTATAGAAACTTTTACAGACTAACTTAACATAAACCATACTATGACAAAGCGATAAAAAGGCTTTTCTGTAAAGTTTTTTTTTAATGAATATTAAATGTTTATTCTCATTGTTTGTTTTCAGAACAGCACTTTCAGCAAAGTTCATGTTGTAACAAGAAGCCTTTTCCAGTTTTTCCAATTTTGATGAGCTGCTATAGTATAGAGCAGTGCTCATCTATCCTGCACACCTTAGCTCCAACCCTAATCAGTCCCTCATAACCTATGTAATTATTGCCTCAAGAAGTCTTGATTAGCTATACGAGTTGTGTTGGGTCCAGGTTAAAGGTGAAACATGACAGAAAATGAATCTCAAAAGGCTATGGAGAGGCTATAAAGGCACAAATGCTCCACATAAAACCATTCAGTTTCATATACTGTGGCATTTGTCTACAATGCGGGACGTACATGATGTTAAGATGTGTAGAACTACTAGCTAACAGCTACAAAACAAAATGGAAAAAAGGCATCTAGCAACATTTACATTGGTGGCTAGCAGTGAAAGTGCTGCTGAGAATAATAGAGCAGTGCATATCATTACTATACACCAGTTGGTGCTACAGCGTATGCCGCACATTAAATTCATCTACATTGTGAGTGTCAGTTAAGGTTGCTTCCATTTGGTTTTTTTTGTCACAACCATAATCAGCGTTATTAAGGCAGATACGTAAGCATATGCTTATACATATACACAGACAGTGTTAATTCTTGTATCTGAAGGCACTGAGACATTTGCATGTGCCAGGAGCAAACAACTGCAAGGCACACGAGGAATAAGTACACACTTTGATAAAAACAAACAAGGTGAACGTTTCTTGTCACAGTTAAGATTTATTCATTCAACATTTCACATTACAAATATTTAAAAATTATGCATATTGTTATAAATAGTTGGCTGCAAACAATTAAATAACATTAGATTTTTCTTTTTGTTTCACTAGCACTTACAGACCAACTCCTAGAATATGGACATTTGTATAACATAACTTAATTAGAAAGAAAAATACAAAAATAGGAACTTATAAAGTGAAATGACAATAAAAATTAAGGTGATATCTTAAGTAAAAAAAATGCTATTAATAAATACAACAACCTTCCCATACACAGTTAAAAACTATTGAAATTTTGCCATTAAGTAACATCATTAACAGACAGATATTTAAATATTTATTTTCCTTCAGAAAATGTGAACCATATATTGTGGAGCACAATATAGCAATTAGTAAAAACTAGACACTTTAACATATTAAAAGCTTCACCTCAAAAATATAACAAAAATCTGATCAAAATTATAAAAATTAATTATACATTCCAATTAAAAATATACCAATAAACAGCTAAATACATTGTTGACCTAATAATTACAATGCAATCAATCACAGTAGCTTGAAATAAACAAAATAAGCAAATGAGCACAAAACCTTTAATGTTTTAAAAATAACTTCAATTATTTATATTAGTACAAATAGTTTGATTTCTTTTCTTTTCTTTTTTACAAACACCAGCATGAAAAGGATTACAATAACAGTAGAAAATGACTGTGAAAAACATATTAACATCTTCTTTAAATGTCAGCAATTAAAAATGGCATTAAAGAATTACATTGCAAAGAGTCTTTATCTGGAAAAAGTTCAAAAAAAGTATTGCACATAACAACTCGAAGTTAACTTGCAACATTTACCACATTCAAGTCTTAAAGTTCCCCTTCCTCCAAATAGTTTGTGATTTTACTTCAAACAGACAGTAGGGATGAAGTTCTCAAGTCTTTTCAACAACGTCCGATAAGATGCTCTCGTCCTGCACTGCTAATTAGATTTTTAGAGTTCTCTCTTCGCTTTAATGTTTGCTTTATCTGTGCATCCTGAAGATACTGGATTATGGGGAAGGCATAGAGAATAACATACAGGAGGGGTGCAGGGTGTAGGGTGTCCTTAACAAATTAAATGTTTAGAAACATCTGGTGCACAACCACAACAATTAATTTTAATAGCTAATTCATGTACTTGTTTTTTTCCTCATCATGCATGCTAAGGATTACAATAGGAGCTAGTTGGCAGTTCAAGAATATATATTTTCAAATGTTAAAATATCTAAACATCAAACATCCATTCTTGTGATACGAGAGTCAGCCTAAACATGAACCAAATTTGCATTCTCCTTATATTGTAGTTTATATTCCAGCTATGGAGAGGAAACTAAAATGACAAGTTTACCTTTTTTTCCAACTAGGATAACCATTTTTAATATTAACATTAATTTAATGACAACTGGTTCTTGCCATGCTGTTGTTTAGTTTTTTTTCAATACATATATGTATATATATTTTTTTTCATTAAAATCTAGTGTACAAGATCCAAGACCTTAAGTGGTATACTTTGATCTTTCCTCTGCAGATTTGAAGTCGCATCAACGCAAGTGTGCGCTTAGTTGTAAAGATTCCTCAGCACTGAAATGTATAAAAAGCATAATTGAAAATAATATATATTAAAATCACTCAACTTTTTTTCTCTTAAATGAAAATTTCCATATATGCAGATCTCTCAGTAACAAAAGTACAAAAGCTACCTTTCACAATGTGAAAAATTGAGGTATTGCAAAAAGGAGTTTTCCCATTTGTGAAAAATGTGCCTAAAATGACTGTTGAAAAAAAAAGTATTTAGAAAAGTAGTGCATAATAAATGTTTATATGTGCATGACAAAATAATTTAGCTAGAAAACACTGTACCAAAAAATCAGCAGGCCATGTATAAAATAATCTTTATCATTTCATTAACAGCAAATTCTTCAAAAAGTGTTTAACTTCTAAAATGTTCAACCACCGCACCCACAAGCCTAAGTGATGGTGTAGAATGGGTGCACTAGAACACCATCAAGCCAAGACGAGGATAAGTTTCTCACTAGTGTATCAAGTTTTAATTCTTCACTATCTCCCTGACTTTTTTACGCTAGCAGAATCAGATACTGAAAGCTTGTAATCGTCAACCAAATTGGATGCTATGTTCAAATCGTTACATTTCACCTCCCAAAACCTGACAGCTAGCATGAATTTCCTCAAGACAATACCCGACTGCTAAACAATATATGTTTTTTGACCTTTGGAAAAGAAGCGGGTGGACTTGCGGAAAAGCCAGTACACACTGGGCTCAGTGGTTTTCACTAGTGTTACTGTGGATTTTGACTGCATGCTTATCAATTCAAGGCCAATCTTTGGTTTGCTGGAGTTCATCTGGTCATAAATATTGAATGGAATGAGGTGTTGGGTGGGTGTTTGTGGGGGAGGGGTGGTCTACTGAAAGGAAACTTTTGTTTGGAGGAGGAAAAAGAAGAGTGTGAGCTATGGTCTTGCTCACTACTATACAGCCATCTTTGGTTCCCTAATGTCTGAAAGTAAAACCTGTGTGTTGCAGGTCAAAACGAGAGACCTGCATGCGTTGGGGGTGTGGGGCATGTGGAGCGATGTGTGGACTACCTTCAGTTATGCTTCAAACTCAGGCTGAGTCGGCACAGATGCTGCAGAACAGGAGGTATATGGTTCTGTCGTTCTTTTCTCCTAAATGTCTTCAGCACTTTTTTTTGCTAGCATGTTTTTTCAGGTCGAAAGGGTCGTTGGCTGGGTAAAGGCTTGGAAATTTGCACACATTGGGTGACAAAGTAAAAATTACTTGCTGCCGACAGCCTTAGAGAAATCCAAAGTTGGTTTCAGTGCAGCTGGGCCACAAATGGATTAAGATTCCTTGCTGCTAAACCAGCCTGCAGGCAGACTACTGCTCTTTTAACGGCATACATTCCCCATTTGGATGTTGTTTCCCAACCATGGTTGGAATCGATCGTTTTTCTGTCATTTTTTTCCCTATCAGGAAGTGACAGTGCAGATTTCTTACTGTGCCTTTTGCAGATGTCATTTCCCTTTTCTGTGGTTAGCTTGGAAAGGGGGGACACCAGCTTGGTTTCTACATCTTACTCAACAAACTAGCAGCTAAGCTTGAGGTATAAGTTTTCTTGCATTTCAAAATAGAAATCAAACCCAGGAAATCTGATGCGGCATCAATAGTTGACAAAAAGCATTAGATATTAGCATTGGTCTTAAATTGATAAAATATTCATATATTCATATCTATTGAGAGGATCTGCTTTTTGGAAGCTTTTTTGTTGTTTTGTTTTGCTGTTCTTACAAACCAATTGTGATTAAGCTTTGGTTAAAACACTGGGGTCTTACACTGCATCTGCACTCTATTCAACAAAGAAATAAGTGCACTCTTCATCAGCAACACCTTTTTGCCATGTCTGCTCTTTAGCCTTTCGAATCAAATGTAAAAAGAAAATGTAATACTTGTAATTCAATGTTAACAAACCAAAAAAGCCAATTATAGTCATACAGATACTTAATGACAAATTATACTAATACTTAATATTTTCGTATCTCTGTGCTATAAGAAAATGAAATTGAATGGGATTACCAAAAGAAAAAAAAACAGAGACGCATTACATATTGTATTTTTTTTCCTGAATATTTTTGGATACACATCCATTTTTTTAAACTTTATATTAAAAGACAAATTAAAATGTGTTTTTTAATTAAATTAAAGGAACCAGCAACAGAAAAGTGCATTTATTTAGACGATGATTTTGCGACTCCTAGCCTTCTCTTCCCTGTCTAGCTCCCTGCTTGTCACCTTAGTTCCAGCGGAAGGAGATGTGGCGAGGTCGGTCGCCACCCTCTTTCACCAGGGGTTTGTGAAACTCTCGGCCAGCACGTGAGTGGATAGCCGCCCAGCAGTATTCACAGTAATACTGGAGACAGGTGACGTTAGCACAGAAGAAAGGAGCGAACTTGCCTCCGCACCGTGTCCCCTGACACTCATCACACAGCTGGTCATCCAAGACGTATGGCTTCACTTCCACCTGCATACAGAGTGCGAGAGCTCACTTTAGACATTTAATATGGATGCGGCTGTTAAAAGGTTAAGTAATATCACAAACAGAACAAATAAAAAGAAAAGTTTTTAAAAATTGGTCCTTTTCCATAATGCAGCCTTACTAACAAAAAAAAACAAGAAAAAAACATCACAGGGCCAAGATTTTGTTATGTTAGTTAACATGTTATCTTTTGTTCTGTGTTATATGGATGGTAAAAGGGGAGTGTCTATGTGGTTGCAGTGGGAGCCTGCACTGACCCGTTTATCGATTTCTCCATGCTGCAGTTGTACAAAACGAGCGCTGATAGCAGCAATGTAGCTCTGCTGATTAGAGAAGGCGACCCGCCCTGCTCCCTTAGGGTACTTCAGCTCTGGGTCTGTGTCGATGCCTGCATAGCACACGCCACCATACAGCCTATCCATGATCATAGCCAGCTCCACTGTGGTAAAAAAAAAAAAAAACAACACAAGCATGCACAAAAACACACACAGTCACTTAAGTGGGCAGTCAGCAAAATTATCAAAATTAACCTGAAACCCAGGTTTTATCACAATTAAATCCCTTAATTAAATCCCACAATTAAATCTTAAAGTAAAAGATAAAATTTCTGGGAAAAGGCCTATGTTCCACAGCATACCTGCCCGAAGAGGGCGTGGTACTCCACCCACAAAAATCGTCTTCCTAGGATCAAGGGGCTGAGATCCATCCATCACAAAGTCACTATCATTCAAATTCCAAGGGCGAATCTGGACCTGTTTTAATAGAGAACATCAGCTCTGTGAAATACATAACAGCTGTGTGAAACACAGAAGCTCAATCACCTGAAGCAAACTTGCAAGAAAAAGAAAAAAAACTCAGTAGTTTGTAATGAATATGATAAGAGAAAATGCGTTTTGAACTGCGAGAAACTTTTACTGATTTTCAAAATTTCAAAAAACATCATATGCCTAATCTCTTTTTCTAATTAAAAATGAAAGGTTCACATGAAAGCATGTAATTTGCTTTAACACTTGTGATCATCTACAAAAATGTCATGATACTAATGTAGAAGATAAACTGGCTTTGATATGATATAAACCAACATTTTGTGTATAAAGGCAATCTTACAGGTTTGTCTTTAATGGTGGGGCTGGAAACACACAGGTAGAGCTTGCTATCTTCTTCAATGCAAGCGTCAATCAGAGCCTGAACTGAGCTTTCATCTTGGAACAGGAGAAATGCATAACCTTTTGGGGAAATCCACAAAACAACAACTTTTTAGTGATTACCAATCTGCATACCAGTGTTAGCGACAAAATTTCCTTATTTATAGCAATATACAAATCAGGAACCTTGCTTTACATTGCAAAATAGAATGTGAGAAGCACTGCAGTGAAATAAAGGTATACTCTGCCTGCTGGAGTCTTTACAAATTAACAGGAATGGTTTGGCACAGTCTGAGCTCCTGCTGTGTTACAAATCTTCACTTACCTTTTGGTGGAAAGTAAGACTTGCTTTCAGCCTTGTGGGGCCAGTCCACAAACAGGTGCCCAAAGCGTCGGAAACTAGCAGTAATCTCGTCTGGAATAAACAATATCACATAAAATAAGTGATTTACCTTTCAAGAAAACAACAGTATGTTCAACATAAACAATAGCATAATCTCACTCAATGGGGTAATACCTTCATCTATGTCAGGGGGAAGGCCGCCCACAAAGACCTTACGGGAGTAGCGCTCAACCCTCTCTCCATTCTGGTGGGGGAAGCAGTGGGGGGAGCTCAAGCCTGGCAGGCTCTGCTCAGCCCTCTCCTCATCTGGGAAGCCATCCTCCATGGGGAACAGAGAAGAGTGGCCTGAAAGAGGTCCATGGAGAGATCAGTACCTGTGCTTGGCAATTCTAATTGAAGGCTACATTAAAGCCAATTATCAGCCAAACCTTTAAACAGCGATATATTTTTTAATGAGCGTAACAATTTTATAAGCATCTGCATTAGCCTTGTGCTGAAAACAGTTTTGTTTTAGATCAATTACTTTGCTCATTCTAAATGTATTCACTTTTTGAGTACATAAGCCATACTCTGTTCTGTTTGTATTCTGAACGAAAAGAGAGCAGTTGATTTCTGTTTCAGTTGATTAAATTATATTACATTATGTTAAACTTTTATATCATTTATTCTGATATCGCTGCTTTAGACAATATCACTAAGTCACTGCAAATAGATATATCTTCTTAGATAACCTGCCTATGCAAAAGTTTTTACAGATGTCCTCCTGTATATATAATGTATATATCTTGTGTATGTTTTGTATAGTCCTTTATATGTGTACTATATGTATATATAGCTAGCTCATTTTTACTTTGATATTGTCAATTTATTGTATGTTAGCACTGTTTTACATATATAATGCTACCCTGCTGTAGAGTTGTATCTGAGCTTCACCCCAAGCATTTCAATGAATGTTATGTCCTGATATGATGTGCAAATGACACTTGAAACTTGTTTAACACTGCTTTGCCAGCTCCTGTACATAAAGCTCTGGCTGAATTCCTGCTTTATATTATTGGTCCTTTTCTCTTTGTGCTGTTAGCTGGGCTAGCTGGGACCCATGCTATGTTACAGCTGTGAAGATCTGTTCCTGAGCTTCAGCAGTGTTATTGCATGCCCTGTGTTCCTAGGCTTAAGCTACAGCAGATCTTTTTCTACCGGCATGATAGAAAGCAGATCTGAGCTGCTGTATGAGTGTTTATGTAAGGGAGTTAGTCCCAACTGTCACCCCCCTGCAAGTGCCTGTGTGCTATGGCCGAGATGTGTGGCATGTATTAGTAGTATACTGGATCATATATATACTGGTATTCCACAAAACAGGTAACACATCATACACACAATGCAAATGTTATGTTATTACTTCAGTCATGTTTCAGTACAGCATATAAATTAAGACAAATATGTTGTCAACAAACATGTAAAGAATATCTGGTCTCCTTTTGTTAACCTTTAGTCCATTTGCCAACCTTTCCACTTCCAGTTTCTATTAACAGTTTAATTGAAGGTTCTGGTTCATTTTTTCAAAAAAATGTGCTTTGTGATGAAAACAACACATGCTCATGTGAGGACCAGCAAAATGTCCTTACTTGAGCAAAAAGATGACACAAATGTATATGTGGACACCTATACGTCACTTGTTCAAAATACCCTTAATATGGATTAATTTATATGAATTAATTTGGGGTTGGGCCCCCTTTGCAATTATCTTAAAAAGTTTGTCACAAGACTTTGAAGTGTGTCTGTGGGAATTTGTGCCCAGTCAGTCAAAAGATCATTAGTGATATGAAAACTCAATGTTGTGTGAGGCTTGGCTTGCAATCAATGCTTCAATTTATCCCAATGTGTTCATGCGTCTTGAGTCCCTCCACACCCGTCAACCATGTCCTTATTGAGCTCACTTTGTGCAGAGGGACACAGTCATGCTGGAAGAGACTTCCCAAACTGTTGCCACCAAGCTGGTGTGCTTTACGCCACCCCAGCCAGATTTGGCATTGCACATTTTGATCATTTTGATAGGCATGCTATAACATAACTATGTTCAAAGTCACTGTGTTATTCAGTATGACCCATTCTACTGCCAATGTTTGTCTTAAGAGATATTATATACCTGTTACAGTGAATGTGGCCCAAACACCTGAACTAAATAATTAGTAGGGGTGTCCACATATTTGTGTTATGTATATGACCTACATTTTTGACCATATAGCGTGTGTATCTGTGAGAAACACATATGGGGTATGTGTATGCATTTGTATCATATTTTTGCTGTATCACCTACTACCAGCATGCATTTGTGTTTATTTGTAAATGTAAGTGTGTGTGTATATATACAGTTGCAAATAAAGCACAGGAAAGCCCCAATTAAATTTGCTTTGTATCCAAAATTAGGGAAATAATGTAGGAAAGATGCAAAGAGGCACACAATGAAAACACAAATGAAGATGTAGGCCGCACATGTACATGCACACAATTTAAGATTTTCCCGACATTAACGAAGACATTGGCATTTGCAGAATTTTTTTAATTGTTAATGTAGAGAGATTTTTATTTAAATTATAATTTTTGCTCATTCTGAATTTGTCAAAAATTTGTTCTTTACCTCGTCGCCTCCCATAATTCCTTGCTGCATGTAAAATAAGATCACATGTGAGGGAACACGTGGGGAAAATATGCCACTAAACAACCCACCTGTATAGTTAACATCACTACGTTTAAAAACAATGTTTGTTTGTTTTTTTTAATTTTCAGTCAAATATATACTCAAAACTTTAATGTGTTTGGCATCACAAAGAATCTCTCTATTATGGTGCAGTTTACACACCAAACAGAAGTTGACCTATATCAACACTTCTTCATTCCTTCCTTTATTACCTCCTGTTCAGCAGGGCCAGGAGGAGCTCAAACACTGTGAGGAAATTGTCTAGATTCTCTTGGCTTGATGCCTAAGGTTATCCAAAAGTCTTTAAAAGAATGCCTGGCCACTGCAAGTTCATCATAGGCAAGGTACAGTTTTTGCACCCCTATACCAATCAACATACCAGTAACTAATATGTATACCAACTGGATTAGCAATGCGATACCCTACTGCGAGCGCACATACCTAGCCAATAAACAGCATTCATGAATATACAAATAAACAAATCATCAATGAATATGTTCCTAAAATTGCAAATATGTTTGACTGGAATAATCCCTTAAGCACATTTCTGTGTTTTATTTCAAGTGCACATTGTTCAACCTATTAATTAACAAGGGCATCATCGGTAGGGTCAAATTATAGCAAGTATAACACACAATTGTGCAGCACGGGGTCATCAACACTGGGAATAGAACCTTCTGGCCTTAAGTAAACATGCAGAGTCCATTTAAGATTTACCAGTTGTGCTGAAAGTGTATGGCTCTTGCAATGAATAGGCTAAGCCTAATACCTTTGATCAAAATGGGTTTTTTTTCCCACTAAACCTACTGCCTAAATATTGAAACATATAATCAAAATGTAAAAAAGCACTTAATCCTAAAAGGGTAACATACTGCGCCTCGCCACCTTATATGTTTTCAACTATGTGGTTTTGGGCAAAGTTGGGAAAATATTAATATTAAGATAATACATATCTTAAATCTACGCAATATACTAGAATGTTTTAGTTAAGGGAGCATGGGCTAATGGAGAAGCACATGACAGGATAGTGAACTAGTGAGACTGAGTTATCCCTTTACACGAAGCAACAAAGCCTTGCACTAAGGCACTTGGGTAGTGCTTCCTAGGCAAAAACACACTGCTAATCTTGCTGACTGTGTCAACACACAGCTCACTGGGCCTGTCCAGCCATCTGCTTGTACAGGGTTAATCCACTAGTGCAATAAAGCAATAAAATCCACAATAAAATCTACGCACCATTTATGGGCAAAGGGCTGTCTCCTCCTGGATGGGCAAATCCAAGGCGACCTTTGGGAGAGGGGGGTATAAATCATTTAGTGCATGGCTCAAAAGGAGTATAGCACATCTGTGTCCACTGGTAAATTTGTTACTGCAAACTTACCTGCCATAAAAAAAAATCTTGGTTAAAATAATAACAGAATGCTGGTACTCATAGTAAGCTTGATAAAAAGCTATTTTAAAGCAAATTAGGTGTAATGGAAGCACAGGCTGTTTTCAGTTTTAGGTGACAAACTGACACCTATGTAGATGTAATAAAACGTCAAGTAAAACCAAATTCAAATAAGTTAACTAACTGCTAATCAGAGTGCTATACAAACTGTATGAACTTGACGGTCTACAGCTTTGACAGACCTAAATAATAGAAACTTTAAAGTCAACTGTTATTTTAAATCTGAATATTTAAAATATTTTAAATGCTACACATTCTCTCTGCTGATGCTTTACTTTTTTCACAGCTGTCATTTAAAGAAGTCAACCATTTAACAACCTTTTTTTTTTAAATGCCAGAACATGTTCCATTAGGTTCCCAGCTTTCATCCATTATCCATTCTTAACTTAAAGTCAAAATATGTCACATTCAGATAACATCCTCCAATAGGAGAATGAAAGGAAACATGGCGGGAGTAAAACAAGTGAGGTCTGCATGAAATGTTCCACTGTCGGGGTGCACCATAGACAACCAAAGTTCTTTCCAGTTAGGCACTTGGGAAGCCGTCTAGTAGCCAGGCCAGCAGCAATGCTGGAGCCAGCACAATGTTTTGTTGCTCCAGAGAGAACAGAAAGCCCTTTCTACTGGCAGCGGACAATGCTGGAAGTCTTTCAAAGGTCTTTTACACAAGTTTTCCAAGCTTTCACTTTCCATCACTTGTTTAGCCTAGGCTTTCTAAGCTTAACTGGTACATATCAGAAGGGGCAAACCTCACAGTTGTCTGTGCCTTAACATTATAACTACAATTTCATCATGAAACCTCTCACACTAGTTCAACGTAAGACATGCAAAGCAATAAAAAATACTGCCCCTTACACTTCGCTGCTTTAATAGATCATAACCTATTGAAGTAGCTACATCCCAATTTTCCTAAAAAACACGAGTTTGTAGAGACCTCACAGCTGGCAGTGTGGACCAAGTCCTAGCTTAGCTGTTCTACACAGCAACAAAGCCATTTGTAGGTCAGCATGGTGCTTCATCTCCCTAAACAGAGGCTCAGTTCTAATGGAAAACTTTTGGCAGCTGCTTGCTCATTCACACACACACACACACACAAAAAGAAATGTCTAATGTCAAGGAAATCTCCAAATCACCAGAAGCTGCTAAGAATATCTGCAAGGGCCTGCTATTCCTAAAGACTGGGGAATATGTGGGGGGGTGGATTTCATTCACACATTCACTTCCATTTTTGAGATTCACACAGGCAGTGGTATGCATAAAAGGTGTAATCTAGTTTCTTTACAGGCTGGTTAAAATAACCAAAAGGGCTCATTCACTGCCACTACTCCTAACATCTTCAAAATGTGGGTCTGGCAGGAAGGTGCTTTGCGACTTACAGTCAGTAGAAAAAGGGGAACATGAACCTGATTTAGTAATAACGAACCAGCTTTTATGGAAACAGACACAAATGAGGAGGTCTTCCTACTGCACATTAGAAAGATTGACAACTTTGAAGTATAACACATGCATAAACCACCATAATTGTGTCACATGCCAGTGAGTGCTTTAAGGAGACAGCTAAAGCAAAGGTTTTCTGGCCAGCTAAAATAAATAAATATATTCATTAAAAATCCGTTCTTTTGACTCTTATCTTACCTTTCAGGGTGTCTTGCTCGGCTCTCATGATGTCGATGAGTGAATTCTCCAGGGAGTGCATGTTGAAGCCATCGAATGATCGAGTGCGCTCCTGCAACAGGGAAAGAAGGAGGGAGATGAGCATTAGGGCACAAAAATAAAACTATGATGACATTTCTCATATCCCGCAGCTCGGTGGGAATATCGGTTAAATCTGCAATGGATTTCAAGCCAGTGGGCTATTGTTTAATCAAACCGTTCCCATCACTTGTTCACATTTGTGAAAGGTGAGCAGCGAACATTATTAAGTCTTAATTATTCTTTTCTATTCTGCACTGTATGACATGTCCAATCATTAACTAAAACTTTAAACAAGGCCATGAAAACGGCTGGGAAAGGTAGAGGCATTCAAATTGTCATAAAGCTGGTCCAAAGTGGCATTCTGATAAAGAGCAGAACTTGGAAGCAATAAATGTTTCTACATGACTCCTAGCTTATTTCACATCTATTACATGGAGTCATAAACCATAAGAGATTAAGTATCAAATAAATCAGCTAAAAGTAAAATAAAAAGAGAAACAGCTAAAGCAGTGGGCAAATACATGAAGTCCTGTGACAATCACATGAAACAGAGTATAGTCTAAAAAGTATAGTCTAAAATCTGATTTTTTGGGGTGAATTTTTGATAAGTATTTTTCTGTACATATTATATCCGCTATATGTATTGTTTCACCAATCTTAGTAAAGAAAGTCAAACTCTTGTAGGCTACTGCACAGATGTACGGCCCTACTACTTTTGACCGACAAAAGCAGATCAGTTTTGGCAGCTAAGAATTTCCTAAATTGTTCTTTGCAAATCATCTGCTTGGAAGTCAGACTTCACAATTACTAGGTGCTTTTCCCCCAAGACTAAAATGACCTGCGTCTATTGTCCCATCATACAACAGTGCCACAGCAGGAGGCATTCTCTGGTAATTGTATGGAGGTTATTTGACATTAGTCTAAACAATTAATACAAACAGCAGCAACAATGGAAGAACTTTAAGGTGCGTATGAAATGTAAAGCTTTTTATAGCTCTTAACTACAGCATATTTTACTGATCTGCTAAAGCGTTATGGTAAATCTAGATTAGATAAGGCAGTCTTTTTCTTTAAAAAGAAACAAGAAACTAAACAATACATGCACATGTCACTACATCACACCATTTTGACCAGAGCTGGTCTAAAGGTCAGATGGTCAGTCCTTTTGATCATGCACCTACGCTGAACTACAGTGGCACTGATATTTGAGAGCATCTGGTGTGCCAAAAACGAAGGCTGTCACTATGGAGCACCAAGCACTGAAGCAGGTGCTCTCACACTAGTTGCTATGGAACATGAATCACAGTAAAGTTTTGAAAAAAATACTGCTCAACATTATCCAACAAAAGCTATTGAAAAAGTTAAATTAAAAACATAAGTGAAACCCATTTACTTGAAAGACCTTTGACTAATCTCTAAGAACATGAAGTCTCAAATTGAGAATGGGTGATGTTCATTATAAACTTGTGACCGCTTCCTTTATTTTTCCCACCACACTATGTTTTAGAATTGCTAAATTTTAAAAGGTGCAAAAGTTTAAGAAGTGGTAAACTTGCTTTATCTATTGATGCATGCTGGATTGACTTACACAGATGAGTTCAGGTTTTCAAATGAGCTGAGAGCTCAACATTCTACTCCAGAACAAGAAGCAGAGGCCAGTATTGTTGCAAAAATTTAATATTATGATATTTTCACAATATACACTATGTTACCGCATAGTGTATATCTGGTAAGCTGGAACAGATAAAGTAGCATGATATTTAAATACGTTTACATTAAACAATTTGTATTCAGGATTTTACATACTGTGCTTCACTGAATACAATAAAATATGGCTAATGTTGATGTATTCAAGACTAGTAAGTGTTTTAAGAACTACCAATATACACATTTGCTCAAGAAAGCATACAGTGACAAAATTTGTCACATTAACAACACATACGATCATATTGCCTCTAACATTAAAATTTCAACAAATATGGAGGTAAGCACAGATGTTTACAAACACACAGACAGTAAAAGGCCTGCAGTACTAGATCAAACATCTGAATAAGATGCTGTACTCTTCAACAAGTAATTCAGCTATTGTTCTCAAGTAGAAAGACAAAGGAAATCTGGCCTCTCCGGTGAAGAGAGAAAGAGGGGTGGGACAACTTTCAGGTCGCTATGCATAGCACAGCTTCTGTAATTCACCATGGACTTTGCCCATTTTCAGTCACGATTCAGCATTTGCTCAGATCTTCCAAGCACCACTCATATCCATCAGCTTAGAGAGAGACTCCTCACATACTCCACTTATTCTAGTCAAGAGTGCTAGCACAATGATTCAGAATATCAGAATAGATCAAATGCCATCTTCAGAATTATTGCCCACTACACTTTCTTGAGAGGGCTATGATGAAGTATTCAAATGTGCGTAAAGCAGACATTAGTGAAACGGGACAAATTCTATCATGTCAAGCATCTTTGCTTGAAAAAGGTGCTAATAGGTGTTTCCTCGTTGTTGTACTAGGAGTTATGTTGATTAATCGGTTGTGTCAGCAAGCTACATCTATAATTACACTGTAAATGAGTCCCATCGCTACCAGACAAAGCTGACTCGAAGGCACCCTAGGCCACTATTTTCAGATCATTGTGGTTGAATTGATATGCAAAAATCAACTAAGAGCCGAAAAATGACCCAGCATGGCGTGTTAGGTGTGCTTCAAGAATTACATTAATTAAGTCCTAACCAAACTAATGAAAATGGTAATAAGAAAGGAGTGAGGCAGAGACTTAACATTGTTTTTCTTTTTTGTGCATAAAGGTATATTAAAGCCTTCAACATTAAATCACTCTAAAGCCTATTAATCCAGCCTTTGCGCATGGTTGCAAAGGCAGGGGGTGAGAAATCTTTTCACAGGGGAACATCATTGGCTTTTGTGATAAAGTAATTAAAATGGAGCACAACCTCTCAGTCAGTGAAACCGAGTTAAACAGCCGTAACCATCACAGTCATGTGGCTCCTTCCAATGACACTGTCACGTTCCATATAAAAGCTGCTTATTGAATATTAAGCTTGGGGAACATACTGATTCTAGAAGCTCTGTGTTATATTAGTCAATGGATGTTCAATATTGTACAATTATCTCAACATACAATCACAACCAATTAGGTTCAAGTCAATGTGACTCTTGACGTCATAACACATTTTCCTTCATTACTGTGAAATAAATCTGGCCTATTACGGAGGGTCTCTGAGCTAGACGAGCATGTTCACCTAATGACGGGGTCACTAAATGACGATTGAGGGGAGTGCAGGGGGAGGTAAAATGTGACATGATTGGGTTTACATAGTCTTTTTCCCCATCTATGACACTTTTTTGTTTTCAGTTTTATTTTGTGCCCATGGGGTTTATTTTGTGGTAGTGAAAAAATGGCAAGTGACAGTGCTCCAGAGATTTTTCAGCCTTCTAAGAGGAATCAGTCTGAGGTGTGTCATATTTAGTTTTTAAGATCTTAATTGAACAACATGCAGTAAGAAAATCTCTGTGATAGGGGGCAACATTTTAAATCTTATAAATTCTCTTCATTACCACTACTTTGTAGCAAAGGCATTCTGACACTGTGCTACCTTGTTGAAACGTCCTACCAGAGTGCATATTTTACAGGTAGTGCTCTGCATACAACTTATAGGTATGTTTCAATAGCTTAAATCTCCTCATTAAAAACACTACCAGCATTTAAAGTACAAAAATAAAGTCGCTTTGCCAGGCACATCTTATAATTTTCCTGTTCTACCTTAAAAAGCATCTCAGGCATTCATTAATAATAAGTATTATACGTAGATCAGGAAAATTGTAACAAAAATGTATCAAAAGCCCCCAGAACTATGCAAAAGCACGCTAAGCCTCTGACCCCCTCTGAGGGAATAATTGAGGTTGTACAGTCACCTTTCTCTTTACCAAAGAGCACAGAGACCACCAACAGGTAGAGAGCCTGTTGTTCTGACCTAGTGATATATGCCTAAACCAGAAGTGGGTACATGCCCAGCTCAGGGCCTAGCCCATGCAATCACGGAAGGCTTTAGTGCAGCTTACGGAGAGCTAAGAGGATGCCTGGGGTTTAGAAAGTGAAAGACCTTACTGGCCCAAGTGTTCAGAGCCTGGACTTGAATGTAACCATAATACAGCATAGACAGAGTGAAAACAGCCTCTACCATTAATGGAATAGGAGATGAGCTTCCATAGACAGAATCAGGCCAACATTCAGACGCGTGCCCCAGGTTAAAAACAATTTCTTTCCTTAATGACAAGGGGCAAGTTGTAATATGGAATTACAGAGAGTGTTACATTTGTATGCCTCGCAATTAACACAACTGTATAATCAACTGTTCACATCCTCAGTCCTAGTAAAGCCTGCATCTAAACCCTAGGGGGTTCTATGAGAGAGCTGTGCAATAAATAATTTGCCTTCAGCATATGCCCTCTGTTACAATAGGCTTTGCTAATTGAGCCTTGAGCATGGAGCAAATGCTGGATTGAATAACAAGGAAGACACGCCTCCCAATAGCTAAACTTGTTTTTTTGTTTTCCTTTATACTGTCTTTGCTCAGCTAGCCTATTGTCATGAGAATCATCACCGTCGCCATGAATGATTGCATCTCCCATTTCTCATTTTCTCTCTGAGCAACTGCTTAATTACACATTTCACCAGAGCCTGTGTGTGTGTGTGTATGTGTGTTGTGTATGCAAGTGTGTGCCCCCCTCCCTCAAGAGACAGCCTTTGCTTTCACACCAAACACCAGATATTCTTGGCCAATACACACAGAGTCTGTGGAAACTTCCAGCGTCATTATGCAGTGCTGGGAATCACATCACGTATTCAACCAGCTGGAGCAGATAGCTGCAAACAAGAGTTGCTTGTTCTCTGCAGTGAAGCCGCAGGTTCCGGCAACTATCAAACAGTCTCTGTCTTGTGCATTTTACAAGTCAGTTTGCTAGAGACCAGAACTTAGGTGGCTGAGGCTGTTTTGTAGCTGTGCTCCAAGTATCCTGATGAGGCTACAGTCAACATGTAAAAACAATAAAAAGATCTAAGCACCTGTTCACTGTAATGAAATGGAAACTATGTGGCAATTGCACAGGCTTAAAGAAACAGAGCAGCTTGTGACACGTGAGGTCAGTGACCCACAGAAATGTGAATGTTTGTAGCAATGCTAAATTTAGAGCAGACAACTTAGGGGGTGGGAGGGGGGACAGCAATCTCACCTGACACTAACATTAGGGGTTATGAGGGAAGTGAGTGATAATTAACCGCTGAGTTAGATACGTGAAGTTGTCACTAAAAAGCATAAGACAATAAAAAAAAAAAAATAAATAAATAAATATGCAACTGAGAAGGTCAATGCAATTTCAACAAAATCATGCCAAATTAGACGCATATAATGTCACTGTGATCTCTTTTCCTCTATCTATGGCGATTTGGTTTAAGAAGGCTTAGTTCAGAATGTAACCTGGCATTCTGAAAGGAATACCTAATTTAATATGTTGCCAGACTGACAAGCCCTTTTTGCCATCTCACTCCCTCACAACCAATACCCCACCCCCAGCGTACACAGTCAAATCCTGCTCTGGCTGGTCTAGAGAGGACAGACTCTAAACAAATAAGAGCAGGGCACGTGATTAGCTGAGCTCAAAAGTGCCACATTCAGGCTGAAGTTACAGCAGTACAGCACTCAGAATCATTTGAGTATTACAGTGGACATTAGTAATATTTATGTCCCCTTAAAGATCATAGGCATGAGCCGCTGCCAATTACACTGCACTGGAACCTGTATCAAATAAGTTTTTCACTTCAATTAACTTATACCATAGCAAAGTCATAGATACTGTTCAGTGTATCCCACCTTACATTTTAAGCACTCTGATGACGTGAGCACTCATTTTCTGCATCAAGGGAGGGGATATGCTTTTTGGGGTGACGTCAGCCATAAATCTCTGAAAGAGCTATCTTCAGACCTAGAGAGGCAGTGCTACATTAGTCATCAAGGCCTCCAGCGCATACAGATTCAGGCCTCCGTTCAGAGCAGTAAAATGTTGGTCACGATGTGCTACAGGCAAGTTAGCACTGTATTCAAAAGAACCACGAAATGGAGAGGTTCTCATTTGTTTAATTTTACTATGTTTACTACACATACCTGGAAGGGGAAGATGTTCTCACTCCTGCTAATGCTTTCATCCATCCAAGACTTGGGGTTGAAGCCAGGGCTGGTTCGTGAGTATTTCTGTGAGGGCACATGATTGTTAGGAAAGGTCTTCTTCAGGGGTGAGATAGAGTTGAGTGGGGTCATGCCGCCATTCAGTCCTCGACGAAACTCGCCGCCTCGAGAACCTCCCCAACCACCGTAGCCGCCGCCCGGGCTCCAGGAGGTGGAGGAAGGAGAGGGCGAAGGGCTCTGGTAGCTGCCCCAGGGCGAGGGTGGCTTGCTTAGGTTGTTGGAGAGATGCGGGAGCTGGCCGAAAGCGGCATTGCGATGAGGGAAGGGAGGTGGGTGCGGGCTGGCAGGTGAGCGACGGTGCTGCTGGTGCTGGTTGTGAGGGTGCTGGAAATGGGGGTGGGGAGGGTGATGCTGGGAGATGGGACCAATCTGAGGTGAAAAGTTGCCCCCAAAGCCTGGGCTGACGTGGTGCGAGAAATTCTGGAACAGCAGCGGACCATTGTTGGCGGACGCAGCAGGGTTGAAGAAGCTGATGTCCTCGTTGATGATCGTGGAAGGGGTTTGGGGGATAGCAGCCGACCAGTTGTTGAAGCTGGTCAGAGAGGAGGAGGTGCTAGACTGCACAGCTGTGCCCAGGCCAGAGGGTTCCTGATAGTCAAAGGGCGTCAACACAGGAGACTCGAGGCGAAGCTTCTCCTTGCCATTGGTGCCCTCAGAGGGGCCACTCTCCACCTTGTTCTCCTCCGAGCGGGCCTTCTCCAGCTCAGAGATGATACCACCCTCCTGGTGCCCAGGGGAGAGTTGCTGCTTCTCTTGTGTCTCTTGCAGCTCCTGCTGCTGGGCTTTGGGCTTCTCCGAGCCAAGAATTTCGTCTTGCATGTTGCTGTGGGCAGTGGCCGCAGGGAACAGCCAGGGAGAGCCACCGTTGCTGCCATTCCCCGCTGTGGTGCTGTTTATAAAAGCAGCAGGACTGGGTGTTGCATTCTGGTGGTGATGCGGAGGTTGCAGGTGGGGGTGAATTCGTACCGGGAAAGCGGACTTGTTGCCAGTGTTGTTTTGCACTAAGACTCCAAACCCGTAATCCCCCATTTATGTTCTCCAGTTAAGACTGCCACACGGTACTCTATCCTAAAAGAGATGAAAATGGATTAGTTAATCTCTGTATGTACTTACAGGTGCCGTGTCATCCACACCTTTTCATTCCACACAACAATTATTGTAAACATTCTGTCAACCAGGGGGTCTTAAATCAGTTGACAGGTGACTAATAACCCTGGACGAGTGGCAAAACATCTTCAAGCCCGGTCACCTTGAATTACTACAACAAGCCAATTCAAGGAACTAAAAACGTCATTCTTGACGTTTAAATATTTGTACACGCCACGACTCGCTAGTCTAGTAATACTGGACGACTGAATGTCGCGGCAAACAGCTTAAAAATAACAATCCCTAGTGTTTAGTCAGCAGTCGATGTCATACCAGATTACGATTAGTGAATCAAGGGCCCAACATGAACCATTACATGTTTCAACATCCACATAACTGGACGAAATGGATCGAACCGTCAGCCACCGCTGACATTTCTCATGTTCTCACACAAGGTTGCTACGAGCGACCAGCAGTTAAAGCCTGTAAGCCAGCACGCCGCTTTCTCATTGGCTCTGTCTAATTACAGCCTCGTGACGTCTCGCTGCTAGCACTGAGCTAACCGGCACTTGCTAACAGGCTAACAGATTCTGAATAGAAAAGGCCAGCTGAGGGAATCGGAGCCAGAAAACACGAAGGTGACACGACGACATACCTTTTCTCGACGACGTTTTCAAGGCAAGGTTCATAAAGAACCCCCCACCCCCAACAGCGAGATAAGCCAGCAGCGTTTGAACGTGTTATAACAGCCCTGCGAATTTCCTTCCCTTTTTCGACGAAGCAGCTACCTAGCTTTTTAGCTAGCCCACAAAAATGATGACGTCTTCTAATTTGTCGGGCTTTTCGCAGCGCGATTCTTATCATTGCCGTATGAAAGACTGCGTAAAATACTCGTTTGGCGGTGAATAAAAATGACACATGAAACATGTACGCGGCGAGAGTCCAAATAAATGAATAAAATCACTTTTCACCTTACTGCCTACCCTTGGTCCAGGCGACGGCTGGGAGAAGGATCCGTTCCGAAGCGACGAGAACCGCAGAGCTATTCGATGCCAGTTAAATGACGAGCTGATTCGTGTAAGAAAATAAAAAAGAGCTTTTTAAATAATTTATATATCCCACAGGAACACCGAGTACGGCTAGCGATAGCCTCGCAGCCTTTTCTGCCTCGTCTTGACGTGTCCTGCCTTCTCAATGACACACAGCCCCCTCTCGCTCTCCGCTAGCAAGCAGCTAAGCTTTAGACTTTAACTGAGCAATGTCACGTCATTGAATAAAGCACGATGTTAATTTACTGGCGAGCTGCAAACCGTTCATCGACGGTTTCATTGTTTTAAATAGCTTCCTCTCTTTCTTTTTTCTTTTTTGAGCCAGCGGTCTCCTGTTGGCCGTCGCTCTGCGCCGCTGCTGTCCGTCTCTCTCCACACAAAATCTGCCGGAGCTCAATGACAAGGAGACGAAAGAGAGACGCTTCCGGCTGTGGCCACGCCCCGCCGATCATAACCCCGCCCACCAAAACCTTGTTTCTCCCACGCTCTTCTAAGTCACATGTTTTCATTGGTTAGAGAACGTATAGTTACGCCCACTTTTCCTTATTTAGCCACAATTTGCAACACCTATTAAGGTAATTTCACATCGAGGCCCCGCCCCCGTAAAAACTCCGCCTGGTAAGGTCTTAAGGACGTTTTACAACTAGACATTAGTGTGTGGGAGAGAGCTTTTTTTTAAAGAAATATTGCTGAGGCTGTTCTGTAGATGCTGTAATGTATTATTTTTAACCGTGGCTGCAACTTTAGCGAGAATTTGGCAATGTCCAATAGATACACTGATTTAAAAAACATTTAAAAAACGGGTTTAGGAAGCCTCTTAAATATGCTTCATTAACATTTCAGAAAAGTATTGTGGCTCTCAAAAAGTTTCTTTCTTCCCTATTTTATACCACTGTGTGACCTCATCTCACAAGTCCTTTACTACATATTTATGCAGCTTGAGCTGCTTTCCAATATGATTTTTGCAAATAACCCAATTTGCAGCTTCCCAGATCACCTCCTGTGACAGCTCTGCTAGCTGTGAATGTGTGTGTACTATCTTGAGGTGTTGCGAATGACTGGAAGTGGCAGAGGTCGATTACTCTGAGCTGTGTGGGCACCTGCTTGTGCTCTTCGCCCATGTTTTAGGCAAACTGGATCAATCTCATTACCAGCCCTGCTGCAAATTGATGGGTCAGAGAGCACGAAGAACAGGGGCTCCATGCACGACAGCTGTGCCCGCAGACAGAGATCTCATTAGGGCCTGCCTCTGCCGCCACCGCTGCTATTTTCAACCCATAATGGCGTGTTTAAACCACCATGCTAGGGACTTAAAATAGTGTGCGAGTTGCATTTTTCTTTTTTGGTCCACAGACAATGCATATGAAATGAGGTTCTGGAGATGAGTTTTTGAGGCTGAGCCTTTGTAAGCAGAAAGAAATGCTAACTGATGTGCTTAGAGGATGGTGCATTTTTCTATTCTTTCATTTAGACACAAACCATATGCATTTCTAAATGTGTAAATTGCTATCAATGACAAAGGAAATTTATTCAAAGTGTGCTCATCCTCTTGCTCACTTTACTTTGCCATCTCATCACGTTTCCTTCAGACACACTACGTCACTTTCAGCAAGCTATCTGCAGTTTAAGTGTTTTGATTATCATCTAATTAGTGAAGCCCTGAATATCGCTCTGTTTGTTTAATGTCTTGATTAACTACACATAACATGTATTAGGTTAGTTTAATAGTCACCTCATTAAAACTGACAATTAAGAGGCTAACCTCCGTTGCTATATCTCAAAACCTTAGTTTCCGATTTCCTCCACAAGTCTGCCAAGCCTGAGCCATGATTAATCATTCATCATTAAGAATGAAGGGAGGCTATTTGAAATCCATAATCCTTGCTCTCCGCAGGGTGGGAAAGCATGTGTGGTGGTATATGAACTGCATGGGTAGACTAAACCACTTGGGTAAGCGACACTGGAAGCAGACAAAACTCTCCTCTCTAACCCGTCTGGTATAACTTCCATGCAAACATATGCAGATGGCAAAGCACATTTACATGTATCTGGATTATTTGAATAAGGAGGCTATATGGGCTTGGAGTGTTTGTAAAAAGCAGATGTGTATTGTTCTTTCAAAGCACATACACAGACACTGCGGAAACAGCCTGGTTTATTTAGCCTCCATTTTTATATGGCTGCCGAGCCGGCATAACTATGAATAAAACATTAAATCCATTAAAAAATTAATCACTCCTACCTAAGGCATAATTATAGTGGGATGCGCTTCTTGAGAGGGCAGAGCCGAGTTGTGACAAAGCCGCATTGTGTTGTGCGATACCGTTTGGTTTGTGCAGCCTGAAATATTTAGTTAGAGTACACAAGGCGAAACAAAGCGCTGTAAATCGAAACAGGCCATCGGGATCTTTTTCCTGCTTCCAGCAGCCACCATCATCACTCAGCCAAGGCGGGGGTAGGGGTTGCTGAGCCAAAACGGCAACCCTGCAGGTAGCATTTTCTGTGCCGGAAAGAACTCATCAACAGTAAAACTTCATTAAATTATCACCCAGAGTTCCCAGAAACCCAGAGGTCTCGGTGGAGTCTACTGTTTGTTATCATTCATGTACTTTCAGAGTGGATCGTCTTCAACACATGGGCCTTTTTTAAATCAGGGCCGGACAGTTAAAGACTACGTGATTTATCATCGTTCTCCTCAGTAAGCCCAAGCTTGTGCATACTGTCCTCCCAGTGTTTGTTCTCACCAGGGTCCCTGAGGGATGGAATCCTAATGAAGCCGAGGAGGCCAGGGCAGCGCGTCAGCCTCGTTTTCGAGAAAAAGGAATGTGGCTCAGCTTGCGCGTACATCAGAAAGGCATTTGTGATTTCATTAGTCCTTTGGGTCCAGTGAGGAATAAATAATAGAGGAGCAGCTGGACATGTGTGTGTGTGTGCTGGGAAATAAGTTGCATGTTTATGCATTTATGTACATGTCAAATATAATTCCAACAATGACATCCGAATCTGGCGCCAAGGCAGATCACTGGCAAATCGCAAATTCTCTCAGGTGATTTTAGAGTATTACAGCCATATATCAGTCCACCTCTCACAGACATATCACATTGCAGCAGCCGCAGTGAGCAGCTTGAGATTGAGAAGGCTTTTAAATTGCTCTTTATCAGCGTTCTCACTTTATTCACTTGGCTATCACCCCCCACCCCTCCCCCTACTGCACCCCATGAAGTGCTGACTAGGCAGAACAGCCCAGGCATTGGATGGAAAAACGCTGAGTCAGGCCAGGCTGCGCCATCCTCTGGGCCAGCAGAGGTGCTCTGAGTGTGGCCTCATCAATAATAGAACATCCCCTGAACAGCCGGCACCGAAGAGCACCAGCCAACGTCCCCCTCTCTGTGCCTGGCTATGGGAGTGTCAAAAGAGTGCCCTATCAACACCTCCTGCAGTTTTCACTGAGAGTATGGCTACAAAATGTGAAATGTTGCAGGCTCAGAGCATTGGGAACGGGATGTCTTGCTATCCCATCACTTGTCCTGGATGTTGTTCCTGGAACATTTGTAGCCTACTTCTTGTCAGCTTGTACCTAGTGATGCAGGAAAAGTCCTACATTTGCTTAGGATAGAATGGGCATTTGGAAAAATTTGGAGAATCTTGATAATGCGAAGGAAACAAAATGCTTTCCCTCACCTTAATAAATTGACATTCCACATGTTCACGAGTCATTCTGCCTGTTGTCATGTCCTCGCTTGTGTCATTCCAAACGTCCTGTACAACAAACTGCAACAAACAAGGGTTGATTCCCCAGGTTTCATTAACAAATCAGAAAGAGACTGTAAAGCTTTTACCTCTCTGCTTGTTAGGCAAATTTTTGCCTAAGCTAAATACTAAGACATGATAAATCATCTATTAAGAAGAAATATGGACATGCAAATATGTTCAATGTGCAGATGCACTGCTGTCTTTAAAGTGTTTTCAAAACAATCTTAAGATAGGAATCAAATTAGTTTTTGGATGTGCATGATTTATAGACAAATTATCCAAGATAGAAACCTGCTTAGAAAATAGGCTGTTAAAATTCACAGAAATATTTGTTAAAGAAAATAAAATAGTGTACCTTTCCACCTCATCAAACTCACTGAGACATTAAGAAAATTGAAAATACTGCATATGCATTCTAGTTTTTAAAATATCCATATTCAAGTAATGGCCACATACAACATGTAAAAGAGTTTAGAATTTCCATCCTATTACAAGAGCCCCCATTAAATATATTGGCCGCTGCTTGTAATGAGCTCTGGTAGATTTTAAAATAGGACTTACCATCAGTCCACTGGACTGACCTTCAGTCAATATGATATTGTAGATGGATCATCAATCTGTTTCAGATGTTAATCCAATGTCATTAATGTGCCTTTAATGTGACATAGAGCCAACAAAGGAATCTAAGAAAACCTTCCCTGCATCCACAAATGCACCCATCCCCCATGGTTTTAGTTAGCTATGATCAATGCCCTAAAAATCCATGTAAAGCCATTTAGCATATTCTTTGATCATCACAAATTCTATCCTCCAAAAAACCTTAATCTTATTGATGGCTTTTCACTCTTATTACTCATTTAACATTGTGGGAAGAAAAAAGAGCCTCTTTCTCTTTTTCTTGTTGCCATGAAAACAGACATTTTCTTTGCAACACCTCTAAAGGGAATGCTTATGTTATTTATTGATTCCCAATCTTCACATGAAATAGAAGTTTTTTTTACCTTTGAGCTTTTAAAAGCACCATCAAATCTTGCATGGTTTGAACTGTTCTCTGGTTTGAACAGCTCTGAAAGATCATCTGTAACCTGTAACTGTAGGACCTGGATTAATACTCATTGATGCACAAGAATCGTCATTACTTTAGCACAATACAATATGTCACCAGGCTTTTTTCCCCTTTCTCTTACTGCCACCATCTTTCTCTTTCTAATACAGAGGCTCTGGCTGGAGACAGATGGCATGATGTAGCATATCAGAGCTGCAATCTGCAGCAACATCAAACATTTACACACTTCCACCCCCCCACTACCACTTTTTGCAGAAAAGAGACGCATACAGATTGCACTGGGAGTATAAGGCCTGTTGTCACACATAACAGACCATGCTCTCAAAAACGATGAATGAGTATGAATTAGACTGAAATCGCCCTTCTGCGTTGTATAAGTCATAAAGAACCTTACAACAAACCTCCCCAAGACTATAAGACTATGTGCCTAATGCACAATTTGGGTTCACCAAGAACCCAATTTTCTCAAAGCACTCAACCCCCCCGCCAACCCACCAGCCTTCATTTTCATTTCCCCTCCTTTAGGTGTGGGTCAGTTGAATTAACCTACATATTCCTCTGTGAACGATGATTAAGTGAAAGATTAAAGATAATTAAGCTAGAAGCAAACATTCTGTTACAAGGGTACAAAATCTGAATATTTCTTATAGCACTATAGATATGCTGGTATTGTGCAGTTTTGACAATAAGTATCAGTGTAATCACAATTACCAATGTAACTACATTCTTGGTATATTATATTATAATATATATTATATTCATGTGGTATTCTGAATATTCATGTCTATCGATGTGTACATAGGTGCAAACAGTTTAATGTACCATGATTATTTAATAAGTATAGTATTGAAACACCAAAGGTATTAATGCATTTCAGTATTAGTAAGCATTTTATTTTATTGTTGTTTCCAAAGTTCCCTTGCACAATATATGGAAAGCAGATTAATTGTATTTCTTGTCTTCTGTTTTAAAGAATATTACAAAAGGAATGACTTATTTAGAAAATAAAGTATTTATACCTGTCCAGTATATGTCCTTAACCAAATAATAGAGAAAATGAAGCAGATATTTATCCCATTAAATAAATCATATTATCACCCCACATGAATGGATTGAACAAAGTAGCAATGCTCTTCTCATATTTTTAGTGACAAATTCGCTTTGTGTGTTTGGTTGAGTAAGCTGACCTCCCCCGCTGCAGTGGGACTGGGATATGGACTGCAGTGAGGCGTGGACTGCAGGCCTCGTGTCCTTGCATTCAGCACTGAGTGAGTGGTCTCTAATGCTGCTGGAGTGCAGAGCGGAGGCTGAACATCAATAGGAGAGGCAGTTATTCTTTTATATGATTTCAACAATTTCGACACATTGCACATAGTGTTTTAATGTAACCTTGTTTAAATGTATATGTATGCATAAATATATGTATTATTTCCACTAGCCCCAAATGTTTTACAGCAACCACGATATGTTGACTGCAAGGCTAATGTAACTATGCTTCATTTGCATGCTCCTTGAAAGGTTGTACATGCTAGATGGTTGACAAGTAAATACAACTTGAAAATTAAGCCCACCATATGGAAAATGAAAGCGTGCATACATATTCTGTTTTTTTTCTTGCTAGATCATAGAACACATAGAAGCACATCAGTTTTTTAACAGACAATTTTCCACCGACTGAAAGAGTAAAAGGTTGCATTACACATGCGTAACATCTAGTATCTTGATTACAGCCAGACCTGATCAGCTCTTCAAAAGCAATTTTAAAAGAGAACATCATTGTTTCTGCCACCTCTTGTGAACACAACATCATCCAAACTGTACACCTAAATCATTACATTTCTTGCACTGCAAGACACGTTGTTATCTAAAAATGTAGTATTGCCTAGCTGGAACATTAGCAGTCATTTTGCCTAATAGCCCTTTTTGACACTTTCACCTCACAATTACCTAGCTAGGCTAATTTAATCACTGTTTTGGAGCTGTGCACATCAAGGAGCATGTTAACTTGTATGGCATAGATTTCATTAGATACTTTCATTACACACCATTTTTAAGAAAAAGTAATTAAAATTAAAATAAAAGTCAGTTAATACATGTTTGTTTTTTTGTTATGCTAACCCTTTAGCCTTAAAGCTCTAGTGAACGGCACACATCAATGAGCCTGTGTTATGGCAAACTAATTTGTTTTGATTTGCATACAAATATCACTAAATTAAAATTCATAATTTTCATTTTTTGGGCACATACTTAAGGCTAGAAGCACTGAATGTAACAAAGTAATTTCTCCCCCCCCTCAAATTGCAAAAAGCTCTTAGTTTCAGTCTCCGTATTTTTGGAAATGTTTCAACCTCCTGCTCCCCTACATATGGCAAACCTACTAACCTCATTCAGAGCTACATGCGCGACAGTAACTAAAAATTAAAAATATCCTTGCTGACATTAGTAATTAATTAATTAGCAATGGAAGGATGACATCCTCCTTGTATGGAAGTTTATACCTTTCACTGGTCAATTTCACAACAAGGTTTAGACCATGTACTTGAGAATCGTCTTGTGTTTTAAAGTAAACCACTGACATCACACAGCAAGACATAAGACATGTGAGCTGTGAGGATCTATTTCTATGATAAAAGGCTTGTGTTACCATGGGTTTTTTTAGTTCACATGCAGCCCTTCTAGCGTCAAATGGATGCCCTGCAAATGCACCGTAATCAAATTCCTGATGGAGGGTAATTAGTTCAGCTCCTGTGCTCCAAGCAGAGGCGACAGGCACTACGCCAGTTTAACTAGTGTAACCAATAGAGCCCCACATTGTTCTCATGCGCCCCACCATGTCACAGACCTCACGCAAAAGGAGACGGCACAATCCATGGAATACAATGGCTGTAGACTACAAGATGACTTGAACAACAAGCCAAGGTAGTCAATTTCAGAAACAAAAGTTGAAGTAACAGCATATTTATATTATAGACGAATTTGAAATATCAATCCAAATACATATGCTGTAAACTGTATTTTATACATGATCATATTCTAACATATAGACAGCTCAGCTCTTTAAAAATTCCAAATTCCACACATGATGGTTGATTCAAATGCATGGTGTGGTGCAAGGACTCTGCTGCCAAGTATGTAGCTGACTCTGAAGTGCTCTATTCAAAGACTTGACTAAGCAAGGCCACCTGTTCATGCTTCATGTAATAAAAGCAGTGTAAAGGAGCTTCAAAGAACTTTGTTTGACACTGGGATGCTAAATGAGTTGAAATGAAGGTTGTTTTTCTTCAAATATTTGTGGTCATGATCAGTAATATACAGAAGTGGTTTAGTGGTTTCAAAACTGCTCAACACCTTACAAAAATATCTTTTATACGCCTACATGCCAAAGATTATGGGACATAAACTAGTATCATGTAGGATCCCCTTTAGCTTGGCGAAGTACAGCGACTCAACATGGCATAGATTCCACAAGTGCATGAGAGACATCTGGAAGGATGTTGAGCCATGCCCTCTGGATAGTCACCCACAACTCCATGTTATTTGTAGGTGCAGGACCTTAAGTGTGAATGGACCTTTCCACAACATTCCATGAATGCTTGATGGGCTTATGTCAGGTGATCATGCAGGGCACATCATTTGTTGAAATACTCCTTAAATCAATTCTGGACAACTTGGGCCCAACGCCATGGTGCATTATCCTACTGGAATATCCCATCATTGTAGTTGTACATGAAGTCCATGAAGGGCTGCAAATTGTTAACAAGCTGTAAAATATAGAGGGCACCGGTCAATGATGTGTTTAGGCAGACCATTCGACCAAACCCATGCCACGGAAAGTGCCTTGTTGACAACTTTAATCATGTTGACAACTGGAATCTGAAATCTGTGGCTCCATGGGTTCTGCACTTCACCTTGACCTATCAAACCATGTCACATGTTGCTAGTTCTCTAGCAGAATCACTCTGGTGGGTATTCTGCTCTCATATCCCATACAACTAAAGAACACTGCACTGACCCGCAGGACATGCAGGTTTGTCTTTTTGCATGGATAATTTTAGCTAGATGTCACCAATCACATTTACATTTATGGCATTTAGCAGACGCTCTTATCCAGAGCGACTTACAAAAGTGCTTAGTGTTCGGTCAGAGTATGTATCTCTATCTAGTACATACAGGTTTAAGTCCAAACTACTCTTATACTCAAACACTGTCATAAACACAAGGCCAGTGCTGATACCTAGAAAAAAGACAATGCAATACCTAGCAAGACTGGAACACCTACAGAGAAAAGAACAAATACAAGACTACATACAGTACAAGTGAAATACTTAGCCAGTGCTCCTAGAACATAAAGCCATAACTCTACTTAAAGGCATTGGGAGTGTATGATAATGTATGTATTACTATGTTAATAAACGTTTTTTTATGCTAATAAACATTTACATTTAGAACATGTATAAAGTTGCCATTTTGAGGTTTTGCTATGACTGCAAAGGCATGGATACTTCAATAATACATACAGGAATCTGACAGTTGACTGTCTTTGACTCAGTCATTAGGTTCATATGATTGACATAGGAATGACCTTTTATTGTTGGTGTGGCCGTTTACCTAAATAAGTAGACAGACTCCCTGTGTCCCAGCTCTTCCCCTATCCAAACCTGGTCTCCCAGGGGATCTAAAGGCACAAAGGTCATCTTAGAAAACAAGTTAGCCCAGCACTAACAAGACAAGAGTGCTTCAAATATCTATAATTCTACTTCAGGAGAAAAAAGAAAATAATATTTTAGATGTGCACTCTGTGGGGTTGCTAAGGCGCTTCAGCAGTGTTTGCTGAAATTAGAGAGCAAGAGCAATATAGCTAGACACCATTGATGTTACAGACTTGCTGTAAAGTTGAGGGGGAGGAGCAGGGCTTTTTCGTTTTTCATGGACCGCTTTTATTTCATCATGCTGCTCTGCTATGCTGTTTGACAGAACCTCATAAAATCGGGCAAAGGATGGTTCATTTTGCAACACTGTTGAGCTCTAGAGGGAAAATGCAATAAATTCACCACATCTGAAATCGTTAGCTTAGCACTTAGCTCTATTTTGGAAGGTCCACTTGGGCCTCTGTGGGAGGGGCAGGGATGGGAGAAACAACACCATATCCCGCTATACACCCGTGACCTGCCCCAGTTAGCAAACCAACAGGAACATGTCAGAGCTCTTTGGCCATATACTACAAGAGCAGTCGTCCCTGTACCTGAATCCGTTCCCAAACCTTAGAGAGCTCTTTGTTCCAAAACATCTTTCAGTGTTAACTTTTTATTGTAACAGGTCGGCATGTTTTTCTGTTTTAGATCCTTCGCTGAACCTAAACACAGGTCCTAACACATGACTGTCGTCATAACAAAGCATTCAGTTGAGCTCTATGCCGTCACTAACGATTGACCACTGCAAGGCCCCCTAAACCCAAGCAACACTATGACCGAGAAACTGCACAGTCATCCTCAACAACAGGGCAGGTTTGTCTCCAGAGTTGGACTGTTGGTGTAATGTGTCAAGCTCAGGGCTAAATGACTCCTTCAGGAGGATGTGTGGGCTTTTTTCCCAGCCAACATTAGCTGACAGCCTGAAAGGGTACTTTATAAACTCTTTCAGTTGAAAAGTGTTGGGCATAACAGAGCAAGGACATTTCTGAAGGTCGGCTGCTTTGTAAAAGCAAGGTCAGATTTTGGCAAATTCTTGCAGGTGCTCGAGCATACAGGCATATCACAAGGCTAATCTAGTGGCCCTCAAAAAAAACACACACACACAAAAAGATGCAGCTGTTACGATGCCTCGAAAAAGGCATCAATGCGTGACACGTCGCATCACCGTCCTTCCATGTGCTGTATCAACAATACATTTGGAGCCCAGCAGGAGGCTGGGAAAGCAGTAATTACCATGACAACGGTGTTGGAACGCCATGCATGGCAAGGGTGCATTTATGGCCACGGGCAGCTCGAGCCATCGGCGTAACCGGCTTTGCCTCTGGAAAAGTCGCTTTACTGCTACAGATCCTTCATCGTGAGGTCACGCCAGCATGTGTGCAGTCGGCCATCACTGCCACCGTCCCTGGCTCATTCTCCAATTCTCCATGGCAACTGGAGTGCTAGTGTGGAAGCCGGCAAGCAGCAGGCTCTTGGTGGTAACAGGGATGAATAGAGAGGTGGGGAGGGGAGGGAAGATGATGACACATCTGCTTATGACAGGGGGTAGTAAAGAAGGGCAGTGTCACCTCAGTTACAATATTGTGACCCCACAGTCTTGCCATGTAGTGCACCCACAGAGTCGTAATTTAAGAGACACCCAGGTATAAGCTGTATTACCTTTATATCCCAGCAAACACACAATGTTGTCTACTTTCTTTCAACCCTGCTACAATGTTATAAAAAGGTTTTTATGTTGTTTGAGTTTCATGTAGATATAATGGAACATGTGAAGGATTTAAGGAGGTTTTATCAGATAACGTTGTTACAGTTTTCTGACAAATTACATCATTTACATTGTGACAACGTAGTGGACGCCAAAACAATTAGTTGTCACAAAGTTTTCACAATCTAACTTTGTTTGCAGGGATTTCACTGGTGGTTTGGGGAACCTTAGTTGGGGACTCAGGGAACATCGTTTTTTCAAAATTTCTCGGTACTTGTAGACATATCGCTAAAATTATTCAGAGTGCTTTGGTGTGAAAAATCTGAATTTTTCACAGTGCTAGTGATAATAACCAGATCTCCAAGAAGTTTGATGCCTCTACAAGCTCCCTCACAGAAAGTTATTACAGAAAATAGTTATGTATAGGCTCCCTGATGCTTGAGACTTTGTTTTACGATAGTTTTGTGCTGAAACCTATTTTAATCCATGTATTGTAATCAATTTGTGGTGGGGGAATCTTGAAGGGTGTTCTAAAGTAAAGCATTCCCAAAACCAAACTTTTTTTCAGATTTTCCACCATTTTACCATTATAAAAACTAAGAGCATACATGAAGGTTCACTTTTGATTTTGGATTGTAAATGAAATGGCTATATATGTTTTATATGAAAGTTTGAAATGCATGTCTTATGTCTACATTCTAACATAGTGTCTTGCTATCCCTTTGCTGCGGTAACACTGTGAATTTCTCCACTGTGGGACTAATAAAGGATGTTATCGTATCTTCTCTTACAGTGTTACAACAACAATTCAAACAAGCCTTGCAGACAGAGGCTAATTTTGTGTTTAAAGAAAAAATTGAAATACACTTAATAAAAACCTTTTAGGGTTGTATCTGTAGTAGAATGTTGTGCTAGCTAGGCTAGTCTTGCTAAAAGGTAGTAGCAGGACTAGTAACAAGAATTCCCACAGAATCACTGTCTTCTCTTCAAAGTGCATTCATGGGCATGACTAGCTGAGCTGAACTGTTTTTTTACATTTTGTTCATTTCTATTGATGTATCAAAAGCTAGTCATCCCAGCATCTCTAATTTTAATGAAGCGGGCCAAAACCGTAATAAGTAATAATGCACTACTACTGCCACAACCCAGACACTGGTTTGTTTTCACTAAAATACACAACACATGTAGAACACATTTTACAGTTTTATTTGCTCTCTGCAACTAGAAAGAACTAAATGCTTTTTTAGGCTATGATGTGACAACTTATTGTAGAACCCTTGATGTAACAGTCATTTTAACTTCCATTGTGTCTTATTAAAGTAATTGCTTAACTCATATGATAACATTGTAGTGACTGTTTAGAATTATATCATTTGCAAATCACTAATTACCACCTTTAAGCCTGCTGGGCATGCCTGATGGCCTTTTTTAGCCTTTTTCCATATCTGTTTAAACACATTATCCAACAAAATATGATCCAACACAGACCAAATGATGCCATAATTTACTATGGCTGTGGGAACGGCTTCTGGAAACAAAGGAGATAGTAAGATGATATGAAAGAAGATTGAATGCCTTCATTCCTGACCTTGACAAAGCTCATGATGATGATTAATGAGCAAACTGATAATGTGCAAACCATGTGCAAAAAATGTAATGCAGATGTCCTTTAAAGGTGATTTTCTAATTTTCTAATTGTAATCCATGTAATTATGTGATTAGGATGTACACAATGGCATTTAAATATCTGAAACATGTAATGAAAAAGGTTAAAGTTAGTTATACCAAATTTTACTACATCAAATGACAACATATATGTTACCTGATGTCTAAGACAATGTTTTATAATAGTTCTAAGATAGTATTTTTCCCTAAAATAAAAAGCTTTTTTTATGGAGCAATACATGCAATTTGCACTGTATACAGTATTAGTAGTTTTAGATAGTTAATAAAAAGGGTTAAAGGGCAAAAAAAAAAATATCACCCCGGTTCCTATCACCACCATTTTAAAGAAATCTAGGTCAGTACGTTTCCCTAGAATGGAGAGTTTCACAGCAAACCAGTATGACTTATTAGATGCAGATTGTGAGTCCCCTTTAACATTTGACAGGACTTCTTTTTTTAGTTTGTGTTTCTCTATATAATGAGGGCTATGCTGCAACGAGCTGCAGAAATGGCATTGATGGTGCTGGACAGATGGGGCATGTGATAGGTCACATCTGGTGGAGGGGGAGGAGAGAAAGACAGGAAGAGAGAGGAAAGCTTTCTAGCAAAACTGCAGAATGAGCAGGATATGAAGAGGCAGTTTTTTGTAATGCTGTATACTGTATTTTCATTAATAATTACTTACATTTACATTTTTGCCTAATAAATAATTTAATATAGTAGAGGAAATATCAGGACATTGTACTCTGTAGCTGAAAAATGTATGTTAGAGGTCTGCACCAAGTATATAAATCATAGATGTAATACAAATTGGGTCCCAACAGAGTCCCTAAACAGCACAACTGCATGTACCTTTGAGTATGACATATGTCCCTGACAGTGTTCTGTTCCAAAGGGCTCAGGGAAAGTGTGTGTGTAAGTGTATTTGAGAGAATCTTGCTGCTTCATGTGATCTGGCAGCTCTCATGACCAGATTAGAAACAATGAACTCCATACAGACTCCTCACTCTGCCGTAAGGAATGTGTTTCAGTACCATCTCTCTCTTTCTCTCTCTCTGTCTCTCTTTCTCTCTCTCTCTCTCTCTCTCTCACACACACACACACACACTATGTTTATGGTTGTATCTTATTGATCTATGAATTCATTCCAGCTACACACTGCAATGTGAATACTGAAACACCAGGTCCTAACCTTATCATTATAAGTGTTGGGTGTGGCACTGTAGTAGCACTGTAGTAGAAGTATTGCAATTACATTGCAGTTACTGATTGAATCCGTATTTCATTACTCAAATAACTCATATGTCAGACTGTATTACACAAGATGCATTTTCTCTAATTAGCTGCAGTACCACAGGTGCCTATCCCAAACCCCACCCCCCACATTTTAACATTTGAACATTTTTTACCATCTTAATCTTTAATTAAGATACTTTTTTGTTTAAAGTGTATAATTGTATTGTCAAATATTAAATAACTGCCACATGTTTTTCTGTTACTACCAAAACACAAAGAGTTATATTTTACAGGCGGAGCCTTATTTTAGCCATGCCCCTACATTATAAAGCAGGTTAAGAAACTGCGTCCCTCATGGGCAAGCAGTTAGATCACTGTTTTAAAGCAAATGTGTCTATAATTCAGTGTTTAACCTTTACAGATTTTTCTTTTTGTGCTTTGCAAATAATATTATGTTTAAGTGTATACAACCATTAAGCTGTGTTTGCTACTGATGTACTGGCTAGTGTTTCTGAGATATGCTCAAACTAAAATATGTATCCCATTGCATTTTTCTTTTCTTTCTTAAATTATCAAGGAAGTGTAATTTATTAATCCTTAGGAGTAAGGATTATTTTGCTATTCTGTTCTAATGTAAATATGCTGTTACATATTACTACGATGTGCATATGATGTACATTCTTTAATAACAGCTTTAAGTACTGCAACCTTCTAGGCACTGGCCCTAGCGTCTGAAAATTGTGAGTTTGATCCCTGTTGGGGTCACAGCTATCTTTGGCCAGGAATTAAAGAAACCATAATTGAACTCCCTGTCCCCTGATCACCCAACGCAGACATTTTCTTAGCTGACATAACGGAATTGGGTAGTCAGAATTCTCCTCCAAGCATGTTGAGCTGTCCACACTGTGTAAGCAGCAATTTGAAACAAAGTGGTGCTGGCTGACTTCATGTGACTTGGAGCCAAGAAGCACCAGCCTTCATCCTCCTAGCATTGTGTGATCGAGAACTAGTTAGTAAATTGAGAGAATTATATAAAGCCTCATCCATTCCTGCCATTTTGAAAAAATACAAAAACATGCCAAAATGTAAAAGACTCTATGCAGAACAATGTGGTGCCAAAAAACATTACAATTTGGACGTCAAATTGAATTTCTGCTTGTTTTGATGAGCTACTAGTAAGCAATAACTAAAGCTATACTTCATCATGATTTAGCCATTACTGACAAGAACTGTCAATTTTTTCCTTCAAACAGCTTTAGAATGTCCATCTTTTCTATCACTGAGGGGACAATTGGGGTGTTTGGTCACCACAAAGGAAGTAAAATAAGCAATACACACATACATGGTGTTACATGGTCTTTTTTCTGCCTCCTTTTCTATTTCGCCATGCATTCTGTCTGTCCTCACAGCAATCCTGTTTCAATTATTTATTTCAAAATTTCATGATTTGCCCTCATTTACCTTTTTACACACACATACACACAATCACATGAACAAGCACATTCTAACCTCCTATATATCACAGGATGTTTGCCTCTTCCAACAGAAAATGCACTTAACCTCATTGAGATGTAGGGCACTTAATCTAGTCAAGTCCTTTAATGGCTCCCCTCTTTTCTGCTCTCCCTATTGACAGCGCCCACAATGGAGCACAGATAGAGTTACTGTTTACCCGACTGCCGCTGTTAGAAGAGACATGCAGAACAAACCATAAGCCCAATGAGAGGGCAGGGCTTGAAGGGAAGTGATGCTGTCATAACACCTGTAACACGGTCAGTGCCTGAGGCTACTTATCTGCTTATGTAACACACTACTATGAGATGATAAGGTGGATAGAACTTAATAAACATCTATTGTCCTCTACTTATTGCAACTAGGGCTGCACAATATAAGCTAATTGTTATTGTGATATTTTAATTGGCAGTACTGATTTCGCCAAAGGCTGTGATATGCAACTGAGCTCCTCACAGACATTATTTTTGTACTGACTAATCTGGGATATTTCAAAAGGATTTTTGAAGTGTTTGGTTTAGTCAAGACTATGAAAATAAGTCATTGGTCTAAAAGACTGCAGGACAATTATGGTTATATGTGTTACATCAAAGTGTCTGTGATGTGTTCTGAAATTATAGGACATTATTTTATGACAATTATATTTTATTATAAGTTTAATTCAGCTGTGAATGTTATTATATAGCAATATTTAATGTGGATTCCATTAATCCCCTTCAGGTTAGAGACAAGAATTTTACACTTAGCATGTTGCAGATTTACGGTGATAGCATTTGTACATATACCTTACCATTAACACTATTTCTGAATAATGGAGAATTCTACTAACTTTCTGCTGGCATCGTTATCCTTGTATAGTAAGAGACCTAGTAACATATAAACTAAAGTGCAAACCAATTAAGGAGAGCCTGTAAGCAGCAAGCAATGATGAGAGTCTTTTTCTGCTCTCATTTTTAGGCATGTACTTCAATATCAACGGGCTTTTTCAAGCAGTCAAATTAAACACTGGCCTGAACACTTAAAAGAGGTTAAGTTTATCTTTAGAGTTGCAGTCAAGACCCTGACACATAGAGTTTGAGTCAGGCCAAAGACTTCACTGCAGTCCAAGTCAAGACCAAGAACCAGTACCAAGAACCAGTGAGACCAAGACAAGACCAAGATTTGAAGAAGTCAACTTTGAGTGAAGACCAAGACCAGAAATGGCTAATTGTAGGCAAGGCCAAGACTTTGTAGTAGTCTTTGTATTAGTTCACTAAAGACAAGATGTTACATTCATCTTTGATGTTACAAGACCAAGTCCAAATGATGTCAAGACCAAGACTATAAATTTATGGTCTTGAGACTGAGATTAGATTAAGACGATTAAGTTTATCAGGCTAATAAACTCAGTCTAATGGACTGAAGTATCACAACACTATATCGCACAGTAGCTTGTACCTGTTGTTACTGGCCAGTTTATGAGTCCGGCCAACCTTATAGGTCACTATGTTGGAGTGCAGTTACAGGCTGTAGAACATCAATTGTCATGCACATTTTGACAGCTGCCCTCTACCTCGTTCATTACTGTCTGAGCACAGGGCCACTGAAGACCAAATATTGTTTGCACAATGGAGTGGTTACAGAATGAGACCGGCATTAGCTCTAGTTCGGTTAGTTTTGACTGATATAAACACTCTGGAACTGAACTAGGTGGATGGTGAAACACGTCAGTGTCCTAACTGAGCAATTACACCAGTTGACCCTATAGAGCACATTGTTGAACTCCTCCTTTTCCATCTCATTGGCACCAGGGATAAACACACACACTAAACCCATCTCTCTAAAATAAAGAAACCTTATATTTCAAAATAAAAGACACTGCCAATTGAAGCATCTGACTACCGTGTTCAACGCTGTGCACCTTGAGCCAGGCCTACTGACAGCTGCTGTTTACAATCTGCCATGTGGTTTATTTTCCTTCCTTTCCATCGGCCTTACACACACACACACACACAAACCAGCAGCTGGGCGGGCCAGCATGCACTTCTTAGAAATAAGACAGAGATTGATTCATATAACCTTGTCCTCCTCTGTCCTCTAATCCCTCTGTCCTTCTCTCACTCTCTCTCACTCTTTTTCTCTCTCCCTCTAATGTTGTACATATGTGCATTGTGCACCACAAGTCCATCATGGCATATTATCATTTAATTCATTTCAAATTGTAAACTTAAAAAAAAATTCTGCATAATTCAATCATTGTTTGGTAACCAAAGTAATTGCGAGTAGTTTGAGGTGAAATGTGAAATTTACCAACTCAGATTTCTTTATAGTTGTGGTGATAAGAACCAGGTGTGACCATTTTATGTAACATCCAAAACAAACAGTTAACCTCCACACATCCTCTGAATGTGATCATTGTGTAAAAGTAAAAAATTCTGAAAAAAATAATATATAAAATATATATGTATGTATTAGTTTTGTATTACTTTATTATGTATGTATGTATTACTTTACCATGGAAGAATAAATATATGTTTTAAACCAAACTTCACGAAACCATCGAAAATGTCTCAGGCATTATATTCATTACCATTTGTTCTGAAGTAACTTTTAGGGCCATTAAACTGTTCAGAGGTCTGGTTCCTATCACCACCAGTGTTAACAATTCTGACCTTTTACGTCATACCACTCTGAATGACTTTGTTTACATTTCAGATGATGAATTATTGCTCCATTAAAACATTCAATTTCTAACACTAATATAATGCTTACTAATTCCAACATTAACACATTACTGGTTAAATATTGCAAATGACCTCTGCTAGCTGTTGGTTAAATATTCCTGACTGACTCTTTCACCTTGTGGTCATTTTTAGTATTCCCTGGATATGTTCACTGGCTAAAAATCTGGGCCTTTGTGCTTAAAAAATGGTGAAGAGTGTGGAATTGGCTATGCTGTTATCAGCCTTTGCTTTGGATTGACAATTGTTTTTTTTTTTACATTAAAGTGTAATCCAGGTGTTTGTCTATCATGTGAATGCCAGCAGATAATTTAAAAGGAGCCACATAAATTGCAATTCTTCCATCACATGGTATGGCTTTGTGAAATGTGCCTAAAGCAGTATTTTTCCTGATAGCCAACCTAGTTCAGAAAAGTTTTAAATCAGGCCCAATCTGTATACCGTTTGGCAGGTAAAATCGTTTGTTATTAAATAGATGCATTATAATATTGGTAATGGCAGATTAATAGAACTATTTTTAAAACATAATCAATATTTAAAACCAGTGTTCAACTAGAGGAGTGGACTCTTTAGATGATGCTGGGTCAACAAAACATACTAATGTTGAAAGATTCATAGTCCCCTCTAAGGAGTTTAAAGCAGTATGTAAACAGCCTTTATATTGTGTTTGAAAAACAACCAAAGAAAATGAATTAATAAGCCAAGACATGCTTGGTATCGAAAGTTCGCTTCTTTAGGTTTGCACTGGAGCCACAAAGCTGTCGTTATAGAGGTCTATGTTGGTCAGAAAGACTGTGACAGATTTCCTTTCGTAAGCTTAAACATTAACAGAAACAACATTTTATTTTATAAACAGTGACTAACAGTGTTTCAAATTAAAAATGCATTCATACTGTACTTTTAACACATTTATATTTAAAGGGCTTGTACAACTCACTGATTCGCAATTATTTTATTTCATTAGATTCATTAGATTTTATAGTTATACTCTGCCATACTAAGCCTTCTAATTTAGTGCTTGTACTAATATAGAAACAAAGAAAACAATTACATTATTAATCACATTTAGAATACTAATTGCTAATTCTGTCAAGTAAGCTAACAGACACCCATGTCGGTTTGCATCACTTCGAGTGATAGGGGAGAGGAAAGAAAACCTACCTGCACGCTTGACTACCAGCCATTGCCTGTCATTTAGGATCAAACTCATAATCTCCCAGTGATAGGACCAATACATAATTGCAATTACTGGCGCTGTAACGAGAATTTATTCTTTTATAAAAAGAATTGTTGCCAAACTGTGGAAAAAGCTGTCAAATGAATTAGACTGTAAACTGTAACAGCTCTGTTAGACTAAAAACGGATTGTTTCATAGAGTTAAAGATTTGATTGCCCTCACAACCACGCATGACATGAGAGGCACTGTGTCAGTGACCATCTTCCGGCAGAGGTCAATGCGTAGGATGCAACAGTATACACTAACAACGTCATCACGTTGTTGACATAACAGAGCTGATGTTTTGGGGGTTGAGATACGTCCGAATGTGCTGAAGTGTGCCAATCCAGACAATGAAAGGGTTAATGCTGTGTAGGTTGGGTCTTTGGGACCCATGCCCAGCCCTTAGATAAAAACTGTCTTGTTTGTCTCTTGCATACGCATACACACACACATTTGTTTTGTACTTCTGGAGGACATGTTGTCAGACTACATACATTCTGTATGGGTTAATATATATCGCTGCTGTTGAATCAAAAAATTCAATCTCCAAAATGACCACTTATCAAGAGAACATAATCAATAATTACAGACTAAATGCATTTTCTGACATGGTTGTTTAAGAAACGAATCAAGTAGTGTTAAAAGTGTTAAAATAATTGTTGTCAGATTAAACATATTTATCACTGTTATTATTAATCAATTAAAGCCTCTTATGTGACCCTCAACTACAAGATTTTTTTTTCTTGTTCAGTTAAAAAATAACACTTTACCAAGACATGATAATTATGTTGGTTTTGACATAGTATGTTACTCCTGTTTTTCTCTGGTTTTACTCCAAAGTCAGAACATTTTGTCCTGAAAATCTAAGAAAACAAACACACACACAGAGCAGCTACAGCCTAGTGCTCCAAAACAGCCAGCAGCTGCACATGGGAAGGCCATGTGACCATGCTCTAAGGCCATGTGAGTTCTACTCTATCTATCTCTATGGCTTTCTCTCTCTCTCTCTCTCTCTCTTCCTGCAGTATGACAAGCACAAGGGATTCCATACAAACACACACACACACACACACACACAGATACTCTGGGGTCATGCATGTACAGTGACACAGTGCTGCTTTCTTCCTTGTAAGGCAGTAAATCTCCATTGATCTAAAAAATGTAAACATTTTAAAAAGCTACAATGTATTATAATTGGTTACAATAATATACCAAATAGAACGTTTAATGTATTATTTTGATTGTATACACATAACATATTGTTTAGTTGTCCATACTACAGCACACATAGATCCTCCAGTCTCGTTTATGTATTCAGTGTTTATATTTAAAAAAATAATTTATACAAAATAAAAAATAAAAATCTCATTTAAATGATCAGTTAAACCTATCAACCAAATATTTGTCAAAGATTTACACCCCAAAATAAAACTTTAACATCCACACAATGCATACGTGCGACTCAAGTCCTTTAGTGAGCTATTAGCACATTTATTTATAAGACTTTTTTCTCAGTTTTTGTATGTCTGTATTGTCAACATACACTTTGGACAATTAACATGAATAATTCTGTTACACTCAAATTTATTTTTCACTTTCAGTTTCAGTCAGTTGGTATAACGGCCACCTGGAATATTATAGCAATATCTAAGCTACATTTTAGCAACCACCTACAATGGCAAACAAACAGGCTAACATCACCTTAGCAACCACCTTGGATAACATAGCAACAGCTTAGCAATACCTTAGCAACCACCTGGGATATCATACCAATGGCCAAGCAACACCTTAACAATCAATCAGACTGGCAGAATCCTGACAGTGTGGTCAGGTTAACACTCTAAAGACATTGGACTCTCAGTGCATGTGTGGGAAGAATATCTGTAGCTAAACCTGGGGATAACACAACAGTCACGTAAAACATTAACAACCTCCTGGGATACCATAGCAAGGGCCCAGGAACACCTTAACAACCACCAATGATTTTATGCTTGTCAAGCCAACTTAAAGTTTTTTATGAACTTTCCTTTTTAGTTAGAGTGAAAAAGTAATGTAATCAGACGGTGAGTGGTTGGGTGTTGGGGTTGGGTGTAGCTGTAGGTGGTTTGGTGGGACTGTCATAATGTTTGATGTCATGACAGTTTGTCACATGCTAATTTTTGGCATGTACTCTAGTTAGCTGTCATGTCATCACACATTATGGCATGTCACAATAGAGACCAGCAATGTTACCATGACACTGTTACACTCCTAAACAAAACCTGTCATGACAGGATATGACATCTGTGCTGCGTAGCAGCTTTCTAGTAAAGTGATGTACAAAACAGATTGTTGTTTGGATGAGTTTAGTATGTTGTCATCTCTACAATGATAAGTATGATTTTCAGAAGTGTATACATCACAATAGTGTTGTAGTGTGCTGCACTTCGCAACACTTTGTGTGTGCTATGCTGATACGATACAGCAGTGCAGTTGGGGTTTTAAAACATCTCAGTGTCACTGCTGGACTAAGAATAGTCCACCAACCAAAACTATCCAGCCAACAGCGTCCTGTAGGTGTATCTTGAGGTCAGCATCCTGTAAGCCTGCTGACAAAGGACTAACACAAACTGTGTTATCTACACGGTGGACCAGCAAGGTAGGAGTGTGTAATAGAGAGGACAGTGAGTGGACACAGTGTTTAAAAACCCAGCATAACACACATTAACACACCGCCACCACGTCAACATTGTCAAACAGGACAAAAATGGCTAACAAAACATGTAGAGGATCAGATGGACTACAGTCTTTAAAGGCAGAGCCTTTTGTAGAACTACAAAGTGCACCTATAAGGTAGGTCAAAATGATAAAATGGACAATTATTGTAGAAGTGTTCGGTAAGTGTATCTGTATCAGTCCATTTATAGAGCTTGGAAACTGTGAATACTAGGTTTATTGTATTTAACCCCTATGTAGCCCTATTCACACTAGGCAGAAGAGGAAGCCTGTGTTTTTTGGTTTTTTTTGCCACTGTTGACCTCTATGCGTGAATGAGTGAGAGCCTGTTACATAGAGAAAACCAGAGTACTTCAGGCTTTGCTCAAAAAGACATATATAACCTTGAGGTTGTCAGGGTTTAGAGAAAATGCTTTACAAACGAGCGAGAGAATGATAGATCTAGGTGCAGAAATATGTAAATATGTTGTTGCATGCAGGCGCCTTTGCACACACCACAGCCCTCCCTAATACTGCACTGCATATTCATAGATGTATAATAAATCATAAGACTTTAGTCTTTATGCCTACTGCTTTCCAAATCCTGTAAACACATAAATAAATACACACGATGCGTAGTGCGAACACGAAAATGTGCTCATGTGCACATTTCTGACTCGCCGACAGAATTAATGTAAAGGACAGAAGCAGACACATCATAGTGATCAGAACAAAACAGCTCTACCAAGGTATATTCAGAAATACAGTCTTGGCTAAATTATTTAGGCCTATGGCCTTAGCAGAGAAATGACAAATAAATAGATTAAAACATTAAAAAAGATTCCATTCATTACATTTACAGCCACAGCAATGACATAAAGTAATTAGCTACGGTTCTACAATTGGCTGAACAACATTATAAGTCGTTCTATAAAACAGCTCCTACAGTCTAAACTGCTGTGCTGCACTCAAAGCCATTGTAAAAGCAAGCAACAGAACAACTACTGTAAAATATGCCAAACATGATTCCAGAAGGCTGTCTAAACAATGTACAACGTATGTTCCATTTATTCAGCAAAAATAAGGCAAAATCACTTGTAGTTAAAAGAGTGGCTTCCTTTAAACCTACTCCAGTTAAAAGAAGCCACTGTCTCTACGACTGATATGATGTGATTTTGCCTTTTTTTTAGTAGCATTGCATTGTGCACTTTGTAGACGACCCATTCAGGTTTTTTTCTTCAAATTCAAGCAACAGACATACATCGAGTTCAATGTAAGAAATCAAGGAAACAAAGCTGAATATAGCTGCAGTGCAATATTGTTGCTTAGCAACAAATGAAACCATTGTGAAAAACAACAAAACTGTTTTACCTACGTCCACACAGCAGCTAAAAGTGGCCCAAATCTGATCTTTTACTTCACAGCTATATGTGTGAACACACAGAATTCAACATTATAGGTTTGACTACTTTTTACCTCTCCTTTAATGTGTTATGTAGCTTTTTGTGCATGTACACCGTGTGAAAATATTATGTTTTTGTAACACTGAGGCATACACATCTATTCTAGTAAACCCCAAAAATACAATTCTAAACTTTAAAATTAAACAAAATAGGTCCTCTTTAATACATGCAAATTTATAGTGCACATGTTCTAATTTATTACTCAGTTTAACATACTGGAAAAAAGCATAACTTAAAATATAAAATGCACCATACACAGACATATTTTATGTTTTATATATATTTTGTCCTCAATAAATTTAATGCAGCAAATAACCATTAGATGTGTATAGGTTGTGTTAACATATTTTAAATTTACATGTGGTCTTGTTTGGAGTGCCAAAACATTCATATAGGGCTAAATCTCCATGAACAGTCCTTTTATAACACAAAAGCTATGACTGACACAAATTAGTCTTAAAACAATGCATATTCTCAGCCAGTCTCAAATGTCCATGTCTTTGTACAAATTTTATATCTTTTTTTTTATTTGAGTTTTTGAATCCTATTGCGGTGACAGAATAGCACGTTCAGGCCTGGATTAAATATACCTCTTTTTGACAGCACTGTTAAAAAGGATAAATTAACTGGGGTTGGGATGTTTCTTCTGTAATGAGGATGAGCATGACTGCAAGATGTGCTCACACACTGTCTCTGAATGCAGCACCTACTAAGTCACATTATTCGAATGCCTCATACGTAATTCCACATATACGTAAATCCTCAGGCATTCCTCATGACACAGATATGTGAGGAGTAACCTGTGAAACAGAGATGTGTGACAGGAGGGGGAGGGGTTGATGGAGATGGTTGATACTGTGTAGTGGGTTACAGCTCTGTCTTCCATGCTGTCGACGGGTTTGATTCCCCTCCTGGATAACCACCCTACAGTATACCAATAAGGGACCTTTGGTAAGACTCCTAAAACTACTTTCACCTACCTGTGTAAATGTAAACTCTAAGCCACTTTGGATCAAAACGTCTGCCAAATGCCATAAATGTAAAAGAGTAGAAAGGGTATGGCCTACAGCACAGTGGTGTCAGTTAACACATTTTTACCAATAATAAAACTACTACTAATAGCAACACTAATACTAATAATTTTTTGGTTTGTTACAGTGCAGTTCTCACCCTGTGTTTTTTTAGTGTCATGTGAAAGAACAGGCTGTTAACCAGCCATGTGTGGACAAGAACATGTGAACAGCACATGAGTCCACAAATTGATAAATAGCCAAAATAAAATGATAATAATCCCAGAATATTTGACAGAAGTATACAATATGTAACAACAAAATAGGAAATAATAAACTCTACCAAACAGACTTTCTAAATTGCTCTAAATAGAAGCATCTTGATTTCTAGTAGGCTAGAGAAACGGCAGAGCCTTTTGGACAGTTAGACAGCCTTTTCTGTGGAAAGTGCTTTTAATAAAGGTGAACAGTATAGAGCACAAAACAATAAGACTGACTAAAACTCACTGTCGTTTTTAACATTGACTAATAAAGACTGAAACTAGTTTTACAGGTCTGCGGGCGGGGGCGGGATAAAACGTATAGGTTGTGGGTGGCAACAGGACAAACGTTAAGGTTTTCTGCAGGAGCGGGTGGGAGTGGGATAAAATCTTGCAGGATCAGCTGGCAGACCTCTACTTCTGGCAGTCATTTTTTTATGGTGACTAATACAGATGTAAACCAGTTAAACAGGCTAGCAGCATGAGTGGGACAAAAAAACATTTAGGTCGTACAGATTTTCTGTGGTAATGGGACTAAATAAATCAGCCCTGCACAGACTTCTACTTCAAACAGCCTAGAAAGTAGTAAAGAAGTTTAGCACTTCAAACTATTTCCCTCCAGGATTTCCGTTTTAGTAGAAATGTCTGATTTGTGGTAAGTGGTAAATCATGCAGGAAGGAATTTCAGGTCTAACTGATTTTGTACCCACTTGCAAGTAAAGTACAGTGTACTAATATGATATTTGCTCGCCATCAGTGAAACCATGGCAACCAAGGGTCAACTCAAGTTCAGAAAAGCCCACAGGCAAGGAGCGACAAGCATTTTGGGCATCAAGAGACAAAAAACTGATGCCAGTGTGAACAAACTACATTTGCTCAGATGGTATTCCATGTGCTCCATGTAGCTCACCAGGGGATCTCTGACTAAATGTACAGTGTCCAATGCCTTTTATTAGTATATCTCAGCACACTAATGTTACATAATAGCATGTTGATGTAAATTAGGAGCATACATCTTCTTTGTTATGGTAAATGTACACGACAGAATTTATATTAAATCAGAACACACTTGCTCATGCAAACTTTATGCACAGGAGAAAGATGCTAAATTTTCCTTGTCATGTGTTGCTCCAGGCAAAGCAGACACTGGAATGGACAGATGTATCACCACAGGGGCCCACCGTCAAGGCACTCCACATGGGTAAGGATAGCCTCCGGTTACTCAAAGTGTTGCTGAGCCACATGTGGGATTAGCTGGTGCCCGGTAAGTATTCCTGCCCATTGCTGTTGCCTGTGTAAAACATTGCCGGTTGCAGTGCATGGTGGTTGCTGTGAGGCACTTTGTAGGTGAGGTGAAGCAGCTGCCGCAAACTTGCTATGCTGCTCAAGAAAGGGCTGTGACAGCTGTCACGCTACACACCAGTACCGAGGCCAGGAACAGTTACTGGCAGCACAACTTCAGTGGCCATGGTTGGGGCTTGTAGCGGACTAGGCGTCTAAAAGACACGGACCACATTGCTCTATCCTTAGAGCGATGGTCTCCCTGGTCCTGCTGGCCTGCCATTCTGCTGTGCACTCACTCATTCTGCTTAGGTTCAGCCAGCTTATCTTTGGGAGCCCACCTGGGTTGGAATATGACAAGGACAAGCACCAGCTCACCAGGGACCATCGGGGCAGGTCCACTGTTTGCCAGAAATTGGCACATTGTCAAAAGCAATTCCAGTCGCCCTTAGCAAACCTGACACTTTCTGTTGTTGAGGCTTGAGTTGTATTTATGCGTTTCATGTGCTTTCTTGAGTTGGGATGAGGAATTAGTGTTATTTGTGTTTATCATGAAGAGGAAACTATGGATGAGCTGCCTGCTCTTTTAGTTGCTTTGGAGGTGGCTTTTCTGCTTTGTTTGAAATAAAAGAGTTTTGCCTTTCCTGACTGCTCTTTAGCACGCTGTCATGATATGTCGATAACTGAAGGAAATCAAAGACTGTATGAATCATCTCTGGTTAAATATGCCACTGGCTGAGGGAATAAGACTAAATCTGCCAGTAGATGACTAAAATACAGCAGTCTTCCTGTAGAAAAGTTGTCAGAGATGGCAATATGTTAGCGAACTAAATGAACTCTGGCAGTAGCTGAGGGAAAAACAGCAGTTAAATTGGGATAAGTTGGGATACAGCATTAACTGAGGAAAATGGAGGAAATAACCTTTTGTATACTGTATATGGGCTTTTAATGAATTACAACTTTACTTAAAGAAACGTGTTTAGGTTTCACACCAGCTAGGAAAAAGTAGAAGTAACATTAGCATGTCTAAAACATTTAAGCCACTCCCACATTGTGTGGGAGTTTGTGTGGATAAAAACTGTTGGTTAAGATTCATTTTATAGTTATATTGATGTTTTCAATCCACCTGGAGTTGAACAAGAAATATGCCCATTTTATTTAAATATTCAAAATAATTCAAAATAAACCCTGACAAGCCTGAAAAACCTTTAAGCCCTTGTAGTCCAAGTGAGTACTTTCAGCATGTAAACGAAGAACAAACCCTGTTAAAATGGCAGGACGATACCATAATGCAGCACAACCTGACCTACATTCCCAAGCCCTAAAAGAATTGGAGCAGCTTGTAACCTAAACTTCAGAAAATCCAGTGTTATCATTTTGAAATTTTGGTGACACCCTCAACTGAGCTTATAATATAAGGGAACGGCCCTTAAGATGGCGTTGAGGATTCCTCTGAGTATGAGCAGTAATAACCGGAACATGAAATTTTGTTTAGAAAATAGGTCTACCACTCACAACCACAAAGTTCTTTCAGGTTAAAATGATTTGTTGGTCTAAAGTATTTAAGTCTCTTCTACTAAGTGGTCTGTTTTATATTTCAGGGGCTGAAATGTGTTTTTTATTTTTTGTTTCATTTGCTTATATCGCTTAGAAAAAGTTTATAAAGAAGGCCTACGTTATTGCAAATGAGAGTCATGTCAATACACGTGTGTATATATGAGTGTAAGTGGGTCAAAGAATGTGTTTATGTTTGTGTGTTATCATGCTGCCTCACCTCAGTCACATGAGAAGTAGGGGTGTGGGTGTGTATGTATGTGTGTGTGCGTGTGTGATAGCCAGAACTGATAAGTGTGTCTCTCTCTCACACACTGTTGTGGAATGAGGAGTCAGAAGGTCACACCCTGTTGCGGTGCGTGCACATGACTTCTACATGCTAATGTCCCAGTGCCTTAACCCTAAAGCTTATCTTTAAGCTGCCCTCCTACCATGCAATAACATAGTAGATAGTCTGGGAAAGTCTCATATTCCCTCATATGGACAAAGGGTGCGGACAGTCACTTGGTTGTGGGTACATTGCTGGAATACAAATACAAGGAACAAGGAAAAGTAGAAAAAATTGTGGTGTTGTACAAGTCAGTAGCATTTAACCCTTAGAAGTACAGTTATCACAGGCAACCAAAAGCAATATGTAATTCCATACTACTTCTGATTTATAGCTCCATTGAACAAGCAGAGACATTTTATAGACTCTAAACTTTCAATTAATACCTCTAGAGATGGTTTATTATGATTTGAATTTCATAAAAAATGAATGCCACAGCTATGCATAAAGCATAAAAGAAAAACAAAAATGTACTACAATTTCTGATAATAAGTAGCGATCTGTTACAAGACTGTTGGCATACTGGCAAGCAGTAAATCAGCAAACTGTGAAATAAAAAATGCTGAAGATTTAAAGTAAAGCTCCTGCTATTGCGGTTAATAGAGCACAACATACTGTCATCACTGAAATAGACATGATGTTAAGATATTAACTCTGTGTCTTCTGAGCCCAAACTCTGGCCAGCAGGTCCGAGCTGCTGCTTGAGGATCTTTCTGCCCCTTTACCCCCTTCAGCCAAAGAGGGAAAAAAAACATGTTATTTAACTTTTTTTCAGTATTTGCAGAAACAAATAAATGTACTACTCCTCCTTCTCCTCCTCCTACTACTACTAATAATAATGTTTGTTTATATTATCATTGTAATTACAAAATCTGAAAGTCCTTTACCCATGACGATAAGCAAAACACAGAAAATATAAAACCTCACTGTTCAAATAAAACAAGAGGAAATAGTAATTACAAACTAGTAGCTCAAGCTAAGGCTATTGGTGCCTTTTGCACTGCGAGCAAAATCCTATGGATTCCAGCAAGGCAAAGTTTAAGCAACACTGTATTGCCTAATTTGCTCCAAAGTATTATCAGGACTAAGCTTGTATGTACCCGCCCATGGGCGTGCGAGCACACACACATGACGAGCAGAGAAACAGGTTTACTCTGACAGGGACTACCAGTGTGGTGTACTGGGAATACCCACCCATCTCCATCGTCAGCAGTGATTGGTTGAAACCAGTAAGGTTTAATGGGGGAGGGGGAGTGTGTGAATGCATGTGTGTGTGTGTGTGTGTGAGAGAGAGAGAGAGAGAGAGAGAGAGAGAGTGGGGCGGGTAGAGGCCAGTAGTAGGCATGGTACTCCTTGCAAGATCTAATTGATTGGGACAGATAACTTGCAGCCATTCAGCTGATTAAGCCTTTCACTCTCAGGCCTGGCAGGAGCACAGTGATGTGTTAGGGGTGTGGTCAGGCCATGATTGGTCTACTCTGGACAGTCTTAGTGAAAGAGATGCATACTGTTGTGTTTGCCCTTTTTCTTTCTCTCCCTCTCTCTATCCTGCACTGTTAAAGTGCTGATGTACTCCCCCCCCCCCACCCCCCCCCCCCCCCCCCCCCCCCGACATTCCAGCAAAGAGTTGTGCGCTCGACTGGTTCCATCAAAACACGTGGCACTCGGATCCACCCCCACCTCTACTGTTAAAAGCCTGTACAGAAACAACCGAGAGATAACACCAGTCTACATACCTCCCTAATTTGCTTTTTCAAATATGGTTGTGCGTTTTCTACATGAGCTAACCCCTCACCCACAATGTCTTAAACAAACCAGGATTCTCCTATAAGTAATTACAGGTGGGAGCCCCCCACATTCACCTGTACTTCAAGCTGTTCAAATAAGCAGCATTTACTCAGGAGAATATGGGCGAGAATAAGCCCGAAAATGAGAGGGGGAGAAAATGTAGGGCAAGTGGTTAGAGCAGGGAAACAAAGAGTAAGTCTGTGCACGTTAGACAGATGGAGGGAATGCTTGGGCCCCGTCATTGCCACTCCCACAAAAAGTCTTATTATGCCAGGCTGCGGCCGTTGCTGTGGGAATGCTTCTGCTGAGCACTTGCCGTAACGGAGGCTGCTGCCATAGAGAGAGGCTGCTTAGCTTATGGCCCGTAGGATAACGGCGCAGAGTGCATGTGATTGCCAGAAATAGCAGCACGCACGGCATGGCAGCAGAGCAGATTACACCTGCACAAGCCTCCCGGCCCACACTGTGCCCTGACTGATTAGGGCAACGACTGCGCTGTACAAACACAAAGGCTGCATCATTGCATAGCTGAACACAGCGGACCACTTTATTTGAAACGCCTACAGTCTGCTTCAGAGCACTGGCCACTTTATTAGAAACGCCCACCAAGTTGTTCTGTTTACTGGCCACTTTATTAGAAACACCTACTTTCTACAGTCCTTTCACTATTCACTTTGTTAGAAACATCTACGTTGCACTGCCACCCTGGCCACTTTATTAGATATGCCATTAATCAAGGGCTAAAGGCCGGCACAACATTTGCAGTGAATAGTAACAGAAGGCCAGCAGTCTCAAGCTGTACACCAGCCAGGTGGAGTTTATAAGGTAATAATAATGTGGCCAGTGAGTAGAAGCAAGTGGTCACTGTTTCTAATAAAATGGACAACGAGTGAAGTTTGAAGGTAGGGGTTTTTGATGAAGTGGCTCTTGAGCAGATGGAGAAGGTAAGTGTTATAGTATACATATAAATAAATGAGGTAAATCAGTGAAATTAAATGTTGTGTAATTGGTGGTCTTATTATTATTATTATTATTATTATTATTATTATATGGTTGACCTTCAATGGCTGAGGGCTTTGAACTATTAGCCTTTAGCTACATGAAATACACACACATCAGCTTCAGCACTGTAGTGCTATACCCTTTTTTTTATAAGAAAAGCTAAACAATAATAGCTGCTGGAATGCTCCCAGTCCTGTTAGGTCTATGCGTGTGCATGCCAGGTTGTTGGAAGGCTTGCATGTCTGCATTATCTGCAATGTCCACATGCATTTGTGTCACACAGTACTTCAGCATGCACATGGAGAGCAAATCAAATAGGCTGAATATGAAAAGGACAGGTCAGAATATGTGTGTATGTTGTGTAAAGAGGAATAGGCTGAATTTATCTTTATGCGTGATAAGTTGTATGGAAGACACAGCCCAGTTGTGACAGAGCGGGGGAGGATTAGAAAGAGAGAAAGAACCATGCTGCTTTAAAGATAACATGTCAGAGCTCTGAGACATTTTGTGATAATGATTAGAGCATAGTGTGTGTATGTGTTTGTGAGAGTGTGAGAGAAAGAGAGATATAGCAAGAAAGTACATGTGATAAGTGTGATAAGGTTGTGGTTTCGGTCAGCAAACAAGCCCACACATCATTTGTGCCAAACCTCAGCTGTCCTAGACAAGTCAAAAAACAAACCTATTGTGGCTCAAAGTCGTGAAAAAACAATAAAGTTACGCTATGCAAGACTTTTGGTTTAAAATAAAAAGAGGTAGCATTACTGAGTTAAAAGGGAAAAAATATATATATATATATCCTTCATGCACTGCCAAAGTCTGTCCTGTAAAGCCTGAAATAATAATTTAAAGGTCTGGGGTGTTGAATGTTTCAAATCATGTTATACATATTTATCATTAACATAACATGTTTAAAAAAAGATCTGGTCTGATGTGTAGTTTTTAAATGCAAATTCAACATTGACAGTAGTAGATAATTCATTTACATTCTTCACCAAGTATGAGTTTTCTTTTAATCTTTCAACATGCTTGCAGTCACCAGATTCATCCATTCGCGTAAGGTTTTCAAAGCTAAGTAACCAAAAATTTAGAGTAACCAAAAGTTTAGGGTAACCAAAAAAAATTTTTATGTACAAGCTAACAGTAAAGCACTATTCGGACACTATTTGGAAAGAGGTTTCACTGTATTTGCTGGCCAATACAAGCCAATGTTAGAAACATAAGTTTGCTGTCATGCAGCAATGTTGACTGAATAGGTCACCTTCAGCACCTAAACACCCACTGACAGTGACAACGACTTTCACCATACAAACTCCCAACACAGAAAAAACACATGCAAACACAGAACATATCTCTAACTAACAAAGAGCAATACAACATATAATGTTCCATAGCTATGCATGGGTTTCACCCCAGTATTGCGTAGGAAGCTTAAAAATTAGTATCACTCCCATCACTGCAAATTATACCAAGATTTCTTATCCTGCAAGAAATGGTCATGAACATTACTCATGTGCTGTGGTAAACTTACGTCAACCCACATCTCCAGAGAAAACTAACTATCCCAATAGTAGATACTAGTTTTAAATGGCAAGCCAAAAACACACAGCAACTGGAGTGGTAGAAGCATGTGGCATGTAACATCATAAAAAGAGTGCCCTGTAAGAAGACACTAACAACTATAAATGAAAAAAGGTCACAGGCCTGCACAATATTGTGGTTGTACTGTTATCCGGTGGAATCAATGATTTACTTTAACAAAGTGACTTTACCCCAACTGCTAGTTCACTGTACTTATGTGACTATCTGTATTTGATTAGTGAAAGAGTGTCATGTAAAAGGTGATCTCATTATGATTTGACAGAGGTGTGGGGCTGTAACTAAGGGCCACAGTTGACATGAAAGATTTGAAACAATGAAGCATTTGGAATATGTATTGAATTTAAATTATTTAAAAATCTAATAGAAAGAATCTAGATGAAGTAACAAAGTAAAGACAAATTAATCCTTGCAAATCCTTACTCAAGTATCACTGCATTTACATGTTAGCCCGGGAAAAATTGTCATTACATGCCTGATAGCAATAATTGGTTGAGCCTGAGTGGGATTTGTTTTCAGACTGGGAGCTATATGATGCAGACAAGCCCTCTCCAAATTCTACAAAGGCCAATATTGCAGATAACATTCTAAAACATGCTAATGTCCAGCAAATCTCCATTAAGAAAATGTAACGGAGTAAATGTACCACACTATTACACACCTCGGACATTCACAGTAGGTTATTCATCTCAAATTATATTTATTTAGCATATGTTAGAAAGGTCACAACGTTAGGATAGATTGGGCGTAGCTTTTGTTGTGTAATTGTTAGCAGGGTGTCAATAATTGTACTGGTTTTAATAAACTACAACAATACAGCATTACAATTCAATGTAATGTAGTGAATCTAAACTCCAACATTTATTCATTATATTACATTGATTCTAGATGCTCTGTAAAGCGTTTTCAACCTGGCAACAGTTGTTCATATAGAACTTTTTGTGAATATGGATAGGAGTGTATTTAAGCAAACCTGAAAGCTTTAAATTCTATTATTCTGTGTTTGATGTTATGTGACAGAGACTTTAGAGAAAAAAGTGCTGGTCAGAAATCTTCTGAAGTGCTCTTTTATTCTGTTTGCATTGTGGGGTGCCCCCAAAGCAAGCTAAAACAACAGACTGCAGGGGAAAAGTGCAGACACACAAACACACACACGCTCTCACAGTCAGGAACTCGCAGTCTCTCAGCATATTGTGCTGCTCTCACTGCAGCAACACCCAGCGTGTTCCAATATGGGCCGAGTTGGCACCCATGCACACACACATACACACACCCTCATGGGAAACAGCGAGGGCTATCACTCTGGCTGGAGTTTAAATCTTAATTAGTCTTGGATTACACTAACACAGACATGGTAAAAGAGGGAGTGAGGCTACTGAAAGCGAACCAGCCCAATCAACTCCACTGACGCAATACCAGAGCCATAGCACGAGACAGAGTCAGATTCCAACAGGCCTAGAATATGTGTATATGTACATACAGTACAATTCAACTCAGACACCACCCTTTATATATTTCACTTTCAATCAAAACAGCCATTAAGTGCAGGGTAAGTGCAAGCAGACTCCCACAACTATGCAAGACCTGGTAGACCACCCAAATTATTCCTATTGAAAAAGCAATACTTTCATAAGAGTATTTCATAAGAGTGTTTCTGTCCGTCCGTCCACAGTGAGAAGATAACTCAAACAGTTTGGGATCATGAGAAGCAGATAATGCAAAAACTTCTAAGACTGAGCTTTAGAGGTGTTGGACATGTTATTCAATCAAAAATCAAATGGAAGATGTAAAATAAATTCCAACATTTTATAAATATTCTTCATAATTCAATCTTTGCTGTATAAAAGTTATTTGCGAGTGCTTTGATGTTAAGTGTTTGGTTTTATAGAAACTTATTTCGTTTTAGTGGTAGAAATGGTATTTTATTAACTATTTATCTACATTATCTACAGTATGTATGTTATATGTGTTTGTATAGAATGGTAAATATAGTATTAGTAGTATTTTGCCTTGCAAAACCTAATATTTACGTCTCCACTATGAATGAAATTTACAAAAAGAGTTTTTAAGTAATTATAAAACAATATCTGAGACATCTATCTCAGGTAAATATATCTGTAATAATTTATATAATACTTTATTGGTGGAATTAAACTCTTTAGACTTCTGGTTTCTATCACTACCACTGTGAACAGTTCTGTTTTAGTAAACTTCTTTAAAATGGAACGTTTCACATCAAATCACTTTGCTTACATTATAACAATTGAATTGAACAGATCAAACAAATAAATAAAGGGTTGTTTCTGGCTTATACACAGTATGTCTTGTATGTATGTATGCATGCATGTACAGTATATGTGTTTGTAGGAAGGACTGAGTGTTTAAAAGAACATTGTACACTTAGTCACCACTTTATTAGAAGCATGTGCCTTACAGAGCTACACACAGAGTGTACAGTTAAAATCTATAGCTGCTTCTTCTGATGTGTAAGCTCTAGCCCTTCATTAATGGTCAATTCCTAACCACACGCCGCTCTATATTTTTTAGTGGTTGACTCGCAGAGATTTTGAGGTATCCAAAAAAAAAAACATAGCCACAACACCACTGTGTCTCATACCCTTGCACATACATTTATAGGCTACAACTATTTCAGTGTTGTGGAGGGCGGATAACAAATTGCACGCATAACAGACGGGCTACAGTCTGTTATTGTACACCTATAACGTGGATCTATACAGTGATTGCAGCTTGTGAACTTTCCAGAGAATGGAAGTAGAAAGTATATATTTCTAATAAAATGGCCAGTGACTTAAATTACAGGGAAGGTTTTTCTAATAAAGTGACCAGTGAGTGGAAGTAGAAGGTAGTGTTTGTAATAAAGTGGTCAGCGAACAGAAATAAAAGCTCAGTGTTTCTAAGTGGCCAGTGAATACAAGTGGAAGCGGTTTCAAACAAACTGCTTAGTGCATTACCCAAAAAGTCTGTCAGGAGGCATGCGGTGACCTTTGACCTCCCAGCTGCATTTGCTATGTCATCCCTCTGACCCACAAACTTCCTACCTTACCCTGTCAATTATTCATCCCCTATTCAGTTATTCATCAGAAGCTTTACAGAGAGAGGGGAGTGAGCATGAAGACCCAGAGCGCTCAGGTTACTTTAGCTATTAAACTATGACTACAGGAAAGTAGAAACACACACACACAAACACACACTGATACAAACCCACACATGAATGTAAATCAATAATTCTTCTAGTATTTTTAGGAAATTCATTGTATCATGGAATTTCGTATTTCACCTTGATATGTTAGGGTACATTTCAGAACTGTAACTCGTAAATAATATACAAATGTGGCTACGAAAAAGATTTAAAAAAACATTCAAAATCTCTGTTATTCTTTTGTTCCAACTAGTTCACAACTAACTATCCCACAACATAAAGTTAAAACTGGAAAATTAGGGTTACTGAGTCAAGAGAATAAGATATGCTACAATTTGATGTTTGTGCACTGTGAAGTCACAAATTGTAATGTAAAAGTCAGATTCATCTGCTCCAACAACAATACCAGGGCATTTTGCACAGTTTATAAGTGATATATAACAGGACAAACAATATATTTACCAGGACAAAGTTGGGCAGACAATAAATGAAAAGAGTTTATTTGAAATAAACTTACAAAAATGATTATAGTTTGTAAGCCAAAGAATCCATTGTCCCTAATAGAGAATGACTGGTCTGAATTATTATTATTATTATTTTTTAGTTACATTTTATGGGCAAACTTTTCATCATTTCAAAAACTGTGGCTTTAGATGTCAGTAATGGGCTAGCAAAGACTCTCCTTTCAGCCTTGGTTATTTGCAATATAAATGCATTTCAAAAGTGGTGCAGTTGAGCCACCACCTTCAGGTGAATGCATCATGATGCATCACTGCGTATTACACTCTAAACAATGCACACACTACTAGTTTTGCAGTCATTCTCACATTCTGGTGTACACACCCAGTGTACACACACACACTCTCTCCACCCATTGAACACACTCTAGTAAACACCCTTCTCTTACACATCGCATCATATACACACCACCCTTCTCTGTTTTCGACTTGCCTCTGCTGTCCCAGCTCAATTCAATTACTGTTACCATACACCCAGAGACAGAAAGAGAGAGAGAAGTCAGGATAGAGTGATGTCTCTCTCCCCCTCTCTCTCTCGCCCTACCTCCATCCTCAACTGCCGCCTGACTCCCATTAGCAGACAGCCCCCATTAGGGCAATCACTTATAGCCCGTATTGATTCCCCCTTCAGCTCTGACTCATGCTTTACACACACACAAACACACACACACACACACACACACACACACACACACACACACACACACACACACACACACACACACACACACACACACACACACACAGATACACTAATCACTGCACACTATTGATTTCCCACACTGCAAACCACTGGCCTGCAGTACTAGGCCTGGCTCCTGCTTACACTACCAGAAAAAAACATTTTTGTTCATAAGGGTACGAACATATGTATATCCACCCTTAAGATCCAATTGGGTACCTTATGCTGCCTTCAAGTTGTAATGATCTGAGTACGTATGAAAGCCTGCACAATCCTGTAATCAGGAGACTGATTTTTGTCATTTGGGCATGTCATTAAAAAATCTGGTATGTTGCTACATAAATCCTTCCATCACCCCCCTCATCCCATCCAGCCCTCATACGCTGCCTCTAGGAAGCTAACAGTAACGAATTAGATTAGTATTAAAGACTGATCACATTTCTGATGGCCAATAATCAGATGAAAAATAAAATATGAATAGATTAAAAAAAGTCTTGGATTATTTTAGAGAGAATTATACATTTTCAAGCTTTGTACAAAAACAGTCAATATTATAAGTTCTTCCACATATTCCATGCAAATTACACAAAGGTATCCAAATCTCCAAATCTTAAGTAGTGCCTGATGTTAATATTTATTATTTATGTTATTATTAGGGTGGTAATAATAATTAGGGTCTGAATGTACATCAAATACATTAAACCTAGACATGTCCAGAAAGTGATCAGCAGGAAACTCGCAGCCAGCAATTCTATCTGGATAAAAACTTTGCAAACCTTTTTTAAATGTAAAAATAGTAAATAAAAAATAGACATGAACATATGCTATGTTATGACTGTAACTGAACAATAATGCTGGCAATTTGTAATTTTCTATTTATTCTATTTTTACCAAAACCACTTCAACATATATCATGTTGTACTTGTTGTGTTGTTACTTCTGAAACTGTAAGTAAGAAGACCCATAATTTAACCTAAAAACGCATATCATATCATTTTGAAAGTGAGACATTTTACCAATACATGAAAATTATTAACGCATTTAGAACTTCATGGCAGCAATGCATCTAAAAAATTGGGATGGGGTAACAACAGCCTGGAAAAAAGGTACTAATAAGAAGTAATTTGCAGCAAAGTCACTTGAATGTGTGTAAGAAGAACATTTTAGAGAGCCTCTCAGAAGCAAAGATGGGCAGAGGTTCACCAAAATTTTATGCAATATTTCAGAAAATAATTACTCAGCGTAAAAAGACTTTGGATATCCCAATCTCTACAGAACGCAATATCATCAGAAGATTCAGGGAGTCTAAAGGAATTCCTATGCACAAGAAACAAGACCAACAGTATTATTGGATGCTCGTGATCTTCTGGCCCTCAGGCGGCACTGCTTTAGAAACAGGCATGATTCTGTACTGGAAATCATTGCATGGGCTCAGGAACACTTTCAGAAATCATTGTCTGTGAACACAATTCGCCATGCAAGCCACAAATGCAAGTTAAAGCTGTATCCTGTAGAGAAGAAGCCATATGTCAACACCAAAAATGCAGATGTCTTCTCTGGACCAAAGCTCATTTTAAATGGACTGAGGCAAAATGGAGACGAACCATCCGCCACATACAACCAAAACCCACAATTTTCATATGCTTACACCATGTGGAAACACCTGATCTGATTGATATGCTGTTATGTGGGTGTTTAGGGTTCCCCCTCCTATTTTTCCAAAATAGTTAAAGAAATGTCCACTTATAACTTTTTGTCCTGGCAATTACTTTCTGTCAACAGAGCAACATCGCCGTATACAGACCACAAACGTGTTTACCTGTGTTTGTGATTATGTGCATTTCGCCTGATACTTAAACTGTAAGACAACTGTGAGAAATTTCAGAAAAATGTCAGAAATCCATACAATGACATTCAACTGGACCTTGTTTGGGCAGTTCATCAAATTTCCCTCTGCTTTTACCCCTTTTTTCAGTCAACTATTACCAAATCCATCTTAAAAAAGGGGCTAAAATCTAACAGTGCATGACTGGCTTAACACCAACATATGGATAAAGCAGAGAGAATGTTACTGAATGAAATGAGTGAGTGATAGAGAGAGAGAGAGAGAGAGAGAGAGAGAGAGAGAGAGAGAGAGAGAGACAGAATGGGCCTCCTTCAGGGCTATGGGCAGGCCTACACAGGGCTGAGCAAAAGTTGAAAAACACTAAATCAATACAGAATTGAGAAAGACAGAAAACACACAAGAGCCTTTAAAGATTTAAATTATGCTATTTTTTCATCCTAAGACAGACTTGGTTCTGGAGACTACTACTAATAATGCAAGAGCCTATTTTCATTTCTTTCAAAGCAATTATAATTGGGTACACCTCTGTTTTGAACAAAATTGGACTGTCATTGGAAATTCTATGCTGAAATCATTGTTTAGTTGGTCGCATGTGCAGAAAACACTGCTTTCTGGCAAATAAAATAACAATAGATTTTGTCTCTGCTGCTACATGTCACTTTATACCCAGCACCCAGGAGATCTGCTTGATGAAGTGTCATTATATACGAGGAAAAACATACTTGATCAGAAAACATCCCTGTTTTCCTGTGTGTCGACAAGCACCCACAGTTACTTAATTGCATACCAGCCTCTCAGACATGTAGTCAAACTGATCGGTCCCAAGTTACCTATTTGCCGTTAGCTTGGTCACGTTTTTGCTGCACACTATTAAACCCTGACAGAACAGAATTTGTTGTTTTCTATGAATTCTTCAAGCCAAAAACAATGTCTGGGGTTAAACAGTTACTCAACAATGCTGTTTTACTAAAAATAGGCTATGCAAAAATGTGAAAGCCTAAAAGTCTATAAAGAAGTCACGAAGATCAAGACAAGATTGATGTCTATAAAGATTTCAAATAGGTCAATCCGCAATGGAAGTAATGACAAACTGCAGGCTTACAAATTTATAACTGAAAAACATAAACATGCATACATAGTTTAGCATGAAAAAGTGTGAATACTGTAAATAGCTAAATGAGTACAAAAATAACTTGTTTTTACCAAGGCATAAAGTTGATTTCTTTACTCCACAGGAACTGTTTCCAAAAAGAATGAGGCTTATTTGATGTTCTTTTACAAGCTTCTGATGTGCAATTTTGGAAAGGATGCATGAAAGGTTTACTTTTGATTAATCTCATAAAGGTCATATTTTTCAAGGTGTCGCTGCACTACCTCTACAGAGTCTGCAAAATTTTCCTGTCTTTTTGCAGTCAAACAGGGGATTTGATTTGCCTTTTAGGCAGTCCTATGAGCGGTTCTCTCTGAAAGTTTTCTTGGTCTTTCAGGCCTCCACTTAACCTCCACTGTTCTGGATAACTAACATTTCTTAATTTTATTAAAAAGTGAGAAAATGGCTACTTAAAAATCTCATTATAACCTTGTACTGCTTTGCATCAAAGCAGTAGAAGGTTATAATCATCAATAATTTAAATTGTGCTAGCCAGCTATTTAGAGGGACTCATGGCTGCTGACAGTTGTATTAAACTGAGAATTTCCAGTTCAGATGTAATGTCCAGATGTACCTGTACACTGTATTGTCTCAGTCCCCCCAAACACTCATGTTAGCTGTCCAAAAATATATAAATAATGGAAATATTAGCATGAAGAAGAATTTAAGAAAGACAGTTGCATGCACATAGCTTCAGCCCTGTATACAGTTTTACAGACCAAAGTATCTATTTACACAGTGATAGACCTGAATACTAGACACTAGGCATGTTCAGCACCAAGTTCACTTTTTAAAACGCTTAAACTTTTAAAACATCACTTTTCACTGCTCTCTCGGCAGGAACACATGGCAGCATCATTAAAATACGTTTCTTTCTTCAAAACATCAACATTAATGTTCTTAAAACAGAAATAATAAGTTTTTACATAGTTCTGAGCTAGGAATTGTCCACTTAAGAACTAAAACAGATAGTGAGCCTATAAACTACTAAGGACCATTTTGCTTCTGTATTGTATGCAAAATGTAATGGATTGTCCTTATGGGGATTGCGAGAATGTTTAATGTCTGTTCCTCTTGCAAGATGTGTGTTTGCATAGAACAGGGAGAGGACATGACAGCTGTGTGTGAGCAGCCCAAGTGAGTCATGATTTTTTTTTAAATTAAATTTACACAACCATTGATTTATTCATTCTTTTATTCTTTCATTCATTCATTTCTCTTTACCTATGGGCCATGGTAATTGGGGGGGGAGGGGGGGTGGTGCTGGAGTATGACCATTTACCCTTGCTTTAAAATGTAGATGATCAGTCAGTGTTCGTGTTTATTATGCACCACTGTTAGAGTTAGAGTTAGTTAGAGCCTTTTGTCCTTATTTATTATTTATTGAAGAAGTTTGACATTTATTGTCCAAACTAGAGCTCTTATAGTCACAGTTCATCACTAGATAACGCTCAGACAGTCTGAATGATACTTATACAGTGCCAAAAACTTACACTACATTTTTAGCCCAATTTTAACAATATGAAGCTTCAGGCCAGAAACAACTGACAGCACAGATGATCTGGGAGAGTGAGAGGAGAAACGATTCAGTCTTTAGCCTTCTGATTGAGCTCTGGAGACTTTATGATAATTTCAGACCTGTTTGATTTGTACAACAAAACACTCACAGGTCCTGTGTTGTGAGATGGTCAGTGATGCGACTCAAGGAGTGATTGCATGTCTTGTGTATGCATGTCACGCATGCTGCTTGTTAAACACGTGCAATTCAGTAAATGTTCAGGTGTACCTCTTGGTATTTATTTATTTAAACTGACATCATTAAAATTATATATATGATAATTATTATTATTAATCATTATTATTATGTGATTTCATTAACTTTATTAAGAAAAAAAACATAATTGCAAACATCATGTGAACTTTACTGTCTGAGTGTGACCTGTTCCACCAGATGAACAAGAAATGAGATACAGTTTTACTGATGTATTTTTTCTGAGGCCAAAGTTGGTGTTTTCTAGTCTGAAGGATGTGAGGATATCCTAATATGTGCCACAAGGGTGGCTTTTTAAATGGACATGATAACCACCTGCAGCCACAGTGCATTTAACCAGCGCCACTGCGTTTCTAGAATAAACACATCTATGTTGATTGCAATAAATGCGGTATTAATCACCCAGTGTTCAAAAGTGTTGATTTGTGGAAATACTGCTGTCTTGCTATGGCTTAAACTAAATGAAATGAAAAATGAACAAAGCTGAAGTTTACACTGGCGGTAAATGGGCTTTTACCATCACTGGGGGCTGTTACCATGGTAACTCGATGAACCGTCAACAGGCACAGACCTAGTTTGTGGTAAAATATTTCTACAGCCCTTATTGTGATATCTGTATGTTTCTGAACCCCATATTCATCTCTAGCATAAAAAGCATCCAGTATAAAAGCACAAACAGGTCTGGTGCAGTTTAGCTTTATCTCAGATAATGGAGAGTTTTGGTGATTTGAGTGTTTTGTTTTGTTTTTGTTACTAAAACACATTATGTGCAGGTATGATATTCTTATCTCTCTACCTTACCATGGCACAGGAGAAGGACTGACGTTCAGTGAGTGATGCTGGTGATGTTGCTGGTATACTGTGAGATTGAAATCCTGTAGTATATTCAGTGTGTAGTGAAAGACTCCCTCTTTCTATCATTCTCTCATTAAGGATACTGGCAGCCTAACATCTATGTAGTCTCACAAACAAACTGATTCCGTTCCTCCACCTCCTCCTCCTGGTTCTCTCTTTGTATTCTGTAGTGGGTGCATCAGAGAGAAGTGGGAAGGAAAGAGCAGTGGACATGAGGACGGCGAATGGAGGAGAGAGTGGAGGAGGAGTGGAGAGGTCAACAGAAGGAGAGGCAGATGCTTGTGTATTCGACGCCTGAGAACAAATAATTAGCCTGATGATACTAGCAGGGTAATCACAAAGCTCGGAGGAGCGGGGAACACCCTCAGAAAGAGAGAGAGAAGAAGAGAGAGAGAGAGATAAAGCAAGATTGATATAAGAAGAGAGCAGAAAAGATGATAGAGGAAGAGAGAGAGAGAGAGAGAGAGAGAGGAGGGGAAGATAATTGCAGAAAGAGAGAGATCAAGAGAGAGACAGAAAGACAAGGAAATTAATATAGTGACAAAGCAAGAGAGGGATAGAGATAGCAATAAAAGACTATAAGGAAAGAGGTGAAGTGAAGATAATGACAGAGAGAGATCAAGAGAGAAGAAAAAAATATACAGAGAAAGAGATAGAGGGAAAAAGATGGACAGAGAGGATATGATGGAAAAGAGAGATAGAGAGAGAGAGATGTACAAGAGAGAGAGAGATACATAATTATAAATAAATACATAAATACATACCTACACAGAAATAAAGACAGGAAAAGCTTCAGAGAAAGAGAGAAAGGGAGAGGAAGATTAGAAAAAATTAGAAAGATAAACATATCAAATATATAAAATATAGAGAGAGAAAGGAAGAGAGAAAGATAGAAACAGAGGGATAATGAGAAGTAGTGAATAAAGCGACAGAGAGAGCAAGAGAGACTGAAAGAGAGAATTTTAAGAGGGAAAGAGATAAAGAGAGGGAGACAGGAGTTCTTTGATGGTTTTTCATTTTACATCTTCTCTTTCCTTATCCACCTCTCCCTCCCTCTTTCTCTCTCTCTCTCCCCCTCCTACACCCTGTCGTGTGGCGTGAGAAAGCTGAGCCTGCAGCAGGTCTTTAAAGATGCATGAGGCAGTCCTCTCCTCCTACAGAAACCTCCACACACTCTCTCTCTCTCTTTCTCTCACGCACTCTATTTGCTCGGTACGGCTCTGCAGGGAAACCCATGAGTCTAATCCACGCCCATATAGCATCATAGCTTTAATGTGTAGATACTCCAGCACAACATGCTGAAATCAGTCACGATTACCACATCATTACACTCGCTTCTGATATGACTGTATACAAGTGCCCTAATACTAAAATGGTGTGCTGCTAATCCTAGACTCCTGCATCTGCTTGACTGCATGAATCTGCATGACGTAGTGACGTCCGACTCGAGAACGAATAGGTTCTGGCAAAGCAGTTCTTTTTCAATAATTCAGTTGAACCGCTGAACATTCTGAATACAGAAAATCAAGGCACACCCCAGACTTTTCCTATGCATGTCCCCTTAGGGGAATCCCTGCCACCATCTAGAAGGACATTCAGATTCTGAAAATGGGACATTTCTATCAGCGATCGGCTCAGACACTAGATTTGTCTTGCAGCATCTGATAATTAATAGAATTAATATAATCAAATGTTTTTTTTCTATATAATTCTGTTATCAGATTAAAGAGAACTTTGTTGGCTCTATGTGTGTGTGGAAACTCTATGCTGTAAAAACATTTCACATTTTCTTAAAAAGATCTTTTTTTTGGTATCAAACAATAATGACTCAATAAAAAAGCATTTCAACACATAAAATTGACAGCCCTGTTCAAATAAGATGTCTGGGTTTCCCCCTCAGAAAAATGGTTCCATTCATGAGATGCTGGTGGACTTTTCAGGCAGATGTTGTACTGTGTTGGAAGAAAAACATTTGCTATTTGCTGTACACAGTCATCTAGCTTGCATAATCACATTAAAGGTGCAATAGTACACATTTATTATTATTTTTGTCTACATAGAAGGTGTGTGACTTTGGTGTAGGGGGAAAATGGTCAGATTCAGTTTTACACACTCATATACAACCCTGTGATTTAGAAATAGAAATATAGGAGCTGTTTTCCCTTTTTTGGTGGCTGATTTGGTGGTGCACAGCGAGACAACATGTTCAAACTGACACAGTCAGGAAAATAAAATGAAACTCACTGTACACAAATAATATATATATATATGTCAATAAGCTATGTAAAACTTTTGAATATTTAGTTAGCTACAATGGCAGTTATATTTATAAAGCACTTTATATTCAGATACAGCTATATAATGAAAGCATTTTGTTATACATAAAACATCATCAACTTTAACTTCAAGTGAGAGAAATTAGAAGTCTCTTAATTAACTTTACAACCTCACAATGCTACAACAAAGAGGGATCACCTTTCACATCGTGGAAGATAAGAATGTAAGGCCACTGCACAGAAAACATGAAATGCCACTGTTGTGTCACAGCACAGCACTGCTATAAAATGTTGGCAGGGACAGTTGATAAACATAAAGTGTAATTTTTACACTCTATTATACTCTATTATTTATCACACTTGCCATCAGTTTATGATCTCTATAAAATGTACCCCTAAAATCAAGACTAGACTACTAACATTCACAGCGTTAATAGACTATTAGTATTTGTCTGTATTTGTCTGTTTAAAAGACTGACTGCAATTTCAAGCCACCTGTGACCTACGGTGGCTTTCTGTGGTCATAATATGGTGTTAATTTTATTCATTTAGTAAAGGCCAAGCTGTGACAGTCCCTGATCACCATGGCACATTGCGGCAGAACATCCGTGCTGGTGTGCATACCTTTATTAACTGCCATGGTTTAGAATTTTTGGATGCTGTGGTCTGTTGTGCAGCAGCTTTAGAGAAAGGCAAGCTAATAACCATTAGTAAATGTAACATGTTGCACTGCAAGCAACGTTATTCTGAAAAGCTTGTTCAAGCAATTTTTTCCGAGTACGGATAAGTAAATTCTTTGTATGTGGAAATATATTTGGCCAACAAGCCTGCTTCTGAATCATCACTAGTCAGGAACACTGAAACACTGCACAGCTCCTGGCGTTTGGGTGCAGCTATTTCTAGACCAGCCTGAAGCAGAGAGAGACCCCCGTCTGCAGTATAGCACACAGGAGGGAGAAGGGGAAACATGAGGAGAGAAAAGAGAGTGAGGGTGAAGGGATGTCATGGGAGAAAGAGAAGGAGGCACACAATATGGGAAAGAAATTAGGAAAGAGATTAACAGAGGACAGCAGCCTGAATCCACACAAAAATGAGCAGGCTGAACCCACCACAAAGAAATCCCGAAATCCCCGCTCTGAATATTATTCGCCTTCTCTGAGCTTGAATCAGAACATGCCTGTGAGAATAGATGCAGTGCTGAAACAGATCAAACTTTTAGTCCAGCAATAGTCCTTGACCTGGTTTCAAACTTCTACTTCATATTAACGTGCAAGATGTAAGACATGCCATAGTACAAAGATGCTGATTCAACTTTAATGCATCCAATGTCAAATGTAATCACGCTGTCTGCCAAGCCGTGTCTTTGACTGCATGGCCCTAATCCTGTTTCCTTCCATCAAAGTTCAAATGCCAAACATATGCTCTATGACCTCTAAATTTAGGCCCAGTTTAACTGTTCACCTCATAATGGGTCAGTTCCGTCAATGGACAAGGGAACTCATAACAGCCAGAATGCATTACAAGCCCTGTGAGCTGAGAGGGAATTAATGCCCTCTAGTGGCCTGTCTCACAGCCTCTATCAAGGGCATTTCAACACTGCCTCAGCCTCGGTCTGTACTCTGGACACACAGTAGGCTAGGTAGTCTTGCGCTAATATCAATGCTTAAGAAGCTGAACTGGTTCAGAAACAGCACTCATTTTCCAAGATGCTTTGGGAACAATGCCTGATGACCAACCTAGAAACTCTCCATTGTTCGTAATTTGACTAATATAGGCTGAATTATTTCATAAAAACAAATCCCTAATCACATTTAGAGGTATTTTTGGCAACATGACATTCACAATGGGACATCTCAGTCAACGCATCATTGTGTTTGCTTTGTACATTACTGGAAAGAACGTGCTGAACTCGATAAAGCGGACCAGGAAATGTCAAGCCTTTTATTAGCACAGCCAACCAGCCAGTGGAGCACCTCCTGAGTCTTCCCACTGTGTAACTCTTTGTAACTTCCTTCGTTTGTCCATAAGTCTATCCATTTTTCAGTAAAGGTGTTAATCTATCCATCTGTCCATCCAACCACTCATCCATCTGTCCTTCCACCCATCAAAACATTTGACTGTCTAGACATAAATCTATCAGCCTGTGTGTTCACCCATTCAACTTAGCCCTTCCATCCATCTGTCCATTTATTCATCCACCATTTTATAAGTTTAAGCAGCTATCCATCGATCCGTCCACCTGTCCATCCACATATCCGACCATTCAGCTTTCTGTCTGTCTGTCTATCCATCTAACCAACCACCCGACTATTTGTGTTGTCAAGTACTTGTCCATCTGGCCATCCACATATTCATCGGTCTGTCCATTCATTCAGCCAACCATCATTCATTTGGCCATCATATATCATACCCACCCATCCACCATTCGTCTATCTAAGCATTCATCCCTCAGTCCATTTGTAGTTTGTTCATCCATACTTCCAACCAAGTAGTTGTCTGTCTGTCCTTTCATCCCCTATTCTTCTATCTAGGCCTTTATTCATTTTTCAAAATTGTATAGTTTACTAAAACTAGACCTTTTGAGACAGCTGTGCGTTTTAGGGAACAAATAATTTCACGCATGCAAGCACACACTCTTTCCTCTGAGCAACAACCCACAAATTTAAAAAAGAACATTTCATGTGAGAATTAATAGTATCTCGGCATTTCTTTTCAGTCTTTTATTTATTTAAAAAAATGCAAGTGCCTATGACGAGACTCCCCAGTGCGTCAATCTTTCAGGAGCTCCTGCCTCTTTTGTTTTTCATAATAACACTGTTTCTCAATGTGCCTCTCGTTTACCCTTAGAATGAAACCTGCAGAGCACAAAACATGCCTCACATAAAGATGAGAGAGAGTAAGGTCATCTAATTTGCTTCTCTGTTCGGAGCTGGTTTTCAACAGGCTGGGTGCTGATTATCTTCCTCGACTCTTAGCTTCACGTCTCACACCGAACAGCAGTAGCTTCTCTATGAAAGAGAAAAACAAATGGCAAAGATGGCCCCTTAAGAGGCCCCAGATAAGACACCAATTCCAAATTCGATCTAGCACATTGGAATCATGCAGGGGATGTAAATCTCACACAGAATCCCCTTATGGTGAACTGGGTGGGACAGTCACCTGCACGCCACGGGGGCTAAGCACCCCTGAGAAAATTGGCCGGTGGATAGTGTATATAAATAAAGTCTCAGAAACAGAAATGCTTTTGGTGTCTTATTTGATACAACTTCATAAAGAAGGGGTGGTGACATGGTGAATTACATGTAAAAAACAATGTCATTTAGTTTTAATACAGACACTTTACATTATTTACATTATGTACCACTTTTACAGTGCGCTTAACAACCAAATAACTAGTGCTGGCTCAAACAGCATTTTACGAGCTTATGTGTTCATTGGTGTTTTCAAATTTAAACCACCCTTAAAATAGGCAGCAAGAACATATAAATCAACCCAAAACAGTCATGTAGCCTACCAAGCAGTATTCGGATAAAGATCAGCATAACTCAGCTGAGTTTAATCAGAGTGTTTTTGACATTAACTGAAGTCCTAATGCTTTCTAGAAACAAAATATGATCTAAATATATACAGGTTTTACTTAAGACTTCTCTACAGTGACGCAGAATTAGCTCCTCAGCTAAGACCTTGTCAAGATTGGCCAGGTTTGCCAATGAGAAGGAATCAGCTTACTTGCAAAGATAATCACTATAAGATGCCAAAATGGTCCTGTTTATGTTGTACCTATATAGATGCCACCGTATGCCAAATTTACATGACAATGATGGTTATGTTTTTTTATGGTTTTTGGATATGTGTGGCTGCATTAAATACTGTGTTGTGTAAATCGATTTTAAAAACCTGAATGTTTCAAAAAGTGTTAGACTAACATCTCCTATGTTTGAGTTTTGAATGGATACAAAAGCTTCAGTTTTTGTTTGAAATGTCTTTTTGGTCTTTATCTAGGTAGATATAGCTAAGTGAACTTCCCTACTGGTTATAATTTTAAACACAAGTTAATTGTCAAGTTAATTTGATATAGATTTTCGATAGGTGGGACCAATGTAGTGAGAAAAAACAACACTCTTGGCTTTAGGGAATTTTAGAGTCGTCATATAGGTAGAATTCTAGATAGAACTGGAAACATAGGGTATGACAGGCTCCTCAACTGAAAGAGTGTGAAAATGCTACGAGATGAACTGTCATAGGTAAAACATGAAATGACTTTTAGAAGCTTTAAAGATCTGTGTTTACTCTAGAACTGCCAAAGGTTCATGTAATGTTCAGTGTTTATTAATGACTCAAATTTAAGGACCAGCTCTAATAGTCACAGTTCACCACTAATATACTTTGAAATGTTCATCAAACTTCTCATGACTTTGTAGTATAAAGTCTTTTATTTCACATTTTGCTGTGAGTTTTATTTTTATTACCTCCTAATAATTTAAAATGTTTCCACATGTATGATGTGTTGGACATCTTTGTTCTTTAAGCTTTACTGTCCACATGAAAATGTGAGGCGAGTTGACTTGAATGCCTGCCATGAAAGAATAATAATTTAATAATATGAATATGACTACAATCCAAATATGCATGTGGACTAAAACTTAATCGGTGCATTAAAAAATTATGTATTAAATACTACATACTGCACATAGTGTCATACAGTATAGTATTTAGAATATTATTTAGTGTACAGTATACATCAAAAGCCTTGTGCTGCACTGCTGGGTAGGGGCGTGACTAAACATCTTAAGATGACAGACCATCTCAAGACCCGCCTCATTTACCTAGACCCTATAATCACTGCTTAGCAAGAGCTGCTAGACAATTTTCAGCCTGGGTCAGGTCTTTTACAACACATGCTAATATTATAATTATAATTACAATATATTTTAGCTGAGAGATTCATCTCCAAAGTGTGTGTGGTTTTTCAGAGACACATTTGTAGTTGCAAATATGATTAATAAGCAGTGACTCGGCTATTTAATTGTTTGGAGAAAACCAGGTGATTATGTGGTTGCATCCTCCTTAAATTACTGTGTAGCATTTTGGGATGCAGTATATTATGAAGATAGCTCTGGTTGCGTACTGGAAAATGTATCTCCAGCAGTGCATCATCTGGGTCATATTTGGTGACCTAAAGAAATTTATTATAATCCCATATTGAATACTTCTTTCTACTTTTCAGTACAATCAGTTTGTGATTAGTTCGTAGGAGGCTATTTTAAACACAGTCTTTGTCTTGCTTATTTCTGTCTCAATTAGTGCTTGGGTTTAAATAGATCATTACACCATGCTCGTACATATCTAAGATCTGAATACATTTTTATAGTTGTTTTATTTTCTGTGAGGCCACGGTGTGCACAAATGCATTAATGGGCCAAATAGGCCTTTTCCCCATTTATACTAAATTTAGTATTTGAGTCCAGACTGCTTTTTGAATAAGGCACAATAATTTATATATAAAAAACAATAATTAAAGCACTAAAAATTGTCATGCAAAAAGTAATGATGACCACCTGGACACAAAAATCATGCGTACCTGTTAATGGTTGCTATTCTTGTTGAATACCTATTTCTGGTGAACATCTGGAAGATCAGGCTACAACATGGTTAAAGAACCTTTTAACAGTTAAAAAATAACCACAAAGGATCCTTTTTATCATTTCAATGACTTTCTTAACACACTGTTCATGCCTAAAATTGATATGCAAAAAAACTACTTCTGTGTTTGCAACAAAACGGCTCCTGTTCATGAGGTCACAACCAGAACATGTGATGAAGCATAAAACACAACTAAGAAAGCGTTTCTCAGAATCTTCCCCATGGCACTTTGACCACATTCCCATCTGTAACGATTTCAGAGGCCTTTGCTCCATGCTAAGTCTTGTAATACCAAGTAAGAAACTATGCTACCTACTTTCAGAACAGGGAGCTAACTCTTAACCTACATTCTTCTTCCGTAATGGCACGCAGCTGCCATTACTTATTCATCTTGGCCTGGTTTCTGTTTCGGCCTAACCTGTGCCTTCCCAAATCCCTTTGCTCCAGATTCTATATGCATACATAGGGTACCCAGTGAAGTCTGATATTTCAGCCCGAGCCATGGAGAAATACACAAATGCCATTGCCTTAGATAGGTCCATTATAGTAATAGATGGTTCTTAGATGGGTGTTTGATAGCTTTGTGCATGGTTTAGGCTAAAATAATACATTTACAGCAGCAAAAAAAAACAGCAGAAGTTATAATTAATGCAAATATCCAACATTCACCTGAGCCCCAAAAGATACTTCTGACTCTTTTGACTCTTTGTTTTGACAGTTTTCCTAAAATAAGATGTTGTTTCCTATGCGTGAGAGCTGTACTTGACATGAATATGTATGAACATGTCGCTCACCGTATTAAAACAAAATGATGCAGGGACCCCAGTGATGTCAGTCTTATCGCTTTTGACAGAATAAACAATTTTTTTTTCCATCAATGGTCTCTCACTACAGTACCCAGCATGCATTGCACATATACACTTTATGGCCAAACTATAGTTTCCATTGCACAAGGTCCTCAAGCAGTACTGCTAAATACACACTTCAGAGCACGATGTCCGTTAAGGGAACTGCAGTTAATAAATATCTTCATAAAACATGCATTTTTAAAAGACATGCAATCTCTGATGGGTAAACTTTCCTGCAGTTTCCTGCAGGTGATAAACTGTTGTTCATTAATCCCTGTGCAGTTTAAAGTGCCCATTCAACAGAACATTTTCACTCATTATGGTTTGAAATCACCCCTGAATACCCAGCGTAGTCTATCCTGAAGGGAACTCCTATCCCAATTATTAAGCTGAGTTATTTTAATCACACCTGTAACCAACAATACAATGGTAGAATGGTCCATAATAAAGAGTTTGTTATAATAAAGAGGTAGGAACCTCTGCCGCGCTAGATCTGTCGGTCAACTGCACGTGCTGTTATTGTGAGGTGGAAGCATCTAGGAGTAACAACAGCTCAGTTACAAAGCTGCAGGCCACACAGACTCACAAATCTGTCCGCGTGTAGTGTATTACCCATACAGAGTTTCAAACTACCTCTGGAAGTAACATCAGCCCAACAACCGTGGGAGCCAAATGACATGGAATTCAGAGTTTGGGCTAGACCCCTTCGTTCATGTAAAGGGTAATGTTAATGCCAGAGGAGAAAAATAACTAATTACATTTATTCTCATTACTATCCTTACGTACAATTTTTGGGTACATTTTTGGAGTAGAATTAAATCGTAGTACTCTTTTCATTTCATTTTAATTTTTAATGAAGAACTTTTAGTTCATTTTTAATGAAGAATTTTTACTTTACTATTTAAAATTTTATTACTGTTACAGAGTAAAAAAATCGAGCAGAAGAAAGTATTCATGTCAATCAAAAAACTGAGCATCTCCCAGCCAAAAGCCCAGATGAGTTCAGACGTTTTCATGGAAGCATTAGCAGCACGCATGAGGAACATACTTTATCCAAAGGGTCATCCTAATGTATTTTCAAACTACAGAAAACAGCTTTATTAGATTTCCTCTTTTTTAGCTCCATTTCAGCCTCGGGAAGAAGCAAGCAAGCTAGGCCGAGATAGACAAATTGTTGCTGTCCAATAAAAAGCAAGTATCTTTTTTTTGTGATTTTTAGTTTTCATTATTTGAACCACAGAGTCTTCTTTTACATTATGTTAAAATTTCATGATGACTGGACCAACAAGAAATACTTTGAATTATTTAAAACTACATTTCTATTAACGTAAATGGGAAGTAAAGAGAGATACTAGCTTTTCTTTTTACGGTGATGGAATACTGTGTGTACTATTTTCATGTTACATTGTAGTTTTAGAATAAAATGTCAGGTACTAATTAAACTTAAATCTGTATGTTGTATTGAAGGTCAGCTATCTGCTTTAGTTAAACCTTAGCTTTACCTTTAGCCATAGAAAAGTACAGTTCTGAAGGTAAATTAACCAAATTTGGTTGTGATAATTATCAAGTCAAGTGGGTTTTTATTGTCATTTCAACTACATACAGAGTACACAGTGAAACGAAACAACGTTCCTCCAGGACCATGGTGCAACATAGACAGTGCATACAGACACAAGTGCAACACAACAAACAAGTACGGACAGACAACACAACACAGTACAGACAGAGAATAATAAATAATTGCTGGTTGTGTGCAAATTGTGCAATGTGTAATAAATAGAGTCCAGTGAGGTAGTAAAGTTGTTAGTGCAATGCTTTGTGCAAAAAATGCTTCCCTTTTTTTATCTGGGGTAAATGGTTGGAGAAAGATATCAGTTCAGACGTTGAGTTGTGTTGAGAAGTCTGATGGCTTGGGGGAAGAAGCTGTTGCAGAGTCTGGTCGTGTTGGACCGGACGCTGCGGTACCTTCTTCCTGATGGCAGGAGGGAGAACAGTCTGTGTGAAGGGTGGGTGGGGTCATCCACAATGCTGGTTGCTTTGCGGATGCAGCGGGTGGTGTAAATGTCCAAGACGGAGGGGAGAGAGACTCCGATGATCCTCTCAGCTGTCCTCACAATGCGTTGGAGGGACTTGCGGTCAGAGGCTGTGCAGGTCCCAAACCAAGCAGTGATGCAGCTGCTTAGGGTGCTCTCTATGGTTCCCCTATAGAAGAGGGTGAGGATGGGTGGAGGGAGACGGGCCTTTCTCAGCTTCCGGAGGAAGTAGAGACGCTGCTGGGCTTTCTTGGCTGTAGAGCTGGTGTTCAGGGACCAGGTGAGGTTCTCCGCTAGGTGGACACCAAGGAACTTGGTGCTCTTAACGATCTCCACAGAGGAGCCGTTGATGTTAAGCGGAGAGTGGTCCGGTCTTGATTTCCTGAAGTCAACAACCATTTCCTTGGTCTTCTCTACATTCCAGTGAAGGTTGTTGACTGTACACCAGTCTGTCAGCTGCTGTACCTCCTCCCTGTATGCTGACTCGTCGCCTTTGCTGATGAGACCCAGCACAGTTGTATCATCGGCGAACTTTATGATGCTGTTAGAACTGTGTTTCGCAACACAGTCATGAGTCAGCAGGGTGAACAACAGAGGACTCAGTACACTGCCCTGGGGTGCCCCAGTGTTCATGGTGATGGTGCTGGAGCTGCTGTTCCCGAACCGGACTAACTGGGGCCTCCCTGTCAGGAAGTCCAGGATCCAGTTGCACAGGGGGGTGTTGAGGCCCAGCAGGCTTAACTTCCTGGTGAGATTCTGCGGGATGATGGTGTTGAATGCTGAACTGAAGTCTATGAACACAATAACACAAAAAGCACCAATTCTCGGACCAAGAGCGGCCGCTGCGTGTTAACGCGCCGCCGACCGGATGTAATAATTATGTGGTGCTCAGATTTGTTTTCCACTTTCTGTTTTTAAAGGCCCATATCCTACATTTTTGTGCTTTATGTTTTATCCATGAAGTTAACATTTCTGTGGTTCACTTAACACAATTCATTTAACATCTCCCAAACCCTCTTTATCACTTCGAATGTCACTGTGCCTTAAAAACTAATCTGTGATAAGTAACAGATGAGCCTTATTCAGAATAGCAGTTTGAAACATGCCTTAGAGCAGGGGTATTCAATTAGAATTCTGTATGGTCCAGTTAGAGGAAATTTCCTCAGGCCCAGCTCCAGACCCTTAAAAACTTAAAAAAGTCTTTTTTTTACTTTACATTTTTTTCAGAACACGCCATCAAAACAAGCCTTTCTCTCTGACTCGCTTTATTCTCTCACTGTGGCTTCTTGCTTCGTACGTCACATGTGTGCGCCACACTCCTGAATCTGCACAGATCTAAATTGGCTGAGGAGCGCGTTTGGTAATTTTACTATGCACATGATTGGTTTGTGAGTTTACTGCACCGCAAAACCAATATACCGTAAAGACAAGAATGTTCTATCGCTTAAAATAAACACATTGAAAATTATATTCTCAATAGTTTATCGCTTTAGGTCCGCATTGGACAACATGCCCAGACCACGGCCCACCTATTACTGACCTCTGCCTTAGACCTTTAATATGAGTGGACAGGGCTAAACTGCTGTAGGCTGAATGGTGGATATATGTAAATGACATCACAGAAAGAAGGAACTCTTCTATAAACTCTTCTATAAAAAATAAAGAATTATTTTTGCAGCATAGTTTCCATATACGGACAGCATGGACTCTGCAGTGAATAAAATATTTTGAAACTTTAACAATGTTACATATGACTCCTTTATTTAAAAAATGGGATATTAGTTTCCTATGATGCGTGGCCTTTAAAGTCTAAAGTTTTAGTGGTCTGAACAGTAATATGATCAGACTGTGGGAGAATGGTCTTTTGTGTGGCACACACAGCTTGGTTAATGCTTTAGAACACAAAAACATTTTAGACAAGTATATGCTTCTAACCTTATAGAAACAGTTTAGGCAGTTTAGGCCTACTTCTCCAGCATGACTGCGCCCTGTGAACAATGAGAGTTCCATAAAGAGGTTTGATGTGGAGGAACTCCAGTGGACTGCAAACAGCCCTGACCTCAAACCTACTGGACACCTCGGGCATGAATTGCAACACTGACTGCGAGGCCTTTTTTAAGAGACCCATACTGGTGTGATGGTCCATCTGGCCTCTACCCTAAAAATTTTTTATGTATATTTTTGCCAGAAGCTCTTGTCTGGAGCAATGCAATCATGTTACAGAAGCACCCAAAATAGTGTTAGGAACCCAAAGATTTTTTTGATGTAGTTGGTGTGCTTGCCTAGACAGGGAATCAAACTCAAATCTGCTACATAGATGTTACTTAGTGTTACCTACTACTCTACACCAACCACTTGTACGTCCCACTTTCAAAATGCACAAAAAGGGATTTTCCTAATCTTCAAACTAAAAAAGTATTCCTTTGACTATTTGTTGCACCACTGTAGGAAGTAATTATGCATATTTCTTGCATAAGGGTTACATTTAGTACACTTTAATTTTAAAATAAAAGTAAACCTGTTTACTAAAACTATGGTAAAGCATCTGTTTCTGGTATAAGTATGTTTCCAATAAATGTTATTTTTTATGTTGTGGAAAGTTTGTGGTAATGTACTGATGCTACACAGATGCAGCAGATAGAGATAAGCTGCCTCCAATACGTCCAATAAAAGATCCACCTCCTTTGCTTAAGTCAAATACAGGCCACTGCTGTTATTATGCACCAACACAAAGACATTTTGTAGCTGTAAACTGTCTGGATAGCTGCCACGTAAACACTGCCTGCTGCTGTTCCATTCAGGTAACCATGCCGACCACGCACATGGGCAATCCAATCCATTCCAATCAGACTAACTGCCACCACGGCTACCAGGAGGAATTATTAATAGCTGACAGTCTTAGAGACATGAGAGCTGCATCAATCTTTCACTGAGCCTGCCGTGGGCAGAGCTCTCATCATCCACCCTGATGAAGCCTGCATCCTCTAAGCGCTCATCGGAAGGGAAGCCAGCTCGATGCTGTGTAACACGACCTCAGAACATCAGGAGGTCAGGGCTGAAAAGCTCCAGGATCATTTGGCCAGCTTCACTGATCTGGTGAAGAGGAGTTGAGTATGTTTGGTAGAAGAACAAATGTGTCTCTAGAAGCACCCCTGCCACCTCATTCCGCTCCATAATCCCTTACGGTAATGAGAAACGTGAGGAGGATGGTGGTCGTACTCTAATGGAACACAGAAATGTTCCTGACTTGTGTATGGGTAGATACAGATAAGGAGGAGCTGGATGGACAATTTGAGATTCAAGATGCCATTCTTTAATCCTACCTCAATAATGACATTTTCATGCAGTATGTCAAATGTGTGACTTCGTATGTTAAAATACATATTCATTATTTTGAAAATATTTATTCAAAATAATTACTTTCTTCAAAATTGACCTCTTTTTTTATTTGGAGTTAAGATGAAATCTTGGCATACAACGTCTAAATACTGAATACTGCGTAAGTAATTATTTTGGGATAAGTAAGTAAGTAAGTAGAGTCTTTATAATGGTATCAAAACTGTTAGAACGTTTTAATGATAAAGTGGTTAACAGCTGTCCAGTGGACAGAAACTGACCAATAAGAAGTAAGATATAGGGTGACCATGTGTCTCTGATAAAGTGGCCGAAAAGTGGAAACAGAAGGTATATGTTTTTGATATAATGGCCAGTGAGTGGAAGCAGGTGGTCGGTGTTTGTAATAATGTGGTCAGTGAGTGGAAGTTGAATGTAGGTGTTTTCAGTAAAGTGGTCAGAGAGTGAAAGCAGAAGGTAGGTGTTTCTAATTATTTGGTCAGTTAGTAGATTAAAATGGTAAGTGCTTATAATAAAGTGCCAAGTATAAAGAACACACTGATTCATACTGAAACAATGACTCTTCCTTAACCTTACTGCAATTCCAGCAACAAGGTCATGCTTTTGTAGTGAGCATTTTTCTGACATAGATTAAAGATTATAGTCTTGGGTTCATTTACACAGACAATAGAGAATAGGCACTGAAAATCATTTCGAGCACAGGACTATGGGCAGGGAAATGGGACCTTGGTGTCACAGTGATTGATTTTTAGACTGCCCGAGCTGAGGCTCCTTAATGGAGCTCAGAGGCTATGGACTCAATCCAAATGAGGTCTGCAACGAAGAGGGCACTCCACGTTTTGACCACTCCTGCTTTGCGTAGCTATGATGTAGTGTGTTTCCTAATTACTGGGTTTATAAATAAATTACTAACTAATGTGTAGAAATCTCACACAATTAAGAAAACATGCTAGCCTGATACGATAATCTGCCAACGAAGACAAAAAAGACAGCATCACTGTCAGGAGGCATCACTGCCAGTTTAACTAGTCATTATTTATTTCCCTGACAGATAGCTGGCAGACATTTTGAATGGCAGCTAAATAGAGGTTGGAAATTATCCATGCAAGCACTAATTAAACAGACACGATCTACAGCAAGAGGTGATAAGGAAGTAGTAGTCATGGCAGATGTGTTCATGTTCAATATCTACAAAGTAAAATAGTTTATCATCCAAAAACGTACCACTTACAGTGATGGTTAAGAGAGGAATAAGGGATCGCCTCGGCTTTTATCTGTAATGTCAGTATGGAAAAAAACAGTAATAAATCAAAGATACATTTTCTTTGAGGACTGTTTTGCTGCAAATATATAAATGTATTCAAAATTCCATGTTTATAAAATACTTACCGTAAAACAATGTCTCATGCATCAATCTTGATACACATCATCACATTGGATGCATTGACCCTTATTTATTGAAGTTGCATACATAATAAAACTAGTGGACAAATCTGATCACGAAATGTGCAAATTTCACATAAAGTTATTAAGTAATTAATTCATAGCTGGTAGAAGTGGGTGTAAATTTGAGCATAATATTTAGAAAAATGCCTGATTTGCTGTTGAATAACCAAAATGATTGCCAATAATATCAATAGTTTCAGCAATAACAGTAAAAATAGAAAATAACAATAAGAATATTTATTGCTGTGTGACAGTGGGCTCTGATTGGTTTGCTCGCCCTCTTTGTTCTGATTGGTCAACCACCAAAGCAGCATTAGTTGTGTCTACTCTTACAATAGCGTCGATTTGAGCCAAATAATTCAGAAAGTCAGGTAGAACAAATGGTAAAGTAGCAAGTTTTCACTTTTTCAGTTGTGCATTATGTAAAGGCATGTAAAAGCTTGTCTGTAGGCAGGCAGAAAGGACTTTGTTACAAAATGATGTCACCACAACATCACCAGTTTTGACGGGAAAATGTTTTTTTGTGGGAGAGAGTTTCTTCCTTTGGTGTGTACTTTGGGCTTTTTTATTTGCAGACTGTTGACATACACAGCTACATACCTCGATAAAACACAAAACATAGCGCCTGACTAGGACTAGATCTCATATTCTGCAATATAAAATGATCACATTATACAATCACATCATTTGATAAAATCCTACATTTTGTTCATTTCACATATCCTTCTTTTTACTCTTTTTACTTTTAACAGGTATTTAACACCTGCTCATCACCTGCTTTACCCCAAAGTCCACCTAGGAAGACAACAATTGGCTCATAAGCTACAGAATACTATTTATTACTGGTTCACTAGTCTGCATGAATTCTGGTAGGCCTCATGTAAACTATGTGTATATGAGAGTATATTAGGGAGTGCCTGTAGCAAACGGTATGTAAATATCTAATAATATTACTCATACGCAGGTGTTTGTTTTCATACACAGAAGCTGATTGAGGAATTGTGTAGGACAGTTTTCTAAATCAGGCATAGAGAAATTAATCATTCAGGACCATCAAATCTGTGCTCATTTCTACACAACTTTGATGGATAAGGGCCAATGTTTTGTATAACATTGTGTAACGGGTTTTCGTAGATGGTATTCATATAAACATAAATGTGAATGACTTCCAAGTGTAGTACCCAAGTCCTCCAGCTTTTAAACAAAGCCAAAGCAGCCTGATTATTACCTTGAGTGCCAGATTCAAACGTTGCCAGTCACAATTATCTCGGTGGATGAGAAGCGATAATCAACATGAAATAAAATCCGTCAACACCCATGTCCTACTGCTCGGGAGATAGAGGAGTTGGAGGAACAAGTTGCCTTGGCAACAGAAAGGACTTGTGTGCCTGTTCATTCGAAGCACCAAATTAGGTTTTTTTTTTTTTTGTCTTTTTTTTTTTTTGTGGCCAACTGGATTCGTTTGCGGAGAGTACTCCAGTTGATGAGCTTCTAGCACTGTTTGTTCAATATCTTGTGAGATATCGAGAGAGAAATCTAATAAAGGGACCACTGAGTTTTCCGTGGGTTGAATGAAGAGATACTGGTAACGGAGAGCGTCCCTGTGTTTGTTGCCTAATCCCATAACCATTTGAGCCTCAAACATCTCCAAACAGGTTGATCAATAAAGACACTCAGATAAAAGACACAGGCATGTACACAAGAGGTGAATATGGTGCAAACAGCATAAGTAACTAACAACTTTGAGGTATTGGTTTGACCTTGCATGTTTTTAAAAGGTATAGAAAGTATGTTGGGGTTCTGCTTTTAGAATCAGAATCGTTTATTTCACCAAGTTTGTCACACATACAAGGAGTTTGTCTTGGCGAGGAACACATGTATGACATGTACAACTGTGTTACACTAAGGTAAAGGTAGAATAAGATACAATAAATAGAATAAAGAATTATGAAGAAAGGTGTTAATGAGATATATAAATATCTGTGTACGGATATACTACACATAAGTGAGTCGGAATGAACATATATTTTAAGAACTTTTTTTACAGAATCTGTACAGCTGTGCTAATAAGCATTATGTTACAAATGAGTTACTGCAATACAGTGAGATTCAGTTCAAGAATGAGTTTGAATTTGAAGTGCAGGGCCACTGTGGTTTATGAGAGTAACAGCTCTGGGGAAAAGCTGTTAGCATGTCTGCATGTGCTGGTTTTGATGGTCCTGAGTCTTCTGCCAGAGGGATGTCCAGGATGAGAGGGGTCAGCTGTAATTTTTCTTCGCCCTGCTGGTGTAGATGTCCTGAAGTGCGGGCATATTGCATCCAATGATCCGCTCTGTTGTCCTGATTATATACTGGAGTTTGGCTGATTCTTGTGAGATGGAGGAACCAAACCAGATGGTTATGGATAATATGAGGATCGCTGTGTAGAACTGGATCATCAGAGTCAGCGGCAGGTAAAATTTCTTCAGCTTTCTCAGGAAAACCATTCTTCAAATTGCTACAGTCAGATAGCTTTCATTTGTATTTTACTCTTTTACCACAAAGACTGTTTCTTTCTCCACGCCACATAAACATAATGATGCTAATATTTGTCAGTCCATGTATTATCACTTTAATCCAAAAAACTGCAAATTCTCATAAAGCGTTAAATACAATTTATTTAATAGCACGGCTGCACAGAGCTTTTTTTTCTGTGTGTGGCTTAAAAAACATTAGAGTTTAAACCTTGAAAACACCTCTTTCTCCTCCAGCACTCCTGAGGGCAGCTGTTGGCTACTCTTACAAATGACATGATATCCTTAAGCATACGCCACATTCATGACAAAAAACTTTGTTTTAGATAGAAAAAAAACACCATGGAAGCTTTGGTGGTAAATGATAAAGGAGATGTAGTTAAAATGAACAGGAGCTTTATTTAAGCTAAATTTGTTAGACAGTGGGCTACTGAACTTAAAGTTAATTATTGACCTCGAACAAGGACCTTGGCAGAAATGAGGATAGCAGCACTTATGGAGATGATTATTATTTACAATTTTACAAACATTTTGGGTAAATATTAGATACTGGCCCTTATTCTTAAAAAAATCATTCATTTAGAATGACAAAACAAAACAAGTGGTGCTTTGAGTGTAAATTGTCAATCAGCTTCAATGTGTAAAAACAAGCCCACCATATTTACACATCATTTGCAATGAACATGCCACAATTTGCATATAATCTGCATATAATCTACATAAAGCATGACCTTATTCATAAAAAAATGTTTCAATAGTGAGCCAAAAAAGGAAAATGGAGGTACACTGGAGGTACAGGAGGTACACTGACCCCAAACTGACCAGATCTTTTCAGTGTTAAAAATACAAAGATTGCAAACAATAAAAGTGAATTAAACAAAATGCTCCATCTTTTATAGATGGTCGAGTGATGTGACGGTGTAATGTGTAAATCTCAGTCCATGTAGGGCAAAGCCAAAAACTGTTAAATGTGCGTGACCCCACAAGCCCTCAGACAGCACTGCATAAGAAACCGTATGCTATTGTGTTAAATATAGCCCCGTGGGCTCAGGAGTACTTTTGTAAACCACTTGCATACGTGTGAAGGTACCACTGGTGCAGAGCCGTGTACTGGGATTTTAAAGAGACATATTCTGTCATGAAAATAATGTCTTCCTGGGAGGTCTTTGGTTTTTTCAGCAAGCCAATGTCAGATCCCATTCTGCAGATGTTATAACAGCATGATTTCATGGACACAGTGCGCCTGACCGGCCTGCTTGCAGTCCAGATCTTTCTCCTATTAAAAATTAAGCATTATGAAGAGGAGAATGAGAAAACAAAGACTATGGACTGTTAAGCAGCTCAAGTCTCATATCAAGCAAAAATGAGAAAATAAAATCCTTGCAAACTGTAACAAACAGTATCCTCGCTTCCCAAATAATTAAAAAGTGTATTTAAAATATAAATTGATATAACACAGTGGTGAACATGTGTTTGTCCCAACAGTTTTTGTGTTGCAGACATCAAATTCTAAAGTTGTTTATTCAGTTAGTCAGTGAAAAAATGATTTTTTTAATTTTATATTTATGTCCGTTAAATAAAGGCTCAAGAAAATGAACAAATCATAGATTCTGGTTTGTATAGAATTTTACAAAATGTCTCATTTTTATAGAAATGGGGTTTATGGTATTATCATGGTTATTTTCTATTTTTACTGTTCTTTCTGATATTCAAGTATTACTCTCAAATTTACATGCCTTTATACCAGACATTAGTTTGCTCTTACAGGTACACCCAAGATGATGCTGAATGAAATGAAAACTGTTTGTTAAATTTATGTGTTTGGTTTATATTCAGATTTATGTGTGTGCAACTTTTATTAATAAGGGCCATTACAGTTGGATCTTCATTTACTGGTCTTGTAGAGAAACAGTAACACAGAAGCTATCTGAAGAATCTGAAATGAACATTCTCCTTTTTATCTTGTTAGATCTTGTACCTGGGTTTTTACTTGCCTCTAAAACATAATGTTTAGTTTGCTTTAAGATTTCACCATTTGCCAGTGGGTGTAAAGAGAATATTAACCAAGGATATTATGTTTTAGCTCCACTTTCCACTACTTTCACCTATCACAAAGCAAACGCTCAGCTAGTCCAGTGACCTCAAATACCCACTTGGAAATGTCACGGATTGGCATTGAATAAATTATGATTTATGATTTTAAGTTGACCTTCAGTGTATTTCTATGTAATAACCATACATTCGTGATTCACATCAGTGTACATGTCAATAATGTATATGTTTTTTATATTTTACAAAGTACTAACTGCCCTTCTGTGAAGTGTACGAGCTAGCATTGTGTACAGCCCAACCCTATTTTTTCCACTCTATTGTTAACATTATATAATGTTATTAATTGAATGAGGAGAGCCAGGGATCAGGCCCCAGGTCATTTTGCCCGCACAGTTACACAACAGCACAAGTCCAAAGAGTGCCAGAAAAGCAGGCCTGGCCGTATGCCCAGATCCTTTAGGCTGGCAAAGTTTCCTGACTTGACAGAAAGCTGTCTCATAAAGCATACTGATAAAAAAAAACCCCAAAAGGGCTAAATCATAGGGTTGCAATAGGGGTGTATAAAACTGCATGTGAGCATTTTCTGCACCAACCAAGTCACATACCGTCTATGTAGACAGCAGAGAACAATTTAAAATACTGAACAAATGTATTCTCGGGACACCTTTAAATGGAAGCTTGGCTAGCATAGCAAACAATAAAGCATAGCTCAAATAGACTTGCTTATGTAGTTTCTGAGTGTATGGGATACTGTTTTTTAACAGTTGCGAACCATCACTGTTAGTGCTAGTTTGGGTAATCAAGGACATCAAATATAATGGACTTTAAATATGAGTAGCACTACAACACTTGTATAGTTTTATTACAAAAAGCATGACGATTAGATTAAATATAAGATAACTTACAGAATTTTTTTTTATTTCATAGAAATCACTAGACCTATAAAAAAGCTCTAAGCTTCCTCTGGTTATTCATAAAAATTAACAAAAGTATGAAGCATCTTGAAGCATAACATTTGTTTGTACTTTCATCCATTTTTATAGATAATACCTTACAGTGTTAACTGCATAAGGGTTTATCTGATATTAGTTAACAACTCAACATGGTTTGACTGAGATGATGTAATGATTCAGGCATGTAGTCTGCATGCTCTGCGTTTTACTCATGACTTTGTGCTATTACAGGAACATCAAAAACATGTCTTACCTGACTGACAACATTTGGGATAATGCAATAAATTGGTGAATTTAATTTCTTTCTGAACAATCTAAAGTATTCCTGCACAAATAACTTGCTCAATTTTGTATAGAGAATCAATATACTTGATGATGATAATACCTTTTGTGCATACACAATCAAAAATGTTTTGTATCACAGTGCAGCTGTTAAATGTCCAAATTCTGTACAAAGGCTCCACACAAAGACTGGCTTAGTAACGGCTTATAATGATATTATGACCCCACCTTGTGGTAAAAATGTATTTCAGCTCAACGACCAAGTAGCTTTACAGAGAAACGCATTATGCATATTGGCCTCTCTTTGTCTAAATACCCGCGTTTATAGAACAAATTACTGATTAGTTACAGTAATCAGCAAGTGCAGTGGTCGGTACAGTGGACATTACACCTGCTACAAATGTGTCTCGCTTGTGTTGCACTGTGGTAAAGCTATGGGGGGACACTTTGGGAAGTAACTGGCTTCATGGGTCAGGGTTTGCTTTAAAACATTCTTATATATTTTACTATTGCTCGAAAGCAAAAAGTGATGCATATCTAGTGTGGCACGCTGTCAGAGACCTCGATACAAGGCCATCCTGAGAAAGGAGGGGGGAAAACGCACTTGTAACATTTCTTTCTCCAGTGTCACCATGGCTCCGCTCCCTTGTTGCTTGGCAACCCTCCGCTCCTGCAAAACTCCCCTCCACCTCTGGCAAACACGACTGACTTTCACGATTAAAGATCATGCGAAACCCACACAATACCACTTGGACAGGTGCTAATTTTAAGTGCTAGCACTTCTTAATAACTCTAATAATGGAAAAGTGGGAGCTGAAGCTTTAACACTAGCAGAGTAAGATTATGATGCCTTCTCTGCATGAAGATACATCTACACAAAACTGGAGGTCACCCAATGCATAATAATTACAAATAGCTGCAAGCAGGAATTGGCGGGGGCCAAGCACCATTTGGTGTGGCGAACTTGGACATCCAAAAACTCCAATCTAGAGCACCGTGTAGGGAGTATAGAAAATCTAAATCAAGTAAGTGTGTGGCTTGGCAAATACAAGGACTTTACTGTCACAGTCGCACAAAATGTGCATGCCTGGAATATCCTAGGCTTATCATGGGTATTTAATGATTTGCGAAATTGTTGGGTAATTAGGCCAAATTCCACCCTTTGTAGCATTTCCATGCAGATGCTTCCTTCTTGTCCTTGATTAGCCTCCCCAGAGTTGGCAAACAGGGTTCTTGTAGCATCAAATTTTGGAGGCTTACTTGCATATCACTGCTCTAAGAACAAAACCTTGTAACCTCCAAAATGACAACTTTACTGGAGAAGGAAGAAAACATACCTTACTTTTAATGCAGGTCCGTTCATCATGAAATCTACATGGTAACTGGTACTTTTTTAAATTATGACAAAAACTAAAAATCGACAAAAGTGGATTTTATGCAGTCATACATAGATATTACAGAAATAGATAGATAAATCTGTATTGTAACTGTATTAGGGCATCTACACATTACACCTACACAGGGCCATTTGTGGAAATTTTGCCCCTAAAGACAATTTATGAGTTCAAACGCTAATGCTGGATGAGAGGGCCTGGCTCGCAATCTCCATTGTAGTTTATCCCAAAGGTGTTAAATGGGCTTGAGGTCAGGGCTATGTGCAGGGCTATTCTTCTACACCAGACTTACCCAAACAACTTTTATGGACCTTGCCTTGTGCACTGGGACACACTGTCATGCTGGAACAAAAAATGACTTTCCCCAAAACTGTTGCCACAAAGTTCGAAGCATAAAAATGTCCAGATTTCCCTTCACTGGAACAAAATAAAAAAAACAACCCCATAGCATTATCAAATTTTACAGTATTCACAATGAAGTCAGCATTGTGTTGAGTGATGTAAGGTTGCATGCAGCTACTCGCCCAATTAAACCCATGCCATAAAGCTGGTGGTGCACAATATTTGTGCTGATGTTGATCCCAGAGAAGGTTTGGAAGTTAGTGGGTCAGTAGAGCTTTGGCTTTATGCACTATGCGCCTCAGCACTCTGCGACCCTGCTCTTTAAATTTACATGGTCTGCCACTTGGTGGCTGAGTTGTTGTGATTCCTAAAGTGTTTCAATTTTTAATAATGTCACTTACAGTTGATAGTGGAATATCTAGAAGGGAAGACATTTCATAAACTGACCTATTGCAACGGTGGCATCTTATTACAGCACCAAGCTCAAATTCAGTGAGTTCTTTAAAGGAACCCGTTCCTTTACAAATGTTTGTAACGGGCAGACTGCATGGCTAGGTGCTTGATTTTATATACCTGTAGCAATGGGATTGAAAGGACACCTGAATTCAGTGTTCAAGGGGTGTGTCCCAATACTTTTGTCCACATAGTGTAAACAGACAGACCGACAGACAGTAATGTTTCCTTATTTTTTTGGTAATAACACAATAGACACAAGCTCAAACAATTCTGGCATAGACTTTTTAAGAAGCTTTCTTAGAACAAACTTAAGAAAAAAATATTAAGACGTTGGTGAATGAGGCCCATTGTTCTGAACTGAAAATCTGAGTTTAGAGTACGTTGATGTGAGACTAGTTAAAATTTAATCTGTAATTTTAGTGTGAACCCTGCAAGAAATACTAGTGTAGACCAGTTTTGCTTGTCACCAGTATAACCAGTGTAAGTTGTGTTTTGGTTGCTGATATGTTGGTTACCAGCATTGGAAGTTGATAAGCTGATCACCACCAAAAACAGCAAATGTTGGCTTTTTATGCTAGTATACCAGTCAAACAAACTGGGGTGACCATCTAAACCACCACTAGACTAGCATAAACCAGCAAAGACCAGCTCAGACTATGAAACACATGCTAGTCTGTGCTGCTTTTTTTCAGCAGGGAAGTTCAATCATGTTCCATATTATGTGGATAATTATCTGAAAACAAACTGAAGAGCTAAAATAAAACATTTTTAGTTTAGTTTGTATCATTATAACGGTTCAAACACTAATTTAGTTACTGATGGAAAACAACACACAATAGAAGAACTGACTATTTATGACAGCTCACGTTAAATGTGACACGTGCCAGTAAAAGGCACAGTTTTCTGTGTGATGTGGTTCTTATTATAAACTTGGATTTTTATTATTATTATTATTTTTTTTTTTTTTTTTAATATGATTAAAACACACACAGAATGTTCAAAATAGAGGGCAACGTGATGCCTTCCGTTTCCTGTAGGTGGCAGTAAATCTCTCTGATAGCAGCCACCATAACAAAGCAAAAGACGAGGAAGTGTCTTCACATGACCCTTTAGCTTAAGAATTTTTGTTTATACTTAAATTTTTGATTTCAGAATTGGATTTGGGCACACTGGTTTCTAACACAGGCCGACTTCTCCGTATTCAAAGGGACATCAATCATTTGAAATACGGGCCAAGCAACGACTTAGCTTGCTAGCTGCCTCTAGCCAACCTGCTAAGTTATTGCTGCTACCGTTAGCTGGTTAATGTAGTTTAAAGCTGAATATGGCAGAAAACACGAACAGCGCTGTAAATCTTCCTTCGGGAGACCCGCAGCTCATCGCCCTGATCGTAGAGCATCTGAAGAGCCGAGGCTTGTTTGACGAGTTTAGAAGAGACTGTCTGGCAGACGTGGACACTAAGGTGAAACGCAGAGCTAACATATTTGTAGCTAGCATCAGGACGGGGAGTGGGATGCTTTGCTTAGATTTTTACAACTTTTATTTTTTTACCCCTTTTCTTTGGCTGATACTAACAGGTATTCCACCAACTGTTGACACTTTCTCTTCAGAAAAAAGTATAGGAAAGTTAGAACTGGTGAAGCTGAAGATACTACTATTATTACAAACAGTAGTGTTATTTAAATGACCATATACTAGACACCTATTGGTCTCTAACGTTTTTGTGGTTTTATGTACTAAAACCATAAAATAACTCATGCGGTTCTTGTTATTGTGTCATTAAAGGAGCAGTGTGTAAGATTGAGAGGCATCTTTGAGCAGACTTATAGTACACAAATAATTACTTGTAACTACAAATGATTGTGGTTTCGTTGGCTTAGAACAAGCTCTTCATATCTATACAGCAGCAGGTCCTTCTCCAACTGAGGCTGCCATGGGGAGCCGCAATGTTGCAACAGTAACCCAGAACGGATGGAACCACACACTGGTTAAAGAGAGGTAGAATTATTACTCCTTATCAAAAAACATTATAAACATTGAAAAAGCTGAGGCTGAAATCAGATTCTTATTTACCTACTTGGTTTACCTTAAATGATGTAGCAGTTATTATAACACCTGAGGTGCCAGTAAGTAACTGCAGCACCTTTTATGTTGATTGGGAAATTCCAACAAAAGCTGTGATATTAAGCTTATTGAATTAACATAACACTATCAGTGCTACGCCGTACTAATTATTCAAGCATGCTAGGTAGGGCTACTTAATGAGTAGAATAATGGACCAGTGATAATGCATAATTATAGTACATATTTAGCACAAAAACACCAAAAGCTTAATAGGGCGAATCCTCTTTGTCAAAGAATGAACATGGAAAAAGTAGCACAAAATCTGGACAGGTGGTGAGGCAGCAGCAAAAAACCTGATGGCCACCATAGCTTCTCAGGGTGGTGAGGATGTTCAGTAGGTTCCAATAACCCAACCTTACTGCTAGAGGTTATACACTGCTCCTTTAAAGGATGTTCTAAACATCACCGTATGCCTTATAGGGTCCAACTTCACAAAGTAAGCTAGCACTGTTGAAAGAAACACTGTTTATGATGAGAAATTACTGACAAGACGACTGACCACGGTTAATTGAAGCCATAATGAACCGGTTATTTGATTATTAAAATCAATGCAAGTTTCAGCCCTAGTGAGTTGTGAAAGGTAACAGTGTTTCAGACAGCATTATGTGTATGCAGGTATGTCTCTGTGTAGCATTAGATCCAAAGTTTTTTTGGTCAACTCCTGCTTCCCAGATGCCTTTAGTCTGATAATCAGTAATCAACTACCAGCCTTACCAGCAACACCTTTTCAATGTGCCTGCATGTTTACCTAATTAATTACATCATCTGTCTTCCCTTTTCTAGCCTGCTTATCAGAATTTAAGGCAGAAGGTGGACAACTTTGTCGCGAATCACCTCAGTTCTCAAGAATGGAGTCCATCAATCAATAAGAACCAAGTTCGTAATGGACTGCGCCAAAGTGTAGTTCAGTAAGTCACTCTGCTGTTTCTAATTCACAGGGAAAACTGTAACCTAAATCAAGAGAGGGACATTATTAGATTGATTTGGCTAATGGTAAAAGTATCAGCAGCACTTTCATAGTTATGCTTTCTGTATAAGGGAGTGAAACAAGACATTTATAGATCAGTATTTTGTTTTCTCTAAATCAACTTTTTATGTAGGTCAGGGATGTTGGAGTCGGGAGTGGACAGAATTATAACACAGGTGGTGGATCCCAAACTGAACCACATCTTCAGGCCCCACATTGAGAAAGCCATACACGACTTCCTGGCCTCAGAGAAGAAAGAGGACGGTGCATCAAATTCAGCTTCTGAAGTTGACCAGCAAGATGCTATCAGCAGCAATGTTATAAATTAGAGGTTCGTTAAGGTATGTTCACAAAGCTTAAACAGCTTGTTAACATATAGCATTGAACGACTGTGGGAAGTAGTACATGCTAAAGAAATATTAAAGGACCAGATTAAAGGAATAGTTCTGTGAAAAATGTACTTTAACACAGTATTCCACGTATTCCAAATATAGCCTTTTGGGCAAGACCTGGTCAGTAGGGCTGGGTATCACCACTGATTTCCTGGATCGATTCGATCCCGATTCAATTGAATATTGATTTATTTAGGGATATTTTAGTTACAATAATATGTTTTGTTTAAATATGAAAAGAGATTTTCAGAAAACTAATGTGGTAAATGTACAAGGAACACTCAACTTACCATTACTAAAAACATTAGTGTTTATATGTTTATATACCGTCATGGTTTCTGAATCCAAAATGTAGCCAGACATCTGCTTTCAAGTTCTGGGGCGCTTTCACTTGTGCTCCAGCCATGCTTAACTAATATGTGCCCCTAGCCAGATCTCGTTGCACGAAAAACAATGGCTGATCACGCAAGGGGGCTGAAATGCTAATTGCAAATTTTAAAGGTCGATCTCGGGTTTATGCTAATCGATATCGGATTATTCAAATGAAGATCGATTTAAATCGAAAAATTGATTCAAATTTCCCTACTGGTCATATTCTAAATTTTGCTTCTTTAATTCTTTAGAATGAAAGAGCTTTGAGCCTAACAAACACTACAGCTCAATTTTCACCCAGATAAAATGTGTTTTTCAATAAAAATGTGTCACCAAAGCTGCTTTTAACTTCCTTAAAGTATTGAATCTTAAGGAGGTTACAAAGACTAGTTAGTGTGGTTTAGGTCACAGTATGATTTACTGCACACTACAAACGTTAACAATCCTTCACTGCAGCCATGTCAAGCAACACCAGGGCTGATATTCTCAAAGCAAGTGTATATGAGAGGCCGGACCTTAGATCAGATCAGACTCCTACTCATTTATGATAATCATTGTCAAAAAACTAATTTGAGGTTGGCACTCCTTCTCCCGTGGTCCATGAATACAGATCCTATTTTCTAAAAAGCTTGCCTGCAGCTTCCAGCTCACAGCGATGCTTTGTTAATTTTTATTTAAATAATTTTTTACACAGTACATCCTACTGTGTCGTAAACCACACCAACAAGTCTGTGCCACTATAAAGTCACTGAGAATCAAAAATCATACCAGGAATCGGAAATCTGAATTATGTTCTAAAGAAAGAATTTGGACTCCCAACATGTCTTGGCTGATCAACTACATATCTAGGATTAATGTGGACATGTTTTGGAAAACTATTTCTTTAGTAGGGTTGAAAGATTATTACATTTTTTCTATTAATAGATTTTAGATTAATTCATTGTTTGTATATTAATATTGCAATTGAAACGAGAGCTGCAATTTTAATTACAGCCTATATTAGCAACAATGGTGTCTAACGTGGGGAAGTTGAACCTAATATTAAAGCTTGTAAACAGCAACCAAATTGTGACTTCATGCCCACAGCTAATTGGCAGCCGATTTAATGTTCAAAATAACAGGCTTGCAATTTAAATCATAGCTGCAATACAGAAAAATAGCAATTACATATTTTTTTACATTCCCACATCATTCAGCCCTTTAACGTTACTAAAACTATCACACTATTATGTCATTGTGTTGTTAAGTTTTGAAAGTATTTTTATGTGCTTTTCCATACAGTCTAGGTGCCATATGATTCTGATTGACGGAATACAAGTGAAGTAACGGACATCTACTGAGGAAATACTCCTATACTGGAATTATACTGCATGTGAGAAAACATGCTCAGACTTGTTTTTTTGTGTGTATGAGCGTGTAAAACACAAAAAGGATGTGTTTTTCAGCCTATGCACCATATCAGAATGCCACCATGAAAATATCCATAAATGGTGACCGGATAATTGCCTGTTTAAAATGAAATCATCTCATGTAATTTAGTTGTTTTTGCAAAGAGGATACTGAAATTATGCAGCCTGACTTTGTAAAATTGTAAGAGGGTACGTTTCTACTAATAAACAGTACTTATAGGAAAATGCCCACATTATTGTATCATTACTGGATTTGTAGATCTTCTACAAGTATTGCAACAGATTCTGTTTTGTGTGGGGAAACATAATGACTGGCTTGTGGCCTACTGCTGCTGCTGTTTTTCTTTTTTTTTTTTGGATTCCTATTAGTGATGACATTCTAGGGGAACGGGAATCTTCTTTGGCGTTTTTGTGATTCCAACTGGATGTTAAGCAGACCGAGTGCCTAAAAAGTTCACTGTGTTCCAGACGAAGAAGACGTGGTGTAAAGTGATGGGATATTTTGGAAGTGAAAGCTTGTGACCCGAGGAAAGACATTTGGAACTAAACTGTAATAAGGGCTAGTAATGGAATGTTTCATTTATTTATTTGATTTCTTTCCCTGATAGAAGAGATGCACGTGTTCTTCGCGTGGGACAAAGGTCTTCAAGTTCGGCTTGTTTCTGTCTTTCAGCACCTCACTCTTGAGAATGTGGAAAGCAGTCAAATGCTGAAGACATACACTGGTCTGTTGCATTCGGCAGTCATGTGTTATATGCCATGCACTGGAGTAATGTGCTTTTTGTGTCTAAACAGTGATTAACTTTACCTGTAATAGTGGCTATTCCCATACTGCATGACCTTTTTAATGTATCCCCATCCCTGCAAAGCTGGAGAAATAGTTGTCTTGATTAAATAATTAAACCCACAATTTAACAAAGTTTTTATTAAAACAGCTGTCCAACATTTTGAAACACACTGCTTCATCGTATTATATATATATATATATATATATATATATATATATATATATATATATAGCTTTAAGAAACTAATGTTCTGGTACAGCTAAAGCAGAAACACCTTACTGTAACAATTATGTTACTTCTATTTTAGAATAAGACTGAGTGACAAATCATTTACAGTCAGTTCACAGTTACTGGAACATCTACAATTATATTATCTAATGTGTCATGATTTCATCTTAAACTATTAGTGATATTGCTTCTATTAAGTATGACCTGAGGACCTGGCATGTTTTGTTGTTGGTGGTGGTGGTTGTTGTACATAACCAATTTACCCAGTAAAGCTCCCTAAGAGAATATTTTTAGGGATGCTCGATAATAATTGAATCAAATTAGTATTGTCAGATGTTTACATTCAAAGAAATTATTGTAAAACTGATTTGAACATTTGTTTGTTATTCATTTTACTGCATTTGTAACTTTATGGACATATATTTATTTCTATAAAGCTGACACAGGCAGATTTAATCTTACTTTATACCTGTTACACGTGCTCTATATTGCCATTGGTAAATATGTTTGTTCAAAATACAAGATTCTGGATGGTGGCATCAGCCCACAATTCCTATATTGGTGCATTCCTAGCAATTTTTCACTTTTTAAGGGCATGTTAGCTAGTCCTTTATATCCAGACATGGTTTATTTCCTCAAACAGTGGGCTCATTTTATTTTATTGTTGGCTTTACTTTTTTTATGTATGTAAAAAAAAAAAAAGTTATGCACTAAAAGGGCGCAGTGTTCCATTTTTTTGATAGCGCGTCATAGTCTTCCCCCACCTGGCAGTTGAGCCTCTGGCCTCAAGGTCTTTATCCTCTCCACTGTGTTAAACAGAAAATAAACTAGGTCTTGAGCCAGCACTGAGCTCAGGTTTCTTGCACCAGTCTTGGCTATGGGACTGCTGCCTGAGTACTGAAACTGGTGTCTGCTCATGCCAATTACGTTATTTTGCCACAGTAACCCCTCCAACCCCATCTGGGGAAATCTGATCCAGCTATGGTCTGGAAGGCACAATGCAGGCTGAGAGGCTGGATGGAGGGTTGTCTGCTGTTACTAACCTGCTGTCAGGGTGAAGAATTTTCACCCCTGCACGTCCCTTTTAATCATACAGCAACCCGCCTCCATAAATATGGCCACGCTCTAAGAAACACTGGAATCTAAAAAGTATTCAAAAAAGGCCCTTGAATTGGGCTGGTGAACAGAATTGAGGAAATCCTGAGGAAAAAGACCACAAGGTGGCATGATTTAACCAATTGTTGAGGACCCCACAACTACCTTCAACAGTAGCTTAAAGCTGAATTGAATTCCCAAAAGTGTTTGAAGAAATGGTTATATTTAGCAACCCACAGAAAACTATGTGGAAGCACCTACAGTTTACAGTGGAGATAATGACATAATAAGAGTGTTATTCTAGGAATTAGATGCAGATATCCTCTGCAAAGGAATTTAGCTCTCACATTTCTTCTCCAGCAGACATTAAGCTCACTAAGTGTCGAAACAACTTCTCCAACGATGAAAACCTGCATTGTATGAGGAGAAGAGTTACGCAGCACTTTTGGCCTGAGATATGCAGCAATTAAATCCTGCTGCCCTTGGAGAGCTTTGTTAATGTAGTGTGAAATTGTATGTTCAGGGCTTCGCAGGGGGGTTAAGGAAAGTCTCAGCTGACATTGCATTTGTCTTCTGGACATTTATAAATCACCAGAGTAATTATTGAATAGGGACAGAGGGGGAAAAAATCCACCCCCAGCTCTACTGAAACACAGCTGCCGGTCGCTCTCGAGTTGGCCTTGCACAGCCCAGGCCACAACAATTAAATCCCCATTCCTCTGCAAAGCCCTCCTGCATCTGTTGAGTTTAATTGCGTCCTGATTTTTTTTTTCCTTCGCACCCGATGGTGGAGGAGATTCATTACATCCAGTGGCTAGCTGAGATCGGCTGCATGCAGGCCAGATGTGCGAAGGCCCACATGCATTGTTTGAGCAGCTAGGCAAGGTACTTTCCAGTCCAGCAAATCTCCAGAACAGAGGTGCCATTGTGTTAAATGGGGCTGTTAATTGCTAACCATAGCTATCGCTCATGTCACCTTAGTGTTTGGAAAGAAGTTGTTGGTGATTGGTAATGTAACAACGACCCATTTTACTACAAACACCATCAGTTAACCATAAAGTGGGGTCAGGTAGCAAGTGTTTGTCTGTGACTTTTTTCTTCCATTTGGTGTGTACTGGAGTTTTTTTCTTGTAAGGCCCTCAACCCTTAAATCTTAACAGATAATTTGGCTACTATGAAGTTACAAGTGTAAGAAAATATAAATGAGAAAAGCAACCTCTCAGCTACAATGATTTTGTAGAACAAGCAACTTCCTTTTTAATCCATACTTCAAAACTACTCAGAAGTACTGATTAGTAGCAGACATTAAATATTATGCTAAATTCCAAAATTAATTACTAAGAAGTCAGAATGGAGCATGCAAATTAGGTTTAAATCAATTAAATCAATTCAGGTCTGATTTCTTTTTTTTAATGCCAAAGCTTTTTCAGACGTGTGATGTTGTTTCTGTTTTTCTTGTTGTTTGTGCCATTTAGCCCAAAATTTCATTGGTTTGTCATGATTTTGGATGAAATATAATAATTAAAATGAACAGCATGTGAACTGCATTTCTCAATAATGCAGCTGAAATTATCCTCCCATATTTGATCAGTTGTCAAAAAGTTTTATTCAGTCCTGTTAAGAGAAGGCAATTTACTTGCTTACTGAATCGCTACGTAGTTCTGCAATAGCTGAACATTGGAATGGTTGGTGATCTTTTTGGTAAGAAAAAATATGCTCAGCCTTGTGGACTTGTACCCAATTGTATGGACTATTACAGTTATTCATATTTTATTTTTGACCAGATGTCTTATCTGCCAACTACTCTTCGGCGCATGCCAGATCATGTATCGGTGCATGCTGGCTCATCAAGTTCAGGTCAGGTTTACTATTAACCACAAAAGGGGATAACCTACAAAGTATACACTTATTGGCTCAGCGATTACTGTGAGAGTGTAAGATAAATCAAACGCCGGTTAGGACAGATACTTGGCTTAGAAAAAATGAACAAATTGCCATGTTGTTACCAGAAATAGAGCAGTCAATGTCCCTAACATAGTGATTGACCCCCTTTGGTGAAATGTAGGTGTCAACATCATCTAATATATTTCTAGTAAAACCACAAAATTTGCAAACACAGCCCTGACCTGCAGTGCTGAACATGATATGTTATGTTTACGTTCTTTAACAAAACCACTTTTAGACACAGACTTGCTTTTTCAATCTGTGATGCAGCCCAGACCATGTTTATTGCCATTGCCATTTGCAGCAAATGTTTTAAGCCCATGAAATAAACAGACAAAATGCATATGACCATTTTGAAGCAGGGAATGTGAGACAGCTCAGAAATCTAAAATAGGTTTTGGGATCACCCAGCTCTTTATCAGTAGAAACATCTTATTTCTTTCAAATGGTCTAGCGACTGTATATCTAATGTTCTTTTACAATGTTATAAGAATGTTTAAACTCCTCCCCAAAGCACATCCCTTGACATTACGATGCTATGTTACGTGCCGTTCCACATGTAAAATCCATGCAAAGTGACACTCTTCCTACTCCCTGCCAGTCAGTCATGCGTTTTTCCACAGCTGCACTGTCCACAACATGGTATAGTACAAGAGTTCATGGGTACATGTATTTGTGAGAATGTGTTTGTGGGACAGGGGCCACTCAGTGATCAACAGCAGGGTCAGCCGAGGTTTACACCGAAAGGTTGTGTAAATCCATTGGGGCTGGTGTGTGGGTAGGGGACGGAGATAGCGCAAACATGGGGGGAAGGGGGTAGTTAGGGGTGCTGCCAGAGAATAAACGTTTCCCTCCCCTTTGAAAAAGCACCTGGCAGGAGAATGGACAGTGATCTATAAGTTTTCCTCTAAGGCCAATGGCCTAGCACATGATCTTTCTGGCTCCGGGCCTAAGCTGCTGTAACAAAGTTGGTTATGACCTACGAAAACACTCTCCTGACACTTGTACACAACTCGGGAGCCCCTCAAAGACGTAAGGATGGGCAAAGGTGACCAGAAGATTAAGGGCATGTGACGTTAACATTTTACTGTAGGGACCTCAGCCACATTCCGTCAGTGGAAATGCTGCTCATGTTTGACCCGACCGCAACAAGCGTACATTCTTCACAAGGCAGGAAATGGATCGGTGTATAGCCCTCCACACCTCTACTCCCCCTGACAGATATATGAGCGGAAGCACTTTGAGTACTTTCAATGTTATGAAAACAACCATAAATACACTGCTCAAGCCTACGATGTATTACGGTAGTCCACTAACTTTGCTGGCTCTCTAGGTACAATCCCTTAGCTTCACAAATTAAATAACATTAACATGGAGGAATTCCTGTGCCTTTTAACTTTGCATAAACATGCTGCATCATCATCTTATCCCTTGATCCCAAGGCTCCATTTACCAAGTCCTGTAAATTCAGCTAGCATTAATAAAGTGTTTACAGTGGAGGACTAAAACTTCCTTCTAGACTAAAATAAATAGCTGGGTTTTGCTGGAAAAACTGACAGAGAAATGTATACGTTGTTTAGATCCTTTTGTGTTTGTGATAAGTATACGTGTATATGTCAATTTCCTGGTTTTACCTCACTGTGAGCCATAGTGAGGATAAACTAGCATTCAGACTTTGGCTTTTGTTTAAAGTACTTCCAGTGTATATATACACTTCTCTATTAACAAGCCAAATTAAACAAATGTATTAATTACATGTTTAATTAAGCATTAAAAATAAATAAAATTTTGGATATGAATCCTCCAACAACAACAAAAATCTTGTGCAATTCTGATGTCACACTAAAGATAATGATGGTCAGCTCTACTTACCATATAGGTTATATCCCTTATATCCAGATATCCCTTTCACCCTGTTCTTCAATGTCCACAGGGCCACCACAGAACAGATATTATTATGAGTGGTGGATCATTCCCAGCACTGCAGTGACACTGGTGGTGGTTTGTATGTGTGTTTTGTGCTGGTACAAGTGGATCAGACACAGACGTGCTGCTGGAGTTTTTAAACACCTCAGTGACACCGCTGGACTGAGAATAGACCACCAACCAAAACTATCCAGCCAATGGTGTCATATGAGCAGCGTCCTATGACCACTTAAGAAGGACCAAAACAGTATTTAAAAGTATTGATGTGTGTGATCCACAGGTAACAGCATAACACACACTAACACATCAGCACCACGTCAGATTCACCTGCTCTGTGGTGTTCCTGTGGGGGTCCTTAACAGTGAAAAAAAATGTTAAAAAGGCGGACAAAGTATGCAGAGGAACAGATGGACTACTGTCTGTAATTGTAGAACTACAAAGTGCACCTATATGGTATATGGAGCTGATAAACTGGACAATGTGTGTAGGAGGTGTATGTTTTGAAGTGGCTGGTGGGTGTTAGTGCTTATAAATTGAATAATACTATAGCTTTAATTCAGGTTCAGCCACCTTGGATTGTGAAATCAAGATTGGTGAGGCACTCAAGTTTCCGAGGAGGAAATTGACTTGTGGGGGGCATTCTAGTTGAGGCTTTTCAACCGGACTTCCTAGTTCAAATAGAATGCATTATAATTACTCCGTACTACAGATGTCTGGGGGCTATAATTTTCCAAATGCACAAATCTTTTTTGCATATATATATATATATATATATATATATATATATATATATATATATATATATATATATATATATATATATATATTCTTTTTTTAGGTACAAAGTCAAATGACACAACAAAGAATCTGTTACATCACATTATAGCTACCGTAGAGGACTTGGCTCAACAGTCCTGGTCCACTGCACTATAGAATGCAATATCCTGCAAAACCAGAAATGATTTAATTCAGTATTCAATTCGTATTTAAACTGCTAAAAAATGTGCCCTTCAACTTACCGATAAAACCTACCTGTAGCAATCACAACTGAGGCAGCAGACGAATATCATCTGTGGCACATTTACCAAAGATAAATGAGGATGTCAGATGGTGTGGTGTTGGCACACTGCTCGGACGGTGTTATGTGACCAACTGTAAGAAGGAACGTGGGGAGGGGCATATTAATCATGCTGCGTCTCTGATTATTCATGTGCCCTGAAAACCTAGATGAAGAAAGGTACACAGATAAACCTAGCACCTCTTGCAATACTTCTTCATGATAAGGGAAATAACTGAGCTCATTATTAAACTATCCAGTGACTTTAAATCCTGCTTTAGTTATCATTAGGTTGTGTTCTATAGCCTCGACAACAGCTGCATTGTGAAATCTGAAGAACTTAACACTATGTGTCTTATGAAAAAGAAGTATGAGTTCACTTTGCTGCAAACACTCCCAAACAATGACAACATTTATAGGTCACAGGTTTCCTGTACATGACAGTGACCACTGCATTTGCCTGCCAGTAAGGCAAAGTATGAGGCACACTCCTCAGCAAGTTAAGTCCACCATTAATGAGAGCCCTCTCCAAAGCATCCCAAACACCTGGAACCCAAATTCTGTTTAATGCAAGCATGCCCTGCACTCTGTCTTTTCTCAGTCAGCTGAACGTTTTTTTTTCTTTTTATTGAACAGCAACTCTCTCTACCTTACCTTACTAGCCTCTAGAGGATCTCACTCCTTCGCTTGGCAGCCTACTTGGGCCTGTTAAATGTGGCCTGACGCAAAAGGCACAAGCTGTCGGCGCTTGCCTGCAACTGTGCGCATTCGCACTGCAAAGTCAGCATTTGCCACCGGACAAGTTCAACGGAGCACACACCAGAGCTGCTTGCCTCCCAAAATCAAACTGTCAACACCAGCTTTTACCACTGCTATTCAACTTATCAAGACGGCTGACAAGATATCCTCTAATGCCAAAAAACGTCAGATGAGATGCGCCCGCCACAAATGTGCGTCAATGGCTAGTTTCTAATCCTTTTTAACAACAGAGCTGGTGACACTGGTGAGAGGGTAGTCACAAGGATGGAAATATCTTCCATCGTCCAAAGAAATGCTGTTCCAGTCATGGATGAATCAGACACCAATGGTAATATTGTTAATAAAACTAAACAGTAGAACAAAGAACATTTTAAAAATGCAACAACAACAGCTTGCTAGGCATTGTGTAAATCTCAAAATTACCTTTAGGTCAGTCAGTGTTTCCTTTGAAGTGCTATATTTATTTGACTTATGCAGGCATAAATATTCCACTGATTTTAGACATTTCCTTAATAGTTTTCACAAATGTGCTTTGATCAGCAACCTTTACAATTGCCAGAAAAAGAATAAGTGCTAAGTTCCCCAAAGAATAGTTGTTCAAATACAATTTCCTCTTGTCAACATTGTTAGTGGACTTGTTCAGACACACATTGCTTTTCCATTCAAATGCATCAGTCAAGAGAACAGTAAGTGCCCAAATTATAAACACAGGAGCAAACACAGGAGTGAATATGGTAAACATTTACATATTCTGAATAACCTAAACACATACCATACCACGAGGCATTCGCTCAAAGAAGGAAACAGATAGAGACTAAATCTCTGTATACATTGTCTAGGCTAAAACTTGAACAGCTGTTCATAAAACATCTGTGTTTGTGCGTTCGCAATGTGCACAGTCTTGTTGTGTAAGTCTTATAATGCTATATAGAGTACAAGAGCCTGATTAATTTCAGCTTTATTATTTTAAGGCCTTGCAAAAAAAAAATGTCAGTGTGAAACTGGATTTTACAAGACCTGACTTTTCCCATCATCCTCTGCAGTAGCCAAAGCTCTTCACTTCCAGAGCCCAAACTTGTAAACACATTAATATTATCTTAACCAAACACGCGGGGGAGCATGCGGAGGCCCCACGTTATTGATGAGGACAGTTTGTCTTTGCCCATCCACTTGTGCACAGAGCCACTGATGACTAATGTTTTGTACTAGACTCGTTTTTGAGAAACAGCTATCTGAAGCATCCCTCGTTCAAGCTTTCAGAAAGATAAACCATAGTTGTGTAACAGAACACTTTAGTTCAAACCCTCTTCAGGACAGTTTGACTGTCTCTGTTTTTTTTCCACCACCTAAAAACAGAATTTTAAAAAGAATAGTTGGCTTGTGTCATCTTAATATCATATAATCCATTAATTATGTATTGGGACAAAAAGGAATTACCGTTTTTACCTGATTTGAAAAGTCACATTGTCCTTTACATTAATTAATTACTTGGTTACACTGACTTTTATTAAAATTATGAGCATTTTCTTTCCTTCATACCATCACCCTAGTAAGTAGCTGACCACCAATATTACCTGCAAGGCTAGTCCTGTTTTAATTTGATAGTTCCCAGACATTCACATACATATTGTACACTGCTGTTGTTTTTTTTAGCAATAAATCTCATTATGAAGTCAAGTATGCTTTTTAAAATTATAATTTTTGAGATACAAGGTTTTGTTAATGTTATGCTACAGTATCTGCAGTGACATAAGTAAAAATGCTACTGCAGTTACTATAACTCCACTAAGTGAGCTATGTTTGGAATAAAATAAAACGCAGCCACAACAACCCTTTGCAGATAGTACTTGAACAGCCTGTGCTAAAGGATATGTGCTAAATGCTATGTGCTAAAGGCTATTTTTAAAAGGTCCAAAATTCTTACTGGCATAATAATTTCTTTAAATTTCAGCATGAGATTTTGAAGAAATCTTTGAAGAAAGCTTCTTTAAACGTTCTGTCAATTATGTTGAAGGTTCTGCTTGCTCAGGTTCTAGATCATTTAAGTATGCGTAGCCAATAAAAAGAACAGTAAACGCAACAATAGCTGACGTTCGTGGCAAGTGAGCAATGTCTCTGCCACCAGCAGCTCTCAGCAAGAATCCCCATTCGGCAGCAAACAAAAGAAGATATATTGCACCCTATTATTTGAAGTATGAATTCAACAAGTTGTGTCATCTTGTATTTTTTTATTTCCAATCTTATTCTTATTCTTTTCAATGTGCGACTAAACAAAAACCATGTTTAGTTTGGCTATAGATTACTTTTGGCTCCAGATTATTAACTGCTTTAAACTGTTTTCCCAGTGGTTTTGAATAGCCCATTAAACAGTTTAATAAACCTCCACATTAATTTAGTTCTTTTTAAATGGCTTGAAGTGTTCAGATCTGGATTTTTAATTACCTTCAAGAAGACCAAGAAGAATCTAAGCACCAAGAATATTCAGGGCACAATGTTAGTGTAGTGAAAGGCAATGAGCTGATAACTTTTAGGTAATTAGGTAATTAGGTTAAATATCACTAATGATAACACTTATTATAATTCATGTTGTTTCTTAAACTCATTATTGAAATAGTTTGTTAAAATAACTTTTGATAAATAAATGAATTACTATTAATATTATATAAACATGGCAATGAATACAGCTTTGTGCCAAACTTGGTGAACAATAAGTTTGCTGTTCGCTCCTAAAATAGCAAGTTTCAACTGCCTTTCTAAAGCTGCTGCACCAACATAATATGGATATAGGCCACTGACAAGGCTAATATAAGTATACTAGGGGATATGTTTAGGGATATGTTTGGTTTGGCCTGGGGCCCTCCCAAAAGCATTCGACTACCTCTCACCTCATGTTCCTTCACTACTCGAGCAGACTGAATAAATAGTCCTTGGTAAACATATCATCTGTTATACCCTCCAAGCAAAACAGTGTGGTAAGTCCTATTAAATCCCACTGTCAAAGAAGAAGATGAGTTTGACCTACAATACAAACCTGTATTCACCAGCCCTTTTCAGATTACTCACAGCCGTGTTTCATTTTTGCTATGTGCTACGTCCTTCTCATAATATTTCAACCAGATTTGACTCAAGGATGTCTCTGGTAAACACCAACATGGGCCTATGTAACTAATCCATCATACACCAAGTTTCATGTAGGAAGACATCACTGGACATAACACTTTGTTACTTCAAAAACACTATTACACAAAATTTCTTCACAAAATTCACTGCTGGGAGGCTTTCCTGCTGTAAACCATTCTGGTAAGCCAACACAGACATCAACAGCAGTCATTCACTTCTTTATTCATTTAGTTGCCAGGACAGGTTTCGACTGGCTGCAAACCAGTTAATAAAAAAGTGACAGTGCTTCTGACTGACGTTGTGCTTGCTTAGCCAGCGTCCGTACAGAGCTTCCACTCTAATTGAGGTCTGAACGTGATAATCCCACCGGTTCTGTGTAATACATTCACCATGTGTTCCCTTTAAGCATTAGCCACCTGACAGACAAGCGCTTGCATTGCTATGGTATCATATGACCCCCCATATAAACTCTCACTAACAGAAAACATAATACATTCAGACAATTCACATAATACCTTACGTGATAGCATGTAATTTCAGTGAGTATGCTGGCATATATAATAACATACTACACACATGATGTAATGCTTACTTGCAAACATGTACGTCACGTGCTTTGTAGACACTTTATTAGGTACACCTTGTGTCTGCACTCTGCACTTCTGCTTACTATACAGAAGTATTTGTAGTTCAACAAATGACAGTCTGTAGGGCTGAAAGACTAACTGCTGTCTTAACAAGGAGAAATTTTACATAATTAGACAAAGCTCAGGAACTACCTGTAGATAACTACCTGTAATCTAACAAATACCCATAAAACTGTGTACGTACAAGGCCACAACTAACTGGCAGTCTGGCACATTACGTTCAATGTTCAAGACTTAAGCATGAAGTGGACATGATGGTTTTCTTGACCAAAAATAACAAACAGGCTTCTGCATTAAAGGGGACCTAATATGTTTTTCTGTTTTTTTCATTTTCCTTAAGTGTGTTACCTGGTTTGTGTATGTAATCAGTCTACACATTTAAAGAAGCAGGTGGGTAATGTACGGTATTTACAGTACAAGAAAAATATTGTTTTTTGGGAAAACATGTAAATCTATTCTAGAGGAGTCTTTGAAACTTAGTAACTTTGAAAATGAGCATAATAGGTCCATAATAGGCATAATAAAATAATTGCGAGTTTAAATCACAGACATAAGACTGGTCACAGAACATTGCAATTTTCACAAATTGCTCAACCATTGAACTGCGTGCCACACTGAGAAGGTCACACACATCAGTGTTGCTAAGGTTTTTCAACTCCAGGCTAAGAATGGTCCACCAACCAAAAACATTCAGAAACTGACCACTAACAAGGACTAGATGACCACTTTCAAAATATTTGAAAATGTGAGAAACAAATAGGTCTCGTGTTTAGTTGGTTGTCTATTGTACATCCAACTTGTTCACAACAAGATGACATTTAGAAACAACGTTGTGTCATATTTATTCATATCTTTCTGTGATGTTCTGTGAATTGTAGTTTTGGCTCAAAGCTCTTTATCACTCTTATTCTTTATTCTATTTATTGCATTTTCTTTTATTTTCCCTTTGTTTATAAATATACGTTAAGCATGCTGGTATGATCTGTTTACTAAGTTACATGTCATACATGTGTGCTCTCATCAAGGCAACAAGTTCTGTGTATGTGTGACATACTTAGCGAAATAAGGAGCTTTTGATTCTGATTCTTACACAAACTGTGCAACGGAAGAGCTGTCATCTCTAACTTTAAATCAACAAGATAGGTGCGTCTAATAGTGTGCCTTGTACTAAAACAACACCCACTAACACGCCACTACTGTGTCAGTATCACTACAATGATCCGCCACCCAAATAATAATACTCTCCATTAATACAATCTATTATTGTAGAGCTACCAAGTGCAGCTCCAGTATATGTAAATACAATGTTGCCAGTGAGTTTAAACGTATGTGAGTGTTTTTCGCCTACGCTTTCCTTCAGTTCCGCTCTTTACTTAAAGTCTAATGTAAACTTTTATTCCATGCAGCTCTATATATCGACTTCGGCCGCGCGCGCTTGGCGCCCTCTGATTGGCGGAACGGGCGCGAGTGACAGCACCTGCTCGCCTCCTTCATCAAAAGTGACACGTGAGGTTTGGGAAATATAACAGAGCAGAGCATCCGTCCTCTCCGGCTCTCCACCGCCACTGCTGCTGCTCCTCCGCGGTTATGCTACACCGGAGGCGAGCAGCTCTCTGATTTACACAGCGTTATTTGAGCGTGCGGGTGTGTGTTTTTTATCGCGACGAGACATGTGTGTGAAACTGACCTTAGGAGTGTTGCTTTTGTTGATCGTAAAACAGCACGGGGACGCAACGGAGTCAACGGGCGACCTGCATGAGACATCGCAGGAGAGACTGCTTTCCGTCCAGAAAAGGCGTTTGTCGCTGCAGAACACAGGTAGTTGAATAAATACACCTGCTTTTAACTCGACTTTTAAGCGCTTGTTAGCGTGTTAGCGTGTCTAGCCAGTAGGCTTTTACCCCCAAACTGTCTGTGTAACTCTACGGTTAAGACGTAAACAAACCGAGTGGTTTGATGTGGAAATGTTGCATTGCAGAGAAAGTTGGAGGTGATAAGAACCGCGGCTGTAATATAGTTGTTATTTACTACATACAACATAGTTAAAATTTACTGCCCACAGTGAGCTGCGCCTTCAGAGTTTTTATAGGCTGCGCAGTGCTATTAAAGGTACAATGGTGGAAAGTTTTTATTATTTTTATTTTATTTGAATGGGAATGGAAAAAAAAAATACTTTTCGGGGCGAAAGCTTGTTTCAAAAGTATCGTAAACCAAACTCCCAGTCATCAGGCAGATTTGTAGAGGCATTTAACTTGTCAAATGTCTCATACTCCCCGTGACCACCACTGTGTACAGGTCGGGAAAGATAAGATTCTGTAAAACAGAGCTTTTCACATAAAACCACACAAACAAAAAATGTATATGCAGAATTCCCTTCGAACGATTCATCTCAGTGACACATGTATGTAATTTATGTTACTGCTTGGTTGGCGTTCACGTCCTTTACCTACGGTTTATGTAATACTGACCGAAGTCTCTCCCTCTCTCATTTCAGCGGAGATCCAGCACTGCCTGGTGAATGCCGGTGATGTGGGCTGCGGTATGTTCGAGTGCTTCAACAACAACTCTTGCGAGATTCGCGGACTGCACGAGATTTGCATGACGTTCCTGCACCACGCGGGCAAATTCGACTCTCAGGTAACTGCGCGCGCTCATCAGCGCTGTAATCTGGCGACAAGTAGTGTGTTACATATACACGGGCACCGAAACGTAAACAGACATTTGTTCAGTACTACTTGAAAATGTAATACGTTCCTTGTGAAAGTTTAATGAACTATGTAAGATTCAGAGATATAAACTTCTCATCGTTTAGAGAAATCCTTTATATGTTCCATTATATCTGCATGAAACTCCATGGAATAAATAACACTGTTATTTAGTGGTGATGCTGTGACAATGTTTTGACAAACTTGTTCAGAAAATATGAAAAGGCATCACCTTTTGACAACGTGGTAGCAACGCTGTGGGAAAGTAGACAAGGTTGTGCCAACGTTATGTGTTTGCTGGGGAGTCTTCTGTATCTGCAGTTGTTCGATTTCATGTCATAACATCCATCTTTCACTGCCTACTTGAAAACGCTGCTCCTGTCTGTATATTAGTATTGTGGTTAAGCTGTGCCAATTTGATTTCTGTGTCAATCTCATTACTTTCATTTTCTGACACAGATGTTTCTGGTGTAGGAGACTCATGCCAAGTTTCTAACATGCACCAGCTACTGTTCATAATGTCAGCTGATACTGTAGAAGATGCCATACAATGAGAAACACAGCAGTGCTCAGAATATTGATTCACTTGTAATCTTATTCATTTAGGATATTAATTTTGGCGTAAGACTCGTAAAGCCAGTGAATTATACAAAGAGAGCCACAGTATTTTAAAATAGAAATGTGTCATAGTGCAAAATTGTTAATAGTCCTTTTCCTTACATCTACTTACATGTAATTTAGTTCTCTTTAAATACTCTTGCAATGGGCCTGCAATCAGAAAAGAGGGTCAAAGCACAAGCCTTATTGCTAAATATTTGTCTTCACATTGCCTTCAATAACATATGTCCACCAGAGAGGTCTCCAAATCCCCAAAACTTACACCGTGTGGCTTTTATAAGTTATATTTCTTTTTACACAAACGGGTTTTGTTTGCATTTTTTTCTGTTATTTTATTTTTTATATTCTTTAAAAAGCAGACGTTATTTTTCAGGTCTTTGTAATCTGAACATTTTTTTCTGGAGGGTTGATTCCAAAATGTGTAAACAATTTGTCCTTTGTACACTTCTGAATTCATGATCCCTTCAGCAAACACAAGCTCACTGACAACACTGTAAGAAAAACAGTCCTAGGCTTGAAGTTTCCTCCTCTGTGCTTTACAGTAACATTAGTGAAGTCTAATTGGAAGTCCTCTCCAGGCTTCCTCCATCAGTTTCTATCAGTTTGATACAAGTGTTTTTCTTTGGAACATATTTTATGAAATAAATCAAAGAACATAATTAAAGTAAATAAAATAGTTAAATAGTTCATGTTCAAATACCTTTGATTGAAGTCACTATATACTTTATGGGTATTTTTAGTTGATAATATTTCCACTCAAGTAGGTAATACATCTAATGAAGTTCACATACTCAAGAAGATAATACTTCTACTTTGATTATTTTCTTGTGTTTAATTTAATTCAGTTCTGTTAGTGAGAGCATCTGGGCTGATTTACCCACATCTCTCACATTAGAGCCAAATTTCTATGTGAGTAGATGTGGAATGTACTGACACGTCACTGCATTTCCACAAAGAAATTGGTAGTCTGTAGAGTTATATCAACCTGACACTTAAGTTATTTTAGCAGTTATTCATACTTCTGCTTGAGTCATTCCAATAAACACTTTATCCACCTCTAAAAATAAACAGCACAATAAATCACTTTTTGATCCCACTAGTTAGGAACAGTGGCCCCAGATAGTTATGAATCTGAGGTAGACACACATAACTGTTAGATCAAATGTCCCTGAGTTGCAAATGTCACTGTTTCAGTATGCATGTGGTTGATGAATGACTTATGTAACACCACAGGGGAAATCATTCATCAAGGACGCGCTGAAGTGCATGGCCCATGGGCTACGCCACAAGTTCAGCTGTGTGAGCCGCAAGTGCCTGGCCGTGAAGGAGATGGTGTTTCAGCTTCAGCGCGAGTGCTACGTCAAACACAATCTCTGCTCAGCGGTCAGGGAGAATGTAAACGTCATGGTGGAGATGATACACTTTCAGGACCTGTTCCCCAAAGGGTAGGTAGTCTGTTAGAAAACTTATTGGAAAAAAACGTCTTGGAGAGCCACAGTGCAGAATTTAGTACTGCCATGCTATGAATCAGCACTTCCAGAGTTAACGTACCAAAAACCCTGCTAAACTGCCGTACTTATTTTCAGCAATGAAACAGTATTCAAAACTATTGGGAACCCCTAAAAGTTTAATTAATGTGTATGATACATTAACACTTTTGTATACCAAGCAACCCTTCACTGCAGTGCTATACAGTTGGAGTCATCATGCCTTTGTAGTAAACCTACATAAATTGGAAGAATTCAAAGTAATTCACTGATTCTTAAGGGACAGACATGTTTAGGTGTTCTTTTTTAAAATACAACCTTTAATTTGACCAATCTAAACGCGACCATAAGGTTCTCAAGAATCCAATAATGGTGGTCTGTAAAGTAGTCAAGTAATAAAATGCATTATACACTACTGAGCAAAAGTTCTCATTGTTTAAAACCCTTAGCAATAAGGGTATTTTCACCAGTAAGAACACCATATATCATGAAAACAGATGTAAATAAGCATAAAAAATATACAATGTAGCATATATCTTATGATGACCTATACCTATAAAGGGGTCAGACACAACTAAAGTAAACTTATTAGGATAAAAATTAAAAAGTGTTTAAAGATTAATTGAGACTTCATTGTAACTGTATTATGTGGGTTCCAGAATCCCTCCAGTGGTTGTACTTCCTCCTTCCAATGGCTCACTGGAAAGTAAAAAAAAAACCTCCACAGACTCCAAAATGTCAGGTTGTTAGTAATGTTTCTAGTTTAAAATGTTTTTTGTTGTGATTCTCCATGGAAACTACTTTTCACTTTTATTTCAATTAATTTTTCTAACATTTCACTCTCTTATTTACAAATTAAGATTTAGGGGTGACACAATGGACAGCAAGTACAACTTCTGCCTGGTGATCAAAAGGTCATGAGTTCAAATCCCACCTGGAAACACCACAGATATTGTGTCCTTAAGCAAGGCACTTAACCCCATTTTTTCCAGGGGGCTGTTCCTGTAACTAACTAACATTTGGACATTTGAGCTGACAAAATTAAATGTCTTAACCATGTCACGCATACTGGACCGGGTTGTATTTTAAAGAAATCATAACTTTACTTTACATAAGTTTACTTTATGCATTATGTGATATCTTACCTAACCGTGCATTTCATTTAATATTTATATTTATGCATCTGTAGCATAGTATAGAGCCTGAATTTTAATAAAATCTGAAAAAATATATTCAGTTTTAATAGTATACAAAGGTCCTTCAGATGTAACATTTAAAGTATTTCATTAATATTATTATTATTATTATAAAATTAAACTTTGTTTAAATGCAACGATTACTTTTTGATGTGTTTTTTATCCTAAGAACCAGTGAATTAAGACATAAAACAAATCCTAAAAGAAAAAAAAATCTGTATTTCTATGGGTGGTCTTGATGTGGTGTGGTTTTGGAGGGAGTGTATAAATTAAGTAATGGTAATAAACTAATTTGTGGGTTCCACAGCTCTCTCCCTTGTTTTCTACCTGGTCATGCTTCAGAGGTTCGCAAATTTGCAAGTTTAAAGTTCACCTAGATAATATTTAAAATGCTGTATCCTTTCCCTTTTAAGGTATTTTTTGTCAGGCATAATTCACTGGTGTTTGGCATAACCATGGCTTTGATTGAACTAAGAACACTTAAAGGATATATGCCATGAATGGACATTATATCGCCAAAGAAGACCAATTAATAGATTGCAACATAATAAACATGACCATAATCACTAATTTCTCTATATTTATAATATGTTTCTACAAGCAACACAGGCTGAACTGCTAAACCTAACCTTTATCATTACCAAAAAATGTTATAGCTCAATAATAACTGTATTCACAGCTTATTAACAGAAACACACAACCATTAAGGTTTCACCTTCCAGCTGTTCAATACCGTCAGGGATATCTTTTTATTTTGAACTACAAGTAAGTCTGTACTAAATCAAACAGTTCACAAATCCAGACAAAATGTGGCATATACTTCATATCTTTTGTATAATTTGAACATTGTTTTTTTTTTTTTTTTCACAGAAACAGAACCTTTGCATTTTTTACTGCAATACTCCTGTAAGGGTTGTAAAGTGTTTATAGTGGAAAAAACATGCTGAATAAACAGTCTTTGGGTGCCTAAGACTTTCAGTTGTCATGTTTCGCTATTATTTTAGTACTGTAGCTGGTTTCCCAGACAGGACTTGCACATAGTGCTACACTAAACTAAATTGCATCAATTTAACTGATGCAATGTATATAATATTCTAGTGTGTACAAAAGTCTAATATACAATGAACTTTACAGAGCTATTTATAATAAAACGAGATGCTATGTTTGTAGGGAAAGGTACTGCCAATATTAAACCACGTTTGATATAACATTTAGAAACTCATCACAAATAACATTACAAGCCCAGGACAAGTGCTTTAGCTATGATGTTATAACACACGTGAAAACAAATTTACTTTCATGTTTCATTCCTTAATTATACTATGATAAATGACTATGTAACAGTCCCAGTTCCTTCTTCCCATCACCAGGCCTCATGTAGAGCTGGTGAACATTCTCCTGGGCTGTGGAGAAGAGGTGCGTGCAGCCATTGCCCGACGGATCCGGGATCAATGTGAGCAAAACTGGGGAGCTCTGTGTGGCAGTCTGAGCCTTTGTTCTCTGGGCCACATGTCCACCCTTGCACCAACCTTCAGCACCCCACACGGAGGCAGTGCAAACACCTTGCCCCCTGCTAGCCAGCCACTTTCAGAGCCAGATGTGGAGCAGGTTCAGACTGGAGATAAAGATGAAGGCCATCCTGAACCTTCAGGGCCTCAAGCTCAGGACAACGGAACACAATCTGAGACGACTGTGCTTAGGAAGTCTTTGAACACCACACAACGAAGATGAAAAGGAGAGGAATCTCAGTAGTTCTAAAAATTGGGCGTACATAAAGTAAGTTTGTCTGTTAGGCTATGTTCACAGTACCAAGTGGCACACATCTGATTTATTTGCTATAATGTGACACCAATCAGATTTTTTTTCTATGAGGACACTCAAAACTGATCTATTCAAATGAGATCTTCTCCCGTTCAATAGTGGTCCTAAATTGGACACACACAAATGCACATCATCATCATCATCATCATTAGGGTCACATGGCCAAGTATAATAAGGTTTATAAATACATATCCTGTCGCTCTCCCATTTCAATGCAAGTTAAAAAAAGATTTTATTCCAAGTAAAGTTGGAGAATTTCTATTTATCTATACATCATGAATCATTCGCAGCAGATAAACGGCAGATGATGTGTTCAGTTGATATTAAAAAAATAAAAATCAACAAAAATGTAGATACATGTTTTTCTTTGGGCAGCGACAAGATATTTATTAATTTATTTATTGGCCATGTGACCCTAATGAGAGTGCATAGATCGGAATTCATAATTTAATGGCATCATTCAGTGTTAAGGTGGCAGCAGTGCTGAACCTGAAGTTAGTCCAGCAAATAGTGCGAAATCACTGTGCATCTTTGTTTTGCTATAATAAAGAATAGCTGAGAGCTGTTTGAGGAAACTATATTTATGATTAAGGCTTGTTTTGCTGGTTGGTTGGTTTGTTGTTCATGCCACAGGTGATTCATTCATGTGATGTTATTGATTAGAATTTGCACACGATGGTCGTTTCAGGACACTGGTTCATTCATGTTAATAGCAAATTTGAGTCACTTACCTGCACAAACGTATACCATGGAGTTAGAAAGATTTGGTCTGAGCAAAAAATCTAAATTGACCAGTGAAGGCTAGAATGTGAACTTAGCCTTAGTTATTGCATAACAACCAATTTCTCTGCAGCATCAACGACATACATATGTGACAAAAGGTGCAACAAGCCAAGGCCTACAGTAATTTCAAGTGTACTAGTCTGTTTACAACAGTCTATTTACAGTCTATTTGGTACAAAATCATCAACAAGGAGTGTGTATTACTTTTAGGGTACTGTGATATCTTGGTAAGCACTTTGCAGATCTGCATTCTCACAACATCAGCATAACAACAGGCCAGGCAGTAGGATTCCAATTGCAAAACTAAAACTTTCCAGGCTTTCATGATGCCAAGATATTGCAAGCCCGAAATAAATGCACCTGCCTGCTATCAGTGACATACTATAAAGAAAAGATAACAGTTTTATTTCCTAGAATACAGTATATACAGCTAAAATTCAGTCCAGTTTATCAAAAGGTCTTGCAAGTGAACAAGTCGTCTTGGTGTTGTTTCTCAGGAGCAAAGTTTGTCTATCCTTGGTTCCATATTGTGTTTCTATACAAACTTGCCTCTCTTTTATGCTTTAAATGCAATTGCAATCTTATGTCCATTTAATAATGTGTGACTTGGTACATCAGTTTAAAAGTGCATTTAGTTTTTAGGGAAATAAATTGGGGACTCCACTATCTGTTTTCCTACAAACAAGAAGTATCATCTAGTTACCTCCTCTATTGAAGCTTTAATGGACCTTTTTACACTACCACTGTGTACAACTGAATCAGAATTCTCATGACTGCATCTCTGAAAAAGTCCTTAACACTTAAACACTGTAAAGTTGGTTAAATCAGTATGGTTTTAAAATCACATTATGGTTTTAAATGCAAAGAAGGACTAAAGTCAACAGGCACAAGATCGCTGATAAGGTGTACTCTTAACACCAATGAAAATATCATCAGGGTTTCAAAAAACCTTCAGGTTTTAATTAGCATTTATGTTTTATGTCTCTAAAGGGGATTCCACCCATATCAGACTTATATATATTGTGTCTATCATATATATATGTGTACTGAAAAATATGTTGACTACTATATATATAGTTCATATATCCCTAAAAAGAAGAACTAAATCTAGATTGAAAAGAAAAGAAGCTTCAATTTAGACCAGAAAATCAATTTTAAATACAGTATTACTTGGGACCTACCTCATCTATGTGCACCTATGTTAACATACTGTATAATATATTGTGTGAAAGGCATGTTAATGTGTTTGTCCCTACATTACTACCAAATGTACAGAGGTCTACTGCCCTTTGTTTATGTATCTTTTTTATTTATTTTTTCAAATGTTATGCATGATCTTATTGGCTTGTACCATCATGTGTAAGAGTCAGGTACAACAAAAGCTATTATTGTGCTGTTATTAAATTTATTTTATATAAATAACTTGTTTTATTTATACTTTTTTGTATTTTTTTTATCAAATACTGTTTTCTTTCATTTTGAGTGTCTTCACAGTAATCAACTGTTCATTTATACATGTTTTTCACATAATAAATGATATTTTCTGTCAAAGGCTTACAGGACATTTTATGAAGTCAAAAATGAGGCAGATTTCTTTTTACAACTACAACTGAACATTTAATTCTAGTTTCAGAACAGTTTATCTTTTTATTTTTATTTTTTGTTATTATTCCAGCCATCATTGTTTTTGTATTTGTCAAGGCGAAGGTTAGTCCTCAGGGAAAATCCTTCAGTAAATCCTTACTGAAACTTTAGCTTGACTTGCATCTTGAAAACTGATATTCATCATTAAGTTAAAATATCACTAAATGACACACTACTAAAGCAGCATTTAAAAAATGTTCATTTATTTGACAGACAAAAAATTCAAAATGTCATCATCAGATATAAAATAAGGCCGTTTAAAAGGTGCGTACTGGCTAACGTCCCTACTGTTAGCCAGCACTAAGCCAATATGAGTGCACTGCAGAGATCTTTAACACAGCGAAGCCAACAAAGGCTATAACTGAACACAAAAAAACATAAGTCTTTCGTTTAATAAACATAGGAACAAATACTCATGCTAAAAAGTATCCTCAAAGTGGTAACATTATCTGTAAAGGCTTTCATATTGAACAAGGCAGTTATGATCACATCTTGAGCAGGCAGAAATTCCTGAGCAAAAAGTGGCTGCTGACCACCTGTTTTAAGATGCTGTCTACTGGGTCAAGGAAACATTTGGGTTAACTGGAACAGTAGTGCTATGGCACCACCCAGTGGTATCACCCTGAACAACATAGAAATGCTAGCAGCCCAGTCAGGACACTGGCTCTAATTTTACTCCTAGTATTAAGAGATCTAAAGGATATAGCAAAACCTATTCCCTTTGAAGTTAGATACATTTCTCAACAATGTAAACAATTGGAATAAGAGGCAGACACACACAGTTCAAACACACTTACTTGTATGGCACAAGAGAGCACTGAAGTATTGGAGTTCAAAGGCACAAAAACAAGAAGCTTTGAGCTTCATTGAGAGGGGTAGAGATCACCATTAACAATTTTAACTGCTTTTTAGGTCTGTTTAATGAGAACACTGCAGAGCTGTGGCTATAAATGACCCCAGTTTGAAACCTAGATCTAGAGATTTCTTCACAGTAAACTACCCAGGGCTATCCTAGGATAAACACACCCACTACTATTCTCCTGAGATACAATCACGGTCAGAAAAAGTGAAAAACATTGAAAAAAGGAAACAGATAATACTGAGTTATACAGTAAACGGTTAATGCTTCATTAATGCCACAATATGAGTTCCCCCTTCCCACAATTTACATCTCATACCAGGGCTGAATAACAGTTTGATCTTTTTGCAAACATAGACTTTTGTGCAGGTTCCAATATGCAAATATGGATAGCTACAGTATGCAAATAAGACCTATAATACATTACAATGTTTAGTTTCTTTTTGTTATAAGCTTCGCGACCAGTTACAGTTCTAGATTGAGTGTGAGAGCGATGAATCAAAATAGTCATGTAATCCAATTAAATTCAAATATATTAACTGCAATACGGAGCAATGTAATCAAACTTAGGTATTCCTATATTGTGGGAATATCATGCAGCCTTTTGTCCATACCATTTTCATATTGAGAATGTTCTTAAGACACATCACTTAACAGACTAAAATAGACAAAAAGACTAAATATAAATCATGAGTGTCATACTGCCTAATAAATACAAATGACTGCACAACTGACAGCTAACACCATGAACGTAGCACAGGAAATGCTTAAGATGTCAGGCATGAGGTTGACCCCAAACTGCTACTGGCTGCTTCTGTGGTTATCTGAAAGCCCATACTAACTGTGCCACTAGCATGTGTCCCAGATACATACAAATACTACTTCCTCCCCAGTTCCCAGGTCATGTGGAAGTCAATGTTTCTGTCTGCAGAGCCATAAAGGCAGTATTTAAATGTGACAGGAAACAGACAGACAGTACACTTTTCCTCTAAATGAAAGGGAAGAGCCTCTTTTTCAGGATGTAAAGGACTGTGGCAAAAAACAGAGCGAGCGCTAGAAAGATCAGTAGTTTGTCAGTCAGTTCACGACGGTTGTATTTCAGAATGAGTTTTCTCCCCAAGTGGATTGTCGACGTCATTGCCTTAAACTCTTCATTTGTTTCCAGTACTGTCCTTGACGAGGTAGCTATAAATGGAGTGAATAAGATGTACTATATTTAATACAGTTTTTAGGAGCTAGGTGTCAATGTATAGCATTCAAATGCCAGTTCATAATTCTCTTTTGGCATTCATTTAGAATTTAAGGTTTCTTTTGAGGCTTTGATCTTATTCCAAGTATGATATTAGAGAACAAAATAAATAAAGATTACAGATCCTGAAGTTATTGTGGTGTTAAAAGATAAAAAACCTAAAGACCCTCATATTTGGGTCCACACATTAATTCCATTGTCTACATACTACTTCAAAACTATGTGCTACATACCCTACATATCAGTGAGTTAATCTGAGAGTAGATACTATTTAAACCCTAGTAATTACAGAATATTAAGTTTAAAACTTTGGCTGGGGTTCTTTGACAAAATAAAAAGAGTCATAAACAAACAGTGTGTTCTCTTACCCAGAGAGCCAATGGTCTCCTCACTCTGCTTTACTTGTTGGGCCATCATGCGGCTTATGCTCATCAAATTCTCAGTGATGTCACTAGATGTCTGTACTAGGTTCTTCTTGGTGGCCTTCCTGCAACCAAGACACAAAATCGAATGATTCGATTTTTGGGTATATAAAGCTAATCAGTATGTATGCATATATATTTAACACACAGCTAAAGTCTACACAGACAGCACTGCCACACACGTCACAGTGCACACTGCCCCCAATGTCCTGTGTGTACAATTACCAGGTAGTCTGGTCTGACATGTCCTGTAACATTACTTACCTGGTTTACTATACAGGTAATGTTGTAAAGGCATACAATGCTTTGGTTCCTATTCACTTCCACATTTCTGTAATACCACTTACAGTTGTTCGTGTAATGTAGGAAGAATAAAATTTCAAGAACTGAACAAGAAGGCGGCATACTATTACAGCACCATGCTCAAATTCAGTGATCCAATTCTTCACAAATGTTTGTAAAAGCAGATGGCAGGGCTAGCTGCTTGATTTTATACATCTGTGCCAATAGAATTGAATATATCTATACTGAATTCAATGATTAAAAGGTGTGTCCCAATACTTTTGTCCCAATAGTGAAGATTACACCCAGCCTAAAAGTCCATAAGTGACAAAGGTATTACAGTTTAACTTAAGCAAGCTGTTTTTTTAGATAAACAGACAAATGCTAAGTTGATTTCTTCCACTCCAGCTCATGTTAATAGCCTAGTCACATCATATTTTATCTTAGCTGGTACAAAACAAGACAAATCCACTAAAATATGCAGCAGGTTTAACCCATTACATTTGATAAACATGGACGTTTCATTGTCTTATGGCCAATCGCTTATTTTTTATTTATCTTTTACCTTCAGCAGCACTGACCTATGATCCACATATGACAGTACCTGGGTAAACAGCTGGCACAGACTGTTGAATAAGTGTGGTCATTTGTGGACCTTGTTGAACTACATGAGAAAACATGGTCACAGATTCTCAAAGCTGCTGCTCCTCACACTGGACATCAATCCTGCACTGCCCCAGTTAATTGCATTAATACAGTCTGGACCAAATTCATTTATTTATTTATTCATCCATCCATCCATCTTCTAAAGTGCTTATCCTCCTGGGTCGCAGAGATATTGGGGCCTATTCCAGTGCTTACTGGACAGAAGGCAGAAAACACCTTGGACGGACTGCGAGATATTCACATTCAAACAAACATAGGAGCAATTGTGGGAGGAAACCAGAGCACCTGGAGGAACCCACACAGACACAGGGAGAATGTGCAAACTCTACACAGAAAGGACCCCTGGTCACCCAGCAAAATTGAACCCAGTCCCTTCTTATTGTGAGGCAACAGCGCTATCCACTGCACCAGCGTGCTGCCCTAGACTGGATTTCTCCCCTCAAATAAACTAAAGAGGAAAGGGTGGGCCCAGAAATAGGCTACATGAGTTGAAACATATTCCCTGATGCCAAGGTTTGTCAGATAGAAAAAGATTACTCAATTTATTTTGTGTAGCACTAAAGTTCATTACACATTTATTTGATTTATTTGGATGTCAATAAATGAATTCAAACATGTATATCAACTGGCGGCATCGTTCAAACCAAAAATGCAAAATGGCAATAAAGTAACATTGTTGTATTTATTAACTTTTGAAGGCGACATAAGCTGACTAACTAATCACTGGTGTCTCTGGTGTTTACAGGGTAACAAGCTGTTGAATCAGCTGTATTACAGCCACTAAACGTTTTGACAAACATCAAAAGAATTCATTTTTCCTATAGTTTCCATGTGGAGCTGCACCACAAAAAGTCATTCATACAGTTAAGAATATAAGAGCTGTGCTTAAAAGTCTTCAAAGTTCCTGCTCTGGAATGATGTGATGAAACTCTTGCATCTGAATATTTTGCATGTTCAAATTGCATGACCCCAGTTAGTTTTCCATTCTGCAGATCTTGTTATCATCCCCCTGGCTAACAAATATTTTTTGTGATAATTAATCTTACTGCACCACCTTTTCACATTTGACCTCCTACCGGACATTTCTACTACCACTCCATTCTGAGGACTACCCTAGTACTGAGAAACTCAGAAAGTACAGAAGGAAGTAGACTTCACAGCTTACAGTTTCACTTATTAATTCCAAAACCAAAAGTGAGCCATAAACTGCCTACAGCATTATACCATCACATCATATCATGTCTGCTGCATATATCATTACTTAAAATTCCATAAATGCTGCATTGCCTGATACACCCACACAGAGTTTTAATTGTGGACTAATAATCCTACCAGGATCCTACCCGTCTGACTAGTATAGGTAACCTATACTATAATAACAATGACAAAGTACATGGGTACCTGACCATCATATGTATTTGAGCTTGTTGGAGATCCCAATCCAAAGCCATAGGCAAATAGGAAGAGAAGGAAAATAGGTTTGCTCCCTTTTCCCACTTTTGCTGCTATAACAGCCTTCGTTCTTCTAAAATGACTTTCCACAATATTTTGGAGAGTGTCTATGGGACCATTCAATCAAAAGAGCCTTTGTGATACTAGACACAGACATAAAAAAGAAGGACTTTCTACCTGTGCAGGCCACCTGTTCCTCCACACCAAATTCAGCAAACCATGTCTTTATGGACCTCACTATGGACACCATACATTGTGGCAGGTAAGCGCTCTCCTAGCATTTAACAAAACCAGATTCATCTATTACACTGCCAGGTAGTGAAGCAAGATTAATCACACCGCAGATTTTCACTGTTCCAACAAGCACTGGTGTGTGGCATCATGCATAGTGATTTCATAAAGCTCTCAACGTGCAGTTTCTGAGCTGACAGTGCTTCCAGATACAGTTTGGAACTGTACAGTGAGTGATGCTACAGAAAATATGTGACTGTTATGCGTTACATGTGTCAGCACTCGGTAGTCTGCTCTGTGAATTTGCATGATTTATGATTTGTGACTGAGCTGATGTCAGTAACTCCTCCCACCACCAGAGACCTAAATCCCCGGAATTCTGACTGGATCAGCCTCACCTCACCTGGCCCCAATTAAGGCTTAGTTAAATACCCCTCCCATTCCACAGGCAAGCGCGAAGTATTGCCAGTATCTTTTGATCTGCGAAAGCGTTTCTTGTTTCTGCTACCCCACCGTGTATGATTCTCTGCCTGGTTTTTGTGAATTACGTCTTTTTGTCTTTTGCCCCCTTCTTGGATTTGTCTACCTGGATCTGCCGTCTGCTGGTATCGAACCCCTGCTCTGCCCCTTGACTACTGCTTTTCGTCTTTGCCCCCATTGGACTTGTTGGCCTGCACACACTGACTGCCTTTCTGGTTTTGACCCATCTGCCCTGCCTCTGACCTCGCTATTCCTTTCCCCTGCTGGTGTAATAAATAATATCACCTGCATATGGATCCCGACCCATTGTCTGAGTCCGTCACGTCACAGCTGAGTACTTACATTTGACAGATCAAGAAGGGCAGAAATCTCACAAACCGACTTTTTTCAAAGGTGGCATTTTGTTTACATTTACAGAGTTTTCAATTTTACTGCCAGTGTTTGTGCATAGATATGTCTACTCATGTTCATATATATTTGGCAGTACAGTGTATATACTTATATATACATACTATGTTCACAATATATCGATTATATCGATATGTAGCCCTGTACTTTGCTTTTTTTCAGTTTTTCAGCCTCTTAAGTTTTAAATCAAACTGACAGGACCAGTGCACTACACTGTACTTTTGGGCTGGTTTATCTATGGAAAGGAAACAGTATTCATGGGAGATCTAGTTTCCCGTATGGGGATTCCTCTTACAAAAGGTACAGGACCCCCAGCACAATTTCAGTTCAAACTCTGCACACATACCAGCGCAATACATACTACCGAGTCAGTGTCACTGCTACGATGGGAACAGTCCTCCACCCAAATAAGGTCAGATGTGGTGGTCCCTTAGAGAGGGGCTGATAATTCAGGCAGCAAGACAGGCTACACTCTGTAAGTGTTTACACAGAATGACCATTTATACGATAGCTGTAACTAATAAAACAACCAGTAAGGTACAATGGAGCTGACCTTTGTAATAAACCAGCATGCTCAAAGCTACATCGGAATAACTAAACCATACTTCTTTCTTTTTAGATATCTCTAATAAGACCTAATCAGGTGCACATGCTAGTCCACATCATATTTACTTACAATAAGTTTACATTTCATTATAGATACTAGTGCTCCGACAATATATTTGGTGAGGCCATGGACTTCAGATCAGGCAAAATCTAGAAAGACAGATAGGAAAGTAAGTTTAGTCTATTATTTGAACACAACAATCAGTATTAAAAATGTTCGACCAACAACTGAACCAGTGCCCACTGCTCTCAATAACTACCAGTTCAAGACTATATTTAGCAAAGCGGTCTACAACATTGTTTCAGAGAAGACCAAAAAAAATCTAAATTAACTAAACTTATAAAAACATATTTCGGCTACACTTGCATTTCTGTAATCTCTGTAAGAAGCACCATCTGCACTCAGACTTCAGTCAGCAAATGCATTTATTTGAGGATGGAGCCTGCATAATGAGGCGTGGCCATGACTTTTAGCAGCCGCTGAAGCAAGCTAAACCAACAGATAAAGTGAGCCTCATTTCATCTCTCCTGTTACTGATAAAAGTCACTCATGGGGTAGTTTGAAACCTAATTCTACTTTCTAAATATAGCAAGCAGCCTCAGGTGCCAAATTAGAAGAGGCCTTGCATCTCAAGCCGATAATTAATTATGACATTAGACACTAGTAATCTGCAGTGGACCTCAACAATACACCGCCGTCAGCCTCTACGACATCTGTCCATGTTCTCAAATGTTTCATAGAGATTCTTGGAAATATTATATTAGAATCTAATCAATTCCAGTTTATTTGTATAGCTCTTTTTACAACGACATTGTCACAAAGCAGCAGACAGTTGCTGAAAACAGACAGTTACAACATATCCCCCAGTGAACAAGTCAGAGGCGACAGTGGCAGACTGTCAGACTAGAGGAAGAAACCTTGGGAAGAACCAAGACTCTCAAGGGGAGACCCATCCTCCTCTGGTCGAACAGTATTTACAATTTAATAAGCTAAATACCAAATAAAAGCTAAGAGAACATCTGAAGTCTAAATGGCAAAGCTTTAGAAACTGCATTGCTAGAGGCAGTCTCTGACTGAGTCTTCATGAAAAGTGGGAGTGAACTGAAACAGTGAAACAGTCCCATCCTATCTCAATGGTGGTACATCAGGGTGGCACAGTGATGTAATTGAGGGTGTTGCAGTTGGCACAGATGAACAAGAGAGGTGGTTGGTGATGATAGAAATTTTGTTTGGCTCAGGAGGTTTACCATAAGCCTCTGTGTCCATGAACCCCTGGATCTAAAGAAGAAGATTAATCATCAAAAGCTAAACTAAACCAGTGTGTTTTCAATCTAGACTTAAAGGTCGAGACTGTGTCAAAGTCCCGAACATTAACTGGGAGATTATTCCACAGTTTGGGGGCTTTGCAAGAGCTCCTCTAGCAAACCAGCATCCTGTGATCTGAGTAAGCGTGGCGGTTCATAATAGGAAATATGATCTTGGAGGTACTCCGGTGCGAGACTTTATACGTCAGTAAAAGAATTGTATAGTTGATAAAGAATTTAACAGGAAGTCAGTGTAGCACTGATAAAACTGGGCTGCTGAGATCAAATGTTCTGGTTTTAGTTAGTACTCTAGCTGCAGCATTCTGACAACAATGCATTAAAGTAGCCTTGTGGTTATAAAGGCATGTACCAACATTTAAGCATCAACCATAGATAACGCATTTCTTTACTTTAAAATGTTGCGCAGGTGAAGAAACTCTGTTCTTGTAATATGTTGATTGAACGTCAGATCTGAATCAATTGTCACACCAAGATTTTTAGCTACTGAACCAGGTACCAAAGAGAAGTCAGGGAGGTTTAACATTTAGTCAGAGCAGCCTTTGGACAGAGAAGATCTGGATTTATCATCTGGATGGCTGATATGTACAGCTGTGTGTCATTAGCATAGCAGTGGATACTGGTACCGTGTCTATTTATAACTGAGCCTAATGGCAACATGTATAATGTGAATAACAGAGGACCTGAGACAGAATCTTATTTAATTGTATGAACTGAAACCAGTCAGTGAGCTAAGATGTAATCTAATGGGCAGTTACTGAGTTCTACGAATAAAAGTTTGAAATACATGACTATACATAAATTAATGTGTAAGATTAGAGAGCACCCTTTTTAATTGCTTCTTTTCCTTAATATTCGTGTAGAAGCTAGGCTAAAACGAAGCATGATTTTGTTGCTGTAATTTGTTGAGCAGGAGCTCTTTTAAACTATTTTGTATCCAACTAATGGTTTATTATACACTAATCTGCTGTCTGCTGTGTAGCCAGGAGCCGAGATGTGGAAAATTATTTAGATTTTCATTTCATTCTCGCAATTGAAATATTCATACTGACAGACAGTCAAGGGCGATAGCAGATACCCCATCCTCCATCCTTACCTACTCTCATGCTTATGTGGACCTATTTGACCCATGGCACAAAATTGGCCTTGCATCTGTGGAATGTTCACCGGTATGAGTCCTTTAGTGGCTTTGCATCTCTACTATTTGAACTAGTCAGCAAGGTTATTTCACATGGAGGGTGAACCATAGGTTTTTTCTGCCTTTGTAAATTAAAAATGTAAATTAGATGCCTTTGGACATGTTTTGCAAGATTCTTCGCATCGCACATAATTGATAAAGCCATACTTATCAATGACCTGACCACTCACAGATTTGCTGACTGAAACCTGGCAATAAACAGGGGACCATTTGCATTAAAATCTACCAACTGACTACTGTCCTGGGTGCAACTGTCCAAAAAAGCACTGCATGACAGGAATAGGGGGCTGATTGGCTGTTGTTTATTATTACATTTTAAAAGTGAATTACTTTGTCTTCCACAAAACATCTGCATCTTTTGGGTACTTCTTTTTAACCTCAGTGTTTTTGCTATGAATATATTACCCACCCAAAACTGCGTTTTCAGAGATTAATGAGCATGCTAACTACCTGTGACACACTCCTGAGTTATCAAATCACTGGCTTGATGTCTTGAATGCCTTCACAAGAAAACTGGCATTACTGTGCATGCACAACTACTTAGTTTCCATATGCTTGAGTATACAGATGTCATTAATGCTGCTTGTGCTACCTACAACTCTTCTATCATCCACAGTATCAGTTTTAGGTTCAGAACCATTTTTAGCTAAAATAATAATATTAAAAAACATTTAAACCGCAGCACACTGTGCTATCCTATGATTTAACTTGAGCTGAGAGGGAAAAGGGAAATAAAATGACAGAAAGCAGGAAGTCAGGTGTGTGTATATAGCTACTGCTAACGTACACCTGCTGCAGTGGTTAGCAGTACTTACATTTCTTCTGAGGTAAAAAATTTATGAATTAAGAATACATGGCACCAAGCAGTAAAATGCCACCCAAAAGATTTAAAATAATGTCTGTAAACAGGGTTTTTCAAGAATAGCAGGACTTTACAGGGGTGGTGTGGCATTGATGGTGGACGTAGTGTGTTTTTAGGTGGTGTGGATAAAAAAAACACACACATACTGAAAGAGTTTAACTGCTTTACCAGTCCAGCAGTGCACACTGGGTCCAGTCTGGTATATACTGTCTAAGAAGGCTATTTCAGATGAAACAACAGAGATGCTGTGGGAAAACCCTAAATGGACGGTTTATGCTTTGAAAAAAAACCCTCCATTGTAGCCAAATTAAAACAAAGAGCAGTGGTTAAGAACATCTGCACAACGATGCAAAAGACTCCTCACAAGTTATTGCAAACGTTTGATTGCAGTTGTTACTGCCAAGGCACAAATTTTTAGGGGTACAGTTACTTTTTACCAATTTAAGATCAATCCAAAGGGAACAGATGCATTTAAGATGTTACAACCTTTTCCAGATGTGTAGGAGATGTATGTTTGATATCAGAGAGGTTTGTCAGCGCTTTGTCAACACAGCAGCAAGACAGCATCTGTTCACTTGTTTTTGTTGTGTTAGCAGATTATTTTATTAAGATTTAAACATGTAACATGTTTCAAAAGTCACATTGTTAACAGTTTTTTAATCATCCAGTTTACATACCTAAGGCTGTTCTCGATACCACGGGAGCTTTAAAACACACATAGCTGGTTCTCAAAATGGCTCTCTGCCAACATAAACAGTCCACAAACTGTCCTGTTTCTTGTGCGTGAGGCGCGTGTCATTTGTGCCTCTAAAAGTCCAGTCAGAGTGTAGATTTCAGCAGTTTTTTCCCTTTTATTCATCACATCCGTTTAAGGTACCTTTTAATGCATTAAGTCAAACACTCACATTAGAGGAATCTAAAAATCTGTCATTAGATTAAATCTCTAAGCGCTTGCCTGTGTGTTGTTTCCTTTATCTGGCTTTCCTTTATCTGCTTGCATCCAAAACTCTTTTCCTTCTAGTCAATGTACAACATAATCCTCCACCTGCGTGTCCTTCATTTATTTCTTCACTGGTATTCATCTTCTGGCAGTAATATGTTTGCTGTACACTCTATGGGTGGCTATTGCAATCTGGAATGCATTCCACCATGATCTCAGTCACTGTTATAAAGTTACATCCTATGAATCTCGTCTGAAAATCTACTTCTTCACTCAGTACCCTCTGAATTGCTTTACTTTTTAACCAACCTTAAGTATTAGAAAGGCAACACATCAGTGCAATAAATAAATAAATAAATAACCCCAAGCTTAACAATATTTGCAACTTATTTGAAGCCTACACCAGTGGCCTCCAACCTTACACACAGACTGTGGAAGAGTATCTCTTTACTCCAGTTCAGTAATAGACGGCAAATGTGACTATGATTTATAATGTGATTTACCTTTGTCTTACTGATGAGTCACCTCCATGCAGAAGTTCATCTTTTCCTCTGTTATTGATGGCCACCTTACAGGCCAAGTTCGCTTTCCTCCATGCCGTTTGGTTACTGGTACAGAGGTGAAAATAAATGTTACACAGTACAATTAAAAAGTAAAAGTACCGGTACAGGATAAAAGAATGTTGTGGGCTTCTCACCTTAACATCTGTTTGTGATGGGCTTCTGTTTCAGTCATAATGGCATTCTTATCAGACTCTCTGTCTTGTTCTTTAGCCATTTGCTCCATATCCTACCAACACAAGAAGTTTTCATTTGAACAGTATTAACAAGTGACTTGCAAAATTAACATTCCTGTCATGTTAAATAAAAAATAATGCAACTTTCTTATGTGGGAAAAAGCAAGTACACCCACTACTTTAAACATGTCAAATGACAAATGATCGAATACTAATGATTAGACGAATATTTCAGAGGAACTTCTTGTCACACATGCATGCATGAGGTGACCATTAGAAAAAAATGCACAAAGTTGGCCTACATGGGAGCTGTAAAACAACACTGGGACACTACTACAGTTTGCTAATAAATATAGGAACAAAGATCAGGATTCCAGAACAATGTACTGTGGACAGATGAGTCAAAGATAGAGTTGGGTGGCCACCAGAACTCATGTAGCAGAAGTCATGTCTGATGAAAACCAAAGACAGCATTTAATCAGAAGAACTTCATATCAGCTGTAAAGCACGTTGGATAAAATATTATGGTCTATTTTATTCCGCAAAGTCTGGCATGCTTGCAATCACAGAACAGACTACACATTCTTATTTATACCAAAGAATTCTTAGTGTAAATGTAAGAACATCTGTTTAAAAAAAAAAAAGTGAAGCAGAAAAAGTGGACTGGCCGTATACTAACTTAAAGCTGTCTCTGTGTCAGTTTAACAGACAAATGTTTTGTTTTGTTTTATTTTATTTTTTTACTATTGAAAAGTCATATTTCCACTGTTTACTGTCACATCTATACATAATCTATAACTAAAAATCAAAGGCTGATTTGTCCATATATGTCCACACTCCTCAAGCACTTTATTAGGAATATCTGTACACCTACTTATTCATCTGGGCCAGCAGCTTCAGGTAATATCAGACAATTACTTTACAAATAGATTAAGTCCAGTAGTTTAGTATTAAATGTGTCCACTTTTTGCCTTTATCACATAATCTAGTTATTTTAGATTTTCTTTGAACTTGTTCCTCAAAGAATTCTGGAGAGATATTTTTTCATGCCTTAAAAGTTCAGTTTTAGAAGTTGGCTGCATTTTCTCTCCATCTCACAATCTAAGTAATCCCAAACTAATTTAGACAATCCACTGTTCTGAAAACACTAACATTTTTTTCTTTATTCCTTTAAGTCAATTTCCTTTCTCAGTACAGCGCCTTAACAGCTACAACACTGAAGCGGGTTGATTGAAACTAAAAAGGAAGGTCTCTTGATATTCAATAAGATTTTTGATATCATTTGCTTGTTTATTTATTCTGCAAGAAATCTGAACTTGTATTCTCACCTGAATTCTCTGTCGTAACTGACTGAACTTCTCCTTCACTGAAGCGTTCAGCTCCGTTAGCAAAGTCTGAGGTCCAGAACAGTCTCTTATGTCCTAGTGTGGAAAACACTTCATGAAAAATTTAGGAAATATAAAGAATATACAGCCTGCTACGTAAAGCAGAACCACTGATAATTTTTACCCGCAAGTATTCACCGCTAATTCTATTTGTTTTACAGTTTGTTTTACAACTTCGTAATCAAGGAGCCACTGTAACGGCTGAGAGAGCTCACAAGTCACGGTTAATGAAGCCAGCTACGCAAATTAACTACACTATTTAATTCTGAAGAAAATGACTAACGCAGTATGAAAGCGGTCGCTGTCGTTTACCTGGATTAGAGCTTTAATTTCTAAATCATATTTGATAATTTCTTGCCCACATATTCGGACGTGGACATCAGAGGACGACGCCATGTTTGTTGTGGTACGGCGAGCAAACAGTGCAAATGATCACGCGTTGTGACTGCAAACTACAACACTGCGCTGAAAGGTATAGGTAGGCTGCATGTCATGCTTTTCTGATTTGTGAAAGGCGTAGTTCAGTCACTGAGAATGTAATCAGTGTCATTTAGAGTGGTTTCATGTGAAATGGTTCATGTCTCATGCATATGGCAACATTTAGAATAGTTTAGTGTAATAATGTGTAGTAACACACAGAGGCATTAAACGCCGCGATCTCCAAGGTCCAATCACCACCCATACAGAAATGTTGAATGGCAATAAATCATCTAGAGATTTCACTTAAATGCAGCTTATTTTTTTTTGTCACATATGGGCTTATACCTCAGCAAACATACAACGTTGCTACAACGATGTCAAAAGGCGGTGCTTTTTACGTTATCTGAACAACGTTGGAGTTCCATACCAATATAATAGAACGTATGAAGGATTCTATGAAGTTGTCAAAACATTTTCGGATAACATTGTCACTACTTTTCATTTCATCGTTGTCACAACGTAACTGTGTTTGCAGGGATATGCTAACTTACTTGAAATTGGCAAGTTCAATAATGGGACATGTATTTCAGCCATATATCAACATATACTCTTGCTGAGCGCTTTATTAGGTACACGTTCTTGGTCCAACACTCATTGTCCATTTTATCAGCTTCACTTTTGCCATATAGGTGCACTTTGTAGTTCTACTATCACAGACTATACTCTTTCTGTTTCTTAACACACTCTTACTCTATCGCAGGTATTATTTAGGTGGCAGATCCTTCTCGGCGCTGCAATGACACTGATGTGGTGGTGCGTTGGTGTTGGACTGTGCACTGTGTCCACTCATTGTCCACTCTAATTAGAGACTCCCATCCGCTACTGCACAGTTTGTGCTGGTCATCCCCTAGTCCTCTACTTGGTCATAGAACGCTGCCTACAAGATGCTGGATATTACTGAGGTATTTAAAAACCCCAGCAGTACTGTGCTGATATGTATTCACCAATGTGTGAGACATATATGTAGGGTCCGTACATTGTGTATTCTTGTTTTATATTTACATATATTCATGGCCCTTTATGATGTACGTCCATTTATGCCCATGTATCAGATTTCCTTCTGGGAGATTATTGTGAACAATTATGGATTTTCCAGAACGGAGCATTTATTAACAAACCTCTTGTTAAATATGGCATGTCTAGTTTATTCAAACAGATTCAAATTAAACATGGATAAACATTTACAGATAAATTCATATGCTTTTTCAATGTGACCTTATCTTATAGCAATTCATCAGTGGTCAGTTTCTGACTACAGGCTGGATATTTTTGGGTTTTCAGCCCAGCCTTTAAGAGTTTAATACCTCTAATAGTACAACAAAGGAAATTAGCGAGACAGAACATATTTTAAGACAACTTAAGGATCCACAAAAAAGCCTGTAACCTATAAGCATTGAAAAGATCTTACGCTGATTAAGCTCATAAGTATTGATGTTTTTTTAATAGTGGGCTGGACTGGAGGTGAAAGTTTGCTGTGTCATGCTGACAGTGAAGTGCATGACTACAAGCCAAACAGAGACGGAATGAGGAAGAGAGAGAGAAAATGCTGAAGAATAGGAGGAAGAGAGGGCGAGCAGGGGAAGACAGAATTAGGAAGTCATGAGTCTGACTATAATTTTTACTATAACTTATTTTCAGTCCCTGGTCTGTACCACCCTGCAGGCGAGAGTAGGACACTCTCCAACACATTTTATTGCTTAATAATTTTAAAGGTGTATGTGCAAAGTTCAATTTTTTTCATATAAGTGAGATACACATTTCTGCTCTAAATAAAAACAGTAATCCTCTTTCCAGCACCCATAGCAGGTGACCAAAGAGACTGCACCAAAGAAAGATTTGTGTTTTCATGTTTTGGAACATTAAGTTTGCTTATATAAATGTATTTACAAACCACAACAGTCAGTCTGATAATCAAGCTATAAATATCCAAACAGCCTACACTGCCTACATTTGATGCCATCTTATTTGATGTGCATTTATTTTTTTCAACATTAATAATCTTTGAAACCAAGCCACTAATTGGCATAGCCAACCAATGACTTAGCTGAAGAATTTAGTCTGATTTAGTTTTATCAGATTAGCCTGAGCAAAACCGTCCCATGAGCTGTTCAGCAAAATTAATAATTATTAGTCATTGTTAAAACTTATTATCAGTGAGCACTATAGTTTTAGACTTACTGCCCAGAGCCATCAAATGATCTTAATCTGGCCCTGTCAGCACTTACCATTTGTGAACAATTCAACAGTGGAGCAGTGGAGTGAGTGCAAACATTAAAACTCTATAAACAGGGTTAAATGTAATCTGCTGAGAGGCAGTTGCTAAACAGCTGCTAAAATGCCTGGTGAATCAGTAAATAACAAAATCACCACAATTAATTGAATGTAGTTCTATGTTGAACTATTTAACACAAATAAATTAAATCCACAACATTCAAATGAAGAACAGCAAATATCACCACAATAAAACTGTAGTTTGTTTCTTTTTGAATCTGTACATGAAAAAAAACTGTGTTGAGTTTATATGAAGCAGTTGGGCTCCTCTTATTGTTTCCTGCTTTACAATGTTGTGGTGTTATGTTTAAATTCTGTGCACAAGTTTGGCGACCTGGTCAAATTATATATTTGGCCTACTAAGTGAAAATGACAGGAAGCTAACATATCCTCCACAGGATTATTTTATAATACTTGTTTATTTGCTGAAATACACCTATTGGGAAATATGCATAAAGGGCACACAAGTTAAGGCACATTGTATGCTGCATGTTGTATCTTTCCTGATGTTGATAATAATAATAATAATAATAATAATAAAAGTAACTAGAAATTTGCTGAAAATTCCATATTTGTGTGTTCTCGATAGAAGATCTGTTACCTTTTGTATCAATTTATAAATGTAATTTAAAAATAAAATAAACATTATTTAACTAAACCTTTGCTAAACAGACAAAACAAAGGTTGTTATAAAAAAAGCTGAATAAAACACCTATTATGAAAAAAAAATATTTTTATCTTATAAAATCCATCACATCTTAGGGTGAATTCTGTGAGAAATTGTTGTTCTGCAGATTGTTGTCAAAATTCAGACTGCATTGATATGGGAATATGAGATGAGCAGAAAGTGTATAACCACATTTTAACTTCTCATTAACATTAATGGCATAAAAGACCTCACAAACCAAACACTGCCGTTTCTAATGTTTATTTTCGATATTAAAATCAATAATAGAATTAGACTATCATGGTTACAAGCAAAATTGTGGTACCAACTCCGGGCTGATACGATGCAGTGACATAAGTAAGGATAATACAAAATGAGAAAGAAAGAGAGGCACAATAGCACAAGCAGACACGTGTCCAAAAGTTGACCACAACTGATTTTAAGCCTACTTCACATCTGTACATTAACAAGGCTCAATTAACCAAGCTGTTTTCCAACTAACTGTGCCTCTAAAAATAACAAAAACAACAAAAAAAAATAAGAGAAAGAGAGAAAGTCAAAAGTATAAACCCAGCACAACATTGAAACATAAATAGAACAATTGTCAAGATATTGTATTTGAACAGGCATATATGTGAACTACAAATATAGACATTGCTAATAGGATCAAGTAACTGTTAGTTTCAGTAGGATACACTGCAGAATTTTGCTTAAGAATATCACCAAGAGATCTATAACAGAGCACTTAGCAATGAAATACAGCCTTCCTACTGTGACAAAAAGAGAGATTTTACACTTGGGGAGTACACACACAGTACTAGCTACTTAAAGATCCCATGCTAAATTATCTAGTAGAATACCATACAACATCAGAAGCATTACATCAAGGTCATGAATTGTGTAGCTTTTTTTCCTTTTTAAATGGGTGAGAATTCTTTCAGTTTTTGTAAAATTGAACGTTGTATGGATTTTCCAAAACAAAGGAAAAAACGGTTCTTGCTTATTTTTGAGAACCACACCCCAAAAGTTGAAGGTCAATTATTAGGTCTAACTCAATGGAAATTTGGCAAAAGTTTGGAAGGAGATGTAAATCATTGCAGCGTGATGGTGTTTGTGTGTGTGTGTGTGTGTGTGTGTGTGTGTGTGTGTGTGTGTGTGTGTGTGTGTGTGTGTGTGTGTGTGTGTGTGTGGTGCTCGGAAAAGGTACAAGGGGCTGTTGTCATTATCGGGAACGCTGTGTTGTGTGGTAGTCGTCTGTACGTGTCCAGTGCGAAGTTGAGAGATCTGGGCCCAACAGTCCAGGTGACCCTACTAGCTCTCCATGTCCTCCTCAAAGTAAAAAACAAACAAACAAACAAAAAAGCTATCACCGCTACATTTACACACCCCTTTCCCACCCAACCACAGGTTCAGTCCAAGTCCGACACGGTCGCCCTTAGTTTTCTGAGAGCGCGAGGCCTTGGCATGGCTGTTGCAGTGGCTTGAGTCGATGTCACAGTCACCACTGTCCAAGCAACGATTCCTTGCAAGATGGGGGGGGGAAAGTCCATGAGCCTGACAACAGATGCTAAGTCACAGCTCTCATGCCACTGAGGGTGTTCAAGTACGTATTTTGAAATTCAGCACCATGGGCGGTGAGACGGGACTCCTACCCAATGTCCAAGTTTTGATTTGAACTTGCTGAAACAAGGAGCTTTCTCCCTCCAGCGAGATGGAGGGAGCCATGCGGCAGCAACTATCAGGAGAAGACTTAGGACTTCTCCACAGAGGTGATTGGATAAAAGGAAACACGCTCCTTCCAACCCGCACAAACGGCTGCTTTACTGAATCTTTGCGGGCTAGTGCAAAAACCACAGGCCGCAAAAGCAGCGACAGTCTTCCGCTTCCCGCCCTCCACTGATTGAAACTTGGTCTTGGATAGATCTAGGTCAAACAATGCGCACCTCTCTTTGTGTCGTTTGTGTGTTTTCGGAAAACTTTGATTTTGTTCATTGGAGAACAACTGCTGAAGGCCATCTCTTTTTGTTGGTGAATGAATGATACTGCTCCAAGAAAAGTCATTACCCAGCAATCTGAGGAACAGCAGAACCAGAAGAGTTGAGAGGCACAGTAATCTTGAACATTGGTGAGGGGACACAATGCTTACAAGGTTTGACATTGTCTTTGCAAAGCTGATCGACCAGTTCATTCGAGGGCTCCCATGGAAGTCCCTAATCCTCCACTAAGGGTCTGCTAAATGTATTTCAGCAAGGCCTTCTCTTGTATCTTGTATTATGGAATAATAATGCAGTTTCTACAACAAATCATTGTTGGTGAGCTGAGGACAATAAATATAAAGTACAGGAAATGTTATGGCAAGTAAAATGTGAATACCTAGAAGTACAAAGGCAGAAACAATTCAACCTTGTGTAAGAGTCTACTGATTTGAGCATAAATACAAAAAAACAACAACAAATAGAAAAAAAACAAACAAAAAAAACAACCAAAACTAAGAAATAAAACATACGCATAAATGACAATATAAACATGTCTTAAATGAGTTTAAATCATGACTGCAGCACTCTTTGGATAGTCTCTTAACCAAAATGTTCCACAAATCAAAGTATATGAACTTATATTAAACTGATTCCGTTGAAGGAAGACTACATTCATCTTTACATGAAAACTGTATGAGGCAAAGCAGCAACAGTTCTCATCTGCAAAAAGCTCACTGCTCAACACCAACCAAAAGAAAAGATAAAGGAAAATCAGGTTTTAATTCTTGGCATAATGGGCAGAAATCTTGTTTCCATTAAAAAAAGTCAATAGATCAAGTGGATTTTCATCTGTTTGAATAAGGCACCTGATTTTGCAGGCATCATTTCAAAAATATTTTTTTTTGTAAAACCAAGTGCAATGTGGGTCTTTTTCAGCTTGTAATATTGGAGCACTATGGAGTATTATCTACGTCAAAGTACATGTGGCACCTTGTTTTTTTTTTGTTTGTTTTTTTTTTTTACCCCTTGTGCTCTTTGTTTTAGGTCAATGAATTAATCGGTATGTGTTATTTTCTGCAAATAATGACCTTAACACAGGCTCGTTGGATGGTCAGTTAAACATCTGTATGCAAAAACATATATAGTAGGGTCAGCATGCACAATAGGCATGCTTCATGTATATTCATACTTCGTCATAGTGCTCCATTAACATGTTGAAATATCTCTACCAAAGAGGTACAGCGTAAAACCTTCTTAACAGGACTTTTACAAGCAATTGAGGAATAAGTCAGCTCATGCTTTTACAAAACTCTAAACTGATGGTGTTTGACGCTTGACAGTCTCTTATCTGATACTCTTGTACCTACTTCTGAGAAAGGTATTACAGAGTAACAAAAAAAAGCACAAAAAATGGCAAGAGTGTGTGGTAAACGTCCATAAGAGACAACTCCAAACATGAAACAACCAACCAAATGGACAAAACTACAGCATCCAACAGGTTAAATACACTGGAAAGCGCACGTTTATTGTTTTAGCAACAACAAGACAGGCCGCCTCTCATGAAGTTCTCAAACTGTCTAAACACATATCGAATACCAAGTTATGGCCACTTTAAAAATAAACAAATGTTTAAGTTGTATCTGTTTAATTGAGAGATAATTTCTTGGTAAAAATGAGCACAAGCCTCTTAATTGGGAAAGCTGAAACTAAAGCAACATCTCATCTTACTATGGAGAGTAAGACCTGCATAGTGCACCGTTGAGAGCAATGTTTTTACATACACAACACACATATTTACATATAAAAAAATCATGCCAAAACGATACAAAACAAAAAGGAAACATATGAATGCACGTTGAATGTGTACTGTAGCCATTTTGGAAAATTTTGGAAAAAAATGTTTCTACAATTTTCCATTGAGATCCAAGTGCGTTGGGTGAACTTGCCGTTCGTACAAATACAGTGGCAATTGCTTAATCTCTCCATATACAATAAAAAAAACAAGTTTTTTAGCTAGTAGCTTGAGGAGTGGGCACACATATTCACACAAGTACAACAAGGAATGATTACTGATCTTCTACACAACATGATTAAGCAGCTTAAACCCCAACATTCATTTAATTATCAATATAGTGCAGACAAATAGAAGCAGAATTTGGACTTAAAAGCTAGCTTACTCTTTTTAAGAATGTAATCTGGTAAGTTATTGTTAAAAGTAAAACAGATAATATGCAAAAAAAAAAAAACATAAATCAAATAAGCAAATTATGAGAATTGCCGGTTGGATCAGAAATAAAGCAACAGTATTTCCCTTTTGAAAAAAGCAGTATCAATACATGTTGGAGTATGAAGTACAATGATGTTTGAGTACAAGCTAAATAAATGTGCATTATACTGAAAAGATGTCAACTGGTATTTTAAATATATTCTTGTCTGAATTAATATTTTCAAATAATTTCCCCATAACTGGAAAACTTTAGATTTGCAACAGAGGCCCTTTATCAGCTCATAAATCCTAAACTGAATAGAAATTCACATGGTGTATGAACTGAATTTATAGCTTAGCTTTTTTTTTGCCTTTTTATTTAAAAATAAACAACAGACAAAACATTACTGGCTTTGAATAACAACCACTTCCTTAACTGTTTGAATGCCACAGAGTCTAAAACTCACAACCATAAATGTTGGATACAAGAACCTGAACAACACAAGAATCAAAGACAAACTCTCCCTATACAGCAGGCCACCGACAGATAAACGACATGCGTTTCCACCTGAAACCCCCCGTGCTTATTGTCACTTGCCATCAAGTGCTTTTTTGTTGTTTTTTTTTTCTTTTTCTTCTTTTTTTTTAGAGAATGGTCATAATTACGTACAGCCAATGCCAGGCTAAGAAGCTTTAGCTGAAAATGGCACAAGGAAGGCCGGGATAAGTTGCCACAGCAACAAAGCTTTATAGCCTTGTCAATGGATAGGTGTTTGGAAAGGCAAAAAGAATGTAGTCCGATCAATTCCCCCATGGCAAACGAATTTGCCTTACAGTACAGCGATATATATATATATATTTTTTTTTATCTTCTGAGCCACTAACGAAGTCAAAGCTTCCTTGAACACCTCAGATTTTCCCCCATTAAGTACAAGTACAAAAAAATCAATGATAACAATATTCACCACTGGCAATGTCCAGGGAGAATGTGTCAACACTGTATCGACCTGAAGAATAAAACCCAAAGCAGAATTTGCACTTTTCCATAGGAAATGTCTTCTGAAGGCAAATGAAGATTGTGACGTCACAGTTATCGTCACACAGGGGGACTCAAAAGTTAGCCCATCCTTTCAAGACCTCACTGTCAACCTGTCCTGGTCAAGATGGTAAAATCAAGTACTCACTGCAGCATTCAAACGAGGCCGATTTAGCAGCAGATGGAAGGAAAAAATGCTTTTTTTTCTTTTTCTTTTTGTCTAGACAAAGTGCTTTTGTTTTCTTACATGTAATATAGTACATGTACATAACATATTTATATATATTTATAACATTTATAAGATAAGAAGATAAATCTCTTTTCTATTTACAAAAACACTGACATTACAGTAGCCTCTAACATGGACGGTATATAGAGAATCTACTATGCTACCAAAAACAAAGAGGAAAATAAAAAGATAATAGCTATGACATACAAAATTCTTAGGCTTAAATATAGTTGGGGTTTTCGGAGGAAAAAATATTCTCCCTTCTTTGATTCAATCAAAAATAAGAGCTCTACAAATTTCACCAAAAACCAAAAAGTCACTGTCAACGAGTCTTTTTACAAACAACAAATGGTCTGCAGCAAAAACACTGCAGTAGCTTTTCAGACTGAACAAGTGGGAAGGTGCAGCAGCTGGCTATCAAAGTGAGACTACAAAGCTCTCTCTCTCTCTCTCTCTCTCTCTCTCTCTCTCTCAAAATTGCATTCTCACCTAAAATTCTAAGTACTCTCTTAGCTTCCGACTGTCTACAGGTTTAAAACATTTGTGAACGTGATACTTCCTGCTAAGGTTGACGTTTCATGAGGAAGTGTTCGTTTCCCCATGCAGGGTGAGCATTTTTCCAAAATATTCTTTCTCGTTTGTAACGACAAACAGAAAACGAGCAAGGCAACCACTACAAAAATATAGAGAATAAATCTTTTCTTCTTCCTTATTTCAAGGATAGTTGCTGAATATAAAGATATAGAAATGAGTCATGCTGATTAACATGGCAAGTCAAAAGGTGTCGTTTCAGTAAGAGATCTATACAAGTGTGCATGAATTCATGACTATACATATTACATATGCAGGATAAAGTACTTAATAAAGAATTGTTGTATGTGGATACAACTTTAAACTATAGCGAGATCAGTAAACCTTTGGGCTAAGTGATAATGTCACATATATGCAAAACAGAAGCATTTTCAGCTCTGCAGCTCTTTTTTGTAATAGCGTTCAATTGACAAAACTATGATGGTGGGAAACCAAACCGCTGGATGTGATTGGGTACGAACGTTTCCAAAGCAACACTTCTACTTGAGAGCTAAAGAACAGTACAAGAGAGCTCTATGAGGATGCGAATGAATGCTTCTTTCTGTAGATAATTGGACCCAAGCTAATTTCACAGTTCATTGAAAATCCCTGACCCTTCCCCTTTTCCTACATTCAATACGGTGTCAGGTTAGCTGTGCAAAACCTTACTTAAACTGGCTAGTTGCCATTTTTCGTTGCATGTGTCTTTGGTACAAAAACAAAACAATCAGAATATAGTGTGCAAATATGTTCTTTTTATATTTAATATATGAATAATTGTTTTAAAACGCACGCACACACGCAAGCACACACACAAGCACCCATTCTTACTTAAACTAAGTACCAAAAGAGGAGAAACTAAATACACACAAAATAAAGAAAGTAAATATTTGTCAGAGCCATCTTATGATACATAGCACAGACTCTGTGGCATAAATCTATATTCTCCGTGTTCCTATGTACATTCAGAGTATCTTTGTCAAGCTGAAATACATTACAAACCCACAAGTCTGACCTCTCTCGCACTGGCTGCTGCCCTCCTTCTCAAAAATGGTCCTCTTGTTTGTTTCTGTTTTTTTTTGTTTTGTTTGTTTTTGTTGTTTTCTTTTTTTGAGCAAGTTTCGTTTTCCCCCATCTCCATGTCTACAAGGCACAATGAATCTCACTTTTATTAAAGTACAAATATGAACAAAACCCAGTCTGGGAATCAACTTTTGAGCCCCTTCGGTGCGACTTCGCAAAGAAACTTCAAGGGTGATTTGACATGAGGGCACTTTAAACCAAAGTCTATAAAGGAAATGGTTTCTCATGGGGTCAACAGTACACAATAATAATGGTTTCTACCCATTTCAAGAATGGGATTTCAACTTGACCATCTGCTCCGGTCAATCAGTAATCTCTCACGCGCTCTCTTTACCCTGAGACAACCCCAAGACAAAGAAACTAAACATCCATGCCCAGGCTCCTCTTTTAATTGTCAGGCTGCATCCCTGTGCTGTTTATATACCCCTAGCATCAATTTCTTTTATGGTATTTTTTTCCCAATTAAAGTTTTTCATGCTTCTTTATTTGCATTGACTTTGTCATAGTTGGTGTATAAATGTGTATCATGTTAAAGCCTGCAAATGCCACAACACTAGAGAAGGAAAGCAGAGCTCTAAAAAAGAGGATTTTTTTGTAGTTCAATGTTGACATCGGGAAATAAAGCTGAGCGCATTATTCAGTAACACATTCTTCAATCCTTAGTTCTCCATGAATGGCCATGACATTAATGTAATATATAGAGAACACTTCTGCTTTCTGAATCTGGTAAAGGGCATTTAACAGATTTAGCTGGACGCAAGAAAAAAAATGGCTACAGCAGAAACTGGTTGCTTTTTTTTCTCCTCTCTTAAAAAAAACCCCAAAAACCAAAAGACAAACTATTTCTGGAGGTATCTCATAGATTGGCTTTTGAATTCGCGAAATGGCGGCCTGTAGATGGAAGTTTGAACCAGCCACATGCACACATGGTAAGAAGCAGACTACTGAGTGCAGAGGTTAACTACTAGTTTCATTTCCATAGGTGTGCGTAAAGTGAATATATACATACGGATGCGCAGAGGGGCAGGTGTTCGTATGCATGTATTCACATTAAGCATAAGGATGCGTCTCCGGGTGAAATGGGCATGCAGAGTGTCGGGCTGTTACAGTGTGGGACAGGAATGGCGCGGATGGCTTCGAGTGTGTGCTCCTAATAGCCCGCCAGGGCACCTCGCTGTACAACCTCTACACTTTTGATGTGGGCACGCGTAGTCCCACCAAACCTCCAGTGGGATCCCCCTTCCCAGTGTTCTCCAGGATCTGGTTCACAAAGTCTGAAGTCTGGCCAGCCACTGGTGACTGCACTGCATGGGGAAAAACAAAAAAGAAAAATAATAAATAAATTAGTTAGCTCCAATTCCCTCTCGCTTTTCCATCTCCAATCTGAAGATGCACAGAACTTTCTAGAGGCGATTACTTAGTTAAGATAAATGGCTTAAGCTGCGTCATCCTTCCTGACATTTGCAGACCCTTTGCATTTCAGACCTGATTAAGATAAAAAAACATGATACAATAGGCTTTAAACATCCCATGGGCTTCACAATCCCATGCATTAAAGTTAACATGACACAAATGGTTTTACATGTAACTCCACTTAGCTAATTTCTCTATTTCTTGGTTAACAAAACATCTGGTTAGATGTCCTTTCATTTTCACACATTCCACAGTACTAATATGAAAAAGTAAGGTATCCAACTCTGTATAAATCAAATGCTTTACCAAGTGTTTCCTCTATGAGCTTGTCAAGCTTGTCTGCCATGCTTGTTCCATTGTTATCAGAGTTATCCTGAACTCTGTTCACGATCTCCTCCTTGATTGTGTTTATCACAAACAGCAGTCGATCTGCAGAAGAATTAAACATAACATTACCAAACCCAATTAGGCTTCACTATGAAGATGTCCAATGACAACATCATCTCATCAAAAATGTGACAATTAGCTACATCATCAAACAAAATGGTACAGCCCACAAACAAAAACTCCTGCCAAGAATTTCCCTATCAAATTCCATCTTAGGCATTTGGTTTCAGCTGTTTAGTTTCCATTTCAAGCTGATGTACCATATTCAGTGCCAAGACCCCACAGCTTGACCTTGTTGGCTTCATACTGAGCTTTCTTCTTTAGTCTGCATGCCCTAAAAGAACAGAAGACAATGTGCAGGTGTTAATTTTCTTTATGAAGTACATTCTGCTTAAAAAAAAAAGCAAACTTTGAACATTTTCCAGTTCATACAATGTTTTTTTGTAAAAATAGTCACTTACACTATTAATACTATAATACTATAATACTATACTATTTCAGCTTTTCTCAGTTTTCAAACAAAACTGCAGCTCCAGAAAACTATGTGCGCTCTACCTGGATGCCAGCTTGTTCTTCTCTTTTCGTGAGCGAGGGCGAGCAGTCAGTGGCAGCTCACTGACAGGCGTTAGGTCACTGATCACCTTGTTAAGCTTCCTCAGCTCGTTCCCGATCTGCAGCAGCTTCCGTGGGTTAGGGGTTAGATCTTCCACGTCTGTCCGCCGCGATTTCTTTAGCGTATATTTTCCTGAGAAAGCCAGTGAAAATCTTCATTACTATATTACAATATTACGCACAATTATTATAAACAGATTCAGGTCAGTCACCGCATGCTATTCCTATCAGTTAATCTGCACAAATAAAACAAATACAGTAGTCAAGAAGACAAATACTCAATGAAAGTAAATATCATGGAAAAATACATCAGCCAGCTTTCAAGACATGGATTAAATTATGTCCTATTAAATTAAGTGCAGTGCTAGTAGAAAAACATACTTAATGTCAGTATAGGTTAAAGTTTAATATAGGTCTAGCCATAAACATGCAAAATTGTATGGCCAGCTTCTCTTGCAGCATTTCATCTGAATCAGCAAGGAGTTTGTCCTTCCTTTGCTGCAAAAGATTTTGCATATATAACCCTCTGCTTAGGTAGTTCTATCATGGCACTTTTATTTTTTTATAAGGCAAACCGTGACTCCATTAGCCTCTCATATACCTTTGTGTCTTAACAAATGTCAATAAAAATTAATCACAAAGTATTGCAGGGATGGTGGTGAATAATGAGGAGACCAAGTTGGATTTGTGGCTATTTATTTGGGAATTAACGGCTTACAGCGGAAAAACACTGGAAACAGAAACCGAGAAGCAGCGGTACTTAGAGCTGGGTGATATGGCCTTTTAAAAAATCTTAGATTTTTTTCACAAAAAATCAGATTTTAGATTTTTTGCTGTTTGAAGGCAGATGCTTTGCAGAGCCCAGGTGTCGTTAACAACGTGCAACGTTCGTGCAACGTTCGGCTGGACCATAGGTCAATGGTGGCGACATGATACAACACGTATTCCTCCAGCTCTCTAGTGATTGTTTGGCGTGTGTTGTTATGCAGTTGTGGCAACTTCAGAAGGCTTTTTGCAGCTTGGTAGCACGTACTTCTGGTCTAAAACTTTCCACCATCTTTTTCCACCTATCTGACTTATATATCTGACTTATATCCACCATATATTTGAGCAACATCGCTATAGAATCTTTGATTGGCTTCCAGCGTGCCCTATTCTTATCTTACGTTACACAGTTCGACAACGTGCTGGCCACTCTGCTGCATGTTTCTGTTTACGTTTCTCGTGCTGCTTCATTTGGAAGAAACAGTTTTCAAACACACCTTATAGCAAGGACTTGTTTGGTCTGTGTCTGACGTCACAAAATCAAACTAATTCAAGATCACGGAGGAAGTTACTCCTGTGTGTCTATGGCAAGCGCGGGGGAGTTCACTCTGAACTATGGAAGCCCAAATGGGGGCATCGGTGGCGGAAGTTAAAACCAATTTTCATGAAAACACATCATCCTTAACTGTAAATTGGAATTAATCGATAAAACCAATTCATCACCCAGTTCTAGCAATACTCTTTAAAATAATAGTGCGGTCACAATATTCTTAATCTCTAGTTTTTTGCACTAGTTTTGTTTTGAACGTTTTTACATCAGTAACAGCAGGCTAACTATTTAACGATTAAAACTCTTCTTTAGCACTGTATCTCCCGCCAGTGTAAGAGAGGTGAGATGCAAATATCAAAATATGAAAGAAACATGTGATGTATTTTAAAGCAACATCAAACTATATAAAAATAAACAGCATTTTTTAATCCAATATCTAGCTTGAAAATATACCACATACGCACACGGGTGCCAACCCTCAATCAGAGCACAGTTCAATTCCCTAGCACATTACAGCACGTCCAAATGCGCCAAACAGCATTTTATCATTACTGTATTAAATTAAAGCCATAATGAGACCATAGAATGCCACAGCAGATGACAAGTGGAAAGGCAGCAAGTTTTTTTGGGGGGTAAACAAACGGTCTGTTACTTCAGCTAATGTTACTATCCTTGCCTTTTTTCATCAAGGATTCATTACTTGTACAAACTGAACCTGTAAAAATGACCTTGACCCTTTATTTTTTTGTGTGCAGTTTTTTTGTGTTCAGTGTGCAATGGCCTTAATTAGTGATAGCACAACACTATTGTTATGCAATGGTATATTGCTTTTTCTGCAGTTTTTTTTCTGCAGGATTTTTGTCCACTAACTTATCCTGAAGTTGTCCAGATGCCGATACTGTTCCAACTCTAATCGGGTGCTCATTTATACTCCCTTTTTGTACGTAAATTAATATGCCGGTTTCAAAAGTTGTAACAGTTACTGCCCACATACTTCTATGCGCCTTGTATGTTGCCGTGGATGTTAAGCAATATATTCACTACAGGGCAGTTTCGGAGTCACTACACTTTTCTTTCACCACCTTCCCACTTACATCTAATTCCTATCCAATTTTCTACTAGCTGTTCTGCCCCAGAAATGTAACATAATATATGTTTAAAATTATGGACACGGTCACACAGCTTTTCTTCAAAAAGTTCTGCCATAACTTTCAGAGGTTTTTCTTTGTCATGTCCACATGGCAGTAGTTTCGCTTGAACTACTGGCTATCAATGCTCCCATAGTTTCCGGTGATATTGCTCTGTTGTGTTCTTACCCATAAGCCTTTAGAGAACGTGAAAACAAGTAAACACACTGTCAATATCACACAATCCCTAATACAGAGACAGACAAAAGATTCCCTCTGTATCTACATATAACGCTGAGCACAAATGAGGAGATGTTTGTAGATGAGGTTTTTGTAGAATTATATGCACCCAACTTATGTAATTTTAATATAAGTCCATTAATTAGTAAAACCCTATTAACTATGTGGGGAACCATAGCAACCACTTTTATCAATATGTTTGCAACTCCTTAGCAACTGCCTGGGAACTGCTAAAGCGCAACCACTCCACATTTTCTTCAGGAAATATTCTAGTTTAAAATTCTTGCTTATCCAGCACAATCTTAAACTGAAAGCAATTACAGGATTCACATTAAATGTCTAAATGTCTGTGGTAAGGCTAATAGGTGTCACATTATTATCAAGAGTCTCTAAACAATATGAGTTGTGTTACTCTGATACGGCTACACTTGTGTTTATTTGTATGAAGCTGATCCAGCAGCTGAGTAGCTGGAGGTTTTGCTTGTGTGTATGGTGCTGTGGAAGACATTTCAGCTGTGCTGTTATTGTTCCAAACGTTAATGGTGCTCTTCTGGCATACATTGTTGCTTCAAGTCAAGCTACTGAGAACAGAGGCTTAACTACCAATCAACATTACAACAGCTAGAACTCATGATCTTTCTCCTTAGCCTATCACTTAGATGCTAATCCCTGAAAAATTATGACAGGAAAAATACAAAGGTCGCTTAAAGGGGAACCAAAACTGAGTTGCTTTTTCATTTCCAATTCAAATCAGTTTTGAATATCAAATATCTTACAATTTCAGAACCCACATTTTCTATAATTTGGTAAAGTTGACTGGAACTTATTTTCTGTGATACCCAAACATTCACTGCTGTACATCAAATAAAGACATCTCTCACACCATGATTCATTTGGATAAAAATAAATAAAAATATAGTGAAGGATACGGTGGCCGAGAAGACTCAACGCGCTACAGATTCACAAACTCGCTGCAAACAGAAAACACTTTCATCAAAACGGCAACATGGGCACTACATTTAACAAACGTGCTGCAAAAACGTCCACAACACAACAGAAGTGTTTCCGGAGGACACTTAAAGGACGTGGGACCACATACGGCGACGCAGCCTATACAGAACCATGTGAAGCCGCGGTAACGTCTAATAGTGATGGGCAAAAGATACCACTGCTTCTGAGTTTGTGTCGAGAAATCCAGAAAGTCGTTTATGAACCGCGTATGGAGGCTTGCTTTGTTAAGAGCGAGTAACGTCATGTAGCCTCGCTGTCTCAGGACGTGGTTCGAGTATTGGCGTGATTTATTGTTTCTTAATAAAATTTAAAGTCACCAGCACCCCACAATCACTGTCCCATCTCTTAAAACTACTGCAACAGTTCAAACATCAATATTTCACATCCTATTAGATTTATTTACTGACTGAAATCAAACTGGCAGTTTTTTTTATTAACAGACCTCTATTACCCACACTTTTAAACAAAGATCAGATAAACAAATGAATGAACCACAGAAAATGAAATTAAGGTGTTTTATGTTAAGGTGTTTTACGCTTCAGGGGGCTTGATCTGGCCATCACTAGCATCTAATGAGAAGTAAATCTGGATAGTTAGCAAATATAGCCAAACTTACTTCTCATTAGAGGCTACCGCGGCTCTGCGTGGTTCTGTTTACATTGCGTCACCGTATGCGGTCCAGTTCCTTTAGGTGTTTTTGCAGCGCGTTTGTTAAATGTAGTGCCCATGTTGTCGTTTTGATGAAAGTGTTTTCTGTTTGTAGCACGTTTGTGAATTTGCAGCTCGTTGGGTCTTCTCGGCCACCAAAGAAGGAAGCCAACAAATATTATCCAATATTTTTCAAACATTCTGCACATACATGGCAGTGTAACAGGAAATATATGTGTGAATGGAATTTTGCTAAACCTCACCATGATGCAGGCCGTTCTTTTGATACATATTGCTGGGGAGGGTGTCTCTGTCCCACTCTGATGGTTTCAGCATGCGTTCTTGCTTGGAGGGAGTGAGCTGCTCACTGTATTCCCAAAAGTATCTGCGCTTTCCCCTCTTCCTGGAAATTCCTGCTGTCAGACCTTTAACATCCTCAACCATGTCAGCGTCACATCCTGTTTAAAAGAGATGGGAATATTAAGACATGGAGAAAAATTAACATTTTTGAGAACAATGAAATAGGTAAAAGGAAGGAGGCTGAAATTATATGAAGGGAAACAGCAGCTTCTCAGAATACCCAAGAGCCTGGAGGAACAGATAATGTTTTCAGAGTGTCTCATCAAAAAGAGCTCACACTAGGTCAAACAAGACAAACATGACCTGATTCAGAACCTACTAGCACACTGCTTATAAGGCTTACCAACATTCAGAATTACCAAGGACACGTACAAACTACAAACACATTTGTGAGTAATGGATTCAGAGTGGATAGACATACAAATCCTTAAATGGTTTGACAAATACATGGGCTCGCACCTGGCTCCGAGAAAGCATCACTGATGTCATCATCTTTGTCCCCTTCGTAGTCCTCATCCTCTTCTTCCTCTTCCTCTTCATTCTCAGACAGCTCATGCTCACTGCCAAAGCCTTCATCGTGGTCTTCGTCATCCAGATCCACCCCTTCTGCCTCTTCTTCTTCTTCTTCCTCCTCCTCTCCCTCTTCTTCCTCATCTTCATCTTCCTCCATGTCAGTAAGGGCTTTGCCTGCAAGCCTGGCTCTTGTTAGGAACAGGGAGTAGTTGTGCTCCTCCTCTTTCTTCTTCTCAGCGGCGGCAACAGCGGCGGCAGCAGCAGCGGCATCAGCTCCAAGGGCGCTCACAGTGAGCAAGGTCTCGCTACCACCAGCCACAGGGAAATGGAGTTTTTGTGGCATTGCTCTCGATAGCCCCACCTCTGGTGCTGGACCAGTGGGTGCTTCTTGTTTCGGAATCTCAACTCTCCTCTCACAAACCAAAGAGGTTCCACTAGATGGAGTGCCAATGGTGGCTGCTTGGGTATTACTGACCAAAGAAGCAGTTGTCCCATGCTCTTGGATAAGTGACAAGCTGGCAGATGCACTGACTTGCTGAGCACAACTTTCCAGCAAGGGTTTGCGCGGTATGCTGATGCGAACCTTGGCCTTGCGTACATAATCTGTGCTGTCTGGCTGTGGAGAGGCAACCAGACTAGGTCCTTGCATCTGGGCATTTGCCACAGTCTCAGTGCTTGAGGGCACTGGCCAAGTGGCCTTCTGGGAACCTTCAGCAAAATCCGCCAAAGGATTGCGGTTGGAAGAGCTGCAAGTGGCAGAGGTGCTGGTCCTGCCCATCTTCTTGCCCAGTGGTGGCGGGGGAAACAAGTCTGGATGGTACAGAGTGTCACACACAGGTTGAGAATCCTCACTGTTCAGCTGGGCCAAAGTGGGTGTACGGCCTATCACCTCCTCATCCTGATAAGGGCTGGAGAAGTCATCCAGGCCCAAAAAGTCTACCTCCTTGGTGCCCCAGATGTCGCAGCTGGTGAGGCGAGTGTACTTGGTCAGGTCCTCCCAATATGTGTCCCACTGTTCAAAGTTGGAGCTGTAAGCTGGATCATTGTCAACCAGCTCTGGAAGATGTTCCATGCTGTCAAACTCTTTGCAGTCCCCGACTGCATCTCCCCTAGGGCTCTGGCGACAGGTCATATCTCTATCCTGCAAAAATGATGCCACAATTAACTGCATATATGCTACAGGTAGTGAGTAGATAAACATATCAAAGTGGTTCACAAACTCTGTATAACTGTCCATATATTGGCTGCTATGTTTTTTAAAGACATGAAGGCAACTCACCAGTTCATACATGAAGTCTGGATCAGAGCTGTTGGCCAACAGGTCTGTGCTGGTCAGCGCCTGGTCAGCAAAAGTGTAATTTTGAAAGGCATCCCCAAAGGGAGGATCCATTCCACTGATGCTGGGCTGCACAATAGGGCAAAACAAATGAAAAAATGGATTGGTCTCTAGTAAAAACACTATCTGGACACTAGAGAGCTGGATAAGAAAACTTACGTACACTAGTTTAAGACTAGCCCTTTTTAACATTAGACAAAAAACACAAAGGACAGAAGAAAAATACAGTCTACAGAATCACATGCCACATATTACAATACCTTTCTATCTCATCAGAGAGAAAAAGCCCTACCTGAGGCATTGCCGAGCACAGATCTTCAGTTCCTCTGCGGAAACTTTTCTGCCACCTCTCCTGCCCCAGTTGCCTTGTTCTTTTGTCAATCTCTGGCAGAAAATCGATTTAACCAATAAAACAAAAGAGCCTTTCTATAATCTGGAGGCCTTAGCCACACATTCAAGTATGGCTGCGTTGTCCTCCACTGTTCACTGTTTTCTGCAAACACAGAGGACAGATAGGAATTAGTAGTTAGCTGGTTGAAATATCAAAATAACACAGCATCTGTATGAATAACAGTGCTATCCACTTCTCTACGAAAGTGACTCAGCTCGCACAACCCTGTAAACAAGGCTTCCATAACCAAAATGTCACTTACAAACTGCAATTCAGTGCAGACAATCAAACGGTGGCTGGAAGCAGCTGTCACAAACGGCTGTCGGCTGAAATTAGAACAGGCACTAGCAGCATCAACTAATGGACCTCTGTTCCACAGTAAAGGACGACACAAATGACGGCAAAGATAGGATTTTTTGTGGCCCTACAAAGCAGTCTAGCCATGGTCAAAAAAAGTTACGGAGGCCGCTCGTAAAAGGCGATTCAGATCCATGGAGGAAGAGACAGCAGGGCTGAAGCCAGTGTATCAGTTTGGTAGGAGGCGAGAGAGCGAGAGCTCGTTGAGCACTGGGGCTATTTTTAAAACAACCTCAGCGGCACCCTTTCCCCTCTGCCTACAGACAGACAAGCAGAGGAACCCAAATCACTAAACGCCCTTTGCATAATAAATCGGCAAAAATATGCTGGAGAGCATTTAGAGTCGTGCTGGCCAGCTGCGACAGTGAGCAAAACAACCCTGCTCCTCTTATGGTGGATGACATCATTTCCTCCTGGTGCAGTGAACAAGTCAAACAACTGTCTTATCAACCCTTAGCTCTCGCTCACAGCAGGGTTTGCATGCAGCTCAGTGATGGAAGGGGGGGGGGGGAGAAAAAAACACAACAAACACCACTTCCCCTTTGCACTCTGCATACTCCTTTGCTGAGACTTATTTTCTCACAGCTGACAAATTGGGAATTTTTGCATGCGAAACTTTCCATAACAATGGCTGCTTAGCTTCCATCGGGGCTTGTACTCTCCGTGCATTCCTGACTGTGATGGTGAACAGAGGGTAGCAATGAGTTTGCATTACATGGCCAACTCCATTGTGCTGATCAGGAGAGTTGTCAAATGTCACAACTGAAACAGGGCAAAGACTAGGCTCTTGCTATTTGCAATTAATAAACTGCAGCTTATTGTTGTTGTTTTGTGTTTGCACATGACCAGCTAAAGCACATCCTCCTCTCTGGCAGATTTTAAACACCTATCTTATTGTATTTTACAACTCTGATAAAGGTACAGCTATTTGTTTTGTTCATACTTCAGTGACCCAGTTCTTCAAATTACACATAAGAGCTATTACAGCACACAGTATTGACTAAAAGAGATTATTTGAACAGTAAGATATTTGCTACATGTGTCACAGTCGATACTATGCTCTTCCTGGGGCCTAATATGTTCCTAGCACAAATAATTGTGAGTAAGAGGCAACCTGAAACCAGCTATGTTGCAAAAGAATGCCCTGGAAAGTGAAGACACAAGTACAATATCTTCCAGATACTTTTAAAATAGATTCTTAGATCCACATGCGATACTTAGTTTATCTTGGCTAGTCTGCAGATTGCATGATTGGGTTCAATCCTGCTGCCAACACAGCACACTACTACTTTTTTGATAAGAAGATAAAAAAGATAAGATAAAAAGTTGTAAGATTTGGGTTTGCGGTAGTTCCTACAGTTTTAGATAGCAACATCATAACCGGTCTCATAGGGCCAGACACAATCTTCTAGTCTTGTAAAGAGAACACGCCTGAGGACAACTTGTTTAAGTTTTAGTGTTTCATATATCCCCTCTTAAACCTACACCAAGTTTCTCTACTCCATGCAAAGTAGGCGAGCTAGTGATAGTCCAGCGATATCTTCTAATACTATTGAATAGTCTAGCTAAATAGAATTACATGCAATGTGTTCTTCTACACACTACACACACATATACATGTTTTTGGTATTATATAACTTATGTTACAACCACAGGCTAACAAAAGGCTTGTTATCCATTAGACAATGACGACAAATGCACCACTGCTCCCTGCTTTGAGTTACAAAATCTGTATACAGTTGCCGTTAAATCTACTTATACACAATCTCATATCTTTGTATTGGAAGAGCCCTACAAAGCCCAAAATACAAGTAAATTAACTATAATCATTTAAAATTAAAAGTAAAATATTTTGTACCGTTTAGCTCAAATAATGCAAAAAAATGCATTTAAACTGAAGGGTGGGACTCATTGCTTCCTATCATAAATAAAAACAAATAATACTGCTATAATTAGTGTGCTCCAATAACTGTCTTAAATCTTTAAATAAGAAAACAATATCAATGAATTTTAACAGACTAATAATTGGTCTGAAACTGTGCTCCCAATTCCAATAATATATGCAGAACCAAGAAGCTCAAAATCAAATAGCCCTCCACTGTACCATACAAGCATTTCTCTGCAGTGAGCAACTGGAGGCCACCACTTTGTTATGCATGAGCTGAAGAATCTTAGGCGTGGGCGTGCTGTGATCAAATTGGTGGCCTTCGTTCTGAAGCTACAGACGCAATGTGGCTAATACAGGAAGTATCAAAAGATACAGAAGTTTAGTTACTATAAGCCGTATTATACGTGATGAACAGGTAGGATCCATCCTATTAGTTCAGTGCTCTCCTGCCTGCCAGAGCAGTAACACTGCAAAATAGGAGCTGGACTAATTACAGCCAGCCTCGCAATTTGCAGTCCAGGCTTCAAGCACACAAGCTACTCTGTAAATGTCAGAGGTCTTTGCTTGCTGAGACAGCACCACAGCTACCTCCCCACGATGGCACTGATGCACTTGGGCACTTTACGCACTTGTGTTTAAAAAGAACACTTACAGTGTAAATATGTGGTTCTGGGAGGTCTATCTAGACAGCACACACTGGACATGAGGGTCCATTTAATCTTCTGTAGTGCATTTCTAAAGCAACTCGTCACAAGCATTATCCCCACAAACCGGCTTCATCGATGCGCCAAACAAATAAGCTCTTTTGAACCTTTAAATTACCCCCTCATACTAGATGGCCATGTCATTTAACCACCACCTGTGATTCATTACATAACAGCATCGAAACATCTGTATCTAGCTTGCTCAAGGTAGCCTGAACATACAAATGGGTACTTAGAACATACGAACCCAATAGTAAGTGTTATTCTCATAATACAGCAAAGGTACGGCAGTTGCTCCAGTTACAGCTATTCAACACTAGCAAACAACAGAGATCACCCTGGATAGGTGTTTCATAGATGGAATTTATAGTGGAGGGACATCAAAGATGGTATTCACAAAGCATTTCAGGGTAGGACAGCAGTGCTATTTAGAGAAGTTTTGTAAAATTAGCTCCAATTGCAAAATCAGGGCTTTAGATTGTAACATTTTTTATATCTATATTATAAACTAAGCACACTGCCAATGAGAACACACATTTTCTCCAAATCAGGAACAACTCTATCTAATCATCAGTTTAAGTTAAATGAAGCTTTTTCTTGCAGCGTGTTACCACCCATCCAATGTTTACATGGGCAACAGAGTGAACCTACAAAATTCTCAGCTATCAAATATGACCATATGTAAGCTTGTGTATAAAATAAACGGTAACGAGTAAATTGCTATGATGACATGTTCATCGCATCGCAGCCACTTTTAATCGAGGGGAAGGTTCACGTTTTGTCTCTGACCTACTAACACTCCACAACACTGAACTCAACATGGCCCCTTTCGAAAACAAACAGCAACCAAACCCTACTGCACTGCGCCAACGCCCACGCTTAATCGCCATCTCATTGGTCTAACGCGACCCTCCGTCCCGCCTCCGCGGAAACGTAAAAAGACGAGGTGGGTGCCACTCACAGACAATATAGCCTATATAATTCAGCCCCACTCAAGCTCGGTTGAGACAACGAGCAACAAACAATACTGAAGGCCTCCTCACGTTACGTAAATACGTAAGAATGCATACGATTATATTATCTCTAAAACATTCGTAAAGAGAAAAAAAACATAGCCGTTTCCTTTTATATATTATATAACGTGAATAGGCAGCATTATGCTCATCGTAGGGATGACAGCTGGCTAACTGAGCAGTGAAAACATTAATAATAGATAAAAATGTACTACCTGTGCAAATAAAACTCATAAACAGCACAAACTAGGCCAAACGATGCCAACATAAATGCATAAAAACGAGAAGAACAGTATCTTACGGGAATTGGCTTTGTGCTCAAGGGGGGCGTGTACCGTGGCTAGTCAGCTTTAGGTGACCCCCAATTTAATAAGGCTACATATGTATTTTCGACATAACACTTTCATAAAAAATGTCAGCACATGTTGACATGTAATTACCAATGCTACGCACATTAAAAAATAAACACAATGGAAGTATTTTTTTCCTACTGTCATCAACTTTTACATAATACGATAACGTAACATTACCGCTTAGTGAATCGCTGTGTTTAGTGTCTCAAATCTAGATGTTGATCTCTTTGTTGGTTAATGCAGATGCTGTTTTAGCAGGTCATGGGTAGGATGACTGTAGCAAAACTATCTACATTGCTTATGTCCTCCATATGGAATTTTACAACTCCATCCGGGAATATATACGCTGAAACAGGGCTATGAGTAAGATACACGCTGACTAACCGGTTATCTATTTGTTATAAAGTCGACAGCGTTCATCTGAACAGCACAGCAAACACCTTCTAGAACATTTCAGCTGTTAAGTGAGACTGATGGACAGCCAGCCAGCAATCGCGCTACCCACAAAGTGTAGCATTTTCAAAAACAGACTTTTTTCGACACACGTAAGTACGGTACTTTTCAAACCAGTACTGCAGAAAATAGTTCAACGGTTCATGAGGAACTTAAACTTGCTTTGCTGTGCTGTGCTGCTTGACAACTATGGCCTCCGTCCCTCCCCTTTTTCTGTCTCTCTCTCTCAGCTGCAGCTAGCTTGGTACCACAACTTTAGCCTGCGAGCTAACCAGCGTTTTTAGTGATTTTAAACGAGCATTTCGAGGTTGTCCGTGGTCCTATTACGGCTGGGCGATCGACTCACCTTTAACTTTCTCTTACATTCGTAAAAAAAAGGCGTTGCGCTCCCTTTTCACTCGTCTTTATGAGAACTTAAATGTCATTTCTCGCCAAATCCACGCCGTCCTCCTCTCTGGTTTGTTTTGTTTATCTTCTTCCTGACGGGGTTCCTGGAAAGCGCGTGACTCTCTTGTCACGTGGTTTCCGCCTCTGCCAATCGGAGCGCTTTTTCAGGGCTGACCCAAAACAAGATATCTCAATTTGAACAATTTAAAATCCTTACTAAATTTATTCCGAGAGGAAAAATGATGGCCAAGATCAAAGCAAAGACGGTGACGAATAGAATCAAGTCTAGGTCAAAGCTTGTGTGATAGGAGAATCACTCTGAAAAGGATTTTAATCGTCGGATTAGACCGCGGTGCTGATAACCAATTAAAGGGGAATTCCACTGGCGCTTTAAAATGTCTGCGTGATTTAATCGTTACGATGTATACGGGTTTTTTTTACAGTTGCGGTAGCAGAAACCTGGGTCACTGTGTCTACAACGTATCACATTTATTAAATGTTTAAAATAAAGCAAGCCACAAAACGTAGTGTCTTAGAGTGATTCTATAACAACCATACATATGATCATATGATCATTATTAATAGACATGCCCAGTCAGACGTAATAGTAATTTCCGGGTCCAGAATGCTCTGCAGATCCCAAAATCAAATAACAACCACAGAACCTGTTAACCTTTTACCGTCCTTGTATATTCAGGCACTACTGTGGGTTAAAAAGGGTCTGAATTCTTTACATTCCAATCCACTTGTTTCCTCTTTTCAGCATGCAACAGTTCCTTGTTGATTTAATCAATGTGTGGCCAAAAAAACTGCTCAATTGTCATTTGACCACTTTCCTTGTGAGAAGAAAGAGTAAGGGAATATGCCTGCAGTTGACAAGGCAAGTTACAATTCCTAAACGGAAAAAAGACACAGTTTGGTACCACTGAGCTAGCTAACAAAGCTAACATTAGAACCCGCTGGCAAAAGTCAAAACGGCCCTTTGTGGATCTCCTTGATATCAGCTATGGGTTATAAAGTGTTTCCTGCTTTGAAAACAGATTTCAGGTTTTGGTTATTAGCTGTTTTTGTGTGTTGCCATATATACATATATATAAATTATTATATACATATATATATAAATATGTATGTGTGTGTGTGTGTTTGTTTTAATTCATTTAAATTGATTTTTTGATTCAGATCTATCAAACAATGCAAGCCTCAGCCAGTACAGTAGAGGCTCAGACCCAGATGTGAAGGTCCATTTGTTATGGTTTAACAACAAGGAGCAACAAGAATGAAAAAGGTGGACTATGTGCAAAATTACACCATTCCAGGCTGTGCAACACACCATGGAGTCACATGCACAACATAATAGAACTTATGAAGGATTCTAGGAGTTGTAACAATATCTTGTCCACATTGCCACCATGTTTACACAACCTCCTAAAATTTAGTCATGTGTATAAAAATAAAATTAAAAAATGGGAGAACTACTTCTTTAGTTGTAGGACATCAAAACACAGAACAGTAAATGGCCATGTAAAACTAAACCTGGGCATTCTTTATCCTGACCAAAGTCACATACCTGTAAACATCAAAGATGATATCACACCACACCTAAATGCAAACCTAAGATACTGTGTGTATTTCCTAATGTTAGATCAATTTGACAGCTTACTTATTTCTAAATTTGATTCATGTTCTATAAAACAAGGCATGTACTATTGATAAACAGAAATAACATGTTACATATTAATATGTCATGGCTGTTTAATGATTGGCTAATACAAGGTAACAAATGTAGTGTAACATTCTTTGTACTTACAAAGCAAAATACACATAGAATAAAATTGGAAGACTGATCATATTTACACAGTTTATTGCTAATGCTGAAATTTTGCAAGCGTTTGAGCTTCCAGTGATGCTGTTCAAGTGTCAACCTCAGGCATCTCAACATAAACTAAACTATTTCTTTTCCATCATATTTGAATGCATGCTCAAAAAAAAGAGGAACAAGTGCAGGATACCACCAGTGGGCAGGTCCTCAGCACCAGTTCAGGGCTGTGTGCAAGGCTATGGGCGGCCAGTAGCACTCTGCATTGCATCGAGCAATTGGATCTGCCTGTGGCCCTGGGCTGCACGCCAAGTCCTTCACTAAAAAATAGCATCTATTACTCTCAAGAAGGAAGCAAAACTTAAACTTAAAAGGGGCCTAAATGAGGCTTTGTCCTGAGGCTGAGTTCTAGCGATTACTGTGTAACTTACCTAGTTGGAGGCTTAAGGCACAACATTCCATACAACATTCATATGGCACTTGCGGAATGTAAATGTTAATCAACCTGAACTGATCTGGAAACAGACAGAGGCCACAAGCTTTGAAAACGAAAGGAAAAGTGCAAAAGCTTATTTGTTTTGTTGTGTGCGTGAATCAGACATCCTAAGTAACACTATTTTACTCTGTAAGGCAAGGTTTGGTCTGCACTTGGACGAAGCCACAGTCTTAGGGCCAGTGATACTGAAGATACCATATGGTGTCATTGCTCAGTGCCGGTCCAAACAGGGGGTTCAGCTGGGCTAGGATGGCTATCAACCAGCTGTAAAGAAACAAGCACAATGATGTCAAAGGCACAATAAGCTCTAAGGCTCTTACTCACTTTTCTGCCAAATGCTGCATTCTTAGGGATTCCAGAGAAGTGAATGATCCACTTTTGTCATGGTTACCCGTTTCACACAAACATGCAGATGAAAGGGCCAGCTACACAAAGTGTTCAGTATTAGCCTTGACAGCACAAATAATGTGTGCCTAGGGGTTATTTGAAAAGAAAGAGAAAACAAAAGGAACTTACGTATACTCATCATAAAATCATGCCAGGAAGTAAAAGGGCAAGTGTAAAGAGGATAGGAAAGAATAAACAACAATTTCTGTGAGAGACAGTTCTGGCAAATATCTTCCAATGATGTATGGGCTAAACCCAATCTCAATCTAATAGGCCTGTGTTAGTCTTCAGACAAAGCATTATTAAATATACAAATGCTCATCAGAGAAATCTATTTTCCCCCTGATGGGCTGGCAGAACAGACCAGAAGTTCAGGGCCATTAGTCAAACATCAAGCAGGATACCCCATTTATCTTGTTTCTATTTATAAATACTGTTCTCTAAACTATGTTCCAAACAGATTCACATTATCTATCATTCCCTGTCTATTGTTTGGCTGTGAGACTGTCTTCTGAATACAGCGTAAGAAAACATCCATAAGAAATAACAACGGCTCGGCAGATGGTGATCAAATTTCAGACATCAGCTATGTGGAAACCTGTTAGGCCACCAACATGGTGGCCATCATGAATAATGCCGTCTTGGATTCAACTTCCATTTTTTGTTTTTCCTTTGGGAAGATAGATGTATGACACATCAAACCGAGAGAGGATTTCAGAAAAACAGTGGTGTACTTCATGTCACTTTATTCATTCTCAAGTTGAATCATTTTTTTTTTCATTTTCTGTACAGGCAATGTATAAAGAATGCTGTTATCCCAAGCAGAATGTGAACGTGTCCTTATTATGGTAGGTAAATGTCATCACAGAAGATTTCAACTATTGCCACCCAAACAGCAAAAGCCCAAACCATAGTATTCGTTGACTGTCTACCCATAAATGGCAGCCTTAGGGAATGATAGTCAGATTGAATTGGTAGGATGGCTGACAAAGGAACTGCAGATAACCCTAATTTTTCACATCAGGTGCTGTTCAGTGATAAAACAAATATCTTTGGTAAGGTCAACAAACAGAATCACGATACTGGTTTGAAACAAACTCTCACTGTACATATCCATCTAACACAATTGCCTCATTTAATGTCATAGTATGTTATGGTGTATGGGGTCCTCAAATTGTGGGAACATTGAGCGCATGTTGTTAAGTAAATGTGTTTCCTTTATTGTTGTCAGAGCATGGAACATTTCCTGAATTCTTCCAACAAGATGGTGCTGCAAGTCATTACGAACATGTTGTCACAGACCATTTTGATGTGAAGTTTCATCATAGGGGTCCAATTGAGGGGCCACCACATTCACCTAATTAAACCCCTTGGATTTTCTATGTCACTTGTTTACTCTGTAAATATGTAGAATGTTGTTCATCTGGAAGAAATGTTGAGCAGCATTAGCCAAATGTTTTGGTTCATTAGGAGAAAAGGATAGCCTTAACACTCACACATGCTGAACAGCATATTAAACATATTTTGTAGCCCGTATGGTCAATGTTGTAGTTTCACATAATATCACTGTTGTAGCATGAGAGTGATTACAGTTATGCTGACATGAAGCACATCACTGTTTTTCTGGTGAATTTCTTTACCAGTTTGATGTGTCACACACCTACTTTCCCAACTGCTTGCCATTTTGGTGACATGGGTTCACCCTTCTCCCAAAGCTTGTGTGTAAAATTTGATGACCGCCTGTCAATTTTTTGATTTTTTTATATTTTATATGGCCTTTTCTCCTTACTTTTAAAACACCTTGAATAATATAAGCCTAACACTGGGGCCTGTATCACAAAGCAAGTTTAGCCTTCCAGGTACCTTACAAGTTTCATCTTAATAAATGGAACCAGGGTTAACTCATTTTATAAAGAGGGAGCTGTTTTAACATTATTTAATAGTTGATATTTAACAACCATTCTGAGTGTTTGATATGATATGATGCACTGTAAAGACACCTACAGAGTCAGATTATTATTTAATATTTGGGGGGGGGTCAATTACCTTTATATCCCTCTTTGTGTATCAGACAATGTGCATGAAGTTTATGGTTAAAAAAAAAAAGAAATAAATGTAAATATGTAGAAAGTTTAGAACTTACAGAATTAAAAAAGTAATGTAGTCACCACCGGATTAGTGCTTGCGCCTTTCTATTCGTAATATCTATGTAATACGATTTCCTTTCTCTGCTAAAAAGCTATTTTCGTCATGTGATTGACACCACATGGCTGATGTCATGAAATGGTGTCCATTTCTATCATTGTGTTTGCTATCATTGGCTATGACTGGTCCACAAAGACTTGTTGATGATCTGAAATCCTCAATTGAACCTACCCTGGAGCAGGTTAGCTGTGCAGCATAAGCTTCCAGGATCATGTAGTCCTTAAAAGTGTTCCATGGTTGTAAATCAGAGAATCCTAGATTAGAGCGAAGTAAGCGTAAAACTGCAGTAGGTAACCCTTTAAATAGGTATTAATGATAAACTCAGCCCTCAACTTATTTCATAAGACTGGTTCCAGAATTTGGTATTCTTATGATATTTTATACAAAATTTAAATGAAAGAAAATTATGACTATAATCATATTGTTTCATAACATCCTAATGATTCTAGAGCTGGGAAGAAGGCGGAATGCTGGAGCTCTACTCATCTGCTGATAGAGTGATATGTAGATATGAGCTTTAAACTGAACTCAATGAATGGGTTGCTAAGTGCATAGATTCCACAAACAGTCGGAGGGGATGGAGGTCGCACTGTTTGTTTCTGCTGTTTCCTGGATTCACCCATGCAAGACAGACTGTTAAAGCTGAGGGTACATCTGCCCATGTATGCAGTCTAATGCTCATCTACCTCAAGATGGAAAGAATGTCAGTATATTGTAAAACAGACAAATATGAAGAGAGTTATAACAAAACTATTTTACGCACCCTAATCTCTGTAATCGCACGCAAAATAGACCTGATGTCCCCTACATGCACAACAGCAACTTTTGGTGCCATCCCCAGGGTTACAAGAGGAGATTTGGGTCTTTAGCTCACAATGTGTTCATCTTTAAACTGTTGTATCCGGAGGCAAAGGTCTCCATATTTATCCTCTTGAGAATCACACTGCTTTCTCACAGCGGTTTAGCACAAAAGGCTTTTTCTGTTTCTCCACAGGCTTTGGCAGCAAAACCAACAAAGGCTAGAAATATCCACAACTGCCATGTATCGCCCTCCTTCGCTTATCTTCAGTACGACAGGAGGAGTTTAGTTTACCCTTTGCTTCTGCAGTTTGTACGAAAGCTCCCAATATTTTGTGTATTTTTCTCTCTGAGGTCCATTTATGATGTTTGTGTGCTTTTATGTACTACTTTACTTTTACAGTACTATTTTCCAGCATCTCTTTATTGTTTGGATTTAAACAAGCTCAGGTCCTGTTACTGTGGCTTCAAGAAATATGACATTTCATTTTATTTGGTTGAAATGTAAATGAATAAAATGATTTAATTAAACAGGCTGCTATGTTATTAGGAAGCTGTAAGACATTTTGTATGGATCTGAAATGATAAACAGTTGATTCCATGACTAAGATAAAACCCTAAAACGTAAGTCTTATTAAAATTAACATCTGGAATGCCTCATATTTGAAACGCAGTGCTCAAATCTCAGGCAGATAACTTTGTGGTGTTACCAAACAAAGGCAAATATTGAACTAAACATCCTAAAAACTTTAGTGTCCATTGTATATAATTTTTTTGGTTTACTTCTTCTAGTGTAGTGTCTCTACGCTATGCTTCATTGTGTTTTGAATACTAATTCAGCACAGACACTTAATATTACTACTTGATAATATTACCCCCTAGTAAAATTATTTAGGCTGTGTAAACATTCAGATTATTTTTTTAAAGGTAATGCTTGGTAACCTTAAATAGTCCTGCAGTTACTTTCTGGTGCCTAAGGAACTATAAAAACTGCTGCACATATTAAGATGGAACAGAATAAATTTGTTAAGAAACTAATGAATAAGAAGTTTACCTCATCCTTATAAGTGTAGGACATTTCATCAAAGAATCTGCATCTGGTGCTATAGTGCCACCACATTCATACGGCCGCTTTAATGTACAAAGGTGAAACACAAAAGGCACTCTTTGCAGCCTGTGGGTACTTTGTCCATTCAGGGTTCCTGTAGGCTCAGCACAAAGAAGACCTGCTCCTATATAGATATGAAGGGCACATTCTAAGCTATTGAAAACGCATGGTTTGTAGTTACAGGTATAGACTAATGAAAACATAGTTTTGTATACTGCACTCCATTCTGCAAATAGACAAATGTAAATCACTCCTTTTAAACAACAGTACAAAATTTATACTTTATACTGTGGTTACGGATAAAGATATAACAGGAATTTATTTTCCCACTAATAACTTTACTTCTCATTAAGTAAGTAATTCAACGGTACATAATATACACATACTGTATTAGTAGGAAAGTAAATTCATGTTCTATCTCTATCCCTAACCACAGTTCAGAAAACAATCAGCAATTCATGTTTTTATGCAGGTTTATTCAGAAAAAGAATCAAATTATGGTGACATCTTTCGCTCAACCTTGTTAGCCAGTTTCAAGATCACTGAGAGAGGGGCAAAAAATAAAAAAGTTACTTACAACAAGTAGCAGCAGACCGCAGTTAGCACTAGCATGGTGACAATAACGCTAGAAGAGAATGACAGAAATGCAATGTTACAACGAGCTACTTAAGAAACTTCCTGCCCAGCAAACACACAACGTTGTATATGGTGGTGCTGTTTACATTGTCTGAACAACGTTGTCACAACGTCACTACTAAATAACGTTGTTGTATGGTATCGTTTCTACCTGTTGGCAACTTTACAAGATTCCAGGGCGTTCCAAGCAGATATAATGGAGAGTAATAAGAATTCTAGTAGACTGTGACAACATACTGACAACGTTGCCTCTACGTTCTTACAACGTTGTGAAATAACGTTGTCACAACTTTCTGCGGAATTACATTCCAACGTTGTGGACACTAAAAGAGAACGTTGTCACAGCGTATCTGTGTTTGCAGGGTGACTGTCAAACTCTCCAACCCAAGTACAGTCATGACTGAGAACAGCAGACATGACTTTCCTTTACAAACATCGATTTTCGCCTCTACTGTCACAGCGAGGCTCTACTTCAAACAGATGGTTTACAAAAGAAAGTATCTAGACAGTAGTTTTAATTATTTACTGATACTGAGCTTGAGTTGGTCGCCTACCCTCGGTTCGGTCCTTTGGGAATGAACAGCGGGACAACTGCACCAACAAACACCCAAAACAGCGTTATTACAGCCATCGGTATAGCGAAGTTGTGTTCAGCCATTTTTGCCTGGTTCAGACACACAGTGATATATATAAAAAAAACGTTTAAAAGATGACAGAAACCGGCGAGTCGAGACTCTAGTGCAGAACAGCAGGAAGTGAAATCACATGCTCGCTTACGTCATACATCGAAACAATCATTTTAACTTGAAACTGTTCTGCACAGATGTACTTTGTTTTTATTGTTGTCTTATTTATTTTGTCCTGCCAGAAATGACGAACACTGAGATTTCTTACAGGTTCTTAGTAATATAGAAAATAATAAATTAAATCTCAATAAAACCTAATGAGCGTTTTGTATGTATTTACATTCTCAAATTCTCCAATTTTACAATTCCGTTTTACAACTCTGCCGAATGCTGTGGAAATAAAATGTAATAAATCATAATGTGACAACATGATATTTTTTATATACATTGTATGTTTTAAATTTCACATAAAAAAGTAGGGACAGGGGCAACATAAGACTGTTAAAGTACTGACAAAAAGAACTCACAAACTATTGGCAACAGGACAATAACATGATTAGGTATGTTAAAAAGGCTTTCAGAAATAGAGTTGGAGAGCAGTTCACCACTCTGTGAAAGACTGCAAAGGGAATAGTACACTTCCAGAATAAAGTGTCTCAACATACAATAGCAAAGAACTCAGGGATTTCATCCTCTACGATGCATATTGTTTTTAAATGATTGTAAAAAAGAATCTGGAGAAAACTGTACACAAGGGAGAAAGCAGAAAACCACAATTGGAAGGCTGTGATACTTGGGCCCTCAGGCGGCACTGCATTAAAAACAGGCACGATTCTGTGGTGGAAATCACTGGATGGGCTCCAGTGGTTTAATTAACCAAATACCAAAGAAAAGAGTCTGTTTGAAATCTGGATGGCAAAGCTTTTGTCTATGACTGAGTCTTTATGTAAAGTGGGCATGGGCGTGAGCTGAAACAGTGCCATCCTATCTCAATGCTGGTGCATCTGGATGGCACAGTGGCGTAATTGAGGGTGTTGCAGTTGGCACAAATGGACAGGAGAGGACAGCCAGGTACTACAGAGATGTCAGCGAGGTTTAACATTAAATCTGAACATTTAGTCCGGGCAGCCTTTGGACCAGGAAGAAGAACTAGCTTTTCATCTGGGTTCAAAAGAAGGAAGTTCTGCAGCATTCAAAGTCTTATTTAAACTGGATTTTTCATCTGGTTTGGCTGATATGTACAGCTGTGTGTCATTAGCATAGCAGTGGAAACTAATTCCATGTCTATTTATAACTGAGCCTAATGGCAACATATATAATGTGAATAGCAGAATCTTGTGGAACTCCATATTTCACTGTTGTATAATTAGATGATTGATTATTTAATTGTATGAATTAAATAATGTGAATTTGAACCAAGGGTGAATTTGAACCAATTTGGGTGATGTGAACCAAGATAACGCTGTTCCTGTGGTTCCAAGAGATTAACGTGATCTATAGTATCAAAAGCTGCACTTAGATCGAGTAAAACCAGTGGAGATATGAGGCCCCGATCAGAGGCAAGAAGTTCATTTGTTGGAATTTTTCGTATATGTTGTTCTAATGTAGACAGACCACCACAGACCACCACAGAACAGGTATTATTTGGGATGTTGATCACCACTTACATGGTGAAGAAGTATACAGAGAAACAGATGCACTCCAGTCTGTGATAGTCAAACCACAAAGTGCACCTATATGATGTGTGGAGCTGATAAATTGGACAATCAATGTAGACACAAGGAGGTAGCTTTAGCATTATGGTTTTTGGAGGAACGTACAGTGGAAAGAAAAAGTATGTGAACCCTTTGAAATTACCTGTTTTTCTGCATTAATTGGTCATAAAATGTGATCTGGTCTAAATCTAATTCCCAAGTATAGACAAACACAATGTGCTTCACCTAATACCACACAAACACTTATAATAATTCATGTATGTATTGGACACAGCCATTAAACATTCACAGTGCTGGGGGAAAAAGTAAGTGAACCCTTGGATTTGATAACTGGTTAACCTCCTTTCAGGAGGAATTTTGGACCATTTTTCCTCACAGAACTGCTGCATCACTCAACTTCTACTGAGCTTCAGCTGGTGGACAGCCACCCTAACATTATTCTGTGGGATACCTTGATAAACTTGATAATTCATTTTCCCCTCGATGATGGCAAGTGGTCCAGGCCCTGAAGCAGCAAAGCAGCCACAAATCATGATGCTCTCACTACGTAATGCTGTGTGTTCTTTCCAAACAATTCAACCTAGGTTTCATCAGTCCACAAAACATTTTCCCAGTAGCGTTGTGGAGTGTCAATGTACTCTTTGGCAAACTTTTACCTCTCTGAGGATTCTGTGTTGTGCTTTTGGAGTCAACCTGGCTGGGCACACACTTCTAGGGACTAAATTGTCCACAGTACTAAATTGTCTCCATTTGTAGACAATTTGTCTAACCGTGGACTGGTTTATATCTAAATTCTTAACTAAATGTTTGAGTGTCATTTATAAGTCAAAGTAGCTCTACACCTCTCTCTACTCTTGTTTCATTGATTGGACTCCACCTTTGCTAAATCTTGACTCTAATTAGCTTTTGTTGAAGTAATTCTCATAAGGGTTCACTTACTTTTTCCACCAGCACTGTGAATGTGTAATGGATGTATCCAATACAGAGATGAAATATTATAATTGTTTGTGTGGTGTTAGGTTTAGGCACACTGACTTTGTCTATACTTGGGACTTAGATGTAGATCAGATCATGTTTTATGACCAATTCATGTAGAAAAACAGGTAATTTCAGAGAGTTCACATACTTTTTCTTGCCACTGTATGCTGTCACCTAGGTGACATCTTTTTTCAGGGAAAGTCCTTTTTTTTTTAGCAAGACAATGCAAAATCACATATGACATACCTTTACAACAGTCTGGCTCTGTAGTAAACGACTAAGTGCTAAACTGGCCTGCCTGCCGTATAGACTTGACACACATGCAAAACATGTAGAGCTTTATGAAATAGGACAAAGGAGCCCCTGAACGACATAAAAGTAATAGCTGTGCAGAACATCTTGTACCATGTAATACATGTGCCACAAATATCACATATATTTCATCTTTATTTTTTTGCAATTAATTGAAACTCTACAGTTGTCCTTTACATTATCTCAAAATTTTATGATGATTTGAGAAAAGAAAAATACTTTAAAACTGCATTTAAAAAACCAACCCTTTTTTTCATCCTACATGGAAAATAAGAAAGAAATGTTTTGTCCTCTGCTGTAAAGTTATTATTTTAAAGAAACTTGTTTTATTTTAGACAGCGATGATTTATATTGTTCATAAAAACACTGTGATTAGTCTGTGACATGATTTTATAGCTGGTAATCCAGTATTGTATGGGGTTTAGCATCATGACAGAAATGCAATATGGCACTAGACAAAGAAACTGGGCATGATAGATGCTACACTGCATCTAAAAATCAATAATGTATCTCAGTGTCTATAAAATACTACACAATCCTCAATATATCAATTACAAGCATTTATTCAGCAGCAGTCACAAAGCAAACACAAAGAGGTTCAATTAAGAATTTTGATATTTCCCCCTGTAGTTCAGCCAAACTTGCACAAAAAAACATTGTTAGACTTTTATTAGATTTATATTACTTAAAACATGTCACTGAAAGCTCATATCAGTCATGGAATGATTAAAATTTTGTAACCGACTTGTTTAGTGCTCTGCAAGGCAAAAACATTCATTTTGATGTTCCCTACTTTTATAGTATCTAACGTGTGATGTCGTTATTAGATCAAAAAAACCTTTAACATCATAAATTACTATAAATTACAATCTGAGGCCTGGCCTATCAGGAGTTAATACATAGTTAACTAGGGGTGACCCAGGTTTTAACACAAAGTGTAGACAATAAAATTGTGACAGCCAATGACATGAAATATGAGGAGCTGAGTCGTGTTAGTGCTCATCAGAATAATAATTGCCTCCACTGAAAAGCCATTACATTTACTTGGTTGATGTCACAAACATCACTGAAAAGTAATCCAACAAAGGCCAGAGAAGTCCACTTACATAAGATGGGGGTCCTTGACTGGTTAAAAGCTTAGTCCTGATCAATTCAAGAGCTGTTTATGATCCTAAACCTGTTCCAGGGCAGGTTAGGATGTAGCATCTGTTATAATGGTAATGTAGCCAGTTAAAAGTTGGATCAAACTAAGCTTGAAGTTAAGTAGGAAATCTGCTGCACAAGACAGGCCCCATGACACACCTTCTGTGCACTACCTGCTGAAAATGTCTGATGTGTGACCAAAGTGTTGTTCACTTCAGATACACTGTGGCCAAATATCTATCCATGAGCATGCCTTTGCCTCTTGAATTTTTATAACTGAGAACAAGAGACATTAAATACAAACAGTCATATGATGCTGTATGAGCTCAGTTTGAGACAACAAGCCACTGGAGCTCCAGACATAAAACTCCTCAGGCTAGTGCTGGCCCTAGTTTCTCCCTTTTCATGATGCCAAAAAAAAGAAGATGCAAGGTCACAGTTCTGTTTTGATTTTATGCATAAGGTCCTTCTGGTCAATCATCTCCAGCTGCCTGTTCCAGCGGTGGTAGGCCAGCAGTGCAATATTCTTGGCTGCTACAGAGCTCATCTCCATGGCACTTCCAGCCCATTCGATCCCATTGAGGTAGTAGAGGCTGTCATGAAGTACCACTGGTGGAAGTTCCTGAGTGCTCCCATAGTGAGGGTATGCCTGCCAGTCCGTGACCTGCACAGAGTAGTAGGATTTGAACAGGGTCTTGAGCTCATTCTTGTCCAGAGGTTTAGGGGAGAAGACCTTATAAACTCCAGCCTCCTGGGGCTGCTTGCGGCGAAAGCCTGCACTAATGTTAACGGGGCAGGCACTGGCAGCACTGTTAAAGAAGAGTCCAGGAGTGTCTGTGGTCAGCACACTCGCAAATGGGAAAAGCTTGGGGTCTGGAAAGCCAAAGTAGCTGCAGTTCAGGTAGCCATGGACAATGGAAGCCACAGTCTGGTGGTAGAATCCTGCCATGTCTGGCAGCTGGGGTTCAAAGCCTTGAAAGGAGATGCCCGGGTTGACATTTTGCTGGAGAGGAGTAGCTATCACTACTATGTCATAGAAATCTGACACGTTGTCAGTCTGAGTAGTGTAACTGAGCTCATACTGGTGGGATTCATCTACAATGAATAAGTAAAAAAGACACATTCAACAGATTTACAATTATCAACATTATTATTACTACACATAAAAATTATTCTCATGTGTATGTTCACTGGTTGTTTAGGCTGGCAAAGAAAATAGATATATTTAAGAAATAGACATTGACCTTCATTATAAATAAAATCAACAAGTCAACATTTCTCTGCAATACTAAGTTAAGCTAGCACTAAAAGAAAAGGACTTTAAATGATCTTACAAAGCTTTCTAATGGAATTACTCAACCAATAAACCTGGGTTATGTACGCTTTTCATACAACATTGCATCACACACATAATTACATACAGTACCTTTTAACTGGAGGGAAATGGTAGTAACTTGTGCTTGGATAAGGTTGGCCTTTGCAAGTTTTAGAAGTCCAGAACAAGCTAACTTGTTCCCTCCTTCAACTGCCCACAAATTGGCCTGAGCGCCAGCTAGGGATACAGCGCCTGTCAAACAACAACAAACATGAAGATTAAAGTGAACTCAAAGGTCCACTCGCTAATTTAACATATGACAAATATGATTTACCTAATTTGTATTCACTCTCCTTTATACGAATACGAGTTAGTTTAAGTTAAAAAATTTTTTGCACACAGCAAATTTTGACCTCCGCCTTTAACCCATCCATTTACACACACACACTAGTGAGCATACACACTACAGGGCAGTAAGCACATGTGCCCGAAGCGGTGGGCAGCCTTATCCACAGCGCCTGGGGAGCAGTTGGGGGTTAGGTGCCTTGCTCAAGGGCACTTCAGTCGTGTCCTGCTGGTCCCGGGGATCGAACCGGCGACCTTCCAGTCACAAGACCAGATCCCTAACCTTCAGGCCACAGACCATAAGCTTTTCATGTACATTTTAATATAAATTTTAAGAGTTAACTGATTAGGTATGTGAATAATTAACTTTAAGATTAATAAGTAAGAAGCAGACTACTATACACTAAACATGCTTACCAACAAACGCTGGGATGCTGATGTTCTGGCCATAATTGACCCGCATGATCGGAGCAATGACTTCGTCAATAAAGCGCTGGGATACTCCCAATTCCAACAGAGACTCTGACAGAGAGCGGCGGGTCATGTTGAGAAATCCTGAGCCCCCCAGAGAGTGCAGTAATTCCTCCACTGAACTAAAGGCATAGCCGTGCGCTTGGTATTTATAGATTCTAGACAGATACACACAACATGTTTTAAAGACATGTTAAGTCAATTTTTCATATATAAAATGAGAAATGAAGCAGAACATTAGTGTGGCAAAGTCCTGTAATGTAAACAAAACAAAAAAAAAATCCACATCTACTCCGGGTTTTTAAATAGCCCTGTATCCAGCCGTAAGCCAATAACATTCCTGAACTAATGTAAGACTGACTTAAAAATGGTTCAATTATCCTGCTGAAGGCACATCGACTAGAACGTTTTACTCCATTGATTTACTTTTTTTACTCATAATAGGAACAAATATAACTTGGCACTGAAAATGGCATGACAGATTACTTCTAAAAGTTAAGTATACTTTACCTTACAAAGCTACTCAATGCACCTCAAAACACTTTGATATAGATATATATAATATAATATATATATATATATATATATATATATATATATATATATATATATATATATATATAAATCTCCTGACTCCAGGCTCTTGGACTCTGGTAACACAGACATTAAGCCTTTTTTTCTGTGATGTACAATGTTATTTGTAAGACCATGCAGCTGCAGCATATAAAACGTATGACAATTTTCTACGGTTAGGGTTAACGCTCCACTTTTCGTTTATGTTGTCACATGCCTTTATTATGGATCTAAGGTAATTCCACATGCAACTTGGCTTCTGAAAGTTTAAAAAAAGTTTGCAAAAAGTCTGCATTACCATCCCTTATGACCTACATCAGGGGTCAACAATCTACATACCATTCAAGCCAGGAAACACCACACATTATTAATCAATTATCTGTAGACTGAGACCAACTGATTAAATAAGTATATTCATGTTTGCTTTAGCTTGAATGGAATGGGGCATTGGTTAGATATAAACAACTATTATATATTTTATAAATATAATTTTCAAATTATTACATATAATAACAGTTTGCATGAATTCAGCTCATAGGACTCAAATAACTTTCACAGTTGAACGTCCAACAGGAAGAGAATCTGTGGCCCTCTTCAAACATAGTTCACTTACCTCATGAACTTCTCCATAATCTCCTCCACCCACATCTGCAGGCGAATGAAACTAATGCCATAACGCCACCACAGGCGGAACAGGTCCAGCAGGTACCAGTCGGTCTCTTCCAGAATAAACTCCTTGCCATTAAACACTGCCGTTTTCCCTGCCACGCTCTTACGATATTTTAGCCCTGCAGTCAAGTAGTGCAAGAAATCCATTGGTGTAATGAGTGTGATTAAGATATGAAACATGTTTCACTCATGAAGTTTGGTGACCTCTACCATACCATAGGCCTTGCATTTTTAACAGCCATTTGGAAGTACTTTACATATGGCTACTTGCATAGGCCATACGGTCATGCCAGAAGCACTTAACAGCACTAGTAAGCATAAACTGGCATGGACCAGCTTGAAATTCATGCTGACTGGTCTGTGCTAGATTTTTCAGTTTGATACACTTTGTCCAAGTATTCAGACACACACATTCAGAATTCTGTTTAATAACAGGCATAGCAAGCATAATCTCCATAGTAAAGCAATGTATGGAGCACTGCAACACAAAGGAGCAGGCAAACAGAATGCCAAGCGTCAGCTAACCTAGCATTGAGCTGTGGAAATGTGTTTAATGAAATAATGGAGACTCATAGAATGTCACAGGGTAAGTTTGGCCTTTGTGATTGTGAACTAATCATCCAACATCAATATCACACCTCACTGATGCTATTAGACTAAATTTATTGTCAAATGTTCAGATTAATGTTCGAACCACTAGTGTAAAGTCATCAGAGAAAAGTAGTGGCTTCTACTGCCTCTAGGGGACAAACTCTCTAAGTACACTTGACATGTTGGATGTTTCTCTAAACCATGTACTTGAGTAGCATTCAAGGATTTAAGGAGACCATGCGTCCCCATTTTCCAGAGACAGTCCCTGTTCTTGCTGGCCTGTCCCCAGCTAGAGCTGTAGCTGCAAACTGTTTAACTGGTTTAACTGTGAATTTAAAAAAAGTCCTGAGAAACACCTGGCAGCAGAAAAGACATGTTGTGCCTAATTTGGCCAACAGAGGAGGCTCCTACTCTCTACTACCCACTACTTGCATTAAGAGAATACTGTTGTGTAAAACTCAACCAGAAGCTAGCAAGCAGCATGTGAGTCAACAACTTTACCATTAACATCTTTTCAAGAAATGATAAAAAGAGGGGTGGGTTATAGGACTTAAATCATACCACCAGGTGATAGGTTGGTGATCTGATTTGTGTAAGCATACAATTTATTTACATGTAGCTCCATGACATTTACAAATTGTGCATATTTGTTTTTTTTAAACTACATCACTTGTTCAGCCATCAATAGGACATATGGCCACAAGCAAAACCAGCATGTGTTCCATTTTAGATGCTGCCATGCTGGTCAGTAGCAACTAAAGGTTATTATGCAGTTCACCAGCAAAACCATCATTTGTTACATTTTGGTGTTGGTGTGCAGATCAACCAGTATGACCAAGCTGGGTGACCAGCTAATTTAAACCAGCATTGAACCAGTTTAAACTAGCACAGACCAGCTTTAAACAAGCCTGGTATGCATGCCTGTCTGTGTTAATGCTTTTCAGCAGCGACATACACAGTCAAGTCAAATTATTATGACCAATTCCTACTTTCAAGTGTTATGGTCTGCAAAATGTTTTTGTATCATTCTTTGGGCCCATTCATCCATGTTAAAGGCACTTTTAACCAGTTTGGGTATGAATCCATCCTTGCAGATCCCATACACTAATACATGCTGACTGTCTTCCCTGGAGCGGATGGGCTCTGGGATTGGTTGGAAGAGCTGACCCAGACTTTTAACTACTACTCCAGACTTTAACCCAATTGGGCATCTGTGGGACCTGGATGGTGACAACCTACCAGGACTTTGAGTGTCCCAGCCCATCTAGCTGCTGTCCATGCTGCATATAGTGGTTACTCTGGATATTAGCTGGTGGTCATAATAATGTAGCTTGATTGTGTATATCGTAAAAGGAATAAGATTATCAGATTATTATAAACCACATTTAAATTCCCAGAAGCATCTCAGATATTTAATTCATGCAAAAAGTGTGAATGAATATAAAGGTAGATAACAACAAACCTAGTTGTTTAACAAAATCCTGCATGTGCAAGTTGAGGGAGTGGATGATAGACCCTCCAGACTCGTAGTCCTGCTGGTTGACCGTAACTGTGGCCAGCCGCCCACCCACTGCCTTCCTCTCGAACACATCAATCCGTACTTCCGGCCCGAAGTGCTGCCGCAGGAAGTGCGCTGTCGCGGTTCCGCCGATTCCAGCGCCCACAACAGCTAAAGGCATCAGACACACACGATCAAACACGATTTAACCACGCGAAAACATCCCTACGCGCAACAAGCATGTACGGTAGTCATAAAACAAGTGAACACGCGCTTATGTTAGCTACCGTACCTGCCTTTACTCACGACTACTGATCTATTTAGAATAATGATTCACAACCCAACTAAGACCACCAAGTCACACACAGGACAATAAAATAGTCTATGTGAGTAGAAGTATCATCACAAAACCCAGATCTAGCATATTTAACACAGCACAGCAGAGAATAATATTTTCGAATTAATTAGGCGACGACGCCAAAGATAATAGAAGTTCCAGAGACTCCTCACTTTGGCTTTACTAAGAAATCCTGTTCTCTTTGTACAGAAACTACACAGAACAAAACTGCAAACAGTTAAACAGTACACACACTGCAGTATCAACTAACGTTACCTATCTTTGATGGTGGTGCGCCGTCCAGCGGTGCAAATCCTGAATCTCCTCGCGTTCGCCCCAAAAAAATCAAACTGAGGAAGTACAAGCAGAGACGCAACGGCATGGCGGCAGCAGTACAGAGAGCTAAAGCACACAGGAAACCTCCATTAACGAAGAGCCGCCAAGGAACAGCTCACAGGAGACTAGTCTTGATGTGTACAGTCGTATCGAAGATGCCACGCGTGTCTAGCTGATCGGCCATCTGTGGGTCCAGGAAATCTGCGTGTTTTCCCTACCTGAACCCAATAAATGCTGCGCGCGCTCTCTTTGCAGAAGGACCAGCACCATCCGGCAACAGAACGGCGTGACGATACATGCGCGCGCATGACCGATCTGCGTAAATACAGAGCTCCACTTCTGAACGGCCAACAAACACCCGCCAGTAAAAATGCTGTAGTCGCTCATAGATCGATACTGGCATGTCGCGAAAGTCAAGATGGAGTGTTAGATGGAGAAACAATATCAGGATCTCTATTGTTCAGTTATTTCTGTTCAGTTACATCTAAACCATGAACAAATACACATACAGTGTATATAGAGTGCGTTAAATATGTCAAGTTTTCCTCAGTATATATGTTTTTGTTTTTTGTGGGCTTTAAATTTATTTAGTGGTTATCTTTTTATAATGAGTGCATCCAGTGAAATGTTAATGATCTTCGAGTTAGTGTGTGATTTTGTGGCATAACTAGGATCCCCAATGGGCCCAAGACACATTCATACTTGGTGTAATAATAAAAAATATAACCTACCGTTAGGGTAAATGTTTGTTAGACTACCTATTTATTATTTTAAAATAGTTAATAATTAATATATCCTGCTGTAGTTAAATGCTGTTTTTGAATTAGAGCGGGATTATTAGGCATCTCTGTAGTGTTGACCGAATCTAATGGGAAAAGTATGCTGTACAATTGTGTATCTGTACTAGAGGCCCATTAAACATTTTAGCACCATGGGCACTGGTGTGACTGCCCCACCCCTCTACCCTGCACAGTAGTTATGCCACTGGTGTGAATTATAAATGAGGATTTTACTTCTTCCTGTGCTCTTATGCCTGAGATGGAAGAAAAGAGAAAAGCAAAATAAATAAATAAACAAATAAATAAATAAATAAAACACATCACTACTCACATATTACAAAAGAGGTTGGATCAGTAAAATAGTCACAGGCAAGTTCTAAGAGCAATGCATTCAGTTCTTTATCAGACTATAACAAGGAAATAGTAGCTGAACGTCTAGAGAATATGTCTTCTGGAAAACTAGGAGAAACAATTTGTATAATGCTGGTCTCCTCTTTCAGAAAAAGGATGACAACCACGTTATTGCTTAAAATCAATTTTTTTTGCAAATTACCCAGCCAACATTTGTCCAGTGAGTGGCGCTAATGAGCAGCAGTAATTGCAATATAAGACTGCTGAAGGTAATACCAGTCAAAAGCTCAGTCAAAAGCTCATTTGTCTGACCTTAACTCTACAGTGTAAGCCTTTAAGTCCATGTTTGTTTCATGTGTTGGGCCTGTGGGTTTTGTGTATGCATGTTTGTGTTCCGTCACTGTTAGTTTTATTTTCTTGTTCACACATTGGTACCTTCAAAGGTCAACTTTTAATTATACACTGTATTCCCGTCATCAAGGGCCTGTGACTTCAGATCATCTGGAGCCTGACGTGAGAACCTGACTCACTTCCTCTGTCATGTGAGTTCAGGAAAGAGAGCGAGAGAACATGTGGGTCAGTATGAGGCCACTTGCTGACTGTTTGTACATACCGTGTACCGTCTGTACACAAGTGCAAAAACATAAATGTGTACACTGATAAATCTTACTGGTTAATGTCACAGTGTAAATAAAAGTAAACTGCTCTCTGGTTTCATGAGGGTGTATTCCAACAGGCACAATTATTGTTTTTATTAATGGAACCATATAATAAAGTCTCATAACTTAGTACATTGGGTTTATATATGGAAAGTGTGCTGCAAAAAAACAGGCCATTTTGAAATAATATTTATTGGGATGTCACAAAAACCAACACATGCATATGTATTAACCTGTTCAGCCTACAGCACGTTAGCTTAGCCCTTTTAAACTGACATTATAAGTAGTGTTTTAACATGAACTGTTTTTTTTCACAAAGCACAATACAGGGCAGCCAGAACTAATTTACAGACCATTGTACAGGGATGAAAACAGCTTGTGTGAAGGAGCAATATGAAAGATGAGTTTAAAATATTCCACAATATTCCATAGTCTGTGCTCTCTGATAATACCTCTCTGTACTTGAAGAGGCTACAAGTGAGTCATTATAGCATCGAGCTGAATCAGTCAGATCTCTATCGCTATCAGATAGAGATAAAGGGATGAAGACTGGTAAGAACTGAAGAGGGAGGTGGAAGGACTATGCATGTTCTGGTGATGCCCCCTATTGTTTGGAATATGAATTTAATGGGTTGCACAATCTTACAAATTGCAAATTTTATTCTAAGGGATAAAAGAGGTTGGTAAATGCTCATGTAACATGAATTAGTGTTTACAAAGCTTTGTATACACCGGTTTAATTATCTGTAAATACTCACTGTTTTGCATAAATGATCAACTGCTAGATATGTTTACAAGCTAATAGTGGGACCTCAATTTAAAGTCAAAAAAGTAAAATAAATAAGAATAAAGTAAGACGACCAATTTCAGTGAGATATTTTGTTCAGTTTCACACTAAAGGACTGCACTTTTACTCTACTGTCTATTTTTCAACAAGAACAGTCCCTCCTCCCCAATGTTAGCATTAACAGTCCAGAAGAAACATTGCGTTCAGAGAGCAACTCGAGCGGTGGAAAGCAACAGCAATGCTCTTGTTTTGCTTCTACTTATATTACTTCCTTTTTTGCTGCTGAAGGTGTTTTCTTGCCACGGGGCGGCAGCCAAGGTTATAATGGTCACTAGTCAAGAACTTTAGCCATTGTTGTGTTTCTTCTTCCTCTTATAAATAGGCCTCAAAGACAGTGCTACTTATTCATTCTATCATATTGGACTGGTGGCATACGCAAAGCTACAGTGACTCACTATCACCTCTTTAGATACAAAGTGGTACGAATCAGGACGGATTGCTAGCTGATTACTAAGTTAGACAAGATGTCTCTGCAACACCACACGTAGTCATCTTTGACATACTGTCACAACTGTTATGTCACTGACTTACTATGTCAAAATAATGACTTTTTTTTAGAGTCCACCCCATGTTGAAACGATGGCTTACGATGGAGATTTATTATATCTTTATCTTAACACTATATCTCAAAATCTCTAAGCATAAGTCATGATTTGGAGAAAATACACCACTGATGAATTACTTTGTAGACTAATGCTGACACAAACAGAGAGGAAAAACATTTTTTTCTTCTCCACCTGGCTTTCATATTCCACACATAAGTAAAGTAAAAAAAAATAAGAAAAAAGCTGGTCATGCAGGAGAGTGCAAAAGTTTAAAAACAGCTCTAATGACGGTTGAAGAAGGAGCGGAGCGGTGAAGCACACTAGGCTTCAGGATTTCCCCGTCGCAGCCCACGGAGTTTACAGAGCGGAAATGGTGAAGCGAATACTTAACCAACGTTTCCTCCTCTTCTAGCGGTTGGGGTTTTCTCAACAGAGTCGGTTGATACCGCGTCGCTTCTCACCGAGCGATCTCATTTATATGGAACAAAAAAGGTTGTTACCGGAGCGCTGCGTTTCGCTCAGGCTGCACACAAACACGGGCGATTTCACAAGCGTGCTGTTGTGTGACGCCAGTCTCTGCCCTCGTTGGGGCTCGAGCGCGCGTTGTGCAATTTTTTTTACTATCGCGAGAGGATCGCAGGGGACTTTCCCCGGCTGCAGCGTGTGTGCGTGCGCGCGCGTGTGTGTGTGATGGAAAAAAGGCCCTATGCAAATGAGACAAGGGCCCTGCTATATAGGCTAGGCTAGGCTATGTGAGAGGGCCACGGAGCTGTTGAGAGCAGTAGGCGGCAAGACAGCTTATCACGGCCGTGTCTCTCAGTTATGATTCAGCATCCTCACGGAATGACTCATCCTTTACCGACTGGAAACCGAAGGTAAGTATAATTGGCGAGAGCCGAAGAGATAAAGAGGTTTTTTTTAACTAGTTTTGAGCACGCTCTCTAGCCCTCAGGAACATCTTCGTAGAAGGACTGAACACATGCTAGAGCAGACAGATACCCATCTGAAGGTCCTAATACGATCCTACAACGTACAAGTCAGACTTAGATCTCTTATAGTTGTGGGCGTGATTGATAATAACAAAACTGCAATTTTCTCTGTTCTTTTTTACAGCATTTGTTTTTTATTGGAGCTTAAAGATTTTTTGTCCTTTTTTTCTTACACATAGTTTGAGCTTTTTCTTCTGAAATTTCTAACTTGTCCTTGTTCAGGCAGTGGGTGGTATAAGCTGTTTTACTTGAACCTCATATAAGGCCTTAAGACTGGGCCTTACACTATACAGTACAGTTTGAGTTGTTCTTGTAAATCTTTTTTTGTTGGAAGTGTTAATACACACAACAACATTTCTTCAACAACGGTTCTTTTTTTTCTGCCTCTCTTTGTCTTTTTCTGGTTCATACCGTAGCCCTTCAGTAGGAAGCGACAGAAGAAGTTTAAGTGGAGAAGCTTTTAGTTGTTCTTATGTAAACATAAATGAAGTAGTTTCCTTAAACTTTTCTAGAGCTAGGTAGGGTAGTATAAGTGCTTTTTTATCTATTATAAATTATTGTAATTTGTACATTATAAAGTTTTACTTATCACTACTATCAGAACAAAATATCATATATATTTTTTCAGTTTTTGACTTGTTGCACCTTATATTGTGTGTACATTTCATGACGAGCAGACCAGAAGAAACGGCCCGAAGTCTGTTTATTTTGACCTACATTAAAAAGAAAGTATTTCTAGTATTTGAGTATAGTTCTTCCTTCTCCTGTAAATTTAGCATTTTGTGAATAAAAGGTTTTGTTCTGACAGGAACATTCTTATATATGAATAACCTCATATCAAACAGATACAGTAAGACATTTTCCCCTGTATTCACATTGCTTAGCTGATACTGCTAGCTGGACCCAAAATGTTTTGCTGTGCAGGAAGTGTAAGATAGATTTATGTGCAGTTATAAATGAGGAACAAGGAAATAAAAGAGAAATTCCCAATCCCAGGTGGGGTAATTACATGTATTCACCAGACAAACAGTGATCATTTCACCGGAGGCCAGTAAGACGCAAATAAATATACACATATTTGAATTCAACACTTATATACAGATGCTTTGATACCAGCTATCATTTCCTTTTTTGCTTTAAGGTGGAGGTACTGTGCTGTGCTGTATGTTTTAACTGCCATCTACTGAGGTCCTGGCTTTGAGAACTGAATTCCAAGGGTGTTAGATTCACATTCAGCCCACGGAGTTCAGTTCTTAAGCTTGGATGCTCCAGACTTCTGCCACACTGATAGAAAATGGCTGCCAAGAAACCAGCAGGCTCACGCACCTGATAACTGAACAGCAGGTATTGATTTCATAGATTCTGTGCTATCTTTGACCTTGTCTGTTTAAGAAATGATTGCGTATTAATTATTCCAAATATCGTAGATATGTAGTCATCCTCTACTGATCCTCTACTGAAAACATACTGATTTTGAGATATCAAATGTGCCATAACTTTCATAAACTCCCAAAATGTTTTTCCCAACATGTTCGGTTAAGTAAATAAACAGTAATTGTGCATACAAATGTGTAGAAGTGTGTTCGCTGGAAGATGTGTTTTTTTATTTAGAAAATCTACAAAAACATGAATTTGACCAGCATATTTTGCATGTTGGATGTGAATGTTTAGTAATTTATGAATTAGTAATTGATGTGTCCTTACAAATATGTTCTAAAATAATGAAGAACACAAGTAGTGCATTTGCTCTCTCACTTTGTTAGTAATATTTATGTTATATATGAATATATTCAGAATATATTCATATTTTAAGACATTCAATAAAAACAAAAATAAAACAATGTTTTAATTTATCTGAATTTATCTTAAGCCAGTTTTAATGTTGTTACTAACAAATGTCAAATAAAGATGATACATTCCTAACTAAAGACGTACCATGCTGTCTATGGAAGTGGTGGCCCAAGTATACTAAAGCTGTGTTTAAGGCTTCTATTAAAACCCACCATGTTAAGTTTTCATTATAAACATGGTTACCGTTAACTTGGATAAATTTTTTTAATGATGCTAACTAACTTATCATCTTTGCTTGTATGTTTTATGATCTTTAAAAGATTATTTTTACCATTTTAAATAGGAATGTTATCAAATGCAATTTTTAGCATGCAGCTTTGAGAATGTAGTGCCAAATCACTTTGGTAAAACCTTAAGAGGTGTAATAACTATTAAAACAAATGTTATTTTTATTTCTTTATTTTTATTCTATTTTACATTTTAGATATAATTTAACAGCTCTAGTTTTTGTTATGTTATTGAAAAGGGACTTGTAGTGTGAAATAAACTAAAAGCAGTTTCAGTTGTTGAAGCAAAAATAAAAAATGCATTTTAAGTCGCATGGTGATATCCTTTTTTTTATTTACGTATTGGCAGATACTGAAACATAATAGAAATATAACATGGAAAAATTCTGGAAGGTTACATTTGCTTTAAAATAAATAAAATGCCAATATGTGTTCACAATGTAGCAGAGTATGATATACACATTATCAAATATCCCATACAACATCTTTTGCAATTATATATTTTTTAAATCTAATTTTACACAAGCTATCTAGTTAATTTGTTTGAATGACCTCAGCAGACATATCCCGTCACGGTAGCAGGTCACGGGCAAGCAAGAACCTAAAACAGTTTTTACTAATGTCATGGAAGAATTGTGACCCACCCACATACCCACAATACATTTACACAGGATATTTCTAGTCATTTACACTTTATTTGTGCAATGGCTAAGGTTGTGAATAAATAATTCCATTTACAACACAAAGATGAATATGTAGAACAGCTAAGGTAAATGGAGTGGGCCCCAGAGACACTGCAAGAATAATGTCTGCCCCCAGATGGGTAAACTGTGACCTAGACATAATTACACACGTCCACCAACATGCCACAAAACAATGAATCAATCAGACTGTATTACTAATATTCTATGCTTTTGACTGCATGATTATCATTGTGTTCTTTAATATCTCATTCATTTTTCCCCCTGATGAGAAAAGATGTGAAAATTATATAATAAATGTGACAATGCAGTTCCTTCGCAATTGCACTGTCCTGGATAGACTGTAACAAAACATAGCATACATAAATAAATAAATGAAACAAAGCATAGAATAAATATAAATGGATGACAGTGATTAATGTGCACCATGTAATATTTCTATATCTTCCCAAAAAAAACAATTATAAAAACCAATTTCCGTTATCTTATGCCTACCATAGATGTAGTCAGCCAAGACATGTTTGGACATGTTGACATGTTGCTTATTTAGTTTAGATTTGCAGCTACAAGGCTATTGTTGCTAACAAACATTAAAGCTCAACAGTCACCAAAATAGCTTAAATAACTCACTCAACATTCAGGTCTTAATTAAGGTCACACAAACTTGTCAATGTGGTTTAGGTCGCAGTATGACCTACAGTAAACTGAAAGCAGTGGACAGACACTTTAGACAACGAGCCACCACAGGAGCAGGGGTGCTAAATAAGTTTTTGTGACAAGGTCAGTCCTCTAATTTATGACTGCACTCTCACTATTGATTCTACCATGGCCATTAAAAAACATAATTACATAAGGGACTTATTATAGCAAAAACACACCAGACATGAACATTCAGTAGCAGCTCAGCTTAACCTGAAGAACGTTCTGTTTATCTACATTACTCCAAGTGCAAATGGACTATTAATTTGTACTAAAGTTGCAAATCTTATTTTATAATTGACCGCCACACTCCCTCTAGCCTAAATCTCGCATTTTATATTTTGTCATGAAGTGGAGATAAGACAAGCATGAATCTTCTGCTCCTCAGAAATGACCTTTTCAGAATGATGCTGACACCATTCTCATTCACGAGACATATAGCGTGAGTTGTTTTGAATGACAGGCGGAGTAACTGGCAGGCGTGTTTATCAACATGCGTAGCAGCACAATCTGTAAGTAAAGGTCTGGACCAGGAATCAAACCAAGATCATATTGCTGTGAGGCGATCATTAGTGCTAACCGCTACACCACTGGGCCGCCTTAAATATAATATGAAAATATCAGGAAAACTTATTTTATAACATAAGATAACAATTACAATAGCATAGAAATGTGGAGTTGTATTGCTGTTACACTCCTCAGACTCTTCCAGGTGTCAAGGTCTCCTTGTGGTCCACACAAATGATGACAAAAGTTTTTGCCAAATTCTTCACTCAACCTTTTTGTTTGTAGCCATTTTCTTAATGATAGATAAATTTCATACTCCAAAACGAAAAATGTACTCTCACTCGCACTTAGTTGGTTACATCTATCATGAATTCTTTTTGGTTAAATGTTTTTTGAAATTGTTTATACCAATGACTGCTAGCAGTATCGCTACGGCACACTGGTGGGCCATGGCACATTGGCTGAACTTTTAGAGGTTGGAATCTTGGGACTAATTTTGTCAGAATGCTTACAAACCAGTGTGTAGCATTTAATTACAGCACTGCAGAATCAACACTTTTTTTTTTTTTTACTTAACCGTCAAATTTATTTTGGGGCTGTGTTTAATGGACTTTAAAAAAGACACACTATTTTATTAGGCAGTTGTAACAAAAAAAAATACATTTTAAATTCTTAAATACAAATAAGTCAACGGCATAAATGAAAACAAATAAGAAACTGGTTATTTAGTAGGGCTGCATATTGGCAAGAATCTGGCAATACAATATGTATTATTATAAAATTATATACAAAACCTATATAAAACCATCACCATATGCATAAATTTGCTAATGCTTTTACTAATTGCATTACTTTTTGGTGTGGACGAGCCTAATGGCTAAAGATAGTGTGTTTTACACACTAGTCAGCACAATGCATAATTTCATGCATAATTATATTATATTTTTCTATAGGTGTAGCAGCAGAATTCTAAAGTACTTGCCTTGTTCTCAGTGTTTATTGCATAAAACTAACAATAGATCCGCCAAAATAAAAAGAATATTTTGTATGCATAAAAATTGTAACAAACCTGAAAGTAGGCATATTGTTACACCCTTAGTTGCTAATCTCTTGCAATCAATGTCAGATTCCATGACGTCAGATTCCATGATGCTTTTTGGTCATTTTTTTCAGCTTTCAGTCGTGTTTTTGATAAAGGAAATCAAGATGCTTCTGTACTTCTTAGATTTTATCCTGCTACTGCTTTTGGCAGCCACATTGATAAAGACAAGTGAGTCAATTAAATTGGATGCCATATATACACCTATGACAACATGTTCCAGGTGGATCATGAGCAATATTTTATATTCAGTCTGGTACAACATAAACTTCACACCATTTGTCCAAAAGGCAGTTCCATAATGGTAGAGGCTTATCTGTGTTCTGTTTAAATGATTAAGCTGTAACCTACTTCATAATTTTTCAAGATTTGTAATAGTTTGTTCTAAGATCATGCTGTGTATTCTTCTCATTGTGAATGTCTTACCCGAACAGTTTTTCCTTATGATAGAATGCACCCACCCACTACTGTGGACTGCCATGCTGTGCTCAGTTTTGGCTTTCTTGGTTCTTAAAAATAAAGCTAACAGGAATCTTTGACACATCAAATGCTTTTTCTATGTCTCTGTTTGATTTATTCTTGTTTTTTTCCTGCATGATGGCTTGCTTTAGTGCCAGTGACATGCTTTCAGTACTCATGATTGAAACAGTACTAAGGGAGCTCCAAATGCAGATTTTACATAAACTCTGGACCCTTAGGTAGGTCTAACTATGATGCAGTCACAGCTGGACCAGAATCAATTAAAAGGCGTAACAGGTTAGTTAAAATAAGAACAATGTGGATCAAAAAAAAATGTTACCTGGAAATACCCTGGAATTAAGCTCATAGTCTGCACCGGCGGTCTTTGTTTCAATTGAAATCTCAAAAGCCAAAACAACAAATATATTTGATCACAGTTCAGTTACACACCATACAGTTATGAGCTTAGCAGGAAATGTCCTCATAATAAAGATTCTTACATTTTTGGTCTGTTTGAATCTTACCCTTAACAGCCATAAAATAAACTAGGCCCATTCTTAGCAAAACAGGTGCTTCTTTGAGGCATGTTCGTTTTAAGTACACATTAAACAGGAATCCTGCTGTGCTATGCCCCAGTTACCCATAGGCCTGGTTCAGGTAGGCCTAAATGAAATTTTATTTAAATTATTCAGACTGCAGAGGTCTCTGTGCCCTCATAACCTACATATCAGCTGTATGTAATTTTAATGTGTCAGCACCGGCGATGTCCTTGCTTAGTAGGTGTGCAGTCGTCAGTGACATCAAATCTCTCCCAGACAAACACCAGAAGCAGCTAATTCGATGAAGCAGGAGATAGAGATCCCTTGAAAAATGGCTCCGCTTGCACTTCCTGCCATCCACGGGGCCCGTCTCGTGCTTCCACAGTACAAGTTATTATATTGCCTGATAAGACATGATAAACTTCCATCAAATTCAAATGATGATCTTTAACAAATTAAGATCAAAGCATCACAATGTTTTTGCGATTTCAAATATTTCAGTTACATTTTTTAATTCACTTACATTCGGCCGTTGCTAGCTCCTCTTTTTGTTAGCACACTTTGTGCGATCTGAGTCTGACTTTATTAAAAACATCAGACTCACTCACTAAACCAAAACTCTGTAGGTTATACGGAGGAGACTGTTAATAAATTAACGAATTTCCTCAGACGTAAGATCAATTGAATCGTCTCAGTAAACAGAATTAAACATCCCATAACTGAATGGAACGAAACTAAAAGTATCGGTTCTTAAACTGATTCAAACTGTTGCGGCAAATGGGCTGAGTTCGAAAGAGTCGGTTCGGCAAACTGAATAGAGCTTCCCATCACTGTTTCCCGCCCTTTCCCCCTCACGCTCCCCGCCCTTCCCCCTCGACCTTAAGCCCCTCCCACCACACTTCTGCAACACGACCACATCTTCGTCCTGCTGTTGGCGGCGGCGGAGGAGAGAAAGCATGGTGAACCGCACCGACGTGACGCGACCGCTGCCCGTGTCCCCCGGTCGAGAAAGCCCCGAACGGAGGGTCTGTGTTTTTGGCGTGAGCCGAGCCTGAGAGGGGATGCTGCCGTGCTAACGGACCACTAGACCCCGCCGCCGCTCACTTCTCCTCACACACGGCTCCGTCCGGAGAGTGCTACCGCGGACCTCAGAGTGATGCGCAGACGGTAAAGAAAGATGAAATGCTTCTCCCGGTACCTGCCTTACCTCTTCAGACCTCCGAGTACCATCCTCTCCTCGAGTTGTCACACGGAAGGTAAGCACTCAGCCACCCGGCAGCTCGGTGTTTATGTGCGTAGCTAGGTGTGTTTCAGTGAGAGAAGTGCCGGACTGTTGACAGAAAAACAACACACTTAGGCGTAACAGTGACACCACAGCATTTCCCCCACAGACTAGCTGAGCCGCGGTCTTCAATGGCACTAAAATCGCCACACTGACATTTGAAACTCGAACGGAGCCACGAAAGACGTTTTTGCTTCCTCATCACATCATTAAAAGGCCCATGATGGACGTGTTTCTTACGTTTTATATTATAATTATTTATATTGTGATTATCGATTTTCCTGCCTGTCTACATCCCTCAGAATTAGGCTGTTTTTGTTGCTGTCCTTGGGCTGCGCTTCATTTAAAAAGCAGTCAAAGCTGAAACACTCTTTATAACTTCCGTGTGAATGGGTGGGGTTAAACTACAGTAAGCTGAGAAAAAGAATGTATGTCAGATATCAGGATCATATTTGCATTGTCAGTAATGCTTAAAGGGGCTTTATTATGCGTTTCCAAATGCGTGTAAACGGTCTGCAAAGTTATAAAGCCCAAATCAGACACCAGAGGAAGAAACTCTCTCCCACAGAAAACCACTTTCGCAACTGCCGAAAACTCTTTGTTGGAATTTCAGCCCTTTTCTCAGTTACAAGGTGGAAAAGATAACTGAAAAGAATATCAGACAGACAGATATTTAGATTTGTCTGATTTCAGTGTTTAATGGCATACTCTGTTTTTTCAGCAATTAATTTTCTTTGATTTGTAACTTTTGAAATAAATGGTTATTTTCATTCAAGCCATCCCGGCGATGTTTGAAAACCTGATGGAGGCAGTAAGTGAAAAACAGAATGGACGAGATGGAGGCAAGCGCATATTGTGATGGTTTAGATGATGTTACGATAAACAGATATAAGCAGAAAATAACCAAAGTGAACATATATTGTGTGTGATTAGATATAAAAATACTTATATACTTTCTCCTCCAGATATCCTTCTACTTATGAAAACTTGTTTGTTAGCGGTTGTGTCAACTTCGGTACCAAGAAGCCCCACCATGACTATCATTTGTTTTTCTTTTACTGTCATGCAGATTAGCCTAGCAACAACCATTCAACTCTGTGATGCCTCTCGCCATTTCTCAACATTTAAGGCTGTTTACCTAATGTAACTTCTAAAATCTATCACCAGTGCTCACAAACACATCAGCTGTATCAAAAATAATACTCACTCACAAGTCAGCGTGTTATACAGCAGTTTTCCTGGTGCATTTATAGGCACCAGGAATAGGCAAACTAGTTAAAAGAAATCACACCTCTTGTGCTGTCGGTAAGACCAAGTGTTTTATCATGAACAGTTGACTGGTAGATGCTATGGCTGTGCGCTGGTGATTTAACACAACATCTACCAGAAACTTGAAGAGTATTCTGCCAACAGCTATCATTTTTTGGTAAAAATATTGAATATCGACATTGTCACAAAATTTCCATCATGGTGCCTCCCAGTGTATGCTATTACAAAAACAGTGCTTTTGGGAGAATTTAATATGGGCTGTTTTTGATGCTTAATTTTTTACTAATTGGAATGTAGAGTTTGAAATAAACAGGTAAATACTTTTAAATAAACAGTATTTACTTTGCATGCCAAACTCTTGTTAAAAAAACATGGGAAATATATGTCCTTTAACAAATCATCATCTACCTCTAACTGCACAAGGAGTCCTACTCCTATACTGCTGTTTACACGTCTCTATAGTATTATTGTGTTCTAAAAGGCTTATAACATCATGAAAATGTACATCACCCACTCTTACAGCCATTGACATTGCAAGTGTTTCTTAGTTCAACTGCTGTCCCTCACCCTTTAATGTGCAAAGCTAAAACGGGACCTTCATGTTGTTCCCCAGCAGAAAGGTAGCTGAATTGGGTTGAAAGACAGGGCAAGGACTGTACCATAAATTTCAGGCACACCTAGGAAATCGTTTAAAGTCTGCGCCTAGATCGGGCACCAATTGAACGGATATGACCACTGACTTAAACCTTTAAATCAATTCTTACCATGTATTTATGCAATTTTAAATACATATAAAAATTATGCAACAGGACAGATATGTAGTGAGTTATGGAGCACTGGACCTCTGTATGCAATTGATTTATGGTTACATAACAGATGGACAGAAAAGAGCAAGACAGTGTTTTGAAAAGCTGTTGTGTTAAGTGTCCGCAAGAGACTGACAGTACTGACAGTAGCGAGGACTTGGCAGATTGATAGAGCAGGATTTGATTGACATGTTCCCTCACGCATTCTCTTGCTTTATCTTTCTCTGTCTCTCAGCTTGGATGCACCTGTAAAGCCAAATGTGCTGAAAACATGTCACTGTGATGTATTCAATGCACTGCTGACAAGCTCGGTGATTATATAAGCTCATGTATAAGGTAGATCCACAGCCATCCTGCACATTTATGTCCAAAACAACTGCTTCTAGTAATATTGATGTTTAGAGGTTGTTCATCACTTCTTCTTAAATGAATTTAAACTGGTATCTGGTTAATAAATTGCATTGTTAAAAACTTCTTCAGCAGACTTCTGCTAAACATGCCGATTTACTTATTTTAATGAAATTCTAACAGCTGAAATTTACTATGATTACTCTGAAAATGCATCTGAAAGGTTTCGTTTGTTGGACACGTCAGCCTTGGGTCCGTGGCCTGTCCTTGTCTACCGATGTGACATGTGTGTGTCCAAGCTCAGATGTTGGCCTGAAAACACTGCATATGTCAATAGCAAAAGGATTTGTAGTGCTCCCCCTAGTGTATTGGGGACTAAATAAATGCTATTATAGTAAGAGGATGGGGGACAGGCCATTTGTATGTCTCCCTTGGTTGGTGTGTTTTATAGCATTGCCTGGTTCACTTGGGTCACTAGTTTATAAATGCCGCTGTGCAGTAAGCTTGTGCTAAATGCACAGCTTGTGTGTGTGTGCCGGGACATATAGATGTACAAACAAGTGTGGAGAGTTCACAATGGACATGTTTCTGAGGACTGAGATACTCATTTCCAATTTGCACAGTGTGCCTCACCATGTATGTGCTCTGCATGACTGTGTTTTGTAAAGTGGGCTGCTCCAACTGCCCTGCATAATTCTGTTTGCTTGTTAAAAGCCTCAGGAAGTATGATAGTAAAAACGTTGGTGTAATTATAAAGCTGAATGTTTTTATCATGTTTTTATTATTCAGCAAATCCATCCATCCATCCATTATCTGTCGCTTTATCCTACTAGTCAGGGTGACTGGGGGGGTGCAATCCCAGTGTCATCGGACGGCGGGGGTACACCATGGACAGTTAATTCAGCAAATCCTTTATGGAAAATAAAGATATAGCTATGAAAAAAAAATAAAGCTTTGATAAAACACAGCTTAAAACAGCTGATCAGACCTTTCTGTGAAGTATGTGGGTGTGACTAAGGAGCAGCTTGACTGATGACAGAGAGACAAAAAAAAGATGAAGCAACGCACAACAAACGAATAGGCAAACATATACTTGAATGAAGGGACAGATGAGCGAACAATTGGTGACCAGCAGATGGTCTAACTTGCTAGCATTTGGTCAGGCGGTGTTAGCTTTAGCTCGCTAAGTTTCTCTTTTAAACTTTTTTGTGTTGGTGGGACAAGAGACATAAGTCTTTGGAGTGGATAGCAAATGCTTATGGAAGCGTTTTACAACCACCCATTTTACACTGAGAGAAAGGAAATCCGTTTTTTGTATTTATTTGACTTTATAAGACATTGCACATGTTGTAACTCAGAGATTACCTTATTGGCATAGTTACTCGCAAATGAGTAAAATGAGGCCTGCATATTTAAAAAAATGCAAGAAATGGTGATTTCAGTATTCAAATACTGGCACCTGGAGCTCAAGTATTAAAGTGTCAGTGCACATCCCGTTGTGTGAAATTGAAGCAAACCTGATAAAGCTCTCATATATAAATTTTTTTGTCTCTTCTGTTCTTTTTCTTCTTTTATTGTTTAATGGTTAACTATAATCTGCCTCAAGTTTTCTGTGATTGATCCAAAAGTCTGAACCTTTCACATAGCAATTTAATTAAACCATGGTTCGTTTTGAGGTCACCTCTTTTGGTTGAACCAAGACGAAACTGAAAAGTTCAAAGGTACAGACCGTACCAGGTAGATGCGAAAGCACCTTAAGTCTTGTGTTGTTCCTTTCTATTATCTACAATTAACAAACAAGTACTTTGGGTAAAATATCTGGATCTAGCTGTTCTGATCCTAGGGTGGTGAAGTGTACATTGTGATCAGATCTGTGTGCGCATGCAATACAATATCCTGAGCTTGGTTATGTTTGTGGTGTAAAGTCACATGCACTCAAACCACAATCTTTAATGTCACCTGTCTCATGAAAGAAGGTGTCAAACTTGAAAGGCCATTTGCCGGCTGTGATGGACACAATTTTCTCACCACTGCTGGATGTGATTTAACCCATCATTTTTTGCTTACAAAACATAGCTGTTCATCTTATCCTGCCATTGCAAAGTTTTATAAGCAGTATAATCCATTAAACACAATGCCTGTATGCCTATAAGCTCTGCCTACTGAGATCAGATCAATAACTCAATACCTAGATTACTAGAAATGGACACCTAGACTCTATAAAGGACTTCTAGACATGTTTTTTTTTCAGGGGGAACATGGCAGGAGGCAATGGTGGGGCTTACACTGAGTGTGATTGCATTTTGATTTTTTTTACAGAGGGAAACTTGATTGAAGATCAAGTCACACTTGTTTGCTGAACATGCAAAAAGAAAATAGATGTAAAAGGGAGCAACATAAATCTTATGAATCCTATTTGTTGCTATTACCCAGTACTTTATAGCAAATGTGTTTTAATAAATTGTACAGCCATGTCAAAATGTCCAGCCATAGCACATATTACAGGCAGTGCTTTACATTAAACTGTATTTTGATAAGATTTAAAAAGCCTGCCATCATTAAAGTTATGAAGGTGATGTCAGCACCTTATTCACTAGCTTTTTGTTTGAATTTTCCCATTCCATCAAAGACGGTGCAGCAGTTATTACGACACTTCAGGCACAGAGTGTATCTGCTGCACCATATTTCACCATTTATTCTTACCAGAAACTGGTAAAGAGGAAGCCGACTTTAGCCGCTTATTACAATCACAGGTAAGATAAGAAAATGGTATCAGAAAATGTTACCAGCATTAAATGAGTAATGAGGATGCCCTGATAACTAGTAATTTGCAGGTTTATACTGAATTAACATTAAAATGCTTTTAACTGTTTGAACCTCTGATAGTGTTTTATATGTTTGCATAAGGTGTTGACTATGGTATTAAATGTTGTTTATGCAAATACATTTTTTTAGTTAATTATATATATTATGTATATATATATATTTGTAATATGTAACTTATAAGCTGTGATAATGCTGATAACCATGACTATTTTGGCAACTATAATTGTTATATTAAACATTGAAAATATGGAATATTAAAATAACACGTTTATTAAATGGAACAATTTAACAAAAACATTTTTTCAGATACACATGCCTGAGAAAACTTACCAGCAAAGCTAATATTACTGTGAGTACACTAACGGAATACTTTCATCTCTTTTATTCAGAAGAGCCGGCTCCAGGCTCGCGTTCTTCACTACTCTAGCTTAAAGAATTGTCCTTAGGATGAAACAAAAGAAGAGTCATGGAGTCTTTAACCCTTCTTCATAAAAAGGGGGATTTTGCTCTCATTCCACTATGACTCATGCACTATACAGTGTTTACATGACGCATGGCTTAGTCATATTGTTACTTTCCGACTAATTAAATATTAATAGTATACTCTGATTTCAGTGCAGCATACATTTGTACTTGAATGGAGAGCATGGAGAATGCTTTAATATGTTCGACAGCTCTTTGGAACAGTAAGCAGTGCAAACAATGAAATGCATACAGTGCCACTTTTGTACATATGATTTTCCTATTTTTTTATTGTAGAGGGGAATAATGCTCTATTTGAGTCTAAAAGCAACTGGCATCTAGTACACTTTAATTTGACATTATTGTAAAGATGGCTTTAAGCTGAATTTCAAAATGGAAACTCTAAATTGATTGCAAAATGTGAACTCGTATTAAAAGGTACACTCACTTTCAGTAGAGCTGGAGCAGGTTTGACAGTCAAAGCATTCTTTACAGCTTAATTCATGTGAAAGCCAGTGAATTATCTTTCTCTTGTTATAAATTTTACACTTTTGTCATAATTTTAGGTTATAAACATTGCTGCTCCTCCCCTTTTTCTGGTTGAGTGCTAAGGCTAATAATGGGCAGAGATACCCTGTAGGTTCTCACATCAATACGATCTTTGTCTTTGCCAAGACAAGGAGAGGGCCTCTGCCAGCCAGCCGGCTCCAGTATCCACCCCACCCCCAACTCTCATGTGGCCAACATATTAACTTGTAATACAATTGAACACTGCCAGCTAAATGTTTTCGTCTTGCTCTGTTCCCCGCCCTCTATTTCTTTGCTTCTTCTGATTTTTTTTTAAAGTAGCAAAAATAGGAAACATACGTATCCCTCCCCCTGGGCATCATGAACAATTTGGGTGTTGTTTCGAGGTGCCGACTATTTTGGATGCTTGTTTTTCTGGCCCCTCTGGTGCTGTTTGCTCTCTCCACCTTAGTCTGCTGCTCAGGCATGATCGATCGGCTCTTAAAAGGCTTGGGTTGCTGTCCCTGCCTTACTTTTGTTTTGACGCCAGCTTGGTGTCTGGGAGATTGGCTTCATGAGCAGCTGAGCCTGGGGAGAACGGGGTGGTCCAGCTTTCCCTGAGAAAGCACAGGAGTGGCTGCTGGAACATAATAGAGATATGAAAGCAATGCAATCAGATGGTGTCAAGCATTGATCTCTCCGCCTGTAGGATAGTACAGGGTAAGAAACAGAGAAGGGTAAAACAAAGAACTAGGGAGTAGACCAGTACTTGCTTTTTGATGGGTTTAGGTAGATAAACTTGTACAGGGCAGAAGGATAAAAGAAGCAAGCTGTCTGTCATAGAATCCCATGAGTGTAGAGGGAGAGAGAGAGAAGACAAATGTTGAGGTTATGGATGGTACCAATGTACCATATTTTTATAGATTTGAAGAAGCAAAAGAAAATGCATCTAAAAATTCACTGTTGCAAATACTTTAGACTATCTTGAACATGGGTGTAGATGTTCATCAGAAATACATAAAGATAATGAAATGATATCTACACTATTATACATAGCAAATCTATTGTGTGGTGTAAGAATGTGTGTTTTTTTATTAAAACATTCAGATGCCCATGCTAATATTAAATTAAAGAAATATATTGTGTATTATATAATTATTTTTACTATTTTTCTAGATAGAAAAAGTTTCTAGATAGCAGCAACTGTTATTGCATGTCTGGCCAAGCTGCTTGTTGAAGTATTTAAAAGAGAAAATTGCAATCAGTTGTTAAAAGACAATATTTACTGTGTATTGGCAAGAACCTGGCGATACAATACATATTGTGATATAGAGGTCACGATTGAATATATCTTTGATACACTGTGATTTTTTTTCTACTATAAAAACACACCTCTATATGAACAGGTTTGCCAATGCTTACAATAGCATTGTGCCCTTGTGCTGCTTGTTAATGTTGGAGTGGAGCTGAAGATGGATTACAATACTGCCATCTAGTGGTCTTAAACACAACACAAAATGATTCACTGTCTGCCAGGAATCTGTGTATCGATGTGTTTTTGAGAATCAATACAGTATCACAAAACATAATATTGCGATATTCGATATTTTGATCATTTCTTACACCCCTAATATTTACATTGGCATAGTTGACTAAGGAGAGTTCAGTGCATAGGACTGACACAGAGTGCAGAAAAATGTTATGTAACTGTCTTGACTCTTTAATATGCCCCAAAAATGTACACATTCTAGCCCAGCGAAACACAGACAACAGAGCAACAAGAATCACAATGGCAAAATGTACCTTTCCAGGCTGTGAAGGACATGTTGGCATTTTTCATACCCTTTCCAAGCAACCAAACTGCTAGTGTATGTGGTTGATGTGTATGTTTAAATGAAGTTAAAACTGGCTTCTTATTCTCCAGCTTTTTATATAATGCTTTATTCTAGCTTGTATGCTATTGCAATTATAGTTTTTGTCTTTAAAAAGACAGTTTTCTTGTAAAGTCACCTTCATACCTTCTGCGTCAATATCAGAGAACAATTAAAAATATCAATAAAACTGAAGAAATAATAAATGCATTATTTATGCCTAAAATATAACACAGGTCTTACAGAAACAACAAGTGTACTAGCTTCTGGTTGGTATCCTTAGAGAGCGGTGGTCAGTAGTGTTTGATGGTTTGAACCGTAGCTGTTTCTTTCTATCAGGAGCTACTAAATTTTGACAGCTAGGTAGCTAATCAGGCAAATTGGCCACTTCAGACTAATTGAATACAAAAACTGGTTTAAAATGTAAACAATCTCTTGGAAAAAACTCAGCAGGTAAATACATATAAAATCCAGTCAATCTAATAATGTCAGTATGTGTATTTGTTGTCACTGATTTCTGCCAGAGATTTGAGAACCAGAGTAAGCAGAGCATGGATGTGTAAGATTTAACCCTTTCTTCTGAAGGTCATATGTTGGTGTGTGTGTGTGTAGTGTGTAAATGGGAGTGCAGTGAGGTGAGGGGGGATTGGGTTAATGAAAAAGGATAGGGCAGGTCATTCTTCCTGCAGGATGCACTCAAGCTGTGTCAGCAACAGAGGAAACTTGGGATGGATCGAGGGAACCAAAAGGTTAGGGTGAGAGATTCAAAGAGATAAGGAATTAATAAGCATGAGAGATGTATTAAAGAGAAAAAAAGGAGACTAAGATCTGGAGCGTCATCTAGTCTGAAGTGGTGACAGGCTGTGACCAACTGAACTGATTATGGTTCACCAGACCAGTCTAGCTAAGGCAATACAATGAAATATGAATAAATATTTTAATAATCATAAATTAATTGCTTATTTTCATTTTTAAGGCACCAGAAATACATACAGGTTTCTAAGTTTTATTTTCCTCCTTTCTATAGTAAAATGGGAAAAGTGTTTATTTCCTAATTATGGTGAACTTTAACATCCTAAAGGGTTGTTGACCTTTTTTTCTCCAGAGAACCAGCCTGGGAATGGAAATAATTTTAATATTATTAGTGTGTATTATGTTTTCAGAGTTTTGTTCTTCTTAAGGCAGGTGAGGTTAGTTTTATTTCCATGGCTGCACACTACTGGACAATAGAATACTCTGGTGAATTAAAAGAATTATTGAGAAACAGTGTTTACATAGAAAAATCTAAGAACTATCATCTGTTTTTTGTTCCAGTTCAATCAAAATAGGCCTGTACCAACAACCATTTTCCCAGCAAATTCTGATACCTTATACTTGAGTATCTGCTTTTGCCAAGTATTAATACCAATACTAATCCCTGGCCCACACTATAGGGTAATGAGGCTGATTATGAGGTCTTTCAATATCGCGTGATATTAAAGGATGATCCTCCCAGATTTTGTGGTCTGTACTCCTTTGATCTACTTCCAGTCCAGTCTGGACTGCCCCAATTGTGAATTAAATATTAAACATGTATCCTCTAGTGTGGGCTGGATGCCGATTCTTGTTGAAAGCAGAGATACATGTTCCAATGAGAGCCAAGCTGAATGGAACTTCTCAGCATTAAGTAAAGGAGGAAACACACACAAACATCATTGCAAGAGCTTTGCTGTCTTCCGCTGTGGTCATTTTGATGGTTTTGGGAATCAAACTATTGGTTCAGACTGTTGTTTGTGTGGATCTAAAAGTGTGTGGTATTTCATTCTGTGATGACAGTGTGTTTTTGTGGGGACAAACGTTTAAAAGTTTAAAAACAAAATAAATGTCTTCATGTGTTTTCAACATTAATCCAGTGGTGTGGGCCAAGCATAACTCTACCTACTCAAACAAGCCTACAAGCACTGATATTTGTACAGTTCCACTGTTTAATTATTTTGAGGTAAAATAATAAAACCTACTCAGCTTGACTAAAGTCAGTCTGTTTTGTCGCATATTTTAAGCCTGTTAGCCCACTTTTAGCCTGTTCCTCAAAAGTCAGTTGGTATGCTTAGGGTGGTGGATCATTCCCACTACAGTGACATTGACATGGAGGTGGTGTGGTAGTGTTTGTTGTACAGGCAGATCAGACACAGCAGTGCTAATTCACACTTAGCCTTTAAACACTGTGTCCACTTACTGTCTATTCTATTAGACACGCGTACCTTTTTGCCCGACTTGTAAAACTAGAAATTTGCATAGATATTTTATTTGGTGGACTGTTCTAAATCCAGTACTGACATTGAGGTATTTTAAAAATTCCTTTTGTACTAGTGTACACAAACTGAGCTAGCGGGCTGCTATGTTAAAGAATAGAGATTTTGACATTTGTGTCTGTATCACTGCATATACCGAGACAATATCGCTATAGGTGCAATATGACACAGTGTGTCTCTGACATCTCATTTAATTTTTTCACTATGCATCTTTCATTGCCTACAGTCCTCAAGATATTTTTGCAGAACATTCTGGAACATTAGAGGCAATAAAACACAGATGCTCTGCCATTGTGTGAGAAGGATTTCTGGGGCTGCATCCTGTGTATATGTGTTGATCAGAGAACCTCTCTGGCTGAGCTATTGTTTGACAGGCTCTCCTCTACTTGCTGTGCCGAGGCGGAGAAATGTCGACTGGGGAACTTTCACTGACATGGAATGCTGCTGGAGATCGCTTATGGTACATACTTGTCAGTCAAATTCCTCAACCCTTGTGTTATTAACTCACAGTTCAAGAAAAAAGAGTTTCTTTGTGTTATTCTTAAGACACAATACTGCCTTGTTCAATATGGCTATTGGCTTTGATCAGATGAAGCTCAATAGTGATTTGATTATGATAGCTTCATAGTTTACAAATATTGATTTTTTTCAAATGAAATGTGATAATTGCCAGTGAAAGCTGAAGTTGTGGTAAACAGCCTCATTTGATGCAGTGATTTTATGGCTCCAGTACCACTATTGAGGTCACTCGATTATTACATGCTGTCTGAGTCTGAGTTAATTAAAATCACATTTAGGCATTGACCAATATGTTTTTTTCAGGGCAAATGCTGATTTTGATTATTAGTAATCAAAGGAAAACTAAACTACATTAAAACTGATACTAGAGCCGATATTCATTTACCATAAATTTATAAGAATGCAACTACTAGGCACAATTAAGTTAATATTAGAACATTATAAAAATAGATCGTATGAGTCAAGGACAGCTTTAAAAGTGCACACTCGGGAGGTGCCATTTTAGCCTAGGTACACTATGCAGTATATAAAAACACTTAGGTACAGAATAAACACTTATTAAAGCTTAGCTACAGACTACACACTATATAAAGCCTAGAAACAGACAAAACACTGTATACAGCCTACATACAGCCTGTAAACAGCAACCTAACGTCATCTCCTTAAAGCAAATAGTGAAGTACAAAACTATAAAAATGCTATTCGCTATCATGCAAAATAACAAGAGAAGAAAATAAATACTAATAGCTTTTATTAAGCTTCTAACAGCCATGTAATGATGTATTTATCGCAGAAACTCATATTACGTCAAAAATAGGTTTTGTCATACATATCTGAAGATGACTCAACAAACCTACTGTCAAAACACCACTACAAGCCTGTTTTCTGCCCAGGAAGCACAGAATAACCATCATTATTTTAAGGTTTTAGTCAAAGTGTGTTTAAATTTGTTTGATTAGGCCCATGGTCGTTGTGTACATTTGTCTTGTCTGAGGGATGCACTTGGTCAATAGAGAATACTTGTCCTAGACTGAAATTAGACTAGTTGTATATATAAGGTCTCAGGGGACCAGTTCTAGGAAATAGCCAGGGTTGGCATCTGCGGACCACAGCCCTCTGGGACTACTGGCTGTCCAATCAGCGACCACTTTATTTCTGTGAGCTCCTCAATTTCAGCTGAGCCCACCGTCTCTTAACCCTTATTGGGTCTGATATGATTACGTTTGCTTGGAGTCATATATGGATTTTATGTAAATGAATTGGGTCGCACAGCTGCTGATTGACTAAGAACATAGTGTGAAATTCCTATCAATTCAATGGGCTTCTTTGTGTCTGAGAAATTCATAAATTCTGTTATTCTGATTAAAATTCTGCTGGTGAGACAGATGAAAAGTGTTTTAAATGTTTTTGTTATCTAAATTCTGTGACATTTTGAGTTGCTTTGATTCATTATGTATTGTAATGGTTAAAGTACACCAAATTATAAATTACCATATCAAGAGAATTGAATTTAACCAGTCAGGCGCTGTGTCCTATATTTCCAATCAAAAATACATTCAGTTGTGCCCTGTTTCAGAATACACTGCTTTGCCCTTTTTCTATTGGTTGTCTATCATCATTAGCAGTAGCTTGTGCTGGAAGAATGCTTGGAGGGTTTGTAAAGAGTCAAGTGTTAAAATGTGCTGCTGTTAACTGATGAGGACAAAAGCATGTTGTATTTGCTCTTTTGCTGTTTTCACAAGCAGGGTTTATTTGGAAGCGGACCAAGGGTTGTTTATTATACCACAGTGTACACCTGGAGTGTTCACACCTTTCACAACAAGCAAAACTAAAGAAAAAGGTTGATTTGTCTGTGCCAGACAGGGTAAGTGTGAAGGTGTGTGGGGTTTAGTCTTAGTCCAAAAAATAATACACCATATTCTACCCAGGCCTGTAAACTGGTATTACATAACACATGGTGGAGCATATATTTCCATGTGCCTGCATGATTATAGCAAAATGGTGTGATAGCTTGTGATCTAATTATAAATGTGCTTAGTAAGATCACCTAAGGTTAAATACATTTTAATCACTGCATTTATTGTTAAATGTTTATTTTGACTGTGTTGACTGTAAGTCTAGGCCTTATCTGTCAATAATGTTACCTGACCTGATGAGAACATTATAAACTGTAGTTACCACATCTTCAAAAAGTCCTTACCATTAATGAAGGTCTATGGTAAGTGCAACTTTAGGCCCCAGCAGGAATGGCTTAGCTGTGCTGTTTAATAAAGAATGGCATTTCCCTCAGGTGATGGAGCAGACACATTTAGGTTCTCCCATGCTTGGCTCCCCTTTATTATTTTTTAAATCCGCTTGTGTCTGTTATGACTTTGATGGAATGGAAAACAGAGGCACAGTCACTTGTGCTTTGTACTCAACCAGCAATGTGATGCCAGTATTCATGGGGGCTGGAGGCAGAGACTTAAAAATGATGATTCATAAGTGGAAGATATATATTTTTATTTTTGTTCTCCCTGTTGCTGCAAGATGTAGTCGCAACAAATAGAGAGGTGGCAGAGAGAGAGAGAGAGAGAGAGTTTGCTGGATTATGACTCACTTCTGTAACAGTATTTATTTGGCAGCTGGAGATTACAGGCATCCTAGTGATTAACAGGAAAGTCTCATTTTCTTTGTTGGTGGGAGTTCTCTATCCAAGAATTGTCTTAGACTCTATTTGATTCATCATAGTTACCAACAGAAAACTATTACCAACACCTTCAGAATGGAAATTACCAATATAAACGCTAGCCACTGCAGCATTACTTGTAAACTCATGTTCCGTTTATGTGACCTTGTAGTGTTTGTGTAAAACACTGGTTTTCGTAGAAAGAGACCGTACGCTGCAGAATGACAGATATTAACACAAGAGCATGCATGAGCATACAGTGGTGCTTAAAAGTGTGTGAACCTTCGAAAACCTCTTCATAAATTAGGACTGTACCCGACTCAGAAAAAATATGTTAGGAGAAAAAAATATGATGAAAACTGTCATCAGATATTGACACTGGTCTTAAAAATAAAGAGAACCTGATAAAACAAATGAGACACAAGTATCTAGGATTAGCTATTAATAAGATGAAGTTAGAGTTAAAAGTCACAGCCCCACAACACATAACACAAATGCAGGAAATTCCTGATCATTGTTACCCTCACCAGAAGTGGTAGGGTAGCCTTCAAAAGCAAAATGAAATTATTTTTGGTTAAAAAAAAAGCTTAGTGTATATGACAGACAGTATTAAGAGAAAGAGATTGGTTCATTATAAACTTACTACACAGGTAAATCCTAATGATGCAACAGTCCTCCTGGAGGACTAAAATTAAATGCTGCTTTCTGGTTGAAAATGAGAGGTTAGTTTCTTTCTGCTGTTGGTCTACAGCTGAACTGCACCAGTAAGTCAAGTCAATGTGCAAAAAAGTGTGTTCTGCTGCAGTGTTATGAAGGTTTTTTTTGTCTTCAGCCCCTTTGGAAGATATGATTATCAGCTTCATGTGTCACGGAAGAAACATGGTTTTTGGTTGGTAACTGGGCGAAGGGGCAGTTACTCACATTGGAAAAACTGGCCAAGTAAAATCCACAATTACAGTTCACTGTCACCGTCAATTTGCTATGCTGTCTTGCCTTGTTCACTAGTTTACTGGTTTTCAGCCAGGTAGATATGTCAAGTCACACAATAGGGCTAATGCTGGATATCAAAGTGTCTTGCTTAGCTAGGCTAATTTAGTAAAGGCCTTCCTGCACCCCAGGCCTTATTTAGGTTTCAGCTCCAACTGTGTGCTTGATGTATTGTGTAATCGGCCCAGCAGTCTGGTCTGAGATGTCCCATGAGTCTGCCAGCAGCCGAGGGCAGCGCATCCTTCCTTCACCAGCCATGCGTAGAAGGTCTATTTATTTCTGTGTGGGAGAGCAGAGGAAAGAGGATGAGAGGAGATGAGAGGAGAGGAGAAGAGGAGGAAAAGGTAAAACCACCAAATACGGTGTGGATAGGTGGTTTCTGTGTGTGCCTTACGATCACAGTTTCTAATGTTAATCGCCAGATAAAATTGATATGCCTGTCCACTGATATGCCTGTTGAATGGTTGTTCCAGATCTTGTTGCCCAGAGTAGCAATGAAGGGATCCACCAGTCAAATAAAACAGCAAGGTAGGATATCTGGGTGGCTTGTTTAAGGAAAGAAGGGGGGTATATAGATAAAATGAAACTCTGTGCAAGTCCTGGCAGACAATCAAAACTGTCTCCAAGAGACAGGCAGTACTGTGAGAAGACAACTCTCTATCTAGACAAATGGTATGTGTCTGAAAGGATGTGTAGCTTTCGAGAAGCCGCTATAAATAAAAAAGGCAAAAAATTAAATTATCTGCAAGTCAAACAAAGTTGCAGCTGGTGTTTCTCAGAACAATGGATGGGTCACCACAAAGTCTAGTTTCAACTGAATGTGTTTGGGAGAGATTTAAGCGCGAGATGCAGAAAATGCCACCAACTTATAAGAATGAACTTTGGAGTATATATTCCTGCAGGATTCTTTAAAATAAATTGTGTAAGTGCATGTTTTCTTATATAATAACTGTGCAGTGGTTGTGTACTGTGCCTTCCACCTGGCTGATATCCTGATGTTTTACCATAGACTTTTGTCTTGTTATCTTGGACTACAACGAAGTCACCACCTTAACCATGTACAGAAATGTCTGGACTTCTCTTGTATAAAACATTAGCTCAAGATTCAGGTCTACACAGACGTGGTGTCCAGCATCCTCAGCAAACTGGCAATTGACTAACCTTTGAACTTTTGCAGTGGTCAGTGAATTAAAAGACAGTCTGATTAAAACCGAAGTGAAGTTCTTAAACAGACTTGTGTCGTGCTTTTAAGCTTGGTTAAATTGCTTCTCTACATTTCTGCTGTCTAGTGGGTTTTCTCTGTGCCAGTTACCATTTTAATGTCCTGATCTTACTGCTCGTTATACAAGCCTGTCATAACTAAGAGTGAGAAGGGATATGCCCAGGCTGTCCATGCACACGAAAACATACACGGTGTGCTCATCCAGATCAACAGTGATCACATATCGTCAATCTCCAAAGGAAAACGCATCTTCATTTTTGTAGATTTTTATTTTTGTTTGAACACGACAGCTGCCATTTACATTGAAGTAAAGTTTCATGATGAATGGACCAACAGAAATGCTTCAAAGTAACTTGACCTACATTGAATGTAAAGATGTCCTGTCCTGTAAAGTTGTTTTTCTTTGGAAGGCAACAATATATTGCTTAGCCTTTATACATCACCACTCACAAGCTCAGATGTCAATTCATCATGAGCAACTCAGTGACCTGGAACCTTTTAAAAAACAACTAATTTCATACTAAGACGGTAACCAAAGTGAACACCTTTTTGGGAAAGATGCTCATAACAATCATACATTATAATTCATATATGAGGTACAAAGAGTAAAAGATGGGTTAAAAGGGATTATTGACTGTACATGACAAGCCATGACAGATCAGTTTCTTTTTCAGTTTATGTCAATATTTAGTACTTTATTTAGCACTTTAGACACTTTTACTTTCTGAGAATCTCTAGAGCCTGTGAATCGTATTTAAAGACTCTATTGTGACATTCGCTTTTTTGTAAATCAGTTGTGTACATAGAGGGGAATCCTATTTTATATTTTTAATACAAAAAGTAAATTGGATGCTGACTTATCATGCACCCCTATTTTCTGGCTAGAATATCTTGGTTTTATGAGCAATAAGAATAGTATTACAGTCCTGCTTTAGTAGGACTGATTGTTCCAAACTATGTGCTAGCAAGCTGTACACACTTTTAAAACATTGAAGTAAAATCCAATCAGTCGTACCAGTCTTTTGTTAAAAAAGGATGATACCAATAACCTTTTTGCTGTCACATCTGTAGACCCCTATTACTGTGCCCTATCTACAGTAAACTAAAAGCCTCGGCCTCCTCGGTAGTCTCCCACTGTAGCGCTTCCTCTTCTCTTTTCCTTGCATTCCTTTTTTCCTCTGTTAGGATTAAGGATGGGTGGATTAGTTTTGCATGGCTGGACGTGAGTCTCAGGGGTCAGGCGTCTGTGAGCATGTAGGGCAAACTGGCCCAGCCCACCATTACATTGCGGTTTCAGTGAAGATTATGTTTTAAATTGAAGGCAGTCACAGTGTAACCTAAAATGATAAGAAGACAGGCAAAAAATCAGGAATGGATAAGTAAGTGGTGGCTGAAACCATATCTGAAACCATAATGATGGGTACAGGTATAGGTTATATTGATTTGGTTAGTTTGCTGCTTACGATCTGCCAGAAGCCCTTGTTTGTAAGGTTGTATTTAGTGTCAATCTAGGAAAATGAAACTATTTTTCTTACTAAAATGCCTGGTGTATTGTGTGTAATTTTATAATTGTATAATTTGGCTGATGCATGATGATGCACAAAAAATAACCGGTAATATAATTTTTCCACCACCTCCACCTATCATCAAGAGAAACCAACTAACAAACTCATAGGCCTTTCTCGCTTTCTGTTTACATTGGGAAATATGTCATGTCATAGAAACAGAAGAAAAATGTGTCTTGATTTATGATTCAAATTTGCCGTGTTACAGTTGAGACAAGGGAGTCACATAAAATAAAGGCCAGTTTAATATTTCATCTGATCACAGTACTTATATATAGTCTACTTAAAGAGAACTCTATGTTGTATAAGTTTTAAAAGGATTTATCACTCTACCTGCCGACAGTAGAGGCCATAAGCTGAGCTGAGAAGTTATGGCTCTGAGTTATGGCTCATTGGAGACTGGCTCACATTTCCTTTTTTGATACAGAGACCTTCAGCACATCCTATAGACCTGGACGGCATCCAGGTGTGCCAGAAGCAGCAATGTTGGCAGAATGGGGTTGCTTAGGTATCAGGTGGCTTGGCACGATATTCATCGTGAGGCTAAGGATCTTTTACTTAAACTGTGTGGGTTTTGTTGCGACAATAAAAGCTAGGGCAGTCTAGACAGCCTCTTGGGCCCTGAATCCCACTGCTTATGCCAAGCTGGTGCTTCATAATGTTCAGAGTAGTTTCTCTGCCTCAGTTCAAATACCTAACTAAGACTTTATTTTTTTTTACCCAAAAGAGGATACCTTAAAATAAAAGTATCTGTTTCTGTGAATAGGGGAATGTAATTGCATATTGGCACCAATTGAAAACTAACAAAAGGGGACTGTGCTAGGAAGGAAAACTAACAGAAAACAGAGACCTTATTTAATTAATAACAAAAAGCAGTAAATCTTAAATTCTCTACGGCCTGTATTGAATTAAAAAAACTGAACAAAAATACAATAGTTTTGTAATAGTAGTGCAAATGTGATGCCTACAGTATGTTCCAAAAAGGCTGGGGCATCACCTTTCGCACCACCTTTCCTTATAATTCTAAATGTTTTTATACAAGTGTGTTTTCTAATGGTAAACAGCTACAGATAGGCCAGGCTAGCAGTCTGATTACACAGCCATTTTATTTTATCATGTACATAATGTGGCTTGGTGTTATCATGTTTTCATGAGCATAGTTATTCCTGAAAATAACGTCATCTAGAAGGTAGGGCTGGGCGATTAAACGATAACGATAATTATCGTGAAATAACATTTCCTCGATAGAACTATAAAGCGTAGTCGATAGAAAGTCAATAGAATTAAGTTCCGTCCATGTTTTGAGCGACAACACGAATAGCCAATGAGAATGAGATTAGCGCCGCCCCCAGACCAATCAGGTGGCTGGACTAGAGTTCTAGCCATTTCATGTTTGGTTGAAGCACACAGCACAGAGTGAAGACGCAGCTTAAGCCACACACTAGTAGTTTGGTTACTGCAGGCGTTCACAATCGAGCAGTAAGAAACAAAATAAGAGAAAATGATGACAGAAAACATTAACTACTACTGAAAGAAACATGTTACATGTGTCAATAATCCTCAAATAATATGGCAAGATAAGAAAAAACAAAAAACAGGTGCTGTCTTGCTGCTGTGTTGTGCTACGGGATGTTAGCGCTTCAAGTGCTTGTACTGTTGTGATCATCTCCACTGTGCAGAGCTGACAGAGCACCACACTGTTGTGTTTTTGTTTGAAATACTCCCACAACTTTAAATGCACGCGAGCAATGGTTTGTAGCTGCAGCTTGCGCTCCGGATAAATCCATGCTTTCGGTGGGCACGGCCACCTTAGCGACTCACGCTATGCTAATCGGCGTAATTTCGTAATCGATAAAGATAAATATGTATGTTGTTGGAGTTCGAGTGAGAACGTTGACTTTATAACCAAAAATCGCAAGGAGGGAAACTATATATATATGTGTGTGTGTGTGTGTGTGTGTGTGTGTGTGTGGTTTAATTCATTTAAAATTGACAGAAAAAAAAAACAAAAAAAAATTTTTTAATTTTGATTTAAATCTTCACTTCTCACTTAAAGTAAAAAGGCAATAGTGATTTGATTCATATTGTGATATATATCGATATCGACTGATATGAAAAAATTTTCGTGATAACATTTTTTCCCATATCGCCCAGCCTAGAAGGCTGAATATGTTGCTCAAAACATACAGATATGCGTAGATATGGTGCCCACTTCTGCAGTGTATAATAGAGTCTTGCATTTTGATGTGCCGGTTGCATTTTAATTAGACACATTAGAAGTGTTGTAGTTTGAGTACTGCATTTTCAATTGCTTTAGTGTGGCATAGATTGAAAATTTTGGTATTGCTCAATATTATTGGCCTGGTGGACAGGTGAGCACTGTGATCTTCTATAGTGTCAATAATTAAGGAATTTTCTTATCCCACACATTGTAGCTCTGAAGGTTTGAATGTGCCTGAGTCATGTTTGAATCTCAGCCAAATAGCATCTCAGCTCCCATGGTAGGCCTGCTTTACCTGTCTCTGTTGTGCCATCTCACCTATTCCAGCCTATTAGCAGAACACTCAGCATCATGTTTAGTCCCCACTAACTGCAGAATGAATCTTTTGTATAAGAGTATCCTTATATAAGATCATGTATAATGTCAACAGAGCAGAGATAACTCTGGATAAAGAGGCCAGATTACTGAAGGTAAAAATGTGGATCAGGAGGAGTGGAATGGGTATTGGTTATGGATTTGAGGTGCATGCACACCTAAAGCCCATTTGGGAACCATTGGGAAATGTTGAGGATGTGACAGAAGTACTGAAAAGATTTCATGGTTTTATTCAAGCTTTCAGTGAATCTGGGCTTTTGATAAAGAAGATGGTGGACTCATAATTTGATGGACTGTTATAGCTCACTGATGAAAGGCCTTAGTGCCACTAGACCTGCTTCTATCAGAGGCCCTTTTCAACTATCAGTACCATATGACCAATTTCCCAGTAGAGCCATTGCTCTAAGGCCAGGTGAGATTTCAGAATTTGCTTTCAGTGATTGTAAACAGTGTTTGCAAGCTAGTTGGAACTTCTTAAAATCAGTGTGCAGTATTAAGTCATGTTATGGCCAATTATGTGCCTCACTGGATGCCAGTGTATTTTTCAGCCGTGACCCTGCTTTTTAATTACAGTGCTAAATGTTGCTAAATGTTTGTTGTACATATGTATAGATACGTCTACTAGCATTAGACATGGCTGGTCTTTTATAAATATTTGTCATTTACATTGTTTATGCCAGCATAAAAACCACAGATTTTTGGCATATATTGGGCTAGAATTTTGATAGACCTTTATACATAGACCTGTCCATATTGGTCCAGGCAAAACAGATCTGCTAACAAATGCACGTAAATGGGGAAACTTAATTAAAAGAAAGCCATGTAATAAAGCTGATTATTCAAGGGTTTATGATGTACAAAAAATCGCAATGAATATAGTCACTGCTAGAGAGGAGTGGGTACCAGTGTATGGCTTATATGAACTGAATTACTACCATGTTGGAAAATAATGCAAATGAAATTGGTGCTTCTTTTTCATGCTGTAACCATATATTCAGTCTTGAGTATCACAAGTATCACCTTGCAGAGAGCGCCAATACCCGAACCTAGCAGTCCGTCATACTGTGCAGGAAGCAGTGGTCAGTGTCTAAGTATAGAGGCACTGCGCACGGCTGCAATTTCTCATGATTAATAAGTATCTCTGTGTCCCTAGGAAATATTTTTGGCAGCTGGACACCAGTGCCCATTTCTGTTTAATGCCCAGTGACTGTGTTCATTGTTATGAAAAACTCTGTTGCTTGCTGATTCAAGAAAATTTCTTCTCCCTTTGAATCACTTTTATTTAAGCAGTGAAGCAGAACAGGAATGAGAGTCATTTTTAAGACAGTAGTCTTAAGCAAGCACAGGTTGCTGCAGCAGCACAGTTTACTTTGCTTTTATTCATCTTAAATACTCTTCTTCTTCGTTTAGAATTGGTAGCTCACAAGCTGTCTGATGTTTTAGAATATTCATGTACATACAAATACCTAAGTAATGGCAAAAAAGATTGTTTTCTTTAATTTTGGGTCAGTAATGGCTGGCTTTTCAGCATGTTTTGTAAGGTTAACCGTAACATACTTGGTAGAACATGACAAGAGCAGCTACATAATTATCATAACACATTCAGACGTGTATTCTTTCACTGAATATTTAAATTGCAAGTTATAAAGATGGCCAGTACATGTACATATCCTAAATATGAAATTTTAATTTAAACTTGTCATTGTTTTATACCACAGAGCTGGGCTAGGGAAAGGGAAATAGTTTTCTCTCTGTTCTAAATTATCACATGTAGCAATAAAGGCCCAAACATCTTTTTGCCTAGTTGTCAGACTAAAGAACTTTTAGAAAGAAATTTTTAAAGAAATGTGTATGCCTGTATTTTCATTTCAGGATGTTGCCAACACAGAGGTTTGTGTGGAAATTCTGGCTGGTGAGAATGCTAAAGTGAGTAATTTCATAAATATTGTTTGATGAAGCTGCTAGTGTTTGTTCTCTTTTCCCTTCACCTTAACATACAGGCTAAACTAATGCATTTAATGAATGTAGCAGGTGGCCACAGAAAGTAAAATGTACATCTCAGACTTAGTGAGGCCATAAATCAGAGCATGGGTCATAATGCTGTTTTCACCTCCTCAGATGTAAACTACTCATATTCAATTCATCTTCCAGGCAAATGGTGTAATGCCTGAAGTTAACCAGCAGGGGGCACTGCTTTGTAAGTGTTGTGATATTAGAAGTAGACACTGAGGACTGAGGACAGTGCTAAACTGAAGTGACAGACAGCTGCAGATGAAGCCAGGTGGTCTTATTTCCGCCTCACTGCCTCAGCTCCGCTTTTTCATTACTCTGGGCTTGAACTGAGCTAGAGACTGCCAGATCTGTGCTACTGTGTGTGGTTGTAGCTGTCTTGTACATGTGGGAACTGTGAGAGGATCCTATCTTCTGTACCTCTGAGTCTACATAGCTATAGTTGTTCACAAAGCTGCCAAAGGATGATAAAACTAGAGAAACACCCATTCACAAAACTAAACTGAATCACAGTCTTTTGAAAGAACAATAGTATCACCTGAATTGCTTTCACTGTGCAGCAGAGACTGGCGCTGTAAGGAAATATTGATGCACTTGTATTAAAATATTATGTATTGTGGTACTGTATCAATTCTCAAAAGCACAGTATCTTTTTTTAATTAATAGTTTACAAAAAGATTGTTGTGGTTCATTTTTGGTTGTGTTTAAATCTTTAGTCATTAGACGTTTCCATGCCAATGTAAACAAGTAGCAAAAGGGCACATCGCTACATTAGCATTAGATAAATCACCATTAGTTTTTCTAAAAGTGGATTTGAAATATACAATATACAATATATTATTGTTTACAGTATTGCAACAATTCACATTGAACCGGTGAATGATGCACACTGAAGATGTTGAACAGCAGCCAATTTTGGAACAGCAAGATTTGTGTCATTGTCACCATGGTAACGGTGGCTCACACTCAGTGGGACTGGCGGGGATGCGGAAGCTCCTGCTATGTGCCGTCTGCCTGATCCACGAAAAGCCCCCTTCAACGTCTTGCCAGAAAACATTCTGTTGTTTTCTCCCCTCCCCCTTCGCTAATATCAGGTGGAACAACAGGTCACCGTTTAGGAGCAATGGCTCTACTGGGAAATTGGTCATATGGTACTGATAGTTGAGAAGGCCCTCTGATAGAAGCACGTTCGTAACACTATTCCCTGTTCTGTATGTCCTTTAAAAGTGCTGGTATGAAAAAATAAATATACACACGTGATTTCATCTCATATCTCTTTATACAGCTCATATCTGGATAGCATTTATATAAAACAGGTTCTGTTTTGATTAGCTTCTTTTCTTGCATTACATGAAAATTCCAAATCTCTTTTGGGAGCCCCTGAGATGATGCCAAACCCAAAATGTACACGTATACAGATGTGCAGAATTGACAGACCTGCTGATTTGACAAAAAGCTGTAGGGGCAATTCTCTGCAGCTAAGCTTCTAACATTAGTCACTGGTGTTCATGGATATATTTATGCTTGTATATTCACAGAATGATATGATTTTATTTATTCATGTTGCTCTTCTTGTGTTACTGTTTTGCTTTCTGCTGTTGTCCAGAGGAGAATGGGTTCTGCGTTTAAGTTACCTCTCAATGTTTATGCCTCTTGCTCCAAGGGAGTTTGCATTGCCACTGTTGTCCTGGGCTTGCTTATTGGAGCCTGGACATGGAATTTCTGTAAAGCTGCTTTTAACAATACTATATAAATACATTAAATCTATGTGTATTTATGTCCTGTCACCTGAAAAGGTAAGGCATAGCTCTACATTAAATTTTTTGTTTTGTGTGTTGTTTTTAAATAATTCCTTTTTCTTCTTCAGAGGGTTAACCAGTTAATGAACTACAGATACTTGAGTAAAAAAAATAAATACAATGGTTTGATCAAATATTGTATGCTACAGGTATAGTATCTTTTAATCAAAATGATACGGGAAATCATGCTTAATATGATGAGCCACATGCACTGCCAAGGTAAAAAAAGGTCAATTCTGTTTTGAGAATTGGCTTGAAGATTTGGTCTCAGGTAGAACTGTCCATGGTGCTGAAACATGTAGCACTACAGGAAACTGTAGTTTTGTGCTTCCCTCTAACATCCCACCCTTTCCCATGGGATTTAAACTCCTTGCTGTACTTGTTTTGATATAAATCCCTTAAAGTTACATTAAAATGTTATTGTACTTTCATTACTGTTTAGACTACACGGTGTTGTACTGGTATGAGTATCAACCCAGTATTGCATTCATTTACGTATACAAAACACGTGTACCGACCGTGCAATTTTAGCCTGTTTTTAAACACACAAGTTGTCTGAACCACTTCCTTAGTATGAGTAGACACACATAGGTGTGTACAAAAAAGTCAATTTGTGATACTGAAGTTTCTGTCTACTTAATTACTAAATATATGTATATTAGAACCTCTCTGTAGAGAGATTGTCCTTTGGTGTAATTCACTGCGCCGCGGCTTGTTCCCGCCAACTGCATGCAACCGGTTTCAGCTTAGTTTAGCTACTGCCTAAGCTACCAGCTGGTTATCCAAAACGAACGAACGAACGAACGAATGATAGATAGATAGATAGATAGATAGATAGATAGATAGATAGATACTTTATTGATCCCGAAGAAAATTTTAAAATATATATATACAAGAACATATGAATACAAAAAAATAGCCTGAGGCTTAAAAATACGCAAGCATATAAAACTGCAAAAAGGTCAAAGACTACTTGCAAAGATGTAAATAAAATGCTATTTTGTGTGGTTGTATGACAAGAAAGAGAGAATTGGAATCATTTACAATTAAAAATTACTTTTTCACATGTAGCTTCGCTTTTGTCTGCCATGCTGGAAAAAGTTTGTTGCATCATGGGATTGCCTTAGTGGCCAAGGAACTGTTTGATGCTTCCTTACAATTGGGCCAGGAGTGTGTCAGGCGCAGCATACTATGGTGTAAAATGTTGTCGATGTAGAGAGTTTACTAGGTTTGGAGACACCCATAGTGTGAGTAACAGAACAAAAACTCTGACTTTAGAGTACATTCAGCTACAGCTAAACCAGCCAACCAGCAAGACATACACCTCAATAAGTGAATTCCTTGGATGCATTAGCCTTGCATGTTATTATTGCCATTATTGTGCTCAAGAGACTGTTATTGAAAGTAACAGATGAGGATAAAAACTAGGAAATGTACCATACATACAGCTATTCTTTTATGATATGTACAAAACCCACTGTTCTCCAGTGCAATGTTTAATGTAATGCAACAAATATATAAATGAAAAGCTGTTATTATTATTATTATTATTATTATTAATAATACTAATAATAATAATAATAATAATAATAATAATAATAATAATAATAATAATAATAATTTTAAGTAGGTTACTTAGTATGGTGTGCTGATCTGTATTAGCACGGGCAAAATGCAGGATTTACATAAAATACTGAAATTTATTTTGAATTCCATTTGTTTGCAATAACAAAAGATAATTTCAGTTAAGAATATAAGTAATTATTATTCATGCTCAATGATTAGATTTTACTATGATCATAATGAGATTTTTTTTTCCCATGTTCTTGACAATCCAAGCTGAATTGAAATAAAGCAAACAAATCAGACATTGGAGGAATGAGTCTTATTATTATTTGGTTCTTTTTAAAATTGGCTACTTAGAGTATTTTGTTAGCGTGTGAGAGAAAATTGCAGTGGTCGTCATGATTTTAAAAGACCTATAAGATTATCTGAAAGCAGGCTGCTTTTAATCCGCTGCCTCAAAGCCCTGCATTTATCTTGTTAACTCTCTCCCACACACACACATACTTAACTGTACACAGGCCTCATTCGCACCATCAGTCTTCCACGTTGGCCATTGTGCTTACACTTCCGATCTTTTTCAATGTTTCCGTTTCCTCACGTGCCCAATTTATTATTGTCTAGTATGACTTCACAGCATTCATCATGTTCATTTACACCTTTGTGTATGCCTCTAGTCTGCATCCTGTGTTTTTCATGGATGACACTCTTTGCTCCTTTTCTAATTCCCCCTTCCTTCCTCCCTTCTCCAAAATAGATGAGTTGGCTCACTTCCTAATAAGACTTTGTGAAGCATGGAGTGGTGTCTGAGTCCTTTAGTAGCACTGAGCGGCTGTCTCCATTGCTGTCGTTGTTCACTTAGGGACCTATCCAAAGCAATATGTTTCCTGCATCTTCTTACTCTACCAAAGAACTGTTGTTGTAGTTATTTTAACTCATCTGAAGAACCGTTCTTACAGTGAATTTGTACTAGTTACCTTAGTGTTAGCTTCTTAGCTCACTTGCTGACTAGGGCTGTGTATTGGAAAGAACCTGGCGATACAATACGTATCGTGATACAGCGGTCACAATTCAATATATCGCAGTATATTGCGATACTGCAAGCAACGTGATATATTGTGATTTTTCAAATCTTACTATTAAAACACACCACTATATGAACAGGTTTATCAATGCTTACAATAGCATTGCACCCTTGTGCACCCTTTGTTAATATTGAAGTGGAGCTGAAAATGGATTGCAACACTGCTGTCTAGTGGTCAGAGGTATAAACACAACACACAATATTTCACTGTCTGCGAGAAATCTGCGTATCGATACTGTGTTTTTGAGAATTGATACAGTATCACGATACATAATATCCCGATATTCGATATTTCGATATTTTTAACACCCCTATTGCTGACGCAATCATCATTAGATGTTTTCCAGGCTTTGATATTCTGAGACATTATTTACAAAAAAACGTTGACCTGTCATGTACAAACCGTATACTGAGGATCATGCATGTTCTCAGCATCCATGGACTACATGTCCACATACCATTTAATGGCAGCTGGCCAGTTTATTATCACACATCATTGAGGCAATTCTGACATGCCTGTGCAACTTGCACATTGTCATCTGCTATTCTAAGCATGTCTATGTGTGAGAGAATGGGTGTCATTTTGTTAAATATTGTAAAAAGGTCATCAGTGTCAGTAAGTCATGGTGTGTTTATTAAGAAAATATATTACGGTTAATATATATATATATATATATATATATATATATATATATATATATATATATATATATATATATATATATATATATATGAAGAAGTAAAGAACCTGCAGTCATATTTGTTCTCATATCTAGTATCTTAGCATGCTGACATCCTGCTGAAGCTCTCTACCTCCTGCTGTTTAAGGGCATGACCCTGTCTGATCACCTGCTGCTTCTCTGTCCTTTGCCCACATGATGCCTATGACAGCTCCTCAGATTCAGCTAGTGTTTTATTTTTTTCCAGTATGTTAAACTCAAGAAAATTAAAAAAAGGGCATTTGCATAGAAATCCCACTTCATAGAAGTGTGTATACTTAGTATATGCAGATAATTAATTGGAATATAATTGAAAATGCAAAAATACAAATACACAAATTGTCACAACATTTTTCCTGACATCTTAGAACAGAGAGAAGTGCCACATACTTTAAAAATACTTTCAAACACTTTTAATGAAAATATTTGTCTTATATAATATATATATAATTATTACATACTAGTGAAAGAACACTACATTTAATGATCTAGAAGTATGGCCAACTGTGTGCTCAGGAAATCATGTGGCATGAAGTGAAATAAATGATCACGATTTGTATTCTGATTCAGTGCCACAATGATGTCTAAACTAAGCTTAATCATTAATGTATCCGGTCCTAGGCAGCCAAAAATGGGGTCTTTAAGGTTTTATTTATCATAGTAGTTAAGGCTGCTTCTTCTTGTTGCTATTTTCCTTTGATCTGCTGAATGGCACTTGGGTAAAAAACACTTTATGACAATGACTATTGTTAAAAAATTGACAAAAATTTTAAAAATCTGAAGATCTTGAATTTAATAAAGAGAGGCATGGAAGGTGTGATTCAGACTATTGTTTTCGGAGGCATCTGCCACTTTTCTCTCAGTCACCTGCACACACACACATACCCCACTCCCTGAAGCAAGCAGGCTTACCGCCACTCTGTTGTGTGTCCGGTATGAAGGAGTGTTAATTAAAGCAGGCACACTATTGATCTCAGCCCAGGCCTCGTCAGAGCCCTTCCCGCTTGCTCCCATTACTTGGAAAATACTTACTCGCTGGGGTACCAGCCCACATCTCTGTGTGTATGTTTGTAAATGGAAGAGAGAGAAACAGAGAAAGAAAGAAAGAAAGAAAGAGGTTATGGGAGACAGATAGAGTGAAAAGCATTTAGGTGAGTGGTGGGTAGCTCGCTGATTAACTGTTGGTCCCTGTAGATCAGAGTACCGTTCAGAATACACCTTCACCTCTTTGCAGTGTATTACGTAGCACAAACTGAAAAATCTTACTCCATATTAGGAGTGATATGACGGTATATGGTTATCATGATACATTACATTGAACTGGGTGTTATGAGTACTTTAAGGACAATGGCCAACCACATGTTTAGTATAAAAATGTTTATAAGAAGCTTCCAGTTGGCGTAGCTGTCAATGTTTGTTGTTTTGACATATTCAGCTCTGTTTAATTGGATGCAAAGAAGTGCAATAAAACAGGATTCTTAGGTTAGAAGATAAAAAATAGCCATTAGTGCCAGAGAATAAAACAATTTATATTTACAAAGTGCATCTGATGAAACATTTACTGTCATTTATGTACATTCATGTACTGATGATATCCACAGTATGCTCAAAAAAGCATATTCTTAAGTCCTTTTTGATAAATATAATAAATACATTTTTTCACTTCTGTGTAAAATAATGTATTATTACTTTTTTCTGCATGGTTATTTTGCTGGTCTGTAGTGTTGTACATCAAAAAGTCACATGATTTTTTACTTCTTAGTACCAGTTTTACATTACAGATGGTGGGTTAAATGACAACAAAAAAATGAAGCTCTAAGTATGCACTTAAAACGACATGTGTTTTGCTTTGAAATATCTTTTTCATTTGAAGTATACTAGCACCACTGCTACTACAGAAAAAACTGAATTGTAGATTTTTTCCTATTCTAGTGTCGATTTAGCAGTAAAATGCTGATGATTTTGACATCACAAGTGCATTGTCCAATGACGTCATGTATTTTGTAAATGTCCTCAAGGGTTTTTTTTTTCTGTTTTTGCCCACCACTCCTCTATTCTCCAATAATAAATAAGAAACAAGCACTTGTAAATCAGTGCCTGTTTTCTTGGCCCTTTCCATCTCATTCAAATATGTAATACTAGGTTAAAACCTCCATTGAGTGTGCCAAAAGAATCTTCTGTAATTCCATTGGAATTGGTATCAAGATTATTCCGGGAGGTTTGGCGGGGCGGACTATCTCCTAATTAAAGGGATTTGAGCTAGAGAGGATTTCATTCTCCACGGAGCAATGGCAATAGGATTTGGAGATGTGGGAAGCTGGTGCTGGACAAAGGTAAAGCAGGAACCGTGCTCTATGCTCCAATGGCTTGCATTATGGTGGGCCAAAGATAATGCCTTTGATTTATTCCATGTGCGGTTCGTGAGCAGTGTTGTGTTAAATGACCTGTACGCTGCAAGAACATTTCAACATGTGGAGACAGGAGGGGGCCTCATTAGAGGCGGATACAGTGCTGTGACATGGTTGGTGATATTAAAGGGGACCTATTTAACTATGTTCTCTGTGGTGACTGGGTATGCTGTCATTGGCTGTCTCAATGAAGGGGGCAGAAAGTGGGTGTGGGCACGGTGTGGTGGTAGAGAGCTTAACAATGACTTGTAGACGTTTGGTTTGCTTTATAAGTAATCTGCTTTTGTCTTTTCACCACTAAAATAGTGTTAACTAGTGCTACTGGAGTTTTCAACAGTGGTCAATGTCTACATTTTGTAGGAGTTCTCATTATTGAAAACAACATTCAACCAATATTCTTTACTTTGGACATTACAGTTTGTTGACTTTTATTTACTTTAGGTAAATTGAGGACAGAATATCTGTTAACATCATTGAAAAAGAGGGCCGAAATGCCCACAAACACATAGGTTGCCATTTTACATAAGGGCTAGTAGGACAGTAGGACTACTTTCTCCTTGTAATGACAAACTGCTGAGTGGTGCTCTGTAATGTGCTGAGAATATGCTGGCGTGTGTTTCTTCATTAAACACAATGGTTTTGAATGTTTGGAGTTTGCTGGACCAGTGTGCGGTGACCTTAAGCGTGGTAGTAGCTGGGTTAGATTTTGTGAAGTCACTCAACTTTATTTTCTGAGATGTCCTGTAAAAGGGTGTCATTTTAGCAGTAGTTAGTTGAAACAAAGTCTGTGGCATGATTTGCCTGCTTAGTAAAATGCTACACACAGAACAGGATTGATTTTGGCTTTCTGTCACTCATTTGATTTTTGCTCTGTCATGCATTAGTTTTTATAGTCTAAACTTGCTGTGTTAACGATGCGTGAGCTGACGTTATTGAGTATCAACCAAACGCCTTGACTCTGTCACGCTCACTACTTTGCGCTTTAGTACAGGCTGCTGCGAGTGCGCATTAAGAGTGCCCATACAGTGTGCTAGCATAGGCTAAAGGTAGCGTAATTGCCTAAACAACACACCTAAAGCTCGCCAGGGGAAAGAACTCAGACTTCGCCAGCCTCGCAGTCTAGATTTAATTTCTAGGCGAGGATTATCTTCATTTGCGTGGAGCTGGTTTGGATTTGAAAAGACTGAATTTGCTCAGAAAACAAAATTTGCAGACTTTGTAAGAAAGCAGCCCGCTGTCCAAGATAAACCAAGATCAGCTAAGGTGTCTGGGAAAACGCACACTCAGCAAACATTAGCGGAGTCATTTACTTAAACAGTGCCTTCGCCCAGTGATGCTGGGATTGGCTCCAGTCCTGCCAGTTTGGGACCCTGACTAGCGGGATAAAGTGGAAGATAATGGATGGATGGATGAATATTAATAAGTGCACGCTAGTAAAATAGACTTTTACAAACACATTTTTAAATAATGTGAAATATTGTTTATTATTGTTACCCACAAAATTACAGAAAATATCCAGATATCATTATTTCAATATTGCACAACTGAGACGCATAACCCGGATTAATGGCTCAATTGGCTGACCACTAAGCTTCCTCACAATTGCGTTATTATCATCTAAACCTGTGTCTGTGCCTTAGTTAGACAAAACCATGGTGTTCTAACCAAAAATCCATATCGTCACAGCGTAATATAACATGACTATCTTGTCCATCAGATATGTTTGTATGTGGAACAGCACCTGTAAAGGTGAAAGTATGAAGGGTGTAGTTATCAAAGTAGGGCGAAACTCTTGAAAAGTTATGTATACAATGCTGTGCAATACCACCTTTAATTTATTTCAATTTCAGTCAAAACAGCCATTATCAGCATGAGGAAAAGCAAAAAGCATATTTTCAACAGAACAATATTCACAACAACTGAGTGACAACAAAAAAATGAAGCTCTAAGTATGCACTTAAAACGACATGTGTTTTGCTTTGAAATATCTTTTTCATTTGAAGTATACTAGCACCACTGCTACTACAGAATTGTGAATTGTATATTTTTTCCTATTCTTATGTCGATTTAGCAGTAAAGTGCTGATGATTTTGACATCACAAGTGCATTGTCCAATGATGTCATGTATTTTGTAAATGTCCTCAAGGGTTTTTTTCTGTTTTTGCCCACCACTCCTCTATTCTCCAATAATAAGTAAGAAACAAGCACTTGTAAATCAGTGCCCGTTTTCTTGGCCCTTTCCATCTCATTCAAATATGTGATACTAGGTTAAAACCTCCATTGAGTGTGCCAAAAGAATCTTCTGTAATACACTGAGTGATATTACGTAAATTGTATTCAGAGTTTAGTGTATTCATCCTTTTTCTTAAAACATCAACCCATTCCGTTGCCTTATTTTTTTATGAAACCTGCAGTGATATTACATCTCTAAAGTTCAGTCTTAGAAGTTGTTTACATTTGACATTTTGTGCCTCTCAAAAAAAACCACATCCTTTTAGACTCATAGCATTGCATCTCCTCACAGCTTAAGGATAAATAGAAAGCGTTTTCTTTCTCATTCCTTATGCAAGTGGATTATTAATATATAATTTAATTTATATTTTATACTTTATGGCTGTTTTGTGAATTAAATACATGAAGGATGGTCTCTGACTTTTGCACAGCGCTGTATATGAAGAGGCAAGGAATGTTTGATGTGTGTGCAGTTGTATGTGGGTATACTGAGGGTAGACGAGCAGTCAAACAAATATACACCCAGCTCCATTCACAATAAACAATACAGATAAGCATCATCAAACACTGAGAACTGAGTGAGTCATTCTTTTGTAGACTCTCTCTACCTTTTGCTCTTGCTCTGTTTATGTGTGTGAGTGTGTGTGTGTGTGTGTGTGAGAGAGTGAGTGTAGCTGACAGACAAACACACAGTCAAATGTTCTAAACACTTTTGTTGCCTACAGACATAGTGTGTTTGTCTTTGTGTAAGTTTGTAACTGATATACACCCACTGCATTAAACGGACTGAACTCTGTTGTTGCCGGCAGACACACTGTGTATCTGTGTGTCACACACACGCAACACTCACCCACAACATTAAACGGACTGAACTCTCGTTGTTGCCCACAGGCACTATGTGTGCGTTGTTTCTCTCTGTCTTTCACACACATACACACACACATACACACACACATACACACCATTAAACTGGACGCTGCTTGAGTTGCAGTTGTATCAGTAAAAGGTCCTGAGCCCCCGCACTTTGACGCAGACTCATGTGGGCGGGGTCTACGCGAGGGCGTGGCGTCTGTCGCAGTGACTTTATGGGAGGGAGGCTGTGAAAAGGAGCTATTTCTGTTTATTGTTTGTCTCTATGTTAGCATGTAGTAAACTTTTATTCACATTAGTCTTTTTTACATACTTTCGTTTAAAATAATAAATGATGAAGGTGGGGGAGCCCTAAATAGGATGTTGCCTAGGATGCCCAGATGCCCCGCCTCTAGCAGTTAGTATAGGGGAGGGGGCGGGGCCTGGGCCTATTTGACAGTGGCTCCGTTGGAGGGGGCGGGGCCTCTTTGGCAGTGGCTCTGTTGGAGGGGGCGGGGCTTCTATCGCAGTGAGCCCGGGCGCTGCAGGCTGCGCCACTCCATCGCGCACAGAACGGCGGCAGGAAAACTGAGCCGCAGCTGCTGAGGAGAAACTCGCTGCTTACCATTTCAAAGTGTCTAAACTGGGAGGACGTTACGTGACAGCTCTTCTCCCGCCATGCTGTCATCTCGCGCTGCTTCTTGGCTCTCATTTCGCTGCGTGTCCGCGTTCTCCGTCCGTTAAACCGAGCCACTAGAGCCCGTTCTTCGTCGGCTTCGTGCTTCACTGACACGCCCAGGTTTTGGACACTGCGGACCCCTCACTGCTTCTCTGCGCGGCTAGGACTGCTCATCTCTCTCCTGCGTGTAGCGTCTTCTTCGCCGGTTTTGTGGGGAGATGTCCGCGCGCCTCTAAACGAACGGCGGCGGATCATGGATCCCGGTTCTTCCACTCTTCGCTCCCCAACGTAAAACCGCCTTCTCAATGGACGAGGACATAGACACCCGCAAGATCAACAACAGCTTCCTCCGTGACCACAACTATGCAACTGAAGGTATTTCTCAATGAACGAGATCGTTTCCGTGCTTTTTAGCTGTGAAGGTGCTAGGAAGGTGTTAGACAGTAGTCAGGTAAAATTGCGTGACGAAGCGTTATGACGCGTCATGTAAGTGCAGCTTTTAGTTGGTATGTGAGCATTTTCGGATGAGGTGTTATATCCATAAATGTCCAAAATGTCTTTTCTCGGTTGAACTGGCCAAATATAGAGGCTGTCGGACTAACTGTGTAAGAAGCTTTAGGTGTTGTGCTTGTTTCATCACTCCTGTCGCAGCAGAATCACTGACGTACAAGAGCTTATAAATACAGTCTGGGCTCGCGCGTGTTATAAATATAAGTCAGTGTGTGGGTGTCATAGACGACACTAATGAGGTTCACTGGGTTTCTGTGTCATTCATCTAACTTTGGTGTCTGAAAGCAGCACAATGTTTTCTTACTTTTTGCTTTTTCAGTGGAATTGTGTGTGCTGGGTTGGAAATTTGAAATTGGGAGGCAGTAATCAGTGATAATGATTTTTTTGGCCTATTCTGATTTCTTTTCCCATTTTGTCTGGAACAGAAATCTGCTGAGTCCAGTCATGCATGCTTGTTAGGAACCATTTTAGTATGTACTTTCTTTTAATTATTTATGTGTATTTCTTTGTTGTTGGCCGTTGTTAGCCTCATTCCCAGATATCAGCATCAGAACTTGTAAGCTCTGTACTGTATAGACATTGGATAAATCATTGTTCAGCAGTGCCAGTATGAGTGTCACAAAGCTTCTTATGTAGAGGTTCTTTAAGACAGGAGCCTAGTATCAATGACTGTACCCAGAGGGGATTGGAGCAAGTAAGGGCTGAAGAAAGAGCGTGAAATAAATGAGATATAAAAGCTAGAGAGGAGTGCAGACAGATGTGATGGGATTCTAACTGCTAAAATCCAGTACACTCCAGTTCCTAATGGCTTACGCCTGCCCTCTCCAAAAATCCATTTGTCTTACTCCAAGTCACTCACAGCATATTTCTGGGTGTTAATAGGCCTTGGCGCTGTTTAGTAATGCCATGTAACTTTGTCTATCGCAGACACTGTCGAGTTACTGCAAAAATACCATATTGATACACAAGTCATAGACAAGGGTAAAAAACTGTTTTCTTATTGAAATTCAATCCCGTGGGTAATAGTATTTACTAGTTTAGTTGGCTGCGCATGTACTAAGAACCCAAACAGGAAATGTAGATGGTGATGTTTTAGTATTGATATATTAGTATTGATATATTGATGTCACATAACAATGTTTTCTTTGCCACAGTTGCAAAAGACTCTAGAGTGAGTAATATCTCTAATTAAAATGAACTGAGGCAGTGCGTATTCAGACATATACTTAATTTGTTTAGATTTTATGTACATATTTTATATACTTCTTTTAATTTAAGAGGGCACTAAAGGACATAAAACTTCAGTATTGGACAGTTTCATTGAACAGATGCATTACGGATTCATTTGTAGACGAGTTGAAAATTTTAAGAACCACCTTAGAAATGAAGCAGATGCATTACATGCATAATCACACGTAAAAGTAGCACGACTGCCATCAGATGATATGCCTTCTAGTGTACAAAGAGGCTAGATCCTTCTCAAGTGCTATTCTCACAAAAGCACATGCCCAACCCCCATTCCCCAATACTACACATTCTAAACACTCACGTAGCCAGCTCTCTAGAGGACTAAACTGTTCTAGGGTACATCACGTACACTGCGTCCAGCCATTACAGGAGGTTAAAAATGTTACTTGTCAATTGAATGACCCTCCTTCACCCATTGACCTAGACACAGGCCCAGCCCACCTGGGGATTAAAATCCCACCGTAAGATGTGTCTTCTTCCTGGTTCCTATCCTCCCCCAAGGCTCTGTTAATTTCTCTCTGCAGGCCACACTGGGTGAATTATGCAGGTGTTCATCCATCACTGTGGAAGCTACCTCATGACTGTAAAACAGACAAATTTTCAGTTGGGTGAAAAAGAGAGAGAAGTTAAATCAGACACTCTTTATAATGGTATTTATGGTATTACCATCGGGAGCTGTGACAGAAGCTTTCGGATACATTGTGCAAGACACAAGAAAGAGGGGTGAGAATCTCATTAGTTGGTTTGTTAATTGCTTGGTAGTTTTTGATTTTGTTAGAGCTTCCTCAGTGACAAAAACATGAAAAATCTTTAGAGATCCTAGTGTGTAAAATCCACAAATGTGAGAAAATGAGCCAAACATAAACATTTCCGAGACATTATTTTTTAGTTATTTTTACTTTGTGTGGCATAATACAGAAAATCACATGTGATCACAGCTGTGAAACGGTTGAATAGTTAAGCATTAACGCAGTGATGCCACTGCAGTTTTGACAATCAGATGAATAAATGATGACTTATGCATTTTTAAAGCAGTCTTAATGCATCCATGTTTTCCATGGGTACGCTCTGGTCCAATAGTCACTGTCAGCATCTTTGTGTAAGGGAGACAGCAACTATCCAAATTTAAACCATGAAATGAAAACCACAACACAGAGGCACAGATGAAGTATAAGCATCAATAGAAATGTTGACCAAGGCTCACTATAGAAAGCTTTGTAACCTGACTGCTCTAAAAACCCTGCATTCAAATTAATTCTGTTTGATAATATTTAATAATATTTCAACACTAGCTCAGTAGAGAGTGCTGCTTTGTAATTCTCAGTAAGAGTAATTTTTGACCCTTCTGTAATGTTTCTGTATTGCAGAACACATCACAGACATCATCAAAAAGCAAAGGAAAAGATTTTCCTTTTAGCTTGCGTTCACTCTTGATGAAGTAGCATGCTCCAGTAGTTTGTCTGGATGGAAATGAGAAGTTTCACATAAGATTCACATATAACTGTATATTTGTAAAGGTTTTTTTGTTTTAGTTTAAGATTAGTCCTGGGCGAATGGAAGAAACATGGTTGTGCACTTGAACGCTTCGTCTCTAAGCTGATCTGAGCGCCTTAGCAGGCTCATCCCTTCCCTTTCAGACGCTTCCTGGATGTTCGTTGGCAAATGGCGCAGGTTCACAGATTCTTGTAGAACGCTAAGTAGGACAGATATGTTGCTCAGTAAATGGAAAGAATGATAGAGTCATGATAGAGCTAAGAAGGAATCCAAAATCCCCAAATTGATTAAGGCTGAAGTTCTTAAGCATTTGAGATTGGAGGTTTTTATAAGGTGTTCTAGTAAGTAACATAATATTTTAAAGGGAGACTCAATAAGCAAGATGGCATTACATCAAATACTAGTTCTGAATGTAGTTGACTGACAAATGATTTATTTGTGGGCTTCTATGACTTGGCATGTGAAACTGTGCTTAGCATTAGACTGCACAAGCAAACCATAGCCATAACCATAACTCTGCATTGATAGCTGAGGCTGTGTAAGTACAGTATTTAGATTGGGCATCTTGAGAGATGCTCCCCCCATCTCTGACTTTAGCAGATGCCTAAAATAAGACTTTGTCTTTTGGGACGGTGTAGAAGTTCAAAGTGAAGAGAAAGAAGCTTGAAAAACAGAGAGTTGGCTGCTGCTGTTATTAGCCAGGGATCTGGCTGACCTAAAAACATTTTCCTTTTTTTCTCGTTCAGGGACATGTATCAGAGAGAAACACTCTTATTTCTTAGTTTGTGAAGAGACTCCTACAATGAGCAAATGCAGCTTACTCCAAACAAAAGCATGTGTTTGTGTGATCCTACAGATCACACAGGTTTAAGTTAGCATATGGATGTGGACTTTGATTGGCATTGGCTTTTCATAATTATGGGGGAATATTTATGTGTTGTGGTCGTAACGTTCTTGTTTACTTTCAGTCTCAGACATATGCTTTGGAGGGAATCCCTTTGTCTGTCTCTGCATGGGTTAAATCCCAGTAGAGTTTTTCTGTGTTTACAAGAAGGAGCCGGCATGCATCTGCATAATCATTGCACTATCAAGGTCTGGCGGATGTGTCAAGGTGTGTGCATGTTTGCATCTGTATGTCTTTGTTCTAGTGCCCTTTTCGCCAAGTTCCAACTACACAATTCATTACTCTCTTCGTATGTCCCATCTGTCTAATGGCACGATGAATTTTTATTTTTGTTTTTTGGCTAATTGAGCTCATCTCATAAACTTATTGGTTTCAGCTGCTGCTCATTATGGCATCTGCTTTAGGACGTTGGCATCAGGTGGAACAGTTTTCTAAGGAATCTCAAAGGCTACAGCCTATTCGCATCGCAGCCTTGGTGAACAGATTCAGAATTGCTTTTTCTTTTTTATTTTCATTAAGATTTAACTATCCCCTGCTTCATATTTGTTTAAAAAACAGGATGTTTATCTGTATGACCATTATCCACATCTGTTTAAATAATTGCCTGAGCAAAAATACTCATTATGTGAAAGTAGCATGTAAACAATATGTAAACAATAGAAACCAGGATGAATAATTGGCAAACAGCAGGGAAGTTTTTGTGCCCATTGGAAGGTTCCAAAGCAGCTCACATACTCTTTGTCTCAGGGTGAAGTTAAAATGCCCAAGTAATGCTGTAATTAGTGGGGCACGTTTTGGGAACAGGAACAGGAACAGGACACTAGGTGGATGGAAATGTTTATTGTTTTAGTGTATGCACAGTGTGTTGCCTACATCAGTACCTTTGTCAGCTTCTGTTTTACCCATTACTCGATTAAGTGATTAAGAATGTCATAATAGAATTTGATAGTTGAATCCGGTGAATTCACATTCAAATGCAAGTGTCCGTTTTATTGACATTTACCTTTACTACAGGTCCTAGTATAGGCCCACAAACAAACAAGACAACAATGCTATATTTTGGTTATAATTAGAGCTTTAAATTGTATGGTGGGCATCTGACAGATTTTAGCTACTGGTACATTCGGAATAAAGAGATATGTCTGTTAAAATGTAGTGGCTTGAGCTGCTAGGCTAGCTGAATGGCTAAGCTGCTGCTGCAAAACAAATATAAATTTATGTTGAGTGTCCACCTTGCAGAGACACAAATTGACTTTGAAATCTGACCCTAACTAATATATATATATCCTACTTATTTTCTTTTAAAACAATGTCTTTTATAATATTTATACAAATAAATGTATGTACATTTTTATGTATTTATTTATTTGATGTCCCAATGGCCAACATGACCAGACAAATTAAAAATTGAAGTGTGGGCTGAGATTGCTTATTAGCCCAGCAGGTGCTTATAGATGCCAAGATAGATTGTCTCTCCCCAGATACACTGCCATCTTCCTGCCTTAATCATGCTTAAAGAGGCAGAGTTTCCTCAGCTTTTGGAAGTCTTACATTTAATCACTAATAAAAAAGACGATGAAGGTTCACAAGGTTGTCTGATAAGTCTTGCTTAATAAACCTACATTACTTCAGCTTCATCAGAATAAAAACTAGTGTTTAAATGTTAAAGGAGGGTTGCTAGAGGAAGATGTCCCAAAAGTAACAGCACTACCATTGCATGGCATGATTACTTGATTAAACTTCATTATTAGATTTTAAAGCATCTATGGTATCTAAGGTATGCACATCAATTGATTGACCTTTTTAATTCTAGTTGCTCAATCAGCGAAATGTTTATTAACTATTTGACTACTCTTAATCACCAGCAACACTAATACTGAGAAATGCCCCCCTGTTTGCTTTGTTTTACAGAAATGGGAATTCCTCAGTGGAATTCCTCTGAAAGTGATCCATTACCATATGGCTGTAGCTAAGCACATCTCTCTCAGTGGACCCTCAGTGGATCCCTAGCTATTTGCTGGCACAAATGAGAGTCACACCCTTCAGACCACTTGACTTACAGATTACAGAAGCAATGCTTTGCTGAAGACTGGAGGGAGAGGCACAGTGGAAAGACTCGTGGTCCTCTTGTGCGGGTTAATTAGATCAGATTGCTGATGACTCTTTTTTGACTAACCTTTCTAACTCACCTTGTCAATGCCATACAGCACTGTAAGACCAACTACTCATGCCTTTCAGAGACAACAAACAAAACAGAACCTTATGTGCCCCATATAAAACATTTAATAATAGTAAACAATGAAAATAATACACCTTCAACTAAACTGATTTGTATTCAAAGTTGCACAAACTTAACTGCTCTAAATTTAATAAAAAATGCTTAATTATGCTCACTTTATAATAAAACATGTAGACAATGAGTGTTCTAAGTACTAACAATATCCACAATACACTCAGAAAGGTGTATAGTGGCATCACAATAATGCTAAAATATTAGATTTCCCAGTCCTATGTTTCTTCAGTATGTTGATTTCTGATTCACTTACCATTTAAGCAATAAGATGTGCCTGCATAATTTCTATGTATAAAATATTTAAAATGGTAGTGTTTGCCAAAATCTAATGCTGAAAATACTGTAACAAAGCATTCATTTGCAATTACGGTAAAGCTTTCCTCTTTGGTTTTATGAAAATGTAATGAAAATGTTATAAACAAACAGCAAGTTCATGATGGTAAAATGTTGATGGAATATAGGGAGTGCCTTGTCATTCTCTATGTTATCTACACAAATCAAGTTGTAATCGTGTTTTTATTTTCAAAGCTGTAGGCACATTAACGTGATTGTGTTGATCTTTGTTGGTGCAGTTCTCCCATATACCACATGTTATTCCTGAGGAGCAGCCTCTAAATGACACAGATAACACAATGGACCATTCAAGACGGTCTGCTTGCAAGGAAAGCCTCAACATGCAGCAGATATAGGCCACGATTACTGGGGTTATATATAGCCAGTCTAATCCCCCTCTACATCTAGCTGGGAAGGCACATTCATTCTTACTCTTAACCCAAACCCACAGGGATTGCCCATAGAGATGGACTTGCCCTATTTGTGTGCTAAGCTCCTTCAGCCTAGGGCTTACTTGCTCACTTCAAAGATCAAACATGTACAGTCGAATGTTTATGTTGTTTCAATCGTGCGGGCCTACATATACCATTGCATGATGTAGTAACAAATGTCTAAAAGGCTAATCTAAAAGGCTGCACCCGACTGTAGGAATCATGTGCTTTCAAATAGAGCTCTTAACTCAGCATCTATGGTCTCACCAGGTTGTTATTATGAGCTCATTAATACAAGTGCTTTCTATGCCTTGTTGGAGAGTGATGCTGAAGGAGCAGGTTTTGAACCATTAAAGCAAAAGAGATTTGTTTTAATGACTTCATTATTACCTAGACGTGCCCTAAAAAGAGTCTGTTGACTAGTAAAAAGCTTAGCGTTTATGATCTTACTAGAGTGTTTAGGCCTTCTCAGAACCTAGAGCAATGTCTACAAAGTCAAGCATAAAGAATTTGTATGGTGTGTCTCATTTGCCATAGCAAAAGGTTAATGCATAGATATTCATAGCTGCTTATTGGTTTCATGCCCACTATCATTGAAATTGGCATTTCCCTTTACTTGCCTAATACGTCCAAAATTGGGTTTTGTGTGTAATTAAAAAGAGAAAAGCAGGTTTGCCTGCATTTTTTCAGTTAAAGTTCAGAATTATCCTGTCACTTGTGTTTGAACACAGCAAAATGTGACCTCCGCATTTAACCCATCTATGCAGTGAATCACCCACAAATATACACACACTAGGGGGTAGTGAGCACACGTGCCCAGAGCAGCCCTATCCACGGCACCCGGGGTGCAGTTGGGGGTTAGGTGGATTGCTTAAGGGCACTTCAGTCATGTTCTGCTGATCCCAGGGATCGAACCAGCGACCTTCCGGTCACAAGACCGGATCCCCATGACTGCCCATTACAGCATTATGTTTATGTTCTGCTGTCAAAGTGCAGCATTGCATCTTCTAGTAACCTGTCATACCTTATACAGTTCCCAATGCTAATTCACTGTTTTCAACCCTCCACACTGGAGACTGTAAAATTCAAATAGGGAAGAACTCAGGCTAAATAGGTCTCTACTGGTTTCATTTGCAACACTGCACACACCCAACACTACCCATTTAAACTCATAAAGTATTTGGCAGGGGCCATGAGAGTCTGGATTGCAGTAGTCAAAGAAGCTTCCATCCATAGGATGATACCAACATGCATTTTCCAACTGTGCAAATCTGGAGGTGGGGGGACCCAGCTAGCATCAGCTGGTCCAGCCTTGGCATTTGAATTAGAGGAATTCGACATGGTAGGGTCTGGGAAACACCTGTGTTTTTTGCACGCATGCCAGTCCAACATTGGACTACGTCTTTACCTCTAGCGTATGGATGCAATAAAGGCACATTAGAGACACAAGCAGCTGCAGATGTTGGCGTAATTGAGAAGAATCGTGCCAGTGCCCAGACTGCTGCAGATAGGACATTGGCCCTGATTTGTTTATGGGAAATACCTCAGAGTTTACATCGAGCCTCATCAATGTGCTTGCATGTATTCTCTTCTTCACTCTCTCTCTTTCTCTCTCTCTGTCTCGATCTCTCTCTATTTCAGTTTATTAATTTTACCTGGCATGGGATATCATGCAGCTTGAATTAAAACATTACTAAGAGGTCATAAAATATATGTATCAGGACTGAACCTTTTTACAATTATATACTAGAAGTCATTACTATATGTAGGCATACTCCATATAATAGGGCAGTTTATTATTAAGAATCTAAAGATACTATACATATCATGATACAGGGCTCACGATTCAATATATTGTGGTACTGTTAGCAAGGTGATGTAATGCAGTTGAATTTTAGAAAAACTGTCATAGTATGCAAACACCCAATCACATGCCTTGGTTTGCCCACACTAAAGTTAGCAACTTAATTTTTTCTTAACCCTCTGCTATATAAGATCCAGGTTTTGTTTAAACCAACTAACTGACAGGTATAATTGTTCATGATTATATGGCCAAAAATAATACAAAAACTGACAAAAGATTGGAATATATATTGATGATATATTGATTATATTGATTAGTTCTGAACTTTTTTTACTTGCCTAACTTAACCTAGCTTTTCTAACTCTATCTCAGTAGCTCTTAAAAGAGTGTTTTGTCATTCTCTAGGTTTGCACACCCATTATGATTTCCTCAAACCACTGTGCATGACACTTTTTCTAAAAAAACATGAAAGTAGTTGTGTTCATGTCACAGATATATTATTGGAATTTTATCATTTTATCCTCAAAACACCACCATTTTTAACGACAATAGTAATGTTTGTAGTTGTGATGTATAGAATGCATCGTATGCAATCCTAAAATTTTTAAAGAAAAAATATTTAAAGAAAAAAATATTTGTATCAGCTGATAATTAAAGTCATTATATCAGTACTGGATAAGAAATTCTTTCATAAAAACACTACTGTGTAGCTTTCTGCAATATCAGTACCACAAAAGCCAATATTATTATGCTGTTTTAACACATGATATACGTATACATGTCCATTCTTTAGTATTGGTATCTGGTATACATAATGTAAAGAGGGAGCAGCGTTTACGAACAGCAGACAATTAATCAGTGCTGATGACTGCAAAACACAATTAAGTTAAGCGCTATTCCAGTAATATAGTACCAATAGTTTATGTGTGCTTAGCGTAAGCCGTCTATAAGTGAACTTTATGTGTGTCTGGTTTGTGCTGCACTGTTGTAAACCAGTATCGATCGGGCTGCTTTCTTCCTGTCAATACGGAGGGTTATTTATGTTGAGAGACTCCGAGTGGGGCTATCTCCTCCACTGCAGTGGAATGTGGAGTGTGACTACAATCACTGAGCTCAGCAAAACCCCCTCTTTATATTCACTATAATTCCCCCAGTCAGCAGTCACCCCCCTTCCCCCATACCCACCAGGCTAAAGCTACTGACTAGCCTCTGGCAGGGAACAATGGAGGGCCAATGCCACAGGGTATCTGACTGCAGTAAGGAAGGCTAACTGAAATATGGGGAACCAGGGAATACCAGTCAGAACCTATATATTTAACCTGATGGCATGCTTTCAATATAGTAGTTTTGTCAAATGTGTTGGTGCAATGCAGTGCAAATTTGTAAACACACAAGAAATTGAGCTTGTCTGCAGACACAGCTGAGCGGACAGATTCACCATAAATACGGAAAAGGGAAAAAACTATATGTGACGCTCAGAACAGAAAGCTGGAGCTCAGCAAGGGGTCTCGTGTTTCTGTTTGTGGCAGTGAAGCCAATTACGTTTTTTTTCCCGCTCTGACTTAGGGAAGGAGACTAGACCCGTTATACCAGTGAACATTTAAAATCGGATTTGGAGATCAATTAAAGATTTATTATCTTAAGAACACGCTCCTTCATGCAGTCTCATTACCATTTTTCTTTGATCAGTTTTTTTTACTCAATAGAAGAAGTGGGGGGTTACTAAATGATAAAATTTCACACTAGTTTTCATTCCAGCCTATCTATAATTAATGCTTTAATTTAATGCAATAATTAAATGCGGACAAAAAGTATAAAATAATATAATCATTGACATTTTAAGAGGCAAATGCAAAAAACTTTGTAAATTTGTTGTTGTGTTTCGACTCGCCCCAGCTCATCTCAAATTTTCTGACAGCGAGACAGTGAGCAAGGAAAGAACTCTGACCAAACTGTCTCCTACTCTAGCTCCCTCCTAGCAGACATGTAATGTCTCTGAATCATTAGACAGAGAAGCCAGGCCTGGTTGTTATTGACTGAGCCTCAGTAAGTGCTGCTGCCAAGCCAAACACCCCCCGGCCACTCCGTCAGATTTATTCATGAAAAGAAATATTTCAGCTTTAGCCCCAGGAGGCACGTTCATTATTCCCCAAAAAAACCCTCCTCCGCATGGTGCGCTCAGTGAGTGAAGGAGTGGATGGTATTTTTTAAAGGGGGAGCATAAAATCACAGTTATTCATTTAAAAAATTTCTGCTTGCTATAATTTATTGTTCGCATTCAGCTTGTCTTTGTTCAAACACAGTAGTATTTCAGTTTTTTACCAATCTCACTCCAGGTTAAGATTCAGTAGTGTGTTTTATGGAGTATTGCATTTCTCTATGTGCTTATCTTCCTTTGTCAAAAGGTTGGGTTTGTAAAATGGAGTATGTTGGATATGCCAGGTTTGGTAGGAATGCACGTCTGGGAATTTTAGGCAGATGCCAATATCCAGTGTTTCTTGTGTACATGTCTTTTGACACTGATACAAATGCTGTTATGTAAACATTAATAAAAATGTATAAATCTGTACGACAGCCACTAATATTAACATCACAGAGAACTTTTCTGTAGAGTTATAAGGGCATTAAAGTAAATAAATTCTGGTATTATATTGCCTAAACATTAATCTTTTCTGGGGTGCAATAAGTACATTATCAATTGTCAGTTTGAGATATTGGTGAAATCATCTTTCTGTTGCTGATATTCCTTTTTCAGTAAATACCTGCCTGTGCTAATCTGATTGTGCATCCATAGTTTTGTTATGCTCTTGGGTTTGAGACCCAAGAGAAATGAAAACAGATCCCCTTAGCTTTTAATATCCTGTGTGGTCTTCTGTTAAACTAAGGTGAAAATGAAATCGCATAGCTCAACCTTAACCCCAGAGCCTGAAATCCATATCTAAAATGATGTAATGTCCCTCTTTAACTAGAGACATGTGTTATCTATGGCTTGTGTCTTACTGAAACAAACTATATATCATTTTGATTGCACAGTTCCTCATTTTGGTTGCACAGCACTTGACAGTTACTGCATGGTATTTTTCATTCCTAACCTTAATGTCCCCAAAAAAGAAATACAGTTCAATGCGGTGGTGTATGAGCTCCAGCTGCTTCGAACAAAACAATAGATTTGTGCTGAATATATTGACTGCCTTATGCTGTCTGGCCAGTTGAATGCCATTTTAGACCAAGCAGTGGATTTGTCTGAAATTGTGCCAGTGGCGATGTGCAACATAGATGTAGGCTAAAAGGGATTGGTTATTTATAACCACAGGAGGGAATTATGGGTGGTTGTGGTTGTCGGTGACCGAATGCAAGATTAGCAAGACTGTCTAAGCCACTTAGCGCAGCACGTCAATACGGCCTAGAACAGGAGGTAGCGGCGGGAAACCTCATTGACATTGTACACCTCATGCTTTATCCATTACTGCCATTAACCATGGTATTAGACTCAAACAGGTTGGGATCATAAGCAGAACTAATATAACTAATAGTAAATTTCATGGCAAATGGACCAGTGGTATCTGCTGGGATATTGTCCACACCTTCAAGGTACAGTTTTAGAAGCTGGGGCCTTTTTCTGATCCAAGTAATCTCAAACACATTTAGTGATTTGGATGTCTGGAATCTGAGTTGTTCAATTCACAGCAGAACACCAGCAGCTTCTTTGCTTGCGATTTTTTAATCTAATTATTTTTCTTTGTGAAATCTTTTTGATGTACATATAGACCTATAGCACTGATTGTCGTCTCACAATGCAAAGTTGGACAGACATAATTTAATATATACATACGTCCTTAAAAGAGCATAACATATATGTTGTATTATAAATACATAATTCCAAAAATGAGTGTCCCAAAAAATAGGGTAGGCAATGACATAGTTTAGAGTGTGTTTTTGTATCTGCCAAGCAAGGCCAGGGTGCAATTGGTGCGATTATCCTGGTGTCAATCCGCTTGACGCACGTAAATCTGCAACCTCACACAGTAATCTCTTATCCATGCAGGTGTTTAGCAATGCATAAAACCCTAGTTTCATGTCATCCTCTTCTGTACTTTCTGTAATTCTTATGCAACAGTCAGTGGCCTCCCAGTTATTATATTTTTAGTATTTGATACACTGCAGTTACTTGACCACAAGATTTCAGAACAAATATTACATCATTACCCAGAGTATGCTCATGGTTTAATGACTTTCGAAAAAGGTTTACCTTAGACGAAGATTAAGACTAGGCACCAACAAAATAACAAAGATCAAACAGACATACAGCAGAGTACTAATAAATGTAATGTAAGCTACCGGAGACGTCGTACCCTGTAGAACTTTAGCTCTGTTCTGTAAGTGGATTTTCCAGCTAATGTGTAGTCCAGGGACACAACATGCTTAACCTTGCATGATATTTCAAGCTTGGCTACTCAAAAGTATTGCATAGCTAATAGCACCATTAGCAAAACCGCTCCTGTCTGAGGAGAGCCAGTAAGCCGTAATGGGATTTGGGGCTTGCAGTGTAAAATGTAGCCACTGAGCAGTGCCCTAGCTGAGGCTAGTTTTTTATTACGGTGTAGTGTTAGGAGAGGGGTCATTCTAAATATGGCTCCAGTATATGATCAAGCTATGATTTTACTCCCCATAAAAATCCTCAGCACAAAAATTCGAAAAACAGATTAATGGTCCAAAATTCAGTACTACATAGTTCACAGTCTTTTCATGTTTTCAGCACTTATTATTATTATTATTATATGTATAATGTGTTTATGAGTTATTGTGCTATTGATTCTTTATCAGTATTTTAAAAAAATCTCTTTCTTGGGATCCACAATGCAATCTGCTTTTTCAATATAATGTCAGATTGCTACTCCTCCCACTACTCCATTTCTTCTCTCGTATTCGGCCAGTTGTGGCAGATAGCCTTTTTTCAATTTCCTCTGATGTTTTATGTGTCCAGGGGAACTATGTTGGAAAATGACATCAAAAGATTTCCTGACAGACTCTCTGTCTCTTTTAAATTAGCAGGAATGAAAACAAAGAAACATATAGTCCCATTTTAATAATGAAATGGTTTCCTTCTTTTTTTGCTTGAGCCCCTGCTGTCCACTCAACCTCAATTTCAGGCCAGCAGTATCTGCATCTGCTTTATTCTAATTTTAGACTTTCATCTCCTGCTGATGCTGTGTATACAGGGACCCAATCTCCTTTGCAATGAGCCAGTCAGAGATGGCTGCCAGGGCACACTGGTTCTGCAATCTCTTGCACGTCTGTAATCATATGAGAGCAAGCGGTGCTTGAGCTCTGTGATGAACTTGGTACTTTTTTGAGATGAATTTCTGTTATCAGGGAAGCTCCACTCTCATGCAGCATGGCGACCTCTAACCTTGCAGCATTCGCAAGCTCTGCTGGCTTTGTGATTTATTGTCTCACTCCAGCTCAAGGTCTGCCACGCTGTCCATTCAAATGTCAAATGCATTGGTCAGAGCCTGGCAGGTATATGATCCAGTTTGAAAGCTGAAATGAAATCTTGCTGGGCAACAAACATATATGCTTAAAAAGACTTTCTGACACAAAGGTAAATCATATACACTGAATAGAAAAGAACATTACTGCTTCTATGAACTGCAGTAACATATATAGTACTCTAGTTGGAAGTACATGCATTTTATTTAAGGTCCAACATTGTGTTTAGCCAATATAAAGATTTCAGGGATTTGCCTGTATTGCTAAAGAACCTGCTAGTAAGGACAGATTTGGCTTAAAATGGCTTGTTTTTAACTATAATTAATCTGGACCTCTAATGTGAGAAATACTTTTTCAGCACACTTCTGTCAAAGGCAAAGCACTCAGCACGACGCTCGCAGAGCTAAAAGTTACGTTGGATTTATTAAGATCAGCAGTGTGACAGAGCAGCAAAATACAAACAAACACAAAACGGGACGGAGCGAGAATCGTAGACCAGGAGACAGGCAGAAGTCGTAACCAGAAAAGCAGAGAGCGAGGCGACCAAATCATGAGGGAGATCCGAGGGGAGAGTCGAGAGTACGGAAGGGAGATCAGAGCCAAGGGAGAGTAAGATACAGGCAACCACAACCAGAAGGAGAAATCGAGAAGGAGAATAGACAAACAAGACCACAAGGGAAACCGCTCAGAATTGCAACAATAGGTTGGCAAAGTGTGTCTGTGTGTATGAAGCTTATATGGGGTGAACGTAATGACAAACAGCTGTGGGTATTAGAATTCCGGGGAGGCTGATCGTGGGACAGGTGCATGATTGGCTGGAGGTGAACATGTGGGTGTGACATCATCCGGATGTGCATTCTGGGAAATGAGTTTGGAAGTAAGTTAGTGTCAGGAACAGTCATATGCGTGATAACTTCCAATCTTCAGATTCCTTTGCTCGAGGAAGGGCTTGAGAATTGGAGCTGTCAATCATGATGAGCAGGTTTTGACATTTTTTAAAATAGTCAAAATTGTCATTTTTCTGTTTTGTTTTTACAAAAATATAAATACAAAAATATATTTTTAATGAATCCATTTCTATATAATTCAGTATAATTCAGTATTGTATAAAATGTTCCTGAGGCTGTTACTTGCTCTAAAGAAAAAAGAACTGTCAGTGGCCTTTCATTTTCAGTTTTTTGTTCCTACAAGGCTTTCTCAAATAAGCCATGTTCCCTAGTGCACTATGTACAATTATTTATTTAATTTACTTTTTGGTCTTTAGGTCAGAGTTACGCATGACATCACAAGGTTGTCATACATAGCACAACACCAAATAGCATAGCGTAGGCCTCCAGGACTGCATCCATAGAAAAGCCAAAAAGAAAACAATGTAAGGTTCAGGATCAGAATGATTCTACTCAGTCAGAGTGTGTGTGTCAGAGTGTGTGCGCATGTGTGTATATGTGTGAACATGTGTGCCAGACTGGGCATGATCACAGGACAAAGCCTCAGTAGCACTTCACTCATCAGACTGGCTCCATTAATTAGCTTTTCGCTTTCAGTTCCTCACATGTTTAATGTGTTAATAATGACAGGGGAACCCCACATACTAATAACACTTTGGCTGAGTCTATATGCCTCATTTTCACACCGGGCTTAGTGGAGCCTCACTCCATTAACCCTTGCACCATTTTATACAGGCTACAAAAAGAGTCTGTCACAATCAAAGTGGAGTACATGCGACGGAAGCCCACACATAGCTTATAAAACTGCTTTACATGATTTTTTCCTCATGATAACAAGGTAGCCTCCCATCCACCCTAAAGCATCTTCATATCTCCTTGAATGCTTAATTGTTTCTCCAGCTGTGGAGAAAACTCCAGTTCTTTCACAGGGTGTGATGTCTAATGCCTTTTCATGGGAGAGCGTAAAATAACAGGAGAGCGTATTACCACTGGGTTTGAGTAGACACGCTGGGAACACAGATAGAGAGCAAGATTGAAAGTAGACACATCAGGGTGTCTATAAGGAGACAGGGTGTTTCTGTACTACAGCATCAAGAGCTCTTACATAAATGTTCTTTGACAGTGTGAAAGAACACTCTTTAACCCAGCACACAATAGCCCCCCTTTTGTCACCATGTGCGAGCATTCGCTAAGCTGTACCACTGTTAGTGTAACACTGGTATAACAAGTTATTTTAGATTTACTCTGCAGAAACTGATATTAAGACTGTATTATGGTGGTTTTATTATTTACACACACACACACACACACATATATATATATATAAATATATATATATATATATATATATATATTTCCATCCAAACCATCAGGTCACCTAAACTGTAGGTAAAATGCCTTGAATTTACCTCTGTTAATGTGTGTCAATATTAAAAACTCAATGGAAATACTTATTACCAATAATGTCCTGTACAAGTGTCCTATAAAAATAAAACACAAAATATTACATGTGAATATTATGATACTGTAATTGATACTATTACATTTTCTAAAATTTTTAAGAAAAAGTATAAACATGCAAGCCTTTTAAATGATGTTAAATTGACTGTATATGCATTATGATCGTGCAATTACTGCCAATTTCACTGATTCCTCCAAAATATTGACCTTTTCCATTTTTACAATTTGACGATTATTTATTGTTTTTAAATAAACTTTTTTTTTTAATGTAATGCTCTACGATTTTGCAAATTACCTCTTTTTTGAGAGACTAAACCAAAATAAGTTTGCAAAAAAATGTATTACTTACATAAAAACAAAATAGTCAAATACACATTCATTTGTTTGGCTTCTGTTTTGACATTAGAACAGCATTCGGGTGAGGAATCTGGGCGCGTACTTGTTTAGCCTCAGTGGAGCTGAGAGACAGACAGACTGGTTAGTTAATAGATTTTGCTGGTGTTTGAAGTATTTTATTATATTACTCATGATAGAACCAACTATGAAATGCATAGTTAAAATACTAATTTCTGAACATACTGTGGATATTGTCAGTACTTATCTACACGTTTTAGTGCAGAGTAAGCATAATTCAGCCTGTTCAGTTGAATTTAGTGCAGTGCAGTTTATAAAATTCTGGCTAAAAAACATAGTATTCATATGTATATTTTTAATATTATAGTATTTCTTGATATCTAGCACTACATGTTCAGTTTTGTCTGTGCAAATTCATTAAATCTCAGAAAATATCATTATGTGATATATGTTCTAAAACACTAAAGAGCATTTGAAGACTTGTGATTACGTCTTAATATCCTAGTAGCTCCTGCATTGTGATTGTGCTAAGATCTAACACAAATAATGAGAGCACTTACATAAGGTATTTTGACAAATACAAAAGCTGGCCTGGACAATATCTTTTTTTCCCCAGGTTTAAAATCCGCAAAAGTGTACCCACTTCGGAGGACAACGCTGGATGTTGGCTCAGTATTCTGCACCATAACATAATAATTATCCTGCACTGGAGCTATGTGCCAACTGAGTTGGGTGTTAATGCTCTAAATTCTCTTGGTGTTCTGCCAGTTCAAACCTTAAGAACAAAGTCTGCACATCACATAAAGCTTTTTTTTTAGTCCAGAAAGGGTTGTCATGGAAACCCTGCACTTAAATTCTCCACACAGTCCGTATAAAAGCCCATGGAAATGTGTCGGGGGGTGAAAAACAACAATCTAGCGTTTTCTCTCTCTCCTTTTCTCTCTCTATCTCTCTCTCTCTTTCTCTCCTCACACCCCCCTATACACTCACCCTGTACTCACTCTGTTTATGATGAGCTCCTGAAGGAACAAAGGGATTATTTAGAAGCCTCATCATGTTTGTTTGCCTCGAGTTCATGCAAATGATGGCCAGCAGACTGCTTTTGGAAGCGCTTGGCACGCTGTGAAAATGTGACGAGAGCGCTGATCAAATGTGTGTTGATACAGTACTGTTACAAATATAGCTACCTGTGATAGCAAGACGGAAGAGGAGAGGGTGCGAGGAACAGAGACTGAGGGAGAGAGAACGAGAGAGAGAGAGTGAGAGAGAGAATTGCAGCTAGCACAGCAGACACAGTGCCCTTTCTTTCTCGGAAGGATTGCATAGCAACAGTGCATTCTAAAGCCAGAGAAACAGATGCATCTCCTTGAAGAGGACCAAGGAAGATGTGTCAAAGGTAGGAAACAATTGCATCTCACACAGTTCAGGGAGTTACAACCGAGGTCTAAAGAATGGACATCCACTGATCTCTTTTGTTGCTCTTGTGTATCCGTGAGTGTAACTATGGAGGGAATACGATGCAGGGAATACAATCATGTGCTAGCCAGGTCAGCTCTCTTTTTGGAATGGTGATGTAAATCTCAAACGCTGTGGGTTAAGTGAGGATACTGTGGCGAGGAGACTGATCTTCCCAAGGTGAATTGTTTTTTGTTTTTTTTTTGTTTTTATTGATAAATCAGTTTTGTAAAGCATGGTAACTAACGATGGTCTGTGAGGTACCAACAGTGTGTATTTGGTAAGCCAGCAAAAAGGACAGTGAACTGAATAAAAACTCTGTGCTGGTCTTTGATTTGCTTAGTAAAGCATTCAGAAACATCAGCCTACATACAGACATGTTTGGTGACAGACAAACAGACAGAACCACAGACGATAGCAAGAAAGCTTTCTGAGTCGCTGTTCTTTGGGGTTCTCTGGCATTTGAGAGGCTGCTTTAATTAACCATCCCACTCTGGCCTACTTTTCCCCTCTGGTGGGCAAGGGATTAGACACAGTAACTTCCCACAATAGAATACATCTAGCAGCAAGGCTCTCTAAAGCAGCTTCGGCCTTTCATGGGCTTGGATGTGGGTCACTCACAGTGGTGTCCATGTTTGTTATTTAGAGCAAGCTGTTCCCAAATACAGGTGAGGCAGCAGAATAAAAGAGAGCCAGTTGGGAGGATGATTGCAGGGAAGACTACAACGGAAATATCCATGTGAGAAGAAGAGGTTTTTGGCCAGTTGCAGAAGAGTTCCCAAATGGAATGATGCCAAATTCTAATCATTCAGTGTTCAGACAGGCATTACTTTTTTTGTGTACTTCATGCTCATGAATCACGCCATGTTCACCGGGTTGCATTTACAAACAAAGTATTCTAATGAGCATTTAGTGTATTGTGTGACGGAACAGATCCTTATCTACATTTTGATTGCAAATATTAGTGAATGTTTAGATATGTGTTTATGCCTTTACTTAAATTCCCTCCAGTTTTAAGAAAGAAAAACAAAAAAGCAGCATTTCCTGATAACAAAAGACCTGTTTACTCTTTACCCTGTACACCATGGATTCGTTTGAAACCTGCCACCTACTTTGATCTTTTCTTTAAACCTTGACTCAAGAATGCTATTTTCCATTGTTTCCATTGCCTGCTCCATAGATTTAGAAAAAAAACACTGGTATCCATCCTGTGATACTCCTGATTGTTGTGTTCTCAGTACTGAGACATCAAAAATAGAGCATGATTTGGATTGTTGTCCCTGATGTCTGTTTTGCCTGCTCATTTACAAATACACTATAATGAGCTATAAAGCCTACATAGCCAACAGAGCTCTGCATGCTTAATGTAGTAAGAGTTTGTGTTGTCACGTTGCTTAGTCATCCTTTTTACTGCTCACCACAACAAACTATCTGGCTCGGGTAGGATATGCGTCCTAAATCTAGACATTTTCTTTTCTTTAGCATATGTGTAGAGTAAAATGTCTGGAAAACAGTTGGAAACTGGATTGGAAAACAATGTAAAAATATTTCCTTAAATGAATCTTTACTACCGTGGGCAAGCCATTATTAAATTCCCCGCCTGGAATTATGCTGGTTGGTGATACTGGGAGAGGATTTGCATGTCAATAGAACAGCGGAGTGGTTGTGAAGAGTTGTGTTTAGAGGGGGGGCACAGGTTGGTCTAGACATCATCTTGAAGGTGCCTTTCATCTTGTGTGACATGAGATGGCTGCCATGGCCCCAGTGAATTCATTGGCTGAGGTCGGCTAATCAGCTGTTACAAGTTCCTCCTTAGACATACTGTCAGTGTATGCAGGGCAGCACTGTTTAATATGCAGGCTTCTCAGACAGGCAGACATAGAAACTGTTGACTGGGTGAAAATCAAGCATTCCCAACACTAATGTTTTTTGCTGTTTTCCAGCTGACATCATATCCACGGTCGAGTTCAACTCCACCGGAGAGCTCCTGGCCACAGGGGACAAAGGAGGTCGAGTGGTGGTGTTTCAGAGAGAACAAGAGGTAGGTATATATCTCACACACTAATGTGAGCTGCCCTCTATTAAAATTAGTGTCACCATGCAAAACACACCATTATATATTTGTTCAAGTTTTACCTGTCATTTGTGCTAGACCTTTCAAATATTGAATTTCAAGGAAACCTGTTTTAATATTTCTTACCTAATAATGTCAAATATTTAAAATTCCTAAACCTGTCCAAAAAATAGCTGATTTCTAAACCGTTGCATGGAATGTATAAAACTTTAGTCCTGTAAAATTGCTAGCTAGATATCCTTTCCACACTTGTACAAACATACAACCGGTAAAAGGTATTTAGACATTCAGTAAAAACTTTTTTTCTGACACTGGTCACCATTTGGTTTCTTTAGTATGAATATGCTCAGTAATACATCTGCTAATTATACTGCTATAGTACTTGGTTGTATCTTGATATATATATATATATATATATATATATATATATATATATATATATATGGTTGTATCTTGATATATACATATTTAAGAATATATAACTTTAAGAATTGATACACATATTTTCTTCAATTAAGATTTTTTCTGTATTTTTTGTGATTAATTAAAAAGTATAAAAATAATAAAACATTTATGTGTGTACAATCATTTAAAGCATTTTTGAGTTATGCTCATAATTAGCTAAAGTTGTCACTAATGAATCAGTCACTACTAATTGTTATTAATAATGATAACAAGACGATTAAATAATTAAATCATTAAAAATGCAGTCCAAAGTCCTACAAACCTAAAAGAAACTTTGTTATTGTAATATCTGAAATGCTGTACCTACCAGGTATGGTTTTCTAAGATAAACAATTTCTGTGGTTTATTGCAGCTCTCTTGTTCTCTCATCCTGCTGTCGCTATAATCAGCGTCTTCTCTAAAGCTGTTTTACATTATCTGCTAATCCTCCACAGCAGGGAGGCATCTCCCACTCACTCCACCACACACACACACACACACACACACACACACACACACTCCTTTTGACCCTCACCTCCCACCAAGGTTAAATCTGTTCCTATTAAGGTGTCCAACTTCTTTCAGCTCATCTGATTTTTGCTTATTGATTCAGATGCTTAGGACTTCTGATCAGTATTGAGATATTCCACTACCGTGGACCACTTTTGTGGCTAAAGAATGTGCTATGTTCCTCTTTTCTGCAGTATAAGTTTGAAGAAAAAATGCACAACCCGAGAGCCTAAGCATTCAGCCACAAATGACTAAGAATTGTAAAAATAACTGCACAAAAAATCTGTTAGTTGTTTCAGTTCAATTATTCAGTCTGTCTACAGGTTACATGCATAGTAAAGTTTTATAATGTTATATTATTTTATGCTTAGTCATGTTTTCCACAAATATAGGTGCAAATGATTTGGTTAGGTCTCTTTTAAAGTATGTTCTATCAAATATTTATTCTCTTTGCAGAGTAAGAACCAGCCACACCGGCGGGGGGAGTACAATGTTTACAGCACTTTTCAGAGCCATGAGCCTGAGTTTGACTACCTGAAAAGCCTGGAAATCGAGGAGAAGATAAACAAGATACGCTGGCTGCCTCAACAGAATGCTGCCTACTTCCTCCTTTCCACCAATGGCAAGTCAAATTGGTTTCATTAGTTTGATATGGTTGGATTTAGCTAAAACAAGGAAAAGAATCAGGTAAAGAATCAATAAGCTATGGTAACTATTAAGGCATTTCTCAGGTAATTATTAGTGAATTATCATTCGATATCACTTCATGAGTCAGTTGTGCAAACAAGCAGTCCCTTGGAGTACAATTTGAAAAGTGGTGGTACAGTTTCAGATTTAAAGGCAAGGTGAAAAATAACAATAGTACTCTTAGGTCCCTTAGGACCTGAATTGCTCACCATTGCAGCTGCAACCACCCAGTATCCATCATATAGGCCAATGAGCATCTGTTGAGTCATTCAGTGGTGGACTAAAGTGGCACCAGGGAATTAAGTGTTGCTATCCTTGTGTTGCCAACTCTCATACTCATCAGTCTGCTGACCTCTGCCTAGCTGCAGTAGGCGTTCACTTTCTTTGCAGATTAATTAGACTCAGAAAGGGTGCCGAGAGGCCAGCTTGAAAGCATCACTGTGGAAGGAGAGGTAGGCAACAGGATGGTTTAATCAGGTTAATTGCAAGATATTGATCTTAGCTGATGTGTCTTTTATCTATTCATGTCATGCCAGCTTCGTTCACTTTCCCTGTTGGCCCTTTAGTGAATCAGCAGATTGTTCTCTGTCATCTTTGCTTAGCCTGTTTGGTGTCTAACACTTATCCTTTTGACCCCCCAACCCCCAGGGCTATCATTTACACTGTCCTTCCTATTGCTCTCTCTTCAATTCGCTATGAATGGGCATCAAATTTCATCTTAGTTAATGTGTATTCACGAGGGAGGAAGACATGTGTGCTTTGGAAACAAAAAAAAATACTAAAGTCACTAAAGTAACAAAGATGGTCCGCTGACTCTTTATTTATGTAACTTCCAGTGAAACAGTCATTAAGTGCTTGAATTAAATATATCTTTTAATGTTGTATTATGTCTTATAAAAAATACAGATAATTACGCGGACACCTCAACAGCTAAATGTAATATTTTATGGTTGCCCCCTGAAAGTTTAATTCTTAGTTGGAGATCTGTCAGACTACAAAAGTCCATCAAGTCGAGAAGCCAAGATTTTCTTTTACAGCGTGTAGTATAATAACAGGATAAAACAGACCTAGCCATCCATGAATGAACAGGGATCACATTTTAATGATAAATTGTACATTGGACGAATCACTAGAGAGAACATGCACTATCGGGTAACTAATGAATAACTGAAGACTGAATTGGAGTGTCTGCATGAGCTAGGCTAGCTATAGTCTGAAGTCTGGCAGCATTTAGATCTTTTGAAGGACTCCAAAATGCAGTGTTGGTGGCTGTTCTGTAATTTTCTATGCATATTTACTACAGAATACATACATTTAAAGCAGTCAGTAAGTTAGTTTACAATTTTTTAGTTTACTTTCCTCACTAATGGCTTCTTACACATCGTTTTAGATCCATAACATTCACTTGTTTTCTTGCAGTGGTAGGATGGACAGAAACACCCATAGAAAATATGGAGCACATGTCAAAAATGAAAGCTTTAGGCACTGTATTTTATGACAACATTTTTGGTGATCTGTCAAGTCTTGGGTGGTTTTCTCGAAATGTAATTTTTCTATCTTCAACATCATGCATGTGTGTCTAACCTCCTCACCAATATCTTAACCTACCTGCACCTAAAGGCCATTTTGGCTGAAATTAAATAAATGAAAGGGTTCTGTACAGTACTGTAAGTTTTAGGTTATATGAAAATATTTATAGTAAATAAAATTGTACTGTCAAAAAAGTTGTTTTTCTGCACATCAACTGGTAATAGATGTTCTATTTTCCTGCAAACAACACAAAGATAAATCACTAAATATCTTGAACTACAAGGTACCAATTACCTCGTTTTATTTGTAGCATAGCTGCATGCAACAATCAAATGTGAAGCCTTCTTTTTCATTGTTTTTTAATTTAGATAATCAAATATGCAGATATGGTTACAAGTCCATTCCTACTGTTTGCAGATAAAACCATAAAGCTGTGGAAAATTAGCGAGAGGGACAAGCGGCCGGAAGGTTACAACCTGAAGGACGAGGATGGCAGGATCCGAGACCCTACCACCATCACGGCTTTGAGGGTAAGCTACCATGTTCTCTTCCTTATTCTCATATGTAGTGGTGGCACAGTGCCCAGCTTACAGAGGCTGATCTTCAGGGCTTCATTTTTTATGGCTCTTTATAATTTATAAAAGAGGAGGGCTGATCTCTGTTGTTACTTGGCAAGCATTGCATTCATGAAATGGCAAGGCTCGTTCTTGGCCCGTCCAACAGTGATAGAGAGGATTATGGAAACAGTGCGGTTTCATAGAGTACAATGCACAGCTGCTAGGTCTGAGGGTTTGATGTTGTGAGGGTGAGAGGAGATGGTCTCAGAGGGGCTTTGGAGGAAAAAGCTGAAGACCCTCATTGATGTTCTTGCTGAAGACTAGAGCAGATGCAGTCCATCTGTCGGTGCAGACCCAAAGGAGGAGGGTCAAAGAAGGGTCGGGTTTGAATGCCAAAAACTAACCCCCCTCCCTAACGAATACACAGAACCATACTGAGAATGTGGAATGTATTCAGACATGACCTGATGTGACTTACCAGAGCAACTGATAAATGCTGCATGTTAATGCAGTTGACCGTTTTAGTAATGTTGGGTTAATACTAATTAACCTTATCTTGCTTGAAGTATGGTCGCAATACATTCAGGGACCTTGGCCAGAGTATATTGACTGTGTGCACTGGTCATAGTAATAAAAAAGTAAACTGAAAAGTGGCATTTATTTGATATATAAAGAATGTGATCCAAAATCCTAAAACTTCATAGCATTTCATTGTTACTCATATCAAACAAAGTAAACATTTAAGTATCACAGTATATTCAACAATAATGGCAGCATCATGCTTCTTTTGTATAGAGCTAAAAAAATATGGTAGCAACCAGCAGGTCCATTTAATTATTTTACTGTGGCAAATGTGGACATGCGCACATCCCAAATCTGTAGACAGATTTCAACAAACATGAGGGGCACATTGCCCATGCATCTGAATGCCCTACAAAATAAAGTACAACTATTCACAGAATGTGCAGAAATACAGTTTTTACAGTACTTTAAATAAATCTATGAATTGTTTTTTGCAACAATATCTACTGAAGTTAGCATGCTAACCAGCTAGCCCCAGTTCACAGTGTCTCGTGATATAACTTTGTGGTAATGACAGTGAGTTACTCTAGCTTCGTTTTCTATCAGTCCAACATGCGAGGATGAAGAAACAGCAGTGCCGTGGCTCCATTTTCTAACCTCTTGTCAATCATGTTAAGAGTCCCGCTCCCAGTTAAAAAATTTAAGTCCAGGTAGCCAATAAAAAAAAGAGCTGGCTAAAGCTGCTGGCAAACGACCATTCAAATACCTGGTGTTACTCACTCTCAGCAAAGTTCCGTGTTCAACAGAAAACAAATGAAGTGACATAAACACAAGCAAAACGTGAGTTAACATTAGCTATTAACTTGTGCTGAACAGGGAGTAGGAGGAACTGTGTTGCTTCCTATTATTTAGATTATAAGTTCCACAGATTGTGTCATTTTACAGATTGTTTCTTTAAGCAGGAAGGGTAGATTAAGTCATTAAAGAGTCAAAGAGATATTTCAACCATTAATAGTTTAATGCTAAGCTAACTAGTATTTTTTTTAACATCTGTGTTTCATTTCCTTCTTTTCTGTGATCTCTTCTTGGCAGATTCCTTACTTCTCACATTTCTCAGTGAATATTATATTGATCTATGCTAGGGGAGTGTGGTGCAGAAAGTGTATCAATATTTCGATCTCAGGCCTGTGGCAATCATCTCAATCTTGCCTCCGCCTCATTTTACATGCCGCGCTTTGATTGACCGTATAAGACGCAGCTTTGGGAATCGATGGGAATCACATTATGGCAAGCGTTGGAATTCTGGACATCATCGCAACTGAATGAGCTGTCGCGGGCAGCCCTCTCGTCAGCGGCTGCTGCTCTGACAAAATCTGGCAGACAATGAGGGAAACAGTATGCCACTGAGCTGCTTCTCATCTGTCTCACTGTCACTGTGTCTGACAGAGCTCCATGCCTGGTCTATTTAAAAGATTCACAATAAAAGGCAGTAAAACATAGTGAATGCTTTGGGTGTTAGATGTTTTTTTTTTTTTTAATCTTTGGTGTAGTCCTCAATTTTTAAAGAAAGAAAGAAAGAAAGCGGGTTCTTTGGTTCTTTTCAAAATTTTGTTTGTATGGAGTAATGTTGCAAAAGCCAACAGAAATAAATCAACCATGGCATTACTGAGATGCTGTGGCATAAAGGATAAACTCTGGATTTTTAAAAATAAATCTCTGTTAAATTAAGCGTATTCCACTGCTTAGAAATTGTTGTCTGGGCTTGTGTCTCTGTTAAGGAACAGTGTTTCTCACTGGAAACTAGTAATTGAACCAAAAAGTAAGTAAAAAAACAGAAACTGTGCTGGAAGTGAGACATAATAGCAGTTTTTTGCGAATGTGAACAGTCAGCCTGATAAAGAATAAACAACTTCAGGCTTTATTTATGACATGTTTGATTGCTTTACTGTCAATGTAATTCTATCTTTGCGTTTTTTCAAAGACAGTACTACCACATAATTTAGATGAGATCTAGTAATCTGCACATGGTCCCCTGAATGAAAAGTTTCCATGTCAGTGTTTATACAGTCTGTATAATAGACCTCGTGGTTGTATAGACTTTAACACATAAGAGTTTAGTTAGTCGCCAGTCATAGAAGCAGCAAAGCACAGGTGTGACAGAAGCAACCTTTTAAGGAAAGGCCGAAAAAGATGCACATACACACTATTTAGAATAAGGAATGAAATGTTATATTATATGCAATTAAATACAACATTGCATGTCTTTAACACTTACCAAATAAGATTGGCCAGGGTTTACATGGTGACTCACTTTTTTATAGTGAGTTAAAGCTTCAGTATGGTCCCTTTGTCCATCACTGTGAACAATTCTGACGTGGCCGGATTTACATCCTAACAATAAAATGACTCTGACATTTTGAAAAAGCAGGGATCCCTTTAAGATAGCAATGCATTAAACTTCTGTACTGCGGAATAAATTGGTGCATTATTGTATTGCACCAAATGCTTGTCTTCGCATTAGACAGCACCCCGTATGAGACTCGACTTTTAGTGGACAGAGATTTGTGCTTTTCCGTTGCGGAAAATTCGTTGCAGCCATCTACTAGCCTCCTGTTCCTCTTTCTCTCAATGCCTGTATATCACAGCAGACTCCATTTCTACAGACAGCCACTATAATGTGTTCAGGGCAGAGGCCCTCTCGTACATCACTACTTCCTTAACTAACACTGCAGCCCACTGGAGTCTAGACACATTGTAGCAGATCTGAGGTGGATGTGTGTTATAATCAAAAGCATTTATCTTGTATAAGAGGGGATTTCTGGTGAGAGACTACATACTTCCTGTAACCGGCTGTGCATCACTCTGTGGAGCAAGCTAGTGTTTACTAGTTTTTCTCCTGTTATTACTCACCAAACACAAGGGGATTTGCTGAGGAGAATTGTTTTTTGCAGGGGAAGGAAAATTGTTTTTTGCAGGGGGAGGGGAGATTTTCTTTGACCAGATTAAATCTGGGGCTTCTTCATTAAAGTAGACCAGTGTGGGCTTAAAAACAGTGTACTATGGCAGGTTTTGCACACTAAAGAACAAAAGATTTAAAGTACAGCATGCAGGAGGGAAAGCATTTTGTCAGTTGGATATGCATGTTTGCCAGTGTGTACACACACATAGCTTAATCTTCTGTTTTCACACATTCCTGCTGTGACTGTGATGACTAGACTTGAATATGAATAATACCTTTGTATTTCATCACAGTCCACAGAGGCTACCACACCATTATCTAAACACAAACAGCACAGATTTTACTAAATATATTTTGTACTGGATGCACAATAGCAGCCCTCATCATTTGTGACTGTCCTAGAGAAACATGGTTAGAAGGGGCACTCCGTAATAAAAAAATAAAAAAAAACACAATTTACTGCTAACAGCATTCTACAAAAGAAAACTATATCAACTAAATGGTTACAGATACATTCCCTGATGCCTGAGACATTAGCTGGATAGTTTTAGATATAACATGAGGATGTGAGGTTTATGCAGGATATTATGATATTATGAAGCTAAATAGTGCCCTTTACCATTATTTCACAATAATCACATTACACAAAAACCTAATTTAGATGTTTACTGGTTGACTGTAAATAAAATGTATTTGACATTGTGACTTTTGGATTCTATCTGGTTTCTCTCAAAATGCACCATTTCACATCCAACCACCCCAACTAGCTTTGTTTGTATCTCATTGGTTGAATTTTTAATGCATTCAAAGAATTCCCCTTTAAACACAGCATGGTCAAATTCTCTGCACTCTGTGCTGTGTATTAATAAACAGAAATTGCAGTTGACAGTAAAATATTACTGCTATGTCGTATATCTTGTTTATTTGGCATAGCGTCTAGATTGATTGTATTACATTTTATTTCCATTAAAAGCTCATTAAGGCAGCATGATTACATATTTTTAATTGTTTAAGTGGAATTCTTCACAAAGCATGCTAAACACATGGCATATTAGCTCCACATAAACTAGAGAGATTGTCGATCCTCCCCCTCATCCCCCTGGTCCCCATGTGTGCAGTGATAATGACCTGCCTCAGCAGCATCCTCCCACCCCTACCCCCACCACACAGCAACATTCAACCCCCCAATCACTCTAAAGAGCACAATGCATCCACGGTGCCAGGGCCGTCATTACAGCAGGACTTTTCCCATAAAGCAGTGGGGAAGGGTGGGGGTACAGACATGGCCCAACCCCACTGCAGGGAAGCCTGACTGCAACAGAGCACTCCTGCAGCGTGGCACATGTAGGAGCTGCGTGCCTTAGATTAGTCATCATTAAAGGTCTGGCTTTCCCACAAAAGAATCATGATTCCAATTACAGTACACAAAATGACGTATGGTCAGACAACACAGCACTAAGGGAGGACGTCTTCTGCAGTGCAGGACTGTGGACTGATAGACTACAAGTAATTGTAACGGACAACAAATGATAAGTGTCATCTGCTGTTGGTATAAAGAGTTGCGTTTATAGTATGGATGTGTGAGATTGTGGAATAATAGTAACTTATTAATCAACAATTATAGCGAGCTCTCAGGGTACAAAATAATAAAAAATCGAAATCTTTTATTCTGTTAGTTAATTAAGAAGGAGGAGCCCACTACTGCATTTTATTTAGGAGTAACAATAATGCCAAGCCTGCAGAAAGTTGATACTTCAAGCTATAACATGCATTCCACCTCCTCCTGGTCTCTTCTTAATACTACAGAAAGTGTTTTATAAATTTTATTTTGAATAATAGGATGCATCTCTGTTGCGTCTTGCTTGCCTTTTGGCTGAAAGGAATTGAAACTCCCCAGATGAAGATCCTATTATTCGGCAGCTCAATTAAGATGTATAATGGTTTATTACACAACTGAAGACCCACAAATATAAGATATGGAGTAATTTTTACTTAAAGTACCCTATCACTTGATAATGGATTAATCAATATGTATATATCTTGTGTACATTTTTTTTCCTTCTTCCCCACATATTTAAACACTTTTAACAATATATATATATATATATATATATATATATATATATATATATATATATATATATATATATATATATATGGTTCATAGTTCTTGAAAACCATTAAAAAGTCATGACAACACTTTTTTTTTTACAATTTTATGTTTAAAATATTTGGAGGTATTGAAGGTAAAAAACATAGACTCTTACTGACCTATTTAAGAATGTGTACACTGTGGACTTTGGATGGTGCTAGAGATGGTGCTGATTCTGAAAACACTTATGAGGAAGGATTTTACACAACAGGTTATTAGAATCTCACTGTTTTTATGTTTTAAGAAAACACTAGGTACTGTTACTATAAAAATTGCAAAATTAAATATTTTCTAGCCTCAAATATGTTTTTAAATCAGTGGTTCTGCATAACTATCACTTTTGCCTCTATAGTCCAGGCTTGAGTGACAAAAGCATTTTATATGTGCTCACTATTAAAACCACTGTTCGTGGCCATACAGTCTTTATACAAAGCATGGCTGCCTCATAAAGGAGAATATAGACTTGTTTCTTTTTGATGTTATTGATACTTTGTGCCAGTGTGTATCATATTAATAGTAATTCTTCTGCATGTTGTGCATTTTAAGATGTTTTTATTTCACTTAAATTCTCATTGTCATTTATTTCTTATTTGATGTCTTTGGCTACCATGCAATGAAAATGGTTATAATAAAATCTAATAAAGTGTAATAAAAGTCTAATTATGCTGTCTTAGGGTGTATTCACACTAGGCCCAGATGCCTTGTTCCGTGCCCAAGCATGACTATACCCCCTCCCTTCGCCCCATGGCATGTGCTCACATTGCGCTTATTGTTCTGGGTCTGAGCATGCTTACATCATTGCTCTAAAGATTCTAATAGCCATAATCTAGGTTTGTTCTTGAAGAATTTTATGTGGCCCGAGGATGCATACACTGCAAATGATGCAATTGCAGTGCCTTCACAGCGCACTGGCTCCACTAATATACAGACGCGGCATGTTGTTGTGCAACTATACTTGCCATTTACGAAGCCAATTATTAACTAAATGAATTGAAATGAAGATTTGTAGAGCCAACACATAAAGGATGTCTATCATATCATTTTACTGAGAATGTTGCTGTGACGGAGAAGCTTCTATACATGTGTTTGCTGTTCTACCATAAATGGTGCAGCAGTTTTTTCTTGAACAGTAGACCGAGGTGATCTCTTTGCTAGCATATTTGCGGGACAAGTGCAGCAGTTGTTTTGTGCACAGACATGGTTAGCGATCATGAATGGCCTAGTGTGAATACATCCCTAAAGATTAGCTGTTGAAAAAAGAGAGACATTGTACTTGTTGCACCTATATTTTTAAATAACATGCATATAATTGAATATTATAAAAATCAGAAAATAATTCTGATTTAAGAGTACCCATGGTAAGCTACTGCCTGTACATTCTGCAACTCTGTGACAGTTATTGGGTGATTTCCAACATATAAAACACAAAAACAATCATTCATATTTTGTGCTTACCTTTAAATCTCTCATCTGTTTACTCTGCAAGGTGCCAGTGTTGAGGCCTATGGACCTGATGGTGGAGGCTACACCTCGCCGAGTGTTCTCCAATGCACATACTTATCACATCAACTCCATCTCAGTCAACAGCGACTATGAGACATACATGTCTACAGATGACCTAAGAATCAACCTGTGGAACCTGGAGATTACCAACAGAAGCTTCAGTATCCTTTTAACAGTCCTGGCTGACATTTGTGAGGACATTTGGTGCTCAGTTAGACTTCATTCTCTTTGTTTCACTGCAGGAAGACAAAGCAAATTGGTATTTGAAGATGGCAGGATACTTTTTCACTTTTATTTTGGTATGTAATTTGAAAATAGAGCACTTTAATAATATGAGAAGAATTTTGCATAAGAACGTCCCAGGCACCATCAACAAACAGTTTATGTGGTCTTATCAAGGCCTAGCCTTGACAACTAACCAAATGCTGGTGCATAATAGAAGCTGTTACCCTTAATTAAGCATCCACCTCTGGTCTGATCCTTTCCAGAGGTCAGCTGAGGTCAGTCCTAAACATGCATGTGTCCCTATTGATTACTATTGATTTATTGATAATCTAAAGGTGGACTGGGGTTGAAGATAAAAGAGATCTGACTTGGACAATCTGAATGGATGATTTCTGAGCTGCAATGCTGTAGGGGTGAGAGGATCACCATTAGCTTTTACCATGGCTCCTCTTGCAATATCAGGCAAGACGCAGGCAGTAATCTTTTGATCCCGTATCACACCATGATGGATGACCTGCCACTGCTAAAGATAAATATGTAGGCTTTAAGCTCACCAGAAAATCTCTGGGGAACATTAGATCTGGAACAGGCTGCTCAGATTGAAGACTTAACCTAATGTATAGCTGGATTATACAGCCATTTGTGGAATATAGGGCCAGTTATAGAGCTGCCTTAGCTGTTGGAAGCATGTGTATTTTATGACATTTCCATATCCATAAAGGACTTTTCAGCACACTTGCAATTCATTCATTCTGAAAGGGCTTCCCTCCAGTACGCTCACAAAAGATTTTACACAGAGCAAGAATATACCAACCACAGTAGCAAAACTGGTCACTTGTCTTAGGGTCCAAGCACTAAATATTTACTGGAAGTGCACTAACAGAAGGCCTGTAATTGCTGGGCATGCCTTGTAATTTCAACAGTCATATGCTGTTCGGATCAGTGAAGAACTATTTACCCATCTATTTATTTTCAGGTGGGAAATGGAAGGGACATAATTAGGCACCTTTCCATATGAACATGCCAAAATGTTTAATCCCAGTAGACAGTAAGAAAGGACAAAAAGTGTTATAGAACCTAATGGAGCAACTCATGATAGCAAAAAGTACTGATAACTTTAAAAGCATTTAATTACATTGATTATTTATAATCATTTTTTATTGTCCCTCTACAAAAGTGCCCACAAACAGCTAAACTGTAGTCAACCAAAAATCACATGTCCTGGTCTGCTTTCAGGTGAATCCTGGTTCAGTTTGCTGCTGGTGGGATTTTAATATCAGAGTGTAATTGCCACAACTCACTGCTGTACAGTCTAAGTGATCTGGTTGGTTTAACATAAGTCTTGAGAGACAATTAAACCAGCAAGCAATAAAATAGCAGTGCCCTGCATTTATTTTTGCCAGGATCATAGAAACTTAGTTGGCTAAGGATTGGTGACCTTGCCCTAAGTTTCTGAAAGCATCTCAGCATTTTGATCATTTTATTTCATTCATCAGCTTCTTGTTTATTTTTTTGTGTTCCTGCAGTTACATCCTGAAGTGTTTTAGTATTATGATAATATATAATTGAATAATATTAATAGTTGCTTCACCATACCACTTATAATGCAAAATGCAGTTTCTAGACCCATGTCAATCTCTTTTGTAGGAAGACCCTCACCTGTACACATTATATATATATATATATATATATATATATATATATATATATGAAGGGTTTACAAAATGCAGTGACAAAAGAAAAGCCAGCAAAAATATTTTTTATAGCAATGACTATTTATGCACTAGTGTTGTGATCTCTTATGTTTTAAATTACTGTATAGTTGCTTTGTGACAACCTTGTTGTAAAAAGTGCTATACAAATAAACTTGACTTATAATAACAGCTTTGTATACTACACCACTTCTGCTAGTAGATCCCCCTAAATGGTAGTGCGAATCTTACACTTACATTCTCTCTACCAGTCTATTCAGTTGACAAACTTTAAGTATGAAGACAAAGCAGTTTTATGGTGCTATAATAGTGAATTCCGTATTCTAAGACAAAATATGTTTTCAATAGCGATTAACTTCAGACTTGAAAACAGACTTGATGTTTTACGTTGCGGTTCCTTCACTCTTAAAATTTTAGACATTGTTGATATTAAACCAGCCAACATGGAAGAGCTGACAGAAGTGATCACTGCAGCAGAGTTTCACCCCAACCAGTGCAACACATTTGTCTACAGCAGTAGCAAGGGCTCCATTCGGCTGTGTGACATGCGAGCAGCTGCACTCTGTGACAACCACTCCAAATGTAAGTTTGTTCAACATTTGGCAGATCGTAAGCACTTAAACTTCCATAATTCTACAAGTACAGCAGGTTACCATAAATGGACAGGCTAGAAGTCAATTATACTCTCGTTCTAATGGAAGGTTACCATTGTTTGTTCCAATATCTTTAGTCTTTGAGGAGCCAGAAGACCCCAGTAATCGCTCCTTCTTCTCAGAGATAATCTCCTCCATATCAGATGTGAAGTTCAGCCACAGCGGTCGTTACCTGATGACCCGTGACTACCTCACGGTTAAAGTGTGGGACCTCAATATGGAGAACAAACCTCTGGAGACCTATCAGGTAATGTGTTTGATACAATAATTATCCAAATAGGTTATGAATGATGCCACTAAGTCACAAGAAATAACTTGTTACAGCTCTTACAGTATTCCTTTTATGCAACTTGGTTATTATGTTGACATTGGAAAGAGGTTCCCAAAACACTTGCTACAACAGAACAGAGACAGCAATGTAAAGCTTAGTGGAACTCCGTTTATTAAATCAAAGAATTAGCCAGTAATGGACACCAGAACATTTATAACAAAGGGTACAAGGCATAGCTTGCTATTCCACACAGATTAATACCTCTCAGCACCCTCATGTACCCTTTCTCTCCCCATCCAGGACCCCAACTAAGAAAACAAAACAAAAATTAAGCCACTACAAGTTGTTTGTTTCAAGTGAAGTACTCCAAACCAACCTGTTCTTTATGATCCAGTAGTCAACGTCATTTTCTGAGCCATAACCAACAAGCAACACAGCATGATTCACTTGAGAGGCATCACACAGTGGTTCATCATAAATTCCTAAGCAATTAAAGAAATGTTAGTTTGAGAGGTACCTTTTATAAGCTTTTTATAACCTGATGTTACATTTTTTTAAAAAAAAAGCCAAGACAAGGTGTGTCGAGTCAATCCAACCTAAAGACAAACTATATAATGAAATGTTGGCTAATGCTGCATCCTAACATGGTGAAAATTGAGTACAGTTTTTCCTGAGTGTGTCTTATTAACAGTATTGAGTACAGGCTTGCTATTGGTACTGTTAGACGTAGCAGCTTCAGGTAAACTGCTTTCCATTGTATGAGCAATAGGAAAGATATTTTCTTGTCATATTAATATTTGCCATACCTTAATGCATTCTAGGCACTGTACAATACAATAGACACATGTATTCTGAATACATTAAACAAAAATATACAAATAAGGGAGACATTTTTCATATGGGTGGGTAATGCTGCTTTAAGCCAGATTTTGAATATAGTTTTTTTTTTTAATGAACATGTAGTAATATTGGAAAATTACCCGTTTTATAAAACATAAAGCTCCAGTTGCTGGCATCCACAGCTACAGTGATTGGGCCAATGAAAGCCAAAGCCATTTTCAGTGTTTCCTCATCTCCAGGAGGTATCATGACATGGCCTCGAATTATTATTACATTCTTTTCTGAATCATGTAAGCAGGGCTGATCATCCTTGGAAAGTAGCAAACAAGGCATTGCAATTAGAACATCAGAACTATGGAAAAGAAATTGCAGGCAGGGTTGTCATCACCACAACAATGGAAAGAAGCGACTAAGAAAAAGAAACAGCAGCAGAATTGTTCATTCTATTCATAGCAAAAGCTTTATATAGAACTCATTAGAAATCACTAAAAGGACTACAATGATCCACAAAGAATAAATTAAAACACCACAAGTTGACCACTTTAAACTGTAGCTTCTAAAAATTTGGAAAACACCACTCACCCTCGCCAAGTATGGATAGTTTGCATCTCCGTTTATTCCATATGTCTGGATGTAGTCATAAGCACTGCCCATCCATCCACCATTGCATCCATAAGTTACATTGACCTTAGAGCAGTCTACCAGGTTCTGCTCACTTAAGGACACCAGCACACCTGTGGTTTTGGCCACTTGCGCCTCTATGGCACCAGTAACACTGAAAGCCCAACTTGAACCACAAGGACCCTTAGTAAAGAAGTTGTTGGTTCTTTTCAGTATGGTAAAAAAATACTTAATGACTTGCACCAAGCGGTCATTACTAAAGTATTTCTGTTACACTCAGCTCAGCATTACCTGGTCCTTGACAGGAGTAACATAGCCCAGGGTTCTGTAATCCAGGCTTCTTGGCGAGGCTGGAAGTAGAGGTACTTGAGAAAATCTCAGACCTGGTCTCAACCTTGCACCCAGCATACCAAAGTACTCATAATCAGCCTATGAGGAAGATAAAATATCAATTACAGAAAACCTACATCTACATGGGTAAAGTTTGAGGCAAAAACGAATAAACGTACCATAGCCCCAAATTTATTAACAGCCATTGTGAACCTGCTGCGTCCTGAGATGTAGTCCTTGTTATGATTTGCAATCAGTTGCAAGTTTCGTGTCCAAATGGCTCTTCTTCTGCTGTCCGCTGATAACTGACCAGGAAATAAGTTTTCACTCAAGATACACCAAGTTTTAGAAGCCACAAAGGCCAAAAAATTGCAAGCCACTCACCCCAAAATCCTGCTTGTACTGCTGCTTCCACTCCTGCCATCTTCTCAGAGTAGCCCAATGAACAGCACATAGCACTAAGCTGAGACAATGGAGTACAAGAGGCAAAACTAACAGGACCTTCATAATACAACAGACCAAAAATATTCCGATGCAGCTAAGAACAGGCACCAAGGCACCCCAATGTTGGTCACAAATTCAAAGAATTTAGGCTGCCACCATTAGGAGAAGCAGCTTCCAATGAACTTGCACGCTGTTGTTGATGACAGGTGTTTGTCATTTTACGCCTGATTAAGAGGAGTCAGGTGACTTTAGCAGGCATTGTTCAATCAGTCATGGTACTAAGCAACAGTGTTAATTTTGACAGCAAATTTTGATTTAGTTGTAGTCGTAGTCTTTTGACTAAAATGTCACTTAGGTTTAGTCATAATTTAGGGTGTAAAATATAAATGCTTTTTCTTTCGGTTCCCTTAAATTATTTAAGTCATTATATATACTTACACGAAATGAAACACTTATTAACCACTTGTGGAATATTATTCATGTTTGAAAGACCAATACACACACAAACAGATTTAACAAACATCTGAGGTCCTCCGTAACTGCAAAGTGAAGAAAACTGTTATTTTATCCTTGTATCACCTTTTTATTTATTATCTATTTATTTAATAATTGTTACTAGTGCTGACAATCTAATTAAATTACATGCTCTGTGATTAACTAATCTACATTAATTGCATTTATTGCTTTTTACTATGAAAATATTTTTAATTATGCAATTCAAATCAATTTTAGCATAACAGTAAATCAATGAATGAAAAACTGCCACATCTCCAGGTCACAGTGTTTACTAGAGACACACACTGCACATTATGTAGACTAATTATTGTAAATTAAACTAGCTAATCTGTTTTGTGCACTCTCTTGTGTGTACGGAGAGATTTGGGACATGATCATCAAACGCAGATGGTTGGAGTTAGCTAGCGAGTCTCCCGACTCTGGCTCTGCACATATAGCCTTTCACCTGCTTCCCACATACCTGATCAACTAATCTGATCATTAACACCACCTTACTGAGTTAATACAGCGCTTCACCTGCTTCCACATACCTGATCAACTAATCTGATCATTAACACCACCTTACTGAGTTAATACAGCGCTTCACCTGCTTCCCACATACCTGATCAACTAATCTGATCATTAACACCACCTTACTGAGTTAATAAGAGTGTTTACAGCAGGACACGCTCTAAACTGGGCAGTGTGCTTTCAGGACTAGCGTTAGCAGCGGCAAAGCTAGCTAACGGTGGTGCTGGAGAGCTGATGTCCAGCGCGGTGTGGTGATTTTCTCTAAACACAAACGCTAAACTCTCTTTCTCTTTGCTGACATTGTCTAGATAACTTAGTTCCATCATGAGTAGCGACAGTTCACAGGCTCGTATGGTCTTCCCGGGTTTAGACCAAATTAGTGCGTTTGATTGACGGCTACTCGGCCTGTCCCGCCTCTCTATTTGCGCTGAAGTAGTTATAATTGGATGTTTTCCTAACTTGTTCCCGCCTTTCATAAAACTAAATCAGTTCTGATTGGATGTCGTTCCTGCCAAACATGTGCCGCTCGTTTTTATTCGTTGACTAAAGTGTCAATCAATTTCGTCTTAGTTTTTATCCTTCCATCGTCTCGTTTTCGTCATGAAAAAAAGCAATTAACACTGCTAAGCAAGACACTCTAGAGAACTTTGCTCTGGCTATGTTCAGACTGCAAGCTAATCGGGTTTGTATCACATGTTCAGACTGCCAACTCAGATCAGATTTTTGATCGTCAGGAGGTGGTTTGAAAGGCAGGTTCACTCAGATGTTTACTGCTGCGACTCAGTCTGGATGCTCTGGCTGCTAAGAACGGATTTCAAAGTGTGTTTTGATATCTGGACTTGCAAATTGGTCGCTCACAAATAACAGCTTGAATTGTCATTTCAAAAGACCTTAAACGGGTGTAGGAGAGATGGAGTTGCCCCATTTCTCCCTACAAACAGGCACTCTTCTTGAAACCCAGCACCTTTGCCACTCTGGATTTGACATTGACGTTGTGATAAGTGCCCAGACTGAAACGCTTTGTCGAAATCAGATCAGAATCGCAATTTCAAACACCCTTAAAATGTGGTTTGAATCTAATTAGCAAAAATTGAATTTCATATGGCTTTTTGCTGTTTAGACGATCTGGATACAATCTGGATATGCCAAAAACTTTTATTCAGGCTGGCTAGACATTAAATGATATTTACATGTAGATATTACATTTTGGTGATGAGGCTGAAGTGGCATAAGTTACATTACAATTACAGTGTGCTTTTAGCGAACACTTAAATATGGTGTGTGCAGTGCTGCAGGTTACCCTGTAAGCGTCTTCACTAACTTCCTCAGAAGACACTAAGTTTTGACTCAAGTTTTGAGTTCTCTTCAAATACTACAAAAAAATCCTCCGATCTTTGTGTTTTATTAAAACTCAGTTTCTGCTATTATTTATTTGTCTGCAAAAAAACAAAGGTTTATATATGTAGCGATTGTATGTTTTTTAATTAATTAGATTATGGAAATTGTTAACATTTTTAAAGTAGGCAGTATGCAATGGAAAAGAAATACTTGTGAAATGTATTTTTTTGCTTGGTGTGCTTTAGTGTTTGAAATACATGATGGACCAAGTGTTTTTGGAAAGTCTCACATTTTCTTTCCTATATAGGAAAAGTGATGAGGGGATCAAATATTTCAAACCAAAGAAAACACAAATATTATTATGTACCTTATGTATCGATGAATGAGGGCCGTGCTGCTACACTAAATCATGTGCTCCACGGTACACACAGGTACTTTAACATTCTTAATGTCTATCTCTTACAGGTCCATGACTACCTAAGAAGTAAGCTGTGCTCACTCTACGAGAATGACTGTATCTTTGACAAGTTTGAATGTGTCTGGAATGGAACTGACAGGTATTGCCATCCATGTGATAATCATTCAGAAATGATACATTTAATACATTTTTAATTACACTTAAATACATTTCAGTTTAATTTAATACATTCTAAATTACATTCAGAGACACCTATGCGTAGAGCTTGAGTATCATATCTTTTTATATCAGGATATTATCTATATCTTTATAGGGCTTGTATGTGATCCAACCTGGCTATATTTTCAGATGACTAAATAATGCTAATCTTTGTGGTTTACATACAAGCACCCAGAAAGCTGATACAATCAAGTGCCTTTTTGTTGTAGCCTCTTTTGCTCACAGGTCTCTGTACTAAACACTTCCATATCTCTTCCATCCAGCGTCCTCATGACGGGCTCCTATAATAACTTCTTCCGCATGTTTGATCGTAACACTAAACGTGATGTAACACTGGAGGCCTCGCGGGAAAACAGCAAACCTCGGGCCATTCTCAAGCCCCGCAAGGTGTGTGTGGGGGGAAAGCGGCGTAAAGATGAGATCAGCGTGGACAGCTTAGACTTCAGTAAGAAGATTCTTCACACGGCTTGGCATCCTTCTGAGAATATCATTGCAGTGGCCGCCACAAACAACCTCTACATATTCCAGGACAAAGTCAACTAGCATGTAGCTCTAAAGTCCTTTGTCATCACACAGAGAGAGAGAGAGGTGCTAATCCCCAAAGGGAATTGGCAGATTGGAAGAAGTTGGACACTGGCAGTGACTTTTTTTTTTTTTTTTTTTTAGAAAAGAAAAAAAAAAAACAAAACACCTGGTTGAACTGTTCAGCCTCGCACAGCAGACTGGAAGCACTGCACTGAAATCCTACATACTACAAATTTCAGGTTGCCACAAACCAGGAAGAATGCAATGACAGCTGCTGCCTACGACTTTTGGTTTTATTTTTTTTCTTTTTGCAAATGTTCTCCTTTGCTGTAGTTTTTGTTTGCTATGCACAGCAATAGAGTGGAGATTGAGGATTTTGCTGCAGAATAGAAAGGGGGAGGATTTATTTATCATCAAAACTGGTAATTCTTAGCCTAAGTCCTTTAACCAGTTCCTGTTGGTTGGACTATGCTTACACTGAAAAGCATTGATGTTCCCAGACTGCTGTGGCCTTGAGGTGTCCATTCAGCTGTTTTATTTATTTAATTTATTCCCCCTTTTACTTCATGATGGTGCATGCATCATTTCAACACCTCACTGGATTGAAAGGTGCACCATGGAATTGGTTTGGAAGAAAAAACAAAAAACAAAATGTAGCAATGTACTGCTTTTGTTCTAATTTTCTAAGGAAATTCTAAAAAATGTAATAAAAAAAGATACAGGAACGAATTTTTCTTTTCTGGTGTCATGAATTCTCCTGTGCTTGATTATTACTCTTACATTAAAAAAAAGAGCCCATACAAGGCACCTGTAAAAAAGAACAAAGCCTGAGGTTGCATTTATTTCCAGTCAATGTATACAGAAACAGCAACACTTCAAAAGCAAACCACGTTAAGAAACATTAAGCGTCCATGCCCTGTACTGCTGAGTGGTACATGAACACTCAAATGACTGCCACACTGGTTTGCACAGCACCGTCCCTGCTGTCACAGCATTGGCCTACAAAAAATAAAAATAAAAAATCCCACAACCTATTCTGAGTCAGAGAAGGTCCTGCAGTACCAGTGATGACATATCTACAGATAGTCACTTGAATTTATTTGGCCCTGCCTTACAGCCAAAGATCATAAATTGATATTAACATACAGCCTTGCTCTAGCCAAACCCCTCTCGACTAGCAGGCAATAGGTTACATGGTTTAAATAAATACACAGATGTTCCAGGTAACCGAGTGTCATTAATAACACTATACTCTGCAAATGCAGGGCAGACTCATGCTCAGTCCACAGGAGATCTGTGGTAGCTCATTTTGTAGATCGTCGGGTAGGTTCCGATGCTGTCGGGGGAGGTGGGGGTCCTCGGCGGTCGAGATCCTCAATGTAAAACATGGTGAGCTTTCGGCGTTCTTCAGGGACACAATCCAGGACCAGGTATCGTTTGTCATTCTGTAGGATCTTCTCAATGTCTTTCAAGTGCTGGTCTGACTCCTGGATCAGCTTTCGGGATCTAAGTCAGAACATAGTGAAAACCTCCAGTATTATATTTTGTAGATTTGATAGTACTTAAAACAGAAAAAAAAATATGATGACCACCACAAATTTAAATTTTACTGTAAAGTCCAACTGCATTTCATGTCAGCAGATAATCACTTGTTTTATTCAAGGTTTATCCATTTCCCCAAAGAAACACAGAATTGTAGCAGAATTTTGAACTGAGTGACATATTAGAGCAGCAAAATATTAATGCATACCTTCTATTGTCAACCTGGGTGACATCATGTAGCATAACTAAAGCTAATATCTTTAGTGTTTATCTTTTAATATCATGATTTTCAACCCATGTGGATCGTGCATAGTGTAAAGTTTCACACTTCCTTACCTGTATGTGATGAACTTTGTTTCTTTTAGAAGAGTTCTAAAGTCAGCTTTGGCAGTGATGTACTTATCCTTTATGTAATCCTCAAATTCCCGCTGTCTTTTCTAAGAAATAAAGAAAGCCTCACAAGATTAGCATGATGCTAATAGTGTGATAGAAAGCCTGGTTGATAAACATGCTGTGAAAGGTTTCTTTCGAACTTACCCGATCACTGCTGGAGAACTTGATACAGCGAGGGTCCTCTTTAATAATTTTCTTTACCTCTTTCCATGTGGTGGTCAGTGTAATCTGCAAGAGATGATTAAGGGCTCTTCAGTATTAGGAGGGCCTAAACACTTTGATTTTACCAGTTTGTACTTGAGCACCTCCTTGTGGTTTAGAAATTAAAAAAGGTAAAAAGTGCTCCTGACAAAAAAAAAATCCAATGACTGAATTTCATAAAATCATGACCAACTGAAAAAAGTTGAAGTATATCTCACCACAGTGGTCTCATCCAGCAATTGCCTGAACTGCTCTTTTTTTCTTTTGGTGAGTGCCTCTACATGCTGCTCGAATAATTTCTCTTTCTCATGCCGCTCCAAAAGAGAAGCTGACTCCCAGCGATGATCTTTCCGTAGATTACGCCTCGTGTCTGACCAGGAGGCATCAGTTGATCTCACCTATCCAAAAGGTATACACATAGAAACAGTACTTAGAAAATAAGTGTGGATAGACAGTAGAACTGGGCAATAAATCAATTTTATCAATTAATTCGAATTTACAGTTAAAGACGATGTGTTTTTATGAAAATTGATTTCGTCTCAGTTTTAACTTCTGCCACAGACACCCCCTTTTGGGCTTCTGTAGTTCAGAGTGATCACCGAAGGCAATCACAGATGCTACAGCGAAGTTTATAGCAAAAGACATGGTGCTCATATATATAGTGGAAAAGTCAGACAAGTGGAAAAAGATGGTGGAAAGTTTTAGACCAGAAGTACGTGCTACCAAGCCGCAAATATTCTTCAGAAGTTGCCACAACTGCATAAGAGAGGTGGGCTACATGCTAGGCTAAAGGCGAGAGCTATGCGTCCACCGCTACCTAACCTGTTGCTAGCTAATGTTCGCTCCCTCGAAAACAAGCTGGATGAGATGAGAACCAGAATAACAACTCCGCGTAAGATCAGAGAGCGTTGTGCTTTGATCTTCACAGAAACCTGGCTTTCTGGCAACACGCCAGAATCAGCGATCCAGCTAGACACACACTCCGTTTACCGCAGCGACCGCACGGCAGCGTCGGGAAAGAACAAAGGCGGCAGTGTCAGTATTAACATAAATAACGCGTGGTGTTCAGACGTAAAGACAGTTGAAAAACTTTGTCTAGTGGACTTAGAACTGCTGATGGTGAAGTGCAGACCCCACTATCTGCCGAGAGAGTTTAGTGGTGTGTTTATTCTGACTGTTTACATTCCACCTCGCACGAACTCCACTGCGGTGCAGGGGCTGCTGCATGACGGCATCAGTAAACAAGAGACCGTGCACCCAAACTCAGTGTTTATTGTTGCCGGCGACTTTGATCATTGCAACCTGAGGACTGTCCTCCCCGAATACTATCAGCACGTGAGCTTCCCGATGAGGGAGAACAACTTACTCAACCAAGTCTACAGCAACGTGAGGGGGGCCTACAGAGCTGTGCCTCAGCCACACTTCGGACAGTCTGACCATATCTCCGTGTTCCTTTACCCAGCATACAGACAACTCCTCAAGCGGTCACTTCCAGTGAGTAAAATTGTTAAAGTGTGGAATGAAGAAACTGATTCAGTGCTTCAGGACTGCTTTGACAGTACAAACTGGGATGTGTTTAGAACTGCTGCTGTGAGAGAGGATGGGTCTGTTGATCTAGAGGACTATGCTTCTGGGGTAACTGGCTACATCAGCAGCTGCATTGAAACCATTGTCCCTTCAAAGAGCTGCATAAAGTACCCCAACCAAAAACCATGGATAAATGTTGAAGTTCGGTCCATGCTACGTATGTAGCTGCATTTCTCTCTAGCAACGCTGATGACCACAAAAGGTATAGATACGACCTGCGTAGATCTATCAGAGAAGCTAAGAGACAGTACAGGCTGAAGCTGGAGGGCTACTACACCACAGCAGACATGTGGCGAGGATTGCACCACATCACCAACCATCAACAAACAAGCAGGGCGCTCACAACCAGCCATTCTGCATTGCTTGATGAGCTGAATGAATTCTATGCTCGCTTCGATGTCCTCAACCTTGACCAACTGAAGGACATTGCGGCTAAGGAGAGCATACAGAATACAGCATACATCACTCATTGTAACACCAGTGGATGTGCGCAGTTGTACTCACTTCAATCGTGATGAAGTGCTTCGGGAGGATAGTCATAACTCACATCCAGAAGACCATTCCCAACACTACAGATCCTTTACAGTTCGCGTACCGTTGAAACCGGTCCACAGACGACTCAATCAACACTGCTCTTCACAAAGCCCTCACACACCTGGAGGGCCAGGACACATGTCAGAATGCTCTTTATTGATTACAGTTCAGCATTCAACACGGTCATCCACACAGACTCTCAGAAAAGCTCCTCACCCTCGGACTGACACCAGCCCTCTGCAACTGGGTGCTGAGTTTTCTAACAAACAGGCCCCAGTCAGTCGGCAGCTGCACATCCAGCACAAGAACAGTGAGCACAGGGGTCCCTCAAGGCTGTGTGCTGAACTCCCTTCTGTACACATATGACTGCGTGGCCTCCCAGAACAACACCAGCATCATCAAATTTGCTGATGATACTACAGTCATTGGACTGATCACTGGAGGGGAAGAGACAGCGTACAGGAAGGAGGTGGCTGAGCTGGTGGCCTGGTGTCATAACAACAATCTTTCCTTGAATACAGACAAGACCAAGGAAATGATTGTTGATCCAAGGAGGAAGCGAGAGCTACACACACCCCTGTACATAGGGGAGACGGAGGTGGAGAGGGTGAAAACCTTCAAATTCCTTGGCATTCACATCAGTGAGGATCTCAGCTGGTCCCACAACACTCATCATCAGGAAGTCCCAGCAGCGACTGTACTTTCTGAGAAGGCTGAGAAAATTTGGTATGCCAGCCAAAATTCTCAGCATCTTCTACAGCAGTATGATTGAGAGTGTTCTTACCAGCTCCATCATCGTCTGGTATGGAAACTCTACTGCTCGGAACAGAAAGGCTCTCCAGCGTGTGATCAAAACTGCACAGTCCATCTCAGGAGCAGCCTTCCCCTCACTACAGAGCATCTACCACAACAGGGTCACCAGAAGGCCCCCAACATGATCAGGGACGGTACACACCCCCCAGCACACACTCTTCACACTTTTACCTTCAGGCAGACGTTACAAGAGCGTGAAGTCCAGGACCACAAGACTGACAAACAGTTTCTACTCACAGGCCATCAGGCTTGTGAACACCTCTTTAACCTCTCCTTTCTGAACGGGTTTAACTGGTCTGATTTTGACTGCACCTTACACTCACTGTACTGCTGTTTACATTCGCTACTCGCACAAAACATTTTCGTTTACATTTGTTACTTGTAACTTACACTTTATGGCTGCTGCTCTTCATACTTGCACATAAACTTGTTTTTTTATTCTTTAACTATAAAAATACTTTTATTTACTTCAATTCATATTATTATACGTTGTTTATTTTGTATATATTTTTTATTATTTCTATTTTTTGTTATCTTTATCTATTGGTGAATGGAGGAACAGCAAAGTAAGTAACTTCATTGTACAGTGTAACTGTCTGTTCTGCTATACATATGATAATAAAACTCCTGAATCTTGAATAATAACACATGCCAAACAATCACTAGAGAGCTGGAGGAGGACGTGTCGTATTATGTCGCCACCACTGACCTGTGGTCGAGCCAAACGTTGCAGCTCTACAAGAGTTTAACGAAACATTTTGTTAGCAACATCTGGGCTCTGCAAAGCGTCTGCCTTCAACCAGCAAAAAATAAATCTATTAAACTTTAACACTTTTAGATATTTGAAATGTCGGTCAAATCTAAACATCTGTCTGTTGCCAATACTTTCCAAGTAGCATCTGTCAATAACAGCAAGATGCAGAGCTCATGTATCGTTATCATAATAAATGACATCCATTTCACGTGTCACAAATTTTGCACTGCCATATTTGTATTAGACACATTTACATGCAGCCAGATATTTCATTAATAACAACCATGTACACACATGTATCGGATTACATTCTCAGCTGCAATGTTTAAGCAGGTTCTGCACATGTGCATTGGTGTCATAGCGAAAAGTTTTTAATGTTTCACATCTTGACAAGAGCGAAAAACGTGTCTGTAGAGGCAACTGAAAGTGCTTTAAACTTTAAGACTGGATGCCTGTAAAACATGCAATAATAAGCTGTTCATACAAGTACGAGAGCAAATGAAAGCCAGTTATAACCTACAGAGTAAACAAAAATAGAAATAAGAACTAAAATGGTAAATTGGTTAATTGTTTAAAAAACAGCAGTTCAAGTGAACTCTACCTGGTCAGTGCATGTTAAACAGCTGATTTGCAACACATGCCTGCCTTCTATCAATGACCCTGGTGGCTGTACACATTTTCTCTGTATAAACACTGTAAAATGTGTGTTGTTAACCCTGCTTTCAGGTCATATTTTAGGAAGACATTCATGAAGAAACAATTAAAAACAAAAAAAACAACCCTACATAAAAGGTTTCATAAACCTTTACCCAAGTGTATTTACTGAAGAATCCCAAAGACATTATAGCAGACTGTTAACTACAGCCATGAATGAATCAATTCTACTGACCATATCAGACATAAGAGCTTTGAAGTGCTGAATGGCCTCTTCACGCTTGTGCTGCTCCCTCTCTCTGTCAATCTCCTTCGTCTGCTCGGATCGCGCTCTCTGTACCTCACGCTCTCTCTCCCTCAGGCTAGCCTCAATACGAGCCTGCCGCTCCAGCTCCTTCTCTTTCTCTGCATCGACATTCTGCAGAAGTAGAGAGAAATACATCTAGCAAAAAAACTGAGCCACATATGACCAGGAACAAATCATAAGAAAAAGAAGGTCAGACATTCAAATGATGGCGGTTTTGTGGCCAGAAAACATCGACCCATACCATTATAATGCAAGTAAACAAAAAAAAAAAAACCTACATTCCATTTTTTATTTTACACTACATTCAATTTTAATTTTTAGCATATTATGAAATTCATTTGTTCTTACTTTAGCCTGCTTTTCCACATACTGTCTGTACAGCTCCTCTCTAGCTGCAGAGCTCTCCACAGCTTTGTAGCGCTGATCTGTCTCCAACTTGTCTTTCACTTTGCTCCAGCGCTGCTGTATGTCCACGTGATGGTCCGAAAGCAAATCGAAGAAATCCTGCTTCACCTACGCATGGTCAGAGAAAGAGAGTGTGGTCAAGAGTTTTGTTCTAAATTGTTGTGTCAGGAGACACATTAATTGTTAATGTTTTCAGTTTCAGCCTGCTGATAACAGTGCTGCAATGAAAACATCCACAATGGAAATCAGATATGGGCTTTGTGTTTAACCTTCTTAACAAATCTTAAATGTTCTGCATGAATTCAGTCTTGTATGTATTTATTTTTCTTGTATTGTATCTGACATTATGTATTACTAAACTTTAAAATGAGCAGTTTTTATTTGTAGCACTTTACTTAGACATGGTAGCCTAATTTAGGTAGGATAGATCAGATTCTTTTACAGAACCTTTTAAACAGTTTCATAAACCCTTTCTCCCATAAAGCTGTGCCGGTGCATTTCACCTTTCTGACACTCTCTACAACCCCTGCCCCCATGCTAACAACCCATGCTAACTACTTTTCCTACACATTGAGGAAGACAATTATAAACCACCCAGTCCTACTCCCTACTACTCACATAAAGCATAGTAAACATTCACCTTTTCTCCCTTGCTTTTGGAATCTTCTTTGTCTTTCTTCCTAAGGGCAGTCATGAACTCTGTGAACATAGCTTCTCTGTCCTTCATCTTATCAATGGCTTTGAAACGATGGTCCTTTGCATGTTTAGATGCAAATTCACTGAATGTGGTCCTAGAGAACAAGGTGGAGTTTAGATCATTTAAACCATAGGACCAAAAAAAACAAAAAAACCCCACCAACCACAACAATGCACGCACGCACACAAAACAGAAGCATACATGCAAAAAAACACAGTAATTAGTGCAAATGCATGCAAGCATGTACCAATTGTATGCATGTCACTTTTCCCAAAATTGTACATTCAGTAAATTCTATGCTTTTATAAATGTAAGGGGAAAACATGGTGGAACCGCAATATTTTAAAGAACACATTCAGTCTGCCAGTATTAGCTTAACTCAATTTTACAATCAGGTTACTGACAAAGCTAATTTGCAAAAAGAATGAAAATGATTGAACTTTAAATTTAAAAATAAGGACATAAGGCAAACACCAGTAACAAACCTAAGGTTAAGTTTGGCGTCCTCCATCATCCTCCTAAAGTCATCTTTAGCCTGCATGAGTTTGTTCTTTTTCTCCTTCCTCTCCTCTTCAGCACGAGTCTTCACATATTGATCAAAAACCTACAGTTACAGACAGAAATTCACATTTTAGACATACCTGAAATTTTTGACACAAACACTGACAGTGGCTCAACAAGTTTGCCTTTAGTTGTTTCTTAAAAGTATCTGGTACCTGTTTTCTCTCCTTGGGGTTCAGCAGCAGATATCTTGGATCAAATACAATCTTGTGCAACTCTTTGTCCCACGTGGAAAAGGCTGAGACCTGCCGGCAGAGGGTATGACTACAGATTAACAATTGCTAGATTATTATAAAGAAAGACATTAAACTGTAGAAAAAAAAGCTTCAGGCATTAAACAAGCAGGTCTTTTGTTACTAATCGGTGTATATTTTGTATATGTCTTCAATCAATTAAAAGTGTTTGTGAAAGGACTTCGACAAAATGATAAATAATTAATTAAAAAAAAAAAAAACAAAAAAAAAACAAAACACTGAACTCATTCTTGTTTTGCTTAATGAGAACAATGCATCACATTTTGTCCACTGAACACCAGTGTCCAATACCAGTTGTCCACTGAACAGCAGTGTTCAATGGACAAAAGTTTAAAAACAAATAAAACAAAATTGTTTGGGGAACAAAAACAGTCAGGCTATTATAATGTGTTATCAAAAAGAGAGTACTTTTGGCAAGTCATATTCCAGCAAACCATAAAAACATTAAGCTTAAAAAGATTGATCAAATAATGCTGTAACAGAATTTTTCATTCAGACACTCAGTATTGCCAGAACACAAATAGCAAGAAAATATTTAAAAGGCATTAAACAAAACCAGTGAAAAATTGTTAAGGAAGCATAAAAATGTTTTTAAAAAATGTGATAAAAGTCATCACTTCAGGCAATTTGTGGTATTTTAAGTTTTCTGAATATGTGCAATAATATGAACCACTTTACGTTATGTAACAAAGTAAAAACAGTTAAATGTACATTAAAAATTAGCAGATTTACACCGGGGTAGGCAATATGGCAAAAACAATACAATGTCATGTTTCAAACAGCCTCCAAATACTATAAGTAGTGCTGTTTATTCAACTTTGATATTATACATTTAATTAAATAGGACTACTTATGCTCTTTTTGTAATAAAACAAGCAGCCAGTCCACAATACGATGAAGAAAGCATCATATTGTAATGTGACAACTTTTCACAGTAGCATTACATATTGCACACCCCTAGATGTACATATAAACCCAAATTTGAAACGAGCACCCCTCTTTAATTTCAACACGTACTAATGCCAAAAGGTACCAAAGAGGGGCAGAAGAACTCCAGCAAATTGAGTCGTCATGAGACAGTCTAGAGCAGCTTATCAAGAAATTCACTACGACTATTAAGACAGACAATAACAACAACAAGATATATAAAGGAGAATAAGAGGACAATAAGGAGAACAAACTGAAGATTGTACCTTGATGGGCTCCCATTCAGATTTATGTGTCTAACATTACAGAGCTGGTTAGAGTATTGCGTTGGATTGAAGTGTTTTACCCCTCTCTCCAGCAGCATGTCCTTGAATTGATTGAGGCGGGCCTCCAGGGGTACCACTGCCCGATCCCGAGCCGCCTTCAGCTCGGCCTCCACGGCCGCCTCTTTTTCGGCATCAGCTTCCTTCACCTCCTCCTTTCTGTGAGAGGAGAAACAGGGGAGTGAGGTGTAAAATAAATGAAGAATTGGAAATGTTGGGCCATTTTTTGTATTGTTTAGAGTTAATGTTGGGAAGAACTTTTTGTAAATTATTTTTTTTCCAAGACTAGTAAACAGAATGGCTATTATTCCTATCAGAGAAGTTGCAAAGATCAGCACCAACCTCCCCCCACCCATATCCTTACTAGGGAATTCCAAATACTCAGAGCAAACAAGTAGAACATGAATTCTCAAGTGAGGGCGTTTGGATTGTTTCACTGGGGTTTTCCTAATGCAGGCTAGAGAGAGTCAAACAAGGTGTGTTACCTTGGAAGCCCATGTTGGCATCGCCAGAGCTTAGAAGCGTTCCCTGAAAAATAGTCCCCAGTGCAACACGACCACTGTTTGGGGTCAGGGAGAAGCAGGCTTGAAGGGCACTGATGGGAAACAGTGACTGATTTGACTTGGTAAACCTGGACAATATGGAGTCACTACTCATAACAGACCCAACTAAAGATCACCACAGCTATGACAGATCAGCATTAGGTGCATTCCGAAAAGAAAAAGTATATCTCCGATTTTAGGACTCTATCAAAAGGTTGTATTTCATTATGGATATTCTTTGTACGTATAAGAACTTAACCTGTCTTCATGAACGTAATGCATGATAATTTTTTTTGTTCATGCTCTTAGTCTTTTTAAACATACAGCAAAAGCTAGGTGTTTTGCAGGGGTAGGTTATCGATCCCCCTGCTGTCACTGTTGGCAAAAGGATTGGTACTTACTTCCTCTTCTTAGCCTTCGAAGGCTCATCATCTGGTGTGTCTTCTGTGGATGCTTCAAATTCCTCTTTGCCGATACCTATGGCTAAAATGAAATAATAGTATTTATAAATACAATGATGAAATACAATATAAAGTACAATATTGTATTTCTAAACCTTCCCGTTATAATAACCTCTGTAATAAAAAAAAAAAAAAACTTAAAAAAAAATGCATTTTTTATTTAATTGTAAAGGATTTATTTGTAGCTCTCTAAAAGTGCAACAAAGTCCACAAAAAGTTACATGGCTTAGTTAAGATTGTTCAAACCTGCTTTCTTAAAGTCATCTAGACCCCTCTTGTGTGGAGGTTCTTGTATGTATTTATCCACATCTGCCCGGCCGACCAACTCATCTGGACGATCCCACATGGACTGCCGTGTTGTGGGATTGTAGAAAAACACACGGTCATCCCCAGTCCACACCACACACCTAAAAGAAACCCAAACATTCCAGTGAAAGTTGGAAAAAACTCTCTTCTTACTAATACACACACATACACACACACACTCACACACATATATATGGTATTTAGTAAAGTTATGTTAAAAAAAAGTTCACCAGGGGGTTCCAGGGATAGGGTTGGTTGCCACTGGTTTAGCCTTCTGGGCTGCTTTTTCTTCTTCAGTCATTTCTTCCTCCTTTGGTGCCTAAAAAGAAATTAAAGACCAATAACTTCCGTAAACTAAATATTACTGTGATTAAATATTTTAAATGCATGGTCTACACTAACCTCTTTGGCCAGAATGGATGCTTCAACTTTCAGATCCACACCACCAACTTCCATAGCCTCACACTCATTAGCCAACTGCACATCTTTGCCCTTGTCCCCATCCTTATCTGCATAGCCAAAATAAAAGGCATGGAAAGACAAACATTTAATCAAATACGTTGGATTTACTTTTTGTCCTTAATGTTTAAAGCTATTTTTAGAATAAAGACAAGCTTACTAACGTACCTTTCTCCTTTAGCTCAGCAGGTTTGTCCCAGGTGGATTCTTGAGTTCGGCTATTATAGTAGTAGGTCTTGCCGTCCACAGTTTTGTACTCAGACCATTCCGGGAGTGGGAGAGCGCCAGCCAGGGCGGCAGGGGCAGCTGTGATGGCCAGTTGTGGGTGCATCATGGGTACTAAAGGAGGGGCCATGCCTGGCAACATACCTAAAAAAAAATATCACATTCCTGGAGTTATATCACATATAGATCCCATCCACAATATTGATGCCAACAGATTCAGCATAATGTCCATGCGACAAAGACCATATATATTTCAAAATTTACCAAAAGTAAAAATAATTTGGGCAATGCTGCCATCTACTGATCATTAGAAGTAACACAAATGTGAAGAATTAAATCATCAATGTTACAACATTATTTCTGGAAAGCCCTCTTTTATGTACCTGGCAAAGGGATGTGCATGCCAGGTAAAGGCACTCTGAATGGGGGCACCATGACTGGAGGAAAGGCGGGGATTGCAGCAGGTGGCTGGGCCACGGCATGCGGCAGGCCTGGTGGGAGGCTCTGAGGAAGTAACGGCACTGTTTGCACAGCAGTGACTGTAGCTGTGACTGTCGGAACACTGACCACGGCAACTGGAGTTACTCCTACGCTTGCAGGAGTGGATGCCACTGGGGGCATCTCTGATACTACTGGAGCTGGAAGGAAGAAATGAAGAGGAATTCATGTAACTACCAATTAAAAGGCCCATAAGCAAAATAGAATTCCACATGTTACTCATTCATGTCCACTTACAACATTTGTATGTACCAAAAAAGCAGTTACTTTTTTTCCTTCAACATCATTTTTAAAACTCTTAATCTTATTTGAAACGTTTTTGATACTGAGTCTTGTGTCTGTAAATTATCTGTGCTCTGACTGGTTACCCCAGATTGTGCTTCATTCAAAAAGCAAGTAAAGGCTGAAACACTCCCAATTTTATATTTTTTTATATATTTTTCATAATTTAATTATGAATGGCAACCATAACCTGAAACAGGTTGAAATGACAGATAAAATTAATATGGTAATTCTCTTGAAACAAACAAAAAAAAAAACCCATCAAACTTTGGTTCCACACTATGTCGGGAAAAAGAAAAAAAAAATTACATATTGTACCAAACTTATTATAACACTGGTAAATATTCAAAAATTTGCAGTTTCACACAGTTATATTTTAAAATGTTCCTGGGTAGGTATAACTAGGGATTATAGATCATAAACACATCTTTACAACTGCAGTTGCATTTGTGATGTTTATAGAAGCTGAGAATTGTCTTAACTGAATGTACTTCATTAGACAAGCCACAGTTCTCATACCATTGTTTAAACAATTCTAAAAGAACCTCAGTACTCACAAGCTACAGGCTGAGATACAGCAGGGGCTGGACTAGTGCTGGGTTCGGGGCTGGCACAAAGAGTGTGAGTCGGGGAGTCAGACTGGGTGGAGGCCAGGGAAGAAGTCACCGTGGCTGTAGTACTGATGGCAGTGGAGGGTGTGCTGCTGGTGGAGGTGGCTGATGCTGCAGCACCTGACTGGCCAGTCATCATAGGGTTTAGCTCAGACTGCTGGATGATCTTTACTCCTTCAGGTTTGGTCCAAGCTGATTCACGGGTTCGGGCGTTATAATAGTAGACCTAAGTAAAAGTACAGGCTAAGGTGTGAATAACCATTTTAACATCTGTGATAAAGCGTGTTCCCCCAACCACAAAATGTGGCCAAGAAGACACCCTTTATGGGTAGAGTCGGGCGAATGGTCTGGAGCACCGGATAAAAACGGCAGAGAGGCAAAATTAGTCCATCACCTTTTATAGCCAGTCACCTCCAAATACCCACAACGCCAAAAAAGCAATAAAGATAAAGAAAAAAAAAAGAAATAAACACACAAACAGAAAGCAAACGGCCTCTCAGAGGTATAAGGCAACGACTATAACATCATAAGTTACATAATTTTTTTTACTAGCTTACACAGCATTATCTCTCACAGGCAGCTTAGCGAAGAGTTCCTTTTCCTCCATCACTGGGGGGTATAAATACAGGTAGCCCCTCCCCAGCATATACCACCATCAATTACAGGTTAAAACCCCACACCCCAATCACTCACACAAAGCCCCAAAACCTCAACATGGCAATGTCACGGCACATGGTCCCATCACAAACAACAGCCGTCTCTGGAACAGACAGTCAACCTGCATACAATGATCAATACACATATTCTCCTTCAACGACACTCTTCCTCCCCTCCCCGTCTACACAGGTTGGACTCACCCACGTAAGTTAAATTCAGGAGCTACCCCACTGGTACTCTTTTGGAACCCCGAAGGTAAGTATCAACAGTGCCAATTTGAAAAAGTTAAGGACCTATGCCTGAGTAACTTGGTAATGGGTAGGGGTAACCTACATCATTACAACATCACAAGAACTTTTTGCAAGCTCCTGTGATTAGGCAAGGTAGTCAAACTGTGTATGTTTTCCAGTTAGCAAGCAAGTTTATGAGGAAAACCCAATGTATGCTAGAATAAAAACAATGTTTCCTCAGCAAGAGAAAATTATAACATCATAAAACATTAAAGAAAGTGAAGAAAAACCTAGTATTTAAAAGCAAACATTTGTGTATGTAGCAGCATGTTACAACAACCCCTCACACTGTCTGTCCTGGGTGAACAATATGGCAAAAAACAAACAATTAAATAAAAACTTCAGTACCTTTCCCTCTGGGGTAGTGTTCTCTACCCATATTTCCTCAGTGGTCAGGCTTCCGGGAGCCCCTGCTGCTGGCACAGGGGGCATTCCAGGGGGGAAGATCATGCCAGGAGGGGGAGGCATGTTGGCTATAGGAGGTGGCATAAAGGGTGGCCTCTGAGGATGTAAAAAAATTAAACATAAGTCATGAACTAACCTAAAAATAATGAGTGAAAAGATTATTGTGCAGGCTTTGTGCACGTTACTTCAACCAACAAACACAGGTCACCTAACCTACACCTGTGTAGTTTACAATTCCTTCTTTCAACAATGGGCAAAGACCATGTGTGCATTAACAGAAGTGTCTTACCAATTCTAAAAATAACATCTGATTTCTACTTAAAATGAAGTCTGTTTTAGAAGCTTTGAAAATATACCTGCAAATGTGGAGGTCCAATCGGTGGGGGCATGGCACCAGGTGGCGGAATAGGTGGCATACTTGGATCAAAAGGTGGACGTCCAAAAGGAGGTCTGGGGGGTGGTGGCGGTCCCCTCATCATGCCGAAAGGAGGCGGTGGGGGCCGTAGGAGTGGTGGAGGGCCGCGTAACACTGTGGTGGGTGGAGGAGCGGGGCTACGAAAACGTAAGGCTTGCTGCAGCGCCATTCTGAAGCAAGAGTGACACAGTTAATTACTTAAGCCTGGTCTAGCAAATGCCCTCTTTTGTAATGTTAATTTGTTCAATGCCCATGAAGGTGCATGAAGTCCATGAACTGTATGGCAAAGACTATTACACATTTTTGTACAAAATGGTGATTCAAAAGAAAATGGTCTCAAGATGCTTCTCTGCAAAAACTAAAAATATAAAACAATTTGGTACTGTTTGTACTGGAATAAACATCTAAACAAATAACATGACAAACTTTGCTTTGCCTGGTATTTTTTAAGGGAGACACAGTGTCACCACAGTGCTAAAAGCAAACCACCCCTGTACAAATAGGCAACTGGAAACATAACCGCACCGTTGAGGAATCTTGACAGAACTCCTACCTCAACTGCATGAAAATTCATATATGTATCAGGCCAATTTCTTATTTTCTTAGCATGATCTCACACTGCTACTTTCAACAATCATTAGACCGCTTATTTCTTGCAGGAAGATTTAGCATCAGCAAAGTACTTTGCTTTACATACAATTCTGTTATAATTCTGTTGTTAGTTTGGCTCTACCTTGTTTGCAAAATCATAAAGACAAAGTGAAGAGTGTCTACTTAATGGCAGCAGGATTATGAAGACTGCAGCTAAACCCTCTCACCCTGGCACCCACACTTTGTTTAAAGGTTCAGGACCAAAGCCATCCCAACCAGGTATGCTGAAAGATTCTTGAAGCTAAGCAGTCTTTTGTTTCTTTGGTCAATCAACGTGCATCATAATAAGACAAAACTGACACAGGCTTACAAAATGAACAGGCATCACACTTTAATGACAAATTATAAAAAAGGCTAATCACATATTTTGTATGCTAGCGAGTCACGTTTTCTTTAATCCACATGACAACACGAAAGGGGTCAGGGGACAACTGAAGTGAAATGACTTTAAAAACATGCTATAAACAGTATAAAACTATAAACAGCTCGCAGAAGAAGTATGAAGTAATTTCCAACTTTTGAAGGACTCCTGAACGCAACAGCAGCTGCCCTGTTATTATGTGGTCAGATTTGCTGCAAAATATGTACATAGAAAGCAGAGAGTAAGTCTATTTACAAGGCAGAAACGGCCAGCTACCTCAAATGCAGCACATCCGCTCCCCATTCGAAGAACTGGTGTTTGGAGAGTGGCAAAACCTAGTCACTTCTCAGACAACTGATCTTGAAATCTGTTAAAGCTACATCGTCGTTTTTACAACAAAGATCGATAGTAAATTTTGCTCAATCTCGGTACTTCGAGTTTTAAAATCTTCTTGTTAAAGTCAACTAGGCCTCCCCGCACTGGTTAGCTAGCCTGTCGCTCAATTTTGCTTACCACTCAGACAGCACTGTTACAACAGCTAGTAGCTGCGACATGGACAGTGAGTTAGCTAGCTAGCTATGCTAACCAGCTGGGTTAACACACGTGTAAACATCTCCCAACTAGATGAGCTCACATTTAACAAATCATTGCATAACTGCAGTAAAGACTGAACACCTTCCTACACGACACTCACAAGGCCAGTGTTGTTACTGGTTTACACTTAGCAAACACAGACGTAAATTCACAGTACCATTAGTTAACGTTAGCCCGCCACTTTCTTAAACTACAGATCTGCTAGGGTAAAACTTATTCATTTTATTCAAACGCACGTATCAACCATGATAAATTTAGCGCTAGTGCACCACATCTTATAAAGAAAATGAAGTAAGTGAAATAAAACCAGATTTATTTTCAGATAAACGGTAGCTTGATCGCTAGCCAACACCAGAAACCCCGCTAGCTAATGTTAGCCGTTTTGTCTTGGCGTTAGACACATAGGAAGCGAGTGAAAAGGAACGTAGCCACATCGGGACGGTAGATTTTTAAAACGCAGTGAGCTTTCGACTAACATACACTTTCAGGTGAATGTTAAAATATTATATAGCCTTACCTGTTGTCGCTAGCTGCAGCGCTTTCTCCATCTGCGTGCTCCGCCATTACTCCGTAAGTGAAAATCTAGCTGAATTCCCCTCTGCAGAACCTATTTTACAGTTTCCTCTCGTTTGATTGGCTAAATCTAACGTCTATCAGCTGCTCTCGGGCAGTTGATTGGACCATCCATCCGCCAATCACGTACTGTTTTCTAAGAGCCCGGTCCAACTGGACACTGGAATCTGAATCCCACAGTACCTAATAAAATTACCCAACAGTACTAAAGAGACCAGTAAAATGTCTCAGAGACTGCACATTCAATACATTTAATCACAAATTGGGCCATTGTTAGCATTATGAATATTTATTTTAACAGGCACTTTTCCACAGAAACTAATGCGATTGAGAACTGAACACAGGCAAGGCAGCAGGTATACTACAGCATTCTCATGGTTCAAATTTCACCACTCTCGTCAAAATTAGAAGTGCTGTTCTTTTGCAAATGATGGGAATTCTCTGAAGCAGGATTGTTGAATATGTTCTCTAAGGCATGTCTGTCCGGGGCTGGAACTGAAATCCGGTAATCTGTACTGGTGGAGGGACCTTGGCTGTGACTTTGTCCCCCAGACTGTGCATGGAGGACATATTCCTGGTTTAAGGTAGAAAATAAGGCTTCTTGCTTCTGCAAAAGATAGGGGCTCGTGAGGCCAGTCATGCCGCTATTGTATTCTGCATAAGGAAAGTCCCTAAATGGATTAAAACAGAGGTCATTACCAGCATAGAAAATACTGCTATTTCATGGACAGTCTGAATTATGTTGTGAACAAAAATCATTTACCCAATTGGAAAGAACTGTGGCCCTGGCATGAACAAAGTTGGGGGGAAGAGGACAGGTGTGGAATAACTGGTGTTACTGGAATACAGCAGTGCTGGTGGGCACACGTTAGAAGTGCCAGATATCTGTAGGCCCCTAGAGCTGAAGACCTGGTCCCCTTGGCTTGGCAAGCCCATGGCTGAACTGTAGTTTGGCTGTAGGTTCCTATGTGAGGTTACAGTCAACAGGTCACCTGAAATATGGCATAAGCCATATGAAGGAAGATGCCAGAAAAAAAAGTGTGTGATCAACAGAACAGAAACGATGCAATATAATTTGAAAACATATGCAATATAATTCTAACAATTCTGGTCTACAGATGAAACAAGCAATTTTAAATTTATGTTTAATGTTTTGTTTTATTGTATAATGTAGATGTCATCGGAATCTGGGATGCATTTCAGTGAGTGGAAAAGAGCGTGAAGTTAGACATAGGATTGTACTGAATAAGTGCATGACTTGTACACAATAAGCTCGTCACAATATTTCAAGTGTGAGTTGCTGTCAGTATTACATAGCAGCTATGTTGGCAGGAGCCACTCAGTTAATCTCACCAATAGCAATTTTATCATTTTTCATTCAAGAAAACCCAAGATCGTTCATGACTATAGCTAAAACGCTGCAAAAATGTATGATTATGTATGATCCTCCAAAAAAAACAAAAAAAACAACACTGTCATAGGTGGTTATAGCTCATGTGCTTACCATGAGAAGATGCCTCGGAGGGAGAAACCTGCAGGAATACTGGAGCTGCACTGGTTACCTGAGACATATTAGGGGCTGTAAGCGTAGTCACCATGGAGACTGGTGTATTTTGGCCTATAAGGTGCATAAGTTTGAAAAAAAAAAAGATTTTTTGTTATTTTTGTTCCTATATATTTAGTGTTTATCATTATATAACTAGTAACATGTTTAACAACTTAAGTAAATGTAAAATTTCTTTATTGTGCAAAATTAAAAAACAGAACTTAACCTAAGTCTATGTGTACATGTAAGCACCTATGAGCTTCTCTGTCTCGGCATAAACAGCGCTAAATGCTCAGAGTATGGTGGTTCCTCCTGGAATAACTTTAACACAACTTAAGTGGCTAAATAGCAGCAGATGAGTGGTACAGTGGTTGGTAAAGTGTAGTGGGTTACACTGCTGCTCTTCATTCTGTAGGCTGGGGCTCGATTCCCCACAACTACCAGACTATATATTAAAAAGAGTGCTTAGGCAAGACTTCTAACACTACCTTCACCTACCTGTGTACAGGTAAACTGTAAGGCACTTTTTTTTTAATCCAAAAAGCATCTGCCAAATGCCATGTAAATACGTGATTACTGATTCAGGCAAGGGGTTATTCAGGTTAGCATGTTTTCCCACAAAATACTGACTTTATCGATTTTGCTTTGAGTTTTTTATACTGCTGCTTGTCCTCCTGCTTTATCCTATAACCAATAATGTAAAAGCTTCAATGCCAATCTTAAGAGCTGGCAAGTTTGTGTTTTAATTCTATACCATATCTAGTCACAACTGCCCTGTATATATAACTAATCCTAGGAGAAATTACTGGTCAGCTGTATTAACTATTAGTTACAGATTTAATCTATGGAAGAAAACTTAAAATCATTTGAGGTCTGATTATATGGACTAGAGTGGAACATGCAGTCAGTACCAGGGAGCATTACGTTGGTCTGCAAAACTGAGCACATGCTGCTGGTGGACATCACAGTGGTGGGATTAGGGGCAGAACTCTGAGTCTGTGGTGGATCCTCTGGGGCTAAACACTTCTTCTTCTTAGCCCCTGGCTGATACACCCAGCCTACATTGACAACAAAAAAGGGGTTTTAAAGAGAACATCAACAAAGAATGATAGCGACTAATTTTAGTCATTATTTCACTGATTACCAGGAAACTCCTTTATGTGTCTGAGTTTAAGTCGCTGGGCCTCCTCATAGTAGGGCATCTTCTGCTCTTCAGTTAGCCTGCTCCACTCATGCCCAAGCTGGACACTGATGTCTGCATTGCTGGCACTGGGGTTGGCGATGGACAAGGCAGGGCGGTGGATCCTTGCCCACAGCATGAATGCATTCATGGGTCTCTTAACATAGCCATTCTTGTCTTTATACTGCTTTATGTTTATATCACCTGGGGAGACACACCAACCAGGAACAAGAACTTGAACATGTTTTTTTCTAATGTATTTTTTTTTACCAGAGTAGGTATAAAGATATATTTAGTTGAGCGACAAACTAGATACATGTTATTGCAGTGTAAATATCCGATAATCATAACAAGAATAAACAAAACCTATATGAGCTTGGCTTCCTTACCAGCTGCTGCTGGAGGCTGAGTGAGGTTCAGTCCTTTAGTGTTGACTTTTACCGAAGCCGTGCTAACTGGTTGTGTTGGGGAACGTGGTAATGGCACATAAAATTTACTGTGCTTGGTAGCCGTGCTGGTACAGGTCAGCATACCATCAGTTTGAACTGCTTTGGAGGAGGCAGCAGTGTCATGACCCTGAGGATGCTCCAGCTCTTCCTGTGTTTTTTTTGCGATTTTCAGCAAATTGTCATCCTCTAATTTAAATAACGACACTGCTTTGTGCGTAGTATCAGGTTTCAACACATGGTCTATCGCCAATTTGTCGTTTTTACTAGTTTCAGTCGTTTTTTCTAACGTTTCTTTCTTGGGCATTGCTGCAGTGCCGTTAATTTTACTCAGCCACGTCTGATTTTGTTCACCGTCGGAATTAGCAACCGGCGACCTATCAATATCAATATCTTCCCTGACGATCGACAAGAATCCCCCAGATTCACTCCCTTTGCCTCTCCCGAAAGTGAGCTGAGCCCTCCGTTTAGGATGTCTGTCCATTGCTGCGACAAAAAAAGTTTGTGACTGTTATTTTTTGACGATAAACAATCGTGGAATGTTCAAGCTGCGCGAGCGGATTTTTAACTGCCGCTATAAACATAGTGATAACCCAGCAAACGCACAATGTTGCCACAAACGTTGTCGAAAGGTGGTGCTTTTCGTGTTATTATGTTTAACACTGTTTGTGTTATTATGATTACCTTTTGGCAACTTAGCAAAATTATATGGAGTTCCATGCAGATATAAGACGTATACATATTGGGTTGGAGTGCAATTCCGTTGTCAATATTTCCAATATTTCCTGATTTCCTACTGTTTTGGTGGTCATATCGTTGAAATGTAATTCCTCCGAAAGTTGTGACAATGTTAACGGACAATCTGTCACAGCATAACTGTGTTTGCAGGGAACAGGAAATACTGAGAACAGAATTGCACTCAAAACCAATGTGAATGTGACTCCAACAAGACTCCACTTTATGTGGCACATGATGCATTTTTTTATTAAGATGAAAAATGTCCAGATGCTGTTATGCATGCCCATGTACGACCCCACCCGCTTGTTGAGCCGCGAAGTATCGACCTATCGGAGTCCGAGTCTTTGGTCTCTATTGCATTAACTGCGATCTACCTCTATATCTGAGTCCAAAAACTACTAAGTTGTCATTCAAGCGCTTTTCTTGCGATGAAAAAAACCTAAGAGGAATTGGGATGCAGCTGATATTCATCAGACAAAGTGTTAGTTTGTTGTTACAAAGTTGTCTTTTATACGTTCTATTATATGAACATGGAGCTTGGCTAAGTTGCCAACAAGTAGAAATAATACTATAAAACAACGTTACTTAATAGTGACGTTGAGACAGTCTTGTTCAGACAATGTAAAAAGCACCACCTTTTGACATGATTGGGGGTTTGCTGGATGGCTGATAATGCTAGGTTAGCTACAAAGTTGCCAAACTCATACGTCTCCCGCAATTTTATCCAAGTACATTCAGCTCATTGCTGGATCCAGATATACAGCCCGACCATACAGTCTATTGGACAGACATGACTTTACAAGTGGAGGTTTGAGGAGGACAGCGAGACAAAGCAAGGGACAGAAGAGCAAAAGGTTGGAAAATAGAATAACCAGCAGTTTGTTTTTTAGAGTGTGACTTAAGGTATCATTTAATCTGCCATTAAAAAACATTCAGTAGCTCTCATGCTAAAAAGTGCAGATACCCCTGATGTAACCAAGCTTAAAACAAATAAACATTTTATAATATTAAATCTGAAAATATTTCTTAGGTTTATAAGAAGTGTATAAATGTAAAACACCTGTGTGAAACAAAATTTGAAACCATCCTTATAACTATGTAAAGGGCTGGCGTTAATGAACTGTGTATTGTAAATAACTTTTAAATTAATGTTTTAAACGAACTATATATATATATATATATATATATATATATATATATATATATATATATTTTTTTTTTTTTTTTTTTTCCTGATTATTTGTGATGTTCAGTGCCCACCAGGGAGCGCCACAGGACTTCTAAACTGCATAGAGTCTTGCTGTCAGCGCTGGCTGTACAACCCTGCAAGGTGCTCATAGATCACACCAAGATTTACTGCCTTTATACTCTGTAAAGTTTTTAAGTCAGTAGCCATTTCTAAAATCATAATCTCAAAACAATTGATACCTTATAGAAGAAGGGGAAACATATTGTAATATTCCCTAGTTTGGCACAGACAATCACTACTTTGGCACAGTAAAAATGTGTTCACACAAGAGGCAAATCAAATACAGCAAATCAAAACCATTTTTTTATTTTAGTGGTCATAAATACCCAACTCTCCTCACTCAGAACTGTTTAGCCCTACTGCAAAAATAAGTAGAGGCTGGTTGCATGTACAAAGCTGAAGTTTCTTATTGAATTTTTCTGTTTCACCTTCAATGGTGCAGCCGTTGAAGTAGCTGAATGAGAAACATAGTAAGTTAGTCTGGTATGTTTGTCCAGTAGGTTTTGAATTTGTGTTGAGCGAGAGCTTACTGATGCTAATCATGATTTGCTTGCTTCTAGCTTATGCAGGTGGATGTAAATTCTCATAATTATCTTGTCTTCCTAAATAAAACATATCCAGCATGAGCTTAGTAACAGACATGATGTATATAATTTGTAATATTTAATTAGCTGTATATCAAATTGGCATTGCTGGCATGCCTACACCAAAACAACCCATCTACATGAAAAGTGAAGAACTGTTAAGAGTCTTGTGTGCAGCTAGATGACTTGACAAGTTTGGGTTGAGTTCAAGTCAAGTGTAAGTCTTCTTTGATTTTGTTGTAATTAAATTTGTGACTCCACACTTCTGGAAATAAGACTATAGAGTAGTTGTCGTCAGTCTCAAGCGAACAGCATGTTGCAGTGTAAAAGTGGGTCACAAACTTTTTTCTTGTTTTCATTTTCGTTGACAAAGAAGTAATATTGAGACTTTTTTCCAACATGTTAATGTCCTGGCTTATGAATTATTTGGTGGGTTTAAGCACAAACAGTACATCAACATGTGTGTTCTAAGATGAAACACTACTAGAAAGCACTAGACAAACCTTGAACAGAAAACGTCCCTCAATTGGAATTATCTTATAGCATATTCCAGCAAAGAGGCACAATGCACCAAACACTTGTGCTATTTATTCATATAAATGGAGATCATTTTATAGCAGTGTTTTGACCAGCTGTAGACCCCATTACTTACGGTTCCAGAGCTTGCCAGCCTTGTCATGTCAGCCTTCTATGCATGAAATGGGGCCCTGAGGATGAGAATGTGACCCTGTTGCCCAACACATTTATTCAGAATTGTTTGTTAATCAGTCTATTACATGGTCTCCTTTCAAGGATGTGGGTGATACCAACAGTCAATTACTATGCCTAGTTTTGCCTAGAGATTCTACCTGAGTTGGCAATAAAAGACTTTAGCGATGCTGAAACCAAATGCAACTTTGACAACATTTTTTATTTTCCCGATGATGCATGTTCATATTTGCATATTTGTTTAGCAAAGTGCATGTAAACGAGCTGAACTGGCAACACTTGATTATCTTATTAAGTGCATGTTAATGCACACAGTTGTTCTGAGGAATCATAATGGTAAACTTACTGATGGCAGAGGTCTATCACAAAATCAAGTATGATCATTCACACAAGTGGTTTCCAACCCTGATATTGGAGTTCCTTTGCTTTCATACCTGATTCAGCTAATCTGCTAATCAGCAAATGTTTCAGGGATGTGCAGGAAAAATATTTAAATGTGCAGGAACTTGTGGGGAAATCTTGTTCTGTCAACTGGGCTGGTTAAAATCTGGCTTGACATTACAGTGGCATTGTCCACCTCTTGTCATCACCAAAGCTGTAGAAGTTGTGTAACTTATAGCTATTATAAAAATTGGGTCTTTTTTTTTTTTTTTAACCAAAAACCAAAAGTTTATCCTGTGTAACAACTTTAACAGTATTTTAGAAATAAACATGTTATTTCTTCAATAGGTATTATTAAACAGAAGGGGTTTCCAATGTTGTAGTCAGATTTGGAGGCAAAACATGATAAATTCACAAAAGTATGCTCAAAGGAAAAAGGCTATTTTTCTTAAGCTTTTCAATGCTCTGGCCACGTGCATCTACCAGAGCACCACACCACCGGTAAACCACAGATTTGACAAAATCATTCACCTTGACTTACTAAACTGAATGACCAAATGGCTCGAATGACTGAAACCCTTCATACAATCTTCTCTATTGATTAAAGTGTAACATTATAAGAAAGCATGAAAGCAAGTGTTAATGAACTTTAATGCCATACATAAAATTTTTATTGAATACAGTCAAATCAAAATGTTAAATTTGAAAAGAAATTTCATGAAAGAGGCGCTTGATCTTCTCTCTTCTTTTTTACAGGCGCGTAAACTAGTACGTTTTCTCAACAATTGGCCCATGCCTAAACCATAATATGCACAGGTTCTGTATAATGTTAAAGTATTAAAATAGGAAACTAAACCCCTATACAATAATCTCGAGAGTAATAAAATAAAGATTTGGTCATTTTGAAATGGAGTAATGGAGTGGAATAGAGGGCTGTCTGTTCAACAGCAGCATATGGAAAAAGGGTAAATGAGAATAAAGAACTTAATGTGACAGACTTCATTTGGAGTTCACAATGCCTTCATTGACCCTATAGTTGTTGCAGCATCCCATGATGGACATGGCAAGTGTAACACTGATTTAAGGTGATGCATGAAAAGATGCACTTTTAAACACTTCAGTTCATTTCATGCATTGTAACATCTTAGTAGTGACAGGTAAGAGGCATTATAAACACCACTTCCGCTACTTTGACAGCTTGTGCGACTCAACTCAAGAACTTCGTTAGAACAGTCCAAGAACCTTCAGGGTCCGAAGACAACCTGTTCCCTGTTCTCTCTCTCAAAAAAATAAAATAAAAAAAATCAAAGCACTTCCCTTTTCAGCACTCCAGCAGCTTAAAGTTTTACTCCGTGACACTCCCAAACAAGGATATGTTTGTGGAAAGCCATACCTGTGATCAAAACATTACATTATTGCCCTTTGGAGTAATCGATTTCATTATTAAAAGGCAACCTTTTCACTGGCAGGCACTCTATACTAGAGAGGACAGGAGATACCTAGAACAGACTGCCACTAGAGACACAGGTAAGTCAACTGATACTGGCCTTCACATTATATCTCCTCAAGCCAAAGACACAGTTGTACAGCGCATACAGTATCTGAATTTAACAATTTTAAAATAACGCTATGCGGAATGTGAGTGAATCAGCAAATAAAGATGAAATGAAATAAGGACCTGTGGTACTCCAGTGTCTTTCAAAGCTTTCAAATGTGTAATTTCAAATATGCCTTTCAAAAGTTCCTCTTATACCATCTGAGAACTGAACAGCGCAATAATTTAGTTATTTTCACAAACCAAAAAAATGGAAAAAAAAATTATATTTACAAAATAAACCACTTGCATCATTTTAGTCACAGCATGAACGACGGACGTTGAGGTAATTCCTGAATTCATACAGATTTGAAATGGTGAAAGGGGGTATGTGAAATTGATGCAAAAACATATGTTTAAGTGATGCCTGTGTTGAAAAACAACTGCAAGAAAACTGCAAAGGGCACCTTTTTTAGTACATAACTACACATCCTTTGATCAGCCCAGCCCACCCAACCCACTGGCAGGAAAATGGATTCTAGATTTCTTCCCCCAGTGTATCTGTTAACAACAAATGATTGAAGTGTCAATCAATTAGACAATGGCTAGCTTTGTCAGTTTGTCCATTTTACGGGATACAGCTCCTTCTTTTAAGAAGGTGAATTTGGACCAGTTACTCTTTTCAGAGGATCCTCGGTTTCCTTCATTTTCCAAAGTTGCCAAAGTTTGCAAAGGCATCTTGTTTGGGTTGCAACATGGTAGGGGTCATACCTTGGCCCATGCTCATGACTGGCATGCCAAGGCCACCTGGGAGGCCCATGCCAACAGGTGCAATGTTCATTCCCATTAGTCCCTGACCGGCAGGCACTCCGCCTACACCCATTCCCACAGTGCCCGTTGCCATAGTGGGGGGCATTCCAATGCCTATGCCCCCACTGCCCATCATGGGATTTATGGGCGGTCTGGTGGCCACTCCTGCAGGGGCGTTGAATGTCATTCCTGCAAAGTTCTGAGTTACCATGTTTACGGGTTGGACGCCTATAAGGTAGAGAAAAGTAGGCAGAACTGATTCAAGACATAAAATGTGAGACAGTATGTTAAATAAATAAAACCAACTTATCTAAGTTCTCCAATCAGTAGTATTCCTGATAACATAATTGCCACAGTGCATACTAATGCCTCACCTTGTTGCATCATGGTGTTGAGAGTGGGTTGAGATGGTTTTGGAGGGTTCATACCCATGGACAGAAAATCCAGACTGATGTTAACGCTTGGGTCAGACCATGTGGCAGGCATGGACACTTTCCCTCCTGGTTTCTGAACACTCATCTGCTGTGGCAACAAAGGACTTCCTAAACTGTGAATGGGTCCCCCTAGAGTCTGTAAAACATGAAAACCATGCCTGAGACTACCAACAATATACTTATATAATAAAACACAAACACAATAACAAATAAAAACATATTACAATGATCAATATCATAAAGAGTAAAACCAAACAGAAATCATAAAAAGAACAGAGGTGGACAATATTTTATTTATCTTTATTATATTTTGTTGTTGTGATGCACAATATCATGGATCTAAGTCTGAGTGTTTAATCAAAAGGACAGCACAACCAATCCTGTTTAACTGGTTTTTAAGGCAGAGCAGAATATGAAAAGGTGGGAAAAAACAAAAAGTAATAATTTTGATAGCTTTTTTAAACATGTCCCTGTGTTAAAATGGTGTAATTATGATAATTAACCAGGGTAAAATTTGTAACAGTTAGTTATCCTCAGTAATGGTTGATAAGCACACTTTAATAGGAATGAAGAGGGAAACTTTATTGAAGTGACCCTGCCTGTAAAACATGCAGACAGAATACTGCTGCAAAAGGGGACAGCACACAATTTTTATTATTCATCCTTGTGACCAGATATCAGCTGGTGTTGGGTAGTATACTTGTGGGCCAGAATTGAGCCAGAGGCTGGACAGCTGCGACTTGTTTTAACTCTTATCTTTGTTTCAGGAGCAATTCTGGCAAGAATGCTATGGCCCAACAATGCAGCTGAAAAGGGCTACAGCACAGTTATGTTGCAGCAGATCCATGCTTACTTGATTTACCTCTCCGTACTTGCCCGAGTCTATCATGACATAAATGGCTTTTCCCTTCCCAAAATCATAATTTTAAATAGACAAATTCAGCAGCTAGCTTGAAATATTACATACAGGGGCAAGAGCATATGGGTCACATATGTTACTGTTACAGTTATGGACCAGATCTGGGCCACATCCATTACTAGCAGTCATTTTACAGTGTGTGGGTCAGATCTAGGCCACATCCATTAGTTCTTCTGGTTTTACAGTATATGTATAGGGCAGTTTGACACCCAGCAAGAACTGCCACAAAATCAAGGATGTGACCCATAATAATTTTGTTATGAGACACTACTTTTTAGCAATTGTGTTCTGACAAATTGTGCTATGTTCTTGAAATGTCCTACAATATAACCTATTCATCCATATTCTAGTATGGGATGAGACCTGTTGGCCAATGGATAATATGTGACATGTTATTATATGACGTGTTTATTCAGGGAAAAACAGTCTTCTCTAGTAGACAAGAGTCTTTTTGGGCATTGTGGCCATCACTGTTCCAAAATAAATCTGCTGTTATTCCAAGTTAAACCCTACCTGTGATCTAGACATGGGCAGCCCTGAGCTCTGGGGGCACATGTTGAAAGTCAAGCTTTGGGAGGAGCTGAGATTGCTATTATTGGGGCCCATCAGGTCAAAGAGGTCAGCAGAGGGTGGCTGGGTGGATGATGGTGCAGGGTTGGAGGTGAGCGGAGGCACGTCACTGAAGAGGTCTGGGGCAGTAGAGGAGCTGGCAGAGACAGGCGGGCTTGTTGAGGAGAAAGCGTTCCAGTCACCAAACTCTCCATTCCCAGATACAGGTCCTGAAACCACATAATTTTTAAACCATTGTTTTTCTATTCAAAATAGTTTTTCTAAATCTCTACCACTTCAAGTACCAAGTAACGCTTCATAAATAGCTAAAATAATTCAGGACAGCATTCATCCAAGCTGCAAAACTGAAGCAACATCACAATAGCCTCAGACATCAGGCTAGAGCAGGTCACATTTATTGCCTCAAGCTACTCACCCAGGCACAAAGTCCACTGCTCACATGATTACACACCAGAAAGATGCCAAGGTGCCATACATCTCCACAGACAGAACATCTTCAGAATGACAGTTACTGCTCACTAATAACGTTGGGCTAGTTTAGACATGAACATTCCACTGTTTAGCTTTAATCAATGTTTTACTACTGTTACAGTGGCTGTTGTTGTTTAGAGCTTATAACAAACACATACAATAAGTAGGACTCCCCACCTCCCCTCAGAGTTTGGCGTTGTCATGGCAGGCGAGGCGTGTGTGATGGAAGCTGACGGGTGTCTGTCCCCATAACGCTCAGCAGGTAGCTGCTCCATCTGGAGTCCTCCATCACTCATCAATATTTTACCCTGACCTGTGTCTGTGTGTGCATGCAGCCTCTCCGATCACACACTTCAGAAAAGCTAAAGGGGCTGTCATCTTACCACCCAACAGCCTTATGCACTGAGCCAAGTCCCATAGAGGAGAATGAAAAGGTAATAAATAATAGGATGGTCCATCATTTTTGCACAGAATTTCTTTTTGTAGTTTAGCACCTGATTATCCCATTTAACCTAACTGAAAGGCACCAATGTCAGGAAAAGTAGAACACATCTGTGGTCCACAAAGTAAATGCTTCTTTTTAATCAGACAGCTTTTATAGCATAGTTTTGGATAAATTATTTTATTTAAAATATTAACTGAATGTGTGTTAATGTTTATTAAAATGTAATTTAATAAACAAACATCACTTGCAGACCACCAAACTAGGAGAAGTTAAGCGTTTTGCGAAGAGCACCGGGTCTGTACGATACTGATACCAATATCAATACTGAAAACTTTAGCATTGGCAGAGTGATCCTGATCCAATATTTTTTACTTAAAAACTACTTTCTTAATTAAAATTTTCAAATTAAAATCAACAAGACGAACACGATTTTCAATTATTAGTTTTTTTTTTTTTTAACAAAGCTAATGTTACATATTTACTTTAATTTGAAAAGTGACCCGGAAGTCCTGGAGTGGTCTAATCCTTTTCCCTCCTAATATCTAATCCAGGATTTCTGCTAATATCAGCATGATACAGATACCTGGTATCAGATCTGTATCATTTGTAGTGCAGATGGTCAAAGCTTTACGCATACCAGAAGCTGAAGGGAGACTAGCAGATGCAGCCGGGGAAGAGAAATCAGCAAAGCCAGCAATGAGGTCAGAGCTGCCACCTATGGAGAATCAATATTAAATGAACAGCTACTAATGTGATCACAAAACAAAATAAAATAATAACTATAATGGAATAATGCAATACAGAACAGTAATCAGATATTGGTGAAGACAACTGTGACATGCACAAACATGCTTTTTACAACACAATATATAAAAAGCCTGTTTGTGAAAACACACACATGCACAACCCTCATCGTAAGCCTGAGTCTTTTTGAGTGATGCTGGGGGACAGGGCACAGCTGTTGAGCTGCTGACAAGATAAAGAGGGACAGCAGCATCTGTGCAATGCACACATACCCACTCATTCTCAGACAGACTACAGCCCCCATCTGGGCCACTTGGACCATGCTGTGTCTACAGCTCTAAATAACTTTTTCTGAAAGGTCTTGATCTCAGTACCCTGAAGAGTTTCCATAAAGTTTTCTTGTGAGAATGAGGTCAAGAGATTGATTGGAATTCAAGACATGCTTACTAGATAGGCATTATACACAAAAACACAATTAATACAAATTTAGGAATATTTAAAATACAAACAAATGTAATTGCTCTCAAATAACTAGACCTCCGAACTGCATCAGAACTGCATAATTTGGGCATTTTACAGTAGTCTATCACAGTAGTATGAAATCTGGACCACAGCTGTATGATCACAGCATATCACCCAGCTGTATTCACCTCTGTTTAAACTTTATCATTTAGGTTAGAAATAAACCTGGAGTGCAGATGAATTAACAGAATACACTGTTGCTGCAGCTTTACCTGTAGGTGCAGGTAGATTTGCTCCAGAGTCCACCATGAACAAATCTGGAAGTCCTGTGCTAGATGATCGACTATCAGATGTCTAAAGTGGTCAAGAGGGAGAGAAAGAATCAAATTTTCTCCTGCCACAAGAGGGCAGCAAAGACTTACTTTTACAACATCACTGACATTTAGTTTCAAACATCACTCCAATTATCTCTAGAGCTGATAATACAGCAGCCTTGATTTCTAGTTTTACCATCATGAGGAACTTGAACATGCTACGTATATATTTGTAATTTCTCTACAAAGCAGCTGTTGTCCATGTTTCATTGTGAATGAACCAAAGAAATACTTAAAAACTGTAAAATCACTTCACACTATTTTACATTAAAAGTTAGGAATATTTTTGCCATCTCCTGCAACAAAATAATTTTTTGGGACAATGACAAAAACAAGTTACCTTTGCGTTTTCTCCATCTGGACTGTTCTTGTCACCTGTGTAATGTGCAGCTGCACCCAAATCCACTGTTTTGGAGGGCACTCCACCACGTTTTCGTGGGTTGGTGGTTGTGGCAGTGGCGGCGGTCTCTGTGGCCTGCGTGACACTCTTAGTCATCACCGTTTCGTCTTCATCCTTAAACTCAGATTTGGCGGGCCGGCCATTCTGAGATACTCTGTCCTCCTCATTATCACTAAAAATAAAAGTAAAAAATTATTTTACTCTTACCTTATAATGAAAGTTGCACCGTACCTAAAATACTCCTCTGAATAAGAAAGCTAACCTATCACCACTTGTGCCTACAAAAATCTTACACAAGTGCCTCTACAGTGGTACTAGATGTAAGCCAGGGGTATTTGACTCTGGTTAGGTAGAGAAAATATAACAGTAATTAAGTAATTTTATTATTAGCTTTATTAAGGATATTTTTATTTCAAAATAAAAAAAACAAGCTCAGCTCAGAGTACAGCATTCTAGAATGAAGAACCATTCCACACCTGATTCGGTCAGGCGAATCATCTCTTTCTTTCTTGCGGAACTTGTTGATGGTGTCGTCAATGGTACTGCCGATTTTATCACTGATCTCGCCTAGCTTCTCGCTGAAGGGAAAGCCACCTTTGCTCTTATCCCAGTCTTCATCCCACTTGCTTTTGGATTCAGAGTCGAACTTCTCACCCACTAAGGATACAAAGATAAATTTCATTTGACTTTTAGAAACAAGTGTAATTTATTCAATGAAAGACGGATTGTGTTGCTGTCTATAGTTTACTACAAAGAATATCCACTTCATACTCTTCATAGAATTCTAAAACCAAAAACAGTCATAATGCATAACTAGCCATCGAATCTCGCTCATGCAATGCTGTAGGACAGCTGAATACAATTTGTAAAGAAACGCTAGCTACCTAACACTGTATGTGATCTAGAAACACCCACACCTGGCTAAGGTAGCTTGTGGCATCACAACAACAGGATGCAACCTTTATAGCCAACTGGGACACCTGGGACCCTCATTATGCACATTCAAAGGTTTCAAGAATTGGAGAAAATAAATATGCGCATTATTTAACTTTCCAAAAATAAAATAAATCAAAGTGTAGAAAGCTTGAAATTTGTGCAAAAACATACTGCAAGTGTAATTATGTGATGCACTACTCAGAATGACTACTACTCTCTGTCAATAGCAGTTTGTTCCTGAGAGACTAAAACAAATTCTGATGTGGCATCATTAACTGACAAATTGAGACTCTGGTTCTACTAATGAAGTGAAAAATCAAACGCACCAAATCAAAGATGTCAGAAATCAAAAGGAGGAAATCAGGCAAGAAAACAAAGTGCAAACTCCTGAGTTGTGTAACTTTCAATGCTAATGACATGACGGGGGACATGGTAACCCAACTTGATTAAACAGATCTAAGAGCAAACATATTCCATTACAAAGAAGAGATATATGATTATTTTTACAGCAACGTGATCACAAGCCTTACAAATGATGCAGTGAGTCAACATTAAACAAGTGATTGCCCTGAAATCAAAATAATTCTAATCAAAAAGATCAATCATGTGTAGGAAGGTGTCTGATGGGAATTTGTGGGGTTGCAGAGTGCTACATAGAGAATCTTCAGAGGATCGAATGCAAATCCTTGTGGAACTCCTATAGCACTGGGCCAGCAAATAACACTTGATTCTAGGTTAATCCTCAAAGTATCTGCATTAATTTAAAGAATTTCAGTTATGACAGTCAATGTTTGCTCTTTCCTTATCACTTACAGTTAGTCTGTCTGAAGCCTCCCATGCTGTCCGATGACACTCCAATGTATTTATCCTTGTTCTTCTTAGCTTTTTTCCTCTCCTCCCGTAACCGGTCATCATCCTGAACAAACTCTACCATTTCTTTAACCTTCTGCCGTACATTAATTCCTTGGTCTTTCCCATTTTCATCTAGTAATAGAAAGAGAAAAATGTTAAATTAAGTGAGCCAATTTTGCTTTTCTGTCTAAAATACACTGCATACTGTGTAAATTAGTCCATACAATGAAGTCAAAATATACTTTCATATTTTAAAAGATAATCAGCTGTTAGAAATGCGTCAGAGAACTAATTATAGCATCAACTTATCCTGTGGTGCATAAAACATCTGTGCACTGCTGGAGCTACAGTTGGTGACTGAAGCCCATGTGAGTGTGTGCACCTTATAGGGTGGATCTCCTTCATGAAGAAGCATAGCAGTCACTGCTGTGTTCCAAAATCTAATACAACACCAACACTGTAATGCTAAATGCGTTTATGGTCCTCTTACCTTCACTGGCACCTTAATTCAGGGTTTTTTTTTGCTGTTTAAGGACAACAATGAAGCTGTTCAGCCTCTCACTTTTTTGGCATTTTATGGCTTCTAACTGCTTTAAACATTTTAGTGTGCTTATTTTGTTTGGTCCTCTTAGATGCTCTTTTCATATTTTATTGTGAAGCACTTTGTAACCTTGGTTTGGAAAACTGCTGTATAAAAGGTTTACTTAATACTAGAATAATTGATAGATTAACTAACTAATTAAATAGATAGCTGGATTAAGAACACAATCTCATTCTAAATGTTTCAAGCAATAAAAAAGGATTAAAATTTGCAATGATCTTTACATTTCCAGATGCTATCAGATGCATAACCATGTGTTTCAGTGTGAAAACATCTGGCTAACTCTGCAGACTGCAGTTGCTACATATAAATAAATAAACAAATAAAAAAACTCTACCTAGTGAAATACAAGTCTAATTTGCAGAAACATTTATTAAATTTTACTTCAAGTACATATTTAATATGGGCATATTTCCTGTTTTTGTAACAGCTTCTGACACTATATACAGAAGACTTTTGCAAAGGCATACGCTTTAAAAGGTAATCTATATATAAAATTTACCCATTTGTTCATGTGACCAGTTGGACATCTCACGAGCTGTTGGAATCCCCTCAGTAATTTATTCTCTTGGGTGTTTCTAACAAGGCAAGCTAGAATGACTGACAGCCTTTCCTACTATATCTATGGTTTTGCATTGCCTTATGCATCATTTTAAAACTCCACTCACCTACAAAATGGTAATTTTCCAATGAGCGCAGGTCATAGATATGCTCTCTGGCACTAGTGACAACTCGCTCAGATCCATTTCTGATGAGGTATGCTAGCAGTAGTAAGGCCTGAAGGGAAAAACAGGAAATGTGAATTAACAAAAGTACAAGGAACCCTGCAGAAAGCTTCTGTGACAATAGCTTTGAAAGGGCAAAAACAAACAAACAAAAGACAAAACACATTCACAATATTACTTAAATTTTTAGAGGGATGAAAAAACCTGACAATGTACCTTGTAAACTCTCCTCCAATTCTTTTTGTTGTCTTTCAGCATTCTGGTCCATAGCATGTTCATCACTTCAGGGAATTGCTCATACATGAATGTGGATCTGTATGGTGCGAGGAAACAACACATTACATACATTAACTGGCAGATTTCTGGTGAGCCCATGCAAACACTTAGGCACCATACAAAAAAAGTCTAACATAAGGTTACATACATTTAAGCAAAGATAATCAAAAACAAACATCCAACATGTCAAAGACAATTATTTGGTAAAAATTCCTTGTAGTGAATCCTATCAAGGGAATTCTTAGACAGGTTAGTACATGTCTGAGAACTGTTGTGTTCTGCCCTGCGCCCGGCACTTACTTGGCAATCTCACCCATAAGCTGACCTGAAGGGCCCCAAGGGTCATCGTTTGTGGCTTCTCGAACCTTAGACTCTATTTCTGAGTAGTTCATCACTACGTTGGTACTGGAAGAGGAGGATAACGGAAAACCACATGAGCGTTGCAGCATCTTAACTCAATCAAAAACACAGACAAAAACAATCACAACAAATTTACAATTAAATGCATGAATCTTTCACTTGGCATATGGTGATCTATGGCAGTTGTAAGACTTGCGAACCGGTCATTCTCAATTTGTCTTATTATTGTGGAATGGAGAACATTGAATGGTCTGCCAGGGTTTAATCATGTTCAGATGCATTCCTACATAAAAAACCCAGTAATGATCCTGTTTTGTGTAGAATGTACCAAGCAATCATAAGAGATTCAACCATTTTTTGTCAAGGCACAGAGTCTTTCCCAGGCTCAATCTGCCAATCATAGACAAAATTGCAGGAAACAGCTGGGAAGGGCAAGACAAGACCACAGTGTAGGTGTGTAAATGATAACCCATGTTGAGACCTTGCTCATTAACACAGCCATTTGAGAAGGTCATAGGGTTGATTTACAGCATACCACCCAAAGACACACAGACACCAAAAAAGTGTAATGCACGAGAGGAAGAAAAAAGTCTCCGATCTAATTCCTTTAACTAAGGGTGAGTGGTTAAGGCAAAAAAAGTAAAAGAAATAACACATCCGAGACATAAAAATTATTTGTACAGTGCTATTATAAATAAAAACATAAACCATTAAATGTTTGTTTATTGCGCAAATACCAAACAAGAATTCATCCATATCCAAGCATTTTATTCATTTTGTGATTTATTTTGCATTTAGGCATACAATTTAACACCATTCAAAAATTCCATATGCAGCTCTGCTTAGAAAGGACGATCTTCTTTTAACGTATAATCAGCTTCCTTACATGTGATTTTACATTGTAAACAAATTTCATTTACAATGAATTTCATTTAATTTTCATTTTTTCTGAGACAAACTACTACAAGTGATATTGTGGCTGAACTCTACATGACCTCAAATTTTGTTCTCCTAAGGGTTTTTAAACATTACACATAATGGCAGGCAGAACATGGTCAGCTTGGTGTCTACATATAGGTGCACTTTTATGCCCGTATAGGCTAAAGTTCAGATTGCATGTGTCAAAGCCAAGTAGGCGCCCCCTACAAAGTACTAAAACAATTGAAAAAATTTATGGCATGTATTTCCAGACCATAAATTCCCATCAGTGACATTGCCATCATGAAGTCAAGGTCTGGGACACAGCAATGACCTGTAGAGTTGGAATATGTAGTTAAACATGATTATTTTAATAGTAGTGATGGGTAGGAATGGTAAAAACAGGCAAATGAACAACTGATGAAAATTGAATAAAATAAATAAAACAAAATAACCACACCACCGTATTCAACTGTATGACACCATCCTGGAGTTGGGATGAGTGCTTAAGAATGTTAGCTCTCCCAACAGCTGCTAGCATTTTCAACTAATCATCACTAATGTCATTTAGATAGAAAACATGAATTCTTCCTCCACTCTCACCATCTCTTGGGTATACAAAGGGATGGAAAAGGAAATCAAACTTCTGGAAGTTATTATATGACCTCGTGGTGTTGAATGGTGTGTGGAAGACAGCCATCAGATGCAAAGCCAGCAGCTTTCTTGAAAATGACGGCCATAGCAGGTGGCTCATTTGCTAAGTGCTGCTCATTTTAGAACGGTTCATCTTTGAGCTGTGGTCAAAGTGTGGTGGTCTGATTTAGCATATAAAGGGAAGTCAGCAATTGGTCAAAATTCTTGAGGTCTCAAACACTAAAGTGAAAACAACCTGCCTTTCATAGAGAGAGCAAAGATGCAAGTTTCTAACAAGCTAAAGATCATGGCCAAGCAAAGACTTCCATGCATCTGAACTGAAGAAGCATTAAGCTGGCAGGGACTTCCGTATGAACGTACTGAAGGGAAGAGCAAATTCGACATGTAAGCGTTTTCATAAGCCAAACGACAAAGCAGCAAGGCAATTGAGACAGCAGCCAAAGTTACACGCAAGGTCTATGTGCTTGAAAGTTGAATCCAATTCCATAGCAAAACTAGATAGCTAAAACAAGCCTGTTCGGGTAAGAGCATATTTAGTACTTCTAACTAGAGGTAAACTGCTTTACAGTTAATAATTTGTGTCACGGAACATGACACTGTAGATAACCATACTATTTTATTTCTAAACCATTTAAAACATTCAAGACCTCCTTGCTGGTAGCCAGTGTACTTCAGAGCCAGCAAACCACAGCTTTCAAAAGAACTTCGGTTCCACTAGCCTCTTCTCAACAGCTGCAAGGCAGACTGAAAGTAACTTCCGACAAAACCAGTGCTGTGAGTTCAGTAGCACAGCAACACATACACTGGCAGTGTCAGTGGAAATACATACGATCAGATATACTGAAAAGCTGTGGTTTGTCCCAGTGCGGGTCTGTTCCAGTGAAGAATGGACATCAAAAGTGCATTACTCTTAAATATGAAGTCTAGATAAAACTCTGACAGGTTGGCTGGAAAATATCCTACCAAATTATTGCAGTGATTGCAGTCTACAGCTCCACTTCATTACAAATTTACACCTATTACCCAATAGTTTACCAAGTCTGAGCACACATTTTTTAAAACTACCAAAAGTTTCATCACTAAAATCCAAGTCTGCCAAATTTTCCGAAGATTCAGGAGCTACTGTTGCAATATAAATAAGATGGTTAAAAGCATGATGGACTCAGCCTGAACACAAACAAACCTTTGTGGTTCCGTAGGGCTGAGGGTATTCAATGGCACTGGATTACCATAACAGTAAGGTTTTACAGTAAAACAGCGCATAGAGGGGTGGCAGACGACGTGGTTCAGAAACTAAGTGAGAGGGGAGAGCGGCAAAGCAGGCCCAAGATTACAAGGGAAATCTCAGGCAACTGAATAATGAATGATGGCGGTTTATGAAAGCGGGCGGCCCGAATAGCAGCCACACCGAAACACATTCCACACACTCCCTCGCACTCTCACACACACACACCGAACTGTGTAGTGCACACCGTGTAGCGTATTCTACTAGAATATTCAATGTGCAGGAGAGACAAAAGGAAGAGAGAGAGCTTTCTTTCTTGCAACGAGAAAGGGACACAGACAGGTGTAGGGGCATCTTGCCACCCTTTACATCCTCTGCCGCTTTGTTCCATCGGCCTGCTGTGCTACAATCGCCATTCCTCCTCCTTACTTTGCTGTATTTTTTCCCCCCTCACTGGCAGTGGTGGGTAAGCTTGCTTGTGCATTCACTACAGACCAGAGGCCTACAAAGAACTCCATATGGAACACTTAAAAGCTCTTGGAGCGGCTTCAGCTTCCCTGCTCTACCACCGTTGACTAAAAAAAGACTACCTGCGACTTCTGAGGAAAAGCATGGGCACACGTGAAGCTTCCAGACGCAGAAGAGAATACGAATAGTGAAGGAGGTGGTCGTTCTGAGGGAAACAGAACAGCAGCATTTGCTAATGCTGATGAAAACCAAGTGGTCTGGACATGTTTGTGGGGAAAGTAAGTTCCATGGAAAGGGATATGGTCAATTTGAGGTCAGCGCTTTTAAATTTGCATGAAAGAAACAGTACACATAGATCGCCATTCAACAAACAAGCAAGCACATTACCAATGTTTTTAATAATTTGATTTCATTCTTAATTTAAATTAAATTTTTCTAATTACACAGAGGTGAAATACAACAGATTTTTCAATTTTTTTTTTGTTGTTTAATGCAAAACGGCACATGGTAGAGATTTTTTATGCCTTGGAAAAAAAAACACCTGTATCATCTGAATGTTTAGGTGTAATGTTAAAAGCAAGCTGTATGTGAAAATGTACAGTGGCACCAAAGTATGTCCTCTATTGTATTAGATACAGAGAATAAATGAGAGTTTATGGACTAACTAACTATTGCCAACATAGTTAATGTTTAGCATAAGCTCAAGTAAAAAAACATTAATCGCTCCACTGGATCACTGACATGAAATAACATTTTGTTCTCCTTAATAATTTGCTGCTGTTTAGCAACCCTGCAGCTAGCAACAACTGCACAGTTTTTGTTACTGCAAGATATTTTTAAAATGGCACTCTATTAAATAGAAAAATGAATAAATAGAAATAGTGGAAAATAATAAAAACACAATAGGAAATAAAAAAGTATTTTAAAATCCAATTGTTAATGCAAAAAAGTTTTTTTTTGCTCTTATACAACACAAGATGTATTATGTACTATGTAAGAAGGTTTAAAACCACAATCTTGGCACAAAATAATTATGAAAATGTCTTCAGTCATCAGGCAACGTCTTGAAACCAGTGTGCATAATAATCTGACGGATGTAGCTTTTAAAGGCATTAACCACACGGTTCCTATAACCATGACTGCAAACGATTCTGAATTTCAGATGTTTCTATAAAATGGTCCAGTTCACACCTAAACACATTGTGACATTGTTAATAATCCCAAAATCTGCTTTATTATTTGTAATATTTAAGGGGAGTAAAGCAGATTTTGGGATTATGGGTGAATCATAAATTAACTAGAGAGTCAGTTCATAGTAAGGCTAAAGGTTCAATAATTTTGTTACAAAACACAAAGTACAAGTGCATTTTTTAAACCGCAACAGCTGCAATAAAAAAAATATATATAGCCCTACATTATCAAAATCTCTTAAATTTGAAGTGGGAAAATTGAACATAATAACACAGAGCTTGTGGACTGCCTGTGAAGGAGTTAGAACAATCAAAAGCATCTGAACAATCATGTGTTGTAACATCACAACCACAATTTACTGGCTGATTCTATAGAAACTAATCACGATGGAAAAATGCCCTCTACTCTGAGCATCCTGTATAAGTATCAGAGAGCTGTATTAATAACAGCTTCCATTCAGCTGAATTCATGCATGTCTAATAGGTGACATCAGCCATGGCATCCATTACAGTAAGTTGACAGAAGGGCTTGTCCTGTGAAACAGGTATCCACCTGAACAGCAAGAAATCTGTGATAAGGAACGCAAAGCAATTGCAACAAATGCCTTGAGAGAATTTATACTGCCAAGCTAAACTGCATAGTCCGTGAAAAGATCTTACTCAGGACATTAATTAATGTGTGTAGAATAGATAATCGTGAGAATCTGATTGGTCACTCTAAATTGCCCATAGGTGTGAGTGTGTGTGCGTGAGTGTGTTTGTACACAGTCTGCAAAGTACTCTCTCCCACAGAAACCATCTTCAATTTTCTCAAGCTTGAAAGACCTTATCTAGTATTCGAACCCCTTTGTTCTGTAACATGGTGAGGTCATCTCATCACATTCCCCACCTGCAGGAAAACTACTACTGGACCTACTACTAATACTACTACTACAGCAAATACCGGAGGGCAGGAAGAGTTTGTTAAGCTTTGTAGTTACATTGAGACGATGCCGAGTTCTGCATTGTGAGGGTAAATCTGTATGCTCTGCCAAAGGTAGATCCACAAATAAACCAGTGGTTGAAATTCACTTTTTCTTCACTGTTCCAAACATTTAACTGACTGCCCAGCACTTGGAACGGAAGCTGCATTTCATGTACCATTCCAGCACTATCAATTTAAACTTAGTAATACCGGTAATAATAATCATGGCATGTTCACTTTAGCCAACTATTATTTCTATTACTAAAAAGCTCAATCTGCCATTGAATACTGTCTGGTTATCTTAAAAAAAATTATTTTGTTTATTTTATTTGTTATTAATAAAATAAAAAAAAGAAATTTCATGCTTTATCATCGTTTATTCTATTACTTTACCTGGGATTTTATGTTTTTGTGTGGTAAAATTTTAGTATAAGTTTTGAGATATTTAGGCAGGTATCGTACCAAAGTCATAATTACTACAATAACACTAGTTATTACCCTTGACACAACGCTGCATGTAGTGTAAAATGCTGCCACCTGCAGAGTAGGAGCTTACAGACAGAAATAAATGTGGATCATTTTGGAATGAGGGAAAATAAACATGCATTCATCATTATTTATGAATCACACTGATGACATCTGATCATTTGTCATTTGATCAAAGCATCAATACAGATCAATTGTAACAGTGCTATTAAAAGCATGTGCTTTAGATTTGTAGATTGAAGTCTAAACCTTCCAAAAAAGCCCACATAGAACATTTTTTTATAACAGCCACATATATATCATTCATAAGGAAAAAGTTTGAAATCTTGTTAGATTAGGACACTAAAGGGCTAAGCTCAAGTACCTGGCTCTCTATATTAGTTTGCCTTCTTTTCACTGTCCGACAGAATGGCTACACAACAACACTTGTATTTATTTGCCTACAGATCAGCAGTTAGGCTGGCAGTTAGTACTTAATACAACACAATAATACTCCACAGCGTATTTCAAAGAAGGGCCGTTTAACAATAAACAGGGCCTTTGTGCTCAATGCAGGTTCTACACTCACATGGTATACTACTCTTTCAGTAGGCTGGCAGTCTATTGTGTTCATTATGATTTCTGTAGTAAATGTACACAGAAGATTAGCACTGTGTGATCTGACAACATAATTAGAACTTGATAGCTTTGGTCAATCTTTTAACTATTATATTAATTAAACATAATAAAAATAATAATAATAATGAACTCAGGGAGCTCAGCAAGATGTAATTGAAAGTAGACCTCTATGTTCATAGAGAGGAAATAAACAGTGCACTCCAGTGTTAATTTCCTTTTTTTCATGACAAAAACGAGATGATAACTAAATAAAAACGACATAACATGATAAAAACTACGATGAAACTGAGTGACACGTTGGTCAACGAATAAAAGGGGGATAAAAATGTTTTGACAGGGACAACATCCAATCAGAACTGATTAAGTTTTATGAAAGGCAGGGACAAGTTAGGAAAGCATCCAATCATAACTACTTCGGCGTATATGGAGAGGCGGGACAAGCCAGGTAGCCATCCAATCAAACGCATACTTGCCCAAATTTGGTCTAACCCTGGGAAGAAAAGACAAGCCTTTGACCTGTCGTTAATCATGATGGAACTAAGTTATCTAGACAGTGTCAGCAGAGAGAAAGAGTGTTTAGCGTGTTCACAGAAAATCAATATGCCGCACTGGACATCAGCCCTCCAGCACCACCATTAGCTAGCTTTACCGCGGCTAACACTAGCTTAATCCTAGTCCTAAAAACACACTGCCTTGTACATTTTAGAGTGTGTGCTGCTGTAAACGCTTGTATTAACTTAATGGTCAGATTAGTTGGTCAGATTAGTTGGATTAGTATGTGGGAAGCAGGTAAAACGCTATATGTGCAGGGCAGCGTGTCCGGACCAAAGTCGGGAAACTAGCTAGCTAACTTTAACCATCTGCGTTTTATCATTATGTCCCAAATCTCTCCGTACACCCTAAAAAAGGGCACAAAACAGATTAGCTATAAGTTTTATTTACAATTTATTAGTGCACGTAATTTGTGCCTCTAGTAAACACTGCGACCTAGAGATGTCTGGTTACATGTCTGAAATAAAGAGATGTGGAATTGAAATGTGGAATGAAAGTCTGCCAGTTATTCATTCATTCATTGATTTAATGCCATGATAAAATTTATTTAAACTGCACAATTAAAAATACTTTAATAGCAAAAAGTGATACATGTTATTAATGTAGATTAGTTAATCACAGAGCATGTAATTTAATTAGACTGACAGCACTAGTAACAATTATTAAATAAATAAAAAGGTGATACAAGGATAAAAATAACAGGTTTCTCTTATTCACTTCACAGTTATGGAAGACCTCCAAGAAGTTGTTTGTTAAATCTGTTTGTGTGCGTATTGGTCTTTTAAACATGAATAACATTCCATAACTGCTTAATAATAATTGTGTAAGTATATATAATGACTTAAATAATTGAAGGGAACTGAAGAAAAAGCCTTTACATTTTACACCCTTTATATTTTAGTCGACTGAATCGACTGTATATTCTTATGATAGTCGACAAAAACCAAAAACAATTCAGATGACTAAAATCTGACTATAACTAAATGACATTTTAGTCAAAAGACTATGACTAAAACTGAATCAAAATTTGATTTCAAATTTAACACTGGTGCACTTTGTTCTCTGTTCAGTTCCATTGAGCTACTCTATGTTGCAATTTCTCTTAGCTATAGAATCAAAACTTACTAACCAACGTTTTCTGAGTGTTAATAAAAAAGTATCTAAAATCTCTCTGATTATTTAATATTTTCAGCAAAAGTGGGATAGTACTTAAAACCAACTTTGTCCAATAATTAAACAGAATTTTGACAATATCGATCAAACAGAGTACAACCTTTGTTTTGTTCACTATAGATTAAGCAATCCCACCACTAAACATTTTTGCTGTGTCTTGTGAATAAGCTAGCTGACTGGCTGCCAACCAGTCAAACTTAGCAGTTCAAAACATGGGCCTGATGAAGCACGCCAGAGGGGGCTGCTAATATTCCATGCACAATGTGGATAGTACTACAACAATACCAAACAATAAAGCTTTACTACAAATTATAGATACACATCTTAGGTGTAAACACAGCAGCCTTAAAAATGTGTTTGAAAACTGATAAATTATAAAGACAATGGACTCCTAAAGACACTGCAAGACTTGATAGACAGAAACAGAAATATAGGAGACAAGCTCTAAATTTGGACTTGGATTACTTAGATTGTGAGAATTAGAAGATGCAACCAACTTCTATGACTGAACTTTGAACATATGGAAAATATAAACAAATAGCTTCAAAGTGTACTTGGGTCGCTATGACTGTTGCACGGTATTATGTGTTTATTTTCTCCTAACACACGAAGATAAATGACCAATTTGAATGAAATTAAAATAATGGGTGGTATCTGATTTTTGTACAGTACTATATGATTTAGACTGGGAACACCCTGTAAACAGGAAAAATTAGCTGTTTCTAGAATATTACTTTAACTTTAAGGTACAAACACTCGATGTCACTAAAACAAACACCGATGACTTGTCACCTAAGGCACCAGACATGACACACAAGAGTACTTCAGTGGTCGCTGGCTAGCTAGCTAGCATGATGGAGCACAAGACAACATGGCCCACTATTCAACCATCATGGCCAGGGCAAGCACGTGAAAATATCAGGTGCTACGATTGCTGATTTTACCACGTTAGTTTGCAATCAAAAGAGATCTCAAGAGCGGTGTCACTAGTTTCCATCAATCGCCTCATATAACGTTACACACCCATGTGTTGCTGTGACTAAACTAGCTGGCCGGCTGCCTACCAGTCAAACATAGCGGTTCAAAACAAGGGCCTGATGCGGCTAGCCAAAGTAGGCTGCACATCTTCCGCGCGCAATGTGGATGCTACTGTAGTTGACAATAGTCATAACCTAACGCTTACCTAAAGCCTTACTAAAATTATAGATACACTGCTGACGTTTGCTCTTAAAGTGTATTAGGATTTCACTGGACTACATTAAGTGTTAGCTTGCAGACGGCTAGCCACCAAAGCTCTAAGTAGCTTAGCTCACTGATACTACAGGGAAGCATTAGCAAGCAAAACTATAAAGTTCGTGTAACAAAGCAGGGCACTGAGCCTTCAAACGACGTACCAGGCTAATTTCATATTTAATTGAATTTGTGCTAGCGGAGCCATGATAAGCAACTATCAGCTGAGGCCGTGACGTCACGACTCAGCTTCGCGAGCGCCTTATCCGCACAAGTTACAACTACGGGCCCTGCAAAGAAAAAATACCGGCGCTCTGGAGGAGAAAAGCACGGGCGTACTCACGCTTTATCCATCAACTCCCTCACTTTCCACATATTCAGCATCTTAGCGCTTTAGCAGGGGCTCTTCGCCTCAATGCCGCGTGGTCCAGTCAGTACAAAACACGGATATCTGTTACCAACAGCAGAAACCCCCAACCCCCTTTCTCTAGCCTCTCCACAGCGCCGAACCGAGCACAGCGAGGCCAGTTACCTCGGAGACATGCGTCGCGCGTCATAAAGGACGCGGAAGACGCGACGTACGTTGCGCTGGCAACCTTGGAAATGTAGTTTCCAGTCGACCACCGACTCAGGCAGACACCACAGCCGCACGTTCGAGAAGAAGCTTGTCTTTGTACTTAGCTGAACTGAGAAAAGTAGTGATGGCTGAATACTGAAAAAACTGCCCTAAAGGTATTCAGTATGGTTATCAGTGCGCTCTTCTTGGCGTTTCGAAGAAAACAGTCCATCCCCTACAACACGTACAGCACAGATCCTACCAAAAACAAGAAAAAGGCTCATATCACTCCTGATTTAAAAGAAGTGCACTGGTTGCCTGTATCTTCTGTTACTGATCAAAAGCTCTATATAACCTACAGTACCTGCTTACATCACAGAATGTCTCTCTGTTTATATTATTCTGCTTCTAAACTGTGGAACTTAATTTCAATTTTCTTTAGACAGTCTAAATCAGAGCTCACTGCTAAGAAAAAGGCATCTTTTTAACTCAGCGTATAATTAAAACTAACATCATAGTACCTATAAATTTGAGCTTTGTTTTTGGATACTTAAGTTCGTTATTACTGATGAAAACTGTCCACACAGCACTTTGAGCCACTAGTATTAAAAGTGCTCTATAAATAAAGATTATTATTATTATTATTATTATTATTATTATTATTATTACATAAAAAAATTAAACCAGGTAATGTATACATTTAAAAGTCTGCTGTTGTAGTTTGCTCGTTATTCTTACTGTTCCATACTGTTTGGAAGTTTTCTTATTCAAGATCTTTTTATTGATTTTTCTGTTAATAATATTAGTATTAGATTAACATTGTACAACAGAAGGTATTGCTGATTAGGTATTTACTTATTTCACACACACACACACACACACACACACACACACAGTATATAAAAGTCGAACCCAACTAATAGTCTGAATCTTATCCAAATTTTGCCAAAGTGGTGAACAGATAACCCCATTCTACCCTTTCAAAGGCTTCTTCAGCATCGAAAGAGAGAACAATTTCAAGTAAATCAGAGGGAGATGAATAGAGAATATTTAACAACTTTCTGGTATTAAAAACGGAATGTTCATCAGGGACGAAGCCGATTGGTCTGTAACTGCAGCAGAGAGTGGGGTCTTTGACTTTCTTTAAAAGCAGAGTGATAGAGGCGCTGGGCAGGGATTGGGGCAGTTTATCTTAAAAGCATCATTGTAGACTCTGGTCAAAACTGGAACTAACAAAGCTGCAATTGTTTTGTAGAATTCGGCTGTAAAGCCGTCTGGTCCCTAAGATTTTCAATTTCAATTTCAATTTCAAAAAAGATTTTGTAATGAATTAATGGCATCATGAACTTCAGAAGGTGAGATAAGGTGGCCTAAGTTGTTGGCGATATCGGCGCTAATTTTAGGTCAAAGATTCAAAGATTTGGGCATATGTTGAGGAAATAAGGTGTCGGAAGGATATTCTGCAGCATAGAGCTCTGAGAAATAATCTTGAAATATTACATTAATTTTGACAGGGTCTACAGTAAGATCACCAGCTGGCGATTTAATCTTAGGTATAAATCTGGATGCACAGACAGCACAGGCTTGTTGGGCTGACAGTCTTCTAGCTCTGTCACCTTTTGAATTTTTTGAAATAATCTGATCTGGCTCTTTCCGTTTTTCTAATGAAGGACGCATGTAAGAAGATTTGTCCACGCATAACGACTTTAAATGCTTCCCATAGAATGTCACTACCAATGCCCGCTGTGTCATTATCTGAGAAATTAAGACTGATCTGAATCAAAATAAATATTTTAAAATCATTGTCAGCCAGCATATGTGATGTAAGTCTCCATTGTTTTAGGGAATTTTAACCAGGTGCATGAGTCTATTCTCTATTCTCCTGGACACACCATAAACCTCTGTGTCCAAGAACCCCCAGATCTCCTGCCTTTATCTAAAAGGGAAGATTAATTACCAAAAGCTACACTTGTTTAGTGTAGCTTTTGTTGATTGATCTTTGTTGATTGATCAGGCAGGGGAGAGAGGATCTTCACGTTCGCTGTAGTCTTCACAAAGACATGCTGTATCCTTTTTCTTCAGTCACGTATTATATGTCACGAGGTCGTACACATGGGAGGCAGATACACTTGCATGTTTCTTTTATTGTCCTTGATAAAAATAAACAAAACAAGGAGCACTGCACAACAAAGTAACAAATGAAACATAAACAGACTTACAAGAAAGATGATGATGGAAAATCTAACAATTAATGACACAACAGTCTGGAAACAAGACGATAGGATAATGGTAATGGGCTAGATACTCTAGTAACAATGACTATGCGACGAGGACTGGGAGAAAACCGAGGGTAAATATGAGGCACGTAACAAGGAACACCTGATAACACTAGGAAAAGATGCAGACTCGAAACAGGGGAGGGGCAGAGACAAGGACAGACACATGACCAAAACAGACGCACATGGCAATGACAGGACAATGTAAACAACTACATATACAGACAGAACGAGACAGGGCATGACATACACAAACATACTATACAGTGGCAAGAAAAAGTATGTGACCCTTTGAAATGACCTGGTTTTCTGCATTAATTGACCACAAAACGTGATCTAGTCTACATCTAAAACCCAAGTATTCACTGTATATTGCCACACACACTTTCATTCATGTGTTTGTGACACCCTCTAACTAAACATAGTATGCTAGTTATTTTGTATGTTTGTTGTCATTTTGATTGTAATTAGTATTAACGTATCCGCGGATGCCCCCCCACCCCCACCCCGTGTTGGCATGGAAATAGCATGAACAGACAAACACAATGTGCTTAACCTAATACCACACAAACAAGTGTAATGTTTCATGTCTGTATTGGACACATCTATTAAACATTCACAGTTCTGGTGGAAAAAGTAAGTAAACCCTTGGATTTAATAAATGGTTGAACCTCCTTTGGCAGCAATAACCTTCAATAAGCATTTCCTGTAGCTGCTGATCAGCCCTGCACAATGTTCAGGAATTTTGGACCATTCTTCTTTACAGAACTGCTTCATCTCAGCCATATTCTTAGGATGTCTGTTGTGAACAGCTCTCTTGAGGTCATTCCACAGCATCTTTATTGGATTCAGGTCTGGACTCTGACCGGGCCACTCCCAAAGGTGGATTTTCTTTTTTTGAAGCCATTCTGTAGTAGATTTACTTCGATATTTAGGGTTAGGGATGTGCTATGATGTGTTTTATGGAAAGCAGCGGATTCCTCCGTTGTGTCCTGCCATGGAAACAATGCCTGTTAAATTATTTACATATGGCAGACTCATGAACAGAGTTTTTAACCAGTTTCAATGATTCCCTCATACATTTAGCTGTTACTCTAGGGTCCTTTTTTACCTCTCTGAGCTTTCTGTGTTGTGCCTTTGGAGTCAACTTGGCAGGGCGCCCACTTCTAGGGAGAGTAGCCTCAGTACTAAATTGTCTCCATTTGAAGACAATTTGTATAACTGTGGACTGGTTAATACCTAAAGTCTTGGAGATCACTTTGTAACCCTTTTCATTTTTATGCAAATCAACAATTCTTGATCGTGGGTTTTCAGAGATCTCTTTTTTGCAAGGCATAATTCACATCAGCAGATGCTTCTTGTGAATAACAAACTCAAAAGGTTTGAGTGTCCTTTATAAGTCAAAGTAGCTCTACACCTCACTCCAATCTTGTTTCAGTGATTGGAAATATCGCTGCAGAATTAATATAAAATATGAAAGCATCTCTTGAATAGAACTGAAGCTGTAAGAAAGGTAATTGATGGTCATTAGATAAATTAGTAATATGTTTTTTTTTTCCTAAAGCTAAAAAAATAATAAATGTATGGCCATTCTGACTGACAATAAAATAAATAAGTACATGGTCTCTAAGAGTACTGTATGCAAATTGTAAAATATGCTTAAAAAAAAAATCACACATCGGATCTTGATCGAAAATTTCAAGTTAAAAATCTTTACTTGGATTACCTTTGACTTTAGATCTAGGGAACTTAACGGCCAGTCACAGACATTAATGCCTTCATCCTCCAGGAACAGCCTACATTCCCTTGCCACATCAGGCTGGGCATTGTCCTGCACCAGTGGCAGACCTGCATGGTGCTAAGCTGTGAGCACAGGTCCCACTAAAGTATGTTGGGCCCTCATGCCTCCTTCATGGAGTGTTTCACATGCACAAAGGATCAGATACTTGTCCTGATTCTGGGTAGATGCCCTTATGGCCCTGTCCAGCTCTCATGTCCTGGTATGTTCCTGAGACTGTGCTGGGAGACACAGCAAACCTTTTTGTGATGGAACGCATGTGCCATCCTGGAGGCTGAATGGGCTGCACTTACTGCTTCATGCTGCCAGTGACGATATAACCAAAACACAAAACTAGAAAGATAAAAAGGATTACATTTTTATAATGAATGGAGCAAAAAAATTAATAATTATGTGCAAAAAATATCTTGTTCTGTTTATTGGCATTTAAAGTTACAAATGTTTTTTTCTCCTGTAAAGTTACTATTTTGAAGATGCAAGGTTTTGTTATGACAGTGTAGATATGTAACATTGTGTGAATGAGTTTAATACAATACTAGGCTTATAACTCATGAACAAGTCCACTACTGCAGAGGCTGTTCACTTCAATTATCCCCCAAAAGAACTCTAATTTATCTGTCTACCCAGACTTCAAGTAACACCAATAACACTGACATTAATAACTGATCAAATTCATGCTGTTTTTCAGATTTTCAGATAGTGTTTTAGATTCCATAAATATTAATACCCTGACAGGATCTAACATCGAGCGAATCAGCGAATATAAATACCTCAGCGTCTGGCTGGATGTAAAACTCTCCTTTGGAATTTAAGCAAACTCGCCATTAAGTGCAGACAGAAGCTTGGATTATCGGAATAAATCCTGTCTACCCATGTACGCTAGGAAAAGAATAGTGGAGGCAACCATACTAGCGGTCCTGGACTATGGTGATGTAATCTATAATAAAGCGTCCGCCAGTGCCTTCAAACCACTAGATTCAATCTATCATTCTGCTCTAATATTTATAACTGGTGACCCTTACATGACTCACTACTGCAGACTATATGATAGAGTTGGTTGGTCCTCACTAGCTGCACGAAGAGAATCTCATTGGCTTATTTTTATCTATAAATCACTCTCTGGCCATTTGCCACCTTACATCTCTTCCTTGATTTCAATAAATAACAATAATCATCAGACTCAGCTGAATCACCTGTCAAGTACCGAGAGTTTTTAGTGAATTGGAAAAATCTGCTTTTAGCTACAGTGCACCAGCGAGCTGGAATTCTCTACAGGAAACTCTGAAGCTCAGTTTGCTGGGATCACTGAACCATTTTAAACTCTTAATTATTAGTCACCATCAGAAAGCCTGTGATTGTTTTAAATAAGTATACTTTTTATTAGTATTTTTTATTATTATCTTATTTGTTTATTTGTATGTATTTTATGTTTATTTTATATTCTTTGTATTTTATTTATTATTATTATTTTTGCTCATTTTGTATTCAATCCCTTAAAATGTAAATGCTCGGTTGCATTGAAAATGAGGATTACCCCTCAATGTATTTCCGAAATAAAATTAAGGTTGATTGATAACTGATCATCACATTGATTAATCAGTGTACTCAGGATTTAGCAGTGCTACAGAATAAGTAATACAGAAAGTAATTACCGATCATCACACTGATTTACATAATTAAATGGTAATTAAATGCATAATTAAAATACAAAAACAAAGTGTTTTATGTAAAATGCTCTGTTTTCAAGAAATTTATCCAGTCAGAAATGTTTACAGTGGTGGTCATTGAAACTAGACAGATGGTTCTGAATGCTGCCTGATGACTGAGCCATTGTTTTGCAACATGTACATACAATTATGGCAAAAAGGTACAACTTAACATTATTTTACCATTATCATCATTCCATGTTCAAACTCAGAAAATACATATATATTCACTGGTTATTTTATATAGTAAAAAAGGTATATCTATGGTTTAGACATAGCAACCTGTGGATCCTATCACAACCACAGTAAAGAAATGTGTTGGTGAGTTTCTCTGCAATAGAGCATTTTACATTAAACCTCTCAACATGACTTTATTTATCTTCTCAGCTAATATATGCAGAATTCCACTATAATTTCTATATTCTGAATACAAGAATCCAAACCGTTTCATTACAACAGTCAAGTGCCATATTTCTTCAGAAGTAATTAGCTTATCTAAAAAAAACACGAAACATTTCTCAGAACCTGAGATTTTATAAATGTTAATAACATAACAAATATAAAAAATCACGTCAACCTTTTCAACATAACTTTAGGCCTGTCACTAACGTGACCCATAATGGCATATAAACTAAGGAAAAGTTCCCTAAAACCTTTGTCAAAAGATAATGCACATTTCCACTTTTTTCTTTGACAAGAACACAACAAAAAGTCTTACTATTGCAGTCAAAAAAAAACAACACAAAAGACCTCAAACAACACTGTGATCCTTGAGAGCCTAAATACAAAATGGCAGGAGCCCCTCTTTGCGAGTGTGTCATCCGTACAGCACTTTGGCATCTTGATTCCATCATGCTTGTCTTGGTGACGGACAGAGCACATCAGCACAGGATGTGGTGATGGTTTCCTGATGTCAGCTCCAATTCAGGGCCCATTTCTCAAGAGCCCTGTGTCATGTTACCTCCATGTATGAATCCGAGGAAATGTTGAGATTTTTCAGCTGGAATCAGCTGGAGGCAGAAAAGCAGCCTTTCACGTAAACATGTGTAATAAATAATACAGTAGTTGGATGACAATCGAACAAACAATAAAGAAAGGCAAGGTTGCTTTGAGTGAAGACAAAGCATGACAAGAGTCAGCACTTAATGTCCTTGCGATCGCAGTACCCGTGGGAGCCCTTCAACCATCAGTGTTGTGAACCAGGAGATTCCTGAGCCTGGAGGAGAAGATCAGACCACTCAGGAGCCATCTGAGCTTCGTGACACCAAGAATGGCAGAGATTGACAGCTGAGTATTCAGTTTTTTCTTCCTGTGGCTTTCTGATAAAGTATTCAGGAGTAGTGTGGCCATTGGGAGGGGGTTAAGTGGTAAACAATGTCGCCCTGAAGCACTTAGACACAGGGCCACTGACTGAGAGAGTGCTGAGCCATGTCGTAGTATGGTGTGATCAGACTGGACACCCCTCTTGACACACCTCTTCATCATTCTTCCAGGACTCTATCCTCTAGGCCTTCATCTTCCTCTATAAAAGGTTAGTTGTCAACCTTAGATTACATTATCTGTGGTGGTTAGTCGTAAATTGGGTTTAATTAATGTTCCATGATAAATATTTGCAACATCTAAGCATAATGGGGCACTCCAGTGTCCAGTGTTTTCTTAACGGCCCAGGCAAGAACCACACATGAGTCCCACTCATGTATGTTGGTATGCCTATACAGAATTTTCTTTTTCAGAAAACATATCACATTTTCATAAACAATGTATCTACATTTTTGTTTATACTTTTGTCTACATTTTTGTGGATCGCATGATCCAGAAGTGCTGCTAACATTTTTAAACATTGTGTCCACTCATTTTCCACTCTATTAGACTGTCCTACCTAGCAACAAATGTGAGTACACCCCTAAGTGAAAAGGCCAAAATGTGCCCAATTAGCCATTTTTCTTTCTCTGTGTCATGTGACCGTTAGTGTTACTAGGTCACAGATGTGAAGGGGAAGCATTTGTGTTTAATTTTGTGTTATCGCTCTCACACTCTCTCATGTTGCTCACTGGAAGTTCAACATGGCACCTCATGGCAAAGAACTCTCTAAGGATTAAAAAAAAATGTTGCTCTACATAAATATGACCTAGGCTATTCAACACACTGAAACTAAGCTGTGGCGCATTGGCCAAGACCATACATCGGTTTGACAGGACTGGTGGCACTCGCCACGGCCTCGCCACGGTCGACCAAAGAAATGCACTTGCTCAGCATCAAATCCAGAGGTTGGCTTTTGAAAATAGACGTAAGTGCTGTCAGAATTGCTGCAGAGTACTCAGATCATACACTGCACACTGTATCAAATTGGTCTGTTGTCATGGCTGTCGTTTAGAAGGAAGCGTCTTCTAAAGCTGATGCAAAAGAAAGCCCGCAAACAGTTTGCTAAAGACAGGCAGACTAAGGACATGGATTACTGAAACCATGTCCTGTGGTCTTATGAGGCCAAGATAAACTTATTTGATTCAGATTTTTTACTCTTTTTTTATAAAAATTTATCATAAAATTTTCACACAATGTAAATGCCAGCTGCTACGTTCAAAGAAGGCAGACATATAAAAATGGACAAAAATTTTTCTTTAGACAGTTAAAGTTCATTTTTACACTCTCCACAAATTTGCTTTTGGTACTTTCTGTCTTTAATATAATGTAGCAAAAACAAAGTACTAAATGGGGCACTAAATTTAACTGGTCTTATAGTTGCAGTTGTAATTAAACAGTTCTTATGAAGTGCTGGTGCAAACCATAAGATATTGAATTTTTGCAAACTGCGTGATGTGCTATCGCTCTCACACTCTCTCATGTTGCTCACTGGAAGTTCAACATGGCACCTCATGGCAAAGAACTCTCTAAGGATTAAAAAAAATGTTGCTCTACATAAATATGACCTAGGCTATTCAACACACTGAAACTAAGCTGTGGCGCATTGGCCAAGACCATACATCGGTTTGACAGGACTGGTGGCACTCGCCACGGCCTCGCCACGGTCGACCAAAGAAATGCACTTGCTCAGCATCAAATCCAGAGGTTGGCTTTTGAAAATAGACGTAAGTGCTGTCAGAATTGCTGCAGAGTACTCAGATCATACACTGCACACTGTATCAAATTGGTCTGTTGTCATGGCTGTCGTTTAGAAGGAAGCCTCTTCTAAAGCTGATGCAAAAGAAAGCCCGCAAACAGTTTGCTAAAGACAGGCAGACTAAGGACATGGATTACTGAAACCATGTCCTGTGGTCTTATGAGGCCAAGATAAACTTATTTGATTCAGATGGTGTCAAGCATGTGGGGTGGCAACCAGGTGAGGGGTACAAAGGCAGGTGTCTTGCCTACAATCTAGCACGGCAGTGGGAGTGTCATGGTTTGGGGCTGCATAAGTGTTGCTGGCTGTGGGGAGCTAGAGTTTATTGAACATGTACTGTGACATAATGAAGCTGATCCCCTCCCTTCAGAAACTGGGCCTGCAGAGCAGTATTCCAACAGCTCTGTGATGTCATCATAGAGAAGTGGAAGAGGATTCCAATGGCAGCCTGTAAAGCTCTAGTAAACTCCATGCCCAAGAGAGTGCTGGACAATAATGGTGGCCACACAAAATATTGACATTTTGGGCATAGTTTGGCCATTTTCACTTAGGGGTGTACGCACTTTTGTTGTCAGCGGTTTAGACATTAATGGCTTTGTGTTTACTTAACTTTACACTGTTATACAAGCTCTACATGGACTACTTTACATTAAATCAAAGTGTCATATCTTCACTGTTGTTCCATGTGAGAGGTGTACTCACTGGAACTGATAAAATGAGCGCAGATACAAGAGGTGGTCCTAATACAGTTCACAGTGAGTGCACTTTGCAAAAAGTTTTCTTTATGATGGAAAATCCTGTTTTATAAGGTTTCTTAACATTTAAAAAAAATATTATACATAGCACCAAAAGAGTCAAAGAATCCTTTTCAGTTCTATATAGAACCATATTTGTACAGAAAATGAAGTTATTTATTTCCAGACAGATATTAATCATAGTCCTGGACTACATATTCATATATACATGCACACAGTCAACACACAGTAAAACATCTCACAACTATTTAGTTTATTTGGCATCAGTCCAGTTGCATGACTAAGTATAAAAAGAGCATCCCAAAGAGACCATTGTCTGTGAACGCAATTTATCATAGTATTCACAATAAAAACTGTACCATGCAAAGAAGAAACCAAAACCACATGTAAACACGATCCAGAAATGCCGCCGGCTGAGCTCATTTAAGATGAACCAAGCGAAGGGGAAAAGTGTCCTGTGGTCCGATTAATCAAAATTCTTTTTGGAAATACATGGATGCCACATCCTCTGGACTAGAGAGAGGTAGAGAGGAAACATTTGGCTTGTTATCAGCACACAATACAGGGCTAAATTAGTGCACATGGCATGGGTTAATGGAACATATGACAAAATTGTTGAGCAGCTGAAATCCTATATCAATAAAGAATTGGAAAACCTTTTACTTTCTATGCTACAACAGTTGGTCTCCCTAGTTTTGTTAAAAGAGGTGATGTGGTAAACATGAACCTTTCTCAACGTTTTTAAAATGTGTTGCTGGCATAAAATTTAAAATGGGCACATATTTTTTAAATAAACAATTTCTCAGTTTCAACATTTAATATATTGTTTGCATTCTGTTTTTATTTACGATTTTGCACAGCATCCAAATTATGTTGGAAACGAGGTTGTAAAATACAATGACTTCTCTGTTAACAGACAGACAGATAGACATACAGACATGCAGACAGACAGACATAAATATACCGACAGATAAATAGATTTTTTTTATTTAAAAGAGTGATGTAGTATGTAAACACTTTTAAAGGAGAGATTTTTTACTCTTTTTTTATAAAAATTTATCATAAAATTTTCACACAATGTAAATGCCAGCTGCTACGTTCAAAGAAGGCAGACATATAAAAATGGACAAAAATTTTTCTTTAGACAGTTAAAGTTCATTTTTACACTCTCCACAAATTTGCTTTTGGTACTTTCTGTCTTTAATATAATGTAGCAAAAACAAAGTGCTAAATGGGGCAATAAATTTAACTGGTCTTATAGTTGCAGTTGTAATTAAACAGTTCTTATGAAGTGCTGGTGCAAACCATAAGATATTGAATTTTTGCAAACTGCGTGATGTGTTGAGTGTACGGTAGAAGTGAAAGACTGCTGCACATGGCCAACCACATTTAGGAGTGTTCAGAGCATTACAGTGTTTTATTGACTAAGCTTACATTAACATTTATGCCATTTAGCTTTGTGTTCAGTCAGAGTATGTATCTCCAGCTAGTACAAACAGGTTTGAACTCAGACACTGCCAGAAACAATGGTCAGCGCTGATACCTAGAGAAAAAAAGAATAAAATACAGAATTACATACAACATATGTAAAATACCTAGTAATGCCCAGCCAGCATCCATACCGAAAAAATAAAAGAGTTAAGCAGAGCATAAGTACAATGGGATTAATTTCAATAACACATTAGATTAGTGCTGTCTGCGTTTGAAGACCATGAGAGAGTCTGCTGTTCTGACAGTCAATGGATGTTTATTTCAGCTGAGTGCCAGGACAGAGAAGAGTCTTGTTGCTTGTCCTCAATGCATCTTGAAGGTTGGTGGATCAAGCCGAGCTGTACTTGAAGTTCGAAGGGCTTGCGGTATAGATCGACTTTTCACCTTTACCATAAGGTCCAAGCTGATCCATTCTTGGCCTTGTAGAACAGCTACAGAAAGCCAGTAAACAAAGCTGGGGTGGCATTGTCATATTGAGGGGGCTTTGCTAAAACAGAAACTGGTGCACTTCAAAAAAATGGATGACACAAAAATATCTACAATTACTAATAATATCTACAAATACGAAAGCAAGAGTTCAAGACATCACCCATAAAATTATAACTTAAAGTTATGAAACAATGGCTTAAAGGTATTGCAGTGGCCAACACAAAGTCCTGACCCGAATCCTGCAAAATAATTGTGGACCAAACTGAAAAAGCAGTTTCACCAGTTCTGTTAAGAGAAAGAGGCAAAGATTCTGGCAACGTGTTATGAGAAGCTATTGGAAGGCTACCACAAGCATTTTTTTCAAGTTTTTCTGTAAACCTTTGACTCTAATAAACTTACATAAATAGCTATTATTTAAAATTGACCTATTATGGAAATAAGCACATACTTGACTAAACACAGGAAATATATGGTAACCTGAAATGTGTAGAGTTGACTTTAGCCTAGACATAGATAAACTTTTGACTGTATTTACAGGAGCATAAAAAACAAATAATTACAATCCTAATAAATCACTGGGGTTACAACACTATTGCATATATTGTAATCCCCCACCTCCCCAACCACATAAGGAATTGCATCTATGCTCATGCATAATGTGTGTAGCAAAAGAACCTCTCTGTAATCCCAGTTTTGGATTGGATGAGGATATTTCACCCAACAGAGGGCACTGTGACTCTTCATAATGCATGAGACGCCAAAACACACAAACTTTCATCTGACTTTAAAGAGAAACAGTATCACCCAAATGCCAAAGAACTATGAATAAAATACAAATCAAGTATATGTATTGGTCAATAAACTATTACTTAACCATATATCACAGCAGTAAGTCGTACACAGTGGCTTTGTCACTATAGATACATTACTATATACACAACGATATATGTTTAACCCACATCTTACCATAATATAGTTGTCAGCCATTTTTCGCACAAATAAATAAACCAACTGAAGAAAAAGTACAAGTGACTTGCCATGTCAGCTCTGGTCACATAATTTATATCATGTTAAGGGGTGAGATTTGTGTGCCTTGGGAAAAGGACCCAAGGTCTACTTGTGATTGCAGTAGCAGCCAGGAATAACATTTCTAAATGAATTGGCATAGAAATAAACAGAGGGGATATGCACGATCGACAACCTGAGAACTGAGCTGTGGGCACGAATCTCTAATACGGCTGAATTTCAGCTTAGCTCCCAGAGACAAAAAGTATTGTATTTCTAATGGGAGGATAAAAAAAGAAAAACAGATACAAAAATCCCCCCACGCACTATTTCACAGTGCTTAAGCTAATTGCATCCATATGACACTCACTCAAATACACACACACACACACACGTTTGTTTCTGTGAACTGTGGGGCCATTACATAGACTTCTATTTGTTTTCTGAAAACCTTCCCAAACCTTAACCAGAACTAGAGCTAGCCCAACCCGAACTCTAACCTTAATATTTATCATTGACATAATTTATAATAACCTTAACCTTACTCTAACCAGGTTTTGGTCCCCACTATGTGGCAAAAACCTGGCACACACACACACACACACACACACAATAGAATAATGGGAAATTTGGATTGTTTTATTTATGTCAGTGTTTTTTACTGAGTTTTGTTTTGATAAAGTTAGAGAGCGGGGGAAAAAGCTGGAGCGGGTCCATGACCACGGACGATGATTTTGACCGCATCTGCCATGGGAAAGTCAGCTGAGTAAACAGGTCTGGTCCATTAGCTCTCATGCTAGTTGACAAATGGCTCTTGACCGCCATCTCGTCCTGTCTTCAGGTTCTTAACGCCCCGCCAGTACCCCGGTCTTGCAGCTTTTTCCAACGAATCAGCAAAGTTTCTCATGAGATTGAAGTGGCATGTTTGTGCGCAACCACATACAGTTTATTCTGACCTCCGTAAAGGCCATTGCAGCGTTTCGGGACAAGAAAGTCGTTTTTCGATCAGCTTTGCCTCATAACGCATGCTGACTAAAACGCAAACTGACAGGAGGAAACCTGATCTGAGAGCTGCACTTCAACTCTTTGACACTTCATGAATATAGTAGGCCTTGGTACTGTTGGGCTGACTGCCCACTAGCTCACACAGCAGCCATGCTGGGCACTCTGCCAGGAGTGGTTATTACAGTACCTCCAAGTTGGAAAGAACTGGCACTGTTATGGGTCGTTTATGCAGTCTTCTATTTGTTGCTACGTTCTAGAACCCTTCTTTCTGTCTGAATCGCTGGCAGTGTTTCTCTTTATGTGGGAACTGGTCATGTGTTGTTGAATATAGGTAATGACACACCAGATGGGCAAAAGTATTGGGACACCTACACATTGCACCTACAGGAGTTTAATGACATCCCATTCTAAATCTATAGGCATTACTATGTGGTACTATGTTACTAGATGGCTCCCCATTTGCAGCTACAATAGCTTTCACTCTTCTGGGAAGCTTTCTACAAGATTTTGGAGTATGTTTGTGGGAAAGAGCATTTTTGAGGTCAGACACTGATGTTGGACAAGAGGGCCTGGCTCACAGTCTCCATTGTAGTTTATTCCAAAGGCGTTTGATGGGGTTTAGGTCAGAGCTCTGTGCAGGTCAGTCAAGTTCTACCACACCAAATTCACCCAAACATGTCTTTTTGGAGCTTGCTTTGTGCACTGGGCCAGAGTCAGGCTGGAACAGAAAAAGCCTTCCCCCTGGTCCCACAAAGTTGGAAGCATACAATTGTCCCAGATGTCTCGGTATGCTTAAGCATTAAGATTCTCTTGTAGTTGGCACATGTGGCCAGTGATCGGAAATAATTAAGCCAATAGATAGTCTGATCATGATGCATAGCTTGTTTATAAAAAGGATCTGCACAATGTGCTCCCAGAATTGTCGTGCAAGTTTGTGTTCCCAGATGCTAGGTGAGCGTCATCAGGATGACATTGTATCTCCTTCCTGGGGTCTCTGAGCTACAAACAAGGCGACAAAAAGATGGCAAATGACTACAAATAAATTTCTATTTAGACCAAAACTTTGTTAAATCTTGCTTGTTTTGATGCAGCCCCTAATTATGAAGTTTCTTCACATAACTGCAGTGGATAGAAACATTAATTTGCATTTTTTCTTTGAGAATTTCTTGGAAAGTTGTGAAATACCCATAACATTTGCAAAATGTTTGAATGGAAAAATTTGTAATGAAGCAAAGAAGAAGGATTTTCTTCACTGAGGCAGATTAGCTGCATTCCAAAAGGCTACAGGCGAGAAACATAGAACATTAGGAGCAATATTTTAGGAAGGCTCTTGCAAGTATACCAAATGGTGTATCAAGGTAACTTTGTCATGTCATGTGAATGAGTATGCCTACAAATTTTAAGTGAGTGTTGATACGAATGACAATACTTTGGCAAAAATCAATGTAAATAATGTAATGTGTTTTATAAAACAGTTTATAATTAATTTTCTTTCATTATTGCTGTCTTGCAAGCTGGAAGCTGCTCAACTCACCGAAAAGCAGGTGCTTTTTGTACCTTCCATTGATTTTACACCCTCTTTAACAGATACTAATAAAATGGTGTACTGTATACTTCACTATAAATTTGACTTTCATGTATTGGTGGTTTTCATCTGCTGACATTTCACTTAAACGTTCTTTAAGATTGGATGCATATACAAAGAGTTATACAAAGTTATACATATACAAAGGCCAACAGGAAACAGTGGGAGGATACCATAGTAGCAATCTCAGAAAATAGAATGATCCTTCTGATTGCCTTTGTTGACGTAGACGTCAAAAAATGCAGCCCACCTGGATTGCAACCTAACTTTTGGGAGGCAGCTAAGAAGAAGGATAAACACTATGACCATCTAGGATCTCCAAGGGCTTTTAATAAAACGTCATTATGCTGAGATGCCTGCCCAAAATTGTCATATTTTATTCAGTCAGGCTCACAAGGGCAGCTTCTCGCTCTTTGTTGACTGTGGCAGCGTTTACCAAGATTCAAACATGTTTATTTCGGGCACAGGCAAAATGGGGGTGGTGAAGTGGGGTTGCGTTCCAGACCTACCAAAATAAACTGGCGAGTAATGAATAAAAGAAGCAGTTTTGGAGTCACAGCACTAATCTGGGGTGCACTGGGACCTATGCCCATGGGAGAGGAGAACTCCTGTGCGTTTACTGACTCGGATTGCTCCTCTTATCGCAAATATAAAAGAAGCTGTGTGTGTGTGTGGTTGGTTGGTTTATGCATCTATATACTGTATATTTCTTTGTGTGCGAGTGTCTGAGTGGATGAGTTCATGTGTAAGGGGTGGGGGCATCTGTAAAAAAAAAAATCATCTTTTGTCTGGGAAATAGACATCACATGAGGGTATGAACTTGGTGAGTCAGTGTAGCCTTTTTTTCTCCACACGTAACTTCAATCCATTGTCAAATGGGTTCGTGAAACTAGGGAAGATCCGTCTTGCGCTTCCAACCTCTTTAGAACCTTCAAACGCATGAACGGAAGGCCTTGAACAAGTCTTGAAATGGCATGCATAAAAACAAAAACGGACTCTTCTGGAGTTGGGGAACGACCTTCTATAACCTTCTTCGGCCTTTTTTGTCTGAAGACCCACTGGTGTCCACAAGCATCTGCTGTTTTATTGCCTGATTCGATTAACAATTTAGTTGGAAGGGGAGGAAAAAAGAAACATCTGGAGTCATTAACAGTTAATGCGCAGAATGAAACGGAAGGTAAGTGGGTGACTTTCAAGGACAGAGGCGTGCTGAGCATCTTAAAGTTAGGACCTGTCAATCAAACAGTTATGTTGAAACAAAGACAGCGGAAGATGAGACTACAGATATGTGACATGTTTTCTTATAGAGCCACAGCCTGTGCTTTGAAATCATTCTCAAAAGATTTCCTCCAACTCTAGTCATTTTAGCAGCCAAGAAACTCGCCCAAGATGTTTATCTTGGCATACTTGTTTGGAAGGTTCTTTTCGGAGTGGCTATGGTAAAAAAAATATCTAAAAGAAAAATATTGTCATATTGTGCAATGCTTTGAATTTATTTTGGAGCATCACATTATCTAATTTAGATGTAAGAATGAAGGGAAAGAATGCGAAAAACCTAAGAAAGCTATGCAACTTTTGTTTGTTTGTTCTTGGAATCATGCCCTTTCTCAGCTCTCTGCACTAATTAGTCATTTACTGTAGCAGCACACAACAAGCTTAAACATTATACCTAAATCACGCTTCAGTTGTCCAATAGGACTTAAGTCTTGCAACATCATGCATGACAGCAAAGTGAACTGGAATTTGTAAAGGACTTTCTTTAACCTTCTTCAGCCTCTCAATCAGAAGACCCATCGATGTCCATAAGCATCTGCAATTTAATAGCCTTTTACATGACTGCAATGTAATGTTCTATCTATCTAAGTACATACTTTGATACAGAGACAAGTGACCTAATAAAGTGGACAGTGACTAAAATATTGTTAAAACAGTGTATCTCTAAAATACTCTACAGGTAAAGGTAAACATCCTACATTTTTATATTAATGTATTATAGGTGCCATAGAATTGAAAACTGTATTTAGTCCTAGTTGAATAAGGTTCAGTACAAAAAACTGACACTCTGAACCTCAAACACTTATTTTCTCTTTCAAATACGAATACTGCATTTACAAAAGAGGCAGTACATTCCATGATCCTAAACTGTTACCCAACAATCTCGCTGCATTAACATTTATTGCCCAAACATTACATATACCAGCTCACATTTGAGTTGTTGGTTTGCTCTGTGCATTCCACTCTGGACAGTTTCTTTTTCTTTGAACAATATTGAGCAGCTTTGTTTAGTGTTTGACACTGAAGAGACTGAAAATAGAAACAGTTTCAGCTATATTAGCATCAGTATCCCAACAGCAACCTGTATGTAGCAGCCACACTCTGCGATTGTATCAACATTTTCCTAGTTGAAACAGACCATCCTAAATTGAAGGTTTAATAGTGAGATAACAACTTTTACTTATTTTGTGTTGTTGTCAAGTAGCTAGCATAGGTAACATTAGCTACTAGCAAGTGCCAAGTAATAAGCATTGCTAACTAGATAGTATTATGATCTAGCTCAGGGGTGTCCAGTTCGCAGTTCGCAGACAGATTTTTATTGGCCTGCGGCATTACTCATAATAATACATTATTAGTGGCCTGTTTGTACTCTGCAATGTTTCCTTTCAGCTGATGGTGGCAGCAGTACGTACATGTATAGTACGTCGTTTCACCGCTGTGTTAGCAATCGAAATTATCTAAACCTAAGAGACATTATTTTTCTGACTGGGCTCCCGAATTTACAGAATGGCATGTAGTGACGGCTACGTCATAAAAGCGAACAAAGTCGACAGTGAGAACCGAGATGGACGTCAGATTATTATTTGTAGGGAGTTGCTGCAAATGCGTGTGTCTCTTATACCAAGAGACTGTTGTGGTACCAAAGGACTTAAATATCAAAAGACATTATGAAACAAAGTGTGGACATTATAGTAAATGACAGAAAAGTAGATGATAGAAAAACCTGGTCTCACAGCACCAACTGTTTTCACGGCACGTAGGCCACTGAAGAACATGACTGGAGCGAGTTATGAGGTGGCTATGCTAATCGCTAAGCACTGTCACTGAGGTGTTTAAACACTTCAGCAGCACTGCTGTGTCTGATCCACTCTTACCAGCACAACACACACTAACACACTAGCACAACGTCAGTGTCATTGCAGAGAAACTTACCATCAGAAAAAGGTTTTCCATTCTATAATAGATTATGTGAGTTAAGAAATATAAGACTTGCTGTTTTTGAGTTTCATTTGGTAATGCATAGCGACTTAGTGATATACAGTCTGAAAAACTGAAGATACTTGATGCTGAAATGTTGTTCAGAACATATTTAGACAAAATGTATGTTGTAAATTTCTTTACTCTGTTGATTTCCTGCTGCTGCAATTACGTCAAATTAAATTCATCAGTTAAGTAATTATTTATTATTCTGTACATGTGTTTTTTCATGTTTTGAATACAGTGTTATACAGAATTTATATAATACTTCTGGAAAGGGATTGGCATGGGACTGGTATTTGGTATTGTCCAGTCAGGCCCCCTTTGAAAAAAGTATGGGCACCCCTGATCTAGCTTATTACACGTAGGTTCATTTAAGTAGATATCAGAGAACAATTTAAAAATATATTAATGCATTAATGCATTAATGCAATGTGGCACTTACAGATTATTTATTAAGCCTTTTTGAACCTTTTTTTCGTGCATTCCAACTTTGGTCTGTGAAAGTGAAAATAATTACATTTTCACAAGACAGTAATGAGGTTATACAAAAAAAGTAAAAACTACTGGCCACTAACATCCGCTAATAAACACATTTTTGCTTTGAGCTATTTAAGCTAATAGAAATATCAGCCGCTGTTAATTTAGCATATGAACATTTTTTATGCTCTAATATGCATTTCAGTGTTAAAACACTTTGAATAGATTATGGTGGTCCAAGGTCCCACGGTACAATTTTATACACCAAAATGAATATATGTCAACAAATGCTTTTCAACAGCAGGCTCATACAAACCCAATCCATTACAGGCCTTGCAAAATGACACTGTTGTAAAATGGATTGATTATTGCATAAATATTGACATCTGAACATTTTTGTAGCACTCAAAGGCAACGAAGGAAAACATTATATGTTCATCAAAACTTGTGAGGTCATAAGAAAAGTATTTCCTACTGCCTTGTGTCATTTGCTGGTTAGTCTGCAGGGCCTATGATTTTTTCCCCCTTCGTTTTTGGCATGTGCTACATCAAGGGCATTACTCCCTGGGAATCAAGTAAGAAAGTTAAGTGGCGTGCTTGAGTGTGTATATGAGGGACACTGGCCTTGTCATAAAGGAGTGGGCGAGTGAGAGAGAACAAGAAATGAGCTAGAGAAAGAAACAACCCATTGAGGAGTATTCATTCTTAAAACAACACTGCCTTGTCAAAGCTGCTTTCTCGCCAGTAATAGAGGGTGTTGAAATCTCCATTTGCAAACATTGTAAAAACCCAACAAGCTGACGTGATCCATGACACCGCCGGCGAAAACAAATATTATTCTTTGGCCAGCCAGGCTGAGAGTCTGTCGCATCAGAGAAAAGGTGTTAATTGTTTTCAGGCTGTCGTATTTAAGAGCTGTTGAGATCAATTAAAGTCATTGCTGTGTGGCAGCTTAAATCAAAAGCAAGCTCGCAGAAAGGAAATCCAGTGTGTATATCATTTATGGAATGCGAGTGAGCTGACATAGAGTAATCATGTGAAAAAGAGTGGCGAGAAAGCACTTACAACAAGAATGTAGCCCCATGCACTCCTCGTGGAGGGAGAGAAAAAGAAACAGTTTATTGAAATTTGTGTCACTTTGCTCCAGTGATTAAGAATGAGTCACAAGCAGAAAAAAGACGTCCCTTGGAATTTTACCTCTCTCACATGAAACCCCTCTCCCCTCTCTTATGAAACACCATTTTTTATGTTATGATTTTCTAAGCAAAAATATCCTCTACAAAGACCACACCTCTGCACTTTTTAAATGCACTGTATCGATAATCCGCTACACTTTTTGTAGCGGGTTATATCTTTATTATGTCCACATATCTTGAGCAATTCAGCACTATTCCAGCCGGTATATAACTGGCATTTTTGCTTATGCACAGGATGTGGGGAAAGGGGCAAGGATACATGCTCAACTCCACATGCATTGTCAAGGAGAAGAGATATCCAATAAACAGCCAAAGATCTTTTATCCTGTAAACAGAGATCTATTTTCCTGTAAATTACATAAACAAACCTCCTCAGGTAAAAATAATTCAGCTCAAATAGCTTTTCTGTTTGTTTTTTTCTAAATGTAACATACTGGGGGGCAAGATTGTTAAACAGGACTACTATTACTGAAGAGGGTTCATATTTAAGCCCTGTTTGAGCTGGATTAGTTTTAACTGGGGAGGTGCGGTAATTTATGTAATTACTGACAGGATCCATGACTTTAATCCAATACGATTACAATTATCCAAAAAGTCTGTAGTTTCAAGTCTGCTAAAGCCTTTTTCAGATTAGATTAGTTTTACCAGTAGAGGTCAGGTAATATAATTTGCATATGATTTGACTGGCCAATTTGAAAGGAATAAAGAGTTTTTTTTTTATTTCCCCAAATTACCCAAAATAAACCAAATCAAAACATTATCACACAGATGTTTAGCATTTATTATATGACAAGCAACATATATCAACACATTGTGTGGCTAAATGGCATAAAGACTAGCATTAGTTTAGTAAAGTGGGTTTATTTAACTTATCAAATGCTGCCTAACATGAAAGCTTACACTGCATTGCCTAGCTTGATGTGCTTTTAAGTTAATTTTATTTCTCCTTCAGTTTTTCTCTCTTGTCTTTTACTATAGCATTAATGATTTGGGTCAAATCAAGCTTCATTTGAACTGTTGGCCTTGACGTCAGGTTTTGTTATTACATTACTGAGACGTCGATTCGAACAGGACATGCAAATATCGAAAGGTAATTATTATTCAGCAAATTTGCACAAACTATAAACATATCTGTACTCAATTAAAACCACATATCTCATTAGTAATCATTAAAGGACAGCACTTCCCCATAGAATACTAATCCAGTTAGAATATAGTTCAAGTAGTATTTCTATTTCTAATTCTTTATATACAACTGTGTGGTAGAGTCGTACCCATGCAAATCATCATAAAAGTTTGTAATAACAGTTTTGACCAATCAGGACTGAAGGATTCACATTGAAGCTGTCAGCTGTAACATCAAATCACCACTCAAATTTTAGCCACTAGGATCATAATAAGAATAAGATCCTCAAATGATTACTTGGAGTTTGTTCACAACCAGCCATCAGAGTTCTCCGTCTCATTCTTTTGTATTGCACACATCTGACAGTCATTATGATTTTTACAGACTTCCACATAACCACATAACCACTCTACCCCCCACATGGACATGTTATTACCCCAAACAAGACTATCAGACTCCTTTGAATAAGTTCAAACATAGTTTTGTCCCAAGTTTACCTGGCTGACATTGAACCAGTTCTGCTAGATTTTACAGCACTTAATTTGTCTGGAAACCTACAGGACTGAAAAAAATATGATAATTGGTGAGATCCTCTTATAGAAGTCCTCTCAAACAGTGATAAACATGTTAGTGCTGGCAATAGCAGCTGAACATACCAGACTTTGACAGTAAAATGAAACAAGAATTTAAAACACATTTTTATGCAATCAGTTATAGTACATCTCAATGTGTAGTAAAGGCAGCTGTGGTTTGGAGCATGCACTGAGGGTGACATAAACCTAGACCTTGCCAAAATCTTTCAAACAACCAACCCCACCCTGGACAATAAAGGGGAATTTGCTAAATTTCTGCACAAATAAGTTTTTCAGATTTAAACAATGTCAGAGTGGTTTGTTTTGAAAGATGCCAAAATCTCAGCAAAACCTGCTGATCTGGAATCAGTTCATGCCTTTTACATAGCAATGAGTATGTTTACATGGACTAGTCTTCTAAGTGTTCTGACACTTACTAAATACAGGCCCAGGTCATGATTCTTTGGTGGCTTTTGAGGGTACTAAGTTTTGTTTACTACAGTTTTACGTAAAATATTTCACACCTTGTGGAAACTTTAACAACCCAAACCACACGGCATGAATATTTCATTTCGCATTTGCATGGCTCTGTCTCAACCAATCAAGCCCCTTGTTTGTTATCTGCCGCCCACTCTTTGCCATGGCGACAAGCATGGCTTTCTCCTGCGGGGGAGGAACCATCTCCATGCTCCATCAACAGTAATTATCAGCAATTGTGAGAAGGAAAAACTATTACTGCTAATGCTGGGAGAAAGTTGTATCGGCACAGATGGCTCCATGGTCTTTCTCCTCCTAGCTCTGCAAAAGTCCTGAGAGAGTTCTCCTCAGCAGATTAATGCTGTCAACTGACAAAGACAGGCAGCTGGTGCTCCTCCCCTGTTTCTTGTCTTCCAGACTTGTGTGATGCAATTGTTCCCACTGATGTGCTTTGGGAGGACAAGCTGTGAAGTTCTGAATGGCTCACTTGCATCAACAGAGTCTGATATTGACAATGCCATCAGATCAGTGACAGTTGTAAATTGGAAGCTCTCAGGTTTTCTAATGAGGTTCATGTTTGTGATGGAGAAAACAGCAAACAGAAGATTTGGAGTGTCTCTTTGAAAGAATTCAATACAAGTTGCATTGTGTTGCATCCTCTACACTTACTGGCCACTTTATTAGACATACCTACCCTCTTGGTTCAGCTTATATATGTTTTAGTTAGAAAATGTACTTTTCCATGCACAGTTGAAGTTAGTCATCCAGTAGCTCTCATAGCATCAAATTACAGGCAATTGTTTTTTTTTACCTCAGTCAATAATATAAAGCATTATTGCAACAGGACCTGCTGCCTAAGTCTACCTTTAAAGATCCTGTAGAGTCCATATACAGGTCATGTAGAAACCATGACTCAGCAGGTCAGAACTGTTTTGATGGCACGTCATTGACAAACAGCATATAAGGCAGGTGGTCACAATGTTATAACTCAAGGGTGTAAATCTAATATAGTATAATATTGTATAATATAATATGTGTCTAATATGTGTCTTTTTATGAGATATGGTGCAGACTGCATAACAGAAGTTCACTTACAAGCTCTTGATAGCCACCATTTTCTTTTATAATTGCAAGGATTAATCATAGAACAGAATGAAGGCATGACAGACCTTTTTACTTGATAATTGTAAAGATAAAGCTTTTTCTGTACTATGATACCACCTATTATACTGTATTTAAATCTTAAACATCTGAAGCTTGCAGGGGGGATTGAATTAACAAATTTTTCACCTTCTGTTTCAGTATTAGAGAGAATACTGAATACTGAGTCTGGAATATCATTATACAAGCAAAACACCCCACTGATGCGAAGTAATAGCAATAACATCAGCACTGGAGCATGTGTTCACTGAGCTACAGAGTTCGTGGGTGAACTATAAATAAATGAACAGTCCACAATCTTACAAAAGCAATGGCAAAGTTTTGTTTGCTCCCACAGGATGTTTGTGACCAAAACTGACAACTGTTCACTCTGTTTGGTCTATTTGGTCTGACAACCAAAAAACAAGGAAAGTTAATTATCAGCACATTTTATAAACGTTAATCACCTGTTCTTCATGATAATTTGTTGGGTTATTTACAAAATGGAATGCCAAAAGGCATTTGGCAAGTCATGCAGGTCTCATTACCACCTGTTTCCCAGTGACCAATTCTACAATCTACAATTCTACATAATTAAGAGGTTAAGATGTAAACATCATTCAGAGTGGTTTGTTGTGAAATGTTCTGTTCTACAAAAACGTTCCAAATTACAACTTATCAAAGTTTTCGTGATAAATTTATGGTAAACCTTTGGCTTAAAATGTATTCTACACTTATTTAATCTAGGGCATTATAAGGCAAAATAGAACCCTGAAGCGAAGTCTGTGAGTTCCTTGGGGGTGGGTGGGGGCTGAGAGTGAGAGAGAGAGGAGTAAGGGAATTATGGAAATAATGGCCAAACATATGTACAAATGGACATTTAGTGACTTTTTAAAAATGCAAATACTAGCAAAAAAAGCAGTTGTGGAAAACATTATGTCACAATAGACTTATCTGACATATCTTGGTGGGCAGGATCTTCTTGCATGAAGTACAGTAGGCCCAAATATGCTGCACTCTGTAGCTGACTGTAGATCTGTTAAAAAAAAACAAACATGCACACACACAAACCAAAAATCCCTCACTTCTCTTTGAGCTTTGAAAGATGGTGATCCAGGCCTTCCTAGAAGGATTTTAAGTCTACAGTCATGATCCTTGTAAACTCAACAGTTAAAAACATGTAAGCTAACATTTTTTAACAAACTTTTAATGAGACAAAACACAAGTATTTGTACAGCTTTATTTTTATATATGAACTGTATATAAAGCAAAGGAAAAGTTTATTTTGAAAAAAAAATAGTGTTTACTACTACATTCAAATTCATCTTAAAAAGTAAAGAAACCCAGATTTTACATAATATAAGGCCATTACTTAACTAAATAGACAATAAACTCTGAGTTGCAGCCTTTATGTACACTTACAGGTCCTGCTCATTTACCAGTCAAACACCTAAAATGTGAAAAAGGCTTCAGGAAAAAATGATGTCATTTGCACATAAGACACAATCTATTCTAAAACTTGAATAATTCAGAACAGTAGCATGGTTCATAAATATTTTTAGATAGCAGCAATATGTGATGTGCTTAAATTGTGATTTATAAAACATTTAAATATTGGCCCTAAACCCTGTCGAATATAAGTTTATAGAGTATTGTTATTTGCGCTGCACACTAGAGCTTAAGGATGTTACTGGAACATAACCTGTTAAGTAAATGACAAGATAGCTGACTGTAAAAGCCATGTACACAGAATGGTATTTTTAAATGCATGGGTCAACATTTGCGTATTCTGTCAATAAATGTTACAAAATACGGCAGATTAAGGATTTTAAGGCTGCATGGTTGTTAGCTAGCCTGAGCTTCGAAATAGCAACAGTCTGATGCTAACTGGCTAATCTGCTCACAGTCATGATGCTATCAGCAAGACTAGGAGAGAAAAAAGTTTATCATTGGTTGGACATGTTGTTATTGTTATTTTGATTAAAAATACTTTTTGCATAAAAATACATCAGTTTTTTTGTTTTATCATAAACATTTACCAAGTATATATTTATATGAGGTATATCACTAGTATTGCATTAGCACAACCAACTATATATATATATATATATATGGCTGATTAACTGTACAGCAAGAAATAGGCTACAGGTAATAATTGTAAACTTAAAAAGTGGCACCTTTATGGTAGCGGAGCATAACTGCATGGCTATCACTGTGATGAATCTTGCAGAAGCTCCTTGCAGGCCAATTAGATAAGCACAGATGCTTATCTAATACAGATGTAACAATGGCTTCCCACCAAATCGATTGATGAAAGAAATCCTCCATTAAAGACATCAATGTGGAAAAGACAAACGAGAGATTTGTTGATATGGTGACCAGAAGCATGTCACCTGGATTTAAGTTACATCTAAGAAGCAACTGCTAATGGACAAATATCATTAAATATTGTTTGAGGCTCCACAGGGAACACTTATGGGGACTGTTTGCTCATGCACCTGTACAATATTGGTTTCCGCACCCTCCAGAAGATCTAGCTTTTCACATTCCTAACACTGAAAAGCAGCAGTCCATTTTGATTCCACCTGCATTATCCACAGACCCTACATAAATGTTCCCTGTGGTACCCCCCCATTTATCCTGTAACATCTCCAGCCAACAAAACCCATCATTCCATGCAACCAGAATATGTGAGCCTTATTAATAACGCAAAGCAATGATTTTTCTTATACATTATTCAGATTACTTGGTATCACAAGAGGCTTGGGTGAAGAGTTAACAGCATTGTATTATCAAGGGAGGACCACGATTTTGGCATCTCAGTGCCTTTCGCTAACCTCAGCTGCCAAAGAGGCATGCTATTTGCCAAAGGACGAAATTGATGGTATGTCATAAGCGAGTCTCCAGGTAGTGATTTGAGAGACACATCATTTTTACATTCACACTTGGGCAGAATTATTAATGAATCTTTAGGTGAGAACACATCCTTATCTCTCTTGTAATTTGATACTTTGGACAGCACTGATGCAATAAATTAGGTATCCTATACTTCAGTGATTTAAACATAGGTAGACAGGTGGACCGCCTGACAGACCGAAAGACAGACAGATGCATACACACATGCTTGAGATATACATACAGTGCAATCTATGAATACTTGAATGTTGACAAAGTTATTGTTATCATAGCCGTGTACCTGTGTACCTGTAATTTAGCTGTTAAGTTCAGCTAAATTAAGTTATGAATATGAGTTCAATGACCAGACTTTATTTTGAGGGCATTTACATCCAAATGAGGTGAATGGTGTAGGAATTGTGGAATTTTTTACTATTTTATGTTTTTTTCCTCAAAATTGTAAACTAAATAAATTTAAATTGTGCAACAAATGCCATGTTTACTGTTACCTTTCTATAAATATCAAAATAGGTCATTTGATTAGAATTTTTGCATATGACTATAAGTGCATGCTCTCAATCTATACATCAGATATGGAAGTTCAGTGTTGCCTTTTTAAGCAATGTAACAGACATTTCACATGAGGGAGAACAGTGAGTATCGAGAACACCATGTTCTGCCAAAAATTAGGAGCAGGAGAACATAGCGTATACCTAAATGTGTGTTTTCTCTCATGTCTGCTGCACTGTGTCGTGGAATGGGTGGGCTGGTAGATCTGCAGGCAAAAGAAACTTGAATGTCTCTGTAAGCCCCAGACATATGTTGTCAGTTGTCAATATGCCTCTCTTGCCCTCACCTTCTCTCTCTCTGTCAGAGCAAAGCTCTCTGTGGTCAAAGGCTTCTGTCTCTTAACTTTTTCGGTCAGATCATCCTGTCAGCTTGTGTATGCAGCGTAGAAAGAGGAAAAAGCAATCATGTACAGCTCTTTCTCTCTCTCTCTCTCTCTCTCTTTCTCTCTCTCTCATCCTCGCCCGGGGGAAAGACCAGCTGTCATTCCCTGGTGCACTTGGGACCTTCAACCGCCACCAAGACCATCAGAGCCTCGTGAATCCAGTCAGTCAAAGAGCTTCCACCCCATGCCTCTCAGCAGTTACCCCCTCCTCCCAGTTTCTTTCCTGCTCTCTCTCTTTCTACCTCTACCTCTCTCTCTGTGACAGATGAGCTTTGACAGTGTGAAGATGTGCATCTGTCCATACAGCAAACATGCATTATAGAGCCTTGACTGTCTGTTCAAGGCACTATACTGATCTTCTTTAAGTTAGAAAAAAAAATAAGTGTGGGGCAATATGGTGACTATATCATGAAAAAGTATATAAAAAAATATGCTTTTCTGAGCATATATCGTGGATATCATTAGTACTTAAAGAACAATGTATATCATAGATATCATCATATATTTTCATTAAAAAGTGAGCTGAATTAGGCCTTTAATTAGATTTAGTGCAGTGCAGCTTAAAACAACATTAAATAAAAATCATTGTACCTGAAGGTTTATTACAGTATTTTAGTATGTGTGTATGTGTGTATATGTGAGTATTCTGTCGTAATACTGCAGATTATTTTGCTGCGAACAATATGTTTTTCTGAATTAATTGTGACTATCGATAGTAGCTTTTCAACCACCTATCTGTGAAAAAACAATTACAAATACAAAAACACAAACAAAAAAAATTGAAATTAAATTGATAAAAATATGAAAAAAACATAAAAAAAACTAAAGACTATTTAATGAGTGGTAATGGTAAAGCACCAAGAGAGGCAATAAAGCTGAAGGCAACACAAGCATTAAGCGTTACGTCCCAGAGCGAGGATGACGTCCGAGTAGTATTATGATCAGCGCAGTGCTGGGTTAAGTGCCTTGCACAAGAGCACAACCAGGTATATATCTGTCCTGGGTTTTGAGCACACAACTTTGCCAACAACTAGATCAATAGTATTTGTATAGCCCAACAAAGCACGCTCAATCTGCAGAAACAATCAAGTTTTTTTTCTTTTGTCCTAGAAAAAGTATGTCAGATTAATGATGTGTTTTTTTGTTCGCACCTTTGTGCACTTAAGTGTATGTAGTGTGTGCTCTGTTTACACCTAAGAACCAATCCCGAATAAGACAACACTGGCATTGGTGAATATCAGAATCTTTGTGTGCATAAGTGGGTTTTAAGGAGAAACTTTTAAGAAAAATGTTTGCTAAATAAGGCCCATTTTATTTGCGGTGTTGGGGAAAAAAAGTGTTATTCCATTAATCTAACTGATCCTTCTTCAGTGGTTCCTAATGATTGACCTTAATGGAGATGAGCCCATATTGCGCATATCCCCCCAAATTCCCAACAAGCGACATTTAACATAACACATCCTGTCCCCATATTCTCCCATGAGAATGCAGAGAAAAAGATACTTCCTGCTCCAGTACCATGACCTCATAGTATTACGCCAACTCTTACAGGCTGGAAAATATGACTACAACCCATGGGAATACCATCAGCCATTGGCCGGGTGTGGCTGAAGAGGAGAGGAGGTGTGTGTATATATAATCTTTGCCTGGCTGTAACAGTGTCCTCCCTTGAAAAACAAAATAGAGCAGGAATGGGCACTTTAACCATTTATTGCTATTCACATATTGCATATCCCTACAAGAAAATATCTTGTTTTATAAATGAAAATATTAACAAAAGGAATCCTTGTTATTCATTCCCTAAATAGATAATATCTTCAATACTATAGTCAACATTTGAGAGATGGGGTCATCCCATCCAATCAGGCTACTACACACAAACTCCCAGTGAAATATTCTGGTAATCAGAAGTTAGCATGAAACTTAGTATTCAGTATAAAATACAACATTTCTACATTATTGTTGTTGAATAAATTATAATAGCAATCATGGCTTACAAAACCAGAAGCTTCCTAAGCCAACTATTAGTAAACATTTGTATGATGACCATATATGCTGTAGATACTGACAGGTTTAGTGTTATCTCTGTCATCTCACAGCATGTTTACCGCAGGACAAACTATGATTTGACATGTTTATTTGATTTAGTGCAAATGTTTCCAATTTTCCCCCCAATGTTCCTCATTTCTCATTGCTTATTACGGGTTTTGAAATTTTTTTTTGACAGAGTGATTCCCAAAAGCGTGTTAACATGTACATATTGATATGTCATACATCTTTTACATATTAACATTACATGCTGAAAAGGAATCCACATTGTTGCAAAATCAACATTATACTCAAAGAAACATAACATGTTTCTGCCACAAAGCGTTCCACATCCACAAATCTTATATAGTGTAGTTTTAAAATAAGTTTTTGATAATCTCTGATTTTGATAATCATAATTACCTTGATAATATATTGTTGCACATAAACATGCTCCATTTCTTAGATTTTATTTCCCTATAATATGAGCAGCTGTCCTTATATTGTCATAAATGGACAAAAAAAAATATTCAAAATTACTTCCAAACTTACTCTTAAAGTTTTTTTCCAAAGTACTTACATTATGTCAGTCTGTCAGTGTTTTCGTTAACTTACACTGATATATGATATGTATATCAGAACCTTTTTTTTTTTAGGATTCTACCTTTTCTGTAGTGGCGGTTTCTGCTTTGTATCCCATCCCTGAGAGTATGAGTCTGATGAATACAAACACATTAAAGAGTGTTGAGAAGGAATTTCAATCAAAAAGCCTTCCCAGAATCTAAATAGATGATCAGCTGTTGTCATCATATATTCTTCTGTATAATGTTAATTTTGCATTTGAGACCAAATCACCAAGCCAGGCTTAATTTTGACTTTTTGAACACATTATATAAGAACACATGGCATAAACTTCTCCAGATTCTATCAAACAACAAGGAAACAAATTAAAATCATAAATGCATAAAAGCTTAGAAGGCAAAACCTCTGAAAGCCATTATAATGAAAATGAACATGCAAACAATCTGAACAGAACAGTTGTATTCGGCTTTTGCTGCAGCAACCATAACCAGTATCAAGTGACCACAAAGGCTTCCTTTTTAATTGTTTTATTGCCATGATATAAAAATGGCCGGAAAGGCCATGCTTTGTTAGTTGCCGCATCAACGTGGGGTCATCTGATTCGTTTCATCTGGGTTGGTGCCCTTGGACTTTCAGTGAATTCCCTGTTGCTTTGCGGGTGGGTGTATACATATGTGCGTATACTGTATGAGTCTGTGTGAAGTATGTGTGTGTGTGTGAGTGTGTGAAGTGTGTGGCCTAGTCTCAAGGTCAGGGAGGAAATATCTGTGCAGATGTTGCCGTCATTTAAGGGTGCGATGAGAAGCTGTGTTGGAGACCGGAGACAGGAAGCAGCTTTGTAGATTATTATAAAGTTACATTCTTGTCCTCTTGAATTCTTTGTATTCTAAATCCTGCTTTTTCATCTCACATGATTTCTTTACACGCTCCTGCAGTTTTCTGCATTCTATACTTTTGCCATACAAATTTGAAATCATAGCAACTGCACAAGACTATACAATGCTTATTTATTAGGTAGTACCAAAAGAAAACAAACAATGGCAGGGAATTCAAAATTCAAAGTACAGAAATTGTGAAAAGTCAAACGTAAGGATGGGTGGTGTGACAATAACATCAAAACACACAATCATACCAATGTGTCATATCGTCGCTATCCAATAAAAAACAAGTATCTCCAACACTGCAACTTTACAGGAGAGACAATGCAAAAGAAGACAGAGGATACTAGAGCAGCCTAAATACAATTTTAATTTGAAACATTACAAATAAAATAAAATAAATAGAAAAATTGCAGATGGTTTGTTGAAAGTTGAACTACTATGAGAAGTTAAACATCAAATGTATTATGTGCAATATAGAAATAAAATAATATCACAATTCTTGTAGACATTGTTACATAACACAATATGTATCTTTATTTCACTTTCTTAAGGTTGACGTACACGTTTAAATAGACAACAGAAAATACACCAAATATATACACCAGCTATACAGCAGGGCCACATTTGTAGTATATGAAAAACTAGAAAATGTTATTGTTATTTAATTTGACATTTTTTCAGTTCTTCAGTTCTTTCAGTTCTTCAGCCTATTATGCTTTTTACTTTATTATCAAGCTTTTCATGTGTATAAATGGTGTGCAAAGTCATGAAACCCAAAGTAAATGCGTGAAATGCCTTGCTGGAATTTCCGCCCCTTTTCTCTGTCACAAGGTGATATCGTTTCGTAACACAATTCATATTGCTTGCCTAGCAAACTTGACAAAAAACAGACATACCACTTTGAAACATCCTTCTTCAATCAAGCTTTCAAAGGTGGAACAGCTCTACCAGTTTGTTCTACCTGCCTTTCAGGATCAGGCTCGAAGTTTTACAGCAGAACCAACACCACTGTAAGGGCAGACAAAGTCGTGTGGGGGCGGAACTTGTAATATGATGCCACTATGGCAGTTGACAAATCAGAACAGAGTGAGAACAGAGCTTACTAATCAGTGGGCACTGGAAGGTTGGGGCTTATATACACAGGAGCTTTAACAGAGATTTTCAGTTTGAGAAAAAATTGTGGTTTTGGAAAATTAAAACATATTTATGTTGTAGTATTTATCTTGCAGTAAACACCATAAATATAATTATGAACTATGAAAATGAATACAGTAGGTGCCCTTTAAAATGTAATTTTAAATGTACGGTGAAAAATGGTGGCTGGTAAAAATTATAGCTGCCTGACATCCAATCAGCTCCCTGTTTACGCAGTTGTTGAATGGTGGTTGTTCACTGGTTCTCTATAAATATTCTTATTTAAATATTTTTCTAATTTAGTATAATGCATATAGTTGTTTAGTGTTCTAGAAGTACTGATGATAACTTTTATATACAAAAACGTATATTTATCCAGGACATACACCTTCTTCAAAGTATAGCATGGGCATAGTCAAATGTCTACAGAGTTTAAAACTCAGATTCAAGCATAATTAGTATGTGGCTCATTCATTTTGCAAAAGAGCAAGACATGCAAAAGAAAAGAAGTTTCACAGACTAGATGGCGCCCTTCAACCAGAAACAAGCCCAATGTAGGATAAGGTAACTGCTTAATCCATGCACATATTCTTCTCTTTCGAGGTAAAGCCTTTTTGGCTGCGTTCTACTGCGCGGACGTGTGCTATGAAGGCTTCACGGAGCACTAGAAAAATCCTCGGCACATTGCCATGCTTTCCGTCCATTAAAACATGAGCATCTATACATGTCAACACGGTTTAAAACAGCGTAGTCGATGATCACAGGACAGCTGAGACTGCTCAGTGCAAATCCTAATGATCCAGAGTCAAATGATGTGCAGTACACAGCTCCACCTGGTCATGCAGGGAGTGCACAGTCACTCTTAAAGTGCCTTGTCTTTCTTTGCTAGACTGTCTGGATTGATATCTCACTGTTATTTATGGGGTAGGGTGGACTGTGTTGTGGAAGAAATCACATTCTGATTTCTGTGCCAAACATTACAATATTTGAAAAATACTCATGAAAATGTTTACTCAGATATACTATTGCCAATTGGAGCTAATTACTAGCAGTGGGAAAGGTTCTGTGGAAAGGGTGTTGTGGTTAGGGCTGCACAATACAGTAAACAATCAATATTACTACAAACTGCTTTTAACCAATTTTTGTTTATATGAAGCTTTGATTCATTGAAGCAATAGGACAATTATTAATTGCATAAATGCTCTTTTGCATGATGTACACATGGCTACGGCTTAGTATATAATTAAGAAAAACATAACAACAAACTTAAAGAACAAAAAGAAACGTTATGCTTACCAGTCACTGTATTAATATGACTAAATTGCTTAGGGCAGCAAGAATGTAGTGAACTTTAAGCTTCGACGGAGACTGTAGGAAAGCGAGAATTTATCTAAAGCAATGTAGGATGGGGCTAGCCCATGTAGAGCATGTAAAACAAATAAGCACCCTTAATTGGATTCTTTTCCAAGACCTAAAGGGATAAAAAGGTGTGATCTGTTAGTAAAAGCTACTATAAACAAGAGATTTGATTTGCTGTGGAACTCTGATGCCAGGAATAAAAAAATACATAAAGATTATTTTCTTTGTAGTTGTTTTACATATTATGGGTTGCCAGTAAACTATTATTGAATTGGATGCATGGTGGTAAGGAGAAAGATGTCATATTTATTGTTATTTATTATAGAAATATTGTTGGCCATGCATGTTTTAATGTACTCATGCTGCTCATTAGGATGTGGGCCACCGTAATATGGCCTAGTAGAAACATTACAAAGTAAAGTGATGCAGAACCTTGAGGAACACACAAACAAGAAGCACAAAAAGGGGAATGACATATTGCCCTTCCATTTAACTACTGTCGTATCATGAAATTCAGACAGCACCAACTTTTGCGAGGTATAAGTATGAGCATATGACAGGCTGAAAAGTCCAGGCTCAAGAGAACATTCTCTTTGCTTTGGATCCTTGGAGAAACTGATTTTTTTGCTTCAGTCCAAAGTCAACAATCTAGTTAGGCCCATGTTGTAGAAAAGACGGCTCTGTTCTGCTTCGACATGTTTGTTCAAATCAAATCAAATCAATAGGATAGAATTACTGAATCAGCACTCTCACAGAAGATGGAGAAAGACCAGAAAAGACTGAGAAAGTTTTGACATTTTCTGCTAGAGATTCTCTTTTTATTTTGTTTACACAGATGTCTTTAAACTGAATGTGATTTCCGCCTCTGGACTGTCACCAACATGCTTTTGTTATCATCTATCTCAGCATTAGAAGTTTGGCATCTCCCCAAATTCTGCTCTCTGGGGAAGGCAGACATCAGAATTCATGTGAGAAACTATTGTTATTCATAGCACTGTAAAGCACTATCAAAGAGCCGCCTATGCGAAAGCCCCTTATGTTATGTTCACAATGGCAAAGAGACATTTTAGGAGGGATGGCCAAGAAAGCATGGAGGATGTGTGAAGGGAAAGGACGGATGTTTTAGTCTTTAATCAGGTAAGGATGAGGCTTGAAGATGGTCATACAATCAAAGAGGCTCTCCCTGTGTATGTGGGTGATAGACAGTGAGAGAGAGAGAGAGAGAGAGAGAAAGAAAGGGAAAGTAAAAAAAAAGGACAAAAAGAGAACAAAAGGGATGCAGAGAAAAACGAAATAAGGACAGATAGTATTATAAGTATTAAAGAGAAGTATTATTTTAATATTCACCAATGAAACACCAATCCTTCATAAACCCACCATTTATTCTCAAACCCAGAAACTTTCAAAGCTAAGCTCTGTTAGCTCTGTTTACACTCCTATGTGTAATCCACCAATGTATTTGTTCCCAAAAATACAGTCTTTTACCTCTTTACACATTAAACCTCCTGCTGCATCCGTTCTCCATAGCACTGTACAACGCAACAACGTCAAAAACACTATTTTATTAATTTATCTAGTAAAACTGCTAATAATCATAACACAGCATCATGAAAGCAAACTCTATCTCTTATATTACTATAGGGTTAGCGTTAGCAACTCCTTCACCGACACGTGGGAGGCATGGTCAAAACAGCGAGCGCGGAGCACCGCATGCAGTGCCATGGAAGTGGTAAGACAAATTCAAATCTTAAAAATGGTTGTGATGGTGAGGACGTCACATGCGTGTTTTTTGTGTCAATGTGTGCTGGGTTGTGGGGGTGAATGGGGGCTGTTAATTGCTGTTAATGATGCCTTAATGCATTAATGCCTTATCTGCGCAGCAGGATGCTATTACACAACGCTCTCTAGAAATCTGGCAACAGCTTTTGATGAAACCCTATCTTCAACAACCCACTCGTAGTCATTTGGATCAGGCTGAGCCTAAATTACACATTTGTTTGCCAGATTTATAAAAACTGATTTGCCCCTTGTCAGAAATTTTCACAATCTTCAGTGATTTTCCAGGTTGGGAGCTCAACTGGAAGCATTGGATAGTACGCATGATCTGGTAGAGTGTGAGCAAAAACATGTCAATCTTTAGCTCTCTGATTGAGGGCTGGAGCAATTGATTTTGAATATCATTTAAGCATGATTTTTAGTTTGAGTTTGTTTGAGGACAAAAAAATTATACAACGTTGTGAAAGCCTCTATTCGACCCTGCGTAATGCAGCCAGACCAGAGCTTCTTTTCTATGGCCTATTTGTCATTAAATGAGCAGCTGAACAAGCCAATAGAATAATTAGGGGGTAAAAAAAGGCAAGGGCATGATCACTGTCCATTTCATTGCATAATGTGGAAACAAGGGAAAATTCAGGGGCCTTGCTTTAATAAAAGGAAAAATTCCCACTGCATTGCTCACAACATATTTAAAGCTGTGGCATTTTCTTGGTGGCATAGTATATCCAGGTGGCGTCAAGGGCAACTGTTTGCACACATGCGACAAATTCACAATATTTCTCTGTCATGGCTTTTACTCCATCTGTACAGATGCCCACACATTTCATCCATGTAAGTGCATGTAAGTGCTATGGATCAGACACAGCAGTGCTGCTGGTGTTTGACTGCTGGACTAGTACAACTACCAAAATTATCCAGCCAATTGCATCCCATAGGCAGCATCTTGTGACCACTAATGAAGGAATAAAGCATGATCAACACAGACTGTGCAGCAGCAGATGAGCTAATATCTCTGACTTTACATTTACAAGATGGACCAACAAGTAAGTAGTGTCTAAAAGTATGGACAGTGAGTGCACACAGTGTTTAATAACTCTGAAAGCTGTACTGCTGTGTCTGATGAACACATACCAGTGCAACACACACTAATACGTCACCACCACGTCAGTGTCACTGCACTGCTGAGACTGATCCACCATCAAAAAAAACCTGCTCTCTGGTGGGGGACGTGATCACTGAATAACAGGGTGATTAACAAAGCATACTGAAAAACAGATGGACTACAGTCTGCAGTTATAGAAGTACAGTGTGCAGCTATATAGTAAATAGACCTAATAAACTGGACAGTGAATATGGATACAGGGAGGTGTAATGAAGGGGCCAGTTGGTGTATACTAGATGTTGAGCAAGGGCTGATACTTCTTTAGATTCATCAAGCTGCAATGCATTGGCTCCTATCTTCTGCCATATCACTAATGTAATATGAAACTAAAACTTTGATGACAGCATCATACGTCCTCATTTACCTTCCCCCAACATTGTACCAATGATATCGGCCACAGCAGAACGATTTAGGGTCCTCCACAATTGTATGCCTTAGCCACTCTGTAGCTTACCATGTAAGATGCTTCTAGCCCCTTCTTAATCACATTTTCTATTGTTGCAAATCATGAATTACTCATGCAAAGCTTTCTCAGTTGTTGTTCAGAAAACCCTAGTGGCTTATTTCTCAAATGAGCATGCTTGGTACTTGTGTAATAAGGATGGTTTCATTCAGTTCTGAGAGAGTGCTTTTGCAATATAACACAGATATACAAATTCTAAACTCCAAATATACATGAGACCCTATAAAATATAAATCATTATATTTGTGCCTCTTTTATGGTAACTCCTTGTCTGCTTGATGCTCTTTGGCTCTTTTACATTCATCACTGTTGTCAGTGCCATGGCTAGCTGATGTAGCAGCACTAGTTGGCATACTGATGCTAGCTTTGTACGTGCTTGTGGGTGGAGCTCAGATGCCGCTATCTGGAGATCAAGTGTTGCATGTAGTGTTCCGGCCGCAGGTAGAAGACCTATTATTTGCAGTGGTTAGCTGAACTTTTCAAGTCATTTGCTAATGTTTAAAATGGGTGAGCTGAATGAATAAGATAGCTTTACATAGGCATGTACAGTTAGATCTGATGCATGTGTACATTTTCCAGTGCTGAACACAGAATGTAATTTGATGGGATATATGACCTTTTTCAACACTATTTTATTTTTTGAACACAAGTCAAGGTAATGTTCAGTATTTATGAAAGATTAAATTAAATGTACACTTCAACGTCATTAGGGGTACCACAGTTTGGGACACTCTGCACTAATGCCTGAAACTGTTTTGTAAAGTCTGTGTTCTGTATTTTTTATTTTGTTTATTTTGGACTGTAAGTACAGAGCTCCAAATGTATTTTGGCAAATATCTTAGTGGAAAAAGCTAAATTAGCAATGTAGAAGTTGTTTAGACTTTTATTTGAAGGGCAGAACACAGAAAGAGAGAGACAGAGAGAGAAAGAGAGAGTTTAGAGGAGAGCACCTGCAAAGAAGACGGAGAGGGACGATTTCCCTTGTGGAAGCTTTAAAGATGAAATAATTTATGAGCAAAAACTGAACTGAGGGACCACCATAAAAGAGGAAAAAATGGAAAGTAAGAGAGGAAGTGAAAAGAACACGTAATGCCACTTGAGCATGCCGAAAGAAGCTCAAATTAATTAAGTCCTCCTCATAATAGGTTTCTCCCTAATTGCTCTTATCACAGAGAAAACTCTCCCCTCATTAACCTCAAAGTCAATTTCTGGGTTAAAGCAAAAAAAAAAATCTACTTTATTGCATGGTTCTTTCTTCGTGTTGCTTAAGTTAGACTGGAAGTTTTATGGGACTAGAGATGTGCTCCATGGTCCCCTTAAGGTTCATGCGGTAAGATTAGATCTAGGGAGGTTCAGTTCATGCCCCCAATCAGATGCACTAACTGATATATAAAAAAAACCTTCCTTCCTCTTTTACTTTAGTATAACAATAAGCCAGGCACATATAGTAGTGTAACCAGGATTTTAAGCCCCACCCAAAGAAGTAACATTCTATACTGTTTTTTTTTTGCTACAAAACATAGAGATAACCCTCCATGACAGGTCTAAGTAATAGGTCAAAATCTCTGTATGTGGACATGAGTGCACCTCAGGGTGTGCCCAAGAGCAATGAACTTTGTAGAACTCAAACCAAACCTCTGGTTCAGGGTGATGCTGCATTCAGATGGGCAACAGCAAACCAGCTATTCCATTGTTTTCAGTGGAGCCACAATGGAAAATTCTGTTGCTGCCAGTGGCAACATTCAGCAGGCCACAGCAGTAACTTTGCTATCACCCGCAGCAGTGAAGCAAACCGAATGACGTTCTTTTGGGAACCATGGATGCCAAATGTCTCACTGTTGAATTCCAGGCGTATCCATTATATTATACTGTAGCATCCCACTGCTGACTCTTGCAATGTACAGAGGATATGCATGGATGTACTCTTGTGGAATATGAGTGCAATAGGACAGAGGATTAGGCCCCCTCTAGGGTCTATTTTTGCATGTCTTTATTCAATACTAACATGGTATGATAAAAATTTTTAAATCTATATCTCTAATTTAGCTGGTGCAGCTAGTTTGCTTGTTTGGGGATTTTCACCCATACTTGTTTGAAGGCTTCTTTGCATGCATGCTTTTTTAAAAAAGTCTATCGACACATTTCCAATGATGTTTAGGTCAGGGGACTGTGAGGGGCATGGCAAAATCTTCAGTTGTACTTCTTAAGGTAGTCCACTGTGGTTTCTAAGGTGTGTTTAGGATCATTATCCTGTGGTAGATTTCATCTTTTTAGTTTCTCTTCAGCTTTTTTACAATGATATTTGCTTCCAGAATTTGCTGGTATTTATTTGATCCTATTCTTTCTTCTACCAGTGAAATGTTCCCTATGGCAACACAGGCCCAGGACATGATGGATCCACCTCATGCCCTTCACAGTTGAAGAAGTGTATCTTCTTATATTCTGTAGGCTTTTTTCTCCAAACATACATTTGGTCAGTGTGGGCCAAAATTCTACTTTAACTTCATCAGTCCACAGGATTTGTTTCCAAAATGCATCAAGCTTGTTCCATTGAAAATCTATAATGCTTGACTTTGCAATCTGCTTATATACTTTTTTCTAATTTTCAGAGTGCTAGACAGCTTACCTTGCTAAGACAAGGTTTGCAGAGAGAGTATTAATAAAGTTTTTTGCATCACCTAGCTGTGGTGAGAAAACTGGGATCAAATCTCTGTCAGAAACTTTAACTAATGCATGGTGCTCACTTCACTATTCCTGGTAACAGAATAGTGTTTCTCTATAACAATATTTATAAGCTCTACTACATGTTCATTGTTTTAAGATAAAGCAAGCATCTTCAAAACCTCCTGAGCATGGTGTTCTTTATTAGTGTTGGCTTACCTAATGATCTTGGAGGACTCCCTGCTGAGCATAAAAAAACACAAGAGGTTTTATTTCACTCTTCACCTCCTTCACTCTGAGGAGGAGCAGGACCTTGAGATGCTGAGAGCTACTATCTCTATTACACACAGAGAAAAGCATTAGGTGTGACTTTCCAGGTCCATGGAATGCTAAAAACTGCTTCTGGAGTACATAGTTATCTCAGCAGGGGTAATCAATGTAAGATAAAGCATTACACTAAATTGGTTCAAAGTCAGAGCCCAAAACACATTTTAGACTTTCAACTAATTTGGATTTCAGAGTAAAATCTATTTGTTTTGAATTATTCTATACCTCAATTATCATTTTTTAAACAAATGATTAAACATTTGTTACTATCGAAACGTCATAAACATACAAAGAGTTTACCAAATGTTTTGGCAGACAAATTTTGTTTATGACTCAAAGCTAACACAGCTTTACAATAGCATTTTCCATTAACTTGCAGAGTGAAAAAACTTGGTAGGGAAAAGTCCTGATGTTGTACAACGATTTTCAGATGTGTCAAATCAATGCAATCTAGCTGCTCAACATGAGGGTCATGGATGCCGTCTCACTTTCTGCTCTAAAATGTAGAGATGTGGCTAAATTGAGGCTCATCCTATAGACTAAACCTAAATTTGTGACAAACACCTCCCAATAAAAAGTAATAAATGATGATTGGTATTTATGTAGCTTATTACTATCACATATTTCTATCACTATATTAATAGATTCAAATAGATCATAACATAATCCTTGCAAAAATATATGATCTGTAGACTTTTTTTGGAGGAACGCATTTAAAATTCTTCATATCTTAGTAACTATAATAGAAATCTTGAGAAGAGGAACCCTATACAGATACTTACTTTTTTATCAGAAATGCCAAGATATGGTCCGACATATTAACTGACAGAACTTAAAAAGATGTGGCAAATATAAGTATTAAAAGTATGCCACCCCAAAGGCTGATCCCTCCTGGCTCTGTTTGATTGACAGGGAGACAGACAGGTAAACTACAGGGCATTGGCAGGGTGCAATAACAGTGGCCTCATCACTATTCAAAATCTCGGTGTGTGTCTGTACGCTGAGTCGCGCTTGCTCCCTTGCACGCTCGTCGTCTCTGGCCCTCATATGCATTCAGTGGGCCACGTGGGACGCCATTTGCATTAGAAAGGCGAATACAATCACTTTAATTTTTAACAAGACATTTTGAACGAGCCACAAAGACTGAATCCTAGTGGCTGACAGAACCCGGGAGAAGGAAAAAAGAAAGAAAAAAAAGAAAGAGGAGAATTATTATGCGGGGAATTAAAAGAAAAGCCGGGGTTGATGCCGGTGCTGACATCAATCAATTGCTGCAAGCGCCGACGAAAGAGGGAGGAACGCGCAGCATCTATGTTTCCAATAAAAATAACATTAAAGTAAATCCGCCATTAATCTTGCATATTGATCAAGGTCGGCGTTAAGGAATTAATCATGAGTCGAACGCTACACATCAAACATTCATAAATAAATAAACAGCCCAAACAATGTACTGAGCCAGGGCTGAAGTCAATTCCTCATTAGCTGGAGAATCTAGACCCACTTGCACTTGTTTTCAGGAGAGAAAACTAGACACGGACTAAAGGCTATGATTACCGGCGGCATTATCATTGGTTTTGTAGAGAAGAATATTTGTATTTTATGGTGATATGAAGAATGTGTGTAAATTAAAGGTTTTGAAGCATTAGACTGGGTTAAATGCACTTCAAAAACAGCAAAATACCTAAATGTAAGCAAAAATAAATGCTTAAATAAATGTTTAAAAAATTGAACAGAAAGCCAATGCCTTGACTCTATGGTGCTCTTTTCTTAATTTTTACTGCACTTCACATATTCATAACGTTATCAAATGAGGCAAAGACAGATCCTTTTCGGAAAGCAATATTTTTGCATTAAGATTTTTTTTTACATTATGTAAGAGAACATTTGAGGAGCACAGAGCTTGTCTGTGAAAAACTGTTCTGTTTGGGAAAGTAGTCCTTTTCCTCCATCCAGTCCAGAATGTGATCAAGAAGACTGGGAGAAATTATGGCATTAATTACATTTTGATAAGTGGTTACAATTCAAACACCTAAAATAGGTGAAGCGAGGGGCCAGGAGACTCTGCAGCAAGTCTCAGTGGGGTACTCCTGTTTCCTCTCTTAACATGGTGAGCCGGAAAATTAATTTCTTTCTGTTCATACTCCCTTGTTCTTTCTCTTCCCAGGGGCATCCTCCTGTTGGCCTTCCCTGTACAGTGCCACTTCTGACTGGCATGGACCATGCCCAGTGGGACCGCTGAAGCAGCCTCTCTGAATTGCTTGTCATCTGAGGTCTGCCAAGCTCAACACGTTTCATTAATCTCTCAAAGGTGCTGTGTTGTCTATTGAACAAACCCAACAATGTCCTCAAAACCTGAAGCTACATCTACACCCTGACGTCTAGGTCGAGTGTTAAAGTGGAAAATCTTATCAGGGCCAATTTTTTGTCTGCCCATCCGTGAGGCATGGCAAAAATGATGAATTCAGTAGGGTTCAATGCCACGTCCCCCATTTGTGGAGCAGAACCCTTCATCCTTCCCAAAGACTGAGAAAAAAGGCTTCATTAGGCAACAAGGGGATGAGACAAGGCCCCTGTAATGTGGCGTTAAGTCGTGTGCTTGTTACCCCTGACAGCTGCCATAATCTTTGGAGATTACCTTTCGGTGGCGATAATTAGTGGGGCAGGTGTCATGAACAATTACACCAACCACCATGTCCCACCTCGACAGGCTCTAGTTCTCCACCCCAAAGCCCACCATTACTTACCCCACCCCGCTTTGCTTATCCATCTCTCCATGAGAAGCTCAATCAAGTTAGCATTCTTCAGGGAGTTTACTAACACTTAGCATTTGAAAGAGGGCGTGATTGGCATCTCTGCTTGACTGACCACTGAAATGAAGGCTTAATGATGGGAAGCTCCTGATTTTAATTTCTTCAGGGAACAGGAGAACATTTACACTGTTTTCAATTCACATACACAAGACCTGAGAGACTATGTAGACAGTTGAAATCAAAATAAATGTCTAAAAAAAATAAAGAGTTGAGTTTTAAAGATTTATTGTTTCTTAAAGTTGGCAAGCACAAATAGTGTATGTACTCTCTATAACTTAAGATGTCAAAGGCTAAATTCTGTTTAGAGATACTGCAGCTGCACACTTAATCGGACATTTAACTTTACACCGCTAAGCCACAGCTGGCTAAATGAAACCCTCTATATTAGTAAATGCTGAGTGGCTGCCCTTGCAAAACCCATATTGGGCAACCCTCAACTCTAAAACAAGGTATGGAGCCTCAGACCTCAACTTTTATTATTAATATCCACTATGGGTACTCAAAATGGGAGGATAAAAAAAGAGATGGCAGACTTTGTACAGTTATCCCGTTTTACTGTATTTGACCCGTTTCACTTCCCTCTTTCTGGACTGGCCATACTTCCTCCAGAAAACTTTCAATTTGTCACCAGTCATGTACAAATTCAACACCGGTTACAAATAGCTGCATTCAGTGACCCCTGTTCTGCAATTGAAACCAGATGGTGCAAGGAGCTGCATGTTTACGAGTACAGCGATAACGCATCTGTAAAGAACAAAATACAAACGTGTTGAATTAATACAAATGCGGTACCAAACCCACCATCATTTGTTATTTGCAGCACAACAATGGGTTCTCTGAAGCGATGGCAAAGAACAACCACTTATGGTTCCTTAAAGTATACTGGTTTTAATTTTCCCTCCGGTGATAATTTTACTTAAACCACAATACCATAGCATAGCTGAAAAACAGTTGTAACATGTCAACAGGCAAACAGCATACAGGCTACACCTTGCTAGCTAGCTGGGAGAAGCTCTGGAAAAAGAAAGTGAGATTGGAGATGTAGAAGAAGAACTTGTGCCCAAGAGAAGAGCTGTGTCTGCAGTCTGGACGGTTTTTGTTTTTGAAAAATCCACCACAGACCAAAAGGCTATATATTGCAAAGTTTGTCGAACCGCTGTTGTTGCCGCGGGTGGTTACACTAGCAACTTACTCACCACCTCAGCAGAAAATGCGTTGTAAGTAATGTCTATGTAAGTTAGACATGCACATTGGCCATATGTGTTACGGAGAGGTAGGGCGCGAGTGGAGAAGGTGATTTAACCCTTTCTGCACCTCTAGGTTAATGAGACGTTGATTGGGATTTTTTGGAGGGGATCAAATTATTAGCGGGGACAATTCATTAATCGCTGGGTATTGGTGGGGACACGTCCTTTGCCCTTGGTTGGAATACCAAGAATGTATGCGATTATGGTCATCGGATTCGACCTCATCAACCAGTAGCACCAGTGAAACAGTTAAGCCAAAGGGTCAGATTTTCAAGGATACTTGCTTGAAAGGCGTTTTCTCAAGGCACTGCATATGACAGGAAGAGCAAGCGGTGGAGTGACATTACTAACAGAGTAACATTTCACCTATACAAGGACATTCAACAGACCCACTACAGACAGTCAAGAGAGAGAGGTGATGGCAGTGACTAAAATGCTGTATTTAAGGTATGTCTTACCGGGGCAAAAATATTTCAGCCAAACTGCTATTCCAACATTGTACTAAAAGCAAACCGAACAAACTGGAATGGAACTACGTACAGTTGCCCACTTTTCAATAACAACAAGCCTGTGGTCAAGTCGCACAATGGAGCAATACCTCAGCATAACGGTGCACTTCATCAGTGATTACTGGGAGTTGCACAACCACTGTTTGCAAACGTCGTATTTTCTGGAACAACACAGGAGTACTAATTGCACAAGGCTTGCCCAAAGTAAACCCTATAGTAATCAAATGTTTATGTTTTATTTGATGTTAATTTTTGGTCATACCGCCCAGCATTACTTTCAAGTAGATGGTTCTTCAAAGCAGTGGTTCTCAAACTGGTCCTTAGGGTCCACCAGATGGATCACAGTTTTGAGTAAAAGTGTGAAGACCACTGCTTTGAAGAACAATTTCTGTAAATTAGACAAATGAGAAGAGCATTTACTTATCAAAAAAAGTTTATTACTAATTAAAAGTTATTTTATGTTTTTCCTGAACAACATTCTGTGTTAAGATGTGAAATGCTTTATTGTAACTTCCCAAGTGACAGTGGTGGTGATAGGAACCAGATGTCCAGAGTCCTCTGAAAGCTACCTCACAGAAAGCTATAACATGAAATGCTAACAGTTTTGAGATAAGACAGAGTGGCTTGTGCAGGGCATTGTACATTTTTTACCAGTATTCCCTGCTTCATATGAACACCAATGTATGATTACGATAAAGGAATGCCAGTTTCAAACTATAAATGCAGAATACGGTGTTTATATGTCTATAAGTACTTTATACTGCAAAGTAAGATAGAAAAACAATACTGGCAACACTGCTGTCAGGCTATGGCTTGGCCACTGATCATTTCCATAATTAATCCACTGAGCCCATATGGTTGAGAAAAAGACAACATTTACTCCTAGCCTTCTTGAAAGACAATGTCACATTATACACGGACAAAGTCATATTTTAGCACATAAAACAGTGCTTGTGCACTGGAATCCTGTTACATTTGCAGCTACACTTATTAGCCACTCATTTTCATTTTCATGACATATGACTTACACACAAACATGAATGAATTTCCCAGACTTTTTGCCACGTCTATTTGCTCCATGACACTAAAATGAATAATTTCAGCAGGCTACTTGGTATTCTATTTGTGTCTATGGGCAGGCAAAGCTAATTCTCCTTTTGTCTTCCTTCATTACCAGATGCTTGGCCTTCACTAAATACTAGCACCAGCATACAAGTGTAAAACAGGATTAGCCAGTAAGCATTTGGTCCATCCTCCTGGGTGACTAGCGCTACTTGGTGGCACCTACATGGATCTATAATGCTCAGCAGCTGTTAGGGACATCTGGGTACAGGTGGAGAAGGCTGTACGATGCCTGCTTCCCCCAGTCGGCAAGCCTGCCAGGCTTCAGCCACAGCATTATAGGGGTCAAAAGATCAACCCACTAGCAACAAAGCATAAAAGATTACCATTTTTAACATGCTCCTTCTAGCTCAGACTGAATGCTAATGATCCAGACAGGCTTAAAGGAGAAAAAGTGCTGATTGTCTGAAAATCAATGTTTAAGTTTTAAACTTGCCCATGGATTAAACTGTGTTCAGCTTTATAGAAAGCAGATGGCATTGAGACACCACATGTTATAGCGTAATGGCTAGTTTTCACTTATGTCAGAAGATTTCTTGTCTCATTTGACCCACATTACATAAATAAAAGACTAAATCTTTTAAGTCCCACTTTTGTATGCCCTCAAGGACTACTGCCTACTTGTTTTTCCTTCACAATGACTTTTGACCTCTTGTGGGTGTGATCCTTCAGGACCAAAAGAGGGCAGCATAGTTCTGTCAAGTAAAAAAAAAAAAACAATACAGACTTCTAATGACCCAGCTGTTTATCAGCATAGGAGCTCATTCCCTTTGGTCAACTTGTCATTTCAAATGAATCAATACTCTTACTCTTGGAAAAAAAGAATATTTGACTCAAAAAGCAATAACAGAATTGATGCAGTTAGAAATGTCGCTCAGCTGAAAACATACAACATCTACAACAGGAAAACATCTGACTAGAACCATCAATAAGAAAAAACTGGTCATAATTCAGCGATAATGATGGTTGTCATTCAGATTATACAGCATCTAATATTGACAAAACACTGCCTATTTACTCTGCATTCATGCATATAACAATGGCAGTTTTCTAGAAACCATTTAATCTTCTTTACTTTTGAAAAATATTGTCTCCCAAGGGGCTTAACTGATTTAAATATGATTCCACCAAAACATATATATTTATGTTTATAGTAGAGGTCAGGCTTGATCAAAACAAGTTTTTTGTGGGCCTTAAAGCAGAAGAACGATGTTCATTGAAGTATGTGTCTGCTGACAGCTGAAAGAAGAAAACAGCCTAATAACAATGCAAGTATTCTGTCATGTTAACTTTAACTTTCTTTGTGTGTGCAGTGGACTTGTCAATTGTCAAATTATATACATTAGCCCATCTCTAAATAATTGTTTGAAGGCACAATATACACACATAGTCCATATAGAATACAATATAAACTGTAAATGCAGCACACTTGATATATATTGAAGATGAACGGTCTACAGCCTTTTTGAAATGTCCTAATGTGTAATAAGCTCTTGTTATATGTCCCACATGTGGGTAGGATGTGGGTGTATGTGGACATATATTATAAAGGGTCAGGCATGTGTTTAAAAATACATGTATGTATATGTTGTGTGCATATATGTAAGTATCAAAAATTGAACATATGCACAATGGATCATACACGTATATGTTACACAAATGAACACATACCAATACAATTTTAATTGTTATTGTGTCTATCTGTTTGCTTTTTAATATGAAAAGGATTAATAGTTTAATAGTTAGGTTAGGAAACAATATTTTTATTAATTTCATATTTTACTATTTTTACTGATTGGCTTGTAATGTACATCTTTAGTTTAGGTAATGTCCACTTCATCTGGACAAATGTAAGTAATATATTCATAAATAACATTTTGTTCTACCATATATTGTTAAAATATATGTGTTGATATACAGTTGAAATACATTTTAAAAACTTGCCATATATATATGTATATATATGTATATATATATATATGTATATATGATAAAATTTATCATATATTTGAAAGTATGTACACACTTATGTTAAACAAATAGCAGAAATCATTAATCCATTGTTTTGAAATGATAAGTGGTAAGCTGTTTGCTAATATGTCTGATTTCTGAAGTGTTGTTTTAGGTGTGCGCATACCGGGTGGAACACTTCAGCAGCCCTCAGTTTGCCAGCGGGACCGTGCGCCGGTGCTGAAGCACGGCAGATGTGGCACAGTGGCGTCTGCGCCACCGACTGCTGCTCGCCGTGTGATGTGACGGAAGAGATGAAAGGCGAGGTTGTCGCCATGGTGGTAATTACCGCGGATACAAACGGGGGAACAAAAAGCTGCTTTGTTTGGCACTCTGTCTTCCAGTCAGTGGGGTGTGTTACCTATTTTTCCCCCGTTCTGTCAAAGCAAGAAAGTTAGCGTTCTCTCTTTCCAACTCTACTTCAAATCATAAATAAATATTTGCATTTGCATATTTTTTAGGCAAGCAAATAATGATCCATATTTTGTGATCAGAATGACTACAAAGTGTGCACCAGATATAAATTGTGGTAAGTTAAGCCTGATCCTTCACAGTCTTTTTGTTTTTGCCCCATTATTATTTTATCATTATTAAAAGCAACAATGTCATTAACATGTCGATTTGTCCTGAAGTTTTGCAAGGTAAAAATGAACACCCTGACATAAAACACAAAGACTTAAGGGTAGGCCTGGTCCTACATACTTGCCTGAGCCTAATTATTTAAGTCAATTGCAACTAATCAAGCTGACTGAAATAATTTCCAGTTGTTACCTTTCAGAAACATGTGTTTACATCATAACACAACATAAAAAGTGAATTGGATCTATTTTCATCCCATGTAAATAAAACAAACACATCATGGGTCTTACAAAAACAAAGAGATGTTTTAAATCATGTTTGTTTGTTTAATGTTTGTTAACACCACCTTTAGAGGGCAGCAGTGCAACTTGGGAAGTTTACTTTAAGCTGTGTCTGTCAGCAGTTAGAAGCTACTACTTTTCAGTGAGTCTGTAAATTTGATTAAGGATACATGACTTAATTTGATCAGTCAGGGCTTAGAATTACGATCATCTTAACTAGTTAAATTCTCATCAAAAGATCTGGTATTACTGGAACAACTTATAGCTTGTTAGTAGTCAATTAACCAGATAAATAATGTCATGTTCTGTTCATAATTTAGTTAATAAAATGGCAAATGTTGTAGTGGTTGTTCTGGTAGTTAATTATCATCACTGGTAAGCTAGCTAAATTTTGCACCTACCTAGTCTGCGTATGCATGCACACTTTTTTTTCTACAGCAACCAAGGCAACTACAATCTAACAAATCATATCTGATCACTTGTATCTAAAGGGAATGTCTAAAAAATCAGACGTAAGAAGCCTATCCAAGAAGCCAAGTATCTAGGAAGCAAGTTAGCTAATCAGCACATGTGACTACGTTATGCTAATAGTTGCCTACACTGAAAAAATATAATTGAGAAATCTTTGACTGTCTTTTACAAGGTTTTGTCTGGCTTTTCTGCTGTATTACTGTTACAGAACATGCTGTGCATAAATCTCAGGAACATTGCATGCTAGAGACTGTATTTTCTCAAAGGGTAGCTTTGTATCATTCCACTGATGGCTCTGTATCCCTTTCAGAAGCTTTGTAGTCCAACCTTTAACTGTCTTTTTTGAGGCTTTGTAAAATTAATCCATACTGACAACTCCGACAATGAATGTCTTCTGTGATTATTTGTCCATTTCTCCATCTTGAAAGGAGTTTTTGTTGCTGTTAGTGTGGCAGTTAGTTGTCCAGTATCCACTGGGTTAAGTCGTTTGACCAATCAGAACACGTGTTCCTGATTTGTCAACCCATCAGAGGCTGTGTTTCTGATTCTTTCACAGAACAGTGCTACCTGAGCAAAAGAACAGTGACTCTCTAGCGTGCAGTGTTTACACAATATTATTTTTTTATGTAAGATGTTCTTTGATGTTGCACATGGCATCATTGACCTAGGAGGGTTCACTGAAATTATTTATATTGCTATTCATTCACAGCTAAAATGTCATGATTATGACACGCCCTGATAGGCCTAACACATGCAAGAATGATCACATACAGTATTTGTGTTTGTATTTAAGTGGCTCAATAATTACCTCATAAAATTGCTACACAGTCCAAAATAAAAATAAAAAGGCCTATCACATATTCAGAGAAAATATAAATCTGATTTTGGTCTTGGACAATTTTCTACATTTCTGACAAACAAATGGTACACATCAAGACAATCTCCAATCCAGCACTTGCTTAAAGTTTCAGTCCAACTTATCCAACACCACTGATCAATCATAAGCCACTGAATCCCTTGAGACATTTTCTTGCAACCTATTTGTCCTCCAAGCCTTTCTAAAGAACGCACAGGCCTAATGAGTCTGTGTGAAGTCATGTGGCATAAGAGGACTACACATGTAGGCAAAAGACTAAAGAGTCTGGTTAAAATGATGAGTTCCCGTCTTTTGGACGAATGCATTATTTAGGCACATCATCAGCAGATGTCATACTAGAGAAGGTTTAACCCTGACGCAACGACAAGCAACTGCTAATTGCAAGCTGTCGGACGCAAAAAAAAAAAAAATGCAGATGTATTAGAGGCTATGTAACGAACTGCAACACTTTGTACAAGTGTCTAACAGTATTTTCTTTAGTTAATGTTAACTGCTTCCCACCTCCTGACTCTTCCTTGTCACAAACTCCATGTCCTTGAGCGGCACTTGAAACAAGTTCAGGTCATTCGCAGACAGAAAGCGAAAAATAAAACGCAGTTCAAAAATACCCCACCTGCAGCTGCCTCCTATCCTCACTCAACTACCCCCTCTATCAAGGACCTGGTCTTGGGTGGGCTGCCCTGCCCAGAATCTTGCCAAGCCCCCGTGGCCAAACACAGTCAAGCAATCCTGAAGGTTAATGTAGGCCTAGTCCCACTCGGTCAGCTCCCATTACTAATGTTCAGCTGTATGGGTTACCAAATTGCTCCCAATTGGACTGAAGGAGCGAAGTTCTTGGGCTTGTAGAGGGACGGTCGGTGGAAATAATTATCGGTGGTTGCAGCCGGCTGGTGCAGCCGGCACATGTTTGCACGTACTGAATGATATGGTGGAATGGCGGAACAAGGTCAAGGGTACGAGGTCCGAGGCAGCCGATGATGCCTTAAGTCTTTTTATTGTTGCTCCGGACATTGTTAACACATGCCTCTCGTTTGCTTATGTTGTGTGATGGCAGTGTTAGATATTTAGATCGGTAACAGGGGATTGTTAGCCACGCTCACTGTGAGAAGCATGTGGCATGTTGAATATAGCTTGTGATACAACAGTGGCAGTCTGGAAGCACCTGATTATACACACATATGCACACACACATATGCACACACACACACACACACACACACACACACACACACACACACACACACATAGTCATTACACCCTCCAGCATGTAAATACGCTGCAATTTATGCAATTGGTAAGTTTAGCGAGAGGGCAAAAAAAGACGGCTGATTGAAAATGCTCCTTCATTACAAGGCTCATTATTATAAAGTGATGTTAGATAAGGAGTCAGTGCCCCAGGACCTGACATGGAAACTCAGATAAAGATCACATCAATTTAGGGTAGCCCCTGCTGATTATAGCCAACCTGTTAATCATTAGGGCCAGAACACTGCTTTTATTGAGAGCACACTGTCTGGGGGTTCCTTTCAAGTGAGGGTAGCCCTGAAAAAATATTGCAACATTTTTATGCAAAGGAAAAAAAATGTTTCCTTTTTTCATGCTTTTTGCTTCCAAAATAAGATCCAGCTAAAATTATTACCTCCCACGTAGCACAGAACTGCATCCAGCTTCAGGCTCAAAACGATATAATTGAAAGCACAAGAACATTTCAGGTTCTTAGGTTATCATGTGAATTATAAATGAATTATGAACATATTCAGAAATTAGCTGAATATGCCTTTTATTGCCTTTTAGCTTGATAGCTAGTGTAGCCATACAGTCCTCAATTACCTGTGCTCCTATACCTGAGAGAGAGCTATAGAAACACATCATTTACCTACAGCATTCAAATAATATTAAAATAGGCTATATTATAGGATGGGTATAACAAAACTGTTGGAGAATATTTCATGGAGAATGCTGCAGTCACTGCCTTAGCAGTACGTTAGGGCTTCTTATAGCAATTTAGCTGTCTTGTATTATGGCCTGTAAAACATTTTGGGGATCCAAAGCTACATACTATCTTCCCATCTCAATGATATTCTATTGTATGCAAAGAAGAATGTCAATTTTTTAACCTCTTATGGCAGTGGAGAGGCAGAGCTGCCATGAACACACCCCCACACACATGCTGGCTGCTCCTACTTTTAGGTGGATGAGAAGGCACAATTTAAAGACTGGCTCTCTTCAGCATGGGGAGAAAGGAGAGAGTTGCTGGACTGAAACGATAACTTTTGGTTTAGTTTGGTTGGTTTATATGTGTTGAGAAATCAAAAAAAAAAATCTATGTGTTGCTTCCATGCGGGTCTGTACGTGTGTGTCAGTGGGCCTGCGTGGGCTCTCAGCTTTTTATAGACCTTTTAAAATGCAATTAGAGTGCACTTTCGCCTTGAATTTTCTTTGAATTATATGTGATTGGTTTAAGTGTCCTAAGCTACTGTTTACACTGCCCTGCAAGTGTTTATGTAGTATGTGTCATGCTGTGAGCAGAAGCTAAAATCAAAATTGGCCTTGTTTTACCTTTTGTTTGTTCATCTGTCTGGTCATATTAAGCATATTTCATGTTTTCTTATTTAAAATACACAATTCTTGCAAAGCCACTTATTTTTTTGTGTTTTGGTTACATCACTGTGCACTAGTGGGCAGGGGAAAAAATAGCAATAATAATATCATGTTGTTCCTTTCCCCTCCCCTCACCACCACCTGTTAATATGTCATCACCACCATCAATAAGTTTGGTACTGTGTTTCACTTAAAAACACATTATAGAAGGTAATGCATTATAATTTGTTGTTCACATTAACGTCAAGCCCAAATAGGAATTCTACCAACCTCTGCAGTTACAAAGCAATATCACAATCTATGAGTTCTTCACTGAGAGCTGTTCACTGAAACAGCCTATAGACCAGCTGTTTACCTGACTGTATTCAAAGAAAATACAATATGGCAGTCATGACATAATAATGACACATAAACTAAGGTGGCCTCTAAACTTTGCCCACCAGAACAAAAAGCAGACTGCAGAAATGCTCACTTTCACATCTAGAGTAAAGAAAGGGAAAAAAAGAAGAGGTGAAACATATGTGCCTCGCCTTCCTTGCGATGACAAAGCGCCTCTCCGAACCTGTTAAAGACACATTTCATTTCCAGGTGATATTGCAGTTAATTGGGCCCATGGGCTTTCAGAGTATTCACTGCTATCCTCTCTCCACTGTCAGGTTTTTTTTCTTTTTTGGATTTTATGTACTGAATAGCCTGCAAGTCAAGTGTGAATATTAATTTAACAAAATTAGATATTAAACACCCCTGTCCAAATAGAAAATCTTTATTGGCTCTAGATATGTTTTACAATAAAGGTGCTGTATTCATGTTTAATAATTTGTTTTTCCCTCAATTCACCTTCTAGTTCCACCTTTAAGTTAGGTCTTCCACATCACGTGATTATACCAAACTAGGAGGTTATTGGACAGCTCAACGTGCTTAAAGGAGTACACTAACTGCTCATTTAATTTTGTCAGCTAGCAGATGCTTGCACTGACTAGCATTGCATGCAAATTGTGAGTAATGTGGGATGAAGACCATGCTTTTCACCTAAAAACAACAGGGCAAAGGTTTATGCTGTGATAAGCAATTAATAGTGAAATACTGTAAATAGTGAAATCAGACACCACAAAGCAGGATGTTCAATAAAATGTTTATCTGTAAATACTTTTTGAAACGTTTAAGATAATTTTGGGTGTCCAACAGTAGAGGGTCTTTGTTGTCACATTTTGCATTTAAAATGCACTATACATTCTCTACTCTGGACCAGACAGGACACTAGGCAGGCCAGCCTAATATATGCTCTCTCTTCTTCTGCACCCATGCTTTTGTTCAAAGTTTGTTTTACATTGACTTCTGTAATATGGATAGAAAAGGCAGCGTATGTTGCTCCAAAATCTCTATGTATTTTTTTTGCATCAATGCTGCATCAAAGAAGTGTAAAATACCTTTTGCCATGGCACTGACACACTGACCCCATACCATTACAGAGCCTGGCTTTTGGACTGATAACAGGGTCTTTTTCATGCTTGGTCTGGAACAACATGGCGTCCATTTCATTCTATAATAGTGATTTGTTTGAGATTAATCCATGTTTTCTTAGTGTGACTGGTCCATCTCAGATGCCTCAGAGGCCAGACAAATCAATGCCACTTTTGAACACTGTTAGAATTAGGCTTCCTTTTAGAACAGTAAAGTTGTAACTGGCATTTGTAGATGTAACTACATATTGTAGGGCTTTACACAGTTTTTAAAGTAATTTCGAGCCGTCTGGTTATTTGGCTTATAGATGAATGCTGGTTCTTAAAGGATCAGAGATCATGGTTGTTCAACTTAGGCCTATATACTTAAACATTACACACTGAAATTCCTCTAGATTCCTTGAATCGTTTGATTATATTGTGCACCACAGAGAGCAAAATATTCAAATTTCTTCCAGTCGTTCCTTTTCAAGTCATATTGTTTTCAAACATTTTGTTAATTTTCTCACACATTTATTGGCAAACTGGCTATCTTGGCCCATCTTGGCTCTTGGCTGGATGCTGCTTTTGTACCAAATTATGATTACAATCAACAGTTGACATGACTTCATTTCTTCAAATCACGGCATTATTTAATTAATTAGCTCTAAATTGCCTCCGTCCCAAAATTATTTTGGAATGTGCTGCAGGCTTGAATGGCAGGAATGAATGTATAGTTACAAATAAAATGAAGTTGACCACCCAAAACATAAAATATATTTGTTCATGCTGTCTGCAAATAACTAAGTTATTTGCGTTGTATAATTTGTAAAAGAGCATGTGTGTACATGTGTTTACCCTTGGCAGCATTCTGAATTGTGATTGGAGGATTATTTAAAGCCTGGCAGACCTAAAGAGAAATCAAATATTTCATTTGATAGTGACTATGAATTAAAGAATTTGCCTTTTTAAATTTTTTTATTTGGTTTTACATTTCAGTTTCATGTGTCACACGCTAGCCCCCCATGACGTTTCTGTTTCTAACTGCAGCTTCTGTCTGTCAAAAATGCTTTGATGCTGTGTAGGTGAAGGTACTTTTCATCATATTTTCTTTTAATTATGATAGTGTATCGATGATCAAACATCCTCCATCATTGACATCTGTAGGAGGTCTACATATCGTACTTCAAAAATACACCACCTTATCACAAAATAAGCCCCAAAAATACAAGAAAATACCCACAATAACATATTGTTTCAAAACGCTGGAATCTATATGTTGGAATATATTGCAAGCTCGCTGGTACATGTAAAATTTTACAAACCAAAATAAATACTTTGAAAAAACATGAATCGGAAAAATGTTCTTCACCACTCTGACATATTTCCAAATGTAACACAATGAGGATCTCTGAGTGTCAATAACATGATGACATAATCAGAAATCAGAAGACTTTTGAGGTGGGACTTTTGAGATTTGAAGTCTGAACATTTCTATTAACATGACAAGGACATAGGTATTTTGTCTTTTTAATAGTATGATACAGGAAACATAACAAAATTTGCTTTATTAAGCACAGCAGCAGAGTTGAACCATCGCTCAGCGCTGCTGACATGGCCAGGAAGCAGACGGGTCACTTCCAGCCACACATTTCCTGTACATGGTAGACAGCCAACCCACACAGACTACTCCAGAGCCCAGCACAATGAAGCAAAACAAACACATCAGCACCTCGTTAAATTAATGACAAAAACTTATTTACTTATCAAGGGGCTCTTTATATTTGTGAGTCAGTAGGTGGAAGCAACAATATGATGAATCACAATCATAATTATATGATAAATAATATGACCAAGAAAAACTAACAAGAAAAAATATCTTTTTTGTACTTACTTTAAAGCTGTACTATGTAAGTTGTACTACATACTATGTAAATTTGGAGACCTCTCTGGTGGAATTGCGGTATGCATACAAAATGCAAAAGAACATTTTGTAACATCCTTTCTGCTTAGTATCTCTTCCCTGAGTAAATAAATATGATTACTGCAAGCATGATGAAAGTGTGCTCTGAAAAGTTCCCACAAAATCCAATCCAGTGGCTGTAACTTTGATGTTTAAGACTTTACGGGGTTACTAAGTTGTGATTTTTTTCTCAATATCGCTACCTCTTTCAGAAAAAAACACAACTGCATGAAGTAGCTTCAAATAACAGATAGGTACATCTTCAAGTGCTTCTGTTGTGACTGCTCAACTGCAGTTTTCACACATGTATAGCATATAATTTAGAGTGATGCCATAGAAGAACCTCTTTTGTTTCCTATAAGATAATGTAAATAATATGTGGGAAGAATCTTTAATGAATATTTAAGGAACCTACGCATAATATAAGCTTCTTTTCAAGACTGTACACTTAAGCCAGGAACCATTTGGAAATCAACCGAAGTTTTCCTCTTCATAATCCAGCAACAACACCCGCATGCCCTGCAACTAGCCGTAAGTTAATTAGCGTCCAACTGGAGCATGGTGTTGTCAAGTTAAATCACTCTATCTAGCCTAATTGAAAACTTCTACCCCCAGTTACTGAAGCAGATGCTGAATTTCACACCATCATGGCATTCCACTCACCTGTCAGCTGTGTATTTAACAGCGTCTACCCGTCATTAACACCTGTCATGTCCACTCCTCCGGCTTCGGGTCAGCGCCAGCCTTGGGACATCTGAGAGAGAGACGTGTGGACATACATCCGTGCCGAGGTATGTTGGGGCTGATTCAGGCCACATGTGCCATGTTGCCACTGATGATCTTTGAACAAGTGATGACGGACATCCAGGCTACCAACAGGCGTGCCGAGCCAGTTTGAGTCACATGCTTCAAACACATACACAAATAGTGGCCATGGCTTATTACAGCCAGCTGTTTTGAGAGACAAGGCCATGTCAGACAGATCCACTCCCTGCAGCATGCTACTACACTGCTAATCCACAGGATCAACAGGAGTTTGTGGAGACTCTGATCTTGAACATTCCAACCTTGTACTAGAGCAAATATTTGACAACTAATTATAACGTGACAAGCTGAAGTATTAGTATCTTTTAGCCTTATGAGTGGCTGGGCTCATAACCAGTCTGAAAGCAGATTTGTTTAACACAGCAGTTCTTCTTGCATAGCAACATGGCTTGCATTCAGGGTTCTTACCACTGATTATTTAGAACTCAGGTAATTATGTGTTATTTTGGAAATATATGAATAGGACCAAACTTTGAAAGATGTCTGCACAATTCAATTGTTAAGTGTTGCATGGTTTTTAAACGATTTAAAGGGTATTACAATAGTGGTGACAGGAACCAGGGGTCATGAAATCGACAACACAAATTTTATTTTATCTACTATCCATAATGATAGATGAACCTGCATTTGTTTTTATATGTTATGTTTCACACCAAAACCGTTTATATAACAGTGTATAAAGCAATGTATTTGATAGCAGTTAATTTTCTGTAAAGTTGCTTTTAACCTTTAATTGTTGTCCCAGTTTTGTCCCACACACAAAGTAAAAGGAGCACTGTTTCCACATACTTTGGGCTACAGTCATGATCTCAGTCTGATTGTAAAGGTAACACACTCAAGCTTTTTGTCCAACCATTGTAGTGTATTGTAATTTTATAAATTACTGACTCAGAGTAACATAGTCTTAGAATGGAAGAGTTTATTAAAACTGTTTATCTCTAAATTGTTGATCTCTGATTCTTGCTGTGAAGATCACATGTTTTGGATAACAATGCCTCTGTGGATAGCGGCAGGGCTTTGAAGGTAAAGACCCACATATATATATATATATATATATATATATATATATATATACACACTTTTAATGCATTATCATAACAGACAGACCTTGTTTCTTACTGTAAGAGAGAGAATTTGCACATGCATTATCATCATACAAACAATTATTGTCCATTCATCAAGTTACATTTTGATTGATTACTTAGTTTACTGAGTAATCATGGCAGCCCTGCTCACATGCTATTTCATAGCAGCTATGCAGTTCATTTATATATTTCAACAATTTTGATCACAAATTTTACATCCAACTGACCTCAACTGACGAACTACTAGCTGGAGTGGATATTTTTCTGTAATAATAATATACACTTAAAGCTAATGAGGAACAGTTTAGAGGCACAAAACTGTCCCAGCCAAACATGTTTAGTTAAGTCTTTGCTTCGCAACACAAATTGGGTCTACTTCTTAAGCAGAGTCACAAACCAGTTCACAGAGCTTTACATTGCCTAGCTAGCAGAGTTTCATCATGCGAAGAGTCTCAGATTTACTGTGAGCTTATTAACTTCGCTGCACTTTTCCGAGAGTCTTATAAAGAGATATAAGTAATGTACATAGAGTTGCCAGAAAATTATTCTGCTGAACTAACAATCCTCCATCCTCACATGGCTCCCACTCTCTCTCTCTTTCTTTCTCTCTCTCTCGGCCGATAATGAGCTAGGGAGGTAATTTTAGCTGGGAGCAAGTTTGGACGGTGCAATGGCCCCGGCAACAGCCTGCTTTTGTCAGAGGGGAAGGCCTGAGTTACGGTGTGGTGACAGGACTACGGAGCATGGTTTTATAGCGTCCCGCCAAGCGCTTCCTGTGAAAACAAGAGTTCACCGTTTAATAGCCCTGATTAGGTCTCCTGGATCAATGCCTCTTTTTTCTGGAGTTACAACTGGGACACAAGTGTGGTTGCACTTTGTATCCAGTTAAAATGTTAACATTATTTCTTATATGAGAGGAAATCTAACACTTTCCACAAGTGAAAAAGTATGTAAAGTAAAAGGGTTGTAGGTAGAGAAACAATAAAGCCTTTAATAAATAAAATGTCTCTTATGACATTAGGTGTATTTGTTGAACAAAGCCTTGAATTGTTAAGGAATAAATGGGAAAGTCTAATTGAGAGAATGGATGCTCCTTATATAGGTGGAACAAATTATAGATAAATATAGATTGAAGATAGAATAGATATAGATATAGAAGATTAAATTAGTGAAGAAACACGTTTAGACATCCATATTGAATTATGTAATTAAGCAGTTAATATACTACCATATCTGTAGCATGTATAAAAGTGCTAAGCAGGCCCAGATTACATTTATTTTGGATCAAGATAGCAAAAAGAAAAGATGTAGGTGGCTTTAAGAGTGGGTTCGTTATTGGGAAATAGATGGCAGGAGCTTCAGTCACAAAGACTGCTCAATTGCCTGGTGTTTCAATAGGAACAATGACTGAACTTGGATCTGTGTTTAATTCTATGGAACAACTGGAAATTGATGTCAAACGCATATATTTATTGCATGTGATGATTGTTCATTACTGAAATGTGTAAGGACAACAGAAGAGCAACTGTTCCTCAGGTGCTGAGACTGTCAGTGAATGTGACAAATTAGATGGTGTAAGAAAAGCAGTTCATGGTCTACAACGATATAAAATAGATATTACGGTAGAGTGGCAGAGCATAAACTTTTTGTTAAAAATGTGAATTTAGTAGTCCACAGTGATGTAAAAAAAAAGTTAAAGCGAATACACCAAGAGACCAGTACAGGCCTGAATACTTCTACAGTGAGGCTGTCTTTGCTATGCTGTGGGGGCATTTTGCAGCCATGATTTGGGGCCCCTTTTCCCCTTAGAAAGATCAGACACCCACTACCCATTAACTTGATACTGACTGATCAAAACAAAAGCTTAGTCTTAAGTGAATAAGACTAGAAACCAATGTTATAAAGCCTTGGTTAAAATGATCTACTGTTTTGCAAAGATATATTCTAACACTAATCTAACTCACCAGAACTTCCTCTATTTAAGTGCTTATAAAAATATATGCTATATAAAAAAGTATGACCAGGTGATACACTATGATAGAGATTATTTATCCCTGTCATGGAGAACAAGTATTCCAAGATTAGTAATATAGCTCAGAAACATACTCAGAAACAGATTAAGTACAAAACCTGATTGAACACTCCAACCTACTATCTAAACATAGCCTCAGTTACCAGGGTCAGAACTTTCCTGAAATAAATAACATGCTACCATCAAAGGACGGCCAGAGATAGAGCATCCCTTGAAAAAACTTAGGGGAATTGCCATGTGTCTCAGTCTCTCAGTTCTTTTAACCATCAGATGAGTCGTGGTTCAGTTCCATGTGGAACATTAGGGAGCCCAAATATTTTCCTTTGTGAATTCCATACATTATTGAAGCGTTTAAAGTCCCAGAGCTGAACTCATCTCCAGTCATGAAATAATGGACAGGTGTCAGACATGCGTTCACAGATTTATACAGTATCATCCTGATGGGCAAGTTTCTAACACTGGGGTTTTTTAAAAGGTTACCACATGGAAGCAAGTGAACAGGGCCACTGTAATTTGGATGTAATGCAAAACACCAAGTGTTGTTAATTATGCTGCACTTATGACCAATTAGAGTCAAGCAATTGACTTTCATGGCTGACCGGACCATAATTCTATGATCCCAAAGGTGACTTAGCCTGAACCTGACCCCACATACGTAGCCTGTGTTAGATTTAGCACTATTACGGAGCCAATCAAAAATGCACTGACGCGAAAAACAACAACAACATTTGTATGACCAGTCTGTGAACTGTCATTGTGCGAACCTGAGCTGCTCTCACTGGGCTTGAGTTCCTTTGTTCCTTGATGTTCGCTTGCTCCCCTCCTTGCAGTAACACAGCCTGACTGTGCCGCAAAAGCACTTTGAGCTCTCCCCACAGGCCTCAAGGGAGGAAGTGTAAAGTGACTCTAGGCAGCATCTGCAGAGACTGACTCTTTTCTATTGTAATGCAAAACAGGAACACCCAACACACCTGTGTGAATTTATAAACTGTGTGGTGCTCAGCCTTTCTGGAGATTAATTTGTAAACTACCTCCGACTACTCATGTGTGTGACGGGATGTAGTTGGCTTTGTTTTTGATTAGAAATCACATTTTTTCATTGATCTGTGACGGAGAGTGAACTTTGATTTTTGTAGATGTTCCAAGATGTAGGCCCAATGTATCTAATCTTTGAAGTTCCTACCTACCTGTTCCTATTTATATAAAGTATATGCTTTTTTGTGATGTGCTGGTGTGCGTTCGCTGTTCTCGATCTGCACTCTATCGCCTCAAGCTATGGCAAAAACACACTACAAAACAGCAACAAACAGCAACACATTATACATCATTGGAACACCAGCACAAACAAGAGGAAGGAAGTGAGGTTAGAAGCACCTACAGCAGTGTCACAAGCGCAGAACAAGAGAGCTTGAAATTAACATAGATATTGGTTGTTTCATGTTCATGCTGGGGTCGCCGAAAATCAGCATCCAATGCCACTCTTTCCCATGATGATTGGCACTCCAGGCCCACTGCTCTGGCAGGCCAAGGCTTGTTACTTCTAACAACTGTTACCACTGTGTATGTGTCTGGGGTGGGGGGGTGCGGTCGTACACTGTAGTACGGGGCACTCAGGTAAGCACTATAGCATTTGTTAATAATGATGTGCCTTGCCGTGGCAACTATCCACATACACCATGCTAACGCGTGTCTCTGTGACAGCTTCAGTACGGCAAACTAAAAGGCCATTTTACAGCTGTCAGGAGCTGACAGCCATTACCCCTGCGTGTGCACCACTCTTAGCATGCACTGTCAGGCACAGTGGAGAAGGCGCCACTCCATACCTATACCTGTCGCCCCAGCTAGTATCTCGGCTCTAATTAGCTACACCTCTCCCCGTCGCAGCAAACAAAGAGGAAGAATCTATTTTTGGACTCATATATATTCTGATGTCTTTGTGTCTCCTCTGCTTGCACTCTTTTTCCCTCACCCTTTTCCCACCTTCCCTTTCCACCCACCCACTTTCTCTCTCTCTCTCTCTCTCTCTCTCTCTCTCTTTCTCTCCTGCTCTCTCTCAGTCTCCTTGTTTGTTTGTCGGCTCCAGCTCCTTGTCTCCTCACCCACCTCCTTGGCGGAGCCTTTGATTTTGCTGGTCGTTAAACGAGACGCAAATTAATACAGACAACAGGGAAACTTTTTCCACCCTCCCTCCGCACACACACCGATTTCCTTTCATTACACATGATTGTTATTCAGAGGTACAGCAGGAAAGAACGTTTGCTCTGTCACTGGTAGCCCCACTTCATTAAGCGAGATGGGACACCGTAATGTTTCAATTCGACCAGGTCTGTAGTCGCAGTGGGTTAAAGTCAAGCACTTCCTGTTCAGCCTATTGCAAAACACTGCTGATGAGCATTTGATCTGATGTAAAGTGCAGAACAACATACATTCAATGAACACATTATTAGGTACACCAACCTTGTGTCTACTCTCATTATCCATTTTATGAGCTACAGCTCCTGTTTCTCTTCATACTTTGTTATCCAAGCTTTACACATTTTTCAGTGATTAGGACCTCCACAAGACCACCACAATAAAAGTATTATTTGGGTGATGGATCATTGCTGATGGAGTTTCAAAACACCTTAGTGTTACTGCTGGACCAAGAAGAGCTTGATAATTTGATTTTCAATTTTATTGAGCATTTAATTACAATAATAACATTCAATTATTAAATGCTCCCTGTAAAAGATGTACTAAAGGGCACTTACCTTGATTTTTTATTTTTCTCTTTTCTTTTTCTTTAATGTAGCTTGCATGTACATAAATAATCTGCAGAGTTATAAAGCACAAAACACATGCCAGAGGGAGAAATATTCTCATACAGAAATCACTTTTTTCAGCTTCCTGAAACACCTAGTTTGAATTCCAGCCCTTGGCTTTGTTACAAGGTGACGTGATTTCGAAAGACAATCTTTATTGCCTGCATACTGATAACTAGGCACGCCCTTACCCAGAACACAGGGAAGTAAAAAAGGCTTACCACTCTGATATGTTCTCCTGGCTGGACTTAAACCGCTACAGCAGAACCAGCGCCATTTTAAGGAACTTGTAGCAGGATGTCACTCTGACGGTTGACCAATCTGAAAAGAGTGGGTGAGTTAAGTTATCCAAACAGACCATACTGAGATCACTAGAAGGGGTGGCTTAAAGACACAGGAGCTGTTTTAGACAGAGGGTGAATACAGATGTACTGTATGAGAAAGCAAGTATTCAAATATGAGATGTTTTGGGAACATTTGAAGTATTAAATTGTATTCTAATTGCATTGTTGCTGCATCTTCCCCACCATCACTGTATTCCATCAATTTAAACCACCATTTCAACATGCTGGAAAAAAAGTGGCCTGTGCCTTTCTAGGCAAAAATCCATAAAACCTTTGACTAAAAATGTTTTAGCATACAGGTGTAGTTATTTTAGGAAAATAAAATGAATCTGTGAAATAAGCTAGGTAACCATTTAGTTAGCTGTGCTAGTTGATTACCTGGCACTTACTAGCGGCTGATGTTATCTATACTAGCTACTAAACATATTCATGTTTAGTAGCTAGTATAGATAACATTAGCTGCTAGTAAGTAAGTGACAAAGTAAATTAAAGTTATTAGCTTACTATGAGCCTTTTGGTTACAGATGATCTGCTTCAACTGTCAAAAAGTGGATAAACTCATACACTATTGCTGCTTGCAGATTGCTGTTGAGGTTGTGATGCTAATAAAGCTGGAACTGTTTCTCTTTTTAGTCTACTCAGTGGCAAACGCTACGCAAAGCCTTCTTGATATTGTCCAAGATCTGAGAAACAAGATCCGGGAAAATGTTTTGCGAATTTTGTATGTGTATGTTTGTATGCAGACATGGAACCAAGTCACTAATTTGCAAGTAACAAGTCTTGACAATCATGTCCCGAGTCAAGCCCCAAGTCAATACAAGCGAGTCTCAAGTCAAGTCCCAAGTCTTAAACTTTGAGTCCAAGTCACCAGATGTAACGTCATTTCAGTATTTAACACAATTGATGCAGTTGATTAGTAGTATATGCATTTGAAGCATTTCTAATCACTAATCAGAGTTAAAATAGGTGTTGAAGCAGAAAAAACACTAAAATGTGCAGGCAGTGGGCCTCGAAGGCCAAGGCTGAGAAACACTGCACTATATGGAAGCATTAGTACACATTACACCAACAGGAATTTTAATGACATCACATTTTAAACCCATAAGCATTATTATACGGACAGAGTATTTGCAGTTCTAACAGCATGTGTGAACTCTGCAGTAGCTCTGCATGTACTGATCAGTGTTTGGCACTTTTCTACACTACTTGAACACTTTGTGGCTGAGATGCTGTGGTTCCTAACTGCTTTAATTTTTCAGTGAAATTCACAGTGGATGGTGGAATACCTAGGAGGAATGAACAGAGGGAGAGAGCTCCGTTCTCATTAGCTGTTGTTTATCATTATGTCGCTAAGTTTGCTAGCTTTTTAGTCAGCTAGCTAGTTATCTGCTATATGCAAAATATACAAAGCAGAGACTTACTGTTCTTTGTGCAGCCTCAAAAGTTGAACCAAGTTTGAAGTGGTTGCAGTTCCATCTGTGATCTTGACTCAGCATGTCCTGCATGTCGCAGTTTTTTTTATGCAGTACAGCATAATCTTTGTAGTTGAACAGGATTTTTTTTGGGAGCATGTTGCTCCTCGTCTCAGAACAAATTCAACAATGGAGCCCCCCCAAAGCGTCCTGTGATTGGCTGCAGAACTTCACTTGTTGCTAGGTTATGGATAAACTGAGCAGCGCAGCTCAGCTCCTTAGCGTTACAGCACCATATAATACAAAATAATCCAGTTATATAATTAAGTTTTCCTTATTTATTATGTTGAAATATGGTGGCAAGTCTTTTCAAGTCTTAAAGCTCAAGTCCAATTCCAATTCCAAGTCAGTAAAGCTAAAGTCTAAGTCAAGCCACAGGTCTTTAGTGATGTTGTCAAGTCAAGTCACAAGTCAGTGGTTGGTTGTAAGTATCTGAACATGTTATTGCATATTAATGGTTAAACTGTTATTCTGTAATAACTACTGTCATACATTCTGAACTAAAGTCATTGTGAATAAACTGGATTATATTTCTGTAACACAGCCCTTGTTCTTTTATGGGTGGCAATATTTGCCTGGTGGCATGTTGCCAAGATGGCCATTGCCCGACTTTGCTATAAGGACTTGGTGTAGTGTCACCTTCGCCATGAGTAGTTACAACAATGGATCATACTGAAATTACCTGCTGCTAGAGTTAGCATAAATCACTTTCACTGAAGTGTTGAAGAGATCTTACTCACACAAACGTTTTTAACAGCTGTGAAGTTCCCTTTATATGGAAATATTTATAGTTCTGCTTTTGCTAAAGCATTTGTACTTACTTCAGACACTCTGCTGGTGAGCCATTGTTCACGGAGGAGGCATTGTGGGCAACTTGGCTTGATCAGAACAAAAGCTATGTACTAAAATCCCTTAAGCAGTTGTTTTTTTTATACAAGATTTATTTCCAGGACTGTTAGGACTGTTTTGCAAAATTGCAAGACTCCATGGTTGCATGGTTGAGGCTTACAGGTTGCTATTGGGGTTGTGATGCTAAAAAAAGCTGAAACTGTTTCTCTCTTTAGTCTCTTTAGGGTCAAACACTGTGTGAAGCTGCTTGATATTGTTCAAGATTTGAAAATTTGTCTATAGTGAAATGAGATGATATTGAACTTGCCAGCATGTTTTGTTAATTTTGCACCCCACCTTAAATGTACCTGGTTCCCAAGATTCAAGATTCAAGATTCAAGAGTTTTATTGTCATATGTACAGCAGAACAGACAGTTACACTGTACAATGAAATTCTTACTTTGCTGCTCCTCCATTCACCAATAGATAAGATAACAAATAAAAGAAATAAAAAATATATATACAAAATATACAAAGTATAACAATATAAGTTGAAGTAGATAAAAATATTTTTATAGTTAAAGAATAAAAAATAAAAGTTATGTGTGCTTTTATGTGCAAGTATGAAGAGCAGCAGCCATAAAGTGCAAGTTGCAAGTAACGAATGTAAACAATAATGTTAGTGTGAGTAGTGAATGTAAACAGTATTCTGACAGTACAGTGAGTGTAAGGTGCAGTTTAAATCAGACCAGTTAAAACCAGTTCAGAAAGGAGAGGTTGGAGAGGTAGTGCGTGAGGTGTTCACAAGCCTGATGGCCTGTGAGTAGAAACTGTTTGTCAGTCTTGTGGTCCTGGACTTCACACTCCTGTAACGTCTGCCTGAAGGTAAACGTGTGAAGAGTGTGTGCTGGGGGTGTGTACTGTCCCTGATTATGTTGTGGGCCCTCCTGGTGACCCTGGTGTGGTAGATGTTCTGTAGTGAGGGGAAGGCTGCTCCTGAGGGGGGGAAGCAGTAAGCTGTAGCATTTAAGATGGAACAAGACTTTCATTTAAAAATCTGGCCAATTTCAGCCTTTTTTAAAGAGATATATCAGCAGTGTCTGTTATTTAAAGGAGGAGACAAGCATGCTTGAGGTTAATGCTATGTAAGTCTTACCTACTGAATTTTCCCTATTTAACTATGCCAATGTATATATAGTTTTCTGTTCTGTTGCAATTTTAATGTTAGAACTTGAAAACAGAACAAAGCATTTAGGTAACAGGGAAATAGTCTGAAGTGCTTGCTATATCCAGAATGCATTCTCAACTTCTGTACCGCTTCTCTGGCTTCTCTGTTTGCCTTTTAGCTTGATGTCGAACAAGTTAGTGTAGTGTTCATTTGGATGCAGAACTGTACAAATGTAAGCTGACAAGTTAAACCTATATCTAAAGCTCAGATTTTAAAAGAGAAACTGAGGAATTTGTTTACATGTTTGTGTGCGGAGACAAAGTAGGAGAAAGAGCAGGAGGAGCATTGTGGGAGGGAGTGGTGGTTTACATAAACATTTTTTAATGCATTGTACTCTTTTGATCTAAAGCAATTGCGTCTCTCTTTCCTCCCCTCCCAATTCGATCAGATGGACAGATAACGTTTGTTCAGAAAAATTCCTGACTCATGTAAATATTCTTCAAGCAGGGAGGTAGAAATAACATATGGGCACCAAATTGTGGGCACTTACCCCAAAAACCACTGGGAAAATAAACGTCTACCGCTCTCCACTGTTCACACTGTAGCACCGTGCCAGGCCATCACCGAGTCCGAGACAGCAGGTCTGCACTGTCATGATGGGGTTGGGAAAGAAACAAACAATGTGAAGAAAATCATAGTTTATTGGCTTGGAGAGAATGTCTTAGTTGACTCTGTGTTTGGCCATGGGTGCTCATGACAACCAAGCTGGAGGAGGCATAGGTCAATTTAGTGGTGTAACCAGGATCTTAGGGGCCCCAGAGCAACTCTCTACATATTATAACCTTAAACCTGTTTACTTCCTTACTCACTGTTGGCACTCTAGAAGACTAATCATTCAAGTGTGGCCAAAAGGACATAGATATGCTGTCTGTCTATTAAGTTAAAGTGTTAAAGCATTGTTAATAGGTCTGTACAATCAACCACACAGCATAGACTAGTCTACAGACTAGTCTCCATAGACTAATGTCAGCAGTAGAATGGGTTCTGAAGAGCTCAGTGACTCTAAAACCATGTAGTCATAGGATGCTGCCGTTTCTACTGTGTTAGATCTGCCCGACTGTTAATTTTATTATTGTGACATGTGTTTAGAAGAAACAGTAAGACCTCTAGGAGCTTAGACATGAAGCGGTAGACCATGTAAACTCACAGAATAGAGTGACATACTTGGTGCATAAAAAATTGTTACATTTGTTGCTATAGAGTTCTAGCTGCTGCTGGAAGCAATATCAACTTAAAAACTGTGCATTGGGACCTTCATGAAATTGACTTCTATTGGTGGACAGCTGCACACAAGCCTAATATAATTATATGCAATGGCAGTGGTCAAATGGAGTGGTGTAAGGCATGCCACCACAAGACACCACAGCCGTGGAAAAATGTTTTCTGGAGTGATCAGTTAATCTTCACTGTCTAACAGTTCTGTGAATGAAGAACACTTCCTATCCGAATGCAAATTGACAAGAGTAAAGTTTGGTGAAGGAGGAAGATTGAAAGTGAAGGGTAAAATAAATGCTACAGCATACGACGCATACAAAGATATTTTGCACTGTTATGTAGCAGCAGTTTAGGAATGGCCTTTTCCTGTTCCACAAAGTAATGTCTGTAAAAACATGGTTAGTCTTGTGTGCAAGCCATGCTACATTATTCCTCCTGCCACACATTCAACTCAGTGTCCTTATTTTTCAGCGTCTTCTTTGCAAGATTTTGTCCACTGAATATTCTTCAACATCAATACACAAAGACAATTAGAGAGGACAGTGGAGACTGTGTCTACAGTGTCTACATAAGTCTTTTTATGCTAGTAGTAGTTGTAGAGAGCTATGTTGTCTGTCATAGTGTCTGTCTACAAAAGATAGAAATGGATGGTTAAAAGAAAAGGGTACTATTTAGGAAATGTTGTCTTGACGTGTGCTCACTGCACCCTAGTGTGTATGTTTACTAGGGTGTGTATATGTAGGTGTTTCACTGCACGGATGGGTTAAATGCAGAAATCAAATTCCGCTGTGTGCAAACACAAGAGGCAAATAGTTGCTAATTCTAATTATATTATTAATACTTCTTATCTGGGCTTAGGATAAGATTATGAAGTGTTTGTATGTGTATAAACATGATCTTGTATATTAATATATGAATATGTTATTCTGTAATAATGAGTGTCAATAATTGCCAAGGACATCGGTGTAGTGTCACCTTCGCTATGATTAGTTACAACACTGGATCATATTGAAATGACCTACCGCTAAAGTTAAGCATAAAATGACGTGCTGAAGAGACCTTTTTCACACAAATGTTCTAAACAGCTGTGAAGTTCCTTTTATGTGGAGGAGATTTGATAGTTCTGCTTTTGCTAAAGCTTTTGTACCTACTTCAGACACTCTGCTGGTGAGCTATTGTTCACTGAGGACGCATTGTGGGACAACTTGGCTTGATCTGAACAAAGGTTATGTACTAAGCTTCTTTAAGCAGTATGTTTTCTTTTTGTGCAATGTTTATTGTAGGATCTGGATTGTAGGATGGTTTTGCAAATTTGCAAGACTCCTTGGGCAACACAATATAACATTAACATTGGAAACCATTATGGCTGCTGCTTACAGGTTACTGTTGGGGTTGTGATGCTAAAAAAGCAAAAAACAATAACATTGGAAGCCAGCAAGAAAATGTCAGGCTTATCACTTAATATGAATGTTGCCAAACACATAGCTGTGTGGGTGTCTTTACCATTGAACAATTTGAGCTACTGTATAAATTGTTAGTAGTTCAATGTGCCACAAATTTCTGTATTTATACATTTACATAACCAGATACAACATGTAATCTCCTCAGAAATAAGGTGTACTTCTGTGGTTATATCACATAAGTGTTCACAAGTGTTCATCATGTACTGGGTATGTAATGCCTTTTTTAAATAGGCTTTAAATAATAATGATTTGTTTAGTCATACCTGTAGCAAACAAAATGCACATATTCTATAATTCACGTAGGAAATGTAATTTTATTCATACACTCAGTGGACTCAGTCACCCAGGACACTTAGTTAGCAAGATCACTATGAATTTTCCTTAACCTGCAGTAAGCTGTTTTCTGCTTAATGCACAATTCAAGCCCTTAGGCTATCAAATAGCTCTAGTTTAGCTTAGGTCTACTCTCCTTTGCCTCCCCAAGATTGATGCCAGCTCAGCGGTCACTGTGTGGAGATTAACTGTTGTGCCTTCCAGGCTGGACTAAGAAGGTACTACTCCTGGCCATGCCTCTGTGACAGGCGAGCCACAAGAGTGCACGAAACTCTTTCTATGTTGATAAAAATGTGGCATAAATCTGAATAGTATGCTCACCCCACCACAGTCTCACAGTTTGTTTGCTGCCTGTGCTGTGCTGCCTGATTCATTTTCATCTATCTATCTATCTATCTATCTATCTATCTATCTATCTATCTATCTATCTATCTATCTATCTATCTATCACATATACTCTACCTATTACCAACCTCAATATCCATCTATCCATCAGCTTATTTCTTCATTCATCCTCTAATTTCTCTGTCTCTCTGGTCCTCTCTGTGCCGATAGGGGCCCCTGAGGTCTGTGAGTAGCAGCTGTTTCTCTGTAACAGTATTATTCTGCCTCAGGCTCCTCTGGGACCCCCGGCAGTCTCGTTAATCAAAGCCCCTGCGTGCTTTACCTAGCCCTGGTGCATCCTCTCCCAGCTCCATCCATCATAAACCTTGCTCCACTGCACACACGCGTGTATGGGTGTGTATGGGAGTGAGTGTTCAGGATTTTGAGAAATAAATTGAGACACAACAAGAAGAAAGCAATTAAGGGAGGTCTTTGGCCTATCATTCACGGGCTAATGGATCACCTGCACTTCTTTATTTATTTATTTGTAGGGGTGGGAATGGCAGGCGAGGTGGGTATTGTGAAGCCTGGTGTTTCTCATATTTTAAGGACCTCTATATCCCAGCGGTAATAAATGATGGTCTACACTGGGTACAGAGCCAGAGGAAATTCATCATAGCTGATGTGTTGAGACATGAGGATGAGATGATGGCTGGTCAGTCTGAAGGTGAGAGAGAAAACGATCTGGGTTTTGTTTGAGGTCATGTCTTTAGATGTTGTTTGTAATAATGCCACATCTTTGCTGAGGTCATGGAGTGAATAATGAACACGACTTCTCGATGAGGAACTGTACTGTACTCAACATTTCTAAGCCAGTGTATACCATGTATAATTGTATGTTTCTTCAAACACTGTTGTCAAAATTGCTTTTTTATATATTGTTCCTCAAGGAATAAATGACTGATAGTGATAGTAATCCTGTGTTTTTGATTTTTTAAAGTCAATTTTGATTACAGTCGAGTCTACGTCTATTAATTGCTGAGGATGTCATGAATAAAACTTCCGGAGAAGGAAATGTCTTGCAACAAGCGACTTTAAAAATCAAGTCTTGAGGTAACTCGAATTTGGCACACTATAAGCCACCATGCTCACCCATTGTAGAGATTCCAGACAGCCTTTGCTCTGTTTGTGAGTGGCAAAAGATATTTTTGTCACTTAAAGAATTTCTGCCAATCATATTGACAAGTAACAAAGCAAAATATTTCCAGTGTGCATAGTTTAATTAAGGCAATAATTTTGTTTAATAACCCATGGGAGTTTTCCTGTTTGTCTTGGTCAAACGTCTTGTTGTGTTGAAAACAAAAGTTTGACAGAAAGACAGAACCTTTCCAATAATAATGATGAATTACTGTTTCAGCTCTCTTCTTAGTCTGATCAGATTGTTACATAATTAGAGATGTCAAGCAATGTAGTGGGGAAGGGGCAGAGTTTAGAAACAGGGCAGCAAGGGTTGTTTACAATTTACAAAAATGTGCCTGTATATCTCTGATTTTTAACGAATGTTGAGGTTTAGGGCATGCTCCCATGTCATTTGTTGCCATTCTTGGGTATAATATAATGTTGTACACTTATTTTATACCATTACATCTGTTTTTGTGTGTTTTTTTAATTTATGACTTAATAAATTCATTTTTATAAGCTTCCAAACCCTCTAAATAACTGTAATTTTAAATGAATAATGCTTTAACTTGGTATTTTGACAAAAACTGAGTTGTGTGCCATGTCCATTGTATGGCAGGTCCCAAAAGACAACAAGCAAACAGAGATTGTGATTCCCAAATTGACAGTAGAACTGACTGTACTTTACCTGCTTCAGGTCTTCTACAAAGTGGCAAAACAGATGGAAAGGCAGCCCTTGCTCTGTTAAAACCCCTTTAAATGAGAACATTATTATCTGGTTACACCAACGCTACACTACACCGCAAAAACTGCTAGGACTCCCAATCTGAGCAAGATAAATTCCACTTTAATAACCTGTAACACCAGCGACAGTAATGTTATTTTGACTGCCGCACCGGTAATGTATTCTGACTTCACACTGCACGGTTGAGGGGAGAGAGGAAAAAGGAATGGGTGCTATTGTAATGGAAACCCCATTATAGCTCACTTTAAGGGTAGGAGTAAGTGGGTGGTATGGCATAATTACCTGTCTCCATTAAATTGTGGGTCGAGGGGTCATTCTGCAATTGCATCAAATTGACCGCATTTGGGGGCACTTGGGCAATTGCAATGCAGATAGCTCTTCTAGGTAATCAAAGGCACCAGAATTTCCTTTTTCAAATAAGAGGAATGTGAAGAGTGAGCTTGCTTTAAAGGGCTTGGCCATGGGATCACTGCTGTATGCAAAAGGGGATAAATATGGAATGTTTCTGGCAGGCAATAAGAGTTAATGTCTAATTATCATGTAGTTGGGAGGTTTTTGTTGTACTGACTTGTATTTAAAAATATTAGAGCACAGGTGTGGCACAGATATTGGCCTGAACCCTATTAAAAGAAAATTAAACCCCTATTCACATCCCTTACTCACTTGCCCAAGAATAAACACACTTGTTATGTATTTTACTCATTTCTTTTCTTCCTCTTTTTTATAATATTTGTAATTATGAATTATGCATAATTTTGGAATGTGACCTAAATACCTTCATTTGCACCACTGATACCATTATTTTTTGCAGTTTTGGATTTTTGCACTGGCCAACATACAGTTTATATTTAAAGGACTTCGCAAAATTAAATAATGAAATGGTATAGATGTCAGCAATTATACAAAACTGGTTTGATGTGAAATGTTCCATTCACCAAGTCAAAATGCTTCACAGTATTGATGATTGGAATCAAAAGTCTGATACGTAAAATATTTTTTAAATCTTGGTCATAGTGAGCTATTTCATAAAATGATTGCTTGTGCATGGCTTGATGCTTGAGACATTGAGTATGTTTACTAGGGTGGTGTGTACAGGTAAGAACCTGGTGATACAATACGTATCGTGGTACAGTGGAAAAACTGCGATATTGCAAGTAAAGTGATATATTGGGATTTCTCAAATCCTACTATTAAAACTCACCACTATATGAACAGGTTTGCCAATGCTTACAATAGCTTTACACCCTTGTGCTGCTTGTTAATGTTGGAGTGGAGCTGAAAATGAATTACAACACTGCCATCTAGTGGTCAGAGGTTTAAACACAACACACAATGATTCACTGTCTGCCGGGAATCTGTGTATCAATACTGTATTTTTGAGAATCAATACAGTACCACTAAACATAATATCTCGATATACAATATTTTCAATATTTTCTTACTTCCCTAATGTTTACATACACTTAATAATCTGATCATTAGCAGCTGTCTGCAAATATCTGATTATTCAAGTGGCCATGTAAACAGCATACTTAAGTTTAGAAATCAGATTATGAAAATGGATAAATAGAGCTGCATTTTAGCTCAGTAATCAGGTTTCTCAACACATGTATACGCTTATTCAGATTTCTTTCTGAAAATAGAATGCGGTACTCGCAGCTGGAACAAAACACTGCTTCCCTATTTTCACTTTTTAATTGACACTGAAACCATCTACATGCTTGATGAAATGAAGGATTTATATACTTTTTATTTTCTAAATGACACGTTCATACATTCTGCTAAAGTGGCTCGTTGTTTAAAAAAAAACCAGCATGGCGAGTTTCACATTACATTTACACTACATCTTTCTCTATGAGTTTATTGACCAGCTGCAAAGCTGAAATCTGATGACTACCTGACTCATGTTTTTCATTATATGATTACTCAAAAAAGGACTAAAAGGACTATTGCACTATTAAGTGTATATAAACACACCCATTGGTTTGACCTAACTTTGAGTCTGTTTTGCTTTAAAAATGATGGTGGAGACATACATACATGGGAGCTGTAATGCAAAATAACACTAAAGAAAGCTTTTTTTACATTTACATTTATTTTATTATGAATAATATTACACATAAAAACCTTACATATTAAATGACATGTAGATTCACTGGTCAATTTGCATAGTACATAAAATGGCTATATTTGTGTGGTAGACATTGTGACCCCTGGTTCTCATCACTACAGTTGTAGAAATCAGGGTTAGTAGGTTTCTTTGTTTACATCTCAACCATGAAATTATGGAGACATTTTTAAATTCCCATTTAAGATGTAGAAATATGATAAAGCAAAGACTGAATCAATATGCAGAGTGGTGATATCAAGACAAAATCTCTATATTATGCTTGTGTGAGCTGCTGTGTCCGTTTTCATTCTGCCAAAACCCTGGCTTAAGGAGAAGTGATGTGAAATGTTTTCGCGAGGTTCAGAGGAAGTGCAAGCAAGTGCCTTTCCATGAATGTGCACCGCAAGCTCATTAAAACAGGAAATCTCCGCAGCACTATTTTGACAAACTTTTAATAGTCTCTCCCATTGCATCAATTTGCATCACTTTGCTCCGAAAGGGGCCCCTAGCACCGCTAGGTAACGGCATTGGTCAGGACGGCGGAGAGAACGGAAAACAGAACTCTAACTGTAATACGGATACAATTACTAGAGATTATGGGGAAATGGTTACCACATGGACACAATGCGAACCTGATAATCCCTCCCCCCAGCACCCCCTCCACCCTTCACCTCTCCATGTACAACTAGGTGCTTTCCTCTGGCTTCTAGCCGAGAGACAGAAAGAGAGAGAGAGTTAGGCAGACACAGCTAAGAGAGAAAATGACAGCTGATGGATATTTGTATTCTCGCCCAGGTTTTCATTCTTTCTAATTTCCTGTTCAGCTTTTACATAGTGTCAGAGTGAGGGGCGGGAGGGGGGTTGCTGTCAGACTTGGCTCCTTCACAAAGCCTCGTTCAGCACTTCAGCTTTATCTGATAGGAGTGGAGACAAGAATCCTACTGCCTGGAAGGTGACTGCTGGGGGCCCTGGATCAACTCAGCATAAGCAAATCAATCTACAGGGGTGTTCTGAATACACAGAGGATGATACAAGGCTTTGTTGGGGGCTCTACAGAGGGGTTAACATGCTTGCATGTAAAACAACACTGACCTTATCCATCAGATTACTGAAGAGAAGCCCCCTAAATCCAGGGGGTTGAATCCTGATCCCACTCAACGGGAATGACACACAAGACATGGTTTAAAAGACAAAATCCATTTGCAACGTAGTTTGAATCCAAAACTTACTGCGTTAAGCTGCTGTTGCCTGTAACCTCTTCATGTAGACCCCCTAGTTGCGGTAATGCTGGTGTCTACACTTAATGAATCCTTTCCTAAACAAATGTGATGTTTAAATGGTTACCTCTTCTTCGATGACCTATTATATTTAATCTGCTTGATTGAAATTAAGTGATTGGGTGGCAGGAAGACAGAGGGTGTTTCTGCTCTGCCTGAATTGTTTAGACATAAAGACATGTCAAGTGCATGGTAGGTTAAGTGCAGGTTTGTAAGGGAAGGGGTGGGGTTTAGGAACAGGGAGGTGTTCACATTTTCTATAAATATGCAGATTTATAGGTCTTCCCATCCCTGTTGAGGATTAGTGATGCTTCTATCTATTTTTTTGTATTTTCTTGGGTATAATATTAAAAATACACAAAAATAATAAAACACATTTTAATAAAAAAAAATCACTTTCAAAAATGTAATTCAGAGAATAGGCAAGGATCACAAACATTTTGGTCATTTTAGAACATTTTGTGGCTCTGTTTTCCTACTTTTCCTGTTTGCCCCTTCTGATCTTTTTCTTAAATCTTTATTGAAAAGTTTAACTTAAAGAAAGAAAGAAAAACAATAACTCAATATTTCATAAATGAAATCTTTTTAATTACATTTATTTGATTACTGTTTTTAAAGAGTTTGATGTAGCATATAAACATGGTGACTTTTTTAACTTGCATTTTAGCCCCAACCATGCCCAATGAAATTATAAGGCTGTTATTTTTTGTTTGCTAATGTAATTTTTGAAAACTTTCTAGCTTCAATAAAGCTTGTAGCAATACCAACCTGAAGATGTGTCAATGCATTTTACATCAAAGACGTCATTTAATATTATTGTTTTGCTTAAACGAAAATGAAGAGGTTCAGAAGTTAGATTAGTCAAAGTGAAAACATTCTCGCAAACCCATACATGCACAAAATACCCTTCAGTGAGGTCAGATCAGGCTTTGCATCTGTCATGCTTCATAAGTGAGGGTCGGCAGCGGCAGTGTTCTTAGAGAGAGTGCATATGGTCCTGCCTCGGCCGCTGACTGATTGATTTACTTCAACACCCAAAGGAAGGCTGTGAGCCATGGGCTCTCCTTAGAGCCGTCCATCTCAGGGACACCAGATTAGCCATTATGCAGCAGGGTGTGGACAGATGAGCTGCCAGCAGAGACGTCCTGACAGGAAGTTTTTTTAAATGATTCAGGGAGATTTTCTATAATGCTCTTGACGAATTTGAAAATATTGGTTTATTATTTATGGTATATGACAATGTTTTAGTACACATTCTCTAGAATGCAAAAAGAAATGTCCAGTTTAACAGCCTTTTAAACAAATTCTCGCACACATAACCTTGTCATTTACCCCAACTTCAACTTTATTTTATGAACCACATCAGTGCTTTATTAACTCAAGGGAAGACTATTAGATGAGCCCTTGGAGAGACAAAGGACAGAGATCATTCTCAAGCTTAAAAGTAATGGTGGACCAAGCTGTTTTTAAGGCCTAGCAGTAAACTATAACTTTGGATTCAAAACCATAACTTTGGATTTGCTGGGCTTTAGGCTACAAACTCTCTTAATCTCTTAAATATGACTACTGATGCAAATTGTTTTGCATTGCAAAGTTTGCCCAACTAGATGATTAGCATTCTGATGCTAACCTGACAAGAGTGAAAGTGAACAAGTTCTAAAATAATTCCAGAATGAACTCAAGCAGGATGTTGCTTAAGGCCTCAAAATGTTCAGAACAGGACTGTGTGGGAATTCTAGCAAGTTCAAGCATTTCTAAACTTTGGTGAAAAACTGATCTTATGCCATTTTTCTTATAATCCACTCAATCGATTCAGCAAAAATGTGCTTGAACATCTCAGCATGCCTGACCCTCTAGGCCATTCTCTCTAGAAAATGTTTCCCAAGATCCCAGAAGAATTTCTCCAGCACATTCCCAGGGCCCCCTAAAAAGCCATGAGTGTCAATGTTTTCAATTTACTAAAATATCACTGAAGACCAAAACAAATGCTGCGGCGGCAACCACAAGCGACAGAGTGTTTAGGCCTACGCTCTTATGTTCCCCGAGTTGCATAATTCTACCCCCCCTCCCCCACCCCTTCTCTCCTTTTTTCTTCTTCTTCTTTACAAGGAAAGCTGGTGGGTAGACATTACAATTCCTTCTGTCAACAACCCAGTGGTGGCTAGATGAGTGAGCACTACAGGGCCATCATGTGTGGAAGGTCTGGTGCAGGCCTCCGGAGCATCAGCTGGTTCTATTTATGGATGAAGGCAGCAGGAACTGTTACTGAAGGCCCAGCACTGTCATGTCTGCCCAAATCTGAGCTTAAATGATGAGGCTTTTTTGTAGGAGTTTTCTTTCTTCTGTCTGGATGTAAATAATATAGACAGTGATGTGTCTATAATGTGGGAACCCCGTTTTGACCTGTGCTTTTTCATCAAATGGTGAATGGATGGATGTCTAGCAGTAGAAAGGGACATGGACACCATTACCAACATTTGAAACTACGAAAGAAAATTGTAGTCGGATTGTCATAAAAGTACATAGCTCATTTTACTGATTGCATCATTTTGAGCATGACTTTTCCATCGAATCTCTTACACCAGTGATGTAGTCTTTTCAAGCTGAACTAACAAGCCATGTATACCAACTCTTAGCCAAGCAGCTAGCCTAACAACTAACTAACCTTTTATTTGTATCAAAATATTTTGATGGCACACACATCTATGTCAAGGTTCTTAGCAAAAGTCGACCATTGGGTAACCTGAATATCTGAGTAGTATTCCGAAATTCAGTTAATATACATATTGCTTCACTTAGAATTATTGTGTAATAAAATAGCTGCAGTAATTCTTATGCATAATAATGTCATAAAGAAAAAGCACTAACCGGTCCTGTCTGTATGTTACAGATGGAACACATTTACTGAACTATGATTCTTTGTTGACCTGACAGTTATTAGGAAATTAGTTTTTTTCTTCTTCATTATCATCACTTGTATCATTATAAAGCTATCTGGCTAATATATATAAAGCAGTATTGCCTATGTATGTCCCAATGTCTAACACTGCCTCATTGTAAAGTAGGCAATAAAAATGTATCTCTTTATTTTGAATATAAATACATGACATTATTAGTCCTAGTAAAGAGCCCATATCATGAAAGCTGAATTTATTTAATTTTGAAAGAAAACAGTTTGATATGGTAAACATTTCTACAAAATGAGCCATCACTTTCCAGTCTGCATGGTCTTTATGAATGAAAATCAATGCAATAACATGTATCTGCCTATTCTGCCTACTGCAATTTTGCTGCACCCATTCATGCTGAGGTTATTTATTTCAACCTGGACTACAATTTGAATGAGATAATCAACCAATTAGTATCATAAATAGAGTGATACATAGAGATTGTAAAATGGTCATGTGAAATGGATTCTAAATTCTGTTTTTGAAAAATAAATCCACAGAAATGTTAGAAGTAAACTAAAAAAGTGTAGCCAGAGGGCCCTTTAATAACAGTTTGTTTGTTGGTGTTTTACTACTTTTGGTTACATTACTATGTGAAGACTGCTGCTCTCCCCCACATCCGCCCCATGTGTTAGACCAAATCTGCATGGCCAAAAATTCATGGGAAGGCATGGTGGTGTAGTGTTTAGCACTGTAGCCTCACAACAAGATGATATGGGTTTGAATCCCTGTTCAGGCCGTTCTGTGTGACGTTTGCATGTTCTCCCTGTGCTTCAGTGGATTTCCTTTGGGTGCTCTGGTTTTCTTTCACAGTCCAATGACATGCATGTTAGTTTGACCGGTCACTCTAAAGTCCCCGTAAGTGTGAGTGTTTGTGTTTTGGTGTGTGATGGACTGTCGACCTGTCCATGGTGTACCCTGATGATGCTGGGATTGGCTCGAGCCCCACCCCCCTGTGACTCTGACTATGAGGATGGATGGATAGGTGAAAAATTCATAGCAAAACAAAGAGAATAAACAGCCTTTTTATAACCTAAACATTGTCTGTGTTTTTGACAATTTTTTTACAGATAATGGAACGTCTTACAGTATCACATAAATGAGTCTGCTTGAAAATTTTAACTACAGCAAAGCTTTTCACTTTGTCAGTGATAGAATTCCTCAGGAAAATGGGAATACCAGAGCATCTCATAGTCCTAAAGAGTTAGACAAGACTGCACCATATATATTTACATATAATGAGAAAAGCAGGGCAGGAGGAGGATAAACAAGGGTTCTAAATTGGTGGAAGAAACAGCAGTGAAGGCCCTATAAAATATAAATGCCTTTAAACTTGTTGCTGAAGACTTTAAAGAATATCTCAAACAGTATAGATAACAAACAATTGAAAATCAATTAACTTCATAGCTCCAGTGCAAAATTAAAAAAAAAAAAATTAGGATTTGTTTTTTGGCAAATATTTATTTGTAACAGAAATTTATAAAATATTTGCTTTTCAGTGGTTAGCTGCTAGGAACAGATATGTTCTATTCCTTTTTGGTAAACCAATTTTAAGGGAAAACAGATCTGACTGAGAGATTTAGCCATTGTGAAACTCTTACAAACTGCCACTGAAATTCAGGCTGAATGTAAAATAAACTCCAGTGTGGTGCCATTATAAACAACCCACCTCACACAAGAGATCAGCCCGCAATGAAGACATTGCAATCCGGGGTTCCATACTGACAGACAGAAAGGCATGCCTGCGCTGTTTCAACAAGCATCAGTACTGCCAAGAAATTTCAAACATCGCTCTATGCTCCCACCACTGTAGCTTTCTAAGTACAGCATATATTCTAAACACAGTTGGGGCATTTCAGTGAGAAAAGCCATGAGATTTCATTTCATGACATCAGCATGTTACCCTTAACCCCTCAGTTGTCCCTCCACCCTTTAAATCATGGATGATTATTTGCTTACAGCAGTATGGGTGTGATCAGTGGACGCCTCAGTGAAGCAGAGAACACTCCACCTTTACCGACCTCCAATCAACCGCACTTTTTTTTGTTGCATAAACAACTGGCAGCTACAATTCTGATGTTTCTTGTCCAGCATGATGTAATCTCTTGACTTTCAGAGATGAGGTTACAATTAAATTATTGTTGAGCACTGATATTTTCAGTTTCATTCTATTCTGTTCCTCTTTCTAGAACATTAGAAAGGAGAAAATAAGGACTTCCAATGTCAAGTTAACTTTTAAAATCAAGAATATCATATCTTGTGCTTTTCCTCTTTGCATTCTTGTTCTTCGACCAGGCTCTCCCTACAAGGATGGCATATCAATTTCTGGTAACTGACAGTGGAACGGGCTTCATTCCTAGATTTGTGCATGAAAGCTCAATATTATCACAATACCTAAGTCACAATATGTTGTTATTGTGATTTTAAACAAAAATGGTTCATGCTGAGTATTGCATTAACATGCACCATATGGATAAAATTATCGGGACGCACCCCCTAATCATTGAATTCAGATGCTGCATACAGTTCCATTGCCTCAGGCTCATAAAACCATGCACCTAGCCATGTCTGCCTTAACAAACATTGAAATGACAGGGAAATAATGGGTTGTTCTAAAGAACTGAATTTGAGCATAGTACATGCCACAGTTACAAGTCAGTTTACCACCTAGTTCTTTCCCTCTTTCCTCCCTCCATAAACAACTGTGAGTGGTATTATAGGTACTGACTCTGACCATGTAAAGTTATAGAGCAGGTTTGCCAAGCACTGCTAACTCAAAAACTGGTATTAACACAAGCACAAAAAAACACCAGGAGCTTTAATGTATGAGTTATAATGACTGAGCAGCTGTGTGCAAGCCTTACATCACCAAGCAGTGGATTGGATTGGATTGGATTTGGAGAATGCCAGAACAATGTGACGTGCCAGATAAAATTGTGCCAACTATAAAATTTGGTGGAGGGATAATGCTACAGTTTGTTTTTCAGGGATTGGCCTAGACCACTTAGTTCCAGTGAAGCTGCAACACACCATAATATTTTGGACAATTGTATGCTTTGGACTTTGTGAGAACAGGGAAGAAAAGGCCCCTTTCTGTTCCAGCATGACTGTGTCCCAGTGTACAAAGCAAGGTCCATACAAGCATGTTTGGGTGAGTTTGGTGTAGTAGAACTTGACTGGCACACACAGAACTCTGACTTCAGACCCAAATAGGTAAAAATTCCCAGACAAACTCTAAAATCTTGTAGAAAGTTTTCCAGAACAGTGGAAGCTGATACTGTTGCAAACAGGAGACCAACTCATATTAATACCTAAGAATTTACAATAGGATGTCATAAAAGTTCCTGTAGGTGTGGTTTATTACCTTTTTTCACCTGAAAATACAACCACCATATTTTGGTCTGTAATCCCCCCATTCATGTGCTACATTTTGCACACTGCAGCATTTGCCCCCATGTGACTTTGGTGTACTGTTCTAGTTTGGAGAACGTGAGACAGCAGTCATCAGTCGTCCGTGAGCTCATGTGCTGATATAGTCACATTGGAATGCACTGCCCTTGATGTCCATGTGTCGCAAGTTAATGCAATTCCTTTCTGCTGTACTCAAAGATTCCTCAACTTTAAGCTTCACTTTCTTAGAAAGCCTAGGTCACTATTGCTGTGTATGTACAAACCCACATTCTAGTCTTGAGCACTTAAGAAGAGCCTTTGCTTTTCGAAACATTATTTAGACACAGGTCTTTGTATATAAATTAGGTGATAGATTGTGTGATTTTCTTAGCTAGCTTAGAATTGGAAATTAGATATGTTAGAGTAAATGTGTCCAGTGATTGTTTTTTGCAGTGAAGCCAATTTAACGTTGGCTTTGCCATCAACAATGCAAAAGTCAGCTTCTTCTTGCTTTTTTTCCAAAGGGATAATTCCAACAAAAAGCTGGTGACAAGAAATCCAAGAGTGTTTAAACATCATATTCCTTTGCTGGATCTGATTCAGTTTCCACATTCGCACAGCACTGAAACATCTAAAAGTGAAAAGGTTCAAAGGGTCTTCCAATTAATAAAGTCTTCATATTAGTAATTTAATTTGTGTGCAGATTTACACCTGTCTTGAACATTTTTTACTTTCTGTAGATGATGTTGTTTGGTGAATTTAAATGAATTAAAACTGAATTAGAAACATCAATTAACTATGTGGTGCTGGTTAATATGTCATATTCATGTCCCTTATTCCTTAAATAAGTCGAGATGTTTGATTTAAAGGCAGATAGCATATTTCTTTTTTATTTCCTTATTTTGACCAACTTCCTACATTCACTGTCACCACTGCTGACTTCATTATCTTGTAGACTGATAATGCGATTGATTCTGTTATTCTAGTACATACTACCTTATAGGTAAATATGTACTACCTTATAGGACTGTTGCAAATATCAAGTTAAAAAAAAGTATAGTCCATAGGTAGTTCAAAAACAGACATGTTAATGTGCACCACAGTTGGTTTACCACTAACATACTATTGATAATCTAATAGGTAAGCAGAAAGTAGCCTTATCATAGGAGGGTTTTTTCCCTTTGTTTTTCAAAATGTCATTTAGACATTTATGGCCCTAACTGAAGGCAGCTAATAGTAACTGTAGTCATTGTTCATCACTAATAGCTATGTACAGCCAGATCAATGTCAATTATTTGCATTAAATGATTTCTGTTCATCGTAGTGCACAGTGTGTACATGTGTGTATTTTTTGGACAGTGATACCATGGGCACATTAGTGAAAATAAAAAGCTGGCATTGAAGTGACACAGCAATGGGTGGCTGTGGAGTTAAATTGACCCATTCAATATTTACCCTTGCTCCAATTCCATGTTTCTTGGCTCCAGTTTTTACTTACACCCCACTGAAGAAAAATGAAAATGAGAGGCTTCAAACACTAAGCTGAAGCACAGTGACATCTCTCAACATGCAGAAGGTCGCAGGAAGTGCAAAGTATCGCAAGAACCATAAGCTCTACGCACAGGCTATCCTGTAAATGCTGGGCCACATGAGCACAACGGGCCATCACATGATGCCACAAACACCACCATGGCCATCAGCGTAATGGGCTTCCTTCATTTGCAGATCATATGGTTCTGATAAGAAACTTGTCTGGGGGGCGTGGGGCTCCGATATTTTATATGACGTTCCTCTGAGTTTTCTGTCAAATCATCGCAGGGTTGTTTTGACATGCACCATAATTGTCGGGGCGCAGCAACAAATCACCTCGGTTCCAGTGTTTGGTGTTTCAAATCTGTGAAATTATAGGGAGGGAAAAAAAGTAGAGCGAGGGGCCAAGAAAAACACACCGCAAGAGCTCTCCTATCGCACATACACTCAGCCAGATCTGTGTCCCCAGATCTGCAGAAGCACAAGCAAGCTTCATTTGACCATGTTGTACTACACTCAGTTAAAAATATGTATAAGTATAATAAAGGATGCTTTGAGGTGATGCTATAAAAGGACCACTCTTGGCTTCCTAAAGAACTTTTTAGTGTATGGAATTGGACAACACAGACAAGATCTGACAGAATGCCAAATCTTAAAGATACAGACAGTGATGTGTCTATAAATATAGGAGCCCTCTTTTGAGCTATGGCAAATGGATAGATTTCTACAGCAGTGGAACTTATTGCCAGTGCATTGCAGTTCCTCCAAGTAGGAACAAAAATAAGATGAAAATGTACAACAGTATGGCTCACTACTAAAACAGTACTAGTGTTACAACCACTCAATTGAACGATTCTTTAGATGGGCCTTATTTCTGTAAGGCCCATCTAAGCTGTCTCCAACTTTAAAATGCAGTTTCAAAATTTACTTGTGTCTTATTACGTTGATTTCTGAGGCTACACATGCTGTATTTGCCTGCCAATTTGTTTTTTTATCTGGCAACCCAGAATGATAATGGGAATTTGGTAGTGGGTAGGATCACAACAGACTTTCTGCTTTGGAACATAAATTTCAAATTAAAACCTACAGGCTGTAGCATTATTGTTTGAGAAGCGGGTTCTTTTAATGTGTTTCCTTATGATAACATATCTATAGTACATATTGCTCCCTCAAAGATTGTTATCCCTAAAATATATATATATATATATATATATATATATATATATATATATATATATATATATATATATATATATATATATATATATATGCTGCTGGATACCCAACTTTATTATGCCAGTTTTGTGAAAAGAATTTGGCCTAAACATGAATCCATTTATGGCAAAGAGGTACATGCCAGCTATAGTACAAAACATAATTTTAAAATGGCTATTTTTGTAGATATCACAACCTCTGGTTTTTATCATCTCCAATGTACAAAGTCTCATAAAAAAAAACAAAAAAACATTTCAAACCACTCTGAATAACATCTCAGTAGCAGGATTAAACAAATATTTAAAAAATAATAATAATAATAATTAAAAATAAAAAAAAATAAATTATATATATATATATATATATATATATATATATATATATATATATATATATATATATATATATATATATATATAGGGAATTCCCCCTTTAACAGTTCTATGTGAGGTTGGAAAGTGGTCATTTAAAAATCAAATGAAAAATACACCAAACTGCTTTTGGTGTACAAACCCACAAAGACGCCATAAGTGGGCCTTAGAGGAGAATACTAAATATAAGAGAATGTAGGAATTCCCCCTTTAACAGTTCTATGTGAGGTTGGAAAGTGGTCATTTAAAAATCAAATGAAAAATACACCAAACTGCTTTTGGTGTACAAACCCACAAAGACGCCATAAGTGGGCCTTAGAGGAGAATACTAAATATAAGAGAATGTAGGACATGTGATGTAAGAAAAAGAATCACTGCACGTTCATATATATCACTTACCAGGCATCAGTTTAATTCATTCCACTAAAACATGCTGTAAATAACCAGCTTACTGTAAAAAATAGCAACGTTAGCATGAGTTGGCGCAAGAAATGTAACTGACAGATGCCCTGATTTCAAGAATCTGATAAAGCTTATAACATTAAAATGAACCTTTGGGGCTTGTCGTTTTTAAAAGGACTGTAATTTTTAAGAGGTTTTACCGCAGGCATCAACTTATCGGACACTGAATCCAGTGAATGCTCACCTCACTCAGTTTTAACCTCATGTGCTGTATGAGAGGGGAAAAGTCACTCTCGCAGGAATGTGACAGAGAGGTCCACCAGATGTTTATGAACCATAATTATGAAATATGGCACTAATGTTGTCACGTTTTGAAATGCTAACGTTCACACACACACACACGCGCAGTGAAAGTGACTGTAATAACATCCAGATGAGTACTTCTTGCTCTCGTTTTTTCAGCTCCAGTTGGACTAAGCGTAATGGAACGTGGAGCCTTTCCAAAATTCATAAATTTTAAATGTGCAGTAATGTCACAGGTCTTCCTTCTTTTCAGTTTTTCTTGCCTCCTGTGAAGAACCCCAAAAAACACTTGACTGAGCATGTGAGCCCATCCAAAAGTACAGTACAAAAAATGTTCTGTAGAAGTGTAATCAGACACATTTGATGCATCACTAAATCTGTCTATATCAAACAGCAGTTGGATTTTCCACTTTTATTAAGTCAGTCATGTGCAAAGCAAGAATAATGTAGTCTTGTGTAAGTTTAGTGCAATCATAAAGCTAAAGAAAAAACAATTACAAAAGTGGCCCCCCACGTTGATTCAAAAGTTTACTTTTGGCAACCAAGGTTGTGTCATCAATGTTTTTTTTATTACAATTTTTTTCACGCTTTCCACATTTTTTTAAATTTTAATGCAAGTTTCAGAATTTGTCAGTATTTTGTTTGTATTTTAATAACTTTATTGACAATATGCACTGGAGCTGCACAGACCTCCCATGTTTGTACAATAGCTTCTAATGACTAGAACAAATTGTCTGAACACAAGCTTCAAGAGATAAAAAAAAAAATCTTTTTGTGCAAAGGCCTCAACATGACCAAATTTGAATTAATTTTTATTTTTAATTGAAAAAAATATTCTTTTTACAAAACTGTATGAAGGTGTAATAAATAATTTATGTATTGTAATAAGCAACATATGCTATTTTGCTGAATGCACTTGAGAAAGAGAAAGTGAGAAAGAGAGAGAGGAAACAGACCTTGACTTTAGGAGATGCCAGTGTGGTTATTGATGTCTGGGGCTTTGGCACTCATGGGGAGTATTAGAAAACTTTAGGAAATGGGGTTGGGGGAGTGGGGTGGCGTGGGCTAGCTCTATAATTCCCATGGCTCTTTCTTGTCCTGGAGCATGTTACCCCAAGTAATTTCAGTTTTGGTCACTTCCAATCCAGCTGTGAAAGGGCGGAGGGAAAGAAATACTAGTGGAGATGCGTTGCAGTCATTGAGTAATAACTGTAGAAATTTGGGTTTTGGCTTTGTACTCTAGCACATTTGAAAGGAAACAATGACTATGAGGTTAAGGTGCAGGATGTAAACTTTAGTTCATGGACATTTACAGATTCATTTAAAAGCCCTTTCATACATACTTCCTTGTTTTGGGGAAACTGTAAGTAATGGGACAGCTGTTCACTACATGTCTCAGTGCCAGTAAAGCAAATCATACAGTCATATGCAAAAATATAATCACACACAGTTGTGATCATGTGTTGTTAATTTCCTAAGTAAAATAACTTAAAGGAGCAGTGTGTAAGATTCAGGGTGATCTATTAGCAGAAATAGAATGTAGTACACAAAACTTTGCATTGGTGTATAATTAACTCTAACTACAAAACATTATGTTTTTGTTAGCTTAGCATGAGCTCATCATATCTATATAGGAGTGGGTCCTCTTTAAACAGATTGGGACAATTTCTGCAATGGCACACAAACAAAATCACTTACAGGCTATAGAGATTGTCTTTTGCATTTTGTGTTTTTATGTTGTAGCAGCAGCTTAAATTTATGGCACCATATAAATTGAAATAAATGACATTGTGAGCAATTTTGTGCTGTGAGAAGTGTTGACAAATGAAGGATCATACTTATTATTCAGCACAAAAAACACAAGAAAAGCAAAAGAGGTTGCATCCTCTCTGTCAAAGAAGTAAAAACACAAAATAGCTAAATAAAATTAGGAAACGCACTGAGGCTACGGCAGAAAACCCAATGGACACCATGGCTTGTCCAGGAAGGGTGAGTTCAGTGGGTTGCAATATGCCGCTAGAGGTTACATACTGGTCCTTTAATGCATCCTCTATAGAGAACGTGCTTCAATATGACAGTTTTCTGCTCATTTTAAAGTTTAACATATTAAAAACAATAAATCTATCTATTATACAGACATGCATTTAACAGTGAAAACACTGCCGTAATTTACAATATTCCTTTAATCCAGCAATTTGCTGCTGCTGTATATGTTCATATAACTATCAGATCTTTTCTTGAAAACTGTGTACTGAAGTGACTACCATCACTGATGTTATGAAAATAGTAAGCTGGGTTTGGCCAAGTTCTGGCTCAGGAAAAGCCTGTAAGTGCAATTTACTAGATCTACTATGCAAAGTCTAATATTTGTCTTAATCTATGCTGTGATACTGATATTACGCACAATCGATACAACCTACTGATAGACAATGTCTGCTTAAGGACATGTACACTCACTCTACATAAGTGAACTACCCTGATCCTTCAGAACAAGTACTTCCTGAAATCCAGGCCAGGCGCAGTGCAGAAGGTGTTTCTATCTGAGCTTAATTGCTCTATCAATCGTCTTTAGTATCTGATGTGTGGAGGCTAGATGGTAAACATGTCAAATTAGTGCTAATGAATGACTTCTGCAGCAACAGAGAGAGCCAGGAGTCGGCACTCAGCCATCCGTTAGAGAGAATTATTTCACATTCTAACTTTGTACCGAAAAACAGTGTCCTTTTGTTGAGGGTCTGTCAAATTGTGTGGCACACATTCAGAGGTGCAGTAAAGTCATTTGTGAAATGGGTTAGGGGAATGCATATTTGCGGGCAGAACATGACTTTGCCTGTATATTTTTACAACAGACCTATGAAGCTAATGCAGCTAACAAGTAAATGGAATCTTATAGCCACCAGTAGCAGCATGCAACACTTGCCAAAGACCACACTGAGTTGTAGGTAATCACAACTAGATGTACGTAGTTTCAGACACCTTGTGGCAAACCGCTATCTATTAAAAATAACAAAAGTGAAGAGCTTTTTGAGCTTTACGATGACCGCTACTGTTTTAGCTGTTATTTTGTCCATTTTTTTAAACTTCAAACTGATTGCATTTAAGGTAAAGGGAAAAGTTTCTTTTCTAGATCCTCCCCCTTAAATGCACCTTGGTCACCTCCTGTAAGTCGTGTGAGCAAACAGATTTGTATAGGGTTAAAATGCATCTTTGGTATGGCTTGGATGCATGAAGTAAGCGAAAGGGTATTTGTTTTTGAATCACTACGAGACCAGACTAAACTGTTGTTGAGTGTAGTGAAACGATTGTTAACTGGTGAAGCGTGGATAGGATAGGGGTCCAACAAAGCGGCATCAGCAGATAGAACCAAGAAAAAATTTCAAGGCTGACTGACATCTGTTAATTTGATCATATTTCAGTAACATACACCCATCAGACATAATATTTAAACCACCTCCTTGTTTTTACAATGTCTGTCCATTTAATCTGCTCCACTTACCATATAGGAGCACTTTGTAGTTACACATTTACAGACTGCAGTCACTCTCTTTCTCTGCATACTTTGTTATTCCACCCTTATTCTGTTCTTCCATTGTCAGGACCTGCACAGGAACACCACAAAGCAGGTATAATATGCATGGTGAATCATGGATGTGGTGGTGGAGTGTTACATTTACATTTATGGCATTTGGCCAACACGTTTATCCAGATCAAGTTTACATTTAAACAAGAAGACGAAAGTAATGTTAGGAGTCTTGCTCAAGAAACCTAACTAATGTAGTGTAGGGTGGCTGCCTATATCAATAAGGTTTCAAACCCCGTCTACAGTATGGATGGCAGTGGTGTAACCCAGTACACTGTACCAAGCACTAGTCTTAGTGTGTGTTGTACTGATACAAGTGAATCAGACACAGCAGTGCTGCTGGAGCTCACAAACAACTCGGTGTCACTGCTGGACTAAGAGTAGCCCACCAACCACAAATATTCAGCCAGCTGCATTCTGGGGGGCAGCCTCCTCTGATCACTGATGAAGGACTAAAAGATGACCAACACAAACTGTGCAGCGAGAACAACAAGATGGGCCAACAAGGTAGGAGTGTCTAATAGAGTGAACAGTGAGTGGACACAAGGTTTAAAAACTCCAGCAGCACTTCTCAATCTGATCCTCTTGTATGCAGATCCAAATGGCTAGAATATGATATTATGGAGTGGATAAATTGAGAAGATATTGTAAAAAACAAGGAGTTGGTTTTAATGTTATGGCTTATTGGAGCACATAAACATGAGAACAAAGACAGCAGGACTTGATAACGAGTCAGAAAGATGATAATTTCACATATTTTAATAAATTGTAAATTTTGTTTACTATTTCTTGTGTAAGTAGTGAAGAGACAACACAGCTTAAAAAAAGTCTTCTACAAAAAAATGAATAAGCAATACATGTATAAAATCGATGAGTTTGATCTATTCAAGGACCATAGTATTCATTAAAAGTGGAAAAGGTCAAAGGCCACCGCAGCACATATTTGTTTATTTCTTTTCATGAAAAATTGCTGCTGACCATACAATTTTAAGATGCTCAGGGGATTCTAAAAACTTAAAAGAATTTTAAACAACTTATCTATATGTTTTATTAGTTGTCTGGACAAATTTTAATGGTTAAGCATTCCAAGGGCAACTATTGCCATCATTCACATATGTTAGCTTGTTTACCTGGACCTTTTGTAATTTGTGCCTGTATATGACTGATCTAGAATAATAAAAGAATAAATGTCATGGAAGTATCTGCCTTCTCGATCTTTTCTAATGTTTAATAACTCTTGGTGCTTTATTTTAAGTATAGTTTATATTAGATTCCTTAGTATGTATTAGTGATACTTACTCTCCATTACACCATCTTTCATAGGGTTGGGTCAGACCCTGTGCCCAAGGTCCAAAACCCCAAATCTAACTGTGACTTGAGCGCGTATAAAAACACATGCAAGAACGCAGATGTTATCAGAGCTGGAGGCTGCCTCGGGGGCCGGCAAATGAATGTTGAATGATTATGGGAGAGGGCCCTGCATGTGCTTTAAGTGTTTTCATTGTGATGAATGGCTTATGAAATCCCCATGCTGATCCCAGACCTCTTCCCACGGGAGCTAGAGAGAGAGAGGGAGAGAGAGATAGAGAGGGAGACTTCCACTTTTTCTTACATTTTACTTCTCCCAAATTCTTCCCCCACCACCATTAAACACATTTTTTTTCCAGCATTCTCCTATGTAATCATGGTTGTCCTAGTAAATGCATTCATTCAGCTCAAACAAATGCAGTTAAAACTTGCTTATGCACTTTGACTGGACACAGTAGTATATGTGTGACAGTTGGTAGACCAAATAAAATATATCTACTCAAAACATCAAACTGTCACTTATACTAAAGGCGTAACATATAGTAGGGGCTGTTCTAAAGCCCTACTATAAGGCCTAAAAGCCCTAACTAACTGTACAAGAGAGGGATAAAAAAAATTATAATATACATTAATGTAAAAAGGATGGTTGGTCTGTCATAAATTGTTGACATTCTTAATTATATTTTTTGGTAAATTTTTATTCCCTTCATTTTTAATTGTTAACTTTAATGGTGTTCTGCATTTAATGTATTATAAAAAAAAAACACACTTATTATTATTATTAACATTGTCAATTGCTTATACGGTGTAAAGAAATGTGTTACAATGATTAAATTAATGAATACAAAAAAGATCACAACCACATGCATGTGAACACTTATGGAAGCAGTCATTCTACTTGGAAAGTACAATATTGAACCCGTTTTCACAAAGTTGTGTGAGCTGCAACGTTAAACGTCTAAATCTGCGATGTAAGAGTCTAGTTTTTATGGTAGCTGTAGTCCATCTGATAAGTTAAAGACCACATAACAAATCCAAATGCATGGAATTGAAGGGCATCACTAAAAAAACAAAAGGCCATTTAATTAGTGGCTGTAATGTCATGTATAAAATCTTTAATGATTTAAGACCCAAATGCATTTTTGCAGTTTGTGATGCCTGTCCATAATATGTATGTATATGGTATATTGCATGGTATATTTTTATTATTATTTTAACTTTAACGCTTGCAATTTTTTCCACTTATGAAGTTTATGGACATCTTTGTTTTCAAGTGAGATTTAGTCATTGTTATCTACAGAGCTATTGATACAATAGCAACTATATATCATTCCTATAGTATGAAGTAAACATGAGTAATTTCTTATCAATAAATAATTTTAAAAATGGTTGAAACACATTGGATTACACAAAGCGCTAGTCATCGAGTGATGATGCCAAAGCTTTTTATTGCAACAACTACAACACTGACCTCTGTCTATTTTCTTTGAAACCAACACACACATTTCCAGTGTTATCTCAAGAACTGCTGGACAACGAACTCCTGCTCTGATGCAACACAGAGGCCAAGAGTCAAATGTCACAATATTCTGCAATGGCTCACTTTGAACAGCAGTTGGTCAATATCTGGCACTGACCGTTTTAAATCAAACCACTAAATCAAAAAACATCACACTAAATACATAACAAACAACCAGAGAAACTTTCTGAATTAAAAATCACATCCCCTCCAGTCCAAACTGCTTTGAATAATTGTCAAAAGAAAACATCACCTTGCACAATCTCATCAGTTTGCTCAACCTTCATACTAAATTTTCAAGGCAAAGCCTAGCTCGTATTGCCTTTGGCTTGCACACATCAAGAGAGTCCTGATCTGGGATGAATGTAGTGTTGTGTAAGTACGGTACATGCCCAAAAAAAGGTGCTCTAGCCAACACCATACTGACAGGGGGTAAGCATTGGGCAAGACCTACTCCTTCACCCACTCAAGTGCATAGGAGGAGGGGAGGAATAAGAGAAATACAGATTTATAGAGGAGAGTTGAACCTAATTGTAAGCATAAGTAGCAGTGTTGAGGACTTGTGTAGAAGCTTCCAGAAAAAGAAACTTGTAAGAAGCTTCTAGTTTATCTGCAATTCACTATAGACTAGACTATAACTTACTGGACTGCACTTACTGCACTTAATGCTGTGGTAAATAGTGCCGCTAGCTTTTGGTTAAAGTAACTATTTTTGCCCTACTGGACTATCTGCTCTCCCCAAAGAAAAGTCCTGCTTCCTCCCTGTGCTATGATTAATCCATAGTACTCACATTCAACCAGCACATTCACTGAGAATAGTCAGTTGACCACGAGCTTTGAACATCCCCACTTCAAACACTAATTCCAATTATTAATGAATAATATTGTATTGCTTACTGGCCAGCATAGCTGGTTACCAACAAACCCATGTTGTATTTTGGATGTCGTACACTAATTACCAATGTAATAGTCAAATCAGTGACAGACTGATGCAGCATTCTCCACTTAGGATATGTCAGGTTAAACCTGTTTCTCTCTGTTTTTGGAGTTTCAAATAAAGCTTTTGATTTTAAATGCCCAATCATTTTTATGCACTTATATTTTGAGTACTAGATATAGGACTGATTTAGTATCACAGCAAAGGAACCCAGGATCCACAGAAGAAAAGAGGCCTTGTTAGCATACAAATAAACGTTAGGGTATAACACAGGTGGTGTGTTTTATGACAATAGATTCATCAGCACCAAAATCCAACACTAGTCAGGGTAAATGCATACTCTTTTAACATTGCTGCACAATTCATAGACGCAGCAGGGATATGTGGGGCAGTGAGGGGCAGATAAACTGCAGCAACAAATGGCCTACACACAGTAATTGTAAACCTACAAAGTGCACCTATGTTAGGCATTTCTGATCTTACGACCAATGGGGGTGTTGAGTGTTGAGGTAGGTGTAACTAATTAACCGGCAACAGGCAACTCATAGGTGTTAACAAAGGAGAGAAAAAGAACAATAAAGAAGAGAGGACATGGACCATCTAGCCACGTGAGCAAGACAAATCTGAATAGTAGATAGAATGAAAGGGGAAATGAAAGACAGTAGATTTATCACCCTGTGCTTTAGGGGTCTCCAGACCATTAATGCAAGTTTTACAATGGCTTTAAAGTCCACTCTGGGCCTGTGTGACCCACAGGAAGTGCCTCATCAAATATTTAAGGGGCTCAAGGTGACATCATGGGATTGTAATTATCTCAATTATTTAGTGTGTTGAGGCCACCAACTCCCATGACATCACTGTCGTGGCTTGGGCGTTAAAAAAGGAACATGTTGGCAGCAGTATTAGTAGAGGGGCAAGCTTTCAGGACTGCCAATATGCAGGTCAGTTCAGTCCAGTGATTGATACTATAAACTCATAGAACATATCTAGAAACAGCATTCACAACTCAGTTTAGCATACTGCCAGCAAAGTGAGAAATGCCAATGAGGTAAATTCAGAGCCAGCGAAAAACAATGGTAGTGGTCATTTTTCACAATAATTATAGCTTATAATGAAGGCAAACGTTAATCTTGTGGGGCTAGATGTAATCTCTTATGAGCACAGACATGTTGTGTGAACAACATTTCTACTCCAATCCAACGCTTCATGAAGTGGGGAGCTCAAAGTATCTGCACTAACTCAGAGACTACATTACATGCAGTAAAAATAACCTTTTTCAAAGAAAACAGTTCCTCTAGTTATTAAGAACATTTCACTAGCTAGCTTGTTATTAATTGTTCTCCAGAAGATAGAACAGCACAGACGAGAGGAATTTGCTGGGTGGGTTGTAGAGGAAAGTATTGTTAGAGTCGGATTTCTTTGTAATACAGTACCAAAAGTATTCTCATTATGAGATCATGTCTGGCCCAGTGTGCAAATGGTAAACTGGGTGTTGGATAAATATATCTCTCATGAGCTCCATCAAAATGCTTATAGGAAAGTCTGTCCACTCGACAGCTATCTTGGCAATGCCTCATGACTTTATTTACAATGATACAAGACTAGGCTTGTATTTCTTTTAATGGGGATAGATTTATCAATCCACATCTAAAAAGTCTCATTAATGTTCCGTGTTAAGATTTCAGTGAGTGTGCTAGAACATTTTGCAGCTTAAACACTACCTATTTTATGGCACTAAAATTCTGATCATAATAATCATTTCAGCATATATAGTGTAATATTTATATTTTTTATTTTTATACTCCAGTAGCTATGATTAAGCTGTGCTTCACTGACAAGCTCCATTTATCTATCAGTTCTTTACTGTCCCATTTCTTGCCACTTCTTAAACTTAAAAACTTACAAATGTTGTGTTTAATGTCTTGTATGGGGTGATCCTGCACCACAGCAATTTGCTAATCTTTCCTATTATTTTGCTGGTTCTGATGCAACTGCAGGTCATAAGTAACAGCTAATAGCATAGCCCAAAATGATATAAAGTGTCAAGTCATATTCCAGCAATACACTATATAAATTGACATAATGTGGTTTAATTTAGCTTATGGCCCATGCAAAGGCTTTGGCACATTTTACAGTTTCTTTTCCTGAGAATATACATTGATAGAGAATATCTCTATAGATGGTGTTTGCTATTTTAACAAACAAATCATTAACAAACCAGGAGCATTTAAACTTTGACATACAAATGTATATATATTGAATATGTGTAGCATAATCACTACTAATGGGATTAAATCTCCAAAAACAGAAATTGAGCCAGCTTCTATTTTTACCTAGGCCACAACATCCAGAAAGACTACGACCTTGTTCACACCTGGTTACTTCATGTGACTAGTATCAAGATTACATCCTATTATTAACTGTTTATCTGTTCAGCCTCTATTATTTGCAGATTGCTTGGCACATATTTGCACAAGTGTTCATATTCCTATTCAGCATTTCAACTTTGTGCATTCTTGATTATCTTAGTTGCAGACACAAACCATGTGTCGAGTGACAAACTGTACTGGGAGATGTTTCAGTTGTACTGGGAGTGGCTTAGTGAGACAGATGCGTTTACACAGCTTGTGGCCTAAATCCATTCCGACCTAAAAGATAATGCTTGACATTATCAATATAAACTCATGGTACTCAATATGCAAAAATGTATTTATTTCAGCTATTTATTTCTATGAAAATGTACTAAACTAATGAGCCTAGCCTGAGGCATCAGGTTCATTTTTTTCTAGTCTGCAGCAGCTAAAATAAAAAGTACAATTTTAATGGATTGGAAATGCTTCTCAAACACTGGAAATTTGTTCATTAAATGACCTAATTGGGGCAACACCCTGAGAGGAACAGATCATTAGTTAACATATGCCTTTAATAGCTGATCTCATTGTTTGGAGGGGCACACCATAGGCTGAACTACACTTCCTGCTCTGTATGATTTTCAGCTCAGCTGCAACATGATGATTCCATGTACCTGTTGAAAAGTGCAAGTTGTCTCTCTTCTCTCTTTCTTTGTAATGACAATTTCCGGAGAGAAAACTAGAAAAGCAAGACAAGTACAGGGCTTGCACTGCTTTCTTGTAAGCTGCCAGCACTTATTATGTTAAAAGCATACTGAATGAATATTGTGTCAAATTAAAGAACATGTCAATTTATTTCTGTTAAAAATAATACAATCTAAAATATTTAATATAAAACACAATACAAAATAAAATAATGATATACAATACCAATTTCAAAAAAGTTAGGACGTAAAATGCGAATAAATAATTGTCTGTGAACACACTTCACCAATCAATCCAAAAATGCAAGTTAAAGCTGTATCATGCAGAGCGGAAGCCATATATCAAGACAATCCTGAAATGTAGCCATCTTCTCTGGCCCAAATCTTACTGGAATGAGGCAAAATGTAAAACTGTTCTGTGGTCAGATTAATCACATTTTTTCAAACTTTTTGGTAACCACGGATGGCATGTTCTGTGAACTCAAGAGCAGAGGGACCATCTAGCTTGTTATCAGTGCACAGTTCAAAAGCTTGCATCTCTGATGGTATGGTGTTGCATTAGTTAAGACCCAGGACTGTTAAGCAGTTAGAATGCTACACAGAACAATAATGGAACAACATTCCTCTCATAAAAATCAAACAATTGGTCTCCTGATTTTCCAGACTTTACAGACTGTTATTAAAAGAAGAGCAGATTCTACACAATGGCAGACATGGCCCTGTCCTAACTTTTTTGAGATGTGTATCTGCTATCAAGCTCATAATTTCATAATTTTCATAAGGTGAAAAAATGTCTCAATTTGGTGTTCTATTGTAAATAAAAGTGGATATATGAGATTATTTACATTTATTTACATTTTACACAGTGTCCCAAACTTTTGTTTTTTTGTCTGTTGTATCCGGGTACATAGAGCCAAGAAAGCCCCTTCTTTTGGCTAGGCCTTCAGGAGCTATACAGAAGGTATCATCCACATTACTACCCACATAATTAAGAACTGAGACTGGAATCAACCAATCACCAAATCAAACTTACAAACTTTATTTCTGACTCCATATTCTCAAAAGTGTTTCACAATGATGATGTAAAGCAGTGGCCCCTGATTCTGATCCTGAAGATCTTCTACCTAAGCTCATCTCTAGCATACCTGGCTGTAATGTTCAGATGAGGCCTTTGTGACCTGAATATGGTATGTTAGCTTACACTGTAATTAATTGCTGTAAATTTACTGTGGATATACAGCAGTATCTTGCTGGTTTTTATAATAATTGTAAAATACTGTCAAATAATCACACAGTGTTTGTAAATTAACAGTAATTCAATTAGTTGCCCAATAACAGCAAAAAACTGTATGTTATCAGCATACAGTATTTTCTGTCAAATGCACCATCATCCCTTTACAGTCCACTCACTATCCATCAAAATCATACAGGTGATAGCAGACTAATGTTTCTTTTTAATGATAACCTTTTTTTTATTAAACTGTTTAAACTGCTTCTACCCATTTAAGTGACAAAATATATGCAGTGGGCAGGGCCAGCCTATTAGGCTCAGCTGAGGTAAGATTTTTTTAGCTCATTCAGTCAGTGCAGGAAGTGCCGCGCAGCTTGTATTGTGTTAATTCATAAAATAAAGAAAGATCATCTAAATCAGTTCTTAGACGAGGAGGCGCGAGCTGGTGCATTTACAACTGACACGTTTGGACTGCAGCTGCGGCGGTCCTCGTAAAACTCAAGAAAAAGGTAGCTGTTACCGCCGCATCTCCTAATGTTTGTAGCGATATGGTTTTGTCAGTATAATTATGAAACTTTTAAGATACAAGATGTTGTTAGGTAGGTCTGTTTCATTTAGTGACTAAATTTAGCAAAGAAACTGTAGCTTGAACGGTGTTAGCAAGATAGCCAGCTAGCTGGCTGGCTAGTTGGTTAGTACTATAAATACGCAGTTATTTTACTGTCATATACTGCAATTCAATTTACAGTACAATACTGTTAAAATAAATTACAATAGATGCGTCTCTGCCTCCAGTATTTTACTGTTTACTGTTTACTGTTTACAGTGAATTTTTTACAGTGTAGGGTTGGAGCTAAACTCTGCAGCGTGGTAGATCTCCAAGATCAGAGCTGTGCTCCACTGATCTATAGATCTTATGGACAGGTTTACAAAAGAGATATTTACCAGTACGAAAGTATTTGTTTGTTCATAGTTGTTTGTTCTCTTTATTTATATTTTTACTGTAGATGGGAAGGAAAGATGGTATTAAACATAAAATATTAACAGTCTTTATACCTTCCTTACTTTACTTGTTAGCAGCTACATTAGCGTATAAAACCGTTGTTTGGTTTAAAGTGAAATGTTTGTGTAGAGAAACTTTCTGACTCAGCTTTTTAATAATGGTTGTAATAGGAACAAGGGGTCTCAATACCTGCACTTAAAATGTAGCCATTTTTTAAAAATCCAAAATGACTAGTAAATTCTTGGTAACAACTTCCATAAAACAAAACTTAGCCAAACAAAAAAAAAATCGTAGCCATCAGATTTAGTATTCGTAACCATTTAAAGTAGTATGTTTTTCTTTTAGGGAGCTTTTAGAGCTAAAAGTAAATTGCTCTGACTTGGTAAGTTTTTCTAGAAAAGAGCATTTCACATCAAACCACCATATATTATGCAGATCTTTTAGGTTTTAGGTATAGCTTTTTATACCTTCAAGCAGGATGTCTCTGCATCTGTCTATCAGAGTAAATAGTCCTGCTCTGCTGATTGCTCAATTATATTTTCACTTGTTCATCTATCAGTCACTGTCAGCATCAGAAAGATGATGGAGAGAGCAAGAAAATGAGGATGAATAGAAGGGAGGTGGGGTTATGTACACTCAAGGGTTAAGTGCACGGGGAAGATGGTGAGACATATATACTTGCACCAACCCATTAGCTAATGGATACCTTAAGCGCTATCACTTAACCCCCTATGTTACCATCACTGTCAAATACACCTCCACACCATCACAACGGAGGCAACGGGGCATGTGTGAGTAAATGTATGGCTATTCTGTTTTCTCCTTTTTTTTTTACTGCTGCATGGATGCCCCCACTCAGATGTCCCACTCCACTCTGCAGATGCCACACACATGATTTTGTTCTGGATTGGGTGGGTCTACTTATTTAGCAAAATTTTGCATAAACACAACAAAAAACAACTAACTTACAATGATCATAATTTTTACTTTGGGGTCTTTGCATGTTCTACTGGACATTTTTCTACAGCTTTCATCCTCATTCATGTGCGAAACACTCTGCCCGAGCTTTTTATCTTTGAATCTGATGAGCCCAGCATGCTCTGATGGTAAACTGCCAGAGCGACATCTGACCCCACAATACTGTGGCCATTGTTTATGATGTTATTTCTGCCGTCTATCAGTTTAAACCAGAGTCCGATGCTGAAAGTCAAGAAGAAAATTAATAGACCTTATCCACCTTCACAAGCTAGGCAGCAGCAGATTTCAGAATGCTACTTTTTACTCTTTTAGCTCTCTGTGCAAACCAACAAGGATTGTGTTATGAGATTATGTCACTTTGTAACAGAGCTCAGGAGTGGAATTCCAACAAGTGGAAGAGAAAAGTGGTCTCTGCTCCTGCTGTCATGTACTTGGGACTTTATAAAAAATTGATTTAATTTTCTGTATGCAAGGTGTTAATTTATTAGCAAATGTCCAAACATGTCCATTAGACTGTATAGAAAAATAGAATATTTTAATTCATGATAAAATAGAAAAACCTAACAGTGTCTTAGGACCCATGCTGGCATATTTCACTCATATCCCACAGTGCAATGCTGGAAATGCTTTGAGGTCAGCAAAAAGCAATTTTCACAATCTAATCAAATTAGAGTGCTTTAGATTAAATATGCACAATGAAAAAGAGGATCTTTCTGTTCATGATCATAAATGCAAATGATGAATCAATTATGTGGCAAGTGCCTGGCAATTCATAGCTGAAGAGCCATCATTAATACGTATAAAGAAACACACTGGGCATATTTTCAGTGCCATTAGGCTGTAATATTTTAATGAAATAGAATCATCAAAATGGGTCTATATTACTTCTTTGGGGGGTTGTGAGGCAGTTAATTTCTAATGTGGATGTAAAATGACTTTCACCCATTGTGGAATACAGCACTACAATATCTAACATGGCCGTTCTTATCACTAAATTACCTTGTAGGCGTGTAATGAATTGTACAATTATATTTCAGTTCCAAACTATACAACTGATCAGTAGCTATATGCTCACCGAACACTTTATTAGGAACACCTCCTCGTGTCTACACTTACTGTCTATTTTATCAGCTCCACTTACCATGTAGGTTCACTTTGTAGTCCATTTTTTTTTCCACATACTTTATTAGCCGTTGTTCACCCTGTTCTTCAATGGTCAGGACTCGCAGAGCAGGTGCGAGCAGGTGGAAAGATGGATCATTCTCAGCCCTACAGGGACACTGACATATTGGTCACTACTGTGTCTGATTGACTTGTACCAGCTCAACATACACTAACACACCACCACCATATCAGTGTCACTGCAGTGCTAAGAATGTTCCACCAACCAATTAACACCTGCTACTGGGGGGATCCTAACCACTGAAGAATGGGGTGATAGGGGGCTATGCACCGAATCAAATGAACTACAGTCTGCAGTTGTAGAACTACAGTGTTCCTATATAGTGAAGCTCATAACATGGACAAAGAATGTAAAAAAAACAGAAAGTGTCAGTGTATAACATGTAAGCAGCAATGTAGTTTAACATTGTCTTTGTTCAGGTAATTTATTTATTTTTTTTTGTTTTTAAGGATACAAAGTTTTGTAGGTGATTTTATAGAATTTGTAAAACAACAATATATGTATTTACAACCATATGCAAATTCCTGGTCAAATTACAAACTATAGAGAATACACGTGTATACATTTTAATGCACAATTAGCACTTGAAATAGTACTTGAATAAATAAAAACTGTGCAGTAAAATTAGCAGAGAATGCCATATTTTGTTTGTTCCATGAACCCATTTTCACTCGTCTTTTTATTTTTTGTTGACAAACAAGTCATTTGATCAGGTGTGTTCGACACAGGCCTGCATATGGAAAGGGACATGCCTCTACTAGTGTATTGCAAAGACAGAATTGTTCTAACCAATGTTTGAACAAACTAATTTTTTGAAGTGAAGTCAGGCCATGTCTCCATGATCCACCACTTTAGGCATGCTAGCATTAAACTGGCTGAAAGGGCTGATATGTCCCAAACTTTCCAGACTTTTGTATATAATTGGAGTTAACTTTATTAGGATTATTTCAAATTCAAAAAAACGCATAGAATGAATGGCCACAGACAAGAAGAAACTTTAATTAAATATTGTGAAAGTTGAAAAGTTATTTTACAGTTCAAATTAGAAAATGATAATCTTTACAGTAGTTTTCATTTTTATATTATTTCCCTCCAAAGCAATATATAACGACCCACCTAGTGTCCAATCTAAGAACAAACAGGGGAAAAAGAGAATTACATAATGTCTTGCCAATTTTGTGTACATTGATAAGGCATCAACCTCCTCAATAAGTAAGCAATATTATGACTGGGAAACTTTATTAAATAAAGTCTAAAATAAAGATGGTGAGTTTACTGTAAAAACAAGGGAATCATTAGAGGAGAATTTTGAGTAAGATTGGGGAACTTAAGACTATTCAGTAACACAAAAGATTTTTGTAGGTTTTGTGCTGTTTCACATAATCAGAAACTTTTCAAATCTTTATAAACTACCCAGCGAACTCGACAGCAAAGCACTGGTGGTTAAATCTACACATTTATGTGACTCTGCATTGTTAAGGCATTGTAACTGCTGGTGGACATGAGAAAACCTGAAGTTGTGGGAACATTGAAAATTAGGAAGCATGAGACATTGTTCATTCTGAGCATAAAACAATATCTCTGAGATGTCAACAAAAATAAAACAAAAAGCCTATAATCAGGTGTAAAGGTTCCACTGAATTATAAATTATTAGATGCATTTTGCCACGTGATACAAAACCCAACAAAAAATTGTAGGAATTTTAATTTACTTACAAATGGTATAAAAATAAACCATTGGCCTCTTGCTGATGTAAATAAGAATGCGGGCGTGATTCTAAACACAAAACTGATGTAAGCAAAAGCAAAAAAATCACATTTATGGACAAAAAATGTGGACAACCTTAAAGAAGAATTTGATCTCCACATTACAACAGCAAACACACAGACATGAAAGAGCCTCGGATAAAAGCAATGATACATATGCTACATGGATATTTTACATATATCCCTTTTTTTGATCAGCAAAATCTCCTAGCTAAGTGGGATGAGATCTGTTGAGTATGCCGTAAACACGATATCAGTGATACTAGATCATATAAAGCTGCCTTAAGACTTCTTTCAGATGTATAAATATTTTTTAAACAATAACTTTGGCAAAATAAAAGAATTTACAAAAAAATTGCATACATATCACCCTGTACAAAACACACATTTCAAAAACCAAAAAACAATAATTCATTCAGAAATCCTACAATTCATAAGAGAGGTTGTGTAACTTCCACAGTGCTGACTCTGAAGTCCACAGCCCTCTAAACTCCTGAATGACCTAGAGAGCAGTGCAGACCCACCATCAGCCTAATAAATGCTTCAATAATGGGGGATTTTACAGACTTTTCAATATTTATGCAGAATTAAATAGTTAAGCTGCAGACAATATAATTTACAGTGGTTTGATGTAAAATTGGAACCAGGGCAAATTTCATTCACTCTCCTAAGTTTTCACTAATATTTTTGCCTTTGACTGTACCTCACTTCTAGGAATGTATTTAAATTAAATTTCATGTCAAAACCTTGCCCCAAAACAATGTCTCAGGCAGAAGACATCACATTTGTAAAAATTTGTTTGTTATGAGTGCCTCTTTAAAAAATTCTGACTCAGATTTCCCTAAAATGGAGATTTCCCATCAAACCACTTTCATTGACTTAAACAGATTACCATTTTAATCAAGTAGGAATTTTGAAAAAGTGGAATCCCTTTTTAACACCACCTCACTGTCAAATCATTAGGAATAGACTGAAAGCAAAAGTAAATGTGATCACAGTTTTATGCTTAACAAAATTAAATATGAAAACATTTTAAACCCACAAACAATCTGTAATGGCAACACTGAAAACACAAATCCTTCATAAATATTCCATCAATGGTGGCAACAAACACTTCAATTTTTTTTGTTGTTGGCCCCCTGGTAAATTTTATATGAAAAGAAATCATGTCATCTAATTATCTTACTTAACAAACATTTATGGCAGTTAAACTGAAGATGGCATGGCATGACTTTAGTGGAGGTTCTAATTTTGGCAAAAGTAAAACGTTTGGACCATGGCAAGATTGCATTTAGTTGGCATTTGTTTGATGCCAAATTAAGATTTCTAAAGGATTTGAAGCGCTAACAACAAATTAAGTCATCTGACTAATTTGGCTTTAAGTGACAATGATCTGTGATCAGTAAGTCTTATTATATATCCTTAATAATCCTTCATTTAGTATACACAATCACAAATAGAAAGCACCGCAGCTTGTGTCCTTTGTGTACTTTACATGTCATAAAAGGGTAGAACATTTGTTTTTTGTTTTTTTCCTCAAAAACACACAGGGTAGAATGGTAAACCGGAAAAAATCCAAATATTTCTAAATAAATATAATTCTGTTGTACTAGTGTGGCCTGGGACGAATAAGAACAGTCTGTGGCGTCGCCCTTCTTCATCTTAAAAAGTGTCTACAAGGTGAGTACAAATCATCAAAACATCAAAACAGCTTGATACAATAGTCCAGGTTCATTTTCCCCCTTATATCGCTTCACTCCAAATATGACTGCGTTTAAAAAAGGGCCTGAGTTTAAAGTTGTGATCCTTCAGAGATGGACTGCAGGGGTCAGTCCACAACCGGAGTCTTCTGTACACAGTCAGGGACACGTGCGCGCACTCACACAAACACACACACTCACACTCACACACACACACACACACACACACACTACATGGGAGGAACAATCATTCCTGGGATCACTGTTGAAAGACAAAGAGGGGGAGGACCATGTTAATTCACTTTACTTCATTAAGTATTCCATTACAGAAACAGACCTGCCAATAAATCCTACACATCAAGATCAGACAGCAGTGACTGAATCATGACGAGTGGGGCGAGTGTAACAGAGTGTGCAATGGAGGAATGGAGATAAACAAACAAGGGCCATGCCAGTGTCTGCCAGACAGCTCAACACACTTTCATATTGTCCATACATAGTAACTCTTTAAACATGCCAATATGTTCTCACATCTGTAGAACAAGCTAGAGGCCTTGACGTTCCGTACAGTTTGAAATGGGTGATAAATCCTAATGTGTTTTTCTCTTCATGATGTCGTACTGGCACACAGCACATATATGCAACGCTTGATTACGGCCGTCTCAGCTCCCCCCTAATTGTTTGCACACAGTTTGTTCCATTGTTCTAGCCTTGTAAGTCATTGCATCATCCTGCCATCAAAGGGCCAGGATGCTTGTCAACATGTGAGCAACAGAGAGAAAGAAGTTCAGTGAGGTTCCAAATCACAGCCTGGGACAGAACAGGGTGACGACACCCAAACTTTGACACGACACCACTGGTGCTTGCAAAATGAATGAAGGATAGCTGAAGATTTCTGAGAGGAAGGCTTGTTCCACAAATTTCAACATCTGATATATAATTAATGCCATATTATCTTTACACATACCGTCTAGTCATCCAAATAATGTACTCTTTGATCAGGTTCAGATATTTTTCCACACCTCCAAAGTTCAGTCTTAGAAGTTGATAGCCCTTTCTGTATTTAAGATCCTTGCAATTACAAATTCAATAATGTTGCGGTCAAAGACAAAAGCTTTAAGTATTGTTCATCTTTTTACTACAAAAGTTAAATTAAAAAAATAATAAATCCACAAATAAGGTAAACTCAATAAGGTTTATATTGATTAAGAGTACAGAATAAAACCAACTTGGAAGGGTTTGAGAATAGTTCATGTAGTTAATGTAGTTTTTTTAAGATAAGGAAAAATGCTTATGGCTGCAGACTTGGCTTGATGTTGGTTAAGCAACTGCTGACAAACAGCAGAGGTAAGTGGCAAGGTTTTTTTTGCAGGTGGTGCATATTTTACAACAACCATTGCTGATGCACAGAAGCTTGAAGCAAACACACACATTCCTACATTCTCTCTGTAACATAGACTCTCTACATGCATCTACATGTTATGTTTCAAAAACATGACATTATTCATATATATAACTGAAGCACGTGAGTAAATAATGTGTACATGGATGCATGGACAAGTAAATGGTAAGATAGAGCACCAAGAAGATTGTTATGAGATACAGGCAAGGAACATACTTCAGGAGAAGGCCAGGCCCTGGAGTGCGCTGGCAGTGGAGTACTTGTTAGAGTCCACAAAAGACTGATCTGAGGGGAGGAGTGGAGAGAAGAAGAAAAGAAAGAGGATGAAGACAAAGAGGGAGTGGAGAGGCACAAAAGAATGAAAAAGAACCAGAGAATCTGGGTTAATCTCAGACCTTATGTGGATGGTATGCACAACCATGAAATAAAATGTTGGTGAAAAAGAAACATGCATCTTAGATTTGTTTGCTTCTGAAAGATTCATTAAAGTGAAACATTCAACAAGTGGTTGGGAAAGGCCTAAATCTATTAGATATGCAGAAATGTTTTCTTTTGTTCAGTGTCACTAAAAGCCATTTCTCTTTTTTCTTTCTAACACTAAATGTTGTTAATCAGAAAAATCTGCTGTGAGAAGGGCTGGGTATTCATATACAAAACATTTATACCAAGTACAGAGTTACCTTACTACAACAGAGTTGTGAAAAAACTGCTTTAGACAGGCTGTGTAAATAACATTCTGCATGCATGGTATTATCAGTGCTTTTTTTTCTGTAATCCACTGCTGTTAGTAAATATACCCACTTGCAGCAGTCTTTAGTCATCAGTTTAAAATGTAATATGTGGTGTAATCCATTAATTCAAAGAAAGGTATCATAAAAATAATTTAATAGGAATTGGTATCTTGTGCCATTTTTGGATAAATTCTGTTTCTAATTCATCAATGTACACAAAATGTATTACAAACTATTATCTAAATAAACATTTAGGCAGTACCTTGTAGGCCGTTGCCATTGGTGCTGGTGCATGTGGGTGGGGGGGATGTCTGGGGCCGGACTACAGGGGCAAAGGCGCTCTTCTGTTTTACAGCTGACACCATGTTGGCCGGAGAGAAAGAAAAGATTCCAGAGGAGCTGCTGCAGTTTGAGGGCAGACTGGTGGAGGACGCCATAGTGGGACTAGAAGGAACGACTAGAGGGCAAAAAGGAAAAAAAAGAACAGATGATCCTGGGAATTCTGTCAATTTCCTTTAAATTTCTGCATACTTAAAAGGTTGAGTATGTAAAGTACTTTAGAGCAGTTTAATGCCAAATATGTAATTCTGGAGAAACTTAAATTTTTATACAAAAATCTACCTCATATCTACCACTATTTTACCACTCTCAACATTACATATAAAATCAGAAGACATGTGTAACCTACCCGGGTTGTTTTGGATAGTAAATACAATGCCTGTACTTGTTTTGTAGACACTGAGACGCCTGGCTACTATCACTACTGTAAAAAATCAGACTCGTAAGTTTCTCTTTGCATCATTTCAAACCAAACCACTATTCTTATTGAAAGTGGGCTGGCATACAGGTTAAATGTCTTCATTTTGAAATTAAATGCTTGTGTTACTTATTAAAAATTCAATCTTCAATCACAAGAAGTAGATTTACACCTACAAGAAAGAGCTTCACATATAGGGAACATTTCAGTAGACGTTGTTCTTGCTGTACCACATCAGAACAATTCACAGTGCTGACTATTGGTAGCATAATCCATTTATCAAGCCCTAAGTAATCAATTAATGAAAACTAGAATCTTAGCGTCGCTATCTCAGAGTGATTCAGTCTGTCTAATGGAGTCAGCAAACCTTTTAAAATAGTTACACAGTGGGTAACATGGTGGGACCAAAGCAATGGAATTGAATTGTTACCCTGTGAATTAGTTTTTCGATTTAATAAGCAGCTGTTAATTTGGAGGCCTGAGCAGTATGTCACTCTGATATACATGGTCAAATGTTGCGCCAAGCAGCACAACTGTACGACAGCTTTCAATCTGACTTAAAATACAGAGAGAGAGAGAGAGAAAGAGGGATAAATTCCTGCATGCTTTTTTCTTCCTTTGTGTGTTAAAGCTTCTCTGTGTTGCAACTCATGCAGAGTGTAAATTGTAGCGCCTGTGACAGTGGGAGGGGTGTTTCTTCAGATACAGAGCCAGATTTCTCCCTGAACACCACGCTTCAAACCTCACACACCACACATGTAATTAAGTCAAACAAACATGTGGGTGTTAGACCAACTCTCTCTCTCTCTTTTCCCCCACCCCTCCTTCTTTCTGTCCTGTTAATTAGAAAATGGAACCAATTAAGACTCGGCAAAAGAGATAACAGCAGGCATGAGGTAGAAGAGTGGAGCATGAAAAGCTGTGCCTACAGAGAGGAAAGAGAGACAAGCATGTTTCTCTTTCTCTCTCTCTCTCTCTCGCTCTCTCTTTTGTTTTGTTTTAAAGAGCTGTTAAAGACACACTCCAGTGGTGGGAGGACGCCAGCACTGCCAGTAGGGAATTGTGTAAGTTCTGAAGGCCCATACTGTCACACAAGCACATGCCACGATGACTGTGCAGCTCAACAAAGACGGGGAGGGAACCTCCTCTTTTAAAATAAAAAAGTTTCATTAAGGAGGACAGAATGGTGGATTTCCAAAAGCAAAGACAGCAAACACAAGGCACTTTGATGTATGATGATGTAGTATCACTTCAAAATAATTAGTGAACAAATAGTTAATTCAGCATTTAAAACTATTCAGAATTTAAAAATAAACAAATGCTTATAAATCACAGGTCATGTAGTTGTAAATACACAGACATCTGCACTTGGGAAATGTACATATATATTATATATAATGCAATTTATAGATAAAATTACTAAATGCAGACTTTGAAAAGCTGTTGATATAGAAGGTTATATCAAACAATATATAATGTATGCTGTGCAAATTAAATGTATAGCAAAACTGCAATGACTCTACACTGATGGGTTCATATCCTGAATTTAGGGTTTTCAAATGACCAGCAGGCAAGCACTCACTGGCATAGGGGGAGTTGGCAGCGGAGCCATTGAGGAAGCTGGGCGAGCCGGTCAGGTTGGTCATGGCCGTGTTGCCGTAGCCATTCATGCTGGTGGCCACTGTGCTGTAGCTGCTCTGCTGTGGTGTGGAACTGGGCACATAACTGTGAGGTGACACGCTGCTTGTGTTCCGACTAAAGCCTGAGGGAGAGTGAGAGAGAAAGAGAGAGGGAGGGAGAGAGAGAGAGAAAAAGAAAGAGAGAACTGTTAAAAGGGTAAATATTCAAATATTTCATGTCTTATTCAATCGGTTAGTTAATTAAGATAAGGTTCTAAAAAAGCCTTAAATACTATAAAATTAAAAGACATTCTTTCCAAATACTGTCACAATCTGAGCTTGCATTAGTCCACCTTATTTTGCACAGAGGAGAGGGGTAAATGTGTAAGTGGCGATAGAGAGGGGATTTTAGTGATGATCATTCTGCGTTGAAATGATAGTGGATCCAGATGCAGCTGTGGAACCTAAGACAGCTGGAACTGAGACTAGGCTATGTTAAATCCTGAGGCAAAAAAGGCTGAGTAATGAAACAGCTAGCACTCAGCAGGAGCAAAGCAATCTATAATGCAAAGGGGACATTTCTTAAGCCCTAGCCCTGGACCCATTTCAAGGCTTAGCAGAGTTCTTGACTTTCCTGTAACTCTGCTAGGAGATTGCAATTGCGATGAACTGTAGCCTATTCACCTGTTTCTCATTGGACCAGCAACTTGCACAAGGGAGGGAAGATGTTGCTCCATCTGATAAGACAAGTGTGCAGATTCATGTGTGTCTAATGTGTGCCTTACGACTGCACAATATATCATTTCTTAATCATTATTATGATATCAGCTTTTGCAATACTATCACAGAGGGCCATAATACACAAATGAGCCTCTAACCAATCACAGATGTTATCTGGGTTAATTTCTGAGAAGATTAAATAAGACAATCCATTTAAATAAAGAAGGCAAAAGTCTACGGGACATAAGTGATGGGCCAAAAATAGCAAAAAAATCTGGGATAAAAAAATCCACAGGTATCTGTCCGTCCTCTATGGGAATACAATTCCATGCTATGGGTCTGATAGGATATGCAGTTGTCGAGAAGCTTTTACTGAGAAAAGGAAACGGAGAAGCTGCTGGCCTTCTGAGAACAATAAACCGTCCTACCCCACCCCCAACCCCAGAGTCCAGACCTGAACCTCACCAAATGTGTATAGATTACTTTAAATGTTTTCTGTTTTTCTCCTTGACACAAAAAAATAATAATGTGTAATTAAAATGTCCATTTTGACTGGAAATAATTGAAGGGTAGTATTTAATGTATTTTTCAATCACAATATAATATTTTGTTCATATCATGAAGCCCTTTTATCTGTGTGTGTGTGTGTGTGTGTGTGTGTGTGTCTTACCCTGATTACCTCCTTGTGAAGACTCAGTTACATTAACAGCAAGCTGTCCAGTAAAGGAGTTAACTCCCATCATGCCAGCATGGACAGAACTGTTGGTCAGGCCCGTCAGTTGATTGTGGTTCCGTGGTACATTGTAGAGTGCCTCTGCTATGTCAGCTGCTCGCTTCAGAATGATTTCCTGGGGACAAACTCATTGCTGTAATTACCGTTGCATTTAGGTAGAGAAAAATCAATCATAACAAAAGATGTTTATCTTATTAGATTAATTTGTGTTTTTAAAAAAATCCTCCAGCATTTATCAGCCGAATCTCTACGTGATGCATGTGATACATAGCTGATAATAAGGCACAAATATAAATACTTTTGATGTCTTTCCCAATAGCTGAAAAGGCAGCTTCAAAATATACTTACAATAGAAGTCAAAGGGAAGGTATTTCAGCATCTTCCCATTGATGTCTATTGTAAATGAGTTTTCATTCAGGGTTTTTTGTTCTTTTACGAAGTACAGAGAAATAGTTAACTGTAGTAATGTATTATATACTATAGAGAAAGTGATAGAGATTAGGTCTTCAGATGCTTGTAACAGGTGGCTTATAGCAAGGTACTGAAAAGTCTCACCTGGTTGTTATGAGGCATCCCATACAATGCTTCTACTAAATCAGCTGCTCTCTTCAAAATCACCTCCTGTATTTATCAATGAGAAGACAGAGAGAAGTAAAGAGGAGGTAAAGGAGAAAAAAAGATTTAATGCTTTTTATTCCCCCTCATCCATGTGTAGTCTATAACACATCACCAGTAAAAATGGAGAGTTAATGTTGACTGAGCAAGTGCTCTTACACAAACAGGCAAAAAAAAGGATAAATTTCCGTTTAATAACTTTGTGGACGGGAGAAACAAGGAGCAATGCTTGCTCAATTGTTTTGGTGTCTGTAGGAATGAAAAAGCACCATATTTCACCCAGCCATCTGGTTCGGGTTGAAGAGGAGACAATGCGATCTATGTTCTGCGGAAAAGGTCAGGCGGTTCCACAGAGCCGGACTGAAGGCAATAACTCAGACAAAAGTGGGGGCTCGGCTAATAGCTTTCACAACAGAGTACAGCTCTGCCATTGCTGAGTGTCTTATAATGAGGAACATTTCTGTACTGATCACTGTACTTATTGTTTTTCAGCACTTCCTGAATCACCATGTACTCTAATGCAGTGTCTGGACACTGTTAGTTGCCATTTTTAGCTGTCTTCAAAGTTGACCAATGTAATTTGTGTGTGAAATTTGTGCATTTATATCCATAACACATTACAAAACTCATGAACAGCTTTTAGGTGCACGCTACATAATATTTAGCCCTCTAGAAATCACATTTGGAAAGTGTAGTTCAATATGAATTACATTACTTAGAGATATTTGGTTTACAATTAAAAATCCAAAGTTGAAAACATAGCTGTACTTAACAAACCAAAAGTAATGTTTAACATCTTATTAACGGGGGATTCCACTGATCTTATTGCAGAATTAAATGGTTAAATTGTGAACAAAGTCATTCAGAGTCACCTCCAGCATCACTGTAAAGAAATCTTCTTTTCTCCACAATGCACTACATCCCATCAAAATCATTAGTTACCTTTTACATTGAGTAAACTATGCAGAAATTTTGAAAACCTTTCTTTACCATTTCCTAATTTCTCTTCCTTTTCCCTTATTCACCATGATACACCTCCATGACGCTAAGGAGGGCTTTTGTGAGTTTTGTGTGTTAATGCGGCTGACTATGGAATGACGTGCAGAATACTGCAGTATGCATTCTATGTACTAACCTTCACTTCTAATAACCCCATAACACAAGTGTTAGTGCAGCATTGAAACCTACTGCCTCTTATCCCATCCGGATTATACACACACACACACACACACCTACCACAGATCAAGACAAGGAGGTCAGGCCGCAAAAAAGAGTTTTAGTGCGCTGTCCAGGGTGCTAAATTTCACTCAATTTTAACCACACTGCCACTCGGTTGACCTCTCATTAGCAGTGTGGTGCTCTGCAGGCCGCTGGGCCCTACAGGGTGTATACAAAGAAACACAGGTGTCCCCTGAGGGAGAAAAGGGGCATCTTCCGAAGTATCTTCCGAACGTGGTAGTGCAGGAGAGGCATCAATAAGACAAGATGAGGATGGGGATGGATATTATAAAATACAAAAACTAAGTGGAAAATTATAATCTGCATTTACATCACTGCTGCAATACCACATGCTCTACTCAACAGTCAAGATCAGCATCTGTAGAAATACACAGTGCATTCATGAACTGAGCATCTTGCCAATTAGCACCCCATCAGTATCAGCATGTAAAATCAGCATTTTTGTTGTGTCCCACCATGTGTCCTATCACTGTATAAAAGTGATAGGTTTTCCATTTTTGTTAGAAGCCATGAGATTTTTTTTCCAAGCAATGAGATGCAACCTATGTCCGAGGTATGTCTAATTTGAAAATAAAGTTTTATGTCTTATGTGCACATTTGGACATGGAACAAGGTAGGAATGACTGCTGCCTGACATCACTAGATCCAAGTGGAAGTGACTTCAGATCTCAGAGTGTGTGACTGTGCCCAGTTAGTGAGACCTCTAGAAAACCTAATCCTGTCTTATATAACACATACTTAGCCATGATATCATCACCATCATCTTAATCATACAGTCATCACAAAGCATCACAAAGTGCTGACAGATTTTATATGTGCTCTGAATAGGCTTGCACAGTGCATCCAGCCATATGCATGTTTTATACAGAGATAGAAAACAGTAACACAATAAAAGCTTACAAACAGACATGTTTCCCTATGGCCAACAAGGACATTCATGCACCATAATTTCACTGGCAGCAGATTCAGATAAGTTTAAATCGCCATCGCCAAGGAGACACTTGGACACTTCTGCTAATGTGTGTTTAAGACTAATGTATACGTAAATTTGCACTTTTCTGTTTTACCACCACATCTTTCGGTTTATTTGAAAAGCAGTTCAGGCTGAAACACTCACTATGAATGCCATTGATTAATTACCATGGGTTGTGACATAAAAATGACACAAAGTTATGCTAACAACACCAGTGGGCATCTAAACAAACAATTTTTTAACACAACCACATATCCTTATTCATAATACAGGACAAGTCAAGTTGTATATCAAAGTTACACTCAAAGTAACATGACTAGCTACTGACCTGTTCTCTATCAACCTACAACTCTGCATTTTGCTACTATAAGCGCCAGAGCCCTTGGAAAAGCTCTCATGCTCTAAATTATGACAGCCTGTAATGCATACCACATACATTTATGGGGGAAATGGCATGGAAAATATGCTTGGCCCAGATGCTAGCATTAAAGCAAGACTACGCACTGTCAGAGAGAAGGGGAAGTGTGATATATTTCAGGTTTCCAAAGTCTTGTTCGTTCACAACTTCATCATAATCTAATGAGCCATTAGTGCAGCACTATATGCAGGGTCAAGAGCTGTCAGACATGGTCACAGAGATTTGCTGATGCAATCATAAATAGATGCCTGGAATGCTTGTTTTTTTTTTATAGGGGGCTTTAAATATGCATCCTCAAATTGGTAACTTTAAAGTGTTAGAAACTGTTTCTGACAGCTTGTATATGCAGGTTATGAACCATGATGAAGAAATTATTGGATGTTATTTACCGTATACAGAAATGTTGGCTATGTTCATTAAATCAGTCTTACCAAACTAGAGTGGCATGATATCACCACACAATGCCTGTTAACAGCATGACATCAGAAGGTTGTGACTGATGCTTAGATAAAAAGATGATGTCATTAGCAGTAACACACTGAGCTAAAGCCTGCTTTCTTTTTACCTAAACTGTCAAATGTCCGTGTGACCTCCATTACAGTCTTAATTGCAACTGGCATTTTCAAATCACAGAAATAAATATAAAAGTTGTAGTTCTGACAGTGACAAAGATATTTCTATATCATCGTTGGTGCAAAACCCCTCATATTTGCAAAATGTTAAGCAACGATTTCTTGTTATTAACAGGCCCAAAGTGTGCCAAAAAACATATCCCACACTGTTACACCATCCCCACCAACCATGTTGTGCATTCTGAGGTGCTTTTCTGCTTAACACACTTGTACAGAGTGGTTATCTGAATTTGTCTTTTGGTTGAGATGAGTTGGCCTTGTGGCTCCAATCAGCCTGGCCATGACTGGCTAATTACATGATTGGACAGGGGTTCCTCATTAAGTTATTGGTTAGTGTAAACTTAAATAGAAATCAGAAGTTTTTAAAGGCACTGTACTTAAATTTTAATGCAAGTTAAAAATACATTTTACTCTAATTAATTTAGTGAATGCTGCTTGAGCCAAACCAGGTGTTGGAATGACTTTATGACTAACATGGGCCTGTCATACGGAAATGTTTGAGTATAATCAATGAAACAAAAATCACTTAACTTGTAAAAGCTATTTATTTATGTTTTTTGCGCATTTCATTTATTATTTTTAATAGTAAGGCTATTTGACCAATAAAAGACCTCAAACTGCCCATCTTGTGTCTGCAGTGCCACTTGCCTCACGTGTGATGTGAATGCCCAATAAACCATTCAAGCTTCTGTCCCCTCCTCTAATCCCCTTTTCCGGACCACTACACCGTCTGGCCCTCTCTGTCTGTTTGTCTGGAACTGTCTCTAAATCACGACGCTGTTATGCGCCATTCGCATGACGTCCCTCATTGACTGAAATTTTCTGTGTGGCTGTAGGTCCAACACAGAACAGCGAGTGTTAGCAATGCTAGCATAGTGGATCATTTTAAAATAGACTATTTTATCTATTATATCTATTGACATTTGTTGCACTTCTGTAGGCTGCTATATAAAAACAATGAATCTTCAGAGATTACTTCATTAGATTATGCAGAATTTAAGGTCTTCAAAAGATACTGTAAGAAAGGGTCTGGACATTATTTATGGACAGTGTTTTGCTTCCTGGTATATGTTTACAAGGCTTTGCAAGATGTGGCATTGTTTAGCTAACTGTTTTGCCTGTTGTTAAAGTCTCGATTAATTACCAAAATAATCAGCCGACTACTTAATTACATAACAGATAATGACAGGGTCACTCCTTGTTATTAACATTATCCACATGAAGGTTTAAACATAACAAATATCAGACAGTTATTTCCATTAGTGTATGCAGACAATTAGATATTAGTTTCATATCATATTTACAATACAATACCATCTACCAGCACATGAACATGCTCCAGAATGTGTGTTTGTGTGTGTAGAGTGTGCGTGTCTCTGAGTCAGGACTGGCATGATTGAGGCTTGCAGTTGAAAAGCGAGACCCTTCAACAAACTGTTATTACCTCAATAAAGGGGAGAAAATCGATGAGGCGGAGAAGAACAGCATACAGTGCACACAGGAGAGAGCAAGAGAAAGTGAGAGAGAGAGAGAGAGTGACAGAGAGAGAGAGAGAAAGAGAGAGAGAGAGATGCTGGTGATGCCATCTGGGATAGCAGCCAAAAAAATGAGAGTAAGACAGGGAGTGGAGATAAAGGTGGGGGCAGAGACAGAAAGAGAGAGAGAGTGACGTGGAAGAGAAAGAGAAAGAAACAGATAACAGGGAGACTGAGTGAATGAGAAAAAGAGCATGACACAAAGAAAGTGAGAGAGACAGAGAGAGAGATGCAGGAGAAAGAGAGAGAGGAATGCATGGAAGAACAGAAGACAGAGAAATAGCAAGAGAGAGAGAGAGAGAGAGAGAGAGAGAGAGAGAGATAGAGAGAGAGCAACATAACATAACATTTCCTCTCTGTATCTTTGACCTCTTCATTGAGCTCAATGCTGTTCTGAATGTCAGAGGTGCCAGAACAATTTCTGTCACACACACACACACACACACACACACACACACACACACACACACACACACACACACACACACACACCCCTTTGCTGTGACTCAATTACTAGTGGTGGAGCAATAATAAAGTCCGGACGGCAAAGACTTCGATCGGCTGACCTGCCGGGAGGCACAAGCTGACTTCACCATGATGGATCACCTCTCAGTACCCGTGCTCTTAAAAATACACGCACACACATATGCATGCAGACACGCACAACAGCTCACTCACACATATGCCAACACACAAACTCTGTATCTCTTTCATATAAAGAATGCTTCCTCAAAATAAGCTTCATCAAAATGTATGTATTATTTTCACTAATTCACTCGTGCTTCATCGAGCAGTTTTAATGCACTTTCCCCTTTTGGGAAAATATGATTCATACTGGACAGACAGGGAAAACAAAACAGAAAAATAAACAACAACATAGAGAGATTTTGTTGTGAAGCTGGCAACCCCCTTTAAAAGTCTGGACTGATGTGTAGCTTACTGATATATGGCTCAGCAGTACATTGTCTCAAACTGTATAGAATGTTGACAAAAGTAATTAAAATACAATCATATCCAACTGCTACAATGTTTTATAGATTCTGCATTAAGCAGTAACATGGGATAACTGCAATGGATTACAGGCTAATCAAGAATAGTTCATACTGTTTTATGTATTTTAGACAGCCAATCAGCAATAGAACAAACATGCTTACTGGGCCTGAGATGCTGACGACTCACTGACTATTTAGTTATTGACATTTGTTATTGAATTTCATGAAACTTGTCAAAACTTAATGTACTTTGTTAGGCACCATACGCTTGAATTTTGTTACCCAGCCCAATTGCAACTGGCCAGCATACTATTTAAACTATTGTCCAAGCTCTTAGAAATAGCATGCATGCTACCAAAGTCTGATAAAACACCCTCATACATGCCACACCAAACCTCGCAACCTCATATAGGCTTCAAACATTACTTATAAATAAACATGCCCACAAACACAAGTAAATAAGCTCACTACAGCTCAGAATTGCTTGGCTTGTTCAGCCATGAGAGGAAAATCTATACATCCTCATTGGATGTGACAGTGAGCTCTGCCTGGCTTAATTGCAATAAATGACTTGAATCTATTGTGTGTGTGTATATATATATATACGTACATGTGAGTGTAGTGGGAGGGGGATAACAAAGTGGAACTTGTTGTTTAAATCTTCTGTAGTACTAGGATATTACTAGGGTTAACTTTGTTAACTTTAATTTCAGGTTATCATTTTGCAGTTATTTGCTCCCACTGTGACAATATGTAAGCGGGTTTTTAAGTTGTTGATCATCAGGCTGTATTTATATCCTTTATCTTAGAAGAGTGTTAGCACTATTTACTCATTTTTCAAGGAGATATTTCTGATACTATAAACCACTTGCATCAGCAAGGGGAAATTCAAAGGAAAATAAATGAGAATTAGAAAACTGTAAAACATAGAGAGATATTGCGGGGAGGCGGAGTGTTATTGAGATACCACAGAACAATAAATGGCTTTTTTCTTTTTTGTGATAAGTGTGATGCACAAATACACAACAGAAAAAAAACAATGCATGGACGCACCCATACCAAGCTGCTTCAATGATGCAACTCTCCTTGCGCTGTAGCAACAGTTGCTAATGACGATCTGAGCACAGAAATCATTACCACATGAGGCTCATCAACAGGCCCATAATGACATAAGAGTGAGCACTCAGCCATCTTAGTCCTTTGTAAGTGACAATAAGCACTTTGATGTCAGCGCCTCATGCTAAATCAAGATGATCTGGCAGCACTTAATATACATGAAGGCAAAAGGCTTGAAACAAGCACAGCTTTACAATATGTGAGCATTAGGTCATGACCCAGCCCACCCAACATGGTTTCTCATTAAAACTGCTAGCTTCTTAGCTCTTAACTAAGATCCCCTCAATGATCCTCTTAATGATTAAAAAGAATCAACCGTCTGATGGTATTTTATACATGTAAAGAATTTATTAGATACTCCTTCCATCATTAACCAAAAAGATGCAATTTTTATAGTTTGTAGTTACTGAAAACTGTTGCACAGATTGTCAGTCTCCCTCTACACTGTCTACCAATGTAAATAAACCAATACAGGACAAGCAGTTAGGTAAAATAGGGAGTTAAACTGTGCCTAACACATGAGTTACAGTCAGTAGTTGTTTACCTACAAAGTGCACCTGAATGGTAGGTGTCAGTGAAGGTTCTGGCAACTAATAAACTCGCAATGAATAATAGTATGGTAGGTAGTCTGTACCTTTGGCAAACGCTCTGGGTCTCCAGGATGCCGGGGAATGACCTTCTGTAACCGCTGGAACCCGTAGTCGATGGTGGGCTCGTTCAGGGCTGAAATATGAACACATAAAAATAGTTCCACATTAACATTCTAGAGATTATCATTTTTAAATTTTGAATATTGTTCACAGTAATATACTAATTAAGTAAGAACCTTTACAAATCTTGACAAATGTAGGCTAATAACACAAGAAAAAGGGAAGTCTAAAGTGTTTATTCTAAAGTGTTTTTTTTTCTGGGCAAATCACACTGCCACAGTTTAAGCTACAAACAGGCTTAATGCTGTAGAAAATGACATTAAATTGTACAATTGTTCTAATGGAAGTCATTGTATATTCCTAAGATTGCCCATTTTATCGAACGCTAAGTATACAAGGCACATATAGTATGGTAATTTTGGGATTTTAAGGATTTTGAGGATTTTAAGGGACGTTTACGTGTTGCATTTTGCATAGCAATTATTATGCCCCAAGTCTTTATCTTGTCAGAAATAGGAAAAGTGCATCAGTCACAAGGTGAAGGCTGGGAGGGAGATTTACAAGCTACCTGACAAAAGTTGTTGCAATAATAGAGAGCAAATGGAAGTGATAAAAAAATCATACATTTGCAGACTTATATGCAGCAGTGCTTCGTTAAAGCTTCTTTAAAGCTCTTATATGAACAGTAGGCCAAACTGAGACTGTTTGACTTCTGGACAAGCAAACTTCAATCAACATTACAGTGACAGTAATATAGACATAAGTTTTTCTAAAACAGGGCTACATTTGTACTATATTTAAAAACAGTCAGTCAAATGTAGCAGTTACTGTATGGGGGCTTTTCTAGCAAAGACAGACAAAGGATGAAAAGGATATTTAGTTGGCCATACCTATAGGTCTGGTGAAAATTTAGTTTTAAAAAAATCAGTTTGACAAATTTCAAGACTTTGTTTTCATCATCTAATGTTTTGTTAATAAAATACTTATTACAGACACTTATCACATATATCCATCCATTGCCTGCTAGGGCAGTAGGCATGTTTCTAGCAGCTAAACTTGAAGTATTCGTTTTGGCTGGAGTATCCCTTAAATAGTTGCTAACACGATTTTGTGTTATATATCTGATTTTATGATATATGTGTTTTGTTTTAGCAACAAAATATAATGATAGAAACTAACTCTGTATCTTGATCAATGTTTGGACCCATACGCAAGCAGTGTCTAATTTCAAGTTCTATGAGATATACACTGTACTGCTCCTACACAATAGCATATGTCAGTACAGTACCAATGCATGCTTTTGTGGGGTAGTATAGTATAATGACTGAAGTGCCATTACTAAGCCAGCATATCCCAATTACTAAAGCATAGTTAGTGCAAATAACAAATTAAACATAGATTTATCATTGAGTTCTAGTATTGACACTACACTACACAGGGTAAGTCTATACTTCTTTATGTCATGATGTGGTACATCACTAACCCAGAAACTGTGATTATGCTTTATTTAATTCAGCTTCAGCAATACTTCTACTTCTGCAGTGTTCCTTCACCTGTTCACAATATGAAAACCATCATAAACGAAACCCTTGATAAAACAATACAATGTGTAGTGAAGCAGAAAGGCGGTCTCAATGGAGCGTTTCCTCCACAGCTTTTTCCAAGCATGGAGCCCAAAGTTGGAGAGAAAAGAGGAAGAGAAAACGTTAAAAAGTGGTTTGGATGGTGTGTGCATGAGTGAGTGTTACGGGGTTGAAGGGTCACAAAGGGAAAGTGGAGTTGGGTGCTTTCCTGTCAGTTGAAGCAGATGGTTACAGCTCAGTGAATTCTTATGAAGTACTAATGAAGTTAGTATGCGGTTCGCTACAGAGGGAAGGAAACTTGAGTAGGTGTCATTTAGGCAAGACATGATTGACATTGGACTGAAAATCCACGTTTTTGTATTTTGCCTCTCTGGATCACCTACCTTACAACAATTCATCACATTTAAAACGGCAGCACTTTGATATCTTCAGTGATGGGCTCTTTGTGTGGGTGTGGGTGTGTGTGTTAATATGCTAAATATGGAGATTGATGGGCTAGCTTTCTGTGAAACAGTCACATGGCTCATAGATGTCAGAAGTAGTTTGCTCTACTCTTATTGCCATTGATTTCTACATTGCACCCAATTGTCTTACTCAGCCTGGGGAAAACATTCACTTACTGAGGTCAGAGATAGAGCGAGAAAGTGAGTGAGAGAGAGAGAAAGAGAGAGAGAGAGGTAATTCAGAAAGAAGGGCTTGAGGTGGAGAGGACTGGACTGAGACATACAGAGAAAAGAAAAAGAAGACAAATGAAAGAGAGAGAAAGAACAAAAAGAGAGACAGATAAAAAGTGAGAGTAAGGAGAAAAATAGAGGTGAGAATAATAGAAGAAATGAGAAAAGAAAAGAAGGAAATAATAGGGAGAGTGAGAGAACAGATAGAAAAGGGAAGAGAAGAAGAAAGGGAGAAAGCAAGAAAACAGAAACAGAAATATGAGAAAAAGTGGCAGCGTGGAGAGAAAGAAAAGAAAACAGAATGTGAAGAGAACATAAAAAAGAGATGAAAAGAGACGGAGAAAAGACAGGGTGAGAAAGAGTGCGAGGAAGTGAAAAAAGAAAAAGAAAGAAAAGGGGAGATGTCAGGATAGTGACATGAATGCATCTCTACCAGAGTTGCATGGATTACAAACCAGGAGCAGTTTATATAACCCTACATACTTATCCATATCTAAACTGAATATCTGTTCTAGACTTGTTCTAGATTTGTTTAATGTATTCAAACTTTGGTCATTTAAAACTAATTTAAATTTAGACCAAATGGCAAAAACATAATCATCTTCTGAAATAAAGCTTTTGCATTACAAACAACCTTAACAAAATAGGGAAGTGGGACTGTTGTTGGCCTAACTTTTACTGTAGCTCTACAATATTTGCTACAAGTGAAACAAGTGCTAACCACACTGTGAGTATTTATAACTTGGCCTAGCTCCGCTACTTCAAACTGTTTTATTCTTTTCTTCATAGCACCACATGGCTTCAATTTGCTCAAGGATGTTGGTTTATCGTTCTCCCTGGGTAGCGTTAGCGGTTAAATGCCCCAAAATAGAATCCAGGGCCAAACTGGACTTATACCAACTGTGTAATGCCACATGCTAACTCAGCACAGCTGAATGTGACATTATAGAGGGAATTAGCTAACAGAGGATGACAAGCATTAGCATTTACTTTATTTCCTTTTCAAATGTGACACATTATTAAGGCCATCAATGAGTTCTAGAAACCACTATTAGTACTAACAGGACCTATATCTTATTGTGCTTGTGAAGTAGCAAATCATAGTTTCAGCTCAGTTTTCTTCTAATTATTGAAGATATGGACAGCTGAAAGTCAGTTTGCTCTTTATATTCTGTCATACATTTCTAAGCAGGTGTTTTAGATGGGGAACTGAGCACATCTCATGAATTGAAAGCCCAAAAAGATGCAACAATATGGACCTCTACAGGGCTTTCAAGTAACCACTTGCAAGCTAAATAAGCTAGCATTGTTAGCATCCCAGTTCCAAAAAAGCTCTACTGCAAAATATTAGGAACTAGCATTATCAAAATGTATAGTTTTCAGTCATGCTTTTTTTACTGTAATTCCAGCATTAATCACTGTGAAAGGAAATGCCAAACTGTTTTCAGCAAAGAAAACTGGAGAAGAAATTCGCTGATGGTCTGTATTCTTAAGAATCATTTGAGGGCACATGATAAGTTGAGCCTGTCAGGTTAGATTCACAACTGATTTAGTCGTAAGCAGTTTGTTAAGGTTTCACAAAAAAGAACATGGCATTAATGGACAGTTCCAGTGGAATAAAATTACTAAAATTACCAGCACAAAACTATTGGCTGGTGTCTTGGAAAACGTCAAATTGATATGACTGGAATTACCTCAGCAATAAATTAATGAGCAAATAGGCTGTCTGTGTCTTTGCTCTCTCTCTCTCTCTCTCTCTCTCTCTCTCTCTCTCTCTCTCTCTCTCTGACCACATTGTGAGAGATCTCTTGCAATCACACAGATCAATGCTCATTGAAATTTCATGAGGGCAGATGCAGGCCTCATCATATTTCACAATAATGACCTGGAGGGGAGGATGGTGTGAGTAGAGGAAGGAGGAATAGAGGAGGGGGGAAGGGGAAAAAGTCAAGACCCACCATTAAAAATGGGCAGGACAGAAAACGAGAGTATGGCAATCAGCCAACTCCTTCAAAACACAAGTACAAATGCATGTAGGTTGCATATTATAGCAAAAAAACTATTTTCTAGTTCCAGGTATAAGAATGTCGTAATTTAGGTTTCTTAAAGTGATAAAAACAATTTTATAGCCCAGCCAACAGAATTTTACCATCACAATATAAGTTTTCTAAATTGTGATAGCATATAATACAAATTACAAAGCTCCTATAACATCTAAAAATATTTTTTTATTCTTGCGTTTGGCTTTAGTTTCTTATACAGTAGACTACAAAATAAATTAAGACAACTAGGACTTTTTTACAAAATATATCTTTAGTGTAGGTATATGTATGTTCTATATTGCACTTTCACTGCGTCACAATTCTAGCCATTTCCTCTCAAAGTGATCAGGTCACTTGATTACTTCACTCGTCTAACTTCGCTTCAAAAACTTCAAACTCCCTCCGGTCAGCCATGCATCATATTGTCATTCAATACCTGTAAAACATTTTTAACTAAAACACCTCCTTCTATCTTTTTCTTTCTTGCGTCCAAATATCCTGCCATACAATGGTGCAGTGGGAAGGGAATGTAGCATTCAGCATTTGCTCTTTACTGGAGGGTGTCCACCCCCTCCCCTTTTAGGTGTGATCTCAAGGCGAGGGCTCAGGGGGATCGATTCCTGCACCAGTGCGGCGCTCGATACCTCTGAATTATTGCTTCATTCTTCCCTCCTTATTATAGATGAGTTATTTTTTTCTCCAAGCCACCCCACTTTAGGATCAATAGAGAACAATCTTATTCTTATATCTTGCCTCTCCTTCTTCTTTAATACAGTAAGAATGTGTTATCTTTATGATGCGAGACTTGTCAGCAGAGTTTCTGTGAAAAAGGGGGAGGTAGAGAATTTGTTCTGCAATGTTCTTCAGGATGTAGCTCTCATTTCTTTTTATAGGCAAAAACTTCTACTAAATATCTATAATCTTTGTAACAGCTAATAATGTGAAGCCTAGATGTATATGTACAGGTATAAGTACCTGTATATGTGTTGCCAAATCTTCAAAATGGTAACTTTACATGAGGTGAAAAAATACCTCAACTTTACATAAAAGTTCCACACAGTGGAAAGAAACTATTAAATACAAAAAAAAGACTCAACAATTAAATATAATGTTAAAAATAAAGCATGTGTCCCCACTTTGCTTTGAAAAACCTTTTTCCACATCTTTTTCCAGTTCATAGAAGTTCTCTTCAAGTAATCTGAGTGGCACAATTAGACTAATCAACCTACTAAACATTTTTTCTTCCGTTCTTACTAAAAGTGAATTTGGCCCACAAAGTTAGAATGTTTTAACATAACAATGACAGTATGTGTCTTCAGATGTGCATAATTTATCAATCATCCTTCATCTACAAAGCTGCAAAAACATATAGAGAACAGCTCACCATGAGTGATGTTCTCTTGACAGCATGAGCACTGCCTATTAGATTGGTAGTAAGAAGAGATGAAGAAAAGGCCCAATCAGGATATTAACAACAGTTTTTACTTTAGTCATAAATCTCCATCGTCTTACAAATAGATCAGATTCGTTAGATTTCTAACCCTAATCCTACCTGGAGTAGCAGCACAAGCAAGGTTTGTCTTTGTAGGTATTGGTTTATTGATTGCTTCTTCCCACTTCTTCTTTACAAACACCCAGCACTGACATTTAGCTTCACGAGTGACAGGGCACCTCCACTGTCAATTATAGGAGATGTATTAGGTACAGTGTACCCTTTACAACCCAGACAAAACCAGAGAAAGAGAAAAAATAGGAGGAAAAGAAAGAAAGAAAGAATCAGAAGCACAAGGAGTGTCAGGTAAGAATTTTACTGTATTCAACTGACTGCATGCACTGATGTAGCTCTCATGAATGAAATTATTATTTAAATAACTGTCTAAAATCAACTGTGTTACTTGTACTACATGCACTTTTCCATTTAATCTTCCATAATTCTTTTTTCATTCTTTCTTCTGGTTGACTGATTTTGCAGGGCACAGAACCTGACGTAGCACTGGCCGTTTCCAGGTAGCCATTGATTAGTGCCTGGCAGGAGGTGTCCATGTCTCTACCTGTATTGATTTAATTAGGCTTGTGGAGCTGCTAGTGTGCTATGCTAATAGCTGCAGCTAATGCTGTTAGCCAACAGTGGCTGATTAGCTTTGCCAGCTATCTACTGGGTGTTAGGCATGCCAAGGCTAGAGATCTGAGATCATACAGGTCGTTGGAGTTTCCGCTGATCTGAGAGGCTTATGCAATTATAGGTCGAGCTGATAGAGTATTAAAAAGTGATAGGTCAGAATAAGTTACTTTATGGACCAGCTTTAGGATGGATTCTGTCTCAGCTACATTTTGAAAAACAAAAACAATTCCTTGGAGTGATACGAGAGAAGATCCAGTTCCCTAAATAACCAAATTGGCCTTTTCATTAAACAATATATAATTATATAAGGTAATTATATATAATTATATATAAAGGTGCCAGAAAGGGTACTGTGTGTGAAATAACCATATTTGGTTCTTTTGGTTGAATAGATCCTAAAAAGCTAGTAGTGGTTTCAAGATTCAAGATTCAAGATTCAAGAGTTTTATTGTCATATGTACAGCAGAACAGACAGTTACACTGTACAATGAAATTCTTACTTTGCTGCTCCTCCATTCACCAATAGATAAGATAACAAATAAAAGAAATAAAAAATATATATACAAAATATACAAAGTATAACAATATAAGTTGAAGTAGATAAAAATATTTTTATAGTTAAAGAATAAAAAATAAAAGTTATGTGTGCTTTTATGTGCAAGTATGAAGAGCAGCAGCCATAAAGTGCAAGTTGCAAGTAACGAATGTAAACAATAATGTTTGTGTGAGTAGTGAATGTAAACAGTATTCTGACAGTACAGTGAGTGTAAGGTGCAGTTTAAATCAGACCAGTTAAAACCAGTTCAGAAAGGAGAGGTTGGAGAGGTAGTGCGTGAGGTGTTCACAAGCCTGATGGCCTGTGAGTAGAAACTGTTTGTCAGTCTTGTGGTCCTGGACTTCACACTCCTGTAACGTCTGCCTGAAGGTAAACGTGTGAAGAGTGTGTGCTGGGGGTGTGTACTGTCCCTGATTATGTTGTGGGCCCTCCTGGTGACCCTGGTGTGGTAGATGTTCTGTAGTGAGGGGAAGGCTGCTCCTGAGATGGACTGTGCAGTTTTGATCACACGCTGGAGAGCCTTTCTGTCCTGAGCAGTAGAGTTTCCATACCAGACGATGATGGAGCTGGTAAGAACACTCTCAATCATACTCCTGTAGAAGGTGCTGAGAATTTTGGTTGGCATACCAAATTTTCTCAGCCTTCTCAGAAAGTACAGTCGCTGCTGGGACTTCCTGATGATGATCTGAGTGTTGTGGGACCAGCTGAGATCCTCACTGATGTGAATGCCAAGAAACTTAAAGGTTTTCACCCTCTCTACCTCAGTCTCCCCTATGTACAGGGGTGTGTGTAGCTCTCGCTTCCTCCTTGGATCAACAATCATTTCCTTGGTCTTGTCTGCATTCAAGGAAAGATTGTTGTCATGACACCAGGCCACCAGCTCAGCCACCTCCTTCCTGTACGCTGTCTCTTCCCCACCAGTGATCAGTCCAATGACTGTAGTATCATCAGCAAATTTGATGATGCTGGTGTTGTTCTGGGAGGCCACGCAGTCGTATGTGAAGAGCGTGTACAGAAGGGGGCTCAGCACACAGCCTTGAGGGACCCCTGTGCTCACTGTTCTTGTGCTGGATGTGCAGCTGCCGACTCTGACTGACTGGGGTCTGTCTGTTAGAAAGTTCAGCACCCAGTTGCAGAGGGCTGGTGTCAGTCCGAGGGTGAGGAGCTTTTCTGAGAGTCTGTGTGGGATGACCGTGTTGAATGCTGAACTGTAGTCAATAAAGAGCATTCTGACATATGTGTCCTTGCCCTCCAGGTGTGTGAGGGCTTTGTGAAGAGTAGCGTTGATTGCGTCGTCTGTAGACCGGTTCCGGCGGTATGCGAACTGTAAAGGATCTATAGTGTTGGGAATGGTCTTCCGGATGTGAGTCATGACTATCCTCTCGAAGCACTTCATCACGATTGAAGTGAGTGCAACAGGGCGATGGTCATTTAGGCATCTCACATTACTTTTCTTTGGGAGGGGCACGATGGTGGTGGTCTTAAAACAGGATGGCACAAAAGCTTGCGTGAGTGACAGATTGAATATGTCTACAAACACATCAGCCAGTTCTGATGAGCAAACCCTGAGCGCACGCCCGGGGATGTTGTCTGGGCCTGCTGCTCTGCGTGGGTTGATTCTCATCAGGTTCCTGCGCACATCCACTGTTGTTACAATGAGTGATGGGTTCTGTGTGCTCTCCTTGGCCGCAATGTCCTTCAGTTGGTCAAGGTTGAAGACATCGAAGCGAGCATAGAACTCATTCAGCTCATCAGGCAATGCAGAATGGCTGGTTGTGAGTGCCGTGCTTGTTTGTTGATGGTTGGTGATACGGTGCAGTCCTTGCCACATGCGCCGGGAGTCTGCTGTGGTGTAGTAGCCCTCCAGCTTCAGCCTGTACTGTCTCTTAGCTTCTCTGATAGATCTACGCAGGTCGTATCTAGACCTTTTGTAGTCCTCAGCGTTGCCAGAGAGAAATGCAGTCTGGCGAGCACGTAGCATGGACCGAACTTCACCATTTATCCATGGTTTTTGGTTGGGGTACTTTATGCAGCGCTTTGAAGGGACAATGGTTTCAATGCAGCTGCTGATGTAACCAGTTACCCCAGAAGCATAGTCCTCTAGATCAACAGAACCATCCTCTCTCACAGCAGCAGTTCTAAACACATCCCAGTTTGTACTGTCAAAGCAGTCCTGAAGCACTGAATCAGTTTCTTCATTCCACACTTTAACAGTTTTACTCACTGGAAGTGACCGCTTGAGGAGTTGTCTGTATGCTGGGTAGAGGAAGACGGAGATGTGATCGGACTGTCCGAAGTGTGGCCGAGGCACAGCTCTGTAGGCCCCCCTCACGTTGCTGTAGACTTGGTCAAGTAAGTTGTTCTCCCTCGTCGGGAAGCTCACGTGCTGATGGTACTTGGGGAGGACAGTCCTCAGATTGCAATGATTAAAGTCGCCGGCAACAATAAACACGGCGTCCGGGTGCGCGGTCTCTTGTTTACTGATGACGTCATGCAGCAGCCCCAGCGCCGTTCGCGCGAGGCGGAATGTAAACAGCCAGAATAAACACACCGCTAAACTCTCTCGGCAGATAGTGGGGTCTGCACTTCACCATCAGCAGTTCTAAGTCCGCTAGACAAAGTTTTTCAACTGTCTTTACGTCTGAACACCACGCGTTGTTTACGTAAACACAGACACCGCCGCCTTTGTTCTTCCCCGACGCTGCCGTGCGGTCGCCACGGTGAACGGAGTGAGTGTCTAGCTGGATCGCTGATTCTGGCGTGTTGCCAGAAAGCCAGGTTTCTGTGAAGACCAGAGCACAACACTCTCTGATCTCACGCTGAGCTGTTATTCTGGTTCTCAGCTCATCCAGCTTGTTTTCGAGGGAGCGAACATTAGCTAGCAACAGGCTAGGTAGCGGTGGCCGCGTAGCTCTCGCCTTTAGCCTAGCATGTAGCCCACCTCTCTTACCCCGCTTCCGTCTTGGCCGCTCTGTTTGTCGGCTGCGCCGCTCACCCGAGGCCGGTGCTGCTGGGCCTTGCGCGGAGCTGGTGAAGTGCGAGTGCGAGCGTAACAGAAAGCTGAAGTCAGAAAGGCTAAAGGTAAGTTCATGTCGAACTTTACCAATCTCCAGGAGTGCCTCTCTACTGTAGCTAAATGTTCCGGATGTATACTGTACATTTAAAATAAATACTAAAGACAAAATAAATAATAAATAACGTTGGCTTCCGGAGGAACACACAAAGACGTCTGCCACGGTGGGCGCCATCTTGGAATTCCATCTTGGAGTTCTTCTATACACTCTTAGAAAAAGGTCACAAATAGTTCTTTAAGTGATGCCAAAAAAGGTAATGTAGCAGAGTGCTACTGTAGAACGCCAAACAGGGGAGCTAATAAAAGTCAGGTTTAAGTTCAGTTTTAAACTCTACTGGCTGTTTAAAATAACTTCCAAATGTGCTGCTGTGCTTGTGTGGGTGTGTGAAATAAACCCGCAGACAAACAAAAACTTTCACAAACAAAAAATTATGAACTTGGCTAATGAGCTCTAAGGGCTTTGACCTTCGACCTTGTGGATTTGGCCATTAGCGTGTGTGTTGGAGGGTGGGTGGGGGGTGCTTTTTAAAAGGTCCCATGTCCCACATTTCTTTACTTTAAGTTTTATTTTTAACATTTGTGTAGTTTTATGTAGCAAAGCTGGTCATGATTTATTTTTTCATGACAACCTGCCTATCCCTCATTATTAAACAGGTTGTCTGTGTGGGCTCTGTTCTAACTGGTTGTGTTATATTGTGTTAAATTCAAAAAGTACTGGGCGCTGAAATGTCACTACTGAACAGTGAATAGGTATATACACAAATGTGTTGGTACTCCTGATTTAGTTAATGTATATGTACTGTGTGGACTGGGTAATGAACCGTATTAAACCTTTAATAATGTGCACATATTACCTCAAACACAATTATTGTAAAAAGATGAGCTCTTTACTGGAAGAGTTTGAGAGACCTTACTAAATAGTAAAGATTTCTGAGGCAGAAAGTAGGAAAAGCACAGATGTACTCATCAGAAAAACTGCACAAATTGTTCTGGGCTAAGTTTCACTTTTTTTAAATGGGTCTCAACGAACTGCAGTAGGAGCGTGCAGGACATGCTCTCACATTTGGGCTAAGGCTTGTTGACATTTGTGATTGTGTTTTTGCATTCATGTGTGTTTGTGTGTAATTTGGAAACCTTCACGGTTTGTTTTTTCCTTTTTTTAATGGTTTCAAGATGCAGGCCAATAAAGCACTCACTGTTTTTCTAGCTGAATTGTAACAGTTTTTACAAGCAATGGTCATTACAATCTCTGTATCTACACTAATTAAGGAAACAATACCCTCTTGTTAAGTTAGTAAGTGTGTATGTGTACACTACTTGCTTGTCATTTCTACAAATAATGCAGTCATAATATAAACATAAAGAACATAAATTATTACAGATGATCCACATCAGAAGCTCTAATAATATAAACACATACAATGCAACCCAAGTGAAAAAAAAATAAAATAAATATAAATATATATATATATATATATATATATATATATATATATATATATATATATATATATATATATATATAATTTTTTTTCCATGTTTAGTTAACTAAGCTTAAAAGAAGATATGACAAGGAACAAACAAATCAACAAAACATCTTATGGGTCTCTTTATACGCTACAACTATAGAAACTGATCCTGCATCAGCATTGTGAACTGATAAATGCAGTTTTAGTTTTGATCAAAATTAAACTTAGATTTGATCTCGGAACAGGAAGTTGTGTCTCGGGACAGCAAAGAATTGTAGCAGTAACTTGCAAGTCTTTACTTACATAACATAAAAAATTCACACAGCTTTCATTGCCCTTGAATGCTTACCACCCATTTGCAAAGCTCCTAAATTGCTTTGTTCTCAGTTATTCCAGGTCTGGCGATTAAACATTGATATTTGACTGTACATGTATTGTGGTCAGCTTACCAGTGTAGATAAACCTGCCAGGTGTGCCTTTGCAGAACTGCTTGGATTTGTATGACAGCGTCACTTCCACAACCCCTGGGATGTGTCGAGGAGGGGTCTGCACCCGGATGGCATGAGGTGTGATGAGCTATGAGATAGACACAAAATGAGGGAAAAATGTATCAATGTAAATATGTCTATGTAATAACTTTCTGTGAGGGAGGCATCAAACACTTTAGATGTGAACAATTCTGACTCTCATTTCTCTAGAATGGAGTAATTCACATCAAACCACCCTGAATTAGTTTTATTATATTTATTTATTGCAGAAAAAATATAATTTAGTTATTAGTTTTGTTTCATTTTAATATTTTCTTGTTTCCTCACAATCTTTTCGTGAGTCCAAAGAAAACCTTTATATGACTATAGACAAACTATGCAGGCAAATGACCATTCTTAACTGTTAAGAGTACACTATACTGAAATTGAATAGTACAATAGTGAATACTGTATAACACACAGACAAGGAATGTTCTTGCTGGTTGATCTAAAGCTGCCAGTAAACCAGAATAACAGTAAATAAATATGGCTGAACTGTGTGTGGTGTGTTTTGTGTGTTTGTATGTCTGGTTGATCAATATCAGGGGTTTGAAGCCAGTTGGTGTCGGTGCACTGGGGTCTGTATGAGCCCAGAGAGTCTTTAATTAGAAACATACAGCAGAGTAAGACCTCAACGATAGACGCTACACGGCAGTATTCTTTTGGTCTAGTTCTTTAGCACTGAATCCTTAACCATAACCCTTACTAATCACAGCACTAGAAGTCAACCCAGTTAAATACCTACCACCAGCAACAGCAAAACACCAGTTAATTGAATGTCAGAATAGGATAATAATAATAGAATAATAGAATAATAGGATTCCATTATTCCAGTACAGCTTAGAAACATGTAGATGTTTTTAGTGCAAGTAACACATCCTCTACTAGGAGCTTGAAACTCTACTGGGTTCAAAATATTGGAAGATAACAAAACTGTAAACTTTTATATAGATATATAAACTTCTGCATAGGCTATTTTCATTTTTCAAAGCTTGTGGTGGTTTTGTTCTTAATATAACCAAACGTTATCACTTTCACATAAATAATTTTTAATATCTTACATACAATAATGCATAGACTTCGAATTTAAATACTAATAGACAAGGGAGCTTTTGGATGCTTCTTTAAAAAATTCAAGTATTTAAGCAACAAAAATTCAGTGTTATTTATCAATAAATCTTAATTTAATTATGACATGTTTTTCTGGGTAAAAATGGGTTTATTTGATGAATTTAACATATTGGGTAAAAAAATAAAACAAAACATGGCCCGTGCAAAAAAATGTATACTTGATGTTGAATTATTTTCCAACATTAATTAACTCAATAAACAAACAGAAATTGTGCATTAAATTTTGCAGGAAAAATGCCATATTTAAACTTGTTATTTAAACTTTGGTGCATGGCTACAACTGTAACGAGTACCGACTCCTCATTGCTCCCTCTCTCACAAGTATTGCTCAGTCATCTCCTCCAGTCACTAAACTTAAACATAAACTGGTAGCTTCAGTATGTGACCTTTGAAATAAACCTCAGCATAAATACAGCATAAACAGAGACTGTCATGTTGCTAACCTACACACATATTTACTCCATAATGCCTCTAACAACCTCTATGAGAAATACAACTTAATTGGGGAATTACACCTACTTTTTAAATTATACTGCCATGTTAAATCATTAAGATGGCAAGATTTTTCAGAGTGGTTCGATGTAATGTTCACTTGCAAAGAAACTAACTGACATTTTTGCAGTGGTGGTGATAATATTCAGAGGCTTGAATGCCTACATTTCTTTTGAATGCATTTTATTTACTACCTAAAATCATCCATGACCCCACTTGTGTCAGGTTTTACAAGTAATGCTGTTAATGTTAATGAGAGGTCAATCTAAAGAAAAAATGTTGGGCCAAATTCATGAATATGCTCAAGACCTTGTTTCTATACAGTTTTAAAATGAAGTCTCAGACATCAGACAGTGTATTCATAACCACTTCATGTAACAACTTTTGCTGAGGAGTTAATGTTTTGAATGTCTGGTTCATGTCACCAACACTGTGAACAATTCTAACTCTGAGCGTTTCACAGCGTTTACATTTGACCATTTAAAAATACAAAAATTGTGAACATTTTGTGTAGTTCCCCTTCAAGACTCAAATTGGTTGAGTAAAGCAAAAATATGACAAGCACATGCAGAGCTCTCTCTCGGTCATTAGGCTGTATCTGTGGTAATCAGATCCATAGCTGATGGGTAGAGCGGCTGAGACGGAGCAGGAGGCCTTGGGTGGGCCCCCTCGTTTTGCGGCTATGGGGTTAGGGGAGAGAGGTCAAAAGGTTATGACGTCCACAGGAACAGCTAGAGGGGGAGGGAGGCAACTCGGTGCATTAAATGCATCCCAGATGTACGCTGTCATAACTAGTGCATACACACGCACACACTTGGTTTGCAGACACCCAGTGTTGCTAAGAATGTGTTCATTTCTCTGGTATTTAACTGCATCTTATCAAAAACTGCATCTAACAAATAGACTGGATTAATAGGGACAAATTTGTATCTTAGGCTATGAAAATAGCATTTTTGTGAGGAACTTCTCCTAACTCGGACACAAAAACTACAAAGCATTTTTTAAGACATCAGTATGTGCATATGTGAATGCAGATTTGCTTAAGGCATATGCTGACACCGGTACATTAGATGCCTTTAAATGGTCTGTTAGTGAGCAGTTAGCTAGTACTTCATATGCAGCCCACTTGCCTACATAAAGACATGTCAAGTCAAATGAAAGGCTTTTTTATGGTATTACACTATCTAAGGGCTCAAGCACGATGAATTTATGCACCTGCATAATATTAGCATCATGTGCAATGTATTTTACTGGAGGCAAAATGGCCTAGTGTGACAGAAAAGTGAAACAGATGAAGAAAATGCATTTTTAAAGTAATCTTTAATGTGTGATGCCTTTTATTTAATAGACCACTTGGCTAGATTGTACTCTCTTACTCTGCTTAGAACTGAGTTTCTGTCCTTTTGCCATATAAGGAAGTAGAATTTCACTTATTTAGGATAATTATGAAAATAACAGAAATAAATCTATCATAACATACTTAACTGTATCATATACATCTATTTTGTAAATAGCGGTGTAATAGTTACACTCACTGTGCACATTATATTATATAACTGCCCAGTGAAAAATGAGGTGCAGGTTGACTGACAAACTGTGCATGACTACAGATGGGCTATGAGAGAAATTGGAAGAGAAAGGTATGTTTCTAATAAAGTGCCCTATGTGTGAAAGTGGAAGGTAGGTGTTTCCAATAAAATGGCCAGTAAGGGGAAGTTGAAGGAATGTGTTTCCAACAGCAGAGTGGCTAGTAGGTACACATAGAGACAGTGTTACCTATAAAGTGGCCAGTAAATGGATGTAGAATAAAGTGGCCAACGAATGGAAAATAACAAGGCAGGTGTTTCGAATAAAGTGATCAGTGAATTTAAGTTAAATGTAATGTTTCTAATAAAGTGACCAGTGGGTAGATGTAGTATGTAGGTGCTTCTAAAAAAAGTGATCAGTCGTGGTTGTAGAAGGTAGATGTTCTGACAAACTTGCCAGTGAGTGGCTTTATGGCTTTAGGGCTTATCCAAGTTCAAAACATCTTTCTTACAGACACTACAAGAAGTTCCACTCACTTCACTCCAGACTAGCATGGTGCCAAAAATGACCTGCAGTCCATCGAAGAAGTTGTCCCCAATGATTATCACCGTGGCACCCCCTGTTGTCCACCCTTCACTGGGGCTGATGGCTTTGATGCAAGGTGCAGCTGCTTTCCGGTAGGACCAGGAAGAGGATAGGTGAAGATAAGGGAGAGACAAAACAAAGAAAGAGACAGATGTGTTTATTACTAATGTTACATCTTAAAGAAATCCTTTATTTGCTTTTTTACACCATTACACCATTTATACCAAATGCCCTATGCCCCTGTGCCATTATTTCATGAAATCCTGTTATATTAACAAATATTAAAATGAAGCACATTATTTCCTTGTTGAAGAAACTAGTTTTTTTTAAAAAAAAAAATACACTCTAGATATTTTTTAAAATATCATTAATAATGGACAACATTTTGGACTGATCAGTGGCACTGCTGAATGTAGATTATACAATATTTTCTCTAGAAAAGGTAGATGTCTGGTTCATGGGGATCCAACAGGGGGATTTTAACCTTCGTTTCCCAGTGGGTCTCAGGGTTAGAGGTTAGGTTCTAATGTGGTTTGTTTCATGAGGTTTTGGTGGAAGAGGGAGGAGAGGGACTTAAGGGAGGTTGAGTGACTCGACACCTCCGCATTCTCCCATTTCCAAACCAGAGCAGGAAACCAAAAACACACCAACGTCACCAAGAAAACTCACACAGCTGGATTTAACTAGGAGTCCCACACCATGCGGCCTGGAAAGAACACTGGTGGTTTTCACAGCTCTCATAGTGCACGTCAGCCGTGAAAATAAAGGATCACTTACAGTAAGAATTTGCATTCAACATCATGTCTTAGACTTCTAGTGACAACAGTGTTGGCTCATTATATTTCTGTGTTCTTTACTAGGCCTATCTGGGATGAATCATTCACTATGCATGTACTATACTATGAGGAGAGAGGTGCTCAAAGGGCAAAATCAGTGCTAAATTGTCATTTAACAATAAAACATTATGTTAATACAATATAAAAGAAGACACAGAAGTAGAATGTACCCTTTTATGCACAATCACTCAAAACTGGACAAAAGTATTAGCAAATCTCATCTACTGTTTTCAGATATGTGATATAGTCCTGTTTATTTTTATAGGTAACAGTATGTAATGCAGTGTCAGAAACTATGTTAGCAAGTCTAAAGTTGATGACTTAATGGGCCCATATCACGAAAAACTGAATTTCTCTTTCCTCTTTTTTATACAATTAAAGAGTCTGAAATCATATATAAACACTGTTGCTGTTTCACAAAATATCATTCACTCCTCACATTGTACAGTCAATGCGTGAAAAATAGCATTTTTTTTGCAAATTAAATGTTACTGTGATATCATAAACACCAACATAGTTGCATTTATCTGCCTATTTTGTCAATTTTCAGCTAATCAGCAAATGTACTTAAATGTAGGATATTGGCCCTTTGAAAACTCCATGATACATAAGCATGCAGTTTGCACAGTTGGGTAGGGTATAAACTTCCATTACTTGCTAGCTCTAGTGCAAAACTAAAGAAAAGACAACACATCATAAAAGATCCATTAAGGAGTAAGGGTGAAGTATGATAAGAAGCCAGAATATTGCTTTAAAGACTTTTAGTATAGCAAAGCATAGGATAGTATAGGATACCACTATAGCGCATTATACTATATAATAAATCTGATAAATTTCCTTGCTGACCTTAGAGGTAGACAAATGTATCCTCCTGGCTTTAATGTAATGGTCCTAAACACTGAAGTAAAACTGTGAGTCCATTGGTACTGTAAGGTGACCCTGGACCTCATACTGCAGGCGACAAGTGTTTTTGTCGCTGGGTGCTAGTGTACAGCAGCTCGTTTAGCACGTCCCCTTTGTTGCTCTCCGCAGTGCTGGCGGATCGGTGACTGTGGGGGAGTGGGAGGGGAGGGAACACCGTGGAGAAAGGTCAGCTCGCTTATTAGAGCTGTCCGCTCCCCTCCGAGCAAGAGAGGCCGGTGCTGGCAGGGGGCAAAGAAAGCAATTTAGCTCACCGCTATTTACCTCCGTTTACTTTCCCCAACAGCACCATTCACAGTAATGAGCTACAAAGCGAGAGAGTGAACTGATGCAGCTGCCACGGTTCCCTCCACAATGTAATCCAAGAGCGATATGATGTTTTTATAACCTTGCAGGGAAGAGGATGAAGAAGGCCAGGGCATGGGGAAGTTATGCAGAATGCTGTAGTGGTGTCTGGATGGGCAGATTTAAAATATTCCCATAACCAGTAGACACACTACATCTCCATATACTTTGTAATTAAATTATTTAAACCAGGTTCAAAAGTCTTGTGTAAAAAAGATCAACATAAACAAGTCACTATAACACTATGAAAATAATGGTAGCTAGCTTTCCTGATAATCAAGCCAGTAGCTGGTAGCAAGATTAACAAGCAGTATATATATATTCCATTAGTTACACCTACTTGCCCTGTTGCTTCAGTGCAAAACTTAAGAAGCATCCTGTTTTACAACAAAGCTGATCGACTACAATTAAGGACAAAAAAAATTGCAGATCAGATTTTCCCCAGACTATTGATTTAACCACTTTGGACATTTTCAATCACTGACATATTTAAAGGAATCTTAACAATGATTACATTTTGTCTTGCAAAGCTGTAATCTGGGGTTTGTGTTTGTGTTTTTCATCCTGATCTTTAATTTCAATAACCGGGTCCTGAACATAAGCAGCTTTAGATTACTGGAAAGAGCAAGTTCTTACATATTCCTGTAAACACATGCTGATCTGCTTTATTTACATGTCCGACACACTGACGCACATGCATACACACATATACATGTACACACTAGAATAATGCAGTTTGGAGGTGGTGGAGTAGGGTAGATGAGGTGCAATCTGTGGCGTTAATCTTGGCCTAAGTGGACTGTTTGGCAGACGCTGAGCTGGTGGCTGGATTAAGCAGATGGAGAAGCATGAATCCATCTGATAGGATTAAACTTTCTGTGGCTCTCCCTGCGCCATCTGCTCGCCATGCTGCTCCCAGTGACACACACACACAAAAGCAGTGAAAACCCACAGACCCACACATGCACACAAAGCAAAACACAAGGCAAAGAAGACAGTAATTAAATATAGTGACTTGCTAAAAGTTACATTATTCAACCAAATTCAATGCCGAAAGACCAAAAATGCGTCATGCTTACATGCACAATCTAGTACTGTGCAAGTGCCAGAGACCACACTTAATTTATTTAATATACAGTTAAGTACACGTTAATCAGCATTTAGTAGGAGAATTAAAACAATAAACTTGGATACGGAAAAGGGAAATCAAAGGAAACCGTAAGCCTAGACAAATACACTGCTGGCCAGCTCAAAACAATACACTGACCAGTGTTTACTTGGATTGTAAGAAGCAGAAAATGCAACCAGATTTATTTAAACTAATAAAAGCATATTGAAATATCTTTATGATAAACTGTACAGTAGTATATTTATACTGGCAATGTTACATAACATTGAATCTTTTTCAGTTTATTATTAGTGCTTATTGAGTCTAATTTAACATAACTTTAATCTGAAATGTTGGATTGGCACACCATGAGAAGTGCTGGAAAATTAAACAGTTTAAAACATCTGAATATTCTGTATATTACTGATTCCATATTGTGTAAGAAGCAGTTTGTTACACTATAGCACTATACAGATAGGATTCATTCACCTTAGGGACGTGGGGTAATGTAATTTTACCATAGGACGTCTAGAATGTTTATGCTTGACTCACACAGACATCATTCAGAGCATGTTGTAGAGAAACTTAACAAGAACTGTTAACAGTTGTGGTGATGGTAACCTGTCACCTGAGTAGTTTACTGCATCTAAAGCTCCCACAAAGTTATTACATAAAATAAATAAAAAATTACACTGACTGATGTCTAAAACAATTATTATTATTATTATTGTTATGTGCTAGCATTTAGTTTGTGTATTTGTTAAAGGACCACACTTAAGTTCAAGTGGCCCTTGTTCAACACTGACCCAGAAACTGATTGTTGAACTCCAGCAACTCCTGCATTCACTCTTGACACGACAGCCAGCAGGACTTTTGTTGTCAGAGGATTACAAAACAGGCAGCACTCATATTCTCTGCTCCTTCTCAAGCCATTTTAAAGGGCTCCTCTGAACTGAACCAGGGTCAGTTCCTCTTGACCCTGATAAAAACTGACCAGTGAAATTCTTTCAGTACAGTGTAATTGTTTGCTAGAGTGTATTTTTAAATAGATTCACGCAAAACAGTAAGTCTAAATGCCCTGTGTGCTTTATATATTGTTCTGCAATCTACTGAAATGACAACATTTATCTTATGTACTCTACAGAGGTTTATACTTTTACACTCAAATAATCTTACTACAAATCTACTACATATGTTATATCTGATAACAACACTTTTATTCAACATCCCTGTATCATTCCTCCAACCACCAGCTGATAAGTAACAAATTTATTTATTTCACTCTGAGCTTCAAGAGCAGTAGCACATTGCTGGTGTACTTGATTAAATAATCAAGACCAAGATCCCACATCAGTTTCAACCTGAAAATAGAACATTCTCATCTTATCTCCTATTATCCTGAAAAAGGTTGACCTGCTGGGCTGCTTGCTGTCATTGACAACACACAGCGGGATGCCTCCATGGCTTATCACACCATATTCATCTACAGCCACAAATCAGCACATCATATGTTCAACTGCCCGCCGCCAGATCTCACAAATTTCTCCTCCACAGCCAAATCCTTAACAAGCTAAATGAAAAGCAAGACTGGATTTGCTCAACGCCAATAATCAGACACGCTAAGCATCTGAGACCATGCTAAGACATGCTATAGGCCTGGGCTTGGACTCAAATGGATAGCTTTGTGATCTTGACTCGAAAATGAAAAGCCTTTTCTCTAAGGAAATAAGCACGCCCTGCTAAGCTTCTCCAGAGCCATAAAAGCATAGGCAGCAATCAAAGCCCAACAGCACCACTGGGAAAACCCACCATGTCTGTTGTCTTTTTTTAATGCCCCTAAGAGCATGAAAAAAGAAACAAACTTTTCTTCATGAGCCACAGAGGCGGAAATGGCATTTTTCAGTTTTTCCATTATTGAAGTGGCGTGTCAGTCGTCGATAATCCTCTGTGATGGACATGGTAGTGCTAGCTGGAATTTTCTGCCACATTTCATTAGCAAGTTTACATATATGACTGGAGTTACGAACGAGCGGGGGTGCATTAAAGCATGCATTTTTTAATAACAAGCACATGCTTTACCCATATCTGTCAAGGGGAAATAGAAAAGGATATATAAAGTGGACACAGCAATATCTCAATCTGTAAGGAGATGGGGAAAAACTGTGAACCAAAGACCCTTCAGCATTAAACTGGCATTTAGGAGACTAAAGGACGCTGTTATGTCAACTACAGGAAACAGACAGCCATGTACATCACGATTGACTTACTTTCCAATTTTCAAATACACCAGCTTAAAGAAATGTGATAAAAACATGAGATGGTGGCTTTGGTGCATATTTGTCATATACCGTCAGAAAGGGCAGCCAAAACAATATGGCAATTTGCCAGATTATCTGACAAGATCTAATTTACATTATTTTATCCTTATATCAGATATTGTTTACAAGCCAAAAGGTTTGGTGTCCAAGCTTATTTTGTTAAAGCTATGAGGCTAACATTACTAACAAACACTAGAAAGCAATAGTCCCCCAAACCTATTCTGTAAATGCCTTAAACTTATCTCTAAATGCTTACAGGCCATCACTAGGGTCTCGTAGAGGTGTGAATATGATTTAGGACAGAGTATGAATTATTGTAAGACTGTATGACTTTGTATACAAAAATCATTGTGCATTGTGTTTAAAAATAGAAACAACTGAAATTGCAAACCTAATCTTGTATTTATATGCTTTCATGACACATGAAGAGAAGTTGGATTCTGCGTGGGAGGCAGAATTTGGCACAACAACATTGCCTAAAATAGCTGACCACTGTGTTTTTTTGTGTTTGTTAGAAATGTTTGTCTCACAACTGTAGTATTAAACGAAAGCAGCAAAAAATAGATAACTGTGTGTGTGTGTGTGTGTGTGTGTGTGTGTGTGTGTGTGTGTGTGTGTGTTTTAGTAATGTCAACTTGTTTTTCTTTCATTTATATCACTTCCTTTGTTTGCTGCCGAGCATGGCTTGTTGTGTTTACTGATTTCTTTGGATACCTGTCCTTAAAAGATCCAACAACGATCGTTACCTTTAACTACACTTGTGCTCATGCTTTGCCATCCTTTTACATGGAACTGATTCGATTTGAGGCTACAGTGACTCACTATTGTCTCTTGAGGTGCAAAGTGGTATTACAAGACAAGACAGGCCAGGGTTGCTAGTATGTTGTTAGTTGCCAGTATGCTGCTAGTTGCCAGTATGCTAACCTCAGTAGGGATTTTTATGTGAGATATTTTAAACAGAAGCAGAAGTGGAGATCTAATTTATATGTTCAAAGTTATTCTTGGCAGAATTTGATTAAAATATATGAAACAGAATGAAACGGCTTCCATTTTTTGACATCAAAACAAACAAGAAAGAAAACTTGGAACTGCAGTCAAAACAGAATGTGTATTTCTTTATTTAATTAATTCTTTAATTCTGTAAATATATATAAATACCATAGTAACCTAACTGTAATAGCTCAATGATTGCATGGGTTAAAAGGCTGTGAATTAATTCAAAGCTTGCAGACTAAGTGAGATGTGAATGAAGGTTGTCATATCAGTGACAACTTGGTTTATATGCAATGTCTCTCGTCTCTTGAGAAGAAGCTACCAGAACCTGCCAGCTGGAATAGAGCACTAAAATAAAGGGCTAGACTAGAGGGAGGACAGTGTTCATGTTTTAATTAATCAGCGATTCATCCTTGTTTTCTCTGCTCCATTGGACACATGACTTGGGGGGTCAAACCTCACAGAAGGGTGTGTGGGTGTGGAGCAATTTTTCCACACACACACACACACACACACACACACACACACACACACACACACACACACACACACAAATTTAATGTACTTACAATGAATAGCAAGTTATATTACTGTGTGTGTGTGGCAGTGGCAGAGGCTCACTGCATATTTGATCATGAGATAATAAAGTATGTGTGCACTCAATCTGACAGGAGTCCCCCGCTTGGCCACCAATGAGTCCCTTTCCCTCCCACCCTCTCTCCTTCTCTCTTTCTATTTTATATGTTTGCTAATTTCCACACTGCTGCTTTCCCCACTAAAATGACCCAGTTAACATACTTCAGTGAAATGTCTGACAGGTCTCTATAACGTTGGAGGCAGGCAGGTCACTTGCCAATATGAAAGGGCTTTATTTGGGGTAGTTCAAAGCTCAATAAACTAAAAACTAATAAATAAAAACTAAAAGCTAAAAGAAAAAATTCATGGCTTGCTACTGAAGTGTTGGAATGGGATGCTGTAACAAGTCTACCCAGAAAAATGCGATGTGATCTTATTAGCTGTAAAGGTCTTGAGAGGTTTGACCATGACAGCCTACTTTTAGAAGCTCATTTTAAGTGAATTCTAATTTCTGAATTTGTGAATTTAAATTCTTTGAATTTAAAAAGTTCAACTGTTTTAATGTGTTTGTAATAATCGGATTAGGAGAGGTCCAAAGAACCCCCAGTGTTACAAAATGCTGGCATTTACATATTTCCAGAGAGGTCTCCAAATCCTACGGAGTGCAGCTTTAACATTTAGGATAGTAAGGCTTCAGTTTATCACACAAACTACAAACTGTAGCTCTGCCCACTAACAGCTTAGTTTTGGATGTTGAAAAGACACAGCAACATAATGAAGCCAACCAAAACATTCTACTGCCATGTTACTACACTCCAGTCAAGAAAACAGAGTTAATGAAACAATAGCACAGATTAATGTGTGAATATTGCAGCTGCACCTTCTTATGTACATACATTTGGGTCCAAGAGTTGGAACAGTGTTACTCTAAATATTTTACATTTTTTTCCCGCATCTGACCACTGTGTGTGCTGGCATTGTTAAAGCACGTCTCTCATAAGTGTTTTGAAATCTTAACACCTGGAATAAAAAGGGAAAAACACTGCAAAATCTGCCTCGCAAGTTGCTTAAACTTTAACAAACAGAGCGGAATATGTGTTCAGCTGAATATTCAATATCCACTTTTGCATGATCCTCCAACGTTTTGAAAGGCATTCTCTCAAATGCATGTGAGAAGCACATTTTGCATTTACCACTCACACAGGCCAGAAACATTTATGCTTTTGTGCCAATTTTTATATGCAATATTGGTACATAGACTGGGTTTATGGTTTCCACAGTCAAAATGTTTTTTTCTCCTTATTACACTATTTTTAGCCAATTGCTAAGCAAATATGGTTCAGGTAAACTGAACAATATCTACTTACCGTGCTCCAGATATGATGGCGTTCCCTCTGAAGGGTCCAGCCTCCGTGCTCTCCGGCCATGTTTTGAGTTGTTGTGTACAAACATGTTGTCTGAGACGGCAAGAACATGTCCTTCTACGCTCACTGTAGTGGACACCACCACCTGCAAAAAACAAAACAAAACAAAACAAAAAACAACTGGGTTGAAGGTTTAAAAAGCAGTGAAAAGTTGGGACCTTTAAAGCTGTACTACAGGGTGAACTAACTTTAAAGAAACTGGTTTAGATTTAGCTGGTGATGTTTATGTCATTGTAATTGTAACAAAACCTCATACCGGCAAACTGGAAGTTTATATAGGAAGGGAAATATGCTTATTTTAATGTAATGTATGTATTTGGAGTAATGTGGACCATATACATGTAAAAAAAAACTTTCTTCACTTCACTTTTGCAAATACGTTTTTCAATAAGACATTTTAAATATGTATTACAAATGTAATACAAGTCTAATTATGAAAAAAATGACAAGTAGAAAAGAAGAAATGATCATGTTAATATTATAGATATTTGTTTAGAGCAACTTCCTATTAAATAGTCACTTATTGTAGCCTGCTGGGGTAAAATTCACATAATTTGAACAGGCCTCTTCATTTGCTGCACTGTGAGTGCACCACTTAAAGTCTCTAATCCCCTCTTTTCTTCACACTAATTAACATACACACTCGCACACACACCTCTCCTTCCCGTCTTTTATCAAAGTCCTCCAGCCTCTCTTCTCGCTCTGTCCGCCCGTCCCACAATCCCCTGCTCTAGGTGATTGATTGCTGATAGGGGTTGGCGCAGATTAATTCAATTAAAAAGCGGGCAGCACTCGAGTGCTCTGAGACAATGGTGTGGAGCTAATGGCGTTTGGGGCTTGGTGGTGAGTGGCGTTAGCGAGGCCGGCTTAAGCTGAGGTTTTCCCCTGGCAGCTCTGCCGAGAGCTCTTGTTTTAATTGCAGCTGATCTCTGAGAGGAATCCTAGTGCTCCAAAAAGAAAGGACTTGGCAAAGAGTGGGAAGTCTCTAAGGAACTGCTACTCTCTCTGTCTCTCTCCCTATCTCTCTTTCTCTTTCTCTCTCTCTCTCTCTCTCTCTCTCTCAAAGTCTCTCGGCCTCTTGACTTCTATCTCTTTTTCACACTCACAGATTCAGCCTTCTTCCCAATTCCTCCTAGAATTTTCTTTTCTTTTGTTGTCAGAATAATAGAGTTCCACCGTGTGTGTAGTGAGGTTTCAGCTAATGCTACACATAGCTTATGCCCCAAAAAAACATGCGCTCCACCACAGGCTAACAATGATCATAGTAACTGTATATTAAGTGAATAGCCACAGCAGGATGTAACAGTGTTGTAACAGTTTAATCACATATCATGTGTGGGTAATGAGAGAGTCAAGATGTGACCCATGCACAGTGAGAAATAAGTTGTTAATTGCAAATAACTCACATAGCTTTTACACCAAGACCTAGAAATTACCCAGAATTACTCTAAAACCTAAAAGGCAGTTCATATAAAGCCTACATAATACAAAAATGTAGTCCTGGCTGACCATTAGAAAGGCATAGTTTTAATAAGGGACAAATCAAAACATGTAGCTTTATTAAAAACACAACTACTATTACTGAAAATGTGTACCTACAACATACTTTAGTCCTTATAGCTAAGAACATGTTTGGCTGTTTCATGAACTTAAGAAGTAAAACATGTTAAATCTTTTCATTATTTTTTGTCCATATGGACATGTAACTCAGAGTGGCACATGGTATCAGAGAATGTCTCTAAACTGGTTCTAGATGGGGTGGTGAGAAGGTCAAACATGATATTTTTAGTTAAAAGAAATACCTGCTTGTGCTCGGTTTGATGCTTTAAGCCCTTGTAAACAAGACATATTTTCAGTTATTGAGATTCCTATATGCTGTTGAACTGCGCTTCATAACTTATCTTTATTGTTTACTTCTATTGTCTTGTTTATTGCCACTTGTTAATTAGTCCGCTTATATGCATTTGTGCTAGCCTTAAAATAAGCTTTTTTCTTTTAATTATACATTAAGGTTTTTATATATTAGTACTGAATGAATATAACATTTAACCTGTCACAGGTCTTGTGGTTTTACCTGAAAGCGTCGCATGTCCCGCGGGTTTCCCGCATTCTTTAGACAATTCTGATTGCATTTCAGGAAGAACTTGAGGAAGAACCTGAAGGAAAGAGAAAGAAAAGAAAGGTCAGAATGAGTAAAAGAGCCGGACGAAAGCTTTTTGAAGAAGTGACACACAATACACAGGGCATTCATCACAACAGGGTGTGGACAGGAACTCTCTCTATTTTTCAAATGATCCCTCTTGTTTCAAAGGGAGCCACTGCTTTAGCTTTAGCTCTTCCTGTCCAGTGTGTGCTAATTGCCCACCAAGTTTACCCACTGCTGGAGTACAGTGGGAGAGTGGGTAAGGCATTTCTGTACATGCACACCCACACACACACACACACTACATGTATGGAGCATGTGCTGAATTGTGGAGTGAAGCCATCTGTGCTAAAAAGACAAGTCTGACAACTTATTGATCCAGAAACAGAGAGAGTGAAGAGAGCGAAAAGAAAGAAAGAAATAAGGACAGAAAAATAAAGACAGAAAAGGGAAAAAGAAACAGAACGATTGAGAAAGAGTGGTTACAAATACTGTGCTCCTTGCTATTTGTTGTTTAGATCACAGATATACAAATGCATAATATGCAAAGTTATAATCAGCTTTACTCATCTGGTTTAAATGCTGAACATATACAGATATGGTTGTACATGGAATTTTTGGTGAAAGGAGAAAAAAGAAAGAGACAGAGGGAATACACGAGAGAAGAAAAAGAAAGAAATAAAGAATGAGAAAGAAAAAATACACAGAGTGAAAGGTAAGAGGAAAAGAGTGAGAAAGTGGAATAAAAGGGTGAGACTGAAGAGAACATGTGAAACAAAGCTAAAGAGTCAAAGTAAAAGACATGAGAAATGAGAGACAGAGAAAAAAGGAGCATGAGAGAGGGAGAGAGAGAGAATGACAGGCCACAGTTAAGACCACCATACAACTAATCCATCTATGTTTCTATGCACAACCATATTTGACCTTACGGCACACACACACACCCCAACATATTTGCTGAAACACTGCTCTCATTCTCACACACTCCTCTTAACAGAAAAACCAAAACATGACCAACAAGAGAAGTTTCCTTCACTCACAGATGGATATTAAAGCTGCACCAGCAAAATACCAGCTGCTCCGACTGGCAGCCGCATAAGTACGCACACAATCACAAAGAGTGTGTGTGTGCTTGTATATGTGTGTGGTGATGCCAATGCCAAAACAAATACCAAGCAATAAGCCTGAAACAGACTCCCACTCCAGTCTTTCCTGCATTGTATGCTGAACCTCACAGCTGCCACTTCTACACAGTTCACTGTTTGGAGTGACCTCACTGTCCTGGCCTTCATCACGTCACTCTCCTATGTTTTAGTCATGCGCCTCACTGGGTGTTGCCTTAGAGTGAAGCCCAAAAAGCATATTCCCTTGAGGCGAAACCATCAGGACTTATCAAAGTACTATTACCTATATTTTTTACCTTTGTCAGGATATGTGGATATGTGCCACAGGATAACTTTATGTGATATTGCTAATATGATGATATGTTATTATTATTGTGAGTTTTTTTGAGTAAATGGAGAATAAGGTCAGGAAGTGGCCACTTAGAGTCGACTTAAAACATCTGCGTGGATTTACCTTTCAAACATGGTCACAATTCATTTATACACAACCATTTACCAACCTATTATCTGAAAGTGAACAGACAAAAATGGAATGATCAAAAGCAAGCTTTTGTTCTAGAGGCATGCGCATTTTTCTGAATTTCTTTCTGAAGCAAGAACAGTTATTGGCAATTAGCATTAGGGATGCAGTAATATGGGAATTGTGTGATGATGCAGATATCTTACATTTTTAATGTGTGTGTCTATATAATGTAGGAGTTGGCACTCTATACACATTACAATGTTACAATGTTAAGGCTATACTGTTGGCACAGTATAGCCTTTTTTACCTAAACTTGCAGTCACCAGGCCTCTAATACATGAAAATCTGCAGCCGCTCTATGTATTTTTTTTTTTTAGAAAACAATAAATCTGTCAGCAGAATCTTTAAATCTTTTGAAATACTGTGCAACTCAAAACATTTGTTTGATGATTTGTTTTAAATGGCAAGTCTATACTGCATGTTTGGTTGGTCTAATTTATCTGCAGGCAAATCACAAACTTTATGTTATAGGTTTAAATTTTCCCACTGACCTGTGATGAGTAGTAAAAGCTTGTAGTTGTAGTTCTTGCAATTTAAAAAAAGCCTCTTTCAAACTGTGATTTTGATATAAAAATTATTATGATCTTTCAGCCTACTTAACTGACTGGCTCATTTTCATGTTCCAACAACAGCTTTAACATTACAGATACCAAAACTAGTTAACGTGTCTACCCTACTCTTCTGTTTAAAGATCCATCCTTTCTTTCATCTTCCTGTCTCTTTTATTCTTTCTCTCTCTTCTCTTGAGCTGTCATTTAGAGTCAGTGACATAGTGATTATGGTTGGGGATGAGCTAGAAAAAAGAGAATTGTTTCAACAAGTCCCCCCTTCCACTCAACACACACGTACACGAATGGCCACCTTATGCTTTCATAATTGATAGGACAGTGCTGGCGTATCTTCTGTTAAGGGCACTCCAATTAAAAAGGGCAATTATTACAGTGACAGAGCAGAAAGGGGGGGACTCTACATGTGCTCAGATAGTTCCAACACTGACCTTTCAACAGCACTACAGATTATCGGTCGAAATACATGGACTTTCTACAGCAGACGGCTAACAAAACAAGAAAGGATAGAAAAGCTAAACCAGCAGGAAAGGGAAAATAAATGTTCAATAAGTCCAATGCATTTCCTCATTGTGTCATGATATCATTAGCATACAGTCATTTTATTAAAAAACGGTAATGGTAATATGCACAGTGGAATAAAAACAATGAATTCTGATCTGATAGTTCTCATAATCAGTATCCAGGAAAGATCAGATTTTTGTGTATTCAGTTCTGAAAACATCATTACTGTTTTATTAGAATAAAAAAAATATTTTCCCTGTGTTACTGTAGTAACTACACTCTATGCGTGTGGGAAATGTTGACTCTGTGTTGGACTGATAGTAAGCAATGAGGGCTGAAAGAGCCAGCAGCTTTCTTTGTGACAAACTCCTGGATGACTGCTACAAAAAAAAAACATAGCGGTTAGGAATTTTCATAAATGTTGACTTACTTGGTCATCAACGAAAACAAAAATCTAACTTGCTTCCTATTTTGTCACTAGTTAGCTACCTTGGTTATCTCAGTGTAGCATATACATAATAAATACGCAAGAAAATACATTTTTGAAAATGCCCACTTTTATTGCTTCCTGAACTATTACATCAAAGTATAGCTCTCTATACAGCTCTGTTTTGGAAGTAATGTGTCTAAACAGCAGTCTGAATGATTTAAACTGGGTGAGAGGTATAAGGTGTCTTGTAAATGTGGTGGGGTTCTCGGTGGGTGGGGGTAATGTGGGCCCGGGACACCATGATCTTTGACCTCTATGTCTGGAGGTCACATCTGGCCATCAGTCAACAGACTCCAGGAAACAGCCTAAGCTGCACACACACACATACAAATGCACATAAACATGAAGGGCTTTCTGCAGCATATCATCAACTGATCTGTGACATGAATCAAATCCTGTACAAGAACTCCAGCTTCCCCAGCCAAGAAAAACTTTAGCACTAAAACTTTCCCGCACTTTACTTCAACCACGTCTGCTCATTAACATATTCTAATTTGCAAAGTTCTGACCACAGATTGAGAAAAAGAGCAAGAGAGAGATATCTATTGTGGAGGATAGCAAGAGTGAGGGAGGCATTTTTATGAGGTAATCTAATTTGGTTACTAAATGCAAAACAGCGGCCATTACTGCATTTGCCATACTCTCTCGCGTGGCGTTAGCCACAGCGCCAGTAAACGAGCCCGAGTGAACAGTACAGCGCCCATAAATTATTCAAAGGCTGAGATGGCAATTATGGCTCTGAGCACAACCAACATTAATATTTTATGAGGGCTAACGCAAAACTCCAAGTGAATCAGAGAGAAAGAGAGAGAGAGAGAGAGAGAGAGAGAGAGAGAGAGAGAGAGAGAGAAAGTGAAAGTGAGATAGAGAGGGAGAGAGAGAGAGAGACAGAGGGAGAGAGAGAGAGAGAATATTTCTTTTTATATTCATTTTCAGATTGATCTCTCTCTCTCCCTCTCTCCTCTGTTATCCCACCATTCTCAGTAATCTCATATTATCCCACTTTTACTATCTTACTACGGGTTGAAGGTTGGAGGTGCAGGTAAACATACACCATAAGACCCTGCACCTCAGGTTCTCATCATGGGGATATTTGTTCATATATAGAACAACTTGTCTTGCGAAATAAACCAAATAACTAGCAGGGGTGCATAATTAATAATATAATTATATTTTAAAAATTCAGAAAATTATTTTTTTAACCAATTAGAACACCAGCAAACCAGCACTGTCAAACGACAAAGAAGACTAAACATTATGTTATTTTATCCAACGTAATAATGATCAAGAGGAAAAAAACAAACAAAGAACAGCATGACAAAAGACCAAATAACATCTTTGTTACTCCTAGGGCTAAAATGTGGATACCAAAACTAAACCCAAACACATTTTGAAACCAATTATTTTTCCTGAAGGGATCTTTTTTTTTTCTTCAAACTGATACCCTTCAACTTAAATTAAATCCAAAATAGGAGGAGCTTAAAGTGGACTGCTAAATTCATGGACTGCTAAAGATTGCATGCATATAATAAACATTTCAATACACATTTTAGTGTTATTATCATAAAGTAAATAAACAATATTCACATAGTTTAGAGGACAAATTTTATATGATGCAGCAAAATGATAACCAACAACAATTCAACATTATCACAATAATATAATTTAATATGGATTTTAAAACATAGCTTTAACATATTTGGGATGACAACAGTGTACAGATTACAATAATGAGCAAGAGAATTCTGTCAGTTAAACTGGAAAATGATACTACAATTCATGGCCTAGCTACCTATAATAAGTTTAGAAAAGTGTATTGTAAATGATTTAATCACAACAACAACACTGTAACTTTCCAACCCAATTACACCTTTAAAATACTTAAATTACTACGGTGTACAAAACTCTGTTTGTGTATATGGCCCAAATAGCTGGGCAGCCACACTGTTTTTTAGCATAGGTAGGAGCAACAATGACTAGCAGTGAGCATTCATTATTTTACTGTACTTCAGAATATATCCAAAAGCTCTTAAATGTAGTCAATAGAATGATGTGCTAAATGGGTCAGAAATGTGACCTCTGCTGTAAAAGGTTATGTCACCATTAATGAACATGTTCGATTCCTCTGTCATTACATGGGGCCAGGGTGAGCTGTTATTACTAAATCTAACATCATTCTAAAGCTGCTACAAATTTGATAATGATGAAGTGGAAGTGGGGTCAAAAGAGATGAACAAAAAGAATATGAGCATCTGCTTCTTTCAGTAATGTTGGAAGACTACTGCTTAGAGACAGAGAGAGCAAAAGAAGGGGAGATGGAGAGAGAGAAAGAAAGTGAGATAGAGAGAGAGACAGAGAGAGAGAGAAAGAGACAGAGAAAGAGAGAGAAGAGAGAGAGAGAGAGAGAGAGAGAGAGGGAGATGTAGGGAGAGAGCAAGAGAGAAAGAGAGAGAGAAATAACACAGGGGAGTATTATTTTACATAAGCAACACTTCATATGCAGCAGTGGTAATTGATCGTCCCAGTGTGGCAGCACAGACCTGTCAGTCAAAACACAGAGACCCTGGAGATATGTAAATCTAACCAAAAATGCATTCACCTGAATTATATACATTACAATAATGAGATTTATGAGCTACTAGGTGCAGCAGAAATAGTACTAGCACCAATATACTCCTAAAATGAGCTCCAAATTCATTTTGGCATCAGGTAGAGTTTACTAAAACTATACTCCAAATCTTTAACATATCATAACTGCTTCATTTTGATTTGTGAATAGAGGGTAAATAGAGGGTGGTAAATAGAGGGTTGATAGTTCTGTGGTAAATAGAGGGTTGATAGTCACAAACAGGGCTGTCAAATAAAAAAATTAAATATCCATTTAAATGTTTAAAGCCTCTGTTTGGTGCCCATTATGTTTCAGGTCAGGAGTTAGCAACCTTATCACACATGATGGCTACCAAAGGCACAGAATACTATGCCACTGCTGATCATTAATGAACAAAACAACAATATATAGATTGTTGTTAATATATATACATTTATAGGAATATTTGAAAACTTCCAACAGGCAGCAAAGCTATTTTTCCATTTTGCATATGACTATCAGTTGCAAGGTGTTAGTTGTGGGTTGTTTTTTTTAAGCCCAGAAATCATATCACTTCAAGAAAAAAAAAACAAGAACCCCTTTCATTAAGATTGTAAGTTGGCCTAACTAGCGGATAGAAGGATAACTAGCTGAGCGCTGAAGCTAATCTCATGAGCAGCCCTACAAAATTGCACTCCACTCTTTTGTGTGATAAGGATGTCTTTTTTCAAGAGCAATAGATTTCGGCCGTGAAAAAGCTAAATAAGAGCATGAAAGGAAAAGAGAGATCCAGAAATCGAGTAAGGCACAGAAGGAAAGAGAAGGGCTCCTCTGGTGTCTATTGTAAGGGCTGAAGGCAAACAACTCAATAATTCATGAGATAGAGATTGATTTCAGGGGCTAGCTCAGGGGGTCGCGAGGGGGCCCGTATGGTGGGCTAGCTGGGGGATCATTAGCCCCTCTAATAAACACACACACACATACACACACACACACACACTTAGGTCAGGCTGATTAACAGTTAGCAGTGCTGAGGGTCGGGGGTTGTACCTCTCAGTCTGGCAGATTTACTACTTTCCCTCTTTGCACGTGCTGCCTTTATCCCCACATTTTCTTTGTCTGTCTTCTTCATGGAGGTGGAATGAAATTTTGTATCAGGAAGAGAATGAGAGACAGACAGAGAGAGAGACAGACAGAGAGAAAGCGAGAGAGAGAGAGGGACAAAGAGAGAGAGAGAATGAAAGAATGATGAAAGAAAAACAAGAGATAGCATGACAGATATAAAATATAAATTAAGAGAAACAGCAAGAGAGAAAAGAAGACAGAGACAGTGGCAAAATGAGAAACAGAGAGGCACAGGAGAGAAAGGGAAAGAGAGAGAAAGAGAAGGCAAAAAGAGTGTGTGACAGAAGAAGACTGAGATTTAGAGATAAGGAAGAAATAGGAAGACAGAGAGAGCTGGAGGAAAAAGAGATTAAGAGTAAGAGAAAGACATATGGAGTAAGAAGTGGAAGAAGAGAGAAAGGCATGGGAAAAAGAAAGAGAGAGAAAAAGACCTACATATGAGAGATATGGCAACATTAACATACAGCTTTATTACAGAGAGAATGTACTCTTGCAATTACATTTTCTTGAAGTATTACATATCTAACAAACATCAGAAGACTTAACTGAGATCAGCTGATACTGTAAATGTAATTCCTTTCTGTCTATATGCTTAAGGCATATCAATAACTGCAAGTGTCAGCAACTCTCTTACCAAAAGCATAAAGCATCTCACTCCTAAGATCAAAGTTGTAGATGTGGTGTATAGTTAGAAAAACGGGCATGTAGGAGTGAAGAACACACTTTTAGCCTGTGCCTCCCTCAAACATCAGGAGATGTTTGGAAGACTTTGGCTGAAAGAATGAGCATCCATTTTTCAGATTTTAGTGGTACTTTTAGTGGAGAATTTTTCTGTAATTAGGCATGACTTTGGCACCTTCAGCAGAGCAGCATCCTCACCATATCCAGTGTGACAATACCACCTATTTTCCAGGTTTTAAACCCAAACATATGTTTATTGCTTATTTAGAAGTCCTGATATTTAAGCTGGTCTAAGCATCAAATAAATAAAAGACCAAAGCTAATGTGTGGATGTCATGAAAAGTTTAGCTGTTTTGAGGCACCTTGCCAGAAGAATTGTTTGTTTATTATGACAAGAGGTGTTATCCCAGCATATTGTAATATTATTTGCAATTGTAACATTGGGTCTGTCATAGATAGGAATAATAGTGAAGCCCTACTGTTCAATCCAATTAGCTAAGAAGAATGGACAATAAGCTGTGGAGGAGAGAAATAAATGCTTGACAAACATCAGTAGAAGCATGGTCTTGTCTGTACCAGAAAAAAATACTTATGTACTCAACTTATGTATTATGTACTCAAAAACTCTCCTAAATAGACTACATTTGTTGTCTACTACTGCAGCAAGTAGTATCAACAATGCTAAGCCTCGATAAGCATTAGCAGCTAACTTTCTCCTTATCTCACACACTTCATACATCTGCTTCACTTTTAATCCCACCATCTCTCCTTTCTTGACTTTTGCTATTCTCCTCATTCTACACTGAACATCTGGTCTTGCTGAACTGCAGTCTGAGTTCTCCATCTAACTCCGAGCATGCTAGCTAATTAGCGGCTAGAGATTAGAGAGGATAATGGACAGGAGAAAAGCTCCTTATCTCCTGGAATCCTGGGAAAGATTCACATTATTCCGGAGATGCCATCACCTTTTCATCTGTGTCTGGCTTAATTACAGAGGATGGGCCGCATTTAGAATCAGTGCTAATAGACACGGGATATTAATGTAGCGGCACAGTATCACTTTTTGAAAGGTGTTATGTAAAGAATGCTGTCCAAATGCAAGGGCAAAGAAAGTTTAATTGAAGTAGACAGAAACTAAATGTTACTGGATGATTTGTGCTAATGTAAAGAGCACAGGCCATTAATGTTGCTACCATAGCCGGATATTAAATGGAATATTATTTGAACATACTGCCTTTGACTATCCTCAAGCAAACCAGTGGTGAACCAGTATAGACAAGAGAATAAACCAAGATCATATTATTACACACATTAAAACTGTCCATAAACAGTTTAAGAGCAGCTGAGCTATTACTAAATAGAACAACTACTCAAGACAAATGAGCTGTTATCCCATCCTGGAACAGATGAATGCAGTTCAATGTCAAACCAGCATGTAAGCATTTGTTCACTATATTGTATATTGTTTCCCCTATAATTCTACTGAGTGTTCACTTTCCCATATTACATTTATCCTTTAGTACTTTAACTCTCTATCTTTGCTGTGGCTTGTACCTCTATTTTTGTTGTTAGTTAATTTTGTAACCCAATTTGAAAATGCCATCTGCAATTTCAAATGAATCTAGTTACATTTTAAAATGTTTCTTTCTTCTCCTGTACTGGTACCAGTTTGGAGAGGCTCTGTATCGACAGCAAATATATGCTATTCAAATATCCTAAAATTTGAAATGCAAGGACAAAGAATGTTTAAGCATATGCAGAATTTGTTTCTTAGTGATGAAACTATCCCTTAGCAATGCTTCATTACACAATTGGGCACTTTATTTTGTCCCCCCCTCTGTGCGATTTTCCTCTCGTTTGCTGTGTGTTATAAATGGCCAAGAGCGGAGACTGTCTTCAGGGTCTTTTATTATTTACAATATTTACTTCGGGGGAAGTCGTGGCTTGTGTCATATTTATCTTGCTGAAAAATGGGCCCAGGCGTGCGTTTCTCCCCCCAACCCACCTGCCAAACAAAAGGCAATGCAACCCACCACTGATGTGCCTCATGAAGTGTGTAATTCAGTGGGCTCAGACAAAAGGAAGCACATTTGTCTTGCGGTTTAATGATCAGATATAAAAATGTTTTTTGGTCCAGTTGTCAGCACAATGACACACACGTACATACTCACACTTGTGGGCGGGATGTCAATCTAGCAAGGATGGGGGTGGGAGGGGGGAGCGTGGGAGCGTTTAGGAGAACCAGTGATCCACGCTTTGACTGAGTGTGTATTTGTGTGTGTGGAGGTAACTCAACCCAGGCACTGAGGCAGTCAGGGCTTATGTTACACAGCCTGAAGGCTGCTACATCTACACCCAACCCAGTGCGACAATACACAGGACCAGCAGCCAAGCTCTCACACACACACACTGACATCACCCTGCCAGCTCACTCTGCTCTACGTTACTCACATTCCCACAGCAACATTGGCCTATCCCAGATAAGAACCCATAGGCTGTGCCAGTCCTGTTACAAAGGCCAGGGCTAACAGGGCTGAACCCCAACATTTCAATGCTTAGGATAAGTAGATTTAACCATATACAACCAGCAGAAAGTCTTTGAGTGGAAATGACATTTTTCAACTCTAATTGTAATAACTTCTATTTTTAAAGCAGAGGGCACACTAATACTGTAGTTCTAGTTGCATGGACTATCATCTTGTTTGTTGCCATGGCATGAACCTAGAGTGAATATTGAATTTAAGCATGAAAAATTTGCATTAAAAATTATACACACGCTGCATTGCAAGTTAGAAAAGGAATCCTTGTAAATTCATTGTTTTTGTGGTGTCACAAAACAATCTATTTCACTCTTAAACAACCATGTCAAAGTCATATCACTAAACAATTGACATTAGAACAACTATGTTCAATGACAAAAGCATTTAAGGAGTACTAAGGGTTGGGAATAAACAGCTGTGTAGAGCATGAGGAATTATATTAATACATAAATTGTCCACCAAGGAGCCCTGACCTTAACCCTATAGAAAGTCTTTTGGATGTGATGGAGAAGAGTTTACTGAGTGGTCTGACTCTGCCTTTGTCAATACAAGATCTCAGTCAAAAATCAATGCTGGACAGAAATAAATGTGACATTGCACAAGGTTGTCAAAACAATGCCAAAACAAATGCATGTCATAATCAAAGCTTTTTGACAATACATATTGTGACATTTTGACATAAAGACAAAAAAACTGTGATTTTTCACATTTCCCTACTGCGCTGCACAGTCCAATTAAATTAAAAGGCCTTATTATCCTCCCTATTTAATGAAACAGGTTATAAATGTCTTTAAGTATGGATGACACCAACAAGATACCAAGATATCAGCTTCATTCCCTTTTTCCCTCAAATATCCACTCTATATTCAAATAGACAAATGCATCATCATTGAGTTTTTAGTAAAAAGGCTTCCGGTTGTTGTACAATGAAATGTATGCCTTAGAATTAGCATGGAATTTTTTTATGCATGGAAAAGGCTAGTTTTCGGCCTATCACAGAAGCGGATGCAGAGATTTTTTTATTTTGAGGCCAATCACTAGTAACAGGAAAGTAAGGAGAGCGGTGGTGTCATTTGATGAGAACTAAAACAGACTGAATGCCTTGTTCTGGAGGTGCCAATCAAGGTTGGTTTTGACCTCACAGGTCAGGGGTCATGATCTTTTATGGGAGCCTAGGACAATAATCAGAAGGACAGCAAACAGACGGCTTTAATTAGCTCTTGAGGAATATTAGTAAACTTATACAGCGTTGTCTCTCTCTTTCTCTCTCCCTCTCTTACTTTCTCTCTCAGTTGCTAGCCCATAACTATAGCATTCACTGACATCTCAACCTGGACTGAGGAGGCCAACAGTTTTTCCTCTCTCTAACGTTCGCTGTCTCTGTCTTTCCTCGTGCCTTTGGGCTGTGTAAGGTGATAGATGGTGCTGTGCGTCTCATGCCAGCGGCACAGCCACGGCTGACCCCAGGGGAGACACAGTCGCCATCAATAATACAGAGACTAGTATAGGCTCCCAGTCAGTAAGTCTAGCCTAAGGGGGCTTATCGTACCAGTCAGCAGCAGACTCCAACTCAGGCTAGTAGCCTTGACCATGACGATGTTACTGGAAATTTGCACATTTGTAGATTTGTGTCTAGAGCAGGACATGGTTTCTCTGCATTTGCATTGATCTGTCATAGACAGCCACTAATAAAGTTGTTAAATGATATGGTGTATACTAGTAGCACACATACTAAGACATGTGCCTGCTACACAAACCTGCACAGTATATTAGCTATGTGTAAAGAGTGTATGTTTGACAGTTGACGGTAGCATCATCACACAGCAGGAGTCTCAGCCAAAGTGGCTTCAGCACCTCAATATCAGCTCATGTCTATTTTAGGTCCAATCTTTTATTTAGTCACAACATCCCAGTGTCATGAAAAATTTATTCATGCATGCTCTCCACTAATACTGGCCGTGTCCTGTAACATTCCATCTTTAAATATTTCTCAGAACAAATGGACTCTTTCATCCCTATATGGGAGCTTTCCTGGCCCCCACCTCTCGATGCGATTTCAGCAAGAAACCGCCCTACTAACTAGTGCCTGAACCCCTAAATTACTGCATGGTTATTTTCCTAAATCTATTTTTATGTTAATATAATTTCATGGCCATTAAAGCTATCACATATGCTAACATATGTGTGAGAGCAAGGACTAATCAAACCAAACCCATTATCAAACAACAAAAACAAGCTACAAAACAGGACAAACCTGCAGCAAGGCAATCAAAAAACTTGGAAATAAGTTTGAATAAGCCATTGACAACAAATGAGTGCCAACAAAAGACTGTGGGGAAAGCCGGAACTCAGTGTTCCCCTGGTCCACGCCTCATTAATTTGAACAGGGGCCAGTGTGACAGTCTCCAGGGCTTGCACTGGCCCTGCCGGGGGCTAAGCAGGAGTCATCAAGCCCAGTGGAGGGGCTAATTGTCAGGCATGTAGTGACTGGAACTACCTATTTCCCACCTCCTACACCCCCGACACACAGTAAAACCAGAGCTTGGCTATGGTCTCTGGCACTGAGAGTGACTAATGGAGCTGTCAGGACAGAGTGTGAGGGACTGGTCAGGTAGAGACGATGCCATTACTCACACAGTGACATAACCTGCAGTTAGACTTCATTAAAGCAATACAGGGGTCCAAGCACTGATTTGGGAAAAGTACAATTGTGACACTACACAAAAAACAGGTCAGCAAGGTGGGGTAATATTAGGTGCAATAAGAAAGAAAGCATGTAGGAAGTTAATACTTTCATTTAAAAAAAGAAAAATAAAGATAATCAGGGAATTTACAATAGATAAGGATTATGTATGACATCTGGAGTTGTCTATAAGTGCCATCTAGAGTATGGACATAATTATGCTGGACATCACTGGTAGAGCTTGAAATATTTGCAGGGCCAAATATGTGTCAGGCTCTTGTTGGGTCCAAATTTCATATTTGGGTTTCATAGGTTGTTCAAAATCATTGCTTGATAAATTCATTTGTTAAAGCAAAATTTTATTATATTACATTATTTTGTGATTTACTTATGTTATTATTGTTGCTATAGAGCAGAAGCTTAACCTTTCCCGACCCAGGCACTGCCTGTTTTAGTTCAGTCACAAAGAAAAATTGTGGTTATGTTAAAAAAAAATAACAGTTTGGAGTTTTTTTGTGATTCATTCGAATAAAAACCACTCAGTGGGTTTCTGCATCAGCATAGTCATAATCAACATTATTAAACAACTTTATATCTACTTCTTTGTCATTGGTTTAATACTTTGAGTTTAAACACAAAAATACACTCCACAATCCAACCCGCACCCTACTATGTGGTGCCTCATGGTCCACTGGTGGTCAGCGACCCTCACGCTCTGCTGTACAGTAATTTTACGCTGTTGGGTGATGATGGGCCAGTTCCATTCAGTTTTTAACCCAATATTGTGGGTTAGGTACCAGTCAGGTTCAGACTTAAAATAGGATACTGTGCTTGGACAGAAAGTTCTTAAGCTAAATTTATGTTTGGACCAATTCAAGCCCTTTTAAACCTCAATTCACTGAAGCTGGTTAGAATATGATCATACATTTGGACATTAATAATATTAATAGCATTAGTTTGCCCCATCTTCCGTAACAGCCATTGCTCTTGCAAATGCTTTATCCCACATGTTGGGGATTTTAATGCATTTAAGCTCAAGAGCATTAGTAAGGATAGGTACTGATGTACGAATGATTAGTTCTGGATCACAAACACTACCCCAGCTCAGCCCAAATGTGTTTATTAAAGTCCCATCACTCCAGAGAACACAGTTCCACTGCTCCACAGTGTAGTGCTAGAGATCTTTGTATCGCCCCTGCTTGGCATTGGGCATGGTGACTTTATGCTTATGTGTGGCTGCTACAGAGTATCTTATTGATCCACAAGCTACAAGATATGTGTATCTTCAAGAAGTTGAATTCAGTAACTAGAAGAGATGTCTGGATACTTTTGGACATACAGTGTCAATTGTACATTGGCATTTTTTTAGCAAACTTCAGCACCAGGACAAACCCACAACCTGAATGCACATGAGCTACAAAATGCACATCGGCAGCAAAAATTCTGGCCTACCTTCATATCATTATGACTGTCCCTTTATAGCAAATAAATGGGGTAGCAAGAGGTGAGATGGAAGTAATGGGTACACATGTAAAATATTTGAGGCAGGACGCTGTATCCTGAAGGTACTTTATGTTACATGGTGTGACCTCATGGGACTGAGCATATTGCTTAATGGGACTTTTCTCTCTTTTCTCATTTTTTTGTGCTCCCTCGTTCTCCTGCCCACACCTAACGACCTTGAAATTCTGCAAGCTCAACGGGAGGCTTTAAGGATCTTCAAACGGGCAATTTCAATACATCCATGTTTGGCCTATGGTGTGTTAATAGCTATTAAAACACAGGAAAAAAGAAGACAAGGAACAGGCAAAGAAGTGGGAGGGTAGAAGAGAGTCATATCAAAAACAAACAGCATGTCAGAGCACTCCTTAGAAATGGAAAATTGTCGTCATATCCAAATTATGTGTGGGGCGAAAAAGGGACAGAAAATAAAGAGGATCCAAAATGATGAAGTGCGCAAAACAGGTCACAGCTGTATGGCGCACACAAACACATCGTCCTAATGTCACCTACACTGCTTTCATGCCAGCAGACACTATGCGGGAGCCCCTCTTGCCGAAAGCCGAGGATGCAGAGCAGGCGGGTGCCAGAGGACGTGTTGCTGCCCCTGTCGTGTTTGTCAAACAAATTAAACGCGTTGGAGATTCTTCACCTGCCTCCCGCACTGCTGCCGCATATGGCTCCCCCATTCAAAATAAGGAAATATGCATACATTAGCATGCCTAATGGCCGACCCTCTCCATTTAATATGCAAATGCACTGAAATATTACTGAACACCGTCTGTTCTAAATGAATAAATTTGAATTGCAATTAGAATAATCCTTTATAATTAATGAAAACTGTCAATTTTGGTTCAGGAGTAATTTGATTAACAGGATGATGGCCGGTGGTTGAGGCCTGTGGGCTGCTGGAGAGATGGTAGGGGACAGGATGGCAAAGTAGGGGTACACATGAGCCCTGACCAGTCCAGAAAACACCCTTTACATTATTGATTACAATCACTAATGAACCTGCAGAGACAGACCATGGTCTGGACCATAGCCTGCTTTAAAAGCAAGGCCTGTGTGGTCATATTTCAATTAACAAGAGCCAGGCATCTGCCTCTGCCCATCCAGTTCTCTCTGAGAATTTGGAGGAGTCATTAAAAAAACCATAAAGAAAGCAAGAAAAAAGCGACACATCATTTTGAAGGTAGGTGACCTCATTCCAAAAGAGCTCTGTATGTGCTGACACCACCATCGGAAGCTCAGTTTAGGAGGCCTAAAAAATCTAGAAATTTAGTATATCCATCAGTGGTCATGTTTAAAACTAATAGTCACATGTGTCTTCAGTAACATTTACAGTTATATACATTTGCCATTTCCATGTATCTTGAATGTGAAAACTTAAGGAAGGTCAACTTTTTTGAATGATGGAAAGGTGCTATGCTCATTTACTACATCAGTCTCTCGCTGCATTTGTTGTCAGACAGAAATGCACAATGTACCAGGTTGTTACAAAAGTTAATGTTTCATGGCTAACTAACATAATTTATACATAAAAAAGACAAATAAGATAAATAAAGAAGTCTTTTTGTCTCTGCTGTAATTGGTTAGGCATGGATACTAACATTGACTAGCTGTTACAGATGGAAAAAGAATACAAATACATTATGTCCACTCAAACCATCTTTAAAGGAGGATTACACAAGAAGTATGTTAATGGCAGGAATGAAGCAGGGGGAAAACAGCAGAATACACATTTTTTGTAGAAGAACCTCTAATCAACTGTTCAGTATATAGTTATTACAAAAATAATTTCAAGCACCTCATGGAAGTGTTTTGGTACTGATTGTCTGACTCACTCACTTGCACATGTTTAGCAGGTTAAACATTCTCTATGACGGTGCATCATTAGACCTCAAATGGCCTTCATTAGATTTCTTCCTTCATAAGAGCAGTGTTTCACATTAATGATACTGTGTGTCAATTTTTTTAAAATGAGATACAAGCAAATAAAGCTTTTTACTTTTAAAAAGTCAACAGCCATTTAGGAATCACAATGCGTATGTGTATGCCTTTCAAACAAGATATGAGCATTTATTATTAGCTTTGGCCTAAAACCACAATGAATTATGGGAGCAGTACATGTCTCCAAAACACCACACTCTTGGATCACACAACCACTCTCACACACAGAAAACATATCCTTTGTACAAATATTTTCCTACCTGTTTGCAGAGATTGTCAAGTGGACCCGCAGGGCATGAGAGAAAGAGAGAAAGAGAGAGAGAGAGAGAAAACAAGGAAAAATGTTGATTAGTTAATTATACAGTTCATTTTGAAGCATGTGTTTTCAGTGGCAATGCCTGACAAATGTGTGTAATGATCTCTAAACGTGCAAAGAAACACACAGATGGTGGCAGCCTACAGTTATGACACATTAAGCGGGCTGTCACCACGTGAAATCGTTAGAAAAGCAAAGCCTGGGAGTTTTTTAATAATCAACATGATATGGAAAGAAATATAGATAAGATCCATTCATAAATTCTCTTTTACATCTGTAAAAAAAACTTGAATGAAGCAAAGCAGTTATTCAGTATGGTAGCACTGGAGCTGTATTAATGTACTAAGATCAGAAGTTAAATTGACCTGGAATAGGAATATCAAAGAGATTATTTGTCTTGCCTTTACCTCCTATTTCTACTGCACTGAATATACTCACTTGACTTTGAACTAAAATGACTTACACGATTCAAGACAAACAGAATGAAATCACAGCTGTGCTCACAGATGCACAGGACGCAGGCTGTCCTAGACCCCCAGGCAGCTTGCTGCCTCATACTAAAGGCGGTGAGAAAAGAAAGCTCCGAAACACACTAAGCGACATCTCAGAGCAGTGACAAGTGAACTTAAGGGAGCAAGAGTCTTCAGATTAAAATTAAAAAAAAGAAAAAGAAACACGAGTAGGCAATTCCAACCTTCCCCACCCCCCTTCGCCAGACTTTATGAGAAGCAATTAAGGGTTTTCTGGCAGGTCACTGGTGCTGCTGGACCTCGTAATGGTGTCATTTCCTCTCAAGTCACAAGTAGCTGTCGCTCAGCCCTGCCAATAATTAGCCAGAGACACCCGCACCAATGTAGCGACTAATTAGCGAATTACGTCGAAAAAAGCAGAGCCCCTAATTAACGGTTATTATGGCATTTCAGGAGTTGCGGCTTTAATTAGCGCAGAACGGGCGCTTGCATTTCAATACCGTCTGCTCGCTCCGCTCTGTCCTTCCTTTTTCTCCCGTCCGCCATCCACACACCCCCCCTCCAACCACTCCTACACACTGTCTGCTCAGTAGCCACTAGGCACACTTTTTTATAAGCTCGGAGTCTATGAGTCCATGGCCCTCAAGAAAGCATTTTTTTTTTTTGACAAAATTGTGATCAATAAAGCCTGGACCCTTAACTGCCAGAGCTAATGCAAAGTAACTGTGTGTTTAGGTTTTATGTGGCTCACAAGAAAGGTGCAAAATTTGGGGCCTGTTTTAAACATTGTAATCCATCACCTGTTTGTAGAAGTGCCTCTTTTTCTCTTTGTTACCCATTTTAATCCTTTATTCACTGCCTCATACTGACCTCCATGCCACCCCCCCACCCCCGCCATTCCACCTCCCTCAAACCCCAGCTTCCATCTGCATCAAAGTCAAGAGCTGCCGTTTTAATTAAGTGACACTAATGAGCTTGTTGAAAGGGGGCTCTGTCAGCTCAGCAGTGTAGTGGTAAATGTGTTTATACTAGGGTGTCATCTCGGACGATTCCTTTCCACCCGCCCTTTCTCCCATGCCTGAGGGGAGAGAGCATCAAGTACAGTGAAAGCTAAAGAATGGGCATGCTGCATAATAACAGGTCTTATTATTAACTAGTACTACGTATCACTTTTAACATTTTTTCTAAGCCCATCAACCTTTTTAGACTTTTAGGCTGAAAATGACATATGCTGATAGCTTTTACCAAATAATAAGCACTAGGATGAATAGGGATGAACCAATCAAAAAACTTTATAGGCAATTTCTACATTGTTTCTTTACATAGCTTCTTTAAATAATAGCTTACACTGTAAGCCAAAAAAAAGCTGTTAATGTTGTTTGCATTTTAAACAACTAAGTAATCATTGCTCTATTTATATAACAAGAATTAATGAAAGTGCTACTTTTAAAAAGAGGGGATGTAGCAGTATCTGCAATCTTGAAAAACAAGCCAATTTCTGCTCTTGTGTTTGGAGCAAAAATCTGCTGATCCTGATCTTGTCTGATTTCATTTGTGTCTGTTCTGTGGTGGCTAGAGAGGTAGGAGCAGAACAGAGATGACTTTTAAAATGAGAGTCAAAAGTCCACCCACCATCCACCAGTCTAAGAAACGTGCTGTAGTGCATGTGATTACCACACACAATACTTTGCATAATTACTTGTACTTGTAATAAAATAACAGAAAACCTATTCACTCAAAATATACATACAATAGAGGACAATGGGCAGATGCTGACGCAACTTACCATTGACTGCAATTATAACTGTATTTCAAGTCAAGTGGATTTTCTATACTTTTCTACTGTCTGTGGTAAGTGATCATATGCTACAGATGTGGCAGATACGGATTAGGCAGATAAGTGCTGGAGAACTCCTTTAATGCTCAGGATTACCCTCTTTTTTCATGCAAATGAAGGATGAAGGCCTGCAGGATGGTGTCTCTCCCTCACTCAAGCACTAGGTCACCCCCAACTCTAAAGTCACTTTGAATGGCACCACTCTAACCATCTGAAAGACGAACCACTTTAAGTCGTTTCCGCACGCCCTTTTGCGATCTCTCATAACTCTTTTCTGTACCATTGTTATGGAAATGCCGGACGTAGCGGCGAAGATGACTTATCTTTCAAAGTGCCTAATCCTGCTCTGGATGGCAAACGGCCTCCTTTTTTTCCCAAAACGCATCTTTGTTTCTACTCCTTTTCAAGCGCCTATTCATTAACGTCTTGAATATTCATAACATTGATGCACGGCTCATTCTCTTTTCCTCCCTCCTTTTGTTTTTGCATTTTGTTAAATATTCAGAGTGCGGATGCAATTAACATGCCGTTAATGAATAATTAATCAGAACTAAAGCAGCCACAAAATTTATGCACTTTAATTATTGAAACTGCAAATATGAAAACACAGGCCTGTTGCCTTTTATCAACCCCTTATTTAGCGTGTGTGATCAGCATCATAAAACATTTAATATCCATATTGGCAAGACTACATGTATGCATGCACAATTGTCTTTTAAGGGAAATCACACCTATAGCTGAGATGACTGACTCCAGGCTTATTTGGCAGAAAGAAGGCAATAATCCAGTGTTTTTTATTTTAACATAATCTCTATCTGCTGTATCTGTGGTATATGGATAATTACCTATGAATAATTTCTTTATGTTTCCCTGTATTTAGTAAAAGACCAAAAAACCTGTTTACTTAAAACACATTTATACCAGAAATCAGTGGGATAGGCCCTTGGCCAGTTGGGGTTCTCCGAGTAAACACAATAACTTTTATGCAAGCCACTAGTACTAAAAAGTTAAAATAAAATACTACACCAGCCCTCTCCACAATCTAACATGATCTAGAAGTTTTCCCTTACATTTACCTGAATGAGATCACTCTGGCACAGGCCTAGTATCTGATCACTGAGCTTTATTATAACAGCTAGAATTCTGTTCTTTTACCAAGTACTGGAAAATCGTCCATAGCTATCTACAATGTTATGCTAATGGCAAATGGAGATCAGGTTGACAAAACACTGGATAATTCCTTTAATTCCTTTCATTTCTTTTACATAGTAGCATTATTGTCTAATATCAGTTTTTAGGTCATCCCTGTACATACACCAACCTCATCATAGCAACTCTCGCTCTCTTCTGCAGCCCTCCATTAAAGCTTCATTGCTCCTTCATTACTGCTGGCCACTGCCAAGCCGCCATGTGTATGCGTGTGTGTGTTTGGACTGTGTTTGTCAGCTCATTAGGGCAGATCTAATTATTACTTTTGCATGCAACAGCTTGCTGGGCAAGCCCACATTGTTTTGCGAGAGGAAAAAATGAGCCGGAATGGATGCACTTGCCTATGTCGTGGAAATTAAGCTGAGAGATAGGGGAGGGGGGTGAGAAAGAGAGAGAGAGAAATTGGGGGGGGGGGGGGGGGGGGGGGGGTTGGGGGGGGCGGGGTTGGGGGGTAAGAAGGCAGGCAGACTCCAAACAGCTAATTGAGATTTGTTTCTGGGTATGCAGTGATGGTGAGAGTGGCCAGAGCAACAGGCGCTTGGCTGGGCACCAATACTTGAGTTAAATGGATAAAAAACAAAGCCCCAGCAACACAATCCCAAAGACACAAGCACAAGTGTACCATACATGAACAGGAAATTCCAGGAAAACCATTCTGAAGTGTTTTGGTTTCGTTCTTTTTTCTTTTTTTGGTGTAGAATCTATTTTTAAATGTTCTGCTAAAATTACTCAACTCTACACAGTGCTATAAATCTTAATATAAAACTTGGACGTTTGCAACTGACTGTCAAGGAATATAGTACATAACATGCAAAAATAAAAAATAAAAAAAAGTAGAAAAGTGTCGGATTTAAAGGAGGACCACTGCCATAGTTTATATCATTATATCATGCCTTTTAACTGTCTAAAATGACCACTGCCATCATGCACCTGGAACCATAACATTCACCAATAATATAATTTTCTACCTTCCCCTCCCATGACTGTCACCTATCTTTAAGCAAAAGATTCAGCAAGCTCAACAATAAAAAACAGAGCCTATATAATAGAGAATTAAGGGGCCTTTTATTTCACTTTTAGTCCTTTGTAACTAAAAAATACAAAAAAGAAAATCAACCTCTTTTTTACAAAGTAGGTTCTGATTTTTTGCGCATACTTTTTACATTCTGATTATGAAGCCTATAATCTGTAATACTGTAGGCAAAGTTTGGAAGTTTTAACAATGATCTTTTGTACGTCAGTGAGTCAAAGTGCAAAACGACTCTTTTTTTTCACAGCCATAACAGGGAGCCTGTAAGAAATATCATTTTTAGGTATAGGCATGTTATATAAGGATTAAAAGCCTGTTCGGTATAGCTACACATGCTAGGATCATCCTACTGACAGCTATGCACCTTCATTTCTTTTTAGCAACTACAAAAAAACAAAAAACCTCATACTCTACCCTCTGCTATGCTGACAAGGTTGTCCTCCCTCCCCTCTCCTTTTTCCCTCCTCTTCTGTTTTTCTCTCATTCTCCATGAGCAATGTTAAGTGACAGGCAGCACAGACTCTTGTCTTAATAAAACTGCCGTCCCATCAGCCCCCCAGACAGTGTGTTTTAAAGCAGCGGGAAAACACTTGTTTCAAGTCATGAGGAGGGAGAGCGAGAAAGGGAGAGAAAGAGAGAGGGAGCTCTGACAGGTATCAGTGACTGCAGGAGGAGTGTGTGTACATGCGGTGAGGGGGTATAACTCTGCGCGTAAACACTAATGCACACGTTTCATTTTGAGGGGTCCCGACAGCTCCCCGACTGTGGCAGAGATACTCATCCAAAGGGGCGTTCTCACACATGCACATACACTCACAAACACACACACACACAAGTGAGAGAGAGAGAGAGAGAGAGAGAGAGAGAGCAGATGCCATGCTCTCACTATCACATAGCATCAAATGCTCCTGCTCGCTGTCCTGCCATTGCCTCTCTTTTGTTCCCCTGCACGGGATCATAAATAAATGAAGCTCTGAGAGGAAGATGAAGGGGCTGAGGAGACAGACATGTCGAGTGCTGAACACTGTGCACTACCTGATCTGGCAGCAAACTTTGTATCATGTTTGCTCTTAAAATGCTTCACGAGGACCATGCCTGACAGCAACAAACTGCAGGAGATTCCGCTGCAGAAGGCCATACACAAGATTTTTTAGCCATCAATGGCAAGATGCATAAACAGCTAGTAGATAGGATAGAGCCAAAAATAAGAATAAGCCATAAAAAGGGTAATCGTTTGGCATCATTCACATTATTTTAATTGGGCCTTGTTGCACTTGTTTGCACTCATTACTACTGTTGTAAAACAGTTTCTCTAACAACATAGGTGTCTACTGATGAAATATTCAGTTACTGTGCAGTGGAAAACACCTTCAAAGACTGTACTCTTACCTAATCTCTTACTCTTACCTTCAGCAGTGGTCAGTTTCTGACCACAGAACTGCTCTTGGCTTGATATTCATAGACCACTGTTAAACTACAATCTACAAAAGAGAACTTCAAATTCAGACCCTTAATCCAGCTTCCAGGCGTGCATTTTGTTATCACCTTAGTTATAACAGCAAACTCTAAAAAAAGCATTGCTTCTAAAATCCATGACCACACTCAATGCAAGTTGTATTTAATGTATTTAAAGATCTATAGTCTTCACTATTATGTAATTGTAAACCTATATAGTGGACCCCCATGGCAGGTGCACCTACTATATTCGTATTAGTGCTGTTGTTGACAAGGTCCAGTGCTCAAAAAAAATCTCATCAAACATTACCCTGCTGTCAAAAAATGATGCATGGGATGGCTAAAGTCTGTAACTGCACATCTATATAGCAGACCTATAACGCAGGTAGAGCTCATAAGTGGCCTGTTACTGGAAATGCATGTTAGGTGTTCCTAATGAACTGGACTGTGTATATATGATTGCTCAGCATCTCTGTAACCATGATTCTTTTAAACAACAATGAAGCGCAATCATTAGTGATAAAATGTCACCACTTTTTTCCCATTTCACAGTGTGAGAATTAATTATTTATCTTTTACTCCGACAACTTTCCAGGTTAGTCTTCGGGAAGGCTTTTGTAACTGACAAGCTTCTGTTCTTTTCCAATAAAACTCCCAGTGCGCGGAATAAAAGAAAAGAGGACGAGGAGGCTTGTCAGACTTCAGTCTCCAAAAGCGCCTCCTTCAAGAGAGCATCATTCCTTTTAATTAGCGTCGAGAAGGTGATCAAAGACGAGCCACCTCTACTGAAAGAGATATCAATACACGGTGGAGGGAACAAAAATCTCTTTGTCACACGAACGTCAATCGCTGCCGCTGCAGAAAAAAAACCAAAAAAAAACACCATGTGCCAGCGAGCTGTCGCAGTAGCCCTTACAAGAGCGGGAAGACGATGCGGCAGTGACAACTGTCATGCATTTACAGAGCAACATCGTTTAATTATCCATACAAAATAAACACACACATGTTTTTGGCAAAGGCGATAATGATAACTGTGGAGGTGCATGCAGAAAAACATTGAGCTGACAAACATGATGAAATCTTATGGTCCTTTTTTTGGGCCAAAAGAACTCCTGTTGATATTCTTCACTTAATTATTTGAGAGATGCGGCAAATTGTTACTATTACAGTTGACAAAGTGTTTTTGACACTGATGAGAGGAGCAAACCTAAGAGTTGCTCAACATTCCCCCTCCCCCCAATTTCCTTCACTAACTCTACTCCAGTAAACACACAGCATTCACTTTATTACAAACAACTAGCAGGTACATCTATAGCAGGGCTATTCAATAAGAATTCAATATGGTCAATACGGACCCTCAAAAATTCTAACTTGTGTTATGATTCAACACCATATCCTGTATACTGAAGTAGCCTAATATCAGCATTTTGTCATCAGCAACTAAAAGATCAACACATTACAAATACCATTCAGTATATTTCAATAATATGTTATGTTTTAAATGCTAAACTGAATTATATATTTATAAAAACAAGGGCTACATTTAAAATGTTTTTGAAGTATGATGAAGTGCATCATAACATGCTTATTTAGAGAAAATGTAAATAAAAATATGGGGTCTTGTTTACTCATTTTCACATCTTTAAAGTTTATTTTCCTCTTGTATTCCTCTCTCACACTTTCTCTTGTTTAGTGAGAGACGAGAGCTTTTGGTTGTCCAGCCAGGACTTTAAATCTGGGCTGAAATTGCTCACATTCTCACACACATATATAAGATGTATGGTCCATTCTGTGTGGAGTGTGCATGTTTTCCCGTGCTTGAGTGGGTTTCCTCCGTGTACTCCAATTTCCTCCCACAGTCTAAACACATGCATGTTAGGTTGATTGGTCACTCTAAATTGCCCGTCGTGTGTTCATGTTGAGATATAGGTGGCCGCTTTAGATTAAGTCGTTTTTCGTCTTTTAGACTTTCTCTCTGACTCGCTTTATTCTCCAACTGCGGCTTCTTGCTTTGCATGTGTGCGGCGCACTCCCGAATCTGCACAGATCTGATTGGCTGAGGAGCGTGTTTGGTGATTTTACTATGCAAGCGATTGGTTTGTGAGTTTACTGCGCCACTAAGCCCAGATACCGTAAAGACAAGAAAGTTCTGCCACTTAAAATAAACACATTCAAAATTAAATTGTTCTCAATAGTTTATTGCTTTCCTCTGATTATAAGTACAAAGTAACTGTTTCTAAAGAAGTGGCCATTTACCACAGGTACAAGGTTAGTGTTTCTGATGAAGTGGCCAGTGACTGAAAGTGTAAAGTAGATGGTTCTAATAAAGTGGCCAGTTGGTCTTATTGTCCTGATGAGTGCTTAGAATTTCAGGTTAATTTTTTTCTATAACTAATGCAGACAGTGTCATCCTATGTGTGTGTGTGCAGAACGTGTGTGTGTGTATGCTGCTTCACCTTGTTTTCCACACTCATGCTGTTTTTAACAGGGAGCTTTCCCGGGGGAGTCGGGCTGCCTGCTGTTTTGTGCGAGCACCACATACACAGTGCTGGAACCACTCTGAAACCCTTCTCAGAGAGCTGTTTACTGCATTTCAGCACACCTTTTCAACTATAATTTGAACTTTTGAACACTTATGCAGACTCCTGCAGGCCCAGAGTGGACAACGCTCTCCAAATGGGCTAATGGCCAAGCGTTAAGCGGCTCACTGGAATCACAATGCAGGATTATCAGCTCTCAGCTACTCCTAAGCATTTCTTTAGCTTATCTGTAAGCATCCAAAGGTTCACCAAAAGTGTTGTAAAAAGTATACCCAAAAATACCCTCTTATTATATACAGATTATAATTCAGCCACTTTCAATATCCTCAAAACACATCAGTCAATCTTTGATGTGATTTTGAGACTGCTTGGTCGAGGTGCTGACCAAGAAGCACATTTGATTCAAATGATCCCACCACTGTACTCAATGCAAGAACAACACTGTTTTCATACTGGAAACTTTTTACAATAAAATTCTGGAAGAACAGTGCTGAATCTTCTCTGGCAGTTATTTGTATGAATTTTCCATTCCGCCTTAAATGGAGCAGTGGTTACATTCTGGCACCTGTACAGGTGTCTGAGTGTAAATGTTATACCATTAAAGGAGGAATGGGAAACTTAAATAAGAATCCAACTTCAGCTTTACTGAATTTCTCAAGCCATTCGTTTGGTATGCTCATAAATTTGCTTGTCAGACGCTGTCATGTAATATTGCACGGTTCCAAGCTGATCAAGGGTTGGCCGCATTTTTATTTTCATTTGAAACACCGAAAGGTTAAGCTGCGTTTCAAACGTTTGTTAGCTTCATTGTCTTTGCTTATTTCTGGCATATAAATGTAACGGAGGAATAATAGTAAATTACAGAATTGTGATATTGTGCTAATTATTAACAACTGATATATTGTACAACACTAAAGCACATATTTAAAGTACCGCAAGTATTCTGCATGGCCAGACTGGGTTGCAGCTCTATGAGGGTAGCATCAGCAAAAGTCCACCATCAGCAGAACATGCATCATTTATGCCTCCACCCCCCACCCCCCTGTTAGTTTTATACTGTGCTCTACCCTGCTGGTCAATATACCACAGCAGCACTCATAAATTTTGACAATCATAATTATTAATGTTTATACTTTTTTATGTTTTCAGTCATGGGAATAAGAGAAATACAACAGAGCCAAATCATTGTTTAAAAGACTGTCGGGTCTCTGTGAGTATGTGTGTTACTGTAAAATTGTAAATTGAACAAGGGCCAGCTGAGAGTTGTTAACGCATCTTTGCTAATCTAAAAGTCAACAACAAACCCCACTTTAGAAAGCCGGTGCTTAAAGCAAATGCATTTTATAACAATTAATCTCACTTTCTATCTCTCTCTCTCTCTCTTTCTCTCAAAAACCCACACCACACACTCCTCCAGTGAAGAGAGCACACCTCACAGCTCAGGTTGTCCTCGTTTCCATAATCAGGCAGATTCAATTATTTTTGTTCCTCACTCTGAGCTGCCACTCGCCAGGGACTTGCACATGCATATAAAAATATTCCACAACTTTTCACCGGCAATAGAGTATCACAGAATAATAACACGTGCTTTTCTCCCATTTTTTTGTATTTCTTTTTATCTAGCTGGCACTTTTCCATCTTTCTTATGCACAAGTGTGTGTGTTTGTGTGCACCGCCTGTCCCAAAACAGCATCTTTGGTTTCATGGGACCTAATTAACATCACCTGTGTTAATTACCGCCTCAAACCAATCAACGGCTTTTCTACTAATTGGCTTTTTTTTCTCTTCGTTCTCCATCAAGGCCGGAAGTCGCCGTGGAGACACATCACCTGAGGCTGTGGGAATTGCGGCGCGATGCTCATCCGCGCACACTTGGATGAAAAGGGGACAGGCTCCAATTGAAGCTTGTTTGTGCGCCTTCATCAACACACCTTCTGCTAGACTTGAGGGATCAACATTTAGCTGTTGTTTTTGAAGCGGGCGGTGTGCAACATGCCCGACTTTCAGCTGTCAGGGGGAGCAGCTGTGAGAGACCGGCTCCCAGGGGACATGCGCCACTCAGGAACATGCATGTGCACGTGACCCAATGTGGCTCTGTGTGCATTTTGATGCGTGTATTAGTGTTCATGTTGTTTTGTTAATGGTGGTCCACCACGTTAGTGAGGACAACAAGGGAAGGAGTGTGTTTTTGCATATATGTAGCACAGAAGACGTAATGTGTGTACATAAAAGCAGTTGGACTGTCAGACAAAACTCAAAAATCACCAAGATGGTATTTTTACCAGTCAAGGTCACACCTTTTATGTCAGCCCCTTTAATGTTGGTCCATTCAGTAATACAATTTGTAAATGGCACCTGGCATTTTTAATTTATGAAAAAGATAAAAAATGGAAATTTAAGGTTCTGTTCTGACAGCAATGATATACTTTTTAGATGAAGTGGTGAATCATGATTTTTAGACCTAGTCCTGCAGTTGTCAAAAAACACTTATTGTAACAGATAATTGAGTTTGCAGCAGTATTAGTGAAAGGTTATGTCTACCCAGATATCATACCACAGAATTATTAACTAAATAGTTTTATGTTTTAATAACTTAACAATTTTAAAAACGTAATGAGATATGACAATAAGTTAGAAATTTCAAGGTATATTAATACTCTTAAGTAAAAAAATGACTAACAATTACAGACATTAAAGACATGCATACAGTGCATGTTTTGCATGAAATGGTGTCCACCACCTCTGTAAGTATAATAAGGGTATGGTTTAAGGTAAATGTGTGGAATGGAAAAGGACTGATTGATTTTATATCAGCTGCCTCTGGTTCCTAGACAGTTGGGGTCAGTAGTGGGGACCTATACTGTCCCATGTGTTCTTTTTGGGCAGCTTTAGGGGTCACTTGGCATGTACACATCCACGCACAATGTTACAGGCAGTAGCTGATTGAAAAACACCTGCTATAAAGAAGTCTGTTTAGTAAACATCACAGAACATCTTGCTGTATGTTGCTCTCCACATGTTTCCTCACATACTAACATAAACACTTAAATGAAAAATCCTATCTGCATGGTGAAAACATCTGAAGGCCATAACATAATATACCTCACCAAATATATTAGAAATGTGTTTGTAAATAAATAACTGTAGTCTCTGCCCCAAATCACAACATGTATGTAATTTCTATTTTATTAACACTGTGAGATTATGTTGTTTATATTCTTTGTATCAACCATAGTATTGGTATAAAAGGTATCTTTGATCTTGTGGTGGTCACTTCTGCCAGAGGAGGCCACGTTCTTTAGGCTAATTAAGGACATGTTCATCTTCCAAGCCAGAAAAAGAGGAGTGCAAGCCAGCTGGGTCCTCTAGGCACATGCTCGTCCACACACACCTGCTAAATAATTCAGCAGCACGTTCGGTAAAGAACATAATAAAAGAGAAAAAGAAAGAACAAAACAAACACGCTCTAGAAGATTTGACACAGACAGGCCAGAGCTGTATGTATGTGTGTGTGTATGTGTGTGTTTTAATGACCACTAAAACCTTGACCTCTGCTCATCCAGTCTTTTTAAAGCTAGCCTTATATAAAGGTGGATCCCTTCTCCACCCAAATCTCCTATGGCTGTTGGGAGGACACGAAGGAGAGATGAGGCTCAAATCTCAGTGCAGCACCTCACAAAGAATTAAGTGCATAACGTCTTCAGGGTAGTGCTGTGCAAAGAACCGCCTGAAGCAAAGGGGGGTTCCTCACTGAAAAGCCATTGATCAAACACCTGCAGTGAGGCTAGGCTGAGGTTGAGAGGTAAGAAGAACGGCCTTGAGCTGTAAACCCTAAATGGCAAACACGTTTCTCACATGCAAGGTGCCTAAGCCCCCAGCAGAGGGGCTCTGAGGATCCTGTACCTACCCATACCACCCCTTCCCTTCACCATCATGCACACACTGGGTGCACCCCCTCATACAATATTAAGACTCCAGGATGGGGCCTGTAAAAAAAAAGTGTCCGGGCTTCTACCATTGTAAATTATAAATCGCTATTGATTTTTTGCTGCTTTTCTTCAGCAGTCTAGCAAGCACCCTCAGGCTCAATGTGAGACACAACTGGCAGGGAGCACTTTATTAGATTGGGCCCAAAGCTCACTGGCACACAACAACCCCCCGCCACAGACACATACACGCACACACACACACATACACAACACAAGTAAAACAAAATAGATGTATATACATTGTGAAAGTCAGAGACCAGCCATCATTCATTTAATTTATAGTCAAAATGATTATTAAGTTATCCATTTTTCAAGATAATTTACAAGATAATTATTAAGTAAGTGGAACGTCCAAGGGAAACAAGTGAAAAAACAAGTTTTTTTTTAAATGCAGTTTTAAAAAATCAGTAAAAGCTATAAAAAGAGAGGATTTCTAACAAACATGGCACAGACCACCTACACTGCCATTAAATAACAATAAGCAGTATCTAAAGTTGTAATTTCAAAAGATGGAATAAAACAGAGAAGCTGCTGGTGTTATCAGAATGATGGACTTGCCACCCCAGAGCCCAGACCTCAACATCACATTATGAGAGAATCAATGAAACCAAGTGCTGATTCTAAAGTTTGGTGTGAGAAATATCCATGCAGATTTCCATGAGAAACCAAAAGCAAGTCTCCTTAAAAGAATTAAAACTTTGATAAAAGCAAAGAAGAGACACACTAAATACTGACACTGATGGTATTATATTTAGCATCGGTGTAGTTTGATTTTAAATGCTTTCTGCTATACTAATGCTGAATAAATTTGTTTTCTGCCTTGAAACTAAGTAATGAAGGGTGGTCTCTGAATTTTTCACATTATTCTGAGAAAGATAAACACTGTAATGGTGAGGAATGGCGAGGAAAGATAAAGCCAGTCTCCACTCGTCTCTTGCAAACACACGATCACCCTCCTTCGCAGGAAATCCCACTTACATCTTTTCCTCACTTTCCTCCTTTCTCCCTCTCTCGTAAGCCCTCTTCAAAGCGTTCGACAGGTTTTAAGCAAAGACCTTGGCTGAGAGCGGCTTTTCATGTTTTACCCAGCTGTCTCATTAAAGGATGTTTTGCAAGCTTCCAACCCTCTTAATTCAATTAATGTTTTCAAAAGAGGCTTAACTTCCACTACCTAATTCGTCTATTCTACTGCTGCAGTGTTAACAATTAAAATCGCATCGCCAGAGGTTAAGACACAGTTGGAACGTGAGTGTTTTCTTCTCTCTGTGTGTCTTTCTGTCTTTCTCTTTCTCTCTCTCTCTCTCTCTCTCTCTCTCTACCCAATTGCCCTCCCCCACCCCCCTACCACCATATTCCCATACAATTTGGAAGTAGAATATTTGTATTGCTCTCAGCACTCAAGGGCCAGAAATGGCTTACATGTATGAGTGTACTGTATGTGTGTGTGAGAAAGTGTGTGGGCACACATGTATGTTTTCTCCTCTAGTGCTTCCCCTCTCCCCTTCCCACTCCTCTCTCTCTTGCCCTCAAAGTGCAACTGGGCTTGTTTGTGGAACACTTCTCACTAGCCTCCTGATGACTATCGGCAGTGTTTGTGTAAACGCTTTACCACTTATCTAATAACCTGCCTCCTGCCGTCACCTTCAAGCCGCCCAGCCCTCAGCCCTATTCATCGACATGCCTGCTTTCCCAATTCTGAAGTAGCTTGTTGTTTTCTCTCCTGAAGTGGCCTTTGCCTATTCTATTCTGTTGGACATTAAAATAAAAAGAAAGGACTGTTGAGCTGAAGGCCTTTTTCTCTGTTGAGTAATCACTCCCCATTTTTAAAAATGCTTTGGACCCTACAGCATGGATTACCAATCCCAGTCCAGTTGACCCAACTCTGTGTATGCCATGTTTTGTGTCATCTATCAGCATATGTGCTGGCATACCACAAATGAGTGCAAATAACGTAATGCACATATACATATACCACAACACACCCTCATCTCCCCTGTAGTGAGATGCAGTCTGCGGTAGATGAGTCCAGTATGTTGTTGAAGGACTAGGCATTGAATTGTAATAGGTTAAAGAAAGTGAAAAATTATTCTCTTTAGCTGTTAGCCTTTAGCTCAACACGAAGACTACCCAGCTTTCCGAGTGCACTCAGTGCACCTCACTCAGTCAGCTGCTTCAGGTGATGCTGTGGTCTCTGGCCAAGTTCTCATTACAAGCTAAGAGGCTCTGTATCTTTTTAGCCAATACTAATAGCATGGCATGCCTCATAAAATCTACCAAATTCCAGCAGAGGTTGGTAGCCATAGATAAAAGAGAGTTTAAGATACTCACATATGAGATAAATGGTACTGTTGTTTTTTACACTATATGGAATTTCCACAGTAAAATTCTAATTTGTCCCCTCTCATGCCTACCCAAGTCGATAACTATTCAAGAACCATTACCTTTTAATGCAGAACAATCTAATATGATTGAGACCTTAAAATAATGCAAATGTTGAGTGCAGAGTGGCCTGAAAGTTCTCGAGGACAGAAGAGGTAGAAAACGTAAAAGTATTTTCACATAAAATGAACCCCATGAATATGAAGAAATGTTACTGGGATGGGGGAATTAGGCTCTGGACATATGTTGTTGCATCAGCAAAGCCGCAGTTGAACTCGATCCTGCCTCGGATTTTGTTTCAGCGCATCACGAAATGGCTTTTTGTGCCACGCTACCCCTCACCTCTCATTGTCTCCTCTCACAGAGCCCTCTTCATTAGGATCCTGCAGCCATTCTAACACCCTTTCTTGTCTGACAAGGCAGGCGTATCCTGTTACTGACGCCAGGAAAAGGGGAAAAAAGAAGCTGCTCTGGCAGTGTGGCACGTTGAAGAACTGCTGCGGCCCACAGGACTCAATTATTGCCTCCCATATGTTAACATGTCGAAGAAGGTGTCAAACTATTTCAGATCTCTCTGCAACACTATGTAAACCTTGTTTCGTTCCCCCTACCGAGATTTGATCGCATTCCTTCAACCTTGTTTCTGCAATAATGTGTAACTCAGCATAGTGTGAAAAAAAAGAGGTGAAAAAAAGAATTAGTGTTGTTGCAATTATTAAGAAACTAAATTAAGATCTTAATTAATCAAATTTGACAGCTTTCAAGTGGGTTAAGTGGATCTTGTCCTTGACAAAAGAAACACCTACCAGATGCACTTGTTTAACTTCGGCGGTTGAGTGGAGATCCAGTATTGAAAGGCACCCCAAAAGGGCACCTTACATGAAGGAGACAATAGCTTTTAGTAAGGCTTTGACACTACTTACCGTGTCAAAATGGGTGAAAATTGAGCAACACTTGTGTGAATAGACAAGTCAATTTAGCTAAAACCCCTTGACATCCCTGATTGAGACATGTTTTAAGCGCCCATACAAATGCTAATGGCTACCTCCGATTCAAAATCACCTGCTTGATTGTTTGAATCAGGATGTCTTTAAACATGAAGGACAGGGCATGAACTTATCATTCCAACCCTGGAGACAGAAAGTGCTGACAGAAGTATTTTGTCCTGTGTCAAGTAAAGGAGAGGTAGAAAAATTTGAAAAACTGTCTATCTGCACCACAGTAAAGAATAATCTCAAATCTTATCTCTGTATTAGCCTTGGGCCGATAATTGACATTTTTGAATATCATTATACTTTAAATAAGTGTGAATATTATGCAAATGATCATTCAAATGTCTTTCACATTCTACATATAGGGGGGGGGGTGGTATTACTCTGGCCAACAATGCCTACTATACACAACTTCAAAATTAACAGATATAAAAAAGGTTTAGCCAAACATAAAAAAACAACAATTTCTCTGGCTTTAGGCTGAACATTTGTAACCATTTTACCATTTCCGATGGAGTATCAGTAACAAAGGCATTACGTTCTTTGTATGTGAAGTTCCTATTACCACTGCTTTAAACAACTGTGACTTTGTAATTTATGTAAAATGGAGCATTTCACAATAACCACTCTGAATGACTTTGTTTACACTTAATTATTAAATCATCATCCAGATGATCATCCAGAAACATCCTTTAACAGACAAAATGGAACTGAGGCAGTAAAGAATTCTAGTTCACAAGGAAATGTAACAAAATTCCTCATTAAAATGCAGGCTTACATCCACCTTTGTCATAGAACCTTAGTGAAATACTTTCTCATGACGGAGAGGGTAGAAGAGACAATCATGTCCCACAGGAGTGAATAGCCATGCACGTGTTCCGCTTCAGAAGAAGAATGGCGAATGCTGTTGGCTTCGGAATGGTGACATTTGCTGTCTTTGTTTGCCTGGTTGTGGGGAGTATTCCCTTGTGCATCTGGGAGCCAGAAAATATAGGCAAAGTAACAGCTTGGTAGAGTAACACCCAATAAGAAAAAGAGTTCAGATGATGCTTTGATATGTGCAGTAAAAAATGCAGTGTACAGCATCAATGCTAACATATTCTGCAAGCAAAGACATGGATTTATGGTTCTGCCATATATGTGCAGTAGTTGAATGACACACAAAGCAGGAGAAAGACGCATAGTTATGTAGAATATCCATGGTAAAGCAGCTAGGTACAAGTTGACAGGCTGACCTAGGGAACCGCCAGGCTTCTATAGTATCATAGATACTGTGATCTCCACATAAATATGTGGAGACACCACATCATCTCTTTCTCTCATTTCTTCACTCCTTTGGAACGTACAGTGCCCTCCAGAATTCTGGCAGCAATGGTAAAGATAAGTTTAAAGGGTTATAAGAAATTCACCATACTCTCACACTGAAATACAAAATACAAAAGACCAACTTTTAAGAGAAGTACATTTATTTTGAGAAAAACAACATGTAGGAGAAGTGTTTTTTTCCATTTATATTTTGCTTTTTAAAGTTGATGAAGAATGTCTGGGAAATTCCAAGCAGTAATCTATGACTTTCTGTTTCACTGTGATATACATATTAGGTGACACAGAGGTCAAATGCCCTCAATTATTCTTCAACATGGGATAAACAAAAGAACACAGAACTCAAATAAGTGAAAATGTGTTGACTTTGAAAGACAGGGAATAGCTAAAAACAAAAAACTATAAAATGTCAATTTCTACAGTTAGGGAAATAAGTAAAAAGTTTTAATGAAACAGTGGCTTGCCTGGTTGAAGACCCAATTTTATTTTGCCTACACATACACTGCGGCGGATGGTAAGAGAAGCATAAAACCCAAGGATGAATGTTGGAGAGTTACAGAAAAAAGTAGCATATTGGGGTCACCACATCTACAAAACTACCATCAGACATCACCCACATGCCAACAGATTATTTGTAAGGCCTGTCAGGAAAAATAATTTTCTGTCATCTAGCCACAAACATAAGCACCTGGAATTTGTTAAATGCTGCTATGACTATGACTGAAACTGTGTTCTATGGTCAGATGAAACGAAAACAAGTTTTCAACAACCAGTCAAGGCTGGCATAAAAAAATTCTGATTTCACTGAAAAAACCTGATGTCCAGTGATAAATGCGTTAGCATCTGTGAAGCTGTGGGGTTGTTTTTTCTCTAAAGACCATGGGAACCTCATTAAGGTGCATGGCATCACTGACTACCAGGGCATTTTTGAAAAACCAGGACATTAAATCTAAATATGCCTGCATCTGCCAATACACTTAAATGGTATGCAGGACCTTCCAGCAGTAGACATACATTTAAATCAACAAAAAATGATTTACTGAACACAAAAATCAAGCTTTTGCTATGACCATCCCATCTCAGTGCAAAATAAAGAACCTTGAACCCTGCATGACCTGAAAAGATTCTGTAAAGTGGAATGTTCTCAAATTAATCAATTAGTCTACTTAATATAAGTAGTGTTTCAACAGTACATCTTCAAGATATTTACTTTACTTCTTTTTCTTTACTTCTTTCTACTTCTTTTTTTCACTGTTGTTTTCTTTTATCAATGTTGTTGTATGTTATTAATTAAACAAGTAATTCTGCTTTACCCTCAAATTAACTTGACAATAGAAAGGAGCTAAGCAACTGACTTTGGTCAGTTAATAAACCAAATTTCATTTTTTTATACTTTTAAAAACATAAAGCATAAAACATATATTTTGAGAGTGTAAAAAAGTATTGACATGTAATAATAAGTACTAGCCTCGTGTTAATAAGATAAAGGCACAATACATAGTCCAGTTAACAACAAAGACAACATAAAAGGCCAGCTGTACATGTACAGTTAAATTCTAAGGGCTGTAAAGTCATTCAAACACATGCATGCATGGACACACACACAAATATGCACGCACTTACAGTAAATCAAAACCAAAACTGGGCGACGACTGGGCAGGGGGAGGCTTTTGTTACATAGCAAAGAAAAAAAGCATCCAGAGGGAAGATCATGCTTGGCAGAAGTTTGACATGTTTGTCATCTGCAAACTATTTTTTATGGAGCCAAGAAAACAAACATTTCAGAGCAGCAATTTAACTGGGTGCCATTAGCGAGAGGGCAAGTGAGGGAAAAGAGAGAGAGGGGTAAGGCAAGGAGGAGGAAAGAGAAGGATAGAGTAAGAGATGGGAGGAAAACTGTGAAGCCCAAGTGTTATTTAAACCAGTCCACCACAAAACAGAGCGATAAATAAACCTATTGTTGTTTTGTTTTAAACCCAAATGCAAGTGCACAGAAGAAGCACCACAAGAAAGGCAAAGCTATGCATTTCTTTTAAGAGGAGACCAAAAAAAAAGAACGCAAGACTATCATTCTTTTGTTTTTACTTTGGAGGGATAGTGTTTAAGCAGATCCCTCTCTCACCCGCTTTTTTTCTACTCGTCACCCTCTGTTCTAATGAAAGTAGCAGGCTGACACCAGCCGTAATCTTCTCACTTCAGCAGAAACGCAAGGGGAAGAAAACCTTTGACTTAGCACATCCCCCCCTTTCTTTCTGTCTCCAGCCCAACATGTTGATGAGAGGAAAATTGTGCGAATTCAGCAAGGAAGCTTTCGTTTCAAATTAACCCAATAAAATGCCAAATTTTTCCCTCCCCATAAAAACCCTTAATAAGTCATAAAAATGTATGACATTTATAATTCGGAGTAGTCAATAAGGAGAGTAATTTCCCAAGTGAGGGAAGTGGTGGGGTTCAAGTTAAAGGAGCGAAAAAACTGGCATTACCATTGTTGTGCAATAATAGCTTAAACAGTATTGTCTTACTAGACGATGGCTTTTCAGAGTCTATGGAGAAACATGCAACACAAGAGGAAAGCACTTCTCTAGCCTGCGTAACACACTTGACATTTTTAAATAGAAAAAACACCAAATTGAGCGCCCAAAAGAAAAAAAATATGACCTCCACATTTGACCAATCAATATAGAGGAGGCCTTCTTGCTAGTCATTAATTAAATGCGGCCTTTTTTTTAACAATCAGAACTGAACAACAAGCGACACATAGGTTACCACAGTCTGATCGTGAAAACAGTTTTACTTACAAAGGTACAAAGGTGGCCAAAGGTATCTAGACTTCCCATTCCAAAACCATGGGCATTAATATGAACTTGGCGTCACCTTTGTGGCTGTAACAAGGTTTTCACTGCTGCACAGCAGAAAATTTGAAGCTCTTGTTTGAAGCATGTTTGAAGGACATATTTTTGGCCACAATAATTACTATCAGTTTTAAGAAGTGAATTAATTGCCTTAGCCTTTCAAATTCTGTCACACTGCTGTCTGTTGTGTGTCGATTATGTGTGTATACTCATACTAAGGGGCCCATTCAGTTTCTTTTTAAGCACAAAGCATATGTAACCTTTTAAAAGACATCATCAGGACAGGCCCTTACACTGTTTTGCAACTTCCCTCAAAGTAGCTTTCTTTCTTAGTGAAGTCATTCACTGAGGATCTCATCTTTGTAATCCATCGTTGCTTTTTTCAAAGGCCTCAAATGGAAGCGCCACGTGATCTAGAAACATGCATTCCTTAGTTACAGCATGCAGAGTTTGGTTTTCTTGGCTCACTTTTGATCATGCTTTGGCCCTGTCCTGTTTGTACTTCTGGACAAGTTGTGTGCAGCTATTCGTCAGTTATGGGAAACAAATGCAGCAGATTGGACAATGCAGCCTATTGTCTACAAAGGCGGCACATTGTGGGATGGTTCTATAATGTAGGTTCTTTTGGTATTATGGAACACAACAGGAAAGTATACAGATACTAGGGAGAGGTCTCATTTTCCTAGGGTGTTTTGTTTAACACAGAAGAGAGGAAAATTGAAACCATCTTGCTGCTGTACCGACCACTGCTCTATATGGTGGAGAAAGCAATATGCATCAGAAATCCTTTAGTAAATGTACAATTGTAGCCCTTCTATAGACCCAGTACCACAGGAGGGTGTATAGACAACTCTCAACTGACCCTGGCTCCCATTGTACAAGATGACGACAGTGCTTATGTAGCTTAATGCTGCTTGGCCCAGTGAGAGGCACACATGTGGATATAATGAAGCAGACAATTGCAGGAGCAGCGTGGGGTAAGATAGAAAGCTGCGTTTTGGCCAGGTAGCATAGGCTTTTGGGGTTCAGGATGTTTTAAGAGAGCTGCTGCGTTTACTTGGACATGGCGCATTCCAGAATTGGCTTTTATATCCTCACTAAGTCAAGTGAAGTCATAAAAGCAGCATGTGGTAAAATTAAACAAGTATAAAAAAGTAATAATCTATTAACCACGGAGAGCTGTGCCCTGAAGGAAGTTACAACAAGATCATGCAACAGAGACATATACAGAGAATTTAACTGTCATAGGGTAATCAAATTCAAATATATATATATATATATATATATATATATATATATATATATATATATATATATATATATATATATATATATATCAAATCCTAGCTAAATTCCTCATGTACATGTGCTATTTTAGGTTTAGGCTTGTGCGATAAATGTAGTACATCATGTGCTTACTGCTGATGGCAAAGCTTGCAGAAATGACCTGACTGAAAGAGTCGAAGCTACAAACAGACTGGTAAATCTAAAAATAACATGATGCACATACATAGCCTTTTTGTTAGCCCATTGGCTATTTGACACATACTTTTATTATGTTGTTTTTCTTATGTTGAAAAATGCATGAGTATTCCACAAAAGGCTTTTCGTCTTTGCCTATTTATTTTTGTGCATACTCGACTGGAAGTAAATAATAGATGTTTAAAAGAAATACGATTCATAAGCAATTCAATCATCCGACAACAGAAGAATCTTTTTAGTGACTTTCAATTTTAAGTAGGAGTATCTTTAAGCTGGAAGAAATGAGAACCCTCGTTTGCTAAACTGTAGAAAGGATGACGACAGGAATGGAAATTCTGCCAGGGTCGGCTCTGGGCACTTCCTGTGCCAAGAGGTTTGATGGACTTGTGCTTTCTGCAGCTTTCGACGTGATATGATCTGCAGCAATGTCTCCATATGTCGGAGACATAAATAAACCAGAACAGTGGGACCTGAAGGGGTTCCCACACAAATCACTCCCCAAATAAACACTCGCTTTAGGTGTTTATCTGCGCTGGGTTTCTGGGAGCCGGCCTGCTGCCGTGATCCATGATGAGGAAAGGATGAGGATGGTTTATTTTGTTTGTTAAGAATTGTGCTTGGAAAACAAAGTGTGACACTCTATATACAGTAGATGAGTGGCTCCGTATTCACAAAACAAAAGGCAAGTCTGTTCCAAAAGAAAAAAGGTACAGAATGTTACTATTGAACAACTCTACTGGACAAATCCAAATTACACAACCTCTATCTCTCTTTTTTGAGGAAACCTGCTTTCTGAAATGCCCCACTGGTCCTGGAGTACTGCTGTCCTGCATGTTTTGATGTTTTCCCTGCTCTAACACACCTGATCCAACTAATCAGCTAATTAATAAGCCCTTCCTGAGATTAAATAGGCATGTTGAAGGAAGGAAAGCACTTAAATGCTAGGGCGGGAGTACTTCTATTTCTAAAGACATATAAGTATTTAATATCTGACACAAATTTAAAACAGATATTTGTATGCACAGAGATGTGAAGGTCAGTGTGGTGAGTCTGGTGTGGGTGAACGCTGTCCCTCCTGCTTCGCACACAGCGCAGGTTTTCCTTCTATTGTCATCGGCAAGATTGATAACACCGCTCATTACAGCCAAGCAATTGTCAGCGTTTCCGGGACAATTTATAAAAAGACACGAAAGAAATCAGCACACCCTGTCGCAAACCAAACGAAATAGGGCTGTTCCCTTATGCTACTCCTCACTTGCTCAGCCTTTAAAGTGTGGAATGTTGGCACAAGGTGGAAAAAAAAACAGTGAGCAAAAGTGGAGAAAAAAAAATGTTAGAGCGTTCCACGTAACTGTTTCACTTCTTGCCAATATTCTTCTTAAGTATGTTAAGTATGTGCTCTCTTTGGCACATCTGAAATGTTTAAAGCTCTGTCTTCTCCACTGCCTTCCGCTAGAAATTGTTGACACATCTTTATTAATTCTGGCATGGTTCCAGGCTTCACTGTTTTTTGAGCACTGCTGATATTTATGTAGTTATGCATATGTACAAATGTACAAATATGCTGCGGATCCAGCAATGGTTAATAAAGGAAATGCAGGACCTGCAGTGGGGTGAAATCTGTTTTAAATAACTTAAAATTGTCAATCAAAACCCCCAAAAAAGCTATTCTCATGTCTGAGTCTAATACAGTCATGTAAGGGGGGTTGGTGTGATGAATGGAGCAGGGGTAAAGGAATGGCCTGCTGTATATCACCTCAAGCCAAAGCACCACACAACAGGCCCCACACTGACAGCCTCATTACTTACCATTATCACTGGGTTAGGGTCTGGGCCACTACGAACATAGTCTACCTAATAGAAGTGTCTCCTAAATTACACGTGCCTCCAGGTTGCATGAATGCAGTGGATCTCTGTACGGGTTTGATTACTGTCCAGCTGTATTATATGGGAAAATTACCTGTGTCTTATCTACATCAAATGGTTTGAAAAGTTAAAATAAATTAATAAAAAAACAAGAAATGCAACTGAATGCAAAGATAAATATTAAACATTTAAATGTCTGTTGTACTACATCCAATTAAACAGGTCTAAACAGGAGCTAGTCATGCGATCAAAAGTTACTAAATACATAATGTCACAGCAGGACAGATAAACCTACGGTAAAAGGTAGAGGAATACTGAGTTAGTCAATGGTTCTTCACAAAAAACACACAAAAAGTAAATGTGTGACTGCTACAAACTAAACATTTGCTAATGTTTGTGAGAGCAACTGGTTAGCATTGCAGCAGCAACTGTAGCAACAGTTTACTAACGCAATTTTCTTGCTGTGTGATTTTTTGCATTATATTATAATAAAACAGCAGAAGGATTTCATGACCACAAAGATAAAAAAATGGGGCATGTGGAAGAAGCTTCTGAAGTAGCTAGAGCTGTAATTGTTTTGCTATTGATTTCAAATATCAACAACAATTCTCCTAAAACCCTAAGAATCAGCTGATACTAATACCTGTCCATTATTTTTTCATTATTTTACTGATATGGCATTTCTATTAAAATGATTTATATTTCAATGCAATTATAGGACCATAGCTCAACACCAGTTGCTGTTCCTTTCCCATGCACTCCAATTTAACCCCTAGGAAAAAAGAAAAACAAAATAGGATGGAGGCATTGAAGATGAAGTAACAAGCTCTCTGAGCCAATGGGGAGTATGCACAGATGTCCTCACTCCACAGGTAGAACTGTTCCTTCTGGGCGTGACGGCTGTGGCGTAAAAGTGCTGACTCCCTTGTGTTTATTTCTGTCTGTCTATTTGCGTTTACTTATAACCAAAACTACACAGCAAAAAACAACTCGCATTCCCAAAAATGTAAAACACAGTGAGAGAGGGAGAGAGAACAGGGGAGTGTTTAGGACCCTTTAGCCCCCCAGGGACACACATTCCTTTCCATTAGCTGATCTGCATCCACTTCCTGTGGGAGTCGGGCAGCCAGGGCTGAATGTGGAGCCAGGGTTCTCTTGAACAGGAAGTAATCCAGAGTGTAGGGGAATTTATCACTCAGGGCCCCTCCACACGTCTGACCGCGATACGCTGACAATCTCTAGGCCTTCACCAAACATACACACATGCACGTGTGTACACACGCTAGTCCTTATCAGAGTATGGGCCTGACCTCTGCCCCCAGATGGTGATATTCTCTAACAGGGGATGTTGGAGTAGGTGCGTATATATCAGCAAGGTCCTATTAAAATCTCTATTAAAAATTCTAATTTAGCTTGGTGACAAAATTAGTAACAGAATTCTTATCATTGTGTGATAAGATTGGGAATTGGAAAATTGGGAATAATTGAAACATTTCTGCATGAATGTGAACATTGGTAGAATTAGAAAATGGGGAGTCACTTCACAAAAGCATCTGTATGTGACAAACATGGTTTTCATATTCAATAGTTCATTTGCTGGATTTTTTTAAAGTCTTCATTACAAATTAGATATGAAACGATGCCACTTTTTCTAATAGTGACAGCTATACTGAAACCAATATTGATACCCATCCAAACTACTAAGCTTTAAAATAAACTTTAGACATTAACATTAGGTTATAATTAAGTTACAAATTCATATCCACTTCATATAATCGCGGTCAACTTCAACTTTGTATTGCCAAAATGTCAATTTTACAACTGCCATTTTCAAATGTCCCTAAAAAAATGGAGATACAAGGTACAAAAAGTATGAATATGAAATGTGTCTATAAGTGTATGTTTATATTTGACTCTACTAATGATTAAAAAAATACATGTAGCTGCACCAACAGATGATGCATGTAGACAATCTGTTGCTTGCTGTTGTTTCAAACTGATTTGGTCAGAAAGAGCTTGCATAATTTAGCATAAGACTAGATACCTCCCCATCTCCCCAGAAATATAGTGACAACAGTGTCAATAATACACAAGACATTTCTCACAAGACAATTTGCCTTTAAGTTAGAAATACTGGTGGCATCCATTCCACAGCTTTCCAGCTGCATCCCCTAACGTATGCGTGCAAAGCATGTGCCTTTGCCCCTCCGGCGCTGACAACACGACCATCCCTCTCTGTTTACATGGACGTTGCTAAGGCATGGTGGTCATGGGGCATTTCCTGTGGTGACATCAACATGGGGCCCGCTGGCTCCACACCCTGCCCCCTGCCCCAGGTTTCCATTCTATTTCTGTTGCTCATCTATTGTCACCTGGAACAAGCCTTTCATGCTCTTTGTTTTAAGACCCTCATTTGGTCAAAGAGGCCTATTCTTCATGTTGTTACTTCACAATGACTTTTATTAATAGTCCTGTTTATTGTTGGAGTTCTAAATGAACAAAGAATTGCCTCATGATTAAAATGTGAGTGTATCCGAGGTTCGTTCTTTACACCTACGCAAAATGTATGGTTAACAACTCCCCTGAACCTCATGCTTCAGTGTTTCAGACACTGCAAAACCTCCCTCGCCTCAGATTCTTAGACTGCTAAATTCTAAGGTTGGCCACCTAATGAGTGAGGAGGCTAAAAAGAAAAAGTCTGTTTATACAGCGGCATAGCTAATTTGAAGGTGCGCTGCAACGCTAAGTGGTGGGTCCCCTCCACAAGCGCAAAGTGTCTAAACAAATCAGGTGGATGTGTGAAGGCAAACTGCAGTGTTTTGACTAGAGCCAGCGTGAATCGCCTGAGCTGTTGCCATCTTTGAAAAAAAAAGGCTTTTGTGAGGCGGTGTAAAAATCTGGAGGGAATCAACGGGGATCGGCACCTTCTGACTCATGGCTAAAAATCCCTGTCATGCCACTCTCACTGTTTCACAGTAATATCGAGGAGAGGGAGTCAACAAGGGAAGCCAAGCAGGCCATGGGGTGCGTGTAGAAAAGAGGAGGATAAAAGGGAGGTGTGAAAAAAGAAGAAATATCAGAACATGACCTTAAATTATGATTTGACTAATGTAACCCAGAACACGGTAGAGATCCTGAGTTTGTAATCATGTGCTTTTTTGTTTAAGACATTTTAGCGTTGTAAATCAGCTAGCTCATCCTCTACTGGCTGGCAAGTTGCACCCCGCCCCCCCTTTATTTTGGTGGAGATCCGGAAAGAAGGGGGCTTAACCCACAGCTTGTTAGATGAGCATAAATTCCATGTCGTTGCACAGTAATTTAGCCAATTAGCATCTTACTGTTGGGTGGCACCTAAATTACAGTGCAGCAAACACAACTGAAAAAAAATAGGACTCATATGTTATGTCCTCTCATTTGCAACCTGGAAAAAAAAGGGTCTCTGCATTTTGACCAAACACTGCTGCGGCCTCAGTGAAAAAACTCATATAAAGAGCTGTGAATTATTCAATCCCTATAATATATTTACAAAAGCAACACAAACAGTTCAGAAAAAGAAAACATAGAACACTGGCAATCTCTAGATTTTACCATAGGCTATGCTGTTGCCTTTTTTTGTAGTTACTGTAGTGGCGTTATCATTCCTGGGTAAAACAGCAATAAAGACTTAGAACAAGAGCAGTGAATGATAAGTGTGCTAAATGCTTGACTGATGGGGCCTGTCCCATCTCCAATTGACCGTGTGACATCAGCAATGTGAGGCCCTGTGTCAGTAACGTGGCACTAATGGCAGCCTAAGCTACGGTGCCTGACTGAGCAATCTATTAGCGCCTAATCGCCCCCGGTACCATCGAGGGAGGCTGTATATTCTGGCCCATCCTGCCACTGTGTGTGTGACAGAGTGATCACACTTTGTGAGCTGGTCATAAACAGGAACAGTCTTTGCCCCTCACCCCACCTCTCAGACAAACGCACCAGGTGGAATGGATTTCGATGTCATTTAATTCTTTGAGGGCAAAATAGAATCCATAGAACATAATCACAAAAGAGTTCCAAAACCTATCAAGGGAATCTGCCAGACCATTGAGTTCAATTAAAACTGAAAACACAGCCATTAAATAGAATTGGTAGTTGACATTTGTTGTAAAAGCAGTCGTCTCCAACTCTCATTTGCCATTAAGAATAAAAAAGCAATAATTCACATCCTATTATTGCAGGCAGGAAATAGAACAGCCGCTACAGAGTATGAAGCTACACAGTCCTAACGTTTTTGTTCATTTCTACTAAAAGAGATAAAATTATAAAGGTCCTTGGCCAAGGCAAACATTTATGTATTGTGTTTCATTCTCTTTTCTTCTCTTTTCAGCGCTAACTGTTGGCAATGTCAAGCAAGATTAGTTTATTAGTACTAACAATTGCGTCTTGTATTCACAGACAACCGAAAAGAGTGTCTACAAAATGTGGAACAAACACAGCACTGGCCACAGGCCCTCAGGAAAGATGGATAGCACCACTTCCTCATATTATCTCGTAGGTCCCTGACATTTGTCAGCAACGGAAATGTAGCTATTTCCTCTGACCGGCGGAGATGCACATGTGTTCTCATGAAGGCCTTTGAACTTCATCATTGTTTGAATCTGATTCTTATCCTACCCTCATAATTAATCCTACAGCGGATTAATTTAGAGGAACCCCAGTGGGACAAGCCAGTCAAGAGCAGACAATGTGGCATGCACTATACATTCTATGAAAATGACACAATAATCATTATATTCATTTAATTTGTCTGCTGGCTCAGAGGTCACCGATATAGTAATTTCAAGCTAAATTTCAAGAGGCTGTGTTTTAAATATTGGTTTGGCCCTGATATGAGGCCCACATGGCCAAATGTGCCATGTACAAGAGCAGGGATCAAGTGCTCTCATTTAATTCTAAATTGCAGGTATTGGTCTGACTTTGGAATAAATAACCTTCCCTTTGAGAGTGGATGAGGCTACAAGAGCTCTAAGCTTAACCTCGACAGGGTCACTTGATAAATTCAGACCAAATTACCTCTCGCCAATGTGCCAGTCAATACCGCCCATGACACTTTCACTTATGCCAGAGTTGTCTATAAGCAGGGTTTTTCTTTTTGTCTGTTTATTTAACATTTTTTTCTCACTTTCTTCATGTTCCTCAGCTCTGAAGAAAGAGGAGGAGGAGAAGGTAGCACACCCCAGGCAGCGAGCAATTATTGAAATGGGACCCAGGTGGCCTGCCATCGGTCTTGCACTTGAGCAAGGCTGTGGCGCCTTGACGGCTAATCGATTAGTGCTCTCATGAAAGCAACGCTGTGACCCCTGACCCCTTGGCTAAGCTCCCTGTCTGACAGCTGACACAGGGAGTGCTTTATTTGACTGAATTAGAAAATTACTGCTTTTTTCCCCCATCTTCCTTTTTTATTCTTTATCTGCCATCATAAGATAAATAAAATACATAAAGGGTGGACATTCTTTTTAAAACATGGGATGTGGGGGATGAGCGAACGTGCGCTTGCTCATGGCATTTAGACTCAATCGATGAGAAGCAATTGATGTTGCTGAGGCACATGTCTCTATGTCTCTCAGTAATGCTCCATGCTCTTGAGGTGTTTAAGCTGGAAACTCCTTCCGAGTTATTAGCGTTCACTGAGCTGATGTGTTGTGTTTTGATCTCAAAACGTACACAGAGATCAGAGTAAACAAACCATCTGCTGCCGAGGTCAATAAAGGAAAGGCAGCAAAATGTGCATTTGTCTAGGCAAAACACCACCATTACCCAGCAATAAACAGTAAAAGCACAATGACAGGCAAAGATAACAACAATACAAACAAACAAAGTCCAAGCAAAACTCCACGGCCAATGTAAAATTGGTTTAAGGGGTGTCTGATCTTTAATCTTTTATGGTGATTTGCATAACTTCTTTGCTCATCTTTATCAAGTATCCATGTGTATACCCCCCAAATTGTAAGCACAGGCCAGGGCAAAAGCTGCTGCTCGGTTATTTGGATGATTGGATTGGTGAGTAAGCAAGGAGGGAGGAAGGAAGGATAGAAAACTGAAAACTGACAATGTGTGTTGTCACACTCACTGTGGCAAGGTAACAGAGGAAATAAAGCGTTTACTGCAAAGCTCGTTGCAACTATTATTGCACCTTCTGGTAACAGATTTTGCTGCAGATGTTATTGTTATTCAAAATGATTAATATTATTTTTATTATTATTATTATTATTAAGTTGGTTAAACCTAATGACATCGTGTACATTCATAGAAGTATTGGTGCTGAATCAATTAATCTTAGCAAGATAAGAAACAGAAATAGAGGTACTAGATTTACCCGATTTTGTGCAAACTTTACTCATGGCAGTTTCAGTGCCACCTTTTTTTATAATTTTATAAAGTTTTTATAATACCTTTTCCAAAAAACCTAATTTGGTACCAAATAAAAGTGAACAACCTAGTTATCAGGCAATTAGGAATAACTAGTTTCTTTTATTTTCACTGCTGATGGCAAAGATATTTTTGTTGGTAAAAAAAAAAAAGATTGCACTGTGTAGCTTGTAAATCATACCTTGGTTCCTAATGCAGGGTCCAAAACCTTCTGGTGCAAACCAGAGCAGGATATGCTTGTTGTTTTTTGGGCAGTCTGCTACAGGTTGACATGGGATGGTGAATAAGTCCATCGATCTGGGCAGCTGTGGGGAGTGTGCGAGCAAGGACAACAATGTTGGGCTCGGCGGGACATGGGCTACGTCTTCCTGGTGCGCTTCGAAGGGGAAGTCGCCTCTCAAACCCCCCTCTGCTCCGATTTCAGAGAAGACCTGTCGGACAGGAAGGGTCCACTGATCCACACAAAAGGACCGCCAGCATCGCCAGACACATGACATCATTCCCACCAAGGACAAGAGCATGGGACACTGGACCTGGCCAGAAGGTGAATGCTAAAATGAGAATCTACAGGTGTTCTCCCACCAGTTTGTCAGTGTGCCCTTGACACCAGAGTTGTTGACAAGGGCTGACAGATAGACAGTGTAGCTGAATTACGAGGTGAATTACGAAGACGAGGTGGGGCTGCAGAGTTATAGATGAATGCACTTAAGCTGGCTCAAGAAACAGAATTGGCAGCTGTGGTGGACTATAGACGTTCTTTCTCTGATTATGGCCCAGTCTGGGCAAAGGAAATGCCTGATGACCTGGAGCTGTGTCGAGGACACACAGGCCCTGGCATTGGTAGAGGAGGGCACCTTGTTTCTCCCTCCACAGGCTAAAGGCTAAAGCTCCAGAAATATAGCCCAAATAGCACAGCTAAGTGACTCTGGCTTGATGACGCTATTCCATTTTGGGCGGCTGAGGCTCCTGTGGTGGTGCCTCAAAAACCAGCGTCCAAACAATGTGGAAGACAAAACAAAAGGACAGAAAAAGAAGAGACAAATGAAAGAGAGCTGAAGGCCCAGGGTTGAAGATGAGAAGTATCCCTGACTTGTCACCAATCTGCCGTCTATGCAAAACATAAATGCCCCAGTGCTTGCCAAGTAATTGAATGGGGGGAAAAAAATCAAATAATTCCAATACAGTTATTCAGGAAAACAAGTTCCAGAGGAAGCAAGTGTTATGTTGTTAAGAAAGACAGAGCTAATCATCATAGTTAGGCCCAGGTCTTTTGTGGCTGGAGTAATTTAGATGGGCATTATGATTGTGACTTATGGGCCACATAACTGGTAAACAAGGCACATTAGGTACATTAGCAGGGAACATGATGTTGATCTCCTTTGACTATACCACTATGCCTTCACTGTAAAGGAGAGAATTTCAGCAAGGGAAGAAGACAGGGATGAGGGATGAGCCCTCCTCCCATCACATGACAGCAGCATCACCCACCCGTTAATTACCCAGCGGCAAAGTGGTCCAGACGGGCTGCCACAGGGAGGTGGCACCCCCACCCTGAACCAGCGGCTCATTACGGAGACCCAGACCGGCTCTCCCCTGCCCAGCCAAGCACACTTAAAAAGACTTCTCTTCACTCCACAGAGCTCAAGACTCAAGACGACAGAGAAATGAATCATATCATAGACTGCTAGAGCCTGCTAAGGGCTGGATAACACAATTTACTGCCTGAAGTAAATACACTGAGTAACTATGTGGCACCAGCAGTAAGGAATTTAAACAACAAACTCTAATATAAGAAACACTATGACAACAAAATGCTAGGCTGTTAGCACACACTTTTACATCTGTTGCTTATTCAAAGTCTCATTTTGTTTGAGCATGTAGTTTAGTGAAATAGCCATGCTAGCTATTGTGGTAGAGCACTCAGTTTTTACTCTCAGAAACTGTGCTCCGACAAGAAAAAGAGAGTATGTTTTGCTGGGCTGCCTCGCTTAGAAGCCATGAGATTTGTTTCCTGTCAAGCGTCCTGCTCACTCTCCTCTGCAGGTAAATCCAAAAATTTGCACACATTTGTGTAAGGAGTGCGGCCATCCAATACCTCACCAGCTCTCTTGGACAGGGCCAGCAGCATGGATGCAGCCATCCGTTAAATTTGACAAGGTTTGCGTTTTTATTTGGACCCTGCTATTAATAATGGAGTGATGCATGACTGCCACCTCGCCTCCCCCTCCACATCTCCACCCCTCTCATGCCCTGAAACAGACGCTTTTAGATCCCCTCAGTGCTGCTCGGAGTGCTGACGCGCTACCTGACTCACTCCACGACACACAACAAACACGCTCAGCCTTGTTTATGTTCCTCTTGCAAGCTTCAAGACAGTAGTTACTAACAAACCTATCCAATATTTTCCAGGAAATTATATATATTTTAAAGTTCTAATTGCTTACAGTGCTCAAGTATGCCTTTGAATTTGTGAACCAAACATTTGCAGTTTTAAGAGGCTGAGGTCCAGCATCACAACTGACAAATCTGCCAAACATTCGGCCTGTCAATCATGGCGCCCCACAATCCTCAAGGGCTTTTTCTCCATAGCATCGACCTGGCTTAAAAAAAATACAAAGAAAGGCAGAAGGAAAGTAAAGGGAATTTCAGAGCTACATCAGACTGTACTTGCCTGAGGTGCTAGCACTGAAGCATCTCACACATACTCACCGGGTTTGAGAATAATAAAGCCACCTCGGTGTCCCTACCTCGCCTAAGATGCGGCTACAAGTATCTACAGGTAACCGGAAATGCATCCTGGCCCATGAAAAACAATGTGCAAAAATATACAATTCCCCTTCTCTCTCCTCTAATAAAACAAGTACGTAAGAAAGTTGTGGGAGGGCTGGGTCTGCTCTATAGCTTTGTTATATTTATTTCCAGCAGAATGATAGCTTGGTCCTCATTGTCTGCTGGGAAGAATGACAGCCTCTGGAGCATCCTCCATCATGCCTTGTCTGGCTGGTGACAGTGCACCAATTCCCCAAGGTCCGGCAATCCCCAGACCTCTAGCTGTCACTCAAAGCCCGGTCCACTACAAAAAGGTCGGACGGCCACTTTGAGACCACCGAAGCAAGCAAGTGCATCATACCCCTCAGGAACCCTCCGTCAGGCTCCAAAACGGAAAAATCTCAAATGTGTCACTGCGCTCCAAAACCGACCCCCTCTCTCCCTCCCTTCTCCATGTCTCTTTATAATGCAACGGGGGAGGCAGAGAGTACGGGAATAAATAGCACATTGATGGAGAGCCATCTGAACGTGTTTCCTGACAGCCTTTTGAAGCCCTGTCTGCATGGGTGCGGCTCCGAAAAACCAGAGCGAGCGATGCCTCAAAAGCGCTGTTTCAAAACAGGCCTCCTCGTGATGGCAAAGAACTGTGGTGATATGTTCCCGGAGAGCAGCTAAATTACGATGGAGGGGAAAAAAAAAACAACAGCGAGGTATGTTTGCCACTTACTGTCCTAATGAAATTACGCATGCACACAACTGCACATACACCCACTTTGCATGGGCAAATTATCAGCATCCATTACATAGGGAGGGGTTGTGGCCTGGTTGAATCTGTCCATTGACGAAGAGAGCCTGGTCAAATTTCCCGGCCAACGGCGTCCGTTTTCTTTTTAATGACATTGCTAATGAAAACGCACTCGGTCGAGGGGTGGGTGGGTGCACCATGGCGATTTGGGAGGGGGGGCCTACACAGCGGTCCATTCATGGCAAAGCGGACTCTGAGGTCAGGTAGCAGAGGGGGTGCCATGCATGCGAGAAGCTAATGGCCCTCAGAGTGAGTACTGCTCTGTGCATGGGTGCCGAAGAGCTGAGGTGGGGGGAAGCTGCCCAAACCACAGCTCCATCATCCAGCAAGAGCCTACTTCATTAAAGCACTGCTGGCTGACTGGACGAACAGTCCTGCAGAGCTAATGTAGGGGTGGCAGGGCAGCAAAGAGGGCAGGTTAGTGTTGTGTGTCTAACCAGACTTCACCATGGGAGGAACATATGTTAGATAGTTAGAGAAGTTAAAGAAGTTAGTTAAATTTAATTAAATATAAGCTTTAAACAGTTAGCCTATTAGCCTACATCAAACCAAAATAAACCTATATACCGCTTAAAACTACAGTCTCAGGAAAGGAGGCACTAAACTATTAATGGGGTTGCGCCACTGTAGTGTCCTCAGAAACTTTAGTTAGGTGGACACCACCAAATCCAAAGGCATAATTAAATGGTTAAGAATGGTAAACAAAGCCCATTAGAGTGGTTTGGTGGGAAATGAGCCAGTCTAGAGAAGTGTACCAAGTCTGAATTGTCCACAGTGGTGGTGATAGAAAATAGCTTCCACCTTTGAAAGCTCTTTCAAAGATTACATTAAATGATTCTGAATACACTGTCTAATAACTGAAACATGTAACATTTAATGTTAGCTTTACTGATGCTTAAAATGCATTCAAAGCAATAAAATTAATCAGTTCTTGTTGCAGTGCCTATATTTGTGTTGTAGACATTGAGACTCCTGGTTTCCATAACCACCACTGTAAATAAATCTGTAAGTTTTTCTGTAAAGGTCTGTAAGAGCAAAGGAATCATATTACATCAAAGTGCATTGAATTACTATTTTTATATCCCAATGACTATATTATTTCTAAATAATATAGTCATTGGGATATAAAAATAGTAGTTCAATGCACTTTGACATTGAGAAATGCAGAAATTGGTGGAATTGCACTGACTACACATTTATCTTGATGCAATATTTTTTATTTTTTTGTTTTAAAACTTAAACATAAGACCACCGTTATACCTTTGAAGGTACTTAAGACCATTGTTGTACCTTTACGGGTACATTCACATTGTTTGTATGTTTGTCAATGCATAAATGTGGAATTGTGAGATATCAAATACAGGGGTGAAGAGTGTAGTACACAGGCGCTGCTGATGTTGCCTCTTCCAAGGCACAACAATTATGCCCTACACCCTCCAATCTCTAAAGGGTTAGTAATGGGTAGACCCAGGAGCACATCTGTGTGTGTACTGTACCCTGGGGCAAGGCCGTTTCCCATTGCCCCTACCTCAATCTCAATGCTTTGTAAAAACTAAAGAGCCTTCACCCAGGAGGAGGGTGTGTGCCTGTCGTCGCTTTAAACACAGCCTAAAGGCACTGTACTGGGCCCTTTACAATGCAGCCTTCATGCTAATACAAAGTCTGTGTGTTCATTGTTTGTGTCCCAAAAAGTCAAAGGTTTCAGTCCAAATCATTAGATACAGAATGGTTGATATTATACCTGCGAGGCTATTGCTAAAAACTGAAAATCTGTCGCACCAAAGCAGTTAGCCAAACGGCCTTGTCTAAAGCATTAGAGCCTGGTTGTATCTAGAAGGGGCATTAGTTAACCCAAATTAGTATCCAATGTAAACGATGGCTTTAAAGGTAGAGAAGGGGCAGCTAGGGATCTTAAATGAGATAAATGAATAAAACATCCTTGTTGCTCCTCTCTCTCTCTTTCTCGCTCTGTTTCTTGCTTTTTCTCCCTCTAACTCCCGCCTCACTTTTCCTCCCTCTCTCTCTCCTCCTTTCTCTTACTCTGACACAAAGTCAATGGCATGAATAATTCACCGGTCTCGCTCTCTCTCTCTCTCAGAGCCATGGGTGACCTTTCCCCGCAGGAAGTGGAATCGAAACACAACAATGGGCCTGAAGCACGGGGGGATCCTGGCTAACGGGACACTAAAAACACAGCCGGGGATACAGAAATCTCCAGGATTCCATACATTAGGCGTTCATGAATTATTCAATTACGCAGCCCAAAAGGCGCACTGAATAAACACAACCACCCACATGCTAGAAGCTCCACAGGGTTGATGGCTGAGGGCCCAATCAGTTCTTGCATTGAACTAAGCAGAGCTAACCGTGGTCACAGTGCAGAACCATTAGCTATTGTTCTTATCCTCCATACTATCTGACCCTCATGACATCAAGTTCTGTAAATACAACAACACTTGGTACTTTGTCATTTTTTTGCTATAGCTCTATGAACACTGTAATTAGTAGCGCTGTCCATATTGAAAGGAGTTTATCCTGTTCAGAAAGCGCATTCTAGCGTGACTTGCCACTCTACCCCCCCTGTAAACTTTCAGTTCCTATTTCGCTATTTACCAGTGCTACGCATCACTGACATTTCTAGCAGCATTGCTGAAACAATGGGCTTTTCTTTCATAGGTGTGTAGTTTTCTTTTGTGATGTTTACTTAGACATTTGGTTGGTCAGCGTATTTAGATGTGAAGAAAACAAATCCAAAACTAGAACTACAGCACGTTAAAAACAATCATGTTGTTCTCTTTGCCGTTCTCATGCACCTGAGAAAGAGTGCAACACAAAGCAGGAAGTGACATCAATACCATAGGAGGGGCCTTTCCTGTCTGCCATTCTGGGCTTGGGTCAAAAATTTCATTCAGCAGGAAACACTGATCATCAGGCCTCGCACATAAGATCTTGTACACCTCTCTTGCATTAATTTGAACACGCTTGCACGATACAAAGACAAGCAAAACATTTGATGAGCAAAATATATTAGTGTCCATTTTTTTCACATGGGAAAAGCTGCAAGTCATTTTCGGTTTCAGATATGCCAACATGATAAACTTATTGAAACAACAGATGGGAAGTGTTTCACATACACACACATACTGTCCTAAATGCACATGCAGTTCGGGGAAAATATTTCACCTGGTCACTGAACAAAAAATCCAACATTTACTATATGTCAGTAACCAAATGTGTAAAGGCCCAAACAATAGAGCAGGTTGAGCACCTTCATCTGAACAAAAAAATGATTATTTGTGTACATATAGTACTGCACAAAGGTCATACATAACTTAGTATCTGTATAACATAAGGGAAGGAAACATAACTTTAATGTAGAGTACTCTATTAATCTATTTTGAAGCATTTCAATTGGTCCATTTGTCACATACATTGAGCTCCAAGGTTTTGTCATGACAAGGACGATCCTGTAAAGTCTGGAATGTCCAGCACAGTGATGACTTGATGACTTTCCCTACTCAAACCTAGCCATAAATGGAGGAGCTAAATCTGTACTGGACACTGGCCCTCCAGGACCAGGATTGAAGAGCCCTGATATACCAGTCTTGATATTTACTAAAGCTATATGCTGTAGCTCAGCTAGTGTTAGCTAACAAGACCTGAACGGCCCTCCATCTGGCTGCTGTTCTTGGCCTGCGGCTGACACCGTGGGTTTGGAGAAGACGCAGCGATGAATGAATGCGTCCATGACCTCGTCTCGCGTCATCCCTCTCTCCTTCCATCTTGGAATCCTACTCAGACGTCAGTTAGACAACAGGACCAGATGGACAGTAATTAAGCTTACATGATAATGAGTAATGGCCATTGCTGACTATAAATTAACTACAGAAATTTAAAGAGAGTAGCCCACAAAGGGTCATTGACAGACGTGTAGATGGGAGCTTGATTGACAGGCCTCAGTGCACACACACACACATACACACACACCCTAAGCCAGTGATTGGTCATATATCTGGCAGGGAAAAGGGGGCTTCCTTCCTCCCCACAGGCTGCTCCCCCAACCTTCTGACAGGACACACACCAGTGGTTCCACTGTTTCTATCAACACATTTCCACACACACACACACACATATACCAGACTGTAGAGCTGTGTGGCAGGTGGCCCTTGGGGCCAATACTGTCTTGAAGGAGAGAGAGAGAGAGAGGGAGAGAGAGAGAGAGAGAGAGAGAGAGAGTGCATAAATGAACACAGCAGCACTGAAAAAAATGTAACTACAAGAGACAGACACCTAGAAAGAAGTTAGTCAGAGAGGAGGAAGGGAGAGAAAAGACAGGAAAAGACAGAAAAGAGTGAGGAAAGAAAGAAAGAAAGACATAGGAGATAGAGAGATTGACTGACAACAAGACTACAGTGAAGGAAAGTAATGCACAAAGCCAAACCAAAAGAATAAAATTGAACTAAATGGCAGAGTAAAAACAGATGGGAATGGAGTGATGGATTTATTTCTAAAATAAAGAGGTTTAGTAGGGTGAAAGAGAGAGAAAAAGAGAAAGAGCAGCAGAGAGATGGCATCCCCTCCCACACAGCCGAACGCGTCCGACTCTTTTGAGGTCAGTCAGGCACATGATAGGATTGTGACCGGGTGAACTGCATATTGTTAACCCTATATTAACTTGGATAGGTAGAGGTCGATGGTGTGTTATTATCTCTTTCGCAGGCTGGGATTAAGTGGGCCACACGCAGCCTGTCACAAAGAACCGCCGCTGAGAAAGCTCAGTGATCCTTCCGCATGCTACTGTGGCAACAGGCACCAGGGACATGTCTGAATGCGCTGGAGATTTCTTCCTCACTCTCTTCATTTCTCTTAATGATTACGCTGTTCTTGATTTCTCTCTGGCTGGCCGTCACTTCTTTTCCCTCGCTGTTCTCCTCTTTCTCTCACTCTGCATGCCACTGCTCTCATTAATTGCTTCACAATTAACAACAAAAGTTGGCCAGGCTCACACTAACAATGGCTAGATCAGCTTAATAGCAGGCAATGTGGAGTGACCATGTGGTAGGCCATGGATACTGCTAACACACCAATTCATGTCTGTCAGAGACTATTTTTAGAGGAGACTTCTGTCTCATGCATGCTCAAATACATGCACACATGCAAATATCACTACTTAATATTTAATTTATAGTTAAGCCTTTTAAGTCATAAAAGTTACTGTCTTCATTTTGGTTTTATATTTAAATAGAATTACCTAATTACATATTTATGAAAAACATTTACATCCATTAACAGCTTAATGTCTGCACTTCTAATTTTTTTACCTATGTCATATAATTTATGAAAAATGCTGAGCATGAATGTGCTTTTTTACAACGTTCAGAACGATAACATTTTTTAATTAAAATTGTAAAGCTATGTTACAAACACAAACATGGTATCAGTGAAAGTTTAGAATTTGCAGTTCCAACAGTTCATCACTGTTCATCACTTTTTATTTTAACCTTGATGACGTTTTGTGCTCATATTCTTCAGTTCAGCATTTATTGATGTGATATGGCTAAACTGTTTAACTGTTTAAGGTTTAAATCCTGCATTTAACCCCAAAACTCAATAACTATCAATAATTAATTGGAAATCCTGCTGACACCAATAAAACTGCAGTGCACTGATATTACTGGCCAGCCGACATATCAATGAGGTGCTAATTACAATATACACTTGTATTCACTGACAGTAACAGTATCAACAACAGATTATTTAATAACAAAATTATAATCAAAATTCAAAATTCAGGCTTAATAGTCTAGACCTTGCTTTAGGAGACCCTATCATCAATCAAATCCCAGCCAAAAATGCAGGTCATTTAATTTTGCTTGCCTGTTCTGAAATGTTTATGCTAGCACCACTCCTTTTCAACAGGCCATTAAAATCTGAAAGGGTAGAGCATGGTGACCCTTTGGACCGCTGCTACTACTGCCTCTTTCCATCAGCCCTCACCGCCTTGTTTTGGTTGTTACAGAGATCCAGATGTCGGACTATTAGCGGCAAGGCCAGCCAAGCCAAGAAAACGAAAGGCAGAGAACGCAAAGGGGGGGAGGCAGGAGCATGGATGGTGGGCTGACTTTACAGGAAGTCCCACGGTATCCACGGGAACTCTCACATTCCATCCTCGGCCAGTACGGCGACAGCCTTCTGACATGTCCCAGCAAGGGCTCCAACTTCCAGTGAGTTTGAGGCATCCCACAGAGGATAGCACTGTCTTCTCCGGACAGAGCACCTTTGAAACTCAGATGTAATCAAGCTCCATTTTATCCATGCATTTATTTGTCAGTCATCAGCGCTGTCATCTTTTTTGTGATTCTCTTTGTACAACTACATATTTAACTAAAATAGTGCACCTTCAGAACTGGCCAGGATGGGACAAAGCTGGAACTGGTGAATATTTGCACCTATGCAATTGGCAATTAACTAATTTATTTGTAATTTGTTGCAACTGTAAGACTTAAAGTATGTGCTACATTTTTATGTTGTTTAAAAATACAGCTGGGATTCTCAAGATACCTACCATTTGGATCTGATCAGAGGGCCAAGATGCCAAACTAATAGTGATGCACCATAATATTTCTCTTATTTGTCCATTTTTATTAGTTACATTATCATAGTTTAAACAGACGTTTAATAAGGAGCACTTTAGCATTTACAGACCCACCAATGAAAAGTTATATATATAAAAATATATTTAAAAAAATAGTGGTCCAAATATTTGTTTTATTTGTTTTTCGTGTGTGTCATTCTATATAGACAAAGTCACTATTATGTTTATTTTGCTTCAAAAATGTTGCGTTGTTTTTTTTTGAAAAGCCTATGAAAAAAATCTGATTATGTTTTGATTTTAATGTGTATCGATATGCAATCTTACAAAGCAGAGCAACAATGTTTTTAAAAATCTGTTATTTTTTTATATTGTAATGTTCATGACAAGCCTTTGAGTTTAAGGGCATTTTCTGGATTTAACACATCCATAATGTACATAATGTACATAATATGACACCAACATACCAAACGTACCAAAATGCTCTGTTGTCTTCAGCACTACTTTCCAGAACCAGTGCAGCAACTTCAGCTAATATGAACTCTTTACATGCCATTTCACATCTGATGTGAACTCAATCAGGAATTAAGGGTTTCCGACTTGATGGACAATTTCCTGAGTGTCCACTGGTCAGTTTTGCACAAAATGAAGACAGACACACAAATCCACCAATTACACAAGTTGAGAATATATATATATATATATATATATATATATATATATATATATATATATATATATATATATATATATATATATATAAATAATGGAGTGTTTAGCTGGTTGTACTTTTTCTTCATCTGTATGAAATACAAGAAAATCGTTCAGAAAACATTAATGAAATTAATAAAAGACTGAATTATTAAAATGGACAAAGATGGAGCAAGGTGTTCAAATAAGTCTAAATGCGCTTTCATGGGGCTTTCTCACACCCTTCCTGGGCCAAAAGAGCTCAGGTTTAAGGAATAACAAGTAAGCTGTAAACTGAGATGTCTTCAAGAAGCCGCTAGGAACAGAGTGACAAAACTCGATGCTGGTGACCTATTTCTCTGTAAATCCCAGACAAAATCTTCAACAGAACAATGCAATAAGTTTTTGTAAATTCATTAAAATGCTTCTCATCTGTGTGCACTAGTTTCACTGCAGGCTGAAGTTAGGGACAAAAATGTTTAGAGATTTTTTTTGAGCCAAACATGAAAACTTGTGAAGGCGGTGGGAGGAGTGAAATAAAACAAGGCATCAAACAACAGAGGTGCTCACTAGGTCTGGGGTGGAGGAAGATGGGGGTTGAGGGCCTGATCTGAAAGTGATTAAATTCAGAGGAGAATGTGGAGAGGGGGAGAAAAAAAACACAGAGGTGTCTATTAGATGTCAACTGACTTTTGTGTCTGCGTCACGGGACGGGATTAAGGTATTGGAAATGATCTTGCGGAGGCCGAATAAAGGTCATTTCGAGAGGAAGAGGCCGAAAGAGAGCATATGGCTAAGCAGAGAGGATGCTAACGTATCTCCACAGCAGGTTACAAACACACACACAGGTTTGCTTTTTTTACAATGTCAGGACATAAGAGTCAAACATATGTCCCATATACATACACTGCTGTGCAAAAATTAGAGACAACCCTGTTTATTTTATCACTATTAAGTACAGCTATTTAGTTTTAAAGAGATTTTTCTGAAGAGTAAAAGATAAATGGTAAAGGGGATAGTCAAAACTAGTCAAAGCTGGAGTTCCAAAAATTCCAGACCTCAACATCATTCATCATGTCATTGTAGGTCAGCCTTGTTTTTCTGTTTTTTACTACACAGTCAGGACATTTGTGTACAAAAATATACAAGGGCAAACATGCACACAGAGAGAATGATCAAAAAGCATGAAACATGTCAGAAACAAAAGATCCACATGAAACAATAAGCATGAGGAACAAATGGCTTTACATGTGGCATAAATCAAAGCACTTGCTGGTGCTGATTATGAATCCTGTGAGCAGTTTTGATTTGTGGTATTTCACTGCTCTCAGCTTACACACTCATCGCCTGCATGGACAAACCAGAGACAACCAGCAACACCTGTGAAAGTGACGCATACACACACTAACTATAATTCAAGACAAATGCGCTTAACAACAAGTCCTGGTTTCTAAAATCTGGCCCACTAATGTTTGTTTACAAATGCACAATATAAACCAGAGTAAACATAAAATTTGTTCTTTTAACGGTATAATAAAGGTTCATTAGAGTTTTAAATATATGCCTGGACATGCTGTGGTCTATCTGTGCATCTTTGGTGAAAAATCTAATTAGGGTGTCACTCTCAACGCAAATCCAGGAGAATTAGTGCTAGCTGGGATAATTGCTGCAGCAAAATCAAATCAGCTCTTTGAAACTAGAGCAGCCTAATGAGCTCTTATTTACCCAGCTAAATAATCTAACAGAAAGCACTTGGACTTTGTATGTCGTTGTATGTTGTTGTATGTTTTGTGTGCAGTTAGGAAATAATAAGCCATAATCGAGACAGCATCATAGGGAGCGTCGCTTGTTTGTGGGAAAACAAGGTGGTGCCAACAACCCATCGAACAAAATTGAGATTTTCTTTAACATTTGTTTTCTTATCCCCCATCACTTCTTTAATTCTTTGCTTCTTGCTTGTGTGACCCATTTTTCTGTGCTAGGATAACATGTGACCAAAAAAATCCAAAAAGCTCCCAACATTTGTAGCATGCATTTGTTGTAGTGTAAAAGAGCGTTACACACGCAAAGTGTGTCTGAACATTCAGAGCAGGGCTGATGATTGCAAACTGGGTCAGAGCAGTTTCTAACAGGGTGAATATGAAAGGGTAAAGTTGAATAATCAAATTTACACAATTTGTAACTAGTTCAGACATGTTTGATGTCCTAATTTTGTTTCTTTAGCTTAGCACGTGAGCGGCAACAGTCATTTTTCTTTTCTGTAAATACAACCCAAAAACATAACTCAAACTGCTACCAGGACTTAATGTTCTGCTCAAGGTTGTGCAGATTTGTTAATTTAGTATAAGACACAGTGTAAGCTACACATTTTTTGAGGGGATGTATTTCTACAAAATAATTGGGTGACTACTGACTTCTCATTTTTATGAGCAACGTCAGCCTTGTAGCCCCAGCACTAAAGTAAAAAAGCAACATCGGGACATCAAACCTGGTTTGCTTAATCCACTACATCTACAAAAGTTGAACCATTTTTTAAGCTTCATGCTCCACTTTTGTATGTTTCCAATTTTTGGAAAACACCCTTTGCAAACACCCAATTATTAGTCAAAAATATCATTTTCATGCATTTTACAAATGAAATAAACTATTTAAATGTGTTCAATAAAGTAACCGTTTTGATTTTTGTTATAAATTAAGTTTCCAACTATGACAGTAAAAGTGTCAGGCTAACAGAATCACATAAAAAAGTTCTTCCTTTTTGCTATTTGAGTGCAGTTCAGAGATTTAAAGTTGTTATAAAGCTATCTCTTAAAAATAAAAGATACAAGGACCATGAGAAAAAAGCACTAGAAAAGCAATGTTTTTGAAAATATCCCACCTTAGAAAAATTCACCCTATCAGTTAAAGAAGTATCCAAGAATCATCACAAAATCCATCAATATGCATCGTTGAATGCAGGTGAACATTCTGAATGGCATGACATGAGCTGCATGCATCTGAAATCCGCTGCTGTTGACCCTTTTTTGGTTGGTGAGCAGCGAGCGCAGGCTTTCATTCTCAATACAAGTCACCTGAGTCTGTTTGTTCAGTGAGGTTTGAAGGTGTGTGGCGATGCGCGTATTTGTGCATGCATGCTTTAAACGCATGTTTCCGTGCAGACGCCTAAATGCGTTTCTAGTAGCTCTGCCCTCAGCTGTCCCTAAAGAGCTCTGACTGTTTGCAGTTAAACGAGGCAGAAAGTCTACCGGGTGCTGAAGAAGTCACCCTGGATGAGTCGAGCCTGTTTGGGCTGAGTGGTCTAAACAGAGCAGCTCCAGCCACGTAGTCATGTTTAAGTCATAAACAAAAATTCTCAATGTCAGATATGAGTAGGTCAAACTTGGGGTTATTTTACAGGAATTATTTTTGAAAGATTACATGTTTTATTGATTTTCTTAGCAAAGTTTACATGTTATCTGCAGGGAACAGGTTTTATTAACTTTTTCTATAAATATTAGTGCACAACTTCTATTTATATACTGAGTTTAGTATATTAACAAAAACCTAAAATATTAAATATACTGATATTTGCACAATTTGTGTTTTATTTTTCTGACAATGCATTAAATTCAAGAAAACTGTAAAACAGCAATAACAGTTCTGCAGAGGGTTTATACTTATTTTCTCTTAGAAAAAAAATAAGGAAAAAAATATAATTACATGATTACTGACAATAATATCATTTGATGTCTTTTTTATATCATGACTGTATCATAGTATCAGAAGTCTCAAATTTCGGAAAACTTTAATATTGGCTGTTATTCTTTAAAACTGCATGCACTTAAATGTGTTGGCACAATAAACACAGACAACAAAACACAGATTTTTTTAATTGTCACTATCATCCTATGATCTAGTAAATTTGAGCGTAATAGTTAAACAACTTAAAAAAATGCTTGATTTGCAGTTAGCTAACTAACTTTCCATTTGTAATAATTGAAACACTTTGGTCAGTAGGGGGCGCAAACTCCAGCTCCAAGCACAGCAATTGACTTAAATGCTGTCATTTGATTGGCTCCATACAGAAAAATCAGCATGCATTAGGACATTCTTCAAGTAAGTAATATGTAAACAAAGTACTGTTTGCTGGTGCTTTATTTCGTGCACTAAAGCGGATTCACCATTAAACCAATCAGAGTGTACTTTTTTTTTTTATCATTAAAGGCAGTCAAAACTGCCCTTTTTAACTTTGATAAAAAAAGGAACAATAGTTGCTGTGAACAGTGCTAGACAACTAAAATTAAAGCAATATACAAATGAAGTTGTTGGAAAGCCTTTGCCCGTCCTAGATTTTTCTCATGAATAATCACTGTCTGCTACCTCCAGCTCCATTTAAGAAGACAAGAAGACCTAAGAGGAGAAGAACCAAGACCAGACACCCACTTGATTTTCCTCAGCAGGGTTTGCTTTATAAATGACGGCCATCTAAAAAAAGGCTAAAATCAGGCCGGTCTTAAATCACATGTGACAATAGCTCTTGTAAGAAGTGCCGATCCATGCAGCATGCATTAAGCATTATTCCGCTTTGGCTGTAAATTCTTTGCAGGATCAGATTTGATGTGTGGCCTTTCCCATGTCATAAAGATACCAAGGAAGAACGCTGCTGGGAAAGATGAGGCATTGTGAGCGTTCAACTAAATGACCATTGTAGTGGAAAAACAGCTCAGAGTGCCGCACAGCAGTTAACTATGTTTTCAAGGCTTTTTTAGGTGCGTCCAAACAAGTTAACCTCACATAGCCATGCCAGCATCCCTAAGGAAATGGTTGCATCTTTCATGGAGGCCTTTTTTTTAACATCCCACTATAACAGACTCTGTAGAATAGTGCTGAAGCTTGTACGAGCAAAAGACTCCAGAACCAGCATATTAGCTTCCACATTACGCAAAGGATCATTTTCCACAATACCTAGATAAATGGAACTAAGCGTACCTTACGCTCCTTGCACAAACACTAACAACCACAACACAAACAGCAATAAAGACACCACATTCAAAAATGCAGCTAATATCTTGGTGTTACTGCTTACATTATAAATAAATACAACCATTAGCGCTGCAAATAGTTTTTAATGCAGTAATGATGTAGATGGTTTGGAAGGAAGGAGATTTTGGAGAGATAGATACAGACTGAAAAAAGAAAAGGGCTGCATTTGGGTACCTAAGGGGGTCAAGAGAGGGAGAACATGAGGCAAAGGCAAGGGAGCCTCAGGGTCTTTGGCTGCTATTGTTTCAGAGACCATTATCCATGTAGATTTTATTAAGGACGGCAAAAGGAATACAAGTACAGCCCAGTTCTGGAGGTAGTGAACACGATCCAAATACAGGCCAATTACCAGTTTAAAGTACTTACCATGTTGATATTATCTAGATTGTTTGCATGGTTACTGTCAAGCATTTTATAGAGAATCAACATTTTTAAAACTAGACACAGAAAACTAGTGTGAATTCTGAACCACTAGTTTGATAATAAATCCGAAAGTGCCACTGTACACATAACAAGAATGAACTGCCAGTAAAGATGCAAATGTACCTGATATATTTTTAGTGAATTTGGGCATAACTGGATTATAATGATAAGGCCTGATGAATCACATTCATGATGAATCACAAAAGTAACATCTTTGATAGTCAATGAGAACAAAAGCTCTTTTACAAATCCCTTTAAAGCAAACTAGGAGGTAAAGCCAACAAACAGCTATTCGGCTTGGCGTTTGAGGTCCCCCAGAATAAGTGTTCTCCAACAGCCAGACAATATGCTTCCACAAAATCACAGCAGAAGAAATTGAACTACAAGGGAGGGGAAGTCAATCACAAATATGACGCTATCATGGAATTAACACCATTAACACCATTTATGATAAAGCTGCACGCAGATCCACACAAACACCTGTGACAGTGGAACAACGAGGAGGGAAGAGCTCCTACCTGTCGATGATAACTGGGTCTGAGGGGGTCTCGTTTCGGTTCCCGCAGCTTTTTTTGTCACAACACCGACTAGGGCAGAGAAGGAGGGAGGAAGAAAAATCTGTTTTTCTACTACTGAAAACAAAAATGCTATGAGTGAGAAACAAAAGCAGATTACATTATACCCTGCTTTTGTTATTGCTGGTGTTAAGTGCATCTCCTAAGAGTTAACAACAACCAGAAAACATCAGGGCTTAGGTTCAGGAGCTAGCTAGAGGGTGTTATTTATTGATACATATGGACATGATACATATATTACTGCTTTAGGATACGCAGAATTCAAACCATAGACTGTTTTGCAATTAACGACACATATGTCAACCTCCTGTAGGGTGCAGTTAGCTTGCAAACTAAAACCTGTTTTTGAGTCTGTAAAACCCAGATAAAAGCATGGAAGCATACTAAGTTATAATAGCATTTTACAGTTAGGACAATTTGCAGACAAACACTACAAAACATGTACTTTAACCAACAAGTTTTTTGAAAGTATTACACTGGATTACAGATTAACTATTTAAAATATTCCAAAGCCATTAGTTACAAGAGTTCAGAAGCATCTTTATCTATATTATATTTGTTAATGTAATAGGTTTTTTGGTCTATAAACTCTATATAATGCTACATATTAAAAGTGTTGCAGGATTGAGATGATGAGAGCACAATTGAGGGGTTAAGGGTTGCAAAGAAGGAGAGAGAGAAATAGAGAGAGAGACCCCCAGGCTCAGATTTCCTCTGCACAGATGGCAGTGCGATGGTGAAAGGGGCTGGGGATGGAACTGTCACATGAAACCCCTGGCATTGTCCCTCCTCCCCAGTATACTCTCTTTCTCCTGCTCTATTTCCATCTCTCTCTCTCACTTTCTCTCATTACCACACCTCCCTCATCCCTCATTTGTGCCTGTGACACAATTTCAGGCCTTTATCAATAAATTTCATCAATCATTCATGACTTTACTACAAGCATATGAGATGTTATATTGATTATTTGGAGTACTGACAAAATCTTATATCTCCATTTTTATAATTTTATTTTTTTATGCAATTTGAAAACACCCCAACATCAGAATCGCTGCCTGACCAAACTATCTGAAAGGGCATAGTTACATGAAAAACAAAAAACAAGGTTTACTTTGGTTTATAGTGCTTTTACACATGCTAACACAGGTTGTCACAAAGCAGCTTTAAAGAAAATCTCCTCTGGTCGACATTGAATAGCAAAATAAGTACAAATACAATAAGACTAAATGTAAAACTATATATACATATGCATATGTGTTGTTAACATGCAGACTTGATTACTGTAACATGTACAGTACACGTTACAACTCAAAGACAAAGCAGAGCTGCACAGATTCCAACAAAAAAAAGACAGCTCATATCATTGTTTTAAAAGAACTGTACTGTCTACCTCTTTCGGATATATTTTAAAGTATTGCTTCTAGTCTACAAAGCTTTAAATGAAAGCTCTACAGCACCTGCTTACATCTCAAAATATCTCTGCGGATACTGGCTTTCTGAACATATTTTTTGTTAAATACAGGAATTGAGGAGATACTTAGTTATTATGCTTCCAAACTGTGAAACTCAATTTTGACTTTTATTGGACAGTCAAGCTCAGTGCACATATTTGAAAAAAAAAAAAAAACATTTGAAAACATCTAAAATATTTTCCTTTTTGCTTTACATGATTTAAATTGAATACTTCTAATTTCATCTATTAATGATAAGCTTTACCACCTGTCTGTAAAGCACTGCGACTGGTATAAAAAGTGCTAGTAAAAATAGTATTATTATTAGATTATTATATATATAATACATAATTCAATGAGCATACATGTTAAGTGGTTGAAAATAGTGAGAAATCATCTAATTTTCTTTCTTTCTTTGTAAGGCTTCTTCAACTAGGTCAGTGTCCTCCCAAAGGACCAAAACGAGAGAGAAAGAAAGAGTGAGTGTGTTTGTGTATATGTGTGTGTGTGTGTGAGAGAGAGAGAGAGAGAAAGAGAGAGAGAGAGAGAGAGAGAGGAATATGAGGGAACAAGATTTGTAGCTGCCTAACGATCAAATCCACCCACGGGAGCAAAAGCTTTGCTTAGCCTCCTGTCATACAGAACACACAGCAGTATAAGCAGAAATGATGTCAATTACAACATGCCTATATCAGCTTGCCTTTTTTTGTGGGGGGGGGGGGGGGGGGGTCGAGGGTATTATCTATTTTTCTCGTTAACATCAGTCCATCCCTTAGGACCCCCTGAAAGGAAATAACATCTTTAATCTCGGCACTTACTTCCTGATTCAGCTTTTGAAGAAATTAAACCCAAATCGCTTTGCGTAATTAACAACACACAGCGGCTGCTGTCAACATAGCAACGTGCCTGCACTGGCCCTCCCGCAGCGTATGTTTTGCTTCATCAAATGCTTAGATTTATGTCACTGGTCTTGGTGTTATGACAACCTTAATCTGCAAAGTCCTCAAACACATTCTCACAACCGTTTTGGGCCTTTATTTTTTGTTTTTAATTTGTTCAAGTGAAAGGAATAAGCACTTCTGTCTCACAGTTGCAAGCTGGCATGGCACCATATGGCTAATGGTGGTGTGTGGCAATTAGTGGGGCTGATTAATAGTGAACAGCCTAATTTTCTGCCTATAATTGAGGGAGCGTTTGAACACCCCTTAACATACGTATGCACACACAAAATCAGCACTATGCTGTGGTAAGTGGTGAAGAGGAGCCCAATTGGTTGGCATTAGATTGCCTAGTGTCACGGTGAAAGATATTTATCACGTGAATGCGTAAATGTGTACACACATGCCTCCACTACTACTTGGACTGCTCACCATATTATGTATTTTCCTAATTCAAACCTGGCATTTGCTGAAGCGGAGGCGTATTTGTTAAATAGAAAAACTCAAACTCAGTAATGGGTTTCCGCTTGCCCTAATTAACTAGGTATCGGGGTGATATTCATGAGGAGAGGCGCTGTTAAAATATGGCTAAAAATAGGCAGAAGTCGATCTTCACAACCTACTTTTATGCAAGATTCATCTTCAGATGTTAATTAAAGACAGAATGGTTGATAGCAAAACTCATCTTCTACCTTGTTTTACTTATCATTTTCTTCTTCATACACTAGAGGTTTATAGGGCTGACCTGGTTAGCATTAGTGTGAAGTTATCAGGCAAGAGGAACAAGGCATACTACTTTATTCTTAATGTATTACTAAATTCTACTGAGACCACAGCAATCATATTAAATGTGGGGTTATGATTTTGAGGTAAAAAATAACTAAATTAATGTATATGAATTATATCCTTCCGCACAGGGACGATACGGTGCCACAGAAGTGCCATTAGCAATGCTATATTTTGTTACATATATTAAATGTTCACGGTAACCCAAAAAGAGCACAAGTGCAGTAACTAAACTAGAACAAAAAAAAGATGCTGTAACAATACAAAGCAATCAAATCCAAGGACTCGGTTACGCAAAAGAGTGAGTAACACCTTCTCTTCTCAACCCTCATCTAAATCAAACAGATCTTTTAATCCACCGTTTTCTGAAAACTGACTTGGTTTTTTTCATCTGCAGCCACACGGTTCACATAGGAGTAGATAATATGATTTTATTTTATTATTATCCTGACAAACTATATCACAATGCAATTTTCTAAGCATATTGCACTTAAAATAATGAATAACTTTTTTTATCAAAATAATATAACATAACCATAATAGCTAGAATAATTTACTTTACATTTAGTTTTGATACTTTTGAAAATGTTTAAAGCAAATACCTTTGTAAGAATTTGAGTAGTATATACTCAAGTACAGTGTGTACCATTGAGCAAAGAGAACAATCTTACCTGCACATGATTTCATGAGTCAGTAGCACGCGACACATCTCAGGATTCTTGTCCTGACCTTCATAGATGATAGCCTTGGAGAGGAGGGAGATAAAAGTCACTAAACATTTCTTTAGAAATAGGACCATGAACATTTTACATGAACCTAAAAGGGTAACAGAAAAAGCATCTACTGGTTTTGGTATAATTTCAGAAAGCAGAAACAATTTACACTCACGGTGTTGCAACACTATGATATCTTAAGTGCAACCTCTTTAAAACCATCTAAAAAACTCCAACTCTGCTTCTACTTCTTGTTTAATGAATAGCACCATGTGTCATGGGAACCCAGTAGGGCCACTCAAACATCACTGGTCAAGTAACTGGAAGTCAAGAGGCTCTGGCTAGTTAATGCATTTGTGGCTTGTGGGATGACAAGATTTAGCTCCCTTTTTTTAATAAATAACTATGTTTGTGTTAGAAACCACTTAGCAACTTAGTGCAGTTTGAGGTATTTGTTGTATTTTGGGCATGTAGCACAAAATCCTAACTAATGTACATAAACTTCTGTTACTTGTGAGCTGTGAAAGCTAAAGAAGCAAACTTTGCACACTGAACTTGATGTATTGTATTTGATTGCATTTAGAGTTTGTTTAGCTAACCTTTTCCTGTAAGAGGACTCAGGCTCAGATGCCAGCAAGTATTTGTAAAACATGTGAATCATGATAAGTTATTTACAAATAATTAACAAATAATACCAAACACATGTGATTCCCCAGCATCACAAGAGAACCAAGATTGGAACATGGGCCTAGACCTGTTCTTTTTTTTTTTTTTGGAACCAGAATGAGATGCATTGTCATCTTTCTCCTGTCTGCAAGTCGCTGGATCTCCACCCTTCGCTCTCAGGCCTTAAAAATTCATGACTCATACTACCCGATCTTCCAAAAATATATATATATAAAGCATTCTGTCTCTCTTCTCTGTGTATCTGCCTTGTTTCTCTTCCTTTCCTTCCTTCTGTCTGTCTCTGCTTTATCTTTTTTTTCCTTTGTTTTGTTTCTCAGATGTTCAAGGTGTGAAGGAAGCCGGGTAGGAAGCGTAATGGCCTGTGCACTCACTGTCGTCCTACCTACTCTAGCGTGTAACATGCCAAACAATTGCTGGGGTGTTGCGGGCGAGGGTTGGGGGGAGGGCATTGAAGGTGGGCAGGAGGGCTGGAGGAGGTGGCTGTGGGGGCGAGCAGTTGGGATGCCAGACTGGAGCAAGGAGGCGCCATCTGGCATGCCCCCCTCCACCACCAATTTTCTCCTGAATCTTCATGGCTTTGCTCTTGCCCTTCCCTAGCAGTAAAAAACACTTCTCTGCCAGGCTGGCAAAGCTTCTTGTCACCCCCTACCTCCAAAAAACACCCCTCCAAAGCAGAATGTCGATTGTGGCATGCCATTCCAACCAGTGCCTCGCCTGACAATGCCAACCACGTCATCATAGTAGGACTCATGTGTCTCATTTAGAAGCGTGCAGACTGGCCGCAAATCTGTCCCATTTCCACACCCTCACCGACCTGGTTTATGTAAAGTGGCTGCTTTTCTACAAAAGTTGGCAAGCTTTATGTTTAACCCTTTTAGTGGGCCAAAACTACAGTTTACTATGTTATTTGCTGTGTGGCATTTTGGCATTCATAATTTTATACTGTTTTCATGTTTCTCTTGCTACAATAGCCAGCATGCATTATTACACTTATTACATTACTATTAAAGTCGTCATTAAAGAGTTTGAAGCTAAAGTCTTTAATGAGACATTAGGTAAGACTGGGTTAACTAAAGAAAGTTAATCTTTAAGAGCAAAAAACACTCAGACCAGAATCTTTAATTCTATTTAAACAGAGTCAGTAAACGTCCTACTTGTCAGTTGATATGTTGGCTTACAATGGCGTACAATTGATACATTGTTTGATGTCTTTCAGGTGTACTTTACACCCCACAAAAGGCACTGAAAGTGATAGTGCTGCAGCCGCTGCCATGGCTGGCAAGCTCACAGGATTCATTCAGTTGCTTTTCTTTCACTTTGAGAAAATGCGGGCCAAGGTCTTCTAAAACTGTGTGGAATATATCACTGTCTGCCCGCTGCTTCACACTTTTAGCCCATATATATCCATCTAAGCACATCCTGGCCTTGCACTGCGTTTTTATGGGGACAAACCTATACCCCATCTTAATCTTATGCCAAATGCTCTCCTAAGTTAAGATAATGTAATCCAATAGGACATAACAAGCTGGAATCAAATCTATTCTGGAGATCATATTATTATGTACGCAAATGCCGTAGTAGGTCAAAACACATTATACCATCAATAACACTGCACTGTAATACCTCAGGAAGAGTTAGTAGCTTACAGGAACAAGGCCATGCAAATCCTAAACTGATCCTAGTGGCTGAGCTTACTAAGAGAAAGTGTCTCCACCAGGAAACGGATCAGTCTTCGCGTTTAGTTGGTAGTGTTAAATAGATTATTAGGCCAATGTTTACTTTGTTTAGTAAGCAGGTCTATCATCTTTGAGACTTTGTTTTAGATAAATAGAATGACTCTGGGAAGCTTCTACTCACATGGAGTGCAATTCCTAAATATTTGGGGTTGCTAAGCGCTATCCTACCCAACCTGCACAAATTATAAATTATGAATGTTATTTCATCTGCAAAAATTCAAATGAATTAGTATTCTGGGGTAAAAAAAAGTTTAATAAATACAAAGGTCAACAAAACAACATTAACAAAATAACAATGATTTACTATGGGGGAAGGCAAACTTTAAGCAACTATTACAGCTATTACACATAAGTTGTTACATTTTCAGGCTAGATTTCTGAGGTCATTAGATACAAAATGATCCACCTGCATAAGAAATACTAAAGTAAAAGGAAAATCGGTGAAAATACAGGATTACAGGAGAAACTGAACATGTTTTGAAGAAGCAGTCAAAAATGCAACCTCTAAGACTGAACTTGGGATGTGGAATTTAATGTAATTTTTTTTTGAGAAACTCAAAGAGGAATAATAAAGGCAAACTACATGACAGGCTAAAAAAAATTTTTTCAGTTTTGGTGTAGATGCTACGGCTTATGTGTAATTTTTCGGCAAATATGTGCTTTGTTCTTTTTTTCTCTGATGCTAAAAAATGGAAAAACTGTTTTATTTGTGTTTAAGTGGCATGTACCTTATTTCTGAGGTCTTCCTAAGATATGTAGATACTTGTAGAGAGTCTATTGTAGCTTAGGGTTAGGGTTAGGGTTAGAGTTATATAGGTTACAGAAATATGCACAGCATATACTGCTGGCTAGGAGAAATGATCCTGATCATTTAAATCAACACTAAACCACTGAAAACAAATTTGTCATCCAAAATGAGTGTACCAAGTGCACTGTTTAGGACAGTTTCACATCCAAGCCAAAAGTACATGGGGGCATGTTTAGAAACACGCAGTGTTTTAAAACATATTTCATCCTGCCAAGCACACTTTTCACATCCTATCTGACGTTTTTTCCTCAGTGCCTTTGATGTGATGCCTGAAATCGTGGACGTGTAAATAAGGGCCTATAAATACACGGAAGCTCACTTCCTACATGGTTAGCATCATCTGTTAGCGTGCCAACACCAGCACTTTTCTTTCCAGGCCTTCTAAAGAGGTGCAGCAAGTTCCCCTTATGTTCCAAAGCACATACACGCACACATATACAAGTAGCTATCCCACCACACCCCACCTCAATTACATCAGGTCTAAGAAACCAGGAAATTATGCAGAGAAGAGAGACAGAGATAGAGACAAAGGACAAGCAAACGAGCTCACAGAGCAAGAGAAAAACCTAAATGAGAGGCAATGGATGTGAGACGTGGGTGGGTGTCAGAATAACATAAGAGGTGGGGAGAAACAGATAAAAGATTTTAATAAATATAGGCACTGTAACTCAGTCACTGTAACTGGAAGCCAACAGGAAAACCTTCCACAATACATAAAACTGAGAATAGGATAAAGAGAAATAGTAGCACAGGGTGACACAATGTTAGTCTTCTCACAGTCACATATGACAAAACCCTAATAGACTCTCAATTCTTTCTTTCTCTTTCTCAGCCCCATGTCCTTCTCTGGCCTCTACCCCACTACTAATAAGGCTAATAGGGCTACAAAATGTGCATGGTTCTTTCTTGCCCACACTATTCATTCATATACTGATGACAAACTGCATACTAGCAATCCTCCTACAATATCTCTCACTTGTCAGCCTTAAAAAGCTGTGACAGCCCAGATGTAAGAAACTGCATCAAATACCACTACTAATAAGGCTAATAGGGCTACAAAGTGTGCATGGTTCTTCCTTGCCAATACTATTCATTCATATACTGATGACAAACTGCATACTAGCAATCCTCCTACAATATCTCTCACTTGTCAGCCTCAAAAAGCTGTGACAGCCCAGACGTAAGAAACTGCATTAAATACATGGGAGGTTGAACAGCACTTATGTCATAAAAGCAATGTCATGTTGTAGATTTGGCTACTTCATACCAAGATATCAACCACAAACGCACAAAACAAGCTTGTTTCCAAAAAGGTTGGGACACTTTGCAATATGTAAATAAAAACAGAGTGCAATGATGTGCAAATCATTTAAACCCTATGTATAAAATATATACTCATTTCTAATTTAATGCCAGCAACATGTTTCAAAAAAAGTTGGGACAGGAGTAGGTTTACCACTCTGTTACATCTTAGCCCCAGATATCTTTAATAGACAACAGGTCTGGACTGTAATCAGGACAGTTCAGCACCCAGACTGAACTGTGTTTTTACCATGGAGATATGCAGTTGTAATAGAGTATGTGCCGAAAGTGGTTTAGCATTGTTTTGCCAAAATAAGCAGCCTTTCATGAAAAAGTTTTCATCTGGGTGGTAGCATATGTTGCTCTAAAACCTGTATATATTGCTCAGCATTAATGGTGCCTTCACAGATGTGCAAGTCATCCATGACGTGCGCCAATGCATCCAAATACCATCACAAATACTGACTTTTTGACAAGAGTTCCAAATTAAATCAAAATTCTGATTTGTTCGACATTTTTTTAACGTTACATCTTAAATGAGCTTCCGTCTTCCGCCTTTTTTGCACGGTAGAGATTTAATTTGCATTTGTGAAGGCAGTGCACTGTGGTCACAGTGTTTCTGTGTCTGTTTTTAATGCAGTGCTCTTTTGATGGCCCAAAGATCATGGCCATTCAATACCAGTTTTTAGCCTTGTCCCTTGCATATGGCGATTTCTCTAGATCCTCTAAATTCTTTAAAGATGTACCATTTTTACTATTTTTTTGTAAAAAAAATTAAAACCAATAAAAAAAAAAATATATATATATATGGTTCAGATAAGTTGCATATCATTGCATTACCATTTTACAAAATGTCTGCATAACTACATTTTTAAGATGTAAATAAAATAATTCTGACAGGTTTGATATAAAATGTTTCATTCTAAAGAGTTCTACAGTCAGAATTATTCATGGCAGTGGTCATGTATTTACATGTGGTTAATAATTCTAATGAGTACTTTACAGAAAGCTGTTATACAAAAAGGGAGTGAATACAATGCAACAGAGATAAGATACAACAGACACTGCAGACATTATTGTATGATTCTTTTTAGAAAAGGTAATGTCCTAAATCATACATTTATGGCAGACAGGGAGCTGCAAGTCAAACCAGCTCTCAAAGAAAACTTTAATTTAATTCTTTAAAACTTAAGCATTTATCTTTTGGTCTAATATCAGCAATCAAAATTTTTGAGTAGTATTTAGACCAAACAAATTCAATGTGCAGCTTTAATAAAAAAAACTGACAAGTTTTCATATCAAGAAAGAAATTAAACCATGAAGCTGAAAATATACTCAAAGTAAGAGCAGGTTAGAAAGTCTTTGTAGGTATCTTTTCTTTCTTAATTGAGTAAAAAAACGCAAGAATCGTGTGCCTCTGACTGACATTCTAAGTCTATCCACAACAATTTTTTTTGCATCGCAGCCTAGTAACACTCACAACCACAGCTCTTTGTGACTGAACACTGTGGTCATTATGACAAACCACTAAGATACAGATAACGACCAGGGCGACTCTTCAAGACGTCCTCAAAGTTTCATCAACTTCCACCAAGAGAAATGAACCAGGGTAAAGGAAGGATGGCCACAACACTGTCAGTTACACCTGTATGAATGTACTAGTGTGGTCAGCGTCTCTGTTTGGTGTCATTGCATGCTTTTGACAGGTTCACCTGCCCTGAGCTACAGCACATCTGATCCTTAGCTGAGGAAATCAAAATCAAATCCACATGCCGACCAAGCTGCCTACTTGCTTTTCACATGTAGTATATCTACCAGGAGCAAGGGTGAAAAAATCTGTAGTTGTTCTAAGATTAGTGGAACTGGTCTTAAGCGTATGCTACACTGAGTAACATCTTTGTGGAGGAGAAAACAAAACGTGATACACTTTGACTACTTTTACACCCACTCCAGTAGCTAAGAGAGGAATACACAAGCAGGATGTGAAATCATGATGAATTCTAACCGATTCATGTCTTAAGCAGCGTTTCCTTCGCAATCCTGAACTTTCTTCCAGACAATTCGGCAACAAAGCGGATGGCAACCTTATTACATGCAACTTCTATTACACCCATTCCATTTAGGTGGGGGAAAAAAATAATGAATACAAGTGCTAAATATATTCTACGATCTGCCAGCAGACAACTACAAAAGAATTGTGAGGAAGAAGCCAAGGCGACAGGGTGATTATTATTATATTTTTTTTTTTTCAACTTGACACTGATAAACAGAGGGAGTGCAAGCGACACAGAGCACAAAAGTGCCATGTCCTCCCACGAAGTGTGGCAAAACAGTTAGTTAGGAAACAACAGCGCTTCCCAGCACTTGCAGACAAGCGCTGTCAAAGTGGCAGCTACCGGGGTTTAATGTGCTTTGATATCCCCCATGACGCACAGAGGAAAGACAGTGAGAGGGGAGCAGTGCCGCAGGTATGTTAGTGCTGAAGTGCAAAGACACTACAGTGCAGTTCACCTCTACTCACAGCAGACGACCACTGCACCAGAACTATTAATGATCAGCCAATAAAAAGCTGGTGCCATAAAAAAAAACAATCTAAGAACCTTTCAATAGATGGCTCTGTTGAAAGTAAATGTGGTTCTGCTGTGGCAGTGCTCCAACCGACGTATTTTGGGTTTTTTTTAAGAGTGAACTTTAGCCAAAAATATATTCAAAGGCCTATATAACAGAAAACCAAACCAGTTTTAACTGATAAAAAATGAGTTTGGAAAATGGTAGAAAATAAATGATAACTGATGTAAAACCACACAAACATTAATAAGTGAATCACAAGAAAACAGGACATTTTCTATTTTAACCAGCAGGCATCCACCACTAAATCAGCCTGATTTAATAACAGCCTCTCTCACATTATGTCTTATCATTAACGACAACAACATGAAAACAGAGATGAACCCAGACAATAGGGGTCTAACGTGGCAGCATTTAAATGTACAAGAAACAGACAAAGCTAAGCAATACTATCTGACAGCAAACATCTACAATACAAGGTTTTTAAGGATAAAGCTTCTTACATCATATCTCATCATCCACCTTATTAAACAGGAGAGAAAGGAGAGTCACAGAGCCATTAATGTTGAACGTGAGCACCAAGATTGGTGTGCAATTACAAACTGTAGTCTATCTGTTGTCAAGCACAATTAGTTGTAAACGCTCTACCTCGTTCCTCACTGGTCATTTTCTGACCACAGCACTGCCGTTGACACTATATGCAGAGCAGACAATTCCCAACATGTGACAACAACAAGTGAGTGGCTCTGGGGTACGAGTGTATCAGACAGCAGCATCACCACCACTCAAAAATATCCAGCCAGGAGCAGCTCTGTGGTTCTGGCGATTGAGAATAACTAACAAATCCTGCATAACAACAGATAGGCCATAGTAGTGTACTACTAGCAAGGTGGAGTTGCAGGGTGAGTGTGGGTGCTGGTACTATGTATCAGGATAGGTGAGTGCCAAAACACTGCTTTAATTTCATGTTAATTTTATGAGAAATGCTATGTTTTCATGTTTATCCCATAAAAACATACTTGAGCAGACACATAATGCCAGTGTGTGTACAACGGAAAAAAATAGATTTGTCCACATATTCATATGAAAAGCAAACACAGAGCCCACATGAGCAATGCATAGCAGCCTGTGCTCTGCCAAGTACACAGTTCTGCATGGAACAGCCTGTGGTGACACTCATATGTAGTGCAAAGATACAACAAGGAAAAGAGGTCTTACCTGTTTAGTCATGGAGTCAATGAGACGCACATAGAAGTCCTGCTCTGTCCTAATGCCTGAAACAGAGATTTATTTGTGGAGGGAATTTAGTGCTTAAATCTTTATGGCTTTGTGCCTATATAACCATATAAGACTCACTTACTTTGACATTTAGACTTGGAAGTGTGTCACATCTACAATGTAGCTACTTGCAGCACATATGAAGGCGTATATAACTGCCCTTAGTGAGCTAATTAGTCAGCCAGTCAATCTTTTAAAAATATTTTTTTTTATCCAAACACATCATACATACAATGAAGTTACATTAGTCCTGTAAATTAGTTGGAGTAGTTTGTTACATTGATCCCTGTTTAAACAAAGCAAATGGAATGTTAGTTTTGTTGAAATATTACTTATTCTAAAGCATTTAATTGCTTACACCTACTTTGGAGAAAAAGGCTAGAAGTAATGATTGCTGGGTAGTGCTGCTGCTGAAGTAGCCACTTCTGTCCACTGGGTCCCTCATTTCTTGGAGGGCTCTTCTAACAAACTTCATTTGAGCTGGTATAGTAATGAAACGGCATGTAAAGGATAAAAGGGATTCCCTCAAAGTGACATAAGAAGACCAAGTGGACGAGGGCGCACTCAAATAAGCAAAGAACCGGCGGCTGAACTCCATCTGCTTTTTTCTAATAAAACCGAGAATGCTCGAAGGTAGCAAATAAATAAAAAAATAATAATTCACTTTTTCCGAGCGACAGAGTATATGTGATAGACATTACAAACATAAAAACACAGCATAAATATTCAACTACATATTAAAGAAATTAATTGACATTTTCCGTTATTAACGCAACGATTACGTGCAGGTTTATCACGCCTATGAATGCGCAGAAGAAATCGATTTGTAATGGCGGAGCACCACTCGCACTGCAAATTTGTCCAAGATTAGTCTTAAATAATATCCACCGACCAGGCAGATGATGGTATTACACTGAAAGTACGACAAACGGACTTAATACAGCTCAGGGAACAATTGTTTGCACGGTCGACGCACCACACAAACCAGCCTAGCTCTGACAGGGAGGGTCGTGAGGTAGAGAGAGAGCAGCACGTGTTAGGTGTCTCCATAACTTTATTTTAAACAAGGATTCTATGTATAAAAAGACAATAAACACACCGAGTGGAGCTGCACATTGGCCTTTTAAGTTTTATTTAAAATAACATATATATATATATATATATATATATATATATATATATATATATATATATATATATATATATATATATATATATATATATCAAACGTAAGTATTAATTAATACCCGATTCTGATTGGTCGCTCAAGAGCAGCGCAAAAACCAATCATAGTCCGTGTTGTCACATAAATAAGCGACTCGATCTTAAAACTGACTTGTGAGTATTACAAATATTCAAATTAAATGAAAGATTTTTAGAGAGCTTAGCACAGCTTTATATGCCTGTTGAAGTCTTCAAATTGACGTTTAATGTTGATAAGTCAATCACAATTTAATTGTTTAATTGTCTACAAGCCAGTTAATGCTAATCGCCCACTGACACGTCCAAATGAACCGTCAATCTTCGTGTTTGAGATTGTGACTGCACCTGTTTTCCGGAGCTATTTTTAATGTTTTTTTTTTTCTTCGAATGCAAAGTGTGTTTGCGGTGGGAGCGTGAGTGTGTGAAGTAAAAGCAGAGGCCTGAACAGTGTCTCACCGTTGCTGTAGAGGAGCTGCAGTCTGTAATGTATTCCATTGTTGGTCTTTTCGCCAGTGGTCTCCTGACGGAAATACAGAGGAGAAAAGCACATCAAAACAACACATGATCTCAAGGTTTTGACAGACAAAGATTTACTCTAAGACAGACATTAAATGGCGACAGAAGAACATTTATTAGCACACACTTTGTAAGGCCTAAAGAGGCTTCAGTAATTATGGAAACGCACTACTAAATACAAATTATTGCAAATTGCTTCGCTTTTAAAGGAATTACTGTCAAAATAATAAAAAATGTATTCAATAATACAGCCTCACATTAATAAGAACAACAAAAAGTAAATTAAAGCTTAACTTGTGGAATTCATTCAACTATATGCTGAAAGGCTATAAAATGCGGCATTAAATATAAGAATGTTAGTAAAACCCAAATAACCATTAAATTGCACTTTGGAGAAATTTTAGTGCCTGAATGACCTTAAGAAAAGGTGTCGATAATTTGTATTTATTTGCAATATATATTTTTTAATTGTCCTGTTTAATGTATCATAACAAATAAACAGAATGCATAATTGCATACATGCATACAAATAAAACATAAATAAAATAGAAAATGGATACATATTTGCAGTATATTATTTAGATACTTTGTTTAATCCTTTGCAGGCTAGATTTTAAGCTGAAAAACAATTGAAAAGCTTTATGTGAAATATGGAAAAGTAGAAGAAACGTGAAGTCACCTTTTCTTTCTCCACGAAGCCAACGAACGAGGTCCTCTCTATTTCCACCGGCTGACCCTGCCGGTCATAAAGCGCCAAAACAAAGTGGAAAAAGTTGGATTTGCGCAGGTTGGAGGGCGGCTGCTTCTCAAAGTGCGCGCGAGCCAGAGCGAGCCCACTGCGGATACAAACACACAGGGCATAAGCAGAGAGCCGGATCCAGAGTTAGAGGGCGAAATTAAGACTTTTATTATCTTCCAATTTTAAAACTTAGTTGTAATACAGTTGTTTGTTTTTTTGTTTGTTTTTGTTTACACGTGCTTAACAACAACAATAATAACATTAATAATAATGTGAACATGAACTGCAATAACAACAATAATAATACATTATTATTATTATTATTATTGTTATTATTATTATTATTATTATTATTATTATTATTATTATTACACCCTTTTAGAAAGAGTCCTTAATAAGTTCTGACAACTAACCATTTAACTATTTGGATGTTTCTCTATGTATATGGTTATGGTTCTACATGAAAAGGCCTTTTTTTGGTTGAATGTAGCATAAATGTTCTGTTGTTATTGTTGTTAAACTTGTTTTGTTATCCCATTCACACATTTATATTATCATTGCTATTAATAATTATACTGTTTTATTTTTCTTCTTATTATGTGTTGTTGCTATTATTAATAATATGAATGTTGCTGTTGTTATTGTTGAATGTGATTGTTGCGATGTTGTAGTATACTAGACTAAGTGAAGCTGTGTAAAGCACAGCGCGCATCTCTCTGCTGTACAGTAAGCGCGCCCGCAGTGTGTGAGACCGAGAGAGAGCTGTCGGTATGTGTTACCTCTGCGCGGCGGTGCTCGCGTCCAGCACCCCGGCGCCCTGCATCCACGACCTGACTGCCGCCGCGTTCATCCCGAGCGGCTCCTCTTTCAACGCGCTCGCGCTCCGTTGCACGCTCTCCTGAACCGCGAACATGAAAGCGCGCTCTCTTCCTTACGCGCGCACACACACACACACACACACACACGCAAGCGCGCGGGCACGCACACACACACACGCACGTGCCCCCGTCAGTGCGCGCGTGCTCTCGGACGTCCCGGGTTACCGCGTGGGCCGAGAGATAGATAGAAACAGAGAGAGAGAGAGAGAGAGAGAGAGAGAGAGAGAGAGAGAGAGAGAAGGAAAGCGGACCAAAGGTAAACGAGACCAACAAGTACACGAACAGTGAGGTCCAAATCCAAGTGTCACCAAGACGACTGTAGAAGAAACTGCCAACAGAAGCCAAACTGTGGATGGAGCTGTGATCCGACGCGAGTTTCTCACGTCTTCAGAAAACTTGAGCCGCCGAACACAGCTTGCAGTCCGCGTCGCTATCTAATGGCATCATCCTTCAAGAAGTTTTTTTGTCTTCGCTTTCCTTTCTTCCTCTGTTTTTGGGTCCACTCCACAGACCTTTCTCTAATAAAAGAAGGAAAACGAAATGATAATGATGATAAGGGGGAGTCCTGATCGCTGCAGATTCCGAGTCGATCCTCTAGTTAAAACTGAAGTGATTTGTGTCCCTTCCCTAAGGATTCCTCTCTGACTGTCTCCGCGAGCCAAACATGAGCACACTAACCCCAAAGGCTGGAGGGCGGGGCCAGAAGGGCAGGGAAAACGGGGCTACACCCAGAACATAATTCTAACCAACAGCTGCGCCGGACGGCTAATTATGCACTCAAGCGCCTCCCTTTCTACTCTTGAGGTAAAAGTCTGTGCACAAGCCGAAGAAGGCAAGCGCTGAGGCGAGATGTGACGAAGAAACAAGCACAAAATCCCACCAGTTGTTTACGTGCACTTCTGCTCTAACGATAAACGTCGAGGAGGTAAAAGTCTAAACAACCTGCTTTAAACAAGAAAAACTTTACACCACTGCACATCGATTCTGGCGATTTCACATTCAGCACTGAATTAACAGTTAGAACGTTTATCTAAATCCATACGTTCAGCTTTTAGTGATGTGTAACATCATTAATATAAACTAGATTTGTTTGAATAAGGAGAACTAATGACTTTAAAAACTCCACCAGAGAACGTGCTAAACAGCACTAACAAGGAACCATTCATTTTAGTGTATCAGAAATATCATAACATTTGTTATTTGTTATATTCTATTATTCTAACTTTATTGTGTGTAGCTACATGTAGTCCGATGTAGATATAGGCGAGGTTCATAGCATTTCACAATTCGAGCGAAATTTGTTTACAGCAGTACAATATTTACAATATTTTACAGGGACTAAAGAGAAGATATGTGTTTCCCTCTGATATAAGGTTACAGTGATAGCATGCTGAGGAATTAACCGTAATATTGGGGAATTAATCAGGAACTGTGGCGGCAATAAATAAATAAAATCAAATAATAAAAAAAGCTTGCGTGGTATAGAATACGCTTAAAAGTGGGGCACAACGAAACTGGCTTCTATGAGACAACTGCATACACGAGATTGCGAGAAGCATTTGTTGTTGTTGTTGTTGCTTAAGGCTAAAATAATGAAGCCTGGACATTTGCAGCCACAGAAGTGACACGACAGACCTCGAAATATGTGAAATGTCGGTGTATAAGTGTGTAAAGATTTCAGAGCATGTTTAGACGTCTGTAATTTGCAGCGACATTATGAAGTAGTACTCTACAGACAGGCAGGCAGGCAGGAGGTATGAAGTTCTCTCATGCAGCCGTTTGATTTTCCACTTTGTTCGCTGTTACTGTAGCTGTGTGATCAGTATTTACGGGCCCTGAATCTGACCTCCTCTAACTTATACATTCCATCAGCCACAATTCAGTTAGCACTAAAAGATACATCATATATCGCACACCTACTGCTCTATCTACAATTGTAATTCAGCCAACATTATGGATTTGCCAAAATCCGTCGGTATAAACGTCGGTATAAACATCATCATCATTATTATTATTATTATTATTATTATTATTATTATTATTATTATTATTATTAAAGAATAATAATAAAAATAATTAAAGGTGCAGTTAAGGCCTAAAAATAGGACAGATAAGACCCTACAAAAACGTGATTTACAAGAACGACTGCAACAGCTTGTTTGGAATTATTAGTCATGTTGTAATCAGCAGCAATAATTCTGTAATAGTTCTGTAATAGTTCTATAATTCTTCCGTTGTAGGAAGTCAGTCGTAAAGAATAAATAAGTCTTATTATCAGAGTTACTGTGTTGCATAATTTCCAGTTCTCTATTATAGTCTATGATAAAATAACAGAAACACAAATTTCCCGGAAGACCTGCACTGGATACGCTTGCGTGTGTTCTCTGCATCTAATAGGATAAAGCATAACTGAATGAAGCATTAGCCGACCTGTGGGTCTTCTTTTCTTTTCAGATATGTAGGTTTGGTGAGAAATTTGGCAGCTTTGAAAGCGTCGCACCGTGACCGTTGTTCAACACGCTAAGGAAAAAAGAAAATGCAATACCGCCATCGTGCGTCTAAACCTAAATAACACCCAGTAACTTTTCCGTTGGAGGCAAACGGTAACGCAGCCGTTAATCATCATCACCATCATCATCATCATCATCATCATCATCAACATAATAATAATAATAATAATAATAATAATAATAATAATAATAATAATCATCATCATCATCATCACCATCATCATCATCATCATCATCTTTATTTATAGAGCACGTTTCATTTCAGTGGCAGCTCAAAGTGCTTTACGAACAATTTTCATCAGTAATAACAGAAACAGAATTGAATATATAATAATAAGCCGGAGACAAAGATCTAATTTATACGTCCTAACAATTTAGAATTTTGATTAAACAGAGTTTTAAATGTGTGCACTGGGCTCAACTGTCTAATAAAACTCAGAATTGAGTTTCACAGTTCAGAAGCAGAATAACTGAAAGAATCTCTCCATTATATCCTGTATTTAACAGACGGTTCAGTATCTGCAGATCTAAGATCACAAGTTGTAACATAAACAGGGAGACATTCTGTTGTTAGCAGGTGCTATAGGTTACTTAAAGCTCTACAGACTAGTAGCAACTAGTAGAACTTTAAAGTGCCAGTGCACTTCTTGTAAAACAGGACTCATATGATCTCTCTTTTTTGTTATGTTAGGATCTGTCCTGCAGCTTTTGTTTTACAAGTTATGGGGAATGGATTGTTTTCCTAGGAACCTTAGTAAGAAGAGCATTACAGTAATTGATTCTACTTGTAAGAAACTCTTGAACTAGATTCTCTACACGGCTACGAGATGGAAAGGCAGAACTTTGGCAATATTTCTTAATAGGGAGCTACTTTAGTTTACATGCAGGTGAAAACAGAGCTTTATATTGTGTTAATGACATCACTTAGCAGAAACACGTGCAAATAAAAAAGCATAGGCCCTAGAACTTATCCTTATGATACCACACAAGAAATAAGCTGCGCTTAGACCCATTAAGACCACAATAGAAGAATTGTGTACATCAGTGCTAAACCAAAAGTCACTGATAACACAAACCAATGCTGTCTTGGTACTATAGTGAGAACAAAAACCTGATTGAAACTTTCATATGACTTTCTAGATATTAGATAAGTAACTTTAGCTAATACCTTACTTAAGAAAGGAAGGTTAGAAATCGGTCTAAATTTATTTAGTACATAAGGATCCATATCACTCTTTTTAAGAAGAGGATTTACCAAGGCAGTCTAAAAAGAGTCTGGAAAAACACCCGCTGACAGAGAACAGTTAAGAAATTGAACACAATCAGACACCATCTTAGGGATTGAAGTAGGAACTGGATCAAGATCACATGTGGATGTACTGTTGTTTATAACAGCTATAAGTAATCCTGATTACTGACAACAGAGAAAGATGTCATTATGTAGGCAGCTGATGAAGGTGACGTATCAGCAAGTTTATTTTAAACTGTTTGAGCTACAATCTTTTTTATTATTAGCTTCTTTATTTTGAAAATGAAGTGCAAATTCTTTACAATTTTGGAACATAAGTCATCACAAAAAACTGTTAGCAGGAATGTTAAAATTAATTAGTCGACCTAGGGTAGAGAAAAGTACTTTGGTATATCCTTGTGTTAATTAATCATACTAGACAGGTAGGGCTGTTTGGATATTTTCATAGCATTATTGTTGGTGTAATTCTGCTCTTTAAGTTTTATCAGCTGTTTTCTTTTCTTCCAGAAGCACTATAGCTGTTTCTTTTAAGCTGCCATATATTCTCATTTATTCATATGTTTATGAAATATGTTGTTAAGTTTTTCGTTTCTTTGGCTGATGTGAGAATGTCAAGGGTTTTCTTTAGTCTAGCATTTAGATCTGGCACCAGATCATAACACAAGAAACCAAATCTGTATTCGATGCACAATTGTAAATATTTCTAAACATATAAGGTAAATATGTCTGAAGGCTGACAAAGTGAATAGGCAAAGTAAGTGTTTTTTGGAGATCATGCAGGAGCTTTTAAAACAGCTGCTTGTAAGACACTTTGGTTCTTAGACTGCAATTTTGCAGAGTTTTTCGACAGTAACCTGATACAAAAGTAAGTTAATTTTATTTACAGTGCTGCTTGAAAGTTTGTGAAACCTATATTTTTTTGCACATTTCTAAACAACATGACAGAAAATTGGATCAGATAAAGAGAACACAATTAAACAAACAACACAAAAATATATGGTTTTCTATTCATTTATTAAACACAGCAATCCAACTTTATATGCTATTGTTGGAAAAAGTATGTAAGCCTATATTGAGCCCCAAACAACTGTTAATAACTGTTAATCAGGCCTGCATGTTGATTTAAAAGAATCTTGGCGTTCATTCTTTTAATCTTACATTCTTATGTAAGTGATCTTTCTTACATGAAACCCACACCTTAGGTTCTGCCCCAGCATTTCTATTGAATAAAGGTCTGGATTTTGATTACGCCATCCAAAAATCCACAATTTTTTCTGCTTTAACTACTCATTGTAGACAATGTCGGTGTCTTTGTCTTTCCTAAGGACCCACCTTCCTTTGAGAATCAGTTCACAGATGGATTCCGTACCATTTTTAAGTAGAATTTCTTAATAAAATCCATTTATTAATAGCTCTGTCAAAGAATGGCAAGCTGTCCTGGTCCAATAGCAAAGTAAAAATATGTTTACACTTTGAATTAAAAAAGGGCAGTCCAGTAACTTTAAAAGCACTTTTTTGTTTTAAAGGAGACTGAGGAACAGTCAAAAGAACGATGAACAGTAGAACACAATGATCTAAGTGGCATATATGAATTAAGTAGGCTGGTAATGTTAATTTGGTATAGACTGAGCTTAATTTTTCTTACTCCCTGAAAAGGTGATCTAGGCTATGAAAATATCTTGTTCAGTGTCATAATGCTGGTAGCATTTTTCAATGAGGAGATTCAGGTTATCAAAATACATTTATATGTAGGGAGATATCTATAAATATATGCTCCAGTAGGACATTTCTCCATAAATTCACTCGTTCCACTGATGGTTTTTCCAACATTGGCTACCTGTGGCTGCCCACATCAGATTTATAACAATAGACTAGTCCTTTCCCTTCCTAGGGGCAATGGTCAAAGCTCGATCCATGCTTCAAGCTTAAAGTACAGCTCAGCATGACTCACCATTCTTCAAGAAGCAAAAAGAAACTTCTCTATCCTGGCACTCAGGTGGTGGAATGCTTTGACTTGAAAGCTTTCACTGGGTGTCTGAACAGCAGAGCCTCTCACTGTCTTTAAACATAAACTTGAGCAGTTCACAAAACTAATCTAGCACTCACTGAAATGCAGTTATTTATGAAGTTATTGGTACTGGTTTTTGTTTCTGGCACTCTCTGAGCTCAAGGATTGTTAAAAATCTATTGAATAACATTTGTACTAGAATACATTCTCTGAGTAGACAACAAAGCACTTTTGTAAGTTGCTCTGAATAACCTGCTAAATGCTGTAAGTGTAAATGTAAACATAGACACAGCAGCTTACTTGTCTGTATGCGCTTGGAGAAAAATGCACTAAACTGTCACTATTGTGGTAGCCTCAACAGAACATATTCATTACCTTTAAAACATTAGGTTACAAACAGGTAGAAATATGTACCTGGTATTTAAATGATTTTATGTCAGTGAGCACAGCTCATCAGGCATTTCTCAGATTTCCAGTCTCCCTTTTCAAATCGTTAGTTAATTCCTACAACATACAGTGCCTAGCAAAAATATTTGGTCCCCTTAAACTTTTCAACTTTTTGCCACATTTCAGGCTTCAAACATAAAGATATGAAATTTTTTGTGAAGAATTAACAATAAGTGGGACACAATCATGAAGTGGAATGAAATTTATTGGATATTTAAATTTTGTTTAGAAATAAAAAAATGGAAAGTGGGGCATGCAAAATTATTCCCCTTGCATTAGTACTTTTTAGCGGCACCTTTTGCTGCGATTACAGCTGCAAGTCGCTCCGTTTTTCACATCGAGAGACTAAAAGTTTTACCCATTCTTCCCTGCAAAACAGCTCAAGCTCAGTGAGAGCGTTTTTGAACAGCAGTTTTCAGCTCTTTCCACAGATTCTCGATTGGATTCAGTACTGGACGTTGACGTGTCCATTCTAACACCTGGATAAATTTATTTGTGAACCATTCCATTGTAGATTTTGCTTTATGTTTGGATCATTGTCTTGTTGGAAGATAAATCTCTTTCCCAGTCTCAGGTCTTTTGCAGACTCTAACAGGTTAGCTTCCAGAACGGTCCTGTATTTGGCTCTATCCATCTTCCCATCAATTTTAACCATCTTCCCTGTCCCTGCTGAAGAAAAGCAGGCCCAAACCATGATGCTGCCACCACCATGTTTGACAGTGGGGATGGTGTGTTCAGGGAGATGAGCTGTGCTGCTTTTACGCCAAACATAACGTTTTGCATTGTGGCCAAAAAGTTCGATTTTGGTTTCATCTGACCAGAGCACCTTCTTCCACATGTTTGGTGTGTCTCCGAGGTGGCTTGTGGCAAACATTAAATGAGACTTTTATGGATATCTTTGAGAAATGGCTTTCTTTTTGCCACTCTTCCATAAAGGCCAGTTTTGTGCAGTGTACAACTGGTTGTTGTTCTATGGACAGATTCTCCCACCTCAGGTGTGATCATGGGCCTCTTGGCTGCATCTCTGATCAGTCTTCTCCTTGTTTCAGCTGAAAGTTTAGAGGGACGGCCTGGTCTTGGTAGATTTGCAGTGGTCTGATACTCCTTTTATTTCAATATGATCGTATGAGATGTTTAAAGCTTGGAAAATCTTTTTGTATCCAAATCCGGCTATAAACTTCTCGGACCTGCCTGGTGTGTTCCTTGATCTTCACGATGCTCTCTGCACTTTAAACAGAACTCTGAGACTATCACAGAGCAGGTGCATTTATACTTGGTTACACACAGGTGGATTTTATTTATCATCATCAGTCATTTAGGTCAACATTGGATCATTCAGAGATCCTCACTGAACTTCTGGAGTGAGTTTGCTGCACTGAAAGTAAAGGGGCCAAATAATATTTCGCGCCCCACTTTTCATAAATTTCGTTCCACTTCACAATTGTGTCCCATTTGTTGTTGATTCTTCACAAAAAATTACAATTTCATATCTTTATGTTTAAAGCCTGAAATGTGGCAAAAGATTGAAAAGTTCAAGGGAGCCGAATACTTTTGCAAGGCACTGTATATTATGATTTGATGCCCAGCAAGATATCTGTTCAGTTGTATCCTTTGTCACTACTTTCTCACAGTGCTAGCTGTTACTAAAATGTAAAGTAAAACCCTCGAACTATAGATTCAGATTCAGAATACTTTACTAATCCCAGAGGGAAGCTACAGTTACTACAGTTGCAACCATTTATGAAAAGAATAAACACTCCAATAATTTAATTTAAAACAACAAGAGAAGTTTGCAATATGTAGACATTTAAATTATTGTGAATACAGTAAAGTGGTGTTGGCTGTGATAATAAATATGAGACATACTGCATAAAGCAGTTCACATTATTGCACCTCTGGGTTATTATAGACATATTATTATTGGTGTTGTTGTTGTTGTTGCACATATGAATGGAATCTGATATTGAATATTGCACAGATGAACCATACTGCAATATAAAATATAGAACAGTATTGATTATAATGTCCAGATGCAGGTAAAAAGCTGCAATGTGGTGACCTGTTCTACACAGTAAACTATTTTAATTACTTGTCAGGATACCGCTGACTGTGATTCTGGTGAAACGTTCTGTCTGTATTGTTGTTGTCCTGTGCAGATAGTTCCAGTGCATATTCCTCTGGTTGAGTAATTCCAGTATTGGCCATTAACATATCCATAGTACCAGTATGAATTATATCAATAATATTCATTCCGAGTAGTGTTGTTCCTCTATTGGTAATATTAAATTCTCCAATCCAGTGAGGGTTATTCCAATATCTAGTTCCGATAATGATTCTAGTTTACCTCATTCCATTATGAACAGTTCAAGTAAAGGTTATTCTGATATGAATAGTTTCAGCCTGTGCCCTTGGTATGAACAGTTCCATTCTGGTTCAGTCCAGTATGTGTTAATTACTGTCATTCCCTACTAGAATGGCACCAGAGCATAAGGGGAGGTCATAGATTGCTGTGTATATATATACACCCTGGCAAAAAGTCTAGCATATCAGAATGTTTAGTATTTTATCACCTAGTATGACAGATCCTCCATCGTGTTCTGTGACGATGACCAATAGATGGATAGAATGCTCACTTGTGCTCAAATGTAAACATGGTGAAGAAAAATAAGAACACCATTGCTGCAGTTGTCAGGTGGAACAAAAAGTTACAGGGCACATATATATTACAATAATATATATTCCCAAAAAGCTACAACACAAAACAGTGCTATAAACACATTATTTAAAAATGCTAACAGATAGGGGCTAATCATGGCAAGATAACAGCTCACCACAACCATATTTTTTTAATTGCTTCTGTAACAGTCACACTGCTCTTCACCTGTTTCACATTTGTTATCTATCATTCCCTTTGAAGGATAGACAACCCATAACAGGTCCACAACTATTTTTTTCTTTATTTTTTCTTTTTACAACACAAAACCGTCAATATTACACATCGTGCTTATGTAGCTGTGATAGACATCTTGTTGACCCTCCTCCCTAATAACCTGTGAACTCACGCAAGGAATTGAACGACGATTTCCTGGGGGAGACTGGTGCCTTTGGCTACTTAACATGGCCAAGAACCGAGGAATGCGACTGGAAGAATCCTGGTTGTGTGGCCAGGTTCGCCCATGAAAGATATCAGACTCTCCATCTACACGTGGACGTGTCTGTGTCTGAGATTACCAGTGTCCTGACTAGGACATGGCAAGAATTTATGGCAATGTGATTGCCTAATCTGACATAGTGGTCATTGTAAAAGGCCAAAATATTGTTTAGTCTAATTCTTATACAATGGTGTTCTGACAAATTTTAACTTATCAAAATGTCCTACAAGATTACATATTTATAAGCAGTTCTGTACATAAAACCTCTAGGTAGACTATCTACAAAGTTATCTGGCTAACTGTTTAAACTTGTTTTGTGAAGTTACGTTGCACCGTATAATGAAAACTAGGCTTGCTAACATTGTCTAACCACAACAAACGTTGTTTACAAATCATATGATTGTTTCAGTGCCTGGATTCTAGTTGTTTCTGCCCATTGCAGTGATCCATAAGAAGCTAAAAAAGCTTCTTATTCGCCTTCTTATTCACCTCTTGTAAAAAATTTAGAATTTATCTTTAAAAAACTGCTGTACAGAGGCAAAAAAAAGATGGCACATAGATTAGACTGTCCAATATATTTGATTTTTGTTATTGCTGCATTCACACTGAACCCTAACACCACCACATTCTGTCACTGCAGTGACTTCCACCCAACTATGGCCTCTATACAAACCTCACATTTGCTAAACAGGGTGGGCCAATTCTAAAATCTAACATAACAGTTTTGACTGTTTGAATATTTACACCCTCAAATTTTACACACAAGAACACCACAACACACCATTTTCAAGAAAGCAAACCGTTAACAGCTGGTTTCCTTTTTACCAGCTTCTTAGTCAAATGTTCTGTTCCGTTTTACTTCATTTGCTTTTATTATGCAGGCTATAGAGAAAGACAAGTTTACCCAAAACATCTTCTAGGCAGAGCCAAATTACCTTAACAGACATTTCTCATTTGGGACATCTGCTGCAAAATAATCTAAAACACTTCACACGAGTAAATAATGAAAGTGTTGGGTGGAGTAGGGTCTTCAGAGAAATGCTGAGATGCTTGGTCAAGCTGTAAAAGTGTAGAAGGTCTAAAAGCTTAGAATGTAGAGAGGATCCAGTAGCCCATTGCCTCCTACTGTTAATGTTGTACTTTATTTAATTCATGTTATTTAAGTAGGCAATTTATGTAAATATTTAAATGCCAGTTTTGTCATACAGAGTGGTTTGGTGTGAAATGTTCAGTTCTAGAAAAGTTGTTTAAGTGTGTGAAGTGTTTTAGATTATTTTGACATTTAATCAACACATCGGTAATATTACAAGAACAGCGTTTCTTCACCTACGAAACATTTCAAAGTTAAGAAATGCGTTATCTGTGTCTGATGCTGAAAAGTTGATACATGCCTTTATAACCTCAAGGCTAGATTACTGTAATGCATTATTGTCAGGATGCTCCAGCAGGAACCTGAATAAACTCCAGTTAGTTCAGAACGCTGCAGCTAGAGTACTAACTAAAACCAGGAAATTTGATCACATCAGTCCAGTTTTATCAGCGCTACACTGGCTTCCTGTTAAATTCCGTATCGACTATAAAATTCTATTACTGACGTATAAAACCCTGCACGGTCTCACACCGGAGTACCTGCAAGATCTAATTTCCTATTATGAACCGCCACGTTCACTCAGATCACAGGATGCTGGTTTTCTAATAGTTCCTAAAATTCAGAAGACTTCAATGGGGGGAAGAGCTTTTTCCTACAAAGCCCCAAAATTGTGGAATAATCTCCCAGTTAATGTTCGGGACTCTGACACAGTCTCAATATTTAAGTCTAGACTAAAAACATACTTGTTTAGTGTAGCTTTTTGTAATTAAGCTTCTCTTTTAGATAAAGGCAGGAGATCTGGGGGTTCTTGGACACAGAGGTTTATGGTAAACTGAGATGTTGGTGCTGTTGTTCCAACACTTCACGCGATCACACAGGTTTGTTGATGGTGGAGTGGGGGGACCCCAGTGTCTCAGGGTACTCTCATGTCCATGTTACCTTCTGGTTCTCTCCTTTTAGTTTAGGCTGTTATAGTTAGATCTGCCGGAGTCACCAACCACACTCTAAAATTCTGAAAATTCATATTCTCTACAGTCTTACTCCTGAGCCCAACTAACTCTCTCTCTTTACTCTTCCTGAGGAAATGACTGTCCTCCTGTCTGTTGAAGGCTGTTGAAGGACTGATCATCGGGCCATCACCCCACCATCACCAGCCAGCTCACCTGTCCATTTACTGCTACACCCTCAGTTACATCACTGTGCCATCCAGATGCACCAGCACTGAGATAGGATGGGACTGTTTCAGCTCACGCCCACTTTACATAAAGACTGTCATAGACTGCCTCAGCCAGAGACTGCCTCAGTCATACACTGCCTCTATCTGTGCAGCTTCTAAAGCTTTGCTATCCAGATTTCAAACAGAGACTTCTTTCTTTGGTATTTAGTTCAAACTGTAAATACTGTTTGACCAGAGGAGGATGGGTCTCCCCTTGTGAGTCTGGTTCCTCCCAAGGTTTCTTCCTCCAGTTGAGGGAGTTTTTCCTTGCCACTGTTGCCTCTGGCTTGCTCACTGGGGGATATATGTTATAACTGTTTTCAAAACTCTGTAAAGCTGCTTTGAGACAACATCGTTGTAAAAAGCGCTATATAAATAAAATTGACTTGACTTGACTTGACTTGTTTACAGTTGTGGTGACAGGCAGCATAAAATGGTTAGATGGTTACACAATGTTGTATGATAGTTTTGTGTTGACATTTTGGCTTATGTATAAAAAGACAATTTATTTGAACCCATTCAGGTAGTTTTTTTTCAGATATATGAATGTTTTACCATCATCACAATTATATTTAAAATCTTTTATTATTGGCATTGTGACCTCTGGTCCCTCTGTCACATTAAGAATTATTATGCATTTAAAAAAACAATTTTTTTATATGTGTATTTACTTTAGTTTATTAGGTTTATTATTACTTTAGTTTACTCTATTCGAGGACTGCCATTGTCAAACAATAAATTGCTCCTTAATTACTCTATTAAATATTCATTTTGTATATAGACTTTTTATTTTTATGCAACCAAGCTTTGTTTTGAGCACCTACAGATTGTGAACCATTGTGAACCAAAAGTGGCACCAAAGAGTCAGATGTAATAGATTGGTTAGTCGACTCATCTCACGTTTTCTCTCTGTTTTTCTTTTCTTCCTCTCTCCCAGAACAAGCGTCAGAGTGAGCAGCACCTGAAACTCCACCTGACCTAGCAAATTAGCGAATTACTAACTTCGACACATCTCACGCTTTTCTTCTCTCTTTTCTTCTCTTCTCTCATATCCTTCTGTTTCCTCCGCTCCCTCTGTCTCAGAACCAGCATCATGGCATCCCCGGAACAACGCGCTCTCCAGTCGCTGAGCACGGAGCTGTGTCGGTTGGACCGGCAGATCTTCGCCCTCGTGAGGAGACAGGAACAGCTCATCCGGCAGAAGACGCAGCTCGAGTCCTCCCTGGAGGCCTCACTGGCGGCGATCGCTCCGGCCTCGTCCCGCTGCATCCCAGCGGTCGCCAGCTCCACGCCAGCCCCCACGCCGCACGGAGTCTAGGAGCGGCAACGCCGAAGGCCCAGCAGGCCCTCACCGCCACCCCAGCCCATCTTCACCTCCTTCAACCGGTTCTCGGTCCTCAGCTCACCGCGCACACCGGTGTCTCGGACCCCGTCGCCCGCCCCAGCGCCGCAGGCCTCGTCTCCGCCCCAGCGCCGCAGGCCTCGGCTCCTGCCCCAGCACGTCGGACCTCGGCTCCCGCTCCAGCGTCTCAGCCCACCGGACAGGTATTTGTTATCGGTAGCTCTATAGTCCGCCACGTTAAATTACCCCGCGCCAGTGTGTCGTGTTTTCCAGGAGCTCGTTTCTTAGGCGTCGCCAGGCGTCTACCCTCGGCCCTCAGACGCAACGCCTTCGAGACCGTGGTCATCCACGTCGGGACCAACGACATCTCTGCCCGGCGTAGCGAGATCCTGAAGGAGAACTACCGTTTGCTGCTGGACACCGCGAGGAAGGCGACCGATGCCATGATCGTCATCTCCGGCCCCCTGCCCACCTACAGGAGAGGATCGGAGCGGTTCAGCAGGCTCTTCGCGCCGCAGTCCTTGCTCCGCGGTTGGTGTGCCATCAACGGTCTCGGCTACGTGGTCAACTGGGCTTCGTTCTGGGAGCAGCCAGCGCTGTACCGGAGCCTGCACCCCAGCCATCGCGGAGCGTTCGTCCTCTCACGGAGCATCGAGAGGGCTGTCCGCTGACAGTCATTACCTAGATATAGTAATAGTGAGACTGTAACTGTTACCGACAGAGAGTCGTTTCTTAGATACAGATATACCGAGACTATAACCATTGCCGACAAAGAGTCGTTACCTAGAAACAGACATATTGAGACTGTGTCATTGCCCCGAATTAAACGCAGACTAAGAAATTCTCGAACAGCTTGTCCAGATAACCTAATTAATATAAAAATATCAGACCCAGTATCTAGCTGCAGCATCTCTGAACTAAAGTTTGGTTTGTTCAACATAAGATCCCTTAACTCTAAGGCTCTTATTGTAAATGATACAATAACGTATGAAAAATGTGATGTACTATGTCTCGTAGAAACATGGGTTAAACCTGAGGAATATTTGGCATTAAATGAAGCCACTCCTATAGGTTATAATTATGTACACAGCCCCAGACTGTCCGATAAAGGAGGGGGTATATGTGTCATTCATAAAAATTAATTAGACATCATTAAGAAACACAGTCTCACTTTAAATTATTTTGAATGTCTTTACATAAACATCACCAATCCAATCACTAACAGAAGTGTAGTCACCTTACTCAGCATTTATAGACCACCAGGACCTTATTCTGAGTTCTTAAAAGAATTTAGTGACTTTGTTGCAGATCTAGCAGTGAGCACTGAGAAACTTATAATTGCAGGAGATTTTAATATTCACTTTGAAAACTCAGCAGATCCATTAAAAAGGGCTTTCTCATCTATTTTAGACTCTGTAGGTCTCACTCAGAATGTAATAGGGCCTACACATTCCTGTAATCACACACTGGATGTAGTTTTGTGTTGATTTACATAATCTTACTGTTCTTCCACAGACTTCAGTAGTTTCAAATCACTACCTAATTTCATATGAATTGAGTCTTAGTAAACATTTATGTACATCACCCCGTTATTGCATGAAACGTTCCATAATGCCAAATACATCTCAGCACTTTATTGAAAGTCTTCCAGATTTATCAACTATAGCTTCTCCTTCAGACCCAACAGAGCTAGACAGACTGACTGCGTAGAAAATACGCTCCGATTAACATTAGACAATGTTGCACCTATAAAAGCTAAAAGGATGCAACAGAAAAAGCTTGCTCCATGGTACAACAATGAAATACGCACCTTAAGACAGACAGTACGGAAATTAGAGCGCAAATGGAGAGTGACCAAGCTGGAGGTATTTCACTCTGCTTGGAAGGACAGCCTTAGCAGTTACAGAAAGGCACTTATTAAAACACGCTCAGCATACCTGTCCTCTCTTATTGAACACAACAAAAACAATCCTAGAGTTTTATTTAGCACAATCGCAGAACTTACCAAAAATCAGGCAGGAACGGAACCTCAGATACTCGCCAACCACAGCAGCAATGATTTCATGAACTTTTTCAATAACAAAATCGAGAATATTAGACAAAACGTTCAACTGACACCAGTAAGCAATCCTTCATCTGGTTTGGCTGAGACAGCACAAAATGTGGTTATAGAAGAAAGACTAGAAACATTCTGTCCACTTCAGCAGACAGAACTAGAAAAACTTATCTCTTCCTCAAATTCTGCTACATGCACACTTGATATGATTCCAACAAGCCTATTGAAACAAGTATCACCAGCTATAATTAAACCCATCTTAACTATCATCAACTCTTCTCTTAGTCTGGGTCATGTACCTAAGTCTTTTAAACTAGCTGTGATAAAACCCTTGATAAAGAAACCAAATCTTGACCCCAGAGAACTTTCCAGTTATAGACCTATTTCCAATTTACCATTTATTTCTAAAATTTTAGAAAAGGCTGTAGCTCAACAACTCTGTTCATATTTACATAAGAACAACATATATGAAAAAATCCAATCTGGTTTTAGGCCCCACCACAGCACAGAGACAGCTTTAGTTAAGATAACAAATGATCTTCTTCTTGCCTCTGATCAGGGCCACATATCTCTACTGGTGCTACTAGATCTAAGTGCAGCTTTTGACACTATAGGTCACACTATTCTCTTGGACAGACTAGAAAATATAGTTGGAATCACAGGAACAGCGTTATCCTGGTTCACATCTTACCTTAGTGATCGCTTTCAGTTTGTAAAGATAAATAATGTATCATCTAATTATACAAAAGTGAAATATGGAGTTCCACAAGGTTCTGTTTTAGGTCCTCTGTTATTTACACTATATATGCTTCCATTAGGCTTAGTTATAAATAGACACGGAATTAGTTTCCACTGTTATGCCGATGACACACAGCTGTACATATCAGCCAAACCAGATGATAAATCCAGATTAAATAAGATAGAAGATTGTGTAAGAGATATTAGACTTTGGATGCTGCAGAACTTCCTTCTTTTGAATCCAGATAAAACGGAAGTTCTCCTCCTCGGCCCATAGGCTGCTCGGACTAAATGTTCAGATTTAATGTTAAATCTTGCTGACTTCTCTATAGTTCCTGGTTCAGTAGCCAAAAATCTTGGTGTAACAATTGACTCAGATCTGACATTTAATCAACACATTGGTAATATTACAAGAACAGCGTTTCTTCACCTGTGAAAAATTTCAAAGTTAAGAAATATGTTATCTATGTCTGATGCTGAAAAGTTGATTCATGCCTTTTTAACCTCAAGGCTAGATTATTGCAATGCATTATTGTCAGGATGCTCCAGCAGGAACCTGAATAAACTTCAGTTAGTTCAGAACGCTGCAGCTAGAGTACTAACTAAAACCAGGAAATTCGATCACATCAGTCCAGTTTTATCAGCGCTACACTGGCTTCCTGTTAAATTCCATATCGACTATAAAATTCTTTTATTGACGTATAAAACCCTGCACGGTCTCGCACCGGAGTACCTGCAAGATCTTATTTCCTATTATGAACCGCCACATTCACTCAGATGCTGGAGGCTGGTTTTCTAATAGTTCCTAAAATTCAGAAGACTACAATGGGGGGGAAGAGCTTTTTCCTACAAAGCCCCCAAACTGTGGAATAATCTCCCAGTTAATGTTCGGGACTCTGACACAGTCTCAATATTTAAGTCCAGACCTAAAACATACTTGTTCAGTTTAGCTTTTGGTGACTGAGCTATGCTTCTCATCCACTGTATTACTCCAAACCTGAACTAACCTTGTTTTTTCTTTCTCCTTCTTTCTGAGGTTATCTTGTAACCTCTTCATCTATGTCATCTGCTGCACTTCGATTGCATTACTGTATCATCCAAATGTAGCACGTGTGCAGCTTGTCTCCTTTTAGTTCATTCTGTTTATACTCAGATCTGTCAGAGTCACCAGCTGCACTCTAAACACTCCATATCCTCTATACTAACCCAAACCAGAACTAACTCTGTTTTTCTCTCTCTCTGAGGTAATAACCGCCCACCTGTCCCGTCAAATGCTGTTGGAGGTCCGACTCCCAGGGCCTCCTTGTCACCTGGCACCAAACAGCTCTCCTCTCTCTGCTACACCTCGACTCCTCTGTACTAACCCAAACCAGAACTAACTTTGTTTTTCGTTTTTCGTTCTCTCTCTCTCTCTCTCTCTCTCTCTCCCCCCATGTTTTTCATGCTTTAAAATTCCTGTAAAGCTGCTTTGTGACAAAATTGTTGTAAAAAGCACTATACAAATAAACTTGACTTAAATTCTTGTAAACATAATTCATTTAGTACAATTTTATGTTATTTTCAACCAAATGTGCTTTCCAAACTTATGGCAATAAAATAAATATGACTATTGGAAGTAGAACAGCAAATATTAACTTTGCAATCAGAATCAGTCTTTATTGATGGAGGTAACGTGAGAATGATGAGTAACAGCGATTGATTAGTATCAGTATTTATTGATATTTGCATACTTCCCAAATTCTGGCAGCCACGTACGACACCTTCTGATTAAATAGCAAACGGTCAAGGCTGAGAAGTGTTGGATGAGCAGCAAGTGTCCATTTTTAGGCTACATCATTTCATATATTTTGGCTAAAGGTGCGTTGAAAGGCTGCCTAGTAGTTTGAATTTGTAGCCTCTATACTGCAGTTCAACATGTTTTAAAAACACTCAAACAAGTGAAATAACAGATCTTAAAACTGCTAAATGATAAGTAAAAGCTATGCAATTTAAGTTTTACTAAAGTAAGTGTATAAAAGTATTATTAGCAAAAGGTATGCCCACAGTAAGACAGTGTCAAATGCTGATGTGCTGCATGAGTTCACAAAGCAGCGCTGTCTGTTTTTAGCCTGATCTAAATGCATGTTTTAGCATTTTAAAGTAGGGAGCACCTTTTAGCCTAAAGAATTAGAACTGAGCCGCTATATCAGGGAAATTCAGAAAATACATATGAGTAGACAAAAGTGCTGGAACTACAGTATGTGTGAATTTATTTGCTTTCCACAATGGTTATTTGATAGGGTTCTGAAGTAATGATTCACTGTGAATTTCTAATAAGGCAAAAAGTTATGTTTTTTTATATGATGCTGTTATTATTTGATAATTATTATATGATAATAGTAAAATACATTCCTTCGCGGAACACATAAATCACATAAATCACTGGTTGGCTGTGCTCCGCTAATTATGACGAGCTGGTCAAAGCTAAAAATGCCAGGGCCTATTTTTTGTCCCAGTCCAGCCCTGACCATGAAGGAATATGCAATGATTACTTTGGCCTTAAAGCAGTGACTGCCTGATATCCTGCCTCTGGCACTTGCAGTTTTGAAGTAGTTAAAAGGAGCTTGTTTTTTAAGGACTTAATAAATTGAGGCAAGCAAATAATCTGGTTCATGTTAAACAGATGGCATTAGTAAAAATTGCCTTTTTCTACTGCATCTGTCCATTATGAGTATACAATTATATACAGTGGCAGGAAAAAGTATGTGAACCCTTTAAAATTACCTGGTTTTATGCATTAATTGGTCATAAAACGTGATCTGATCTACATCTAAGTCTCAAGTATAGACAAACTCAATGTGCTTAACCTAACACCTCACCAACAATTATAATATGTCATGTCTGTATTGGACACATCCATTAAACATTCACAGTGCTGGTGGAAAAAGTAAGTGAACCCTTATGCAATTGATGTCAACAAAAGCTGTAAGAGTCAGGAGTTAGCAAACCTGGAGTCCAATCAATAAAAAGAGAGTGGAGCGAGGTGTAGAGCTACTTTGACTTTTAAAGGACACTTGTTGAGTTTGCTATTCGCAAGAGCCATCTGCTGATGTGAACCATGCCTTGCAAAAAAGAGATGTCTGAAAACCTATGATCAAGAATTGCTGATCTGTCTAAAACTGGATTACAAAGTAATCTCCAATCTCCAAGTATTAACCAGTCCACAATTGTCTACAATTTAGGAGATGATTTAGTACTTTGGCTACTCTTCTTAGAAGTTGGCGTCCTGCCAAGTTGACTCCAAAGGCACAACGCAGAATCCTCAGAGAGGTAAAAAAGAACCCTAGAGTAACAGCTAAAGGCTGCAGGGAATCATCGGAACTGGTTAACATCTCTGTTAATTGAACAGGCATGATAACAGGCAAAGAGGCAAGGAGGTTAGGCCAGTTATTGAATCCAAGGCTTCACTTAAGTTTGTTCTACCACCAGGACATAGAAACTTCTTGATACTTGTCTTTAATGTGCCTGGAACGATGGCAGGTCAAGCCAAGCAGTACCTGAAGCTCAAAGCATTCAAAGTTATGCCATACGGGCACTCCGCTATCTTCAGTGAATTGCATGGAGACATGCTTGAAGTGTTTGAAATTGGGTTATCCTCAGTCACATATCAATGCTGATGATGAGTATAGCTAGAAGAAGGTTAAAAGGTTTTAAGGTTTATTTATTTATATAGCACCTATTACAACAGATGTTATCGCAAAGCAGTTTTACACAACTCCTGGATCAAACTTCACAGTCAGCAAGCCAAGGGTGACAGTGGCAAGGAAAAACTCCCATCAGTTCAAGAGGTGGAAACCTTGATAGGAAACCATCCTCCTCTGGTCGACATAGAATAGTAAAACAAGTAGAAATATAATAAGAATAAAAGTTACTATTTATGCATCAGTGATTATAGATAAAAACGAAGAAAACTGTCAGAGTAGCAGTGGGAACCAGCTCAATGTTTGTACGCATGGGATGCAGGGACTGGCTATGGCTACAAGTGAAAAACTTGTCACACAAAGCATTTCTATCCAGGTCAATGGCAGAGGAGAGCGAGGAAAGGTAAACGCTGCTGAACAGTGGTGCATATTTCATCACGAGAAAGTGAGGGCAGAAGAGTACTTTATATAGGACACACAATCTTGGACATACTATGTTCACCATCTTGCGAACATCCTGTGATGCAAGACGTCATGAATCTGTACTTAGTGTTGAGCTTTAGCTCAGAGATGATGAATCAGGAGGAACTTAATATTTTACGAGCAGTTTAAGACCAGTACACATACACACAGCCGACGTACCGCTTTTCACCATTTTTTCTCCCGCTGCTTTGAATTTATCTGCAGCTCCAGTTGAATCATGGGATAGCACAGTGTGTTGCAGTTTGCTTAATTTAAGCCAAAAGCCGATCCTGAAATTAAAGTACCATCTTTGCAGGTCACAGCTGTCTGTATAAAGCTTGCAGATGGATGGCTAAAAGGATTTTGTTGGAAAAAAAGTGGTTTCTGTGGAAGACAGCTCCTGGAACAAAAAAAAAGCATGCTAGGTTCCCTTTAATTCAAACCTTTGATTGCAAAACACATCCAAGGGTTCAGGTAGAGAGTAACTGCTTTATTTGGTTTGAAATTATTTCTGAAGCAGTCATCAAATTTAGCATGACTTTGCAAGTCATCCTTTTTGCAAGGGCAGTGGTTTCAGGGTGGCATCAAGATACTGGGAGACTTATTTGATTGTAACAGCACCAAGACATTCATCAGTTCTAACTGTTTTGCCATTTAAGAAAATTAGAAGCTGGCAATACTTAGTACAAAAAGTCATCAGTATTAAAAGAATTATGACGAAGTGGTTATCATAAAAAATTCAAGCATGCTTTGATGCCATGGAAAAATTATATTTTGATATCCTAAATCAGCTTATAAGCGGTTAGTGTTAATGTTGAGTTTGTACTGAAATACAGTTAAAAACACAATACAAGCTTTTGGGCTTCATCCTTAGCCTATATGTGATTTATTAGTATGAAGCTTGGTGGAATAATTTACATTTACATATCAGTACTTTCTGAAAAATTGCAGCACATTTTAACAATCCTGTGGAAATACTGAGGACTTTGATCATTTTGGTCTCTACAAATTTTAAAATATAAAATTTTCATACTGTTTCATCTCTAGTCTGTCATTATTATACTGTTTGCAACAGAGCAGCAAGACCACCCCTTAGAAGTTCCTTTCAGATTCAGACAAAGAGTAGTGTGCTGTGCTGTCAAACTGTGGAAGAGTTTCCACAGAGCTAAGCACTAGACACATACAATTTAAAACTTTAAACAGATGCGACCCCTCCCCAATCAGGACACTGCCAAAGTCCATATCCAAGTGCGTTTACACTGCTTTGATGGTAAACAGTAAGTTCCTCTCTATCTCTTCCTCTCTAGAGAAGTAGCACCTTTTTTAGACAGTGACAGCCTAATTAACAGGCTTAATTAACAAACAGAATTATACTCAAAAAAACTAAACATTTGAGGTACATTAAGGACCTTTAGGATCTGCTGAGACCCCTTGAAAAAAGGACCAAACCAAAACATAACTGCAGAATGTCGTAATTTCCTGTGTGTATGGCATCTTTTCATACTGATTTCTGTCCACTCTTTGCATGTTAATTATTCATTTTTCTTTTTGTATTTTTTTGGATTTCTTCTCTGACCCAATATAGTGTCTGTGCCTATTCTTACACATTTAATTAAAAATTAAATACTTATCATTAAATGTAATTAAATAAATGAAGGTTTACTATTTCATATATAATGGTAAAATACATGAAAGACTCAACCTCTGACCAGCAACAAACCATTTATTATCAACATTCAGAATTGTAAAATGGATTACATGTAACTTGAAATGAGAAAAGAAAAACGATGTGTTCTAAGTAGCCAACTTCTCACACTCTTGCTAAAGAACATAGGTTAACAATAATATAGTTTAAAAAAAAAATATATATATATATATATATATATATATATAAAAATAATTGGCTGCTTTGGACTGTTAATGATACTCCAGAGAAACAGAGAAGGAAAAGTGCTACCTACTCTACTTTTCCATTTAACTTTTCCATTCCATTTAAATGTGCAAAACTAAGACATTACTAATAATTCGATATTATTGGAGTTTATGTTTAGTCATACACTAGTATATGTATTCATCTACACAAACTTGCCAATGTCAAAATACTTTACTTAATACTGTCAAAGTGACAACAGCCTCAACTATAGCAGTTCAACTCGATTCAGTGTCTTTAGGCTCAATCCCACTTCTACCTAAAGAGGGCACCAAAGTGTTCCCGCAAGCCCAAATGCCACATCATTACCGTGGATTACTGCTTGAACACTGTTCAGCATATCAAAACTTGTGTTAAGGAATATAGATACCTATATACTCAGCAACATGTATATGCTGCTGTACACACACTCACTTTCTCTCATACACGGACATTTCATAGGGCAGTACCTTAACATGTTGATTTTGCAGCATTGCTTTAAATGACCGTGCAAAAGCAGAATTACGACCTCAGGCAATTTATAAATGAAGTTCTTACAAAGACAATCTACCTGTGCTTCAACAGCCTAATCAGAGTACAGTCTTCAGTCAACATTAAAAGAAAACAACAGTTTGAAATGCAACAACTGTAATGTCTATGATGACTTGCTATTTTGGTAATTTACATCTGGACAGTGAAATTTTGAAGAGTGCTAAACGGAACCATTGATGAGGACATCTCCAGGAGGAAAAGATGATTTTAAACCCATTTTTTTAGTATTTAACTGATTGTCTTCTATTAATGCATATTTCCCCATTACAGCAGGTTTTTGCTTTAAGTCTTTTATATAACAAAAAGGGGTGGTATGGCAGAGGAAAAAAGACCTGAGGAGACAATCACATTTACCAAATCCTCTCCTAGTGACCTCATCTATACATTTCAAAATATGGAAAAGTAATTCCTACGGCACAGTAATAATAACGATCCAGGAATATGGACGATTCAACTTGAATGATCATTTTTGTTTTAACGTTTTTGGCTGAATTTGAAGTCATTTGCTTTTTAAATTATAATAAATGGATTAATGGAAATGCTTAAAAATGACCAGTCTTATTCCATATTTTGTCAGCTGCAACATATCCCTTTACATAGGCAGACACACCTAACCCTGGTCCTGGTGGTCTACCACAAAGCAGAGTTTGGCTCCAACCCAGTCCTTGGAAACCTGACCTAGGGAAGTCATTCTGGGCATTTAAATATGATACCTACACGTGCTGAATGTAAACTGTACAGGGTGAAGGATCTCCAGGAACAAGATCAGACACCAGTTACCAGGATAATAGCTGTAAAGCAGCTCCTGGCAGTAAAGACAAAAGAAGGCTGGCTCAAAATCAAGCTGAAAAAGGTGCTCAAACCAAGCTTTTCACAAGATCACAAGATTTTGTAGTATTCTCTATTGTGAACCCTGCATCATCATTCCTAGCTGTTTGGTGCAACTTCTGTATTTTTATAGGGGGTGGGCACAGCTCACTTTGGTGTGACTTTTCAAGTATCAGATCTTCTACAAAGCCACTATGGAAACTATTTTAACAAATCTTGATTATTAAGTGTTATGAAATGCTTGCACCAGGATGTGTTACAATTCTGTATAGAAAATCTTAATGTGCCTTTAAATGTAACAGTTCTCAACTTCGTTTCAGAGTATTTAAGTACTAAAACAATGAATGTGGCTCATGTGTAGTGCAATAGAAATGTATGGACCATTTGAACTTATAGTTTTAAGAAATGCCGACAAACTCAAAAAAACATAAATCACCACTTGGTGGTACTGAAGCTCAGTTAAGGTCAAAATAGATGTTTAAAAAGAGTCACATTTTTGCAGTTATGATATGACTAATAATTCTCCAGCAACCCAAGCTGAATCTGTAAATGGTTCTATAATAGCTAAATTGTGGGCATGTAATATGAAAAATATGAAAATAGTTCAAGTGTTCAATTCAACCACTGATTTCTTCAAATTGGAAGCATTGCAGTGTTACTGTCCCACTAACAGTCACCACTAAGGAGACCACTTAGCACAGCTCTACTTAACAGGAAGGACTGACACTTGAACTGAAGTGCAGAGCTTGTTCACCATCCAGGTCTTCAGTGTGGCTGTCACTGCTTTCTTTATTCACTGCTAAATCACATTCTTCTGATTGTTCTTGGAACTTTAAAAACTGTAGTTCAAACTCTGGCTTATCTGAACTTTGAAGAATTGTTTGGGTTTCAAAATCTGAGGAAGTCTTTTCAGTTTGAGGGCCCTCCTCGATGGCTGACTCCCCTGGCGATTCTTCCTGTTGTGTGTCCTGGGCGCTCTGATTATCTGGTGGTGTCTCTGCAGCAGGCGGAGCAGGAGTGTTCGCAGACTGCGATTGGCTTTTAAGCTGACCGTGGCACAGCGGGCAGGTCTCTTGCACATACAGCCACTTCTTCAGGCACCCAGCATGGAAGAAGTGACCACAGGGTGTGATGACTGCAGACTTCATGTCCTAGAAATTAAAACAAGAGAAAAAAAGCTTGTCAAAGGTTGACTGAACTGAATTTACAGTCTTTTTTGACAGTTCAGCATTACGTTCAATCAAGGCTAAAGCTGTCAACCATGGCCTAAACAAATATTTAATTTGTTCCTTTTTTCCCCCCAGTCAACCAATCAAATAATTTTGTTGCTGTTTCAGTGAGGAACCAATTTAAATACTGGCACTTCAATTTAAAAATTAACCAAAAAGTATTAAGTTGCATTAATTTACAGTACTGGAATTGTTGCTGAATCAAAAGTACAACTGAATGCAATATAGAGTTAAGAAACAAAGGTTTTAATTATACACAAGTCTCCAACATCAGTCGATAAAACAGTTTAATTCATATTACTTTCCTTATCATCCAGTGGCTATTTGCATTTGTCGAACCAGGGTTGGAAAAAGTGTGGAAATTGTAAGTTAGGTAAAAGTACTCAAGTAAATTTGTAGTTTGTGGAAAACTTGAGTGACTTTTTGCATATCCGCAACCACGATCTGAAAATGTTTAAGTTAACTTGCAGATATTATAAATAATTTGTAAAGACAAAGCTAAAGCAAAACATATTGCACTGGAAACTGTTATGAGGGCTGAAACACCACAGTGTCACTGCTGGACTGAGAACAGGCCACCAACCAGCAAAAACAGCGGCATATGAGCTACTGTCTCTGACTTTACATCTACAAGGTGGACCAGCAAGGTAGGCGTGTCTAATAGAGAGGACAGTTAGTAAAAACTCCAGCAGCACTGCTGTGTCTAATCCACTTGTACCAGCACAACACACACTAATACATCATAATTCAGCATCACTGCAGTGCTGAGAATAATATCTGTTCTGTGGTGGTCCTTTGAGCGTCCTGATCATAAAGAACAGAATTGGACTAATACGCTCATAATTTATTTTCACTCTGTAGGGTTAGCAATATAAACACATTTTATTACAACTATAGTTCAATTGTATTCCAAAAATACCACTGCAAAGAAAGAACTATCCTTTGTTTTAACCTATCAGGGATAACTGGGCAGTGTTGGTCCTGAAACTTACGGTTTTGTTGATGCAATGTTGCTGCGTTGCAGTCAAAGTCCATTTCCACTTTACATATCATACACTAAAGAAGTTGTGACCGCTGTGGGTCTTGCATTCTTGATTTATTTGCCTTTGGTGTCATGACCTCTGTCTGTGCTTATTGCTTATAATGCAACAAATTATTGTATATTTAAAAATCTATTGGAATTGCCACGCATACAATACAGTGCTTTTTGGTAAAGCAAATGAAATCTAGTCCACTCTTTTGGCTAAATGCTGTGGCCCTCCTGCTAACTAAACTGTGATGACTTTCACACATCCTTCTCCCCCTCCCTCTCTCTTACACACACCCCAAACACCCACACCACACACCTGATAGCAGATGGAACAGATGTCATTGTGCTGCTGGAGCTGCAAGGCCGAAGCTGTGGGCATGCTCTGGATCTTGTGCACAGCATCTCGACGGAGCAGGAAACTCTGCCAGCCCAGCTGTGCCCGCAGCCACACATTATAATAGGCATGCACCAGAATGATGGTGGAGCCCATAACCGTCCACTCTCCAAAAAGCGTCTCTGACACACCGTAGGCCACCACACATAATGCCACCAGGAACTCCAGCAGCCGGTAGGTTCCATTGACATAATAAATCACTTCATCCATGTTCTCCACAGGAGCCTTACGCAACTCCTCCACCATAAAGAGCACATAAATCAGCAGTGTGCCCAGGACCTGTAGGGGAGTGCAGGAATTCAGAGAAAGGGTGTGTGTAAAGGTTCGTTATGTATTATTTAGTATTTTTAACAAAACACATTCTTGCAATACATCTAGCAAGTGGCAAAATAATTGGTTTATTAATAATTTGTAATAAATTGGCTAAAGAAACTGTTTCTCTACTTCCCATTCCAGCAAAAGCTGTTCATATAATCAGTATTTCTGTAAGGAAGTAGTGTGTGTGTGTTTGAGTGAAGTGTGTACCTGCAGTGAGGTTAAAATGCTGGAGGAGATAATGATGAGCAGCCAGAAGTCCATATGGAAGAACTGGCAAATCATGTAGGACATGTAGGCAGGGAAGACTAGAAGGAACAGACATAGGCTGACCGCTCGGAAGTGCTTCCACAGGCTCCTAAAAAGAGACAGAAGGACAGATATAAGCCATGTTTATCACTCTTTTAGAGCAGTTTAAAAAGACAGCTCACTTTGGCCAAGAGAAGATATACTGTAATTTCCTATCTGTTGTTTTTAAACTAAACTAGGGTAAAAGGTATACTCAAGTGAAGAGTGTAGGAGGAGATACACACTTGTCTCTGGAGGCCCCCAGTGCCAGCACTATGGGGTCAGCAATCTCAAGCATAGACTGCAGAATAGAGGCCACCACAATAAACAGGATGATGCTAAGAAGAAAGGCCCGGTGGATCACCTGAAGCTCAATTAGCCCAGTCTGAACAGACAGAATCAGTAGAGTAATGCCCTCAGTCATCCCCCTGAGAGAGAGAAAAAGAAAATTGTATGTAATACTTCACATCAGCTGCTTGTCTTCATACTTCATACACAATTAGATATCTGCATTATAATCACACTTGTCTGATATCTCACTAACTCTACATCAGACTTGCTAACCAAATGGTGGTCAGGCATACCTGTGCATGGCATTGTCATTCATGAAGGCTCGGTAGCCTTGCAGGTAGAACTTGCAGAGAGTGAGGACGCCCAGCGCCACAAAGGAAACAGTGAAGACCAGCCCCAACAGAGAATACGGAGTACAACAGCACTCTGCAATGCTATTAACACAGACATATTTGTTAAAATGTACACATAATTTTTTCTTGCCTGATACAGGCATCTTCTCTAGGAATTAGTGCTCTAATAAGGTATTTACCTTTCAACATAGCAAAGTACATAAAAAGTAGAGATAAGATAACAGAGGCTGCTGTACCCAAAGGTGTTTAGGTTTATTAAACAAGACCATTTGCAGTGTTAATGGTGGCCAAGGTAAATCAGTGCCTCAACAAAACCCTTTAAATGTCACTGAAGTTCACAATATGGTTATTTGGCCTGTGGCTTTCTCACATAAGCATAAGTACTGCTACTGACAGTTAAAAGCATGCTACACATGTGCTACAAATATTTTATGAGGTGTTTCAGTAGTAATCAGTGTAAGGCTGCGTTCAAACGGTGGAAGATATTTCACTCAAAGCAGCATTACATCATATAGCAGATTTCACACAATTCACTACCATGGACTGATTTTTTTTTTCCACAATGAATTCAATTCATCATGCGTTTAACCCTTCCCAAAAAAAAGGGGGTGGATAAAATTGAAGCAGGACTGTTAAATATGAATCCACTGTCATACATACCCGTACATGTCATTTTTGGCTGACTGTGATCACAGGGGTCAAGTACAAAAACCTGGTGGACATTTTTTCACCATAGATGCTAGTTTCCTTCTTCTGGCTATTAAGAGTGATATGTAATGCGGCCCTGCCCATAAGTTTTGCTCTGACCCCTCTTGGCTTTGTAAATCTGTGAGGTAGATTCCTCACAGTTCAGATGCAGATTTTGCGGTATATGTTCCACTGTCTGAACATGGCCATAATATTTTCTCTGTGGGATTTAAAAATTGAGTACAGAGTTGGTTTGGATGATTTCAAACCTGGTGAGGAAGAGGAAGAGCAGTCTCTCGCGGGAAGGTGGCTGGTCCCGTGTGCTAAAGTAGGTATAGATCTGCAGGGCGAACAGGACCAGCCAAAAACACATGAAGAGTACAGGCAGAACCAGCTGATTCCACAGAGACATCCCCAGAGCTAAAAGCCCATACACCTCCACAACCTGAAGAAAGGGAGGGAGCAAAGGGTGGAAGAGCAGGAACGTGCAACGAACAAAAGAAGAAAGTGATGGACTAGTATTTGTATTTAGCTTGCATTTCAAACTTGGTCAGTTCCATGACTTTGCACCATAAAGAGTCTTGTCTTAAAAGTGATCAATAGACAGGTTCTCTTCAGAAGTGCAGCAAGACCCCAACTGCCTTCATTGTATTTTATTTACAGACAGAAACATTAGTTTTTTACAACATATTTACATACAAAAAAACATTGTAAATATTGTAAATATTGTCATAGTCACAAGTGGACAAATAAGAAACAGATTAGACAGTAGAGTTTATATACAGTAAGGTAAAAATAAAGCAAACACTGAACTATACCTGTGCTAGCTCTCTGTAGGCTGTCTTGGCCAGATTGTAGGGTACCAGCAAGTTAGAGGCCAAGAAGTAGAGCACTTCTAGGCCAGTGAAGATCATGGCAAAGCGGTTGACAAAGACTATTGTCTCCAAGGGGACTAGACACAACCTGGCCACCAGGGGGAGCAGGTGAGCAGAGAACAGCCAAATTTGCTTGGTCTGCATCACACATGAGCACAGTGTACACACCACCAGCTGACCTAAGGAAAGGACAGACACAACAATTACCACATAGTACCTTAAAGTATCGATTAAATCATTCCCTTATTCGGCATGGCTCAATCTGGGAGTGATTCCAGAAACTATCAATGGGAACAATATTTTCCATAACATTTTAAATAAAAAAATATAATCTAAAACAGAGTGACAGCCTTAAGTTGGGCATGCAAAAACATATCACTGGGATTCAGTGAGGCCGATATGAGAGATCCTGGCATGTCTGGCAGTTTCTCCAACATGGGCTGTTTGCTATGTCACACAAAAGTAGAAAATATTTAAACATTAATTGACCTCTGTCACAACAAGCTGTTGATTGCTGCACCGAGCACCACAGCAAGTTCAGTAAACTCAGTGGCATCCCGATGAAAACAATAAATAATCCCAAAACAGTTGCATTTAGACAGAAAAGTGCACTCCAAAAATTATTAAGAGCATGAAGTACAAACTATAGAAACTCTATACAGACTATAGAAAGTACACTCATTGTGCTTAATTTTTGGTAGCCAAATCACGTTGCTTTATATTCATGCTTCACTGATATTTTCCATGCATGCCTTGCCCTAGATTGTTTGTCAAGAAATAATACCATTGGTTTGTTTTGACTGGACGCACAAATGAAAAAGACCATTTATTGAGATGGGGTTTATTCAAGTGGACTGAATTTGGCCTCGGTAACATTGTTCTGCTCTTTGACATTCACCCCAACATGAAAGTGCCTGAACGGACAAGAAATTTTTCATGCTGCTGGTGGTGTACCATGTTTTGCACAGTTTGCATTTTTAACTATGCATCAATTATGAACTAAATTTTTAAAAAGGCCTTTCATTTATTTCCCTTTAACTTCTAACTTCTTTACGCAAGTTTTTATATTATGTTTTATATCTAATGTACCAAAAAATGTTCATTACCTGAAATAAACAACTTAATACACATTTTATCTGGGAAATAAAACAAATGAACAGTGTTTAGATATTCACATTCAACATGACTGACCTGTTGCATTATTTTACAGACAAAAATGACAAAATAAGGAAAAGCTACTACACACACACACACTCTTCTGGTTTAGTCACATCAGCAGTAAGTTACTTCTTCATGGAAGTGCGCAATATTACAAGAGATGCATTTATTTTAACCCACCAAGATTATGAACTAATTGTGGCAGTGGTGAAATACATAAAACATTACCAGTATGTATCAGTTTAGCTAAGGTTCTAAGGTTCATAGTTTTCCAGCCCAAAAGCTACAACAAAAACATTCTGATTTATAAGTAACTTGTTGCAATTAACCCACATAAATTTTAGCGATTGTTGGTCAGCATTTGGTTGGTATAAAGTTAAGATGCATACCTCAATCCTGCCACCAAACCACTACTGCAGTACTTACAAGTCAATGTGCAAGTAAGTAAGCACAGCAGTAGCACATTCTAACACTTCTTAAATGCATTCATTTGCTTTTATGAGCTCTTCGACCCAAATATATATTCTGCTTTTTATCGCAAAAGCCGCTCAGCTTACTAACAGGGCTTTGTGTCAGTAACCAAACTACAAACAGCAAACATGACTCTACTGAGCCTATAGACCTAACAAATCTTTTTTACTAACATTTTCTGACACACACGTTCCCATGAGAGTAAATATGAGAATTCCACCTTGTTCCCAGACAGCTCATTACTTTCAGAGGGCTTGTCCACAGGCCATCTTTTCAGAGTTAATATCTAGTTCTTTTCTTTTCCTTTAAGGTTTTTGGTGTTATTTACGTAGTTAAGCCTCTATTCAGTAAGGATGGGAACTTTGATCATTTGAAACCCATCCCTAGAAAAAGCTCACTACAAAACACCCAAAGAACACTGAGAAATCAGGAGCATAACAAATGCATCAACAGAGGCAACAAAACATATGGAGATTTAGAACTCAAAATAAGTAAGCAGTGTTCACCTATGAGGGCTGTCGTGAAGCGATTCATGGAGAGCGGGTCCAGGTAAAGAGGTCCTTCATAGCCAGAGTCCAGCTCGCTACGAACATAATCTCTGGGGGAAAAACAAAAACAAAAAAAAAAAAAACAAAAAAAAAAAAAAACACAAACTCAAACACAACTAATTATCATCCAAGTAGTTTTAAGGGAAAAAGGTGGAGATGTTTATTCCACCATGGCCTTTAGAAAAAGTAGTAGAAATGTACATTGGTGTTCTTTAATTATCCAGACATGTACACAAATCCAGGTATTTGTTTGGTTACATAAGTGCAAAATACTTTCGCTTTCTAATGCTTTATTGTACATGCACAGCTCTAGAAATGCTTTCCCTCAGACCACGAGAGAGTGTATACATAAGGGTCAAGGACAGACCTGGAGAGCTGGTGTCCAGCGAAGAGCAGCAGAGCTGTGAGTACATATAGGTAAAGGCGCACCAGGTGCTGCCGTGGCAACGTCAACAGCACTAGGCTCAAAATGTAGCCTAAGAAGAGAGGAAAGAAACACAGATAATATGTGAACAGTTTTTTCTTGGGGGCAAAAAGTTCTATCAATAAGGAGTCCCACCACTTATCAAGTGTAGAAACCCCTTAAAATGTTTCCAAAAGACCAAAAGGCTGTGAACAAGTTTGAAATGTTTAGGAACAGTGTAACCATAAGCTTGAAGTTATGAGGAAAGTAGACAGAGAAAGCAGTAGTGTCATGAGACGTTTATTCAAGTATACCAGCTACCACAATAATACAGGCCCAATGAAATCCATCCTGGAGTGAATGCTCCACAAATGACAGCAAGCTAACAGGGGAAACCTGAGGCACAGTAAAATGCTACTGAAGCTGTAACTTGGGGAACTATTACAGCTTTAGGAAAGAAAGCTGAAGGACTGTGTTACTGCAGCAAGACCAAACAGATTTCACTGCCAGGACCAAGACTGGAAAGGTTCTAATATAAAATGGATTTGAAACACGCACTGGCTACAAAATTATATACAGGAAAACTTTCGGTTCAAAAATAGTTTTTGTTCTTGAAAGTCCAGTGCGACATCTGCAGTAAAAGTCTGCCAAAGAAATAGAATACAGAAGCAAAAAAAAAAAAAAGCACTGCAGCAGGGACTAACATGTCTACATTTAGCCTGCTTATAACAGTAAAGAAATGCCCAAAGTCATAACAGATGGTACCTGCAGGAGACATAACAGAGAGTGAAATGGTAATATTTAGACGTGTGGAGATTTTTGGAGATACTTGTTTTTTTCTACAGAAAAAACAAAAGACTTGCAGAGGTGCCCAATGTTTGCGTACACGCTTTGGGATCAGTTGAGCTACGTTCAGCAACTGTTTGTTTAGTCCGTCCCTGTTAAGTAGTCAGTGTCCGCTTTGACAGCCAGATCCTTACTGCAACTCAAACATGACATGACTAAAACACTGTATAGTGTGGTATAATGGAGTCAGTTGTTGCAGGAAGACAAAAAATAGAAGTGCATTTACTGAAGAAAATGAGTTACTGTGCACCAATCAAGTAATTTACAGATTTCATGCTAGGATATCCCAGGTGGTCGCTAGAGAGTTGAAAGGCTGTAGCTATGGTATCCGATGTTTGCAATAGTATTGTTGCTATAGTTTACCAGCTGATTACTAGGGCATAACAAGTAGCTACAGTTGCTGGGGCATCCCAGCTGGTGGTTTGCGTGTTACTAGGCGGTTGTAATGGCATCTCCCATGTGGATTCAAGGGTGTTACTAACCTTTTGCTAAAATGTTGTTCAGTGTTTGCTAGGGTGTTGTTATGTGTTATGTAGTTGGTAGGGTATCCCAGGTGGTTGCTAAGGTGCTGCTGAGACATTGTACAGAGACATGCTGTCTAGAGTATGTACAGACTTTGTATTTACAGGTTGTGATGGGCAAGCCAAGTGGTTGCTAGGTTTTGCTGAAAATTAAAGGAAATATAAGGGAGGAACGAGGGTTGAAAAAAACAAAATACATAAAGGAGTGACGTTCAGTATGTCAAATAGAGGAGAGAGGAAAAGTATTACTGTGGATTAGACACATTGAGTATTGAGGGTCACTATGACTGTGGATTAGAAGCATTGAGGATTAAAAGGGCAGTATGACTGTGGATTAGACACATAGAGGAGTGAGGGTCAGACAAATAAATGAGTCCCATTGAGAACAACACTAAATTTGTGCTCAGGGGTGTGCCCTGAGAAAGTGCAAGTCAAACAGTGTCTTTCAGACAAACAAGATGGATGTGCAAATTTTCACCCCATTCATTTCTCTAGGGAAAAATGGTAATCTAACATGTTTACAAAAACGGTATGTGATGAAAAAGCTGTACACAAGCATATCAGCCCTGACCAGACCAATTATTTTAGTGGAATATATGTAGCAGCAACAACAACATAGCCACAAAGTAATAAACAACACAAACAAGACTTCTCTGAAGTAATGAATCACACTTCACAGTCTGACAATCCAATAGACAAACCTGGGTTTGGTAGAAGCTAGCATAACAAAACCGTTGGTACAGTTGGTAGAGGAGGAATATTGGTCCATATGAAATGTTTATGGTTTTATAATAGGATGTCTGGCATGCTCAAATAAGTGTGCTGGTCAGATCTCCACATACATTTTGACTACAGGAAATAAGCAATTTTGTTAAACTCATGCTCAAATAGACAATATGTAATACAACAACAAAAAATAAAAAAATTGCATTACAGAATTCATAATTCGTTTTTTTGTCACATTACTTCTGGTTTCAAGCTTCGTAATAGTTGGTAAGGGGGCAAAAAGTAGTGCAAGTGCTAACTGAACGTATCAAAAAATAAGTGTTGTGCTATCATACATGAATACAAATGTTAAAAAATGGGAATGGTTTACTGTTTGGAGCTTCCTGCAAAAGTACATATTACACATCTAATAAAAACTGTTCCATCAATATGCTGTAGTGTGTGTAAGCAGACTACGAAAGACACATACAGAGGTATAAATGACAATTGCCATGTTTTATGGCTCAAAACAGCAAAGGGATAAATCTATTGTCTGTCATTTCTTAAAAAACATGCAGACAAAGATGATGTATGGAATTGTGTAATCAAGACACGGTTCGAAAACATTCTTCAGCATGTGAAGACAAACCTATGACATTGTGCCCCTCCCTTAAACAAGTTCAGAAACTGTCTTTGGTGCGGACTTAGTTATTGAGGTGTGATAATTTCAATCTGGTAACTTTTAAAGGGTCCATATTATGCAAAAAATGAAATTTTTCAAGTTTCTTTAACGAAAGTGTTTGATGCAGTACATGAACACATTTTGAAAGTGCACTATTCACACATCATATGCCATATTTAGCATACTCATGTGCTTAATATACAGAAAACAGATACAATACTATTCAAAAACATACTGCTTTTTGAATGAGGTACAGTACATGGCATCCATTAAGAATACAGGTTGCTTATATATTACTTGTAAAGGAAAAATGAACCGTGTGCTTTACGCCAAAGAATAAAGAGAGACTGGGAAATGACCACGTAACGCTGAAGCTGACATCTGAAGACCAATTATTTAAAAAATAATTGACAACATTAAAGTTTATTCATTTCATGAATGCATTGACACTAGGGCTGGGCGATATGGGAAAAATCTTATCACAATAATTTTTTTCATATCAGTCGGTATCGATATATATCACGATATAAATCAAATCATTATTTCCTTTTTACTTAAGTGAGACATCAAGACATCAAAATTTTAATTTTTTCTTTAAATTGTTTTTTATTTTCAGACAAATAGACAAATGTACTATAGAACATTACACAACTGTATTAACCACACACAGACACATATATATATATATATATATATATATATATATATATATATATATATATATATATATGTGTGTGTGTGTGTGTGTGTGTGTGTGTAAAATACAGTTGTGTAATGTTGTGTATATGGAGCAGTATTAGTATGAACAGTATTCACACACAGACACTGTGTTAAGCAGGCTGTCGCTGGCCCTTTAAGTTCCGTCCGTGTTTTGAGAGACAACACGAACAGCCAATGAGAATGAGAATAGCGCCGCCCCCAACCAATCAGGTGACTGAACTACAGTTCCAGCCACTTCGTGTTTGGTTGAAGCACACAGCACAGAGTGTAGGCGTAGCGGCAGCTTAACCCACGCGCTAGTAATAAGTTACTGCAGACACCACAGTCGAGCAGAGAGAACGAAATAAGAAAAAACGTCAGAAAACGTTAAACTTCTACCGAAAGAAACATGTTACACGTGTTAATAATCTTACAATAATCTGCTAAGATAAGAACAACTAGTAAACAGGTGCTGTTTTGCTGCTGTGTTGATGAAGCTCTACGGGATGTTTGAGCTTCGAGTGCTTGTGTGTAGCAGCTGTACAGTTGTGTTGTGCAGAGCTGACAGAGCACCACACTGTTGTGTTTCTGTGTAAAATACTCCCTCAGCTTTAGATGTAGGTGAGCGATTGTTTGTAGCTGCAGCTCGCGCTCCGGATAAATTCTTGCTTTCAGTGGGCGCGGCCACCTTAGCGACGCATCGACGCACGTTATGCTAATCGACGTAATTTCGTAATCGATAAACATAACATATAACATGTATACTGTATGAGTTCGAGTGAGAGAGGCAAAGTTGACTTTATAATCAAAAAACCCGAGCAGGGAAACTTTATTCTCTACCGAAACAGAATCGCTAAACGAACTCATCATTTGAGCCGATAGAGAGTCGACTCACCGCTACGAGTCATTTCCTTAGCCCTTGAAGGGCCAGCGACAGCCTGCTTAACACAGTGTCTGTGTGTGAATACTGTTCATACTAATACTGCTCCATATACACAACATTACACAACTGTATTACACACACACACACACACACAAACATATATATATATATATATATATATATATGTGTGTGTGGTTTATACAGTTGTGTAATGTTCTATAGTACATTTGTCTATTTGTCTGAAAATACAAAACAATTTAAGAAAAAATTAAATTATTTTGATGTCTTGAACTCACTTAAGTAAAAAGGAAATAGTGATTTGATTTATATCGTGATATATATCGATATCGACTGATATGAAAAAAATTATAAGATGATAAGATTGATAAGATTTTTTCCCATATCGCCCAGCCCTAACCTGGCATGCTTTGAATCTCAATTAGTAGCAGGGCCATCCATTTTGGGTTGGCAAACATCTTGACAAACAGAAGAAAAAACAAAATATTTGTCTCAGCAATAAAAACAGGATATCTTGCATAGAAACTGGGTCTACATTTCAAATTTGAACATAAGAGCAATGAAAAGCACAATACAAGCATAAGGGGTCGAAATCAGAATGGTCTGATTTTTACTCTACTTAACAGCAATTCAGTCGATTTATTTAAATAATTACAGCTGATATGTTAAAATATATAGATATGATATCACAACATATGTTTTACGAGACAGCTAATTAAATAGTGACTTTAAAAAAACAAAAAACACCCTATAATAGTTTGGCTAATAAAAATTACTTTAAATTAGAGAAAGCATTTGAACAATTCCTTTTAGTCACATTTATTTTCATTTAAATAGATAGTATTTAGATTGTATTTAGATAGTAAAATAAATAGTATTTAACCATTTGAACCACTCTTCCATTGACGCCCAGGAGCTCTTTTTTTAGTCAGTGCTAATTAGCATAAGGAAACCTAAAAATATGGTGATGTGTTTATAAATTTTCTTAAAATTAGATGCAATAATATCTACAGTATAGCATAATATAGAAATAACAAAGTTATTGTGGAAAATAACAAACCCTGTGGAAAATAGGAATAAACGTTTTTGTGTATGTTTAAAGTTACTGGCTCATTTTTGGAAATTAAACAGATCCAACTAAATGGAAATTATCAGTAAATGACAATATTTTTGTCAACCGGCCCAAACCTAATTGATATATTGTGGATGATTGATGTCTTGTGGTGTGGTGGCAGACAAACAACAAATGATGCAGGCTATGTCTGTGACTCAAAACACTCACTGTACTTTAACAGGAACATCTGAGCTGTACTAGACAGACTTCCTATGTTTATATTTATTTGTTTCATCTTTCTCTCTTTTCTTTGCCCTCTCCTCTCCTGCTCTCTTCACAGAACACTTTCCTCTTGTCATCTCCTGGCTTTTCTCTCCTCATCTGTCCCTCCCCGAGTTCCCTTTTTCTATGGAGAAAAAAATACTTTAAATTAAATGCATTAATATAGACGAGTTATTTATTAAGGACTACCTTTTTTGATGGCTAAAATAAGTTCTCAACAGTTTGCCCATATCCAGTGCTTCACTCAACAACGTTTTATTGGCCATACTGCATCTGTGCATTTTGTCTGTTGTTTAGAGGTTAATCAGTTCCTCAAACCAAGGTAAACCAAGGACACTATGATCTATGTATGTTATATGTTACACCATGAACTCCCCAGGGAGTTTTCTGAGCACACACAATTTGTCCACAAAGCATAGACAAAATGGGCCATGCATATTTGTTAACTTTCTTATTTTTATTTCCTAAATAAGACAACAATGTGCTCAAAAACACAAACAAACAAAGCACATGAAATTAAAATGAGAGTATAATAAATAAGACACACTTATAACTGCTTGCTGTCATTGTTCTCTCTACTAAATTAAGCACATTCAAGCCTTCTATCGCAAAATTACTTTTTGGACTTTTTAATGCTAAAATGGTAACATGACAAACATATGTCTCCAGTAAAATGGCATATAGGAAAAATAAAAGGAACAATAAACAAACAAAAATACTTTCCTAAACTGGACACCCTTCCACCCTTTAAAAATACAGCATCTGCATCAACTTAGACTACATCCTAATTACATTATGCAGTGTAAGTCGTGTTAATGACCAGCGGATTCATTTATAAAAAAACCAAAAAAAAAAACCTCACAGTTGTGTGTTTTCACTGGCCTGTTAAAGGAGGTCTCCAGCCATGAGAGTAACATGCATGCACACGTTCACAACCAACAGACACACAGAAAGGCAAACAGACCATTCAACATTTGACCATAAGAAAGTAACACAACATCTTTACACTTTTAGACATCAACAATACCTCAGAAACTGGGCGGTGCTTACATGGAAACAGCATTTCTTACACACATGCTATACAAGTACACTGATACCCCCAAAAATACTTTGTCCCATTTAAACAATATTAAAATGTATGATTCACCTGTTTTGAACAAATTCTACCTACAACATATTTCACATTGCCAAAAAAGCATACCACACAGTGTAATTAATCCAAATCATCATTATGATAATGCTAATTTTCATTAGCACCTGAACGGGATTCCACTTTGTCATCCCACTGCTTATTCGACATTTTGTTAAATGATTAAATAAACAAACCACAATATTCAAAAAACCTTCTCCACCACCAACGGGAACCACAACTCCATAGTTTGTTTCAGATCTGTGGAAAACACTGTGGATGTCAGTGTCCAATTAATTAACCAACAAACTGGTAAGTATTTTCATGCCTGTGTCTGAAACCACTGTTTTCACTTCCTTAACCTTTCATTTCCAAGGTGCCTCATTTGCTGTTTGCACCCAATACATTTTAAGCTTTACGCCTAAGCCAAATCAAGCTCAATTCAAGGCTAAATCAGCCAACTTTAAAAAGCCCCTTGTGAAACCCTGGGGCGTCTCATTACTTACCAACATAATGCAGATAGAGGGCCAGGTACTTGTACTGGAAGAGGGGGTTGTTGTTGAGGCTGCTCCTCTGGATCTTCTGGAAGAAGGAGCTGACATCCCAGCGGTACAGCACCTCCAACAGCATGATGCTGGGTACACGGAGACCCACGTTTAGCACTGCCTCTAGACGGGTCGCCATTGCCATGACCGCTGGGGCTATCCTCAACACGAGCTTACAGGGGATAGAATAGAGGTATTTGATGACAAAAACTTAACCAAAGTAGCAGAGAACTAATACCATGAGTAAAAAGAAACACAGAGCTAGTAGATGTCAAAGAGATTGCCGCATGTTAACCATAGAGAGGAAGAAAAAAACAGGTGTCATTTAAATGTAACTTGATTCATCATTCAGATATGGAGACAAGATGAATCAATTACTTTAGTGAGATGAGAAGATAGGATGATGACAGAAAAAAAAAATCTCACACAGGCAAGACATATTAGGACTAACCATTAAGTCGTAAGCACATCAGGATGTATCCAAAAAAATAATTGCTAATTTGACGAAGTAAGCATGTTTATTAAGAGATATTGATAGGTTAACAATTTGCTAAGTATGATTAAAATTATTTATGACAAAATGTATTATTATCATTATTATCATCATATATAGCACATTGTTTAGGCAATCAAACAGAATAGTAGAGCAAGGAAAGCAACCAATACAAGTAAAGTAAGCATTGAGTATAATAACATGGTAACAGTTTAGGATTTAGGATGCCATTAAACAAGTTAATATGTTAGAATTAATTCAATTTTCCATTCGTTAAAAATATTAGTAATATTAGTAATCTTTCCCAAATAAAAAGGGGGGGGGGTGTCCAATATATCACACCACAATATTTTGTGCGACTATATTGTATTACTACACAGACACCAAATCCTTTGGCACTACAGTTACAAAACCAACTGCTTTGAGAACAGCAGAAAACAACCTACAATACATGGGTGTTCCTATTTGATTATAACAGAACAACAGAACAAACTTTTCCATTGGGGTCATAATTTGTAGTTGAAAAAAGGTAACAACATATTGTAATTTATTACAGAACTCTTGCAATAATATTGTATTATGTGGCCTTCTGTGACTCCAATTTCTATTACAAGCCTGCTATCAGTTTCGGCAGAACAGTTCTGCTAGGTTTTCTTTTCTTTGAATGACACTAAATTAACCCATACTAAGTACCACTGATGTTGAGAGAAAGTTAAAAAGGGTAAACACTGCTAATTTTTATTGTATAGAACTTAAACAGCACCCAACACACCTTGCCAATTATCTGTCAAGTTCTGGATACATTAGTAAAGGGTAAAATACAGTATACCAAGGCGATTACTCTGCACTTTCTCGCATCACTGTCTTATAATACTCCATCATAATATAAAGCGCAGCATTCAAAACTGTAAATGTGTACAGTTCAGCATCTGCTGCAACGTTGGAAGCACAGCTCGTGAAACTGAGCGTTTCTTGCCGTTACATAACTCGCTACATATAAGGCAAAGCCAGAACCGCGACAAGTACCGATTTTATATTACTTTTCTGGCTTATCCCCTGAAACCGTGCACAAAACGGATCTAACAAGTGTGCATCAAAGAGCCGTTGGTTCATTCACACGGGATTCTGGGGATTATTTCCACAATTAAACCAGCTAAGCGTTAATGCGAACGAAAATCATGAACTGTAGTAATCCTGTCGTCGAGTCAGCACTCAGCACACCTCCATTTACAAGCTTGAGCAAACTGAATGGAAAAAGAAAACACTATAGAAGAAAGGAAAGACACTCAGAGCCTTAGTAATACATGGTAAACATAGCTAGTTGCGCAGATCCGCATGTGTAGCAAACGTTAGGTCAGGACGTCTCACTAAAACAAATATAACGACATGTCAATAATTCGGAAGTGTTTCCGTTTAGGCCTTAAGAGTAACGTAAAACTGAAACGGTAACGTTAAGGTTGCTTGGCAAGGCGGAGTTAATATTCACAGCCCAGCTGTCGTTAGCAGTTAACGTTAGCTAGCACTGGCGTTGTTTGAACACAGACTCATCACGACGACACCCCCCACCCCCCCAAAAAAACCCTTACTGACAATTAAATGAAATACTCACATGATAACACTTCACTTAACGGTGTTTAGTCTGGTCTTGTTATATTTCTCTGCTCGAATATATATCATTTTAACTCCGCTGTGAGATGTAACGGGTCTATTATGACCAAAGTTTCGGCAGAACACAAGAAGCTATCTCTCCTCGTTCACGCCATCTGGCAGCCATTACAAGAGTTTTTCTGCGTTGGGCATGCGCAAATCTCACATCGGCTGCTGAGAAAGAAAGGAAACACTAGAGGTCTCCAAACCCTAAGATCTCAGAAACAAAGCGCGACAACTGCACGGTCATTAGCTGAACTGCGGTTCAAAATATTACGGATATAGTTTACTGAAGTGTTAAGGCAAAATAATTGCAATTAAAGCAGTCTCCAGCGCAGATATTTTAGTACTCCATATATATGGTTCTCTTGCACCAATATCTTTTTTTCTAACATTTTTTTTGAGAAATGTTCTAGAAATATGATTCACGTGGTAAACGTTTGTGTGAGTGTGCGTAATTATATTACTATCTACACTCCTATATCTTAAAACAAATAAAAAACAAAACATTGGTGAACGTAAAAAAAACTGCGTAAGTGGGTTTTAGGAGCAAACGAGAGTCATACCCCCCGGCCCAGCGTCGTATGGAATACATTGCCTCTCTAGTTTAGTGTTTGGATTTTGTTCTGCAACTTGAACAGCGTTCATATTGGATTCACGGGAATATTTTAGCTGAGCAAGTCGTTCACACTTCAGTCTAACTTGCTCGCTGTGAGAAGACACATGCAGCCGAGAACACGTATGACAAAATATTTTCAGGAAGGCGGTCACGTGGTTTTGGGTAGGCGAAGAAGAGGGGAACTATTCCTATACCCCCCCTCCCCCCACCACCACCCCTTACCTAATAAATTATTATTTATAATTATTTTCTTACGGCATTTTTTTTATGTTATTGACTTTAAAATTTAATTACCACCTGAAACACAAGGTATTATGGCTGGTTATTTATTAATATAATAAATTATAAACATTACATTTAATAATCAAATTATTTATATACAGAGAACGACAACTTAATGAAGTACATCTAAAATGTTTCTACACTCTTTCTCCATTTTATTAGCTGTGGGTACTGTATGCAAACTTTAAAAATATGTTTTTTTAATTACTTTTTAGTCATGCAAACAGGGTTTTGAGCTTGATGACATAAACATAGCATGTCACTTGTTTGTGCTATGGAAGAATTTTCAGAACCATATACCACACATTCTACCTTTGGTCTACCTTTGCACAGTGATTACAAACTAACTGTAAAATTTGATTGTTCAAAATGTGCTATACAGACTTCAGAATTTGGAGGTCTGTACCAGTCTTGACAAACTGAGTGGCTGAAATAAGATTTCCCAGTACCTGAAAGATCAAGTGTGGAGTAATGTGGTCAGACGTTTGAAGGAGAGTTTACTAAAACAATAGCGACACAAACAATCTTGCAGAGAGGCGAGGCATTAGTAAAAATATATAAGGTTCATATAATTTATTTGTAAGGAAGTGGAGCAAATTAGGTGATCACTACAATTTTTCTAAAGATTATTTTATATTTTATAGTCTGTTATCAGAGGCAACACACAATTGTGTTTAATTCTAATTCTGCTATGGCTCTTAGTAGAAGGCCCTTTTCCCCACTTAAGAGCAGAGCATTGGTGTTTCTTTCTGTTATACACAGTGCCACAAATATATCTGAGCAGATAGGTCAGCCAGAATAAGTGTATGGAGCAAATACTCATTTTATGGAACTGCCAGACAGAATTCACACGAAATTATGTGTAAATTATGTGAGTTTTGGAGTGCATGTAGAGGAATAGGAACCCACAGTTCTAAAGTCACCTGGATTATGTTCACATGTAAAAGCTTGCAGACACATAACATTTTAACAGATGACTTGTGATAACCAAACCGTTTTAAAAAATGTGCAGCAAAGAGTCTTTGTCATTTGTTTTAATTTAAATTTTTTCATATATAGAAATCTGTATTATCAGTATTAATAAACATTTAAAAACCTAATTTTGACTTAAATTTTACTTGTCTATTTTCCCTATATTTGATTAATTTTTACTCTTGTTTAGTTATTTGAAGGGCCTCCATGAGGCAAAGAGGACATGTGATCCCAAAACAGAAGAACTTAAACTTGAATTTGTGCATTATGATGGAGCTACAGAAGTTGTTAACATGAAAGACAACCACTGTACACGTCTGGCTAACAGCCTTGGAGAAGTCTTCATCTGTCTATGGCTAGCAGAGATCATTCAGGGGGAAGCAACTGGAGCAACCTTAACAAGACCTGAGACCCATGATCACATCCTGGACACAACTAATTCTGATGTGAATTATGAACTAAGTGTGCAAAATATAATATGTCAAATGACAGGCAGAGAGCATTCAATATAATGAAAACATAGAGTTTACTGCTGTCATTAAACATATATACAATACTGCATTTGAGCAGTTTATGAAAACAAATCATGACTGAATGAATAAAGACAGAAAATTAGGAAAACAAGAAACAAAGGATTGGAAGTTCATTCATATCCATTACTGAACAGCAAAAAAATGGAAATGTGTTAAAAAAAGACCAGATTCTAAATTTAGAAGAAGACCTCACAAAAAGAGATGTTAACCTTTATGGACTGATGTGAATTAATTAAATTAAAACTCACCAGCAAGTTATCAACTATGTTTGTTATTCAATGGTATGTCATACTGAAATATTTTTTTTAATTTAAATGAGTTATGTTTTTATTTACTTAGTACTGCATTTTCTGGTTCAGGTTAACTAGTTTAGACGAAATTAATAAGAATTAGACATTTTACAATGGAAAAAGAAAAATTATTGCAATACCTCTCTTCCAATTAGTCACAAAACATATCAAGTTTTTTTGCTAATGACATTTTCTGTTACCACGTTGTTCACCTCCAGTATCCCAAAAGCCAGGCCATGCATGGTCAAATTAAAATGTGCACCCTGCCTCTTCACTTCTTCAGTGGCTTTTTGCACTGTTCTGTTTGCAGACAGAACAGTGCAAAATAGATAATAGATTTAGTAGGTTAGTTTTGGAGCAGTATCAGTTTCTAGACGTATACCTAAAAATAAAAATAGTACAAAACTAACTTAAACTCATGTAGTTTTCCTAAAGCAACTGCTTTGTACGGCTCCCTATCCATAAAGCACATTCTGTCAAAAGGCAGAAGTTCGCTAAGAGCTTTTTACTTACTGAACAGAAACTTTATAGATGTATTAAAATATGCAAACATACTTCCCTGTTTTAAAAAACATATATATTCTTGTAAATGTTGTCTTAAATGGACCTACCTTCTTTTCCTTTTCCCAAAAGACAAGGACAATACTCCTTCTACCTTTTTAAAAACTAAGTTAGAGTAAGTCATGTTGGTGATCTCAGTTTGGCTATGGCAGTAATGGCTGGAGAATCAGTTTGGGGTAGTCCCATATAGGAAGTCACTCTGGATAGAAGTTGTGCTTAGTTTACAGTCAGTGTGATTAGAGGCAGCAATAGGTATTGATTGAGTTAGGCTAGAAAAAGTCATAGGTGTAGATGCAGTGTGGCTAGAAGCAGTCATACAGTGGCATACAGAAGTTAAAGATGAAACAATTCAAGCAATACCAATGTATTGTTTTGGTTTGTTCAATTTTAGAGTGAAAAAGAGAGAGTGATAGGAAAGAAGTACCTTGCAAATGTATGGCAAACCTAGGAGATTTAAGCACTCAGATAACTTTGACCGAGGTCTCAGACCTTAATCAGCTTTTTAGGGTTGTGGCATGCTCACAATCATCGTTAGCATAGGCCAGGTAATGAAATACAAAGCTTTATAAATACCCAGACTCCTCTAACCTTGAAATAGCAGCCATGGATTCTTCAAAGCAGCTGCCTAGCATTCTGAAAAACAGGTTGCCATTTTCTCAGTCTGAAACTTAATTAAGAAATGACAGTTAGCAGGAACAGTGAAGGTCAAGATAAGGTCTGGAAGACCAAGAACAGATTGTTCATAGGATAGCTAGAAAGGCAAATCAGAACCACTGCTGGACTGCAAAAAGGCCTTCAGGAAGATTCATCAGACTCTGGAATTGTAGTACATTGTTTTACTGTTCAGCAACACCTCAGCACCAGAGGTTTGCAAAAGAACATCAAAACAAGCTTGGTGCATTTTGGGAACATGTGCTGTGGTTAAAATAAAACTCTTTGGTCGCAATGAGCTCTGAAAGGGCTCTGAATATCACGAAAAGAACACCTGTCCACTTCACATAACTGGAAGACTGGAAGTATGGATGAAAATCCTCACAAACAAGAATTAAAAGAGTCTTAGTTGGCTACAAAAAGCCTTTACAAGCAGTGATACTTGAGAACTAACACGGCACCACTACACCACTAAACATCCACACATCCCAGCACAGAATTTCTCATGTAACATGTATATCATTGCTGTCCAATAAACAACACGTATCTCCATTTTTGGCAATTTTGATCATTTGAACATGGTTGTTCACATTGTGTGAAAATCTGATGAACAAGCCAATAGAAGTGCTCCAAAATAGCTTGGAAAAAATTCTGGTTCCATTGACTTACATTGAAAGTAAATTCTGTTTTTGGTCTCTTCTGTAAAGTTGCAATTTTGGAGATACTTGTTTTTCATTGGACAGTGACAATATACGGCTTTAAGCCAACAGTCACAGTTATTTATTAGGTTTAAGTCTCTCTTCATGTATATACTCTGTGCTAGCCAGTGGCATTACACAGCTAAACAATATTATAATGTAGTGTAATGTAATAATTGTGCTTTAAAGCACTTATATTTCAAAATATGTCATTATGTAGCATTTGCTCTTCTCTTCCACAGTGTGTTATGCTAAACAGCTGTACAGTCAAGTTTTGAGAATGTTTTGTGATGAGTGATCAGATAAATTGCAATTAATTGCAAATCATTCCCTGCCATTAAAAATTGTGTCCTGTACTCTTCTGTATTCCAGCCACTGCATTTCAGCTGTATATAATGGCCTGCAAATATCATTTTATTGATGATCTTGTTAGCTCAGGAGAAAAGGTTGATGAGGACAATACAGCTGATATCACTCTGTCATGCTGATTAGAAGGGTTGCTTTAAATGGTAGTAGTGCTTTAAAGTTTTCTTCTGTTAACCATGGTTACCTCCAAGGAAATACATGCAGTCATCATTGCATTGCATCAAAATGTCACAGGCAAAGACATTGCTTGTAAGATAGCACCCCGACCAACCATTTATTAAATCATCAAGAAGAAGAGTGGTTCAATTGCTGTGAAAAAGGCTTCAGGGCACCCAAAAAGTCAAGCAAGTGTTAGGACTGTCTCCTAAAGAGGATGCATCTATGAGATCGGGTCACCACCGGTGCAGGGCTTGCTCAGGTATGGCAGAGGACAGGTGTGAGTGCATCTGAATGCACAGTGAGATGAAGGCTTTTGGAGGATGGCTTGGTGTCAAGAAGGACAGCAAAAAGGCCACTTCTCTCCAAGAACAGAGTGCAGGAAGTTTATGGATTGGATTGCAGAGAACAGGGGTAAAGTTGTTTTCTCTGATAAAGCCCCTTTCAGACTGGGACATCTGGAAAAATGATAGTCCGGAGAAGAAAATGTGAGCAATACCATGAGTCCTGCGTCATGCCAACAGTGAAGCATCCTGAGACCATTCATGTGTGGTGTTGCCTCTCAGGGGAGTGTGTTCCGCAAAATGTTTGTCTAAGAACACTGTAATAATTAAGGAATGGTATCAAAATATTCTCCAAGAGCAACTTCTCCCGATGATCCAGGAGCCATTTAGAAATGAATGTTTTTTTCCAGCATGATGGGGCACCATGTCACAAGGCAAAAGTGGTAACCAAGTAGCTCGGTGAACAAAACATTTAAATTTTGGGTCCATGGCTAGGAAACTCCCCAGATCTCAAACCCATTGAGAACCTGTGGTCAATCCTCAAATAGAGGGAGGACAAACAAAAAACAAAAAACTGTGATCAAATCTAAGCACTGATTAGGCAAGAATGGGTTGACATCATTCAAGATTTTGCCCAGAAGCTGGAATCCAGCAGGTCAAGATGAATTGCAGAAGTCTTAAAAAAACAATGGTCAACACTGTAAATATTAAGTCTTTGCTTAAACTGGATGTATTTGTCAATAGAAAATTAACACACAAATGAAATGCTTAAAATTGCACTTTATTATATCAGATAAACATCTGACAAAAAGGTCCTAAAAAAACAGAGGCAGCAAATTTTGTGAAAATCAACATGTGTGCCATTCTCAAAACTTTTGGCCATGACTATACATGGTGTTTACGTGCTCTATTGTATTTACAATGAAAAGCCAATGGGTGTCGCTGTTAAGCTGCATCTTCCAATCTAGAGTGACATCCAAACATATTTGAGAGCCACAGGCAGGGTGATATCAGACATTGCAAGACACACAAAATCAGCTTTTTTGGAGGTCAATACTGACACTTCAGATTATGTAGACTGACAGATCATCAAAACTGTTAATTACTCTTCATGATGCCTGATGCACTGTATATGTGTGACATCATCAGGTATCTCAGTACTACATTGATGTAGATTCAAGGGTGTGATGTCATTAAATAAATATATGCTCATTCACAACTAAAAGTAATCCACTAAAGTAATCTACTAAATTTAGCATGCTAACTAGTTACACCCAGCCCATCCTGTCTGTAATACTATTTTGTATCCCAAGAGGCAATATTGAGTCAAATCAGTCCTACATGAATGGATGAAGAAGTTGTTACCTCTTTAACCTTGTGAATTATACTGTAGGTCCCCCTTCCAGTTACATAATTTAAGGACAAATGAAAGGATCGGTAAACACAACAATAACTGATGCTCTTGGCAAGTGGCCATAACAATGATCATCATTGCCCACTCTCGGTAACAAACCACATTTGGCAGTAAATAAAAGAATAAATAAAATTAGTTAACATTGCTGTGCTATCCACCATTGAAAACAGGGTAAAGGGATGAAGGTTGATGCTGAACTGCTTCTTCTAGACTTCTAATAATTAGACTTTTCTGGTGATATGTTCTCCCCTAATGTTTGGAGTATGAACTTGTTGTGTCATCTTACATATTGCTCCTATAAGCTTTATGGTCACAGTGAATGTCTCAGGCAGCCTCCTTCTCCCTTTGTTAGTCTGTGTATACTTTCTCCAACATAGAGAAAGCTAGTCAGAATGGTTTACAGTGGTGGTGATGGGAACCAGGCATTCAAAGAGTGACTCTAAAGGCTCCATTTTTGTCCATTTTAATTTTTTCTAAACCTTTTGATCATAGCAGCTGCCCTTTACATACTCTGAAAATTTCATGGTGAATGGACCAATAGAAAATATCTAAAATTACTTGGAATAAAAAATCTTTATGTTAACTTACAATGAATGGTAAGATTGTTTTAGCATATCCTATGAAGTTACTATTTTGGAGATACTTGTTCTTTGGACAGCGACGGTATGCTTCCTGCTGGAAGAGTGTTTTTTATGTGTTCATGGTAAGAGTCAGTTGTCAAGTTTCCCTTTAATGCACAATTTTAAATCAACAACTCTTAACCACTGAATTAGGTAGAAACATCGGAATACCCCTTTAAACTAACAATAGTGCTACATTTCAGATCTACAAGTCGTGGAACATTTTCCACCTCCAAAGAAAGCTCTCAACGTGAAAAGCACTTCTAGTTGCAGCCTTTCTGGATGCGGGGGCATTCAAGTGCTCGAATATCTCATAACTGTCTCTCATCGCTGCCATCTTTTCATCCCTGCACTTGTTACATTGAAGCTAGTGAGGAAGTGGTGACAGCTAGCATCCGCAAAACGACGACAGTTTCAGAGGCAAGAGGCTCGTGTGAGAGCGAGTGTTGTGTGGAGGAGCTGTTATGGATGCCATCGGGGTTTTACACACGAATCCGCTGGACGACTATGAGCTGCTCCATCGCATTGGGAGCGGCACCTACGGGGATGTATTTAAGGTGGGCTAACGATACAAGTCGACAGCCGAGGGCATTTCTGCGTACGAACTTTGAAAAAAGAGCTACCTGTTTTAGGTCTTCGATCTTTGCTATTGATGTGTGAATATGTGTTATTCCGAAGGCTGTAGCTACAGTTAAGCAGTGTTAGTGGTTTTGTAGACCGAATTATTTTAACTGCATTCTAGATTTAGTTGACTTAGTTTTCACTTTCAGACATTTGGCATTCAAAACGGACAACCCGTTTGTAGCTGTGTTTTGAATGAGCTGCACTAGTTCAGTTTCAAAGATGTGTCATGTACTAGCTGTTAGACCACAGGAAGCCCTGATTTCAGCACACGTCCATGGGGTCGTTCACCTTGGTTCACGTTTGATGTTGTGGTCCGTAAAGGTGAGAAATGTGGACTTCACTACATATTTAAGTTTGCGCTGGAAGGACATGAATGTGTGCATAAGACAATTTTTAAGTTTTTTGTATGATTAGGAGGAACAATGAAGAATTTTACTATTATTAACTATTTAACAATTACTAGTAATTAAAGATACTGAAATTGATATTCAGGGCCGATATGCAATAACTAGTAATTAAGGATACAAATAACTGATATTTGGGGCCAATATTAAATTATTAGTAATTAACGAGACTGATAACTGATATTTAAAAATATTAACAGTAAACATCTGAGCAATCATGTAGCAAAAATTGTCTCTATTTATATGAAGCAACAAACATAAGGGAATATTATTGTTGACATGTTCATTTCATTATCACCCCATGTCTGTTACATACACAGAAATCTCCCCCTTTCACCAAACACGTGGTGTTTTGCAGGGCGCATACTTTTGAGTCACACATCTCTCACAAAACCGGAAATCACGTTTGATTGGATTTACTCTAAATGGGGCGGAGTCAGAGTACAGAAGTGCTGGTTGGTTATATTGTGTTTATTTCTATGCTACGCTGTGAGTGAGACATTAGGCAAGACTACAGAAGTATGTTTTGTTGATCACAGTTGCATCAGGTGTGCACATAATAACAGAATGTGTTTTTATTAGCAAAGTAGCAAGTTCATGTTCCAGTTCCAATAACAGGAAACATGCTAAATATTGGCGCTCATAGACATTTGGGCCAACAATCGGTCCACCCCTAAAACGAACTATAATGTATAAACTGGATTAGCCTTATAGATAGATATAACATTTGTTATCAGAAAAAATTGATTACATTAGTAAAACATTTTACAGGTACATCATCTTCACCTGAACATATCTAATCACATATCAGTTCTGAACATGTGTTTGATGATGGTATTTTTTTAAGCAGTTATTTACCAATAGTAGTATTATTCCAAAACACAGTAAAAATCAATATTACAGAAATCAACTGAGATACTCGGCAAAAACAGTAATACAGAGTGAGAGAACTTGGCTGCCTTATAAAATATGTCACAATGTGTGACACGCTGTACGCTTCAAGTCGTGCAACAGGAAAACCAAAGACACCAAATAGGGTATGAGAGCAGCATGTGAAATGTAAGACAGTCATAATAAATGAGTGAATAAATCAAATAGCTTTTGGCAAACACAAAATGCATACTTTCCTTTATCCAAATGTCAGTGTACTTTTTTTACACCTGTATTTTTTAAATTCTTTAATCTTTGGAATTCAACGTAGGCTTACAACTATGTCATCTTGCAGAATATCTCCTGCACGTAGGAACATTTGTTCAGTTCTCTCTGATTAACTGCTGCCTGACGAACAACTGGCCTCTACTGTAATGCCTACAACGACACTATCTCACCGTGTGTTTTGATTTCAGCCTGAGAAAGACGTTACAGGATGTGATTTGGTCAAACAGGAAAGAAAACAGGAAATGAGTTGTGCTGTTATTTTTTCTCTCAATTTCACCTTTCCAGTGTCAACTAATCCACCATTGGCTGGTGCTGTCACCATGGTTACAAAAAGGCAGCTTTCCCTCTTTTTGTGACTAGTGTATGAGGCAGAAGCCGAACATGCCCCCCAAGCAATATCTTGTACTCTCAGAGGTGGAGATCTATTAGTGCTTGATGAAATGCTGTAAGAGTTGTTTTATTTCCAAAGCTTCACAACCATAATATACTTGCTTCATTTTTAGTTTAGAAGTTTGAAATATATATGCAGTCTATTAACACTCACTAAACGGACAGTTTATTAGGTATGAATAATTAGTGGATCAAGCTGTGGCATTTTATCAACTGTACGCACCATGGAAGTGCACTGTGCAGGTACACAATTACAGAAGCTAGAGAAGTACAGCACAAAGTGTGCCACACAAGCCAGAGTTAGACTGTGAGGACATGAAATTTTGATTTGTTTTTCCTATTTCATTCTTTTTCTTATTATAAATTGTGTTTTTAAAGAATTTTATCAATGCAGTAGTCTTATGTAAAGTACATTTAAAAATGTCTTTATTTGTATCCTGTTAACTTTTTTTCTTTAGCTGATAATTTCTTATAAATTCTTATGAATTACAAATGCATGTGTCATGTCGATTTGTTCAGTACTGGAAAATAAGTTATCTACCATGAATGTAGTATATATGATGTGGTATTAGATGTGATGCAAATTGTGCACGCTTCATGCATAATAAGCAAGCCTTGGTTGGACTTAATCATTCTCACCTATTTTTTTGCATGGCAACATGGTAATACAGTTCCTAAGCTTAACTACAGTAAGGTGAAATTATGGGGACAACCTGAGCTTCCTCTTTATGTGGTGCTTCTTCATTTCGCTTTCTGTATTTGCGTCGGTGAACCTCTCACTGGCACTAGCAATAGTCAAGTAGAATAGAAAAAAGATTTGTTGTTTGCTATTTATTTGTATGATTATTCATACTACACTGTATTTTGTACATGCATTGTACATTGAAGACTGTGCAAAGGTCTTAAATAATAAAACATTTTCTGTCAGCTGTGAGTGTACTTTTCATTATATTAGAATATTAGAATAAGGTCAAGTGAACTGCTATAGATCATAGGGAAAAAATAATTTAGAAGAATACAGTTAAAAGGCCATTTTCTTGACTTCTTGGTGTACCTCTAGTTTTGGAATAAAACAAAGGTTTTTTGGTTCAGACAGCAACGATGCGTTTAGGTTCATACTAGCTTTGCTTAGCATTTGACAATATCTGAAGGAGACAGAAGCCGTTGTAGAATTAAAGGGCAAAACATTGTGAACAGTTCCAGCAGCCAAAGACAAAGCACTTAATATTTGTATCTCTGAAAGAATTTACATGTTAACAGATTAAGAATAAATCTACACCTGTTTTTGTTTTTAACATAGATTTGCCTAAGTTAATGCTTACTTTTGTTTTGTTTGTAGGCTCGAAATATCAAGACATCAGTCATCTCAGCCATCAAAGTAGTCAAACTGGACCCTGGTAGGTCAAAAACATGTCAAGTGTGAAATGTACATAATAATTATGTCGGCAATTAATAAAGAGCTACAAACTATTATGTACCATATGTGAAAATCTGTGAACTCTGTGAACACTGATTTGGTTTTAAATATGATTATTTCCTAAACAATTCAGTGCATTTTGATATCTCAATTTGTTTGTCTTCTGAGCAAGTGCACCACACAAGATTTCTCTAGGACTAATAAGAAGGAAGTTAAGAAAGAGGCCCGCAGTCAGTTAAAAAACAGTTGCAGGATGCCCTAAAAGCAGCAGGAACGACAGTTACACAGTGAACAATAAGCAATTAACTGTATTGCAATCATCTCTGGTCCTACAACTCAAGCACAGTTCTTCTCCTAAAATTGGGCACAGAGATGTGCATCTTAAATTTGCACACAAGCATTTAGACAAATCTGTACTCTGGTCAGACAGAACAAAAATAAAAAAAACTCGTTGGCAATAATTGAGTATAATTGAATAATTGTTTGGAGTAAAAAGGGTTGCGCATATGATATCCAAAACAGTACCTGCAGTGAAGTACAGAGGGGGTGGCATGATTTGTTTTTTGGAAACGGTACTGGGTCATTATACATCATTAAAGGAAACATCTAATGTAATGTACTGAGACACTTTAGAGAAAAAAGAATCCTATTGTTTAAGGAAAGAAGATGATTGTTTCGTCAAGACAGTGACCCGAAACATACAGCCATACAGTTTCTAAAAAATGTTACTTGCATTAATTTCAGACAGAAATTGTCCATCAGTTTTCCCAAATGGAATTTAACCACAATGCTGAAAAAAAGTAATTCTTAAAATAAATTCTAATTTCCAACTGCAGCTTTGCAACAAATTGCTAATTTTTTCTTATCAATGTTGGTTATGTTTATGAATGCACATTTTGATCATGCACCTTTCATGCAGTTCTGCAAACAAAAAATGTTACACCAGAATAAACCTTTTACTTTCCTCAAGGTTTAAAACACTATTTGAACTTAAGATTTAACATTATAGAATAGAATATAATAATCATTAATGTATAATAATATGAAAAAAATTACCCTTCCCTACTATAAAATAGCAACTATGCTACATGTTATGCTGATTTTGTCTGTAATGTGTGATGGCCAGATTTTTTTTAATGCTAACTTAATATATGGCAGCATCTGGTCCTCAACTGTTAATCCTAGTTGATCTAAATCAGCGTTTGCAAGTCTGAGGTCAGATTATAGACTAGACTGACTCTCGCCTGTCTGCATTGCAGGGGACGACATTTCAAGCATACAGCAAGAGATTACCATGATGAAGGATTGCACGCATAAAAACATTGTGGCCTACTTTGGCAGCTACCTTAGGTTTGTTCCTCAGCCATACGCAATCCTCAACCAAACATTAAAACATCATTGATCAAAACAAAAGTTATGGTGATGTTGGTAATCAAACCTCAAATTCAACAGAAACAACAAGTTATGGATCTGCATGGAGTTCTGTGGAGGAGGGTCTTTACAAGACATCTACCATGGTAATGTTTAGCAGCGTTCACAGTTTTTTAATGTGTAGTACGATGTGGATGACAATACTGATAAAATGTATTTACAATGCAGAATACATATCACAATATTTTGTTTCTCTGAGATTTCCGAAGAAGTTTTGAATAGATGAAAAAAGTTACCAGTGAATCAATAGTGTCAAGTTTAAAAAGCATATAAACAAGGGGATGAATCCAGCAATCCATTAAATAAAATTTTTCAACATTTCCAAAAATAAATAATTTAAGAGCAGAAGAGCAGAAGGAAAATCAGTCACTGGGCTGACATCTTAACATAAACCACTTGATGTGTACCAGCTAAGTTTAATTGGTTAAATCTGGAAATGATATGTACAGTTGTTTAATAAGTTCTAATAAAACCCAGGATATGCTTATAAAAGCATATTTTGCTGTGCTTTATTACATTAAGGAGGCATAAATATTTAGTGGCCTAATATTAAAGTTTAATGTCATTTGGTGTGCTGTGCAGCTATGCAGCATTCTGTAGCACAGCAAAATAAAAAGCACAGCAAACCCTTAAGTGGAAAATATGAAAAGGCAAAAGCTTAAACAAGTACATCTAGCTAGTGTACTGGATAACGTTCACACATTGTGCACTAACATAAAAAAAAAGGTTGGTGAGCAACAAAATTATCATTCTTAATAAAAATCAATTAGATCATAAAAAACAGCAATTCTGTCTTTATTCAGTGCCAAATTGATGCCAGAAACTCGTTTTTACTCGTTTTTTTGTTCAAAACCCTGAGAAAACAGGCCTAGCTTACATAGCGCATATAGAGAGACGGTTAGCCTTTAGCTTGTCATCCTCAACTTCAGTTCTCTGAGTTCTGTTCTGTTGTTTAGGTACTGTGATTGCAATAAGATATTCTGCATCCAAGAAGTATCATTATCTTTTTCTTTGCTGCGCTGATGAGTTTTTATCTGTTTTATATTCACTATGTTTTAAGGGTATCGTAGATGATTCAGGTGTCCATAAAGATAGTAAGAAGTTACAGGATGGGAGGGTCTGTCACTCTGGATAACACCCTTCCGGCTGTGGTGACCCTGCACAGCAGTAGAATTTTCTGGGTGTTATACAGAGAGGCCAATTCCCTGTCATATTGACCATTTTTTAAATAAAAAAATAATTACTTTTTTAAAATAATTTATGTGTTTCTTTGACTGATGTATAGCCCTTTGCTTTGTAGCTGCAAAGATACATGCTTTGATATGTTAAAGACTTATTGATAAGTCTCAGAAAAGCTAGTTATGCCATTATGTGGTCTCTTGCAAATGCCTTCGTTTGGGCACCAGCTGGAAATTTACTAATTTTGTCCTAAAGAGGATTAAAATGGTGTGCATGTATCTGTGGCTCTAAATGAGGCCATTATTGTTTTCACAGTTACTGGCCCCTTAAAGGAGAGACAGATAGCATATGTATGCAGGGAAACACTTCAGGTAAGGGCAGACTTAATGCTAGAACAACTAGAGTTCAAGCATAACTAACACTTTTACATAAGGGCTTATGAGACACAAATGAACAGACCAAAGCAGAGGACAAATGTTGACTGATGCTATTTGTGCTTTGACTGTGTTCTATGTGCATCTATTCTATTTGACTGATTGTAGGCAAAGCCACTGACACCCCTGGCAAAAGATGTCAACTTGAGTTGGGCAATATGGCAGAAAAATAATAACACATTATCACAACGAAAATACAAAAAGCAACTCGAAGTGGCATTTTAACATTATTACCAAAAACTATGAGCACAAATCATTTTCATTCAGAGTTTCACATATTATACTGCACTAATTTCAGTAAAATAGGATTAATTATGCTATTTAATGAAACACACAGTTGATCAGTGTCCTTAAAGTACTGATAATGTCCATGACGTGCACAAAAAAGCATCTTATAACATATTGTGACATAATAATAAATATTGTCATATCACCCTGCCCTATGTTCAACTCTCATTACGTTTGTAAACAGCAGTTTAACAACTTGTGTTTCCGTTTCTTCATTTCTCCTAGAAGAAACGTGGGCTTGCCTTCTCTCTAGGGGAGATTCAGAGGGTGGAAATTGGCAAGGACTAATTTGTCCAAAAATTATCCATTAAAAAAAATATCCATTAAACCATTATTAGAATGAATTGCTGAGCATCTACTATCATAATATAAAATTTATATTTAAAAAGAAATACATTTTTGCTGTTTAAATATTATTCGTATTCTGATTTAGTTTAGTTTCACGAACAGACTTGTTAGACTTGGTTAGACTTAGAACTATTCAGTGCCTTCTAACAATATTGTATTTTGTGGTTTGTGACACTGATTCTTCTTTTACAGGGACTACATCATCTACATGAAACCGGGAAAATGCACAGAGACATAAAAGTAAGCAGGGTTGGAAAATGGTTAAGTAATTTTAATCTTATTACTGATGTAACGGATTATTTGTGTTACTGGCACATTTAAGTCAAGTCAAGTCAAGTTTATTTGTATAGCGCTTTTTACAACGATGTTGACACAAAGCAGCTTTACAGGAATTTTACATGAAAAACATGAAATCACAGCTGTTTATCCCCCTGTGAGCAAGCCAGAGGCAACAGTGGCAAGGAAAAACTCCCTCAACTGGAGGAAGAAACCTTGGGAGGAACCAGACTCACAAGGGGAGACCCATCCTCCTCAGGTCGAACAGTATTTACAGTTTATAAACTAAAGCTGAGTCTGAAGGTAGAAGCTTTAGAAGCTGTACGGGTGCTACATCAGGTGGATGATACAGTGATGCAGTCAAGGATGGAGCAAATGGCACAAATGGAGAGGAGAACTGGTTGGTGCCAAGTGACGGGGGGGCCCTGGTGGTCAGTCCTTTACAGTATTCGGCGGGACAGGTGGGCGGTTTTTTTCCTCGGAAAGAGAAAAGAAAAAGTTAGTTCTGTTTGTGTTTGTGTTTGTACAGAGACAGAGTTAGTTCTGGTTTGGGTTAGTACAGAGACAGAGTTAGTTCTGGTTTAGGTTAATACAGAGACAGAGTTAGTTCTGGTTTAGGTTAGTACAGAGACAGAGTTAGTTCTGGTTTGTGTCAGTACAGAGACAGAGTTAGTTCTGGTTTAGGTTAGTACAGAGACAGAGTTAGTTCTGGTTTGGGTTAGTACAGAGACAGAGTTAGTTCTGGTTTGTGTTAGTACAGAGACAGAGGCTGGCGCTTGTTAAGCGTTACTACCGTACTTTAGGCCTCTCTACCTTTAGAGAGTTCCACGTCCTAAGTCAATAAACAAAAGAAGAAGAACTAACGGGTGAAACGAGGAGTGCGCCACTAGACTGAGCAGGACACCCTCAAGACCTAACTTGGCCTTTGTTATTCACCCGTCCAATCTCCCTCACGCTAACATGGTTAGGAGAATGAAGGGGTGTGGAATAAGTCAATAAATCAATTTAGAGATACTCGCAGCAACTAAGTAGGTCAAGAAACAGGAGAAGAAGAACTAACGGGTGAAACGAGGAGTGCGCCACTAGACTTAGCATGACACCCTGAAGACCTAGCTTGGCTTTTGTTATTCACCCGTGCAATCTCCCTCATGCTAACACGGTTGGGATAACGAGGGGGTGTACAGAGGATATGAGGATAAGGGGATATGGAGTGTTTAGAGTGCAGCTGGTGACTCTGACAGATCAGATTTTAAACAAAACGAACTAAAAGGAAGAGAAACTGCACACGTGCTACATCTGGATGATACAGTAATGCAATCAAGGTGCAGCAGATGACTAACATCCATAAAGATGACATAGATGAAGAGGTTATAAGGTAACAAGGGGTACTGATGGTCAGTCCTCCAACAGTATTCGGCAGAACAGGTGGGCTGTTATTACCTCAGAAAGAAGGAGAAAAGAAAAGGAAAGAAAAAGAAAAGAAAAACAAGGTTAGTTCAGGTTTGGAGTAATACAGTGGATGAGAAGCATAGCTCAGTCACCAAAAGCTAAACTGAACAAGTATGTTTTTAGTCTGGACTTAAATATTGAGACTGTGTCAGAGTCCCAAACATTAACTGGGAGATTATTCCACAATTTGGGGGCTTTGTAGGAAAAAGCTCTTCCCCCCATTGTAGTCTTCTGAATTTTAGGAACTATTAGAAAACCAGCATCCTGTGATCTGAGTGAACGTGGCGGTTCATAATAGGAAAATAGATCTTGCAGGTACTCCGGTGCGAGACCGTGCAGGGTTTTATACGTCAGTAATAGAATTTTATAGTCGATACGGAATTTAACAGGAAGCCAGTGTAGTGCTGATAAAACTGGACTGATGTGATGGAATTTCCTGGTTTTAGTTAGTACTCTAGCTGCAGCGTTCTGAACTAACTGGAGTTTATTCAGGTTCCTGCTGGAGCATCCTGACAATAATGCATTGCAATAATCTAGCCTTGAGGTTATAAAGGCATGTATCAACTTTTCAGCATCAGACACAGATAACATATTTCTTAACTTTGAAATGTTTCGCAGGTGAAGAAACGCTGTTCTTGTAATATTACCTATGTGTTGATTAAATGTCAGATCTGAGTCGATTGTTACACCAAGATTTTTGGCTACTGAACCAGGAACTACAGAGAAGTCAGCAAGATTTAACATTAAATCTGAACATTTAGTCCGAGCAGCCTTTGGGCCGAGGAGGAGAACTTCCGTTTTATCTGGGTTTAAAAGAAGGAAGTTTTGTAGCATCCAAAGTCTAATATCTCTTACACAATCTTCTATCTTCTTTAATCTGGATTTATCATCTGGTTTGGCTGATATGTACAGCTGTGTGTCATCGGCATAACAGTGGAAACTAATTCCATGTCTATTTATAACTGAGCCTAATGGTAGCATATATAGTGTAAATAACAGAGGACCTAAAACAGAACCTTGTGGAACTCCATATTTCACTCTTGTATAATTAGATGATACATTATTTATCTTTACAAACTGAAAGCGATCACTAAGGTAAGACTAAGGTAACATTTACTCAGGTACATGAATTAAATTAAATTTAGACCATCAAAATACTCACTGCAAATAAATCTATAATGCTTTTAATGAAATATTCTATGAAATATTAACTGTGTAATTTTAAATATGCCTATGGCTATGCTAATTTGTCTTTGTGGACAAGGACTAGTGTTGCCCATATGACATTGTTTTTGACAGTTTTAAGACAAGGTTTTGGTCTAAAATGTATTTTTTTTCTCAAATCTTTCAGGTTGAAAGGATAGTGTGAGATAAAATGTTTGAAACACATTTATCTTTTCAGATACAGCAAAATTTCATAAATTCACTATTTTTTTGGATAGTAAATAAAATGGCTGTATATGTGCTATAGACATTGCAACTCCTGGTTCCTGTCACTACCACTGTAAAGACATTTTCGTTCGTGCATTTCTCTATAATGAACTGCTTCACATAGAAAATGAATTACTGTTCAAGAACAGTTTCTCTGTTCCAATTTTTAAATTCTACTCATAACAATGTACCAGGTGTGTTTGTGAAGAGACATCGCAGGGGCAAATTCAGAACTGAGAGAACCCCTTGAGACTACATAGTGTGTGCGTGTGTGTGTGTGTGTGTAAGGATATGGTGCTTTAATAGTGTCTGGACTCATTGCGTCACTTTGGTGTTCACAGGGAGCTAACATTCTTCTGACGGAGCGGGGAGATGTTAAACTAGGTCAGTTGGGGCTTGCCTCTGTCACAAACAACTCCCTTATAACAGACACCAACATATATATTACTTAAACCTTGTTCCTTTTTTTCTATGCCTTCTGTCCCTTAGCGGATTTTGGAGTGGCAGCTGAGATAAATGCATCAGTTGCTAAGCGAAAGTCCTTTATTGGTACACCGTACTGGTAAGTGATGGGAAAGGTATAGCTGAAATTTAAAAACAAAGAAACAATGACATAGTTGAACATTAAATTTGCATATTTTGTTATTCTTTTGTTATACATCTAGGTGATAAGCTAAGACTTGTTTAGTGCCTGACGGTTGGTTTTTTATTTTTTAACTGGAACTATGAGGCTGATGTAGCAAACAAGTAATTGAAGTTTATCTCATTCACAGTCTTTCTGGTTGGACACAGAATTCTATTATACAAATAATACAAAATGTTTTGCAGACATATTTGGCAGTAGAGGGTCTGGAAGGCCTGTATAGCACCTGCAGCCATGCTTTTTTAAAACATGCAGAATGTGACTTGGTGTTACTGGATGTTGTAGACATATGACTTCCATTATGCATAATACAACCTTTACGTGCTATTGTGGCTGTAGCAGCAAACTGCATCACTTGTTTAGGATGTTTCTTTGTACATTTCACAGTGTTCCTAGTTTTAAATTTCCCCAAAACCTTTTTTAGAACTTGTTGCAGGTGGCAGTTTCAGAATGAGCATATGTATATATATACACGAAAACACAATATTAACAAAAACACAAAAACTTGAAAAGTTAAAACTTGACAAATCTTGTCTTTGGTCTGTTCAAAGTAAAATGTTTCTTTTTATATGCAAATAAAAATATACAAATACCATCCAATTTTTTGAATTTGCATAACATTAGCCTCATAGCTTAACTGTAAAACGAATTTTGGGGTAATGGTAAAAGAGTAAATTAGATTTGGTGAACCTTTTCTCAGAAGACATTACTTTTACTTAAAGTGTTCCTTTTTTTTAAATAATAGACTTCAGAGATAAACGAGATATATAAAAACATGCTATAAAAACTATGTTCTCTACTAAGAGCCTAAAAACACTACCAAATTTTATTGCACTAGAACTGTGACATTTAGTTTAAAGGTTTGACTTGTAAAAGTTTACACAATCAGACATAACCATACGCACAGTTTCTGTACAAAAAATGCATTTACAAATGTACTGCCCCATATTTTTGCAAATTTGTAACTGTGCCTAACATTTTTCTGCACATTGCCACAATCTGAGGAGATGCACTAAAAGAACATGACAAGAAAAATCTCATACATCCACACACAAATATTTTAACGTATTGTACATATATCATCCTCATTACTATCCTGTGAGCCTAAAATATGTTTTTAATACATTTATTCACATAAACTGTTATTTTTTTGTGTTGTGTTTGATTTGTGTCTGATTCACAGGATGGCTCCAGAGGTGGCAGCTGTGGAAAGGAAGGGTGGCTATAACCAGCTATGTGACATTTGGGCTGTGGGGATCACAGCCATTGAGTTAGCAGAACTGCAGCCACCAATGTTTGATCTGCACCCTATGAGGTAAGGATTATTTTGATGTCCCAAGATTACATTCAGTGTTTACTGACCTAAAAACACTTCATGCTTTTACGTACATAGTAGCACAGCAGTATGTGCTGTGTATGTAAGTACTGTCAAACAACTAAAATAATGAATTGTGATTGGTCACAGTGTTTTGTGTTTTTAATTACATTTGTCTTATTTACTCAAATTTGACCCTAAGAAATGGAAACAAACAAACACTAGCTTTTGTAATTGATATTTGTCGACAAAATAAGCTTCATAGCGTTACTTTCATCATGTGAACACAGGGTTTAACTGAACCTAGACATTTAAATCATTATGTTTTTTTCCCTTTTTTTGTTCATTTTTGTTGGCATTTTGAGCTGGAGTATCCTGGGGTGTTTCAGTTTGCTGGACAACTAGAACCAGAATTATCTTTATAATATGTTATTTCTGCTTACATCACACTTATGTCATATTGTATTATCATATGACATGATAGGCTAATCAAAATAGTTACCTATTGCATGTTCTTCAACAGCCTTAACTCTATTCTCAGAAAACAGATTTATTGGCATGACTCCAAACCATATTTTATTTTCTCTGTTCCCACTGGTGATACTGATGTAAAGTCAAATGTATCTGAGGTTTTATAGCATCTTGAGATTTAAGTTTGAGGTCTGTCATTTATCAGACGGGCCATACTTGATTCTATTAATCAAAGCCCACCCTGAAACGACGTGTCCTGTGATGATTCTGTTTATTAATTTATTTATTTATTTAGGGTAGCATTATGCTGAAACAAGATGACAAAACAATTTACCTTAAGGTTAAAGTACTGATTTTTTACAAGACTGAGACCAGACTAAAGGCTGTAACACTGAACGCAACAAGAAAAGAACCACAGGAACGTGAAATATTAAATTTTTTAAATCAAACCTGTAAACCCCACCGACGCCAATGTGTGACAAAAAGAAATAGAAGGACAGAACATCTCTATGAGAAGGTTCATAATGTCTTACAAAAAGGGCTACTGTGACACTGCAGGAGTTTTATTGTGGAAAAGTGGAAGGATAATATGGAGTTTCTCCACCTCATTTCAGCTAATTATGAGGTTGCACTTCTAAATGAAGGGTGCTCCACTAAATAAAACACAAAACAAATGCAAATAAGATGATGATCCACTCTGATGTGTTCCCAGCAGATCAGACAAATAGTGACACTGGACTATTGTCCATTCTAGAAAAGTAAAAGTAGCATGAAGAGCTTCATCATTTCATTAAGAAGCTGAAACTTTGGGTGCTTTCACACAGACTATAATTTAGTTCATAGCTCAATTTGAGCTGCCTTGGGAGATTCTGATCCTTTAGCAATCCAAGACTTAACAAAAGCTGACCCAGCGCCACCCAGCACACAACAGAGCATCAAATTTCGAACTTTGTTTGATCTGCTGGCAAAGCATGTTATCCCTGCAATATAATTTTTTAAACGAAAATATTTCCAGTAAAGCCTCACAATTCTTACACCATTGACTTTAGGTGAACATTGTTACCAAAAATTATACCTGGCAGGATTGTAGTTTAGGAGTGATATTGCTAATGCTTATAAAAAGGCATGTAAATGTGGGCAGATTCATGACTTTTCCCAAAAAAATGTTTCACAAATTAATTGTGGGAAGATGGGAACAATCTTAGGCATTTAACCAGCAGTGTTTGATTCACAGCTATGAAATAATACTATATGGAAACACTTGCACCTAAAGGTGTGAACAGTTGTGCTGACTGTTGAATTCTGTCCCTCAGAGCTCTAATGCTGATGTCCAAAAGCAGCTTCCAACCACCCAAACTGAAGGATAAGACCAAATGGTAAATAAAGATGCATGGTTTAAATATTTTTGTACTTGTTCTGTTCAAAGTTTGAGCTTGATAGTTTTATGGTTGTATTGTGTAGGTCCACAGAATTCCACAACTTTGTCAAAACAGCGCTCATCAAGAGTCCTCGGAAGAGGCCGACATCAGAGAAATTGCTGCAGGTGTGTATCATTTCATAACACATGCTGTATGGACCCTATCATACAATATTTTTGTATTTCACTTTGCATTTTGAGGGTCTCTTACATGTGGATGTATGCATCACAAACTGTAGTACATAATACTCTTATTTTAAATTTGCCCAAATTCCTAAAAACAGGCATATAAAATTTTGAAGATTAAAAAAGAGTTTTTTTAAATCTGCTACTCCTTAACACTTGAGGATTTAAGGGAAGAGAATGAGCAATGTGGGATACATTTGCTCAAGAGAACAGCAACATTAAAAGTTGCAGGGTTCCAGTAGTTATTATGCAGTAGCTTTTAAAAATGTTTTTAAACTTTAAAACAAAACATTGCTTTTGCGTAGTGTTTTTTCTGCCAGAGGCAGTGTTTTTTCTCCTCAACACCTGAAGCTCCTCTGTTATAATGTCTTTATGAATACTATTGTTAGTAACAAAGACTAATACTAAAACAAACAGTTAAAACATTTAGTTTATAGTAAAATGTAGTAAAAGTGTCAGGAATAATAGTCAGAGAGTTACTCATTAGAAGCAAAAAACAGCCCCTTTTTAGGACTTTTCAGGTATGGAAAGATATCCCAGTCTACCAAGAATGTAAGCTGTAATAAAGTGGACACTACATATATAACTATTACTGTAATGTTTTCCCTAATGCACGAATAACATGAATGGGATGGTCTTTGACTTTTGCCCAACACTATATATGAACTCTATATATACTCTCTCTATCTCTCCCTCTCTCTTTTAAGCATGCCTTTGTTACCCAGCTTTTAACTCGTAACCTGGTCATAGAATTACTGGACTCTGCCAACAACCCTGATTTACAGCACTCTCAAACTATGGATGACTGTGATCTTGAGGTGAATATGTCTTGCACAATTTTGAGGTATTTAATCCAGCCTGGTTGATTTATTTATTTTTTACAACATAAATGCTTATTATTTCAAAAGCATAGCTAAAACTCACTGCTTAGCAACCAGAAGAACCCAAAATCAGAAGTGGACTGTCATGGATTAGATTAGTCAAAGCAGATTAGAGTTGCTGTGTTGTTTGTCTCCTGTTTGGTCTGTTAGTGAATAAGCTGTATTTTGTGTGTGCATGTGCGTGCATTTGTTTACAGACATGTAGCGCTTTTCCTGATAAGATTACGTCTTTGGGGAAACACTTGTCTGTCCACAGAACCCTTTCTGAAGAACAGTGTAAGCATATAATTACTATGATTATGAATTCTCTTAATTGATAAGGTTATTGCCAGGGATGCACCAATATGTGAGTTGCTGGCTATGCTGAGATCAAATAAACAACAGTGAAAATGGACCAGAAAGGTACTGGAGAATTTCCTGGATAAATAGTTACCAAGAACCATTCTGTCCTGACTTTTACTCTTGAAACTAGATTCTGGGGATGTTGTACTCTATTCTAAAGTATGTGTGTGAATAAGTGTCTAGTGAACGCATCTCAAGTGTAGCCTACAGCCTATTCAGCCAATGGTAACACAGCAGAGTCCACCTACCCAGTTTACATGTTTTAATGCTATTCAATGTTAAGATGTTTTTTTATGTAGCGCTGCTGGGTCACTATTTAGAAAATATCTAGAAAACATACCCCTGCTGACATATAAACATTTAACAATGTAGAAACTGGAAAATACACCTGGATTAGCATTAGATAGAAATGTAATATTCATTTTCATACAAATGCAAGAAAATGTGTAAAATCCAGATATTTTGACACTGTAGCTCAGCCTCACATCAACATTTTGATTTCCTGAAGTCATTAAATATCTGTTTATATCTTGGTCAAATTTTAATGTCTGTCCAATGCCAATCATTTATATTGATTTTATGAATTAATATTAATTCAGCCATATGGTTTTGTAATATATGTTTTTAATATTACAATTACATTAAGATCTTAAAAAAATACCAAATATATTATAGTTATATTTCTTGTTATAGATGCCCCACATCCACCAATCAATCATAATCAGGAAGGACTGACTGAATGTCAATTTAAATTACATTTAATTTACATCTAAATCTAATGTCTCCATTCACCAAACTCAGACCCATCCATTGCAGTGAAGCCTTTAAAATTGCAATTAAAGCTTATCCAGTTGGATGATATTTCACCGGCAGGGAGTAATGGATTTATAATGCCAGTGTGAGTGCCCATCTCTGTTTGGTCGTTGAAAAGCAGGAATGTGGCATTAGCTACTAAGAGGTCACTGTTGTGATTGTGGAGGATTACAGCATGCCATGGCAGCTGGCCGAGGCTAATGGGACACTGATCGCTATTGTATCTGAGTGCCCACTCAAGCGCCATGAAGGGAGGCATTGTGTGTTTTGAGTCTACTGTGTGTCTGTAAGTGTTTGTGTGTTATTTTATGGGCATTTGAGAATCCAGATATGTGTATTTGTGTCAGTGTTAAAGAACCCATATTGTGAGGTTCTAATATTTATTATGTAACTTATATAAATTTGTATGATTTTTTTTCTAAGGATTTGTGCTTTGGCACATAAACACACAAGAAAACAAAAATTGAATATGTGACCTCTTAAACCCCCATGAGCCCAAATTTTAGTTTCTTAGCCTTGTAACTACAAAATTTGCATGACATCTATAATACAATTATTGAATCATTTATAGAAATTACTGATGTTTCATTATTCCTATATTATTTTTAATAAGCATTACCATATTTTAAGCTTAATAATGGTAATAACCCTAGGCTTTACAGGGTTAGGTACATAAAGCCTGAAATGCTGTCCTACTATAAGTTTGTTGTTTCGCTGAAACAGTGACTATCGTGTATTGAAATGAAAAGCTAAGGGCCTAGTATCTACTCAGTAAACATGAATAGAAGGACTATGCAATGGATTACATGCTTATGGTTCTATTGGTCTCTGCCTCCAGTTGATCACGTGAAGTTTGGACCACCCATGCGGAAAGAGACAGACCCTTGCCCTGATTCGCTGGTCAGAATGATAGTTCTCATGCAAGCAATTAATGTTATCGAAACCTCCTTCTCCATGTAACTTTTTCAAACAGAAGTGTCTTATTTATGATTTAGTTTATACCTTTTTCATGTTAAGTTATATGTATCATGTTTATGCTCCTTGCTAGGGATCATATGATGACTGGAACTCTGTTAGCGATGAGAAGGAATCTCTGTAAGTTGTGCTTCTTCTTGGGTGGTTGACTAAAGCTTTAATCGGTGTGTGTATCCAAAATAATGTGTTCTTGTGTTTGTGATTATTGCAGGAGTCTATTAGAATGTGTTGAAGAAGCATTGCTCGAGAGGTAAGTGAATAATGCCTCATCATGTTTATGTAATGTTTACATGTTCTGACATCAAGTGGAGTAAGTCTGTGTCTTATGTGTCTTTTTTCAGGAGCTTAACTATGAAGAGAGTACCCTCGGCTGAGGTAGGATACCTATTGTTTAAGTATTTTTTTCCATTATTGCCATTTAGGTTTTAAATGAAGAGAAATGTATACATTACCTTTGTTTTTATTTGTAGCACTCACCAACTGATGATGACAAATATGACACAGTGAAGAGGGTGGCATCACCACCACAGGCAACTGCCCTTCACTGCCCTACTAATCAGGATAAAAAACCCTCTACCCCCTCTTCAGATTCCTCCCTTCGCATTGGCTCTACTCCACACACAGACACTAGCCCCACCCTACTTAATGAATCAGCCTTGCTGATTGGCTCAACATTTTCCGATCTCTCATTTCTCACAAACTCCTCCTTTTTCACAAACTCCTCTCTGTTCAGTGACTCCAGTAGTCTTGGCTCCATCTGCATGACTCCAACTGATGGTAAGATGTGACATAAAAAGTGGTCACATGATATATCAAATTACGACATGTAAGAATTTTACAGAAACATAAACACTAATGCAGCTGATGTGATGAGCAGGTTTAATATCACAAGGCTCAGTTTCAGTTGAGCCGGGAGGAAGCAGAAGTCACTCTCCCCCGCGGCAGCCACTCTCACCTGAATGGAGCACACTCAGGAGAAAGACAGAAGACTCTGTGAGCAGTGGTCTTTTATTAGCACTTATTTCCTATTGGTGCTACATATCTACTTGGCGTGAATAGTCCTTAACTTTGTTTTCTTTAACATATTTTTTCACTTTAGAAAGGTGTACATGGACTGCCACCTACACCTAAAGTACATGTAAGCTTCGTCTGCTAATACAGCCAATAATCACATTCAAATACATGTTGCATGATTTTCCACATAATTTCTTACGTTATTTTTTTACTATAATATATCAGTATGTATTCTGTAATTCAGATGGGGGCCTGTTTCTCCAAAGTATTTAATGGCTGTCCCTTGAAGATTCAGTGTGCTGTTACATGGGTTCTGCCAAAGACCAGAGGTAAAGTTGGTTCCTACCGTAGTCAATAAATTTCACTTAGGTGTTAGTCATAGCAGAAAATGTTTAAACCTCTACCCCACAGATCAGCACCTCATTCTGGGTGCAGAGGAAGGCATTTACACCCTTAATCTCAATGAGCTTCATGAAGACACTATAGAAAAGGTACTATCATGTGTCTTTCTCACATTCTTCTCACAATTTTATAGTACTATAGCATTATCCACAATGGCAATTGATCAATATTTATTTGTTTGTTTTTTATTAACTAGTTGCTTCCACAGAGATGTAGCTGGTTATATGTAATGAACAATGTCTTGATGTCCGTTTCAGGTATGTTCAAGCAACATTAGTCTTACAGTACAGCATTACATACAAGTATGCAAATCTAGATTCTCCATTTTTTATGTGTCCTCTGGTCATGATTTTATCGTACCACAGGAAAGTCCTCGCAGCTGATCTCACACAGTCTGCCTGCATTGTTTGAGCACCGTAGAAATCTGCAGCGGCGCCAAGGTCACTTGTCAATCAATGCACACCGCCTGAGCACAAGAATTAACTCAAGGTCTGTAGCATTATAAGTAGGCCTGTTGCATGAACAACTTGGGTGTTGTTGGGTTATTTAGAGTGTAATATTAAAGACAAATATGTTGCCCTTCTGTCTGCAGGAAATATGCCATGTCTGTGAAGATCCCTGACACCAAGGGCTGTAGAAGGTGTAGTGTAGGTGAGGAACACCACTCTGTTTTAATAAAATCATAAAACAATTACCTGGTCTTAGCCTGCCTTCAAGTCCTTCTCGGATATTCCTTCTTACAACTCCAGACAAATCAAGTATGACTTTATTTGTCTTGTCAAGTATAACTTGTGTTTTCTTTCATTAAATATGTTAGAGGATGCTTACGAGATGAGTAATGTTTTTAAACCAGTAAGCAGTATCACATAACTTTATATTTGCTTATATTTGTATTTTATTTTATTGTGTGAATGATTGTAGCCTGCAGTGTCCTTGTGAGAGTGCTGAAAAACTGAAATACAACCAGTATTTTACAATTATAAGTTGCTGTTGTTACTGTTTTGCTTACATGCCCTCAACTTTGTGGTAGCTTTCTTGTCATAAATACAATATTTCTGACCAAAGCTTGAAACTCTAAATTATAGAAAACACTCTCTCAACTGGAAAAACTTATGGTGTTATACATATGGTGTTCTAAACTCAACAGGTTCAGATACCACTAATTTAAAATGAGATTTAGATTGTTTCAAATACAGACACAGTAGTTTGTTAAACCTGTATATTATATGCAGTAGAAGATACATACATTTGCACTTGGCTTATCTGCATGTTCTTCTCAAACTACCTCCTGAAGCAGTGCAAATGATTAGATAGCACATAGATAGGAGTACATAGGTTCCAAGTCTCATATACTGAGAGTTAACATTCTTCTTTCTCTGTCTCAGTAAGGAACCCATACACAGACAGTGTCTTCCTGTGTGCCGCAGTGCAAAGCGGCCTGGTTCTTCTCATGTGGTATGAGCCACTACAGAAGTTCATGCAGCTCAAGGTAGGGATGATAAGTGAGATGGACAAATGCACACATTTTGCATGAGACAAGTGAAGGCTTTAAAAGTACAAATCATATTCATAACTGTGCGTTAATGCTTAACTATGTCTAATATCTACATCTTAGCCATGTCTCATATCTTATATGTTCTAATTTCCCTTTTTGGCTTTTAATTTAATTTTAATCCACACTTCCTCCCCCCTCTCTCTCTCTCTCTTAGCACATAGCTTTAAGCCTTCCTGAGTCCCTGCCTATCTTTGAGCTGCTGGTGCAGGAGTCTGAGGAGCTTCCACAAGTGTGTGTGGGAGTGCACAACAGCCATGGTAGACCAGGAGAGGCTATGGAACAGCTGCATTTTGATATTATCCATCTTGATGACAAACCCCGAGAACAACCAGGTAACCACACACATAGTATCAAATCACACACAATCACTTTTCTCTATATGTATTAAAAACAAGAAGTCCTAATGTAACTCGTAAATGAAAAAATAATGAAGCTCATTTGTGGATGCAAGACTAAACGTGTTATTTAGTTGACTGGGGTCCTTTGGCTTTACAGATGGTGAATCTCTGGAAGTCAGACAAGTAAGCCAGCTTGACAGAGATAGAGTCCTCATAGCTCTGAAAAGTATGTTGGAAAGTCCACTATTTGTTTTAATTCATCTTAGTTAAAGGTGCAATTTGTAAGATTTTAAGATTTGTTAGATTGTCTCATAATTTGTAAGATTGTCCCATAATATTAGTTTGTACCTCAAAGGCGATAGCGAATGACTGAAGTGTTAAATCTGTAATCAGTCCAACATGAGAGGATGAAGAAGTAGCACAGAGAGCGCATGCTACACTCTTTGTCAATCAAGTCGAAGGTACCTCTCCTGTTTCATTTAAGGACAGAGGGCCAGTGAAAGCAATAGTACACACCACTGCTGGCAAGAAACCACATTTCTTTGCATTATAAAAGAAGTGTTATGCAAATAAGAGTTAACACTGCTGAGCAGGTACAGGGATGAACTTGGAACATTTCTTTCAGCCTGGTATGTTGTGAAGAGGGAGGGATTGTGAATTTCCTTGTTTCTCATGACAGGACTTGTCACCACAACTTTCTGATGATAATATGCCCTCTATTTGTGTGGCATACGAATTCGACCTGTTGCGTCATCTTACAAATTGCTTCTTTAAACTTATGTTGTTATTGTGAAAACTGGTATTTAGGCTGCACAATGTGTCTGAAATTAACATGTTTACAGTATAACATTATAGTGCTGCTTTTTGAAGTATGTACATTTGCTGAATATCTTCACTTATCCGGACAGGGTGCTTTGGTCAGGTTGGTTTGCATGGTCAGCGCACACAATAAAACATAGAGAAGTCATCTGCATATTGCTGAATTCTGAGATATTAGTATTGCAAAGGCCAGTGTTCCAATAAGAATTAACAATCTGTGTAGCCCTATTGTACATGTACAACTTACATATACCTATATATAATTGTATATGTATAGACTGTATATATAAAATAAGTTTGCACTGACCTGCAGACACAGTGAGAGCAGTAAATCTGCAGGGCTGTCCCAGCAAAGGCATGGCCTTGGAACTGACCTTCAACTTCTGCATTGAGACCCTGGGTGAGTGCAATAGGCCTTTCTTTATTATGGACTATGAAACAGTTCTGTAAAAACAGTATTACAGACAAAACGGTATTTACAGTATTTTGTTGTATTACAATAAAGCTGAATATTTAACACTAATTATTTGTTATTTGAATGCAGCACAAAAGGTATTTATCATTGTGTTCTATGTGTAATTTAATATACACCAGCTGACCTACAGAAGGATAGCTCATTTTCACTGTCTTAAATTTGTCCTTTTTTACAACTGTTACTGTGCTAGTTTGTTGCAAAATGTTTTTCTTAAGTATGCTGCTTCTGTTTTCTTCAGTGTGTTTACAGGATAGTGTTCTTGCCTTTTGGAAACATGGCCTCAGGGGGAGGAGCATACAAAGCAATGAGGTACAGCAAATGTCAATCAAACCAGTTACCTAAATGTTGCAAGGCAAACAAAACAATAAATTGTGTATTGCTTCCTGCAGGTTACACAGGAGATAATGGATGAGAGTCGTGTCTTCCGAGTCCTGGGGACGAATAGGTATGTTTAAGAATTCGTAGCCAGGGGTTAAACATTTGGTGTATATTGCTTTTTTCTGCTGACAGTTTAAGTCCAAAGGAATTCCGAAACATTCTTTCACATTAATGGATAGTCTAGTGTACATAGCCAGATGAAATTGTTCTAAACCACACTAAAATGCTGTTTATGCTGCTTATCAAAAGTGCAATGTATAAAAACAGTATAATTACAAAAGTGTACAAATAACCATATATATATATATATATATATATATATATATATATATATATATATATATATATATATATATATATATAGTTTATTTTTCTATTGACTGGTTCTTAAGCACCCACTAATAATTTTTAACCAATTTTAAATTTAAATTGCAAACTCGAATATGTTCCTATGGAGATGGACTGATCTGCGTTTTTTGAGGCCGATTCCGATCGCCGATCACCTTTCAGCGCAATCGGCCGATAGCCGATATCGATCGAGGGCGGGGCTATAAGCCACGGCAGGGCTACATATTATTAGCACAAGCAAGTCAAATCTAGAGCAATCACTTTGGCTGTGTTTCTTTTAGCTCTCTGGCTTTTTCTGCTGCTGTACTGTTCATACTGGTCAGATCAGGTCTGCACGGTCCTCTGGGTTGTTTGTTTTGTGCTAGCTTCGCGTGCTAGCTCTGCTGTTTGCTGATACTCACTGTGAATGCTTAAACTGTTCTTGCGAGGCCGCTGCTTTTATCAGTGTGACGAAAATGAAAGGGTGTGTATTTCTACCTAGCGGTTCAGATAGGAATTGCAGGGACGTGGCCAGATGGGGTTTCACGCAGGGCTCCTCTCCCTGAATAAAAACGCTAGCTGTAAATACAGAAATTAGGCTCATTTGTTTACCGCCATCGATCGGCTCTCGAGATCGGCCGATCACATATTTTGATTAAAAATTGGCCGATACCAATACATGGCCGATCGATCCTTCCATCTCTATGTTCCTAGCAAGTCAAGTCAAGTTTATTTATATACCGCTTTTTACAATGATGTTGTCTCAAAGCAGCTTTACAGAGTTTTGAAAACAGACAGTTACAACATATACCCCCAGTGAGCAAGCCAGAGGCAACAGTGGCAAGGAAAAACTGGAGGAAGAAACCTTGGAAGGAACCAAGACTCACAAGGGGAGACCCATCCTCCTCTGATCAAACAGTATTTACAGTTTAATAAACTAAATACTAAAGAAAGTGTCTCTGAAATCTGGTTAGCACAGCTTTAGAAGCTGCACAGGTAAGCTAAGTAAGCGTGGCGGTTCATAATAGGAAATGAGATCTTGCAGGTACTCCGGTGTGAGACCGTGCAGGGCTTTATACGTCAGTAAAAGAATTTAATAGTCGATACGGAATTTAACAGGAAGCCAGTGTAGTGCTGATAAAACTGGACTGATCGAATTTGATCAAATTTCCTGGTTTTAGTTGGTACTCTAGCTGCACATTCTGAACTAACTGAAGTTTATTCATAGCATTAAGGCAAAATTTAAGCCAACGTTATTTTTTGTTTGACAAAAACAAATATTGGCCACAATATAGTCATATTTGAAGTTGTTTTGGGTTTTTTTATAGGGTACGGTACTTAGAAATAATTGTAAATAAATGTGTAGCAGTAGCAAATTTCTTGAATATTAGCAGTTGAGGTCCATCACTCAGGCAAGATTTAAGCTAAATAATCTAAAATTAGAAATTCCTGTATTGATAACAGATTTTCTAAATCTCTATACCCCTAAGTTGATAAAAATTAATGATTCAATATGCCTCCCAATTACAAAATGGCAACGAGACCTCTCAATCAACCCAGATGAAAACTTCTGGACACAGATATGTATAAATACTTTAAAAATGATTAAAAACACAAATTTACAACTTTACAAATACAAAACTCTCCATAGAATACATTATACATGGCACAGAATGTTCCAAATGGGCCTTAGAGAAACAAATATATGCACTAACTGCTCAGGCAATCATGCTGAAAACTATGTACATGCTATATGGTCTTGCGCCCTGTTCAGAGGTTTTGGCAGACGATATGTGAAGACTTATCCACATGGTTTAATTGCAGTATCCCAGTTTTACCAAGGCTGTGCATTTTAGGTGACATAAGTGAATTAAACTTAGAAACAAATGTATCACATATAGTTCTTACTGCGTTTTGCATCGCTAAGAAAACTATTCTCATGAAGTGAAAATCAAAAAATGACTTATGTATTGCTCAATACAGAAATCTACTTTTAGACCACATGTGCCTGGAAAGAATGTCTGCCACCACTAAAAACCAATTGGCTACATTTGAATCTTTCTGGTCCCCAGTGATCAGCTCCATCACATGATGGGGGGGCCAACTGTAGTCTTGTCTTGTGGTGTTCCTGACAGTTGGTGGGGGAGGGGCTGGGTGATTGGGGTGTCTGATGGCTCTTGGACTGGAGACGGTGGCTGACGTTTTGTGGTTTCTGTGTGCGGGCCACAGTTGTTGGTAGTGAGGGCCTGGATGGATGCTCTCGCGGACTTGGGGTGTGGATCTGGGGGGCTTGTGGTGGTGGGTGCTGGCCCCGTCCGGGTGGCTCGCCTCCTCTGTGGGGCCGGGGTGTGGGAGTGCCCTGGGGGCGCTCCTCCGGGCGCTGGAGGGGTCTGTGCCCCCCTGGGCGCCATGTGGGGAGGGTTGCCCCACATCGAGGTGTCTGGCTGGCATTCCAGGATTCTGTGTGCCTCCCCGGTGGGGTGGGGTGGAGGGGCGCTCAAGTGAGTGAACAGCAGTACCCCACACAGGGTCAGTTGGTCACTGACTTGGGACCACTGTGAATAGAATGTGATGTGTGTGATGTGTGTTTGTGTTGTGTTTGCAGTGTGGGTGGGGGGCGCCCGCCGGGAGTGTGGCAGTGCTCTGGGGGCGTAGCCACTTTGGGCCCTCGGCCGGCCTTCCCTGCACTGTGGTTGGGTGTAGGGAACTGGGGTGCCTAGCGAGCTAGCAGTAGTTGGCTCTCTTTCTCCGAGGGGTAGTTCCCTTTCTCTCTGTCCTATCCTGACGCCTCCCCTCCTCCCACTCAGTCAAACATCATATTACAGATACGTAGGTTTTGCGGGGAGGGGGCTCGTGCTGCAGTGAGTAGTGCCGCATCCCTGGCTCTGCTCGCTGTGCTGCATGATGTCCCACTCCTCTTCTCTCTCCTTTGCATCATACAGTTCACAACACATTATATTACACACAGGACCTTGGGGAGCGGGTGTGCCGTGTGGTGGACAGTGGGTGACGCTGCTGAGGGCCTTTGGGGGGGGGGCAGTGTGACAGGGTACTGTTATTCAGTGTTTATATTGCATCTGTCCCTCCAGTTTTAATTGCACTGTGTGTGGGATGTGTGGGCGTGAGTGTGTGTGTGCGTGGACAGCTGGGCCTGGGTCTACGGCTTGCTGAGCCCAATACCTGTGTGGGCATGGTTACGGTGGCGGGAGTTGTCCCTTACCACCGCTCCCTGCTGGGCGTCACTGCCACCCCTAATGGGCTGTGGATGGTCTGGATCCCCTGGGTCCTTCCCTATCTGCCTCTGGATCCACGGGGGCATGGTTGCGGTTTCTTGCCCTCATTATTAAGTACATTTCATGACAGAGGCACATATACACACTGCTGCAAATAATAGAGGTGTGTGTGGGTGTATATATGTATGTGCATAGATATGTAAATATGTGTATGTATGTATGTATCTATATGTATGTGTATGTATGTATATATATATATATAGTGTGTGTGTGTGTATATATATATATATATATATATATATATATATATATATATATATATATGTATGTATGTGTATATATGTGTATGTATATATATGTATATAGAGGTATATATATATATGTATATATATATATTCCTTTTTTCTTCTTTTTCTCTTTTTTCTTTCATTTGTTTGTTTATTTAGTTGTTTATTTATCTATTCATATTATTATTGTTGTTTATTTATTTTATTTTCTTCTTATTTTTTTTCTTTCTTCTTTCTTTTTTCTCTCTCTCTCCTCTTTTTCCTCTCCTTTATTGCCTGTCAGGCCTGGCTGAATAAATAAATAAATTAAATAAAAATACAAACATTAACAAGAATACGCTATAGAAACCTATAGCGCTGTTCTTGTAAAAGCAAATATGTTTGGCACATCAGTGTATTCGGATTACCATTCCGATTGCAAAAATTGCCAGACATGACAGGGTTAATAAAAAAAAAAAAGAAAGAATTGTGGATTGTGAAATAAATATGTACCATATAAGTAATTTACTGTAGGCTAGAAGTGGCCACATTTGCATGCTATCTGTGTTGGTGCATGATATAACTGATATAACTATATGATTTTACTGAACAGTAGCTTTGCCACATTGCTGGTATTCGTCAAAGAATCTCAAAGAATCCATCCTCTAAATCCTGATTTACCTCATTATTAACTACACTAAACCACACAAACTTCCAACACACATGACTAAATTGGTGTTACCTGCTTGTCCTGCAGGGATATCATCTTGCAGAGCACTCCAACAGATGACCCGTCCGCCCTGAGCAACCTGTATATACTTACAGGTCATGAGAGTAGCTACTAATATGACTGTGGAGAGTGGAAAATGGAAGGAAGCACGTCTGTTCTCCTCTGCGACCAAGGGAAGAAGATAGAGAGTGGCTTCATTTCTGCCCTATAAACCGCTTCCCTGCGACCAAGGGAAGAAGACCAAACTTAGTCTTTACAGTAAAGGCAGCAGGATGGGCAGAGACAGATGAACTACAGCTTAAGACAGCAAACAGACTCATTTGAGAGACATAAGTGGTTCATTTGGGTTGCTCTCTAGGAGCATTATGTTAGTAATGCCATGTAACCAGCAAGATGAAGGACTTGGACTTTAAGGATGAATGTTTCCGTGTAGCAAACAGCAGTGCATGTCTTGTTCCCTGTTTCACTGATGGCTGTACTACAGTGAATCTTGACATTGTTTTGCTGTATTTGGTGCTGTCATCATTTCAAAGAATATGATGTATGTTTTGTTGGTAACCGAGTTGGAGTTGATCAGGGAAGCAGTATTTAATAAGAATGCTGGCCATTATACTGTGAAATCTAAGAATGTATAGACAATGTAAATGTTTGGAATAAATGAGGATTAAATCACATTTCTAACCACAGAGACACTGCACAGTCCAGACATTTCGTGACTGATATCTCCTTAATTCCTTAACATCACAGCAAAATGGTGTCCTTGGACCAATATAGGATAGTTGTCTGTTGTTCTAAACTAATGTAGCCAGTAGGCTTAATAGTGAGAGAGGGACTTTTATTTTGAAGGCAGCGCCTGGGGGCGGCCATTTTGGGGGGGGGGGGGGGTATTTTAGTCCCGCGATAGCTCACCAAAGTATCGTTTAGTCTCGTTTGAGTTCTGACGGTCTTCACGTGCAGCAGGTAATTTCTTTCTTATCAAGTTAATATGTAACAGTTGTTTCTGTGCTTTATACTGCGCGTTTTTGTAGATCATTAACGAGAGTAGCAAGTGGCAGCACGGGCCGTGAAAGGTGAATGCTCCATCCATAGAAGGACTGTTTTGGATGGATCAAGTGGTGTCAGTGTTTGATCCAGCGGCCGGAGTCTGTAAGTTTGAACAATGTGTGTTGGAGTGTCTGAGTGATTAGTAGCATGAAGACACCATGCGGTTGTTGTGATCTAAGGCTCTTTTGTTATGGTACGTTTTTATTATAGTCTGAGATCGATTTGGATGCTTGGTGGGAGCTGAGATTCTCAGGGGTACATGTGTTAATACATCGCTGTACAGGTACGAGCTGGCTTATGTTAAAGGGATGCGGTGTTGAATCTAGGCTCATTTTAGTAACCTTGTGCCTACGTTGTCTTACAGGGCGCAGGTGCCTGCGGGATAATAGCCACTTTTTTTTTTTATTTATTTGAACTGTGTTTTATGTACACTGATTTTATTATTTTTATTCTGGATTACTGGAAGGTTGAGCATCCCTTGTAGTAGGTGCTCAAAGGATTTTTTTTTTATCACATTGGGTGCCTAAATCATGTGTAGCCATTTTAAAACGAATTCCCTCATGACTGACTAGTGTGGCCTCCGATCACATTCTTGGTGGTCTCAGTTCACTTTGGCAGGCAGTATATGCCATTGGGGTTTTTTTGGATATATGTTGGTTGAGAATAACTTATTGATTGATTTAAAGTTGATTGTTTTCTTTTTATATATATTTGATAATTTTCTTGTGCATGTAAAGATTTATTTATTTATTATAGTAATCTCATTTGTGTGTGTGTATAGGATTTGGTGTGGGGTGGTAAAGTCTGAGGCCAATGGTTGTGTTTTCTGTCTCTTTTGTGAGACCCTAGAGTCACCTGTGAGTGCCACAGTCTTCTGGTTGGGGAACGGCTACCTGGTTGTGGTAATGGCATGATTGGATGCTGTTTGATGTTAGCCAAATACTGAAGTTTGTTATAGTTTTTTTTTTTAATAGTATTTGTGATTTGGAATTAAAGAACAAATTGTATTTTTAACTGTGTTTTAGGTTCTGTCTTAAAATATAAAAATAAAATCTTTCTACTGCATCAGTCTCATCAGAACTGTGTGTGTCCCTAATTTGGGGAATTTTAAGAGGTATCACAATAGCACGTTTGATTTTAGAGATTTCTATTGTGTAACCACTTGATTAGGGCCACACTAAGAATGTATTAATAGGAATTATTAAGAATAGTATCTAATTGTAATAATTATTACGAAGCAGTTATCAAAATATATTAAGCGTTCTTAGTCGTATAAGTATGGGGACATGTAAAAAAAATCAAACCTTAACGATTGGAGATTGAGTGATACCGCTAGATGGCGGTATTTTGTATTTACTAAACGAAAGCTTCGTGTAAGGAAGTGCTCGAGGAAGGAGAAAAACATCACAGCGTTTTGGAAAACTCTTCGCATTTCATTCATATCAAACGTTTAATTTACATTTTTAAAGGTATCCAATAGACCTGCATTGTAAAATCGATCGGCGTCTAGCACCATACTGACTTCCTGCTATATACATATATGTATATGCTCTTGAAAAATGGAAGTCGCTTGCTTGTCGTTCAGGCAGCCGTATGCTGGCCTCGTGTTAAATGGAGTAAAATCTTTAGAGACGCGTTGGCGTCCTCTGCTGGCTGTTCTGAGGAACTGTACTCTTGCCATACATATCGCGAGGAGCGACTGGGAAGGCGATGAGTGGAGAAAAGTCCTTACGCAGATGTTGGGAATGGAACATAGGGAAGTTGAAGAGCTTCTAGATTCGGGGGAAAGATTTGGGCGTGGTGTCGTCGCAGGTGAGGCCAAATTGTTCAGCCATAATCTGAAATACATCAGGCACACTGTGAAAGAATACTTGGCCAAAAAGTAAATTACACTTTTGGAATGGTCTGTTTAAAATAAATGCCACTTAGTTTGATACTTTGTTTCCTAAAGCAGTGAACTTAAAACATTTTAAATATGTTTATCCCTAATTTAATATTGTTATACTATACCATATCTAATAACCCATTTTGATTATGATTGGAACTATTGTGCAGGTCTTGTGGACATTGGGGAGACCTGGTACTGTGCAGTGGATTTGCCCCTAGAGAAAATAAAGGAGCTGGAGATAGCAGCCTGCCTGACAGAACTTCAACAGAAATACCTTACAAGTCTGTCCAACCCACATTGGCTCAGAGCGCCATTGTATTTGAGAGGCCATAAAGATGTGTGGACAGTTAACATCCCAGAACATCTGCTGCCCTCTGATGAACAAAAAATAATGAAGTCCAGTGGTCATTTTTGCTGAGCAGTGACTCATTGATAAGTTAAAATGTGTACTGATGGATCGTATTAATGAATTACATTTACTGTCTCTGTGTTCACCGTATGTAATGATTTACATGGTCATCGATTAGTCATTTCTACTAAACAAATGGGTTAAAAAAATACATTTGTGAAAAACATTGCATGCAGCACCATTGTTAATATTTTATAAAGACCAGCGGGTAATTTGTAATCAAGAGCCTGGACTAGGGCTACACGATGTTAGCATAAATTTCACAACAGTAAAAATCCAGGCTGGACTTGGTGGTCCCCAAGTGTGGGGGCCACCAAAAATGTGGTTATTTTGCACATGCAAAGTAACTATGAAACATAAAAAAAGAAAAGAAATCTTAAAGAAACTGTGTTATTTAATCTTAATTCTGTACCTAATATTTTAAGCATCTTTTTACACTCTGCAGCCTTTGTGACAGTCTCCCATTCCAGTTGGAAATTAACCCCTGTACCTGAGCTCACGTAGCCAACTGTTTGTCACTGCTGATATTCTTTGTCTATGCTAACAATGTTTATGAAGACAAAATGTGTAGTAAATGGTTTAGTCACAAATACCTGCCATGCTTTGTACTTTTTTGAGTTTTGTCATCTAATCCATCACACACAGAATATGTATTGGTAACTTTTTTGTAGGTGAATATTTAAAAAAAAAATGTAAAATAAGTATAAAACATTTTAGTATTTTTTATGAAACGAGGTATTTTGAAATACAGCCCCAATTCAGAAAATAGTTGGGACAATATGGGAAAAAAGACAGTATGAACCCAGGATATTTCATATTTTGTTTGGTCGACTTAGTCATTTGTTGATATATCTCCATTCTTGTATTTTAGACCCGCAGCACATTCCAAAACAGTTGAGACGGGGGCATTTTAAGCCTAGTAACAAGGTAAAAAAAAAATCATGATTTCAAACAGGTGATGTCAACATCTGATTTGCCAGAAAAGTAGTGTTCATGAAAAGCTGAGTCTTTGAGGAGCATAGTTGGACAGAGGAGGTTCAGTTTGTCAACAAAAGTGTGAGAAATTTAAAACCATTTCCCCGATCAAAGATTTGCATATTTCTCCCTCTACAGTGCTTAATATCATTAAACATTTCAAGTAATCAGGAGGAATTGCAGTGCATCAAGGGCAAAGGCACAAGTCTAAGCTGAACATCAGTTATTTCTGATCCCTCCAGTGTACTGCATCAAAAACATGTTATTCAATAGCTGATTTAACCAGAAGGGCAAGGGATTATTTTTACAAGCTTTTGTCGAAAACTACAACATAGAGTTATATTAACAAATGCCATTTAACTGTGCAAAACAGAAGACCGGTGTTAATCATGTCCAGAAGCAGCTTCAATTTTCTTTGAGCTTCGAAGCATCTGGGATGGACGGTCACACAGTGGAAATATGTACTGTGGTCATTTTAATCATTATTCCAATCTTTTTTTTTTTTTTTTTTTTAATGGATGCCATGTGTTCTGGACCAAAGATGGAAAGGACCGTCCAGGCTGTTGTAACAAGTCCAGAAGCCAGGCTCTTTAATGTTTAGTGTGGTAGTGCCTTGGGAAAGGTATTTTACACTTCTGTGATCCAGCATTATTTATTTTATTTATTTTTTTTGCAAAACCACATGCTGCAAACATTACAGGGGCATGGCTAGGGAAGAAGAGGACACGGGTACTAGACGGTAGTGATGTGCTGAAATATGCAGGAACAAATTGGAAAATCACTAAACTATTAAGATCTTGTAAACTGACCAACGCGGTTGGTGGGAACTACATTTCCTTCCACCTGGGTAAGTGTGTAGTGCAAGCAAGCGCAGCGTCACACTACTCAGTCAGTCAGTCACTTAATCTGTAGACACAATGGTAGAGCGCAAACAGAGTCATGAGTCAAACAGCCAAAACGTGATCTGTGGTGTTTGTGGCAACACCTCAGGTTACACCACATCACAAAATACTAGGAATTTATGATGAGGCGGACAGAAGAGGAGAGCATTCGCGCCAACCATCGAAATCTTGACGCAATCGTCATGTGCGCATGTCTTGTTAGGACCGTTCGATGATAGAACACCTGGCAGGCTGCAGGGGTGCAGTGTGGGGGTGTTTTACACCGGAAAATGAAAATGTGGCAAAATGTGATGTGTGCAAGAAGGCTGTTCGGTGCAGTGACAACACCAAAAATTTGTATAAGCACATAAAACAACACGAGAAAGAGAACGCCGAGCTACAAAATAAACAGGAGGTGGAGGAAACCCCCTCAGAGAGAGCCTTAGCGTATCCAGGTAGCTCATATAGTGTTTAACATTATTTCGTGTCTAGGGGTGAAAGTAGTTTTGCATTGCTAGTGGTATGTGGCTGTATATAATAAACCTTGTGTTAACAGTGAAAGGGACGCTATCGACCCCTTCAAAGTTTGTAAACAAACGTGACGTCGCGAAGCTGCAAGCGCAGCTTGGCAACAGGAAGTTTTTTCTATTGGCTTATAATAGTTTTACCATTATTTCTCCTTAGGAACTTTATAACTGTCTGGCTCATATGATTACAGATGCTCAAATTATTATTCATCTGGCAATGGGTTGAAATGTTAAAAGTTTCCATCTGGATCATACTGTTTTATTTATTAAATAGGAGACGGCAATGACTGGCTACTAAGGGATTTGACTCTGCTATTAAGCTTGTACATCCTCATATGACCTGGTGTTGTTTATTCTATAGCGAGACCGTGTTGATGCTTTGAAGAAAATCTCAGATGACAGCAGACTTCACTTGTAAATATATAAGTTTAATTTACAAAGAAAAGAACAGTGTCAAACAGATACATATTTCTACATATCTGGAGAGAGCCCCGCCAATCTAAGCTTCTCTGACTCCTGTAGGATACGTCCGTAACTTAAATACACCAATTGTTTTTCCCGGTCAAAGGTATATGACGTGTGTCCCTCTGAACCAGACATATGGGGAATAACCTATGGCACACTACATTTCATGAGACACTGAAAAACAGGAAACTAAAAAGGCTGTTCTCGTGTTTTTAGCTGAGGTCCCTAGATTATATCTTACAGTTGCTGTCAAACATTTGTATGGGAGAATGTACTTTTCCTAACAGGGAAAATAGTAAAGACAATGGTGCGATGGGCATCACTTCCTGCAGCCTCTTCCTTGTTTTTTACAAAGACATGTTCACACAGCATATACGACAGAAAATACACCACATATTTCCCCCCTTCGGGACTTAAAAGAGTCCCGATACATGTTCTCAGCTGATGACAAAAAGCAATTCCTCCTGTCACATAACTTTGTGGAGTGTGAGAGCGAAAACCTGTCAGGCAGCTATCATTCATAAAATATCCATCAAACAATCTGGACAGGAAAAAAATCTCTCACGATCCCTCTGCCCCAGGCGACCACATAAAGTACTCCAGACCAATTCTAAAAGAGGAATTTTACAATTCATATAATGATGTGCCTTGAGCAAATACATATGAAAACCTCAGAAAATCAAAACAATGTCCAAATTCAGGCTGGTCGACCCATCGGACCCTCCAATGGACCTGTCCCTGCCTAACACCTATATCCCTCAACATCGAAAAAGAAAAAAAAACATCTGAGGCCCCTATGTACTCACTCAATAACAAAATCATCATTCTCCAAACAATTAGAACAAAGAACACGTTATACATTTAAGTATTACTCATGCAATGTAAATTCAAAAACTAAATAAGACTGTTATGTTTTACTAAGATTAGCATTACACAGTAACTACTCAATATCACAGATTTCAATATAACAGATAAAAACTAGTACTATGCAAATAGATATGTGTTATAACATATATCACACTGTGACTCTTCAGCAGCATCGAATCTTCATGATGTAGTGACAACATGTGGATTCCAGGCATTGTAGCACAGTGTCTGTATTCAGAAGTCCTCCAGTCCCTTCTTATTGTCCATGTTTAGATGTCTGAACAGCCAACCAGCTCTACAGTAGTCTTCCCCATGTTATCCTAAAGAAAAAGGAAAAACACCGCCAACCAGTATCTTTTGCAAAAACAACAAATACAGGTTAAAATATTAATTATAGATGATCACCTTATATGTAATATAAACTTCACCATAACATACTTTCATATTACTCCAGAGTATAAATCACCTTTCCATTTCCCCCTTTAAATGCATTACGTTACAATAGAAACTACTAAATAACTAAAAGATAAAAAATAAATGCTAAATGTATTATACTATAAGATAATCAAAACGGATACTTGTCCACCAATTCACCTTCCATTACCACTTCCTCATCATTGTCAGTATCAATCCTTTGTAGTAACGGCATCTGAACTGAATTACCAGGCAGCACAACTCCAATCCATCTCAACAACATAGCCTTTGCACATGTCAACAACAATGTACAAAAACAGAACATCACACACAAAGATATAAGAGCCGCTATCATAACCTGAGCCAACATTGCTCCCAACGGTCCAAATTTCTCCAGCAACCAAGCATTTGCAGACCATCCTGCTCCTGCCGAAGGACCAAATGCATCCCTTATATTCTTCAAGGCATCTATAACACTAGTCATATTATCAGTACTATCAGGAATCAAAGTATAACAGGCATCTCCTGTTAAGTTCAAAGCCATACACAAACCACCTTGCTTAGCCAAAAGGTAATCAAGAGCCATGTCATGTTTCAACAATGTCAGTCTGTGACTCTTCTGAGTATTTGTCAAATATTCAAAACCTTTTATAGTCTCATTTGCAAAACCTTGTAGGGTATAAGTATTATTATCAATGTGATCTGCCAAAAATGTCACACCGTACCATGGAAATAAGCCTATACCCCATTTCTCTCCTAAACTTATCCTCCAATGATAAGACTCCAATTTGTGAAATTGTGCCATTTCCCTTTAGATTAGATTGAATCTCATTTGGGACCTCTCCCTTTTGAATAGTAAAAACCTCATATGGAATCTTCAGAGTTGCCATGTAACAACATCCTGTCCATCCATATGGTAGAAATATATATGCCTTATCACCACAAACCCACCAAATATCCTGAAAATTACCTATAGTCACATTTCCAGGAATATTTTGATGTCGCACCATTAAAACTCTACTCCGTCTACGATGTGGTATCTGAAAAAACACCTTATGCAACTGACCCATAGCCTTAAATTTATATTCCCCCATATTCATCATATACTTATTACAATCTGAAATTCCCATAAACACTCCAGGCCCATTATGAGCATCCTTTGAACAAAAACCATCTTCAGCTGCCACAGATTTAACTTCCAATGCATCAGGAATCGCTTTTATCATGTTTTCATGCTGATCAAGTAGATTCACATACGGTAACTCCCTTAACCAGGAACAATTATGCTTAGGCCTGAACAAATGTACTGACAAAGCCATCCATGTATCTTGTGCTGATTGTTGCTGATATAACAACCACGACAATACATAAGACTGACATTTAGCAAGCAACGGCTCTGGTACCGTCTCTAAAACTGAAGGCCATGTGCTTGGCGTTGGAACTTTCACCACGCATGGACAATTCACCTTCCTAACTGATCTTACAGAATGAGTCAACTGCTGATACCACAAGTTCCTACCTGCCCATGAATCTACAATTTGTAACACAGAGGAATCAAATCCATATGCCTTCCACTTAGTCTCTCTCTTTTGTAATGCTCTATAATGGTCAGTCATGTCCTCTGGTAACCTATCAAAGTCAAAAACTCCTCTCTACTCCTGAAATAGTCCCCTGAATGGATGAATCCATGTCACTCACATCCACCTTCTGTTCTCTCCTTTCAAAAACCTCTTCACTACTATTCACACTCAACTCCATATGCTGCTGAGTTACATTTACAACTTCCTTAAAGTTCAAAAGTGTCACATCAAGCATCTCCGTCACATTTGCAGGCGACAGAAATGTTGTCCCTGTCTTATTGTCAAAAGTCACTCTTGTCCCAACCTTATGTGTAGTATTTCCCAAAGTGACAGAAATAGAAGTTGTCACCATTGTTGTAGTAACCTCAATCTCCTTCAGAGTCATAGCTGAAGTAGTAACCTGAACTGATTTATTAACACTCTTAGTTGTGTCTAATGCTAAAGTATTCAACTGTGTAATGTTCACCCTTGGAGTGCTTACTGTGATAGCTCTCTCCTGAACCCTCAAATCTTTTATCATAAGTACCACATGACGAGTTATGTAACCCCCTGTCCATACATTTACAAATGGAATCATAATTTGAAACTCTGGTTCAAAATAAGTACATGTATACTCCCCTTGATCTGCCCATGTAACATTACGCACAGCAAGAGAACAATTATCCCTAACTTTCGGCCATCTCATATCATTATACAGAAGATACTTCCTCTTTTCTCGAGGCACTGTATCAACTTCAGATCCTGCTAACACATCTTCACCTCAACTATTTTTCCATATGGGAGGATCATTACCACCCACATTAAACCTACTACATTTACAGGGGAGATGAACCGTTCGTCGTAACTTAACTCTAACGACTGTCTTCAAAAGATTTGCCGTTGTCATTATCATCTGAGGCGCTAACGTAGTTAAGTGTGACACATTCATACTTTCAGTGACTCTCAATGATGGAAGTGTAGAGTTACCTACTGTCACTTCAATCTTAGTTTTTGTAACGTTTTGGTCTAACCCTTTTCCTAACTGGCCTTGGACTTCTTTGACTAACTGGCTCTCTAAATTCTCCTGCAGTGGGATCACCCCCCTTTGAAACCTTTGTTGCTTCGCACCCCACTGGAATAGACTCTGCTGCTTCTGGGACATATTGAAAATCAATGTCACCAAATCTTCCTTCCTGTCCAGCAACTGCAGAGTCATTCCTGGCATCATCAGAAAAATACACAGAATCATCATAATGATCCTCAACCTGAACAGTCTCCTGTTCCTGATTTTGACTTTGGAGACCATCATGCATCTCTTCTTCTCCTCCTGGCTCACTTGAGCCTTCAACATCTTGGCTCTGTGTACAAGGCACCTCTTCGCTTGGCGCTTTAACACAATGCGATAAATGATACCACTTTGGAGACCCTTTAACCTGAACTTCAAATGGTCCCTCATGGCGTTCATTATACCACTTCCTTCTAAATACTTTCACAAACACCTTGTCTCCTGGTTGCACTGTGTTCCTCTTTTGCTCATCAAGTTGCTGCTGCTCCTCCTCTTTTCTCTGCCTGTCAGAAACGTACGTAAAAATTATTTTATGCAGATTAGCCATGTATGTTACATACGCTCGCATCTCATCTTCCAAAAGACCTAGGCTTGGACCCTTTCCACTAATACGCAAACAAGGCATTGGCATTGGCCTTCCCGTAATCAACTCATGAGGCGTCATATGCAAATCACGCAGCTCACTTGAGCGACACACCATTAATGCCAATGGAAGCGCCGCTATCCAATTTAAACCCGTGTGCTGACAAATCTTAAGAATGCGATTTTTCAAGACACCATTCATTTTTTCACAGATTCCCTGACTCTGTGGATGATAAACTGCACCTAGGCGCTGTTTAATTCCCAGCTTTTGCAAGATCAATCTCACCGTCTTATCCACAAACTCTTTCCCATTATCTGAGGATATCCGATCTGGAAGTCCCCATCTACTTATAACCTCTCTACACAAAAACTTGGCAACTGATTGAACATCCTTACGCTTAGTCGGACAAGCCTCAGGCCATCGTGAAAATCTGTCAATTACAACTAACATATATCTCTTCCCTTCAACTGGTTTTATCATGTCAACAAAGTCCACAAACAACTCACGCATAGGACCCCTCAGAGTCAGAATGTAACCAGGTGGAACCATCACACCCCTTTGAACATTATTTTTCAGACAAATCATGCACCTACCGATAACATAATCAATCTGTTCAAGCAAACAGGGTGCCCAAAAACCATACTCCTTCATAATCTTTCTTCTAACTTCACCCCTTGCTACATGAGCTAACCCATGTGCCTCCTGAATCATCAGTCCTAGCAAGTCTGGAGGTGCTATAATCAGCCCCTCATGACTTCTCCAAAGACCAGTAGCATCTTGAGTGGCACCTCGATCCAGCCACAACTGCTTATCCATTTCGGAAGCAGCTTCCTGCATCAAAATCACATCCTTAAGTGTAATTTTGTCTTCCAAATCCACCTCATGAGTAACCAGAAAAACTTTATCCAATTTGTCTGCTCCTGTAATGGCTTTTGCAGCTTCATCAGCTGCTCTATTCCCTTGTGTAACCTTTGACACATCCATTTTATGTGCTGCACACTTAGCTATTGCTATTTCCTTAGGTTTCATCATAGCATGCAACAACTTCATTATCTGAGTGTGATGCTGTATTGGAGAACCATCCGCTTTCTTAAATCCTCTATTCTTCCAGACGGCTCCGAATAGATGACAGACATTGTGGCCATACGCACTATCGGTATATATGTTTACTCGTTTACCTTCCGCCAACAAACATGCTTCAGTTAACCCAACAAGTTCAGCAAGCTGTGCGGATGCAGGCTGTGGTACTACTCCAGCCTTCTCAACAACAAATCCAGTTCCTTGAGCTTTTACAACTGCATAACCAGCACTCAATTTGTCTCCCACACGATAACAGGACCCATCAGTCCAATACTCCAAGTCCATGTCCTGCAGTGGAAGGGCTTGCAAATCTGATCTAAGCCTTGAATATTTCTCTGCTTCTTGAACACAATCATGTGGCTCACCATCCTCAGGAGTTGGCAAATTCTCAGCTGGATTCACCGTGACACACCTAGCTAGGGTGACATCTTCCTGCTCCAAAAGCCTATGGTAATCTCTAAGTCTAGGCATAGTCAACGTATATTTACCATAGTTCAAAAGGTTTCTGAGACTGTGATGAGTAAGTATTGTCACCGGATACCCCATTGTGACAGATGATGCCTTATCATACATTAAAAAAACTCCTACCATTGCCCTATAACACAGTGGCAGCCCCAGTTCTACTTCCGAATAAGCAGTAGAATAATAAGAAATAGGTTGAGGATTTGTTCCCGTTCCAGTTGGCTGACAAAGAACTGCACATGCATATTTACCCCCAGTAGAAGTAGATACATACAACAAAAAATTCTTAGAGTAATCCGGAAGCGCTAACGCAGGAGTCTCTTGCAACCTCTGCTTGATTGTCTCAAATGCCACAAGGCCATCCTGTGTCCAAGAAAGATTACAATGTAGTTGAGCATTCCCAGTATCTTTAATCATAGCTCTCAAAGGCCCCGTCAAACTAGCATAATCTTCTACCCATGCTGATGAATAACCAGCAATACCAAATGTCATAATTTCTCTAACTGTTCTGGGCTTAGGAGCCTTACGGATATCTTCCAACTGACTTTCAGAAATGCTTCTATTTCCCTGCGTTATTGTTTGACCCAAATAAACTACCTTCTCCTGACAATACTGCAACTTCTTCTGAGAGGCCTTGTGTCCTTTTTCTGCCAGTATCTGTGGCAATGTAATTGAGTCCTTATGGCATGTTTCCTCATCTGGTTTACATATAATAATATCATCTACATACTGGACAACAGTACTCTTTAAAATCTGATCTATCCTGCCAAATCATCCTTCAGTACTTTATTGAAAATATGAGGACTATGTTTAAACCCTTGTGGCAATCTCCTATACTCATAAAACTGCCCATTGTATGTGAATCCAAATAAACCCTGACTTTCAATACTAAGTGGAACACTAAAAAACGCACCACATAAATCTAACACTGTGAAGTGTGTTGCATTTGGAGGAATTTGAGCTAACAAAGTATGCGGATCCGGCACTTCTGCTGAAAAATCAGCTACTACTTCATTTACTGCTCTCAAATCATGTACCAGACGATAAGAACCATCTGGCTTTTTCACAGGTAACAAAGGTGTATTACTCTGTGGATTCTGCGTTACCTTCAAAACCCCTGCTTTTAAAAGTCCCTCAATTTGTGGTTCAATCCCTTGAATTGCCTCTTCCTTCAGTGGATACTGGTTCCTTCAAGGAGGTCTAACTCCTGGTCGAAGATCCACTTTCACTGGTTGGGCTAATTTCACAAGTCCAATATCAGTACATATCAGTAAAAATATCAGTTTGTGTTGAGACCACAACCATTCTGGAACTTTACGCAGCATTTCCTCTTTCTTAAAGTCTGTGTCCATCTTAGCACTACAAATTGACTCATGTGTCATCAACACAGTTTGTGGCTGTCCGTGTCCTTGAGCAGTAATCATAATTTTAATAAATCGCTGATCCTCACTTCTCCAGATTCTCCTTTATTGGTACAAAGACAGCTTCCTCTGCTTCAGCCATCATTTCTCCTATATGCTTCTGCTCATATTCTTCAGACACCAACAAGGTCACATGTGGCACACTCTTTTCAATATCAAATTCTTTGAGCAAATAATCATCTCGATCTATCTTCATGGCTGCTCCTTGTGGTCCTAAAATTATGCAACATGAAAGAAGTTCAATTTGCTTTGGTTGACGACTCAACCATTCCTGTGAATTTGATTTAACAGCATTCTTAAAATACTTAAGCGTACAATGAAGTGGATACTCTGGAGGCTTTGCATCCGGCATGTTGGCCACAATGAACTTCTCCCATATTTTTGCTGGCTTCAAAAAATCTGCACTAAGATTTCCAATCCAAAATACTGAAGAAGCTTCAGTTTCCGATGCCATCAATAATTGGTGTGCAACATCATTTGGCACTTCCACCAGACAGCCGTCTGGTGTACACTTTATTGTGCAGTTCAATCTACACAAAGCATCTCTTCCCAAGAGTGCAATTGGCGTATGTTCTGATACCAATATGGGTATTGTAGTCTTCTGATTTTTATAGCAGAGCTCAATTGGTTCTGTGAGAGGAATCAGCTGTTTCATTCCCTCAAACCCGATTGTCTGAATCCATTGACCAGACATGAGGAGATGTATAGCGTCTTCAGGCCGAATACAGGTGAAAGCAGCTCCGCTATCTGCCATGACTTCCAATGATCGATCGTTTATTTTCACCTTTATTGTTGGATCTTTCTCCGGCCCTGATGCTACCAGCTGACACCCCCCTTTCGAGTCCTCCGGGCACCTCTAGAACCCTGGTTCCGGCCCTCTATAAGGGTTCACCGGTCCCCTGAATGGCCTTGGTAGGCCCCTGAATCCTCCTCTGTAATTTCCACAATTATAGCACACTTCTGAAGGCTGTTGAAAACTCGGAATGAACCTTCCTCCTCTTCCTCTTCCTAAATTTCCTCGACCTCATCCTCTCCAAGTCTGCATTTGACCAAAAGCTGGCTGTGGACAGGAAACAACTGGAACCACCAATGGCGGCTGAGACAATTGGGGCTGGACCTGATTCTGCTGCGGTTGTGTTAATGGTTGATTCGGCGGAGGCTGACTCTGTATGACCAGTGCCTGCTTTTTCTCCTTCTTCTTATTATCCACTAGTTGTATTTGGTTCAGTTTCCTGAAAGTCTCTTGGTCTTGCTCCTTTTGATCATGTTCCTTTTTCCTGTATAGCTCCACTTGATGGGCTATATGATCCGTATAAACACTCTTTGCCATGCTTCCAAGACCAACCACTTCTGCCAGTTTACTCCTCACCGGTAGGGGCAGTCCCTTCTGTATTTTGGCTCGCAGAATGGACTGCTCCATTTGATTCGAGTCAGGGTCATTTCCTGTAACATTCCTCCACACTTGATGGGCTCTGGACACATAAGCTCTTGGATTTTCTTCCTGTCCCAGTGGCTCAATCAGAATATTATCAGGATGTACATTTGTCGGAAATGTATCTCTCAAAGCTCTCCACACTCGACCTCTATTCGCAGAAAACAGCTCTGGATCATTCACAGCTGTCCCCACATATTGATGAAGTCCAGCCTTCTGTAAAATTTCTTCCATGGCTGGAACCTCCAGAAGATTAGCCAATAGTCTTTTGATGTCACCTATTGCAGGCTGTGTCCCTACCATGATTTCCTCCAACTTTGAAATCCAAGGATGTGCTCCATCCTGAAGAGTGGGCAGCTTCTCAAGTATATCTGACATATCAGTATTCTGCCAAGGCTTGTACTCCAAACTCTGTCCTCGGACAACCACTGGACACATCTTCTTGTGTGTCTTCCCTTTTCTGGAACGTAGTACATACTTCATACCTGATTTTAAGGATTCTTCCTTCCGCAGCTCTTTCTTCCGTGTCTGCAGCTCCCTTAATTGGTTCTCCAATGCTTTTCGACTTTCCAAGCCGGTGGATTTATCCAAGTATGAAAGGCATTGATCTACACTTCTTTCAACCTCTTTTAAAGCCCTCTGTTTGTCCTCTTCTATTCTGGTGCTAGATGTTGTTGGAAAGAACCCTCTTGAAGACAAAAAATCTCTGTCCAAATCTTCATCACTGTCTCCATATTCACTTTCTTCAGAACTAGCATTTGAGTCTTCTTTTCTCCAGGTTTTATCTCCCCTCTTTTCTGCTCTCTCCAACATTCGCCTCACCTCAGGATCATATCCTCCCATGATCTCTGCAAAATCACTGTGATCATCATCTCCAGGTTCCTCATTCTCAGTTCACCCTTTGTTTCCAAACATGTCATTTTCTTCTTACTTTTGGAACTTGGATACATCCTTATGATTGTTTCCGCTTGTCCCTTTTCTATTATTCGGTCATCTTCATCTGTGATTTGATAATTACCCTCTTGACTGATGACTGGGAGCTGAGGATATACTTCTTCAAACTTCACCTCCTTCTCATAAGGTGAGGGTCTCTTCACTGGAGCCATATGTGAATATGGTGCATTAATGTCTGCCAGCAATTTTTCTGTCTCCTTTGCATTCTCTCCCATTTCTACTGTGGCTCTAGCTTTCTTATCCTTTGCAGCATTAATCAACTTTTGACTCTCACTTTCAAATAACTGGAGAACACCAAGCTCCATCTCTCTCTTTTCTTTACGCTTCTTCCCTGTTTTACCCTTCTTTTGATCAGCCTTATATGTAGACACAAGTACCTGCATTGTTTTAGTCACATCAGGATGAAGGGTTCCCTCCACTGGCCATGGTTGGTCAATTTCAGGCCAACGCTTATACCACTTCTCTGATAACTTTGCGATGCCTTTAACTAAAGGATTACTCTTCAGCACTATATCAACAGGAGTAATTACATTCGAAGATTTAATGTCCTTTTTCAACATTGTAATAACTTCCTTATGTTACCTCAATTTGTAAAATAAAAACCCAAATTACTATGATTAAGATTACTTAAAAATATCTAAATCACTTTCCCCTTTTTTTTCTTCACCTCAAACCACTATTTGCCACAAGCAATAAAAATAAAATTAATTTGCCAACTCCAAAGGAAATTTAAATGTAATAGTAATTCACAATACTAAATCCACCTAGAATTCTAACCAAACACCCAAATAGTCTTATCAAATTATTAAAATAAAAAAAAGTCCAATCCTCCTTAAAAGTCACACACTCCCACAAACTACCACTGAATTGCGTCAATATCACATCCCCAGTATAACTCAGATAAAAATAAACCATACACAAACAATAAAACTCAGTTTTCCAACAAAATTCAACCAATATATATCCCCACAATTAATTGAATACATTGACTACTCAATCCGTTGCCAAGCTTCCTTCTTTTCTTTCACCCGTAAACAAATAAGTATACTTTAGCATTTAGCAATAAGACATATCCTTATAATAACATAATAAGTAAAATCAGATTAAATGTGTCAACAATAATGACCATAAATGAACATACATATACACATATGTATAATACAAGTGTTTGTTGAAAGAGTCTGTGGATAAGTGCACCTGATTCAAGTCGACTGCTCTCAGTGACGTCAGTTCTGGTGAGCACTGCAGCCCCCCTCCTTGACACTTTCTCCTCTCGCTCTCACCGGAGTGGAGTGAAAAAAAAGAAACACAAATCAGAACTAAGTCCTCTTAACCACACTTCAACAAGATTGTTCAATTATCAGCTCTTGAATTAATTTTCACAAATTCTTCCTTTAAACAGCACACGCCCAACCTCATCAAAAGAAGATTCCAATTTATTTTACTAAATCAACATCTAAACACCTCACTAAACACCATCCATATTACCCATGCCTATGCACACAAAGTATCCTTACTAATCTTTTCACTTCAAAATTAAAAAATTCAATTTTATTGGGGGCTCATAAATATTTAACCAATAGAAAAATTGTCCCTAGAGTAAAAGACTTAGACACAGAGTTACCAAAAGTCCTCTTTTCTGAGGTCCATCTGTGATTAAAGTCGTCACTCTAGGGCTCATATGTTATATTTATTTATTTATTTATTTTTACTTAAACGTCCCCCAAAGAAAGGCTCATATGTTTTAACTTATTCAAAAACACTTGCCTTTATAAGGCTCATATAATTATTTATTTATTCATTCATTTATCATTATATATATTGTCGCCCTTTTCGGGCCGCAGCTTTGACCAAGAACAGAGACCAAGCGGATGTGAACATAAACAACCCCGTAGGGGAATTTATGAAGGCCTCCAAGGGCGGCAGTCCAGCAAAAAAAGAACCCCGAAGGAGAGAGAGAGATCCTGGTGTCCGGTATGTCTCCGTCTCCTAACAGCGAAAAAAGGGGGGGGGGTGTTCTCCAGGCGCCGGCTTGCCTTTAACCGCCACGATCCTCAGCGTTCCGCCTGAGAGTCAGAGAGTGCGGGTGGGGGGGGTGGGGGGGGGGGGGGGGGGGGGGCAATAGAAAGAGGGGGAAAAAAAGAGAAAAAACACAGAGAGCAGGGTTAGTCAGAGCGGCTCCATTCGTCCCAATCACCTTCCTTCTTGTCCTGGCGTTGGGGTTTTTTATCTCCCCGCTGTTGCCGTCTGTGAGCGGATTCAGGTGGGGCGATTATTGTTCGGGGGCCCTGCGTGATTAACGAGCCCCGCCCCCTGGCCACGTGCAGGCTTCGGCTGTCCACAACATTGGTGCTGAACCAACACGTGGCTTCCGCGCCTGAAAAACCTCTGTTGTCCTGGGAGGGAACGTGCGTCCTGCCGGGCCGGCGCTGGGTGGCACAGGGTCGGCCACAGTCTCCCCCCCTTAGAGACCTCCCAGGGCTACCCGAGAAGGCATGGTCGCTGTCGGGGAGACGTGAGAGTGCGTCCGCATTGGCGTTCAGGCGCCCAGGTCTATGCTGCACCTGGAACGAGAAACCCTGGAGCGAGAGAAACCAGCGTGTTATCCGGGGGTTGGTGTCCTTAGCCTTGGCTAGCCATTGCAGAGGAGCATGATCAGTAACCAACGTGAAATGCCGACCTGTCAAGTAGAACTTGAGCTCCTCCACGGCCCATTTGATCGCCAACGCTTCTCTTTCCAGGGCAGCATAGCGGCGTTCTGCGGCGGAGAGTTTCCGGCTGATGAACAGGACTGGGTGTTCTTCCCCGTCGAAAATCTGGGTAAGGACTGCACCTAGGCCCGTTTCCGAGGCGTCCGTCTGGACGATGAAAGGGAGGCCAAAGTCCGGGTTTTTCAACACAGGGGAGGAAGTAAGGTGGGTCTTGAGTGCCACAAATGCCTCTTCCGCGGCAGCTGTCCAGGTCAGCCGCTCCGGCTGGTTTTTCTTGGTGAGGTCTGAGAGAGGGGAGGCCAGAGAGGAAAAGTTGGGAACAAACCTTCTGTAATACCCCGCCAGCCCCATGAAGGCCCGTACTTCCTTCTTCGTCCGCGGCCGGGGCCAGTGCAAGATAGCTGCTATTTTCTTTTCTTGTGGCTGGAGTAGGCCCCGTCCTATCCGGTATCCTAAGTAGTGGGCTTCTGTGAACCCGAGGTTACATTTGGCGGGGTTAGCCATGAGTCCCGCCCCACGGAGCTCGGACAGAACCTTTTCCAGATGGAGTACATGTTCCGCCCACGTCTCGGAATGGATGATGACGTCATCCAGGTATGAGGCTGCATACTTGCGATGGGGTCTAAGAACGATGTCCATCAGTCGCTGGAAGGTGGCGGGTGCTCCATGGAGGCCGAACGGAAGAACCGTGTAATGCCAGTGCCCAGAGGGAGTGGAGAAAGCAGTCTTCTCGCGGGCCTCAGGGGCGAGCATGACCTGCCAATAGCCCTTTGTGAGGTCCAGGGTGGATATGAACCGCGCCTTCCCCAGCTGGTCCATGAGCTCATCTACCCGGGGCAGAGGGTATGAGTCAAAGTCTGTTACGGCATTGAGCTTCCGGAAGTCATTGCAAAACCTCCAGCTCCCATCCGGCTTTGGCACTAAGACGATGGGGCTGGACCAGGGACTAGCGGAGGGTTCTATGACTCCCAACTGGAGCATTCTGTCGATTTCCTCCTCGACGACCTGCCTTCGTGCTTCAGGGAGGCGGTACGGTCGCTGGGGGGGGGGGGTGCGGAGGTGGTGTTGAACCACATGAGTTCGGCCCGGCTGGCTGGAGAAAACGTCCAGGAATCGATGGACTGTGGCTTCCAGCTGGTTATGCTGTTCCGGGGATAGGTCCTCGCCCTGGGGTACCGTATGAGGCGGGGAGGAGACCTGGGCTAGAGCAGAGAGCAGAGGGACAGGCTCCAGCCAATTTTTCAGCAGATTTACATGGTATAATTGTTCGGGTTTTCTCTTACCAGGCTGCTCGAGCTTGTAGTTCACCTCACCCACCTTCTCCTTGATGGTGAACGGTCCCTGCCAGGAAGCGAGGAACTTGCAGGTGGTGGTGGGCACAAGCAGCATGACTCTGTCTCCTGGCCGGAACTCACGGGGTTGGGCCGGCCGGTTGTAGACTTGCTGCTGGGCTCGTTGGGCGTCTAGCATGTGCTCTCGGACGATGGGGAGTACCTGGTCGATGCGGTGTTGCATCTGCTGTACATACTCTATGACAGACCGATGGGGTGATGGTTGTTCTTCCCAAGCCTCCTTTACTATATCTAGCAGGCCCCGGGGCCTATGCGCATAAAGGAGCTCGAATGGAGAAAACCCAGTGGAGGCTTGGGGGATTTCCCGCACCGCAAACAGGACATGGGGGAGGAGCAGATCCCAGTCGCGTCCGTCTTGATCCACGGTTTTTTTTAACATCCTTTTTAGCGTTTGGTTAAAACGCTCTGTGAGGCCGTCTGTCTGAGGGTGGTAGACGGAGGTCCGTAAGTGGTGGATTTTTAAAAGTTTGCACAGATCGGACATTAGGCGTGAAACAAAGGGAGTTCCTTGGTCCGTGAGGATCTCCTTTGGGATGCCCACCCGCGAAAAGAGGAGAACTAACTCTCTGGCCACAGCTTGCGAGGTCGCCTTCCTCAGGGGGATCGCCTCCGGATAACGGGTAGCGTAGTCAACCAGAACCAGTATATATTCGTGTCCCCGGGAGGATTTAGGGAGGGGCCCGACTAAGTCCATCCCGAGCCTCTCGAAGGGCACACCAATTATGGGTAGGGGAATCAGGGGCGCTGGGGGAGGTCGTTTAGGTGAGTGGAGCTGGCATGTTGGGCAGCGCATACAGAAGTTTTTCACTTCTGCCCGGATACCCGGCCAGAAGAATCGGGGAAGCAGGCGGTTTAGGGTTGCATCAGAGGCAAGGTAACCACTTAGTGGGTGGTGGTGGGCCAGATGCATTACGGCATCGATTCGAGATCGGGGAACTAGCAGCTGTTCGACGGGGCTCCCCGAAAGACGGGTGTGCTGGTAGAGGAGGTTATTTTTCACCATGAAGTAGGTAGGGGGCAGTGGAACGGAGCTGTGTGGGTGCCCCTCTATGCTCTTAACATTGGCCCAGGCATGTTTGAGGCGATCATCCTCTCTTTGCTCCCGGTGGAAACCCCCTTCGTGCAGCACCTGTTGGTAAAAGGACAAGAGATTAATTCTCCCTCCCGTTTTCTCACCTCCAGAGTCGGAGTCTGCTGTGTCAACCCCGGCACGGGCCAAAAAGGAGGAACCCCGGGATCCCGGGCTGCGAGCCGAAACTGGCCGCTTCTGGCGGTGACGTTTCTGTTGCCCCACTGGTAGCGGCCGCGTACGGAGCTCCTCCTCAAACCTCGGAAAATCCCGGCCCACCAAGAGTGGGACTGGTAGGTCCTGCAGGAGGCCAATGGTCAAGTCCCAGCTCCCATGGCGGCTACCGAGATGTACCTGTGCAGCCGGCACCTTCCGAACGTCTCCGTGGACACAGGAGACATCCAGGAGTAGTCCGGAGGGTTCGAGCCATGGGACGGCGGAGGTCCTGGCAAGGGTGATGGTGCTCCCAGAATCAAGGGTGCCAGTGAGGCGTCGTCCATTTATGGTGAAGGTACGGGTCGGACCTGATCGGGGCGCCTCCTGGTGCAGGGAGCAGCCGCCTAGCCAGTCTGGCTCGGTAGGCATGGGTACATCCTGGCCCCCAGGGGAGGGGGGCGGCTCTCTCTCCCGGGAGGGCTCCGTAGTCCGGAAGGACCGTTCGTCTCGGTGGGGTCATGAAAAATCCCGGCGGGGGGGAAGTGGGTGTTCTCGCTTTTCGGAACGTGAGAGCGAAAAGACGTTTTCGGCCGCTTCGGTGGCCTCAACCATCTCACGGGCGGTGCTCGCCCCCTTTAGGCCTACCGCTTCCTTAACTCGAGGGGAAGGGCACGGAGGTAGTGATCCATTGTCACCCGCTCGACGACCGCCTCGGCTCCCAACGCGTCGGGCTGCAACCACCTCCGAGCTGTTCTCATCAAGTGCGTCATCTGAGGCCGGGATGGAAGATGCGGTTTGTACGTCCAGCGGTGGAACTCTGAAGCGGCCGCCGCGGAACTGAGGCCAACCCGGGCGAGGATCTCGTCTTTCAGTAGATCGTAGTCCTGGGCTTGGGGGGGCGGAAGAGCATAATAGGCCAGTTGTGCCTCGCCGGTGAGGAAGGGGGCGATGATGGCCGACCACTCCTCCCTGTCCCACATCTCCCGCTCGGCGATACACTCAAATGTGTGGAGGAAGGCTTCCACATCATCCTCGGCGCAGAGTTTTTGTTTTTTTTTCGTTTTTTTTTGTTATCTACGGTCGTCTGTCGAGGTCAATTGCCCGCATTCTCCACCAGATGTCGCCCTTTTCGGGCCGCGGCTTTGACCAAGAACAGAGACCAAGCGGATGTGAACATAAACAACCCCGTAGGGGAATTTATTAAGACCTCCAAGGGCGGCAGTCCAGCAAAAAAAGAAGGGAAAAAGCAAAAATACCCAAAAATTTACCCCAAAACCCCGAAGGAGAGAGAGAGATCCTGGTGTCCGGTATGTCTCCGTCTCCTAACAGCGAAAAAAAGGGGGGGGTGTTCTCCAGGCGCCGGCTTGCCTTTAACCGCCACGATCCTCAGCGTTCCGCCTGAGAGTCAGAGGGGGGCGGGGACGGGGGTGGGGAAGGCGGCGTTCAGTCTCCTGCCGGATCGGCAATAGAAAGAGGGGGAAAAAAAGAGAAAAAACACAGAGAGCAGGGTTAGTCAGAGCGGCTCCATTCGTCCCAATCACCTTCCTTCTTGTCCTGGCGTTGGGGTTTTTATCTCCCCGCTGTTGCCGTCTGTGAGCGGATTCAGGTGGGGCGATTATTGTTCGCGGGCCCTGCGTGATTAACGAGCCCTGCCCCCTGGCCACGTGCAGGCTTCGGCTGTCCACAACATTGGTGCTGAACCAACACGTGGCTTCCGCGCCTGAAAAACCTCTGTTGTCCTGGGAGGGAACGTGCGTCCTGCCGGGCCGGCGCTGGGTGGCACAGGGTCGGCCACAATATATATATATATATATATATATATATATATATATATATATATATATATATATATATTTAACTATAACCTTATAAATGACTAAATCACCTTATCCTCAAACAAAACTACATATATGTCTATATTCAAAAATAAAATCCCAACCTGTATCTATTTCTTCCCACTGACAAAAGAAAAAAACTCAGTCCCCCTTAACAGAACACAACGCTGCTCACACACAAGTGCAGGCCCACCAAAAATCTTTTTCTAAGAAAAAAAACAAATCAATCCTAATAACACTGTTTTTCCTTATAGCATGCTTTTACCTTTTTCTCATCTCTTTAACTTCTATTCTCTCTTTTCTCTAAATTTCCTCTATTTCTCTGTATTACTTTTCTCTTTTTCCCATATCTCTTTATTTTCCTATATTCTCTATATTCTCTTCTCTTTTTTCCTATTTTTACTTCTTCACTATTTCCTATTCTGTGACATCACTTCTCTTCACTTTTTCTACTCTTTTTCCCAAAGCAAAGTGTTTACGCATGAAAAAATACATGTCTTACAGTACACACAGATAAAAGGGCCCTAATCTGCTATCCTCGCATGGTATTTTTAAGTGTTACTAACTAAGCTGTATACAACACTTCAAATACTTTTCCCTTATTAATTCTCAACATTCCCCCCTTATTGTGATGGTCTACCACCACAATAAAACAAAATTTAAAACGAAGATGCACTCCAAACACCAACACAATGCCGCACAAAAGATTCTTGCCGGTGCAACCAGCCCACAAAGGGACCCAACAGACAAACTAACACCCCAGCAAGTGAGAAAAAACTCACCTGACTTGCTAGCACGGAGTGAAGGTCAGCACAGGTACAGGTACCATTCGTGGGCCACAGGTCACAGCACGTCCAGTCCCGTGACGCCAAATTTCTGTCATTTATTCTATAGCGAGACCGTGTTGATGCTTTGAAGAAAATCTTAGATGACAGCAGACTTCACTTGTAAATATATAAGTTTAATTTACAAAGAAAAGAACAGTGTCAAACAGATACATATTTCTACATATCTGGAGAAAGCTCCGCCAATCTAAGCTTCTCTGACTCCTGTAGGATAAGTCCGTAACTTAAATACACCAGTTGTTTTTCCCGGTCAAAGGTATATGACGTGTGTCCCTCTGAACCAGACATATGGGGAATAACCTATGGCACACTACATTTCATGAGACACTGAAAAACAGGAAACTAAAAAGGCTGTTCTCGCGTTTTTAGCTGAGGTCCCTAGATTATATCTCACAGTTGCTGTCAAACATATGTATGGGGGAATGTACTTTTCCTAACAGGGAAAATAGTAAAGACAATGGTGCGATGGGCCTCACTTCCTGCAGCCTCTTCCTTGTTTTTTACAAAGACATGTTCACACAGCATATACGACAGAAAATACACCACACTGGTAATTCGTTTTTGTCCTCTGGGGGGGACATGGTTCTCCAAAAGATATTTTAAAAAACTAAATAAGGCACCTGTTGTGCCATGTAGAGGACATCCTGGCCTTTCCAATGATGTATCATGTGTTTGTGTGGGTCATTCACAACAGAAGTTTGCCTTTTTAAATATGGCTGCCTCTCAGTAACTACATATTATGGGCGCAAGAGAGGTAAGTTGTCGAATAATATGCATTAATAATGTTTCCAAAGCCTATAATTGATATGATTTAGGTATAAAACTGTTGTAGCTAGTTCTCAAAGCAATTTCATTGATATGCACAAATGTCCTTCGTAGTGGACATTGGAGCTTACTAAATCTGGTTTTATATGAAATTAATGGTGTCACAGGAATTTGGCAGATAAAATTTTGCAACATGTAAGCTCTGTAAACATGTAAACATGTAAATTAATTACTAATTTATTTTTATTGTATTTTATATTTTATTATTTTATGAGACAATCAAACACTGCGAGGAAGACCTATCAGTAGTTCCTGATGCAGATTTCTGGATCCAGGTATGCAATGATAACCATTAGGGGTGTAAGACAATATTGGAAATTCGGGATTTTGGGATGTTGTTTTGTGATACTGTATCGATTCTTAAAAACACAGTATCAATACACAGATTCCTGCCAGACAGTGACTCGTTGTGTGTTGTGAATAAACCTCTGACCACTAGGTGGCAGTGTTGTAATCGATTTTCAGCTCCACTCCAACATTAACAGGCAGCACAAGGGCACAATGCTATTGTAAGCATTAACCTCTTTATATAGTGGTGTGTTTAAATAGTAGGATTTTAAAAAACGCAATATATCACTTTGCTTGCAGTATCGCTATATATTGTGATATATTGAATCGTAATCGCTGTATCATGATATGTATTGTATCGCCAGGTTCTTGCCAATACACAGCCTAATAACCATCACATGGTCACAAGTCCTAACCTACAAGTTATTCAGTATAAAATTGTTCTCAGAGTACATTAAACCACACACAAATGTTTAAAATAGAATTGACAAATACAGCAATCTGTACACAATGCACCCAAAACACAAATGACAGCTGTATTCATGCTTTCTGGCACTGCACACCCATTTACCAGTTATGGCTAGAAATCATTACCTTCTTATCCCACACCTTAGCAACCCACATCCATCTATTGCCATCACTCTGCCTGCTAGGAGACATATCAACAATATCAACCACTCACAAACTGGAAAGCAAAACAAAACATTACCATTAATCACTGGAAAAAACCTGTTAACTGACTACATATCAATGGAGTAACTTTCAGAAACCATCAATATCAAAAACACTGACCCAGAGGACACTCCTGACAAAACCCTTACAAAACCCTACAGTAACCTCCAAAATCACGAGTCACAGTCCTAACGGTTCCCGAGTACAGAATGTGTGGAGAATCCTGAAACTAATCATGCGATGACGACTCTGTACCTTTCCACACCTTACGGCGTGTTTGCAAGACGATTTTGGACAAAATAACGTCTAAAACACTTTATCTCATTGATGAGGAAGAATTACCCGAGATACAGGAGTTGATATGTATTAACAAATGAAATGAAGTTGACTAGACACAACATGAAGATTATTAAAAGTTGTCGCGCAGCAAAAGACTATACCCTATTTGTTTTATATATGATATCGTAAGGTTTTATTCGTTACATTGCAGAACATCTTTTTTCTCTCTATATATCTGCCTATAAAATTTGATTTCTTAATGTTGAAATTATTTGTTACATCTTAAACATAACAGTAGTAGCTTTCTTTTCGGAAAGTTACTGGGCCTGGTGCATTTTGGGAAATGTAGTCTTGCTGATTTGAGGCGATGACGTAGGCGAAAGGCTGTGTCTTATTTGCAAACATTAGGAAACCCGGGCGAACGTGGAGTGGGCTAAGTTGAATAGTAAAGAGGTGAGACGCCTGAGAAGTCCCCTGTTCACACACTGGCATAAGGCTCTCACACACTTACACCCGCAAACTGGTGGGGCAATATGGACAAACACTCGAGTTCCATCAGCTCAGAGGGCGCAGCGCCTCACACGAATTCAAACAGAAAACTCTCTCGGAGTCTTGCGGGTTCTGCTTCTCGTCCGTCAAGCATGGAGACCCTGGACAGGCAAGTGGGCTTATACCCCACCATTAGGGGGGTTTAAGTCAATTTTATGGTCTTTTTTCGTGTAAAGCGTACGAAAGGGAGTGTGTTTCGTGGTTATTTACCCTGGAGATACAGACTAGACTACATTTATACACCGGCTAGTAAAATGAGAGGATCTCATGTGAATTGGATCTGACTGTTGTATTTTGAAAATAGCAAAACTACATTATTTACAATGTATTGCTTGTCTGAGACAAATAAAAGAGGAGTTTTCTGCGTTCTAAAATTGTTCTAATATAATCTAGAGAAACTTGTCCATAGTGGTGGTGATAGGAACTGGACGTCCGAAGCGGTTAATGTTTCTCCGATATAACATGCAGTGATCAGGAATTATACAATGCCTGCATTGTTTTAGATAAGCTTTTGACCTAAAATAAATGCTTTGTAAAAACTCACATATTTTAAAGGGACCTATTATGTTAATTATTTTATCATTTCATTTTGAAAACATGCTAGCATATAACACAATATGTTTCTCATACTAAAATAATCTGGTAGAGCTCCTTTGTCTTAGGCAACTCTCTCGATGAGCCCAGTGTGCTCTGACTGGTCAGTTTACCTGCTCTGTTTTGGCTGGTCAACCACACAAGCAGCATCCTGCTACAAGTTCAGCCTCCACGCTGTAGTTCTTTCGATGGCATCGGTGCTGACTCATCAGCTTGAGCAGATCCGCCTTCAGAAGATAAACTAGAGCGGGATGTTTTGTACGTTACTTTTTTTTGTTATGTGAGGGTCTGCCAAGCTTGTCAGTAGGTGGACAGAAATGATTGTGTTACTCAATGCTATCACCTTGCTCCAGAAAAAAGGCTGTTGTCAGACATCAGAGGAAAGTGGTAAAAATAACAGTATAATAGGTTCCTTGTAGGGCAAAGTAGTACCAATTTTTCCCCCACAGATTTGGCTCTAATTTATAAACATTACATATAAAATACATATGTGTATATTCATTGGTCATTTTGGATAGTAAATACAATGTCTATATATGCAGCATAGACATAATAACCTTGTTCCTATCACCACTCTAGTAGGGGAATCCACGTGCAAGTTCCTCCAAAATGCACCATTTAGCATCAGACCATTTCAAATGACTGTTAACAAATCAACAACTGAATGATGTGAAAATTTGAAAGGATAGCTTATGCTTACACAATCTAAGGGGTGTAATGTTTCTGTTTCAGTCCCACAGGTGCCCATGTTGAATGGTGCAAACAGTTAATTGCAGCCACAATCTCAAGTCAAATCTCAGGACCCAGTATCACATCAGAAACCATCTCTCGTGACTACAAGGTATCTTTGTATATGGGTACAAAGAGAGTGAGAAAATCTGTCAGACAGACAGTGTGTGTGCTAAGAAATTAGAAAATTCATTTCCTAATTTAGGGTATAAGAAGACTGATAATTATTTGATTGTTTGGTTGATATTATATTATTATCTATTTTGTATACTACAAAAATACTGTGTAATTGAAGTATTAGTATACATAGTGTGCAGGAAAAGTCTGCATCAAGGAGTTCTTGTTCTTGCAAAACACTGTTTTTGGCTCCTTGTACCCCACCCTACTTTGAATCAAATGTGTATCCTCTTTTGCAAGAGACAGCTTACTGAAGAGCTGTTTTGGCTCATAAGACTTATGTAAACTAATGTCTCTTACATGAACTCATTCACTCAGTAAAGTACAAAATGTAGATTTATGACCACAGCCTCTTTCTGAGGCCTCCTCTGCAGCTGGGAATGCACTCATCTGAAATAGTTCTGCCAGTTTTACTCTTAGATTAGTTTTAGGTGCTCTAAAAGCCATGTGTAATGCACATTAATGGCAGGGATAGGGATAGTGATCATGTGGTAAGCATAATCTTTCTGCAGGTAAAAGTTTTGTTTTTTAAAGCTTTGTATTTTGAGAAGTAAAAAATATATTTTGCATCAGAACCGTGCTCTGCATTTCTTATGTATGTGTGGTTAGAACATGCATGATGCAAATAACGAGGGGTGTAAGAAAATGTTAAAAAAGATACATTTGTGATACTGAATTGATTCCTAAAATACACAGTTATAATACAATAATTTTAAGTTAGTAGTTCTTATGCAAGGAACAAACAGTTGTACATTAAGTGTTGTGTTTAAAACTTGGACTGCTCGATAGCAGTGCTGTAATCTATTTTCTGCCCTTAGACTGCTCCACTCTAACATAAACAAGTAGCATGAGGGCTCACCTCTAATTTTATAATTAACAAACCTATGCATATGATGATGTTTTTACATACTAAGACAGTTTTCCCAAATTAGATTTTAAGAAATCACAATATATCGCTGTACATTCAATATTGCAATATATCACAATACATTTTGCTGCATTTGTCAGCCACCATCTTCCTTGTTAATCAGTTGAAATGGACCACCACTGAAATAATATTTGGGTGCTGGACCATTTTGAGCATAGCAGTAACTGACACATGGCATTGGCATTGAAGAGTCAGGTACAGCAGTATGCAATGTGTACACTTATTCCCAGCCTTATTACCTTGTAGCTCTTTTTTTCTATTTACAATTTGGCAGTGATCCGCTACTCCTGTTATTCAACTTTAATTGGACCTGCGATTTTGAGAACTGACTCCAACTGGCATATCACCATATAAAGTGCTAACTAAAGTCTGATGGTATGGCCCTTTTACCCTGTAGTGACAAATTGTAATGAGTAAGAATCAGCAAGGAGAAAAACTAAAGCAGGGAAATCAAGACTCAAAAGTGGGAGTTGGCTGTGAGAACCCAAACATAAAATTAAACCTGATTTGAGCCTGAAGTCCTAATCCATCAGGAGTATTTGGATCCTCACCACAGGACCACTGCTGGATAAATATTTTTGGTTGGTGGACAGTTCTTAACAGCGTTTTTACAGCAGTCACATTTGAAATGTAAAATTACAAGCAAGCACCAGATATAAATTCTTGTTGTGTGACATTTTGTTTTATGATTTAGGCTCTGTGCTTCCCAGTCTCCATATTCATTTGCAAAATCCAACAGCATGTGACATTTTATGTCCTGTTCCTCAATGCGTACTTTTGCTGTTATGCAACATTTCTTGCAAAATGGCCTTATTAGTTCCCACTGTTCTCAAGCTTTGTCAGAACACCCATTGTATAGCACATTCACTGGGATCATATTTATCACCTTCCCGTTTTTTGTTCCCTCTTTTTTGCCGTATTTTTTCCTCATGTTGTGTTGGCATTTTCCTCTGTAGGACTGTGCTGTTGAAGTTAAGGGATTTCTCTTGGACAGCAATCCTCAGCATACACCCTCTTCTTTGGCAAGTCTGTGTTTGTCCATATGTGTTTCCCTTACACTGAGTAAGAGTCATAAAGTAGTGGTTGAGAAACATTGAAAAACAAAAAGTACTCATGTCTAACAATGAACAAAGACTGATTAGGACCCTAAGCTGATCTACTTAATTCCTGCTGACCCCTATTTAGTTTTCCTTAAACTGTCAGCTGTATGATGTTTTGTGGTATAGTATTCTTTTAAGCAAGTCCAATGTCCACAGTATTATTAGAAATGCACATAACTCATTTGTCATGCCCTCCCATGCTCCTGACTCCCAGCCTTTGTTTCCATAACGAAGATAATCTGAGCTGCAAGGAGTCATTGTGTGCCTGGTAACGACGCTATCCTGCACTGCTTTCCTCGGCCTGCCCCTTGGCCCACAGCTGGGCAGCCAATAAAAAGACTGAATTCTATTCAGCCTGCTCTATTTTGTGAGGCTTGCTAAACAGTTCAGCTGTTGTAGGTACAGCGGCCCTGTGGGTCTCTCACTCATCTGTTAAATGTCCACTGGGCTTCTGCTGCATGGTTGTATGATGAACTGGAACCATATACATCAAGTCTCTCATTGTGTGCTAACCTGGAAACAAATTCTGCACTGAACAAGTTTACAATCGTTTAGATAACAAAGGAAAAACATTTCTGGAGAAGCGCTCTTGTTTTAGGACTATTTAAACAAAACAAGCATTGATTTTTAGAGCTAAATTTATATTGCTGTGGTATTAATATTAAAATGCATTTGCTTCACAATTTAACTGTTGTTGTTTCTAGTCAGTTCCATTTTCAGTAATATCAGCTGATTTACCAGTGCAGATATAGCAGGGCAGAAATTTTACAACCTGAACTTCGGCAAGGTGTCCTATGACAGTGCCAGGTTACTGAGGTCTTCAGAGTGACCCTTTCTTTTGCCAGAGCTTGCAAGGCTATGTGCTTGATTTTATACACCTCTTAGCAATGAATGTGGCTGAAACATCTAAAATAAATAATCAGGTACTTTGTACTTTGTACAAAGGGTTATTGGAAGAACATTGAAGAATCACTATCGGTTCCTTAATGAATGTTTCTGTGGATGTTTCTTTATACTTAATTTTTTACCCAGATGAAGCCAAGATGTTGTTGGGGTTCAGCATTTTTTGTCCATAGTTTTGGAATAAAGGCATAGGAATAATTTAGCTTAAAAAGGAAAAAAAAAACTAGCCCTGTAGACCTACAACAAAACACCTCAAACATGTTTTGGTGTGTGTGTGTGTGTGTGTGTGTGTGTGTGAACGGTTTTAAGATTGACATTAAAAAAAAAATCTTTTTTGAGACATTGCCTTCCCTATCACATTGAAGCTATCAAAAGTATTGAATGTACTCGCTTGCTAGCACAGCTTTCTTTCTAAGTCATTGTTTAGACTTTGTGGGCACCAGATTCTTGCAGAACTTGTTGCCACCAGCTTCTTCTCTGGTTTTGGCAATGATCTGAAGGCAAAAGTACAGCCAATGTTTATTCTTGTTTATTTAAATACCCAGGACAAAATATTTTGCCGTAATGAAATGGAGCAAAAACTAAACCTGAATTTGATTTCTTAAAGTACTCATAGAACACTGTTTGATGATAAAGTAAAACTGTCCACCATAAAACAGTGGTGGATTTGGAAACTGCAGTCCAGACTGAGTAATTTAAACTATACAGACAACTGTATAGATACCCATTCAGTAGCCAGACAGAGGGCTAAACAGGCAGGAAGGGAATGGCAAGCAGAGAATGCAACAGGGAATGAGGGTGGTGGCAAAGGGAAACCTCATGCAGTATATTCTTGTATGTAACCAGTAATTTTGAGAGCCGGTTGTATTATTTCAAGCTTGAAACTTTGCTACAAGCTGTTTGCTAGAAACACATTGGCTGGTGCCCCTGTCTTGTGTTCTTGCTGTAATCACAAAGGGAAGCTTCCTCATTTCTCACAGCCACTCCCATAGTTCACTAATTGCTATTGTCCTGATGTCCTTTTGCATGTACTGACTTACCTGAGTTGCTTGTTTTTTTTGTTTTTCTACTCATAAGACCAGAGAAAAGAAATTGGACATATGTGTACCTTTATGACCAAAGCTCTATTCTTCTGCAAAAGGCACTGAGGGAAGGTAATAAGCAAGCACAGTTGGAGGAGGCTCCACGTGTACCTGGGGAAACTATCAAAGCTATAGGTAGGGTAATTTTATACCTCAATTTTATCAGTCTTGTGAGCTATCCATCGCTGTATCTTCACTATTATAAATACCCCTTATACCCTTACTGTAGACTTATTAATCTGTTGAGTTATTATGCAGTAATAACTATAAACCATTCTGTTATCTACTATAAAAACTAATGTGTAAGCTAAGACTGCACAGTGTAACATTTGTTAAACGATAATAGGAATTACTGCAAAAAAAATTTTAAATTTTAAAAAATCTTTGTAATCTGTAATTAATATGTAAACGACGCCATCCACAGTGAGAAAAGCTTGCCAAGTCAGCATTGTTTACAGTGGTGGTAATAGGAACCAGATGTCAGGAGTGTTTAATGAGCTTATAAAAGTGCCTTCACAGAAAGCTACAACAGCAATTTTCACGACAGTGTGTTACGGTTGAGACATTGTTTTACATAATTAGTAGATTGTACTGTGTCCTAAAATATATATATATATTTATGTTTTTTTATGACAAATGTGCAGGGTGTAAGGCAGAATATTTCCCAAGGAAAACATTTGGCTTTGGATTTAGCACTATTTTAACATTGTCAATTTTACATAAATTGTCAATAAACTCTGAAGACAAACAGGTTCACTGCTCAAGCAACAACAATAACAAATGTTTACCTATATTTCTCTGGGTCTGTACCATTAAGTAAGACTTGTAGAACTTTCTTAAGCCATTTTCTAGTCTAACCTGGATATCTTTTTTCACAGGGCTACATCACCAACCTATGCTGCAGTGTAGGCCAAGTTCAGTATCTCAAAATATAAACGTCTCTTAGAACAACCAGTGCTAAAATCTATCAAATGACCTCTCAGTTTTTTATAGCTCACTTTTTGCCCTTTATCTGTCTTAAATCACACAAAGAAATCTAACTTTTTAGCAGACCAAGCATGTCATACTACATAGAAACTAAGAACATAAAGCAGTCATTACTGTAATAAGTAATGTAATAAGTACATGCTATACTCTTTATTATGAGTCAATTATAAGAACATAAATCAAAACTATGAGGTAGTCATAATAACGCAATACTAGTTTCTCAATTTTAAAACAGCAAATCGTAATTTTAAGACACTAAGGCATCATCACACAGGATTACATTGTTAAAAGATAGCTTTCTATGACTTTCTATGTCAAGTATGAGAAGAGATATGAGACGTCATAATTATGGAAAAATGTCTTATTATTATGACTTACTAAATGACCTTTTTTGTGAAGGAAACTGTCTGCACAGTTATGAATGAAATTATTGGTAGATTTTGTGTAATACAAAATCCTCTCTCCTTATAGCCAAAGATGTCATGTACATCTGTCCTTTCTCTGGAGCTGTGAGTGGTACCCTGACCATCACTGACTATAAGCTTTACTTCAAAAGTCTTGCCCGGGTAAGTCATCTTATCTGTCTTCTTTTTTTTTTTTTTTATTTAATATGTTTTGCTGGGCGTTAATATTTTGTTGCCGTTAAAATTTGTTGATTTAATCAGCAAGGATTAGTTAGTGATTTGCACGCTAATGCATATTTGAAATATATAATGTTACTGTAAAAAAAAACAAAAAACATTTTTTGATCTACATCATTGGAGCACAGTATCTGTCCTTTATGTAAAAATATTATGATTAATAGAAATGCTTTAAATTACCTTACATTAAAGAACATTTTTGCTTTCTCCTATGAAGTTATCTTTTTGGATATTCGTGTTTTACTTTGGACAGTGAAACTATTCTTTTACTCGTTTCCCTTAAAAGTAAGAAATAATTGTTTTAATATGCATTTATTATGCCTATTTATCTTGCTTGTTTATCATTTCCCAATAGTAATTTAATTTATTTTGGAATCTTAAAAAGGTTATGCAAGTTTTGCTGTTGTTTAAATATTAATCAATAGGTTAATATTTGATTCACCAATTACTCATTTAAATATTTAGCAGGTTACTTGATTACTGGTCTAATCAATAGTGACAACTCTTAACAGAATTAATACTATGTGTTAACTTGGTGTTTTACTCGTTTTGTAAGGATCCTCCATTTGTTTTGGATGTGAACCTGGGAGCTATTAGCAGGTTGGAGACAATTGGGGTGCAGAGCCACGGAGAGAACACTCGGGGCCTAGAAATAGTCTGCAAAGTAACAGTCTGCCTTGTTTCCTCAGCTTGTACTCACACTCATCCCATGAATTGTATTTAACTGAAGTGCATATAAAAACTTAATTTTTTATCTACTTCAAGGACTTAAGAAACCCAAGGTTTGCCTATAAAAAGCAAGAACAAAGCAAGCTTGAGATCCTTGAGATGTTGTCCAAGTATGCATTCCCCCTCTCTCACGACTTGGTAAGGATGAAAGCAAGCACCAGCAACATAATTGTTCTTCTTTAATGAAAAACATTTACAAAATGTAATGTACTGCTTGATGGAAAAAAAAAAACTTGACTGTATTTTTAAAGGCAAAATGGACTGAATAAAAAAAAATGATGCAATAAAACTGATACGCATGTTCTACTAAATCTGCCATAATATTCAGTTCTTTGACAACATGTAATATTTTACATTATATACGTTGCACTCTGTTACTTAATTTCACTTTGTAATTTCCCTTGTTGATGAATCTGACATATTCTCTCTTGCCCTGCAGCCTCTCTTTGCTTTCAAGTACCGGCAGAAATTCCCAGAAGATGGCTGGAAGGTCTATGAACCTGTAGCCGAATACAAGAGACAGGTAACAAGCTTTTGCAACACCAACTTACAAACAGATTACATAACATCCATATTGGTTACTGTGTTACAGTTACAGATGCTCATCTTCAGCCGTGCTTTTTTTTCTTCAAACATGAGCTTTAGGTCCTCAGCTTAGTGATAGTATTGGGTGGTGTACCAGGTCTTGCATGGTTGTTACAAGTCTTATATTCTTGATTACATTCTAAAGAACCAATAAGTGATGTTTAAGACTGAAAAAATACATTTTGTATAATAGTTATTGGGTATTGTAGTGAGAAGGAGGCTTTGAGTTTTATTTACCAGGTCCATCCATGGTAGAAGGAGAGGAAGAAATGAAACCTGTAAGAGAATTATGTTAGTAGTGTACACTATAATCGCAAATGAATATTGATGACATTATGATTAAGATTGTGAATAGTAAACTTTATTTATTATATTTACTGGTATATTATATGTATACATAGTCCTCCTGTTTTTACCTGTTCCAAGGGAGGAGCTTCCTCTATATAGGCTCCTCGAAAACAGGTTTTAGGAGTCTTTCTCTGCCCAGACTCATGGCACGCCTGTGTGCAGCCTCTATAGGCAGAGAATACTATTTATATTGGACCAATATGACTTTGCCATCATCTGTTACCTTTGGTTAAGTGATGTTATTACCACTGGTTTATTTTTGTTTCATTTTTGCCAAAAAAAGAATAGAGGGAGGTCATCACTAATCTTTATAAGTGAAAAAGTGGGGTTGCAGTAAGTAACACTAAGCCATGTTAAAAAAAAGTCTGAGACCAGCATTGGCAAAGAAACAGTCTACTGTTTATATAAGGACTATAAGTGTAAAGTCCTCATGATGGACAGAGAACTTTTAAGTGACACTGACACTGGAGATTCACTTGATCAAGTCAAGTAAAAATTGATTTATTAGATTTTTGCTACGGGCATTATCACAAAGCAGCCTTAATAAAATTCCAGGTCTGAGCCCCCATAAGCCATCCAAGGCCAACAGTGGTAAGAAATAACTTCCTAAGACAGGAAGGGAAAATTGAGGCTGTGTCTGAGTCCCGAACACTGAATAAAAGATTATTCCAAAGCTGGGAAGCTTTCTGTGAGAAGGCTTTACCTCCTGATGTAGCGTTAATAGTGAGTCAGCAAATTGAGGATTTTGGCCATATGCATGTGTGTTGTACAGGGTCTTCCTAACGAAAGCTGGGTCATCAGTAAAATTAACAGTAGTTATGAGGTGTGTGAGACATACCCGGCGCTGCTCGTCCTGCCTGCCAGCATCAGCGAGGACGAGCTGAGAAGAGTGGCTGTGTTCAGAGCAAAGCGTCGCTTTCCTGTAAGTATTCAGACACTTTTGTTTTAGTTATTTAATACACTTCCATGCCATATGTCAACTTCAAATGCACACATGTAATGTGTTTTGACTTTGTACTAAAAATAAATGAAAATCATAAGCATATATATATATATATATATATATATATATATATATATATATAATATATGACTTAATAGTCAATATTGAGTTTAATCAGTCCAACATCAGAGGTTGAAGAGGTACTGACTGCCCAAATTGTGTTTTCTGATTTCCTGTAAAACTTGTTGCAGGTGCTGCTCCTAGTTTGGTTTATTTAAGGTCCGGTAGACAATGAAATTAACAGCAAACACAAATCACATTTAGCAGCTAAAATGATATAAATAGAGGCTAAATAAGAGTTGACAATAGCAGGATTTCCATCCAGTGACTTTTTTCAAAGTTTGAAACTAAATAAGAATAACACCCAATTATTGCAAAAATAATATGACACTAGGTTGAAGCGAGTCTTTTTATCACATGTACATAGATGTCAAATTGTAGTGACAATAACCCTTATATTCTCTGTACTGTAAAAAATTACTAATCAGCACATTACTAATCCTGAAATCATTACCATCAACAACAATTTATTCAACTTCTAACTCTGATTTTTACCTCTGGTAATCATACAAGTTATTTATTACATTCATTAGACAACATTCAATGAATTTTACTTTTAATGAAAGCATTTTTAACATATCCCATAAATGCATATTTTTTTCTTCCTTATTGTAATGAAGATCACAGTCAAGAAACATTGTGTGTAAATCTGAACTGCACATATACATTGAAGGTGAAAACGAAAAAACTTCCCTTCATTGTATATAACCAAAAACATTTTTATCTGTCAATCATTATATACAGTTTTGTCCATAAATATTTGAATGTGGAATCATCTTAACATGCAGACTGTAAACTTTAATTCAAGGAAATGTTACATCCAGATTGGGTAAACAGTGTAGGAATAACAACTTTTCATATAGCGCTTGTGCTTTGAACAAAGAAATATAATAATATTTTTTAAGACTTCATTACAAATGCTTTTTGTAATGACAACAGCAACATATTCCTAAAGCAAACTAAAGCAGACTTTTTAACTGCTTACTGATATGATAAGGGAGTAACAAACACCTAGCACCTAACAGTTCAAAAGCCAACCATTTAATTCTTTTTGAATCCCTGTGTATGAAAATGGTTGTAATTCACCCTCAAATTAAACTTAAAAATCTGCACTTTAAGTTTATGTTTATTATTTAATTTAAACTACAATAGAAAGCTAAATTATCGACAACTTTGCCAATGCACAAGTATTTATGGACCTTACTGTATATAGCAGTACTATTAAACTATTTGTCATGCTCATGATCATTTGAATAAATTACTAATTGTAGTGGACAGCAACTGTAGTGTATATAGTTCTTTGATATTGGCTAAATGTTACTCTTTTTCTTAGGTACTGTCATGGATTCATCCTGAGAGTCAGGCAGCTATAGTGCGTTGTGGTCAGCCTCAGGTTGGCCCCTCAGACCGCCGTTGCAGAGATGATGAGCGATACCTCCAGACCATTCTGGATGCCAATGCCCAGTCGCATAAGCTCTGCATCTTTGATGCCCGGCAAAGCAGTGTGGCAGACACAAACAAAGTGAGAGAAGTCACTCAGCTTACCAGAAACTGAATCTATTAATCAAGTGTTCAGGGGTAAACACTGTAAAAGCTATGAGAAGTCAAAACACCTGTACAGATAAATGTGCCAAAATGAATGACGAGCCCTTAACATATTTAAAAAAGGGTGTCTGAAATGCTTTATGGGGTCACCTGCATCTTCAGGTTAACATATATACATCATATTTCTCTGCTCTCTTAAAGCCCCTATGCTCCATCAGGTTCTCTTAGTTTCTCTGTTTGCTTTCTTGGTTGTTGCTAGGTTTAGTTTGTCCACTAGGGGTGGCACATCTTTCAGTGTCCCTACCTGTATCTATTTGCTTATCTTCCTCTGTTTCTATGTTTAAATTTCAGCTAAAGTCCAGTGTCCTTGGATTTGTGAAAGGTGCTATATAAGTGCAACCTATTATTGTTATTGTTATTATTTACAGTGATTTTAGTTTATGGACTTAGTTAGTGTGATAATTAATACTTTTAAACTTGTATACTGGCAAACACTTTTGAAAGTACCTTGGACAACAAAAAAAATAAATGAATGGATTTTTTGACCAAATAAAGCTTCACATCTCACTTGAAGCCAGGGTAACTAACCTAAAGCACTGTTATTTTGGACATATTATGAGAAGAGCCAGTTAAGCCATACAATTATGCTGGAAGCAGTGGAAGATAATAAAAGAGCATCAAGATAGACACAAAAGAGTACCCATATGCTTACCCATAAGTAAACAAGTAAAATAAATTTGAAATTTCATCCAGAAGAAAAGTAATTGTATGTTGTTGTTTTTTCTTCTTTTTACAGGCCAAAGATGGTGGCTATGAGAATGAGAGTTTCTATCCTAGTGTGGAGCTGAACTTTCTGGAGATTCCCAACATTCATGTTATGAGGGAATCTTTGCGGAAGTTGAAAGAGGTGGTATATCCTGCCATTGATGAGCAGCAGTGGTTGTCCTCTATAGATGCCACACACTGGCTGGAGTACATCAGGGTGGGCAGAGGGCTCATTTGCTTAACCCAAGGCTAATTTACAGCCATTTTTGCAATTTTTGCTTAATTAGACTTTATTAGTTTTCTTCAGATCACATTCAATAGTTGTTTAAAACAATGTGAAAGCAAATGTGTTAATGTGTTTTGGTATGTTTAGCATGAACCTAGAATTGCTATCTTACATAGCTCTAAACCAGCATATAGCATCTATGTTTTTAGCTTCTTGTACTTTTCAAGGTCTGAGAAAAATTTTAAAGGTCAAACACCCTCTGTTGGTAGCTGTTACTTGCCGGTGCTGTGAGGATTGCTGACAGAATTGAGTCTGGTAAGACTTCCGTGGTGGTGCACTGCAGTGATGGATGGGACCGCACGGCACAACTTATCTCTCTGGCCATGCTGATGCTAGACTCACACTACCGCTCACTGAGGGGCTTCCAGGTGCTGCTGGAAAAAGAATGGCTCAGCTTTGGACACCGTTTTGCTTCAGTAAGATTTGTGATGCATTAACTTTCTAATGTGAAAGTAGCCTCACCACTAATAAGTATTAAAGATATTAAAGAATAACACATTGAAAGCGAATGGGGAGCTGCTATATAAATACCTCATGTTAAGTGACCCCCTGCTTTGGGTTCATGTTCTGTCATGGTTTGCAAAAGATATCAAGAACTAGTGGTTCTAGTTACAAAACACTTCAAATTACTTCAATTATGAGCTGATTGTCTCTCCCCTCTCAGCGTGTAGGACACGGTGATGAGAACCATGCTAACTCTGAGCGCTCTCCACTCTTTGTTCAGTTTATAGACTGTGTTTGGCAAATGACCAGACAGGTGGGTAGTAAAAAGGCAAACTGTTACCTTTACCATTTATCGTTATTTCTCCTTTATGTTCTATGTACCAGATTATAGCGTGGACCTCCATACATATTCAGCTCAACTTTGGTCAATTTTTTTATCTTACTTTCAGTTCCCCTCTGCTTTTGAGTTCAACGAGCTGTTTCTCATTACTGTGTTGGATCATCTCTACAGCTGCCTGTTTGGAACATTCCTCTACAACAGCGAGACTGAACGTGTTTCAAAGGCAAGTGTACAGATACAGAACTAGAACAAACTGAATAGACAATTCTTCCCTTCAAACATGTACAGTTGTTCAGTAACACGGTGGAAAAGATGTATTGTTAAGGTTGCTGCTGGTGTACATGATATTACTCAGAAAGAGCCACTGTAGTGAGGTTTAGTCTTTCAAATGATAGGGCATGATGAACCATGCCAGTTGAAAATGCACACAAATTAAAAAGGTCCTGTTTACTTTAAAATTGTTTGCCTCTCTTTGTAGGAAGTGTTTAGCAGGACTGTGTCACTGTGGTCCTACATAAACAGTCAGCCTGAGGACTTCACTAACCCAATTTACGTGAACTATGAGCATCATGTTCTGTATCCAGTGGCCAGCCTGAGGCACCTGGAACTCTGGGTCAACTATTATGTGCGTTGGAACCCCCGCACGAGGCCGCAGGTGAGTGCTGTATGACAGCGTTAAGTCAAGCTTTATTTTTTTTTTATATAGCATCTTTTACAATAGATGTCACAAAGCAGCTTTACAGAAATATTGGATCCGACCCCCCCAATGAGCAAGCCAGGAGTAAGAAGTAGCTTCCTAAATAAAACCCCTCTTTCACTTTCGACAGTGACAGTGGTAAGGAAAAACTCAGCCAAACTCACTTAAGAAGACTTAAAAGTAACAGTTTGCTTCTTAAATAAAGGTAACCCTGACCCCTCTTTCACTCTTCTCTTTGTTTTTTTCCTAGGTACCTGTTCACCAGCATATGAAGGAGTTGTTAATCATGAGGGCAGAGTTGCAGAGACGAGTGGAGGAGCTCCAGAGAGAAATATCTTCATCTTGCTCCCTCTCCTCATCCTCAGATCTTGGAGGAACAGCTACGCACACCACCGTATGATACATTTACAGAAGGAGAATGATTAAAACTGTACACGCTGTACAGTGTAATGTCCAAACAGTAAAGAAAAATTAAATAATACTTACTCAGGATTGTAGTGTAATCTGCAAAAAGTATTTATTAAGCCCTACTCTTTAACTATTAATGTGTATTTTCTTATTTATTTATTATTTACGAGAAGAACCATGCTTTAGTGTTGAGATTATACACCTGTCGGATAGATCAACTTCTTTTTCAGTTCTGTTATGCCTCTTTGCACAATGATAATGTGGTTAGGCTGCCACCTAGTGTAAATGCAGTAGTAATAATATGGTTTGAGGGTGTTTCTGTGTTACAAGTACACAAAGAAAATATATACTTTTTATTATTATTATTAAGTTGCATAAGTCTACTATCTTGTTAGGTACCCGAGAAATCCATAGGAAATAACTTGTATTCCCTTTAGGCACTGTAAAACCATTCCCAGCAATAGGATCTCGGTTTTACAGCCAAAAACATTTTATGTACTACTGCTTCTGAGGCAAATTCCACTCAGTGTATCTTTAAAATATCATGCAGTGTGTTCCTGCCTGCTTCTATCAAATGCCTTTGATTGTGGGAGATTTTAAAATAAAAGTGAGAAGATATGTAACAGTAATCACAAAGATTGATCATATCAGAGCAGCACTTGCATTTGATACAAAAACAGACACACATATTCTGAGCCCCAATATCAAGTTCAAAACTTCAGAATAAACTGTTGTGTAAATTGGTAACAAATTTTTACATGTTAAATAAGTGCTTTCTTTCACCACTGTTGCTGCTTTGCGTATACTATTATGAAGCATGTTTGATGTGCCACAAGCTACTTATAAATATTACATAATATATTGTTTTGTATAATTTATGAATTCACATTTATAAATTTCTTTTCATATGTCAGATATTTTGTTTCACATTAGTAGTATCAAGAACTTTTTCAGATCTGTCTGTATTTGATCTAGGTCTTAACTTCCTTTTAAGATGTAATGTGCAGCCATTTTTAGATATCTACTCTATTTAGCCTAGTCTTTTAGTTGGTACAGTATGTGAAATGCTGCTAAAAACAAAACCGTGACTGCTAAATACTGTTTGATCTGTATTAAATTGAAACATATTTTGATATTTAACTTTGCTTTTTTATAAATATACACTAATTTCAAATGGAATTCCTGCAATACTTTCCAAAATAAAAGTCTTTTTAACAGCACTCAATAATAATTTGAGGACTGAAGATACAAACAGATCGTGTTTATTGTTGTCTTTTGCCAGTGGGATTATTTAGCCTTGCTGTTGTATCACATGCAGAGTGTTTCTTGGTGATTAAATAAGCATGGGTGCCTCAAAAAAGACAGCAACTAGCATTTGTTTCTGCAAAATACATCGTTTATGATGCTTTCTCAGAAGTAAATAATACTAATAATCCCATACCGTAACAGACCTTTGACGCCAACAGTCTGGATGGCCCATGTTTTTGGTCGTGATAGCATAACGTCAGTCTTATCATATAGCCAGAAAGGTAGACTAGTCAGACTAGACTAGTCCAGTTCAGATAAGCTTACGCCGAAGTGGACTCTGTTGACATTTGACGTCCATTTACTACAAAGAATTTCACATGGGTTTTAATGCCAAAAATGGTTTTCTAAGAAATGACGATAAGCTTTCTCCATCTTTACATTCAATTTCTGATTTGCAAGACTATAGTTCGGGCACGTGTAATACTATTCGTGATTGATAACGACGTACTACCATATACTCGCGCCTTCATACAATCCAGTGTTTTCACGTCCTTTCTGGTCCGTTCTCGCGGGGTATTTAAACTGTATGTGAGGATTTTGTGCTGTCTGTCCAATCACATTTAAGGAACCGTGACCATGCCGTAAGCAGCAGCCAATCCGTGTTAGTGGAGGTTGTTTTGAACGCCCGGTGGCGCGGGCCAATCAGGGAAGTCTCGTGGTGAGATAGCGCGAGGCTGTGTAGGGAGGAAGCGTGAAGTCTCAGCGAGAGCCCAGTAGGGATATACGGTTGTTCGATTACCACTGGTTAGTATAGACGCTAAATAGTGGTTAAAACACATATTTATTACAGATGGCTCGATGTCTGATGGTTCGTTTTGTGTTTTAGAGCATATTGGTTGCCGTGCGTGTATCTTTGTCTGAATTGCCGCAAACAAATCATTTAAAATATAATAACCTATGTGCTTTTATTCTCCGCTCTATTTTAACCGCGAGTTGTGTTTCTGTTGATAAAAGCGACTTAAACCGGTGTAGTGTGACGAACGTTGTTTTTAAAATGGCTGGCCATTAAAAACGCGTTTGCAGATAGTAACTTGTAGGCCGAGATTTTTAACTTTGAATTTTTACAAAAAGTTCCTCGCGCGGTGCAGCTAGCCATCCTAGTTTTACCGTTGTATTGGCGTTCCTGTTAAAGAGACACACGTTGTTAAAACGCATCTGACAGCCGGCGGCAGTCATGGTTGGTTTACTCTGCCTTTTGTTTACCAGCGGGCTGTGCTGGACAAACTTTTGGAGAAACTGTCTTTGCAGCTGCTTCTTATAAACGGTACATTGCATATCAAGTTCTGGCGTTTTCGACTGTGTAATAAGTCACCAGAACCTGCTAAAGAGACTTTCCTCTACCCTGCTGGTGCGTGTAAAGGGGGTGTGTGAGGCTTTGTTAGCCATTCCCTAAGCCTTTCTCCCGAGCGCGCTGGAGAGGCCATTTTAATAAATGGAGTCCTATTCAGAGGACGAGAGAATTGGAGCTCCATATGAGCCTCATGTCGGTAAACAACATATAACAGAGGACTTGATTTGCGTTTGAAGTGGTCCCGTGTTGCTCATGTAGGAAACCGTTTAAATAGATGTTAATAGTCTTCACATGTAAATGCTTCTGTCATGACTTTGCATTTTACAAAATGGAAGATGAATAATTCCCTTGGGCAACACTTTAGGTGTCTTCCTCGTTTTAAGGCGTTTCAGGGCACAGTAGTTTAGTGGGGTGTTTTTGTTTTGTCATTTTATGAAATAGTATAGGTAACTTTATTTATTTGTAGTGGGGCTTCTGTAAAGGTCCCTGGTTATTTTATTTTAATAGTTGTTGAAAACATGATGTGAAAGCAAATGTGTTAATGTGCTTTGGAATGTTTAGCATGAACTTTATACTGATTGTTAATACATTAAGTTATATTGTCTTATAGGTTGTGATACATAAACTGCATGTAATTGACAGTAATTCTTTTGTAGAACTAAGGACTTGGGGTGCAAGGCAACCACAGCCTCAAGGATGGCCAAAAGTGACCCAGCAAAGCCAAAGGGCAAAATGTCTGCTTATGCCTACTTCGTAAAAACCTGTCGTGAGGAGCACAACAAGAAAAACCCTGGTGTTTCTGTGAATTTTTCTGAATTTTCCAAGAAGTGTTCTGAGAGATGGAAAGTAAGTATTTTTTCCCTAGTAAGTGCATTTTTTTCTAGTGAAGCCTTTATCCACAAAACCCAGACTTTTTTTTTTTTTATTATTATTATTTCAGGTATAGTAGTGTTTGCATGTCTTTCTCCCATCTATTCCAGGTTATGTCTCCTAAAGAAAAGACAAAATTTGAAGACATGGCAAAGCAAGATAAGGCTCGTTATGACCAAGAAATGATGAACTACAACCCAGGCAAGAGAGGCAGGAAGAAGAAGGACCCTAATGCACCTAGGAGGCCGCCGTATGTGCGCTCTAGCTAGTTAATAGTATAATATGAAACAGTATTCTTTTTGTATATGCAAATGTAAATGCAATTTGTTGTTGTTTTATTTTTTTTAGGTCAGGATTTCTCTTGTTCTGTGCTGAACGCAGGCCCAGTATCAAGGCTCAGAATCCCAGCATGGGTATTGGCGATGTAGCCAAGAAGCTTGGTGGTATGTGGAACAATATGTCAGACTCTGAGAAACAACCCTTCCTTTCACAGGCCAGCAAACTCAAGGACAAGTATCAGAAGGTGAGGTTTGAGAGAGATGGCTTTTTAAAGGCTGTATTCAGTTTGTGGTCCTAAACAAGGTCCTAGTTATGAATTCTGCTGTTATTGACTACCAGTAAGTTTCAACTGCAAGTGGCTTGTTACAATACAGCTATTTCTTTCAGGACATGAAATTCTACAAGACAAAAGGTAAAGCGGGCAGCGGGTCATCAGCAGGAAAATCTAAATCCAAAGATGATGATGACGAGGAGGAGGAGGAGGAGGATGACGAAGAGGAGGAGGAAGATGAAGAGGAGGAGGATGACTAAAGAACACTGCAACTATATCAGATTAGGTATACAATCACTGCCAGTTTGATTTGAAATAAAGTCTGCCCGGTGCTAGCAACAAGGCCATACTCACCCATGAAGGGTCCCAATCTCTGCAAGCTGACTTGAGATTACTTTCAAATACTGGTTTTGCTTATGCTTTCACTCCCAAAGTGTTTAGCAAAAGGGTGGGTCGGACACTTGTTTTTGTTGTTCAGCAATAAGTATCTTGTTGAGTAAGAATATACATGTTAAGCTATATAAGGTTGTGCTTCTATGTGGTTCTTAGAAATTGTTTTATCTGTCTATTCTCTCAGCTCAAAATTGCACAGTTTAAGGTGGGTAGAAAACGTCAGGGTTTTGGGTTATGTTTAAGATTTGCTGCAGACTAAATCGCAATTGTTGTTGTCAGCCCCTTTTCCACAATGTCCAGCTTTCTCTTTCTATAATTTTGGACAGATGCATTGGACCTGTTTGGAGGATGTTTCTTGGAGTTACCCAAAGGAACATTATCAACACTTGTAGATGGATGAAACCCTTACTTGTGTTATGACTTATTTGGATTGTTTTAAATACCTAGCTAACACTGTGATTTGAAATTAAAGCATTTTTAGATCTAGTGTGACGTGACCTTTTTATGTAAAATGTCATGTTTGATTGGTGTTGGATTAAAATTGTTTGCTTATTGATGCTCGTGTATGGATATTTATGGTAATAAAATGTCAATAGCCCTATATTGTATGAGTAGTTCCTTTAGCATAAAGTGTAGTAGTAGATATAGTGGTTATTTTAATGGGGATATTTCATATTATTTATGTTACGTTTAGGTTATGGATATGTTGCCCACTTTTAGAAATTCTTGCTTTGTGGGTCCACTTTGTCCCTGTAAAATCAGAGCAGTGGTCCCCAACCCTGGTGCGTGAACACTACTTTTCTGTAGAGTTTATTTCTATGCTGCAGCTTGCATTTTGACCTGCCTTATTTAATACCAATGAGGCTAATGAGCTGGAGCCAGTGTGGTTAGAGCTAGACTTTAGAGGCCGGTAGATCTCTAGGACCCATGTTCAGTCTGTTGTCGTGCATGTGTGCTGTTATTCTCTAGCTATTCCTAAAAAGCAATGAACTCTAGATAATCTAGGGTTACTATCTTTTGGTTCAGGCACGCAACTCCAAAGTTGCTGTACTGGAGTTGCTCATACCAGCACCACACTACAATGGTGTTGCTGCTGGGTTGAATGTTCCAGCATTTAAATATGTGCTCAACAATGGTCTTGTGATCAGAAACTGGCTTATGAATGGAGCAGGCTGTGGCTTCATCAGACTGAAAAAGATCAGGTGCAATTGATTAGGAACCATAACATCCATGTGGTCAGTGTGTGGTCATTTTTTTTTTTACTAATATTTTGTTTTATGGGTCATTTCTGTGGAAAATGATTGTCAGTGGTAGCCAACCATATGCTACAAAAACAGCAGATAAAGCAGCAGATTACTTGGCTTAAAAAGTCTTGAAATTGTCATTATGAAAAATGTCAACAGTATGATTGTTGATTTAAGTTCTGAGTAAGTGTGAGATCATTAAAATTCCTCTATAAATTCTCCCAGCTTTATGAATTCAGATTCTGGTAAGGATAGCCTGGCCTTACTCTGATTCCAGAGCTGTGTGGTGGTTGAGGTACAACTTATGCCATCCTATCATTCGCCTAGCCAGTTATACGTGTAGCACATTCCCCATAAATCCCAGCTATCAACTATTTTCCCCTGTTCACTGACCATTTCATGACATCTAAAAAGGTGCTGGCCTTATAGCATTCTCTCATTATTTCTCTGTTAATAGGCACAAGCACATTAAACTTGCCTGAACTCTTTAAAAGTTACAAAATAGCTTCTTCTCATTTTTATAAATGAGGCGTGTGAATGTAAAGAACCTTTTAAAACTGAACAGAATTATATACTGTACTATACAAACAGTATATTAATATACAGTATTAAATTAAAATAATGTAAAATATTTGATCACGGGTGGCAGATGAAATTCAGACTGTCTCGACTCCACAATACAAGCTTAATGTTTTTATAAACTTTATAATTTTAACTAAAATATTTTTACTTAAGCGCTATGTTACAAATAGACAATACATCTCTTGCATTATCTCCAAAATGAAAGCCAAACAAAGTCTTTACGTTAAGCGGTTTGCATTGTATTAAGTTTAATTAATGTTGAAAAGAAAATCATGTCACATCATTGCTGATCAACATTATGATGAAAATAATGAAAGAAGTAGGAGCTAAAGAGCATTCTTTCTGCTTTGTCTGCCTGGACAAACGTTAAAGGAGAAATATGTACGATTCTCAATTTAAAGCATTCTCTCATTAAAAGTATCAACAGAATTTGAAGAAATATTCATTTTGACAGTGCTGCAAATGTATATATTATGTTGCAGATGTATCTACTGAAGTAAGCATGCTAACCATCTTGGCTCAGTCTGTTCTGTCTCGTAATACCTCAAGAGGCAATAGTCACTGTAGCGTTGAGTCACTGCAAAGATAAGGTAAGCTAGAAAATAGACAGTACTTAACCTTATTGTTACAGGCTTACATTAAATTGATATTTTCTTGGCCTTTGACAATGTTCCATTTGCTTCTATTTCAATGTTACATTCACCAATTTTGTCTTTTAGCATAATAACTTTCGACTTTAACGTTATTAGAGATGTGGATGTATTGATGAGATCTCTGGGTCTTTGTGTGCAAATGGCCTGAAGCCATATATCACTATTTTTGCTGTCCTTTGCTCTTTGGGAAGTAAAGTATTTTTTATTACGTTTTTTTTATTCCTGATACAGACCTTAAAATGGCTTGGAACTACATGTGTAGTTCCTAACTGGTTTAACCTAATCTCAGGCACATTTTGCTAAAATAAACATGCTGGTGTGTACTACATCCACATTAAGCACCCTGAGCACAGAGGCACAAAGATTGTGCACATTTGAGTTAGCTTCACAGTGAGAGAAAACATATCTATCAAGGTCCAGCAGCAATTAGCCCCAATCCTATCTTATACCTGCGCCCTGTGTTCAATTGAATTAACGGCTGTTAAGGCAAATGGGACTTGGATTGGAAAAGCAACTGAACGGTGACTAATTGAGACCATGCTATGGCTCTGCAGCGCCAGTGCAGAATTTTGAGTCCATGCATGAGAGGGTATTCAAATGGAAAGCAAGAGTTAGGAAAATGGAGCGCATGCAAGGGTTGTAAGCATGTGCAAGGTGAGATGTTTGACTTGTGTGTAGCCTATGCAGCATGAGCACAAGGGTCCAAGAAACATCAGCAAAGGCAAAATCTAATTTTAACAATACTTGTTTATAGTACTAGTGCTAGCTAGCCATATAGTAGCTTTAACCTACAGTGATTTTTTTACTCTAGCTATATTAGAACAATTGGGAGCAAACCATAGCAGGTACTTGGGCAAATGGCTAGGGTAAATGGATGAATACTGTAACGTTCTTGGCATTTTCATGCACTACTTAATTACATGCAAATACTGCACTAGCTAGCAAAGTAAGATATAGTCACTAAGCTTAGTTCCCAAAATCTTGAGAAGCAGTTAAGGTTAAAGCTGTGTTTATAAGTTATTAAAAAAGGTGCTGTTCTGTTTGCAGAATTGGTGCTAAATGTGGGTGACTAATGGTGGCATGCAGCGGTATAAACGTTGCCATGGTATTAGTGATTGCCTAATTTACTGCCTAATTTATAAAACAACAGACACTGTGCAAAATAATGCTATTTTGATAAAAAAAATAGCAAGCCAGTATTTAAACTAACAAATTTAAATAATGGACAAAATCTTAATTTGGCTTTTAAATGAACGACCATTTGAAAGCAGGAAGGATGGTTTATCTGGCTCGCTGAATAGAGCTAGAATTTCCACCTTAGAGGGAAGGTGGGTCATTTAGATAACAGGAAAGATAGAAGAACAAAGTATGCAGTAACAGATGTTGACAGCATCACACTGTCCATCCTCATGTGCACCCTGCACCTCTGGGCTTGTCCCTTTGCCTGTCACTTTGACACAGTGACACTAGGCCGAAAACACCAGTCCTCCAACACGCCCCACTGGCTCTGGTCAGACAAACATGCTCCTCACCATGGAAAAGACTGACTCAAACAACCAACCCACCAACAAAAAATACATAAATAATGGAGAAGGCTTATGCAACCAGGATGTCAGCTAAGATTCCTGATGTTGGATGTGAATGGGTGAAGGAATGTGAACTTACCTCAAGGAAGAGGTTGTCCGAAAGATGTTCTCTCTCTGCATCAACCCACAAGCTTAACCTCTAGACAGGAGGATGAAAGGGATGACAGTGAGAACAGGAGAGGTGAGGACCATGACAGAAGCATAAGGCTAAGACTTATTACCTCACACTGTACACTTAAAATAAATAGTGCTGAAGTCTATTCTGTTAAGCATTTTCACATATCTTACCTATAATGGCTTGGCAATATCTCCTTTAAACCATCATGCGTTTGATTATTATGAATGGCTTGGTATGATTATGTAGAATAGTATTTATTTAAAATGTATTACAACAATGCAGCTTTCATATTTTATATTAAAACACCGATCTTAAGCTTGTGGGTTGAAAAAATATTTTTTCATACCTAGCACAATGGCTTGAACCTATCATGATCTGATATACTAACAGTTCAGAGCCTTTAGCTATTGATAATGTCTTTACTAGCATGGCTAATGTACTCAGGGGACAGGTGAAAATGATACACTGTATAGCCCACTGTTGGGACACTGAAGGCAAAGCAGGCAGGCCCATAGCGTTTTTGCTCAACATTTTCCGGGAAGCTCACCAATGGTTAAGCAGACTTTCAACTCACTATCTGAATTAGTTATTTTTCCTTCATTTTATTTTTTTTGTTATTCTTTGTATTTTAGAAAATAACAGCAACATCATAAACAAAGTCAGTTGTGCAGTTGTAATCAATCTTGCACAGCGTGAGCAACATTTTCAACAAATTCGAGGGTATTACAACTCAAACCTTATATGCAGGAAAATAATGACTAAGCAGTGGGATACAGCCAAACTTATCAGGCCAGTGGATAGATATATGCTTGTTACTTCTAGTTTTCAAAGTTAGCACTTGGACCATAACCAACTAATCAATGTCGCACTGACACAAATTCGGATAATGACTAAAATCCAAGGGACTAAAGTAAACTGATATAGTGGTGCTTATGAACTCTTTTTTTATTTTGTGTATTACTACATAAATGGGATGCTATCTGATTTTCCTGCCCTGCACGAGCACTGAACATGAGCTGATCTGTGCCACATTAGGCATTTTTTGGCAGTTTGAAATTGTATTGTATTGTATTGTATTATACAAGCTTCATCTAAAATGTTTAGGCACTACGTAATGTGCACTATGTAATTCCCTCTACATACAAACAGTGCAGTAAAGATTTAAATAAAAGCCATTTATATTTAGCTGCACAACATCCTATTTAACTATTTAGGTGTAGAACCCATAATTTTATAATCTATGCAGTGCACTACATAACCGTTTGAGATTCAACCACAGACATGCTATCGTGCTAAGCCAAAATGATGTTTTGTCCACATCCCACTCCTGTCCCTGTGCTCTGACCTGACAACGAATGAAACTGGTTATATAGTGCTTTCAGCATGAACTCTTATTACAATTACAAATGGTCTACCAGATAGTGCCCTGAACAACACAATTAATAAAGACAGGCCACATTTTATTTTCTTCATTAAAATAAACTACTCACCAATAACAGTGTCTATTTCTCAAGTTTTTTAAAGCCAACTTCTGGAAGAGCAATTTCCAGGATGTTTAGTTAATCTGGTTTAGTTAATCTCCACTTCAAGTGAAATTTCTAGTTCCCTCAGCCATTGTTTATAGCACAATTGAAAGTTGTTTAATGCTACTATTTACGCTTACCCATTAAGAAACTAACAAAAGAGTGGGCTAAACAAATAACTTGTAATTTTGAGAAATGTCTTTGTTGGCAAAAGTATGTGAATCTCTGCTTTCAGTAACTACAGTAACCCCCTTGAGGAGAAAAGCAGCCAAAACTGTTTATAACTTTAACCAGCCCTGCACACTGACCTGAAATCTTAGACTTGCTTCAACTCTTACTTACAGGTATGCCGCTCCTTGGATTCCCCTTAAACATTACTATTGGATTAATGTCTGGACATGACTAAGCCAATCCAAAATGCAGCTTCTTCTGCTTTAACTATTCTTTGTAAACAAACTGATGTTTTAGGGTCTTTTTCCTTTTGCAGGACACACTATCTATTAACATTCTTCTGTAGAATTTCTTCATGCAATCCAGAATTCATAGCTCCAATAAAATAATGGCAAGCTGTCTTAATTCAGTACCAGCAATACTGCCCCAACCATGTTTCAGAGTTGGGATGAGATGCAGGCTGACATGCGTATTTGCTTTTGCCAAGCATAAAATCTCATATTTAAGCTGTTTTTTTGCTTTGCCGTCAACTTGACATCATTCAGTTATCTTCTGGATCATCCAGGTGGTCTTTTGTAAACTTTAAACAGAACTTTCTCTATGCTATCATTCCATACATACTATTCTTGTTCAGCATGATTGTGGGCTCATAACATTAGCCAGTATAAGAGATATCCTTAGGTGCATATCCTTAGGTGTTACCCTGGGGTTCTTTGTGAATTGTTTCTTCCAGAAAAATATATGCTTTTGTCATTTTTTTGGATGACCACTCAAAAATTTGTACACTCTCTGCCTCTTTAAAAATAGTATTGGAACCTCTTCCACCTTAATGAGTTTGATGACAATTAATTTCTGACATTCTTAGAAATCTCATTTGACTGAGACACAGAATGCACTTACAAATGTGTGTGGTAAAGACCCAGCACTTTGATCAACCTTTGAATTTTGAATTATATAGGAAGAAACCTATATTCTTTGTGCTGGTTGTAGTATTGGAATCTCTTTATGCATTAATTAAGATTTGATCATGCTTTAAAGGATTTTGGACTGATGGTCTATTGAATGCTAAACATTGTTTTTGCGCTGCTCTATCTCTTCTTTTATTTATCTTAATAAATATTTTAAAGTTATATCATTGTTAAAAGAAGCATGATGCTGCCTTTATTGGTGGATGTACTACTTATTCTTAATAAGGACATTAGCACATCCAGTAGAATTCAAATTGCTCCAAGATTGATTACTGATTTGCTGCCCTGGTTAACAATGAAAGGAAATGTAACTGAAATGTGAAATTTGCATGTGTTTTTATTCAACATTGTTAAATAATTGGAATTTAGGGTTTATTGAGATTATTTATATCAAACAAAACAAGAAAACAAAACAATAATATGTTCAGAATAATGTTATTAAGGAGAAGAATAGATTGAAAGGCAAAAATATCAACTTCCTGCCTGCACAGATATTATGCAGAATTCAGTTTAAATCACAGTCTTCAGATGCCAAATATGATGCCAGCAAGGAAGCTAGCATTTGTCAAAACTTACCTGTTGAGTGGAGCAGGCTGTCCAAGAGCCCAGTGTCAACTTAAATGGCTTCATTTTGTTGCTAACAGAAAACTGCTAGTGTTACTGTTAGTTATTTAGTAACATTAGCATTGTTTAGATTAAGACAGATAACAAGGGTTCTCATATTAACCTTGTTTAGTCAGCACGACTGCATTGCTAATCCATTTGTCCATTTTCTTTATCAAATACAGTACAGAACTGCACTGAAAGCATTTTATAAACTCTTGTCAGTCATGTTTAAGGTGCTACTCCTGGTTAGATAATTTAAGGACAGGAAGACAATAAATGGAAGAAGATGCAGTGATGGCTGAAGTTCTTAGTAAGCATCCATTGTAACAACTGCCACCTGCCCATATCAAGAATCTACATTCAGCAGCAAATAGTCTTACATAATCTTATGAAATTTTCACACATTGCTTGTTTAATTGATCTAACTGGGACAGGATTGACAAAAGGTTAAAATATTGTGATGATAGCGAGTTTGTGTAGCTATCTAGTTGTTTTTGTGTAAGTGTGTATTTTATGACGTGTTCTACGTATGAATCTTTTAGTAGCCAATAGCATGGGAAGAGGTTTTTTTTCTGTTAGTTAGTTAAGTGCTCATATTTGTATTGGTGCAGTTGGTTTAGCCTATCCCTCTGCACCGAGAAAGAGCATTTACCTCCTTATGCATACTGTCTATTGCAAGTCTTTATCAACAAGTTAATCCGCCATCTGACTAAGTTTCAAGTTGTTATGTGAGTCATTCCACGCCTTCACTGACACTGAGAGATGAACACGACAATATGTTGGAGCAGTGCTCCTTCTTCATCCTCTTATGCAGGACTGATGACTTAACCTCTTGCTAACTTGCTAACTTCAGTATTTCTGCTACATGATACATATGATACATAACTATCTTTGACATAAAACCAAAACTGTTTTTTTACCTTCTGTTGCTAATTTTAGCTTATTTTAAATTTTAGTATGTTTAGTACCTTTAAAAGATCAAGATCTGAAAAAAAAGCACAGGGGCTTTTGTCCATTTTTCTACTATGAGAAGACACAACACTAATGGATGGAAAAGATGTGTAGCTGTCAAGAAGACAATGAAAAAACTTCCAAAACTGAACTTTAAAGGTGTGAAATAATATCACTGTAAATTTCTGAAAAACTAAAAGCAAGTATGCTGAACAACCATAAGTAATAGATCTTTTCAAGTTAGTTGAGTAACCAGCAGAGTAGCCTTCTCTTGCACTGATTTTAAAGCACAGAATGTGCATCAATGTGATCTAGCTTTCGATGCTGTTGTCCATTGCAGTAATTCACCTGCAAAGATAAGCAGCACACAGTAATCAACAGAGCTGTGATAAAGGGCATAATGTGCCACAAACACACACCCTTAAGTACAGATGTCTTGTCAAAACAGGATATGGAGATTTTATGAAAAGACAAAAGGTGCAAATTATCATTTTAAAGCAGGGGTATCTTCTTTTGTGGCCATGTCCTTTTGTTTCTTATTTGACTGTCTCCCTAGTACACAACAATGAAGAATATCACATTGTTTCTGGAGCCTGAAAGAAGTTTCTGCTTGGGTTTTAGATGCACTGTGAGAATTGTAAAACATTGGAGCAACTAATGCAGTTCACACAGTTGTCAGGACAATAAATATTATTACTGATAGGTCTTACTCAGCACATGCCACAGGCCACAGACAAAGCTGATTAACTGCTTGACATGGGAGGTTATGGAAGGTTTAGTCCACTGGTGGACTCGGGAACGGGGGCATGAGGGGTGAACATATTTGACTGGAAATTAAATCTCTCTTCCTGTTACATCTATACTGTCCAGTTGATTACCATGCAATGTAAATTGGTTTCTTAGGTTTCTTAGAATTCAGTAAAATAACAGCAACTCCATAAACTTAAAAAAATATTTTATAATGTACAGATACCAACCAATAAACAGGTGTTAATGTCTGCGGTAATCAAATATATTCTACTGATTCATGTAGCCAACAGAAATTATGTTGCAAATAGCTGTATTTCTTTAATGTATGGCAAAAAAAAGGAAACACGTTGAGATATCAGTCAATATCACATGTTTTACAAATCATAGGACTCAAATGGTTAATTCATTACAAGCATTAAAAATACATACTTGCTTTCATACTTTCAGTTAAGCAATGATAAATTATGTAGCCAATTTGCTGGCAAGACATCATCAATAGGCCCAGAGCAAACACACTCCAATACAGTAGATTTATTACAACCACTTTGGCCATGGAGGGCTAGTTTGCATGTCGTTGCCATGGTTTTCAATTCTTCAGGCTTTTTTCCCCAAATCCTATACATCACTCTGACTGTGTTCATGGCCTCCCACATCACCCCTCTATTGCTGTATGCTAATCACACACCTCTCAGTTCAATATGCCAAGGCTGCCGTGTAAGCTATCAACATCACACTCTAATAGCCAAAGCACATGAGTGATCATCTGTCACTAGATTATTTTCAGTTGATTACAGGGTGTCAGTGTCTCAATGAAACTGGTTCGAAACCACTAAGAACAATAAATCAAACTTAATAGTAGATATAGATTTTTTTCTGTGCTATTGTTATTCATTCTAAATATAACTAAAATCTGCAGACAAGTTTGAAAATAGGTGTTTATGTTGATCTGCCTGCTGTGCTGAGGTGTATGTGGTTTTAGGCAGGATGTGTAGAATGTGGCATGGCTGCTCAGCCTGGGTGTGTGTAATGGCTTTATTGATCATGAGACCCTGAGCACATCCAAGTCTCTGTCATCACCCTGCATGATTGCCTTTAGACCCATCGACTGCTCCTGAGGGGTCTTGCACACACACATATGCATGCACACGAGTGTATTTTAATGCATTGCCAGGTCTAGGTGTTAAAGTATTATATATATTTGTATATTATTAATTTATCTTATGTTTTTATATTGTTGTGTAAATTATTAACACCTAAACATAAGTCATGTTTCCAGTCAAGTAGCTGATATCTTGTGGTTTGGTTTTAGATAACATTGCCCCCCAAATAATTTAATAAATTATTTTACCAATCTTATTTCATTTTACCTAATATAGATTAGCCAGTGATAACTTCAAATATCACATGGAAGCAACAAGGAAAGGTTTGAAAATAAAAAAACAAAACAGAACAGAAACATCAAAAATCACTAACTTGTTATATTAATGTTACAATCCTGTTTCCAAAAATGTTGAAATGTTGTGCAACTTGTGAATAAATCCAGGATGCAAAGATGTGCAAATCATTTAAACCTTGTATTTAATTAAAATAGTATAAATAAATAGACAGCATATCGAATGTTGATGTTGAAATTGTAGTATAGTATTTAGAAAAACATTTGCCCGTTTTAAACACATTTTAAAAAGGTTGGGACAGGGGCATATTTACCATTGGGTTGCACCACCTTTTTTAAAAATGTATCACTGTAAGTGTTTGAAAACAGATAAGACTAACTTCTACTTTAAGCATTACCATTCTTGCTTGATATAAGATATTAGCTGTTCAACATATTAGGATCTTCTTTGCCATATTTTTTTTATAATAAGCCAAATGTCTAGACTTCAGGCAGGCAATTTTGCCACATAAACTCTTTTACTACAGAGCCACACTGTTGTAATACATGCATATATTTTGGCAATGTCTTGCTAAAAGAAGCAAGGCCTTGCCTGAACACGATGTTACATACATATGTTGCTTCAAAACCTGTGTATGTCAGAAGCTTTCACAAATGTGCAAGTCGTCATATTGAGCTGTGCTCTGATAAAAAAAGTATTAAACACACTCAATGATGTTGAGATCTGGGCTTTCAATTGGCAGCAGCATTTGTGTTTGATTTGCACAATATCTTTTTTTATATTTTATTTGTCAAAAATGGCTTCTTAACAGCTACACCTCATTTTAGACCCATTGTTTTAACAATCAAAAGTAAAAGAAGAATTGGGGACTTGGAAAGTCACTGATAAAGACTAACAATGCTACTGAAGCAACCTGACTGGTTCACAGATAATACACAACCAATGCATGTCATTTTAATAAAAAATTGTAGTATAAAACACAATTTTTGACCAGAGGAGGATGGGTCTCCCCTTGTGAGTCTGGTTCCTCCCAAGGTTTCTTCCTCCGGTTGAGAGAGTTTTTTCCTTGCCATTGTTGCCTCTGGCTTGCTCACTGGGGGATATATGTTGTAACTGTCTGTTTTCAAAACTCTGTAAAGCTGCTTTGAGACAACATTGTTGTAAAAAGCGCTATATAAATAAACTTGACTTGACTTGACATATTGGTCAGTTCCATTTTAGTTAATATTTCATTAAATGTTACTGCTTTACCAATTCATTCTTTCTCTCTCTGTCTCTCTGTCTATACAGGACATAGCATACATCTTATTCTCTCACATGCCTGAGCGCTAAGTAGCTGCAGCAGAACATTGCTATTTGTGCTCCTGCAGTGACAGTTAATGACTCTCTGTCAGATCAATTGATCAAATGAGGCAATGCGTCTTTTCAGCCACCCCAAAATCATGTACAGTTCTTGCACAAGATAAATTAATGCCTTTTTTACTTCATTCTAATATGATAATATTGCTACAAACTTGGTTGCTGAAAAAAAGACTTTTTTTGGTGGGTGAAATGTTACAGTACAGTTGTTTGCATCTGATGCATATACTGTGGCGTTAACTGACTCATTTGTTGATGTGCACGTTCATGAACTCTGCTTAGTCAATGTGGTTATATGTCTGCAACAGAATGCTTACAAACAGTTAAGGTTAGGCCTAGGTGTGTTTAGCGGTCATTTATTTTTCAGCGGAACTGCTATGTGGTAGGGCCTGCAAGTGCACTAATATAGTGACCAACACTATACACATGGTTATTGGCCTGACAAAGTAGAGTACTTAGAAGTACTCTATAGGGATGTATAATGATTCTCACCTTCTCTTGTATAGTTTAAAAGCTGATTTGTTGACCAATTTAAGACAATATTTTGAAGAAACAACCCAATAAGTGCATTGTATGTTCAATGTTATTTATGTGTTATTTATGTTATTTATTGAGAAAACATAGTTGTAAAAAGCGCTATATAAATAAACTTGACTTGACTTGACGTGAAAAGTTGTAAGAGTTCAAACCTAATGGGTATCTCATCTCATTTTTTTCACTACTATGAGTTGTGAGGTGGTCCCGGATGGAAAGTATTTACAGTATTTATCACACAGCTCTAATATTAACGGAGAATTCTATAGATGCCACAAAATTTTACTGAACAGCTTTGCATGTTAACTGAAATTATTACATTTAATCGTGCATTTATTGTGTTTTTTCTGCAAGTGCATTAAAATGTATCTTAATTCCACGTTTTTATATTCGCCAATCTGTTTCCTTGCTTGTATCGTGAATGTTGTAAGTCAGTTTAATTGAATTAGGTTAAATTTCCCCATCTTCTTATTCAACTCTAAAAGATTTAAATTTTTTAGGTCACTTAATTACATTACTACAAGTAATTTGTCCACTTCTATAAATCTAATACAAAAAGTATGTAGTTTTTTGCTTTGGGACCTAAAATTGTGTGGTTTTATGATTAGGTTTTTATATTTTATGAGGTAAACTTCACAAATGCTTGCTTTTGCAATACTTGCAATTCAATTACACTCATAGTGATGAGTTTTATAGGAGATTGCATAGGTACCCCAAAATCAAATTAGAAACATGGTGTTGTTTGAAAAAAGAGGATCATTCACAACAAAGTATTCCCTGGTCTGCCATCTCTCAGCTGGCAGGAAGCCATTAATATTGATTTCTTCCCAAACCCTGCATCTTTAAATTCTGATGACCTGAGAGGATCTTTTTTTGCACAGGGCATCAATAACTTCTTGCCTTTTGCTGTGTATTTAAAATGATAGATCGCTCATGAGACACGCCACTATTAGTTTAGAAATAGAATCTAGCTTTTGTGGTTCTGCTAGCTTTGTGTAAGGTCCATTAAAATTATATATAGACAAAAATCAAGGAGCTCAAAGCCCAAGACATAAAGCACCATACAGGACATATTTGATCACCACTAGCACACCCAAAAAAAAATTTCATTACAATAAGTGAAAGCAAATTTGCCAGTGCTAGTGCAAACTTAAATCTAAGTCAAGATTTGTTTTACTGGAGGGAAAAAAAACCATCTTGCTCTCCAATCTGTTAAATGGTTTGCTTCTCAAATAGCAGAAAGCAGCAATTATTTTAAATTATGATGCATATAACTGATGAGTTACATTTTAAACAGGCATGCTTAAATATGGTTAATGCAGAAGATACAGAATGGCAAAAAGCTAACCAAAAAAGGCCCTTGCATTTACAACAAATTTGCTGACAAAAGGACATCACATCAAATAATCTGTCACTGTAAGATGTTTATGAGGAGCTGGATGAGGAGCTCAGAGAAGATAAGCAAAAGATGAAAAGAGGCTCCACTTGTTTTCGTGCATGTACCTGTATGATGTAAAATATGACCATTTAAATAAACCAAAATCAAGATATTGTTAAATAGATAAGATAGGCTCACTTGAGCACTCACACAACATAAACAATAACCTTGAATGCTACTTTGTCCAATGACAATTTCTTCTTCCAGTGGTACAGCTCAGCCGAAGAAGCAAATGTGCTTTAGTTCAGGTCTGTGAACATCCCAGGGCAGAACTATGCACAATTGCCCGAACAGGGAGAAAGGAGTCACGTAGCACTACATATGGTCGCTGTCCAATGAAAACCAAGTATCTACAAAATGGCAACTTTACAGGAGCGACCAAAAACATATTTTGCTTTCAATTGAAGTCCATGGAACCAGAATTTTCCAAGCTATTTTAGAGCACAAAGGCTATTTTTTCACACTTTGTAAACGTCATTGGAATGATTAAATAATGTAGAAAACTTAAAATCGACAAAACTGAAGATACATGTTTTTGTGGACAGCGACGATATGCAGGTGGTTGTAGAGTGTCATACCACCATGCTGTGGTCATGCCTCACTAAAACACTACTCAACAGCTACTCATGTGGCAATACTTTATAGAAGGTAAGGTGCTTATTCACTTCTGAATTTGCATTGAGGAAATGCTTTAATGTTTAGACAGTAGAGAGTGATTGCTGAGAACATTGTTGGGGGCAACATCACTATGTGATTGGTGAGGGAATTTTACCTGTCTCACTTATCTCTTATCTGATTATCACTTATCTGATGATGACAATTTTGGTGGTCTATCAGATCTTGCATGGTTTTTGAGACTCCCCTTTTTGTTCTCTTTAATAACTCCACATGGAAACCCTTGCATTTTTAATTATTTTCCTTCAGCTTTCTTTTTTCTTATGCAAGTGGAATATCATTTATAATCTCTTAACAAAAAAAAATATCCATATTTGATACACAAGGAACTACATTTTGGCTAAGGTTTGTTTGTGCAGTTTTTTTTGTAAGTGTTAAGATGTGTCCCGTTTCAGGGACTGCATCCTTTGGAGGCTGCATTTGAAGGCTGCTTGCCTCACAGTGGTGCGATCAGGCTGTCCCATTTTGAAGGGTCCTTCATATACAGCCTTCTTTTTCATGGCAACGAAGGATCCATTGGGTGGATCCTTGACCGGCCAGCATATCCCGAAGTTCATTGCGTGCCGTGGAGGACTCAAGGTTGCTAGGTGACAGGAGCAGCGTTTTGTGAGGCAATGGTTATGGCGGGAAAAGCAGTGCTGAGACACAAACGGGAAATCTTACGTAAAACACATACGCCAAAGGATACGCCTTCGTGGAACGCGTCCTTCAAAAGATGCAATCTCTAAATTGGGACACAGCTATCGTGTCTCTTTGATGATGAACATCACTGTAGGGAACAGCTTTTGTTGGGAGGAAATAGTTTTCAGATTAGACGATGGAGGGGTTGAAGTGGCAATAGGTGTACAAAAGTAAAGAGTAAACTAAATATTTTTTAGATATTACACTAAAGGTGGTATATTGCAAAAATCACAATACTTTAGGTTGTTTTCTTGCTACACAATATGTAAATAGTTATTTTTTCAGCCAGAATTCAGAACAGACAAGGCAGTGCCATATTTAAGTAATGTTATCAAAAACTTTTGAATCCAGTAATTGGTATTCAGCAATTCACTTATGTAAAGTGTTTTTAAGTACTGATAAGAGCCACAAAGTGTTTAAAAAATTGTAATTGCCATATTAGCCAGTCGTATTGGTGTTGGTGTCATTTTTTGTTATTATATATATTTCTCTTCACTTAAGTATGAATGTTTCTGTTGATATGTTTATGTTTATAGCTGTTTTGACTGAAAATGATATAAATGAAAGAGTGGTCTCTTTCTTTTGCACAAAGCTATATATATCAGAACAACACAATTGCAAAATATTATTTTGTCCAAATCATGTTTGTTTAGTTTAAAATATGATTACAAGTAAGACATTTGCTACAATTTTACCGTGTAGCAAGCTTGTGTACTCTGCTCTGAGTCATCTGATATCTATCATCAGTAATGTAGAAAATGTTATCCTTGACTAAGTGCTAATTTAAAGTGTTATGACTTTGATTCGTTCATTACGTTTGCATAGCAGATAGCCCACCAGATTTAAATATAAATTGCATGAAATAGGTTATTTAATGACATTCCGGGGTTTCTATTTAAATGCACAGGTCATATACATACAAACACACCCTATACCTTTATGATTCAGCAAGCACAAACTCTTCTCAGCGACAATGCTGGAGTCACTGCAACGCACCAAGCTCAGCACTGAAATTTTCTTTCTGCCCTCATTTCTTCCCAATCTGAGGTTTCTGTGCCAGAGGCTGCTTGATATTCCTCAGCTCGACGAGTCCTCGGTGCCTGCGCAACGAAAGCGAGAGCTTTCCCGACGTGCTTGTGACAGTCTAAGCCAATTGTCGCAGTGTGCTGCCCGTGTCAAATCCTTTACAATTCCCACCCTGTCACTGCTGGGCGCAGCTTCTTATGTCTTTCTTTCTCCCTTCTCTCTTGCCAAACTGCAATTCACTAGTCTTGTTTTGCTCCTTGATGATGTCCTAACCTTTGCTTTGTAGCCTTGGATCTTCTGTGTGCTTTGTGTGGCTTGAACTAAAAGCCTTAGATTTAACTGGAGTATGATGTACTATATTACTAACATAAACGATTTGTGTATAATTAAAATGTTCATCAGACTTGAAATCAACAAATCTTGTCCCCATGGTGGCTCCCAAGAGTCCAACACCAATCTACACAATGATCCTAAGTGTCCACAGCATGCAGGAGCCATTCATTAAAACGTTACATGAAGATCTATACATTGTAAATGACACAACTCATGGCCACATGAGAAGCCTTCCACAGATAACAACCTTTGTGCTTTGTAGATCCCAAGACATTTTTTGGAGATCCAGATTTAATGAGATGGTATTCCACTGACTGTTCAAAAATAATTGTTTGCAACTGTGGTGATCAGACCCAGATGTCTAAAGCATTTGATGCCTTTAAAAGTTACCTGGCAGAAAATAATCACATTCATTTTGCGATAATTATGCAAAGCTTTTGGTCTAATATATTTTGTTCAGTCCATTCACAGTGGGGGCATTGTAGGGAAAATAGTAAGCAAAGAAAATACTTTGAGATAGTCCACTGTTATAATATTATGTCTCTATTTGCATTATAGATGTTGTTTATCGCAACTACTGTAAGAAATCCGTGCTCTATAGTGCACAATACACACCAAACCACTGTGAATATTTTTTTTTACATAAATTAATTGTAATTTGGTACAGGTGTAAATGGAATCATTAAGTAAGAATCCATTATTAATCAAAGAGCACGAAGGGCATACATAGAATAAAGGCCTTATCCAAAATACCACATTTAGACAATGCTAAAGAAAACTATATTCAGGAGTGTACTGGGAAGTCAATGAGTTGATTTGTAAATAGCTTGGCTTTATGGCATATGTTTTTAAACCCATATTAGATGAGCATTGAAGATTAATATTTGAACATTTTGGTAGTCATAGAAAGAATACATATGCATGATAGAAACTTTTATAGAAGCATAATGCAGAACCAACAAATGGAATGGAGACATGGTTGATGATTGTTGTTTTGTCTGGAAAAAAAAAATTGTGCACTGACACCTAATCATGTCAGCATCCGCATGTGTTTTAAAGGTGGATGTCTCCCAGGACTGCTGTTTTGTGTGTATGTGTTGTGGCGGCAGCAACAACATATGCGCACACGTGCATGCTATATCGCCTTAGCATGGCCAAATGAACAGTGCTGAGCGCTGCACGCCTGTCTTGTTTTTTGGAAGGGCTGAGTTGATAGCTGCCACGCACTTGCAATAGTCATACCCACTGAGACTCTCACTGCATTGCTATGAGACAAGTGCATAAGAGAGGGGGGTGAGAGAAAGCAAGATGCCCCATATGAAACACCACACTAATGATTTCTCCAGTGTGAACCCCATTTGCCGCACAATAAGTGGGGTGTCAGGTGAGAATTAGAGTGCAATTTAAGAAGACATTGTCTCAAGGGTGTATTCAAAGCAGGCAGTGCACCAGAGGAGCTGTTCCTCAGAGATGAGAAGCGGCCGCTGTCACATACAAACAGGTTTTAGTAGAAAAAGCGAGCTGACAGCAAGAGCAAAAAACAACCTGATGTGGAGAAGCAGAGGGTGGGAGGAGGGAGGGTACAAGGGGATGCTGCATAGAGGGAGGCAGAAAGAGAGAGAGGGAGAGAGAGAGAAATAAGGGGAGAATAAGGGAGGGAATGAGAGTAGGAGGAGAGGGTGAAGCCGAATGGAGAAAAAGCGAGAAACCGAAGGAGAGCAAGACGACATAGCTGAACAGAAATAGAGAGAGGAAGAGAGAGAAAGACAAAAAAGCCAGCAAGGAGCAGCATTGAGATAGACAGAGCTGGAGCCAGAGACGCCACTACAGAGACCACACTGGATCCGGCAACCATGACAACCAAGGCAAGCGTACACCGAGCCTCCAACCTTCTCTTTCTCCGATGGCAATGAGGGGGCAATGAACCTCAATGTACGGTGGTAAGGTGAATGAAGTCTGCGAAGAACAACAAAAAAAGGATATTTCTTCATTTTTTTCCTTTTAATCCAAGCCACTGGTGGTGGATTTTTTCTTGCATTTTTTGCCTCTCTCTATTTTCCCTCTGTAGTGATGGAGAGGTGTGGGGGTTGAATGTATGGAGCTGTCTTTGCTACTGATTGTCAGGATGCGCTCCCCTCATTGCTGCGGAGAGATGCAGGCAAGCTGTACCCAGGAAACCCTTGACCCAGCAATGGAGTCCCTGAGGTGGGCTTAAAACCTCACACATGTTTTCTTTTCGGAACAAACAAGCAGAATTACTGCCTTCCAGAATGGAAAACCAACTCGTCCTTCTCAAACTGGCTGAGGAGCCCATGAGATAAACCATGTAAAGCCAGTGGGCATCAGGTGAGTTCACTTTGCTTACCTTCTGCCATGTCAGCCGTCTTTGCACAACATGAAACATCATTCCCAGAAGTAAAATAATATGCATTGCTGCAGTATGCTAATGTGGCTCTTGTTGCTTTTAGTAAAAATTCCATTTATAAAATCAATTGACAGTGTTTAGTGAGCTGCATCTATATATATAGATAGTTCCAACGAGACAGTAGGAAATGCTAAATTAAACATATTAGAAAAATATTTTATTTAAACAAAAATCAAAAGCAACTAACCTCCAGTTTGAAAATACAAATGCCATCAAAAAACAAACAAGTACATCAACATTTAAATTTTCCAATCAAATTTTAGCTTTCACCAAACTACATTTTCAAATATCCTCATATCCAACAAATCTAGGGGGGCAAGCTCAGAAGCATCTGCTGTGTTTTTGTGCTCCAACACTGACAATTCTTTTTGAGACTTGGGAACAGATGACCCCTCTTAGACCAGCACTTGTCCTCAACCTTTTTAAAGAACAAACACAATTAAGTGCTGTACTCATTAGTGACTGTCAACAGGTTATTAACAGCGTAATAAATCTCCCATGGCAGAGCTTGCTAAAGACTACTCAGGCACCAGAAAGCCTGGAGCTGAAATTTATGGAGGAGTATGGGACAGATGAGTCTCCTCTCCATTCCTTTGTAGTACATTTAATCAATTGATACTGCCTGGAGAAGTCTACATAAAACATCAGGGCTGTACTCTGCACACAATTCTGCATTTAAAAATAATTTTGCAAAAATAAAAAAGAGTAGAAGGAGCTTGTTGCAAGATAAACATCTAATAAGTACAGTTTTTAAATCAACCTGAAAAATTGTATGTATGAAGAGTTTTATTCCAAAGATTTGAAAATAACAATAACATAAACAACACATATATTTGTCTAATATGGTCTCAATCATAATATAATTTCTTAAATATCTTGTATGTGTAAGTTTCAGAAATATGCTACTAAAATGTCAGGCTTGCTGTTATAACAGATGATGAAAAAATGCAACAACACAGCCATGCACAAAAGGAACAATGGCTGTATGAAAAATGCATGAGGCGTAATTCTTTTATAAATAGGTTAAACGAACACAGCTGCTAAATGCTGATTTACAACCATGACTGTATGTTGCATGAGAACAGTGTGCAACTGGTTGAGAAGTGGTTGGGGGCTAAAGTCTTTCCTCATGGATAAACTCAGGTATGGTTTGATTTACCACCTGTGGCTTTACACCTGATCTAGGCACATATAGACCACTGTTCCAGCAGCTCAAAGTCACATGTGGAGATAGCCTTAGTAATTGTCCTCTGCTTACGATGCACTGCACTTCAGCATTGGCTCACTTTGGATTCTTTTTGAATTCCAAGGTACAATGGCAGAATCATTAAAGCAAGGTCAGCCATCACTGAGATAACACATATTATGTCATTATTACACAATCCCCTCTTCATTTTGGTTAAAATCCTGACCAAAAAGAATTTTACAACAAGTGTTTATTAACACTTTTTTTACATAGAGGATCTACAGATTGAAACATTTCAAGGGAGTGAAATTACAACACAGTAACAGGGTAAAATTAAAATACTCAATTATCACTCCAAGTGCGTTTGATAAGTGGATTACTAGCATTTACCAAAGTATGTTAATGTACACACATTAAAATGTTCCTCTCCCACTCATTGTGCAATCTACAGAGGCCAAAAACATCCACCATGTTTCATATAGTGTAGAACAACAAATGCCAGGAGAATGCAAGAGTGCAGTAGCTGTATGCCTTAGATATATACAAAATAAAATACAGGTGCAGTGGAGACAAAGAGTGTACTTTGTGGCAATAGGATAAATTATGACTGAGATGCACACCTTGTCTGTAGACTATCATCAGTGCTTTGGATAAAATATTTCAGCACTTTATAATTATCCTCAGTGAAACTTCTTAGCCAAGATGTTCTTCCTCTCTTGATATCACCTTGCAGGTTGTGGTCTAAGGCTAAATGCTAATGCAGCCTTAAACGGCACATCTGCGGTTTGTCTGTCAACAGGAGCGATGAGGCCAGTCTGGCTAATGATGCTGCTCTGTGGTGAGGAGCATTAGCTGTGTACTTGTAATCACTCACCATGAGTCACTCAGAAAGAGCAGCAGGCAGGTTTTATGTAAACAGCCATTCAACGATCCATCCTGTTCCCCATCGTTGATGCTCTGTGAGGGACTGTGTCACAGGTCTACAATTCTACAGGTTTAACAGTGTTGATTTAAAAAAAACAGCAACAAAAAAAGACAGAAAAAAATCCACCACATCACATTTGCTGGCTGGCTCCCCTGTGCTCTAGTAAACAGCTGCCACTACCTAATTAGCGTCTCGAACTGAGTGCCTGTACCATGTTTTTCAAAGGTACTGGCAGCGATGCAGCTGCTATGTAGGTTTAACTTAATGTTTTCTTAGCATTCTCATTTTGGCTTGGCCTATTTCTCCACAACCCCATATTTGGTGTACATCTGATGACAGCTATCAGCAGTGAAACAGGTCTCTAGTAAAATTAATTTCTTTAGGACGGCAAACAGCAGTTATAAGGATTGGATGCCTTAACAAGGTCTTTTTTGGTATATAAACTATCCATTTCCCAACAACAAACAAGCAAACACCAGATGCTAACAAAAAGTGTTTATACTGGAAGCAAGCCAAAGCAGAGAAAGGACTTCTAAACAGAGGTTTGAGAAACTGTATTGAATGCAAAAACCTGTCAGTGAATCACTGGAATTGATTTGTGTGCTGTGTATGAGAAGCACAATATGAAGAATGAATTATGCTTAAATATTAAAATCTTCCCTACATTGCCTTAAAAATGACCTACATCAGATTATTTTAATAAAATAGTTTGATGTAGAAACTCAGTTCACTCTATCATGTCATGAAAACCAATATATTTACATACATGTCCTTTTTTTTGTCTGCAGCAATTTTGCACCATACATGGGCTGTCTGGCTCTTTTTAGTGAGTCAGATCAATTGACTCAAATAACAATTAGATTCAGCTCTTTTATTTGAGCTAGATTAGTTTTACTAGAATAGGTACAGTAATATGTGTGTTGTTTGACACACATTTGAAATGGTTTGATATGAAATGGTAATTAGTCCACGCCTATGGGCAATTTAGAGTGATCGATCAACCTAACATGCACGTCTTTGGACTGTGGGAAGAAACCGGAGTATCTAGAGAAACTCCACACAGTACAGCCCGGACCGGGAACCAATCTTCGATCGTCTCGTGTTACACAACAGTGCTAACCACTGTGCCTATTCCTGTCCTTTTTTTACTCCTCCAAAACCAGTGAACGTATGTGTTTTCTGAGTTTGTATATGTAATCTTGATAATGGTTAAATAGTGGAAAACCTAAAATAAAAAATGCATATAGCACTGTGCCATAAATGGATTGTGAAAAATCCAAACCGGTTTAGCAAACCTGCGGTTAAACCAGTTTCTTTATAGGGCATCAGACAACAAACGCTGCTGAATAACTTTATTTGCATATTCACAAAATTAAGTGAAAATAACAGTTAAATTGAGAGGCCTAAAAGAGCAATACATGAAGGCCATACGTTATTAATCCCCTCCTCATGTAAGGAAGCCATAGGATTACAGGAGGCAAGACAAATGGGAAAAATGAATAGCAGTCTGCAGAATCAATGTGATTATTCATGTATGAACGTCTAAATGTCCTGAGATTACACATTTTAATTAATGAATGCATATACCTTTTTCTGGGATTGTGGAGAGAACTGTGGTGCAAGCGTGAGGTGTCCCCTTTCATACTCTCTGCTTCATTATCCTTGTACTTTCCTGACAAAAGGAAAACACTATGCTGCGATCTGTCTCTCTTGTCACAAAGTAATGTTCCTTAGCCACTGCTTATGGACGCAGGCAGAGGCCTATATGGCTCACTGGGGGTTTTGTTGTTCCTTTCCTCCAAATGAATAATTCCTGTAGTTGAAACACATGCAGCAGCATTGCTCTACCCACTCGAACACTGCTCTTAGTGCACTGGTCCTAGCGCTGTGTTCAAGTGCACTAAATCAGTCGCATTAACCCTTTCCCTGTATTACATCAACATGACCCATGCTTTCCTGAGCTCATGGCTTTTTACTGCGCACTGGATGATGCGTGTGATGCTTTCTAATTTATTACCTTTATTTATAAATTAAAAAAAAAAAAACACATCCAAAAGTATGTTTGTGGGACTCTTGGGAAATTTTGTTACCAATAAGACCTTGTTAACACCAAATCTGTTACCATCAGGAAAATAGTACTTAAAACCTTTGTCTTTGAAAGATGAAGACCTCAACCTCATTGAATGGGTTTGGGATTACTTGGCTCATGAGAATCATAAAAATCTTTTTAGACTAAACTTTGGAGGTAAGGGGTTAAGAAACACTGATCCTGAAAAGAATACAGGCAAAAGGTAGACACACAGAAATTTCCTGTCAATGAAAAATGAGCAACTTAATGACATAAAATTATTTTATATTTTAAAAAAGGTGGTCTCTAACCTTTGCACAGAACTCACATTTCTAACAGTACAGAATCATACATGATAAGTATTAGGCATGACAGCCTATAATTATATTTGCATATTGAATATTTCTTTAGCAGCTGATCAGAGCCAAAAGCATAAGTAATTCATTATGCAGCACTATGAGCAGATAAGCTGCCAAGTAAAAATTATAATCGTGTCTTATTAGAATAAACCTGTACCAACAGTAGCACTAAAATAACCTCTGTGTTTTACAGTTCAGCACCTAAGATTCACACAAGCAAAAAAGTAATCAATACATACTTTAATGCTGGTGGCAAAACGCATTAAACCATCGTGTCAATACAGAGTTTAGCAGGCCTGACCTCAATTCTGTACTCAAGAAACATTCAATGGCTGCTTTCAATTCTGAACCCCATATATAAATGCAAGAATGGTAAACAGCAGAATCTGCTGGAATCAAGGCATTAGTGTATGTGCTCAAGTATGTCTGTATACATGTTTGTATGCATTAGATCTCTGACCTTACTAACAAACTTAGGTGTCAGTCCAGTCGTACAAACATACTGAATAAAACATGGGCTCATAATTTCCCACCGAGGTCTTGTTTAGCTTATATGAGGCAGATAGGAATGTAAAACACAGCAAATAGAGCAAACACACTAACAGTTTTACTGCTCATTCTTATATAATTAAATTCTAAAACTCAGACAAACATTAATTTGTCAAACAATACAGTACCAAATAAAAGTTTACGATGATACCTTTGACAGAAGGTCATAGTAAAACTGGGCTTTTGACTGTTTGAATTTTGGCACGCTCCAGAACAGAGCCAAGCCAAGAGCTTGAAACATGCTTTCACTGGCAGTATTTGTTTTACTAAGAGAGCAACAAGGGCTACATTTCCAATGCAGATGTTTAAGTCACTAATATTCATGTTGAAAGTAATTCAGTGGCAGCACATTGTGGTCATGTATTAGGCCATAACCTTCAACTGAATAGGTCTGTCACAATTATTACATAATTGGCCAACTGCAATTATTTGAGCTGATGCCATTCCATACTTGCATGTTTGCACTGCAACAAACAGAATGTGAATCTGGTTGCAGTTTGTCTGTTAAATGTGTAAATACAGGTAAATATTGAGGCACAATATAGGGCTCTTATGAAAACAGATAAAAATTACATAACTTCTGACAAGGTGGATTTTCAGTTATGACGCATGCTAGATAGACACAATCCAGATCTGGTGTCCCTGCAAACATAGTTACGTTGTGACAACGATGAATCTCTATCTAGTACAACAGGATTAGGTCCAAGCCACTCTTTTACTCAAACACTGCCATAAACACAGGGCCAGTGCTGATACCTAGAAAAAAGACAATGCAATACCTAGCAAGACTGGAACACCTACAGAGAAGTGAACAAATACAAGACTACATACAGTACAAGTGCAGTACTTAGCCAGTGCTCCTAGAAGATAAAGTGCAATTACAGTTTATACCATACTTTAGTATATTAGTGATTATAAGTGCTTTACAAAGAGATAGGTCTTCAGTCTGCGTTTGAAGACCACGAGAGAGTTTGCTGTTCGGACAGCCAGTGGAAGTTCGTTCCACCATCTGGGTGCCAGGACAGAGAAGCGTCTTGTTGCGTGTCTTCCATGAATCTTAAGTGATGGCGGGTCAAGCCGAGCCGTACTTGAAGCCCGAAGGGCTCGAGGTGCGGTTTGACTTTTGACCATTGTCATAAGGTAAGGAGGAGCTGGTCCATTCTTGGCTTTGTAGGCAAGCATCAGAACTTTAAACTGAATGCGAGCAGCTACAGGAAGCCAGTGAAGGGAGCGCAGCAGTGGTGTGACGTGAGTGAACTTGGGAAGATTGAAGACGAGCCGTGCTGCTGCATTCTGGATCAGTTGTAAGGGCCTGATGGCCTGCAGAGGAAGACCAGCCAGGAGTGAGTTGAAGTAGTCCAGCCTTGAAATGACAAGAGACTGGACGAGCACCTGGGAGGCCTCCTGAGAGAGGAAGGGTCGGATGCGTCTGATGTTGTGGAGAATGTATCTGCATGACCGAGTCAGGTTCGTAATATGGGCTGAGAACGATAACTGGTCATCCAGAGTCACCCCAAGGTTTCTTGCATCTTTAGACGGAACAATCAAAGAGTTCTCGAATGAGATGGCAAGATCCAACTGAGGACCTGCAGTTCCAGGGATGAACAGCAGCTCAGTCTTGCTGGGATTGAGCTTCAGATGATGAGCTGTCATCCATGAAGAGATGTCGGTCAGACATGCAGAGATACGACTGCAAACCTGAGTGTCAGATGGTGGGAAGGAAAGCATTAGTTGAGTGTCATCAGCATAGCAGTGGTAAGAGAAACCATGAGAGGTAATTACATCACCAAGAGAACGGGTGTAGAGTGAAAAGAGGAGTGGACCTAGCACTGAGCCTTGAGGGACACCAGTAAGGAGCCTGCAAGGAGCAGATGTAGACCCTCTCCATGTTACCTGGTAAGACCGCCCCTCTAGATAGGACTCAAACCACTTCCATGCAGAGCCCGTGATTCCCAAGTCAGCGAGGACGGATAGATGGATCTTGTGGTTCACCGTGTCGAAAGCTGCAGAGAGGTCCAGAAGGATCACAACCGATGACAGTTTGGATGATCTTGCAGTCTGGAGCTTCTCAGTCACTGCCATGAGGGCCGTTTCTGTTGAGTGCACTGGTTTGAAGCCGGACTGGTTGGGGTCCTGGAGCAGGTTCTGGGTGAGAAAGAGAGACAGTTAGTTATAAACAGCACGCTCAAGAATTTTTGATAGAAAAGAGAGTGATACCGGCCGGTATTTGCAGACATCTGAGCTGTCCAGTGTGGGCTTCTTCAGAATTGGAACCACTCTGGCAGTCTTGAATGCGGCTGGGACCCGTCCTGATGACAAGGAGCTGTTTATGATGAATGTGATGAAGGGCAGCAGATCCGTGGAGACTGTCTGGAGGAGTGTGGATGGAATGGGATCCAGTGGGCAGGTGGTCGGGTTGCTGGATTTAAGTAGCTGTAGGACCTTGTCTGTGGAAAGAGACATGGCAGCAGTAACCTCCGTTGAGAACTTGTAGAGGAGAGCTTGGTAGGAGTGTAGGTCAGAGTCAAGCTGGGACTTCCTCCACTTCCTCTCTGCCTTCCTTAGCTCTCTCCGGTTGCTGCGTAGGACTTCAGTCAGCCATGGGGCAGGTGGAGAGGATCTAGCTGGCCTGTAGGAAAGAGGACACAGAAGGTTAACTGCAGATGAGAGTGAAGAAAACAATGTATCTGTGGCTGTATCCAAAGAAAGAGAAAGAAAAGAATCAGGATGTGGAAGGGTAGTAAGGACAGTTGAAGCGAGAGACGAGTGAGAAATGGAGTGCAGGTTGCGTCGAGTGAAGGACGAGCCTGAAGAAGAGGCATTGGCAGCGAGAGCAGTGAGGGAGTGTGAAAGATAGAAAGTGGTGATCTGAGCAGTGTATGGGGGTTACTATCATATCCAGCACTGGGACAGGTCTGGACAGCAGCGGTTCAAGACCTGATGACTGCAGCTTGTTTGATGGAAGATTAAAGTCACCAAGGAGAATGAGCGGGGTTCCATCAATGGGGCAGAGACTCAGAAGAACATCCAGCTCATCTATGAAGTTACCTAGAGGAGAAGGAGGGCGATAAATGACAATGATATGCAGTTTAGTGGGGAAAGATAGTTACAGCATGAAATTCAAAGGAAGAAATAGAGAGATGGGAGAATGAAAGTGGAGTGAAGTTCCACTTCCTAGACAAGAGCAAACCTGTGCCACCACCCCTGCCAGTCAGTCAGTGAGAGAAGTTAAAGGCAGAGGATAGGGCTGCTGGAGTCGCAGAGTTCTCAGGGCTGATCCAGGTCTCAGTCAAAGCCAGGAAGTGCAATGAATGGTGAGATGCTAAGGCCGAGATGAAGTCAGCCTTCCAAACCACAGATTGGCAATTCCAGAGTCCACCCATCACCCTGGTCTGAGAATGTGACGACCTTGGGGGATGGATGAGATTCCTTGCATTGCGCTTCTTGTGGTGACGACGGGCTCGTCTGGTTCTGTGGGTTGAGAGAACAGGTACTGGAAAACACATGTTTAAAGTGCAGCAGTGTAGTAACTTGAGAGTAAAGTAGTAGAATGAGAGAAAGAGATACTTAGCCAAGTTTGAAGGAGATTGCCTCTGTGTTGATATTAAATGGAACAGGAAAAGTGATCTGTTTAGTTTCTTTAGTCGCTGTAGACCGCTCTAGACACCCCCTCAATATATCTGCCTAGTGGCTAGAAGGCCACTCCCAGCAGTTCACACCTTGAGCTAACCTGAAACCACACCTGAAACTAGTACTAGCAATTAGCTCTAGAACCAGCAAAACAACCTTGTAGCAAGCAGTTTAAGTCAAAAGTAAATTGGGAAACTCAAGCCTACCTTACCAGCAGAGAAGACAAATCTAATCAGGACACACAAGCACACTAATTCTAGAAGGAAACACCCCCTCAATATATCTGCCTAGTGGCTAGAAGGCCACTCCCAGCAGTTCACACCTTGAGCTAACCTGAAACCACACCTGAAACTAGTACTAGCAATTAGCTCTAGAACCAGCAAAACAACCTTGTAGCAAGCAGTTTAAGTCAAAAGTAAATTGGGAAACTCAAGCCTACCTTACCAGCAGAGAAGACAAATCTAATCAGGACACACAAGCACACTAATTCTAGAAGGAAACAGCTTTTCCTGTAAAGTTACTCTTTTGGAGATTCTTTGGATAGCGATGATATTTGCTTTACAGTTTGTCAGACTAATATGAACTAATAAAACTAATAATGAATAATGAATGCATAAAAGTAAATGAATAAGAAGATAAAATTGCAGAAGGATGTAAGGACCTGGTTTAAGTCTCCCCCAAACTGATTTGATACTTAAAACCACAGCACAGCCAACAACAGGCTGCAGTCAATAGTAGTTGGCCATCTGGGTCAAAATCTTCTGAGAATCTGACCCATGTTCTTAAGAAGCTTTGAACTTTGAAAAGTATGTAGTCGTGTTTATCTGTGCCATCCTTAACTTTTGGTCAAACAGTATTTACAGTTTAATTAACAAAATACCAAAGAAAAGTGTCTCTGTTTGAAATCTGGATGGCAAAGCTTTAGAAGCTGCACAGGTAGAGGTGGTCTCTGAGTTAGAGTCTTTATGGTTAGAGTCTTTATGTAAAGGGGCGTGAGCTGAAACAGTCCCATCCTATCTCAATGCTGGTGCAACGTCATGTGATTGACGGTGTAGCAGTTGACACAAATGGACAGGAGAGCTGGCTGGTGATGGGTGGGGAGGAGGCCCTGATGGTCAGTCTTCCAACAGCGTTCAACAGACAGGAGGACAGTCATTATCTCAGGAAGAGTAAAGAGAGAAAGTTAGTTCGGCGCAGGAGTACGACTGTAGAGAATATGAAAGTAAACAGAAGGTAACATAGACATGAGAGCACCCTGAGACACGGGGATCTCCCCACTCCACCGTCAACAAACCTATGTGATCTAGTGAAGTGGTGGGACAACAGCACCAACATCTCAGTTTACCATAAACCTCTGTGTCCATGAACCCCCAGATCTCCTGCCTTTATCTAAAGTGGAAGATTAATCAACAAAAGCTAAACTATTCAGCATGTGGACCAAAAAAGCTCTTTTAGGATAAGAGTAGAAACGTTTAGTTTCAGACATGTTTTTGTTTGTGTCAAAATCATGTTTGTTCTTGAGGGTACATTCAGTTTAGCTCACAGCAGTCTGAACAAGTGCTTCTAATACCAGTGACTTAGAATGTGCCACAGTGCCTTTACAAACTAAAATTCAATTCACATTAATAAATGTATTAAACTAAAGCAAGTTCTGAGCAGGGTAAAGCAATTAAAGTCAACACTTGGAAAATAAAGATCGAGAATGTGGTCTTGACAGGTGTTTTCTGCATCCTTGTTTTCTCATGCAAGAGGTGTAATTATGCTGATATGAAATATGTTCCTTTTAGAGTAATTAATACAATTTTGTTATAGGAAAAGAACTTAACTGCATCATTTCCTCACAAAAAATAGGTTGATGGGCACAAACGCATCTCATCAACAAACAAGACCAGAGCTCCATTAATGCCTTAAAGACACTAACCTGTTACTTCTTCCCATATTGACTACTCCTTGGTGTCAATTCATCTTCAACCCCAAGGTTTAACATCAGCATAAATCAGATGGGAGATGATAAGATATGCAAGCTGTAAAATGAATGATGCCAAGCTTAAGTTAAACTAGAAGACAAAATTAAAGAAATCAAAAAGCTAATTTATGTAGCAATGACCTTCCCCTAATTGTACAAACGATTGTACAAACTGAAATTTAATGAAATATGATGAACTGTGGTCAAACCAGGCAATGAAAAGTTTGATTTGCCTCAAGCACAGCTACTATTAACATGGAGAGAGAGCAGATACATTTTTGGTCTGGCTTATTAAGCATAGGCAGCTAGAGAAAGTGAGGATGGACACAGAAAAAATAAATGATTAATAAATAATTAATTTTTGAGCATATTACCAGACTTTGTACAACTTTTGTGCAACAAGGGCAGTCAGAATATCTTAACCCAGATAAAAAAAGCTTACTGCTTCTTGGGCATGAACTGGAAGTTAATGTTTTCTAAAGCAATTAGTAACATGTAGGAAGAGAATGCACCTGATGTCATACCAACAGAAATGTATTTATTATTGAAGTAAGAGTATATTAATTCCATGCTCCATGAATATCTAGGTCCTACAAATCTGGCACTTTACCTCCAACTTTAAATTGTGCACTAATTACACTAGTAGTAAATCTTGGAAAATGTCCAACAAGGGCTAGACATATAGTCTAGTTTTACTTTACAAGATTCTGTGTAAGGCACTAGTAAGTAGATTGGAGTCTCTTTTAGCAAAAACCATACATAAAGACCAAAATAGTTTTATACAAGTGAGACAAGCCTTGTATAATATTTAGTGAGTGTTAAACATTGGGATATAAGTGGTAGGGGGGCTTTTGATTATATTCATATGACATAAATGTTATACAGGAGATAGATTTAAAATGGATCTGTATTTTCTATGCAAATCTCAGCTAATATTTTCCCTAATGATCTAACATTGTTCTGCTATTTTTAGGTACAAGAGAAATAACAACAAATTGATTATGATGTAAAAAAGCAAAAAAAAATAAAAGAACAAATTTGGTGGCCTCTGCAAACACTATTTCGTTCTACTGAAGATCTACCTTGGAATTAAAATAACCCCAGAGGTTAAAAAAATATCACAGCAAATTATGATTTAAAATTATAGTTTCATGTTGTTGATTCAACATGAAATTAGACATCACCAGCTCAGACATCAAGTGAATCATGTGCTATAAAGAATCTTATATTAAAGGTATATCTGTTCTGATCATAAGGGGCAAATCCTAAACAATAAACAAAAAACAATTTCTCAAAAATCAGTTTGACAAACAACTACCTACCATGCAGATGTCGCGAATTTCGTCTATATCAGCCCAATTTTTGGTAAGGCATAAGCAGTGTGTCAGACATTTATAAGGAAGGGAAATTTATGTCATCTGAAGATCTTAGGAACATCTCACTGTAAACTTCAAGCTTGGATGAAAGACCTACTGGACAGAATGGAGACTAACCTGTCTGACAGCCCAGACACAAATGATTAACACTAAATTAAAAGTGGTTTGTCAGATGGTATATTACACCATCCAAGCTACACCAGATGAACTCACATATTCCAGATGTATTAGATGTAAACAGAATAGTGTAAAAAAAGAAAAGTGTAATACAGTCTCACTGAATATCAACAAGGAAACAACTCTTAGTTGTAAACTGTGAATTCTTTATATATAGTCAACTAAAAAGTTCAATATAAAGAATCCTCCTTTTCTCTCCAGGTCTCCTTAAAGGCTGAGCACCGTCCACAAATCCGTAGAACAGATCTGGCCCTGTGTCCTTTTGCACGGTGGGCCAATACCCGTACAGATCTGGTTTCTGGATTGGGCCAACACTGGTTCAACATCTGGCCGGGTCTCAGCAATTACTTCAAACATCCGGCCAAAATCTGGCCCACATCTGTATTCTTATTTCACATTTGGATTTGTTCCGGATTGGAGGCGCACACCTCTGGCCCTGATCTGGTCCAGATAGCAAAAAGTATTCTGCCCAGCTCTGGGCCGGATCTACCATAATTTCTGGGCTGCGTCCATAAAACGGTGTCTAGATGCACAACCATATTTTACCTACTACACTTTATATATGAACACAGTACTTTTCAAATAGATAAAAAAAATAAAATAAATAATTATTTCAATAAATTATTAATATATGACAGCCTTCAACATTTTTATTTTAACCTTTTTATTTCCCACAAAATTTTATCTGTGAACCAGTACAAAATTAAGTGCCTGGCCATAAATACACAGTCCCTGGTAACTACAGCTGTGAAAGTTGTTGAACTACAGAAGTTATCTAGATATCTGACTAAATGGCTCTTAAAATATCCTCTTAGGTCAAAACAATAAAAGACAGTCTATTTATATATGACCTCATTATAATGTATCATAATGTAACAACTTCAAACTCCAGTATTGTTAATGCATGCCACCATTTCCTGACTTCTCACTACAGCACCTGAATGAATTTAATGAAGGTTTGATTAGAGTAGCTACGCCAATTACCCCTGCATATACCAAGACTATGTGTTCTCACACTCTTCCTAAACGCTGTGAGAAGTCAGGATTATATTAATTAGTTGTGCTTTACAGTCATAGTAATATGAGTGTGCATCTTCACCAATGGACATGAAATATTACTATTTTACTTGAATTATGAATAAAAAAATAAAAGTTAAAAACTTACCATTTGATAATCCCAACAAACAGACCACATGGATCCACATCCAATGCACTGTTGTATATATGGAGTGACAGAGACCACCCCCTGCAGTAGCTCTCACAAGCTTTACCTGCAAGGAGAAAAGGAACCATGCTAATACTAAAGTTGACAGAAACTGATGCCTCAACATGTGCTCTTAACACAGAGCTAAAACAATACTCACCTGTCTGTTCATTTTGTCTCTTAGATAGAAAAGAACAGAAACGTTTTTACTAAACCAACACAAAAATGCCTTACCTAAAAAAAGTTGCCAAAATGAAAGCCCAAAACTATTGTTCTTTAAGGGTTCTTAATTTAGCTCTACATAGAACTATGAGAAATCACTGAACCATTTGCATTCTTAAATAGTTATTTGCATGTATATAGTGTATATGTATATATAACATCTATATAGTTCTTTAAATTGACTTAAATTGCTACATTTTTTTACAGATGGTGTTTTTTAATATATGGTATATTAAATTGTTTGGCCACTGTAACTTTTGTGTCGGGCTATTTTGTTGGATCCTTGACCCAACAGTAACTTGACAACAGTAACAACAGTAACAGTAACAGTGACCCAACTTATTTAATTTAGAAGTATTTGGCTCAACCCAACTGATGAAACTTTGTTTGTCGTTGGTTGTGGCATAAACAGCTGTCAAAGCTGCAAACTGATTGCTGTCAGCTTACATAATTGTAAATAGCTTAAAAATGCAATCAGGTGATTATGTAACAATAATCATGACAGGCCTACTGCTGGACACTGTCAACTGTATTTAAACTGTTGCACATTATGAAATGAGCCAAAGGAAACAAGGCGACTATATAAAATAGAAAAATCACATAACTGCATTGTTGAAAGTACAATTAACAAGAATTTAAAGAGTAATTGAAGTTACTGCATTAAATGTGCCATTTAATACAAAAACTACATATACGTTCTCATAGTTGCAAGGTGCCATAAAATGCATTTATTCAGTATTTAAAACTGTTCTCTGATGTGACCATCGGGTTGATAAATGCCCAGATGTGGTTCTATATATTATTTATATGGTGTAGTATGGCCCTAGAAAGAAACAAGCTGGTTTTCCTTGTTAGGGGACTTAATTTTGGGTGAAATAGAGAATATAGAATTAGGGGATCAGGTTGTTTTTGTATTTTACAAAAGGCTGCATTAGTGAAACAAAACTAGTTAAACTGAACAGCACTAAAGTAGACTTACATAGTGTTGCTATTAGATCTTTTTGTCTACAGAACTAGGCTGTAGTTATAACCTAGAAAATACAAACAGATCACCCTGTGTTACCTAATATATAATGCATTAGATTAGATGAAAGACAAATTTAATTAACTTACTTAAATGTAACCTACCTTGAATGGAAGCAATAGGTCTGGCTTTTTTAGGTGTTCAAACAATCTGTCTTAGAGATCCTAGTGAAAATGTGCATATCATTAGCCCAGTGTAGTATCTTTGTGTCTCCATTGTTTATTGTGTTTTTACTGTTAATTAATTTCAGATGATCGCTACATTCTCCCTATATACACAGTTTTATACTATCAAAACATCCTAATAATCATTTTAATGCTGAAAACATTTTTTGACAAAGGCATTTACCAGCTTCTTTTTTGAAATCTACCATTCCAGCTTAAATGGTGCCTGAGTGACTCAATGACTCAGAAGGGCTAGACTGTAACTGTAGAGCTATTTAAGGTGGAACTGCCAAATTCAAACAAGATGTTGGTGATTTTTTTGCATGTGGTCCCAGGTTACATTTCTGTTCAACATAAAACACGTTTCTTAATTCGTTAATGGAATTAGTTTATTTTACAAAAAAAACGGCTAGCCAGCTATGCTGAAAATTCTAAAGAGTATCAATATAAGAATTGCATCTGACTGCAATGTAACTAAGCCACATAGAGTGAAATCTAAACTTTCACTTGTAAGCTCCCATATATTTTTCTTTTAATATTTTTCCTCTCTGTTTATGTTTTTTAAGCAGTAAACAATCCTTATAGTCAAATTAACCTAGAGGTGCAGAAAGATTTAAATCACACTCTCTACTGGAGTCCTGCCTCGCAGTAACACATATGGCCAGTGTGATTGGAAGGAAAACTTTCCAGTTATATGCAAGACTTATGGTGCAAGACTCAGGTGCAACATGGGTGACACATGGGTGTCAAAAGCAATTGAGGATGGCAGCAAAAAAGCTATTTTTTAAAGAAATGCTTAGCTTTGGCGCACAGAAGGCTGAAATTGTCTGTAGTTATGAATAATAAGCAGTGTTAATGCTAATGTATTAGAGATATCAATTGCACTACGGCAAGTAATGTTGAAAAGTCTTTAGATGTAAACTCACTGTTTACTGGTTTGAAACTGATTGAAACAAGCTTATGTCTTGTAGTTTAACTGAGGCGTTAAGAAAGATTTAAGAAAGGGGCATGGGTGGGCGTGGCGAAGTGCTTGGCGGGGTAGATTCATAAGTCCCCACCAATGTCAAAAGTAAATCTATTTCCCTTGCAATAAAATCATATAAAAACAAAAAAATCACATGTGCATAAGTATTCACAGCCTTTGCTCAATATTTTTCCCAAAAAACAACCCCACAGCATCATGCTGCCACCACCACACCTCACTGTAGGGATGGTATTGGCCAGATGATAAGCAGTGCCTAAAGAAATTACGCTTGGCATTCAGGCCAAAGAGATTAATCTTTCATCATCAGTTTCATCAGACCAGAGAATTTTGTTTCTCATGTTCTAAGAGTCCTTCAGGTGCCTTTTGGCAAACTCCAAGCAGGCTGTCTTGTGCCTTTTACTAAGAAGTGGCTTCCGTCTGGCCACCATACCATACAGGCCTGATTGGTAGACTGCTGCAAAAATGGTTGTCCTTTTGGAAGGTTCTCCTCTCTCGCTAAAGCTCTATCAGAGTGACCCTTGGGTTCTTGGTCATCTCCCTGACTAATACTTATGTTTTTTTATTTTCAATAGAAGTGCAAAAAGTTAAAACAAACTGTTTTCATTTTTGTCATTATAGGGTATAGTTTGTTGAATCTTGAGGGACCAAATTAAATCCATTTTGGAATAAGGCTGTAACAAAAAAAATGTGGAAAAAGTAAAGCGCTGTGAAGACTGGATGAATTTCTTTATTTTATTTTATTTTCATATATGACATTTTAGAACATTGGGTGGAGCTCTAAGTGTTCACTTTTGTTTCCTAAATGAAACCGAAGGGTATCAATATAGATTGTAGAAATGCTTTTGCCAATATCCCATCATTAGGTTAAGGATAATTATTACACAGAATAATTACTGAATAAATAATTTAGTGTAAGCTCTACAGTGTACTTGATCTACTGCGTATATTAATGCGTATATTAGTTTTGATAATTGTGAATAATAATGTAAATACTATTGAGTGCTCCTTCTCTAATGCTTCAAATTGCTGTAAAAGAAAATAAACAGAAAGACATAATTTAGTAGTTTGTTCTACAATTCATTTTAGAAGGATTTTCTAAAGTTAATTATATTATAATAAATATACAGAAAATTCCATGATAAAATGCAGGAAAGATGACAAGATATTTTTAGACTATACGTTATAGGCTATGTGTTATTTAGACTATACGTTATAGACTATACAGCATATATAGATGCTGTGCTTATGAGACAATTCACAGTTGTCTCATAAGCACAGCATCTATATATATTATTTAGGCATGTGCCAATAAAAATAAAAACATTTTTATCCGTTTATGATATTATGGCTGTTATTGCTGTTAAAACTACATCTTAAAAAGATGTTTTGAATTCATAAAAAGCAGTAAGCGTGTGCACTAAATAATTTAAAAATAATTTTTCTTACTTTCTATGTTGCAGCTTTACAGTGAATATTTCAACTTACATTCCTCTGCTTGTTAAACAAACTCAAGTTCTTATGTGTGGTTAGGTTTAATAATCTTTCGTATATTTTTCTTTATACAAACATAGTTTGTTACTGCAAACATACATGTATTTATGAATGTTTTCCTTCTTCAATCTGAGCATAGCATGGGTTTTCACTTTTTTAACAGTCTATTTGCTCCTCCTTCATGGGTTTGTTGTGATTGTTTTCTAATCTAAGAGAAGGAACAGCATCAAAAGATCAGACTGTCATCAGGCAGGGTCGAATGATAAGATCAATTGTTGATAATGCTTCTATTTCATACTTTGATATATGTATGTAAATGTGCATACAGAGACAGACACAAGTATCCAAAGCGCATCGCCTGCCGTGCATGTACAATCCCATAGACAGTCCTGAGGAAGTGAGCCCGAGGTATTGGATCCTCAGAGGTACCCCAACCACAACACCCTCTGTCCTTCTCTGCCTTCTCTTAGGACATTGATCCTTCCAATTTGCCTAAATGAGCGGTTACTGGCAAATCACCTAGCTGTTGTAGTGCTGTTAAGAAAGGTTTCCCACCTTTGGAGCACTGTCCTCCAACAGAAACACCACTAATACTTTACACTAAAGTATTAGTGCATAAAGTAATGCATTAGTTAACATAATTAAATAAATTAACAATAGTTAACTAATGTTATGTCAACTGCATTCATTATTGTTTCTACACAAAGTGTTGACATTTACATTTGGTAAAATAAACAACAACCGAGATACCACAGTGATTATGGTAAAATAATTTTACTTACACCAGCAATAACTGAATCAGTTAATGTTCTGTCTTTTGCTCATGTACTGCATTCATATATAATAACCTGTTTTATTTGTTTACTGATTACTGATATAATATTTTGTGCTTTCCACTGTATTTTTAAGTCATGGGACTTTTATTCTGCCTACCGCTTTTCCCTCAGTTCCATTTTAGTTATGCTTTGTTGCTTGTTGGGGATTAATTATATTAGTTAGTCAACACTTAATGTAAAGTGTTATCAAAACATCACTTGTTTGTGCATGATCAGGCCCTGGGAAAAAACTTTCGCATGTCAGTTTGACAGCGCAGCCACAGGCAACCATCTCTGCCATCTTTCTGTTCTCAGTCCCATATCCCCAGGTGGGAGCAGAGCACATGGTTGGGGTTTAGTGGAGCATCCTTTTGAAGTCATGCATAAATCATGAATATGTATGGGCTTCCTCAGGTTTTGTGAGCTGAACTCTAGAGACAGGAGGAGCCCCATGGAGAAATGTACAGTCCCTCTACATGAGAGAACGATGGAGCAGGAGGCAAGATGGCCTCATAGATTTGTAGACCAGTGTGCCCTTTCAATCTTCTGTTAGTTTCTTAGAGGGGAGAAAGAGAGGGGGCCAGGACACTTACTGGGATCAAAACAGTGCTCCATCAAACGTTTATCTGTCCGATTCATTCAGGCTTCTGGTAGGAGGCATCAAACAAGGAGGGCTGAGGAGGTGAAGGCACAGCAAAGTGAAGGCATTTGTGGTCATCAGTACAGATAGCTGCTTCATTTTTGTGTATTCAGAGGATAATATGTACGCATGACATAAATGTTAAACGTCAAATTTAATAAATGTCACTAATTAAAAATACGGCTTCTGTGACTTGTTTGGAGACATGCTAGACATTCTGCAAGGCTTTGTTTTAGTACAATTAAACAACTTTAGAAATATCCATTTATTTAATATACAAACTGCAGTTAAACATTCAGTGTAAAATACTATAACATTTTACTTGAACCCTGATACATAACACATGCCATACACATGACATGGTCGATGTCACAAGGTTACATGACATGTTTATTTTGGAAGTAAAATATTTGATGTTACCATTATAGCATATCATTTTCATGCCGGTTGTCATTCTGGTTAATGTCACAATGGCTTATGACATCTGTCATAACAAATATTAGTAATCATAACAGGATAAAGTTACCGAAGCAAATTGTCATGACAACTCATGACAGGTGTATCTGCCTTGCTATGTTTATGGCATGGTCAGTATTATGTTTCAGGGTTCAAGCAAAGTGTTACCAAAACTACTTTCCTTTTCTCTAACAGTCTTTTCATTTAACCTCTCCCTAGCTTCCTGGGACCTTGTATAAGCCGGTGTCAGTGAGTCCTTATGAATCCCATGGCCCAGCTGTACTACAAGAAGGCGAGCTACTCGCCGTACCGTGACCGCATCCCGCTGCAGATTGTGCGGGCAGAGGCCGAGTTGTCGGCTGAGGAACGGGCCTACCTGACCGCAGTGGAGAAAGGTGACTATGCTGGGGTCAAGATGGCCCTCCAAGAGGCCGAGATCTACTACAACATCAACATCAATTGTTTGGACCCCTTGGGACGCAGCGCACTCCTCATTGCTATTGAAAACGAGAACTTGGAGGTGATGGAGCTGCTGCTGAGTCATGGCGTCCATGTGGGCGACGCGTTGCTCTATGCTATCCGCAAGGAGGTTGTGGGAGCAGTGGAGTTACTTCTGTCCTACAGAAAACCCAGCGGTGAGAAGCAGGCGAGTAACAGCATGTGTCAATGTGCAAATGATGAATAGTGATGCCATCTGTTCTATTGCAGCTATGCAGTACAAAGGATCAAGAGATGATGAAACAGACGCTCAGCAGAAAAGCTGACCAGCCATCTAGCTGAGCTCATATCCATAATGCTGTCAGTCCGAGGGCGCAGCAGGAGAAAAATGAAATGCTGTAAAGAAGTTCAATATCAGGCTTCTCCGGCCTCAAAAAACACTGAACAAGCTCCGAATCGATTTGCTTGCCTTTCCTTCTCAGGCTTTTTAAAGTCTTTTTTCAATATTATGGAAATGCACTGTCCTTCTGGCAGATGTCCTAAAATTCATTTGCAAGGTTCTTTAAAGTCATACGAAAGGCTCAGAAATCAGGGCAAATGTCATACTGTATGCCTTTGAAGTCACTGTTAAATGACAACCACCATATATTTTGACTCAAATCAAAAGTCCTGCAGGGATGGCACAAACTTATAGTACTGAATGTCCCATTGCATTTAAAAGAAATCATAGAGCTTAATAACACGTTATTTTATGTCTGAATCTGAATTATTTCCAATGGTTCTGTTAGCAACATGGGTTCTAATATTTAAATATTTGGACTGATCACTAAGTCATCACTAAACCAAAAATGGCACAAAAAAGTGCAAACAAACTTGAAAAATAACTAGTTAATTGGAAAAGACCATTATGTTTGGACTAGTTGCTGATCAAAAAGCAGCAACCAGCAACGAGATGGCTGGATGCAATGAGTGGAATCATGAACAAGCCATCCAGAAGCCTAAATACCTAAATATATGTCAGATATTCTAAAAAACAAACACTGTCTTTATGGCCACCAGCAGTTGGAAATGCCTTGATGACGCTTAAAAATAAAATAATGCTACCTTAAATGTTATTGTGTACCCACTGGCAACTTTATTAGGAACACCTCCTGCAAGTACATTCATTATCTTTTTTATCAGCTCTATTTACCATATAGGAGCATATTGTAGTTCTAGAAATACAAACTGTTGTCCATCTGTTTCTCTGCATACATTGTTAGCTGTTTTCTGACTTTGCATCTACAAGGTGGCCAAGCAAGGTAGGAGTGTCTAATGAGGGGACAACGCTGCTGTGTCTGATCCACACGTACCAGCACAACAGACACTAACATATCACCACTCACCACCATGGCAGTGTGATTGTAGTGTGACTGTAGAAAATGAACCACCACTCAAATAATACCTGCTCTGTGGTGGTCCAGTGGGGGTCCTGGCCACTAAAGAACAGGGTAAAAGGGGCTAACAAAGTATGCAGTGAATCAGATTTTAGTCTGCAGTTATAGAAATACGAAGTGCACCTACCTGGTAAGCTGATAAAATGTACAATAAGTGTTGATACAAGGAGGTGGACCTAATTAAATGGCAGGTGGTTAGTCCAAATTTGTTGCCTGCAGAACATCAGAAAGGTTGTGACAATATCATGCATTTCACTATTAACTCTATAAATATGCAGACATTTATTTAAAAAAACAATGAAGATAATTAAGCAGAGCAGTGCATATCTTGTCATTGTACTATTTTAGTTCAAATTCAGGTCAAATTAGATTTATAAATCACTGCCTTTTGTTTTCATTTGCATTTTACCCACTGTCTATTACACAATTATATAATTCAGCTTTAAATATTAGACACTATATGTTTAAAGGTTTATACACACTTGCTCAATCAACATTTCCAAAATCAAGAGCAGTAGCAGGGAGTTTGGCCCCCTTTGCTATAGTCACAGCCTCTGTTCTTCTATGAAGAGTTTACACTCAATGGTAGAACATTGCTGTGAGAATTTGGTTGTGTTCTGCACTAGTAAGGCCATGTTAATGTTAAATGTTTAGTCCTGGATCACAAACACTCCAGCTTCTCCCAGTGTATGTTATGGTCTATATAATGGTCTTATATCACTCCAGAGAAAGCACCACCACTGCTCCACGGCCCAATGCTAGGTAACAGTGCACCTTGCAAGCTATCACTTGGTACTGGTCATGCTGATGTTATGCTGGAGGCTCCAGCAGAGCATCCCATTTCACTAACAACACTTTTATATGGAGACATTTGTGCAGGCAGTTTTTAAATTATAAAAAACAAATTGTACCCATTCACATATTATGCTTTAACCTCAGGGACACTGTTATAGAACCTTCTCAGAGATTTTAGAATAATATAGTCAAGTCAAGTCAAACTTTATTTATACACGTACTGCGTTTTACAACAGACATTGTCACAAAGCGGCTTTGTAGAAAATCCAGGTCCAGCCTCTAGTGAGCCAGTTAAAATAGGACTAAGAAAACTTAAGAGGAACCAAAACCCTTCCTTCTCTAATTGACACTGTGTAGCAAAACAAATAGATGATACAATTTTACAAGTAATATAAAATACTGAATAAAGATTGTATGATGAGTATCATCATGGTATGATGAGACCTAACCCAGATTGAAAATTTCCATGTATGTTATCTCTCTGCAAATACAACATTTCTGCTCTACAGCTTTTTTCTAAAATGTTTGGTATAAAGGAAAATGTGAAAGCTTGCAGGGATCAAGATTAGGTTTCTGAATGAGAGTTTTAATTACTGCTAATTAAGAGTTATTTAGGAGTTTAAGAGTGTATAACTAAGGCTTACAGAGGAGTTCATTATTGATAGAAAAGGCTTAGTTAAAGTTGATTTAATGTGCAAGTAGAAGGTTTGGAGGAGGAATTACTTTTAACCAGCTTTGTTATTTGAAGTAAGGTAAATAATTTAGTAGTTACAAAGTACAAATTGATCTATTGCTTTGTTCATCATTCTGGACACATCTAAATGTTCTAAAAAATGGCTACCTATATATTATTTAAACCTGTGAATTTTCACAGAGTTACTATGTTAGAATAGATTTATCCATTGCATCCACATTCATTTTACAATATTAAACACAGTCATGTATATCAGGTCTTGGTTTGAACTGTGGCAAATCCAATTCCATGAAGCATAATTTTTATTAATCTCATGTTATTCCAAGCTGAATATACACAGACACAGCAACATACTTCATCCGAAAACATTTTAGCATTTCTGTCATGTTTGTGAATAAGGTAATGTTCACAAAGGTTTAAATCCTTGTCCTTTTCTACTATTAGGTGCCTGCTCTTATGATGGACACACAGTTTTCAGAGTTTACTCCTGACATCACACCAATCATGCTGGCTGCCCACACCAACAACTACGAAATCATCAAGCTCCTAGTACAGCGCAAAGTGACCATACCCCGACCGCACCAGATCCGCTGTGACTGTGTGGAATGTGTGTCCAGTTCAGAAGTGGACAGCTTGAGGCATTCTCGCTCTCGGCTCAACATCTACAAAACCTTGGCCAGCCCCTCTCTCATTGCTTTGTCAAGTGAGGACCCCATCCTCACAGCATTCAGACTGGGATGGGAACTGAAGGAACTCAGCAAAGTAGAGAACGAGTTCCGGCAGGAGTATGAAGAGCTTTCGCAGCAGTGCAAGCTCTTTGCCAAGGACCTGCTGGACCAGGCACGCAGCTCCCGTGAACTTGAAACCATTCTTAACCACCGCGATGATCACAGTGAGGAACTGGACCCCCGTGAGTGTAGAGACCTGGCCAAGCTCAAGCTGGCTATTAAATACCACCAGAAGGAGGTAAGTATACTGTGTATTTAAATAATATATTTAATAGATACAATAAATTCCCTCAAGAAAACTGTGAGACAAATTTTGCAAAGAAAAGAATGTCCTGCTTGCTTTCCTCCTCAGACATTAGAGTAAAACAGAGAGCTTTCTAAGTGACTGTTAGTGGTTGATGTAATACAGTGAAAGCTAAGTAGCAAAAACAAAAATGCATGACTCAAAAGGAACCCTCTTTGCTGGAATTAGCAACGATATGAGAATGCTGAAATACGTATGTTTTCTGTAATGGTTCCCTTAGCTATAGCAAGAAATTGTGATTACCTAATGAATAAACCAACATTACAACTCCTCTTAGATTTCCAAATACCTCTTACACAAGAGAGTTCGCATCTATGAAAGCACCACAAAGTCATTGTACATTCAAAGTGTAAACTGACTGCCTTTCTTTCTTTCAAACGTCTGCCCTCAAAACGCTATAACATTGACAAAGGGTATGTTTTGTTCTGGTGGTCTGGATGATGTGGTTTCAAGCGCCTCCATGAGTAATCACTGCAATATCACAGTTAGACTTCTGTATTTCCTAAATTACAAAATGTCAGTCCACATGTTCTAAAAAGAAGCAACCTATATAAAATGAATACGAAAAGGGGCTGGGTACAAGGAATGTGTATTTCATTCAAGCAATAGGCAAAAGTCAGAAGAACTTGATGAAAGAGGAAGTGCTTTAGGCCTTTTGCTTTTGCAAAGACAATGTACAAAACACCTTAAGCCTTAGTTCTTGTTCAAACAGGTCATTCAGCTTACTTCAGGGTTCAGTGCCATACTTTCAGATGGTCTTTTGTTCAGTGCCACAGGCACTATTCTACCTCCCTCTGTGCTGAGCACAAATACACACTTCAATTTCCTAATAAGCAACTAGAATTAGAACTATTTGCCACTTGTTTTTGCACACAGGGGAATTCAACCTCTGCATTTAACCCATCTGTGCAGTGAAACACCCATGTACACCCACACTAGTGAACAGACACACTAGGGGGCAGTGAGCACACTTGCCTGGAGCATTGGGCAGCACTATCCACAATGCCTCGGGAGCAGTTGGGGGTTAGGTGCCTTGCTCAAGGGCACTTCAGTCGTGTGCTGTTGGTCCAGGGGATAGAACCGGCAACCTTACAGTCACATGACTGGATCCATAACCTTCAGCCCTCGACTACCCCACTGTATGGGTAATATTGAACAACATTTGTCCGGTCTTTAAAAGGTATTTACATATCTTTACATATCTCATGGTCCAAGGCCACAAGTCCAGATCAAGTTATTGTATTGACACAATGTTTCCAAAGGGTCTACTGAATAAAAGCTAAAGACAATTCAATTCAAGTTTATTTGTATAGTGTTTTTTACAACAATGTAGTCACAAAGCAGCTTTACAGAGGTTTTATAACATAAATCCCCCTATGAGCAAGCCAGAGGCAACACTGGCAAGATAAAACTCCCTCAGACTGCAGGAAGAAACCTTGGACTCAAGGAACCAAGACTCACAAAGGGAGGCCCTCCTCTGGTCAAACAGTATTTATATTATAAAATGATGGACATTTAATAAAACCTGGAAAGGACAAATGGAGCACAGCAAGCAGTCATTTGCACTCAATTTTGCAACACACTATCTCCAATGAGGTCCGCAGTGTATTTTAGTCGGAACGAGCTTGCTTTGTGGGCATATTCACACAAACTGTAATACATTACTGATGAAAAACACAAAGACTGTAACTTCTAGTAGCAAAGACATAAAATCCAATTCCATTCATTCACAGTACAAATACTTTTAGAGTGACATTCTTTACATTTAGTCAACATTTCTGATTTTAAGATTGCTAATAATATGCTTATAAGAACATTTTAACGTTTCTTAAAATAAGCCAAATTATGTGCACAATGTCCGTATAAGTTTGGACATTAATAAAAGTTGGGACAATAATAAAAAAAGTTTTTTGACTAAAAAGTACTAATACATTACTTTTGGCTAAGCAACTTTATTGTGTTTGGGCTTAAGAAAAGTGAAACCTTTTTAGAATATTCAATTTGCTGCCTCCACAATACACAGATGAATCGATAACAGGTAAATGTATAATAATTGGGTATAAAAAAAGATGCACCCACGAAAGGCTGACCAAAGAACATTTCTTAATGAAATATTGCAAAAAATGTATGATGACACCGTGTTAAATATAGCCACATGGCCTTAGGAGTACACTGAAAAACGCTGCCATTTAACTCAGTCTGCCGCTGCATCAAGAAATGCAACTTTATTACACAATCGAAATGGGGTTTGTATTTTACTTGCCAAGATATAGGCTTGGTACCATGTAAAAGCAGCAGTCTAGACTAAGCTGTTTTACATGCCCATTTACAACCCTATGATTTGGCCCTAAAAATAAATGAGCTATTTTACTTTTATAAGGAGCACATGAATAGTTTGTTAATGTCTAAACAGACAAAGGCAGAATAATAAATTAACAATTTATTTAAATTAAACTGACAATTAACAGTTAAAATAAATTGACAATTAAAATTAAAATTGTTAACTCACTCTGAACCTTTTAAGATCTGTTTTCAACTGGCAAAAAGTGGATAAAATCTGCTCAAATCTTTCCGCTAGTGTTGTACTACTCGAGACTGGTCTTGGTGTAATAAACTTGGTCTTGGCCTCATTTAGAATCAGTTTTGACTCAATGCTTACTTTGTAATGAAATATGTGGTTAGTCAGTGTTTTTAAGTACTGACGATGTCCATGATATACTGAAAAAAGTTATTTGGCTGACTTGCCCTGAAGCTACACATTCCTATTGAATACTGTATGGACAGTCATAAAGCCGAAATAGATTTGTTTACATTTTTATGTAAGACCTGCCAAAATTGGTATTTCAGGTTGCAGACATCCCTTGTTTCTTTGAGGACCAAGAAGACTAGCTAGACGCTCCTGATTTAGCACAGCCCACCTTGCCTCTGCTGCACAGTACTATATGATAAAATCTGTGCCAGACCTGCTATCTAAATTTAGTGCACATTTTCATTTGAAAGTGGAAATTTAATTTAATTTTGTCCCAGGTTTTCCCAGCGGGAACAGTTTTGTGTAAGGAGAAATGCTGGTCAACCCTACAGTTTCAGTCTGAAGCTATTGATGCTAATTTTACATAATTTAATTTTTATATATAGCATTTACTAACATTTCTGTCTTTTTCAAATACAGTTTGTGGCTCAGCCTAATTGCCAGCAGCTCTTAGCCACATTGTGGTATGACGGTTTCCCAGGTTGGAGACGACGCCACTGGGTAGTGAAGCTGGTGACCTGCTTCACCATCGGTCTGCTGTTCCCCATCTTTTCCATCATCTACCTACTCGCCCCAAAGAGCACGCTGGGCATTTTCATCAAGAAACCCTTCATCAAATTTATCTGCCACACAGCCTCGTACCTGACCTTCCTCTTCCTACTGCTTTTGGCCTCACAGCACATAGTACAAACTGACTTGCATGTACAAGGGCCACCACCCACCATTGTGGAATGGATGATCCTACCTTGGGTACTTGGTAAGCCATCATTTTGCTTTGGTGTATCTGTGTCAAGCCAGAAGAAATATGTAAGTAACTGCTTGATGTTCATTTGCTATAGTTCAAATGATTAAGCATCACATTTCTTTAGCAATAAAGCCAGACTCAAGAAATAGCAAAAAAAAGGTGACTAAGGCTTTACTCACTCTGATGAAGCAAATACCTGCTCATGAATTATTGATATGATTATATATTAGTTTGAAGATGAATGTAAAGAAAATTACATCTCAAGCTCAAAATGAATTGATTTAATCAAAGCTCAGTCACAATGTTTTGAGGTTCACCAGATTTATTGTAGGCTTGTGGTTTGTTATCAGAACTTCCATTATTTCTGGATGGCAGGTGAAATTTCAGTGTTGCTAAGTCTGTAAACATAGCTTTAGGGATGTTTAAAAGTTTGCATATGATCTATGTTTTTCTATGTATTTTCTTCATTTTGAAATGCCTGAATGCCATTTTGTGGTGAATTTCTTCTTCTATTCTATGCAGGCTTTATTTGGGCTGAGATCAAGGAGATGTGGGATGGAGGCTTTACTGAGTATGTCCATGACTGGTGGAACCTGATGGACTTTGCAATGAACTCTCTCTACCTAGCCACCATATCCCTCAAAATGGTGGCCTATTTTAAAGTATGTTCCTATAACAAATGTCAGTCACATTTAGATCACTTTATATTTTGTATTTTATTTAAGGTCATTTAATTATACCTATTTGTTATACCTCTTTGTCTTGGGTACCTTGATGCCTACTTTATCCTGTATGTCCTGTGCACTCTCAAAAATAAAAATTTAAGATAAAAGATATTTTATCTCTACATTTTACTTTCTCCTCCTGGCACGTTACTCTCTTCGTGTTGACAGTACAACAGTTCCCGTCCTCGTGAGGAGTGGGAGATGTGGCACCCCACACTGATTGCTGAGGCATTGTTTGCTATCGCCAACATCTTCAGTTCCCTGCGGCTCATATCGCTCTTCACAGCCAACTCGCACCTGGGCCCTCTGCAGATCTCACTGGGCCGCATGCTTCTGGACATTCTCAAGTTCCTCTTCATCTATTGCTTGGTGCTGCTGGCCTTCGCCAATGGCCTTAATCAGCTTTACTTCTACTATGAAACTGAGGCCGCGGACGAGCCCAGCCACTGCAAAGGCATCCGCTGTGAGAAGCAGAACAACGCCTTCTCTACGTGAGTGAAGAGATCATCTTAAAACAGTTGAAGCATGTATTTATCCAGTAATTCTTGAGGCAGACACACAATATGGCTTTTTCTGGCGTTTAGAGCTGCTCCGCTACATTAATAATTGATTTCTTAGTATTGTTGTCACATTTATTTGATAAGTAGAGAACATGATCTAAAAATTCAAAACACTAAAATGAACTGCAATTTTTTTAAACATTCTGTAATTCCGTCCAATAAACAGAATTACAGTTAAAACGTAAACACGAAAAAAATACTGGAATTAAAAACTAAAAGCAAAAGCTAAATAAATGACTATCACTTTTGAGGACATGTTAGTGTTTGCAAATCTAGAAAAATCATCTGCCAATATGGTGAGAAAATTTTACTTATTAAAATTTTCTAAAATTTATTTGTTAAATAACAGTAAATTGTCTTATAGTCTTTAAATCAACAAGAAAAACTACCACATAAATTTTGCCGTAGACATCAAAATTTCCTGCAATGAAAATAAGCAAATTTAATAATAATGTAATTTGCTTTTAAAACATTTTTAATGAATACTGTAATACTTCAAATAACATACAATCCTGAATACTTCAAAATGAGGCATACAATAGAGGTAAAATTAAAACTTAAATCAGTCATGAGGAGGCACATTTGTCTTCTGTATATTTCTTCCTTACCTCCCTTATGTTTCCTTTGCACGAAAAAATAAAAGTAGAGAGTAATTTTTGCTATTAAAAAGTAATGAAAGACATTGCTAGCTACACTTAAATGCAGATGCATCATTTCTGCTCTTTGGATATGTCCTGCACTGAAATTCAGTGGAATCAAAAGAACATGTCCCATCAGGCCACAGGGAATAGAATTTTCAATATGGACTCTCTGTGCAATGCCATATTTCCATCAGTAGCATTATGAACTTTCTCCTCAAAAAGTATTGAGCATTAAGCATGTATTAAGTGTGACTACGCGAATAAGTGCATGTTCAGAGCAGGGAGAATATGAATAGTGCCTTCGGTATTCAATAATTGTATTGAAAGGAAGTTTGATCTGTCTCAACCAGAAATATGTGCACTTAAAATTATTCTGTACATTCTGTGTGTGAGGGATACAGTGTGAAACCATGTCTTAATGTTTCTATTTGGAGAATAAGAACTGACAAGCATCGCTTTCTCTCCCTCCCTATCTTTTATTCTTTTTTTGTCAGGTTATTTGAAACTCTCCAGTCTCTCTTCTGGTCTGTGTTTGGTTTGCTCAATCTGTATGTGACCAATGTGAAGGCTCGGCATGAATTCACAGAGTTTGTGGGAGCCACCATGTTTGGCACATACAACGTCATCTCGTTGGTGGTGCTGCTCAACATGCTCATTGCTATGATGAACAACTCGTATCAGCTTATCGCTGTAAGTTATGGCGTTGGCTCATTAACTTATCTGAAAAGGCAGTTGCCATTACTAAATCACAGTAATCAAAAGGTTTCTCTTGCCAGTTTTTGAATACTGGAACATGTTTTTAAAATTTCTGTAAACCGCTAAATATTTCTTTATGCTAATGAAACAGCTAATGCACGTGTACAAGTTTACTGTCCTTATGGATTATGAGTTAATATAAGTTAATATCAACTTATATTAAATATTAAGTTAATAATAATACTAAGGAGCTTGTTTTCTACTTCCTCATGGTTAACCGAATACTGATTCACTGCAGTTATTCATATTTCAAAATTAGCCAGAATGCAAAACCCTTGATCATATATGTTCATACAGTGGAATAAACTTTTGTAAACCACAAGAAATGCCTTACCATAGAATTTTCACTCCAGCTCGATCTATCTTAATGATTTCATTCAGATTATATACTTTGCTGATATTTTGTTTACCTTTATTATAAATAATGCATACCATGACTCTGCATGAATTTTTTTTACAACCTCGTCTTAAGTAGGCGACATATACTGTTAAGCAGGCTCACATCTATCCTCTGCCAGAGGGTGTTTTGGAAGGGCTTATGTAAGCTGGAGTTAGTTTGCCTCTCTCACCCCTTAATTTGCCTCATGGGAGCTGTTACAGTAGCTAGGTAAACAAACAGAAACATGTGCTTCATCATGCATAAATTATCCCATCAAGAGCTGAATAGGTTTAGATTTAACTCAAGAGTTGAGGGACAAAAGCCAGTCATCTCGCATGACTTGCTGCACTAGACACTGTCCTTTTCCATCTACATGCAGGATCATGCTGACATTGAGTGGAAGTTTGCACGCACCAAGCTGTGGATGAGTTATTTTGATGAAGGAGGGACGCTTCCCCCACCCTTTAACATCGTTCCCAGCCCTAAGTCTGTGTGGTATCTTTGTGTGTGGCTGCACAACCAGCTCTGTGGTCAGAGTCAGCCCAGGCCTGAGGAGCAGCACAAACATGAGAACCTCAAAGAGTTTACGGTACGGACTGATTTGAATTTGCTTGATAGAAATCACATTGGTAGCATCCGTCTTACCTAATTTTGTCTGTACGTCAGTCTATTTTTATAAATAACTGTGTCATACAATGCAGAAACGACATTTGCAAATCTGTCAAATCTGTAATACAAATGTTAGCAATCAATATGCAAATGCCAAACATCTATTAGCTGATTGATTACATTTTGTGTAACGTTAACATTTTAGGCCAATAAGTGACTTTAACATGCTAATATCACTTGCATCAAAAAAGTGGGCCTGTGAAAACATTATTTATCTTGCTTAGGTACTATGTTAGGAGGAACAAGCCTCCTTTTTTTTACTAATGCATTAAACTGCAATGCGCACAATGAATTACCTTTGCTATTCTCTTTAAAAAATAAATATTATTTTATATGTCTGAAGGACGTACTGTTGCAAAATATTTTTGCCATTGTACTCTTTTATAGCAGCTTTATAGTAGCTTGTATCAGCTGGTCTCCTGCAAGCTGGACATTCACCTGGATGAGGCAACCATACCAAATGCTGATTAACTGGTAAAGCTGGTTATGGTAGATAAATAGCTTAGTCAAACTGGTCATGTTGATTTGATGAGCAAGAAGAACTTCAAGAAGAACACAGGAAGAGAAGTATCTCCATACTTTGAGTCATGCAGGAGTAAAATAGCTCATAGATCCAGTTATGTGGTTCAATTAAAGCATTTCTTTATAATTAATATAATTAAAGTTGGCTTACTGTAGATACTCCTGTCTCTGTATACAGTTTTGCTGGCATATGATAAACCTTAAATGGAATATGATGAGGAATAATCCAGAGACAAAGAACATGTTCTCTGTGTAAACATTGTTAGGTTTTTTTTTTGCTAGGAAACGGTGCACATTGCTCGTCCAGCCTCGAGTTGCCGTAGGCCAGTAGCGGTTGCTAGGCGACCGCGCTTCAACCATGCCAATTCCCCTGACGTCTTCCCATCATTTGAACTTCACTGCGAGCTGCTCTGCACTAGTTCTTCTTTTTTCTTTTTTTACGCCCCTTTCCTGCAAACTCTCTCACCCACGTTCTCCCACACACAGCATAGCAAAACGCTCAGTTTTGGGTTCAATCATTACATAAAGCAGCTGGAGTTTATTTTTGAATTCTGAACTGTCGTTGTGGCAAGTAAAATGTAAGTGGTGCTTTAAAGTGAGCAAAAAAGCTCCATGTTGCTGGTTGATAAAGAGCAAGTTTTCTCTGATGGTGTTTCTGTTGGTAGCAGTGTCACCTATTGCACAATATCAGCCGATGTAATGCAACTTTAGTGTAGTAAGCATTGAGCTGTGTAATCAACATACAGTCATTATAACATATAACATATCAGCCTCTAAATTGATTAAACAGTTTCAATTTCTTGATTGTTCAGTCTGTTGTTTATTCCTTCTCAGTTGATGTGCATCCACTCTGCAAACACATGCTACAGTATCATTAACCTATGCAGCAAAGCACACACTGATTATTAAATATGATTGAACTGTTAAATGGCAATTATAATGAATACTGCATTACTCTCTCTGTTTGTTTTGTGCAGGAGCGTCATGCTGACAACCTCATTCAGAACCAGCACTATCAGGTAGCTGTTTCCATTATAAAGTGGCAGTTTACACAAACATATGCCTGTCTCTCACCAGTTAGTCTTAACATATGCCAACAGCTGACACCTAAATGAGCAAGCAAGGGTGAAAGGCACATTAGGAAGGCTTCACATAAAGCGGATGAATTTAAGAATTAATTTATGAAGTACTGCAAGGTTTCATAATTTCTTGCATTTATTTTCATCTTTCTTTTGACATTGGTTTAATGTTACTACTGCATTTTCTGTATGATACAAAAATGACACATAGAATTGCAATTAAAATGTATATAGTGTTCAGTAATTGCTTGTGATTATAAAAGGCAGTAGCCTGCCCAGTATTTTCTCAAGTTAGTTAAAACATTTCCTTGTCGAGAAAATATAGAACTTTTTTACATCATACATTGTAGGCTGAGAATCAAAATTCTGACTTCAAGTAATTGTATTTCGACAGCACTGGATAATCCTCTTATCACAGCTCTCTGTCCTCTGAACTGGAATTTCTGATTCATTTTATTATTGACAGGGAGTATAAATATTGTGTTACGTTCACCCTCATTTACATGGCAATGTGTCCAAAGATAAAGTGAAAAATATTTTATTATCATGTAATTGTAAAACAAAACTTTGCTTGGAAGTTCTTTGGGAGAACAGAAGCATTAAAATAACAAACCAAATGAAATAAACAATATTTAACAATATTTAACAAAATAAACAATATTTAAAAAGTGACATTTTAAAAGAAATGTATGGTTCCATGTGTGCATACAGTGGGTCTGCATGGTGCAAGCAATGAACTATAAACATACCTATACAGTGGCTTCACAATAGGACAAATCATATTACACATATAGTATAATTGTTTGATAGTCTAGTCTCTATCAGCTTTGGATATATGTGTGGTGGGGGAAGGAGGGGTCTAATGGAGGTTACAGGGAAAAAGTTATTCTTCAGCTTATTGGTATGTGATATACCTGCACCTTTTGCCTGTGTGGGGTAAAACCAGCCAGTGACCTGGGTGGATTGAGTACTTGATAATATTGATAGCCCTCTTATGTAGGCAGCTAGCATAGGCTGTGTGCAGATTTGAGAGCTTAGTTCCTATTCGTGCAAGTTCCCTTCGGTTTTCTACAGTGCAGCTGTAACACAGTAACAGAGATTGTTCTTAGTTTTGCACCTGTAAAAGTTTACTAAGAGTTAAGTGAGGGCTTTGGCTTCCTTTGGGTTTTAAGCTTCCTTAAAAAGAAAAGCCAGAGTTTTCTTCACCAGGTTGGAGGTGTTAAGGGTCTGCCTTTGTGATGTGCAGTTGCTCTGTAAAGCATGTACCAAATGTATCAAACGTATGCATGTAAATTGTAGTATTGTAAGTGTATTGCAGTGCTTGATACTGTGGCAAAAAATGAATAACATCTCCATTCAATACCAAGACCATATTACAAATGAGATGCATCCACTAATGCAATTCTAACATGCAAAAAAGAAAACAAATATAAACAGGATCCAGAAACACCTATTAAGATCTGTCTCTTTTAAGCTGGACAGAGGCAAAGTGGAAAAGTGTCCTACGGTCCAACATATCAAAATCATAGAAATCATGGACACTGCATTCTTTAGAGTTGTTAATTGTTTACCATGTTGAAAAGCATAAATCCTTTGATTTCATGATGTCATTGCTACAGTTTAATCATCTTCTAATAGCTACTCCTAGCAAGATAAGGCGCCATATCACAAAGCAAACTCAGACTGACGTTACGAGTTTAGTGTTTTTTAGCTTTCCCAGTCACTGGATCTGAATACAGTAGAACGCTGGGATTTGGCAGAGCAGAACTTTCACAGTATGAAAGTGCACCCAAAAACCTGCAGCAATTACATGATGCAATTTTTGAGAGTTTTGAGAGTATTAGTATTGTTTTCCTAATAAAGCACCCAGTAAGTGTTTATACTTAGAATGATTGACTGTGTGATTATTAAGACTTTCAAAACAGCAAAGGCTATGATGATTCATGCTGTAAATTACAGAATCGTCTACTGTGATTTGAAGGATAATTTGTCTTTTTCCTATTTACATGGCAAATGTTGTTTAGCTCTAAAACATCTAAAATGAGTGCAAGTGTTATTCCTTAGAAGGAAATCATCAACATAAAGCCTCATCAACTATCTTGTGGCTCCACAGTAAAGAGGCATAAGCATCTGTAAGGTAGATTAGAAAACTGTATAATAGTGGTTATGACATGTACATTAGTAAGGTACAGTACATATTGTGGTTGATAAGGTTTAGTCCAAGGTCTGTAATTGTCCATGAATAGAGCTGTCTGTAAAGCTGTCTGTCACATAGCATGTCCGGATAGGGCATTTTTATAAAAAGTATACAATGAGACATGCTTTGTACACAATTAGACATGCTTTTATATGCATTACATAATCATATTTCTGATTTTTGCAGTAAACAGCAAACCCAAAAATCTGACTAAGAGAGCTGGACTTTAACTCATTAATTGGTTTTCTCATTGCATGTACACTTCTTTATTTCTTTCAGATTTTTCAGTCTGTGCCTGTGTAAAAACAGACTGTAGTGCTGGAAAAAGAAAGCACCATTTAATGGCTGTAAAACACATCTTTAAGATGATGTATATTTGTATTTTCTGTGACTGAATGTCTTTGAAAAAGGATGTGGCATGAAGTTTTATGTTATATCATATTCTATGAGCTTATTGGCTCGATGCAAAGCAGAAATTTGATTACAGCCTGACTCGTGTAGACCCAGAGTTTCCCCTTTATATGATTACTCAAGGGCATCTAAATTCGGTGAATGGTTTATAGACAAGATCTGATTTTCTGTGGATATCGGTTTACTAAGTGTATGTAAACACACTCTGTCTACAGCTCAACCAGCCAAACAAAAGACTTAAGCAAGGATGTATAACTCCACAAAAGTGAGCTCCCTGTGTGCATTAACCTCAAATGTGATTCCTGGTATGGGTGTACTACACAGACAGTTGTATACAGAAATGCACCATACCTACAGCTGTACATACAGCGCTTATCTGATTTGAAACAAAACATGCTCTTCTTTGCCACAGCAGTGCTTGACGGTAGCTAAGCTAGCATAAGTAGCAAATGCACATAATTTAAAACCAGCTAGAATTTAATTGTTAAAATACATTGTACTAATTTACACTATCAACTACTTAAGTAATTTGTCATGGTGTCAGACTATGTATTGGCAAATATTAAAAACCATGTTTACATAGTTATTCCTTGGAACTTGACACAGGAGTTATCAGCAAACTATCATATATCCGTAGGTGCTCAAAGATAAAGCCATTCTTTTATTTAGTTTCTTTAAATAAAGCATCTATTTTTAAATAAAATTAGTCCTTTGTTTTTTTTAGAATATCCTGTTACCTGATGACCCATAATAGAGTCCACTCTTCTTCTACTGATGCCCTGCGTACCAATACTAATATATGGCTAGGATGATGTCTGTACCCTTTACTCGGGAACCCACTGTACAGTATCCCTTTTTTTGTGCATTATCAAGCCAAACATTCTGTCATGTTTCAGCAGTTATGTTAAGGAGCAGAGCACACATAGCTTAGCAGAGCTTACCTGTCTTAAAGCTTAGCACAATGGTAGTACCGTTTAATATACCTTTTCATGTCCAGTAAGATATTATCCCCAACTCTCAAGTGTGGCTTAACTGGTTTTCTTTGTCACTAAGCTGTTTGTGGCTTTGTGAATGGGACTGTCTTGTAAAGCCACTGCTGACCAGATTTTCCCCTCCAGCCAACACATTTGTTATGAATATGCCCAAAACAGTTTTTCTGCCTTAAGAAACTAGAATTGCACAGCAGTTATACACAAATTAAGTACCCTCCCCTAATTGTCTCACTTCTTTTGGGGTCTAGAGGATCCTCTAAAAATGTCCAGGTGGGGAAAATATGATTATTTTAAGACTCTAATATTCTGTGCCAACAATCTATTGCAGTAATGCTTTTGTGGTTGCTTATTTAAGGAGGTGATCAGAAATCTGGTGAAACGGTATGTGGCAGCCATGATCCGCAGAACCAAAACAGATGAGGGGTTGACAGAGGAAAACTTCAAGGTTTGACCTTTATTGTGTACTTTTTATTGTGTCCATTTTTAGCAATGCTTTTATTAAAGTGTGTTCTTCTAAAGTAAGATGTGGTGCAAAAATGGCTTTTTGGCTTCAAAATTTTAAAATGTTTTCACTGGAGATATTGCAAATGTAAATAGGCCATTTTAAAGTTTCTTTTACTGGATTGGTTCTGCTATATAGGTAGTTATGAGTAAATCTCCAATTCCCATGTTAAGTTCCTTTTATACATTTGCCTCAAAGGTCAGAATTTAGGCCTGCTGCAAACCCCTAAGCAAGCCTCAGGCATCAGTCTATGCTCACTTACATATAAAGCAAAAGAGCCTTTGCCTGAAAGCCTTGTTAACCTCTAAACCTCATTCCTTCCATTAGATTTTAGTGACAAATATTTGCTGTAACTGAGTGCGCTGGGTTTGTGTGCTTTGCTTTGCTTTGCTTTAATTGAATTCCTGTCTCATTGTGGTCTATTAAGGAGCTCAAGCAGGACATCTCCAGTTTCCGCTACGAGGTTCTGGACCTTCTGGGCAACCGCAAGCCTCCGCGTCGCACCTACTCCTCTAGCAGCGAGGCCACACAGCAGGACGACATGGTCGTGGCTGAGCAGGAGGAGGAGAGGTGGGACAAAGACGCAAGCTGTGGAGAGGAGGCAGAGTTATCCAGGGTCAGCTCTGTTTCCTTTGCCCAGGTAGACAGGAGGAACCGTCAGGGTCAGTACAGCGTATCAGCCCTTTTCCGTTCCATGGCAGGCATGGAGGAGACGCCTGATGATAGACCAAAGAGCAATGGCTTGAGAAAGAATAAATGGTCACCCTCCTCATTTGTGAGAACAAGCAATCGCCTACAGCATTTCTCACGCTCCAAGAAGGACTCCTTGCGGCGCTTGGGCTTGCTGTTTCATCGCATGAATGGGCATATGCCAGAGGCACGCACGCAGAGCCTCGGTGATCAGCTTCAGCAACAGTCTGCTTACAGCATCTCAGACAGAGTTTTACAGCCACAAACCTCTTGGCAGGACCCACATGCTCTGCCGGAAGAACAGGTGACCAGGAGTGAGCTGCACTTGCACACAGTAGGAGTGGGATCCAGTGAGAAAGAGCAAAATCCAATGCAGTCCACATCTCAGCAGGCAAATGGCAGGGACAGTGTCTTGTTAAGGCCCCCCGGCCACTCTTCGCTGCCCCTGCACTGTGCTTCCAGCCTGACTGCCTCCAGCTCCCGCCTGCTGTCCTCCAATGAGGACCTCTGCCAGGGTTGGGTCGGACCCTGTGACAGCCTGGGTTCTTCTTATTGGGAGCAGGAAGAGTCTGTCACAACTCAGCTCTAGACACAGACTTTTACTGGCTTCTCGAGAGTAGGCCATCACAATGTAAGCGATCCCATTAAGACTGTTCCAAGCCTAAAATGTTTATTTACAATACTGGCAATGGACATACACACAGTATGCTTTTATTACTGAAAACTATTAGCAAATAAGTAGTTATTAAATACTGTGTACAATATTGGGAATTTTAACATTTATGTTTTCTGCAATATGGGCTTATATTTGCATTGATCGCATTCTAATAATGCAATGTTATTTTTTACTTTTTTTTTTTTTGCAGCCAGACATACAACTGATAGCCACAACCTTTGCTACTGGTTTGTTAGTGCTTTTCTGCTTCTAAATGGTCAAAAATACTTTTTTGAATATAAAAGTTTAGCATGAATGATTTCATGCAGAAACACCAGTTAAGTGTACTCAAAATTATTGGTGAAACTTTTGGATTGTTTGCTGATCTGGCAGATTATCAGAGATGGTAAGAAGCATTTCTAACAGTGCCAAAGTGCCCCCATATGCAGAGTATTTACATTATTTTACTCTATGCTCTAAATTCTGAGAACAGTTTATGGTTAAGTTTCAGCCATGTTGCAAAAGGCAACAGCCAAACAAGAATAAGGGTAGATCTTCTGTTGGAGGACAAATTCTGATTGAAAAGGAAGAGGAATGTTACCACATTAAATGTGCATTTGAACAATAATTCCATGTGCATGCACTTCTTTATGTCATTAAGGTGTTTTTCAGAGGAAACATGTTATCCCTCTGATGGATAGTTTGTCTCTGGTATGGCTATTTAAAGTGTCTAATTTTGAAAACTGAGCTGGTTGTGTAGATCCAGATTAAGAAGCAACTGTGGCAAATGTATAAACACAAACACAAATTAGTCATGGACTGTCTGTGGACTAAACTAGGCTTGTGTCCAGAAACATTACTCATATATTATCAGGATCATGCAATGTATTAACAGGAGGTCATCCATTATTCTTGTTTCTCACTTTTGTTTGGATGTTGCATTATAAAGTTTTAGTAACATCTTCCCAGTTATAATTCAGTAATATAATTTCATGTGAATAAGTTTCTTTTTTGGAAACTTTAATAACTTTGTTTTTGTATACAATTATTTTTCTATATTTTTCTGGGATAAGAGAGGATTTTGTTATGCCAAGCTTGTCTTATGTTGAGGGATTTTTTTTACCTTGATTTACAGAAAAGTTGCTACAAATTTCTATTGCTCAACTGATTACAATAATAAAAATGGTCACGAAGTCACAGCTGACATTGTAATTGAAAAAGAAAATTATTTTTTATATCCAGTTTGATTTGCATGAATAGCATTAGAAATATTTAGTATTTAACAAATACAAGTTTGTTAGTCAAAATTACATCTTACAGTTGTCAACATTTTGCTTCAAAACATCTAAATATAACATGTTAACACAAATTGTGTTGGTATTTATTTTGATCTTGACATGGTGAATCAACAGGAATAGGAACTGGAATATCAAATTTACCACTTTTATGTAAAGGCAATGCAATCAATTGCTAATAATTTCACATTGTAAACAAATCATTCACTTCCTAAGTATGTTTTTCTAGTACTGAAAATGATTGATAATAAAACTCCAAACAGGTTTTAACAGGGTCTTTGTGTGTAATGGAGTGCTAAAGGCATCTTTGCTGAAGAGTGGGATCTAGAAAAAGCCTGTTAGCAGACAAACAGTAGGTCTGTATATGCCACCTCAGCAATCCCCACTGCCTTCCTGCACTGTGCAAGTAGAACTGGAAAACTTTTACTATGAATAGTTGTAATAACACACCCAAACGGTATTTTACAAAAAAAAAAAAAAAAACAGCACTGCTCACAACATAAAAAGACCTTGGCAAAGCCAACACAGCATATTGGGAAACTCTTTATTAAGAAAACATCAAAACAATATTTAACAGTCTTGCAAAACAATACAAACTATGCAGTGCAAAATGCAAAAGAATAGTGTGAACACACCATAAAGTAAAAAAAAAAAAAAAGAATAAAAGGAACAGTGCTGGTGAGGTAGTGCTACAGTAGAGGATGAAGCTCCTCTTAGTGATTAGTTACATACTCTGTGGCACAAAGTGCGTGGGATGGGTTGGGGTGGAAATGTAGTTAACATGAGGGTGGGATGAGGGACAGTATGAGGTATGGTGGAAACGTGGATGCGGTAGAGACCCAGGTGTCCAGGGTGTGAGGTAGTGGTAGGTGGTGGAGAGCACAGGTACGTAGGGCTCGTAGGTGGGGTGGAGTGGGGGCTGGCTGCACTGCTCCTGCACCAAGGGGAAGAACACCGTGCCGGATACTGCCGCAGTGGGGGGCTCCATAGCCAGAGAAGTGCCTGGAAAGGAGGAGGCAAGTGAGGCGAGGGTGAGAAGACTTGGAAAATAGTGGGACGGACAAGAGGATAGCAGACTATGCGACAAGCTCCAGGCTTATGTGCCAGTTGAAAGAATGGAGGTTTGCAGAGATGGAGAGGCACTGACCATTGCTGGCCGGCTCACCCTGAGGGTGGGGGCATGAACGGGCAGGCTCAGGATAAGGCTGAGGGACAGTGTGGTCTGGGCTGGCTGCTGCAGCAGGAGGTGGATATGGTTGGAATTGAGGTTCCCCACCAGCACTGGGCTGCTGGTACATTTGCTGCATGTGCATCATGGAATGCCAGTAACTCTGCTGGTAAGCCTGCAGGCAAAAATGTACTAACGAGCCATTTCAATGTAAAGAAGACTATTTAAATGTTTGTCTAATATTGCATTATATTCTGATCACACAATCTGAACACAAACTTGCTTGTAGACATTACTTCTATTTCTTAACCTTACTAGTGTGATATAAATACTACATCCCTAATATAGTTTTAAAAAGATGAAGTTGCACGTTTGCAAAAAAAGCAGAAAAAAAACCCCAAAACACTAAATCACTTGGCAGCTTGCTCATTGTAATCAGAGATAAGATTAATAAATACATATATATATTTCAAGCAATGAGTAAAAAAATATTAATTGTCAATAGAAAACCCCAGTTTTAAAAATATGATCATCATTACCCTCATTCTCATACGTAACTACCTACCTGCACCCCCAAGTTGAAAAAATATTGGAGAACCTTGTAATCTGTGGAAATAAAATATGGTATTTTATCAAAACTAATTGTTACAACATGTGGAGAACAACTTGGCATGTTGATGGCTTGTTCTGACCTCGTGGCAGGTCATTGCCATTAGGGTCATAAGAGTAAGGTGGAGGTGGAGCCACAGTGACCGGTTCCCCCATCTCATTTACAAACCATGGAGATGATGGTGGAAACTGTATGGATACTAGCGAGCAAAAAAAAAAAAAAAAAAGGGCACAAAAGGACAAAATTATGCACAAAACAGCATTAATGAAGTCAGTCAAGTTTATATAGCACTTTTTACAACGATGTTGTCTCAACTGAACTGTGTGCTGATAAGTCAGGTGGTCCCTGCTTCAGCCTGGAGGATGCAGCATCAATGATTCCCAAAAAGAATTTTTGATTTGTCAGACAATCTTTCCACTTTAAAAAACACAGTTCTGTACTAGAATAGGTAATGCAGTGCCAGCCAAGGGCCTGAAGATTACGGCTGCTCAGTATAGTCTTGTTTCATGCATACAGAGATTTCCTTAAATTATCTGAATCTTTTGATGATATAATGCTAATGATGAAATCCCCAAGTTCTTTGCTACTGACTGTTGAGAAGCATTATTCTTGAACTGTGACAACATTTGTCTACAGTCAACTCTGTTGCCAAGTAACCTGTTGACAGTAAACTTGCAAAAAAAGGTTGGTTTTTTTTGTCTTTTCACTTGTCCAAACTTGTTTGTTAAAATGTTGCTGGCATCAAATTTAAAATGGGCACACAGAATGTGTTAAATGTTACGTATTGTAGCATCAGCAAGAGACTATGCATAGCACTTTAAACAAAGGCTCTTTTAATAATTTCTCCTATACAGGATCTGTTAGTCCCCTCATATATATATGGCACACGCCAATAGTAGGACAGTACAGTACTTCACATGGTGAAATGTTTTGCAATGGGACTATACACACACACAGTGTAACAGTGTAACAATGTGCAATACTTTTCCATTATCCTGTGCAATTAAGAAGCAACGCGCAATTATTTGTAAATACAATCTCAAGAGTTCTTGACGTTTTGTTATTTATATTGTATATACACTGTACTGTTTATTTATCTATTTTTTGTACCGAGTGCCTTGCTATCCCTTTGCTGCTGGAACACCGTGAATTTCCCCACTGTGGGACTAATAGAGGATTATCTTATCTAAGTGTTGAGAAATTTTCTTTTGAAAATTCTCCTACCAAGTTTGGCACAAAAGTTTTGCTTGCACTAAGCTTTTGTGGATGTTACTTTTAGGCACCCAATAATAGCTGTATAGAGCGTGTTCCTTTCACCTGATTATTGTGAAATGTTTAAAAACAGCACAACTTAAATATTCTATAAACTTTGCACTCTTGTGATTATTAAATTTGTTTCCAGTATAAAATGAAAAATATGATACACGAGTGGAATGTGTTCTTTACAGTGGTGATGTTTGAAATAAGAGGGTCACAACACATACAAGGAACAATTTCATTTACTACTCATAAACCTACATAGTTTTTTTTTTTCCAAGTATAACACTGTTTATCTCCATTGTTAATGCCTTGTTAAACATTATTTTAGGCCAAAGCTTTGGCTTTAAGTAAACGTTAAACGCTTCAGACATCTTGTTCCCATCCCCTCTGCAGTGAACAATTCTGAAATGTTCTCTAAAATGGACCACTCTAAATTACTGTACTTACATCTTATTATTTAAATATGTAGTAATTTTGAAAAATTAGGAAAATTTCCCTTTAAATAATTGACAAACCTGGCCTCCCCAGTGTGTGCAGAGGTGGGGGTTGCCCTGGTGTGATGTTAGAAGGCTGTAGGGGATTTGGGGGGCTATGAGAGCTCCCAGTTGAGGAAGAAGAAGAGTTGGAGGTAAAGATGGCAGCAGGGGCAGAGTTAACTGGTTGAGAGGAAGAAAGGACTGCTGACTTCACCACCACCTGGAAGACAGTATACATCAAATGCACTTTAAAAAAAGCATACTAAGCAAACACAAAATGCTGTTTTTCAGCAGTCATCCATTTTCCCTATCTCAATCAGTAATGTGCAAATAGAGAGCATGCCTGTTGCGAGTAACTGTAGGTAGCAACTCCCTCTTGTGGGGACCCAGCACGAGAGCCTCCCTCTTGAATAGTCTAAATGCAAGAAACATCATTTTAAAAAATATATATATTGTGTGCAATAACCCACGTTAATTGCCAGTGTAACTAATTTCATAGCCATCTGACATGTACAAGCAACAATTTAGAGCACAATGATATAAAAAAAAATGAATTCTGAAGGATGTACACAAGTATGGTTCTGTACCAGATTAGTAGTAGACTCTGCAGCTGCATAAACAGATGGGCTCTGAAATCCTGCATCTGAAAACCCAAAACAGTAAAATATAATTGATAAAATACCACTAAAGGAAGTATGCCACAAAGAGCTTTAAAAAAAAATAAAAATAAATAAAAAACCCACCCACACACACTAACCTGAGGCAGAAAAGATATACTCCTCTGAGTATTCGCCTGCAGGAAGATGACATTTATTTAAAACACTTTTACACCACAGCATAAACATGCACATTTACATGATATATGCAATGAAGTTACCATGGTCTCCAGCGGTACTCCTTTCGTCTGGATCCTCCTCAGATGATGTTATGGGCTGTTTGCCAGATGCAATAGCGCTTGAGCCTCCTGGCACCCAGTAAGTAGCAGCACCAGGTACCATAGTGTTGGTTACAGTTTGTCCCTGCAGAGACAGAGATACAAACAATACTTTAGTATTTTAATCCAAGATATTTATTTTATACATGTCTATCTGCAGCATATAAATCATTTGTGTGTTTCTTTATTCTTTGTAAATCACCAGATTTTAATAACTAATGGGCATATGTTTAGTTGCCATTGCAAAGAAACGTAATGTTTAAATTCAATGTCTATCCTCTTTTTACCAAGAAAAAAGAAACTGTCTATGGTAAAATCAACCACATGCTATAGAAGTGGCAAGCAGATTCTGTGGAGACACAAAGGAGTATCCTTTTAACCAATATTTACTAGATAAGAATAAAACAAACTGGTATGGGAGAGAAAGCATTTTCATCTGCTTCCTCAATTTCGTAGAAGGTCATGGTCCCTTCCATGTCCTGGGCTTCGTCTCCAGGCTCAGGCACAAAGCTGAACTGACATTCCTTATTCACAGAGTGCATCTGACGCCTGCTTCTACTATACAAAAAACAAATACGATTACAGTTGAATGTAGGGCAACAGGGTAACAAGTGGCGTTCAACCAAAACCACTGTTCTTCGGTCACAGATGCCTAGAGAGGTTTTCTTACCGTGATTTGAAAGAATAATTGTCAAAGCTCTGGTAGCAGCGTTTGCCAGGGCTGGGATAGTAAGCCACCTCTGGTCCAATCATATGGTGTCTATTCAGGAAACGTGGGGAGCTTCTGATCAGAACAGTAAAGGCATGGAGACAGCAGGAAACAGAAAAAAAAAGAACCAGTATACAAAGACAGCAGGACCCCCCCTCCCCTGCACAGTATACAGAAGCTTTAATGAGGACAATGCTTTTCCATACATTTATGACCACCAAAATTGTGTCAGCAATTACATTGTTGCCAAAACATTCCACCAGTTTAATTGTCAATATTCTTTTAACTCCAGTTAAAGCATGCATCTGGGAGGGGTATTAAGCAAGTGAGTAAGTACCAGTCATATTTCAGCTACTGACATTATTTAACAATGTGCTCAGAGTTAAAAAAAAAAAAAAAAAAAGCTACAAAAATAAATAAATAAAAAAATCTCCACTATGGAGACCTCAGCTTTCAGTCATCTAAATTGCCATGTTAGTCTGGACAGCCAAAACGCAGAGGCTAAATAAATAAATTATTAAATCAAAAAGTGCTAACAAAGTCACTTCAGCCCTGCCTGTCATATTTACCATATATTTATCATATAGACCTACTAGTCAGTACTCTAAACCATATTTCATCAAAATGTATTTTTTTATTCCAAATTTGAAGCCTGCAATGTTAAACTTTCCAAAAGTAAAGAGGAAATTGGTAACAAGTAATGCCATCAGTATAAAAGGAGCATTCACAAAAGGTAAACAGTCTGACAATTTCTCAATTAACAGTGGCAAGAATTTGAAGGATTTCACCATCGACGATTTATAGCATCACCAAAGGAATCACAGAAAACCCAGAGAAAAATTCTGATATTAGTTATCGGCCTTGCCCTTCACACCCAAATGCCTGTAACCTTCAATCCCTCAGACAGCACTGGGTCTAATAAATATAACCACATGAGCTCAGTAATATATATAAAAAATAAAAATTAAAAAAAAGACCGTGATAGACTGTCAGTAGACAGTCTATCATTGCATCGACAAATAAAATGTAAGACTCCACTAAGCAATAGCCAGGCATCACCTAATCTCTCGCCCACAACTGCAGCGGGAAAGTGCTCAAAAAAGTATCAAAATATCATCTGCAAGTGGGCTTTTAACAGCACGAATTTTACAGTGATGGTGCAAAATCTTGCCTCAAAAGACATTGGTAAGATGGCATACGTGCGCAATGGTATGAATTGAGTGTGTACTGTCAGCAAATGGACAGCAAAGTGGAAACTTGTGCAGTGGTCTGAAAAGTACACCCTTCAAACTCTTTCAGAAAAAATAAAGGTTGTTTTCTTTAAGTTAAAGAGGGAAAAGGACCATAGTGTGTATTAATGCAAAGTTCAAACAACAGTTTCTATCATGGTATGGGGTGTGTTAGTGCCAACTCACATTTGTGGCACCACTAAGGTGCACAAAGACATTTTGGAGCAACACATACTGACATCCAGGTTTCAACAGGTAAAGGCCAAGCAATATTCTGCATTTGTTACAGCAGCATGGCTTCATCATAAAGTGCAGGTGCAAGACTGGCCTACCTGAGTCCACCCGTCCCCTATTAAAAATGAGATGCCTTATGAAACACAGTGTCACTGAAAAAAAAACTTTCACAACTACAACACCTATTGTCCTCGGCTCCCAAACAATTACTGACCACTGTTAAATGAAGAGTCATTTTATTTAGTGGTAAACATGACCCTGTTCCACCAATTTTAAACTTGCTGCAGGCATCAAATTTGGAGCAAGTGTATGTGTGTGTGTATATATATATATATATATACACACACACACACACACATGTATATATAAGAAAAACAAGTACCCAATGCATTAAGTATCTTTAACATAAATCTGTTCATCTTTGTACTGCTGTCAATTGAATACAAGACAATATTTGCAAATCACTTACATTAAATTCTCTCTTTCATATTTTTTCTATTGTTGCAAATATTTAAAAATTGGATGTGTACGATGCTCCAGTAAGAACAGCCCTGGGTGTCTGACCTGGGTGGACCATAACCACGAGGTGGTCTTGGGATAGGGTGTGGGCGGTAGTTCTCATAAGTAAGGCCAGTTGGGGGTGGAGCAGGACCATGTACTCCAGGAGCACGGGCAGAGGGCAGGTTGCCTGGGCAGGGCTGCAGGCGGGGGGGCAGGCCAGGCTGGTTACGTCCATAAGACATAGCCATTAACATCTCTTTACCTCGAGCTTTCTTCAAGAACCTGCGTCGTCCACGCAGTTCCGGGTCTGCAGCAGACGACACACACCGAGTTAAATGGAAACACTAACACTGTATGAAAGCGCTGATCTTACTCATGACCAATGACACTATTCTTTAATTATACAGCATAAACCTAGCTAAGTGAAAGACACCAGACATTGTGATTTACTGAACATTAAATGGGTCTATACCCTACGTCTTATGTATTTTTGGCCGCCAAAGTCCACCTCAGTAAAAGATTCTACACGGCCATTTTGCCAATTTCTCTTCATTCCTTGGAGGCAAACAGGCCCAAGTCCTGAGTGCTTTTTGAACGAGGTACAATAAAAAGCACTCAATCAGAACAAAGTTAATCAACATATATCAGTCTTTAAGAACATTCTTATAGGTCAAGCTGTAAAACGCTTGGTGTTAGACTGTTGCTAAATCTGTCTTATAACTTCAAGACTGATATATGTAGATTAGCTTTGCTCTAATTGACCGCTTTGTTTTGTACCTCATTCAAAAAAGAATGAACTTCACTTTGGCATGAATATAGAGGGGAAAACTGCTGTGCGTGTTTTGGATTTCAAAACATAGAAACAGGCATTTGCAGCTTTACAGTATAGGCTGGGGAATTAATAATACAATTTGAAACTTATCATTTTACTTCTGTCTCTTATTTGGTTTGCATGAACCCATATCACAGAAAACGTCCACCACTTTTTAAAATATCTCGTGAGTTTTTTAAAATTAAATATATGTAGAGAAAGAGAGAAAACACCTGGTTCTCCAGAAAAATGCTCAGCATGGCTGTAGGAGCTGCCCTTTCTGCTTGGTGTTATATTCCATGCTGGGACAGGATTTACTGGCTTCAGATTAGTTAAAGACACCAAGTGCCTACAACAGAAGGACAACATTCAGGACTCAGGGCAAGCTTCTTCACAAGCTGAAGGAGGTGCATGATCTCATCCTTCAAACAAACGATGGTCTTCCAAGCCCTAGCACTTTAGTCACTTTGAATTTGACACCGCCGTTGTTTTCCACATTGCAAGTAATACAAAAGTAAAAAAAAAAAAAAAAAAAAAAACCCTAATTTGAGTGTTTACATTGTCCAGACTGAAAAGCATTACAAAAACCCTATGGGAATTGCATGTCAAACCACCTCCAATCACCTCCAAACACCTCCTGGATCAGATTTCATGTGTCTTTTTGCTATCCAGACAATTAAAAAATCATTACGGATACAATCTGGACATGCCAAAAATTGGATTTGAGCTAACAATCTAAACAAAGCCTTAAAGTAAGTAAAATGATAGTTAATTAACAGATCGGTTTTTATTATCTTTACACACATCTAAATGAGTCAACAGAAATCTTTTCAGGGTGAGCCTTAAAGCAATGCTAACTTACAAATACACCTCACAACTATCGCTAATGACAAGCAAGTTCTCAAACAACAAATTAATTTACATAAAAAAAATAATTAATCATAACCAGATTACTGCAGTTATCTTATTATTATTTCTTAAATCAGATCTCTGATTTCTCAGCCTATGCACAAACAGTTTTTTTTAGGATAGTGGTCTGTTTTTCCACATGCACAGAGAGATTAGATTAAGGGTATACATTTACTAATAAACCTGAGCTAAACGCTTACTAAGCTAAAATCCACTTCCATCAGAATTCTAGAAGTTAAATAATAGCCTTAAAAGGAGCAGCTAAGACAACCTGTGAAGGTCATATAGGGCAACATATCTCTAGAAAGTTATGGTGTCCAAACCTCTTGTAAGAAACAAGAAAATGTGCAGTTCCTCCATCCTCCCTCTTACCTCCTTACTAGGCAAGAAAACTTAATTCTCAAACTTCATTCTTTTACTCACCAGTTTCCAGCAGTGGACAGCAACACCAATATTAACACTTGACAAAATATTTAATATATTGCCTATAAACCTGTAAGGATGTGTGTATGGAGCTCACTTTTCTCCCAGCTCTTCAATAAACACAGTCACAGCGCTAGGGTGAGTCCCTACTTCCTGGATGAAAGCATTATAGTACTTCCCTTTAGGGTCCAAACGCACCTGACCAACAAAAACATTCAAGTATGATCACACAGAAGTATGCAAGACTGTTATACCAAAACACACTGAAGCTATCTGTATGGAACAGTATTTAAAAAACATTCTAAACAAAATCTCCTTAACTACAAAATGTACCATCCAGACTGTCATACCTGACACTTGTCTCCTAAGAAATACTGCCTGCCAGCAAACACCATGTAATCAGTCTTTTGGAGTTCTGCAAAGTCAAAAACAAAAAAAAAAATGAATACATAAAAACAAAATAAATAAATAAAATTTAAAAAAAAAAAAGTTATTTATAGTGAAGGCATGATTTACGACATTTCTAATAAAGGGGCAGCTAGTGATCAAAAATCTTAAGACAGCAACCTTAATTCAATTTTCGTATTCTAGTTTCAGAGGTGTGCTTTTTTTTCATGGGGACACACACACACCTGCTGCAAGTTACCCGGTAAAGTCTGAAATAATCATTCAAAAGTCAGACCATGTCATAAGTCTTTACACATTCATTTCAATTGCTTTGCTTAATGTCTCAAATGCAAAAATAAAATAATACTAATTAAGGTACAAAGCAAATGTTTAAAAGGTTTTCTTCTGCATGTTGCATGAAGTTACCAGAGAGGTATCTAAATCACCAAACCTATATTAATGTTGCTTTCACTGACTGTCACCGGTGTGCATTAAAGGACACAGGTTATCTATGGCATGGGGTATCAGAGGACATTATCAAACCTGCAGAGTGACAAGCTGACATTTAAATAGACCCAGCATAACTTGTGGTTTATAATTAAAACTAGGGCAGCAAACTGCTCCTAATCTGAACTGGCAGATTAAAGAAAGAAAACATTTAATTAAAAACAAATCTGCACGGGGAAATTGTTAGAATCTTTTCCAAATATATACAGTTTAATTATGAGATAATGATCCTCTTTGATCACATGGAACTGTCTATCCACATAATAGCTTAATCGAAACTGATTCAAGCTGACATCTGATCAAAATCACTTTTAAAGCAATAAAACAAGTCAAAGAGAAAAAAGGCATGGGCCTGCATTCAATTGACTCACCTTTGCGGCAGTCTTGCCATACATCAAACTCCACATTGCGATACATTTCAGGCTCTAAGGCTTTAAGAACCTTGTAGGGAAGAGCAAGCTTTGTTGGTCCATCTGGAGACTACAAGAAAGGAAACTGATTTGTCACACAAACATATGAGGTATGGTAGAACCTCTTTCGCTCCTTTCATGTTTAATTTTTTTTGGGCTTTCATCACCTTTTGGTCTTCCGAGCCAAATTTGGCTTTATCCTCACAGTGGTTACGGCCACCAAGTTCCCATTCCTCTCTACAAAGCAACGCAAGACTTTAATTACATTATATTACAACAAACGAACATGTGGACTCAATCAAAAACATTTTTTACATTTAAAAAATATGGAAATACAGTAATAAAACAATGCACCTTCTGTCAAGCAGAAATATATAGCCTTGAATTCCTGTTTGTGTATGTGCAGACCTCGGACCCCTATCCTCAGGGGTATCACAACCAGCTTCCTCACTGCATACAGACAGGCTGTTCCTGTAGCGACGCCCCCCTCCTCGGAACCCATCTAAAGCCATATGCAGATCCTCCGCTTCGATGCCCAGGACGCATGTGTACAACAATTCATACAGAAGGGCTGTAAACAAACAAAATTAAAGCACCATTACCATCAGGATTCACCCCTATCCAATCATCCTTCTATATGAACATGCCAAAAAATATGCATGTATGCAGGGCACAGCATAACTATTACACAGACAACTTTAATTTTATATTTCAAACTCTGCAACTCCTATATAATACTGTCAGACTAAACAGCCCAGGTTGGGGACTGTGGAACTTGAGATTCATGGGCAAAACTTACACTGGCATATTGCTGCATTCACTGGATAAGCCCTTGAGTAGACAATATCATAGTGACCATTGCTTGAGCAACACAGCAAAATCTGAAATACATAGTACAGCACTTGTTAGACGCAGTCTTCAAATTTTTATGGAGCCAATTAAATGAATCAGACACACCTTAGAAATAGTATAACAGCGTCAACCCATTAAACATTTGTCTTTATGAAGCCAATTAATGTTTTCACTCTATTTTGCCTTCTAAATGCATAGCTATAATTAATATTATACAAGTATAGGGACTCATTTGAAATATTAAATATTAAGGTAATTACCTAAAAAAACAACAATTTAATTGAAGCTTCACTAAAAGGGACAAAAGGAAGATGACAACCAGTCAAACTCATACTCTGAAAAATAGGGGGCAACAGAAAAAAACACAGTCCTTCCACCTTCCTCTACAATTTTTACCAGTCTAGAAGAAAACTTTGTACTTGCCAAACACCAACATTTAACTTGCCAAAAGCTTGTCGCCAGAAGAGGAAAGCAATATTAACTGATTTTGCTTCTATTTGTATTACTTGTTTACTGCTTTACATGGATTCTTGCCAAGACGGCATCTTTTATAATTGTTACTTAGCAAGAGCTTTGGCCATTACACAACCAGATCAAACTCATGTCATGGGCATTTTGGGGGAAATCTCTCAATCGCTTAGGTTGGATGTCCTCTTCCATAGCTGCAAAGGTGGGGAAAGTATAAAGTCAGGGTGCATTTTAACTTTTTGCACACCAAGGCCTTGGCTACTGAGCGGTCATACTAACCAGTTCAATAAACTGAATACATGGGGAACTTCAGTTAATCTCTCCTTACCTTGGGCAAACTGTTATCTTCTCCAATCTCAGTTGGCGGCTTCCCTGGGTATCTGTAAATAACAAAGCACCTCCTGCACCACACACAGAATATTTACATTAAATATTCACAAAAAGACTACACATTACACAAAAAGTAATCTTCTGATCCCTGGCAAATGCAAAAGCTCATATCCATGTTGGCATTTACTACTGCATTGTTTTAACAAGCATTCCTGATCACAATAACTATAACTGTACTTAACCATATTTATGCATAGATTAAGGTGATTACTTTCTCCCAAGAATGAAGACCTACAAATAAAAGGGAGATTTCAAGCCACCTGCATTTTAATTATGTCCATTTGCGTGTGTATAATAATTATGGAAACGCTGTCACCTGACAATAAAAATAAATACTTAAAATAAGTGCTTGAAAAAAGTAAAAAAAACACACAAGCTGAGGTCAGTATAATCAGGTTATCAAACTGCATATTCGTAGATATGAGGAAACCTTCCAGAAAAAGTGTGTGCAGGAGGAAAAAATAAATAAATAAAAAGGGTGCAGACAGATCTTAGATCTCTACATTCCACAATTCGCTTTAAAAAAAAAAAAAAAAGTTCTTTCATAGTTTTGAAGTTGTATGGTCATACAAGCCCAGGATATAAGAAAACTAGTACAAAAACTACTACAACTTTGAGCATAGACAATAATATTATAATATATCATTCCGTAGCATTCATTTGTTTTGAAACTTACCAACCAAAGTAAAGTGCTTATACTGTGGTTAGTGACATACTGATTTACATGAAATTGTATCTTAGTGTGCATAATGTACACAGATGAGACCTATCACCACACAAGCAACGAGCCAAGCCATCACAAAGTTGTTTATGAATTCTCTTGAACATGATGCATTAGCAAAAATAAATGTATTCAATCTTACCTTGCAGATTATGGCAAAATAGCTGTTTAACTTTCAAATAAAGTACAAATACAATTTCTGATGATGTCCCTATATTAAAAACAATGCTTAACGCTATTTTTCATTCTAAAAAAGTAATTCTGTTTAATTGAGACCATAACAATATTTACTCAAGAAAAACTAAAAACGTGTATGGCAAAGGCATCTTCGGCATGTTAACAAAACCTCACCTTAATTCACCTGGATTGTAAAGGAAAGAAAGGCAAAGAAATTAGATCAAAAGCAATAAAATCATAGACCAAGTTACCTGTAAAGCAGAGATAAAGCCTTGATTTCTACTTGGCCTGCAGTTTCCTAAATTGAAAAGCACGTCACCCATTATCAGTAAGAAATTCAGACAGGCAGATGGATGAGATGTTTACCTCCCTCAAGCATAACCACGAGCACACTGACCTTAGGATCCTCCAGACGCTCCAAATACTTCTCAAAAAAGCCTTCAACGAACTGCAAGAAAGAGCAACACCATTAGCCTAATAAAATAATTAGCGTAATGGGTGCACCAGCCGCGCCAGAAACGTAAATATTTGAATTTTACTCACAGGCTCGAAGTTGCATCTGTTTGCCCTCATGAAGTCGACGCAGTCTTTTCTTATTTTTTGATGGTAATTCTGAGAGAAATAAAGCTAACAAGAAAAAAACCCACCAAGGCCCCAAAACATATTTTAATTTATATCGCCACAAACCGGAAAAAATGCTCTTTCTGGCAGATATTGCCCGATTATCAAAGGACTCCAATACTATAGACAAACATTTACTTTCTTTAAAATATTTTTCTTTATATCTGTTTTTTTTTTATAAACAATAAGTGAATACCTGCTCAGAAACAGCTCGAAAGAGACAGGACGCGTCTCGGGCCATCATCTTCCTGTACAAACCGATGCTGGCTAAGTAGTCGTCCATGTTCACGAAATATTTCTTAGGAGTTTTCTGCATGGTAGAGAAATCATAAATTAAAAAAAGGCACAACGCTTCATAACTCTCCACGTCCACGAAAAAGAGCATGAAGTCCCAAAGTTTTCCGTCGGGTTTGAAAAGAAACAGGTGCTTCGGATGAGCACTGATTAATTTAAGCATGCAGCGCTGCAGTTCAACTTACGCGTTGTAGGACTGGAGCAGTGCAGGGCATCCACAGCATAACCGTCATTGTTTTTTTATGTGTGCCTTTCAGCCATTTCGAATTTGAAATTATCCACTAACAGGCGTGGGATAGGCTAACGTTAAAATCACGGATTTTTATACAAAAGTCATTTATACACGTGCAATATTTAGTTTTCTGAACATTTATAATTTGAGTTAAAGTTTTTGTTTTAAAAATACTTCTTTGGGCATTCACTAACAACAATTCTGGAATTTAAAAAACACTAGTGCTAGGTGAGTGCTCTCATTTTTTATTAGATAGTTTTGCACATCAATAAAAAGTATTTACGTACAATTTTATTATAAATTTAAGTATTCATTTAAAAAAAGCCTTAATTAAAAGCCTGTTAAACATTTCTAGTTTTAATCAATTGATAATCTTGCTTGAAAGATTATCATCCAGCCACCCGCCCCCATAACTAAAACAAAATAATAATAAATCATAATAATAATGTCATTATTGTATCACTGGGACAAATGTAAAAAAAAATGTTAATAAATTGAAACATTTGAAATGCTGCTGCTTATTATTATTATTATTTTTACTATTACTATAACTGTTACTATTATTATTATTATCTAGAGCAGGAGTATGGAACTGAAGCAGAGACAAAGCCAAAAGGTTGCCAGTGCCACTCTAGAATGAAGCATGGACAGCCTTCTGGGCACCCAGCTATAGAAAGGGTGAAAACAGGCAAGTGAATGTCCACCAGCTTCGTTCAGCAGTGTTATTCTCATAACTAATTTATTATGTAGGCTATGAGTTAACTGTCAAAAATTGGACAGTTGCAAGCGCTTAACATGCTAAATAATTTCTTTTTACAGTAAAGTTAATGTGTGTTGCTGGGAATTTATACAGTTCTGTCAGGCTAGTGTTCTTTTGAATCATATATAACCAGTATGAGTAGCCTAAATTAATAATACTATGGCTTGTCTACATAAAAGGCCAAAGCTGTGCACTGAAAAAAAGTGATTTAATTTAATTTACTTGATTGAAATACATAATGTCCGCATGAATAACTAAAATACATCAACACAGTTTTGTCTTTCAGTTCACCTTTGACAATAATTGTGAGCAATTGTGTACAGAGAAAAAAACAACACATCAATTTATGTTATTTTAATACAGTACCACTATTTTATTTTCCTAGCAGTATACTATACCAGTAAATCGTCTGGGCTTACTTGGCCACCCAATTCTAGTTCTAGCTGCTTACCTTAACTGAAGGCTGGAGTTGAGCACAATTTACTGATTTCCCTTCTCCAGCACACTATTCTTTAAATGAGCAAAATGTGGAAGGCAGAGGGTGCTTCAGGACAAGGGTTGGGAACCAACGCCATATGGCGTCACTAGGAGTAAGTAGTCAGTCTTTTCCCAAATGGCCTAATCAGCTTTACTACATGCTTTGTTAATTTGTGCCAACTTGTGCCAACACCCTCAGTTACATCACTGGGCCATCCAGATGTACCAGCATTAAGATAGGATGGGACAGTTTCAGTTCACTCCCACTTTTCATAAAGACTCAGTCAGAGACTGCCTCTACCAGTGCCGTTTCTAACGCTTTACCATCCAGAATTCAAAAAGAGATTCAGAAAAGAGACCAGAGGAGAATGGGTCTCCCCTTGTGGTTGGTTCGTCCCAAGGTTTCTTCCCTCAGTCTGAGGGAGCTTTTCCTTGCATCTGTCGCCTCTAGCTTGCTCACTGGGGGATGTTGTAACGGTCTGTTTTCAAACTTCTGGAAAGCTGCTTCGTGACATTGCTTTTGTTTTTTAGTTTAAGTTCACTCATCATGATGAATGTGATGTTAAATTTATGCTAACAACTTACTCCACTTGTGGAAAAAGGCTTGTATTCTTGTGGTGATATGAAACTTTAAAACTAGCATATATGAAAACCCATACAGTACAAAAAAAGTCATCCTTGTATAGTTTTTCTGGATATTTACAATAACAAAGCTGTTCCATGACAAATATAGGATAACAGAAATTTAAATAAAAGGATTAAAATATTTAAAAGAACATAAAAAAGACTAAAATATTTAAGTTTAGCTTCATTTATCATCTCATTTGAGTCAATTTAACTGATGGAAATTATAAAAGCTAATACATGTTGTTTTAACAAAAGAAAGGAAATAGGAAAGTTCAGCTACAAAAGCATCAAAACATACTGAACTTATTTTAAGGACAATATTTATGGCAGTCTATTTTAAGCTCAGTTTTTATTAATTAAGTAATCTATATTGTTTACGTTTTAAAAATACAGTCTCTTTTTACTTCATGCCATGTCAGACACTGCTGCTGTGGGTTCTGACAGAGAGATTCGGTGTGGCAAATCTGAGGGTGAACGAACGGTTCCTACTTGTAAGTATTATTTTGCAGTGCTGGTTAACTCACAGTAAACTCACTCTTTAATGAGCAAATACGACATGATGTCAGACGTGGGGTGCTATAATGCCGTTTCACTCGTATGGGGTAGCATAGAGAAACACGAAAGTTTAGTGTAGCTGCACGACTGCAAAGCCGACTGATCTGTTTAGTACTAGTATTACTAGTATAAGAAGAATACTGTAAGCGTCGCCAAAACGCGAGTGTACCATTCATCCAGCCAACGGAGTCATTCGACTTTACAAACTCTCAGGAGTGGCCCAAATGGATACGCTGTTTCAAACGCCTAACTGACGAGTAACTTGCACTCATGCTCGAAGGATAACCTAATCAGCACTCTCATTTACTGCGTGGTGGAGGGTTACCGGAAACGCTCAACTGCTTGCTTTCTGAAGTTTTAGCTTCTTATTTGGATTCCCAGTTCTATATTTCACGTTAATGATAAGACGCCGAAATGTGACTGCTGCACCGTTTAAGATGGAACGGGCAAGTCAAATAAAAATCTTCAACCATGTCTTTCTTCGGGTTTAAGCTTAATATCGGGTTGCCATGTTAGACGAAGCAGACGATGTTTGCGAGGACGTAATTTAACCGGCGAGCAACGACACCAGTATTAGCAAGCAAGAGACGGGTGTAACTTTTTTTACAAGAAAATTTTGATCTTCGAAAACATGCTCGATTTGACATGCGAAAGCAAGCTGAAAACAAAAGTGTGGATTCGTTTGTGACAGCTTTGTATGCGTAGAGAGCTGTTGCAACAACGGACTACTAAACATGCGGACAATATTGTTTGTAACCTTTGCGTTAAACAAAGAAAAACCCACAGTGGTCAATGAAATAACCTAAAACTTACAAAAGTAATAAGAAATAAAAATTTACTGAAAATCAACTAATGAAAGTCAGATATTGCTTTTGAATTGTGGTTCAAAAGAATAGAAGAGAAAAAAATTAATGAAACTGGCCTGGACAAAAATGATGGTACTCTTAACTTAATATTTTGTTGCACAATATTTTGTTTCTGCAATCAATCGATTCCTGTAACTCCCAATGAGACAAAATACTGTCCACAGGTATGTTGGCTTACTCCAGTGCTTCTCCAGACTGCATGTTTTAGCTTGTTCTACAGATGTTCAATATGATTTAGATAAGGGCTCATAGAAGGCCATTTCAGAATAGTCTGTGAACAGTTGTGACTTGCCAAAAAGCTCCAGTTTTGTTTCATTTGTTCAAAGGACATTCTCTCAGAAGCTTTGCAGCTTGTCAATATGCATTTTGGCAAATTCAAGTCTCGTTTCTTTATGATTTGCTTTTAACAGTAGTTTCCTCCTCCGTCGATGGTGTGGTATGACACTGATATACCTTAAAGTTCACCTCTAATCTCCTTGAAAATTGTTCTGGGCTTTTTGGTTACCATTCATATTATGAATTTGTCATCAATTTTCCTCTTGCGGCCACGTCCGGGGACATTCTCTCAGAAGTGCAGTAGACCTTAAATTGCAGTAGACCTTAAATTTCTAAATAATATGTGCAACTGTAGTAACAGGAACATCAAGCTGCATGGAGATGGTCTTATAGCTTTTACCTTAACATGTTTGTCTATAATTTTCTTTCTAATCTCCTGAGACAACTTTCTGTGGTCCATGTTCAGTGTGATAGACACCATGATACCAAATAGCACAGTGACTACTGTTTGAAGACATCTGTGATGCTAATTACAGGACACACATTAGTTTAAATATCCATATTTTGATATTTGTGGGTTTTTCTTTCTTTAACAGAAAGAACCAACAATTTTGTCTGTGTGTGTACATGACGGGCTGAGACAGGTTAGCTGTAGGGCTTGCAGTTAGCTGACTTTCTGAACGCATGCAACTTGATACAGACCTGACCCTCGAAAAAGCCGCAAACATGGCAAGACAGTCTGATGAGATCAAACGACAACAGAGCAGTTTATGTAGTGACCAAGCTGTAGTCTGCTCAGTAGACAGTGTTTAAGCCCAGTGCAGCATCTAAACATGGAAATCAAACTGTCGACTGTGTGGGGAAAAGGTTATTTTCAGCACTGTAAACAAGGAGGAGTGCATATTTCTTGGGACTGTGTCAGCCAGTGAAGACCCATGGATGGTTGATAATCTAGGCTGTAGGAAAGTCTTCACATATCTATTTTTTAGGCTATTCAGAAAGCTGTGGTTCCTGGAATGTCCAGTAGATGGCACTAATTCCAATCTTGTGAATGCTCAGCCAATGAGCAGTTTGGGTTTACGTGAACAACTGCTGTGTATTTGTGTTTATCCACTTTGACTAGAGTGTATCAGTTAATTGCTTAAGTAGTTAGTGCGGTTATGAATGTATCATGTTAGTGGATTAATACTCTCCTGTAGTTGGTTTCCTAGACTTAAGTAGAGTGATGAAAACAAGTTGTAAACGCAGTTTTGATTTTTCTTTGTGTTTACAGCCACACACACGTGCCCAGACCTACATATTGATGGCTGAGCCTGTATCCCCTCTCTGCTCTATGCTATGTACTGCCGAAGTAATCATTAAAGACCTGTTAATTAAAGATCTCTTCGAGCCCTGCTCTCTTACCGGAGCCTCCTGCTTCTGAGGCCTACCAAGCCAGCACCCTCTAATTCTAGTTTAACCTCTAATTCATGGTCCTTCGAGCCGGATCGGTAGCAACCTTTGAAGCAAATATGGATGTTGAGCATGAAGGTAAAGATGTACATTCAGTGCCCCCTCGAATCCAGCGAGAGAGACATCCTCCAGCCTACCTTAATGATTACGAAATTGGGGCCTATTCAAGCTCAGTGTCTGTGCCACATCCACCACCAAGCAGATCCCCATCCCATGAATCTTTTGCTGGAACAGAATGCAGCAGACCAAAGTCTTAGGTCAGTGCAAACTCCATTTCTGGCCGCTCCACGGCTGCAGCACTAACTGATGTGCAAGCTGCGGCAATGGAGGAGCATATTAAACGTTTGGAGTTGACAGAGCTACAACGCCAAATGGAGGAAGAACACAGGGCAGAACAACAGTGTCAGCTGTTAGATAATCAAGCACGTAAAGCTCTTGATCAGAGAGAAGAACTACTACGAGAGCAAGAAAGACAGAGTCGCCAGTTGGATGAGAAGGCTCGAGCTGCACATAGGAACAAAGAATACCTGACACAGCAGCTAGTCCTTCAGAAACGCTTAAAGGAGAAAGAAATAGAGCTTGAAAGGGCACGTCTGATCTCAGCTTTCCTCAAAGAGATAGAGCCTTCTAAGTGCTCTACGCCGAAGGAGATTTGCAAAGCGACTCCGCCAGTCCAAAGTTCTGCCAGCCACATAATACCTACTGGAAGCTACAAGACGACTCTCAGACACGAGCCTGGTGGATTTGCTGATTGCAACTTCCTATGGAATACCTAAACCGTCATTGCCCAGCTTTTACACTGGTAAATAATCTGATTTTGCTTTGCTTAAAATGGGGTTAGATAGTTTCATGGGTGCCCACAGTGATTTAACATTCAAGTACCAAGTCCTTCTAGATCACTTGAAACTGCCAAACGCTTACAAACTTGCTCAAGCTTATATGCATGACTCCATACACTACAGCCCTATATGCCCCCCAAGAGAAGTATGGGCAACCACGTCAGCTCATCCAGAGTGAACTAGGAGGTATCCTGAATGCCCCTTCTGTCAGAGCAGGTGATGCTGAAGGCTTTGATAATTTTGCATTATCAGTACAGGCACTGGTTGGTATGCTCAGTTCTTTAGAGGGTGAGAACGGCTACGAGTTAAAGTGCGGCTCACATGTGGATAGACTCCTAAGCAAGCTTCCTGCAAGCTATCGCGATGGATTTGTGGAGCATTGTTTCAACCGTGGCATACTACAGATGGGTACTGATAGGACGTACACCCTTCCTGACTTTTCTGTACGGCTACAGCTGAAATCACAAGCCAAACGCATCTCAAGCTGTGCTGCTGACTTGTTCTCTGAGCCAAGTAAACCAGTGAAGAGAGTCCAGAAACCTCAAAGGTTAACATCAACCATCTACTATGGTGCACAGGACAGTGTTGTGAACTACCTAACCCAATCTTCCACCACCAAGGGAGCCTTCCCAAAGGTGAAAGACAAACCTAAACCGTTCTGCCCTTACTGCGATTCCAGAGAACACTACCTGAGTGTATGTGCCAAATTCAAGTCCCTGACCCCTGAACAGATCTCCAAATGGCTAAAGGACAAAGGCTGCTGGCGCTGTGGGAGAAATCATAAGCCGGAAATGTGCACTCTTAAGAAACCTTGCAGCATCTGTAAAAAGCAACACCTTACAGTACTGCATGAAGCAAGTCAGCGAGAACCTCGTCAGGTCCTCATGGTTAATGCCTCTCCTGAGACTATATATCTGGATCGTCCCAGTCGCCCTCAGAGGGTTATGCTAAAGGTTGTCAAGGTTAAGCTGCACAGCGGTGAGCGCTCATTGGAGGGCTTTGCAGTGTTAGATGATGGTTCAGAGTGAACTGTCATTCTTTCCCCTGCTGTTCAACATCTTGGTCTGAAGAAGGAACCAGAAACTCTGTTATTAAGAACAATCCACCATGATGTCATACAGCTGCAAGGCTCCTCAGTTTCTTTTGACATATCACCTGCACACAATCCAGTCAAAAGATTTAGAATTAATCATGCGTTTACTGCAGATGAGCTTGGTCTCTCAGAGCATAGCTACCCAATCAAAGCTCTGACTGCAAAGTACCATCACCTACAAGGTTTACCCCTCTCATCTATAGATAGAGTCATCCCAGTAGTACTTATTGGCTCAGATTTTCCTCATCTCCTCACTCCTACCCAGCCAGTTAGAGTCGGTCCGCCTGGAGGTCCTGTTGCTGTCTGCACATCTCTTGGATGGGCTTTGCAAGGCCCATCGAACTTGGTTCAGTTGGCCACAGGTGACCAGCAATGCCTCTTCATCACAGTAGCATCTCCTGCATCTGATCATCTGCGCAACGTAGAGAGGCTCTGGCAACTGGACACATTGCCTTACATCAGGGAGAAAAATGTCACTCGCTCCAAGTTGGATCAGCAAGCCCTGGCTCTACCCTGGCAACATACGACCAGGGTAGAAGCAGAGGGAGTAATGAGGTATGCAACGCCTCTCCTGCAAGGACTCACCACTCCTTAAAGCACCCACAACAGCGTGTCTTTCCCTACTGCGGAGCACAGAGCGCCGAAACGCTAAGGATGCAAAGCAAGCTAAAGCCTACCACCAAGAAATAAAGAAACTGGAGCAAGCAGGTTATGTCCGGAGGTTGTCACCAGGAGAAGTTGAGTCTACCACATAGTCCTGGTTCCTTCCACACCATCTAGTGCATCATAATGGGAAAGCCAGGCTGGTGTTCAATTGTTTCTTTCAATATGGGGGTCAGAGCCTCAACAATAACCTCATGGCTGGTTCAGTCTTGGGGCCATCCTTGTTGGGAGTTCTTCTCCGGTTTCGGGAGCATACTATTGCTATAAGTGGGGACGTTAAAGCAATGTTCCATCAAATTCGCCTGCTTCCTCAGGACAGACCGCTACTCCATTTCCTTTGGAGGGAGAAGAAGGAAGATGAACCCACAGTATTTGAATGGCAGGTGCTGCCATTTGGAACAACATGTAGTCCTTGTTGTGCCACTTATGCATTTCAACACCATGTGAGAGACCATGCTGAGGGCAATGAAGACATTGTACAGTCTATTGAACAATCATTTTATGACAACTGCCTCCAAAGTCTCACCTCGGTGGAGAAGGCCAAGGACCTTGTAGATCGAATTCGGGCACTGCTGGCCTCAGGAGGGTTTGACATAAGGCAATGGGCCAGTAACGTTCCAGATGTCATAGAGCACCTCCCAGAGAATGCTAGAGCTACCAGCACAGAATTATGGCTCTCCGAACAATGCCAAGACCCACAAGAATCTACCTTAGGTCTACGCTGGAACTTCCTCAAAAATGGTTTGGGCTACAGTCATCGACCTGTGGAATATTTGGAGCCCACTCTCAGGAATGTGTACAAGGTTCTGGCAACACAATATGACCCCTTGGCGTATCTGATACCCTTCACGACAAGAGCTAAAGTCATCATACAGGACATTTGGAAGGCAGAAATTGGCTGGGATGAGTTTCTCCAAGCTGGCCTGCTGGAGCGATGGAGAGCTTGGGAGTCTGAGCTTGTAGATTTACCTTTGGTGGAGATACCTTGATGCTATATACCCCAATGTGCAGACAATGATGCAGCAAGTAAAGAAATACACGTTTTCTGTGATGCTTCAGAACGAGCGTATGGATCAGTGGCCTATCTTCGCACACTGTGTGAACAAAAGCATGTCCATGTGTCATTTGTATTGGCAAGATCAAGGGTGGCTCCCCATAAACAAATTTCAATGCCACGTTTAGAATTGTGTGCTGCACTCACTGAAGCACAGCAGGCCGGAGTTCTTCATACAGAGTTGGGCATTCCTGTTGGTGACATAACTATGTGGACTGACTCAACCACAGTGTTAAACTGGATCCGATCCGACTCGTGTCGCTATAAGGTGTTTGTGTGTACACGCATCTCTGAAATACAGACCCTTACAGAAGTAACCAACTGGAGGTATGTCAACACAGCAGATAACCCAGCAGACGATCTGACTAGAGGGAAACCGCTGTATGAGCTCAGCTGCCCGCATCGATGGAGTCAAGGGCCACAATTTCTTTATCATGACATGAGTACCTGGCCAGCTTTGCCCTCCCTGGGGGTTCAGAATAAGAAAAAGGAATTAAGAAAAACAGCCTTCTGTGGTAATATGAGACTTACTAGCACTCAGTTGCCTGATATCAGTAAGATACAGACTTGGACTGACCTGTTGAATGTCACTCACCAGTTCCTAAATGGGACGGTCAGCAGTCCAGGAGATTGCAATAAGACTGCTGCAGATGCCTTGGCCACTGAACTGTACTTACTTAAACAGGCGCAAATGGAGAGTTTCCCGGAGGAAGTTTCCGCTCTGTCCACCAAAGGGTCAGTGTCTCCTCAGAGCCGTTTAGCTGCCCGTTTAGTATGATCAAGCTCTTGGTGTTATACGAGTTGGAGGAAGACTTAAGAGGCCGGAAGCTTTAGACCCTGACACTATCCATCCCATAGTGCTGGATTCTAAGCACCATGTCACACAGTTGCTTATCCAGAAATATGATGAGGAGTTGCACCATCCTGGGCCTGGACGTGTCTTTGGAGAGATTAGGCGTAAATATTGGGTTTTGAGAGGGAGAGAGGCAGTTAAACGACACCAGCATAACTGCTCTGAATGTCACAGATGGAGAGCTACTCCAGTAATACCCAGAATGGCCGATTTTCCACCTGCTAGACTCCGCCTGTACAAGCCACCCTTCTGGTCCACTGGAGTGGACTGTTTCGGCCCTTATAATATTAGGATTGGACGTCGTCAAGAGAAACGATGGGGAGTTATCTTTAAATGTATGACAACCAGTTGCGTACATCTAGATCTGCTGGAGAGTATGGATGCCTTTTTAATGGCAATGAGGAGGTTTGTGGTCAGAAGGGGTAAGCCCTTTGAGATCCTTTCTGATAGGGGCACAAATTTCAGAGGCGGAGCAGTACTGGAAGATTCTCTCCAACAGCATCTCGCAGATCAACAGACAGCATTCCGATTTAACCCACCAAATGCACCACACTTTGGTGGCACATGGGAGCGAGAGATAAAATCCATTTAAGCTGCGCTCCAGGTGGTCTTCGGAAATCAGGCAGTCACAGAATCGTCTTGATAGAAGTCGAGGGCATTGTTACTTCGAAACCACTTGGATACATCTCTTCAGATGTCGCAGATCCTGACCCAGTCCCTCCAAATCTGCTATTGATGGGCAGACGGGATGCATCACTTCCTCAGGCCATCTACGCATCAGGGCACCTCAGCAAACGGCGCTGGCACCACAGCCAGATTCTAGCAGACCATTTCTGGTCTAGCTTTATCCGTCATCACCTGCCAGGTCTTCAGAAGCAACAGAAATGGCGAGGAGACACCGACAGCTTAACTATTGGCCAAGCGGTAATGGTAGTGGATCCGCAGTTGCCACGAGCTATGTGGCTCATGGGTAGAGTCACCAACGTTTTCCCTGGAGTAGATGGACGCGTTCGGGCAGCAGAAATACAAGTCAAGGGTCGGACATATCTCCGGCCAGTTGCGCGGTTGGTCAGATTACCAGCATGGACGGATGATGATGACCAGTCGGGCTGAATCGACTGAGAGACTTTCCTTTACACATTCAAATTAGTTCCTAATTTGGGGGCGGTCTTGTAGAAAAGTCTTCATATATCTATTCTTTAGGCTATTCAGCTGTGGTTCCTGGAATGTCCAGTAGATGGCACTAATTCCAACCTAGTGAATGCTCCGCCTGCTTAGCTTAGTTTTCTTCTGCCATTTTTCCTATCGTTTTTTTCGTGCAGTAAGCAGAGCTGAGATAGAGCTGTTGTCTCGTTTGGTGGCACCTTGACTGACATTCTTAATTGGTGTGTGTCCATTTGAGCAAAGTAAGTTTAATACTGATTCTAGTTCTCTACTGAGCAATATATTTTGTAGTTGTGTTAAAATGGTGACTATGGGATAGCAAATTCATTTGTTAACACTAAATGCTACTGTTGGATATGTTCATACTAGCAATGTTTGTGCCAATGAGCAGTTTGGGTTTATGTGAACAACTGCTGTGTATTTGTGTTTATCTAGTGTGACTAGAGTGCATCAGTTAATTGCTTAAGTAGTTAGTGAGGTTATGAATGTATCATGTTAGTGGATTAATACTCTCCTGTAGGTGGTTTCCTAGACTTAAGTAGAGTGATGAAAACAAGTTATAAACGCAGTTTTGATTTTCCTTTGTGTTTACAGCCACACACACCCATGCCCAGACCTACACATATATGGGCTCTCTGAGCCCTGCTCTCTTACCGGAGCCTCCTGCTTCTGAGCCCTACCAAGCCAGCACCCCCAGAGTTGAAACTCTAATTCATAGACACTAGGTCATTCAAAGCCAACCCTGAGACCTGTAACAAGAACCCTCTTGGAGCCAGCAACCCTTAGATGTGATGGGCATGACCAGCCCTCTACTACAAACAGGAAAGACGTACAAACACCCGTACTTCGTAGGCCATTGCAGACCCAACTCATCCAGAATGCAGCAGCACAGCTCGTCTTCAATCCAAGTTCACTCCACTGCTGTGCTCTCTTCACTGGCTTCCTATAGATGCTCAAATTAAATTCCAAACTATGATGCTTGCCTACAAAGCGGGACGGGCAGCCTTGAGATCACAGCCTGTGCTCGGTTCTCAAGGTGCAGCTGCCCCAAAATCCCTCGAGGCTGCCCATCACCGAGAGTCAATATTAATCGGAGACTACTCTTAGCTCGTCACAGGTGAGGGAGGCGGTGCAAAGGCGGAGACACAGTCACATGACAACAACAAGGAATGTAAACAGAAGCACATGGGAAAGAGAAGACGTAAACAAACAGGCGAGGGCAAGGGAAACGGGAGAGCGTGACAACCATTTAATGTAGTAAATTTGTATGAGGGACATTTTAGAATCACTAACCTCCATATGAAGAATAACAGCAAAGTTATAGTGTGTCTCTTGTTTTAGCCTGACAGTTAATATAACTGAATAAAAATTATTTTGACAAGATATGTGAATGAATGAATGAATTAAGACTTATACTAGTATTTTAAAAGAATATGACATCACACAAAGCATGCCTTAAGGTGTATAGTTAAGTAACTAAAACTTGGCTAAAAGACTTGAATGTTTTTGTAAATGTACTAATAACATCCTGAGACTACAAAACTTGGTTTACGTAGTATGTGATTGATGGGCACTGTGGTAGTATTACAAGAATAATTTAAGCCTATAGCCTAGCTACGCACGTCCCTCAGTGCGTTACTTCTGACACAGAAACTGTTAGGATCAGAGCTTACCTGTCTGTGGTTACCGGGTCGGCATCTAACCAGTCTCTCCCCAGGTCCAACCAAGCGTGGCTTCCTTACAGCGGAACCCTGTCAGTCTCCCTGGAACCCAGGAGAACCCCCAGACAATCGACACTCACCTCCAAGCGGCTGAGCCTTCCTACTGGTATCCCAGAGGAGTGAGGTTGGTTAACCACTGGACTTACAGACTCGTTCTTTCAAGCGAGCCTGTTCTCCGGCTGCGGCCGGTTCCCTTTAATGACTGTTTTCACTCAGCGCAGAACACTGGAATATCACCTTCGTGGAAGGTGCCCTTAGTTGGGACTTTACCCCAGGCTCGCTCTCGACCACGGTCACAGACTTCTAATCACTGCTTTAACTGTCCAGGCAGAGCGGTTTCCTGTCTGTTCCAGCTCACATGACACAAGGGTCTGCTCTGGTTTTCCCCAGCTCTGCCAGGCGACCGAGAGGGGAGCTTCCGAGGCACACGGCTAACACCAGTGACCATATCCAACATCAAGCCTGCTCTATGGACCAACTCGCAGCCAGCTTAAGGCTTCTCCCTCCCTGCTCACTGGACTCCTCGCATTAGTGAGCTCTGAACCCTTTATTTCTATTGTTTATCACTGTTCTGAGTATTAAAGCCTTGCACATGGATCGTATTACTGCTATTACTGAGTCTGATTCCTTACACTCTCCTCACCTGTCACTCATAATCCACACCTACCATCAGATTTAGGCGCAGTTTTGTTTTGTTTTTTTATCTGGTTTTGCTTCTCAGGCTGCATATTGGTTTTTCCCCTTGGATTTCAGGGCTCCTGCATGACTGTATATCTGTGTTTTTTGTGCAGTGTCTCCCCGCTCCTGTTTTGTAAATAAACCTTGCACTTGACTCCTCTCCTGTGTGAACTCCTTACAACAATTTAAGTATACTTTTTCACAAATTATTACTTTCTTTTCTTGTTTTATTTTTGATGTATGAGTGATATGCCTTATTTGTTATCGCTGTTTTCAAAATGCTTCATCAAAAGTAAGTTCTTAACAGTGAACATAACTGTACAGCCAAAATGTTGCATAAATAGCATGTGACTGTACCTTGCCATCTTTAAAACTTCCTCAAATCTGATGTGATCAACAGAAACTCTCCATTATTATCTTTGTTTTTGTTAGTATTAGCTATCAACATAGCTGATGTTGGCATGTGACAGCAAATGTAAATGTCATTAATGAAAACCAAGAAACCATTTAGCATCACTAGAGAGGGTGGACAATCTTTAAACAAAATTGAAACAAAAGGTCATTGGCTTGACAACCTAGGCCATGTTTAAGACCAACATTGCCATTATTGTTTATTTATTTAATCTATGTTAAAGACCACGTTACGACAAAAGTATTGGCATGAACTGTGCAAAACAGTGTGATGTTAAATGTAACTAAAAAAAACAAGCTTGCTTTTGGCAAAGACTTATAAATCTTGCATATGATATGACCCACCCAGGGTTTTTGAACAGTAGATTGTGCTATACAGCAGGAGACGTAGATTACAGATTTGAAGATGTCTTCTTTTACTACTTTTATTTTTTGACATGTTAGACATATCCTTCAATATTGTCTGAAAATTGGTAAGGGTGTAAACTGTCCCTCTGTAATAGTTTTAATCTGGCATATATGCTTAGCTTGTACTAATAATTATTTCCATGTTGATTAGTATTGTTAAATAGACCTTCAATGTTTAAAATGCATATTTGGTATTTTCTTGGTAAAGCTATATGTAAGGATAGAACATTCTACTGGTAAATGCTGAAAGAAGCAACTATTAAAATTTGCAATGCTAAAATGTACAGCAATTTACAACATGTAGCAGGGACCAGTGTAGCTGCAGGGTTTTTTTCCCAACAAAGGAGGAACACAGCGCCATATAACTAAGAATTTGTTTTAAGTCTGAGCCCAACTGATTAAACAACTAGAATCAGGTGTGCTTCTACTTCATTGGAGGCATGTCAACCAAATAATAACAAACAAATGTGATTAAAACATTTTCTGTTTTATCCCTCCTGACAGATTGTGCATGACTATTTTTCAAATGTGTGTTTGGTTTGATGTTTCGAAATGTGGAAAACAACCTTTGAAAAGCTATGCATCATGATTGCACCATCTGGACTGGACCATAGACTGTCAACACACCTATTTACCATGACGGCACACCTGCCCTTTTTCTGCACTATACTGTACAGTTTACAGTTGACAATAATTGCACAACTTCACTACCTGATGCTAAATGCCAATTTTCCATTCTGTCCCATTCATTACTGTCGCAAACGTCCAATAACAGAATAAAATCATGAGAGTCTTGCTAGAGTTGAGTTGCGCTCACATCATCTCAATCGTGGTCGAGGTGGTCAAGACTGCAGGTTTAAGTCTTTTTCTCGTCCTAAAATCAGCAGTGTTTAAAATTCTGTGACAGTAATGCCTCCCTCCCATATGCTCTAAAAGTCTTCTACACATGGGTCACATGGTGTGAGTAACACCACCCCTCCACCCAATGACCAGGTACTGTGTCTGACTGTGGCTGACATGGGGAATACTCTATCAACACATGGAAAGCTGCTGGACCAGATATTCTTCCTGGCTGAGTCCTCAGAGACTGTGCAGACCCGCTACCAGATGTTCTCACAGACATCTTTTATTGCTATTGTGCTTGTTTGCTATTTGGTGTTGAGCAGAGGAGTATGGGTTCAATCTCACTTTTTCACTTGCAGAGAGAGTATTTGCCACTGTCACCTTAGGCCTGCTCATTGTACCTCAGAGCCACCACCTTATCCTCATCCGGAAAAGGCTACATAATGTCAAACTTAGTACTTGAGCCACCCAGGACAGTTTACTCAGGCCATTGCTGTGCCACTGTGCAGCGGTGCATAGAACAAACCACGTTGCAAAGTTTGATGATACAACTGTGGTTGGTCTCGTCAGCATACAGAGAGGAGCTGCAGAGATGGACCGACTGGTGCAAAGTCAATAACCTGTATCTGAATATGGACGAAACAAATGAATGGTTGTTGACTTAAGAAAAACACAGATAGACCACTCCCCACTCACCATCAGCAACTTCTCTGTGAAGACAGTGTTCACATGTGTTTTTTAGCCACCATCTTTGCCAACTTTTATAGAGGCATAATAGAGAACAACCTGAGTAACTGTATTACTGTGTGGTTTGGAAACTGCACCTTCTTCGACTGCAAGACCCTTCAGCGAGTAATGAGGGCATCTGAAAACATCACTGAGGTCTCTCTTTCCTCTATCAGACATTTACACCACATACTGCACCTGAAAAGCCACCAGCATTGAAGATGACCCTACACAACCCTTACATGAGTTTTCTCTTCTGTCATCTGGGAGAAGATATAGTAGCATTCTGGCTCTCATAGCAGGACTGTGCAATAGTTTCTTTCCACACGCCTTCAGATTTTTCAACTTTATTTCTCTTAATATACATGTGAGACTATCAATAGGTTTTTGATGAACTAACCTTAACCTAAAGTCCAATATTTTTCTGCTTTACTACATTTTACAATAACTGTGATTTGTGGTCAAAAAAGTGCTCAATTAAGGAACAGCAAAATGTCCTCACTTTACCAGAGATTTCATATTGTCCTATAATTGTGAGTCACACACAGTGGAAAGAAAAAGTATGTGAACCCTTTGAAATGACCTTTTTCTGCATTAATTTGTCATAAAACGTGATCTGAAGTCCCAAGTATAGACAAACACATTGTGCTTAAGCTAATGCCACACAAACAGTTATAATAATTTTTATAATGTCTTTATTGGACACATCCATTAAACATTCACAGTGCTGGTGGAAAAAGTAAGGGGATTGAAAGTTTGTCAGACCTCCTTTGGCACCAATAACCTCCATTTCTGGTAGCTGCTGATCAGACCTGCACAATGTTAAGGAGGAATTTTAGACCTTTCTTGCAGAACTGCTTCAGCTCATCCATATTCTTAGGATGTCTGGTGTGAACAGCTCTCTTGAGGTCATTTCACAGCATCTCAGTGCCCTTTTTATGATGCGTGTTCTTCCTAAACAATTCAACCCTGATTTCATTAGTCCACCAAACAGTAGTATTGTGGAGTGTCAAGATGATGTTTGGCAACCTTCAGGCATGTCATAATGTTTTTTTTGAAAGCAGCGGCTTCCTCCGTGGTGTCCTGCCATGGACACCATGCCTGTTCAATGATTTGTGCCAATGAGAGTACTAAATCGTCTCCATTTGTAGACAATTTGTCTAATTGTGGACTGGGTAATACCTAAAGTCGTGAAGATTACTTTGTAGCCTTTTCCAGATGCAAAACAGCAATTCTTTAACGTAGGTCAAGGTCAGATCTCTTTTTTGCGAGGCATGGTTCAGATCAGCAGATGCTTCTTGTGAATAGCAAACTCCAAAAGTTTGAGTGTCTTTTATAAGTGAAAGTAGCTCTACACTTTGCTACACATCTCATTTTATTGATTGGACTCAAGGTTTTCTAACTATTAATATAATTAGCTTTTGTTGAATTCATTAGCATAAAGGTTTATTTACTTTTTCCACCAGCACTGTGAATGTTCAATGGCTTGGTCCAATACAGACATGAACTATTACAATTGTTTGTGTGGTATTAGATTAAGAACATTGAATTTGTCTGTACTTGGGAATAAGATGTAGATCAGATCACATTTACTGACCAATTAATGCAGCAAACCAGGTAACTTCAAAGGGTTCACGTTCTAAGTGCCTGTTATGGTCATATGCTAGGCTATGTGCTAATATGTCATAGTATGTTACATCTTTTTGCACAACTGCATACTATTGTCTTCACTGTATTGTGTTATAGTGTTGCAGCATGGTCTTGAAGGAATTTTATGATTAATTCAACATTATCTGCAGAGAGTAAAACATGATAGGGTTTTACAGTTTTTTCTTTCTTTTTTGAAAACAAACTAGCAAAAAGAGCATATTAAAAATAAAATATATTATTTCAAAGTCTTCGGTATATCATGGTTGGCTTAGATCTGAACCCCACACCTTTATTAACTTAATATGAACTGGTTAACGTAATATATCAAGGGTTTGTGCAGGCAGTCTATCAAGAAAAACACACTAATTAGGGGAAACATGAAGGAAATAATCTCAGTTAATATAAGGGTTTTCGCATTGCTTTAACTGAAAACACTTCACAGCTCCTGTTAACAAAGCAACCTATGTTGTGGGCAGTATGTGAGTTTTAGTCAGTTTTATAGTTTTTAAAGCATTTAATGTGTCTTTTGACACCCAGCCAGAGATGACAACCTTTTGTATACATTATGGAATCTTAAAGCCAATTGGTATATGGAGTTTAGAGATTTTAGAGATATTTGGAGAGCAGTTGCAGATGCACATTTGTATATCACATTACCAAAATCCAGAGCAACTGTTATGTTTTTTTCTTTTTTTTTCTGTGTATGCACTGGTGAACACTGGTGTCCAGCTCCAACTCCCCCAACACCCCCAATTCTGAAGTGTATAGAGCTATACTGTTTGTTCAGATTTAGTCAAACCCCACAAAATTGACAGGACAGCACTTCACAGTACAGACAGATAATGTCATCAGGCCCTTACAACTGATCCAGAATGCAGCAGCACGGCTCGTCTTCAATCTTCCCAAGTTCACTCATGTCACACCACTGCTGCGCTCCCTTCACTGGCTTCCTGTAGCTGCTCGCATTCAGTTTAAAGTTCTGATGCTTGCCTACAAAGCCAAGAATGGACCAGCTCCTCCTTACCTTATGGCAATGGTCAAAAGTCGAACCGCACCTCGAGTCCTTCGGGCTTCAAGTACGGCTCGGCTTGACCCGCCATCACTTAAGATTCATGGAAGACACGCAACAAAACGCTTCTCTGTCCTGGCACCCAGATGGTGGAACGAACTTCCACTGGCTGTCCGAACAGCGAACTCTCTCGCGGTCTTCAAACGCAGACTGAAGACCCATCTCTTTGTAAAGCACTTATAATCACTAATATACTAAAGTATGGTATAAACTGTAATTGCACTTTATCTTCTAGGAGCACTGGCTAAGTAATGCACTTGTACTGTATGTAGTCTTGTATTTGTTCTCTTCTCTGTAGGTGTTCCAGTCTGGCTAGGTATTGCATTGTCTTTTTTCTAGGTATCAGCACTGGCCCTGTGTTTATGGCAGTGTTTGAGTATAGAGTTGTTTGGACTTAATCCTGTTGTACTAGATAGAGATTCATACTCTAACCAACACTAAGCACTTTTGTAAGTCGCTCTGGATAAGAGCGTCTGCTAAATGCCGTAAATGTAAATGTAATAATGACCCAACCCAAGAGTTAACCCAACTTATCTCTTAAATATGACTTAAACCATTATAAAACAGCATTCAAGACGGTGGAATAGATTCTTGTGATCAACAGTATCAAAAGCTGCACTAAGATCCAATAAGACCAGAATAGAAGGATTTTTTACATTAGCGCTGTCTCAGTACTATGGTTAGAATGAAAACCTGATTGAAATTCTTATATAACTTGTTTGATATTAGATAAGTATTTAATTGTCTGAAAACAGGTTTTTCCTAGGGCCTTACAAATAGTTACAAAAATGGTCTAAAATTATTTAGCACCAAAGGATCCAGGTAACTCTTTTTTAGTAAAGGCAGTCTTTAAAGCATGTGGAAAAACACCTGTTATCAGACAACAGTTTAAAACATCATTAAGAACAAGGTCAGACACCATCTTAAGGAATGAAGTGGTAACAGGATCAAGGTCACATGTGGATAGACTTTTTTATTTGTTTATAACAGATGTAAGATCCTGATAACTAATAACAAAGAAAGCTGTATAGACAGGACTAGCATTCCAGTATTTAAATTTAGACCTTAAGTTTGTATACACTTTATCTAAAAGTGTACTGTTAGATTTTAAATGTACTTAGAAGTTTCACAAGTGGTAACAGGATCAAGGTCACATGTGTATAGACTTTTTTATTTGTTTATAACAGATGTAAGATCCTGATAACTAATAACAAAGAAAGCTGTATAGCCAGGACTAGCATTCCAGTATTTAAATTTAGACCTTAAGTTTGTATACACTTTATTTAAAAGTGTACTGTTAAATTTTAAATGTACTTAGAAGTTTCACATATATTATAACTACAATGAAATACTTCATTCTGCTAATCAACTAGCATATTAACTCCTTGAAAATAACAGACTTTGTTGCATTATGATCCACAAGAGGGAGACATAGCTCTAGACGTGTCTGTAAAATGTGGGGAAGTCTGGTTTTCTGGACTATGCCTAAGATATAAATTTAAATACCTTTGTAGAATATTGTTAAAGCTTAAAGGCCTGTGCACTTGTGGTGTTCCAGATTGTCTGTATGCTGTGTTTGTGAAAGTGAAAAAGGGCTTTGCAAAGTTGGGAACAGCTGTAAATAGCTTTAATAACCCCACAGATCTCTTGTAGCTGGTAATGATGTAAAAATAACAACAGCAATAATAATAATAATAATAATAATAATAATAATAATAATAATAATAATAATAATAATAATAATAATAAACAATTTGCATGATGATATGATTATTCTTTTTATTATTATTCTTATTAATAATAATAATTATTATTATTATTATTTCATTGGGTGGCAATGTTTCATAGTCTGTTATATATATTTTACTGATAATTTAACCTAATTAACTGCAGTGGGTAGATCAAAGACAACTCAATCTCAATTCTGTAAAACAAACTGTTAGACTAAGCGAGGAAACACCACTAACTGCATTCATAAGAAAGCCTATTAATGAGTTAATTTTAATAAGTTCTAACATTTCTGAAAGATGTTCAGTAATCAGATGTTGCCAGATGTCCAGTAATCCATGCAAGAACTGTTTGAAACTTACTTTACTCAGCAGGACCAGTTCTGGTTACTAGAGAACTTGTCAGTGAAAAAAAACATTAAATTGATGATGTCAAAATGACATCTGTCTGAGGAAAATAAAATTATTGTAAAGACTAGTAATTGCTATTTTCCCAACTTTAAACTGGCATTAAAGTGTAGTGACTTTTTTCTTGCCTATACCAGCACAACAATCTCAAAAAGAACAATATTAGATATTAATCGATTTAAGATATTTTCACTTTTTTATTATTATTATTACTATTTTTTGCAGTTTGTTTGTTTGTTTGTTTGTTTGTTTTTGGTGGTAGTCATTACAATACAAAACAGATTTGTTCCCAAGATGTCCAAATGAAAAGAGCTAGCATTAATATAAAAATACTGATTTTGAACTGTAGCATGTCAAACAGCCTACTTCATTTTGAAAGTTATTTTGCAAGATCATCACTTTTCTTCTCAGTCTTTAGTATTCTGCGTCCTAACTTGTTTGAGGACACACGAGCATGCGCTAGAGAGGGCAATGGTGTGATGCTGTGTATTTGCCTAAAAGGTCTTCAACACTAGAATCATTGTACTCTTCTATGTCCCCCCACCCCATCCCCCTTCACCTAATGGATAGCAAAACACTCTGGGACTCAATCCTTCTAATGAAAATACTGCATTAATTTTATTTTGTGATGTGTCATTGTAATTCAAGAGATGTTTTTTAATCTTCAGATTGCCTCGGCACAAGCCATTTCAAAAATATTTGGCAGCAGCCCATCTTTCCCTGCACAGGCGACTGATCCTTTTACTGAATGCCATTTGTCAGGCATGAGCATTAAAAGGCCTGCTTTATTTAAATAAACTATTCGGGTTTTTTTAACACATGGCACAAGTTATGTAAATTAAACCATGGGACAAAACAAGGCACCCATAGGTAGTCTCTATATCTGAATGGGGCCTATGTCTGAAATGTCTTTTTACTTTTCATGTCATTTTGTCTTTATTGGCAGGTTGTATTCTGCCCTCTGTTGACGATGATGTGCAGGCTTGTTTCACCTACCACAACATCCACGGTGTTCTACACAAAAGACTGGATGATATTTTGTTTCCACATCCAGTGCAGGCTATATGTTATAGGTTAAATGTGCATTTGGTGATGTTTAAATTTTATCCAATTAATTTTTTATAGCACTTTTTACAACATTGTCCAATTTTTTACAGCAATCCAGTTCCAAGCCCCTAATCTGTAAGCCAGGGGCACTGTGGTGATGCCTTTTGTCATCTACTATTTCCATTACTGAATGATGACTGCTCTAACTGATTACCCATGCTGAGTTTAGTTAAACTTCTTTTCAGGGTGCCCAGCATCCCAAGAAGGGCTATGTGGAAGTTTTTGGGGTTTTTTTTATGTGGTCAAATTGTCGTAGCAGAAGTGTCACACACATCATGTCACACAAATCACTCTTGTAGTCTCTATTTACTCCACATAAAATCAAATGTTTTGGTTACTGTTAAGAAGTGAGTCACAAGACCTTGTGTTACCCTATACAACTGGCAGACAACCTGCCTTATTTCGTGTTCTATCGTGTGATGAAAAAATACAGGTACTCAACATACTGATACTTGGAATATCATCCTGATTCTCTCATGGGAATCTTTCTATATTGTAGCATATGTAAGTACAACTCCGGTTCCAAAGAAAATTAGGCACTGTGTAAAATTTAAATAAATGTAGGTAAAAACAAAATACAATGTGACATTTTACCATTTCATTTGAAAATTATTAACTCATTTTTAACTTACAAAAATTTTGTGACAAGGTCAATATGGAGGAATATGCATGGGCTCAGAAACACTTCCAGAAATCATTGTCTGTGAACACAGTGTGTCATGCAAATCACAAATGCAAGTAACTGTATTACTCAAGGAAGAAGCCATATGTCAACAGGATCCAGAAACACTGCTGTCTTTTCTGGGCCAATGTTCTTTTAAAATTTTCTGAGTCAAATTGGAAAACTGTTCTGTTGTCAGATGAAACAAAATATGAAATTCTTTTTGGTAACTACGGATGTTGTATATTGTGGGCACAAGAGGAATTGTGCTCAGCGTGCAGTTCAAAAGCTTGCATCTTAGTACCTATGGTGTGGGCAGCTTACACATCTGGAAAGTGTCTTTCCGTGGAAAGCCTTGCCTATTTTAGCCTGACAATGCTAAAACACATACTATATTCATCTCAACAGCATAGCTATTCTTACGGCGGTGCCTATGTGTGTCGTGCCCTGTGTATTTCCTGTGTCTGTTTGTCTGACTACCTCCATATTCCTAGGTGGCGCTGTCCCTGATCCTGGAGGCTGCTAGTAAAGCCCATCCAGGAAGTTACCAAAAGAGGCGGCAAAAATCCAGACAAAAAGAGCAGAGCGCAGAGAGAGAGAGAGAGAATTTTTTGGTTGGGCTGTTGTTTTTGTGTCAAGTTTAACATACAACGTTTATAGTGTGTAAATAGTCTTGTGGTTTGTTTTGTTTATGCCGGAAGGGAGTAAGTGCCATTTTCTTTGGGTTAAATGTTTTTCTCCTGTTTTGGGAGTCAGGTTAGTTGCCTGTCCTTTGTTTGATTTTTGTTTTGTTTAGGTTAGTTAGTTTTGTGGGTGGAGTTAGAGTGGGTTTTGGTTTGTTATTTTGGCCTGACTTACCCCTGGAGATAAGGCTTATTGTATATATTTGTAAATAATTGTAAATACACTTCAAACTAAGATAAGCATTGTGTGCTTACCGTCTGCCCTTAGGAATGTAACACTATGCAAAAGAAGAGTCAGTGCTGAACTGCCCTGCATGCAGTTCAGACCTTTTGCCAATAGAAAACATGTCACATTATGAAATTAAGAATTTGGCAAAGAAGACATAGGACTGTTGAGCAGCTAGAATCCTACATGGAACAGCATTCCTCTCCCAACATTCTACCAGTTGCCCTCCTCACATCCCCGACATTTACAGGGTGTTGTTAGAAGAAAGAACGCTACACAATGGCAGACGTAGCCATGTGAGCTAATTATTTTTATAACCTGTTAAAAGTTCTCACTTTTGATATCTGATATGTGTTCTATGATCTATTGTGAATAAAATATAGGGCTATAAGATTTGCAAATCATTACATTCTGTTTTTGTCTACATTTATTAGCATTTTACACAGCATCCCAACTTTTTCGAAATGGGGTTGTAGTATACAGCACATGTACAGTGCTTACATGTCCCTGACTGAAATAGTAAATAATAAGAATGTACTAGCAAACAGATAGTGCTCTAAACAGTTTTTACTTATTGTTTTGTTCTTTTCACACATGTATGTGTAAAACGCTTATCAGGAGAAATGCACTTTAAAAGTTTGAAGTTGGCTATTCTCAAACAACTTCAGGTCTAAAAACAGGTCCCACTCTGGCCCTGCCTGGTTCCACAACAAAATGTCAAAGGAGAGGTGGTTTTCTGTTAGCTATATGGCATAATTAGGGTCTTTTTCTCACAATATTTTTTGTCTGAGTTGATTTTTTCCAGTTTCGAGTCATTGCATAAGTAGTCTTCAACTCACTGGAGACTTAGTAGGTTATTACTAGGGACATGTACCAATATTTTGGGGTTAAAGAATTGTCTCTACCAATATTTTAGCCAACTCGTTCTCATCATATTTGGAGCGGATAATTCCTATTGTGCCTTCCAAATGCTGCTTTCTAGACGCTGATTTTTCACGGTTGCCTTTGATTGGCTGAAAGGGACGCTCATCTCTGAAGACTGACGTCACGACATGCACATTTCCATAGTACCAGACACGGAGATGTAAGAGCTGATTTAATTATTAGTGCTCTCAGTCCACATAAAATGTAGTATTTCAGATGACTTACTCCCTTTCCATGCTAAAACAACATGTTTGATTCTTACAATATATGTATATATATCAAACATTGCCATCTACTGGCGAAATGTTTCTATTTCAACGCTTTAAGGTAGACCGAAATAATTCACGTCGTCCCGCTGTTTGACCCTATATTTTACAGAAAATAGAACAGTAATAATATTATAAATGACACAGCACCAACGCTTACAGTTGGTATTATATATTCAGACAGGTAGTCCTCTCCTGGCCTTCACTAGACCTATCCATAAGAGAACATGTTCCCATTGGCCATCAGTTTTATAAGGGGCATATATTTAAAGGTGGAGTATGTAATTGAAAGAGAACAATATCCTTGTGTAATGAGAATGTGGATTGTTTTATGTTTCAGAATAAGATTGTTATGTGAATGCACTTAGCTTGTCTTTTACAGATTGTAAGTGAATGTTGTGGTAAACTGGGTTTAGGGAATAATTTTTTCTCTTTTGTACATTTTTTCTTTTCATTTTCTGTATACTATTATGTGCTATTGCAGTAAAAGAAAACTTAAAAAAAAAACAAAAAAAACTAAAGGTTCTCAGTTTCAACATTTGCTATTTTGTCTAGGGTTACAATGCTTGACTAAACAAGTAGGTTTTTAGGCTAGACTGCAACTTAGTCCCGAATGATGACAGTAAGGTTATTCCAAAGCTGAGGGTTCTGTACGAAAAGACTACCCCTTGATGTAACTTTATTTATACTAGGTACTAACAGTGAGCCACCTTGTGATCTAAGTGGACATGTTGGTTCATAGTAAGAGTTAAGTTCACGCAGATACTGAGGAGCACTTTATATGTCAGTAGAAGAATTTTGTACTCAATGTAGATAAAACTGGGCTGATATGGTCAAAGCAGGGCATTGCATCTAACTTTGATGTAATAAACACATAAGTTCTGCATCCTATAGGGACAGTGTATTTCTTAGTTTAGCAAAACTGTGAAGATGAAAGAAAGGTATTCTAGTGATGTTAGCAATATGTTCACCGAAGGCCTGATCAGAATTGATTGTGGCACCACAGCTTTTTACAGAAAGTTACCCATGTATCTGGTGCAAATAACATAATTAAAATCTTAATCTATTAAGATTAAGTATTGATATAGACCATTTGTTTCAAGCAGATTTTGGTCCAAGAAGAAGAATTTTTGTTTTATCTGAGTTTTATCTAGATGTAAAGATAGCTCATCTGTTGCTGTACAGTTTGTGCTCATCATCCTATAGTCCTTCATCAGTAGTCACAGTGCCTTTTCACAGTGAAGTGACAGAAAGACCTGTGACAGGAGTGACAGAAAGACCTGTGGGGTCTGATTTGGTGGTCTACCAGGGCCCTTTTTTCTTATTATCCTTAGACTCTCACCTTCCTTATGCATTTTTAATTTCCTGAGAAAAATCTCCCCAAAAAATAAACAACTATTGTTTATATATTGTTTAATTTAGCAGTTGTTAATTATTTTTCAAATAATTTTTTTCTTTTTAATTACTGCTTACAAAATAATATCATTAGTGTGGGTGGTTTTGGCTTAAATCTCCCCAAAATGTTCAGAACTGGACTGCTGCAGTTGTGTCAAATGGACAGCCAGTCACAGTCAGTCTGTACACTCATCGTTCATGCCATCCAGCAGCCCCACCAACACACACATTCTATAGGAAAGACTAAGTGAACTAAGAAACAAATATGCACTCTTATAAAAGATCTTTGGTTTCACTGTGTTGAGAAAAAGGCAGACAAGGGACTCTATGAAATTGAAAATCATGCTGGTTTTCTGAGGCGGACAGGGAAATGGTTATTTGAAGAAATAGTTGTGAGTGGGAGTGTAGTCCCACTTGGCCTCTCACTGCCTCTTAAGACTTCTTAGCCTTGCCCATAAAATTGGTATTATGAATAAAGACTGACAAGAGACATGCTATGTGTTATTACTGTAACACATTGGGAAGTAGCTTTATGTAGATTCATTTGTGAAGCTACAGTCTAGTGTGCATGTAGGTTTAAAAATGTATTACTGAGCGGAGACATAGTATTAGCTAATGAGTCTGTTCTTGTGCTTTCTTTGTGTTTCGTAGCCACTGAAAAATAATATATTGCATGTACCTGATTTAAATGTGTATACCACATAAATATACAATTGCATATTTTAACATAATGTCATTTGGTATACCTTTTTCTGTCAATAACTGTGCCGATAATGTATTTTATTTTGTGTAGAAACAATGTACAAATTCCATGAAAAAAATAATTGCTTTACTTTTTACTAAAACACAAAGAAAGCACAAAACTGATTCGTTATTTAAGGAAAAAGAGACTTTTATGTATTGTGTAAACATGTTTTAAAACATGTCAATCACAACAATTTTGGTATAGTCCATATCAAAATCATGCTAAACAAAATCACACTATTGACATTTAAGTTGTAAAACTATTTCAGCTTGTTCTGTTTTTTGAATAAGGCAAAGGCCAGCCAAACACAACGGAGGTTATTTCCATATAAAAGGTTTACACAAACAGCCTGATCATTTTTCAACAGATAAAAAGGGGATGGAAGGGGATGATAATGTTTAAATAACTGTTATAACAGGACATAAAAACAAGAGAGATGAGAACATGTGCTTGTTTGGTGTCTTTGAAAGCACATAATCCAAAAAAAGCAATATTCTATTTTTTCTCTTGTACAAGCACACCCACCCATTTACAACAGGAGCTTTGGCTTTTCTGGCAGAAGCCATGCAGCTTTTTCTGTCACTGCACAAATAACTTATTTAAAGGGGAAAATTATTATCAACATGGCTCATATCATCTACAGTGGACTCCACTGACACAGGTTTACAGTGCTTTTATCCTGTCCTCTCTTTGCTGAACAGACAATTTTGTCGTGTGAGCTGGTGAATTTTTTAACAGATTCTATAGCTGCACTCTTCTTTAAGATTGCCAAGTGCAGAAGGCTGTGGAAAAGGGCTGAGGACATTACATTTGATTTACTACTATAAGTGATTTTATATATACAAACACGGTTAGCTGTATATTACTTGTATATCCTTATGTGTATATGGCCCATATAAGTTATGGTATAAATACTGTTCAACCTAATTACCACACATGCGAAAAAAATAGTGTGCACTATTATTGATAAAAAGGATATATATATATATATATATATATATATATATATATAGGTCTACTTATGCTTCTGCAAAGATATACATAAACATATCTACATTAAAGTGTAGCTTGCAGAAGCACACCTCACATATTTCACCTAGACAAAGTGTTTATTTGTTGACATGTGCATCAAGTGAATGCTTTGAGAACCGAATGAGAACTAGTGCAAAATCAAAACACAGCAGTTTAAGGAGCAGTTGGCAGAAGAGTAGCTAAAATGTAAAACTTTATTTAACCCAACAACAACATATTACACATTTCTTAAAATTTTGCCTTTGATATCTGTACATTTTGTTTTTAACACTGCACCACAGCGTACACTTTCATATTATTTAGGTGTTGGTCTATGTAACCATCTTTGCAGATACACAGACATATAAATGAGCCTTTAGGATGTCAGATGTACGTTTTTTTGTTTTTTAATCTTGTGATAAAGCTAGTAGTTAGTATATATTGCTTTAAATAGCTTTGTTTGTAATTCCTAATTAATATTGCTTTTCTTTAACGCCCACAGATATAGAAGTCACTCCCTCCAAACAAGTCAGTTTGTTTCAGTTCCATCAAACAGCTGGTGCATTGATCAGCACTTGTTCCATGCACAGCAGGACACATCTACACATATTCTACTGCACACTGGAAAAATGCATAGGTTTCTGTTGACAGCACCCAGGCACACTGGATAATTAGCGGCAATGACAAAGGAGCAGGGCGCTGAGCCATGGCCTAATGCGTTGTTGGGGCTGGGACAGGCATGTGCCCCATAGCTCCAGTGCTGGCCCATTATTAATGGATGACCTTTGCGGATGTTAAAGGGTTGCTGAGCGAAATTAACGTCTCCGCTCATTTGTTGTTGTCAGTTTCCTCCCTGAACTCTTGGGGCAGTGTGCGAGAGAGAAAAGTTTGAACTAAATTTTCTTTGGATAGCAGTACTTATATATAGTTATAATAAAAAAACAGCAATATGTCCACAGTTCCTTTGTTATTGAACTAAAAAGGAAAAAAAGGACAAAATTCAAGGCTCACCCTGTGATTTCTTGTTGTTCATTTTTCAGACAAGCTAACGATTTGTTGTTTACTGTCAGTGAGCACAAAAGCAAGTATGTCACAAAATACTGGTGAATTGTCAGCAATTTGATTCCATTACTTTTTAGGCAGGGCTAAAGTAATTAATGTTTTATATTTTTGCGTTATTTTCCTGATATCTGTGTCACAACCACTTGCATGTCCCTGATTTTAATGAGGATACGACTGAACTTTAAAGTTGGCTGAGCAAGAAATACAGATTTATGCATTTTCTCATCTAAACCGAATAAGTAAAATTTGAGGATTGACCAGTTGGAATTTCCCTTACCTCTTCTACATTTACACAGGCCTGACATTTGGCTTACGTTAAAAACTGTTGGCTAACTAAAATCCCCCGCTTCGTAAAACACAAATGATTCCCCCCAGGGCCTCCTTAAGCATAAACAAAAAAAACTGGCCAGACAGTACTCACTCTCATTCCCACTTCAAAGAAAGACAGAAAAACCACCATATGACTATGATACAGCTTCCTACCGAGCCTTGTTATAAAAAAAGCATGTGTACAGTACAAAAGCACTTCAAAGGACCGGCACTGCTGACTCTACCTAAAGTGCAAAGATTGTTCCTGGGTGTTTATTGTTCTAGGTTATTAATCCTCACTGCACCTCGCTAATTCTTAATTAGTCTGATAAAGGGGGTAATCTACATTTGCCTCATTCTCACATTAATCATTAGTTACTTGAAAAAAGCAAAATCTGTAATGTGTACTTCTGTTTATGATTTATTTGTATCTATTGAAGACTGCCACTGGCTTTATTTATTTTCTCTCACTTGTCTGGGTTATGTTACATAGGTAATTCTACTTTAATGTTTTTATGGTTCAAATAATTGTTAAAAGTTAAATGGCTGTCAGCCAAGAGGAAAAAGAGGAACACACGGCAAACAACATGGCCCTTTTGACAAGGAATTTGTTTAGTTTTGCTGTTTGCAGACATCACCAATCTTTGGTCCACTTAGAAAAGATGTATAATGTAAGCACAGCTTGACAGTGTGCTGCAAGCTAATGAAAGTACAGCTGATCTGTGCATTAGCAAATCTGCAATTAGTTTGTGTATATTAAACATACATATTGTTGTTATTCAGTAACTTGTACACAGGGTAGTATTATCACGGACACTTTAAAATACTTTGCAGATTTATTAATGCACAGATCAGCTTTATTTTTATTAGCTTGAACTACACTGTCAAGCTGTGCTATCGTTATACATCCTCTTCCTTAAGATGCAGGTAATCAATCACAGTACAGCAGAGGGAGGAGTGAGCCTAGAACTTTTTACCCCCATTAAAAAGGTGAAAACTCATGTTCCCATCCAACTTAGAGGCAGGAAAAATGCAGGATCTCACAAATACATGAATATTTATATTCACAACTGGCCTAAATAATATGTTGTTGTTGTTTTTTAACTGTATTGTGTAAGACATCCTGCTGGTCCCAACATGTGCTGTGTCAGTCATTTTCAGCTCCTACTTCAGTAAAGATTGTGAAATTGCCTTTTTCCTGATACAACCTTAGATTACATTAGTCCTGTATTGCATTAATGGACATGTTTGTGAAAAATCTATCATATTCTGTGGACAGGAAGTGGCTTAGTTATGGAAGCACTCAAAGAAGCGTTTATTTTTGTTGCCTGAGGTTAAATTCAAGCTCATAGGTAATATTTGTAGGTATCACAGTATCATATGTAGGGTTTCAAACTTCTATCTCAGTACTGCTACTAAAAAAGTACAGGTTCTCTGCTGTCTTACACACTGCATATTTATATTTTTGTCCCCTGTCAGGGCGCTTATTTTGACTTTGAAATTAAATGTTATGACACAGTCTTAAGGTGTAATGGAAAATTCGAATAAGAGGCAAATGCTGTTCAATAAGATAACCTTTATAAATAAGTACTTCACAGTAGTTATTTTTACTGTTGATACCTTTATTTGGGGGTTTACTAGAATAGATTTACATACTTATATATTAATATACTTACATACTTATTTATACTAATATTGCAAAAACACAATATTTTTCTGTACCTTTGTATTCACCCGCCTCCCAATTTCATCAGACACACCACACTGGGCACACAGAAAAAAAGTTTTGAGCAGTGGAGGAAAGGATAGCTAATGACTTCTTTTTTGTTCTAACTTTGGCAGAGCATAGATGTTTCCTGTCACAACCAGAACGCAGTATCCTGCCCAGGTCACAGGCTTGCTAACCAGCCAAAAGTAAAAGTAACAAAAGTTATCATCTAGGGGCAGTCCAGTCAGAGGTTTAGCCTTTATTTAAAGAAAGCCTAATAAATAAACATTAAATTAATGTGGGGAGTATGCAGTTTACAGTAGCAGTTTACAGCAGGGGACTGGCATTAGCCCTATGAAAAACCTACAGCTTGGTGCTCTATCAACATTTAACTTATGCAAGAAGGTGTAGAGTCTGAGAGTTGACCGAATTGTCATGCAACTTCGTACTCTGATTTTTTTAGATCAGATTAAGAAGTATAAATCAAATCCAAGAGAGTTGAATTTTATCTTAGGAATCAGGTTTCTCAGCATATGTATACTTCTCCTCTCTTTTCTGCAAAATATGAAGCAGTGCTTAATACAGTTAAATCACATTTCAAGCAATTCTGAAACCAGCAACATGCTTCACAAAATTAAGGTTTTAAAAGATGATGTATGTAAAATTTATCACCGGGCTCACACCGCAAATCTCACTGGTAGCTGAGACCGCCCCAGGTGAGAGAACACTGGCGCTCTTATCGTCAGATCCCCGCCCCGACTAGACTAATAACTCGCCTGAGGGCGATATCCAGAGACGCTAACTCCAAACAACACATATACATATATAAACACACACACACACACATCTTCACAGCTGTTAACTAGTCATGATAATCATATATACATATTACCGGTAAGTATTCATTTCTTTCCTTGCAGGTTTTCCCCCCTTTAGGACACTGAGGCCCCCCTCCCTACCTGAAGGTGGATCCGCCCAACAGGGACAAGAAGCCTCAATTCCCTCTACCTCCCATTTGCCCTCTTCCCCTTCCATAGGACATCAAGGTAGGTAGGTAAATTTGTCGACATTACACCATTACATTACAGGTAAATATGACCCCCCCCCCCCCCTTACGTCAGTCACTGTCCTCATGACGTGAGAGGTAGTCCGCTGTCACATTGTCCTGTCCCTTGCGGTAGCAAACCTGAAACCGAAAAGGTTGCAAGGACAAATACCAGCGAGTGATCCTGGCATTAGAGTTCCACATCTGCCACATCCACTGAAGTGCGCGATGATCAGTCTCAAACAAAATCATGACCCATCAAATAATATTTCAAAGAGTCCAGAGCCCACTTAACTGCCAGAGACTCCTTCTCGACTGTGGAATAATTACGCTTCCTTGGAAAAAGCTTCCTGCTAATATACAGTATGGGCTTACAGTACTTTTCTTCACCTTGGAGCAAAACCGCCCCCAGCCCAGTCCTGGACGCGTCTGTTTGTCCGCACACAGAGTATTTAAGATCATTAAAAGCCATATCGCACTCCTCAGTCCAATTGACTCTTTGCGACTTATCTTTGCGTGTAAATTCAATCAATGGGGCCGCACGACTTGAAAAGTTGGGAATAAAACGTTGATACCAACCAGCCAGTCCTAAAAACGACCTCACGCGTTTTTTAGTAGTAGGTTTTGGACTATTCCTAATGGCCTCTACCTTATCCACCTGTGGCCGGATAACGCCTCCCCCCAAAACATATCCTAGGTAGGAGACAGATCCTTTGGCTAAATGACATTTTGAAGAGTTCACAGTCAAGCTGGCCTCATGAATCCGCTTTAGCACTTCCCCCAGGTGCCGTAGGTGGTCGTCCCAGGTTGCGCTGTAGACCACCACATCATCCAGATAGGCGGCCGCATACTGCTCAGTCCCCTGCAACACTCTGTCCATCAGCCGCTGGAACGTCCTTCACCTCCTAGCTGAGGTCAGGAGTCAGGATTGGATAAAAATTCAGCTTTCCCCAACCTCTCGATGATTTCATCCATCCTTGGCATGGGGTATGGGTCAAACACTGACACAGCGGTCAACTTTGAAAAGTCCACACAAAAGCGCAAGTTCACCGTTCTTTTTCGGAACCAGAACCACAGGGCTACACCATTGACTTGTTGAAGGCTCAATGATTCCTGCAGAAAGCATTTGTTCCACTTCAACCTTAAAGTCTGGAATCAACCTAGCTGGTACACGGAAACTGGTCTGCCTGATTGGCTCATCTTTCAGAAGACGAATGGAATGCTCAATCATTGTAGTCCGACCTGGCTCTCAGCTAAACAAACCCGTCGGTATTATGTCCTTGAGCGCATCCACCTGCTCTGGTGTAAGGTGGTCCTTCTTAGCACCTCGTAGGGCCCATGCCATTTTGCCAGTAGGCTTGTGTCGGACGTCGGTAGCAACACCAGCGCCTTGTCACCTGGTGTCAGTCTCCTCGCTGACTTGTCATACCAACTCTTCTGTTGACGCTGTGCTTGTTTAAGGTTCTCGTGTGCTAGTTATGTCACCTGTGCCAGCCTCTCTCTCATCTTGAGCACATGGGAAAGGATATTCAATTGTAAACCGGTGCTCTGTCCTTCCCAAGTCTCTTTCAGGACATCCAATGGGCCCTGCACTTCTCTCCCATAAAATAACTGGAACGGAGAAAATCCAGCTGACACCTGTGGCACCTCCCGGTAGGCGAACAGAATGTACGGCAACCATGTGTCCCAATCGGATCCCGTCTCGTTCACAAAACGCCTCAGCATTGCCTTTAACGTCTTGTTAAATCTTTCCACGAGACCGTCTGTTTGCGGATAGTACGGAGTGGTTTTCAAGTCCTTAATGCCCAACAAGCTAAAAACGTATTTAAGCTGCTTTGACGTAAAATTAGTGCCCTGATCAGTTAAATTTTCCCGGGGTATTCCTACCTGTGAGATTAGCTGGATACGGGCATTAACCACCTGCCTGGTTTTTACGTTACGTAAACGCTTCTGGATACCGGATCGCATAGTCACACAAAGTGAGGATGTACCTATTACCAGAACGGCTACGGCGGCAACGGGCCTACAATGTCCATCGCTATGCGCGAAAAAGGTTCATCCACTATTGGCAGATTAATTAAAGGGACTCTGTCTGATTTGTTCGATGGGACTGCAGGCTTCTCAACCAAGGATACGTCATCGTTAAGTGTGTGGTTAATACATAGCTGACTGGTGCCTCTAGCGAGCCTAGGACACATGTTGTGACCGGGTTCGTTGCAGTTAAAGCATTTAAAAACGCGCGATGTGCCTGATTTGCCTAAGCTCCCAACAGTGCTTTCAGTCGATTTAAAACTCTGACCTGCCCTACTTAAGGGCTTGGAAACTTTAGGCCTAAAACCACTTCGAACCGCCCCCTTTGACTCACCGGTCTCGCTGAAACGCCAGCCTTCCCAGTTGCCTCCTCGGGCGCGCCCTGCCGTGACGACCACTTTGGCCGCTTCGGTCCCGGTCGTCGGGCCCCTTTCCAGTATCCAGCTCTTTAGATCGGGGTGGACAACTTTTAGAAACTGTTCCAAAATGATCGTTTCCCCTATTTGTTCTTTGGACTTGGTATTCGGCAGCATCCATTTTTCGTAGAGGCCTTTAATACGAACGTAGAGTTCTCGTGGTGATTCCCCCTCGACCACTACATCGCCACGAAATCGCAGGCGATATGTCTCAGAATCGAATTTCTGCAAGATAGCATTTTTAACACACGCATAGTCCAACGCGTCCCTCGGCTCCATGGCAACATAAGCCGAACTTGCCTTCCCCTCCAGTAATGGTACTAAATGTATAGCCCACATCTGCTCAGGCCATCTAGCAGCTGTTACACAGTCAAAACATGTTCAACGTCGTCCGAATCTTTTAACGTGGGAAGTCTAGGTGTCGGCCATGATGTGACGGGTGGCCTGTGCTGCGTATACTCCGTTTCCTCAGCCGCTGACGCCATCCAAAGAATCAGCGTTGAGCTCCCTCTCTCCATCGCTGTAACATGCTCACCGGCTACTTCACCCTCGGCTCCGCGTTCCGACCTTTCCTGCCGCCGTGTTGTGGTAACTTGCTGCTGTAGCAAGCCAAACTGGTGTTGCATAGCGCGCCACCGCTGTTCTTGTCTCTCGGCCTCTTTACCTCGCAGCTCGTCCTTCTGTCGCTTAATGTAAAGTAGATTCTACAAATTGAGTTGAGGCTGTGTAAAATGTAAATAAAAACAGAACGCAATTTGCAAAATTTATAAACCCATATTTTATTCACAATAGAACACGGAACACAAATCAGATGTTATAAGTGTGACATTTTACAGTGCCGAGACAATGGTGCTGCCACTTTAGTGATCTTGTCTGGGTCTGTCTCGATGTACTCAAAGGGGCCATACCTCCTTAATCTGTTGCAGCCTTTGTAAATGTTCCTCAAATGTTCTGGAAAAATAACCTTCTCATCTAAATAGATAAAAGGCTTTCAAAGCTGAGGTTACCAAGGCAGCAGGTCATTAGCCTCTGAAATGTCCGTAGGGCATTCTGCAAATGAAAAAGCATTCTGTTGCCCCATCAGCATGCTGAATGCCACCACCACCTGCCAGTATCCAGAAGTTAGTTCAAGTGTGGAAAAGTACTTAGCCTGCCCAAGGGCCTCCAGAGCATCCTCCACTCTGGCAAAGGTGGGTGTCACAGGAATTCAGTCCATGCATATTCTCAGGGACCCATATTTGGTAACAACCCTGATTGGTAGAATGCATTAGTCAAAATGAAGTAATACATTAACAATGCTTAACTAATGTTAATTAAACATGTAACAAATACATTTATTTAATGTTGTTTTCACATAAAGTGTTGACATAATATCAAGTCATGCATTTGTTAACAACAACTGAGGTACTGCAATAACAATGGTTAACTAATGTTAAATAAACAAATAACAACTGCATTAGTTAATGTTCTTGTCTTTTGTTCATGTACTGCAGTTGCACATACTGGTTAAAAAAAGCAGTGTTACATAATAGCTCCTTGAAGAATCAAGTTGAAGTATCAACTCTTGAAGTTGACACAACATTACATTAAGTAGCATTATTAGTCAGTGCATTTGTGCAACCAAGTAAGACTTTTACAAAACACTGATTTGGTGTAAGAGCTCTGAATTGTAACCTGCTTGCTTATTCTTCTCATTTTAGTGCCCCTGGCCGATACTCTAAAACCCTAAAGTAGAAATAGCTCCAATATCACAATTTTTTTTATTTGTGTCAGCCATATTTATACATGTAGTTCTGGCTACTTATGAGATCACCTTTTTTGCCTTGGGAGAGGAAGTGTTTTTTGGAGTGAGAACAGGCACTTCCTCCTCCTGTACAGCCCCAGAGTTTATGTTTATCCATTTCGTGAGAAACCTACTGTGCCGTAATGCCTTTTCCATAATTAGGCTGATGGCAGGAAACTTGTCTCAAATAACCCAGCATATGAATAGTGGCATCTATTAGGGTAGGCTTGGGGAAAGCACATGGCGTTCAGTCAAAAGATGGAGATTTGCCTTGCAAAGCCCTATTTAACTCAGCCATTTCTAAAGACTAGCTTTAAATGCCTTAAAACTGGCATGTGAAAATGGTCATGTTCTCTGCTATCACTTGTTCTATTATCAGTGTTTTTGTATTACAGCTCTGGTGTTGTCGTCATACTGCTCTCAATCAAGATGTGGCTTGTGAATGGGTAATTTCCTGTCAAATTGTAATCAGGCACCAGATTGAACTGCAATCACTAAAATGTGGTTTGGTTGTTTTAAAAAGTTTCACAGCTAAAATAGCAAAGGAAAGACTCCAAGAGATATTGTTGATCTTTTGTAGTCTTTCTTGTGTACATTCCTCCAATCTTGCATTGAACTGTGCTCCAAATTTTATAGTGAGCTTAAGTGATGTTATAGTGATGTTAAGTGTATTTCAGAGTATGGGAAGATTTGACCTTGGAAATATGCAATAGAATAGTCAGTTAAGTTGGCATTCTCAGTTGGAAACTTCAGCATGTTTGCTGACATAAAAGCAAAATGTGTACAGTAAAGTGTAAGCACATCTTCTTTGCGATAATGTGTTGGTAGTAATTAATAGAATTTTTTTTCTATTAACTAAATAGTTTAGATGTAAACAAAGTAGTCTGCTGTGGTTTGATGTTAAATGTGCCCATTAAAAGAAACTTCAAACTAAAGAAAAGTTACTTTAGAGAAAGTATTTGCACAAAATACACAACCTAAAATCTGAGTCACTGTCTTACAATAGTTCATGAAACACATTTTTTTTAAAAATTCATTTACAGTGGATTTGTTCATACTGGGGAAAAATAGCACCCAATTTACTTTTTCAGATTTACCACTTACCAATACTAACTTCATTGTCAACATTACATACAAACACTCAGACATGTGGGTTTGCTGATCAATTAAAATAGCAAATAACTTATTTGTATTATAGTTATTGTGATCCCTGGTTCCTATCAGCACCTCCAAATTAGTCCAACTAAGCAAATTTCTCTTATGAAATAAGTAGAAATATGAAAAAAGTCACTGTTTATATACACCATGCAAAGAGCCATTTAAACTCAAAATGTTATTTATTTTTTGTTATAGTCTATGGCTAAACACGCAGAGTACTCCATAAAATAAACCATGCTAAGCAACAGAATGGAACGCAGTACTACATGTGGTAGTGGCAAAACTAACAGGATAAAAATAACATTAGTAAAATTCTACCATCTTGTGACTATCCCCAACAAAGTTAAATATATAATACATTTATAGTATTTTTGTACATTTTGTTGTCAGAAGCTTGGCAGTGTGCAAGTCCACACATGCCAACTTCACCAATGCTGTCCAGCTGCATTTAGTACAGTTACCTTTAACATGAGATGATTTTCCTGCTGTTTTGGAAAACCATCCAGAAATATCACAATTATAAATAGAACCTACCTTATTATTTCTATATACATAGATGTAAATAAATTGTCAAAAGCAAAAATATGCTTTGCGTTTTGTGACAATTTTCTATAATACACTGACTGAGTTTAACCATTTGACTATAAATACACCTGCATTTACATCTGGAATCTATTTTTATGATAGCTTGTCTAAGATCAAAGGTCAGATTTTTTAAGCTCTAATAAACATGATGATTGTTATGTATTTGATCTGCTGTCTCTAGGTGTTTGTAAGCATCTGTTAAACCTCTGTAATAATTTACTTAAACACTTTTGTTAGGGCTGTTGCAGTAGGAAAAGCAGAGAGGCCCAGACAAGCCTGTCCTCTGCAACTTTCTCCATTCTGGGATATCCCAAGCCATCTCCAGCTTGGAAATATAATCCCTTACAGCGGGTTCAAGGATGACTTCTGGGTCTTGTGGAGAAGTAGTGGCCCTACTTTAAGCCCCCTTTTGGAGAACTCCTTTTCTCTGTCATTACCCAGAGCTTACAACCACAGCTCTATCTTCACCACTTCACCACAACGTTTTTTTGCCTGTACCAGCCTGTGCCCAATCTAACAATTTCTCTTTCTATAGGAAAGAATCCATATTGTCCCCCCTCAACATTCCCATAGACCCAGGTTTGGAAACAGCCGGTGAGTACTTAAACTGTATTGTACTGTTGCTGCTGTGACATGTCAGTAACCCAGAGTAAAGCATGTCAGTTCAAAGTGTCATGCGTCATTGTCTCATAGTAGATACGTAGTGGCTCAAGACAGTTGCGCAGTGGCATGAAGCAGTATCTCAAACATTTGCACAGTGGCTTGGAGCCATGGCTCAAGACATTTGCACAGTGACATGTAGCTGTGGCTCGAGACAGCTAAACAATGGCTTGGAGACATGGCTTGAGACAGCTGTACAGTAGCAGGGAGCTGTGACTCAAGAATGTACCATAGATCCATGGTCTGTGACAGTATTGATGCTAACTGATTGTCTTGTTGCAACCTTTCTGATGCGGCTAGTGTTTTTCCAATTTTTGCTATTTACAGAGTCTGCCTGCTAAGTAATATTTGTGCACATTTAATTTGAATTTTAAATTGATTAGAGTGTTACTGTAACAAATCAGACTCGGACATGATGTTACGATCCATAAGCAAAGCTTTATTAACTCCAAAAAGGGTATGAAATGTGAACACAAAGCGCAGAGCTGGGCCCGCGGAGGGGAGAGTCCTGGGAGACAAGGTGAGCTGGCGTCTGAGGAAACCTGGGGAAGCGGCACTGAATGCAGTGCATGGCTGGGTTATATGGGCTGCGCTAACGAGCTACTGCCGTGTATTAGTAACAATGCAGCAGTGGTTTTTAAATCATTACTCGTGATCCATGCACTGCACGTTTTTGTGATTTCCTTACCCTGATGCACCTGACCCAGTGCTTGAGAAGTTAATTAGTTAATGAATTAAGTAATATGTGCTAAGTAAGTACTGTTTGGTCCACATAATTGGTATTGGGAAATTCTCCAATAAAAAATCTTTAATCAAACATCGGTAAAACAGGCGGGCTATCATAAATAAAAAAGACTGTGGCAAATGTTTATTTATGTGAACTTTAATAAAACGAAAGACAAAAAAAGTAAATAAAATATTTGTATAATATAAACTAAAGGAAAAAAAACTAAAAAACTCTGTATGCCTTGATCATTAAAAAGAAAAGAAAAAACTTTACCAAAGTACTTTACCAATCTATAATGCTAAATACCACCTTACCAATAATCACTTCAATATCTGTTCTGATGGAAGAAACATCTCAGCTGTGTGCTGGCCCCAGCATCTCATACTCCTGGAGTACCTTCTACTGAAAATCTCAGGCAACATTGTCATCAGCTTTCTCCAAATCCACAAAATACATGTAGACTGGGTTCTCAAACTCCCATGTCCCCTCGACCATTTGTGCAAGGCTGTAAAGCTGGTCCATTGTTCCATGGCCAGGGAAGAGTCCATATTGTCCCTTCTAAAGTCTCATTTTCAGTACCTTGGCATAAACTTTTCCCAGGAGACTGAGCAATGTGATATCCCATAGTTGGTACCCACTCTGCAGTCCCCTTTCTCAAAAATGGATCACCTCCCGATTTGCCAGTTCAAGGGAGCTATTCTTAAGATTCATGTACCATTGTATAGGCCTGTCAGCCATGACAGCCACACAACATTGAGAGTCTGAAGCATTTCTGGGTGAATCTCATCCTCCCAGAGTGCCTTGCCACCAAGGAGCTTGCCCACTACTTCAGTGACATAACTGCTTATGTGGTCTAGAGATCTTTTATTGTCTTCAGTATTCTGCCTTCTTGGAGCAAGGGGGTGAGGTTCTGGAAAAGGCCCCATTTATAGACTCTATCGTCTTGCAAGGAGACTTCAACACTCATGTTAGCAATGACTGGAAAACCTGGAAGAAGGTGATTGGTAAGAACCTTCATCATGTGCTTGAGGATGTAGGGGACATCCAAATGTCACTGTTCAAAACCTTCCTTGTGGAAGCCGACAGAAGTTGCAATGGCCAGCAGCTTGTTGCTAGTCAGGGTGGCAATCTAAGAACACCAGTGATTAGGGAGGCCATCAAGCTGAAAAAGTAGGCCTTTAGAGACTGGTGAACTTTGGCAGTGGCAGAAACAAAATGTGGAACATTTTAAAGAGGCCATGAGAAACCTGAGAGAGATGCCTTCCAGAACCGAAGGCTTCTGGGTTGTCAGATTCCATTGTAAAATATCAGCATTAATTAAACTTGCAAACATACAAATACTTTTTTTTTCTTGTTTACTTTTCACAAGCTGCCTGTACTCTGATTCAGTTTTCTTAAATTCATGCTTGCTTTCACAAATCAGTGTTGCATTTGTTGAAAGAGTCGTGATTATTGTTTTGAAAACTCTCTCTCCACAGTTACCACTGTGGTTGCTTAACAATGCTTTCGAGAAGGTCCTCACATGAGCATTCACTGTACATAACCCAACAGCACTTTTAAAGCAACACTATTAAAAGCAAGAAAAATGTTTTATGGATACATATTTACCATCAAAATTAACATCAAACAGCTCAAAATGTATTTATCAGCACGATAGTTTAAATCATGCTTGGATTAAAAATATGTTCCACAAAATATCCATTAAGATGTGTTTACCTTATGTATAAAATAAATGAATAAATAAGCACAATTGCTTTCTGATTAAGGAAGTTCATAATAAGCATTACTTAACAGAGTAACCCAAGACAAGACAATTAATTTTTTAGCTTGTTTGCATATAATGAATATTATTGTTGTTGTTATTATTATTGTTATTATTGTTGTATATGATGAACAATTTTGAATATGGTTGTCTCTTTGAATGGACACATACATCTCATAGTATCTTTTTATTTTTTATTCCACTTCATGCACTGAATAGAACCACTGACTTTATTAAAGAACCCCTGAAGAACCATCTTACCAAGTATGGTATGTCTTACGAAAAATTTCAAGACTTACCATACTCTGATTTGATGCAGGTATCAGTGTTTTAGTACTCATAAATTGCCTCAAGATTATATTGCTCTGTTCGGTGGTCTTGAGTTCCTGTGTCTCCATCACCTTTTCCATCCTCTTCTATTGGGAAGTTGTGAGTCCCATTTAATCCAACTCCTCAGTTAATTCATGATTACATGCCTTGTGGCTGTGACTGCTACCACTGTTCTTAATCAGACTCATTAGAGAAAATCTCTTATTTGGCCCACTGGTTTCCTTATAACAGCTGAGATTCCCTTTTCCTTTGTGTTTAATTGGGACTAAAGACTGCTTAGTCTCAGTGTAGCAGTCCCTTTGGTATTTTATTAATTTGCATCTTTTGCATTGTGTAAGACCCAATTTAAGCACAGCGGTATGACTGATGTGCATATGTAGACTTTACATCAATTTATATCACTGCCATGATAACAATTATTTTACTAAGGTCACGATTCATTTCAGCTATTTCATAAAATTTTAACTCTTTAAATAGATTTGTTTCTAATTTGTTATATAGTTTAGATTATGTGCTGCTACTTATTTGTACATCAGAAGTAAAGCACTTTGTTCTTACAGTATGTTTGTTGAATTATTTTTTTCCTGAATTTTATGATACAAGTCCTGGCTTGATTAATCTGGAATGGGTATTCGTTGCAGTCATTTACATTCAGGATTAATTGCATTTACTCAGAGCAGGTGTGCAAATAAACTTCCAGCTCATAACATAATTGTGTTTTTTATGTAATCTTTAAATTTGGAGATTTGCGTGAGTGAGTGTTGGCCATGCAGTGGACTGGCAAACTATCCATGGTGTACCCCGCCTTCGCCCGATGACGCTGGGATTGGCTCCAGCTCCCCCGTGACCCCGACTAGCGGGATTACGCGGCAGCTGATGGATGGATGGATAAATTTGGAGTTACTTTTGTAAATACAGTTATGTTTTGAGTAAGGAAAATCTTTCCTTTGTATTTTTGCATAAATTTTTTATTGAAAGCGATAAGGACAAATAAAGGCCAGGTTTTAAAGAGGATTTGATTTTTGGAGTTTTTCTTTGCATTCTGACCCATTTAGACTTTGTACTGACTCTGTCTACACTAGTGTTGACTTGTACTTGCTATAGGTGGTCCTATGAACTGCAGTACTAAACATAGTCAAATGTATGAATTATTATAAAATGTTAACAGTGTAGCATTTTCCAGAAATATTATATTGCATACATTTTGTCTCGTACCCACCTGCCTTTCGCAGTTCGCCATGGACATCGTCATTCAGGCACGGATGATGAACTTCCCGCAATCCCGCTCTTCACGGCCTCGCTCTGCGGTTACAGCCCCGCTGCACCGGCTCCAGGCGTTTAATAAGGCCCCCCCCCGATCCAGCCGCTCATAGACCCCACAGCATCATTCTGCGCAACAGACACTGCCGCAGCCACCACTGTCCTTTGGGGAGCATGAATGAGCCCTCGCGCAACCATTCTTCACTAACACAATGCCGCAATCACTAACATAACCAACAAGTAAATCCAGAACATTAGTGCCCCCATTGGATCTGCACAAACCACAACGCCTTCTCATCCAGAAACCATCTTTATTCTTCATCCCGACTCCACAACCCAGCAAGAATTAGCCCTCCACGCTATAGCTCTCTACACCCTCTCGACTCACCGAATAGTCTGGTTATTTTTAAGCACTTCCACAACTCCATGACATTCCATTTCCATCTTTCAACCTGCCATCAACAGCTTCTTTCTCTTCATCCTACTTCGAGGTCTAACCAACAGTCTTCGACTGTTACTTAAAACTGTTACGTCTGTTACGTCCCCATCCATTTTTCCTCAACTTCGTAAATCCGACCAGCGCGGCAGGACCACCTAATTCTTTTTCCAAATCATCAGCCGCCATACCCTATCCGCTTCTCCCAAATGACCCACTCTCATAACGAAGCCGGATCAGCCACCATTCGCAATCAGGCCTAGCCAGAGGAGTCACGAAGAAAAGAAACAGAAATTAAACAAACAGCCACACAAACTAAACAAAATCAGACAGCAGTGATGGTACAGTTATACCTTTAGGGAAAGGCTCTATAAATTGTACACCTCTCAACTACAGAGGCTACCCACAGCTAGCTTACGACAAAAAAAAATCTTGGTGGACACGTTTGCACTATAAGAAATACCAGAATGCTTATGCACATAGATAACTTTGTCTAAAGGTTTGTCTTTGTCTAAAGGTCCTGTTATATCTCACTTGACTATAGGCTGTGGTGGGTGTGGTGGGGTCTCTGTGTCCTCTGTGTGTCCATTAGCATATCGCTCAAACTCTTCCTGACAGGCCTGGCATATGCCACCTGCTAATTACTGTGCCAGTACCCACCACCCTTCCACTCACAACCCCCCACACCCATCCCTCTGTTTATTTACCCTTCAAGGCCTTATATGTATTAGCCTGATGAGCTGCACCCACATCTGCAGCGGGAACAGTGCCTCCTGTCTCTAACCATGACATCTCTCACTAAAAACACACATCCAACTACTTTATACAGCATGCATACACACAAAGCCATGACCAAGCCTGTTCCCCTTGTAAGGCTCTGTTGTATCTACTTGAAAAAAAGACATACCTTTGGTCCCTTAAGGTACAAACAGTGTAAATGAAAAACAAATTCTGACTCATCCAAAATTTTAGGATCCATGTAAGTACTTTTTGTAAATAATCGTATTTGTATTGAATTGTTGGATCCAAGATTAGTAGTACATTCCAAATATTTTAGTGCATTAATACAGAATTCTGTTCATGTGCACTCATAACTGATTATTAATAAAATATCTTTCAGTGGCTTACAACATGGCTTAACCAGTCAGACTTCAGAATCTCATCTTTTTAGCTTCCTGATGATATTTTGATAAGCCTTGTCCTTGAGTTCAGATTAGCTGCTTAACAATTAGTTGCTAACTAGTTACTGTTCAAAAGGATTTGCTGAAATTTGCATCTGTAATTCTGCATGTTTAGCTGACTTGGCTTTGGCATGTATATGGTTTTATGGTGAGCGGCAAAGTCACAGACTTTTCATTTCAATGGCTGGTGTCAGCTGTATAGTTGCCTAACTGCAGTGTTTTACGAAGCTTTCATTGCAGAAGTGGGGCAAATGTACATAAAATGTCCTTCTCAGCAAGTGAATAAGTGCAATACATATGTATGTGTGAGTGTGTGTGCACACAGTCCTGAGTAAGTGATCAATAATAGATGAGCTGTCAGGGCCTGTCTGCCAGACACATAACATCAGCAGATGGGCCTGAGAATCAGGCCTGTATTACCACAGAAACATATTCAAACACACACACACACACACACACACACACACACACACACACACACACACACACACACACACACACACACAGTAAGTAAGGGAGGTGAGGTTGGCATATTGCTTGTAGTGATGTTCAAAACCAACCAAAATTCTTGAAAAAACCTAAAACAGTGTAGAAATGTCAATGGTCAGTATTTCAACCATGACTGTAAATAATACAGCAATAAACTGTTGTGACATCCATAATAATCTGCTGGGGGATGTTAACAGCTAGTATCTTGTTTGTGCAAATTGCCTTTTTATGTTTATGTTGACTGTAACCAGAAAGAAAAAAATATGACAATAAAACAAGTAACTAATAAAGCATAACTTTTTCTCATGTGCACACATACTTGAGTACTTTGTTAATTGTTTGCCAGTATTCGAATATTGAAATCACTATTTGATTTAAATGATTTGTGAGCAACTATTTTATGTGATACTTGTGCTACTCCACGGTATCACTAGACTAGCACATTAGCTGACATGCTAGCTGGTCATACTAGCATGCAACGCATCCAACTAATCAGCTCATTAACAACCAGTCACTTTGTCAAAGTTGCTGTGTTAAAGTAGGAAATACCCAAAAATGTGCAGTGGGACTCCATAACCAGGATTAAAAAACACTACATCACAGTAAAGAAGAACAAGGCACAAACATACACATGGTTTTGCTAAATATCTTAATATGTATGTAGAAAATATATATTAAAGGACAAGCAACCTAAATCTCTGCTATGGATGAAAATATCTGTTTTAATACCTATTGTTCATAAGATATTCATCAGAAAATGACAAAACAGTGCTTAGTGTAATTGATGTAGGGAGGAGTTGTAATGGTTGCTTAAAAATGTGAACTTATGCAAACACAATTAATCATTACAGTTCAGTGTTGTTTGAACCAAATGAGTTATCTAACCTAAATACATAAAAATGTATGCATCAAAATTAATATGATTAATGAAATACGGTTGCAGCAAATTTATTTTTGAGCCCATGACAGCTCTTGTACATTTTTGACTTTTATATAATTAAATAAATGTATACACAGTGTACTTTGGGAGGCTTAGTTGAAACACAATGTTAAAAATAACCTCATCTTGTAAAAGCTTTTTGCAATCTTTACAAACAATTCTTTGACATATACACACAAATAAATATATATATAAAATGAAAAAAAATATGTGCAAAATCAGTGTTCAGTGTAAATCCAGAGAAAATGATGATAAGGTGAGTAAAAACACGTGCTCTTAAAGATATACATTTATGATAAAAGACATTGTGCTTTTCTCTTTGAATTCTTTTTTTATGCAATTTTAATAAACATAATACTACATTGAAAATAAAATTATAATGAATAGCCATAGTGAATACATGTTTCAGTCACAATTAATAACATCCTTTACCTCTCTCTTGCTTTTTTTTCTCTCTGTCTTTTACACACACACACACACACACACACACACACACACACCAGTTAACCGTTACTCATAGACTTGTTTGCAGAACTGTCAACTTTGCTTTCTCTCAATCATGCTATCACTGTGTTTTTCTAACTCAGAACCAAACACTCCAGACCAGTTCTGCTCCACTTAGAAGGAAAACTAAAACAATCCATCAATTGTCAGGATCACTGGACCAATTGTGGAGAAACTAAATGGATTCTGGCTTTGGAAATCTTCTCACTTGTTTCAGTTGATAGACCTAGATATTCAGACATAACCACTGAATATCTTTTTCAAAAATCATTTGTTTTCTGGCCACAGCCAACTCCTTTTTTGCTTTTAAAAACATTTACAGCTTAAAATTTGGTATAAATAATGAGAGTCTGTTTGTGTCACCACTATTTAGGCTACTAGGTTTATTTTGCAGAGAAATGCACATCCAGTAGTGTTGATTGGTTAACAACCAGTGATGGTAGAATGACTGGCTATTCCTACCCAAAATGACCACTCAAATGTACATTTAATATTAAAATAAAATTTCATAAATAAGCCAAAAGCACAAATAAATGTGTAAAATATTTAGCAGGTTTTCAGGTAGCTGTTTGCTCAGTCCGTTAAGAAATGGCAGTTAACATGAATGGTGGAGGTCAAGTTGAGTAAAACAAGCAAAACGTTTTTAAGAGCTCAGCTCATAGGACTGATAGAAAGGCACTGAGCAGCAACACATATACAAATATGATTGTCATGGAAGAGTCAGCAGAAAAATATTTGCTAAATAATTCATTTTCCCAGAAATCGATAAAAAGACTTATACAAACAAGGTTTATACAGCACCTTTTACATTGCCACAAAACAAATTTACAAAAAAATTCAGATCCAAGCCCCTAATGAGGAAGCTAAAGGCAACCATGGCATGGGAAACTCTATGGAAAACTAAATAGCAAAAAAAAAGGATAAGATTTTACCTTTATTTGCAATATTAAATATAGAAAATTGAAAAAAGCAGCCTCTGGCCGGACAGAAGCATTTTGATTTGATAAATGCTTTGATAAATGCTGACTGAATGACAATTGATGATTGACAACTGATGATTGAGTAACAATGAGAAACAGATCTGAATCTGAAAGAAGCTCTGTCACTGGCTACTGGTAGGAGTGTATCACAACGAAAAACCATGAACATCAACTACTGTTAGAAGCCTGCAGTAATGATCTGTTATTAAGAATATGAGAAGGGCTCATTGTATTTGAGGCAGGGGAAGAAATGTCTGATTAGTTTGTAAAAGAGAAGAAATTCCTGTGATTAAAGAACTGGATCCTTGGGAGGGTCAGCGGTGGCTCAGCAGGAGGACAACAGGAGGCTCTATAGTGGGTAAACAGCACTGACTGGAAGGTTATTCCTAAAATGGGGGCAATGTATAAAAAGGCTCCTAATGCAGAGGTGTCAAGTAAGTATGAATACTTTGTTACTTTACTTAAGTAGAATTTTTTGTTATCTATATTTTACTGAAGTAAACATTTTTCAGTTGATATTTACTTCTACTCCACATTTTCACAAAATTATCTGTACTTTCTACTCTTTGTACTTTTTGCATTTTAGCCCTATTTCATTTTGGCTTCTTTTCATTCATGTACATTTACATTTCAATAAAGATTATTGATAGCATGCCTCTGAAGTTTGACTTTTGGCATCATTACAACACTTATAGGCAACTAGTCATCATATCTTCCGCTCCATGAAACACATGTTAATGCTCAGTAGTACACATATATGGTTCTTTAATTTATTTATTACAATTTATTCATTTTTAAACCTAGTTCATTTTAAACCTAGTTGTATCATAAAATAGCAAATCATTACAGGAGGGCTGCCTAATGCTTAGTGATAGAATTTATGGGATAACCCTTTACAACTTACAGAACCTACAGAATGTTCGTATACCCTCTCAACACACTTACAACAACTGCAATCTCTTCAGCTGTAGCTAGAAAAGAACCCAGACACCTCCAAGCACTAAATAATGAAAGAGCACGGGAGGTGTAGAGGGAGTGGGGTAACACAAGGAACAGCCACGATTTGCTGGAGCTGCTGACCAGCATGTTATCATTTGCAGACATCTAAGGCTGTGTGCCTCCAAAACATTCCTATTTACGGAGCGGCAGAGCAGAAATAAATAAATGTGTTAATATGTGGGGAAGGCCGCTCAGAGAGCTGCGCTGGCGCTGTTTGGTTTCACTGTGATGATGCCATTTATCACACAGTGACAGGGCCGCTTCTGCACAAGAAAATGCCGTCCCGCCGCCTCAGCTCTTCAAAAGCATAAAACAAGACAGCGGTGAGCTCCAGCATAGTGTAGAGAAACTGCTGTGCTGTTGGGACACTCACACTCACACATGCAGTCAAGGTTACCAGACAGTAATTAAGTGGGAACCTTTAGTATATGTGGCAGTAGTTTCCAACCTGGATCCTGGAGTATCCCTTTCATGGGTGCTAAAAAAGATTTCTGTAACAATGTCATATTTAAAAAAAAAAGAAGTTTGATGTCTGGGTGAGAGGCCTGAACATAAGAATAGTAGTCACCTGTGAAAACCATTATCAGTTCTGCATTTCTGAGCTGCTGAATTATTATGCCTTTTACTTCAGGTAAAAAAATGTTTTGCTAAAAATAATATGCTTTCAAATATGATTTCAAATTGAGGCCTTTTATTACTTCACAAACACTTCTAATGTAGGTACACTTTATAGATACAGTTACTAACTGTATCCATTGTTTACAAGTCCTATCAGCACCACTGTCTGATATACATGTTTCAGTTTAATACTTACCATTATGCCACTATCACGTTACTACCCAAAGGATACTTTGGATATTTTTGGCAATATTGTTATGAATGTCTGTAATATGAAAAAGTATACATTAATAAATAATTAGTCATTAGTAATATCTGTCATCAAGTATGAGTAAATTCAACAATTTATTCATACAACAATTTTTCCTTAAATGTTGACAAAACATAGGAGATTATTAGTAGAGGGCGAATTGCACAAACCACTACTTACAGTGCATCCAGAAAGTATTTACCGCTCTTCACTTTTTTTCCACATTTTATGTTACAGCCTTATTGCAAAATAGATTAAATAGATTTTTTCCCTCAAAATTCTGCACACAATACCCCATAATGACAAAGTGAATATAGTTTGTTTGAACTTTTTGCAAATTTATTAAAAACAATCAAATGTACATAAGTATTCACAGCCTAGTTTTAACCTTATTGTGAACTCAAACCTTTTTATGAACCCTAGATCTGTCTTTCCTTAATCCTTTTATGAATCCTAGATCTTACCAACTGTAAAATCTAATCTGTCTGTAAAACTTAGATTTAATTAATTAACTTTAAGGCCAAAATCTAACCTTTTTATAAACCCTAGGTCTAACATAGTGCAAACCATATTCCTGACCCTTTTGTGAACCCCAGATCTCACTTATTATAAACCCTATGTCTAAATAGTTTTAGAACCCTACGTCTAAACTTTTGACAAATTCTAGTTCTGGCATAGATCTAAACGTCTTGCAAATCCTAAGTCTAAAATTGAAATTGAAGCCAAAGCATGGAGAGGCTAATGGGGCTAATCTCTGCATGTTCATTGGTGACACCCCTCTCTCTTTCCCCTTGTCGGCAGCACGCACCAACAGAGCAGATTATGATGGCTTAAAGCAACTCTGAGACTGGCAAGTGCACTGCTTTATTGGTTGGATATCTGCAGTTTTGTAAAACATTTTTGTTAAATTGTTACACATTGTACACAAGTGTATCAACTTTATTTAAAAAAAAAAATTAAACCTAATGAGCCAACACTAGCTAAGCCATTTGACGCTAATAAACAAAGCTGGATCCATAAGTTAACCTTGTCTTATTTAGGTTAAATACTGAATAGCCATGTTAACTAGCTAGCTAGTTACCTTCAATCATTCAGTAAGATGTTTCTAAATGTGACACATTACATTATTTCAAGTTAGGTTAATTTCTTTAACCATTGCTGACCTCATGTTGGTTTTTCAGAATATCAGCACTATCCAACTCTCTTATTACTCCCTGCTTAATTTCACAATATTTTGATTCACTTAAGGTATAAAATAAAAACATTTACATAATAAGCAGCAGGATTTTAAGAAATGCCAATGGCATGCAGGTGAAACTTTCTACACAGCATTGAACAGCAGGAAGCTGTAATAGCAAATAGCAGGCAAAGCAAATACAACATAACTAAAGAGGAAAAGCAAGAAGTTAACAAATACACCAGGTTTGCCTGAGATGTTAGTTAACCTCCACTCACCCATCAACCAACTTGAGTGACCATGTAAGAGCTGCAGGACAATAGCACCAACAATCCTATTTTACCATAATGCTCCGTCAGTGAACCCCCAGATCTGCATTTAATTACCAAGTCTCAGCTAATGCAGGTTTTAGCCTAGATTAAAAACTGCGGCTTTGTTTGGGTCCCAAACACTGACAAAAGTTATTCAAAAGCATTGTATGGGGCTTTGTATGAAAACAATCTACCCACTGTTACAACTTTCTTCTTTCCAGATACTAAAGTGAGCCAGCCATGATCTAAGTAGGCAAAATGATGCATAATAAGAGATCTATAGCCAAGGCCATTTACAGCTTTATATTTCAGTACAAGAATCTTGTACTCAATGCTGAGTTTCACTGGCAACCAACTTAGGGTAGATAAAACTGGACAAATATGTTAGTTTTCTAGTTATTGTAAGGAATTTGGCTGCAATGATGTGGACTAACTGAAGCTTGTTAAAACTATTGCGGAAACATCCAGAAAGCATGTCATTACAGTAATGTAACCTTAATAAAGGCATGAACTAACATTTTCACATCCTGTAAGGATAGTGCATTTCTTAATTTGGCAATATTGCACAAATGAGTTAAATGAGAATTAAGCAAATTATTCTAGTAATACTGGAAATATACTTACTTAAGGACAGACGAGGTAGGAACTAAGGTTTTTTTTTTTTTTTTTACAGATGTACCTAAGGGCTTTCAAACTTCTATTTTGATGTGTGTATAAATGGAAATTTTTAACAAAATAATTTTGACTTTCAATATGCATTACCAAATGCTTTATTACCACATGTGTATAACTAAAAAGGTTAAGTGAATCTATTTTGAAATTATGTCTACATAAAATGCTGTAAAATCTTTATATATTTAATGTTTTATATCCCATGTTTAAAACCATCTACTTATATACTGGATTCTTTTTCCAATATGCTTATTTTGAGAAGTTGCCAGAAATAACCAAGTTTCTTCTATCAATAGTAAACTCCTCTCTTAGCTTCGGCTATATCCCTAAATCCCTCTGAGCTATTAAAGTATATTAAGTTACTATTGAGGCCTACTATTAAAGTTACTCCATAAAGTATTAAAGTATAAAATCTTAATTTTACTGTTTATATCAAAGATTTTAGAGCCTAGGAATGACATACATGAAAAATTATGGTCTGGATTTAGGCCACATCATAGTACAGAAACAATATAAATCTATTTGCAGGCCAAGAAAACATATGCTTATTGGATCTGCTTGATCTTAGTGCAGCCCTGGACATGATAGACCTTTTAGAACATACCTAAGTGATCGCTATAGGTTTGTAAATGTATATGATATAAAACACATAAAAGACTGAATGTAAAACAACTTTCTGTTACTCAACTCAGATAAAGCATAAATTCTTCTTCTTTGACTAAGATCTGCTAGAAACAAATTCATATATTAATGCATAATCTTAAAATATAATATATAATTATAACTTATAATCTCTAATAGCTCCTAAATCACACAAGATACCCCTGCTAAATGCCTTGGTGTCACAGTCAATCCTGATCTGGTGTTTGATGACCATATTACTAATATTACTAGAATAGCTTTCCTCCATTTTCGCAATATTGCTAAACTAAGTATTGCACTGGCCCTACAGGACACAGAAAAGCTAGTTCTGCAAGAAAGACTCCACGAGTAGATGAAAGTAATGATGTTTAATCTTCGATAAGTGTACAATTGAAAGGTTAGTGATTGTAAATCATGAAGAGAGTCTTTGGCATAGGCCCAGTCTTTAAGCGCGCAGATCCTCGCAAATTCTGCTGAACATGGGGTGAAGCTACCTCCAAAACGAATCGAATTTTATAAATGAAGTGTACCCACCGGAGATGCATTTACCTGGCCCAAATAATCTGAAATGAAACACAAGAGACAATATTAATGGAACATAGGTGAAACTAATTATATTATAGTGAAGGAATTTGCTCTTTTGCTACTGAGAAACTACTGAGAAACTACTGAGAAAAGGAATTCTAGTTTAAACTAGCCTTTAGAAGAGGCTATGCGAAACCGTGTTAGTATAAGTGCTGTTAGTTTTGAGTTAGTTGTGATAAAGCATTGTATAGGCTTGTGCAGATTAGTTTGGGTCTTGTCCCACGCATGCATCTTAGCGCACGGGTCTCCGTCCGCGATTGCGTTTTAGCGCTCGGGTCTCAGCCCGCGAGTGCATCTTTGCGGTCTCATATACACGCATTTCATTCACTTATACATACATCTTGTTCACAGGCCACAGGCGCTGTGCACCATGCTAGCTCAGGCCACGGGCCCATGAAGCACTATGTCTTGATTTGTTAACGGTTTTGTTAACCACCACCAGTAGTTTTCGAGAATAAATGAGAGTTTTGACAGCGCCAGTTCCGGGATGCGATGAGCATCAGGTCTTATGTAAAAGTCATAAACTGAGATGGCCGTTGAGCTTGAAATGAGAAATTTGTGTGTCGTATTTAGTCGCTGTAGAATCAGCAGCATCTATGCGAAAGGAGTGTCCAGTGTAGTGTGATGTGAAGCCACATTTCTTCGCTTCAATAGCTAATTCAACTCTGAATCACTGTTATAAGAAAGCTTTACGTTTTCAAAACTCTGTCGTTGTAAAAAGCGCTATACAAATAAACTTGACTTGGCATGACTTGAAAGCTAATAGGTAAAACAAAGGGAGAAGAATCAAGAGGATGTGAACAAACTAACCATAGAAATGTAGGGGGACCGTTTTAGAAAGATAAAGAATTGTGAAGAAAATGTGAGTCTCTAAGCTGGATCAAAACAGAGAGCCATTAGAGAATTCTCCAGAGTGCATAAAACCATAGAATGCCAGTCAAGTAACAGAAAACCATGCAATGCAAGGGTGAGCTCACAAATGTTTGACAGGATCCTACACAATGCCTGAGACAGACAATTATACAGAGACCATTTCTATGACCGGAGGTAGCATTATTACTAATTACTACTGAAATGCAAGAAAGAGGCAAGAATGAGCATAATCTCGAAAGCTCAGTTTCACTGTGCAAAGCGCTGCGATTTGCCACTTTAATTAGCCGAACAGTATCAACTAATTAAGCATAAAACAGATAAAACTGCACGAGAGGGAATGCATTCGTGACAATCTTTGGATAAATAAAATTCTCTTAAGGTAAGTCAGAATTAAACACTTCTTACTAGAGAACACGCGAAAGCCAAAGGAATAAAAAAATTTTAGGAGCGCATGACACCATTGAATAAAGTCAATTAGCAGAAAATGATTCGATGAAACGAAAGGCATCTTGCAGTATTAAATGTGATCCTATACAAAGCCTGGGACATAATTAAATATACAAGGACTTTTCTACAACCGAAAGTAGCATTATTACTAATTACTACTGTAATGCCAAAAGAGGCCAGTGCGCAGGATGAATAGGCGTAATCTCAAAAGCACTGCGCCCTGCCGCTTTAATAAGATGAACAACATCGCTTACCAAAGCCTAGTCCTCGAAGCAAAGGAGGAAGGTGGCAATGACAAACAGATCTCGGGTAAGAGGCCTTGCCAAAGTTACAATACGTGAAACTATTAGGAAAAGAAGAAACAGATTAATTTAATTATTGCTCAATATGCTCCCATTAATTCAACAACCGGGCGACCGGGCTTGTCCCGCGGGTTCAAGATTGTGTAAACTCAAGGGCAGAGGAGTGGCCATTATATTAAGAGAGAGCACACACCAGAGTGCTATGACCGCCGCGCCTCAGCCTTAAATTGAAAAGGTTTATGAACGAGGCAGATATAGCAAAAAAGTACTTGTGGTTTTCGTAAAACAGCGTACGTCCGTATCGCGGACCAAAATCCGTCGTCATTGCAAGGTATAGGTCTAGTTCCTCCCTACGCTCAAAGTAGACCTGACACAAAATATCCCTGTAAATGCAAAAGCGACAACAAACTCCTTGAAGAAGAGACTGCGCAGCAGCCCAGAATCGTCGGTTTTAAGAAAGACCGAAATGTTACCGTAATCCACCATTTAACAGCCGATAGCCAGAGGAGGGAGTAGCAGAGATGCCCAAAACTTTCTTACCCAGAAGGTGTCAGACCTTAGGTGAGGAGAGACAGTCATTGCAGCAGGAGAAACGAAAGTCCTACCCAGAGCTTGTGCAGTACAGCGGTGGAGATGCTGAAAGTAGTCAGAGCAGAACCAGCCGAGGCGTCCTGGAGCACAACAGCAGAAGTCAGCAGGCGGAGGGCAAAGCGGGAGTGACAGCGGTGGAAGAGGGGCCAGGATCATCGAAAGCCAACGCAAGTTGAGCCAGGCGACGTTCAACGCAACCAGCCTGGATTCGAGACTCCCGACAGAGTCAACGAGATGCTGAACGACCTGGATCAATAGGAGATTCAGGCAGCAGTATCCACAGAGGCCGGAGGCAGAGGGCTCGGATGAGCAGGGCGCTCGCATCTTCGTGGTGAGGGCGTCTTCGCGGAGCGCTTCTTCCCGCCTTTGCGGGCTTGCGAGCCAGTGAAGTAGACGAGGCCTGAGAGAAAGTCCGCAGGAGGAACTGGGGATCGCACAAAATGTTAGCAGCCAGCAGCGTTCCCCCAAAAGACCTAATATCGCTTCAGATGGCCAAGAAGACCAGGAAGGCTCGCGCATACTGAAACGAGACGGGGCAACAAGATCAGAGACCGAATCCGAAATCGGAATACCTTTACCAAAGTCGCTTAAAGGCATAGCAGCTACAACTACCAGAAGGAGAATGCATCGAAATGTCAGCACCTGAATGCAGCAGAGAGGGAGCGTAAGTTGAATCCTTTTAAAGACAGGTGGCAGATTGCGATTGGTTGGAGTAATGAATGAAAAAGCATGACGTAGCATTGAGCAGTCTTTCTGGCAAAACTTTCGCTAAAGCTTTCATTTCATGCCTTCATTACATCAAGGTTAGATTATTGTGAGGCCCTGCTTTTTGGATATTCGTGCAAAAGCCTTAATGCTGCAGCAAAAGACTATATTAGCCCAGTTTTATCTACCCTACATTGGTTGCCAAATAAATTCTGCATTAAATACAAAATTCTTCTATTGACATAAAGTTCCAAATGGCCTCGCTTCTCAGTACCTGAGTAAACTTATCTCTTACTATGAACCAACACATCCACTTAGATCACAAGGTGCTGGCTCACTGTTAGTACCTAGAATAAATAAAGGTACATCAGGGGGTAGCGCTTTTTTATATAAAGCCCGTTCAGCTTTAGCCTCTTTTTTAAGTCTAGGGTAAAAACGTTCATGTTCAGTGAATGTCCAATCAAGCGTTTGTTAATTCGTTTGTCCATTAGATAAAAGGTGTAGATATAGGGGTTCACTGAGAGAAGGAATTATGTTAAACCGAGAAGGTTGGTGCTGTCATCCCACTGTTCTCACATGCTCGCTCAAGTTTGTGGCGGTGGAGCGGAGGGGCGCTGACATCTCAGGGAGCCTTCATGTTTGTTACCTCCTGGCTCTCCCTTTTTAGCAATGCTGTAATAGCCTGGCCTGTCAGAGTCACTGCTGCACCTTAACACCATATACTGTTTTCAGTTACCTATTCAGTTAACTATCTGGGAGTTTCTTTCTTTGAGCTTAACAACTGCCTGTCCCATGTGGTGTGATGCTGAATGGCAGCCCATCTTCCAATCTGATGCTGCTGCTTCATTTGCCATAACTGGGTGCCCATGTTTGCCTGGATTCTGCACCAGTTTTCCACCATATCTTCTTGCTGTCCAGTGCCTTGTGGAAAAATTGCTTGCATGCCACTAGCACCTTTTCGTTTGCTTACAGGGACTTTTTCTTATCCTGTTCTCACAAACTTGTCAGCTCTTTTTTCTTAGCCCTGTGGATGCCTAAAGTGAGTGATCTCTTACATCTGCATTCTTATATACCACAGTCCATCCTGAGCCCCCCTAATGGCTGAATTATCAAATGTATGGACAAGACAAACAGCATGTATTATTGTACTCATCAGAAAACCATTTATCTAAACTGCAAACATCACAGACCCATGTAAATTCCTTATAGCAATCATTTATTGATATAGATAACATACAACATACACTATACTCATGCAAATTAAGCTTTCTCTGACTTCTCTGGCACATTTTAGATATTTTTGTATGAAAGATATCATCACTGTCTAAAGAAAAACATTTTCAACACAGTCAGACAGAAAAATTATATAATTATATAATATATAAACACTGGAAGTATAAACTTAAGTCAAAGTCTCAGTTGTGTTCACTTGAATTGGAGTGGGCAGTGTTACAATTTGTACTGTAGCCAACCACCAGGGAGCATAAGAGAGCATTTTGGCTTCAAATTTAACTTCCTGTAGTCCAGTCCACTCTTATGATCTATTATGATCTATCTCTATTTCTCTTTTTATAAATCTCACATATTGGAAACTCTATGTTAAATGCAATTAATACATAAAAGCAAAGTTGAAGAAAGTACAGTACTAGAGTAAAAGCATATGTACCATTTGACTAAAAGTAGGTCTAGAGGTGTGTCCAAAATCACATACTTCAACAGTACGTACTCAGTTGGAGCTAGTGCGCACTGCCTGCCCATTAAAGCAGTACGCTCTTTCCGTGTGCGAGTATGCAGTATCCATGCAACTTTGGACACACTACGCCCACCATATTACCAATGTCCTGTGACGCAAGACATCAGACCACCAAAGCTATTAATTTAGGAGGAATTTAATAATTGTTTACCCTGAGAAGTAGCGCTAACTTCTGTAGTGGCAGTTCACAAGCCGTAGCTACGTACACACAGCCGACTTTTCACAAGGTATTGGATCTGGCCCCTAAACCGTCAGGAATCGAGGATCTTGTTTACAGTGTAAGCTGGAGAGCCACGAACCATATGAACGAGAGAGGGGGTTCACCGGCCGAGTGCGCACCCAGTACGGTCTGCAGTGGCTTTGCGGGGGTCAGTTTGGGCCAGCAAATAGCTGATGTGGTGATCATCTACCCTTCCTGTTTAGGGAACATGGGAGGTGGGTAACCAAACTGGTACTCAAACAGGGATATGCCCACAGAGAAGGGCCAGAAGGTGTTGTGGGTGTATTCCACCCACAAGAGGTGGTCTGCCCAGGTGGAGGGGCTAGCAGGAGCCAGGCAGCAGAGAGACTGTTACAGATCCTGGTTCACCCTCTCAGTCTGGTCATCACGATATGGCTGGAAGGGCTGGAGAGGGCATCAGAATTAGTATTCTTGCTACCTGGTCAGTATGATAGGGTGAAACCTAAATGACTGAAGAACAAGGCTCAGCAAGCCTGTCCGGGGTTCAGCTGTTTGGTTCTTATGGTACGCCCAGACCAAGAATGGTTGTTTAGCCCCTTCCAGCCAATGTCTCCACTCCTAATGAGCCATCCTAATGGCCAGGAGATTCCAATCTCCCACATCATAATGGTAGCTGAGAAGCTGAGAAAGGTAGCTCCGGAAGCTGAGAAAGGCCCGTCTCCCTCCACCCATCCTCACCCTCTTCTATAGGGGAACCATAGAGAGCATCCTAAGCAGCTGCATCACTGCCTGGTTTGGGACCTGGACAGCCTCTGCCTGGTTTGGGACCTGCACAGCCTCTGACCGCAAGTCCCTCCAACGCGTTGTGAGGACAGCTGAGAGGATCATCGGAGTCTTTCTCCCCTCCGTCTTGGACATTTACACCACCCGCTGCATCCGCAAAGCACCCACCCTTCACACAGACTGTTCTCCCTCCTGCCATCAGGAAGAAGGTACCGCAGCGTCCGGTCCAACACGACCAGACTCTGCAACAGCTTCTTCCCCCAAGCCATCAGACTTCTCAACACAACTCAACGTCTGAACTGATATCTTTCTGGTACATGTACTCTCGCTCTCTCTCTCTCTCTCTCTGTCTCTCTCTCTCTCTCTCCAACCATTTACCCCAGATAAAAAAGGGAAGCATTTTTTTGCACAAAGCATTGCACTAATAACTCTACTACCTCACTGGACTCTATTTATTACACATTGCACAATTTGCACACTACCAGCAATTATTTATTATTCTCTGTCTGTACTGTGTTGTGTTGTCTGTCCGCACTTGTTTGTTCGTGTTGCACTTGTGTCTGTATGCACTGTCTATGTTGCACCATGGTCCTGGAGGAACGTTGTTTCATTTCACTGTGTACTCTGTATGTAGTTGAAATGACAATAAAACCCACTTGACTTGACTTGGTACTCGGTAGGTTATAGTTGGTAGTATAAACAAACACAGGGGTGAAGTTTCCTATCCTCCCCAGAGTGTTGGGATAGAACTGCCCCACACCTCTATCTGAGACATCGACCTCCACCAAAATAGGTTTATTAGGGTCTGGAATAGGTTCATTGAACACTTTTTGAGCTTTGTCCATTCAATGGAAGGGACCTGGTTGTTTGTGAGTGAGGGCTTTCAGAGCTGCGGCGAGCCAAACCCCTGATGAACCGCTGGTAAAAATTGATGAAGCCCAAAGGGTTGAACTAGTCAGAGGACAGTGGGACGAGGCCATTCAGCCACTGCCTTGAGTTTTGACAAGTCCATGGTCAGCTTAGCCTACAAAAAAAAAGTCTGATGTGGAGGCCTGATAAAACCCTGGGCCAGGGTTTCCTGAATGTATTTTTCCATGGCTGCTCTCTCCGGGCCAGAGAGAGAGAACAGCCCCTTGATGGGAGACGTACCAGGAAGAAGGTTAATTGTGCAATCAATCGCGGTATATATATATACAGTGGATATAAAAAGTCTACACACCCCTGTTTAAATGCCAGGTTTTTGTGATGTAAAAAAATGACAGTAAGACAAATAATTTCCCAACCTTTTACGCCTTTAACGTGACCTATAACCTGTACAATGCAACTGAAAAACAAACATAAATCTTTCAGCGAGGTGAAGTAAAAATAAACAACTGAGATAATGTGGTTGCATAAGTGTACACACCCTTTTATAACTGGGGGTGTAGCTGTGTTCAGATTGAACCAATTACATTCAAACTTGTGTTAAATTGGAGTCAGCACACACCTGTCATCAATTAAAGTGCCTCTGATCAACCCCAAATAAAGTTTAGCTTCTCTAGTAGGCTTGTCCTGACATTTTTGTAGCCACATCTTCCAGCACAACCCATGGTCCGCAAAGAGCTGCCAAAGCATCAGAGGGATCTCATTGTTCAAAGATATTAGTCAGGTGAAGGCTACAAAAGAATTTCCAAGTCATTAAATATAGCATGGAACACAGTGAAGCCTGTCATCAAGTGGAGAAAACATGGCACAACAGTGACATTACCAATAATAGGACGTCCGTCCATAATTGATGATAAGACCAGAAGAAAACTGGTCAGGGAGGCTGCCAAGAGGCCGACAGAAACACTAAAGGAGCTGCAAGAGTTTCTGGCAAGTAGTGGCTGTGCTGTACATGTGACAACAAACTCCCGTCTTCATATGTCTGGGCTATGGGGTAGGGTGGCAAGAGGGAAGCCTTATCTTTCAAAGAAAAACATCCAAGCCTGGCTTATTTTTGCAAAAAGACATCTGAAATCTTCCAAACGATTGTGGGAAAATGTGTTATGGTCTGATTAAAACCAGGATTTAACTTTTTGGACATAATTCCAAAAGGTATATTTGGCGTAAAAACAACGCTGCTTACTACCAAAAGAACATCATACCTATAGTAAAGCATGGTGGTGAAAGCATCATGCTTTGGGGCTGTTCTTCTTCAGCTGGAAATGGGGCCTTAGTCAGGGTGCACGGAATTATGAACAGTTCCAAATACCAGTCATTATTGGCACAAAACCTTTGGCCTTCTGTTAGAAAGTTGAGGATGAAGAGGAACTTCATCTTTCAGCACGACAATGACCCAAAGCAGACATCTAAATCAACAAACGAATGGCTTCACCGGAATAAGATTAAGGCTTTGGAATGGCCCAGCCACAGTCCAGACCTAAATCCCATTGAACATCTGTGGGGTGATCTGAAGAGGGCTGTGCACAGGAGATGCCCTTGCAATCTGTAAGATTTGGAGCAGTTTTGCAAAGAAGAGTGGGCAAATATAGCCACATAAAGATGTGCCACACTGATAGGCTCCTACCCAAAAAGACTGAGTGCTGTAATAAAAGCCAAATGTGCTGCAACAAAGTATTATTTTAAGGGTGTGCATATTTATGCAACCAGGTTAAGTTTTTTATTTTATATTTTTCGCTGTAAAGATTTCTGTTTGTTTTTCAGTTGCATTGTACAGGTTATAGGTCACATTAAAGGCAGAAAAAGTTGTGAAATTATTTGTCTTGCTGTGATTTTTTTACATCACAAAAACCTGGTGTTTTAACAGGGGTGTGTAGACTTTTTATATCCACTGTATAACCCTAACCTCGGCCTTCTGTTTGCTGAAGATCATGGTATGCCGAAAGAATCTTGCTCAGATCAACTGCCTCACAAGTGGAGGTACCAGGGTTCCTGAGGGGTCTAGGGGTTATGCAGGAACCTTTGCATTGTGGACGCCAATGTTGAATGGATTTAGTGAGACAATCAAGCCAACCAGCCAAGGGAATCCCAAGATGATTGGCAGATCTAGAACTTTGGTAAGAAAGAATGACAGTTTCTCTGCATGTTGACCTCCCCTTATCGTAATAGGCTTGGTCTGCCTTTCAATGGCTTCAGATCTGAGTGGAAACCCATTGATGGCCAAAACAGGTAGGGGTGCGGCCAATGGCCCCAAAGGTAGCCCCAACTTCTCAGCAAGAGGACTGTCTATAAAATGTCCGGCAGCAACGGAGTCTATGAAAGCCTGAAGCCTTTGTTCACCAAGGAGACTCTCCAGGGTTACAGGTAGAAATAATCCGGTGGTACTGAGCTTAGAAGTGGGCCTACCCTAGGGCCCCTTACTGGTGTAGGCCTGGCCTTTCACTGGCCTCAATGGACACTCTGGCCCTCTGTGCCACAGTACCACACATCATCCTTCTTTGCAGCATTGTGCAGCCTCCTGAGGGGCTAAACGAGCACGTCCGATCTTCCCATAAGAGGTTGTGGCATAGTGGGAGTGATAATGGGAATCACTGGGAGCCAGTGGTGACCTCACAGAGGTCCTCCAATGAATCAGGAGGCAACAGTAGCCAGGAGAACCTTTAAGTCCTCATTGAGAACCTGATGGTATACAGCCATCAGGGCCTCTGAATTCAAACCACTCTCTGCCACCCAGATGCAAAATAATATGTGATAGAGGCTGAACCTTCATGCATGGTAAGGAGAGCAGAGGCAGCCTCTGCTCCCTGTACAGGACTGTCAAAGGTTTGTTTCATAGCTGCTTCAAAAGTGGAAGCTGACTCAGAGGATTTACTCTCCCAAAGGGCAGTTGCCCAAGCTAATGCATGACCTGATAATAATGATAATCATATTAACGAGGCGTAAACCTGGGTGGACTCAAAAGCAAATATGTACAGGTTGCAGTTAGCGTGATTCGAACCAGAGCCACTGGTGTGAGAGCACGGCAGTCTAACAACTACCCTAAGAGGAGATGGGGTTAGAGAGCTTTGTACCGAGGAGCTTTTGGAGGCTCCAGTGGAATAAGAACCAGAAGAATAGAACCAAAAATAAGAGCTGCTTATGCTAAGCTAATTTATTATTATTACTTACATGTAATGAGCTAAACACTAGTGATATAAATGTGTTTGAACATGTTCTTATAACTTTATAGTGACAAGGTGAACTGAAAGTAAGCTATTTTCGAGATTATGCCTAACCTGATTGCATATGCAAAGTCCAAAAAATTGCAAACCCTTGGAGTTGCAAACCCTCGATAGACCATAGTCGATAGAAAGTCGATAGGATTAAGTTCCGTCCATGTTGAGAGACAAAACGAATAGCCAATGAGAATGAGAATAACGCTGCCCCAAGCCAATCAGGTGGCTGAACTAGAGTTCCAGCCTTTTCATGTTTGGTTGAAGTATGCAGCGCCGAGTGAAGGCGTAGCGGCAGCTTAACCCATATGCAAGTAATTCGGTTACTGCAGGCTGTCACACTCGAGCAGTGAGAACAAAATGAGAGAAAAGATGACAGAAAACGTTAACGTGAGACCATTCCCGATGAACACGCCTCATGCTTTCAGTAGGCGCGGCCATCTTTGCGAGGCACAAGCGCACGTTATGCTAATAGACGTGATTTCATATGTCTTTGATGAAATACGAGTTCAAGTAAGAACGTTGAGGCAAAGTTGATTTTATAACCAAAAATTTTTGGTGATTTTTACAACCAAAATGGGAAACAAATACCGAAAACAGAATCGCTAAACCAACTCCCCATTTGAGCTGACAGAGAGTCAACTCACCGCTATGAGTGAACATAAACAGAGTCCTTTCCCCAGCCTGAACTTAAAGGACCTGCAACAGCCTGCTTAACACAGTGTCTGTGTGTGAATACTCTTCATGAGTGTTCAGCCCCTACAATATATATATATATATATATATATATATATATATATATATATATATATATATATATATATATATATATATGTGTGTGTGTGTGTGTGTGTGTGTGTGTGTTTGTTTGTGTGTGTGTGTGTGTGTGTGTGTGTGTAATTTGTTTGAAATACATGTGTATGTTCTATAGTTAATTTATATAATTCTATAGTTAATTTATGATTAAAAATTAACGCAGATTAACAAAATTTTGACTCTCCTAATGCAAACCATATTCCTAAATCTTTTCTTTTATCAAATTTTTTGCAAATCCTATGTATAGCATATTGTGAATTTTATGTCTAACCTTTTTATGAATCCTGGTTCTAACCGTTTAAAAACCCTAGGTCTAAGTTTTTTTTTAACCCTAACCATAACCTTGTTATGAACCCTAGGTCTATCCTACTAGAAAAAAAAGAACATTTTACAAATCCTAAAACTATTCTAACCCCTAGATTTACCCTGTATGAACCATTACACAGCTCTATCTTACCCTTTTACAAACAGTAACCCTAAGTCTAAACTGTTACTAACTCTAAGTGTAACTTTTCCTCCATCGCTTAGTCTCACTCACAGAATTTAAAACTAAGCATTTTGCAATCCCCAGGTCCAAATTGTAGTGTTCAAATTATTACTTCAAACTCTAGGCCTATATCTAGGCTAGATCTAACCCAATGTCTAATCTTTTAATGAAAGTCTATTTTTTAATTAGACTTAAGTATTACCTTTTCACAAACCCTTAACCTAATCTCTTCACCAATCCTAGGTCTAACCTAAGGCGGACCTATTTAAGAACCCTAGGTCTATCATAATGTGAACTCTTTTTTAACATATTTATAGTTCCTAGAAATCAACCATAGGTCTAATCTCTTTATAGACTCTAGATCTGACTTATTTTGATCCCTTTCTCCAACCTTTTTACAATACTAGGTCAGCAGTTGAAATCCAAGGGCTAAACTCATTACAGTTTTTGCAAACATCTCTAAATTCTCAGACTTTTGTTCATGAATTTTACCATCATCCCTATTTACAAAACAGCAAAAATATCTGAACTCTGAACTACAGACCTGTTGCCCTGATAAAAGCTTTTGAGTGCATAGTCTATCAACTACTATTAGCTGTCTGCAACTACTGAATTAACATTTTTCACAGATTTTTTGCTTCATCTTTGTAGGTCCCCACACCACATGATCTGTCCTGAATGAAACACCACAAACTTTCAGATTTCTCACACCTGACTGATGGCTCCTATCCTCAAAGCCTTGCGAGAGCTTCTTGCTAACTGCAACATTGTGAGAGCAAGTGGGAATTTCTTGCAAACGAGACGTAAATAAACATGGTGGATGGCAGCGAGAAAATTGCCATGATAGTGGTGAGTGGTTTTGAAAAAGCCAAGAGAAAGAAAGTGATGTGGGTGAAACCATGGCTGAGAGTTTCTGCGTCTACACCACTACAGGATATTGAGTCGTAAATATTGAACGTTATATATTCACGATTTGCAATTTGGACGGCCCCGTCTGCACTGGAAGAAAATTAGATTATTGAATCCCCACACTACAGGATAATCTGGGAAGATAATATTTTAAAAGCCAGGCTTTAGAAGATAATTTCTTTGTACATGACCATACCCAAGCTCTAAAACAAACTGTCAGACAATTAACAGTAATTAAACCTACTCTTGATCCCACTGAGCTATCAAATTATATTATCTCAAATTGAAAGCTGTGGAATAGCACTTACCTGAGTGATTGTTAACAGTTTGTACATGTAAAAGGCGAATCAATCAATCTACTATATAACCTACAAACCTTAGGTCTACACTACTGTAAACCTTTTCAATATTCCTAGTTTTAGCATTTTACACATCTAAGCACAATGTCTACAAAACCCATTTCTTACCTTTTACAAATCCTATACTCTCTACGTCATACCTTTTACAAACCCTCAGCCCAATGCATTATTTTAAAATCTTAGATCTAATAACTTCCAACCTACTATACATCCTAGGCCTAAACTAAAACCCAGTGTTTTACTTATTTCAAACTCTAGTTATAAATTTATATATATAAATGTATATTGTACCAATATTATCAGCAGTAAACAAGATATTTTAATACAAGCATTGTAAATCATGAACCTCTGGTCTTTCTTATAGTTTTTCCTATGTGAGACGAACTGTGGAGAAGTTCATATTCCCTTGCCCTTCAGCTCTGTGTTTGTGTGTGCGTGTGTGTTCAAGCAAATAGTACAGGTGGTGATTTATGCTTTTGAGAGCAGTGAGATGCGACTTGACATTTTCCTGCTGTGGTGTAGCCCAGTTCTGGCTGTATGCTTCATTACGTGGTGCTCCCAACGCGATTCCCGACCCAGTAAAAATAACCTGCACTTATTCAAAGGTGAACAAAGAGAATCTATGTGTGTGTGTGTTCAGGGGGCAAGAAATGTTCAAACCCTTTTCTATTCTCACCTCCACCTGAAAATCCATGTGATTATGTGCCATCAATCCAGTGGAATGGGGTGGCATACACATATTGCTCTCAACCTGCTATAAGAACACAAAGGATGTTGGATGTAGATTAAAAATATATTTAAAAAAATCAACATAGTTGGGCACAAGCAGTTGACATTTAGTGCTTGTACTGATCATTTCTTATTTATGGTTGTTTAGCTATGTCCCTGTGCTCTGTTCATGCAGCTTACAGTGTCACATGAAGCGTCAATGGCCTCCTGCACAACTAGCTACTTGTTATAAATTTCAGTTGGATGTTATAGCTGTTAAACAAATTAATGTAAAAGTCTATGCAAATTATCTCTCATCATTAGGTCTGCTATGGATGAATAATGGCATATTTCATGATGAAAAGTAGAAATGATTGTTTTGCATTCTCAGCTCTCTGAAGAGCCTTGTTTGTGAAAGCACAGGTAAAAATATACACCTGGTTGATGGCCATGCCCTTAGGGTAGGCTTAGGTGCTTAACTGTATACTTTGTGAAACACTTTTATGTTTCATATTACACGTAATCCAAAATGCAATTCACAACAAACACAACTTTGCCACAACTTTGGTGCAATGTGACTGTGCTTGCAGGGTAACAGCCCTAATAACTAATAATAGCTCTCTCCACCTCTGTGAGTGTAATATTTATACGTAATGTGACCCTTTTAGTAGCCCGCTCTCTTTCAGCCAATCAAATGCTAGCATGCCTAAACGATGTTTGGAATTTATTTACTCTTTCCATGCTTTTGGTTTTGTTTGCTATTGACTAATATAGATAGAAAAAGGGTTCCTTTCGGGAAACATGACAAAAATAAGGTTCACATTTACAATGGTGTACCATTTACAAATGGTGTTCAAATATCAGAAACATGTTTGGTGTCACAAATTTGCTTCCTTAGTTTTGTAGCATTTACTCCTAAAGATTATAACCCTCTAATTAGTACCATGACTTTTCTAAAGCATCACAAATGTCCCTCAATTCACATAACTAATCTGTAATACACTTGCTTTTGTGGTTTCTGACATCGTAGAATCAAATTTGCTGATGATACTACAGTCATTGGACTCATCACTGGTGGGAAACAGACAGCGTACAGGAAGGAGGTGGTTGAGCTGGTGACCTGGTGACCTGGTGTCATGACAACAATCTTTCCTTGAATACAGACAGGACCAAGGAAATGATTGTTGATCCAAGGAGGAAGGGAGAGCTACACACACCCCTGTACATAGGGGAGACTGAGGTGGAGAGGGTGAAAACCTTAAAGTTCCTTGGCATTCATTCATGTGAGTCAGCTGGTCCCACAACACTCAGATCATCATCAGGAAGTCCCAGCAGCGACTGTACTTTCTGAGAAGGCTGAGAAAATTTGGTATGCCAGCCAAAATTCTCAGCACCTTCTACAGGAGTACGATTAAGAGTGTTCTTACCAGCTCCATCATCGTCTGGTATGGAAACTCAACTGCTCAGGACAGAAAGGCTCTCCAGCGTGTGATCAAAACTGCACAGTCCATCTCAGGAGCAGCCTTCCCCTCACTACAGAACATCTACCACAACAGGGTCACCAGGAGGGCCCACAACATGATCAGGGATAGTACACACCCCCAGCACAGACTCTTAACACTTTTACCTTCAGGCAGACGTTACAGGAGTGTGAAGTCCAGGACCACAAGACTGACAAACAGTTTCTACTCACAGGCCATCAGGCTTGTGAACACCTCACACACTACCTCTCTAACCTCTCCTTTCTAAACTGTTTTTTAACAGGTCTGATTTTAACTGCACCTTACACTCACTCTACTGCTGTTTACATACAATACTGTTTACATTCGCTACTCACACAAAACATTATTGTTTACATTTGTTATTTGCAACTTGCACTTTATGGCGGGTGCTCTTCATACTTGCACATAAAAGCACACATAACTTTTATTTTTTATTCTTTAACTATAAAAATACTTTTATTTACTTCAACTTATTATACTTTGTATATTTTGTATATTATTTCTTTTTTTTTTAGTTATCTTTAATTATTGGTGAATGGAGGAACAGCAAAGCAAGAATTTCATTGTACAGTGTAACTGTCTGTTCTGCTGTACATATGACAATAAACCTCGTGAATCTTGAATCGTAGCAGCAGTCATCTTAAAACCTGAATTTTGTCCGTACTTTTGTTCATTTGTATATACCAGTATACACTGCCACAAATCACAAAGTCAAGTCAGTTTGTGAATACTTAACAACTAAACATAATTTCAAGTAAATTAGTATTGATTAAAGCATAGTTTGCACAAAAACTGCTGGGGAAGACAATTCCACTTTTTGATACTTTAGTTTGTAGCTCCACAGAAGTAAACTTTGCATTGCAATGCCTTGGCTCACTACATGTTGGGGAGAAATGTACAGATTTGATGTTATGCTGAACTATCACATATCTGATGATTGTAACTTGGCCTTCCTATTTCAGATCAGTGACAATACTTCCAAAAACAACTAAACAACTTCACTGGAGAAGTTAAAAATCATTCATTTCGATACCAAATGACAACATTCTTAATTGACATGGGGGAAAAAGAGTGGGGTGGAGAAAAAGAAAGGCAAAGAAAGCCACACCTGGTTGCAAATCCTCTTATGCATCCAATTCACCCATCCTCCATCCAAGCTCACCCCTTTGATTCATTTCAAATCAAGTTTATTTGTATAGTGCTTTTTAAAATGATGTTGTCACAAAACAGCTTTACAGAAGTTTGAAAAAAGACAGTTACAACATATATCCCCCAGTAAGCAAGCCAGAGGCGACTGGAGGAAGAAACCTTGGGAGGAACCAAGACTCACAGGGGGAGACCCATCCTCCTCTGGACAAACAGTATTTACAATTTCTCTCCTCTTGTTAGCCATAATCAAATTAAATGTTTTTTTACGAAATTCTTACAAATTTTTGCATTTTTTATTTAGCTGATCAAAAAGGGTGCTGCAGCCATTGTTTTTTTCATTAATCATAAGTAGTTTGACTATGTTACATAAAGCTGCTATGTGTGAACAGGCCTAATCAAGAGTAGATCAAACGAATTGTCTCTAATTGAAGTGCAAAAGCAGACCCTTGTTTTTTCAACATAAGCAGGACCACTTCAGGCTTTTAGCTTTCTATCAGCAGGCCCATTCCTTTTTTTTCTTCAGTGTCCCAGAAGTCTGTGCAGGCATGGACAACAGAGGAATAGGCTCAGCAGGCACTCTGGGAAATGTAGTCTCAAGGGCTGCCACTGGATGGCTAATGGGGGCCTGAGAGAATGTGTCTAATTAGGTCAGTTCCTCTGGTTGCTGCAGGTGAGAGGCAATAGCTAAACTTTCAACAAACCAGAAAGACAATGGAGCTTCAGTCACAATCTTAGGTATAAGCATGCTTATTAAGCATATGGAAGTTTTTTTATTTATTTATTTATACTTTCTGAGAAACTGTCACTATGTGAACATTGGTGCAGTGATTTAGTGTTGCTTCATGTTATATTGCTTGATAGCTTATTTACACAACTAGTGTAAGTTACAATTTAAAGAGCTATATCAGCGGTCTCAAACTGGAGGGCCGGTGTGTAGTAATAAACTGGAGATTTAAATCAGGTATGTTTAAGCAGGGAAATCACTGCATTTCAGCCATCCTGGATAGGACCCCACCTATATGTTACAGGGAAAATGTTAATACAGATCTCTGTTCAGAAGCATACACTTCACAAAACTATAAAAACTGAAGAAATATTTTCTTTAAAGGAAAACAAACATATCATTGATTTGTATATCAACTAAATCAACTTATTATAAACTCTGCATGGCTGAAAATATTTTAAGATATTGGACCTGTGGAAAAAATGTTCCAAGCAAAAACCAAGTTAACAATTTCAAATTTATTACGTCAAAACAAGAAAATGAACAAAGAAACAAACAACACAAAGCCAAAATCAACCAAGATGATGTCCATAGGGACGTTTTATTTGTCATGTTATGTGCAAGGCTGTGATTTGTCATCATTCTAAAACAAGGTTCACCATTATTGATAGCTGCCAGATTGTGGTTATGATATGAATGGAATCCCCAGAAAGTTTCAAAAATAGATTAGAAGAGGCAGCCTTTCCATTTTTAAACAGTAATTGTCATTTGTCTTTAGTGTTGTATCTACAAGCATGCTTGCATCAGATGTGCATAAGGGTACTTTATGTTTTCTTTCATCACTAAAAATGTTTTCACTTTATAACGACATTAGAGTAGCAAACGCTACAGCATTTTTACAAGTCTTTATAAACAAAGGTAAAAACACAAGGTGTGGGGGGTGTACAGTAATACTGTATTTATATAAACAACAACTTAACACCTTTTTTTAAACTCACCATGGAGCAGGACAGAAAACATTTTCAGTGGGGGCAAAGTCAAATGAACAAAGAATATTATTCGACATCACTTATCGAATGTCCGTCCACTGATGCTGATTAAAATACAATCAAAACAACAAAATAAACAGCAGAGTAATTAACACTTTGAGAAGAAAGGAGGACATTTCTACACTTCCTAAAATGTACAAAAATAACATTAAAAAGGAGTGTGTCTGTTAAATATGAAGCAACAAATACAGACATTGTCCAACAGAAGAAGCTTACTGTCGTCGTTGTCCATGTTCAGTTATTTCAAGCATCTTGTGGACTTTTGTGTTCCAGAACCTTATCAAGACTTTTGTGCTGTACAGAAACACTGCTGCACATGGGTTCAACTAAAAGTAATAATAATAACAATAATAATAATAATAATAATAATAATAATAATAATAATAATAATAATAATAATGGCAGCATTGTCTAAGGTAGAAACACAGGGGAGTGTACAGCAGGAACTTTCAAGGAAGTTGGAAGATCGACCGGAAGGTGTATGTTCATCCATAAAAGCAAAACATTTTATCATTTTAGTCTCAAAAAGAGGCGGGTATTGAAGTTGAAAAACCCAGAAGGAACTTTTTTTGTTATTTTCTTTTCCTTTTTTTTCTTCAGTTTGCTGTGGTGTGGTGAGTGCCTGCCAACAAGTGGTACTCTGTATACACACTGCAAGCACTGCAATCACCCTGCACTGCAATACACATACACGCTCAAGTCCTGTACATGAGTTTCAGGTGCTTTGTGGTCACCACCCTTACTGGTTTGCCTTCATATAAATCCCATGACACATCTTCAAAATACCCCAGGCAAAGTAAAGTCCATTAGTGGGGTGAAGTCGCCATCTACGAGTGAAGAGAAAATTCAAGGAAAGCTGCACATCTACCTCAGTACATGATGGGAGGTTTGGAGTAGGATCTGTTCTCTAGACAACAAAGAAAAAAAATAAGATGCATTAGTTCATCTGTTCGAAGTTTAAAAGCCTTATTATGAAGGTTGCATTTTTAATTAATAACTTTAAGACATTATTCTTTAGTTCTATTCCATTAGCCATAGTTCGACCAATTTGATCCATCCCTGGCAATGGCACAGCCACCCATGGTCAATAGTGCAAGACACTAGGATGGCACATATAGACCAGTTATAAAAGCACAGATCCATATTGTAAGACTGCATAATTCTGACACTAATCAGATTTCCTATAGTCTTTTGCCAGTGGTCAGTTTTTGACTATAGTACAACAGATGGCTGGGTGGTTTAAGTTGACAAACTGTTCTGAAATAGTTTAATATGTTAGATGACCTGCTTTTAGAAATAATTTTAGAATTTAATTAAGGATGTTCTTATTTGACCGTCCCACCTCCATCAATTCCCTGCCCTCCAATCCAATCCACATTAAATTGGTATTTAACGTGGAGTTTCAGCTGATCCTAAGCATAATCTCTTTGTGTATGTATGTCCGTGGTATGGGCCATTTTCATAATGACTATATTGCATGTTATTTAAAATGCAGTGAAATTTTTAACTTGTGCATGACAGTACACTGAAATCAGAACAGATCTGTTGTTTTATCATTACTTTCCAATAGGCTTCATAAGAATGTACACGAAATCTTTCCTATTGTGAAAATCCTTTTTCTTTGACAGAAGGGATAGAGGGTGGCTAATAATTGTGCAATTTTAGCTTTCTCTATAAAGTCAGTATAGATAATGAATCATTTAATGTTAGCTGTGAAGTACCAGATCAGAAATAGACAGCTGGCTGGTAAGGAGCACAAGCACTGCACTGGCATGTTAATCACAATGTGCCAAGCTTCCTTCACTGTTGCACAGAAAACACTTCATTAGGAATGGAGTGATTTTATATGTTCAACACTTTTGTTTCAGCAAACAATAACAGATGAGCTACTATGTCAGACCTGCCGACCTTGGAATTTTTTTTGAGTAGCAACTTACTTGTTGGGGGCAGGGCTTGCAGCGCAGCACGGCACAACATTGCACGGTCCGGTCAGGTACATATGTATATATATATTTTTCACAGTTTTCTGTGCTTTGATACACTTCAAATTTTGGAAAAAATTGGGAAATTTGTCACCAGGACATTTTATGAAATGTTTTTTCCCCAGTAATTTGTCCATAGATGGTTCTGAGTCTATCATTTGGTGTTCACATGAAATATGTACACCAAAATTCAGTTTCTCTTAGTATAAAAAAAATACATAATAAACCTCTATTTTCTAGAAGATATTAACTGTTCTTTCAGGACAATACAATAATATCACTGTCAATTACAAAATATTGCAGCATAAACAATCATGATACCTAATCTTAGAGAAAATGTACATTATTTTATCAGAGGAATCCTGCAGCCATTGTACGGAGAATATTCCTATTCAATCTGGTTATGTTCAGCCACTCTGGAACGATTTGACAGAGTACTTGTTGCATTAACCATTGACAACAGAAACTTTGAACAGTTTGTGATTAGTATTAAATTTAACTATTGATAAAATAAACCCTGGATTGATATAAGTTATTATATCATGTGTAGACTATTTAATGTGTTAAATCACTATTATCACTAAAATACACTTGAAAATGGTGGTGATACTGGATGCCATTTACTTAAGAACTGTACACTAGTATAAATTCATATGTATGTATTATTATAGACTCTATTATTATAGAATCAGTTGACTTAATAGACTACCTATTAGAACTTTCTATTTTAAAAAGCTGTGCATTTTACTTGTAAACTAAAGATTTTTTTTCAGGTCTGCATGTGCAATGACTCAACAAGTATATAGAATATTATAGTAAACGAGTGCACACACATTTCACATGCGACTAGTTTAACTGAGTTTTGACAATAGTCGGCTGGTTTAACTGCAGTTTTAGGTTGATGGGGGAACAGATAAGTGGGCAACAGGAATCAGTGAATGCATGCTCATAAAAAATGTTAAGCTTGACCATTAAATTATTATTATAGTTTAGATAAATCGTTATTTTCCAGAAGTTGGTAGGCTTATTGAATTGTAAATTCCCATACCCTGCCAATTACCTTTGAAACAATGTTTACCAAAGTCCTCCTGTAAAACCAGTTACAGTATGAAGATGAACAAGAGGGACGAAAACCAATTTCGTTACTTTCATTTTGGCGGCTCCCCTGCTCTCCACTTGTAGCCTATTTGAAGAGTTGCGCTATGATTGGTCAAAGTCTTCCGAAAAGTTGCTGCCCAATGCGGTTACACCTATAGACGCATTGTCTAGTGTGCGAATGCACAGACAGCTGAACACAAAGCCATTGGCTTTTCACATATTCTGACGTAAAAAATTATAGCAGTGTAGCTTGCTATCTAAATATGAATCTGCTATGCAAAATGTGTTGGCAGGTCTTCTATGTATTTAGAGTGTAAACAAAGCTGCAGATAGGTGCAGAGAGATAAAGTAAGGTACAGTGGAGTGGAGAGTGTTGCCTGATAATATCCTGTTGCTTTCTATCAGTCTAAAACTTGGTCAGGAGAGCATATAACAAGCTATGGTCTGTGAATTTGTATAATTTTGTAAATGTCATATATGAATTTGATATGTCCTTTGCAGGGTATGGACCCCACACAGAAGCCTTTCAGAAATAGCAAGCAGGCTAATAGAGCTGCTCAGATGGGTGCACCAAGGATGTGCTTTATAGTACTGTGAAATATGAGTTGTAATATCCTGAAGTGCAATTAATTGAGCCCTATGGCTGACAGCAGGCTAAATCTGCCATAGAAATGCAGCGCCCAAGGGACAGGGAATCCAACAGATCATCTGCTTTAGGCTTTGATCTGACACAATGCAGGATGGAAATGCAGCTATACTGTTCCACAGTATAGTAACTTGAGTTAAAAAAGATTATTTCACTTTCTACAGTGCACAATATCAAAAAGATTCAGAGAAATCGCTGTATAAAGGACAAGGCCAATAAACTACTATGGAATGTCCATGCTCTTTAATTACTCTAAATAAAAAACACCATATTTCTGTGATGAATATCATCATTTACATTTAAGAAATGTAAATGTTAACTTTGTTAATGAACAAAGTTTGTCAGTGCATGCCCAAATGTGAATACTGACTATACCTTGCATAGTCATATTTTGGAGCAATACATATTGTCTCCTAGATGATATTGTTTTCAGGGACGTCTGTGCTTATTTCACCAAAAAATAAGCCAAACCACAGTCTGCTCATGGCATGACAATGAGAAAGCGCAGGTCCTGTCTTCCACTGACAACATACGAATGTGCAGCAAAAGAATTGAATAACACGAGAATGGCAAAAAAATACACTTTTAAAACTGAAGTGCCCAAAACAATTATTAAGTGTTCTTAAAAAGAGGTGAAGATGCTTCTTTGTTGGAAACTTAATATAAGCATATACTCAGAAAACCAACAAGAAAAACAATACAAAATAATACAGTTCATAAAGTGAAAAATCAAATATCATGTTTTTGTTATGTTCTTTGTTGTTTTTAATTTAATACAGATGAAAGACTTTACTCTTCACTGTTTTCTCTTTTCTGTAGCATTTTACAATTTGTTCCAACTACTTTGAAATTGATATTTATATTAAATTGGGTTTACAGGTAGCCCAGCTCTCTTTGCGCACAGAAATGAAATGTTACTGACGTTGGACATTCAGGGACTAGATTAGCAATGTCTGATCTTGTTCATCTGTCAGGATGTTAGCTATATGCTTTCCACAAAAGTGCGCTTAGCACTTATAGGCATCTTTGCTAGATAATCCAGCTTCTGCCAGGGATGAGGACTACTCTGTGTTTTGAATTCATAGCCCACATTTGAGATGCTGACTTGCAAGAGAAAAAAGGTTTGGGTCTCCTAAGGGACACTCTCGCCACCCCATGACCCCATATTTCACTTTACTGTACATCTGCATCTCCCTTGTAGCCAAATTATTTTTCTGCTTTTAATGCAAACTACCTTGTTATGGCGGAACTTGACTTTTCATACCCATATTTGTTTTTCCTTTGCTGCCAATTAGTGGGCTGCGAAGTTACGAATATGAATGGTACCCTAGGGTCTCATTTGGTGCATGTACATCCAGTGTGTTTGGAGCCAGAGTAGGTCATTTGTAGCTTGCAAGCGCATAATTACCAAAGTTGAAGACACGCCACAGTGCTTGGACAAACAGGTGACATTTTTGACAACAGGATCAGAAGACAACATACTCTCTCAACATTCCTGGCCCAACTCCTTAATTACTTTCCTGCCTCACCTCTCCCCTTCACCACCTATCTTGCTCCCTTTGCGCTACACTTTTTTAATCAACTTGTAAAGTGATGTCACCTTCTTTTGTGTTCAGCACTTTGCTGTTCGCGCTGCTTGTCTTGATTAATCAGAAAAGGCACGGGTCGGCATAATGGGCCAACACCGGCCTGGAACCTGAGAAAGCGTAAAAAGCTTTTAGCTCACCGAACGGGCTCTCTGCAAGGACAATCAAACCTAATGAAATCAGTTGTCAGTGCTAAGCTTGCAAAACTGTGAAGTCCGACTTGGGAGTGAAGCGGTAGCTAATTAGATTTTTGCTGGGCGTAATGGATAAATGTGGAGAGGCGTGGGCAGGGGAGCTGGGGGGGGAAGGGGTCGGACAGCGGACTTTATACACAAACTGTTAAAGTGGTTCCTTTTACTCATCTGGTAAGGTCCTAATCCATAGACCCACAGGATTTGTTATTTTTGCAATATGCTTGGTTCAACAAGGCTGTCCACTTAAGACACGAAATGGGTTCTGTTATGTGGCCATTAACTAAAGACTGAAAAATATACTTTGAAACAGTTGATTTTACTATTTGTTGGATGGTTGGATTTGCTGTATGGGACTTAAAAAATGACTGGATACAAATAATAATCCTTACCTTAGACAGTATCTATTAACTTGAATGACAAGATAAAAAAACAGTGGCAGCTATAACCAACACTTTAGACACTGCTGTTAACAACCAGATCTTGAGCCTTTCTTGGTTGTTAACGTTGGGGACAAAAAGGTTACCAAATATGACTTGTCCTCCTGTCACTATTGGACCACAAAGCAGCCATCACTGTTGAGAATAAGGAATGAGGGAACCGTGCCAGGTTAGCAGTATGACCAACTGATTTCAAGTAGCAGGCCTTTCAACTTGCACCTCTTGTTGGCCTCGGGTGTTACAGAGCATGATTTGTTTCACGCTGTCCTTGGTTCATCTCCTATTCTAAAGGTCAGGGGTGTCATGGCTAAGTCAAGGATGCTACTCCTCAACGTCATGCTAGCATTAGCAACAGCTCTGTTCTACTTCTCAGCTGCTCTGGACTAGACTGCATGGGCTTAAATTGTGTGTGGGGGGGGCAATGGCTAATTGTTAGAGTAGCTATAGGTAGTGTTTTTCAAGGAAAACAACTAAAAACATTTCTTTAGTTGTTATCTCACCCTTAAGGTAAAGGGTTAATATTTAAGTGAAGATGAGAAACATTAGGGTAGAAGAATCCCAAAACGGAGCACTAAATCAAAATAAAACAGGTAAAGGCAGGCTAATAATACTAGCCAAAGCTAAATCTGAACCAATTACTGTGGAGGGGCAGCAAACAGAGAAACATAAACTAATGTGTGCAATGCTTTTAACTTCAGTTAACTTTGTAGTTAGAAGCACAGAAAACAGAAAAAAAGTAAGCCTTTGTGCTGAGTTTTATCAAGGGTCTAAATATACTGTGATCAGTGAATGGGGATTAGTCTTGCTTCATTTGTTTATTTCAGCTTGTTTTTTCCATAAAATACCCTCTGTTTTTATTTACCTTGATAGCTGCTTTTCTTAATTCTTGCTTACTGTTCAAACACCTCATACTCCCCCTCACAACTTAGGGGAGTAGAGTTATGACACTGCTCCAGTTTTGAATATCCTCTAAAGACTGTATCATTTAGCATCAGCTGCAGAGGAAGGCTTTTCTGACCATTGCTGCTAAGAAGGATGCAAAGTACATGCTCTACTTAGAAATAGTTCTTTAAATGAAATACGCCTATGCACTTCACAGCGAGGTAGAGGGAAATAAAAAAACAAACAAAGGAGAGAAGAAAGGGAAATCAATTAAATTAGCTAAAGTTACATTAGATCAATTTTACTGTTTAAATAAACATTCACAATATAACATTATTTTTCAAAGACGTTTGTGGTCAACTAATTGTTAATGTTACTATTATTATTATTATTATTATTATTATTATTATTATTGGCAAATTATATGGGGAAAATAATGGTCCAGGTCTGGTTTAGGTGGTTTGGAGTGTGGATCTGACATTGCTGCTAAAAATCCTAAAAGAAACACTGTCAAAAGTTAAATAATTAGAGCCTTTGATTTGACCAGGAAACCCTCAATGTGCCCCTAAAGACCTTTTCAACTGCAATAAAACCCCAGAGTCACACAAATGGTAAGAACCAAGTGAACTAATTTACATCTCTACATCGCTTGTAAACTGAGGAACTGACTATGTGATGGGAAAAAGAAAAACATAATTCCTGACACTGCCCTTTTTTGACAATCCATAGTCTGTTTTGACTGTGTCCTCTGTAAAGTTATATATTTATTTACCTTCTTCCAGCCCCACATCTAAGTTGGGCAGAGGGGTATTTCTAAAGCATAAAAAGAACTTGGAGAAAACAGAATTACAAAACACACATGGAACAACATGAGTTTGTAATCTCTTTTCTGGAAGAGTGGACATCTTCAAAGGGCCTGAGAAGACATAAGGCAAGATTTGGGGAAGGGGGGGCCTCTGCTTAGAGTTTTTGATTGTTTCACAGGAGATGGAGGGGGCTCAACCCTGTCTGTGGCCCCTACCAGGCCAGTGTAGCTGAGGGGGTTCTGAACCATGTGTGCTGCATATGGCTGGCTGCATCCTCCCTCCCCCTAGACCTCTTTTCCTATACCTCTCCCACCATACTCATTTGACACAAGAAAATGAAAGCCCCTCTGACAGAAGTAATGATTGCATGACCACAGCTTTTTTCACTAGAGGCCAGTTTACCTGTGTCATAAATGAGATATGGAATACAGGTAGGGTCGTAAAACCATCTAGTAAATGTTCCCTTGTAATTGTCACTGTACAAACTTGCACACAAACAGACGTGCAGGCAGTCTTACCTTGTACGGCTGAATTCTCCTGCTGATTGCCATTATGCTCAGGCTCTACTTCTGGTATCACTTTTTCTGAAAATCAGCCAATCAAAGCACACCATTAGAAGCCTGTAATCATCCTCCAACCAATCACAAAGTCATCCAACAAATCACGATGCACTATTACAGATATTTCCAAACAATCATGTATGATTAAAAAACATCCTGTGCTCTTCTGTTATGAACACAAACTGCCTACAAAATTGTAAAATGAATGTTTTGGTTACATTTTGTTTTAAAAGCCCAATCTGGATTCTTTGAATATACCTTGTCTTTAACTAACACTGAACTAAATACTATTACCATTAATCGCAACAGAATGGAAGCTAAATGTAATAGATTCTGTCTGTTTGAACCCTGAACTTAAATCTAACCTTAACCTAAACTTCTACATAGAACTTACACTTAATGTGACCAATGTGTTCTTAGTAGCTGAGACTTTAACTAAATCTTATGCTGAAGCTCTTCAGAGTAAAATAAATGACTTAATTTTTATATTAAAAAGTAATTTTGTGTAGTCACAACAAAACATTAAGTTACGAAATATTATGTGTGTTGTTACAGAATTTACACTTTTATGTCAGAGATATTGACACATATGTGATTATAGACCATGTCTTTATGTCCAAAGTTGTCTCTAGACAGTGAAATGTGATATCTGTTTACACAACAAAGGCAGTTTTGTCTCACAGAGTACAGATATAACAAAACAGCAGATGCTCTCCTGTAACACAGCACCCTTCTCTCCCAACCCCCTCTCCACATTCAGATGAAAGACAAAAACAAAAGGCATATTTCTCTTAATGAATTCATGTTTAATCAGCCTTGGCCAATAATTGCCCCTGCACTCTAAAAAACGCTTGCAGATGTTCACATGCGCTCATGAGTCCTACATCGTTCCCCGTTTGCATTCTGCTAAGATATTCACAATTAAACAAGTGATATCAAAACAACGGGTGATTACCAAAACAGTTTAGCGCTCACTAAGCATGTGCGTTTAGAGCATTTATGATAAGCATCACCCTCCATTTCCTCCTCTAGCGTTACAATGCTAATGCATCACTAATAGTCAGTGCTTATACGGAAATACCAATATCAGCATTGATAAGAAAATATGAGAAAGAGGAGAAGGAACAAGACTGGAAATAAAGCTGGAAAAATGTCCTAAGAGGGTGGAACAATGGATTACACCGGAGATTAGAGGAGAGGAGTTTATTTAGGGAGAAAAGGGGATAAAAACAGAGCTTATAGTATTGTAAAGAAAGTGGAAGAGATGGTCGAAAGGTAATGCACCATTGAGACTCATGGGAGAGGTGGCCTGTTTGAGGGCCTGTTCCACCTGCTCTCTTCTTTTTGCCTCAAACTCCAGAGCCTCTTGCAGTTTCCTCTTCGCCTTCTTTTCCTTTTTCAGACGTTTCTGGATGGTAGCTGGGGGAGAGAGAAAGCAATAGATAGAAGGCTATGATGTTTGGCCTCTCACGGAAACAAAGACACAGGCACCCATGCAGTTAAGAAATTCACACCTGAAAACTTGAAAGTGCTCATTAACACCAACACAACACCATACATCCACACATCGGCTCCAAAACAGCCTTGTGAAGCATGTGGCATAAATTTGTCCTTACCTTCACAACATTCAATATGTTTTGATTTCTTGCATGTGGAAAAACAGTACTATACAAATGTAAACAAACAATGAGGGAAAAAACACTGGGCACACCCAGAACATTATGCATACAGTGGGCCCAAGAAAGAGGTGGTAGTAGTTACATTTACTCAGTGAATTAGTAAAAAATGGATTTGTACTCAATACTCAAAATTAATTTCAGACAAATAAACATCAGTTTCTATGCTGTTAGATATTAGATGTATTAAATAAGTTCCACTGCAGTTCTAAAGTGAACAGTATTTGGGTTTTTTGGACATTTTAGTCTTATTAAAGTTTCTACTGCTGGCTACCATTCCTTCGGCTTCAGGCAAAGTTTGAGTAATGTTTAGGCTACTCTATCGACCTCTGGCTCAAGTACATTTCAACTGTTTTCAATTCAAAGGACTCATCTATGGTATATGGCATATATGGTATATTTGCTCATCTTTGACTCTTTCCATTATCAGATGCATTCTGATGCAAGAACAGGTGCACACATCTGACAGCAATGTTGTCTTCTCTGTGCAGTTCATTTTAAACATGTGTAAACAAAGGTGTTTGTGTATGTATACGCATTCACAGCAATTAACAGCTATTTGAAACAGACTTAGTGTGTGGCGCCCCACAAGCACAAACTTCTCTATCCTTTGCTATCATCCCATCTTCCTCACACCTCTAATTACATGCGTTTGATTAGACAAACCCATCATTTCCTGCACCATTAAGAGCTACATTTGAATAACACGCGTGGCAGTAACAGCCACGGCTAATAAATTATTGAAGTATTTGTACACATTGTAGGAGCCAGCTAATTGGCTTAATTTCTTGGCGCGAGTGGCTGCAGTCGACTTGGTGATAAACTGCCTGAAATACATGGAGATGTTCTTTTGGCAGCATACTATCATCATTTAATCCAAAGGAGACTGTTAAGACATGTATCTATAGTTAATTAATGTAGATATTAATGTAACATTCTGATTGATTTATTGCTGCAACCAGAGAATGGATGGATACTGTGGTTTAATTTAGCACTGATATGCATTTTTTTCTATCTGTAATTATGATTACAAACTATGCAGCACATACAACAGTTTAGAGCATTGACATGCATGCCAGAGATGCTAAAAAAGAAAAAAACATCATACTACCAGCAATACCATTTCGTTTTTGTGTTAAAATATTTTTTTTCCTGGTGATCACCACCAAAGTCATCTAACAAAACTTTTCCACTTAAAATAGATCAATACATTTTTCAGATGAATTAAATTTTTAGAATACAATCCCCCACAAATACAAACACACCCATTTGCTTGCCTGTACCTCGGCTGTGGAGCTCGGTGGTGAGCTGTCTCTCAAGGCTCTCCCTCATCTCCCTCTCTCTATACAGCTCCATCTTTAGTTCTTTTCTCTCCTGCTGGACCTGTTTCTCCTGCACACGGGCATTATCCACCGCCACTTTCAGTAGGCCCTGTGCCACCAATACAACCCAACATACTTTAACATAAAATGCAGAAACAGTCTGTTATGCATTACTTTAAAACAATGTGCTGACTAAGATATTTACACATATACAGATTAATGACATTTGACTCAATTCACATAATACTTTAATATTAAATATTTTATAAAACATTCTTTTCCAGATGTGATAAACATACATGGACATTTACAAAGAATGATAATCTAGTCAAAAAATATCCTTTCACACAATTTAATTTAGCATACTGCACTGGCACATTTTCTTTCTTTTTTGTGGGGAGGTCTCAAAACTGCTGTCACCAGCAGTGTGCAACTGTAAGATAACTTTGCTTACTTTTATGTGCATTTTACACCATTCAGCTGTTGGATGTTTGCAAACTTTGGTTTGGTTTATTTATGACCAGCAAAAACTTCCATGCTTTTTGGTAGCCACCGTGTGATATCTTTAATGAGCAATAGTATGAAATTGTAACACATTGAACCAGCTCTAGCCTAGTTCCATGCATGCAGAGAAATGTGGTTTTAAAAAAGTTAATGTGCACACGTCAACATCGAGCTATTTTTAAATTATGATTTGTTGGGACAAGGCTTTGGGGCAATAGTCTGTACACAACAAAAACTAGGTTTACGTATGAAACAATGTAAGTAACGACCCTAAAACATCTACTATATGAGGATGCATCAACACTCAAACACTGCATGACTGTACCTGGATGTTGGTAAGCAATGTCTCTACAGAAGAAAGGCCATCAGCGAAAAGAAATGGAGCAGGGAAGCCTGGAGGAAGAGTCTGAGTGCCAAGAGGAAGTTTTTCAAAACCTGGCTTTAGGATGGGCAAGGCCAGCTGAGCTTCATCTGAGAAAAGAAAGAGACACACACACAAAAGTTATAGCTAGAAAGTGAAAAGCATTACAACAACAAACAACTATGCAAGACAAGGTACATCACTAAAACTTTCATATATAAGAAACACAACCTTTAGTATCTTGGAATACCTATACTGATCCAACCCTGTCTTTTTCCCTCTCTTAAATATCTAAGCTGTTTATAACACTGTTGTCTGGTTAAACCTTTTTGGTTAACCATCTACATACAATGATACCATAATCAAACATATTTTCTTCCCCAAAAGGAAAAAAATTTTCACACACAGAACTTTTAGTAGCATTTTTATTGCTCAGTAAAGTGAAGATAAAAGTTTTCTGTCATTTTTTTAAGATGCATTGTATAGGAAAACAATAAATCGAATGAGATCAAGGCTGAGGTTTTTTGCAGTACTCAACACACATACAGCACTGTGGAAATCAAACATCAAACATCACTCAGTAGGAGGAAAGATAAACCCAGGGCAGAGCAATTTGTATTTCTGAATATGCTAAGAACCAGTTTGTTCAAACCTCAAAACAACAGTTAATATTTTACTTTCACACCCACCTACACACACATTATATTGTATTTCACTTTCTCTCTTTCTCTTTTCCCCTCAAACACTAAGCAACAACCCATAGGGCCCCCAACACCTAAACAATATACCCCAAACAAAAACAGTAGTGAATAGAAAGAGTTAAGTTAAAAAAAGAAAAGGAAGGCGAAAGAAAGTGAGCAAAGGAAATGGAGGAGCCATGATTCACCTGGGCTAATCTGACTGGGGCCTGTGTGTGCCGCTGTGCTGACACGGGCCATCCAGGCCTCACCAGATAAGACAAATAGGACGAGGAGGGTCGGGGAAATGGGGGGTAGTGGGGCTTTCGGGGGAGTTGTGATGACAGTGTATCACAGGTCACATCGATTTCCCCGCCACATAACCCCGCACTCCGCCTGGCCCATTGTTCATACCCCCACCTGTCCCTGCAGCCATAAATTTTCCCCTTTTTTCGCCACTGCAAAGGGCATTAAAGTAGAAAGCAAGCGGAAGAAGAAGAGAGAGCGAAAGAGAGAGAAGAATTCTTCTCCCTCATCATCTACGAATGGCCTGACATTGTATGATTAAGTTTTCAGTGCTGCATGAATGTGGGGGTGGATCAAGGTCATGTGGAAAACGTGAAGAAAAAGAAGAAGACAGAGAAAGAGAAAGAGAGAGAGGGTGCAAAAAGGGGTGAAAATAAAAAGGGACACTGGAGGGACAGAGGTGTGAGGTGAACTGTTTAGAGGTGATGACCACAAAAATGTTTGTCTTCATCACCTGTTTCATGCTCTCAATAACTGGAGTCAAAATACTGCAATAATTTTTCTACTCCAAGTTGTAGTTCTATTCTTTTTACTGTCTGCGTGACTCATCATCACTCGCCAGGTGAGAAACTACAAAGCCCTGGTCCAGTTAGCTGGCAGAAAGGAGGTTAATGGCAGTGTGCTCTTAAAAGCCCTGGCCTCCCACTAGCCTCTGCACACCTAATTGCAAGTCCCATTTAAACGACAGATTTATCTTGCTGCAGCTGCTGATAGCACACACTTCAATTCATTTTACTCCACTGGCTGAGAGCGGGAAGAACCCTCGGCCTGTGACATTTACAAAGTGCCCCCGTTCTGTCTGCCCTCACCATAATGTGCACGAGTAATGATACAATATATATATATATATATATATATATATATATATATATGTGTGTGTGTGTGTGTGTGTGTGTGTGTGTGTATGTATGTGTATATGTGTGTGTGTGTGTGTGTGTCTTCCATATTTTTTCTTCTTTTTTTTTTTAAACAAAAAATGTCTCTTTTTAACTCACATACAAGAAGTACAAGTGTGGGTGGTGATGAGTCAGAATAAATCCATGTTGTGTGTAGAAGAGGCATATGGTATTCCATATAAAACTTCTTAGATATGTTACCAAAAAATTCTCAGTTTAGTTAAGGCTGTCTTTTTCCTTTAAAATGCAAACTGTCAAATGTCATCTTTTAAAGTACCTTTTCTTTTGGCAAAAAAAAATCCTTATATAAGCATGCAAACACGAAACATCCAGTGCCAAGAGCACAAAGCTTGCAAACAGATAAATAAATAAACTAACAAAATGAGGGGAAGTGGTTTTTCCTTTAGCTCACCCTATGCACGGCATCTATTATTTAGCGATTGAACCCTTTTATTTGCCCTCCCCCTAAAAATAAAGACAATATGGTGTTTCTGGAAAAAGCTTTTTTTTCCTGGTTTTAACAAAAGGAATGTACTGGTGCTGCTATTATGAATACTGCAAACCTCTCAGTGGAAAAGTGAAAAGGAAGAAATATCAGTAAAATTGTAAAACGATGATAACAGAAGTCTATTCTCAGGTTCTTTAAGTTAAAACCACTTTTGGTGATGCATTGTCATGTAGGTGAACAGATTTTTCCGATTTTCTGATTTTTGACCTTTGATCATGACCATTCAGCTTCTGTAAATAATACAAACAAATGGGCTTGAGAATACTTCTTTTGTAGGGGTGTGATAGCACCATTAGCATAGAAAATTTGTTATATCTATGATGGCAGCATTTACGCTAAGAGGTATATGCCCATTTTGAAGCAAAATATGCTGTTATTTAGACGTGATGTTGCTTTAGGAAGATAATGGAAAGCAACATTCTGCATGTGTTCCAACAGTGTGGTTTCATAGTAAGACGAAGGTGAAAGCACAAGGTGGGTGCAGACTTGTCTACACTGACACCGAGCGGCACATGATGAAGCAAAATATATTTATTATTGAGTTGCTTAGCGAAAAAAAAAATCACTTTCACATCTACTACAGTTGATCTATTTTTATTCACCTTTTTCCTACTGACCCAACTATTTTGGATTTGGATTTTTTACATAGATACTGTGAATTTGCAGAACTTCTGGAAAATTATTAAAAACAATTACAGGTTGCCAGGAAGCCCATACATGTTAAATATTGGAAGAGATAATTAAAACTGAAAAATGTAATTTTCAAGTAATTCAGAAAGCAGTATTAAAATGACCAAAATGTTCAGATATTCATTACAGATTATAATTCTAAGTGGTGATGTGGCAGATAGACAAGTTTTGATTCTAAGGAGTTTTTATAATTTTTAAAGTATTGCATATGGTTGACACATTTGCAGCCTAAGTAAAGTCAAACTAAGCACAAAGTGGGTAATGCTGAAATCCTCAAAAGATGGAGCTCTAGTTCAAGATTTCAGAAAGACGGCGAGTACAGAAAGTGGTTTCACCACTTCTCCCTCCTTTTGCCTCTCCTACTCTGAAGAGTCTTTCCTGTAGGGGAGCTCTTGACATGATGTCACCCTTCTTTGAGAAGGTGGATCTTCAATCGGTTCCATATGGATGAACAGATGCTGAAGACAGGACGATGAGAGAGATACAGACCCCACAAACTACAGTGCAGTTTCTGTGCCCTCACATAGCCTATTTGTTGTTTTTTATTTTGTACATATGTTTAAGAGGACATCTCCTGAATATTCAAAGGGCCCAATTAGGAAATAATTTAACCCGGTCCTTCAGTGTGGTGTTTTTGTCAGGTACATGAACACACACACACACACACACACACACACACAGTTTGTTTACATGAGAATTTACATATCAAGATCAAGGCAGCCCTGTAATCATCATAATTGCCAAAGTAAATATTAAAAGATGAGCAACAGCTAATTATTTGAGCTCTAGATGTGAGGCCCATAAATTGGCATGAAATACTGCTTAACTAAGAAAGCTAAGTACATTAAATAAAACTAAACAAAAGTTATGCATCGAAAACTTTGACAATAAATGCTATATCATCATAATGACTTCATAATATCATGATTTAAAAAGCTAATTATCATGATTAAAGCTAAACAAATGTACACTTTCTGATATTAGGATAATTTTTAAGTAGACATTACAATTGTACTAGATGTCAGTTGAACTAGAAGCACTGCAAGGTGTGCATTTTGGACTGCCCATCAGTAATCAATTTTGAATCTTTGGATCCCTATCAAAAGAGGAAAATAAATTGAGCTATGTATATCACCAAAATTTTAATCATTTAATTTGCAAGGGACTTTTTACCATTTTAAATTAATGATCTACTCTGGCGCAAAGAATTATGCAGAAACGTGATTAGAATGGAACAGCAAGTAAGCGTGATTTGACAAGTAACATGGGCAAAGGACGAGAAGACAAAAACTAGCATGATGGGAGAAAGCGAACAACAGCACAAATGGCTGTAAGGGATATAGCATGGTAACTGGCTTAATGTCTCTGCTGGTGCACTAATTCACCAGAGAGATGAAAGAGAGAGAGAGAGATAAAGAGTGAAAGAGAGAAAAAAATGTCTGCCGACTCCATATTTACTCCCAACAAGCATTTGACAGCAAGCACCATGGGACTCCTAAAGCAGGGGGATCCAAATGTCTGGGTGGTATTTATAGTTTGGAGTAATGCTCCAATCACAATCTACTCACCAAGGACTGCAGGACAGCGAAAAAACTCCTAAAGGGACACACACAAGAAATGCTCTTTTCGGTAAAACACACAAAACAGCACTACAGAGAACTAAGCTCAGATTAACCTATGAGGATCAAAAGTTGTGCTTAGGTCTAGCCCAAATGGCATGAAGTAAAGGCAAGCAAATAAACTCATGTGTGATTAATCCTGTACAAATTTGGAACTGCAGTTAATCTGCATTGTCGGCAAGGGAACTGCTCTTGCAACGTTCACCTCTTAATCTCCCTCTTCAACTTCACATAAGCCATTGGGCTCCACTCCCAAAAAACTGAGGCCCACATTCAGTGAAGGCTTGAAGAAATATATATATATTGGAGATATATATATATATATATATATAGCACAAATCATACTGAAGTCTGGGTGTAGTGTGGGATCTGGGTTCATTCTCACAAAGTTGTTGATGGTTGAAGGTGGCAGGTAGGCAGTGGATAGAAAAACAGCTTTTCTTAACAGAGAAAACTTCTAGAAGAAACAAAACTTGGCCCTCAAAAACTTTGATAAATGTTTCACTTGCAAGATAAGATATAAAACATGCCATTTTGGGATGCATATACTCAACTATCCCTAATGAATAAATGTAAGATGTCAGCTGGTCTGGCACATTAGAAACTACAAATCACCAAACATACGCAAAGCTACACCTCTTTATAAAGCTGAAAGTAAAGAACAAACACAACACACCAGGGAGCTTTCTAAACAAAGTCAGACATGCAAGAAACTGTAAATTAAATTAACAAATACGCCTGTAAATAAATTAATAAGCAAACAAACTACAAAAGAAAGAGGCAAGACTCATGCCTACTTGCTACTCCAACCTTAGCGGCTAATGAATATGCAGAGATGAAATGAGGCCTAATGAGTGTTCCTTGCCGCCAATTAGCCTATGAGCAGTGGTATGCAGAATATTAAGTGGGTAGAATACTAGGTCAACACTCTTTAGCCCCTTAACCTGTGTACACAAGGAGTGGACTGGGTAGCTGCAGGTAACTCAAGGGACAGATTTAGTGGTGCAGAGAAAAACATACTATGGCAGGTTAGATATTATTAATATTAGACATTAGTAAATTTACGAAAAAAAATGAAGCTATGTTGGCATCAAGTTTGATCAAGAACATACACTATATTGCCAAAAGTATTCACTCACACATCCAAATAATTCAATTCTGGTGTTCCAATCACTTTTATTCACTGCTTCTACAAACAGTTGTGAAAGAATGGGTTGCTCTGAGAAGCTCAGTGAATTCCAGCATGGTACTGTGATAAGATGCCATGTGTGCAAGTCGTGAAATTTCCTTTGGGATGAATTAAAGTGGAGCCAGGCCTTCTCAACCAACATCAGTGTCTGACCTTACAAATGCGCTTGTGGAAGAATGGGCATTCCCATAAACACACTACTTAACCTTGTGGAAGGTCTTCCCATAGGAGTTGAAGCTGTCAAAGGTGCAAAGGGTAGGTCAACATCACATTAAACCTTGGATTAAGAATGGGATTTCACTCAAGTCCATATGCATGTGAAGGCAGATGAGCAATATAGTGTATAATGTCACATCTTTACATAGTGGTGGTAGTGGTGGCTCTTTCCTCCTTAGGTGTTGTTCCCAAGTAAGAATGGGGCCATCCTGGCTGGTTCGTTTTTTATAGTTAAGACAACAAGAAGTCACTTTTTACCTATGGGTATCATTCTATATATGAACTTGACATGGGTTTGAGAGAAAAAACTTCTTGAACAGACTGTATCTCCAGAACCAGAGCAGAACACAAGCACCTGTTTTCATTTCACACAAACACACACACATGCAAATGAACAGAGAGGGGGAATGAGAAAGCAGTCATTTATCACCAGGGTTCCCGTCCAAAAAAGTCGCTATGCGTGGTGACTTTCAGCCGTGCTAACCTTGCTCCAAATTTGGCAACTGTAACAGGTCACTTCCTGACTTTCCAATATGATGTCACTTCTCATTGGTTTAACACCAGCTCTTTTTTCCTGTGAGTGAAACCTTGGAAGTCTCCAGCCAAAGCACTCCTTCTCCGGGGGCCAAGAGGGCTCTGCCACAGGCCGTGGTTTAATTAAACCATCACAAACCCGCTTAGAACAGCAATCAACCTAATGATCAAAAAGGGAGGCTTCAAAGCCAAACCCTTGGTCCCCACTGCACATATCTAAGGGAAGCGTCCTCGAATAAACACACCATAACGCAATGGGGAATGAAAAGAGGCAGAGGAAAAAAACAGGCTTTGTTGTGTATTTACTTTTCCTGCTCAACATTCACAACAGTTAACTGCTTTTGCGCCAAAAAAAGTTAAGAGGCTGATACTTAGCCTATGAATTTTAGCCAAACACTCAATGCAGGCTTCTGGTACACAGCTAAGGGTTTTGTTTCTTTCAGTTTGCTTAAGGAAGGGGAGGGTGGTTTTCTTTGCATCTGTTTTGACTGATTTACCGGTTCGCTTATCTCAAAGCGTGAAACAATGGCGCACATTTCTATCAGAAATCATTATAGGCCATTTCAAATCATTTCCGTGCAGCTAACTTCATAATGGTGGAGGGAAACATTGATTGTAACCAGACGCCACATATCAGCTTTGTGGAAAGCTAGATGGAGCAAATACAGCAAATACCAGTCTCTCTCTCTCTCTCTCTCTCTCTCTCTCTCTCAATAAGCACTCCTAGGGCCACTTGCACACCACATCAAATTAGGCCACACACATTAAGAAACAAACCAAACCATAAGCATTTGACCCCACCCCCCATGGAAAATACAATGTAGTCATTACTTTTGTAAGAACTGTAGCAAATATTTCTATCCAATAAGGCCTACATTTGCCACAAAGGTACAAATGCTTCCTTAGAGGAGTCTAACAAATGGGAATGTCTCAACCATGTTTTTTTATTCTTTTTTTTTTGGATCTGCTGGAAGAGTTACTATTTATATGCCATTAGTGGTATTTCCTGTGCAATTCACAAAGCACAGATGTTCACATAGCACACATATTGGGCAAGTAATGTTTAAGATTCACTGGCGCTTTCATCAGGATGCAGCAAGTTGAACTTTCCCTCCCCCCGAAGCATCTCGCTGGCTTTTGCAATGAAGGGAAAAGTTTGAAAATGTGAGCCGTTAAGGTGTGTAAACACCCACAGATTAACACAAACTAAGCTTGCCAAAAAACTGTCAGTGTTTATATTGGTTTGGTTTACACAATGCAGAAAGTAATATGCAGTGATACAGTTTGTGTGCACAGTGTTTGGTGCCTAACAGCAACCACAATTGTTGTGCTTGTATTTGACTAAGAATACAGGATAACCTGTATAACACCTTCGCACACCAATTCTAGGACTCATGATAGTATGATTTTAATGATTTTAAATGACTCGCATATGAGCCAAACAAAGCCCTTCACAAATTAGATCAGTGATCTTGCTCTCTCTTTTTAATAGGAAAGAGCTTGGAAAGGGGAGAGACCTTGCCTGCAGCGAGCACAGCTACTGTTAGTGCTCGGCCTGTAGTGAGAGGGAGAGAGAGAAAGTGAAAGAGAGAGAAGGAGTGATTTATGGTGAGGTAGAGAGGGGGGTTCACTTGCTGGAGTCCTGCTGAAACAAGGTGCTCCTGGCCTCAGGCTTGGCCATTTTTCACCATGTACCACTACGTCACTTTGTTTATCAGTGCTTAAAATTCACCATCCCTTTTATGGGGATGTAGCCTTATGAACTTGGAGGACACTTAAAAAGTTAAACTGCTGAATGACACCTTCAACATCAATGAGAAATGAGGCAAGTAATGTGGGTGAGTTGTCAAATTGATCAGAGATTTATTAACACAACAAATGCACAATAGAATCGCAAGCGAGAGAGTACAGCTTCAGTAAGCAAGGCTTTTAGGGGTCATAAAATCTGCCATTGTGTCTGTATTAAGAGGTATTTGTCCAAACTCGAACCTTATAACGATAGGATTGGATGTAATTCGCCAAAGATGCCTTCCACTTTTAACAGATTTTACCCTGCATTAACCCCTGCCTCAGCTGTTTTCTCCTTACTTCATTAATCCTCTCAACTGAACAATTTTAATCTGGCATGCTGAAGTCATCCATTCATGTTGTTGACAGAATTTTGCCTATACCTGTAAGACAATGCGCAGCCAGACATGTCTGTTGTTTTTTGCTTAGTATGTTATATGTAGCATATAAAATAGAGCGTCAGACAAAGACTAAAATCTTATTAACTAAGACTAAGAATAAAAAGCTTATTAACATTCAAATGTTCAAGATGTTGTTTAAAGACATCGCCTGGTAAATGCATTTTTGTTCACTTTGAACAAATGATTATTTTATTATGACATTGTCTTATATAATTTTATTTGTATTTGTCTGTTATCTGATGGCAGCTATTGTTGTGACATAGTGTAATTTAACTAGCTTTACTTGTTTATTGGCCAGTTGGGTTGTTAAGTTTGGGGGTTAAAATTTAAAAGGAAATTATGTGAATCAGGTTGGGTCACAAATTTATCGTGCCGTATTTTAGGGCTAGAGAAAGATTTAGTTTGTATGCATGGCACAAATTAATTCCTAAAGTACAGACTGGCTCTTATAGTAATATGAGAAACGTCTAAAGTTGACTCCGAATACATAGACATCTGTGTATTTGAATATGTTTTATGTGTGTGTGTACATGTCTTGAGTGGCTACAGACATTTAAGAAAGAAAATGTGTGAAACATTAGTGTATGCACAGCAAAGCAGGTTTCATCAGAGAAAGAAAACTGTGTGTGGGGGTGAGACCCTTGATCATTGACCTACATCCCAGTCTATTCCATAAAGTCCAGCTTTCTTTTTCTTATCCTTGCACTACAGTGTAGTGCAGTATAGTGCTGTGTACTAAAGAACAACACAGTGAGCGTGGGTGTGTGTGTGTGTGTGTTTAGGGTGTATTCCTTTCCAGGCATATTAATAAAATATGGTCACAGGCCAGGTGCACATTGAATCTCTTTAAGAGTGCCTGGGGCATCTTTCCTCCATCTCCTCCCTCTTCTGCACACGGTGAGTTGGTGGTTGCCATCTGCTACACACACACGCACATGCACACACACACACACACCTGCACAGCAGCTTACTTATAAGAAAAATTGCATTGCTACAGATCAGCAATACATCTGCTTTTCTTTCCCACATAATTACATGTCTAGGATCAATTGGCCATAATAGTTACTGTACATTTCAGTACCCCCACCACACACGTAATTTTGGGCTATTCCTTTTACTCCATTCATCACAAAAGTGACACAAATATAAAGTGCACCAGACATTTTCTGCTCTATGGTGGTGCTATGGAGGTCCTGACCACAGAATAACCAGGCAAAAGTGGGTTAACAAAGTAACACAAAAACCAGAAGGTGTGCCCAACAAAGTGGATGTTTAGTATGTGTATATATAGAAGGAATTCCTTCAAGTCGAAATACAGGGAAGATCAACAGTTATAGTAACTGTTTGGTTAAAGTTATTTCTGCTTAAGTGTTTACATAGTTTAGCCAGGACACAATTAGATTTAGATGGCTTAGTTCAGTAAATTAATGACACCATATACTCTGTGTTATTTGTTTAATGTATAATGTAGCGTTCTGATCATATTTTAAACTACATTTAGAAATGCACAAATGATGAATGTCTCCTGTTAAAACTATGTCAACCCCTTTGCACTTTGACTTGGAGGATGTTGGCTGATTCCTCCTTGTAGAACTACTTGAGTTGTGTTGGTGGACTTTCTTGCATAAATGCTGCACCTAAGGTTTTACCTTCATTGGTTGGGCAGTTGTGTATTAAACCAAAGGACAGCAACAGCTGTCCCTTCTGTATTACATTACAGTACTGTGCAAAAAAATCAGGTGTTTATTTGCTAAGACGAATATAAAACACGAATATAAGTGCACATATGACAGCACCAAATCAGTGTTCTGATTGGTTAAACAAACGTTGCAATCTGAATGGTCCAGCTTAAAAATCATGTGTTTATTTTTACCTTCACATTTTGAGCAGTACTGATTCACACGTTCACAACATTGGATTTACAAATGCAAATCTTTTCTACAAATTAAAAAAATATATTTTTATACATGTAAAATATTTTTTCACATTTGTACATTTGAATTATTATTAATATTACTTTTTGTTTCAAGTTTGCACATTCCAGTTCATTTGTGGATTTGTATTTTACGTGCATGTGGATGTTTAAACGCAGCTGCAAGTTTCAGTACATTTGTGACTATTGTTTTAAAAACTCAAAATCTTTATGACCCTTTTTTGACTCCATATATAACACAAATGCACAAAAAATAGTGCATAAGACAGTGATCCTCCCCCGACTACTTGCAATGCTTACACTGAAAGTAAAAAGGAAATTGAAAGAGAAGAAAAATCATTTTTCTTAGCACTTGTCACGTCGCCAGCCAATGCTGCGGCAAGGGAGTCCGTCGCTCATTCTCAGAACTCCATTTCCCAGCAGGACTTGGGAAGTCACATGACTCTGGACACTCGGTCAGCTGACCGCCACAGATCGAGTTCACCTGAGTTTTGATTATTACTTGGACTATTTAGACGCTGTCATTGCGTAGTATTGTGCCTTACTAAGCGTTCTCTGTTTGTTTGTTGTCATGTTTGTGACCCGTTTCTGTTTTTCGATCTTTGACTTCTGCCTTGCCCCTTTGTATTGGTTGCCGTGTTTTTTGTGTATCGACTTTTGGCTTTCATCTTGGTTCATGTCTCTGGTTCGTCCCTCTCGGTTTGGTTGTTATTTGGATTTTGGTTTTGACCCTCGCAAGTCTCTGACGTTCCTTTCTCGCTTAAGCCCTGTATTGTTCATTGCTCTGTTGCTCTGTGCTGAGTGTCTACCTAAATCAGTCTTCAGTAAACCGTTTCCATTTTTTATCTGCGAGCGTCTGTCTGTTTCTTCAATGCTACAGCACTGTCGGATTGTCAGTGCAGTGTAGTCCATGCTGTGTCATTTTATATATGGCATTATGTCAATGAGCCATATATTTTTCCATAAAAAAGATTAAGCAGAATGTAATTTAAATGTAATAATTTAAAGACAACAGAGCTGTCTATGGAACTTGCCATAAAGCTGTATTAAACTAAAGGACAGCAATAGCTGTCCCCTCTGTTGTTTTACAGTACTGTGCAAAAACATCAGGTGTTTATTTGCTGAGAAAAACACAAATATTAGTGTACACAAAGTAGACATAACAGTATAATTTCAGTTTGTGGATTTAAACATGAATGTAACCAAGAGAATGAGAACTTCACAGCAACCAAGAAGAAGCTGGTATGACAGGAAATCAGTCAAGGTTAGTCGCTCAGGTACACTGAAAATTCAGCTCAACTTCTTCTCCAGTCATCTACTGCCCTAGGAAAGCAGTGAGCCCCACTCCTCCCCACCACACTCACCAATCAATGAGTTCGTTATAGCTGCCACACTGAAGCTCAGCCAAACTGATGAACTAATAAACAGAATACCAACAAAACAAGACACTCTTCTAAACAGATTGACAGCTTTGCTCTTGACCTCAGCAAGACGTTGGCAAGAGCTCCAACCACCTTCCTTCACCCTAATGCCAGAGAACGTGGTGCCATATTTGACCCATTTAGACTCTCCCAGCATGTAACCAGAAGCATATACTTTCACCGTCACACTCTAGATGTAATTACTCACAGGTGCATATCAGCCACTGTTAAAGATGTAGTTTTTATATTACTACTGTGTATTCTTTGAAATGACATCAAGACCAGACACATTTGCTTTAAGAAAAGTTTTATAAAAGCTTCACTTTTCATGAACAAAATGTTTTTGGCACCATGCAAACCACCTGATTCTGCTGATGCTCCACTGAATAATCAAAAACATTATGAATAGAAAAATACTTTTTTAGCATGATTGACAAACTAACAAAGTCACCTACATGTATGACCCCTGAATTGTCTTCAACTAAGAAAGAAAATGAATAACAATCAACCCTGAAATTCACAATATCATATAAGCCATTAGTACATCTATATCCACCACTGAGCCTTTGTTCTCTTCATCGCCACATAAAAATATTATAGTTAAAATAGACCAGTTTAGTGCTATTAATTATGAAATTTTACTCAATACAAAGAGTCAACGCAAATGATACACTTGCAGTCTTGACACATTACCATTCAAGTTTTTAAAGAGCATTTCACTCAATATCACCAGACAAACTCCAGATAGTAAATACCTCTCTCTTGTTGGGCATTGTTCCGAACACATTAAAAAGTGCAACTGTGAAGCCTATTTTGAAAAAGAAAAAAATGTCTTCAAGCAGCTTACAGGTTTTCTGTCCATAAATAGACAAATTTTAGTCCTTAAGAATTTTGGCCTTACCACAGTATGGCAGTTCTAATTAAGGTTATTAGTCACACTGATTTAAATGCAGACTTTGGAAAAATATTTGTTCTACTACTGCTCAATCCCAGTGCGACAGAATTCTTGAAGACAGACTTGAGAATTGGGTTAGACTCTCACTCTGTCTCTGGCTCACTTGACTCAACTTCCTGTAGCTTAATGAATATATTTTATTCCGAATTTTTCATTCAACAGTTAATATATTCTTACAAAATACCGATCTATTCTGCACAGATTTATAAAGTAGTTGAAAAAAGCAGCATAATCAAAGTAACAAACATGCTTATCTGCTCAAAATTCTTTTTTGCTTAGAAAATAATAAAATAACATTGTACAAGTTTGTAGATTTTACTGCAGTTAATTTATCACTCAGTCCTATTCCTATTATTTTCTTTTGCCTGAGCTATCTGAACCTGAAAGAGGCTTACACACACACATTCGGGCCTTGTGATTTGTTGCAGACAGTGGGTTTATTGTCAAAATAAATGTACTTTTGCATTATATTTTGCACTATATTTAAGAGCTGCAGAACTGGAGTGACAAGGGAGATGGCCAGCAGCATAGAGGGGATGGTAGCTGACACCCCTTGCCACCTTATAGATCTGCCCCTGATGACTATGCTGGGGTCACTAAAGGCACATTATATTTTTCTTAACCTAATCCTGAGCTTAGTCTGATTTTATTATTTGATATGCATGTAACTTCTGTAAAAAACACTTTACAAAGTCTGTAGTTTTGTTGGTTCTGACATTTTAAATTGCTTTTTTCTTGCTTTTCCCTTGTTTTCCGGCACATTAAAATAACACACATGCATGCACATACATTGTCTTACCTTTCTCTTTGATTATCTTTTTCATATTGATGCCAGTCTCACGGTCTGCAATCTCTCCATCAGTAGAATTCAGCACTACAAACAGTAGCTTAGAGTAAGCATATGCACATAATTGTGTTCACGTATGTGTGTGCATATGTGTGTATGTGCACTCACCCAGGCGCTCAGGGCTTTGTGGGTGTGGGGAGCTGGACACACTGCTGCTGATATGAGAAGATGGCTGTGAGCCTGGGCGAGGGGCCTCCTCCAGAGATGGAACTGGAGATGGACTGTCCTGCACACACTCCTGAAGGACACAATGACACACTGTTAACATGCTACGTAATACTTAACTAAATTATTTAAATTAGCACTATATTGTCCAATTTTATAATCAGCCAATCTTGTGACAAGCAGCAATGCAGAACATAAAACATGTAAACATTGGCCAGCAATGTCAGGTAATGTCAGGTAACATCACCCATCAGAATGAGGAAAAATGTGATTTTAGTCATTTTGACCGTGGTATTATTGTTGGTGCCAGAAAGATTGGTTTGAGTATATTTTTAACTTCTGATCTCCTGGGATTTAAATGCACAACAGTCGCATATCGGGTTCCACTTCTGTCAGCCAAAAACAGAAAACTGAGGCTGCAGTGGGCACAGGCTCAACAAAACTAGACAGCTGAAGACTGAAAAACATAGCCTGATCAGATACACGCATGGTAAGGTCAGAATTTGGCACCAAAAGCCTGGATCCATGGACCCAACATGTATTGGGTTAAACAGTCCAGACTGGCTGCAACAATACAAATCACTCATCACCTGAATGCCATAACTTACTTTATTATTGTTGCTGACCATGTGTATCCCTTCACAGCCACAATGTACCCATCTTTTAATGGTTACTTCCATCATGATAATGCACCATGTCACAAAGCAAAGTAGCCTCAAACCAACAGAACACAAACATGAAAAATCTGTGGGAATCACATGAATCAGAATTCCTCTCTCTTTTAATATATTGCAGTTTTTTCATCTAATTTTAGGAAAACTATAGTTTATAAAACATCAGTATATGCATAGGTTTGCTAAAGCTAATGTTGGCAGTGCATCCTTACACTTCTTGTTTATGTTGGAGTGAAAGGGTCTAATGGCTAAGAATTTGGGTCTAATGGCTAAGAACATTATTAATTAAAACTTGTTTGATATAGTATTATATATTATTATATTATATAGCAACATTGCAATACTGAAGTTGATATTTTCTTACACTCCTAATATGTAAAATATTATACACACATCCACACTTTTCTTGATAGTGGAATTATGATAAAATTACAGTTCACAAGCAAGATAACACAGTCCATTTGTCCAATGTCATTCTAATGTAATCCTACAATAAGTTCAACATTATCTTTTGCCATTTTTTTGTGAGGTAGGTAATGATGGGAAATGTGGTTTTTTTCATTCATTTCATTCAATTTATGTGCATTATTATCTACATTTCATTATTGTACAACAGGGTGTCACTGTATGTCTATTTCTGTTTCTAAATGGCTTCTGAGCATTTTTATACAAACACACAAATGCTTGCACCAGGTAATCCCTCTAATAAGACACAGCAAGTTGAATACCAGCATATTCACTTTCAAATATAGCATGGCTTTAGGACCTCAAACCTGAAATATATCAGAAAAGGTCTAGAGATTTAAAATTTTCTTTCAACCGTGTGTCTACAATTTCCTTTCACATGCTATAAGGGGCGAAACACAAAGTAATTTTGTTAATTCCTCTGTTTCAAAATGACTCTAAGATCCATTTTACTGATGATAAATCCCCTAAACGTTCGCACTCATTTCACATCTTCAGTACGATTTTAGAACGCAGTCGTTATACAGATTCGGTCCAGATCCACGGAGGAACACAGGACCGGCACTAATTCAAACTCAGCATGAGGAGCGACCAACGGACATCACCAACAGACTGGCGGAGCAGAGCTACGACACAGCAGAGGTAGGTTACACTAAAGAAAGTTCCTTAAACTTGAATGTGTTTTTAATACAGGTTTGGTTAGTTTATGTTGAATATGCTGGCGATTTATTTGTGTTTTATGATTCTACATCTTTACATCAGCTATTTAATGTTTGCTAGTTAGCTAACATTAGCTAGCTACAGAGCCGAACAAATGCTGATAAATTTAACTCGTTTTGCTTCTCAAACGCACTGCTACGTAAAATGAACTCATTCATGTAACGAATTAAAAGTCGTGTTTAATGTTCAGCAGAAATTTAAAATGGGACCACATGCTAAAAAATCGCCAACTTGAATTTTGCAGTTCCACCTTAAATAGCGCTGCAGTTACAGTCTAGCCCCTCTGAGTCACTCAGAAGTGACTCAGTAGTGAACATTAAACGGAGCCTGAAATGAGTTAATAATAAAAACACAGTTACTATACTGGGTTAATGATATGCATATTTTTACTAGGATCTCTAAGACAGATGGTCTGAAAGCCAGACCTATTTCTTCTATTCAAGGCGGGTTATGTAAGTCAATTAAATTTGTCTTTTACGTGTTTGAATTAATCTAATACATTATATGTCAAGTAACACAGGGTGGTATGTTTGTATTTTATAGGTTATAAGTACAGCCTAGTTTTGTAGACAAATATCTAACAGCAACAGCATGTAAGTCTCCTTTAGTACTGTTTAGTTTAACTCGTTTTGCTTAGCTAATGCAACTCTTTGGTAAAATGAAGTGAGTAATGAAGCAATTCGGTTTATCGTACAATGTTTAAATGTGTTTGGTGTTCAGTCCCTCTCCAGTTGATCTGTGCACAGACTCTCATTGGACCCCCTGATCAGCCCTGTTGCATCCACCAGACAAGGTAAGTTATATTTAGTTCAGTAAATAATATTTTTTTACAGGTTTGGATTTATTTAATGGGTGTTGGAATGTTGGATAATATTGTCTATTTCATAGGTTACACAGCATAATTTATCCAGCTAATATGTTGGGGCCACAAATTACTGAATGAATGTATTCTAAGTTGTTCTCTGATTTTCTACATAAAAAATATGTGACTTGTACATGTATTATGTACAGTACTGTACTGTTTACTAAATGGAAAACTATATTTAAACTGTCATAATTGGATAATTATTGTACAATGTGTAGAACTGTACATACCATGAACGTCAAACACTGCTGTTCCTCCTTCAAATTCAAATCCTGACTTTACAAATCAGGGATGGTAAAACAAGCTGATTCCCAAATCCTACTATGTTACCTGACAGTCTCTACTTCAAAATGGTGTCATCAAACAAGGGTACCCAACTTGTTTTGTTCTAGGGCCATACCATATAAATACTGTGTAGAACCACAGCGCATTTTTCAACTCGATGGGCACACAACATCAGAGAAAAGTTTTAAATACTGAATAAATGCATTCTATGGCACCTTGCAACTATGAGAATGTAAATGCAGTTTTTTTATTGTATGGCACATTTAATGCAGTTAATTTCAATTACTCTGATTTTTTCTTTTTTTTTGCTTTGCAATTGCAAACACTGCTAATTCTACTTTTTAACAATGCAGTCGTGTGATTTTTAGGAATTTCTACATTATTCTGTTCCAGTTGCCTTGTTTCCTTTGGCTCAGTTCATAATGTGCAACAGTTTAAATACAGTTGACAGTGTCCAGCAGTAGGCCTGTCATGATTATTGTATAGTTTGCATTGTTGTCAGCTTTGACAGTTGTTTACACCATAACCAACAACAAAGTTTCATCAGTTGGGTTGAGCCAAATACTTCTAAATAAAATAAGACTAAAATGCTTATGTATTGTCGGGTCAAGGATCCAACAAAATAGCCAGACACAAAAGTTACAGTGGCCAAACAATTTCATATACTTCAATTTCGTATATTAAAAAACAGCATCTGTAAAAACAGTTTAAACAATTTAGCAATTTAAGACTTTAAAGAACTTTATACAGGTTCTGCATAATAGAGAGGAACCATTTCATCATGCAAAGAACCATTTAAGGGTGCAAATGGTTCTGTGATTTCTCATGGTTCTATGTAAAACTACATTATTTTACTAAAGAACTTTTTTTTAAAGAAGACCTTTTTGTGTTTTAGTAAAAACATTACGGTTCTTTTCTGTCTAAGAGACAAAATGACAGACAGAGTATTGTTCTATCTCTGTGTTAACAGGGAGGGCATAGGATGTTGAGGCATCAGTTTCTGTCAACTTAAGTGTTAACATGGTTCCTTTTTTCCTTGCAGGTAAAGCTTGTGAGAGCTACTGAGAGCTAGTGATGTGGTCTCCGTGACTCCCTATATAAACAGAGCATTGAATGTGGATCCATGTGGTCTGTTTGTTGGGATTATTAAAAGGTAAGGTTTTTTTCTTTTAGTTTTATATGCATAATTCATGCAAAATAGAAATATTTCATGTCCATTGGTGAAGATGCACACTCATATTACTATGACTTTAAAGCACAACTAATTAATATGATCCTGACTGTGTGAGAACAAACACATAGTCTTGGTATATGCAGGGGTAATTGGCGCAGCTACTCATGCTGTATACAGCTGTGAGAGAAAGTTTGTATCTGAAATGTGATCTAATAAGTAAAATTGAATAGATATTTGCAATCACTCAGAAGTATATATATATATATATATATATATATATATATATATATATATATATATATATATATATATATATATATATATATACATACATACATACATACACAACTTATACACCTCTGTTGCTTAAAAACAATCTTTCACACCAGTGGCGGAAGTAGAGGGGAGGCCTGCCTCCAAAACTTTAGTTTTTTATTGGGCTGCTCCAGGTAACTGGAGATTTTCTAGTCAGCAGTCTTACAGAGTTTAAGATGAGTGATTCTAGGCACCTCAGAACTGTATTTGTAAAGTTGCTTATCTGGGTGGTGTTTATGTCCCAGACTAACATAATTAATAAATACAAATCAAAAACAATGTGATTGGATGTTGGTTAGCTAAACCTCTCCTTCATGAATTTTACTATTTACAGTTACCATCCAAAACTTAGTTTATGTAATCATTAAATGAAATCAGGTGCTACAATGAGAAGTCAGGAAACGGTGGTATTAACAATATTGTAGTTTAAGTACAACCTTGATGTAGAAGGTAATATAAATAGACTGTCTTTTATTGTTTTTACCTTAGAGCATATTTTATGAGCCATTCAGGCAGATAGCTAGATAACTTCTGTAGTTCACCAACTGTCACAGCTGTAGTTACCAGGGACTGTGTTTTTATGGCTGGGCACTTAATTTGTGCTGGTTCACATATAAAATATATTTTTTGTGTCTCCTTTATAGGCTGCTTACATAAGAAATGATGCACCGTGTCAAGTCTCAGTGTCCAAGACTGCTCTGATCAATGTAGGGAATGGCTGTTTGTTAATATTGTGTGGAATAAAAATGTTAAAATAAAAATGTTAAAGGCTGTCGCTTATGAATTATTTATTTTGTATATGCTTATGTTTTAATTTAATTCATTGAAACATAACATTCTTGTTTTAATCTATTAAAAAAATGTACTGTGTTCATATATAAAGTGTAGTAGGTAAAATATTGTTGGCATGTTGTGCATCTAGATACCGGCCCAGATCCGTTTTATGGACCCAGCCCAAAAATTGTGGTAGGTCCGGCCCAGAGTTGGGCCGAATACTTTTTGCTATCTGGGCCAGAGGTGTGCACCTCCGGTCCTGAAGAAATCTCTGAAACCCGGCCCGGTGTTGGGCCAGTGTCGGTCCAAATCCGGAAAGCGGATCTGTACCGGTATTGGCCCACCATGCAAAAGGACAAAGGGCCAGATCCGTTTTACGGACCCGGGCCAGAACTTCAGCATGTTTTGCGCCGGATCCGGGCCAGGTAATTTTTGCTATGTGGGCAGTGCTACATGCTATATAAAGCTACGTTAATCTCTCCCTTAAACTAACATGTAATTAGTGCAATATAATAAAACAGGAGAGATATGTAATTCTTAAACTGTGGAATTACACACATTTCAACAAAAGTCCAAAGTCTTGAGAGCTACAGAGAGAAGAGAGCGTTTTTGTGTTTAAAGTCTGAATTCTAAACATGTTCATTCTAAATCTAGAATGTATGTCTAGTGTGTGTGTGTGTGTGTTCGTGTGCGTGTATATTTGTGTATATTAGTGCAATACCTTGATGACTGACGCTCCTGCTCTGGAGAGCGGGCTGTGCATCTGTGCGGCAGCAGCCATGTTAGCTATGGTATTTAGGTGGTTCATCTGGTTCATTGCCATGGCGACCGATGCTGGAGGCAGACTGACAGGCAGCAAGGGGTGGGGCATCATCATGAACGGCAGGTCCAGACCTGAGAGGTAATAAATAAGGAAAGAAAATTAAAAAGAGGGTTAATGAAAAAGACAAGATAATTTAAAACATGGAACTTAACAGATGACCAGTTAAAATGAAAAAAAAATGCATTGAACAAATAAAAAATAAATGTGAAAAAAGGGTTTTAGGAAATATACAGAATACATTTTTTAAAAGGTTGAGGAAATGGGCGTCAAGAGGAAAAGCAGGTGATGTGAAAAGAGGGACGGGCGACAAAGTGGGTGAATGGAAATGAGACTTACGGTTGGCCAAGAGATGGCTCTGCTGTAGTGAGCTGAGATGGGAGCTGGACAGGCCATGCTGTGCGGAGAGGCCAGCATGAGCCAGACCATGCTGGGCACCAGAGGAGGGTGGAGACTGAAGCTTTTCTTTATCCCAGGACGACTCACTGCCACCTGGGATCAGCAAGAAAAAACAGGAAGGATAATTTGAAATGGTTCTTTTGAACTATGGCGTTGACACGTGTATAACAAGCTTTTGGGACACATAAGTGCCCACTAGAATTGGCCTTGAATTATCTATCACTGGTGGTATTCTAAGGTATATTTTGGAATTGACTTTACATGTTTTGCCTTCTCTTATATAAAATACAGCAAACCTAACAGAACAATGGCATATAGAACAACACCTTACTGAATCCACTGAAGGTCAGACAATGACATATAGAAAAAGATTATTGGTTTCAAACTACATATAGTTATGTGCAAGATGTCCTGTTATACTGTCCTTTAATATTGCCTTTTTACTTTAATTTTTAGAATTTGGAACCAGGAGTCATTAAAGGGTAAACTCATCCACCAATCAATTCAGCCTCCAATGTGAGTTACTAATATCCATAAATAAATCAATGAGCTGACATACAGCTGAGAAGCCAATGGTTGGAAGCTATAAAAAGACTTAAGTTGAATTAGAGGTGGGGGTGCAATGGTGGAGGGGTGAGAGAGAGAGAGAGAAAGAAAAAAAGAGAGAGAGAGGGGAGGCAAAGCTAGGAAGGGGAAATCATTGTCTAATTCTGCTTAATAAGCAACGGAGGTCCTACGAGTGAACCAGCAGATGGTGTTTTTGCAACAGATTGCAGTAAGTGATTCTTTTAATAATAATGCGAATTAAATTCTTCCTCTGTAGAATGCTGGGAGCTGCTCATCAGGGAGCCCTTGAAACGAGTGAGAGAATCAGACCGATAAGGTAATGGCTAAGCTCAAACACCTGAGGCCATGTGTGTGCAAATGTGTGTTTACAGCTTGTGTGTATGTTAGCCTCTGAGAGAAATGGAAAGAACGTTATAGAAGGAGAATGTATAAGGATGTGTTATTGTAGGACCAGAGAAGAGACATAAAATGAAAGAGGAAGGAAAATGGGATTCTTGATCAATTAAATAATTTACAAATCAGACTGCATACCTATTTCAAATAAGTTAATAAAAGAATACACACACCCAGTCATGATATTATAATCAGACGTCACAAAAATATGCTTAAAATGATGCAGTATTGCACCCCACTATTATTTTTCGTCAAAAATGCCCCAATCTTAGGCACCATTGACACGTGTCTAGATTAGGGGTGGGCATTAGGATGACATTTTATTGTTACTGTGACAAATTATGTATATTTTTATATACTTTTTCATTATATATTTTTTCATCAACAATACTTAAAAAACACTGGCAATACAAAGTGAACATAATTTGTCATGTTCAAAAGAATTTAGTTGTAAAACATTAATTTAAAATTTTTGGAGTACTTGTATTTTTAAGCATTACATTAAAGGTTTTCTTTCTATAAAGGTACATGTTTGTCATATTGCCCACTTGGAATCTGGTTATTTTTATACTTTTAAAAGTGTATATTTTTATGAAGAATGTGAATAAATTCATTGTAGTTTGGTTTGTTATTATTACTATTATAATTATTTTTTTAAGCATGACACTATAGGTTTTTTAGATTACTATTTAGATTATTTCAGATTATTAAATCTCTACTGTATATTTTTAACAGTGTGCTTTTTAAGCAGAAAGCTGTAAGCAAACTGTTGTACAAAACACAGAGCATTGAAGCTTAAGCAGAGATTTCCAAGACAATTATGTCACAAACACAAAAAGACATTTACTTGCAAGTCATCAGACCTCATTTATTTGACATTTCACAAAGGTTTAAAGTAAAAATTTTGCCAGAAAATAAAAGCTTAAAAAAGCTTATTATTTGGTACCTTGGGCTTGTTTACAGTGCCTTGCAAAAGTATTCAGCCCCCTTGAACTTTTCAACCTTTTGCCACATTTCAGGCTTCAAACATAAAGATATGAAATGAGATTTATTGGATATCTTAAACATTTTTTTAAAATAAAAAACAAACATTGGGCGTGCAAAATTATTCGCCCCCCCCCCCTTGGATTAATACTTTGTAGCGTCACCTTTTGCTGTGATTACAGCTGCAAGTTGCTTGGGGTATGTCTCTATCAGTTTTGCACCTCGAAAGACTGAAATTTTTACCCATTCTTCCTTGGAAAACAGCTTGAGCTCAGTGAGGTTGGATGGAGAGCGTTTGTGAACAGCAGTTTTTAGCTCTTTCCACAGATTCTTGAGTGGATTCAGGTCTGGACTTTGACTTGGCCATTCTAACACTTGAATACATTTATTTGTGAACCATTCCATTGTAGATTTTGCTTTATGTGTTAGATCATTGTCTTGTTGAAAGATAAATCTCCATCCCAGTCTCAGGTCTTTTGCAGACTCCAACAGGTTTTCTTCCAGAATGATCCTGTATTTGGCTCCATCCATCTTCTCTTCAATGTTAACCATCTTCCCTGTCCCTGCTGAAGAAAAGCGGGCCCAAACCATGATGCTGCCACCACCATGTTGGACAGTGGGGATGGTGTGTTCAGGGTGATGAGCTGTGTTTCTTTTACGCCAAACATAAAGTTTTGCATTGTGGCCAAAAAGTTCGATTTTGGTTTCATCTGACCAGAGCACCTTCTTCCATGTGTTTGGTGTGTCTCCCAGGTGGCTTGTGGCAAACTTTAAACGAGACTTTTTATGGATATCTTTGAGAAATGGCTTCTTCTTGCCACTCTTCCATAAAGGCCAGATTTGTGCAGATTTGTGCAGTGTACGACTTGTTGTCCTATGGACAGATTCTCCCATTCCAGCTGTAGATCTCTGCAATTCATCCAGAGTGATGATGGGCCTCTTGGCTGCATCTCTGATCAGTCTTCTTCTTGTTTGAGCTGAAAGTTTAGAGGGACGGCCGGGTCTTGGTAGATTTGCAGTGGTCTGATACTCCTTTCATTTTAATATGATCGCTTGCACAGTGCTCCAGAGATGTTTAAAGCTTGGGAAATGTTTTTGTATCCAAATCCGGCTTTAAACTTTTTCACAACAGTATTTCAGACCTGCCTGGTGTGTTCTTTGGTCTTCATGATGCTCTCTGCGCTTTAAACAGAACTCTCACAGAGCAGGTGCATTGATTACCCACAGGTGGATTCTATTTATCCTCATCTGTCATTTAGGTCAACATTGGATCATTCAGAGATCCTCACTGAACTTCTGGAGTGAGTTTGCTGCACTGAAAGTAAAGGGGCCGAATAATTTTGCACGCCCCTCTTTTCAGTTTTTTATTTCTAAACAAAGTTTAAAATATCCAATACATTTCGTTCCACTTCACGATTGTGTCGCACTTCTTGTTGATTCTTCACAAAAAATTACAATTTCATATCTTTATGTTTGAAGCCTGAAATATGGCAAAAGGTTGAAAAGTTCAAGGGGGTCGAATACTTTTGCAAGGCTGACTTGTTTTTAAAAATGTTAAAAATAGTGTATAAATGCTGTCACAGGAGCTCTGAACACTTCAGAAAATATTTGCTAATTGAGTCGCAGTTTGAACCTTTAACTTACACACTTGAGCCGTCAAGTTTATGACTCAGAGTTTACGGAATAAACAGACAACACTGCTTTAGCAAGCAGCAGAAAAGTAGAAAATTATTTTCATTGTATTTTATTATAGACATCGCAGCGTGTGTTGGAATTTGCAGTGCCTGTATGCCTGTAGAAGATCTCCAATACCTTATTTGTGTAGGCTTCTGAATGACAGTTAATTTAATGTAGGAGAGTATGTGTAATCCGAAGAATGCCCCCCTTTCTTGTTTATATTTATTTGTATGATTATTTATATGTATGATTGTAACAGCATAATAATTCAGAGTCTTTAATATCGTAGTGTTTTTTTTTAATCTGCAATGATGCTGAATTAAAAATAATAAATAAATGAATAAATATTCTGTCTAAATGTCCACACTGATAGACAGGTGAGGAGGGGAAGAGATGCACATGCGCGGTGTAAAGCTTGGAGTGAGACTAGTTTCAAACATTCAGTTTTTCCCACACAGCAGAGAGTTTTGTTGATAAGAAATTAGCACATGAGTCACAAAGCACATGTGAGATAATGCCATGTGACTCAAACACTAGTTTTAGATTATTTTATACTTGATCATATAAAGCAGGTTTCATAGTTTTACCTGTATTTTGATACATGAACTATAAGCAGTTAAAATTCTAGTAGTGGCTTTACGTTAAAAAAAAGATTGGTCTTTGCCATGTTACAGCACATAGATTCTGACCATCATAGCAGGAGAGATTTTCTGTTCAGTTGCATTTTTTTCAATATCAGTAATAGGCAAGGTAAGAAAGGTTTTATTTTTCGGACCACAATATACCATGAAACCAGTGTTGTGGTGAATGAGAAGCAGATTAGGGAAAAGGTTAATATGGCCAGGAAAGTGCAGACAGTGGAGGTGAGAGAAGGAAAGTCTATGATAAACAAAAATACCAAGATTAAAATAACAGAAATAAGACACAAAACCGAAAACACAGAGCAAACACAAAATAAGCATATACATGAAAACATTCACAATGCAATTCAACAATACTACCACAAATTCAGAATACAACCCTATTTCAGACAGCAACAGGCATGCACAAGCAAACAGCATGATGTCAGTGTTTTAAAAAAAGCTGTGTTTTACCCTTTCCCATGAAACATTCAAAAATCTTCATCCTAAACAGCGATTTTACAAACTTCTATTTTAAACTGCAATTTTGCACTTTCTTTCTCCAGCGCTATTCTACTGTGCCATTTAGTAGACTTCATTATAGAGATGGGCTCACTTTTATTAGTCAATATTTTCCTTTGTACAGCTCAACTGGCTCTGTTCATAAGAGTGACACATGTCCGTACAAAAGCTCTGAAAAACTGAAATTTTCAAGCTAAAGATATCATTAAGCTATAAACACTGAAGGAAAGTGGGAGAGCTGTTCAGAAATCAAACTGCAGGCAATTCAGAGTGCGACAGAGTTTGTGTGTGTGTGTGGGTCCGAGTGTGTTTGTGAGCCCGAAAGGAAAGTGTTTGCACTGCAACTTCTACCTGACCTTTCCATGCTCTTGTCAAGAGTAATCATAATTAACATAAATGCAAAGTAATGATAAGGTCTGAACTTCAGCATTTTAATCTAAGATGTGATGGTGGAGCTATTGCTTGTGTAAATCTTCTCCTCCATTCACATTTAAAATAGAGAGCACTTTATACTGGCCTGACTTGCCAAAAGATGAGCAAAATATTCACATTACTAAATCACTTCTCTTTTATTTGATTACTGACTGAGTAAGTCTCCGGTTTGACCCATGCAATGGGCTAACGGCAGTGGAAGTTGTACGTGTGAGTGTAAGCATGTGCGAGATGCAGTATATCACAGTGAGTGAGGAGTTCAACTGTCCATGGTGCTGGTGCTGATGGCCCATTTGGGCTTGGTCCAAGAGCTCCTCTAGTTTTGGCTGCTAGAGTAATTAGCCTAAAAGTGGTGCCAGCCAGGGAACAGTGTGTGTGTGTGTGTGTGTGTATGTCTGCACCCTGCACAGCTGTCAGTCATGCTTTAAGAATGTGTCCATCACCATACTGCTCCTTAGCCACAAGCTGACAGAGATGGTTAACAGCATCCTTTTTAAAAGGCCCCACAAAACTACGCCATGCATGCACGGGCACAAACACACACAGATTTTTTGCACACACTCCCCAATCTTCTTTACTTAACATATACACAAGGTTATTGTGGTTACTACTCGATTAAAGGGGACTTGTGCTTATTAAGTTAAAAAGCCTACAGAACAGTAGTTATTTCAACAAAAATGACTTTTCTCAGCTGCCTAAAAATGTAACACAATGATGTCATCTCATGACACAATCCTTATTGCCTGCCTACTGGCAAGCTTGGCATGCCCTCACACAATAAGAGATAAAAATGTCTAAACATAACACTGACTTTGGTGGTTGACCAATCAAAACAGAGTGGCTGAGCTTACCAATCAGAGCACACTGGGCTTATCAGGAGCTGGGACTTAAACAAAGCACTTCAGAAAGAGGGAAATACAGATACAGTATGAGAAAAAAAATATATAATAATGTGAATGTGATTATGTAAAATATGATAAAATTTAAGCATAACATCACTCTGAAAAAACTTTATGTAGTACAGGCTCATACCCTGTTCAGGAAAGTGACCCATAGTGTTTCTAAATCTTTCCTATAGTTGATCTTTGCCCAATAAAATATTTAAGAATATTTGACAGCTTATGCATAATTTAATTTTGTTCATATTAAGTCTAACTTATTGATTTGCCTGTAAATATAACTAATTATCAGTAATTGTCTGAATGATTAGTAGATTACTCTGTAACCAAGCCTCATCCCAATGTAAAGCATGGTGATAGGAAGTATCATGGATCGGGGGCTGCTTTACTACCTCAGGGCCTAGACACCTTGCAAACAATGAAGGAAACTAAAATAAAGCATGGTTGAAAAAAGTAAAGATTTATGTATTGAAAATTGTTTACTTTTTTCTCTCTGCACTGTGGATATCTACTCAATGCGGTCAATAAAAGTCATAAGGAACAAGATAAAAAGAAAGGTACAGCTGTTTGTGTGTTATTAATTTAGTTAGAATTGTGTTTGTCTGTAACTGTACCTGAGGTCACATTAGTTATCAAAGCAGAAATTCAGGAACAAGATCTTTGGAACAATTTGGAAAAAGATCTTTTTGTGTACATTGAAGAATGTTTTTCCTTCTCTTGAGAGGTTACCCTTTCACATTTGCGAGCATATGTGTATGTGTGTGTTTGAGGGAAAAAGTGCTATCTAGCTAGTCTACCCCGCTAATCTCCTCTGGAGTGTATTTTTGGCCTGTCAACCCCACCATCTGCCATTTAAGCCAGTCTTTACCTACAACCTACACTCTCTTCCTCCTGTTTCCTGGATATACACGAGCATGTGTGAGGAAAGACTATGTGAATAATCCAACACTGGCTTGGTTATTAGCTTGGAGGTCACCACTGCAGTGTTTTAAAAAAATTAAATAATCAATAGAAAAAGGGAATGATTTAAGTTCAATCTTGTTAGCTTTAATCAGAGGGAAAAACAAACACACTGAAGCATCTTTTGGTGGCTTGTTGCCTTCATGGTCCAATGAGCAAGACTTTTAATGTGTTGTTTGAGATTGAGATTGATGTTTGAGAATGGGTTTGGGGTTATCAGACTTCCTTTGGAGTGGCTCTCTGCGTTGATGTTAAGCCGGCCCACCATGTTTATGAGCAACAGGTCTGTAAACAGTGTTTGAAAGCATGTTTATGCCACCAAACCTACATCAGGTCAGTGAAAACAGAGATAATATGTGCACAGTGTACAAAATACAGCACACAATGTCTTGATCTGTATGACCTGAGCTTCCAAAAGCTGATTTCCTTTACAGACTAATTGTTTGGGCTGACCTGAACAGCACAAACTACATACTACACATATTTAAAACCCAGAAATCTATGTGTGTCTAATACTTTTACCAATTCATTTCAACTTGACTCATGTCATGATCAATTAACATGCCAATACAGGAGAACATCTTCAGCAATAGTTTCAGCTTCAAAGTCTTAGTGCACAATGCAATGTAGATGGGAGGATCAGATTCCACATAAATCCATATCTGGAGCTTCAGTCTCCCACTGTGCAGTCCAGACGGTCTCTTCATCATTTGCCGAGTTTCAGGATACAACACAATTAAACACCTCATCAATAACAACTGCACCAGATCTGAAACACTAATGCATAAGATAAAGGCCGCAATCCAAGCAGACCATCCTCAAAGGAGCCACATAGGATCCCTAAACAGGAGAAAAAGAAACATGGCCTTGCTTTGGTTCCACCATGTCTATTTAAAGCTAAACATACTGTGCGACACACACATGCATTCATTAATACGTTACACCGACAAACCCTCAAATACACACACGTACACACACACACTGTCCGGGAGCACATTAACAGCTTGTAGCGGGCACTCTGTTTGTCATATTTCTTGTGGGCCTCGCCATCTGCCGGGGTGGCATTTTCATGGCTGTTTACCCTGACTCCCGCCAAGGAATCATCTGCCGCTGCATAATGCCGCCCCGCAAAATAGAAAAAAAGAGGGGAGGATTAAGTTGGTAATGCAACTGAGACTATTGCTAATTTGGTGTAATTGGGAAGAAATGAAGATAAATGAGGGCGAGGGATGGAGAGGCAATCAGTACGGCAGGCACTACAGCTGTGCTTTTGGCCAAACCTACCCCCCTTGTTCCCTCTGGTTCTGCAGCCCTATCACGAACCTGCCACACACCTCTCCACCCCCCACACCCACACCAACCACAGGTACAGGAAAATCCAAGCTAATGACAAAAATGCTCGGTTAACACCAGCATGAGCATGGTTCTGTGACAGATCATTCATGTTTCTGCTCTTTCTTGACAGTGCTTTTCTTGACCTACAGGTGTTACACATATGGGACAAAATCATCAGGTAAAATATCCACCTTTGATTTGGCAAATGGACAAATCAAAGGTCATTATTTTCTCCACAATCTAAGATCAATGTCCGTTGTAGTTCAAATGATATTGTGGCAAATTGATGTATAATTCTTTGAATTAAACTAGAAAAAACATTTTTGATGACAACATATTTAACTCATGAATGGTATGCAATGCAAACTCTATTTCAGATTTGACAGAATAAATCTAGGGTGTACGTTCGGTTCATCACATTAATGTTCTGTATTTTAAATGCATGGGTCTTGAATTGAGCTGAACTTGAATTTGAGAGCTAGCAGATATGTGTATGTACAATTTACAAGAGTCATGTAAAAGTGCATCGCACTGCCCTTGGCTATAAGCTTGAACGTAGCTTTAGAAAAGAAAGAATGAGCTTTCTTGGCAGGGAATATTTCTTCTGCTGTATTTTTAAAGGCTAGGTGGCTGACAGCACTATGTGTTTGTGTGTATTTTAGGGGCTCAAGGGGATGCCCACTGTGTCCCAGTAACTCTTTACATTGTGCCAGGGAGTTAAGCAACAGACAAGTCACGGCTAACTACTGATGTGTGATGCAACTCTAACATTAAATAAGTATGTTAAGTGTAAATAGCTTTCTGTATTTAATACTGCATTGGATAAGGATGTACCAAGGCAGTCTTCACATACACATACATATAATAAAACATCATAGTTTTCAGAGTTTTGCAGATGCTGGAAGGAGCTTGGGATTTTGGGTGTGAAAACCCTATTTGCATGCAATAACAAAATAATAATGAAGACACATCAGGGAGGGAAATAAAAAAAAACATTGAAATCATCAGTCATTAATTCACTCCCAGAACAATGAGAGAACAATTCACGAGAGGCTTTGCACAAGATGTTTGAATTGAAAGTGAAAATGATTAAAGAGCGCTCTTAATGAAGTGTTAATTGCTGCGAGGAGTCAGATGAAGGTTGGAGGAGAGGAGCTGCTCCGACAGGAGCAAAGACTGCAGTGTTCCATTCTAACAAAAACAGAAACACCGGGTGGGAAAATATCATGCCCAGTTGGACCACAAGGATGTTAAGACCCAACAAGCATTTTCTGTTTTAAACAGGCCATTCCCTAAAATGGGATTTACCAAGAACAAAGGACACAGTTGTGGAGTACTCTCTACAAAGGTAAATTTAACCTTCAGCAACTCATTTAACCATAATACTGTAAAAGAAAAGGTGCTCAGAGGTGTGCTGGTTGGGCTGTAGTTTTCCCACTTTACACCACAGGAAAAGTGTTTGTAGATAAACCCCCTAATCTGCCCAGATGTTCTGCATGGAAGATGTTAATTTCCCACGCTGTCTTTAATGCTATCAGAGAAATGAGGGAGAATGACACTTCCTTGACTTCCACACTACACGTCTAGGGAAAAACGATACATTAATTATTTAAAAGAAGAAAAGCTAAACAAAAAAAGGGAGAATAACTTGTGGGTACACAGCTGTTTCAGACAACTCTTTGTAATATTTACCAGGTTTAAGTGATTAAAAAGGGGAAAAGAAAAAAATTCAGCCTCATGTGTGATTATTTGTGTCCTGCTGCTTTAGCAAGTACATTTCCTCTTTGGCTATTGCCTCTCAATTACCTCCATCATATTTAGAAATCCACCTCCAGCTGAATATTCAACATCTCATCCGCCTCTCTAAATGAGTCCTATATTGTGTTCATCCTGGGCCTTTTGCGCTGCCTAAGATGGCACAGTCTTTCACTTACCCTTATCAGAGAGACACATTAATGGCCATCAGAGGACTCTGTTCTCTTTGAACGGTTTACGGCGCCTCGCCTTTGATCATAAGTAGTGCTCGCATCACAGAGAGGCTGAGAAGATATCTCTTTGATATCGCCCTGCGTTTACATATCAATGAGTGGCACCAAAGATGGAGACCCTTTCTCTCTTTCTCGCTCTCTCTCTCTTTTCATATCTCTCTCTTCTTTTTTAGATTTCTTTATGAGGGTGTTTTTAAGAAACAAAAAGGAGCCATGCTTTTGGAGAACAAGAAAAAAAGTCAGGCTTGCAAATATACAAGATTCACTTTACATTTGAAAATCACACTTTCTGGAATTGTGGCAGCCAGTGTAATCAGGTGATTACTGTAACCTCGGCAGGCCGTGGCTAATTTGGCGGGGTTGGGAGCACACTGCATCTTTATGGGCTTTTATTAGACGTCATTTTGAGGCTCATTTGAAATCAACCACCTCCCCCCACCCCCCTCGGACCCTCTGAGCGACTCTGGTGTCAGGCAGATGAAAAATGAAGCAGGGCGTGGGGGCTCTGGGTGGACCAACCCATCCGATCCTGCTTGGCCTGGTCCGTTAATACAGTATCATCTGGTCAAATGGGCACACAATTCCCACATCTCATTAACGACAGGAACTGTGGGTCATTACACAGGATGGATTCCCATTAGCCGGACTGAAGGTTTGAGACTAAATACAGAAGCTTTGGATACACAGTTGTACACTGGCCACTTTGTTTTCCGCACACCTCAGCTGACTCACCTCTCAACTAAGTTCCCACACTCACTGATACAACAGAAAGAAGGAGATGGGGCTTTGAGGAGGAGGTTTCTTTTAGTATTCACCCTCAGTTGGAGACTCGATAAAGTATTCAATGAAGCAAATGTCCATATTGACCCATGGCTGTGATGTCTCAGTGCTGACAAGCGTCTTCTTCAAGGTCAACATGCAGGATTGAGGGACTGCCAAGTGTGTGTGCGTGTTTTGTGTTAAATGTATGCACTCCATATAAGTGTGTGAGTGTGATGTATTTTTTTTGGCGAGGATTATGTTACGTATGTTGTTGTTGAAACTTTGCATCTTGCATCAAAAGTTTATAAAAGGAGGAAAAAATATTTGGTAACATTCAATTTAAGGCTGCATGGCACTTCTGTAATATTGTCATTACAACTAACATGCCGTGCATAAATCTTTATAAATGTTCATTTCAATAAGTGTCATTTGCTATAAAGACTACATCTGCCGATTTTGACCAAAGTTAGCTAAAGTAGCCTTTATGATAAATGACACCAATTGGAATACATTTCTATAAACAATTATGTTGGGTTATGTCATCTGTCATGACAAGCTTATGTGCGCACTATGTGACCTTATGAACAATACTATAAGTGTTACCAAGCATTCATAACGTTTATGTAAGGTAACACAGTAATATTGGATTTCTATTGGTCAAATTGGTGAGCAAATGTCTGCATTTTGTAAAGAGTGAAACAATAAATCCTAAAGATATGTGGTTGTCAAGATATCTTAATGACATTAAAAAATAAAACTTTATGGTCTTTTAGTCTGATGAAGTTTTGCTAAGGCATAGCTATTAGCTCTTGTGTCATATTTTCTCTATATGGTTTAATATTTTGTTAACAGTGGAAACTCGACATGAAACAACAAAAGTTTTACAAAAGTAAAACAAAACTAAAAGATATTGACATTAGGAAGCGGCAGACTAATGTGATTTCTAGAGTTAATCTTTTATGTAGTTTTCACTCTATTTTGATCAGTGTGTCACAGAGGTGAGCTGGTCTGGACAAAAGCAGACACATAGCATCTAGTCACAGTTTAACTACTTTAACTACAAGAATTTCATTAAAAAAATATTTCAGTTGTAAGTTTGCTATGCTTTTAGTTTTATTCAAATGTGTTTAACTCCTAAAAAGTAAATAATAAAACAAGTAAACTGAAGTGTATGTACAAAAAGTATAAAAACAACATATCAAATGTCAAACGTTCAAACTAGGAAAAAAGTCCTAATTTGAACTTGATAACAGCATTTAAATAAGCAAGGTCTTTTATTAATGAAGCTGCCATAAATATGAAAGTCACCCATGCCATGTGCATTAATGCAACCAATTCCATTATGGACGCTGGCTTTTAAACTGTGGTCCCTGTCCTCTTTATCCCCAAAGACACAGCCTTCATAATTTCCAAAAAGAAATGTTTTTTTTTTTTTATTTGTTAGACCACAGAACACTTTTTTACTTTTCCATCTTAAATGAGTTTGGGTACAGAGAAGGCAGTTTCTGGATCTTGTTTATATATGGTTTATTTTGTGCCTCGTAGAGTTGTAACCTACATTTGTTGACGCAGCGACAATGTTTTCAGAGACAATGATTTTCAGAGGTGTTCCTAAGCACATGCAGTGATTTCCGCCACTAAATCATGTTTTTTTTTTAATGCAGAGCTGTCTAAAGACCCAAAGATGACATTTCTGTGGGATTTCTCTGGATTCTCTGAATACTTTAATCATATTATGTAGCATATATGATGAAATCTGCTTCTTTACATTAAGAAATGTTATTCTTGAAATGTGGCATTTATTAACAGAACCTTAGCAGTATTTTGTTGTTCCAACCCAACTTTTTAAATGTGTTGCTTGCATCAAATACAAAATAGCTGTCAATCTGTCTTTGTTCTTATTAAAAGGAAATATACTAAAATGATTTGCACATAGTTGTATTATGTTTTTTACTACTTATGGCCACATTGTGCTCTGATCACTGAACAGGCAAAGGGGTCATAATTGTGAATCTACAGACAGGTGGCAATTGAAAGGAAAAACCTGAATAAATGAGCAGAGAAATATAAGGGTAGATGTTTCCATATAGGTGTGTATGAGAGAAAAAAGCAAATAAAAGAAAAGTTGTCAGTGTTTTTTGTTGACAGAAATGCACAAATATATAGACTGCATAAGCGCATATGTAGTTCTGTATCAGTGAAACACTATCTTAACATATTATTTAGAAAGATGATGGAGAAAAATATCCTAAAAAAGTTCTTAGTTACTGTGTAAAACAATTAAGAAAATATCTTCTCACTGCCCTAGTGCAGCAACTCGCAGTGGTTTATCCCTTGTACTTAGCCTAGGCTTAAGATGACATGATTAGCCACAAACAAGGTGCTGCACTGGCTGAAAAATAATCTTGCCCACCCTCGCCACAAGATCAACATTGAACCACTTTCATTTTGAAATGGTTGATATTAAACAAAAACAAAAAACTGGAGACAGAATTTATACATGTTTAGAGAAGTGAGAAGTGACTCTGTTTACAATTGCATTATAGGAAATTATGGAGTGTGTACAGGAGACCTTAGATGACGCAGAAAAAAAATACATACAGTAGAAAAAAAGAAAAAAGACAACTTTAGAAACAAAAATTAGAAGGAAATAAATTAAATAGGTCCATATGGGAAAAGAGTAAGGCAAATTTGATGGCAGGGGATGAGACATAGAAGATAGAGAGCTCAGAAAGAAAGGGAAGAAGGAAGAAGGAGAAAGATAGAGCAAAAGAAAGAGCAAGAGAAAGAAAGAGTAAGTAAGGAAGACTTCCTCCTGTTAAAATGTCTGATGAAACAAGTTGCATAGTGGCAGCACTAGGACAGTCCAATCAGATTAAACAAGAATGACACTGATGAGCAAAGCACTTGAAAGAAAAGAGTGAAAGAGAAATCAAAGGAGAGGTGAGAGACGAGGGGAAAAAAGGAACAAAAGTGCTGACCACTCTGCTAGTTAAGGATTTGCAATAGGCATGCACATTTATGTCCCCCCAACACACACACATGCACTCTCACCTACCACTATTCTGCCACCTCTCCCCCTCTGCCTCTCTCTACCCACACCTGGTTTTTGCTAACTTGGCAAATCACGTGGCTGACAGATTCGAGAGCCTGTTTAAATAATGCATGGCATTTCTCTTTTAACTTGTCAGTTGCTCTGGCGAAAAATATATCAGTTCTTCTCTGATGTCATTTGTGACAGTGATTCTTCTTGACAGTTCTCCATTAGACCAATGAGGTCTCTTTTTTTTTGCTCTGCTATTCTTCTACCACCGCCTCTGACAAGAAACACATGTTCCTTCTTCTCCATTTTCCCTCTTTCCTTCTCTCTCTCCTGCTCCTCTTTTTTCTTGTTAACAGGGTTTTCCGAGGATGTATTTATATTTAAAGACACCATTTCACGGGAGCCCCCCCACTAGCTCTTCAGCTGCCTTGACCGGTGCGACTCTGCTAGCATAAACATTGCGTTCTCTCTGTTTTTCCCTCTCCACGTATCTCCCCAGCCAACACCCCGCCCAATGTGCTCTACAGCTGACACTAAACTGACTTCACTGCACTTCAAAAAAGTATAAAAACTAAAAAACTAAATGGACTGACTTACTCTGTGCCAAATCAGTAGCTTGTTTGGTCAGTGAGTGAAGGGGAAGGCATCAAACTAAAAGAACGAGCAAAAAAGAGAGGGAAAAAAAATTAAAAGCCAATCGCATCCCTGTAGTTCCTTTCTAAGAAAACAAAAAAACAAAACACCAGCATGCAAGCTTTTTCCACTTTTTGTTGCCTCATGCATGCTCTCTCAAGGAAGGGTGAGGGTCATCATTTGAGAAAGAGTACTCGTGAGCAAGAGAGATTGAAATGGAGCCTATCTTCCCCTACTGCCTGCTGCTGATATCTCTGGCTTATTGTGGCTTGATCCACATGGAGTGGTAGTGCGTATATGTGTTGGGGGGTGAACACAGATTAGCCAGATCCCTTTGATGTTCTCTTCAAAAAAAAAGGAAAAAGAAAAACAGCTTGCCACCGAGAGAGAGAGAGAGAGTGTGCAAGGGGAGGGAACCAAAAACACTGCTTGGAGGAACCTAAAGGGGGATGAAAAAAGGGAGAAGTATGAAAGAGTATGTAGAAAAAAACAGAGACATCAGGGCTTTGCAGCTGTCGTCGAGGGGGGGCACTGCTTTGGCAAATGGAGAAAGAGAGTGGTAGGGAGAAAGAGAGATAAGGGAACAGAGTGAAAGAGAAAGAGAGAGAGAGACACACAGAGAGAAAGAAAACAGGGGTTAAAGTTGACTGCAGAGCTTTAGAACTTGTTTGTTTAACTTCAGAGGCGCAAGGACACTAGATCAGATTCCAACCAGCTCCCTCTCCATAACACACCCACACACAGTCACACATGCACACACACACTCACAGTCCAGCTCTCGACCCTTAAAAAAAGCACGCTGACCAAAGGTGTGAAAAGTGAGGCTTGCCTCTCAAGGGTCTACAGGAATAGCTCAACAGGCTCAATAGTAAGTTTTGCCCACAAACTAAACATTTTAAAATGGCCAAAGTTCCACAAAACTTATGACACTTGTGTGCTCTACTATAACTCATTATGACTAGGGCCAAACCAACATAGAGGTTTGCGGATAATATCAAAGTACTGATATTCTCTGACAACTAGTGAAACACAAAAATGAGAGCTATTTAGCAGGAACAGCTGAGACTTCTGGCAAGTTATTGTTTGAGGGTTTTCAGCTACTGATTCTGGAAAAAAAGTGACAGTTGACATCTCACATTTGATAAGTAAACGTTAATAAGTGACAATTACAATATGTTTGTTATATTTTTTTGGTATTTATTTCCATTATCAGCATTATCAGAAATCAGTATCGGTGTCAATCACATTTTCTTGTCAGTCAGGCTCTATACAAAACAGGCCTGGTGGAAAACCAGCATGCTCAGGTGAACTGACTTTGAGAACCCCACAGCTGCTGACACTGATATGTTTGGTCATAAGTTAATTCACTTTTGGCACAAAAGTTTATAAGGGTTTTTTCAAAATCATTGACTCTACCTTGGGAAAATCATGTGTGACTTTTTTCACCTAAGCAACTTAACAGCAGCAACAAATGCCCTAAAAAAATTACAAGTAAATGCAGAATTTAAGTTTGAATTTTCTATTAGAGTTTGAGTCAGTAAGTGTACATGCTTGTCTGAAATAAAGAAAAGTTGGGGGATTTGTTACGCCATGGCATTTTCAATTCAAATTCTCAGTTTCCCCTGATGCAGACCCTGGCAGCTCCTTTTGCTTCCCTTTTACTCAGAGTCACTTGCTTTATGTTCCTCCCTGCCTGTGGACGTCTCCCCAAATACAGTTAGATGTGAGGATGCTTTTCATCAAGACAGAGTTAATATGGGCTTTGGAAGAAAGCTTGATTTCGTTTAGCAAAATGGACCTTGGCTGCAACCCTACTAATGATTTTCATGACACTGGCGAGCATTGTGCTGTTTTTAGTTGTTTATTTAATAAATATAACAGTCAAAGTTCTCTTTTGTTATTAGTGACAACTGCACATTATCAGTAGCGGTGCAATAGAACCATGGTACATCTCCTTTTCATTTCCCTGGCATTTGATCATTTCATCACTGTTGTAACTTTGCATCCCTCTGTAATTTGTGCCAGATTTCAACACAAATGCAGATGAACTACAAGGGAAGGGAAAGGCAGGTTGCCAGTCTATCGCATGACCAACACACACTCATGGTCAATTCAGAGTGACCGATCAACCTCACATGCATGTCTTTGGACTGGTGGGAAACCGGAATACCCGGAAGAAAACCCACCCAAGCATGTGGAGACCATACAAACTCCACAGAGAATGAATCCGGGAATCAAACCCAGATTGTCTTGCTGTGAGGTGACAATGCTAACCAGTACACCACCGTGCTGCCAGTTTGGGTGATAATGTATATTTTAAATACTTTAACTTTTTGCTCTTACAGTAATAAACAGGGCCTGATGCACACACCCACCATTTTTAAGCACTGCATGCTGAAATCTTTGAAAGGCTATGAAAGATTTGTTATTATGAAACCACAAACATTGTTAGAAAAAATCAATTATCAGGGGATCACTAATGACAGCCTTAAATTTTATCCTTTGAAATATAACCTAAATAATTTTCATAAATAAATCTCATGGTACTAACTGATATGGAAAATCTGAGAATACACAACTGTTTCTAACAGCCATGTAAGGGATTAAATGATAGATTAGTTTGTCTTTGCAGGCTTTTCAACAGGCCTGTCTACCAAATGACATGGCCAATGCAATCTATTGTATTTATGTCTTCTTCTGCATATTCAGACTCACGTACTGTGTGTGCATGCAAGTGTGCGTGTATGTTTAAATGAGTAAGTAAGAGACCGAGACACAGAGAGTGAGAGAGAGAGAGAGAAAGAAAGAAAGAAAGTGAGAGAGTACTATTGCTTTTGGCAATAAGAACGGATGGCATTTGTGTCAGTGTTTGCTGTTGTTCACTGTGATAAAGTATGACATTTGTGTGCGTGTGTGCCGTTGGTAACATCACAATCTAAATGCGCAGTCAGGTGGTGAACATTAAGGACGTCATTAGCCCCAATAAAGCACAGCTACAGAAGGGAGGGAGGCGTGGGCAAGAACACATTACCTCAGGTCATATGTGTGTGAGTGTGTGTGTATGAGGATTGCTGTCTTTACATGCAATATCCCCCCGATTCACTCTAAACCTTTACTGCGCTTCTACTCATTGGAGATCCATTCATTCCACTTTGACCCTTTGACTCTTAGAACTACTGATACGCTATGACTGACTAGTAGAGAAGAAGGAAGCATATCAAATGAAATGTGATATATTACAAGTCAAACACTGTGGATGATTGTTATTCATTTGGCTCAAAAACAGATGTGTGTGCACATGCCTTAAGTCAGATAGCTAAATAGTTAACAAAGCAGAAATACAAGAAGTTTTTTATGCATACATGTGATTTTAGAATAGTATAACTCTGAAAGATTAGATTTCATTATGAGCCTTTAGGAAACGTTTCAGCACCCCTAGTTTTATGGTGCGGGATAGAATTAAGACAAAGCAAGTGAAAGAATTTTGGAGTTTGGGTCAGTTTAAGCTTAGTAGAAGTAAGAAAAATTAGGCCTTCCATAGTATGACTACAAGCATGTATGTGAGTGTGTATGTAGGATGCTAACCTGCGTTGGAGTTAAGCTCTTCGTTCTCAGACTCATTGCCGTTCTGGCTGCCTGCTCCATGAATGTTGTTCATGGCTATCAGCTTCATCTTCTGCAGCTTCATTGCCTCTGCCATGGCTGCTGCTGTTAGGCCTGCAACACACAGCTGCAAGTCAATATACTGGATTCAAACACACATGCACTAAAGCCACATTTCTTTTTCTATATGATGTCATGTTTTTCCACTACCATCATATTATGAGCTTAATAATGTACTTACTCACTCCCTAATATCATAAATGAGCTTAATGATTTCCCCTGGTTTAATTGAAGTAGAACCGTGACACAGAACAAGGCTAATTGATTTATTAATTCCTCTTTATTTAGAGAACCCTCTTTTAGTACTATAATTCCTTTTACACTAATAAAATGACTACCTTGTAACCAACTCATGAAGACATAAATAACTGGTTTATATTGACTGTTTTTAGAGAATCTCTTCCCCTTTGTATTCAGCCTAAATGTTATTATTTTCAAGTGCTGGGAGTAGAAGAGCTCTCTAGAGAGATTGATGCAGACCCCAACCTCAGCAAAACCTGTTCCTCCTGGGGAAGATGGGGGACACACTTCTCTCTCAGTGTGTGTGTGTGTGTGTGTGTGTGTCCCAGGAGGCACTTCCTCACATACACACACACTACCCGAGCCCTACCTTCAGCTCATCAAGGGCTCCACAACCCCGGAAGCCATCATCACTCAGCCCAATTAGGCCTCTAATTAATTCAATTAAACGACGAAGGGGCTGCATTAAGTAATTCATTAAGTGACGACGCAAAGCCTTTTTGTGCACATTGTACTCAAAATGTCTTCGCAAAAAACATTTTGGCAAAAAAAGAGTGAAAAAAGTGACTTGTGTCCTTCGTCTTTTTTCCTCAGGTTCAGATTGTGGATGTCACCTTGATCTAATTCATTACTGATATGGCCTGTGGAATATTTGACATAGTAGAGAGAAAAAAATTCAGCCCCACAGAAAGCTTTTGCTCGTTTTGTCCCACAATCTCAGCTATATGAGGCTTTTTGTACATTACACGATTTACAGGTAAAACATAACAAAAGATTTAAACAAGTGTGGTAATCCATGGCCACTGCCACACCACATAGCACATAAGCTCATTGTTTAAATTTTAAACTTTATTCCTTTAATCCTATAGTCTTTTTTCGTTGACTTTCTATTTATCCTAATAATAGTAGCTGTAATTGCATTTTTACCATATTCCATTAATACAGATGTAAATAGGCATAAATGCAATAGAAAGTAGCATTAATATCTTATTTTGAATAAAAATAGATATCTTGTCAGTTTAAAGAACAAAGTTTAGTTCCAGATTTCTCCTGCATTAATGTATCAAATTTCTTTACCAGCAATAATACTGGACTACCACAAGAAATAAAAGTTTGCTGTCTGGAAATATATATTTTTAAATATAATGCCCCCTGAAACCTTTGCACAGTACTTTACATAAATGTTGTTCTGCAACACTGCATTTTTGTTTACCTGAACCAAGTTTTCAGACATTTTAAAAACTGACTGACCAGTAACAGCTTCAACGTGATTTTCAAACATGTAAGGAAGAATAAATTAACAAAAACCCCACATATCATGGCCAGACACAGCAAACCGGATGATCCAAAAGAATAACATCTGTGGCATAAAATGTTCGTCACCCATTAAATGAAAAAAAAAAAAAAAAACAAAACTTCAGAACTGGGGTATCAAGGCCCTATGAATGTATACTGAAAAACACAAACAGGCCCAAACATACTCTGGAGCAGGGTGGAGAAGGGAGGAACAGAGACAAATGAAACTTCTTCTCAATGTACATGTTGAAAATAAGTGTATTGCTATTTTTATGCACGCAAGCCCATCCACGCGGCACGGCAGTGGAATGGTCACATTTAAACTGAATGTCAGTGTGATTGATTCATTTTATTATGTGTTCGTTTTGTTTCCTAATCGCACAGACTCGTCAGCTGCGTCAGGTGCATACATTTCTGAGCGTGCCTAAAACTTGCTCTTGTGCGCTAAATTAACTGTCGACGTATGTGTATGTGGCTGGCGCTTATGAAAAATTTAAAAGATGAACTGTAGTAGTAAATAGGGTGTGTGAAGATTAATGTTAGAGAACATTTTATAGAGCACTAAACATGAATATCACTATCAGCATGTTTAGAAATATGATACGTTTAAATATGTTTATATAGACATTTTGGTCCAAAACAATGGCAAATGTTCCAGTTGATGAGCCAGTTACGTAGGATTTTTGGGTTCATTTTGCAAGAGAAAATCTTTCTCCACAGCTGTGTTAAACTTGTTTTGGTTAAGTGTGTGAAATCTTAAACTGTATCCAAAGTGAGACCAATGAAATGTCATATAAGCACTTTCTCAAGAGTTCATTTCTCAAGTAAACTCAAGCAAGTGTGCTCTCCAAGCATTTTAGATTATGTAAGCCAATGTCTCATAATATATGCACACAACCAATGGGGTACACATTATATATGAAATGCTACTACTGGAATAGAAGGAAAAAGGGTGAAAACCACAATAGGTGCATTGTCCCTGTGTGTTTCTGCCTCCCTTCTGGTGCTATGTGAAGGAGAAGGCTCGGAGATCAAACGGCGCGCGTAACAGTAATTGATGTTTGAGGGAAGTCGCGACCTGCGGAAATGGGAGCCAGTGGATGAAAGGCGAGAGCCGTTTTGCAGGGCTGGACAAACAGATTGCTTATTGTTTGCCTTTCATATGGCCCTTCAGATCTACAAGAGCTCCCAGCCTGCTGCTTTGAATGCTTCAGGACTTAAAATGAGGCAAAGAAGCTCCTACAATACCAATCCTGCAAACATGGAATGGTCGGAGAACAGGAAAACCTATATAGCCTGTGTCCACTTACTTGCTAATCATAACCTTGCTTAGCTTCTATTTACAACAGAAGAATAAAAATATATTAATTTATGTGCACATTATGTAATATGACAATAAAAGTTAAGAGCATATTTGAAATACTTTATTTTAAGAACATAATAGCAATAGCAATAATAGCAATAAATAGCATAATAGCAAGCATTAGCTGAAATTCAGAATCAAAATCTGCTTATTCTATGGTCCACATACAATTTGTCTTGGTGAGAACGCACATGTATGACGAGCACCCTAGACTGTTAACAAGTACTTTACCAAAGGGAATATGCAATGAAATATAATAATTGGAATAGAATAAAAAATATTTATGTACATTTATAGAATTTGCCCCATATTAGACAAAGCCCCTAAATATGCTACCAAGCTTTAGTCTGATATACTGTTATAGTGGAAACCTGTATAAAACCATTTAAAAATGTTTAATGTGGAAGGTTTAATGTGATTTATAGTAGATCTTTTTTTATTTTATAAGTAGAACAAAAATGTCACCTATAAATATGTGAAGAGAGGAGGTGGTTGGGGTCAGACGCAGGCCAGTTTGGATTCCTTTTGTGTGAGTAGTTGAATTGGCCATTTTCCTCTGAACCCAGACAACAATGTTTAATTAAAGAGTGGTATGAGAGTTGGAATCTAGAAAAAATATATATAAAGGAGCTTATTTTGATCTCAGAGTCAATAAGCATTACATCAGTAGATTAATTTCAGCTCTGAAAGAGTAACTGTTTCACCAGGTTGATTAGTTAAGAAGTTTTTTTCATGTTTTGGTAGCATTAATAAAATTGTTGTTTCTTGGGTCAAAAGGCGAAACAGGTATCTACCACCTGAGAAAATGCATGTAAATACATTTGAAAGATAATACAGCCTAAGGCACTTATACATATGAGGTTCACTGAAATGCATGTGCAAACAATTTTAACAGGTGCAGATTGCTTCAGTGAACCTAAAGCCCATAGTAAGTTAGTTTAGTTAGATATTATCAGCAGTGATCACATGATAGTCTGTCTACAAATGTTCAGTTCTGCTGGTTGGCCATACGTACTTAATGCAATCTAAGTCATTGGAAAACAGAACTGCCCCCCTCCAACCTTCAAATATTTACAGCCAGCGCTGCTCCATCAGCAATGCAGTGTGTCTCTCCAGTCAGCTGGAAGAAAACCTACCCTGATCCCGGATGAGCCCCTACGGAACAATCGCACAAACATAGTGGTTCTACAATTGTATGTGAAAGTGCATGCAAAAGGGGGGCTGAATAAGAAACACAGTTGAGGGAGGACTAAAAAAAGAGTAAAAAGGAGATGGAGATGGGAAAAAAAACACAGATTGCCTGTGAGAACAAGCCCAGAGAGATCATGTTTTGAACAAAAAGGGTCACTCGAGCACTCTCTTGTTCATAGACTGGACACATTGTTGAATTTTGTATTTCTCTCTTTGGGCTTGGGGGGGCATTCTTTTTTCACTCTGTCAGAATGTCCCAGAGAACAAAAAAGTATCACATTCGTGCTCAGAGAAAGAGAGAAAAAAAATGGTTGTGGAAATTTGATTCTCTAAACAGTAAATATTGCCATCCAATTTCATGTTTTCCAAGTAAACCGAGATAGCGGAAAGTACAAAAAGGAATAAGAGAAAGAAGCAAGAGAAAGAGAGTGGGGGTTATACTGTATTTAATTCACCTTTGGAATTTCCGAATGGCAGAAAACGGGATGAGATGTGAACATGCGACAAAGGCGGATGGCTGACGGGTGAAATTGGAGCTGTGCGCTTTTCTGTGAGGGGTGGCGAGAAATGGGGCATGCTTAAGTGGCCCAAATGAAAGGCACAGGTTTTTCTCTGGCTTGTGAACCCCGCTGCTTATGTGATAAAATGACACATGAGAAAGAGTTCACTTTGTGGATTAATAATGGGTGTTGTAATAATGGAGTAACCTATCCATTAATTCATACATTAAACTGCATTACAGGCCTTTGGTGTTATGGCATCAGCACATGTAGCTTGTAGCTTATTAAACGTAAAATTACTTTTCCACTGCCATTTCTAATGGTATTCAGACAGAACTAAGGTCAGAGTCTTATTTCTGGTAAGTGTGAGAGTGTGGAACTGTTGAGTATAGCACACCTGTGCATGGAAAGTATGCGAGCCAAGCAGAAGAAGTCAGGCTCAGTAATTACTTTTAATGAATGCAAATGCCGATGCAGAGTGATGATGTTATAAGATAAGCTGAGATAAGTGCACCCACACGACATACACACACCCACCATGGGAATAAGGGCACTGATGCCACAGACAGGGAAGAGTAAGAGAATGGATAAAAAGGGCCGAGAGAAAAGAAACTAAGGGGAATATAAATTGTAGTTTTGATAAAAAATGTTAACAACAACAGAGGGAGAGAAAGAGAGTGAAAGGTAAAAAGAAAGAAAGACAAAGTGATAAAAAGATGCAAAAAAATCAGGAAGAAAGCTTGTTTTGCCATGCTTAAAAGCTTGTACACATTAATTGCTCTCATTCTTATTGTTTGGTATTTGCTTGGCCATTAAGTTGGCAATATTATATGTCACTGTAATCATTCAATTGCTAATATAAAGTTCAGATATGCATAGGTGTGTGAGCCTGTGTGTATTAGTGTGTCTGTGTGTGTTTGCTTTAGTGGGATGTATGCACGAGTGCTCATGGTCTGAGACTTTTATCACTCACACCAAAGGCCAAGAGCTGTGTCAAGGTAAGGGTGTAAAAAGGCTCCACACATCTCTCCAAATGACCTGTGTGTGTGTGTGTAATATATGTGCGAGACAAAGTGAGAGAGCAGGGATGGTTAAGTACAGTGTGTGATTTTGGATATTCTAGGAAGCCATGAGAGTACACACCCCCCACACACACAAACCTCAGTTTATTTGTGAGGACATTCATAGAATTCTATAGATTTTTGTTTTACTGTAGCTAAATAATACTACTGATACACCTAAATCTTGTCCTATATTTGTGTAGTCCTCACAAATACAGCATGGCAGGAAGACACAGACAAAGTGATAATGTGCGCTTCATAATTGTCAAATTAGCAAATAACTCAACCTATAGCCAGGGCCTTACTAATATTTCAATACCGAAACTCTTAGAACAGATCATTATGGTGTTGACCAAAGTTTATTTTAATAATTTTTCAGTCACAGCACACTGAAACAAAAGTGCATATCTATACCACTTTTGTTTATCAAGTAATGTGCAAAAGTCAAAGCTCTGTTATTTATTTAATTTCCAGTCAAGTCAGCCATTAAAGAAGAATTAGTCATTCAGAATAATAACCAGACATGTGACCAAACATTAAAGGCCTTTACAATAAAAAAATGTAACACAAAATGGTTATAAATATGATACCTGTTGCATGACATATTTTTTTCTTCAGTTTTAACTCTTAGAACCACGAATCCTAGGGTACTTGTGTTTAATTATGTGGTACTTGTAGATCCTAACAGAATTATAGATATTTTTGGTCAACAATTCACAAATTGTGTACATTTTTGCTTCAAAAAAAACAGATACAAAACAAGTGTCAGGACAGACACCTTTTCTATTTTTTCTTACTGAGTAAAAATAATTAATTATAATAAGTTGGACAAGGTTTGAAATTGAAATCCTAATAAATTGAAAGCTAGTAAGATGAGTGTTCGATGTGTAATTCACTGTTTTTACACTTTGTGTATAATATGAAGGGTGAAAACTAAGGAAATAAAATTATGATGTAATGATGGATAGCCAGGTTTGGATCCAGTGGCTGAATATTCTGATATGTGGATCATATCTGGAGCCAAAAAAGTTGGGACACTAAACAAATTGTGAATAAAAACTGAATGCAATGATGTGGAGGTGCCAACATCTAATATTTTATTCAGAATAGAACACAAATCACAGATCAAAAGTTTAAACTGAGAGAATGTATCATTTTAAGGGAAAAATATGTTGTTTCAAAATTTCATGGCGTCAACAAATCCCCAAAAAGTTGGGACAAGTAGCAATAAGTGGCTGGAAAAAGGAAATTGAGCATATAACGAACAGCTGGAAGACCAATTAACACTAATTAGGTCAATTGACAACATGACTGAGTATAAAAAGAGCTTCTCAGAGTGTCAGTGTCTCTCTAAAGCCAAGATGGTAAGAGGATCACCAATTCCACCATTGTTGTGCAGAAAGATAGTGCAGCAATACCAGAATGGTGTTACCCAGCATAAAATAGCAAATAATTTTAAGTTATCATCATCAACCGTGCATAACATCATGAAAAGATTCAGAGAATCTGGAACAATCGCTGTGCGTAAGGATCAAGGCCGTAAAACTCTACTGGATGCTCGAGATCTCCGGGCCCTAAAACGTCACTGCACCTCAAACAGGAATGCCACTGTCAAGGAAATAACAGAATGGGCTCAGGAATATTTCCAGAAAGCATTTTCAGTGAACACAATCCACTGTGCCGTCCGCCGTTGCCAGCTGAAACTCTACAGTGCAAAGAGGAAGCCATTTCTAATCACTGCTCCGTTCAGAAGCCTGCATCACTGATGGTATGGGGTTGCATGAGTGCTTGTGGCATGGGCAGCTTGCATGTCTGGAAAGGCACCATTAATGCAGAGAACTATGTTCAGGTTCTAGAGCAACATATGCTCCCATCTAGACGTCATCTCTTTCAGGGAAGACCCTGCATTTTTCAACAAGATTGGCAGACCACATTCTGCAGCAATCACAACATCATGGCTACATAGGAGAAGGATCCGGGTACTGAAATGGCCAGCCTGCAGTCCAGATCTTCCACCTATAGAGAACATTTGGCGCATCATAAAGAGGAAGGTGCGACAAAGAAGGCCCAAGACGATTGAACAGTTAGAGGCCTGTATTAGACATGAATGGGAGAGCATTCCTATTTCTAAACTTGAGAAACTGGTATCCTCTGTCCCCAGACGTCAGTTAAGTGTTGCAAGAAGAAGGGGGGCCACAAAATGCAACATGGACAAAACTACTTTCTAACATCGGCACAAAAACTGTCCACCAGGAGCTTCATGGCATATATTTACATGGCATGCAAGTCTTACACCACCAAGCACAATGCCAAGCCTTGGATAGAGCGGTATAAAGCATGCTACCACTGGACTCTGTAGCAGTGTGACCGTGTTCTATGGAGTGACAAATCAAGCTTCTCTATCTGACAGTCTGATGGACAAGTCTGGGTTTGGCAAAGATAAAGTTTGGCGTCGAAGAACTTGACTGGCCTGCAACCCTGACCATAACCTTGTTGAACACTTTTGTGAAACATCAGTGTCTAACCTCACAAATGTTCTTCTCAATGAATGGATAAAAATTGCCATAGACACATCTCAAAATTTTGTCTTCTCAGAAGTATGAAAGCTGTTAAACATATTCCTTCCTGAAATGAACGCTTGCTTGCACAGCCCTCTCAAGGGCATACCATAGCATCTTGGTATGGTCTTTTTCAACCATTCTTTAAATAATTTACTTGTGGGCTTTTGGTTAGTGTTGTGTTGCATCCCCCAACATCTCTTCAGCTTAAAATGATCTTTTAATTCATTTCATTCAGAGAAGCCCCAAACCATAATGTGCCCTCCATCATGATTCACAGTTAATCGTTGGGAAAGTTTGGTGTTGTTTTTTCTCCTCAAATCATAGCATTGTGCATTTGGGCTACACAGTTCCTGGATGTGGCTCTTGGGCAAAGTTGAGACAAGCCACAATGTGTTTCTTCCGATGTGATCTTCCATGAACACTAGTCCTATTACATATTTTTAGAATGGTGGACACATGAACAAATGTTTTTGCAGTTTTTAGAGTCTTCAGTGGGTCTTTTGCTCTTTCTTACCCCAGGACTGCCCATTGTGCACTTGGAGTGATCCTAACAGATAACCTACTCATAGGAAAAGCAGTAACAGTCCCGGATTTTCTCCATTTTTTTTTTTTAGACTTACACAGTTTCACTCTTAACACATTTTCTGATGTATTCTGAAAGTTGTTTGCATTGAGGTTTACAATAACCATTCTTAAGAGGTACAGACTTGTCATTTGTCATCACAAAAGCACACTTTTTGGATAAGAAATAAAGCAGCAATATTTGTGTTGTCATCATCATTGGTTCTTATCAACACCATTGTTACACTTTCTACTACACTTTCCTCTGCAACATGCCATCACAAATCAAAACACTCTAAATTACTTGGTTTGAATTTAAATATCAGTGGAATTTGATTCGTGTAAATGTTTCTGTGATAAAAAAAATGATGACAGTAAGGGAGGATTTGGAAGCAGCTGATGATGGGAAAGACATAGCTGAAATAATAAAATGTACAAATGTGTTAAATATGTTTAAATAAGTTAAACATATAAATAAGTTAACTTGTATTTAATGATCATTATGTAATTATGGTGTAACTTGCCATGGCAATTAAACATGTTATTAGCTAATTATATTAAAATAATATAGTAAAAGACAGTAATAACTTTTAGGGGCCTTAAAACAAAACACCCTTAAAATCACTAAACCTGAACCAATTAATTACACATTTGATTTTCAAGCTGAATAATCACACAGTTTTGCCTTTAACTGTGGTGTTAAAGCCTTCCTCTGTATTACACTGCAGTCCAAGTGGCCACAGGAACGAAGCGATAATTAGTTGATGTTGCAGCGGCAGCGTGTGGTTTTATATTACATCAAGGTAAAATTACACAGAGCTTTGTTCCTATCAAATGGGAATAAGCCCTTAATTAACTCCCTGCTGTAGCAATCACTTCCCTCAGATTTTTTCTGTTTTTCTTTTTTTTTCTACATCTTCTTAATGTGTACAGGGCCCATAAGTGATGTTGGCATGTGTGTAATGGCTGCATCCCTGTAACTAGTGATCCTCCCTTGTTACCTTTTTTAGGATGAGGATGAAAAGGAATAGCGATAATCCAGTGAGGATCAAACAAATGAAGATTTTTGTGTCTTGAGAATTTGATTGAAATTGAGATATAAATAATACTAAAAAAAAACAATAAAAATAAAATACTGTCACTGCTATCACTTATAATAATGATAAGTTAAATAAAACAAAACAAAAAAACAAAAAAAAAAACTATACTACTGCTACTACTTATCAGAACCATAATAACAGGGACATCTCAAGACAAAATGATCTAAAACCCTTATTTTACAAGGGTTGTTACATGGTTTTAAATAACTCTGTAGGTGAGAAAGGCATTGAAAGCTACTATGTGTACAGTAGTCCTCTTTTTTGCTACAAGGATATGAATGCTCCTGAGGAAGAACAGAGTGAGAGTCACTGGTCTTGAAAGAGTGCATTGAGTGGGCAGTGTAAGTCTGAAATAGTGGGGATGAGTTGCACCCATGATTGGTTTGTGGGCGTTCTGATCCATATGTGTCATCAACAGCAGCCCTAAAGGAGCACTTGGTGGTGGGTGGCAAAGGCGGAGTCGATTAATAACCTAGGGCCTGTAAGTTGCTGTGTATGTGTGTGTGTGTCTAAGGGATTGTATCACACTTTGTGCCTGATAGTGAAACTTTACACAAGGTCAGTGTGTTCAGACTGTGAACATGTGTGTATGTCTTCCTCAGATTATTATGTATATTAAAATTATAGAAACGCAGTGTATTAATTTCTACCCTTAATAGCCTATTACTACATGTAGCTTTGCGTATGCAGGTGTTGATATGTTTGTGCATTCACACACATGCATTTGTACACACATACAGAAAACAGCAGAGCTGCAATCAGCAGTGATTTCTAGGCATCCCTTTAACCCCAGGAACTCGTTAATGTTTCATGGAAAGAGCCACTAGAGTCCTCGCTGGCTGACTTAGAATCTCACGACTTAGCAGAAATAAATGGGCCAAGTGTTCAAAGAGTAACAAGGCACTGCTCAGTGGGCAGAAAGTGAGTGGAGAGCACTTTCTCTCTCTCTCTCTTTCTCTCTCTCTCACTCATACACACACACACACACTTTCTCATTCCACCTCTCTTCCTAGCTCTCAAGTTGTCTCTCTAACTTAACCCCCCCACATCTGTCTCACTTTACACTCTGTTTTCCTTCCCTAATATTTTCAGGCTGTCTGGTGACATATTCTTTAATTATCGGAACTGTGTGTTTCACAGTTGTAGACAAAATTTCCACTCCAGGGCGCTTTGCACAGCAAACGGCAGCGCAACAGCCGCAAAGCGTGTTAATGAGAGTTTTCTCAGGAGGCACATGATTAATTATGATGTACAAAGTTTTTTAAAAAGCTGTTTACCATTGATCAATCCATATGTCCAATGTCCTAGCACTGAGCTGTTTTTAGTCAAAAGGAAAGTTCAATGGCCTAATAGAGTAATATAATTTATTATAATGTTATATTATTTTATAGTGTGTCACACTTTTGTCTACATCACATTGCTGATATGGCAGTATGTCTGATGAATATGTAACAAATCTAAAGGGCAAAATACTTAAAAGTCTACATTTCACAACTGCAATCACCTACTCCAACTAAAGAAGCTGCCAACATTATTTTGGGGAGAAAAAAAAGCCATTGAGTTTACACTAAGTAGGCTTATCAAGGGTTACTTAAGTTCATGAAAGGTAGTCCACAGCATCTTCTTAATGTTTACAGTGTCTGGCATGCGAGTAAAGATCCATGCTATCTGCATAAGACTGCACCTCAGGCTGGCGTTAAAATGTGAATCAAATATTAAAGATAAACCTAGCCACTGTATTTAACTGTGGGCTGCCAATCAAATGAAGAGAATAAAAACACTTAAACTGCATCCTGATTATCAAGCCCGGAGTTTGGTGAATGGTTTGGGACATGCATGTAGAAGGGATTAAGTATGCATAAGTGTTATGAAGTGTGTAACTTTGTAAAACTGTTGTAGAACCTTCTGGTGTTTTTCCTTAAAAAAAAATAAAAGTAAAAAAATAGTGTTAAATGCTATTATCTGCCATGATATTACCATGTCAGAGCTTCTCTTTCAGTTTGTGTATTTATATGTATGTTTTTGCACACTCTTTTTCTATATTGCTTGTTATTTTAAGGCTGTACAATGCAAGAATATTATTTTCTAGAAAAATTAATCCTGTGCAAATACCAAAAAAAATCACAGTCACATCCATTTGAAATCATTTTGTGTTATGTCCATATATCCATTCAAATGTTTTCCCAGAGTTTATGAAAGTAGTAGTAAATCATTTTTACTATACTAGGGAGTGCAACATTAAATGATGCTTTCTCATGTTTTATCCAAGTCATCCCTTCGGGTGTAGTTGGTATGCTATTTGTTCAGTAGTTCATCAAGTAACACAACTGAACACTAGACAACAAATCCAGATGTCTGCAAAGCTTTGCAATGTACAAAACATGAAAAAGTTGTTCAGGTTGAGGCTGTCAGCTTTAAATTATGAGATTTAATTGTTTGCCTTTGTCTTTGGACTGATTTAATTTGGAAATTCATTCAAGAGAAACAGGTCAAACAGTACTGAAATGGCACCTGCAATCAGTGCATCTCCAACATTAAATAATATAACAAACTTTAGATAATTAAAAAAAGTTCTTGTCCTGTTTTGATATCTGTAACAGCAATTATATGCTGGAGCAGACTTATTCATGCTTGGGTTTTATCTTTTTCATTGATGCATAAAGGTTCCGCTTTAGCAATAATAGCGCCCCCCCTTGTGAGGAATCGGAATTACTGCGGAGAAAATGATATATCTGTACATTTCACAAATTTGTTTTATAAAATTTGCATCTTTTCATGTTCTTACACTTTCTTGTTTCATTTTCTTTCTTTTTTAAAGGAAGAAACTGTTCCACTAATTGTAGGTAATTTCATTTAGAGGAATTATAATGTTGTTTTTTGTAACAGTGCCCCAATAATTTTGCCTTAACCCTTGTAACACGCACCAACATAACAAGCTCAAAAGATGCAGGATAAAAACATAGAAAAAGATGTCTTGTATACATAAACAATAGTACAATGAAATTTAGTTGTTACAATTGATAGCTATTTTTTAACAAATACTTACATTTACCCAGCTATAAATAAGTGCCTCAAAAAATGAAAAAGAAGAAGAAGAAGACGGAAAAATCAAACATAACTAGCTAAGAAGTTCACACACACGCACTAAAACAGGCACTCATTTTACTGGTACAGTAAAGCGATTGTGAGCGGTAATAGACCAGCCTTGTTAATATTGTTAACTGCAGTGGCATAGAGCTACAACCTTCCTGGTACTTCAAAGGAATAATGAAGGAGGGTTATTAAAGACGGACCACCCAACCTTCCTTGAAGACCATGAGCGTTTACGACAAAGACAAGAGCCCTGAAACTTTAACAAACAAGCTTTTCACTCTGGGGCGCCGTGCCTTTACATCCAGCTCCCTCCGCCCAACAAAAAAACAAAAATGACTATTCACTCTATTATATCAATATCTCTTGTTCTGTTTTGTTTTTGCACTCACTGCTAGGCAAGTTAAATGTTTGAGCAACTAAAACAATAGGGGTGTAACAATACACATATGGCTGTTTCTTTGGATACAAGGGTTGTGAGATGGTACACGTGCAAATCGAATTCACAGTATCTCAAATTTGGTAACGCTTCAGCTTTTAAATGAGGTCACAAATGATAGCATGCAAAATAAGCTACTGTAAAACAAAAAAAATCTCCCTGCTGTAAACTTTGCAAGAGAGAGAATACTGTCTGCTAACTGATAGGTAACAGAAAAAAAATGAAGCAGAACAATGGCAGCTGAGTGAGAGAAAGAAAGAAAGACAGAAGAAAAGAGAGAAGAGGGTGCTCAGGCTGTCTGAACCAGTCTAATGTGATTGATGAGCTGTTTTTCATTCTCTCTGTAAAATCTCACCTCCTCTGTTAGCAGAGACCAGGAGGAGCAGGAAGAAGGAGAAGAGGAGGAGGAACGGACCAGTGGCATTCTCACTAAAGGCAGTGTGCGTTGGGGAGGTGAAACAATAGTGACAGGCGGGTCAGCCGGGGGTTTGCTGGTAGGATTAGCTCCAATAGCCATAATAAATGAAACAAGAGGACCCAAATGAAAACAGTTGGGCACTGACTGGCGGCGGGGCTGATGGGAAGTGGCAGCTCCGCTGGCCCCCGGGCGTCGAATTAGTTTTGCCACTCGATAATTTGACTGATCCACTCCAGTGACCACAGAGTGAGAGAGAGAGAGAAAGAAAGAGAGAGAGAGAGAGGGAGAGAGAGAGAGAGAGAGAGAGAGGAAGCTTTTAGTGTGGTTAGTATGTGGTTGAAGTGGGACCTACCCTGTTAATAACCATAAAAGACCTGTTAAGGAAAAGGCAAAAGAGTAAAGGAAAAGAAGAGGAAAAAGGAGGAAAGGGCCATGGCTGAACGAGAAGGAAAGAAAACTATAAAAAAGACAACAAGAAAAATAAAAAGACTAGAGAACATGAAAGAAGTGAAGACTAAATATGAAAAAAGAAAATAATTTTAAAGTCTAGAAGGAGACTAGAAGACAACAGACTAGAAAAACACCAAGAGAAGAAGAGAAAAGGAGAGTAGAGAAGAGCAGAGAGCAGCTTCATGTGCTGACCAAGCATGCAAAACTTCTTAAGCTGTGCTTGCATACACAACGGCATGCCCACTTAACTCCTCTCACAAATCAGTGATTGCAGTTTATGGTCTCAGGAGCAGTCTAATAGGAAAGCCCTCTAAAGGTTAAAGACTCTCGACATGAGTCCCTACCCAGGGTTCATGCTGAGTGTTGCCCAACACACTCATTGCTTGACTAGTATTTGTGTGTGCATGTATGTACGCATGCCATGGTAAAGGTATCAAAAAGCCAATAAAGCACTGACCCTAGCTGTCTGCACTGAAGGTCTGAGAGGTCATAAGGTCCCTTTACTGTGTGTCTGAAACTCCACACACACACACACAGCATATGACAACATCTTTATCACTGATACTAAAACATAAAGCCTGCTTTACCAGCTCCTTGTAAGAGGTTTGAAGAAGAATGAAGTCTGAAAAAAGAGCACGTGTCCCATAAAGGAAAGTAAAAGAACCTTAAGGAAAGGAACAAAGAGCATCTTCCTCTCGACTGTGTGCTCTTGTCCTCTATCGGCATGCTGTTGCACTTGAAGGCTAACCTTTGTGCAACCTCTCTGAATGTTGAAAGCACGTTTCACCACTGACTTATTAATTTGGACAAGGTCACCCCTTTATTCATTTTAATACCAGATTAAGAGAGTCAGATCCTGAACTTTGATGTTGAGGGAAGGAGAAAAAAAAAAGAAATTTGCCGATGAGGGCAAACTGGAGGACAGCATGAAAAAAAATCATATGACTTTATTGATGCACTATTGACATTATAGCTTTTTTCTTTTCTTTTTTTTTTTGAAGGGTGAAAATGTCAACATGGCCAATATGAGGGTAAGTAGCAGAGTAAGCACTAAAATAGCCATATACATACTGCACTGTCAAAATTAATAGAGCTAGCTGGCTTTTTATTTGTGTGTGTGTGTGTGTGTGTGTGTGTGTGTGTTGGGGGGGGGGGGTGTTACGTGCACACTCACTGGTTCTGAGCAAGCTGCGTGTGTGTGTCCTTCTCACAGAGAGCAGTGTATTTCTGGTCCTGTTTTGAGCTCAAGCGCCTTTTTGCTCCAGGTGTTGGGATGAATAACTGACTCGGACGTATCATTCATAAAGCCTCTTGATGCAGAGTTCTGGTGACTACAGACTATATATATAGTCTGAACATTTTTTAAATAACATATAATCTTGGAAGAACAAGCTGTCCTTCAGGTATTAGATGCCTTTATATTATTATTATTATTTTTTAATATATGCATTTTTAAATGTATTTTTAATATATTTTGTATATAGCTTAGAAACATTGTCAAGTATTTGTCTTTTAGGCAAAATATGTAATGAAATATCTTTCAATAACATCTTACATGTAGCTATTATCCTCCATGTCACATCTCTTCATGCATGGTTAATAATTACATTAAGCATTAATTTGTTATTTTGTTCAGAAAACACTGTAGAACTGGTGGTGAAGATTATTAGCCCCAGCCGCTCTCAATAATAATGAGGTTACAGTAGTTTTGAGCCTTGGTAGCAGATCGAGGCATGTCTTTTGGAGAGACCAGCATGTATGTAATCCAGCATAACTAATCCCATCACTGCCATACTCAGATTAAGTAGTGTTAGCTTAAGAGGTTTTAGCATGCGGTTCAGGTGGAGACTGAGGGGAGTCTTAATGGATTGCCCATGGCACTAACACATACATCCAACACACACTCATACACACACAGTCATTAGGAGCGTGAGTCCCTGACTCCAAACTGTCAATCAAGTCCCCTTTGCTAATTAAGTGGCTAATTATAGAGCTAGCACTGCCAAGCACTGCTATGATAAGGAGGCCAGTGGCTGACAAACAGACTGATGAATATCATATCATCGAAGGAGTAGGTGGACATCTCAATAACTATTAATTCCTCAAAGATGACATCCAATAAGGCTGACTTTGAGGAAAACAGAATTAAGTCACTGGTGCATGCATTACAGGTAATTGGTCTGGTCTGGTCTATTAGCAAATCTGAAAATATCTAAAATCTGAAAATAACTGGCAAATAGGTTTTTGCGGCACTATGTAATTTTGAAGCCAATAAAGTTATTTGTTTTAAGAAACATCAGAAACAGTGTAATATTTAATATTTATATTTAAATATAGCACTGTAATATTTAAAAAATTAGTTTCCCCATCAAGGCACAGATAATGCCTGTATAGACAATGCTGACATATTAGCTCTCTTCCAACCTGTCATTGTGGGGGGTTTTTTCAGTTACAAGTAATTACACGCAAGATGCTCCATATTAATCTATCTAGTTTATATATGTCAGTAAAACACACCTATTAATAAACTGGAGATCAATATTATCGCCTAGATTAATAATTGCTATTCAACCATCTGTTCATCTGATCCATGCCAGATTGCAGATATTATTTCTATTTTATACCCATATAATTTAGAACATGAATGTGATCGCTTTAGCTACTAAATGTTATTTTTACAAACTTACAACACATGATCAGCTTGGTGATATACAGCAGACATCAAGTTTACTGCTACCCAACATTTCTCAGCCATGTTTACTTCTAAAACAGGTGTTTATTGGTGGAGGAGGACAAATTGTTTGAAAAAAAAAAAGAAAAAAGAAAAAGGGGTCTTGTTCTTTCCTGTCCACTCGACTCTGCTTAGCAGATCAATGGAGCAACCGGAGGAGAAGTAATGGGAACTCAAAGAGAAGCAGCCAGGCTTGTCTTCTTCACAAGAGCGATGGAAATAAGCACTTAGCAATTCTCTCTCCCCCTCCTCACCTCCCCTTTTTTGCTCTCCCCCTTACCATCTCTGCATAAGTGTGCTCTCTTGTAATTATTATGTCTTTGTTTTTTTACAGGCTCTCCCTGTAATAATGATGAGCTATTCAGATGACTCCTGTGAGAGTGTTTGAAGATGCACAGTCCACTCTGTGATCTAAATAAAAAATAATAAAAAATAAAACAACCCCCTCCCTCCTATGAAACACAGCCTTCATTAAATAGGGATTGTGGGCCACCCACCTATGCACCTAGGGAAAGACATGTGTGTATGTGTGTGCGAGCATGTTTGTTTTACAGGAGGGCTTGATGCTATTTTGAATCACAATCTGTCCATCACAAAACAAAGAGCTAGGGAGGGAGAAAACAACTCAGGAAAAAAATAATACCCAAAAAGGCCTAGAATTGTATTAAAATGTGAGAAGTCTGCGTTTTTGTACATTTTATTAGTTACAAATAATATAAAACACATTATTATGTATTGTTTTGAAAATCTTCCGCTGGGTAAATCAAACTTTAGATAATTTAACCGAAAAGAAAAGTATTTATATAGTAAAACGTCCACTTTATCAAACATTGGAAAAAGTGTTAATCATGGTAAGCAGTTGTAAAAAAATTTCTGTTGTACCAATCTGCTGTGTACAGGAAGATTTTGTTCAGACTTTTTTTGGTATTCAGCAATGGATAGAGAGAGAAATTATAGTATATATATATATATATATATATATATATATATATATATATATATATATATATATATATATATATATATATATATATATATATATATATTGTATTCAGCAATGGATAGAGAGAGAATCAATTTAAACAAATGTAAGTATATATATATATATATATATATATATATATATATATATATATATATATATATATATATATATATATATATATATATATATACACACACACACACACACACACACACACACACTGTGGCAAGTATGTGAATCCAATGTTCTTAACCTACCTAATACCACACAAACAATGTTGAAATTTGATGTCTGTATTGGACACGTCCATTAAACATTCATAGTGCTGATGGAAAAAGTAAGTGAACCGTTATGCTAATAATTTCAACAAAAGCTAATTATATTATTAATAGTTAGGAAACCTGGAGTCCAATCAATGAAACGAGATTGGAGAAAAGTGTAGAGCTACTTTGACTGATAAAGGACACTCAAACTTGGGTTTGCTATTCACAAGAAGCATTTGCTGATGTGAATCATGCCTCGCAAACAAGATTTCTCTGAAGACTGAACAAGAATTGTTGATTTGCATAAAACTGGAAAGGGTTACAAAGTAATCTCCTAGACTTCAGGTATTGACCAATCCACTATTAGACAAACTGTCTACAAATGGAGTTATTTTAGTACTGTGTCTACTCTCCAAAGGCACAACGCAGAATGCTCAAAGAGGTAAAAAAAAGAACCCTAGAGTAACAGCTTGAGGGATTCATTGGAATTGATTATCTCTGTTCATGAGTCTACCATACGCAAATCATTGAACAGGCATGGTGTCCATGGCAAGACACCACGGAGGAAGCTGCTGCTTTCCCAAAAAAAAACAGCACCCCTGAAGTTTGCCAAAGAGTACTTTGACACTTCACAACACTACCGGGAAAGTGTTTTGTGGACTGATAAAACCGAGGTTGAATTGTTCAACTTACGTTGACATAAAGGGCACTGCATAAGTAAAGTAAATCTACTACAGAATGGCTTAAAACACCTGCCTGTTATTAAATCCAAGGATTCACTTACTTTTTCCACCAGTGAATCCACTGTGAATGTTTAATGGGTATGCCCAATAAAGACACAATATATTAGAACTGTTTGTGTGTTCTAATGTTGTGTTTTTCTATACTTGGGACATAGATGTAGATCAGATATATATACAATATGCAGAAGTGATGCTCCATCCGCCCATATGTCACTAAATAGATCTCCATGTTTTATTTATCCCTGCTCTGTCTTTACACACATACACACACACACACATACATACATACACTCGCACAAACACACATAAGCACTTAACCCCTTCAGACAAGTATGTGTAACCAAAGTTTTCCACTGGAGGGAACAGCTAAAAGGGATGAAGTGGACAAGAAGGAAACATAGCGAGCAAAATTTAGTCCAAAGGATCACAGTAGATCCCTGTAAATAGCACACATAGAGTTGTGTGTGTAAATGTGTGCACAGGTATATTACTGGGAAAGTAAGCTGAAAGCAGTCTTAAATACTCCTGCCCTGAGTGACGTGTGTGTGTGTGTGTTTAGCAGAGTGGGTGGGTTGGGGGGGCAGGGTGTAAGTGTGTGTGGGGATAAGCAGATGGAGAAACCGGTCCCCAATGGGACCCATCATTCATCAAAGTCACCATCCAGCCCTGCAATTGTTTTCACCCAACGAGAGAGAGACTTAGAGATGGATAGATAGACAGAGAGATGAACATAAAGAGAGAGAGAGACAGAGAGAAAGTAAAGGAAAGTGAGGGTAAATTCCTACAAGTGTTTGTGTGAGTTTCAGTGTCAGTGAGAAAAAATGTGTGTGTGTGTCTGCAAGAGAGGGATAGACAGAGAGAAAAAGTAAAGAAAAGTGAGAGTGAATTACTACAAATGTGTATGTGTTAGTTTTAGTGTCAGAGAGAGTGAAAACATGTATGTGCATGTGTATGTGAGTGAAGAAGAGAGAGAGACAGACAGAGAGAGCAGGTGTCCTTTTCCTGATATTTTACATCACTGTGGGCCATCAGTTATCTGCTATCAGTGGTTGTCCCGGGATTGGAGTGTGAACAGAGCCGGCCAATAAGCAAAGTCTGTGAAAGTCAAACAACTGCAAAATACTCCTGTATCCTGGAACTACTGAGGCAGCTAAAGGTAGTCCTGTAGCTGTAGCTCACGTACCATCAAAAGTGCTCTAGTCTCCTATGTAAACTGTGGAAGAGAAAAAGAGCTTCAAGCGATAAAAGACAACCAGCGTCTGTGTTCAAGCCAGGCTTGTGTGTATACTGCGTGTAAGATTCAAGTGGAGGTATGAGAGTACCTCTCTTTCTCTCTCCTTCCTTCTCTTGCATGCACACACTCTCCCTCGTGTCCTGCAGTTAGCTTTGCCACGGGCTTATGATGTTTCTGTCAGTAGCAATCCAGCAAACTAAATGCAAGACAAACCCCACAACAATGCTTGTTTTGCTGTTCCTCTCCTCCCTCCTTCCTCTCCCTTATTCTCTTCTTTTCTTCATTTGAGCAATTCCCTGCTCTTGCATCTCTCTCTCGCACTCTTGCTCTCTCTCTCGCTCTCTCTCTCTCTCTCTCACGGTCTCTTTCTTTTCTCTCTCTCCCTCTCCAAGAGTGATGCTGAGCATTGATATCCGCTGCTGAACGACGGTGGGAGTGGCAGGCAAGCCATACCGGCCACTTTGTTCTCGCTAATTACAGCATTAGGTGGAAATAACAGCCCAAATTGCTGATAATAATTAAATGACAACTCTGATCTAAATCTGCTGCTGTGTTAGCCCCAGCGAGGCAGAGAAGATGCTACTAAAATGCTTATGCCAGACACTATGGACAATAGAGCAATTTTCCTTCTTATGAAATGTATTGATCATTTATTATCATACAGTATTGTAAACATCTTTACCTGTTATCTGTCTATAGCTAATTATCTGGATAGTCAAGTGTTTTTTTGCACCGACAATTTGCCATTTATTCTAATGGTACATGGCATTTTTACAAGCAAAACAATGTAATTTAGCAGATAAATCGTTTTAATCACTATACATAGATACCTAATACTTTTGTACTGAACTGTATATATTTCATCATGACAGTATATTGATACAACTGAACTATTAAAATGTTTAATTAATCAATTCGTTCTGCTAATGATGACAAATGTAACTGAAATCAAATTAAAAAATCTTATTCTCAGTACATGTCCTGCATTTTTATAGACACTAATCACCTTGTATACTTAGTCAAGAATGCAATTGCTGGCTTGAATAACTGAAATCAATAGTAGTTATTTCTGGCATCACACTGAGTGAGTTTTAGTGCATCTCTGCTCCTCCGGCGTAGCTTGCAACTACACGACAATGATTTATCTGGATTTATTATAAGCCTTTCATTATAAGAAGCATGTGGTGCCATCTGCAAAGAAAAGTAAAAAAAAAAAAAAAAAAAGATTTGTTGACACTGAGGGTTGGAATGTAATGGTTGTTGATAAATTTAATTAAACAACATGAATCTAAATTCAAGGGCAAACTGAAATGTGAAGACACAAATGCTTAATTCTTCCTAAAGTTGAATTAGAACAGTCTTGTGTCTCGTGCACCTGCCTCATTGACCTCTACAACCACAGACTGCTGTGACTGCTGCAGACTGTTGAACTCTCTATACGTTAATCTATGTGAAGGTAATCTACCATTATCGTTTATACTTATTAATATAGCACCTTTCCCCTGCTCAATGATGCTTTATAATCAAACATTATACATAAAAATTACATAAATACATAAAAATACATAAAATAACACAAATCTCACACACACAACCCACAGTTCCCACTGCTTCCAGAGGAATTGCCCAGACCAAAGTAAAAAGTCACTTAGCAAGTTCAGAAAGAGTCCTTACTGCCTAGACCGACAGCTCAAAAGGTCTTGCCGCACTGACATAGCTCTGCTCATGCATGCAACCCGCACATCACAGCTGCGTTGCTGCTTCATCGAAGCATGCAGCATCCTAGCTGCGATGTAACATCGCTGCGGTGTAAGAAGCCTCTGAGCCGCAGGAAGAACTGTCAACCGCCATCTCAATGTACACAATGAAAAAGGCCTCAGTCAGCAGGGCAACATTGAAACATACACAAAAACAATACAAAACAAACTAAAAAATGACTTCATAAGACACATCACAGTCAGTGTCTATGTTTTTAACAGTTTTTCACTTTTGATAATTAATAAAACACATGAACATAATTTGTTATTCATCCCTAAAAATTTTGCTCTGAGTTAAACCACAAATTTGAAGAATTGTTACACCCCAGTGAATGTGTATCCATTTATTTAGAGAAAGAGAGATTAGTAGAAGAATATAAAACATGTTATTTCAGGTTAACAAATTAAATTTAATGCATTTTAACATTTTTTTTATACTAGCAACATTTTAGGTAATTTCTACAAATCTCATTTCCAGAAAAGTTGGTACATGTAGTAAAACAGCTAAATACAATTCGCTAATTGATTAGAACTTTTATTCAAAGTACAAAAAAAGAGACTTTTTTTGTTTTGGCTGACAAACTTGATTTATTTAGATTTATTTTGATTTGATGCAGATTTGATTTTGAAATTGATGCACAATTATTTTAAATATATATTTTATATAATATATAATATTTACATATAAGGTTGAGAATGTGACAAAATAATTGTGCAAAGTGTATAGAATATACACTTCACACCATTTCTGAACATTCCTCTGTCCAAGCGTTTTGTTGTTCTAAATGTATTTATATTTACAAAATTACAACATGTAACTGTTTACAAAAAAGCAGTTACATAATTTTCTTTGTACTTTTGTCAGTTAAATTAAGGTCCAAGAGACTAAGCTTGTAACACACATCAGGTTGTATTTCCTATTACACCGCTGACTCTGAAAGCCTTTGAATGGCTCCTAATTGACAGTAGGCCAATGGCAGTCACACAGCTCTCCTCTTCCACCATCCCGGTTACTCAACACATCCTGAAGATAGTACCCAGGATATGCCAGGGCATGCCGTCTCCCCACTGAAATCTTTCCAGAGCAGGAGTAAGAACATCCATTGGGCATTGGCTGCATGCTTATCCATGGCCACCCATGCAGCCAGTCATCTCTCAGGGCCAGATCCTTGCTGTAGCAGCTCCTCAATGCACTCTGGTGCACTGTCCTGCTCAGATCCTGGTGAGCTGCTGAACTCCAGCTCCGTAGGCATTCTGTCCACTGACATGCCGGGGCAGACTGACAAGAAAGACCTGTGCTCTTCTACTGCGGGACACCTCACAGCTCACCGCATCAGGTCTGTCACTACTGGGGATGACAACTTCAGCATTAGCGCTTCTCACCTGAACCCTCTGCCTTCCCAGTTGTCCAACACCTCAACAACGCCTGTTAGGCTGTTGCCTGTGTGTGTTGCCCATACTCTCTGCCTCACTTGCCCAGTTTACAAGCCCAGTGTTTCCTTTCTGAGTTCAAGCATGCCCCATACCCAAGCATGCTCCAAGCATGCTCGTTCAGGAAATACTTCAGTACCAGCTCCTCCTGCATAGCCCTGTAGCCAGGTAGACTTGGTGAACCAATGTGCACAGCTACACCACTAGCACACTATTTTTGACTCTGTCTGTCCAGGAACAGCTCCCTGACTGACAGCACTGTAGAAGCCTTCGCACAAGGTTCTCCTTCTAACAGGGGTCCAGCTGCATTCTGCCAATTCTCACCATGCTGCTTCTCTTCGTAAATCAGAGTACCACTATTACTCTTTTGGTTGCTGGGTGGATGCAACCCCACTTTGTAAAAGTGATCAAACGAAGATTTAGCTGAAGCCATTAATCTTAACTGAGAATAGTTTTTATTAACTAAACAGTCACATGCCATGCGCCAAAACTTTTGTCACAAAACATGGCTTTATAATGACCCAGTGACTGTCTATCATTTAAATTGTGAACCTAATCGATAAGACAATTCACAGAAACAAAATTTAATTAATGATTTTTAGGCAATAGATTATAATTCATAATAATGACACCTACTATGGTATGTGTCACTTGACTGTGTTTCTAGTAATTAATTCTAAAAAGTTACAATTTCTTTATAATGTAAAGTTGTAATTCTCATTCACTCACTCAAACTGATCATAAGGTGATCAGGAATATCCTGGCTACGTTTATGATAAACCTAGAGGAATAGAGAGAATGTGGATGTACATTTTAAATAGCTTCTTCTCCCAACCCCTGGCCAGCAGAAATAATAACAGGAGTCATCTGAAATCAATCAGTGCGGCCCAGCTAACTGACTGCTCCGGCTACTTGCTCGTGCAGATCGATGGCAGCGCTGGCCATTGTGAGGCCAAATTGCTGCTAGCGTCAGCAATTTGGAGGAGCCGGGGCAAAGAGGGAGAGAGGTGAATGGACATTACGATGAAGAGGCAAGCGGCGCATGGTGGTTACAGTTATCTGGGGAGGGTTTTGCAATTCAACAAGACAAGCGTGTGAATATAAGAGTGTATGCATGTGTACATGGGAAAAGCTGAGAGATGAACAGGAACTTGATGCAGAGATGAAATGCAAAGTAAGGAACAGAGAAAAAAGAGAGAGAGATGGAGAGAAAAAGAGAACGAAGAGCAAATACATGGGTAATGGAGGGAAGGGGGGGTACAAGAAATTCAATAGTTTAACCTCTGTTTGAGACACAGTGGTGGCTAGTGAAGGACAGAAGAAAAAAATCAATACAGGCTGATTTGCAGAGGCTAGAGGTGTGGGAGGAAGAGGGAAAAGGAAAGAGAGAAAAAAGGAAAAAAGACAGCATAGATAAAAATCACAAAAAAACAACAACTTCTAAAGCTTTCTGAATCAAAAGCAAATATATAGAAAAAAAATCATCAGGCAAGATCTAGACTGCAGATGTGGTGAAACTGCCCTGTTCCACTGGAGTGCAGAATTCACTGTGGAAAGAGGCAACATGCTGGTGTAGTGCCAGGGTGTTCTGGATGACAGCAGGATTTACCTGTAGGAGAGAGCAGGCTTGGGGACAGGAGGCCATGGACGCTGTGGGGGAGGAGCCTGGAGCTGTCTTGCATGGTCACCCCCAGGGAGCGCTTCGGAGGGCGGCCTGGACGAGAGCTGCAAAGAAAGAGGGAGAGGGAAAGTTCAGTGTGTTGTTCAGGAGATTGGTGTTTAATACAGTAAAAAGCTTGTAAATAGTTCACCTTTTGGTCAATTAGCTTAATCTTAAACTTGAGAAAATAAAAAAAACAACAACCTTGAAGTAAATTTATTTTAGCAACAATGCAAAGAACGTAACGTTCTAAAAACAAGACTATTTATTTGGAAATGCATTGGCATTAAAAGAAAATGTACAGTGAAACGGTTGTCTTCTTGTTCAAATACAAATCCCGCATTTGTAAAAGGTATGTCAGCACTTTCATAGCCTTCCTAAGAAACTGACAGCGGGCATAGTTGGTGTTTATCTTTTAACAGCTTATTTGCTAGCTTATTCAAATGTACAGTCCCACTTTAAAGTTTGTTCAGGTAGCAGAACAAACGGAATATTCAAAAAACAAGCAGAAAAATAGAAAGTCACATTCAGTTTTCACATCTTTAACACAATCTAGGAAACTTCAATTCTAAGATGTTAATTTTGCAGATCTCATCTATTTTTTTATAGGTTCGCCAAAAAAGTTAAAACAGCTTGTTTCAATTCAGGGCCAAATAACAGATTTGTAAATGGGCCTGCAAAACCATACCTTCTATGCGACTAAACAAGTTTTACTTGTATTGGAGTAATATTTATCTGGAGTATCTATAATTCCACTCAGGTAATATAATTGCCTACTTTGTCCACCTTTGCTAATGAATGTCTGTTTTAAGCATCATTCTATGTTTTACACAATAAAAACAAATCTGGATTTCAAGAGGTTTTATTTACAAATTTGATTATGATTTCTTTATAGTATATAAAAATATTAAACAAATTGTGTGAGTACTGTAGGAGACCATGCTTACAAAAAACAATATAAACATTCTTTATAAGATATATAGTTTAATGAAGGTTTAAACATAGAATAGTAAAATATGGTAAATTGGAATAAACAGTCTGGCTTATAAAATGTAATCAAATTTAATAAGCAAGAATGAATCTAACTCTTCAGTCCAGTGTGGTACCCATGTGCATACAAGTTCATGCAAGCCCACAGTTAGGCAGCAGCAGGTAAGAGATGCACAGAGAGAATTTCTACAGAAGGGAGCTGCTATACAACTGTGCAAAGACGATAATGATCACCTTGAAAAACATATGCCTCAAGGTGAGACAGAGAGAGAAAGCCAGAGATATTTTTGATAAGGATTCTAAGCTGTGCAGGCATATTGTGTGTAGGGCACGGTGTCTGAGTGATGCTATTTTTCCTCTTTTTCCAAGACGGCATGATGAAATCACAGAACTGGTGGATGTTAGAGACTACAGATGGTCCGATCAGTGTTTTTGAGGCCGATTCTGATCAGTGAACCACCAATAGCTGATACCGATCGAGGGCGGGGCTATATGCCACGGCAGTGCTACATGCAATTATTAGCGCAAGCAAGTCATGAAACATGGTCGAAACATGGTTATAGATACATAGCCTATCATCCTTCCATCTGTATTAGAGACCTTCCATTTGAGGATGCCTCACAGATGCTCAATAGCATGGAATACTGCCCTGCGGCCGAGTTTCTAAAGGGAGGGAATCAAGCTCTGCTTCAGTATGTCACAGTACATGTTGGCATGTATGGTTTCCTCAATGAACTGTAGCTTCCCACAGCCAAGACACACTTGACTTTGTACTCCTCACCTGGTTGCCGCCACATGCTTGACACCATCTGAACCAAACAGGTTTATCTTGATCTCATCAGACCACAGGACATGTTTCCAGTAATCCATGTACTTTGCCATGAGGTGCCATGTTGGACTTCCAGTGACCAGTATGAGAGAGTGTGAGATCGATAACACCAAATTTAACACACCTGCTCCCCCTTCACACCTGAGACCTAGTAACACTAATGCGTCACATGACACCGGGGAGGAAAAATGTCTAATTGGGCACAATTTGGCCATTTTCACTTAGGGGTGTACTCACTTTTGTTGTCAGCGGTTTAGACATTATTGGCTGTGAGTTATTTTGAGGGGACACAAACTTTACACTGTTATACAAGCTGACTACTTTTCACTTTTAAATTTCAGAAGACAGTCTTCCCAAATATTGTCTCATTAATGGGTAATATTTAAGTCATAGCTGGCCCTAGATCAGGGTGACAAGAAAACTTTTCATCAGAAGCTGGCAGCTACAGAGCCACATGACAGCCCCAACTCAGCAAGGGCATCAGCAAAGAGAAAAAAGCCATGGAAGCAAAATGCTAATTTTAGCACTGCATATCATTGGATTGCATCCAAGTACACAAGTACGAGTTTTTTACATTCATTACTACTGCACAGTTAACAGACTAAAACACAAACAGAGATACAATCTTTACAAAGCATGTAAAGAACAAGATACATGCAGCACAATATATATATATATATATATATATATATATATATATATATATATATATATATTGTGCACTAATGCACCTAGTTTAGTTTATTACCTATAAAAATACTTTTTTTAATGATTTTTTATGTTTTACATTTTTTCAAATAATTCTTAGTAGAATATTTTCACTAGTAAAAACCTCAATGTATCATCAGAATAAATGCAAATAAACATAAAAACAGCAAAAGTTTTTTTTCTTTTTTTCCCAAAAAGTACATTTGAAGAGCAAAATTTATTTTCAGATTATTTGATTTAAACTCCTTTGAATTCCATCACCAGCAAACTTGATTTAATGTAATGAAACTAACCAAGTATTAGATGATATGTGCAAATAATAATAGGTTTCCACAAGGAGAGGTTAGGAAATGGTTTAACTAACATACTGACAGCATTACCATAATTTATTGTAATCTTAATGCATACTAACAGATGAATACCTTTATAAATCTAATTTTAAAAATCCACCAGGATCATTTTAAGATTAAGTGAAAGCTGAAAAATACACCTTTTGATTTGGGTTTAGTTCCAGTTAGTCTTAAAATGATAAGTTAAATTAATAGTTTTTGTTTTTTACTTTCTAAACTTTATTTATTAGGTTTTTATGATGGCTGTAATAGTATGTCGGGACAATAGTAGTATTTTCCCTATATTTATAATAAATTAAAACTAAAACAACTAAAACAACTAAAACAACAGAACACTGAGCTTACCTTGGTTCCCTTGGGTCAGTCAAACACAGAAAGGGATCCACTTCTAAGCTTTCATTCATACAAATATGACATAGAAACACTATTTATTGCACACAGAAGCACTATTTATTGCACAACATTACTCTTATTAAAAGGCTCTATTACTGGCCATACTCACAACTGAAACAATAATAAACTACAAATTACAATGAACTCCATTGTAACTCCTCAGTCCTTCTCGTTCAACATATAAACAAACACTACTGTTGTTAAGATCAGAGAGAACAAAGCATACATGCAACACCCCTATTTATAATCCTATAATCATAATGAAGAGTACTATGAAGAGTAGAGCAGAGTAGGAAGCAGTCTATGATTTTAAATGCAGCATATGAAACGTCAGCATTCATCCTACTGCACATTGCTTTTTGTGCACACAATATGTCAGACCAGCAGCAAATACAATTTGGATATTCATGTAATTTACTAATTTCAGGTATGTTTTTTTTAGCATGGTGGGAGTGTTTCTTAGGATCCCCAACCAAAATAGAGATGAATCTGTGAGTTTATGTTTTAAACTAAATACAGAATAGAATAATACAGTAACATATTTGCTGTTATTTGCACAGAGTGCAATTACACCACTTAAAAATATATCACAAACATTGTGTTGTTTTAAATCTTTGTAAAAGAGTCTTCCAAAACAATTAGTCTCTTTACTGTTTCAACATTGTGTCTCCATTTCCGTAGAGGAAAGCAAATTGAAAAACAACATGGCCGGTCGGGGAGAAGTTCTTAAAGGTCACCTTGGAGTAGGAGGGAAGTAAAACAACTAATGTCTTGAAATCTCCACTGATCTAGCCCATAAGTCAGACATTCACTTTTACAGAGACTTAGGCAGCTTTGGAACGTTGGTTTCCTCCACAGAGGGTACTTTTTGTGTAAAAACAGCCTATATCATCAAAATGTGGACTTAGCTTGGAGTCTCAGGTGAATTTACTGCTGTCGTTAAAACTATCAATTGTTCCAAGAATTTTAGACCTAAGGTTGGACCATTTTTTATCTAAAAGACAAAATATATACATACAGAGATTATTCTTATTTCTGGAAGTGTGTGACTCACTTTTTGTTTGGCACAATCCCGTGCAATGTGCACAAGACAACCTCTCTTTTCTGTTATGGTAAAGGCAATTGTTCTTGACTCCCTTGGGACTCTTAAAGTCATTTTATTCTTTAGCTGGTTATTGTTAGAGGCCAAACAGGCCCTTCCTTGCCCTCAACAGGTGCTTCCCCTACATTTAAACTCATCCTTTCATTTCCAAGAATGGAGCTATGGGCTGTATGTCTTTCAGTCTGATCACTGTGATTGTTTGTAAACTGTGGTGGTGATGATTTGAGTTTCTGTCACATCATCACAGTAAGTTACAAAACTGTTAGTAACTAATACATTTGCAACAGTCCATGATTTTGATGGTATGAAATATTATCATTATTATTATTATTATTATTATTATTATTATTATTATTATTATTATTATTATTATTATTATTATTTCTCCACTGGAACAACATTTGCAGAAACATTTGCAACCCTCCAAACCAAGAACCTTTGCGAATGTGTTTCTTCAGGGGATCCGTTTGGGGCCAATATGTCTTTTTAAATGTCAGAGGTTACCAAACGGACAGATAACGCAGATGTAGCCAGAAGCCAATATGTGGAAAGTTATTGCAATCTATCCTAAAAGACAACCCCATGTTCATTTTCGGGATATCCAAAGTGAAGCATGGTGGTGTGTGTGTTATGCTGTGGGTTTGTTTTTTGGGATTAGGAACCAGAAGACTAATCAGGGTAGAGGGAAAGATGAATGCAGCAATGTACAGAGACATCCTTGAAGAAAACCTGCTACAGAGGGCTCTGGACCTCAGACGGTGGCAAAGGTTCATTTTCCAACAGGACAACATCCCTAAGCACACAGCCAAGATAACAAAGGAGTGACTTCGGGACAACTCTGTAAATGTTCTTGAATGGCCCACAAACTTTTTTCACCTTGTCATTGTATTGGATTAAAAAAGTGAAGCGCTGATTAAAATGAAATGTACTTAATGAGAGAAAGCAATGTTCAAACTAAAGTTTTTTGGTGACATAATTGTGAAATAATTAATTTGCAAAAAACTGATGCTGCATAAACAAGTTTGTTTTAACATTTTGGTGTTCACCTGAACTGACAGCTTTTTTGTTATTTTTGCCTTCTCCGTGTCACCTTTGGTTTTTGCCTTTTGCCACAAACTTGTTAGGACGTTTATAAACTAGATTATGTTTGCATTGTCCTATTTATAAAATTTACCATTTTTCTTATAAACCTTAAACAGGATGTTAAACTGGACATACTTTGGTTTTTAAAAGACAATTTTAATTAGTTTATCTAACATTAGGAACTGTTCTGGGGATATGTTTTATTTCCCTGTCCAACTTCATAATGCAGAGTTTACTGCAGTCATTCTCACAGAAGAGGAAAATGCACGCGCACACACACACACAAACACACACACACACTTACTCAGACACACTAACATACACTATCTACCTCTCTCGCTCTCTCTCTCTCTCTCTCTCTCACACACACACACACACACACACACACACACACACACACACACACATAGAGCCATAGTCCCATCAGGCTGGAGGAACAGATGGCTGGGAAAAGTCATTCACACGTTGCTGCTGGTTCCGCTCGCCAGAGAAGAAAAACCTTGTCAGTCGACTCTCCTGCCGCAACTCACTGGCGGTGGAGCGCCTCTATGCTAGGGAAGCGGCGGAAAAGTGGGTTACTAAGCACTTTCTATTCCCCCTGCAGCCTCGCAAATGTGCCCTTGTCATCTCTTAAACGGCCTCATTCAATATTCATGCCCCCAACGACACCTGCTCCTCTGCCTAAAACAAGGCAGAGGGCGGGCCCATGCAGAAACTGTGCTACACAACACAACCCTTTCAAAAAGGGTGCATGACCTGGAATTAGGCCTTTTATTTTGGCACATGTGTAGATATTAACAGCTCTCAACCTAACCCTGAGGTGGAAATTTAAAAGTCAGAGGTGGAAAGGAAAAATAGTGGTGGGGTAGGTGGCTAAAAGAGGGCACAAGAACAGGGAGAGAGAATAACATCAGATTTCACTAAAAAAATTTAATGGGACGTGGTTTAAGCAACAACAAAGGCGGCAGCTGAGGCGTGAGGGAAAAAATGTACAAGTCAGGGTGCCTTTGAAGATATTTAATTAAAATCTAATCCTGCATTCTTAAAGGCTCACATAAATTAAGCTGTCAGTCAGGAGATTTATGCATTCACATTTGCATATTGCATACAATTCATCAATTACTCATGTTTGAAAGGCTTGAGTATCCCAGGGAGAGGAGCTGCCAGTGTGCCAGCTGAGAGAGAGAGAGAGAGAGAGAGAGAGAGAGAGAGCATGAGTGGGGGGGGTTCCTTGTACCCACTGATGCCCAAGAGAAGTCAGTCTCCATATGTCCATGCATTCAACCAATACTGCTGAAACCCCCCCCCCACCTCTCATATAAACACACTGTGCTTTTGAAGGAAAGAGACTGACTTTCATACTGATAAGACAAGTACTGCAATGTATCAGGAAAGAAAGATGATAAAGTATAACAAAAATGGAATAGATTGTTCTTCTACGAACAAGAACATATATTGCACATATATTTCAGTGGAATTTCTGATTAGCACTCTTTCTGTAAATAAGCAATTACACCGTTATCGTACTATATAGACGTTTATGCTCCATTTGCATCTAAAGTAAAAGAAAGCTGGATAGACAGTAACGTAGTTGAAGATAGTTGAAAGAAAAGGACACCAGGATCTGAAACAGTTACCGTTTTTAAACCATCCTGCCTCATGCTGACCAGCTTCAACCCCAACCCCCTGATGAGATGTCAGCCTTGCTTACCATCATCAGCCTTTCCTGCCATCACCAACCCCACCCCCGCTTTACTCACATATATACACACACAATTTACCTGGAATAAACTGTCTGTGTATGGACACTGCAAATTACTTTCCGAAAACTGGCCTGTCCCCACCGGCCCCTTTACTCACAGTGTACTGTTCAAATAGCATTGTTGTGCTTTACTCACTGGTGTCATAAAAGGGCACTTTGTAGAGGCCCGCTAGCCATTTGGGACACAGCCATTACCGGGTCATGGCTAAAGTTAACGCCTAGCTAACCTACTCACAACAGTGACTTTTCCCTGCCTTTATGTCAGGAGTAAAAACTACAACAGCAACAACATACTTTCCCAACTTTTAATTGATCTACAAATTGATGCTCAAATTGACATCACAATTCCAACTAAAATAAATTTAGAAAAACAGAGAACCAACTTAAGTCATCATATACAAGTAACAAATAATGTTACACCTGCCATCATCTTATACACCTGTTCAGCTGTCATTCTGTGTGTAAGTGCATTAAATGTTTTACAAAGCAATCCAATATGGCATGGATTAGAGTCACCTCCCCAACACTTTTAATTTAGACAAGGAGCTTTGGCCAAGGCATAGTGTATGTGGGTCTCTCAATGTTTTTTTCACAGGCTAGTCTCACACTGGGTTCCATTATCTTGATTGCAGATTGTCTGATGAAGACCATTGTTAGATGTTAGCGGCTTGACTACAGGGCACAGTCAGACTGAGTGTGGCATAACCAGGGAGATGCCAAAAAAAATCAAAGCAAATGTCTCCAAACCACCTACTGGTCGGCTTGGCCGTTTTGGTGTGGTCAATTTGGTTAAAAATCGTGTGTTTGGCTTCAAGTTAAAATAAAGATTGTGGCTTTTTTTTTCAAATACATCATAATGTTAGGGCCTAATGATTGTGTTTGATGTTTGGAAATCAGAAGACATGCACTTAACCCACTGAGATCTAGAGCTCTACATGTTGCTGGTGCTAGTTTGCACTACTCCATTGTAGTCTGCTTAATGTGTGCTGTGGGTGTTGAGACCGCAATAATATGTGCAATATTTGGAATTTGGAATGCTGTTATTTTATTTGTAAGGAATGATCTGACCTGAGAAAACGTGCATCAATTGCTTTTTTCAAAGTATGAGTACATATTTCCTAGTACTCGCCAATACAGAATTTGTTACATGTTTAGATGATTCCTTCACTGGTTCGACTTTTGTTAGGGGGAACAAGTCTGAGAAAAATATTAGCTCAGTCAACAAAACTTTCACTATGACTCTCCAAAATGGCACATTAACCTTTTTTTTCTCCAGTTTTTCAGTGTTTCAAGTGTGTTTCATATTTAGATAAAATATCAGATGCAGGTTAAATGTAAGCATGGGCTAATATTTAAAATCAATTATTTATTGCTTAATGTGAGTAGCATGCCACTGGAAGCAGGCCATAAACAAACAAACAACAACAACAACAACAACAACAACATCATCATTTTGGCTTCAATTAAAGTTTTAAAAAATGGGTAAATGTATAGTTTGAAACCAAGGGTTAAAGGCTATAAGTCATTAATTACCTGGTGATCTCTGATAAAGCACCATGGTACAGAATGATTCTTGATACACAATCAGGGAAAGGGTCAAGAGTATATGGCGACTGTCTTATCTATTTGGCACCAGCAGCCCCAACACACACAGTAACCAGTACTCTTCCCTAGCCTCACAAGGGCTCCTTTGTTCATCATTATTAACTAAGAAAATTCTCCATTTTGGGTTTTATTAAAAAGCATGGACAAACTGTGTGCAAAGAATTGTTTTGAGTGAGTACAGTGCAACTATCCCTTGGTTGTCAAATAAGAGGGGTTAAGAAAAATGGGGGCATTTAGAGGCTGGGTGGTGAGTGGAAGTGCTGGCTTCGACTGAAACCACGTAGCTTTTAGCGTAAGTAGCCGATGCTCATAATTTCCCCTCCCTCCTCTCAACAATGCCAGTACATAGCTACTGATGGTATTGAATAAACGTCAAAAGGCTTTCCTTCACTGTCCACTCTGAAAGTAAGAAAGAGAGACAGACAGAGAGATGGGGGAGAGACAGAGAGATAAAGATAGATAGAGGGAGAGGTGTGGCTGTATTAATGGGGCGGGGCTGTTTGTTTGTGAGCCATTATCTTTTCCCATCAATCAAGACGGCAATGCGAACGTCACAAGCACATCTTCTGAGTGCACAGGGGAGACATCCGTGCCATGCGTTTTGTATGGCAGTGTGAATATCCATCAACATTGAGGACAGACAGGTCCACTGAGGACAACCTTATTTCTACAACCATACTCAGAGTAGGCAGGCAGCCACATGGTGCAAGATCCATCTAATCCATCTAGAAACATCTAATTAATGACACAGTTATGGGTACCTTTTGGTATGGGAGGTAATGCTAGAAGTAATGCTTGACTGTCCATTGCACAGTTAGAATATGAATACCAAAAACCATGCACTATGTTTATAAACATACAATCACATCAAAACATTGTAGTTCCTTTTACATTTGGAAAGGCCAGCTGCTACTTTGATGAATAAACCAGTAAAATTGGTTAAAATTAACATAAGCAAAAACATTTCTATAAGTCACAGTTGGAGATTTCTGTTATGACAGTAATGATATGCTGTTCACACCTTCTTATGGTTACAGGTGAGATTACTGGAGGAGAAAAAGTAAACAGACTATGCAAGCGCACAGCCAGTGAAATGTGTATGCATGTGTGAGACAGAGGAAGGGGGGACAGAGGGAGGGAAATTGATGGGTCAATAGAGAGTTCAGCTTCTGAGTGCTCAAGGGGGCTGCTTTTAACCCTAGAGAAACCCTCCCCTCCTAAACTGTGCTTGACCCTTACATGGACCTGTACAGCCCCGCTTTCTTTCTTTCTTTCTTTCTTTCTTTCTTCTTTCTTTCTCTCTCACACACACTCTCTCTCAGACACACACTTTTATCTCATATTAACAACAGTTTTCCAGATGACTTTACCATTTTATCCTTGCTCCCTTGGTCTGCCCACCTTCTCCTTCAATCTTTATCTTTCTCTTCTATTCTCCTTTTTTAGCCATGCACTTTATCACTCTGCAGGTCTGTATTGACTGCATTGTCTCTAATTGAATTTATGATAAGCCTATAAATTAGCACAAGTTGAAAAAAGGGTGGATAGATGGAGAAAGAAATCGAAAGACCAAGAGGGACAGAGAGACTGTCATCACCTGACAGCATGTTGAGATCCAGCTTAATGTGGGGGCCTTATAAATAGAAATGCACTGATAAACAGCGTCATGTCTCCAGAGCATGCGTACTCTGTTTAACCCCAAGGCAGACTGCAGGCCCCAAGAGAGGCGCAAGAGAATGTCCCAGAGCATGCCTCAGTTCAACATTGATAGCTCTACAGCAGCCGGACAATGAGAATGGCCTTGACAGTTAGCCCAACTTGTTTCATTCCCAGTTTTGCAGATTCTCCTAATAACTGCAGCCTTATTGTGGACTGTTTTGGCACTCAGTTGGACTGAAGCGGCATATTCCAGAGAAAACATAACATCAATGCATGCTATTTTTGTCTGAGGTGCCTTTTCACAATGGAAGAGACAAACCCAATGATTGTTTCCATTGATGCACAGAAAAAACTGTGTTATTACATATACAGGCTATACAGACTTTCAACTTCTTTAACGTGTACCATCACTGACATGCTGAATGTGTGAGTGGAGTGGACTGGCAGACGCCGCCTTTACTCTTTCAAAGCATTCCGTAATCACTCTAGGTTTTCTATTTCACACTGCTCACATTTTAGAGATATCTAGCTTTTAAAAGTATAGACAACTAATATCTAAACAATAGTTAAACATTCTGTGCTACATGGCTTTTTTGTAGGTCTGAAACAACAATCCAATCTCAAGCTAGAAAACCACAGAGGGTAATTAAAGGCATGTGCTTTTAACATCTTTATTATTCATGCGGCAAAACAATTGAGACTGTTTGTTCTCATGTCACAACACTCCCAGACTGTGAAATGTATGATCAATTCTATAATAAGTAATAATCTCTGAAGGAAAGCATTCTCAGTGGACTGTTAACCATCCTGTTGATGCTGTGGAGCAGTGGCATGTGGCCATAAGTTTACCAACACTGAACATTTGCTACAAGAGTATAAGGCATCACAGTTTTGAGCTGTGCTTTGAATTTATTGAATCCTACTGACCCACAGCAGTGCTGACCAATCCGATGTATCCTCATGTAAATCAAATGGACAGTCAGTCTCACAAAGTGGACAGACACTCTCTTTCAAGCGTTTGAGCTTCCTATAACACAGCTGCAGAAAGATGTGCTGGTTGGGCATGTGTTGGAAATGTGCTTGATTGCCGGGATTGAGGAGATCACACACCGGATCGGATTTGGCGAAGGCTGACACTGGGGAGGAAATTGAGCTGAAAAAAAACCCAAACAAATTCTATCTTTCATTGATATCTATTGTCATAACTGAAGATTTCAAAAGAAAACAGTGATTGCTTCATAAGTTAACCTTTTCTGCAAAGTAATGGTCTTGTTCTACTTAATTGTATTTTCGAATCCAGTCATATATATGTTTGTGTAAACACAGGCAGAGTTTCTCACATATGACAGTGGTGACAAACATTTGATTAAGAGTTTGAAGCTGACAGTGCTATTTTACATCTGTCACTGAAGGAAAAGTCAAAGATGTGGATATTAATCTCTCTAAGAATTGCCCTCGCTCACTGCTCACATGCTAACATTTAGCCATGCACTTTCTTTTTTCTTCCTTACTCTCAGTTTCTTTCTCTGCCTCTCTTTTTCCTAAGTCTCAAGGTTCAGATCCCACTCAATTAAATTAGATCTGCTTCCCGTAATTGTGCCACTCACAAGACCAAAGCTGACAGCAATACCAACCCCCCCAACCCACACACACACACACACACACCCTGTGCTGCAGGATCATCCCCTCCACCCTGTGCTTTTGTAGGAGCCAGCGGGTGAAAACTAAGCAGAGGTGGGGGGAAAAAGGATTCCATCTGACATGGAGGATTGGGAGTTTGCCTCTAGACAATGGCGCGAGGCTGGCACGCGGATTAAATTCTCTGACATTATCAACCTGCTTGGCGATTCTGGCAGAGAGGGTGGGAGGAACAGGGCTCTGTGAAATGCCGAACAAACACGCTCTCTTGCTGTCGTTCAGTATCTTACCAAAGATTACTGTCATTCAGCACTGAGAGAGAGTAAGAGAGTGAGAAAGAGAGAGCGAGAAGTAAGAAGAGGAATGATTGAGTCCTTCTTATTTATTTATTAGCTCATGCCCTAATCTATTTCAAAACAGTGTGGAGAGGGAAAATGTCATGGGAAGATGTAAACACAGAGAAGCAGTGGCTCTTGTACCTACAAACAGACTCTCTTCCAAACCTAACAACTCCCCTTTTTTGTCCATCCTCAGAATTATGAACAAAAGTCATAGGATCTCACTTTTTGTTTTGTTTCAGGCTTTTTATTGCAAGCCCTTGTCTTTATTCACAAGTGCGAGATTAGTACAAATTAAAATGTCTCTGAAGTTCCCATGAGAAAGTCTCCCAGAGAGAGCTGGCTATTCTTTGGAGAATGATCCATGTGGAGATGAATAGCACCCTCTTGAAACTGTAGTGGGTGCACACAAAAACAAGTCATCTTGAACCTACAGAGCATTAGTTAAAAAGGGCCATGAGGTGCTGGGTGCTACAGTGCCCTGTGACATCACTTGCCAGTCCTTTCGAAGCTGATAGCTTCAGAAGATCGAACGTCTGTTGCTTTGATCAGTCATATGGAACTATCCACACGTCAGACTTCACCTACTGGAAACAATATCACATTGGGGGCCTTCTCCCATTACACCATTACCCCTCCCACCTGTGGAAACAAAGGCCTTGAAACCAAAACCTTCGTAATTAAAAGGTTTCAACATGAAGCACATAAATAGTGTCTCATTTGAACAACAAGGTTCATTAGCTTGCAATGCTTCTCCCTCAAGAGTTTGCTAGTGAATTATAATGGGATTACACAAAGGCATATTCACTACACTACAACGTTAGGGGAGAAACTGGAGCAAAGGCCAGGATTAGGAACCACTGGTGATCGTAGGGTCAGGGATGTGAGACTTGCACAGTTAACTTAGTGAGTTATTCTAAAAGCTACTGCAGCACGCAAACACACAAGGTGCCTTGCTAATAATGAAAGGTGCTCAAGCATATTGATAAATGTAATCCCTGTGTTCACATTTGGAATCATGATGCTTCTGATAAGGTCAGAAGGGTCACCCTGACCCCTATGCTGTTTCAGATAAATTGCACATGGCTCAGCTGAAAGAATCAAATGCATTCAATCAACAGCTCAAATCTCCATTCATAAGATACCGCACAGAGAAATAAATTGCAAGTGTGTCTATGGATAAGGGATAGAGTTTATAAAACACTTATAAAAGGAGAATATGTACATCTACCAGCTCAATAATAGGTGCAGGTATGATATTTTCAGGTTCATTTTCCATTAAAAACAAAAGAGACATTATTCTTTGTTAAATGTATCTTCAAAAAAAACAGCACTAGACATACCGTCTTGCTTAATGTATGTAAAATGCTTTCATCCTGAATGCTCAGTATGAAAAGAAATGAATGGTTCCAGCCTTAAGCATTTGCTTTGACAAAAGATGACATGATTATTACTAGGTGCCCTTAATTAGATAGATGATGGTTTGCCACTGTGTTGTCCATCCGTAGAGTGGATTCAGTCCTTGTCTAGTTTAGATATGACAAGTAACTAGTCTTCATGCTCTTGCAGGTCACCATGGTAATGTCCATCTGATCAATTTCCTGTGCTTGCCCAAGCATCCTGAGAGGCCATAAATGTTCATTAGTGATGCTCTGCAACAGACTAGCATGTTTGCAGAACACATCTAAATGCACAGATGGGAACAAACAGTCACTAACTTCAAAAACAGACGTATATACTCAGACATGCACACACAGGCACACAGACATATATGCACATATTTGTGTATCAACATGTGTTCAAACAGAACCAATGCTAAAGTCCAAGTCATGATAATAATGCAATTTTCTTTTCTACAGTGATTAGTCTGCACCCTCTATGTATATTGTAAAAGTAATTAATCTGCACTATCAAAGTATACTTGTATATTGAACCAATCTTTGCATACTGAAAATCTTAATAATTGTTAAACTCTACAGAAGAAAACAGTTCATATACAGTATGTTAACTTTCTACACAAACACACACAAGTCTCTTGGTTTTGGTCTCTGACAGCCATCAGCCAAGCCTAGCAACAGAAACACCTCATGTCCTTTTTGAGCCTTGACTTATTGTCAGTGTCTAAATTATGGGTGTTTCATTTTACTCTCCTGAGCAACACGTACTGTGTCCACTCTAATTTGATGCAGGGAGAAAACGACCAAGAAAATCAATAGTGGGCCGCAAGTGGGGATTTTGTCTCATAAAAATATGTCACCCATAGAGGTAGATTTTGCTAGTTGGGTTCTCTTTTTAGGGTGTTTCCAATCATATTGATTGTGTCTCTTATTAAATTAGTGTTTGTTCATCTTCTTGTTGAAAATATAGGTGTGTATGGAATGCAAGGCATTTAACAAACTAGGAGTCAATGGTTTTAAAAATATAATGCTGGAAATTGGACTATTGTTATTACATAATATTGTGTTAATATTATTATTACACATCTATATGTACCCTAAAACATGATGCAGTTATTAAAACAATATGCAAAAGCCCATGATAAAACACTCTTTCCTCTTTTTTTTCCCATGTCACACAGAATCATATGCCCACGGAATCATAAGCTTTGGAAGCACAAACACACACACAGGCTTGTTTCTTAGTGGCCAGTATCCTTCAGTCTGTCCCCTGTCAGCAGAGCGATGTGCCACTAAGCTAAGCACTGACCCAGGGTTTGGCCTGCCTGTCAACCTGTCGCCAGGGTTAAACACACTAGGACAGCCCCCTCTTTACTTTTACTGACCTAGCATGACTAAACTACATTTTCTGCATTTCTGCCTTCTGTGGTCAGTGCACTCTTTCACAGTTGTTTCTCCGTAATACAACTTTTATTATCTAATAATACCAACATTGTTAGAGTTACTATGATAGAGAACAAATTTCATTCATTTAATTTCAAGTAAAAATAGTCTGGAAAGAAACACAAAAATGATTAATGTGCCTCAAGACTAAAATAGGTCACAATAATAACATCATTATTTCCAGTATTTTGTGTGCCTATTGTTTGCCTTTATTACAGCTTCCATTCAGCAAGGGAAGCTTGCTTTCAGTTTTGTTTGAAGAAATCTGCCGGATTATTTTCCCACACCAACAGCTTTTTTGCTTGATTGCAAATGTTCTTATAGATGAAAGACTTGATCAGACAATCTGATCTCTCAAAGGTAAGTTTTGAACACTGTTTACCTGACGGTGATAGGTTTTGTGGTCTACCAGGTCTTACACTTTTATATTTACCTTGACATTTTTTAACTCCAGTTTTGCAAACTCCCATTATTTTGCTTATTTTTCTTTGACTTCCCCTGTTAATTTTGTTTCTTACATCTACTCTCCTCAAATGAATAACTTGTACCTAACGGCTTTTAGGCAAGAAATTAAATAAATTAAGGTGAAACGGCTGTGTGGCCAACATAATTTTGTGAAAGGTGACTAGATCAAGGACAATGTAGTATTTACGCAAATGTATGACTCATTTTCACCATGTGCAACCTTTTCTTAGTTTATGTGCTTAGCATACAAACCCTGATTCCTGTGACGTCTCTACTACATAGTAAAGCATTTCTTTCCACCCTGTTAAAGGCAGTTTGTGACCATGTTCATGCCCCCGCGGGAAAGTGTAGGCCCTGCGCTGCAAATCCATGTATGTTCTGATTAGTGCAGCCACATGCTAATGGTTAAGTGGGTGGCGTAATACGGACCAGACGCTATGGATTCCCGTACAGTCTTAAATGGACACATGTTTAAAATGGATCTTTTTGAAGTTGGCAAACAATGTGCAATATCAGGAAACAAGCTGCGTTGCATGGAGAAGGAATACGGTGTATGGGGGAAGAGCACACTTAGCGAGCCTGTGGATAAAAGTAACACACAATGAAACATGAAAAAGATTCAGGCCCCATTACGCTGCAGGATCACACGCCAATGTGTCTGCTTGTGTGTCTTGTTGCATGTGTTCATCATGGCCCATGCTAGACCATCTCTTTAACAGACCTTAGAACAATATCACTCTTAATGTTTTTCCATGTCTCTAGTATTATCTTTTATAGATAAACACACTCTGCCACGTGCACACACACAGACACACACAAACATTTGCTCACAGGGTTGGCCCTCATGAGAAGAGCAGGTCTATTTTTGTGCGGGTAGCCAAGTACTCCATTCTCTTTAATCAGTGCTGTATTGTTAGCTGTGGCCTGATGGAAGGCAGGGGGTCTACACACAAGCAGCTAGAGAGGGGTCATCTTTATGTCAAATGTTCAACTTAACTGCCTAATCATATATTTATTTGGAATGCATCAATACTGATTGTGGTAACTGTTACTGTACTCTTTTACTTACTCCAAAAATGTGCATCAATACTAACATCTGATACCATGTGAAGTAAGCCTAGTGTATGCTGCAACATAAATGAACGAACAGCCGAAGTGTATATAATAAGAATACATTTTAATTAATATTTTTGAAATGTATTACTAGACCTATACATCATACTGTAAGTTCACAAGACTGGCTATTGTACACTCATTTACTATGCCGAAGCTTGTCCTACACTCACTGACTCACTTACTGCAAACAAACTAAACTGAATATTCTCGCTGTATTGTATTGATGCATTTTAGGCTCCAAATTGCTACAAACACCACCTGATATTTAGTTTGCTGTGTATTTTTTCATCACTGTGAGGAAAAATGATGCATGAGAGGTCTATGTTCTTGTGAGTTTGTTAGTGACTATGATCAAAAAGATAATGGGAATGAAGCTCAGGCTTTTATTTTCTGTGGTTATGTTCTTAAGCAAAGCTTAGATCATTTACGGACATAACTCTCCATCTGACTTACTTTATTAACTAGCCGTTACATATAACCATAGCTAACATACACACTTTACTAGTCTTCATCTCAACTCACCATCTCACTGATCTGAGCTAAATGTTATCGTTACTGTGTGTCGCTCCGCTCTGTGGACTGGACATGTAGACTGACTGTTCTTGCTCAGACGCTGAAACACTGGTTTTTACCTGCCCACTCACATAGATATTCTCTGCTTTGCCATTTATGCTTTTTTCTGGCATGCATCCCACAAAAGCTAATCAATTGCCTTAATGAAAAGTAACTTACCAATATATTAAGACAAACATGAGCCTATTCAAACGTGCTTCATTTGATTGTATTTTTTTTGTTACATACATGTATGTTAACACATGTAAAAACCACTCATAAACAATGAGGAAAATGTGTTTAAAAGACTTCAAAATTAAGCTTTTTTGTCAATAAATGTTACATTTTCACCACAATCTTCTGTTTATAAATGGATACTTAATGCTGTAATACCATGAAAATGTTTTTACCAACTACCATACAATTTTTATTGTCTTAAAATTAAAATGTTAAACCACTCAGGAATTGCAGCAAAATGTGACAAGCACAGGATATCCAAGATAAGAACCTGAATAGCAATTAACATCTACATTATTATAAACAAAAATTCACCCACTTGGACTGGAGTGGCAGACTGGCTTAAGAACACGGAACCAGTTAACATGGTAAAACACTGTGATGTGGGGTTTAGAAGCAGAATACTTTTTGCATCATGCTTTGCTGCAGTGTCCCAAGCCTCAGCTCATGCACAAGCCTATGCAGACACACATAAACATACGCATACTGAGAGACTTGTTATCTTGGCGTGTATTGACTGCCTGTTCTTGATGCTGTATTCTGCATGCATATAGCTTTTTACCTGTCCATCAATGTCTGTTCCACTGCACAACAAAATTTAAAACTAGGCACACACACACTTACACACACGAGAGAGGTTGCAGTTTGCCATGAAAGATTAATATGGAACTGATGTTCACATCAGCAAATATTTCTGATTAAGAAATCAGAAGAAAAAGCCATATATAAAAATATACTGCTTAAAATTTAAAAACTGCTTTAATAGGACATTATAAATAACATGAAATGTAGGGTAATAGCTATTAGACTCCTTTTTATAAGGATAAATCTGCTTTTAAAAAGAAAAATGCATATATCCATGTTTCTATACTATCACTGTGACCACGTTCTTTAAATTACTTACTATTACTCTCCCTACAGACCACCCCTTAAATGCCTGCAATGTTCCTCCATGTTCTTGTTCTGCTTCCCCTTGCCGGGCCATGTGGGTACATTCTGGCACAGGCAATCGATAGCCAGATCTGTAGTTAACGGAGCACTGTAATGCAAATGCGGTACTCCATTGATCGCTATGATCTCTGCCTGTGCTGCTTCTGCTGTCCCCACAAGGGCATTAACCTCAGTTCCTGCACTTCTTGACCAGCCATGGCCAAGAAAATGCCTGCAGTTCTAAACTGCCATTTCAGCACAACAATGTCAGGAGAGTAGGAGAAGAAGGGGGAAGAAGAAGAATTAAATTCCTGAAGACTGAATAGTAAAGAAAGAAAGAAAGAAAGAAAGAAAGAAAGAAATGGGTAGTGCTGAGAATCAAATGGATGAGAGTGTAAAACACTAGATGAATATAAAGTAAGGCATAAGTGATGGCAGCTTGGATGGCAAAATCTAATTTCATAGCAATTAATAAAAGGACTTATCATTAGCTCAATCTTTTTAGAGCTTCACTCAAAGAGTCAGTGTTTAGTGTGCGGTATCAATTAGTGACAAAGATCACTGCACAACATCACTACAGGGAGTGCCAGATTACTCGAAAACTCTTATAAATGGAATTTGTAAGGTCTTTTCTAAAAGAAACATTTTCACAGAGTAAATAGCAAACTGGCAAAGTAGAACACAGAAGGCAATGCTTCTCACCAACTTCTCCAAAAAAAACAGAGGCTTTCCAGAAAAAGGACCCATTTTAGAAATAAGTGATGACACTGAAGTCTTACTTTGTCACTTCCTTTAACCCCAGAATTCTTTAATCCATTAGAACATATTTGGTCCAATTCAGAGCTATCAATCATCAAAGAAGGGGCCTTCCAGTAGAGTGATTCCACGTGTAGTCTGCCACTGGGAAGCAGGGCTAGACTGTTTAAAAAAACTCAGGGCTGCTCCTAATTTACTCCAACTGATCTTTCCAGATTTCTACTGCAGTGGGCTATCCCATGTTACAAAGCTGCAAACTAGATTCTTAAGTATTAGCCAATGCTATATAGATTCTTGGGATCTTCAGTGATGCTGCCATTGACTACTGGCTGCTGTCAGGGGTAGTAAACTGGCTCCCTTTACAGTAAAGTTATACAATCCGTTGCAAGCAAACAGCACTGTTCAATGTTAGGATCAGAGCTCCCAGGGCCTGTAAAAATGGCCAATGGGGTTCAACTGTGTCAGATAAGGATAGGAACAGATGGAGGTGAACTGGAATACAGTTGCTGGAGCTCCTGCACTGCTGACAAAGAAGCAATTACATGGAACTTAGATTCTGTCTTAACAGTTTACATAAAGCAAATAACATAAAACAGGCTTAAATTATGCTGTCTTCCTGTCAATGTTTAGTTTAGGTCAGAATGCTTAAAAGAAAAATTAATCTATTAGCAGCACAATTCCTTTCTTTTTTATTTAGGCCTCCACTTCAATACTGCTTTTTACATTTTTAACATATTGTTGCCATTTTTCTTAGGCGGAATTCCCAGCACAATCTTAAAGGCCATTAGATATCAGCTCAAGTGAGTTATGTTTTGATGACCTATTGGGTGGCTGAGGGATCAAGTCAGCATAAATACGGACTACACAGCACTGTTGGAGCTCAAGAGCAAATGCTACATAGTATAGCTTTAATCCTTAAAAATCTAGTTGTAAGATCTAGTTGTAAAAAAAGAAATATAAAACATGCAATTACCAAAACATTAATGTTACTAAAATGACATTTAGAACAAAGTTTATTCTGAAAAGAAAGAAAGAAGGTCAGAGAGTGAGAGAGAGAAATACATTTAGAGGATATTTAGAGTGTCCTTGCGCTACAACATAAGCATAAGGCATTGTATTACTGCACCAAGGAATTTCAATGTGACAGCCAATGCAATTTTATATCAAATATCCTGCAGAAACCTAGCGTAATTAAGAAATAACCCACGATGCATTCAAAATTCAATAAAGTTGTATTTTATTATAAAAAACAATCACAATCCATTCATTTACATGACCTTTTAAAGCTCTATCAGATTCAAGAACTGAATCCAGAAGCTACAAACCATTTTCAAAGAATTGTGCAAGGCAACTATAAAATAGTTTTAATAGTACAAAGCCATGTAATTTTATGGTGGGGGGGGAGTTAAAATAACATGGCTGTGTTATCAGTGAGTCTGGCTTGTGTCTCCAGCTAAGCATGTGTAAAATGATGCATACAGTTGCATAGCTGGGGAGTTGAGTTTGCAATAATTCCAAAACACAGTGGATAACAATCCACCAACTCTGACTCGTTTCCCTTACACTAAACAAACCCATAAATGCCATCTCTGAAGCGGTCACAAATGCAAGCACAAAGCAAAGGAAAAAAAGGTTTAACTATTTATCATGATTACTTTTCATCTTTGAAAGAGACTATTTTCTGGTCTTTTGACTGGAGCAAACTTGGAAATTAAGGTATTTTGGAATGTGCTAAGTCTACAACATGATATTCAACCACCATTGTCACTTGATTAACCAATGAAAGAGTAAGACTGACAGCGGGTGTACTGTTGATACCCACTGCTTCCATGATTGTGTAGCTCAGACCTGAGAAAGCTTTGATTTGAGCATGCCGTGTCTTCTATACTTCTAAACTCAGAATATGGCATTATAAATAGTTCTTGACATTGCCCATAAATATAAAATCAATTAACATCCACACACCTTTGTTCCAAATTATAGTTACAGTGCACAGTCAAGCATACAGGTATGAATGCTTTTTTAAAGACTTATTTTAAGACCATGACTAGCACAGAGGACCACACCGCTAAATTCAACATAATAATTTCCAAGTACCTGATGGATTCACATTATCAGATAATATTTCATTTTTCATTAACAAAATTAACAAACCCATGCATGCTAAATAATAAAAATGACTGCACAGACCTGACATAAATTGCTTCAACAGAAGTATATTTTTCCCGCTCTCTTAAAAAATACATCACAAGAATCTTTACACAGTAGTGTAGACAGTTTTGCAAGTTCTTTATATTGGTTCATCAACCAGAACCTGCCAACTCCAGACTCCAGACTGTAATTAGTAGAAGGCATTCCACATTTTCATACAGAAAGGGGAAGCGCATAGAGGAAAGAGAAGTGTTTCAGCCATTTCCCCCTTCTGTAGTAGCACTGGCCCCCATGCACTGGTGCTGACCCTACAGTAAGTGTACACAAGGGGCTTCACTCTGCAACTCCAAGACAAGTTCATCATGTCAAAAAACACAGACCGTTTTCTTTGCAAATACAGAGAGAGGAGAAGGACGAGCAAATTAGAAAAACAACATCCCCACCCCTGTCGCTGTTTCTTGCCCTTATATCTACCCTTCAACCTCCAAGTGAAAAACCTCCACAAAACCAGAAGCCTCATGATTTCCTGCCTGGAGAGCAGCGGCTAAACTTTTACATTTCTGTATACCAGGATTCTTTTCTTATTACAAAATGATTTTTGTCTCCAAACATGCACGGATTATGTGGTGAGTACGAGTTAGGGGTGGTTCTCCTGGATGGAGAAGCTGTTATAGAGAAGAACAAAAAACTTACTTTGAAAAAAAAATAGCATGTGAAACAGGCCATGTCATATCTGGCTACTTTATACTTAAGCATATTGTAATTAAGTGTTTTGGGGGTTTTTTTGCACTAAAAAATGTTGAAATAAAATTGAAAAAAAAAATAAGGAGAAGCATAACTGAAAATGAAAAATGATAGGGAGAAAAGATGCAATGAGTGCACAATCTAAACAGTGACTTGCCTGTGTTTTTCTTGTAGAGCCTGCTTTCGGAGAGATTTGAATTTAATTGATTCCTTTTAAACAAATACATTGTTGGAATGCCAGTAATGAAAGGGGCCATGGAGGGGTCAGCAAGACGCAGGGAGGGGTGGACCTAGACTAAAGAGGACAGATAGCTGGTAGGTTCTAACTGTCCACCTGCTGACTAAGTGCAGGACTACTTCTCATTTTGGTTCCTTATTTGAGCTTGATCTCATTAATATGTCTCTCTCTAAAATTTTCTCATTTTCATTACTGGCAAGAAGGCTAAAAAAATGTAGGATCTGCTAAAAGCAACAAACAAAAAAGGCTTTTGGAGAATATACTGGCTTCAGAATATATTGTTTGTTAATTGTTCTTGCGAAATCTTTGCTTTTTAGAGGCATTTACATGATTAAACAAAGAAATATAATAATTCTAGTCATTCATAGATTCACTAATATGGTTTAACAAATTGCAAAAGCAATTGTATTCTTCAACAATACAGCAACATTCTATTTTGTCCATATCACGCAGTTCTAATGTGATGAAATCTAGGGTGGGCCTATTGTAATCTGACAATGCTGAACATAGTAAGCCGATTTTTTTTACCTTGTCCAACCACGCTTAAAGTACACCTGTACATCCTGTATTGATGACATATGCACTACCGCCTACCCCTGGGGTGCAGTGAGGCGTTTTGTAAGTGTCCCACCCTATTTAGACCCAAGGACATCACAGAAGCCAGCTCTGTAACCCGAGGCCCATGTAAAATAATACGGCATACATTATTCATGCTAACATCATAGAGCAATGGAAAACAGCACAGAAGACAGGCCTCCATAAAAATGATGACCAAACACAGAGAGCGTTGGTAAATTATTGAAGTGGCCATCAGCTTCATTTTGTTGGGGGGGAAGTGAAAAGGTGGGAGATTTTGAACAGCCAACTTTCATGTAGCCTGGAGAACTACAAACACTCAAAGGCATTTTGATGTTTTAAGTGTGGAGACTATGGAATGCTTGCATATTATATGTCATTAAAAACTGGAAAGAACCAATTCTTCAGGCTGACACAAGAAACATGTGGTGATGATTAATTATGATATGTCATTATTAATACTCACAAACATCTTTAAATGTTTCATTTGGTACTAGAATTTACAGCTTTATGGCTCACAGTCCGATTCCATCCCTCCACACAGTGATCATTAAACCAAAAGCTATTTGCTCTTCTGGTTTATTTGCCCTAAATGTTTTCTCATCCATAATGTTTGCAAAATAATAATAATAATTCCATTCAACTTGGCCCTGAGTAGGAAATGGGCAATGGTCAAGTTCCTAAGGTAAATTTGTGGCCTGGTCCTTGACCAGGAGGGAATAGGGAAAATTACCCCCTTTTTCTTTCATTAGTGCACCTTACAACATTTAGGAGATGGTCATGGAGATCATCAGAGGATGTCTAATTGAATAAATAAACAAATACAAGCAAGTATTGTCAAGCTTTTTTTTCCTTTTGCAGAAAGTTTTGCCAGCGGCGCTGGAATGAATGTGGCCTACAAAAGGGGCTCCAACAGCCAGAGCATGAAATCGGAATGGGGGTTGTGGGAAAAAAGAGGAGAGAGAGAGAGAGAGAGAGAGAGAGAGAGAGAGAGAGAGAGAGAGGCTTGTCTCATTGTTTTCATTGTCTAGCTTCAGAATGTGGAATGGGAGCAGGACGAGAGAAAAAGAGAGAGAGAGAAATGAAGTGAGTGCCTACAAAAAGAGGAACAAGTGCTAGAAAAGTGAAGCCTCCAAAGAAAAATTACAGTTATCTGTTTAACTGGAGAAGAGTTGAGCTGGTGAGAGGAAAAGAAAGAGAATCTGAAGAAGAAGTGTAAAGGTGAATCATTAAACACAAGCCCACCAAGTGAATCACTTTACAGGCCACAGAAACACACGTACACAGATGTGGACTATAATATAATAAGGCAATATAATATATATGTTATATATGCTATAACATATAGAATACATAACAAAATACATAATCAGAGTTGTGTAAGCATCATCATACCCTTAATATCAGTTACCAATAAGAGATTTTTTAGAAGGTATTTTTAGTACAAACACACAAATGCATACATATATAAACACATGGTTGGTTCTGTGAAATGTGGAGCCAACACAAAGACTTTTCTGAAGATTTATGCCAACCTTAATCAGAACTACCACTAGCCTAACCCTAACCTTATATTGACCTTAAAATGTAATCATTTACATTGTAAGGAACAGCTTGTGGTACACACAAGGACGAAAGGTCCCCACAACTTGAGTATATGATCAGGTTTTCGTCCTCATGATGTAGCATAAACCTGGCACACACACATGCACACACACACACAAAGTTTATGAGCTGGCCCATTAAGTGCTAGCACTCTTTCTCTATGCACATGGCTTCATGCTTTGATCTCTATCCAACAACATTCCTATTAACTGCCCTGTTAGCCTGTTAGTATGACTGCACTTTGAACCATTATTCTGAATGAGTGGTAGTTGGTGACAGACATGCCCAGCCATAACATCCCAACTTCTCTAGTGGAACCTTTACTTTTGAGTGACTTCCTACAATGAGGGGGAAAAAATGAATTATTAAATTTTACAGCTCATTACTCAAAAGAGGAATCAACTCTAGTGGGAAAGAGGATTACTGGTGAAATGAACCCAGTGATATATAGTGGGGGCCATTATCTTGCTCAGTTATCTGGATGGCGTGATAAGTAAATAACCATTGCTGAAGTAACCCTCAGGGACATGAAATCAAAAAGAGCTCTGATTAGCATAATATCTCTCTCTCTTGCTCTCTCCCTTACAAACATGTGCAAACTACTCACAGGGAAAAATAAAATAAAAACAAAACACAGTCTGTGATATAAGCAGTCTCACAGTTGCATAGGCCTCTCAGCAGACACCAAGTAGGCATCTATAAAAGTAGAGCTGGGCATTATCTGATAAATGATGCCACAATATGTCACAGTATAGCTGCTCAAACTGCATGTTTGATTATAAAGAGACTTCCATTTTACTGTATGCAGTGTAGCACAATAACTATATTCAGAATTTTCTGTGTTTTTATATGGTTTTTAACATATATTTTTTGCATTTATGCAGCATTTTAGGTTGAGAGACACAAACAAAAAGCTTAGCATCTGGTCTATGTTCAATAATTTAAGTGTTCTAAGGCCGCTTAGAAAATTCCGCTCAATGTGGTAACCTGTAGTAAAACAGGTTTAAACTAGACATCTGAAGATAAAGGTGATTCGTTTGGACTTAACAGTATTCACTGTGAGAGGAGGCAGGAAAAAACACAAATTACCTTAAAGCCAATTAAATGTCCTTATTCTAAATCTATGCGTTTAAAAACGAGGGAGGAGAAAAATAGAGAAAAAAGTGAAGGAACGACAGGGCAAACACAAGTTTCCTGTACTGGGTCTCAATCAGAGAAAATGAACAGATTAGTGAATTGATTCAGCAGTCATGTTTACCTAAGAGCACAGAAATTTCCCTTCTCCCCCACTGCAGCTCTTATCTCTATTATTCCAGTTTGTTTTTTAACAAACAACAGATTCGTAATAACTGCCAGGGCCCTCTCTGCTTACTTTACGTTTGCGAAAAAATGGCCATAAACCATTTAATTTCAGACTTTTTAACTATCCATAATAAATATTTTCAGATAATAACTGAAGGTGAAATTGGCTTTATGGTGCTGTAAATTAGCTGCTGTTTTTATCAGCATATTCGCAAGCTGTTTAACTAGCACACAGATGTCATAATAACATGCTGAAGAATAACCTTGTTGTTCCAATGATGGCCCTACACTTTTATAGTCTGTTTTTTTTTTTGTTTCCTCAAACCCCACCCCCCCACCCCCACCACCACCACCCCTTTGCACACAGACACACTCTCTCTCCCCCTTCCTGTGAATCTTTAACTGTTTAGTGAGCGGCAGGCTACAAAGGCAGATGAAATTTCCCCAGGCGTGACTGTCTCGCCAGCCATTATTCTTTTAGTTGACTCCTATTCACTATTTGCTCTTTGCTTCTATAGTTTTTCCATCGTAATTCAGCCACATTAGCCTCCCAAACTAAAGCCCAATTCCCTTCTCTTTACTCTAGCACTGGGGGACAGATTTTGACAGAGGTACATAAGCTGGAAAGCTGCATACTGCTACAGTGAACTGTATGCCAAAGTACTAATCAGGAAAGACTGACTGGCATACCATGCTACATCCAGTCACATATAAAGTGTGTGAGCACTGGACAGTTTTCAGGAAGGTTACTCCAGTGGTACAGAGTGGTACATGGTCATCTCTGAGAAGATGGCAGATATTCCGTGAACTTATGTGCTTATTCGATCAGTATGTTTAATATACACAACAAAGGGATAAGATAAGGCTTCACTTTTTTAAATTTAAAGAAAATATAGTGCATCTTCACCCACTCCTGTTTACCTGAAAAAGGCTTAGGTCTGTGTGGAAGCCTAATAAATACAGATAAATCCAATGTCTCAGTGAAGTCCTCCATAGCATAATCTTGCTGGAAACATCACAAATAGCCTGGCTTTTGACATTGCTAGTGGTGCTCTAATTCTTGTTTACCCCAGGGCAGCCAGACCACAGCTATTGTGAGAAGAACCAACTGGACTGCATTTGTGACCTGGCCGACAGACTCCCTTTGTCCAGTCATATGGAAGAGAAGACACTGCCCATTTCCTTTTGAAAATGTAGTTTAATATTTCCTCCCTTTTTTAAATAATGAATGACCTTTTCAAAATGGGGTGGAGCCTGAGGTAAGATGGCGGGGGAGGTGTAAAAAGTGTAAAAGGTCATTTATTGTTGGTAAAAAAGATTAAAGAAGGACATGGGTTACATTTCAAGAAAATTTCAAATTAAATTACTATTTATAACTAAAACTAACTTTTTATAACTTCAGAACTATTATCCCTAGGCAAAGTAAGTAGACATTTATTACCAAGTCTGAAGTCAGAACCACAAATCACTATTGTGGGCCTACATATGCTGTTTAGCATGACCTCACTTTACAATTTACAACTTAAATACCTTCACGCAGATCTTCATATTTAAGATCAATGATTAGTAGAAGATTAAAAAGCCTACTACTTGGCTTAAGCTAAGTTAAATGGAGGTGGTGGAGTTAATCTCTCACACTTACAGACACACACACACACACAGTCTTAAATCCCCCAACAGGTCATGCATGTGTGCATAGGCGAGGTGGGTAGTGGTAGCCTGGTGAACATTTTTGAAGTATTATTTGATTAATGCTGGGAGCTGCAGTGTGTTTAGACAGGGTCACAACCCCTGGGCAACCATTTAATCAAATCTTCCTTTTTCTCAGCTCACCCAGAGGAGGTCAAAACTAATACAGCCTCCTCCTTCTCTCTGACCCCAACCTCCCACTATTTTATTTCAGTTCCTTTCCTTATTTCTGTCTCACATTGGAATGTGTGAGTGAGTGGTGTTTGTGTGTCTAAATGAACAAGAGCACATGATGTCAGTGTAAGACCATCGATAACACCATGTGTCCTTAGATTAAGTGAACATCTCAAGATAAAAGTACCAACAAAATAGCTTAAATTACCTGTCAGTCCATTAAACCCAATATTTATTTTTTGCTTTTTCATTTAATTTCCTTCTTTATGGGATACCCGGCTTCTTTGTGATGGCAACAATAAGCATGTGCGTTATTTAATTGTCAGATAGTTATGAAAGTTTCAAACAGCAAAAAAATTATTTATCAGAGGTTCTAATGTGGTTGAGCTGATTAAGAAGACATGGAGAAAGTGTAAGTATCCTATATAGACCTTTACAAAGATGAATGAAAATAAGTGGCTGAGCACATTTGTACTGGTATGGTACAAGGCTAGCATTTACTCTTTAAATATTTTTTTCCCTAAATTTGACTAAAATGCCCATCTCTAGTATGTGTGTGTCTGTGTAAAATGTGTGTGTGAGGCTTCACATCTCTTTTTGTTTGCCCAGTGTTAAGTAATTATTTCATGGCACGGCCTCTTGCACCTCCCCCACGACCCTCGGGAGCCACCGACCTGCACAGCCAGAAGAAGCCCTTATTCAGCTGGATATTATTTAGTCCTTTATCCCTTCCTCTCCTCCGCTCCAATAGTGACACTTCAGCGCAAAGATGCTTTTTTTACCCCCTCTTCTCCCACCCTCATCTCTTTGAATACATTAGCCTGTGAGAGAAATACATGCTAACAATCTTCTGTTAATGATATGCTTATTTACCTTCTGCTGTCCGAAGCTAACTCTCTCTCTCCCTCTCTCTCATCCACTTTCCCTTGCAACTGCTTCTGCTGATGTCATCATAATTTTTAACCAATAGTGCAAAATTAACATTTTCCCTCTGACTTTCCTCTCTTTTTTCTCTTTTTCCCCTTTCCCCCCACTTTGAACAGGCCAATTACCCTACTGGCCCAAGCCAATTACATTGTATTTGTTCAGGAGTTTTCAATAATCCCCCACCCTCCTCGTCCCCTCATCCCCTCACTCAAAAAGGTGTTCCACCATTAGCCTGAGCAGTAATTGCTAAGCATTGATTTAGTGAAGGAGTAAATGAAGTATACTTGAGGCAGAGAAGGGTTTCAACATGACTCTCCGAGTCTCTGTGGTGATATAGTCAGCACAAAGTTAAAATAATTACCTCATTTGAGTTACATTCATCTAGCTGTTTCTTGCGTTTAATTAATCCTTCACAAACAAAGCTGCAAGCGTTTTGACCAACCATGTTTATTGGTCAATATGTACTTTTTTTTAAACAAGAAGGTGTAAAAAGCTAACCTGTACTACAAAACACGTAATTCAGTGAAAAGGCAGCTACGAAGAAAATTAATTTCAGGGCATTTTTTCAATATAGTAATTACTCAAAACGTGAAAATTGTCAACTGCTTTCAGAAGCGTGAGTGTGTATAAATATGAGACTGTCTGTGAGTTTGAGAGTGTGTGTGGGTGAGTAAAGCCAGAGGGGCAGACACAGGGGGAATAAGAGAGATGTCCAGCCTGCTTGACTGCGTTTATTAAGGGTGCAGGTGCAAGCCTGTCTCACTTTCAATCTCTGTCTCCCTCTCCCTTACACACACACACACACAAACAAACACACACATATGCGCATACCAACTTCTCTCTTTGGTTCTCACACACACTGCTCTGGCCCACAGTGGGTCATAGCAGTGAGTGACATGGCTGAGACCATGGGACGTGTGTGTGCACGTGCAAGCACACACACACTTGCGCTTTGACTCCAGATTAAATTCCTTTAAACGTGGGAGGTGGACTGTACACATGACCCCTATTTAATTAAAATCACAGGAGTGGCCCAAAAGAGTGTATCTTTCATTTTGTGAGCACAGAGCAAACAAGAAACAAGAGAGAAATTCAGTCAGAGAGGGGAGGGGGCTCTTTCTCTAATGTAGTTGAAGCTACAGGCTATATATTCAACTTTAACATGATTGTCAGCTGTCATTTTTAATGTCTTTTTCACTGGACTGTAAATATTTAGTCAATGCCTCAATCATCAATATCTTAAAAGAACTGACATTTAAATTGTGTAAAAAGTTTATGATCAATGTTTCTAAAGAATGGTGCAAAAATATTTATTTAATAACAATACTTAAATAATAACATGTTTTTCCATTAAAACATTTCTGACAAATAAATGATTGCTGTCAGTTATTCATGATTCATGTATTTTGAACCATATAAATGGACAACAATGTCACATTGGAGACTTAAATGTGTAAAATGTAAATCTATAAAAACTACCTGACTTGCACAGTAATGCTATTAATGACCCGCCTAAGTTGATGCTACAACCCCATGCAGGTTAGGCCAGTAGGAGAAGTAAGGGAGTGCAGCCTGTTTCCCCCCCCAGCACTTTAATTGTTTTTTCCAGGTCCCATGTTTGTGCCTTGCCTCCTGAGCAGACAGGATGGGACGATTAATTAACTTTTATAACATTGGGAGGGAAAAACAGGATGTTTTCACACACCGTATTGTTGGAGCAAAAAAGGGTGAGCTATTGTTTGAGAGCACAATTGTTCTGGTGTAGAATCTAGATGACAAGAAATAGGTATATTTAAACCTAAAGGAAAAACTCTGCAAAAAGGGTTAATTTTTTCCCTGTAATTGATCCGAGATGGGGCACAAGGAAAGAAAACAGGCTAATTCAGGTCGCTTAAGACAATTAAACTAAGATCACTGCTCGACGACTCCTTCTTGGTGCATGGAATAATTTTTTCTTAAATATTGTAACAGGAAAAAAGCAGTGATGCAAGACAGTAAAGAAATTGAGAAAAATAAGATTGTTACAACTCAGGAAAAGCAAAGAAGGAAAAAAAATACTTTGCAAAATCTGACAAAAGTGAGTGTTATAGAGAAATGCTCAGTCAGCAGTTTTTTGTTACTGCTAATGCAGAGGCCCTTAAACATTAGCAATGCCACAAAACACCCACCACAATATAAAGTAATATGTTTCTTTGGAGTGCATAGTAGACTATTAGCATATTGTGTTAAAGACGATCATAGATGTAACTAAGTGAACACAATTTTACACAAGAAACTAATTCACACACTAAATAAGTCACTCTCAGGTGACACTCTTGAAACACTTCGCTATGCTTCAGCTCTCTCTCTCTCTCACCCGCTCATCCTCTTTTTTCTTCCTCCCCTTTTAATAAACTTCTTGTTGGGGCTGCCACAGCACACGCAGACAGACAGCGTGATTTGGTGCTGCTGTTTAATTTGATTTGGTGTAATTAATTTGCTCTGTGTGTGTAGACACGCAGTCAGAGGTGCGTGCGTGAGTGCGCGTGTGACCCAGTAGCGTGAAATAAATCATTTCTGTCAGAGTCTACCACTCACTTTAATTAAAAGCATAGCGCTCCGCAGAAGACAATTACAGCAGCGATTGTGACAAAGAGGTATATTAACGAGGACCAAATGTCATAGTGCGCATTATCTGGACCCCAATACAATGCACTTTCTGCTAAACATGCCCTGTTGTGGAGGAAGCCCAATTTCTGTTTCAGTTTCTTTTGAGTTGCATGTGTGTGATATAATCATCGTTAGCAACCGCACAATTCTCACCCATAACATAATCACCTGGTCTTGGCCTTCAAATTAAGAACATGCAAAGAGAAAATCCCTTAAACAGTGGAAGAGTGAGGAAAAAACTATAGATTTGAGCAGGTACTGTAGATATTTACTGATAGTTACATTTCTGTAAAACTGATGGCAAGTTTGTGTGGCTCTGCGCAACCTCTTGGCTGAAAAAAGAGTAGAGTAAAGAAAACAGCACTCACGCTCAAGCATAAAAGTGGTCTGATGATGTGTGTAATCAATTTAATAACACGCTGTGCTACATCAGACAAAAAGTCATTTTCATATTGTACAGCACAGCAGCATCCGTCGCTTCCATGCTAAATCAGGGATTTATTCAATAAATTATATTAATGGTTTCTTTCATGACTGAAGATTTTGATAGAGTGGAAGGCTTAAGTTGCTATAGATTAACCCAAAACGGAATCTGATCAAATCAACTAAGAGATACTAAGAGGGACACAGAGAGGTAAGTATGTACAAAAATTTGTAAGCACAAGAAAGCCACTCATTAAGGAATAGTGGATTAAAGCTTGATATGGTTAAAGTACTGTTGCTTGAATTTGTGTCAAAATTATGCAGAATTGTATAAAAATCAGAGACTACTCTTTTATCTATTCAATTTTTAAAATAAAAAGCATTTAAGAACAAGTTATTCGTTTTAAAGAATATGTTCCTGTGGAGGTTATATAATCTACTTGTATAAGAAAGGTAAAAGCCCAATGCAAATTAATAAAATAAAAAAAATGCAACCAAATTCTACACTATACTTTGAGGTGCAGAAAACATTTCTGAAAACTACTTAAAAAAGGTAAAAGCAAATCTAAATACCAAAAGATTTGGGCTGTATTTGCTGAGAAATCCAATCTATATATATATTGTTTTGTGGATTGGGGGGGTCTAGGCTGGTTCTCATCTGTGTAGTGCCTTATAGCCCTGCCTGAGCTTCACAGAGCAGGATGAGCCTTTAACTGAGGCTTTTCAGCTTCCTTGCACATGGGCACACAATGGTCACTTCTTAATGATATACAATGTTCGTAGCTGCTTCCTTGGCATATCTTCTCATTAGCATTGGTACAAAATTATAGTTCTAATAACTATTTTAATAACTTTTAATTGTCAAATCAATCACATTATATAACACAACAGCTACTTTTCAACTAGTGCTACTAAGAATGCTCCTTGGTTGGCCAGACACTTCACAGTGACATGCAGATCTTTTTGAATGTATAGTTAGTTAAATAAAACTTTGAGGTTGGCTATATATTCAGCCATTAAGTGTCTGTAACCATGATTTTCAAAGTGCAACCACAATCTCTTTGCCAACTGCCCTGCTGTTTCCGCGCCACTTAAAAGCCAAATCTCCTCAAACTGTTTTGAGGTGACATGAAAACTTTTACTGGGCTGTACAAAATTGATAATTCATAAGCACTTTGTGACTGACAACCTCACAATGTCCTAAAGGAAATTAATCTCATAACTTGTTCAGCGTTTTGACAACGCTGTTGCCTAACAGCTCGGATTATGGGGGACACCATCCAATTATGTGTCAGCATTAGCAGGCAAATAATAGCAGTCATCATTTTGAGAAGTATTGTAGAAAAGCAGAAAAGCCTAACAATGCTAAGAAGTACGCTTTGGAGGGAAAATGGTGCTGAAGCGCAGGGCGTTTGACAGAGGAGGCGTGAGACTTGTTCCAACTGTGACAGGAATATTTGCAAGGCCCTTTTGCAAGAACAATGTACGGACCCTCGAGGTACGGCCGTCAAACTACACCGACTTTCTCTCGTACATTCTTTTCTCTTAGAGGTGGGCGGAGCGAGTAGGCTACCTGCCAGTCAGGCGAGAGGAAGTGTGTGCCATAGCCTCATGTTATAATTAAACTATCCTGCTAGTCATTTGAGAGGACCTGCTGACAGCCGCATTTTGCGTTATGACAAGGTGGTCAAATGTTTGCGATTTATTCCTGAACCGTGAAGGCTGCTATTAAGGCGGACCTGACGAGGCGAGTGAGGAACACACACACACACAGAAGCACAAAAGTGCTAGGGGGGATTTGACAACGGTTTTGTTCAGACTGTGATGAGGTGTTGTCCAAGCTATGTTAAATGGAACAGTTTAGCTTTGGGAATTCTAAGAAGAAAACTAACTGCTGTCTCCACCAAGATGAGCCAGTAAATGTTCTGGCAGTAAGCTGACATGAAACTTTGATACATGAATAAATCAGTCATCATGAAAAATGGTAGCAAAAAGCAAACAAACTTAGCCTACTGGTCAAATAGGCAGCTACTTTCTGAATAAAACAAAACCAGTGCAGCCTATGGCCCACACCTAGAAAAAAATAATCAAGGCAGGACAATGTCTTACTGATTTTTTGGACCTGTGATGTGGGCCTTTGCTCTTGAACTCTTAGCTGCATTTACCAAAATCTGTCATACAGTCTCCTTCATTAAGACCTACTTACGGCATTTTAGTCTCCTAACCCTAATACACAGTGCCTTTTCTCTGTAAGGGCCCCTAAGGCCCCTCCGCTCGGGCGACAGGCAAAGAAATGAGAGGAAAGGATTCTATTAGAGATGACAAAAGAGCGGGAGCTCAACCTCCGGTGAGTTCTATTATTTAACATACACCGCCTAATCAGCAGAGTCCTGATTTGTCATGCAAGACAGAAAACTTTTGCACCTGCTCGGAGCTGAGATATGGAAAAAAGTGTGTGTGGCCGGGTTTTTTTGCTGTTACCTTTGATTTTGAGATTCCTGCCTAAAAAGTTGTCGATATGAAACAGTGCTTGTCAGTGTTTTGATCTCTTCAATGGACAAGTGTTAAGGAACAGATGAGAGAACACATTATTAGTTGGTGGTGAAACTTTTTTTTATATTGCATAAAACACGTCTGCCCGCACAATGCAGCCACATGTATCATAAACTCACACTGCAACAGGTGCACCCACATCCTATTTCCTATTCCACACACAGCAAAGCCCCTGTATTTCCCCTTTTGAACAATTTACCTTGCTCCTTCAAAAAAATCCTGACCACTCCCTGAACTCTGACCGCAGACCTGCACTGTGGAAAAAAGGAGACAGCAAGAAACAGAGCATGAGAGAGAGAGAGAGAATAAAGAAGAAGTAGGCAGGGTAAGAGAAGGAGAATGTGAGTAAAAGAAAGAATGGTAGAGAAGGAGACAAGCAGGGAGCGATGAAGAGAGTTATTGCAGCTTTTTCAAAGGTGAACTCTATCCATGGTGTTGGTGCATTGGGGCGGGGGGCGGGGGGCGGGGGGTGGGGGGGTGGGGGTGGGGTGGGGGTGTTGGTGCACCATAGCAAGTGGAGGCTCTGTAATAAAAAATGGCAAGCCTGACAAGGAAGGTCTGGGCGCAGGTGTTAAATCAGGCGGTGCAGAGGGCAGCCGTATGCACTGGCTGATTTATGGGCCCTTCCAACCCTGTGTGTTTTAAACGTGACCTTGCGTACACACTAACCCTGACCTGCTTCCTTGCTGGCCCATTTCACCACTTGCTCCATTCAAAACATGCCTGTGCAATATTCCACATAGGACTCTATCAGGATGGATGCATGCATGTATATGTTTATGAGGAAGTCCTTCAGAGGCACAACCTTGACAAGTGGGTTGGACACAATGTATGTGTACAGAAAATACATAGGTGCACAACCCAATTCTTTCACATGCCTTTGGTCTGCATGCTTTTGGGCTCTCTTTGGTCTGAGAGTGTGTTTTTGTTCTTGCTCAGAGTGACACACTAAAGCTGTGTGGGCCTTCTCCTGTCCAGAGATGCATTTGCTGTAGATGGCTGTGTGCATGCATACGGACGTGCAGGATGGCTGGCACAGTATCTGGTATTGTCTACTGTGCTGTGTAGATAACTGTCTGTAGATTTACAGATAAAGATAAAGTCAACTCTACACAACAGAGTTGTTATCGTTATCATGATAAATTATGTCACAATATGCTTTTCCTATAATAATATACCCTTAGTGCTTAATTAAACAACTGTATGTACAAAATACAGATTTCTTAAATAGTTTATTTTTGTAAACATTGAATACAAAAAATACATGGATTTATAGGTTCTTAAATATGCCATGTTGTTTGATATGTTTTTTTTTATTCTTATGTGTTTGCAAACCTCAGAATAACACATATCATGCATTTTGGAAATACCTTGAGATGAGAAGATGTGAAAATGCCTTATATATATATCTTTGCTATATTGTCCATCCCTACTTTAAGATCCTTCTCTAGCTAGTAAAGACAGAACTCAGCTCAGCTCTTTCTTCTCGCCCGAACAGCCAGAACAGCTTCAGCATATCAAAGAGACACCCAGTGCACACGCACACACATCGCACCAGGGCCAACTGAAGGAAACTTCGAGGGGAAAATTAATGAGCCAGAATGGTTGTAGGAGACGTTATTGCACACGTCCGGCAACACACGTTCGTGGGAAAAGCTCATGCACTCTCCTGCACATGAGTCCTTAGATGCCTTAGGGGCTATCAGGGGCTCATAAAAGTCAGATAGTGCCAGTCGGGGCATTCAAAAGACAAGCTTTATGACAGGTGAGGGGTGGCAAATGGTTGAGGCTGCATCCAAGCCAGTGCCCACCCATACCAGTCTGCAAGTTCATTGACGGTGAACTCCAAGAATTGATTAAATGCATGGGAATGCATATACAAGTGGACTTAACCATATACACATATAAACTGTATATGTACCCAACAGAGGTACCTTTTAAACATCCGTCAAAAATGTTACTAATTATTTTTTTTTTTCAATTTTGATGTGTGGCCATAGTATACAGTCTATTCATGACAACCTTGTGTTTGACAGCTTAAAAAACAACAGTTCTGTTTAGTTTTAAGTGTGACACAGCTATATCCCATTAACCCAAATTAAAAATGAGGAGAACACCATTACAGAACTAAATTCTACATAAAAAATATTTTAGCTAGGCAGAGAGGTTAGCAAGCTTTTGCAAACGTGAACAAACACTGTTAGCTTGATGCAAACATATAATGGTAAATTCCATATAGGAGCACAAATTAGCATTGTATTTGCAATATTAAATGTTTGTGCAAAAACTATTCACAAAGCATTCAATCTTCAATATGAAACCACACAGCTTTTCATGGTATGTTTAGAGGAAATTCAAGCCATTTAAGTCTGGTCTAAGCACAGAGAGTGTTATCACTGTCTCTGCTCAGACCAAACTAAAATGGCTTAAGCGACTTTGAGTATCGACTGTTACAGGCCTTTAAGTATTGTTTCTGCAATAGCAATTTTATTGATTTTTTGTAATAATAATTTAATTGACAAGTAAATACATAATAAAATAATATAAATACTTGAGCAGAAGTAAATAAAAAAGTAGTTAAAATTTACTTTTACTCATATTTTTAATACAATTTAAGAACATTTTTATGAGTTGGCTTGTCTCTTTTCTTTAAGGTAACTAAACCAACACAAGATTTTTCCATCAGCAAACTTCTGGACCAGCCTCGGTCATGCTGGTTGCAAGTTGATGAAATATGCAATTGTCTACATGGGGTAATGATGCATGCTAATCAGGAGGTTGCGCCAAGAGGTTAGTAAAAAATAAAATTTTCTTCAGCTTATGTGTTTGTTGAAAGGCATGGAGATCTAGAAAAACCAAATCCCACTTTTTCTCTGCTAGAAGAGATATTTTTCACATTTACATTTATGACTTTTAGCTCCTTATGCAGCATGAATAACGTTAAGTGCTGTTCATTTTAATATAGAAACTGTAAACTTCTGTATCAACTAGAATTCCATTTGTTTGAGTGCAATTTACAATTATTTCCAAGTTTATGACACCAATCAATTACAGCAAAAGTATAATTGCAGTTAAGTGTAATCTTTCATTTTGGCCCAATCTAGCACACAATCTAGCACAAAGCTATCATACCATGTAATCCAGTAAGTGACAGGTTTTACAGTTAATTGTAATGGCTTATATGTTAATGAAAACATGCTAACTTGCTGACTGTAGCCAAGACTCCTTTGGAACATTTGGGTTTGTGGCATTGGGCATGTCACATTGGGTTTGAACCAGCATGACGGCTCTCCTATTAGCTCCTTCCTCACCTGCAACTCACTGCTTTTGACATCGCCATAGCACATCTCGAACAAAACTGTGCCAGAGAGGGTTTACTATAACTATAATTTTTGGCTAAGTTTTGGAAAGATCCCTTTGATTGAATTTGGCTAAATGCTGCATGACGTCAGGTGAAGCATCTCTGTTTTGTCCACTGGCAAGCAATGGCATTTCCACCAAAGTAGTTTTTGCAACTCGTGCAGTTTGAAGTTAAACATATGTAAAACGAAGAGTCACTAGTAGAATACTTTCACTTTTTTTGATTCTTTAAACTTTTCTGTGCAATGCAGTAACAATGATTTTGTTGCATCAGATTCTGTTTCCCTTCAAAATCTAATTCCACTTCCCCAGGAGAGTGCATTCACTGAGCAGAAATCAGCACTAACCAAAACTGCAACTACGGAAAGCAGAAAGATTCAAGAAGGATGTAAATCTGTGCTTTGGTACTGATTAAAAATAATGGTTTAAAGCATAAGACTTTTACCCATGTTGCTTTTCATTGCTTTAGTGCTGCTAATAGGAGCATTATAGCTCACTTGCAAACAAACGTCATCTTACTTATTTAAGACAATGAAGCAATCTCTTCTAAAACAAAGTTCAAAGGTAAAGTTAATTCCAGTTTGTGATAAATGTAGCTATAGTTTTTTTTCATTAACTTACAAAAAAAACATTTTTCAGTTTAGCTTTACTCGGCCATCAAACTACTAGCTATAGCTAATTCAATGAATAAGCTAAGCTAATGTTTTGGTGGATCTCAGTTAAAGTTATTTGCTTGAATTAAAGTTTGAGGCAGTTAGGTAACTTGTATTTAATCATATCTTAGTTAATAAGTTAAAAGTTTTGTATTTTGTTTCTTATTCTGATTAATTTAGCTAGCTAATTGCTGGCTAGTAGTTTTCTAATGTCAGCTAGCTATTTTTAATCATGTTTTGTCCATACTGAGGTAGTTTTGAAGCTTGTAATGTGTAGTATTAAGATCACTTTCATAGCTTTCTAAGTTGTATTGGCAGTGAATGTACTAACAGACTCAGCTAATTACTGGATTATTTTCTAGTTAAATGATAGCTAACGACTTAATGTGTTTATGTTATTTTAGCCCTGTATATGGTTGCACCAGAACCAAAATGGGGAGTGTGGTAAAGAGGTCAAGAAGAGAGTACAGGCAGTGCATGGAGAAAAGTTTCAGGTGTGATTTGTGACAAAAGAGCGGCAGCAAAGATCAAAAGAAAAGTTTACAAGACAGTGGTGAGACCTGCTATGTTGTATGGTTTGGAGACAGTAGCATTGACAAAAAGACAGAAGAAAGAACTGGAAGTGGCAGAGCTGGAGATGTTGAGGTTCTCCTTGGGAGTGACAAGGATGGATAGGCTTAGGAACGAGACCATCAGAGGTACAGCACAGGTTAAACAACTAGGAGATAAAGTTAGAGAGGCCAGACTGAGATGGTTTGGACATCTCCAGAGGAGGGACATTGGCTATGTTGGTAGAAGGATGCTAGAAATGCAGCTGCCAGGAAAAAGACAAAGAGGAAGGCCAAGGAGGAGATATATGGATGCAGTTAAAGAGGACATGGTAGTAGTTGGTGGGAGGACAGAGGATGCAGAGGACGCAGAGGACAGAGTGAGATGGAGGAGGATGACTCGCTGTGGCGACCCCTGTAAAGGGAAAAGTCGAAAGAAGAAGATATGGTTGCACCAAAAGCAGTAACAACACCTCCTCTACCAATGTGACAATGGGACACCGTGGCAGTAACGCACGCGTGATTTCAATATATATTGTATATTCAGCTTGAGTGCTGAATATTGTTTATGCATAGAAACGGCAAGAATTCCGAGAGTTGCAGTAGCCAGTGTGAAATGCAGAAGCGAAGCCGTAAATATTTATAAAAAATACTGCCCCAACAGATTCAGATACAGCTCTTGAGGAACTTTATTTTCTTTATTAAGTTGTCTTCGACAATGAACGTTGTGTATATATTGGTCTACTTAAGTCTAAGTCAGGGTTTGCAGTGAATGCTATTGCTACAATGTAATATACAGCTGTTTGTAGAGCTGTTTTAGGCTGAAATTTATCAAGATCATTCATCAACCCGAGGCTCCTGGAGACAACCTGACCTGCAGATTTAGGTGCTATTCCTATCATAATTATCATCAGTTTTATAGGCCCAAAAATTGTACCCTGTGGGTCTCCACAAGATACACTAACCTGTTACCAAATAATTCAAGAATTGTTGCTGCAAATTAATAACTAAGGGTTAACTAATCAGCTTCTTAAAAAGACATTTCAGAATTTCAGGGGGTGTTTTGCAGTGGATGTGTACTCACTGTGTACTCACTTTCAGTGTTGTCTACCCCGGGTGCCTTAGGGAGAGTTAGAGTCCCAGCGACTCCGGCTGTAGAGCCCCCGCAGCAGGGCGAATGGGTGACGGTTCGGCGGCATAGTAACAAAGCTAAAGCTGACGCTAAAGCTAACGCTGAGGCCAAAGCTAAGGCTAGCCCACCTGTGCACCACGCACCTATTCGCGTGTCAAACAGATATTCTCCTCTCGGTGAAACACCCACCGAGGAGTCTGTCAAAGGTACTCTGGTTATAGGAAGCTCTATTGTACGACACGTGAAATTAGCTACTCCTTTAGGGGCACCAGCAGCTAGAGTTATCTGCTTACCAGGAGCCAGGGCGCCGGACATTAGCAGCAACCTTAGGGTGTTAGCAAAGAATAGATATTCGAGGATAGTGATTCACGTAGGTGGTAACGATATCCGTATGCGGCAGTCTGAGGTCACTAAGAGTTCACTAAGTAGGTCACTAAGTATTATATACTTAGTGACTAAGTATTATATATATAAGTATTTTATATATATATATATATATATATATATATATATATATATATATATATATATATATATATATATATATATATATCATACAGTGTGGTATATGAGGGGGCTACAGACTTTATATTAACTTGTGTTACATTTTGTTTTAACATTATCATTTATCACTGGCAGTATATATTATAATGTAGTATTTAGCATGTGATTACTGCCATTGCCATTAACATTTGTTTTTCACTTGTGAGTCTCTTCTTAGTTTTTCTTTACGATGCTCTTAGAATTTAAATTGCTATGTTAATAAGAACAAACTTTGTACAAAATAGCACACAGTGCTATGTACACCCGGGTGCAAATAGCACACACTGCTATATACGCCCGGGTGCAAATAGCACACACTGCTGCATATACCCGGGTGCAAATAGCATCTGCCAACTTTAAATTGAGGAACTGTTGAGTACAGCAGAAAGAAGTGCATTAACTTGGGATGCATAAATGTCAAAGACAATGGATTACTATGTGACTGTAACAGCATATAATCTCACAGATGATTGTCGACTGCTGTCTAATATTCTCCAAACTAGAACTGCACACCAACGTAAATGAGCTGCACATGTGCAGTGTTGCCAAGGTCCAATCACTAATTTGTTGTTTGCTTATCCCTTATTTTCAGTTAATTCCTGTATCTGATCTTCTGAATAGACCACTGAGGTTGTGTCATCATTTTGTTTTATCTTTCATGTCCTGTGGTAATCAAAAATCACTGATCATGGCTCTCAAGTGAAAAATCCACACAGAACAAAACATATGGCATACCTAGTAGAGGATGACCAGCAACTTCAATAGTCTATTGAGATCAGATAACTAATATGCTACAATAAAAACGATAATTAATTAGCTACAATATTTGGCACTGTTTTCCTCAACATAGGCTACTACCTCGAGTTTACATCAGTAGCTATATTTCAAGTAATTTACTTTGTTCAGCAACAACATCTAGTGTGCAATGGCTATTAACATTTTACTAGCTAACATTGGCTAGCATATTTATTAAAGCTCAAAGTAAATTTAAGTGCACATTTTGTGGAGATGATATTGCTGTGTACAATATCTGACTGGCGACAAAAAGCAGCTCCGTACCACAATAGTTAATGCTAAACTAATGAAATTCAGGAGCTGACAAGTAGTAGTATACTACTAGTATGCTACACAGAGTGTGAAATTAGATGATAGTAAATCACAAGACTGCGAGTGTGTGACTAGTTCCCTTTAAGCTTTTTGCACTAATTTCTGATTTTACATTGCTTGAGTGCTCTCATGGGTACAAGACATTTCAGTATTAATAAGAAGAGATGAGGTGCTTCTTAACCAGTCCTGTTAAATTACATTTGTGCTTCAGTAATTCAAGTAAGTGTCGATATACTTTAAAGACATTTTCTAAAAACTCTTCAGAATTGTTCCGCTGGCTGGCATCCTCGTTACGTGTATCAAGAGAGCGGTTTGGTTTGTTTACGTGTAATTTGGCATGTCTTTCTCTATATTTTTTATATAGATGGATGTCATGTCATACAGCTGATAACAACACACATCTGCTGCAGAGATTAAGTCTTTGATCAGGTTATTGATTATGCTTAGCTGATAGATGGATTATTGAGGACTGGAGTCTAGTCTATGACCCAGAGGCCCACTTTAAAATAGATGGGGAGGGCAGTAAGGTTAACACAGACCAATTACCTGTCTCCTGTCTGTACTGTGTCTTTATCAGGAGCTGATAATACATACACACATACTCGCACACACCATCATTCACACACCCGAGCATCTTGAGATATGCTCTCTCCATGCTCCTAACACACAAACACATATACACCACACTCTCCTCCATTATCACCTTTAACATTCCCAGCCACACATCATAGCAGCTGTGGCGTCCCGGTGACAGTATCGGCCCAGGCTTTCAACAGCTCCGCCAGCAAATAATTAAAGCCCATTATTTACCTTCCGCAGGATGAGCAGCTATCTCGCACCTTTCCGCACCCAACCCCTCTTTTCCACCCCCCTTCCTTCTCTCTCTCTCTCTCCTTCCGATTTTTTTTACTCTCCCCCTGCAGTGACATATTGATGTCAGTGCTAATAAATCATTCCAATTTGTTCTTTCCCTGCCAACACGAGCTTTAATCTTCATTTACGACTCCTACAAAAAAGTCTGTTTTGTGGAAACCGCTGATAAAATATTCAATTACCATTTTTTACCTTACCTGACTACAATTGTTGTAATAACACATACACACACATGCATATATTATGTTAATCTCAACAAATACATAGAAATTGCACACTTTAGTTTGCAGTTTGCACACTTGGTTTGTTGTATATAATAAAGGATTCTCAATAAGACTATTAATAGATTTGCAACTTTCTTGTACATCCATATCTGCTACAGAAATGCAGTTTTACAATTTGTATAATTTGATCTGTTTTTGAATGTTTCAGGACATAAAATCTGAGAGTCCTGTAAGATTTATAAAGTCATATGCCTACTTAGTCGAAGTCAAAGGCTATATATAAAGAGGGAGCTTCAAATTAAAACCCTCCACTGAATATGCCATGCTTACGTGTTAAGCAAACATTGGGACATACGTATTACAGAAGCTTTATCTCAGCCCCTGATGGGTAGCTGTTCAGAATGCCGCCACTGAGGCTTTCTGGTGGGTTCCCTGGTGCGCTTGTCTCCTCGGCCCCTCCGGCAGCCGTGTAAGAGGCGAGAATGTGTCTCAATCACGCCTCAATTACAGTACTCCATATGAGAGATCTGTTATGAATACCCGAGTGCCATCACCAATCACTATTACCACTGCTCTCATTACCATGCCTTTAACCAGCCCGATTATTACCCCATTATTAATGGAAGAAGAGAGGGAGAGAGAAACCCGAGGGGAAGAACACAGAGAGAGAGAGAGAGAGAGAGAAAGAGATTGCGGAGCGAGAGGAGATATGGCGGTGCGCAGTAAACGAGTGTCAGGATCGGTGCACGCACTGAAAAATTAAACCAATTAGGAGTGCCGTTTGGAGCCCCTCAGCTCGCATTCCTCTCCGAGCCACTGAACAGCTGAGAGGGAAGAGAGAGCAGAGGGAGCAAGAGAGATAGAAAAAGAGAGGAAGGAGGGAGGGAGGGAAGGAAGGAGCAAGGGAGCGAGCGCTTCAACACGGCACTCCATTCTGTCATGCTTGGTGAAGAGCAGAGGAGAGACAGTGTGCATGTGCGAGTGAGTGAGAGAGAGAGAGGAGAGAGAGAGAGAGTGAGAGAGAATGGTGCCTCGGAGAGGCGGATTAAAAGCAATCTATATCCACATAAATCATTGATTAAATGAATCATGAAATTAATATGTAAATTGTGTGTTTAACCTCTATTTATATACCACTGTCTGTCATCGTAGCGTAAATCTAAAACTAATTGCAATTTCTCTGCGAGCCCTGAGAAAGTGTGAGACAGAGAAGAGGGAGGGAGGGAGTGAGGGAAGACGAGAGGGAAGAGCGGTAAAAGTCTGACATATTTATTAACTAAACGTTCAACTACATCAACTCACTCATTAACAGCTGCATTGAGCGCGAGCAGTGGAGAAAAGAGAAGGTTAATGCTGCCTCGGCAGTTTAGGCGCAACAAAGTATACGTGAGAGTGCTTTATTCTGATAAAATGAACAGCAAACTAACTTTTACATACATACACACACAACAAAACACGAGGTCACATATATAAAAGCAAAGTGGGATGAACACACACATATACAGTATTGTGCAGAAACCAAAGACGACCCTTTATTTTTTTGGATTTCCATTTAAAATTGGCAGATAGATACACGTTATTCATTTCAGGAGATATTTCTAAGTAGGGTATATATAAGATAATACAACTGCAGAACGAATGGGAAATTACTGAAAATACAGAACTATGCAAAAATGCAAAACTAAACCTTAAAGGAACTTCTGGAAGATTCCTTTCAGAAACTGAAAGCAAGTCTCCTTAAAAAAGGCAAGAGAAGACAACCAAAACAGGTCCTATTAAAAAATCCTTTTTATTATATTTAGTGTTTTGAGGCTTCAGTGCATGGTTTTGTTAATATATGTTTTTGGCTTTGTTGCTTGTATGTAATAGCTGTATTAACTGTAAATGAAATAAACAAAAGGGTGATCTGCACAATACCGCAGCCTTAAAAATTAAAGTAAAGTTTAATTTAATTTATATATTTCAACTTAATCAAATTGAATGGGTCACAGCCTGTAGCTAGAGAGATAGAAAAATAGAGAGAAACCAAGAGCAATAGATAGGGTAGTGGAGTGATTGCCAGTGGGGCTCCTTCTGCTGCTGCTTGACATAAAGCATGCGCCGTATGCTCTGGCCTGCCACAGAGGACCCTGATTTACCGGCGGGCGAAAGCTGGGACAGCCGCAGTGATCTTTCAATAAAACATCAAAAAAAGCCTCTGACCCATCCATTACACTCAAGGCCTGGCAGGACCAGGAGGTCAAGCAGGCCTGCCATCACTCAAACTCCTATCTCGAGCTACCTTGGGAAAGCTCCTGGACAGTAGCAAGAGGAGAGCACCGTGGGTTAGCCTGCGGATTTTATTTAACAGTATTTTTTAAACCAGGCTGTAAAGAAACTACATACATTCATCAAAGAATTACATGCAAAATGAATGTAATTAAAACATTGTGTGTCCTATATTTATAGTTTAAGACATGTGCATGTTCATTTTGCTGGTATAATTTTTCGGCACCACTTTCATGTACTCAGAAGTGTTTGAATATTCAAATAAATAACAGGATAATGGCTCTGTAATTGAGAATTACACTATAGAGAAAGAAGTTCTCACAAGCAAAGCAGATCCATGTACACGTATATGGATTCACGCTCCACAACTTCTCATTCTTGAAAAAACACAACTAACAAGTTTCCTAATGATTACCAAATACCATATGGTAGTAACCAAATAATAAGTGTTATTCTTTCATTCCATCATCTTATTCTACCTATAAGTGTTGAGTGCATAAGTTTTTGTCCACTTAAATTAACAATGTTTACCTACCACATTAAATATTAAAACAGTGAGTTTTTTTATGATAAGTTTTTTTATTATAAGTTCCCTTTAAGATTGATAAAGTCTTGCCATACTTACAAATCTGAGCCTGTTTGAAATGACTACGACAAATACAAATTCTTTCATCCCCACCTCTGCAACAACACAACTCTTTTTCTCATATTTCTCTCTTAATGCTACTTTTTCGAAAAACGTTATCTGAGACACAAAGCGCATGGTTGTCCGTGGCTGCTGCCTTCAAAGCAGAGAAATAAAGCATTCACTCTGCTCTCTTTTTTGTATCCCTTATACACTTTATTTTGTTTTAACAATCTGGTGAGACATTAACCTGTAATGAAACAGGGCCTGACTGTCTTCAGAAAATGGTGAAACACACTGCCACCCACCCTTTCCTAACCCCCTTACTGACACCTCCCCCTACACACAACGACAAATACAACAGCATGCAAACAAGCATAAAGAAACACCCGTAGCAATCAGTCTTTTCATTATTGTTCATACATATACACATCAACCAACTGCCAACATGTGAACACTCAGATACACACAGACAGACACACACATGTACATGGAAACACACACTGACACTGTAACACAGAAAAAGATTAAATAAAGGGTGGATAAGACTAGAATTTGTGTGAGCGTGTGTACAGTTTAGTGGGGTAGTGGAGAGGGCAAAAGGTTGAGAGGATTAGCGTCAAGGGTCCTTGTCTGCAGATGCAGTAACAAAGATTATTAGAGATAGGGTTAGGGTTAGAGGAAGACATCAAGATGAATACAAAGAAACAGAGAACAGGAGCGTGGACATTTTTTTTACATCATTAGGAACTCATATACATTTTTTCTTTTGTCATTTGAGCACATAAAGTTAATTGTAACATAAACATTTTTTAGCCCAGAGAATTAAGCAGACAGTTTGCCATTGACCTTTTAAGACTGATATATATAAATTATGTCTGTTACCATTGTCTGTCCTGTCTTGTGCCCAATTTGGCTACACAGAAGTACATAGGTATTTGTAAACAAGCTGGTATCACTCAAACAGCAACTTCAAAACAGGCTCTTGTTGCAGTGTCGTCTCCAGTACGAAAAATGTGGAATTTAAGAATATTTTATATGAAAATAAATTATTTTGTTAAAAAAGAGAATACAATTAAGTACCCCTTCTGGTGTGTCTACAGTACTTTTAGTTAGGAAATACAATTGTATCATAATCCACTACGAAAATAAGTTGTACTGACTCCACACACCCTATCTTATTATTCTGTTTTAAATGTTAAATTATGAAGATCTGCCCATTTCCAGTAATAACAACTTATTTAAGCTACATAATCAGAACTTAAAACCTTAGATGTACCTACAAGGGTGCATTTATATTGTTCATATTTTAGTCATCAAGGCCCTTTACTTAAGCAGTAGTTTGCATGGCACGGGAGTGGCCCTTATACACGGCTCTGATTGGTTGGAGGTACATTGCTAACCTCATCATGACTGGAGAGTAGTTAAGAGATGCTCATCATAACGAGAATAAACTACGTGCCTCATGGTGTGGTTCCAATTTACAGTGCTATACACTACTAGCATGTTTCCAAGCCCAGAGCCCTCTATTAAAAAGAGCTATCTTAATGCTTATGGGAGAGAAAGAGGAATGGAAAACACATCCAAGAAATGGTCACTGCAAGTGTTGTCTTGTAAGCAACATCCTTTTAACCAAATCTTGTAAACTGTAAGAGCTGTTCCCTAAAAACGTTTGCTTTTTGTGTGCACAATGAGTTACAACAGGCATGAAGTGTATTTAAATTAAAAATTGGTAAAAGAGGGGTAAGATTATGCTCAGCAGAAATTAACTATACGTTTCTGTGGGCTAAGTAAATCCCGGCAGTGGGCAGGAGGGCCTAAACAACTCATCACATTCACCACTCATCTAATATAACATTGGCGGATCTGCAGTCATTATGTTGTCGGGAATAAGTAAATCCGTGTGGTTTTAGGCTTTAAAGGCCCAGCTTCTAGGGGAAAATAGCTGTGCGACAAATGTATTTCCCGCTGACGCCCACTGAAAGCCTATTTACTATAGGCAAATGAAAACTCATGAGCTGCCCTGTAATAAACTCAAATAAAGCGAAGATGAGAAAGGGTGAGAGGGAGAGACTCAGAGAGAGTGAGAGATAAATGAGCTTGGTAAAAAGGCTATTGGGGCTGCTTTCCCACTCAAGCTGCCCAGATCCTTCCCTAAACACTATTTTAAATAAAGTTTCTTGAGGAATAAAAAAAATCACACATCTCACAGAAGAAAACCCACACACTGCATCAATATCTCTCTCTCTCTCTCTCTCTCTCTCTCTCTCTCTCTCTCTCTCTATATATATATATATATATATATATATATATATATATATATATATATGTGTGTGTGTGTGTGTGTGTGTGTGTGTGTGTGTGTGTGTGTGTTTGTAGTTAATATAATGTGTAAGTTTTATTCTGTGAGATTTGCTTTTTTTTCCCTCAAAAATGAAACTTTATTTACTTTAAATACTGGCTAGGGTAGGATCTTGGCAGCTTGACTGGAAAAGCAGCCCCAGTAGGCTTTTTACCAATAGATAATTATATAATTATTTATTTATTATTATTATTATATATTATTTATTATTTATTATTTATTTTTATGTTTCTCCAATTAACAACTCCAACTGCCCTTAAGATTGAGGGAACATTTCATGATAAATTGGCCAACAAAAAATCTGGTACATTGAAATTGTGTTAAAGTTAAGATGTGATGTTTTGGTGTTATTTTTTACCTGTTGCTTATATAAGTTTAAGGCTTATGACAGTGTGTGAGAAAGAGTACTGACTGGATAGCAGTTCTGGGTCTAACAATTTAAACTGACAGTCAAATGTGTGGTCATCTCTCTCATGCACACAAACACCGCATTTCCAACCCACTGTTCTCAATAACCTTTTGATGTATTGACAGTGATTGAGAAATCACATTTTTGGAGGCAGATCATGTGTGACCCAAGCTGGTGACGACCAGGACATGCATTTATAATTTCACTACAATTGCCTGTGTGTGTCGGTGCGTATAATTGGACCCAGGTTGCCCAGGGCAAGCAAAGGCAGAATGAATCCTTAGCAGATACAGCAAGAGCACCAGAACAGATCGTGATGTCATCACATACCCAGGGATTCTCTTGATTTAACCCAGACATAGTGCGCCATAGTACACAAACACACTCATCTCATGCGCTGCCATATATCTACATCTTTGTTTCTCCCTTGCTTCATTTTAGCCCTCCTTTCAATACCCCAAAAACTGTGTGGTTGGGTTATATGACTTCCCATGTTCCAATTAGAGATTATTCTGTTAACCCCCGATCATTCAAAGATTCTTTGAGTGAGCTTTGGATTCAATTATTGCCTTAAGAAATAAATGTGCTTGCTGTTGTTTTTTCTATCAGAATAAAAATGTGAATAAAAATTTCAAACAAACAGTTTAAAATGTCTTACATTTGGTGTGTCTCCATATTTTTTAGAAATAATGCAGAATTGTTAATATTTCTTCTTCATAGTATGTGTAATTGTAGTGATCTTTGTTTTACTTTTTTGCTGTATTTTTTTTTTTTTCATTTAAGTATTTTTTGTTTTACTAATTCTAAACCTTCTATTTATTTTCAAGATTAAATCAATTTAAAAAATACAGAATTTTTGTGTGGTCTTACTCTTCAGTATTAGTTCAAATAGTGTAATTTTATTATTTGTGTATTGTTATTAAGTTTTGCAGGCTTTGCTCTCACTCTATCATGCTGCCTTCCTATATGCAATTCCTCATAAATGTGCATTAAAGCATCCACCTTTTGGTTACAAAACAATTCAGTGGATGTTCTCTAGAGAGCAGTTTTTGCAAATGTGATATGCAAGTACAGTAAATATTTTAATGTTATGAATATTATTTAGTGTAGCAGATCCTAGACTAAAACATAAACACATTTTTAAATGAATGAGCATGTACTAGATTAATTAGACTTAACCAGGCATTCCCAGCTGCAAGTATCTGACAGTGGCTGCACAGAGAGCATTGCACATTTACAGTTCAGGTAAATGTGGTTTGTTTATTCTTGAGCTGGTGATGCGCAAAGATGCAAGTTACTGTTTTCACATGCAGGAGACGGTTAAACATTGCTCAAGTGATTTACTCCTACAAAAACACCATCCCAAAGTCATGCTTAAGCCTTGCACTTATTACTGTAACCAACACTCTCTGGCCAAATAGATCAACAGCTGGTAGCTATGCACACAGGTAGGTACAGTACAGAGGGTGCCATAAAATATTAATTCACATAATTGGGTGTAGCTAACTTTTTGTCACCCACATTGACTTCTGCCACCTAAACGTGTACCAAGGCTTAATGTCAAACTAAGTGACAAGCAGAATTATTAAAATGAGAGAAAAAAACAAGTGGGAGGTGATTATGGATTAAAGGGAGCTTTACATCTAAAGTCCCTTAAATTTCTCTAATCATCTTCTTGCTGCCTGCTGTGTCGACAGAGCAGAAGAAAACACCAGCTCTTCCGGCACGAACCACTTTGCTGATTTTGGTGTCATCTTCAATTTTCTGCTCCCCGCTTCTTCCCAAGTCCCCATCCAAAAACAACCATTTAAAACATCAGTCCTAATTAGATGATTAGTGCTTGGAAGGGCAGGAGATAAGTCATTTGCATAATTCAATCATAAAAAGTTAGAGATACATATTTCTGTGTTCGTTTGTACAATTATCTCGGCTGTCCTGGGGGCTGTGATATTAATGTGATTAAACAACACTCCTGCACAGAGTCGAGTGTCCTCCATTAAAGCACTGCTAGAGGCAAACCAAAAATTAATTTTAGGAGACAATCAATTTTATTCTACATGACTGTAATAAATATAGCCTAGCTGCAGATGTGTCATTAAGCTCAGGAAGCTTTTCCCAAAGTCAAAATGGATCCAACACCGCCAACAACCTCCTCTAACCTTAACAAACCTCCTAATGTCTTTCAATCCTACCAAACCCCCCACCAACCTCTTCTAAATGCACAAACCACTTATCTCCCTCAACATAATCAAATCCTCCCACCACTTACAGCCCTGAAAATCTCACCAAACTTACAAACCCACCATAAACCTCCACCAACCCTCCCAAACCCCCAGCAACCTTTCCAAATACTAACAACTCCCAACACCACCTAACCTTACCAAGCTCTCCTCCTACCACAATCCAAACCTACAATATTCCAGTCAACACCCAACCCTACCAACCTCATCTAATGGTACCAAATCCCTACACCAACCTCACCAAAATCTATCAACCCACATTATGTACCCTAAACTGCAGCAACTCCCAACACAACAATAAAGGATCAAAAATAGTTCTTGGCTTGAGTGAATCATGTTAGGAAAAATGTGTGTCTGCTGGCAAAACTACTCACTGTGCAAAAAAAAACAACAACAAAAAACAAGTCTTTACATTTGCAGGTCTCATTCAGAGATACGTAATTAGAACCATAATATGAAAGGTTCTCTGGGAACCCAAAAATAATCAAAGAAACTTTTTTGCTATCTTTATTTTTAGAAGTGTACTCCAACACCCACTAATCCACATCAACCCAACCAAACACTCGCCAGAATATCCTAAAAGCCCACCAACTTTTTGATCTATCAGTTTGTTATTTTCATATTACATTTCTCAATCCACAGAAAAAAAACTTGGACAAAACTTTGTTTATACGTTTTTGTTGTTTTTAGTTTTCTGACATCGCCTGAAATACGAGCTGTCCTTTACGCAAGAAGAACATTTCATGGCGAATGGAGCAGTAGAATACGTGTTATGTTAACTTAACTTCAGAAAGTTAGGAAAACTTTTGTTTTCCCTGTGAAGTAACTATTTTTGAGATTGAAGGTTTGGTCGAGACAGTGGCGGCAGACTACAAAGTTTGCTTGTCGCGCCACATTTTCCTGCCATTTCTAGCGTCGCTCAGTTCACAAGCTAAAATTGAGAGATTATTACAGGTATTACAGATTACAGTTTGGAAAAAGGCGCTGAACATCATTAAAAAGTTCTGCATGCCTGTCCGTTTAGTTTACTCTAACAAACGCCCATTAGCGTAATGCAGTTTTGTCCAGCGCTAAGACATGCGTGTGCATTAAACGCGTGTGTGTGAGGATGCAAGTAGCACCTTTCGTTGCTAATTGACCACATGTGTCTCGGCTTTGATTGTAATTCATTGGTTCCGCATGGCACTGGCTAATAAAGCACTGCGCGACTCAAAGGTAACATTAAGGAGACCTCGCATGGCCACAAGTTGCTTTATTAGAGAGAGAGAGAGAGAGAGAGAGAGAGAGAGAGAGAGAGAGAGAGAGAGAGAAGCAACCCCTAGCCATAAAAATATCAAAGTATTCCAACCTTTGCTTTTACAATGGAGCGCCATAAATCTGACACGCAGAAAGGTCGCGGATATTGGAATGTTAACTACAAAAAGAGGGCACTAGGGATTTTTGTGTTATTATACGAAATCATTTGATGGTAAACTGTTCAATTAAAAGCTTATGAAAGCAGACAAGTGGTGCATCTGGACATCGCCTTTTGTGAGATGTCCGGTATTGTCTTGAGAAAAGGTACTTTGCACTTTTTATTATTAAAAAACAATGTAAATACACACTCTAAGGGGCAACGGTGGTTTTAAGGTCCAAATGTGTACTTTACATACTTTTTTATAAGGAACGCTACATATTTGTACCTATTTCTAACCTATTTTTTTAAAACAGAGCAATAAAATAAAGAGCAAGGAGAAAAAACATATGAAGTCAATGCAAGAATTACGGCATATGATGCATGTAAGTTTTCCTAACTAATCGTACTGAGGGGTACCCCCATCCTTTTTCCCGGAGTGTGGGACAGGGATCAAAATAGATCATTCAAACTTTTTCGCGCTGCTGAAGAGCTTATGTGGAAGATGCCCTTGAAATCTTAGATAAAGACGTTTGAGTTCTGGGAAAGAAAAAAACTTTAACTGAAAAACATCTAGAGTTTGAAGAGGCTGAAAGTGTTTGAGTAACCAAACGTGGTTCCGTTATACAAGTGCCCCCTTTTTAAGCACCACTGTTTTGGTACATTATAAAGTGATCAGTGTGGCGCTGAAGTATGGGAAGACAAAACACTTGCATAAGCGTTCGGCGACAAGACCGCAGACACACACGCTCGAAGATCTAGCATACGCACACGTGCGCGCATGCTTTTGACAGCAACGCAAGGTAATGCAGGAAAAACACAGGACTCCTGCAGAGCTTGAGCCCTTGGGCAACAGTGGGTCCGAGTGCAGTTTATTTATAATTTGCCGCCCAGAGGGGGCAGAAGATGATATAATAAGAAAAAGAACGGGAAAAGGAGGTGGATGTATAATTGATATGTAACATTCAATGTGCACGTGAATACATGGAGAAAGATGGAGACACGCGGAAAAAGGATAAAATAGAGGGAAGTGGCGGGTTGTCTTGGGTGCCTCGGGCGCAGCCAGGGGCCAAAACGGACCCATATGGAGCACACACGCGCACGCGCGCGCGAGGTCATGCAGGCATGTGCATAAGAATACACTGCTCATCGACGAAGCTCCAAGTTACGCACACACAAACACAAAAACAGTCACAAGCACGGCTGCGCGCCGTAGAGCGCTAAACTTTGAGAACTAATATAATAGTTTTGACCATGGGTTAATAAAATGCAAGCGATTATAAGACGATTTGTTGTTGTTTGTTTGTTTTGTGTTTCTCTAACAGCATTGCTACATTGTTTTATTACTTCGGCCCCATTATTATTCCGACACAAACATTTAAACTTCATTAGGAAAGCTTTTTAAATAATTAAAACCTTCAGTCTTTGCACGTCAGCGCGATTCAGGCACGCGCACGTGAGAAACAAACCTTCCATTTCTCATTTTAAAATGTGTTAAAATGTAGAAATTAAATCGGTAACGAGGAACATCGTGCCAATTTTTATAGCAAACTCGTAGGGAGAAAAAGGGAGTTTACTTAATTACGCAAACAGCTAATGCGCTCAGAAGCCAGAATGTGATGAATCTGAGAAGGTGGGGTGGTGGGTTATTTCCCCGCGAAACAAACTCCTTGTAAGTCTTCCAATGGACTTTTGCGTGTCCGGGTTCCTTTCTGTCCGCTCAGTCCTGTCCAGCAGCAATCAAGGCGCAGCTTAAGCAACGCAGATGCGCGCTTATGTTCTAATGTGATTCTCCTTCAATTTGCTAAGTGCAGTCTCCCGAAGTGCAAACGAGTTTAGCGTTATGTTTAGCTTGCAACCCCCCCCCCCCTCCTTTTTTTGTTAATAAATAATGAATGCAATAAAAACCTGGAGATCAATTGCTAGATGAATGGCTCATAAAGGCGCGCGCTCTGCTGATTTGGACATTTTAAAGCACTTCAGCGAAGTGTGCCGGTGATCCTGTCCCTGTCACACACACCTTTCTCCTTAGGAGAAAAGGAACGGAAGAGAGGGGAGAGTGTGTCCCGTTTTGCATTGGTTGCGGCCATATGGCGGTGGGACGGTGGATGGTGTTTAAATCGAACTATAAAAGCGAGGCGGGAACGTGCGGGCGCACGAAGGTGAAGCTGTAAAACACACGCACATACATACAGACACACATACACAGTGGTTTAAGTTCATTCTTTTGGTCCAGTTTAAACCAGATTGAAAGATCTAAGCTACAAATAACACAATAAACTAATTAACTAACTCTCTCCCTCTCTCTGCTGATTATATGTCTGCGCTGGATTGATCGAGCGCGACGCAAAACCTAATAAAGCAGTACTAGAATACTGAAGGTTGCGGTGAGAAAGAGGAGGGGGCGTAAAAAGGTTAATTACAGAAACCAGCCCGAAATGGCCATCTGGATGGGCTCCCTCTGTCTTTCTCCCTCTGTCCCTCCCTCTGACACACAGGCGCGCGCGGACACACATAGGTTTGTATTCTTGTCTTTGTGGGACATGACTTCTGCAGAAACAGTAAAAGTAGAAACTCACCCTAATGTTAACTTTAGGGATAAAAACAATGTTTAGATTTTAGATTTTTTCGCCCGTTTTCTCACGTTTTTTCTTTTTCATTCTCTTTCGTGTATCTGTAGAAACAACTTTTCTTAACTGTACAAATACCCATACACAATGCTTGTGGTACTTAAATACCCGTGCATTCTTTCGGCCACCGTCTCATGAGCCCTGTGCTCTCTGCACCCCACATTATTGTACTGCACTTCCTTACTTTCTGATCCAACCAGATCACAAATTTCACACAGGCCAAAGAAATAACGCATTTTTTCTTTTATAAGTTTAAGTACAAAATCAACTGATTTTTCCAATCTATGACCACAACATTTTAAAAGAACAAATTATTTAAGCTGTGTAACGATATAAATGAAGAATACAAGGGAAAACAGAAAAAAATACCTGAATTGTACATATCGCGACGTTCTAAAGTCTAATATTTTAATTTACTTAATTTACCCTACTTTGATGCATGCTTGGCGTTATCATATTTATTTCGTTCTTATTCGTATTTATTTTATTAATATCGTTGTTAGTTTAATTTAACTGCATTAGGACTTTTTTCATGATCAACCTGATTCTAATTGATTTCACACAGTTATGGCTTGTTCAAGTGGATTAAGTGGTTCACTAGGGTGGACGTTTTTCAGTTATAGATTCAGACAAGATGGTAAAACATTTTAAGGTCTGGAATGAAGATGAAAAAAAGACTGTTCCGCTTTAACCGTCCCTCACTCTCTGTTTCTCTCTCCGTCTGTCTCTCCCGCTGACATTGCTGGAGAAGCATGGGAACACTAATGCATCTGTCATGATAACAAGCTAAGAATAACATCTCGACACCAAGCACAAGGCGAGAGAGTGGGGTCGAGGTCATTCATCGTCCGCACTGATTTATTTAAACACGGACAAACACACGCTGTCCAAACGAAGTGGACACCTCACAGGTCAGAGGATGGCCAGCAACAGAACGCAAGGCTTTCCTCGAACGCTAAACTATTTTGCTGTCCATCAGCGTTCACCTGCACGACATACACATATTCACACATAGAAGAAAACAGTACACTCTGTGGAAAATAGACCAAACTTTTGCTGATTGCTAAAAGGCCTGTAAGGTCCTTCCTTTAGACTAAATCTCTATCGACTTTTGTTTGAACAAAAAGTTTGAACTGTTTTTTCTCAAACTGCATCGTCCGCTCGCTCGTGTCGGTTTTATTTAGGGGTCAGTGCGGGCGTCAGAGTAACAAACATCCGTGATAGTAAACTGCTGGAGTAAACAGTCGCGTCGCGTTCATTATTGGACTCAAGTGGGCAAAAAGTTTCAGATGAATTTACTGAAACGTTCTCTCAGTCCAGTGAGACTTTCTAAACGGGCTGGCGGTTAATAGCTGCAGGTGGCTGCGAGTTTTTCTTTACAAGGAAACTGCGCTGCCACTCACTAGAACACGAATACTTAAATGTGATACAGTTACGAATACAAAACTAAGATTAAGCAGAAGTCTTTGAGGAACTCACTGTTCGCCTACAGCATGGGCTCTGAAACTTTTCCCCTACCACTCGTCCATTAGCGATGTGTGTACTGCAGTGAACAGGAGAGAAGTGTGAGTGTAGATGGAAAGTCACGTGCGGCTTGAAACAAACTTGCCTGGCGTTCGTGCAGTCATTGTAGAGTGCCTCGAAGTCTTTTCGGCTGATGAGCTTGCAGCGGTTCACACCGGGCTGGATTGCGCCGAGTCCGCGCAGGATCCGGACCTGCTCCACCGTGCACACCACGGGGCATATATCCAGCCGCTTCAGCTTGGTGTACACGGTGTGCAGCCCGCCGACCAGGTGCTTGAGAAAAAGGTCGAAAACCTGCGGCAGGCAGATGAGTTCCTGGCCATCCACGGTGAATGAGGCCACCTTGACCCCATGGACCTCCACCATTTTGCATTCGTTGTTGCTGCTGCCGGCGCCGCTGTTGCTGCCGCCACCTCCTCCGCCGCCGCTGATGAAGGAGTTGATCATGCTGTTGGTCAGGCGCGGGGACTCGGCTGGACTGGAATACAGCGGGTCAGGACGGAACAGGCTGCCCGCGCCTGGAGTGGAGGTCGGCGAAAGCACTGGCGGAGTCGCGGACACGGCCATACTTATCTCCTGAAGTTTCCTCCTCTTTCTTCTGTTTTTTCCCCTTGCGCTCGGCTTGCCCTTCTCACTGCTGCACTCGCTCTTCACTCGGAGCTTCTCATGCGATCGCGTAAAAGGCTGATAGTGTAGTACGGGCAACGGGCAACTACCTTCCTCGCGAGCGGGATGGTTACAATGAAAAGCTTTGCGCTCAGCGTTTCAATTAGCCTGCCCACCTCGTAGTGGAGTGACACCTCTCTCCTCCAACAAGAAGCTTAGGGAGCACACGCCTTGGCGTCCTATTGGCGCTCCGCATGTGATACTGAGGGGGCTTTGTTATTATCATCGGGACAGAAGTTTCCGCATGCTGTATCGTTGGACTTCTAAGTGAGGGAGACCCTCGCTGGAAAAAAGTAATGCATAAAACTTACTTGATTCACATATGTACATGATTTCCACAAGAATGAAACACAATGCATCAACACAGTTCACTTCAGTTTACTTACTTCGGGCAATGAGCCGTGATGGTGTAATATATTTAATTCACGTGGAAATTATACACATATAAACATAAAAATAAAGTAGATTCAGATTTTAGGACAGCCACTATCTATCAATAGACTATTTTGGTTTTACTATGCATTCACGAGAGGCTTTAAATCCGTAAACAAGTTTTTGCTGTTAGTGGAAAATGTGTGTATCTGTTTGTTGTCATATTCTTTGTTGGGCTGTGGGTTAGATAGTGGGGGTGTAGTGTTGGTCTGCATACTTTCTAGACCCCTCTCCCCTACTGTTATGTTTTATAAAACATTATTTGCTCACAGTGCACTGTTTCCTGCATTTTCTTTTGCGCAACACGTTTAGTTTGCTGCTTACAGATTGAGCTGCAGCACTATTAAACTAACAGTGTTCATTCAAGTAAAGTGGAAAACATCAAAATAATTCAACAAAGCATGCACTCTACCCAAATACAACACCAATCACCTACATTGCATTGCTGTATTGCTATTTATTTATCAAAGTCTACTTACAAAGAGGCATGATGCTTGACTGGTCCAATTCTTAATTCTTTAGTATGAAATTTTAATATTATTATAATTAAATTCAACATCCACAGGTTCCAGTGTCTCGATTCTGCCCATTATGTTTGGACTTATGTTTGTGCTATATGAAAGGAAGAGATTTTTTTTTTTAAATCTCTGAGCTAATTTGTACAGGAACAGGCTGTAAATTGTACATCACATCCTTTAGAATGGATCTCAGTTATAAAGCAAGACACAAAAAACAATAAACTCATTTATTTAGGTAAATATGCGCAAATGATATAAGTTAGAAATTACTTTAAATCCAGTAACTACTAATTATTAACAGATAATAACAGGTCAGGTCAGGTCAATTTTATTTATATAGCGCTTTTTACAACGATGTTGTCTCAAAGCAGCTTTACAGAGTTTTGAAAACAGTTATAACATATATCCCCCAGTGAGCAAGCCAGAGGCAACAGTGGCAAGGAAAAACTCCCTCAACTGGAGGAAGAAACCTTGGGAGGAACCAGACTCACAAGGGGAGACCCATCCTCCTCTGGTCAAACAGTATTTACAGTTTGAACTAAATACCAAAGAAAGGAGTCTCTGTTTGAAATCTGGATAGCAAAGCTTTAGAAGCTGCACAGATAGAGGCAGTGTATGACTGAGGCAGTCTCTGGCTGAGGCAGTCTATGACAGTCTTTATGTAAAGTGGGCGTGAGCTGAAACAGTCCCATCCTATCTCAGTGCTGGTGCATCTGGATAGCACAGTGATGTAACTGAGGGTGTAGCAGTAAATGGACAGGTGAGCTGGCTGGTGATGGTGGGGTGATGGCCCGATGATCAGTCCTTCAACAGCCTTCAACAGACAGGAGGACAGTCATTTCCTCAGGAAGAGTAAAGAGAAAGAGTTAGTTGGGCTCAGGAGTAAGACTGTAGAGAATATGAATTTTCAGAATTTTAGAGTGTGGTTGGTGACTCCGGCAGATCTAACTATAACAGCCTAAACTAAAAGGAGAGAACCAGAAGGTAACATGGACATGAGAGTACCCTGAGACACTGGGGTCCCCCCACTCCACCATCAACAAACCTGTGTGATCGCGTGAAGTGGTGGAACAACAGCACCAACATCTCAGTTTACCATAAACCTCTGTACCATAAACCTACCATAACAGTTAAAAGGGTGAGCAAATTCCAGTGAGTGACAATATGTTTGTCTAATAATTTTAAGCAATTTTACACTGTGAACCCTGATAAGTTGTATCTAATCAAAATATTAGAGGTAACTCATTGCCTTCACTGAGGCATTCACTGCCTTTAAGTTGAAGTAACCACAGCAGTATTTTTTTTTTCGAAACAGCAACATAATTGTAACGATCACAAACTAAGACAAAAAACTCTTTCATACAAAGTCTTCAGAAGAACACTCTCCAACACTAACATTAGAGTAGATGTTAAAATTCATGTTGGAATTGGCAGTAGTTTAAGTGTTGTTACAACCATACTGACTTCTTATCAGAGACACTAAACACATTCATGGTTAGGGCACCTAAAACATGTTAATTGCATACAACATTAGACTAAAAATATACTATAAAATACAATTTGTTGTTTTAATATCAACACCTAAAGGAAAAAGGGCTAATAAACAGAAATAAGCAGAAATTCCTAAGTTAGGAATTGGCCATATATTCTCTAACACAAGACAAGCAGCTTTTATTTTGCTGTACTTAAAAAATAAGTGCACTTGAGTTTTCAACCAGACAGTACCAACAACTTGCCTAGATTAAGTAACAGCAACTAATTTCACGAAAATAAGTAAATATAGCTTAACCATAAAGTATACATAAAGTACATATTACATCAGTGCTTACAGTGTACAGTTACTTTTAAATATCAAACCTGGCATAGCTGAAAACATGGCTGTAGTCTTTTCTGAGTTCATAAAAATGGGCCATTTTGTATTACTAAGGGCTATACAGCGCTATATAAAGTCTGTGGCTTATCTGACTAAGAGAAAACATAAATACAGCTGACAAAATCGAATAACTTCCGTAAAGGTATAAAAGTAATCCTCCATACATTTTCTAATGATATTAACAAAACAATATCAACAGTAAACGCATAAAAAGCATTGTTTATTGCAAAATGCATATAAAACAATTTGTAATTAACTAAAACAAATTAAAAACAAAATAAAACATCTATTCTTTAAATCCAGAAATCCGGAGCACAGACTATAGCAGATGTTCAGTTATGTTTAGTTGCATATTTATGTTTAGTTGCATATTTCACTTTACCAAGTGAACATATAATCAATTATGTGAAAGGCAGAAAAAGTAACAGAAAGTTACACAAAAGCCTACAACACATCATTTTTGTGCACCCTACTGTCTCTTAACCAACGAGTTTCAGCTGTGTTCTCCCAATAAGCTGTTTCCAACAGTGACATTTACCCTCAAAGATCTAAGAAAACCTAAAAATTTACATGTGCATCTACAATGGATCAAGCAGATAATTTTAAGAAAATTAGCTGTAAGATGATCCACTGGCATATGGAATGAGTAAAAAAGTTTTAAAAAATGATTCTGCTGTAAGAAGACAACTTATCACTGGTCTGAAAGGATGTTTAACTGTCAAGAAACCATGACAGAAAAAATGATATAGACAAGAAAAGGAAGCAGTAGATCACCAAAAGTGGACATTTAAGTTGTGGCGTGGACCAAAGTGGACATTCAAGTTTCTTCTAAATGAAGGCTGTAACAAGGTATAGGCACATTAGATAGAACAATTGATATTTACTTGTTAAAGCTTTCAAATAACTTCTATGAGTGTTTCTATGAATGTTCATACATAATATTAATATTTGGGATATAAGCCTTCTCTAAAGATCACTTAGTCAAACTAATGATCACATTCCAAATGAGAATCTTTATACAGGGTCAAAAAAAGTTGCTGTAAAATTAATATAGGAATCATGCTTAACCTTTGAGCTCCAGCAACTTCTTGAGGAAGATTAATATTGTAATGAGTACCTAAATGCCATGCAAATTTCTGCCAAGAACCTGCTGAAATTAAAAAGCTAGGTGGCAACCTGGAAAATTAGACACTTTTTTTAACCTGCGTTTCAATTGCACCTTGCCCCATTCATCTCATATTTAATCTTAATGGCTTGCTGATTACCATACCTGGCCCTGCAGGCAAACATATGCACTGCCTTCTCCACCCATCCCTCCAGCACCACCCCAAGTTTCCCAATCCATATCTAGACATATGCTGTCATTTTAGACGCATAGCATTCTCTTTTTTCAAAAGATTACAAAATTATCAACATTATTAACTCTCTGGTCATTTAATGGTTATAAAAATGTGGTGTTCTGTCGAGCCAACATCAAAGTGAAGATGTTGGTTCAGTTTTCTTTAAAATAATACTATGCATAGTATGATTTATGAGCCAGTTTTAGCATTTCAATAGATGATATTAAAAGAAAATTTTTCTAAATGAGATGTGAAGAACCACAATATAATGTAAATGTTATATGGTAATTATGTTTATGTGGAGGTTTGTTAAATATTTAAAAGACTTTTCAGACTCCCAAACCTTAAGAAAAATGCTTTAGGAAACCAACCAATAGTGGGTCTTCTATGGAATCACTTAAACAAACTTTTGTTATCCTTTAAGGATAATAATTCTTTCTTTTAAAGCTTGGACAAAGACTACTGCTTGACTTAAATAGGTCAGTGTTACAGGATTTTATAGTTTGTTTCTGTCTAGCATAATGCTAGTCAGCTGCTGTGCCCTTTTTGCCAAATACATTCTAGAGTTTTCTAGTTGCCCATTATGCCTCATACATTAACGCATAAACTACCCCAACCTTTAAACATGCCTTTTTATTCTTACATGGTGAGAAAAACATACTTTGTTCAACAAATTTGTTTTTATTTCCTGTTTTACTGAGTTTTCTCAGAGAAAGGAGTAGGCTGAAGGGTGCAAGAGAGAGAAGGAAAATAAAATGGGGAAGTAAGAAAGGAGTGACAGAAAGGTAAAGGTAAGAAAGAAAGTTGCTGAGAGAATGCCTGACTATGTTCTGTGTTTAAACATTATTAGACTTTCCTGTTAGTGTTACTGTATTGTAAAATATTACATCAAGGCCAGGCACTGATCACCATCTTCTCTTAATGTAATGAAATGTTTCTTTATTAATGTGTGCCTTACACAAATCAATAACAATATATAACCACTGATTGTAATTGAATGTTTTTCTAATCTTACTGTCACTTATGATAAATTTTCATGCCCATTACTGCGTTTTATATTCATTATGCTTTTGTGTCGTTTTTGCTCTTTGAAATGTTACATACATCAGCAGTCAAGTAATCCATTTGGGTTGTGACATGTGCCAAAAAGCACTGCTACATTCTTAATTTAAGGTAAAATATTGCCCTTTAATACTACTTAAGAATGGACAAGCTTGTTACTTGAGTATGCTTAGTGTACTTAATTCCTCCAAGTAAGCCACTGCAGATGATTTAATAATACTCTTACTGCATTTGGTGCCAAATAAGGGGTGACTTGGCCCTCTGAGTCAAAACAACTATTGGAGCAACCTCCACACAAAATGTGCCATTTGATTTCTACTTCATTAGATCTTATTCATTTGTGCTGTGGTCAGCTTATACTGTGACCATGAGAGTGTGATGTAGATATGGTCAATGTTAGGAGATTAGCTGTTTTCTCATGGCTTGTTATGTTACAAATAGCCTAGCTATCTTTCAAGGTGACCTGATTCTAAGATAGAACCAACTTGGTCCTAATCATATGTGTCTATGAAATAAAATGTCAACTAGTGTAATTGAAACTACCATCAATCCACTGTGACTCTGGTTGATTGAGGGGTCTGTAAATGTGTTTATTGTTGTTGATATAAATCCACAGATACCCACTGTGAAAGTAGTTTGTGTTTTTAAGCACGGGTATGCTTTGATAACTAATCCTGGGTTTAATTTACGTTTATGGCAAGATTTATAAGATAATAATGTCCTCATGGATGTTTCATTTGGAGTGTTTATAGGGGCCCTGACAGATGGTATCATTCTGCATCGCTCTGCCACTGTCACCTCTTCCCACCAAAGATGGCTGCCCCCAAAAAGAGTTGATTGAGAAACTAAATGAACTGTGAAGTCTCCTTGAATTCCACATCAAAGTTTCAGCTAAGTGCAGGAAAAACTCATCTGTGTTGGACGATTGAAAGCGAACCAAATCTTTGAACAAAGTGTAAATGCAGGCTGCCTTTTTCTGCACTGTACATAATTTCATACAATATAAGAATGTCAATCAAGTTCTTGTACACTAGGAACTAGGAGAGATACTGGACCTTGAGATTTCTGTACTCTGCCCACGCAGACGTATTAACAGGCAACAAAACGCTACACTACAAATACTCTCCAAACACAGAAGCCACAAGGGCTCTATCTCTGTCAGTTCTTAGAAGTGTGGATCAAAGCTGGAGGAACTCACAGAAGACTGTGGCTAAAGGTGTGGGCACTTGGAAGATAAAGAAAGCTTGATTCTTACTGAAAGCATTGCAGCACTCATTGCCTTGAAGCTGCTTTCAAATCTGGCCAGGGAGAACTGCTTCTGAACATGCATGGTGATGGCAAGCGATGAAAACTACTTGCAAAACCATTTTAGTGTGTGCAGGTTTCACTTTTCATTTTTTTCTCTGAAAAAAAGGTTTCCCCCCCGAGAATGAGTCTGTGACATGAAGACACCATTGCATCGCAAATGCTGAGGCAAACTTACTTGTTAAAAGCATCCCTGGCGTGTTAGACATGAGAGAAAGAGATGGTAAGCAAGAAACGTGTGGGGGGGATCTCTCATTGTAGGCCATCTGTCTTGTTTGCCAATGTCGTTTTAAGTGTAGACAAGATGGGCTTATAAAAAGCAGACTAAAGGAGATCAAATGTCACCCGTTGGATTTTACTAGAACCAATAAACACCTGTCTGCATTTTGGCTCAAAAAAGGAGCATGGATGACAAAGCCAGTGTTGTCAAAGAGTACAGAGAATATGGAAAGAGGAGGGTCAAAGGGTACTGCAGTGCCTCTTTCTATATACGCAGGTACGTGCTTCTTTCTGTGTTTGGCAAACTTTTGAGAACTCTACAATATGCACAAACAGTAAAAAACTCTCCTTAATTTTGGTTTAACTAAGGTGGTTTTCCAAAACCTTTGAAGAGCTACTAAGCAAGCAGCTTAAACACATGGAATATGGAAACAGAATATCATAAAGGATAGGAACTAAATATTTTTTAGACTAAATTGGGAATCTCAGGATGAACAAATGCTTAATAAGAAGAACAGTAGGCTTGCTATGTATGAGTGTCTTTGTCGGTTTAAATGTAAGCAAAGTTCTTGAAAGAAACAATTGTTTTGAAATCCACACCCCTGTACCTGAAGGCTATGATCACTAAACAGGTTTTCTGCTGAGTCAATGGTTTTGTAGGAACAACATCACTGATGGACAGGCAACTGTTCTCTTTAATTGACTATCATTATTATTACCAGCAATACATTTGATCTGACATGGCATTTAAAATACTGACTTCTTAGAGCCTACTAAAATAAATATCTCAAATGTACTTAAGATTTTTTTCCAATCGGTTTTAACCCGTTTAATCAATTAATCTATCAGTCAATCTATGCTTCTGTGAATAGACAAGTAAAAGATTACTCCATTTCCAAAAGACAAATATAAAGATGACAAATTACCTAAGTGTTTAAAGAAATTGATTTTTCATCTTTTATCATTTCAATATAACAAAAAAAGCAAAATAGCTACAGTAAAAAAAGAATAGGCACCCAGCATGGGCAGTAATTAGTAACACCCATTTTCGCAAGTAAATGCTTGTAAATGCAACTAGCTAAAAGTCTTTCAGTCCTTGTTTTGTGTGGTTTTCACTCTTTTAAGCAAAAGGTTTCTAATTCTGTGGGATTAGTCTTTTGTAGTCTATCCACAGACCTTCAATTATGCTTAGGTCTGGGAATTGCAAGGGCCATGGCTAACCTTCCAGTTGCACATCTTGAGGTAGTCCATTGTGGATTTTGAGGGGTATTTAGGATTATTACCCTGTTGTAGAAGCCATTGTTTCATCCTTTACACATGGTGTCTTTTTCAGTCAAACTTTACCTCCACTGTTCCTCTTTACTGCCATTTCTAGGAGTCAAAGGTGGAACATAACATCTGGTGTAAAGTTAAGACTGCATTTTACCAAAGTACAGAATACTAACAGGACCTAGATGACTTGAATGATGGAATCATGGATTCTGCTCTCTATTAGAAAATCCTGAAGAAGAATATGTGTGCTGTTCCTCATGTTGCTGTATAGCAAAGCTAGTTTCTAGCTTAAGATCACTGTTTATTCCTGTCTTTGACCAAAAGCCCTGGGTGGCTACCTGAAGTGAGCTACTAGTCTCCACATGGTTCTCCTTCACCTACCAGGGATCCTGTTGAACCCTGGGAAGTCCCTTTCTACCAACAGAAACAAAGAAGACCTCATGCAAGGTGACTCATCTGAAAGTTCCCTCTTTCAGTCTGTAATCTTGCTAATACCTTGCTCTCTTGACATACTATAAGAAGTTCAAACACAATTCAATTCAAATGTTCAGCAAACTGAAACTATTGCATTTGTCCATGCTCAATGTTGAGCTTTTTGTATGTTTTGTAGTAACACATGCAAATGTGCCTGATGAGAGCATCATTTTCCATATTAAAGACAATGCCACTGAGTTCTGCTCTGACCCCACACAGCACTTTGAAATAGCCCTGTCAATAAAAACAATTAAAGAATCATGAAGGTGTGATAAAAAGAATTTATTGACTCTTTCCATGTTACTGGAGTTTCACAAAACCCTATACTGGCACTGAGCCTAAATCTTTGTTTCTGTCAACATATCAAGTGTCTGTGCAACTAAGGAAAGAGTGTTCAGCTTTTGTTAGGTCGTAACATGCAAAACAGATTCTTTCCTATAATTTACTATAGCAAGCATTGATCCAATCGCTCCTCCTTCATAATGATAGCTATCAGCCAAGCAGATTAAAAAAATAGAAGATTGTGTAAGACACTGAATGCTGCAGAACTTTCTTTTCTTAAACCCAGACAATACAGTAGTTCTCCTGCCCTGTGCAAAAGTTGCTTAAAATAAATGTTCTGATTTAATGATAAATCTGATTGATTTCTCTGTAGTACCTGGTTCTGCAGCTGAAAATCTTGGTGTGCCAATTAAGGTCTGACATTTAATCAACACAGGTAATATTACAAGGACACCATTTCTTTACCTTACCTTCTTTACCTACATTTCAAAGTCAAGAAATGTGTTATCCCTACAACATGGTAAAAAAAAAGTTGGTGTATGCCTTTATAAATTTAAGGCTAGACTACTGTAATGCAATGTTGTCAGGATGCTCCACCAGAAACCTAAATAATCTTCACTTAGTTCAGAATGCTGCAGCTAAAGTACTAACAAAAAACAGAAAATGTGATCACATCAGCCCAGTATTATCATTACACTGGCTTCCTGTTAAACTCCGTACTGACTATAAAAATATTTTACTAACATATAAAGATATAAAGCAAGATCCTATTTCCTACTATAAACCACCACATTTACTTAGATCACAGGATGCTGGTTCCTAAATTAAGAATGGGAGGGGAGAGTTTTTTTTCCTACAAATTCCCCAAATTATAGAATAATCTCCCAATTAATGTTCAGTCTCAATTGTTAAGTCTAGACTGAAAACATACATGTTTAGTCTAGCTTTTTGTGATTAACCTTCACCTTTAGATAAAGGCAGGAGATCCAGGGGTTCATGGACTTTGAGTTTTATGATAATCTGAGATGCTGGTGCATCTCACAACATTGTTGACGGTGGTGTGGGGGGGATGCCAGTGCTATCATATCTATGTTACCTTCTGGTTTTCTCCTTGCCATCTGCTACGCCCTAAACTGCAACACTGTGCAGCATTGTGATATGATGGGACTGTTTCAATTTACTGCCACTTTTTACAAAGACTCAGTCAGAGACTGTTTTTACCTGTGCAGTTGGGGCACGCCTCCTCGGGCTACTACAATATGATGAACAAATTAAAATAATAAAACTTAAGGAAATTAAGGTTCTAACATAAGGTTTTACAAGCAATCGAATCGAATTGTAAGCTTATAAAGGATAAACGGAACAATGCAACAAACGGATGCAAAGTAATATAAAAGAAATATAATACAACTAGCTTCCTTGTCTCGTTAAACCTTGACGTTGTGTTCACGTCACAGTATGTTATGTCACATGACGGTTGTAGATTCAAGATGGCTGCGGACAACCTACCATCCGAATTTGATATTGTCATACTCGGTACAGGTAAGGCAACGTAAAACTATGTACTCGTTATATTATCTAACTAAACAGAAAATGTGTATGAATCCGAGAAGCCACAAGCAGAACTTATATGCTCTGAAGTCTGACAGAGCAGCTTCTGCAAGCTAAGTTAGCTAACGTTGCTCAGCAAGCTAATGATAGCGATGCTGCAGAATGTCACAACCGTAAATACTAAAGTCATTTTACAGAATATATGTAACTGCCAATGCAGCTCTGTGTGGCAAACGTTAACGTTATCAGACAAAGGCTGTTTTGTCTACTATTTACTTTGTATACTAATCGAAGAGCTTAGTATTGTGTCAGGTTGGCCAACGTTGGCTGGTTTTCTTTGTATTTCTTCTTTTTTTGTTTCTTAGGTAGCGTTTTGTTTCTACCTTACGTAGATAGATCGGGAAATATATAGATGGATAGATAGGTAGGTGCTTACCTTGCATTTTTATCTGTAAGGATTTCTGCGACATTCTGATTGCCCCAGAGAGTGTGTTATTCCACGGCGTTTTGTCAGCTAAACATCTTACAAGCGCGATACATTTGATCTACTCGGTAGTGTAAACCACAGCCGGACCTTTCACGTAATAATCTACGTCCTGCATTATGAGGCTTTGGTATTTTAGCCAAACATGTTTCACAATGTTTACTGCATTTAACAGGAATTACATCCATGACATGTTCTGTGCTTCGTTATCTTATTTGTGTCTCTGCCTACTGAACGTCTTTAATGCGTTTCTGACAGTTGTAGTTTGTAGATTGTAGAATTGGTAGTTGCATTAGGTTTCATTAGGTACATTTCTTTGTAGCTATGCTCTTTGTACGTTTTATCAGCTCTACTTACCATATAAGTGTGCTTTGTAGTTCTATAATTTCATACTGTAGTCCATCTGATTCTCTGTATACTTCGTTAAACCCACTTCATCCTATTTTTCAAATAAGTAAGAACCCCCATAGGACCACCTCATAGCAGGTAATATTAGAGTGGTGGATCATTCTCAGCACTGGAGTGACACTGATCTGGTGGTGGTTAATGTGTGTAGTGCTGATCCACCACCCAAAAAGTGTGATTCGATTGGATGTGCCTAATGAAGTGGTGTGTGTAGATCACTCTGATAAACAACTGGCCTCCATTTGAGTTTGTTCATATTTTTATCCTTACAACTTATTATGTAATGATAAGAAGCAAGTCCCTAAAAAGAAGGTTACTCTATAAATCATTACCATTTATTGTACTTACGATACCAACTCATCCAGCCATCCCAGTTCAGGTCAGTCCAGCATTTTTTTTTTCGTTATACGTTTTGGCCCTTTTCATAATTTTTGCAATTTCTTTTATATGCACTCTAAGCATCATCAATTACATATTTTCACTGGTTTGGGTTGAAAAGTACTAAACTCGCTAGGCTGGGCTGAAGTTTGAAAATAAAAAATAGAAACCCTAAGGATAATTTGCAATCACTGTTTTTTACTTTTAATGCAACCAGATTTTGATTCTGTGTGTACAATATAACCCTTTCCCATTTGGTAGTTCTTTTTATTTGGTTCATCACTTTTATTTGGTCCTTGCTAAATATTGCTTCCGAGCTGAAAACCCACTTTTTAAGATATTTTGCCTTTTTCCAAGAAGGATTATTTAAAGATGCTTACTTTTTGTGGAAAGATATTTATGTTTATTGCAGTGTAAATAATGTTGTGTTATTCCATTATTAAATAATTTATTGAAAATAACTTATTTTAAATTTAGTGATTTTATTTTATGTGTTGTACTGTGTTTTTTGTAATTGTACTATGATGACTTAAGGGTTTTATATTTCTATGTGATAACTTTTAAGCCTTTGTTTAATTGGGCTAATGACAATTTGAAAGTTACAGCTTATAATGACTGAATTTATTGCAAGCTATGTGATGTTGTTGTGTTCCATGTGTGTATAGACAATTTTAGATATGCACTGTTATGCACAATGTTAAATTCCTGGTGCAATCGGTAGGAAACTTGGCACAAACGTCTCTCTAAGATACAAATACTCATCCCTAACAACCTAGCCTAACACAACAGGGTGCACTGCGATCATTACACTTGTTATAGGAAGTTCTATTGTGAGATATGTGAAATTAGCTGCTCTGTTTACCAAGAGCCAGGGCACATGTGAATCTTGTGGGTGGCAGTGATATTTGTATGCAACAGTCTGAGGTGACTAAGGGTATTATTAAAAAGGTGGTCAAAATAGCCCATACGATGTCCGTTCCTCTGGCCTCATTCCAAGGCGACAAAATGCCAAAGCTTACAGCAGGCAGTAGGCACTACACTGCTGGATGTCCACACAAACAAACAGTTTGTTTAAATAACTTGTTTAAACTAATATACAAATATCAGATCCAGCGTCTAACTGCAGTATCTCTGAACTAAGGGTTTGTTTGTTTAATATAAGATCACTTAACTCTAAGGCTGTCATTAATGAAACAATAACTTATCATAAAATTGATGTTATGTTTCACAAAAAATGGATTAAACCATTAAATTAAGTCACTCAAGTATGTACACAGCTCTAGACTATCTAAAAAGGGAGGTGGTATATGTGTCATTTATAAAAATTCATCAGACATAAATCAGAAACATGGTTTCAATTTCCCTTTTTTTAACTTCTTTCCCTAAACATAACTAATCTGATCACAAAAGCATACGTACCCTAATTACTATTTATAGGCCCACAGGACCTCAAAATAATTCATTGACTTTGTTGCACACCTAGCAGTGATCACCTATAAAGTAATAATTGCAGGAGATTTTAATATTCACTTTGAGAACACGCCTGATCCATTAAAAAAGGCATTCCAATCTATTGAGACTCTGTAGGTCTTACTCCAAATGTAATAGGGTCTATACATTACTGTAATCACACTCTAGCTCTAGTTTTGACAATAGACATATATAATCTAACTGTTCTTCCAAATTTCAGATCATTACCTAATTTCCTATTAGTCTTAGTGAAAATGTATATACTTCACCCTGTAAGAAACGGTCAATAACGCCAAATGCAGCCCAACATTTTTATTGAAATCCTTCCAGATTTATCCACCACAGCTTTTTCTTCAAAAGAGCTAGACAGATTAACAGGCTACTTAGACAATATGTTCCAATCAAACTTAGACAATGTTGCAAAGTTAAAATGATGCAACAGGAAAAGCTTGTTCCATGGTACAACAATGAAACAAGTACCTTAAGACAAATTTGAGAGCAAATGACGACTGACCAAGCTGGAAGTATTTCACTCTGCTTGGAAAGACAGCCTTATCAGGTATAGAAGGACACACTCAACATACCTGTCCTTAGAACAAAGTCAATCTGCTAATACTACTAGTGCAGCTTTTGACACTATAGATCACTCTTATTCTCTTGGACAGATTAGAAAACATGGCTTGAATCACAGGAATAGTGATATTCTGGTTCACATCCTACCTCAGCGACTAACTTCCTTCTCTTAACCCAGACAAAATGGAAGTTCTCCTTCTTAGAATAAATGATCAGATTTAATGTTAAATCTCACTGAATGTGACGGTTCTGACAGTTGATTCAGATCTGACATTTAATCAACACAGGCAATATTACAAGTACAGTGTTTCTTTACCTTTAAAACATTTTTAAGAAATCTGTTATCCCTACATGATGCTGAAAAGTTGGTACATTGGCCTTTATAACCTCATGGCTAGACTATGTGTAATGCATTGTTGTCAGGATGCTCCAGCAGGAACCTAAATATACTTCAGTTAGTTCAGAATGCTGCAGGTAGAGTACTAATTAAACCAAAAAATGTATCACATCAGCCCAGTTTTATCAACATTACACAACATTTCTGTCCAATTCCATATTGACTTTAAAATTCTTTTACTAATGTATAAAGCCCTACATGGTCTCACACTGAAGTATCTGCACCATCTTATTTCTTATTATGAACCGCAATGTTTTCTCATATCACAGGTCTCTGGTTTTCTACTGGTTCCTAAAATTGAGACAACATCAATGGCGGGGACAAGCTTTTTCCTACAAAGCCCCCAAATGATATAGCCATAAAGCTACAAACCCTAGTTGTGTATTGCATGTCTGTATGCCACCCATGGCTCAGATGCTTTTTTCTGGCCGTTGGAGTGCTGCAACATCACAGATATGTTGCAGCCTGGACTGGCTACTTGAATGATGCCGCACAGCAGCTGTGGGGCTTCCTGGACAAGCGGTGATCAGCTGCATATATCACAGCAAAGTGGACACCTGAGTTGACAGCTTGGGTGACACTGCCTTGCAACTGTCAAGTTTCCTGGACTGGTGCTGTTCAGCTAAATGAAGCTTCCCCTTTGCAACTTATAACTCTGAGGTCTGGCAAAGTGAGATCTTCCCTGCAGCTTAGGTCTTATTCCAGACTAGCTAAGTGACTGTATACCATGGCCTAAAGAATCCCCTACTAGCTGTGGCAACTGTGGAGTTGTGGGTTATAGGGCTGGGGTGGCGCGTAAACGATTATGAAAAGATGTTGATTAGCATAACGTGTGTCGGTCCATTGCAAAGATGGCCGTGCCTACTAAAAGCATGGATTTATCCTGAGCGCAAGCTGCAACTACAAACAATCGCTTGCGTGCATCTAAAGTTGTGGGAGTATTTTACACAGAAATGCAACTGCGTGGTGCTCTGTCAGGTCTGCACAGTGGAGATGGCTGATCACAACAGTACAACTGCTATGCACGAGCACTTGAAGCGCAAACATCCCAGAGCACTTTGTTTACTTGTTTTTCTTATTTTAGCAGATTATTTTAAGATTAACACATGTAACATGTTTCTTTCAGTAGAAGTTACTTGAAAAGTTGCATTGCTAACCGTTTCTTAATCGTCCAGTGTAGATACCTAGGGCTGTTCTCGATACAGAGGGAGCCAACATATATAGTCCACAAACTCCGTGGAGATGTGTAAGTTACATGTCATTTGTGCCTCTATAACCTCAAACCTCAGCCAGAGCGTATAAGGTACAAAACCCCCCCCCCCCCCCCCTATATACACGCTACAAATCCATAACAACTTAATTTTTAATTCCTTCAACATTTACATTAGAGTAATCTAAAAATTAGTCATTTGATTAATTAACTAATCTAAAAGAAAATAAAATAAAAAATCGCTAGATTAATTGATTAAGAAATTAATCGTTAGGTGCAGCCCTAGTGGGTTGTGTGTGTTAGTAAATCATTCTTGAGCATGGTATATACATGCTATATAAGTAAATAAACTGAAGTTGTTTATTTAGTTGCAGTGTTATCCAGCCACTGGTCTAGTTCAAACTTTTGCTCACCCTGTCCAGCCCCATTTTAAGTTAGTTTTCACTGCTTCAGAACATTGCCTACTTTGTATGCATTTGAAAGCCCTATTCTAAAGAAGCCCACATAAATTCAGTTCATACCCATCCTTCTATGGTCAAAATGTATTTACAATTTATTAAGCCAGTTTAGAATAAAAGTGAAGAGAATCTCTGTCTGGATTGTAAAAGCTTTAGAAACTGCACAGGTGTAGTCTTTGTAAGAAGTGGAAGTGAATTGAAACAGTTCCGTCATATCTCAATGCTGGTACATCTGTATGACACAGTGGTGCAGGGTGTGGCAGAAATGCAAGGACTTTGTCTCTATGACCTGTGTCACAACATGATTTTAAATGTAGCCTAAGATGTAGGTGACCATACTCTCTTTTTTAGAAAGCTTCCACCAAAGTGTGGTTTCCTGATTCAGAGCACAGGATTGCAATTCTATGCAGGCCAAATCCTGAGGACAGCATTTGAGCCAGAAAGAGATAAAGGTGCCTTGTTGTTCACTGTAGTGTATTGGATAAGAAAGGCAGGGGGGAAAAAGAAACCTACTGCTATCGCTAAGAGCGACATCCTTGCATCATGATTGATGGTGCGAAAATTAGTATCTTTGGCCCACTTCTGGTTCCTCTCATGCAAAACCACCAGAGCCAGCTGGTCCCTAGACTGCTGGTGACACGGGGACATGTGCAGCCTGAGCTATTTCTGCTCAGACACTGCTCCTTGTCAAGGTTGCTCAGACAAGCGTGTTTGTCCCAGGTTCCCTAGTTACCTCTGCCTCTTTTTTTTTTGAATGCTGCATACCAGTGCAAATGAGAGTATGAACAGGTTGCAGTTGTTAATCAATATGGTGGTCAGCTGATGACATCTGGTATACTCTTTGATGGCATGAAGGGCCTGTTGTTGGTTACGCCCTGTCGGGTGCAGTACATGCCTACATCTGACCGGTGAATCTTAAGGGTGTTGATGTGCACAGCTTTGGAATTTAAGTTTGTTCCTGATGATGCCTTGAAATCTTGGAAGCCATCAGAGGAAATAACAACAAATGCAAAATTTTAACCTTTGGACTTGGAACATTTAGGTGAGATACTTAGATGTTTTAGGAGTGATTGTCTCTGTTTATGCTTGTTGTTGACATCCAGTCTCTGTGTTCTGATTGTGTGCTGTGCTTTGATTTTCATCCATTTAAAGCACCACAAAAAACAAATCTCCTTTCAGATCTCAGTGCTGCCAGGTGTGATTAAATTTTTTTTGCTTTACAGTTGCTAAGCGGCATTCCACTTTTGCAATTGGAACTTGACAATACAAGTGGATATAGTCTCAATTTCTACATATTATAGTTTGTTTATCAACATTGATTTAACCATCAGACCGCAGTTCCCTGCAGGTGAAATTTACCTCAAAAATGCTCTCAAGCTGAAATCTACCAATTAAATAAACAAATGTTATTTGTCTTTGTAGTTGCATTTGTCTTACTAGTGTAGTTACGTTGATGCTTCAACGTAAACATTGTCTGTAGGAGTAGAGTTTAAAATAAAATTCTTCTTGTTTCTTGCTGTTCTTTAACAAAACTTTCTCTGTGTTATATTTGGGCCTAGTGCCATCTACTGTTGCAGTGTGGTGTGGCACATCTCTTTTAGTGTGTGGTAGTCTTTAGCTGGCTGCAGTAGTCTTTCTATGCTTACTTTAATGCAAGCCCTCTAATTGAGTATAGAGTTATGACATCTCATATCCTAAAAATAGAAAATGTTAGAAAGAAGTTAATTTGCATATACAAATTTATTATGAGATGAGCTAATCATGACACTTTGAAATATTACCAAACACAGTGCATTAGGGCTGCACGATATTGGAAAAATTTTACATTGCAATATTTTCTTTTGCTGCTATATATATGGAAATATTATACAAGTTATAACTTTTCACCAGATTTGACCAAAAGTTGTGAAAAGTAAATCCATCATAATAATAATGCATGTTTCTCACCCTAAATGATCCCTTTGGGGAAAATGGCGTTTGCAAACAGTGACTTTTTAGTTGGAAATCCTCATTAATGTAATGAACGGTAAATTTACACTTAACGTTAAATACGGATACGCATGGAGCTTTCTGTCCGTTCTCTGCGTTAATTTCGTGCGTAAATTGCAAGTTTTTGGAAAGCCTATGGATATGGACAGGAGCAATAGCGCTGCAGACCGTGGGGGCAGTGCAAGACGCCATAACTTCCATACGAAAACAGCGAAGAAGACACGGCGGAGCTTTTTGAAGACTGGTTGTGCGAGTTGGTTCGAAATTTTAACCATGATGTAACTTCGCCGCAGCGCAAAAAAACAGTTGTTTTTCAGCGTGTTTGAAGTAAATAAAGAACTACGAGCCCATCCACGGTCGCCATGTACGATTTACTCCAAACTGCCCTCTATTGGATGTGTAGCTCAACAACCATGTAAACGGAGCTGACGCAGAGACGTATGCGGCAGTTACAGCGCTTCAAACTGACTCAGACATTTTCGCACGTAGATTGAGTATGAATGAGCCTTAAGACTTATGTAAGGTTTCGCTGTCCAGACAGGCCACATGTCTGTTGTAGTGGCACAATAGTCCACTTGCGACAGCTCCGTTTCAACTTGTGCCTTGCACTTCTCGTAAAACTCCAGGAGGCAACTTACAAATAAAAGTAACATGCTTGACGGCATTACATACCGCTTATCACGTTACCGGATCATGTTTGTAAAGCCCTCTTTCGTAGCTGTGTTAACTGGTACCATGTCTTTTCGAGGTGACCTCGATTGCAACCGCGATTTCTCAATGTCGTTTGGAACCTCTTTCATACAGTAAGACGCTGGCAAAGGCATCTAAAAGTTTTCTACGTTCAATAGCATCCAGATAGGGCGTTGCATTCGTCATACATAGAGTGCAAGAACTGCAAGATACTGTCGACAAATGACATGTTTTTGGTCAACATCATCCTTTCTGTAGCCGAAATATTTCCATAAATTTGGCGTTTCTTTTATTTTATTAAATCCTTTCTCTCTGTCTTCCTCCTACTCCTCGCCAATTTTCTGTGACTATGGTGAACGAGCAGTGGGGAGGGTCCGCTTTAGCTATTGACTGTTATGAGTGGATGCGTTTCTGTCTACGCAGAAAATACACATCACTCACTACAAATACAAAAAAAATAACAACAACTCAATTAACCTAATATTGATGCAAAATAAATTATATTGGCCAGTCATAATCTTCCTCTGGTAAATATTTAATAGAAAATGAGAACAGTGTGAATCATGCAGCAAAAACATTGCAGCATGACGTGTTTGATTAATTTGCCTTAAGTGACATTGCACGTTCTGCGATGTGACTATTGCACATGCACACATCGCGATGACGATGCTGAAACGATATATCGCACAGCCCTACAGTGCATATCTGACTACTTCTGTATGACTACCTGTAATGTCTCGGCAGCTAGACCGTAACACAGTGGTCATCTGGAGATCTATTTTCAACTACAGTCTGACACTTTTTTGTTTTTTTGATGTATATATGGACAACATCCAGGTGATGGATGCCTTTTAATTCCAAACGCATTTCTGTTTTTCTTAATTATATGTATCTGGCGCCACATCCAAAACACAGTATCAGCTGTTCAATGTTAAAATCATGCTTAATGTCTTCACCTGCAACAACCCTGAGGTAACCCAAATCTATTTAAACATATGTTGTGCGTTTGCCTAAGGGCTACTAGTTGGTTGGTTATAGACTACATTATCTTACTGAATAGACTGGAAGAGAATGAAACTATATTGGTTAGGAAACAGTGACTAAATGTTTCTCTAATAGAGATCAGTGCTCCACTACAGCCCTGCCAGTGGTCACACTTGTTTGGGCAGCTCAAATGCAAAATAGTTTAGTTAATGGAATTATTTTAATCCAAGGTGACATTGGATGTGCCTGGCCAATTTTTTTAAACAATGTTTTTTACAAATTGTTGTTAGTAGAGCAAAGTTTATTTGCAGATTTCTACATTTCCAGCCCTCACATGGATTTATTCAGTTCCATCATCAATACAGTTGATATATTGTACTGAAGGATTGGTTTGCCAACCCAGGTTTTGGATAGTGACTACAAATGACTTGATTTTTAGTTTTTCGGATTTGAATCTAGGTGAAAATAATAATTTGTTATATAATTGCATAATCTATATTTGCTTTAGAACAAACAAGAACTCATTAATAACTTCAAGGCAGCTTCTGGTTTGCTGATTGCATCTGCATTGTGTGGATATGCATATTGTACAGATAAGAATAGCTTGGGAAAACTAGGCTTTGACCTCCTAGCCTTTGACTGAGTGTTATTTAAAACATGTCTGTGAGTCAGTACTAGTGCTCTGTGTTAAAATTTGTCAGTAGGTGTGTCTCAAAGTAAAAGATGCAGTCAGGGTAGAAGAAAACTTGTAAGCACTGGTAAATAAGGGGTTTTTCTATGGTTCTCCCGTACACACATTCTAGACGACCTGTACTGGCATGTCTGCACCGATAACACTTTTTTCTTACCTATAACAACGCTACCTAACCTTTAATTCTGATATCTACATTTACTCTCACACACAAACATCACACACCATATTTAATGTTCATTGAATTGAATTGCTTGTTCACAATTCTATTAATAACCTAGTGAATTAATTGTCTGAAGGAACAATGCAGAATATAGAAGTTTCACCCAACAGGGCCTGTTTAAAGCAGTAAGACATTACTACCTGGCTTTTTTTCCTGACACAGCCATGACTAAGATGCACAATTAGAGTTTTTCATGAAGAGAGCTGTACTCTCACTTACTGCTAACAGAGTTGCAATGGAGAAATCAGGCCAACTGTTTTGCTCTGCAGTTAGGTTAATGTAACAATTCATCTTGAATAGCCTCTATTAGCAATCATGATTCTGCTGTGTATTTATAGATAGGCTGCTACTTGCTGTTTTTCAGGTGACTTATTTCTAATAGTCCTCTGTGCATTAGTGTAGAATTGCTTACTTGATAGTTTGTGAAGTGGCGTACTCTCTGAACAGTGCACATAGTAAAGACGTACCTTTACATGTTTCTGTTCAAGATTAACCAGTAGGTATATGTGTTTTGATTAGTTGTATAATTTGTTAAGCAGGTGAGTTATGCAGAATCTTTTCTTTTGTTCTTGGCTATGATTTCATTTAAAGATCTGCAACTGACCTCTACCACCCACAAATTTGCAAAAAGGAATGGAAGAGACTGTGAGAGGACGATGGATAAGGGGATGGGTGACAGAAAGAGGAACAGTGTGAGGGAAGTAGCTTCCCATGCTTCTCCCTCTTTCTCGTTTTCCCTTTCTCTCTTTCAGCCCTGACTATAAATAAAACACAAAATGACTTTCAAGGTGCAGAGAAGAAAATCCATTTTGGAATGTTCTCTGAAATGAAGAGTGATTTATGATTTCATACAATTCCTGCTGAAAGCATTTCAGGCTTTGCTCAGTCATCAAAGTCCTGCTGGCCCCAATCTATTATTTATCGGTGAGCATGTCTATGTGGCACCAGTGCTTTATGGCAGGTAATGTTTGTCTTTAGCAAAGATGATGTGGAAAAATCGATACCGGATAGGGTAAATGACATTAGAAGATGGCGGCAAGGGGTTACTTACACTTTTTAAAAACATCTTTAGTATTGTGTTGACTGACAGAAGCAGCCCAGCCTATTGCTTTTCTAGCAAGTAGGTTTTTCAGATACTTGTTTGAAAGGGCAAATAAATAGTATTAAGTAAATATCCTTTGTCCATTGATCTAAATTATAGGTTCCCTTGGATTTGGAGTTTGGATTTTTTTAAGGCAAATTAAAAGGCAATGGTGTCTTTGTTTTATGATAAGCCTGTGCAGGTATGTTTTTTATGATTAGAATATTTAGCATTTATGCTTGTTTTCATGGTAGTAGCATTTTGCATTGGTTATATAAGTAGTCAGAAGCAAAACGCAAACCAAAAACTCTGGGTTTTTTTCGCATTCCAGAGGTAGCTGGCCCTGTGCGAAATGGTAGGTGTCTGGCAGGCTATAACCTGCTGGTGGAGGATTCTCTATCAGTTAAATGGCTAGGTCTGAGGAAGATGCGGTGGGCCGCAAGGTCTGCTCAGAATAAATCACTTTTCCATTGTGTGTGCGAGACGGGACGATGCAAGGCCAGATGAGGAAGAAGAAAGATGGAGGGACAGGTATGCTTCAGCGACTTAATGGAGTTGTTTTGAACCCTAGCACTGTTCAATCTTGTTCTCCTAGAACCCACACATTCTATGTACCTTTTTCTACTACTTTTGACGCTGAGTTAACTAGAGTGCTTATTAGCACGTGAAATAGTAAGTATATCAACATCTCATAATGGAAATAGCTGGAATTGGAAATACTTAAGGTGACATACATTGTTAGAAAATTAGTTAACTCATCGCACTTGCGCAATGATAGGTGGGCTTGTTGAAAAGGGAATGGTGAGAAATGATGTTATTTGTTTATTATTTTTCCCTGATGTAATAAAAACTCAAAAACATTTTTAAGACAGGCAGAAGTCTCTACTCTTTGATTAACATTACAGTTATGTAAGAATATTGTATTTTAAAAGGATATGATGAATCATGCTAAATTTGACCAGGGACTGTTTGCAATTAGGAATGTAGAATCTGGTTAGTTTGGGTATTCATTTTGAGTATCTGTAAACATTCATGAATAAATAACTGGTTAACCACAGAAAAATAGTGTAGTGCAGTCTTTAGGTGACAGCAACAGTGTTGCTCTAAAACCTAGATGCATGCAAAAGAATACACTATAATACTTATTAAAAACAGCCAAGGTTTTGTAATGGATGTTGCTTCTTCAGATGAGCTAATGAATTAACAGACTTAAGAAGTGCATGCTGTATGCTGATAAGGACTGGTTTTTAACACAAGCCGTTTTCACCTCAATGCGACAGTGCCATTCAAATACAAGTCCATGACATGCCAAATACATGTGAGACATATTTGTTTCAGAGTAGCAGATTATAAAATACATAAAATTGCGTTAATACTTTGTAGCGCCACCTTTTGCTGCGATTACAGCTGCAGTTTTGCACATCGAGGGACTGAAATCTTTGCCCGTTCTTTCTTGCAAAACAGCTCAAGCTCAGTGAGGTTGGATGGAGAGCGTTTGTGAACAGCAGTTTTCAGCTTTTTCCACAGATTCTCGATTGGATTCAGGTCTGGACTTTGACTTGGCCGTTCTAACACCTGGATATGTTTATTTGTGAACGATTCCATTGTAGATTTTGCTTTATGTTTTGAATCATTGTCTTGTTGAAAGATAAATCTCCGTCCCAGTTTCAGGTCTTTTGTAGACTCCAACAGGTTTTCTTCCAGATTGGTCCTGCATTTGGCTCCATCCATCTTCCCATCGATTTTAACCATCTTCCCAATCCCTGCTGAAGAAAAGCAGGCCCAAACCATGATGCTACCACCACCATGTTTGAAAGTGGGGATGGTGTGTTCAGGGTGATGAGCTGTGTTGCTTTTACGCCAAACAATGTCCAAAAAACAAAAAGTTCGATTTTGTTTCATCTGACCAGAGCACCTTCTTCCACATGTTTGGTGTCTCCCAGGTGGCTTGTGGCAAACGAGACTTTTTATGGATATCTTTGAGAAATGGCTTTTTTCTTGTCACTCTTCTTTGTGCAGTTTACGACTGATTGTTGTCCTATGGACAGATTCTCCCACCTCAGCTGTAGATCTCTGCAGTTCATCCAGAGTGATCATGGGCCTTTTGGCTGTATCTATGATCAGTCTTCTCCTTGTTTGAGCTGAAAGTTTTGAGGGACGGCCGGGTCTTGGTAGATTTGCAGTGGTCTGATACCATTTCAATATGATCGCTTGCACAGTGCTCCTTGAGATGTTTAATTCTTGGGAAATCTTTTTGTATCCAAACTTCTCCATAAGAGTATCTCGGACCTGCCTAGTGTGTTCCTTAGACTTTATGATGCTCTCTGCACTTTAAACAGAACTCTGAGACTATCACCGAGCAGGTGCATTTATACGGAGACTTGATTACACACAGGTGGATTCTATTTATCATCATCAGTCATTTAAGTCAACATTGGATCATTCAAAGTTCCTCACTGAACTTCTGGAGTGAGTTTGCTGCACTGAAAGTAAAGGGGCCGAACAATATTGCACGTGCCACTTTTCAGTTTTTTATTTCTAAAAAAAAGTTTAAAATATCCAATAAATTTCGTTTCACTTCACGGTTGTGTCCCACTTGTGGTTGATTCTTCACAAAAAATTAGAATTTCATAACTTTATTTGAAGCCTGAAATGTGGCAAAAGGTTGAAAAGTTTAAGGGGTGCGAATACTTTTGCAAGGCACTGTATATGAAAATAAATCGATCAACCTTCATTTTCTTTCTGGAGTACATTAAGGGAGACCCTCATTTACAATGTTGCTGAGCCTTACAATTTTTAAATCAAAAGGGATTGTAAAAGAAATGTAAATAATAATAACAAATAAACTAAAAAAACTAAAGTAAGAAACTAAAACCAAGAATAAGAAAGTAAAAAAAATAAGTCAATAAAAATAGATATAAATATAATAGTAAAACTTCAAAAAATAAAACAAAAGTAATATAATAATAATAATAAACAAGTAATAAAATAAATAGTAAGAGATATAACATTGGTAAAAGATAATTTTAAAAAATTTACTTTTCTCATGTGGGAAGTACATTTATTTCTTAACTGCCTGAAAACAAGCTAACTTCTTCTGGCAAGGGTCCATGTTTTATTCCTTGCATTTAGCAAGGTGGATATCTCGTTTGTCATCCAGGGATTAGACCTATCTCGTACTCTTTTGAAGGGGGCGTGCTTGCCAGAAATTAATTGCTAAAATGATCTAGAGCTAAATCAACATTAGGGATTTCAAAGGTATAATGGATGTTGCTGGGTACCAGATCATTTAAAAAAACTTGATTATTAAAATGTTTAACATTTCTTCTAACCACCATCCGAGAGTCTGTTTTTTGTATGCTGCTGTTCCTAATATGACAAACACGAGGGCACACCCTACATTGTACAACAGTTTGTATTCACTGAACAGAAATCAGCAACAGACAACACTATGGAAAGCAAAAAGTGTAAATCTATGCTTTCATGATTATTGGCTATATATATATATATATATATATATTCCCTTTTCATTGTTTTTAGCTAAGAAAATAACACACTCAATCATCTGTAAAGCAAAATCACATATTGGACTGGGCATGTAATTTTTAATTTTTAGCAATGCTATTCACCATTACAGCCATACCCAAGCTCTATGGTGAAGTAAAGCTTGAAGTTGAGAAATCTTTGAGAACAGCACAAGGGAATGCATTAACTTGCGATGCATGGACGTCAAGGGTAGTGGATTTTTATGTCACTATAACAGTGCATCTCTAGCAATGGCTGTCTGACATGTTCTAAACAAGGGCAATGCGCAAAAGTCACACTTGGGCAAACAATGCAGAGCAAAATGTATCGCAAGAATGAATGCTGACCAAAATATAGTAGCTGTAATGAATCGCAATGTGTCAGAATATGTTATTGCCCAGCATATCATAATACGTTTAAACCTGCAGTAATATCACATTGTGACCTAAGTATTGTGATATTATTGTATCGTTGGCCATTCCCACAACTACCTGATGTAATCCTGTAAGATACTTTGTTGAGCTTCGAAAGCTCCTTAATCAGTCTAAGCCCAGAGGCAATAAAGCAGTCTCATATTATGACACAGTACTAAATCATCAACATTTGTTGACTGATGAATGCCTAAACTATTTGAGGTAACTCTGTAAGCCTTTCCAGCTTTAAGCCATTCAACATTTACTTGCAGGTGTTCTTGATGCTTCTTGTGCATAGTAAACTTTTTTTTTTTTTTTTTTTTTTTTTACTGTGAATGTTTGCAATGTCAAGTGGTTCACATAAATTTTCTTGCCACTTTATCTTAAAATTGAATACTATTATTAGAATTGTTTAGCTATCCAGTCTGTCTGCTGTCATGCCCTGTACTAGACTAAAACATGTAAATTTGTTGGTTTAAGTAAACTGGAATTGAGAAATACTAGCTTAGTGGATTATTAAATCCACAGCAATTACATATAGCCTATGTGCTATATGTATTTGACTTTATTGTAATTCCATGACTTTGTGCTTCCCTATGTTGTAATACCGTAATGCTGTGTGCCGCTGACTTGATGTCAAAATGCAAGGCAATTCACAAATTGAATGAAGCGTTTCATTTGGCGAGGTCAGGGAGGAGAGTGTGCTGGAGGATTTAATGGTGGTCAGTGACAATGTGTGCTGTCTCTGTTTATTCCTAGGCCTCACAGAGTCGGTCATTGCTGCTGCCTGCTCGCGAGTTGGACAGAGGGTTCTGCATTTGGACAGGTAAGGAAGCACTTCATGACGAAATTAGGGGTAATATCAATTTAGTTCAAAAAGTTCAATTTTAGCTGTTTAAGTGTTTATCAATAAAAATATCACTGGTCTCAATAATGTTTTATTCTGGTTATACTATATTTTTTTGTTTTTAAAACTGACGGAAAGACAAAACACCTATTTAATTTATTTAATAAGTTATAATTTATCAACTTTTAATTTTGTTGTATGATGTTGTTGTTCATTGTGACTTTTTAACCTAATCATTTTTAATTTAATTACTGTGTGTCTGATATGTGTGTCTTGTAGTCTTTATAATAAGTCTTTAACAAACTGGTCACAGCAGACAGGCTTATGTTACTTTTTTGGATTTTGGAGAAATGCAATCAAAGGTGTGCCTGTTGGCTTTTACAAGAGAAAAAAGTGCAGTGCATTTGGTCATATAATTTAACTCAATCTACCCAAACAAATGTGAAACATCATGTTTGGTGAGCGTGATGTTTGTGTGTGGAGCACACTGTTCTGTATATTTGGTTAATGTAGGCTGTATACAATTTTAGTCTGTATCTAGGCTTTTTCATTGGCACCCATGTCCTGTAAATTCAAGCTCCACTCATAATGTGTGCCTTTTTTATCACTGTCAGTGACTCATACCATGTATCTGTTTTATGTTAAAAACAAATTGTGTAAATATAACATTTGTGTATTTTCAACATTTCAAGCCCCTTGTTGAGCTTATTTTTATTAAACCAATGATGATTTTTGAGAGGTTTTTAAGTTATTTTTTAAATAATTTATGTGTATGCTGTTTATGCTTAAAAAGCTCAAAGCACTTTGTTTTTATGATGTACTGCTCTGAATTTAATGTAAGTCAGTCAGTTGACTTATTGTGAATATATCAACCTTATGAATAAATATCAGTCCCAAATATTAAGTTTTCCTAATTACTTTATTAAAATCAGTCAACCCCTAAAAACGCATGTATTCCAAAAGTAAAGATATTTATGACACAAGTGTGTAGATAGTCAAGTGATCACATACATGTAAAACATTGCAGTGCATTAAAATAAACTAATATTAAATCTCCTATTGAGGTTGCTACCCGGTCAGTTTCATGTTTTCTTCGGGTTTACCGTGTATTAAGTAATTCAATATCGAGCTTTAAAGGTGATGCACAAATAGAAATGTTTCCTATAAACTTCAGCAAGAGTACCTTTTTTTATCTTATAGGAGAAACTACTATGCTGGAAACTGGGCCAGTTTTACTTTCAATGGCCTGCTGTCATGGATCGATGAGTACAAGGTTTTTACTTCTATACAGACATGGTGTTCTCATAATTCTCATAATGTTCACATAGTTTTACACAAATGGGCAATAGAAGCAAATTGTTAATGGAGTTTTGGTGGTGTATTTCTAGGTTCAGCATGAGATACCAAGCCCTAAATTGGAGCAGGAATGGAGTGATAAGATCAAAGAAGGAGAGGAATTGCTGTTTCTCAGCTCTGTTGAGTCCTCCATCTCTAACCTAGAAGTATTCTCTTATGCCAGGTATGTTTTTCCATTTTTTTTGTAAACCTACTTAATTTATTTTTTTTATCTACATGCAAAGTTAAGTTAACATTACTAACATTACCGCAGTGCATTTATTGTAACATCCGTCAGTCAAGAGTCTATAATCTAATACGCGAGTGCAGGTTTGTTCCTCTTACTTCTTACTCTGAAGCATCCTGGTGAGTAAACTGGTCTAGAATGCAGGTAAGCAGGGACACTGTCAAGGTAGGCAGAGCAACAGCACCAAATGACACAGGGCAGTTGTTTAGCTTAGCGAAAAAGCACAAAGCACAATCAACAACAGTTGATTCTGTTAGTAGTGACTGAGAACATCATATAGTGCTAACAGAGTGCTGCAGTAACTCCGGCAGGCCTGCCTATTACAGCATAACTAAAATACAGAACCCAAAGGCAACAAACTTGAGTGAATGTATAAGAGTAATAGGATAACAGCACCAACATTATTCCCAAAATACTCAATGTCACCAAACATCTAGATCTGCACCTTTCATCTAACGGGAAAACTAAATAGCATAGGCTTTAGTAAACAAGTTTTTAGCCTAGACTTAACAACGGAGGTGCAAATCTTTGATGTAAAAGGAAGATTTAGATAGGACTATAATTTGATAGCTTTTTGTAAGCAAAATTAGTTGTTGTTTTTTTTTTATTTGAGATTTATTTACTGCTAATTTAAGAAATTTTAGATACAGCTAAGGATAAGAGGGGAGTTTATTAAAGTTAGACTAGGTTATTTCTGACCAAACGTCTTTAAAGTTATGGGACTTGGATCTGGATCTACTGTGCAAGTAGATAGTAGTAAATAATTTAAATTAACTCTGTTTGTTTTAGTAAGGTGAAGGATTGCAACATATCAGTAGTTACAGTAGTTACATTGCACTAAAGATCTGAATTAGGTTTACAGAGCAGTGCACTTAGTTTGGTAACTGTGTGTTTTGAATTTCTTGCCTGATCATTTGAGTTTTATTATTAAAGAGGTTCATAAAATTATTGCTACTGTAGGCTGAGGGTACCTGGGTTTCAGTAGCTGCTTGGATGCCCTAGTTATCTGACAATCTGTTTTAAAGCATGATCATTGCACCATGGAGCAAGCTTTTTCTGCCTTATTCTTTTGCTTTTTAGTGTAACCACATTAAGAAAAGTATCTCCCAAGCATTTGGTCAGAATATCTGGTTTAAAAGGTTCAAGACAGCCATGGGGGTAGCCAAAGCAGGGGCCATGGAGACACTGGACCCCCCTAAAATTAGATTTTACCACCCGGGTGCATTTTGTTAAGGGTAATACCTGTTGACTGCTAGGTGTCTCCTGTGCAGTAGTTGGCGCTATGTATCACAGAGTTGTACTCCACCCCACAGTCTATATAATTCCACTATAATAACGAGAAGGAGGAGGAGAAGAGAGTTAAACGGGCGGGAGGGAGAAAAACTGCAGCCTACTTGGTAATGGATGGTGAAATAGTCAGTGATTGTTTAATGCCGCTGTTCTGTCCGGATAGGAGATCGTTTATTGTAGTTAAGCTTTGCTCATGTGATATGCCAGTTCACCTATGAGTATCAAGATTACGTTAACATTACGTTAAATCGCATTTCGCCTACAGATGACTATCAGTCTTCTGCGCGCACTTCACGTTAACATAAGTTTCACTCTGGGCGCTTTCAACTGGGTAGAATGTGTTGAGCTGGCCTTTCTTTCTCTGTTTCTCTAATGATTGTAGAGGAGTGCCGTTAGCTACGTTAGCTGATTTAGCTGATTCATGCTCTGTTGGTTGAAATGAAATGCAGCGTGAAGGTTTTGTCTAATGTGTTAGCTGAAAAGTTTAAATATTAGACTTCCATCTACAGTGGTCTTTTTGCCCTGACTTAAGTTTGTGTGGCACAGTATCAGTGATGGGTAGAGTAAGTTACTGAAAATCTGTACTCAAGTACAAGGTACAATTAGGTACCTTGGCACACAGTCAGACAGAAGTCTCAGTCTTGGTGTTTGCTTGTTTAAGCTCTGCACCATGTTCAATTTTTCATTATTGATAGTTTTTTTTACAGACAGATTGTGTGGGTATTTGTGGGTCTGTGTTTTTACATTTACATTTTGTACATTGTTAATAAACTGCAGATTTAATACACAGATCGTATCTCCTGTGTGCTTAAGATGTACATTATGAAAACAGTAAAACATTTGCAGTTGATTGCGTTTTTGAATATTCATTGTCGTAGTCTGTGGACCCCCTAAAATAACATTGGCCACCCTCTGGCCACCCCAAGGATAAAAACTGTTATATGCTGGATTGACTATATGTAGTTTATACCCATTCCTTTAAATTATCTATAGATTGGCCATGATTGGGACATCCCTAACTAACTAGCACCTGTCATTCACATGTTCTCTCCTTTATAGACAGGAACCTGTGGAAAAAGAGGTGTTGCAAGTTGCTGTTATGAACAGTTTACCTAAGGATGTAAAAGTTAAAGTGACCAGTGGTAGCACATTAGAAGACCAAGACACAGTTAGTCCTGATGACCACATACCAGGCGGTGATGAGCCATTTCATCAAGAGCTGGTGAATGAGCTAATGTATGAGACCCAAGCACCTAGCCAATCAGGGGAATTGGAAAAAGAACAGCAGCAAATCAGCACACAAGCAGAGGCAACTGTAGAGATGAAAAGGAAGATAACCTATGCTATGTTGGTGAAGGAAGGACGGAGGTTTAACATTGATCTTGTGTCGAAGGTGAGTTAATGATCAAATTTTTTCTTTTATTTAATTAAATTCTAGCAGTCTCCTTAAGCATTTGGTACAAAACATTGTCTTTTTGTTCAGTTTGATACAGTAGTTATTTTTCATCTCATATTTTATATTGGGCACTTTGTTTCAGCTGTTAATACATCTTGTATAACATTGATTTACTGTATGTCTTCACAAAGTAATACAGCACTGACAGATTACCCTTACATTCTAGTACTTATGTCAACTCAAGCATTATCATAATTGTATTGTATATGGTATTTCCCATATAATATAATTATTTTGGCAGTGATGTATCTTCAAAAGCTAAACTGTTTCAGTATATGAGCTTATTAAATTGTCTTCTTATTAGAACATGTTTTATTGGATATGGTTTCCATTGTGTATTGCTTCTGCTGAATTTCAGTATTTGACTTTTAGCTCCCCAACTAAAGAACTGCAAATGATTTGAATTAAAATGTGTAAATATGTAGTGAATAGTGTTTTTCTATTCTCACCTCACAGCTGCTGTATTCTCGTGGATTATTGGTAGACTTGCTTATCAAGTCCAACGTCAGCCGCTATGCCGAGTTCAAGAATATTAGTCGCATCGTCACTTTTCGGAACGGCAAAGTGGAACAGGTATGCTGATGGACTTAAACAAACTTGGGTAAATCTTGGCCTGGTACTGTTGTCTGTAGCAACCACATAGCTTGTAAAAAACAATACCACTAGATTTATAGGCAAGGCATGAAGAAGAGTAACAGTGGGGTGTTTCATTGTGAAAAGTTAATAGCAAGCTTGCATACGCGTACGCTATGATGCAATGCCCTCGTCAAATTAAATATCTTATTGATTTTCGAAGTAAAATAAGTTAACACATCCTCTAAAGCAATGTTACTTAACCGTGGTCCTGGAGGCCCACTGTCCTGTACATTATAATGTTGCTTTAAACTGCTTTTAACACTGCTTTCTCTCCCTTGGCATGTCAGGCGACCAAGCTTAGAGGCTGCTAATGCAAGCACTCTGATAAATCGTGGTAACGGGTGGCGCATTCACACAGCACTGAAACAATTGAAAATGACACCATACAGAACGGAAATTTTAAGCTTTTTTACTTTCCCTAGTTGTAGCGTTGTTGGTGCTGATTTCTTTCTGCTCCTGAGGATGTGTTTTGTTATGAATTTTAGGGGGACAAAATCTTAAGCACCAAGACATTCACTTGGTTAAAACTTTTGTGTTTTGCAAGGAATATCCAAGTACCATTTTTTTTTCCTTTGGCAGCTCTGTTCTTAAATGTCCACATTGAAAAAGAAACATGCAAAGAGAAGTATTATTTCTCATAGGCAGCCAACGGCCAAGGCTCATGAACACAACACACCCTGTCTGCTAAACATGTTTAAATTTTGTGCCAGGCATCTTGCCAACAGACATACATGATTTTTTTAAATATTTTTTTTTATTATACTTTAACTGGCTTTATCATTTAACTAACTTACCAATGTGGCAAACCTATGTATGTTCACACTAGTAGCTTTAACTTTTGAGCTGCTAAAGGTCATGCATTTATGAGCATGCAGATCAAAATGAGTTTATATTCATCAGTACTATGTAATGGTAGTTATGGCCAGTATGGCTTTGTCAATAATTATTTCTGTTACTAGAAAATATGCTCACTAGAGCTCAGATCTCTATTGATATATTATTAAACAAAAAAAGTGTTATTAAACACTGTTTAATCAGTGATATCTGGTTGCAAAAATTAACTATTGAAAACATACACATATATGTGGGACACCAAGTTAATGCATACCTTGACCTTAAAATGTGATAAATGGCCATAAACCTGTATCTATGAAAAACCTAACAGGACATAAAAATAATAAACCAAATATTTGTGGGTTTTTTTTGTTTTGTCACCTTTAATTTCATTACTTTTCCTGGTGTTTTAGGTTTTTATGTTACATTCAGCAAATAAACATTGTATTTAAAATTATGAAGTACGCATTTGTTGATCATTAAAGTGTATATGCAAACAGGTGAAATACTTTAAAGCATGTTTTATGATACTTAAATTACTGTATCAAGACACTGATTAATGTGTTTTAGATTTAAGGCAGCATTATGTAATATTTTTTTAAAACTAAAAGAAATAGCATCACTGAGTTTGCATTCTTTTGTGTCTCTGACACTCTTTTCCCCCAAAAGGTCCCGTGTACTCGGGCTGATGTATTTGGCAGTAAGCAGCTAACAATGGTGGAAAAACGAATATTGATGAAGTTCCTCACCTTCTGTCTGGACTTTGAGCAGCACCCAGAGGAATTCCAGGGTATGACTCCCATTTTTCTGTTTTTCTGGTTCTCCTTTTCCTTCTCAGAAAATGTAGATTGTTTCCGCCTGAATGTGTAACATGTATGCTGCTGTATTGCATCTTCATGAAGTGTTGATGTTCAAAGTCAGTCATATAGTTATGAAATAAGTGCATTTGGCAAATCCTTAGAAATCACTTTCATTATGTCAGAATCTGATTTTGTGTGTGCTTATATGCAAGTTTGAAAAGACAGTTGCTGTCAGGATGACTACTTCTAACTTATATTAATGCATTTCAACACATCCTGGTGTAGACTTCTTGGAGAAGTCGTTTTGGGAGTACCTAAGGACTAAGGGTCTAACCGAAAATCTGCAGCATTTTGTGTTTCACTCTATTGCCATGGTGAACCAAGAGACCCTGACTGAGGAAGGCCTGAAGGCCACACAACACTTCTTGCGATGCCTGGGGCGCTACGGCAACACACCTTTCTTGTTTCCACTTTATGGCCTGGGTGAACTTCCACAGTGCTTTTGCAGGTAAGCGAAACTCGAAGAAAACAAACAAAAAGAAACACAAATTCTATTCTAGTTCAGTTCTGAGCTGGTATTTTAAGATCAGTTCTGCTGTGTCTGATCCACTTGTACAATGGCAACACACCAGTGTTATGGCATTGAAGAATAGGGTGAAAGGAGACAACAAAATATGCAGATAAACGGATAGATTATAGTCTGTATTTAGTAATAATTGGAGCAGATAAAATGGATAAGAAGTATATAGTTATTGTCCTTCATTAACAGAGTGATACTCTCATGTCTGTAAAATGGTCCTTCATTCGCCAGGTTAGGCTTTGGATTCAGGTCAGAACTAAAGTGTGTAAGGAGGTAGATCTACAGTTCCAAGTGACTTCAAGTAGAATGCAGGATGTTTGGAAATATCCTTGGACTGATCATTGAATTTATCAAATATTATGATATTTAAAGTGATCTTTCATTTTCTTTCCGCTGCTGTATATAATATAAATTTTTTGTACAGTCATTTTAAACAATGATCAGTATACAAATGATTTCTATTAGTTATACTCTATGCAAACAGGACATTACCGACTTATTAATTACACATATAAATACTTTAAACATCACTTAAAAAGAGTCTGTTGTAGAGACATTGCACAGTACATCTACTCTCTGGACAAACTTGATCAGAGGAAGGGTGCCTTGTGTTAGTTTGTCTGAATTCACTTTATCATCCAAGCTTAATTGAAAGTTTAATTCATCAAAAAAAACACTTACAGTACTTTGCAAAGTCAGATGCTACCCTTTCAGTTTGTTGGTTACCTGTAAAAGTAGATTTTGGATAGGTTCAGCTAGTGACAGGTGTGGTGGTGTACTAGAGTCTATATGCCTTGTAATATTTTTTATAATATTTAATTTTTTTTAAGTCCAGTTTTGGAAACATGTTTTCTGTTCTTTTTTTTAATGCAAAACAGAATTTCTTACACTTAGTGGTCATTAATTAAATAAATAAAGTGGTCAATGACTTTTGCTCAGTACTGTTTGCCTTTAGTATTGGGCTGATTGTGATGAAATTATATATTTTACTTTAAACATGGTTAGGTCACACATCCATTCATACTCATCTCCTAAGCAATTGTCTTGTCTTTAAAATATGCATCAGCTCTTTATACAGTACTAAAGAGAAGAGAAGGACCTGGCCATTGCAGTACAGTGAGTGGCTGCTTTTAGCACTCCTGGTCTACAGGGAGCAGAGCTGTAAAACTATAGCATTTGAAGGCGGAGGGCCACTGTAATAGAGAGGATGCATTTTTAATGATGAGCAGTAAAAAAAGAAAACATTTCCCCAAAGACAGATAGATTTGTTTTTATCTATACGCATTTTGCGTAGCAGATACGCATTTGGACATCAAACTACGCTACTACCATTTGTCACTTAAAAATATGTGAAAAGCCTTTGATGGCTTTGAGGTCACCTGTCTGCATTCGCGCACTAGGTAACTCGTCTATGGGTGTAACTGCATTGGGCAGCAATCTGTTGGAAAAAGAAGACTTCAACCAATCAGTGCTAGTTTAAACTTTTCAAACTACGAGCGGAGACCCGTTGAGCAGTCAAAACCAAAGTAACGAAATTGTTTTTTATCCCCCTCAGTCTATCTTCATACTGTGACTGGTTTTACGGGGTGGACAGTACTAAATGCAGTTTTAGAGGTAACTGGCTGGGTATGGGAATTGTTAATGTCAAAACTAGGGGGCTCAAAAACACAAGATGCAAAATATAAAGTTTTAACAATTTGTGTGTGTAAATATCCCGCGAGCGTAAATGAGAAACTCATGACCGCCTTTTTCATTCTCGATTTGATAGCTGTCTTCGCGCATGATGTGAATCACCTTCTTCTACAATTTCTTTGTGCTCGAGTATTAGATTGAGGTGGTTTTGTTTTTTATGAGCATGTATTCACTGATTGCTGTTGCCCACTTGCCTGTTCTCCCATCAACTTAAAACTGTGGGTAAGCCGGCCGCCTATCGGCAAAACGTAGTTAAATTAGCCCCACGTAAACTGTGAGTGCGCAGCTGCTATACACTTGTTGGTAAAAGTCATTGTACATGCAGACCTTAGAAGAGTTTAAAGAGTAAAACAACTTCATAAAACAACAATTTCTAATAGGTAGTCCATAAAATCAACAGATATCAGTTCAGGGTCTAGAATAGTAAGTACATATGAATTATGAAGTTATTCTACTGTACAGTTTTAAGTAAATGGCATCCAATATCACCAACATGTTCAAGTGTATTTTAGTGATCATTGTAATTTAACACATTAAATGGCATTAATTGTTCATAATAACAGATATCAGTCCAGTGTTTATTTAGGCAATAGTTAAAATTGATATTAATCACAAACTGTTGAATTTTTGTGTTGCCAGAATGTTTGAGTGACTGGGCATAACTAGATTGAGATATGGCAATGAAATATTCTCTGTACATTGACTGCAGGATTATTTTAATCAAATAATGTACATTTCCTCTGTGTATCTTACTCTGGGATCAGGATAACTTATGCTTATGTTTTGTAATTTAGAGTGATATTATTGTATTGTCCTGAAAGAACAGTTAATATCTTTTAGAAAGTAGAGATTAATTGTTATTTATAATGTCCAATGTATTTAAGACACATAATATGCCATAGGCCAAAACAAATTTCAAGTATGTTTAAGTTTTTAAATTCTGTATGTGCTGCCCCACCGCAAGAAGTTGCTACTCAAAAAAAATTCCCAGGTTGGCAGGTCTGGAACATGTTAAAAGACTCTGGGATCAGGGATGTAGAGCTTTCAGGCCATGAAGCTAACCTCAAATTTCATAATTTGCAGTACAATATATATATATATATATATATAAAAGAACTTTGCAACTTCAGGCATATGGCACTATTTATTTTCTTAAGGCAACATTGTGGATAGAAGGGTACTTTGTAAGTTATTGCTTTTCTTGAGCCAACACTGAAAATAAAAACAGGTTATTACTCAAGTAAATCCATTTGCAGGTCTAGCAAGCTAAATATGGGTGGGCGGTGGCTGTATGGCAGCCACCAAGAGGCTGATTAAAATAATATAGGTGTGTATTCTGTGACTTACACGCCCAGCTCAGTAACTGAAAATAATTTATGGCACAAAGTTACTTTTATGGTACAAAAACACTCCTCAGGCGGATAATCTGTATAATTGCTTTTAAAAAGACACAGATGACAGTGGTATGGGAATATAAAATTATGACCAAACTCATGCTCCACTTGACCCCGTTTAGCTATGTAAAGGATAATTTTGAAACCTGGCACTAATTGTCTAAATGAATTTGAAGAAATTAAAGTACAATTTTTAGTCACAGCTCCTGCATCCATTTATATTAGTTTTGTCACAGGTATTATGTAGTAATCTAATTGCAATAGTTTTACATGAGCACAGTTATTTGTTATCAACAGATATGAATTGGGGGTGTTTTTAATCAGTAGGCTCGAGTCAAATACCTGTTAAAAAATGATTTCTATAATAAAATGGTATATGCATGATTTCTATAAACACTCTGATAATACTTTCTTGCTGCATGTATACACATCTTACACTTGTCGTGGAGAAGAAAAAAAAACCCTAATGGATTTTTTCCACTAATCATGTAATATTTATGTAAATGCTGAGCTGCAATCCCACTTACAAGCTGCCTGTCAGCTGTGCCACAAGCAGTTGTGTTCTAACTCTCTTTTTGTCTTTAGGCCATACAGTATGACTGTGAGCGAAAGTGTCAACTTTTTCATGCAAGCATATGCGACTTTGGTGTAAGTCAGTCAGCTGTAACTCACACGTTAGCTTGGTGTATTTCACCAGATTTAGAGTTCTACAACCAGATGAGCAGGGAATGAAAATGACTTATTTCTATAGCATTGATTGTGTCTGTCCTATAGTCCCTGCTCTGCAGGAAGACCAAAAGAGCCTAATTGAGAAATAAGAGTTGTAAGAAAGGAAATAGAGAGAAAGAGAAATGAATGAAAATTGACCAGTAGATGGGAAAGATGAGAATGATGAAGAGGGGCTGGGAACTCAAGAGGGGACCCAAGCGAGGGATTAAGAGACAAAAGTCTACGTGAAAGGTGGCAAGAAGGTGGGGTCATCAATCAACGCTGATACCTGCTCGCAGGTGATGGATGGATGGATGGCGGCGCAAACTCAATAATGCTCACTCTCTCGGGTTATTCACAGATCAGCGAGCAGTGCCGCTAATAAAGTGATGAAATGCTTTGCTGTCCTTGCCCGCATTATCCCTCAAGTTTTGACAGCAGCGACTTTTTAATTTCTAAATAACCTTTGGCACTCCTAAAGCCACCTTCCATCTTCACTGCTTTGTTTATGGACTCAACTCATCTCGAGAGATTCTGAGTGAGACCTGGACAGTTTAAGGTAGCACAATTTGTTTAGTCCTGTGAACACATTTGGCCATGACAGCTTTTGATTTGCATTCACTAAAATGCCACGCTCCAATCAGACAACAGAAACAGATTGAGAGGATGGGGAAATGCATTCATTAGAACCCATGATTGTCTTTTTTCAACATTTGCACACAGATCACCCCCCCATCCTTTCCTTTTCCCTTTACCTTTTCAGGGTGCAATAAACATCTAATTTATTCCAATAGGAGTAGGGATTTAATTTTCAGTGAGAGCAGCTCAACTGTCACTTTGTTTTCTTTTAATTATTGTGCAGCCATTAGCCCCCCACTGTGACACACAGCACCCAAAATTACAAGCACATTTTCATGAAAGGCAAACTTGAAAGGTGAGTGGTCATTGCCGCATGTGCTAATTCTGTTTGTGTAGCATCTAGCGGATGAAGGGGGGATTTATTGTTAATCCACGCATGGTTTTTATCTAATAGTGAATAATACAGCCTTTTATGCCTTTGCTGAATACCATGTGGTGATGCAGTCAAGATCTTCAACGTCAGTAGTTTGGAATTGTAACCGTTATTGCAATACTTTAAAAAAAAAGCGTTTTAATTACTTTCTGTTAATTTGCGAAATGGAGTACTCACTTTTGCAAACATCGTAAACATTGTAGCAGATTGGTTTGATATCAAATCGAATTAAAAATCTTTCCTGTTCTGATATATGTGTGTATAATAAAATTAGTTGCTACCCCAGTGGTAGTTCATCTCGAAACAGCATCTAGTTTGGTGTTGTGCTTAGTACAGGTGAATCAGAGTGCATATGATCAGCTAATTTTAGAGCATACGAGCAGTGTGCACAAGCACCTAAATGGCTTGTGTAACTCAAGGATGGTTATAAGTTCAAGGCCTAAGCCATGTCACATTTCATGATTCACATTGGATAGGGAGAAGTGGCTTAGTTCTGCTGAGACTAACCAAACCATACTGTTTTGTTGCATTAACAAAATTTGGCTTTTTGCTTTTTTTCCTCCAAGCACATTTTGTACTCTAAACACGATCATTCCATTATTTCCAAGCACAATCATTAAATGCTTGTACTTGAAATGGCACATTTCACATTACATTGTAGGAACAGGATTGTGGAGACAATGTGAAATTGTGGAGACAAACCTGTTCATCAATCCTAGACTATGGTAATGTGATCTGTAGACATGCCTCTGCCAGTAGAATCAAACCCTTAGACTCAATTTAATGCTCTGCTGTGAGATTAATTACAGAATTTTACAACACTTATCAACTGTCTGTTTTAAAAAGGTGGATGGTCCTCTATAGTTGTGCAGCAGGAAAGTCATTGGGTTGTTTTTATTTATAAGGTGCTCTCCGGTCATGTGCCATCTTATTTCACATGTTAATGCTCTGTGTAATTAACAGTATTTATCAGCCTCACTCTAGTGACTGCCTCACCTGCCAGGTTCCTTAAAACTGGAAAAATCCACTTTTAGGCACAGCGCACCAGCAAACTAAAATACATACAACAATCTCTGAAGATCCTCTCACGACAGCTTTTGAAGATCCACTCATGACAGCTTTTGATTTGCATTAACTTATCTGTCAATGAGCCATTTGGCTTTAAACTCATCTGTTGTATTTGATATTAGTTTGTTAATGTTCTATTTTATTTTACTACTTTTATTTACTAATTTCTTATTGTATCTTATCTTAGTGGTCGCTTTTACTTAGGCTACATGTTTCCTTTTTTTTTTTGTATGTTTTATTTAAGGTTTGAGTTTTATCTAAGTTTAACTTTTTTTTATCTAGTGTTTAATTTGCTTGTAACATACTTGGCTACTTGTTTCGCTAAAAGAAGGACGCTTCTGGAATTAAGTGTTGACTAATTCAGTACCTATGAGGTCAGAAAGGTGAATAAATACAACTGTGATGGTGGAAACATATCTTTCTTTTCACCCTCCTATCTTTGATACATTTATAGCAGGTTGACAAGGAGAGAAATTTGAGGAATAAGACAAAAGAAAATGTGACTAGGAGTTTAGAGTTAAATACCTAGAACACTGGAAATATGTATTTATTTGTGACATGTATTGACTAGTGATTGATAGTTGTCAGTAAGGAAAGCTTGATCAAAGTAGATAAGCGAGACAGGATTATTTCTAGTTAATCCTCCTCTACAGATCGGCGAAAGAGCAGGATTTGTGAGCAAAGCTCTAAAAAAAAAAAAACATTTGTCAATCATCTCAGTTTTTGAGCATTCATACCCATGTTTGTCCCCTTGCTCTCATTGATCAGTTTCCTTTGAAAGAGCAGTCTACTTTGCTTTTCAAACATATGTGCTGAATTACAGTCTATGGATATAGCTAGCCATTATGTTTATAATTTTAAAATCACCTATTCATCATATTTCTAAGAATTAAAACAATGCAGCCTTCATCGTTGTACATCTCTTTTCAATTTATTTTGGGCTTGAGTGTAATGTCACTGGAGAAGCCTGCAGCTTATTTGTGCTTCTTGTTACATTACCTTTTAATTACAGAAATAACTAGTTGGAGGCAGTTATTTTGTGGGGTTTGGGTGGTGGGGGGGTTAGGTGATGAGAAGGGGGAGTTGTCAAAGATTTATTTTGGATGTGACCTTCTCCACACTCGCTGCAGCTGTAATCAGTGGAATTAATAGCATAATCAAATTATACACAAACTCATAAATCATCTGCAAGCGTGCTGTCACCACGTCTAGCTATTAATGGCCCCCATTGTTTTGCTAGCGTATTAAAAAATCACGTCCCCTGATTCCCGCCTTGATAGGAACTGAAATGCCATTTAGAGGCTATAAAGACCGGGGGCTTGTGTGGGGGTACCAGATTTTCACAACTGTTAATTTAGCCCTGAGATGGCGAGTGATGTCGCAGGGCCGAGTGCTGGGGCACAGTGAGGGAAGAAGATGGCTGATCCCATGCGGTCTGCTCCAGCAGCATCATCACAGTCGACAGCGGGCAGTTAATTAGAGTAATATCAGCTTAAACGTCTGTCAGTTTGGGTTAATGACATCAAAGAATCCCCCCACTGCTTCTATGGGCTGCTGTGTGGGACAGATGATTGCTGGCAGGTTAACCATTCTTTTTTTCCTCCCTTATCTTGTGCTTTATTAAGATGCCATGTCTGTAGATTACTTTTTGGGGACAGGCATTTAGTAGGGTTTTTTTTTTTTAATTGGGATGTATATACCCTTCTCTCTCAAACCCCTTCGGTTTGCCGAACCCCTCAACCTCTACCAGGTTGGACGGGGAGCGTTGCTGTACAGTCATTTTCAGATCTCTCCAGAGATGTTCAATCAGGTTCAAGTCAGGGCTGTGGCTGGGCCACTCAAGAACATTCACCAAAGCCACTGCTTTGTTGTCTTGGCTGTGTGCTTAGGGTCGTTGTCCTGTTGGAAGATGAATCTTCACCCCAGTCTAAGGTCCAGAGCACTCTAGAGCAGGTTTTCCTCAAGGATATCTCTGTACATTGCTGCATTCATCTTTCCCTCAACCCTGATTAGTCTCCCAGTTCCTGTTTCAGGAAGGTTCTCCTCTCTCCACAGAGCAAGGAGGAAGCTCTGTCAGAGTGACACTTGGGTTCTTGGTCACCTCCCTGACTAATGCCCTTCTACCCAGATTCACTCAGATATCACTTAGATTGGCCCGGCGGGCATCTCTAGGAAGAGTCCTGGTGGTTGTTGCCATTTACGGATGATGGAGGCCACTGTGCTCATTGGGACCTTCAATGCTGCAGAATTTTTTCTGTACCCTTCCTAGAACTGTGCCTCGATACAGTAATGTATCTGAGGTCTACTGACAGTTCCTTGAACTTCATGGCTTGGTTTGTGCTCTGACATGTACTGTCAACTATGGGACAGGTGTTCTTTTCCAAATAATTTCCAATCAACTGGATTTACCACAGGTGGACTCCAATCAAGTTATCGAAATAAATACTTATGTACGTTTTTTTTTCTTTCTTCTTTGTTTAATATATATATATATATATATTAAATATATATATATATATATATATATATATATATATATATATATATATATTAAATATATATATATATATATATATATATATATATATATATATATATATATATATATTAAATATTTGTAAAACATCCAAAGAGTTTTTCACTTTTTCATTATGAGGTGTTGTGTGTAGAATTTTGAGGGAAAAAATTAATTTTATCCACAGGAATTAGGCTGTAACATAAAATGTGGAAAAAATAAAGCACTCTGAATACTTTTTGGATGCACTGTAGCTCTTCTGTGTACACCAGGACCATGTTTCAAGCCACTTGTGTAGTTTTCCCCCATACTCACTGAGCCTGATACAGTGGAGGTGTTTATTTAGTGTTAACCCAGCAAGCATTGCTGATATTACGGGACTGTTAACCTGTTACCCTTTGATTAAAATGGCTGGAATTCAGACCATCATAATAACTCTTTTACTACAAAGTAAACAGGGGCTATGACAAAGAGTGGTACTTGTGAAATAATGTGGTGTGCTTGATGACATTTTTGCCTTGTCAGTTAAATTAGAATTTGGTCTTCTAGTGTAAACAAGGTGTGATCAGTTCCTTTTTGCCTTTAATGTCATGCTATCAGTTCTAATTATGGGTGTTTGCTAGATGTATTTAGATTGAATGCGATGTGCCTGGATTTAAGCAAGTGTGTGTGTGTGTGTGTGTGTCTTTTTCAGAATGTGTGCTGTCTTTGGGGGAATTTATTGTCTGCGACATTGTGTGCAGTGTCTGCTTGTGGACAAGGAGTCAGGAAAGTAAGTAGTTCATGGATCATGCACTACCTATACTGACTGCTCTGAAACAAATAAAACGAAAGAACAAGAAAACACACACACTTAAGCTTGAACAAGAAAGTCGTCTGAGATATTTGGCTGTTAACTTAAAGTTACCGTAAGTTAAAATATGTGTCTAAAAGGTCCTTCATTTCAAAGTGTCTTATTTCTGGCCACATATCTAATGCAAAAAAAAGCGAATGTTAACTTATCTATGTGTCATTCACAAACAAGGGTTTTTAATGATTTCATATTTTGTCTCATTTAGACTGTTTATTTTTTTGTTCTAAAGGCATATTTTACTATTTATAATAGTCACACTTATATATTTTTACTAATAATGTCACAATACGTCATGTAGTGTGGCATCACTTCAAATAAAATAAAATAGATTATATGAAGGTTTATGTAATCCAACTGCACAATTTAACTAAATCAGAATGTTATCATTTTAGCAGAAAGAGGCTACAAGTAAAGAATGTAATTGAACAGGTAATGATATACATAAATATAAATATTAGTTTGCATAAGTGGGTCCCTAAACCTCAAATACATGTATAGATATTTATAGATTATCTTTTTTTGTTTGTTTTTTTTTTATGTCAAAACTACAGTTATTTTACTGTAGTGTGATATCACACTGCAGGACAAATTATGCCTGGGGCTGTAAGAAAAGCTTATAAAATTGTGAAAAAAGAAAAATATCTGGTAACAAATAGCAGATAAGGACAATTCAGACTTTGAATGCTAAAATTTTATAAAATTTGTTTAAAAATGAGTAGTTTATTTAAAAATTCTGTTGCACCCCCGTTTGTCAGGTACCAAACAAAGCAAAGAGAGAGTATGAGAGAGTGAGTTGGTGGGGGGAGGTGGCCGGAATTATAGATATGGAATTAATTTTCTGGGAGACAGCAGCGCACAACCCCCCTGAAGCAGCCGAGCTTGGAAGACAAATCACGGGCCCTGCCACTTGGGCCGGCGATGAGTGATGCCGCTTTTTCCTTGTGGCCTTACCTCCACTAATTGATTTTCAACTGAAGACAAAAAAGCCCTCTGTTGCTGCCTCTTAAAAAATGAGAGTTCATCTCCAGTCTCCCTTGATTAATCTGTGCTGATAATGTGCGTCAAGCCTCACCAGAAAGGCCTTTAATGAGTTTCAAAGGTGGATTGTTGTCATAAACTAGGTTAGATCAGGGTTTTTCCCCCCACTTTGCTCTCTTTTTATATCCCACACGTTCCCTGGCCATGTTTTTGTTGATATGTTATATTTCTTTATTTTTTGTGCCGGATGATCCTGGGGGATTGGATTCCTGTGGATGTGGATTGAAGCAAGGGACGGGAGCAGGTAGTGGCTATACCTAGCTAGAGTTAAAAAAAAAAAAAAAAACAAGAAGTTGTTCAGTCTGAGAGCAACATGAGAGCAACAGAGGAACAGAACTTACTTGACTTTGAATTATTGTAGCTTTGTTTGAAAGCGTAAAGAGCTCTCAAGCTCGTAGGTGACTGTCTACTTCCCTAGTTTTATTTGACAGAGGTCCTTCTTGATATATACGATCTGACCTTGAAAGAGGCAGTTTGGTCGCCCTTTGTGCCTCTACTGCCAGTTATACATGAGCAGTGTTGCAGTTATGCGGTCTTCTGAACTTAACGTAGCATACAAAAACTAAACAAGCAGACCATGATGAATAGATGAGTTCCTTAACTTGTCCACCTATTCCCATCAATGCCAGAGAGATACACAGTATAACCCAGTGCCAAACTTCAGGATTAGGATCAGACTCCACTGGTTAGAGCTATCCATATGTGCTGTGAGGGTCTGGGGTAAGCACTGGACAAGCTCCAAATAGAGGTGTCAATCAGACACAGGAATCCAGTCCACAAAACTACCTCAGAGGGCGCAGCATGGAGAATCGCTGCTTTCCGCCAGAGGTGCCTGGGTGTCGACCCGGTTCATGCCATACATCATCGACAAGAAAGAAGTTCCATGAAGGTGAAGAGGTAGAAGAGGAAAAAAAGAAGAGTTGGCAAGGTGTCTGGCAGGCTGAACAATGATTTTAATTTCCCCAGCATCATAAATTACTGCCCTATGTCTTCTCTTATTACAGACATAAAGCTGAAAAGGGTAGAGTTAGATTAATAATGCAGCAGAGGATCATGGGGCCTCGAAGCCCACCTGCCACTTGCTGGGGAGGTGGGTCCGGCAGCAGCTCGACTTGTTGGCGCAGACGTCAGTTGCCTCAGTCATGCGTCTGAACCCATTTGTCCCGCCACTCTTATCTCCCGTCTCATCAGCATGCCTCTTGGCCATGCTGATTGGCCTTGTCACTCTACCTTACAATTGGCTTAAAACAGCTGTCCTTGCCCTTTCAGAGAAATTCTATTGCCCTGTTCTTGTGTCTTATTTGTTTCTTATCCTTAGTTTACAGATTAGACTTAATGCCAAGTTATTGGCAGCATTGACAATTTTTCAGTACCAAATAATGTTTGCAGTAATTTGCTAATTTATAATTTGCTAAGTTTCTGTGTGGTTATTGAATTTTAGTTTAAATGAATGTCCAATATTTTATGCCTTTTTTCTAACTGAAAATAAGTTAGTGGTTGTAACATAAATCATGACATCATTTTGCATATTGCCCCTTATTTATTTAGCCTATGCGAATCTAAAAGAGTTTGGTAGCACATGTCGTTTGGGAGCAAGGTTAATGTTCTGATTAGTTTAGAGGCCACCAATGCTTTATGAGGCCAATTGATGAACAGTTAAAATGATCTAGAAAGCAGGACCTGGCCTTGCGATCCAAATGAAACCCAGCCATTAGCTCTATATCAACATTTTATGAATGCTGACAGAAACTTCTGCACTTATAAATAAGGTTCCTGCTGTATCGGAGGTCTGTGTACAGTTTTGGGGAAAGAGGCAGAACTATGCTTGCGTAAAAGTGATCTTGCCCAGTCTCTGCGTAATGATGAGTCTTTACTACTATCATGTAATCATTGATTAAAAGCTTTTATAAACTAAGAGACTTAAAAGTTAATTACAGTGGTAATTGTTAGGTTGTTTTGTAATAAATGGATTAGATATAGCATTGAACCCCAAAGACAGGAGAGTGTTCCAACATTGCATGTGTCTTGCTGAGACTTACCATCAGGTGCATGAGTGTAACCCACATCATCCTACTAGCTGGCAATTGATAGGAAGCCCTCAGCTTCCACGTCAGTTCTTCTGCGTAAATATATCTTCATTTACATAAGCAGATCAGTCCTGCAGTCAATCCTGTGTGCGAAGGGAGGAATGTTCTAAGGGCAGCACTTTTTGTCTGAGAAGCGAGTCGCTCACCTGCCCCTTTATTGTGTTGTGAAAGTCCATTTCAAGGATGTCACCCCTAGCCCATTAGTTTGGATAATGAGCCCTATAAAGCACATTTATAACTCTTGACATAACAAGCCGACAGCAACCCCCCCCCCCCCCCCCCCCCCCCTTTTTTTTTTTTTTTTCAGTCTGAGGAGTAGGAAGGTCACACACTTGCCCCTGGATCTGTGTTAACAAACTTTTTGGCAAAACTTCAGACCTTTGTTTGCGTGAGGGCATGGTAGGTGCTGTTTCTTAAGGCATTAGTTTTACCTGTTTTTTTTATTAACTGTTTGTTGGACTGTTGTGAGCAGCTGAATGTTTTGCATATGGAACATTTTTTGTTTGATGGCAATGCATGAATGAAGTAGCCACTCGCATTTCTAAAATCTTTTATGGCATGTAAAATGATCATAAATATTACAGACATCCTGTGGTAAAACTACTTCCAATAGTAGTTACTACCTGCCATGTTTTTGTTTTTGTTTTTTTGTCCTCATAGGTGTAAAGCTGTGATTGACACCCATGGCCAGCGAATCAGCTGCAACCATTTTGTGGTTCAAGACAGCTACATCAGAGAAGACCAGAGAACAAAAGCAGTAAACAGGTAAATTGTGGGTAGGGGGAAAAAGCCCTAAAGCATTTTTTTTGTATCCTGTGTTTTTCTTAGATCAATGAAATGGCGTTAGAGTTACATATAGGCCTAATTAACACCTGTAAATGTATCTGTCCTCCATTGTGCGCAGTAAGGCAGAACACATTCTAATGAGAGTTCAAATTAAATGTTTTTACACTTGGGTAAGTTCTACAATGTTCTTTGCTTCATAATGAAATCTGTATGCCGTTATGTAACTGGAATTAGTGAGAATCAAAGCTAATAACATATGTTAAGCTCTTTTTTTATTTATTAGTTTGTATTTAAGGCGATAGGTAAAACCTGGATACCAGACTAACAAGGAAGGAAAAGGGCACAAATAAAACTTATTTTTCCTTGAAGTCTCCACTCCTGTTTCAAAAACCAAAACAGAGGACAACAGTCAGTTTTTGCCTTATTACTGGCATGCAGAAGTTTTTGCTATTTTATCTGAATATTTTAATGATCTTATGTATGCTTTTTGATGAAGTTCTTGGCTATTTTACAAAATAGACTATAGAATTTCTCAGTGCCAACATTTAATATCGTGTCTTTGTACAACTAAACATAGAGTTCTTTCCCAAGAAAAAACATGTTCAGGATTTAGTGCGTTCAACAGTTTATTAAAGCTTCCGTTCTCTTCAGAGGAACTGCTGCAATATAAAGGAATATTTTTCAAATTGGTTGCTTCTTATAGTACAAGAAATCATAAAACATTTATAAATCTAAAGTTTGGGACTCTGGGTCACCTACCAGTTGTTCTGAGATTACCAGCACCTTTTTGTTTGATTTGTCCATTTTCTTTCTTTTTGTGCAGTTTTTTCCTTCTTTGTCTTTCTTCTTTTTCAACAGCTTTTTGACAGATGCACATTCTTTTAGACCTTTTAGTGATGAGTAGTATTTGTTTTCTGAAAGTACAAGGATGAACACAAACACCTGTGGAATCTGAATCAAGAGTGCACCTTGATTTTTCCAGTAGATCTCTAATAGATGAAAACTACTTTTCATCTGATCCTAACCTTTTTTTCCAAGTAGATCATTTGGTGTGTGTGTGTGTGTGTGTATACATGCATAGACATACACATCTCTTCAGAAATGCCTGTTTTTATTGAAATTTTAAAAATGGTGGTGTGTGACACAATACTGTGGGTATTAATATTTTGTTTAAAAGTATACTCTTTAATTAATACATTTTATGTATGAATTTTAATCATTGTCTCTTGTATGCTCATGCTCACTTCTCCAGTTCTGTATTTTTTATGATCTCATAGGCAGATATCCAGAGCAGTTGTCATCACCGATCGATCAGTTTTACCTTCCGAGTCTGATCAGCAGGTACTTATTTATCTTTGTGTGCTCCTGCCTGTCTATCTGTTTTTCTATCTGGTTAGCTCTCTTTTTCTATGCTCTGTGTCCCTCTCTCTGTCTCACTCTGGCCCAAGGCTCTCCCCTTTTATTCCTACTCAAATAAAAGGAAGTTCCATCAGACCTAAGGGTCCTGCTTATATATCTGAATATGCACTTTTTAAATTGAGCCATCCACACCGTTGTGTCGGTGTGTGTAAGAGAGACACGTTTCTTGCTGATGTTGCATTTTCACTCTGCTACTTGTTTTGCATTACATTGTATTTTTGCTGCATATCACATCTGTATGGATACTTGTCTTGTGTCCAAGAGTCAGCAGGCAAAGAAACAATAAAACATTATAGGCTATTTGTGAGATTGCAGTAGTTTTGACATCCCACACGCTAGCATTACATTCCAAAGTTAATTATAAGAACAAAGAAAAGCAGTTCAGTGAATGACGTGGAATCCTGCTTGCTGTAACAGCTTTGGAATGTGATGAATTAGTTGTAGTGCCAGGAGAATTGAAGGTGATGTAAGTATCCACTAAGACTTATTTAAGTGCTACGTATAAAAGCAGAGCATATAGGCCTTCTGGATGAACAGCATACAAAAAGGAAGGTTCATCAATTCCATATGAAATTTGCATTTGAATATGGGTAACAGTAAAGCCTGATCACCCATTCGGTTGACCATCAACCTGGCTCCATCATGCACATGCGTGCGCACACACACACCCCCTAAGACGTTTCTCTTTCCCACTTGCCTGCACCAAGATGGAAAGAGAAAATCATGTGTAATTTCTGCTCATTAGACTCAGCAGAAATTCATATCTGTCTTGACATGTGTGGAAATGGAATATTACATGGCGGTGCGTGACAAAACGTAATTAAATATTCAAGCTAGTTTTAATTAGCCACTCATTCTTCGCAATGACGTTCGCAGAAGTAGAAGTAGTAGTTGCTTTTTGGACTTCTTCCTTTTTCTCTTTAAGACCATAAATGTGTATTTTGAACTCCATCATCTGAACTGGCTTTAGTCCAGCTTTAAACAGAGGAGAACACTGTCAGGATTCATGTAACAGGATTACAGAGACCTCATTTGGTTTTTACAGAGTTTAGCTAATAAGATTTTGCCCTGTTTCGCCTACTCCGTTATTTAAGTGTACTTGCTATTTACTGTTATTTTTTGTTGGACCATATAACATTTAAGTATGTTTGTGGTTCAGATTTATGTCTGTCTCTCTGGCTATTTTGTCTACACTGTGTGTTTCCCTATGCCCCTGTCTACAGATCACCCTGGTGACCGTGCCTCCTCTTAAACCCACTTCTCCAGCTGTGAGGATGGTGGAGCTCAGCTCTTCGTCCATGACCTGCATGCCTGGCACCTGTAAGCCTCCAATGCTTTTATCAGTTTCACACAATATAAATGCCATGGTAACAAGGATAAGTGCAAGGATAACGAAAGAAAGATTTTTTTGAAGAATCAATTTAACACAAACTGACATGATCAGACAAGACGTGTTTGGTGTCCAAGATTTTGCTTTATTGTTTAATGCTAAAGCTATAGGTTAACAAACACTAAAAGCCAATAGTCATGATGCTCTTATAGACCACATTCCATTTGTGATTTTTGTTGCTTCAATTAATAAACATATCTTCATTATGCCGATTCTAGATTACAAGAAGTAATTACTAAAGTAAATCTTGGACTAATTTTTACTCATTGGCAAGATCTAGAAGAAATAAAAGGATGCAAGACACATGTCGAGCTGGTCTAAAATTTGGAATAAAATTTGCCAAATAAGCCATAAAAGTTTGAACAACCTAGCCAGTGCCTTATGTAAATGTACATTAAAACCATATATATGTGTATTCCCATTAAAGGTGGCATTTAAACGGTTCAGGTCAATTTGAAAGTTTATTCAGTGCAGACTTGGCTTAAAATGACACTAATATATTCCATATATAGAATCTATATATCTATATATATTCTAATATATAACACTAATACTAGCTGTCATGAATTTCCATTTAACTGAAATTAGTGAGAATCAAAGCCCATTCCCAAACCCATTAATAAAACAAACCCAAAATAAAACAAAGAATAAAACAAGCTGTTTACCTTTTATAGTGAACTCTTGAATATTTTGATAAGTTCTTCTCTGGTTGGCTGCTTTAGAAGCAATATATTGAAACAGACAAAGTAAAATGGACCTTAACAACACAAAGTATAATCTGACTTCAACTTACAAAAAGTGGATAAAGCCAAACAGCATAGCTACTACTTACTGTTTTCTCTTGGGGTTGTGATGGTAGCCAACCTTACACTTTGTGTATTTGATACTGACAAAAGGATAAGACTCTCAAATGTTTTCCGCTTTGCGTTTTGGTTCTCCTTTAGGTTTTGTTTTCTTGCTCTTTGGGAGCTTTTCCTGCCACCATTATGTTTGGATGGTTTACTAAGGGTTTGGACTTCTGCTTTTTGATGACGTCTTTTGCAAAAAGTGCTATACATATACATTTTGATTGGATTGGATTTCAGTGATATATCTTTCAGTATGATGGTTTTGATTTTTTAAGAGACCTGCTGCAAATAACTGTTGTTTTAGGTGGTTTTTTTTGCATTCAGAGGTTACTACTAAGTTAGTACAGTAAATTCATGTCTTTTTTAAGTACACTCCTCAACAACTATATATCAGAATGTGGTATTCTTGAGTAAAGTGCAATGTTAAGTCAAATCGGAAACATTTCTGATTAAGCTTTAAAGCATTTAAAGATAGATCTGTAGTCCCAAGGTAAACACCAAACCTTCCACTGCTTGCAACCTTCTGTGCATCTGCCCTTTCCACCCACTAACGACTCTGTCATTAACTCCATTGTTATTTATGGAAGTTATTCTTTTTGTTACACTGACATTATTTAGCTATCAATCACATCGCTAAAGGAAAGGTGGATCAGGTGGAGATGAATCGCCAGTCTTGGCATCGGCCCCAGTGGCTGACTCCGTTTTGATGGGGAAATGAAAAGCTTAATCAGCGGAACTCCACTTCCCCTTGCTGGGAATTGACTTGAGAGTGATGACAGGGGATGATGGAGACTTGAAGCAGAGCTAGAACCTGACCCGTTCCACATCCCAAATTCATATCTTTGTAGAAGTAGATAGATAGGAGTCACTCTTCCTTTTAAGTAATACACTACTGCACTGGCATATCACTTACAATCACTGGAATGATGATCAGCATGACAGTGAATGTGAGTGTGGTGCAAACTCTAAGAAGACAGTGACATTTATTATGTATAGCCATTAGCTGTTTTTCATACTTTAATACAGATATATCTTTGTAGATCCTCAAGGATGCAATCCAATCAAGTCTTTTTTATACAATGTTTATGGTACATTTTCAGGATAAAACATTGGACACAATTAGAATATTTAAATGTTTTTTAGCTGCATTTTTGTTTACCAAAAGAGGCAGATTGTCACAGATAAAAATTACCATGATCCTTTTGAGCCACGTACATGGTTGGAGTCAACCAGCCAGTAATTGCTCCTAACATGCTACTGGCTAATTGGCAGTAGACCTATTTATTTTTATTTTGGCCAGTCTGTGTAATGATATTATGATGTGTAAAAATAATGCCGGCCACCTGTGCTGGAGGCCTATACATAAGTCCCATGTGTTTTATGTTGGTGGAGTTGTTTAGCCTGCCGAGAGCTACTACAGCAGATATTTTACTGATTGATGTTAAAACAATACAAGTTATGCCATTATAGGCTAATATAATCTATTTCCACAGTGCATTGCTAGTCCTCACAGTGCACTGCAATATCGCAATGTCACAGTGCGTTGTTACAGCCATGGCAAATGTTTTCATGTTTGGGAACTATTGCTTTCAGTCATCCTTTATTGACTTTTATATCAAAAAGGCATTTCCGTGCACAAAACAAGTTTTTTCTTTATTCCGTCATTGTGGTTAAAGCCCACAGACTGTTGTGCGTGAGAATCACAAGTTGTAGAAAAGTTGCATTGCAAACTTTTAATGTACCGCATCAAGCTTGTTTTTGCCTCCGATCTGTATTAATTGTTCTAGAATCAGAAGTTTCTCAGAAGTCTCTCTGGTTGAGGAGAGTCTTTGTCAGAACACACTGATAAATCTCAAGTCCACAGAGGTTTAACAAACACACATCTCCAGTTCCACTGGAGACAAATACATATGTGCTTCTTCCCATCTGCACATACCGCAGCTCTTAAAATACATAGGTTGTGGGCCCTTTCTTACAAAGACACCCTTACTTACACATTGTGCTCTATTTTAATTTTGCAAAGTGAGCAAAATAATTCAACAAAAGAAATGGAGTTGCATCTGAACATTTCCATATTTCCACCACTGATTTCTTTAGTCACTGACACCAGTCCTGCTTGATACTCAACATTTTAAAATGCTAGTACACCTTTATCACTAATTTGCAATTAATTCAATATATAAAGTACAAAAATCTGTGATTTGTTAATCTCTTAAACCTTTATTTAAAAACTTAATTCTGTCTTGTAAATATACAAAAATAGTACATATTAGGACATAGGCAAGTTTGCCATTGTGTTGTATTACCTTTCCTCGAAATTTTTTTTTTTAATTCACTTTTTAATTTTTTGGCAAGTAATGCTGCTAATTGGTGCCAATTTGCAAATATAATTTCTTGCCCATTCATGGATGACCCAGGGCTTCAGCTACTCAACAGCTTCAGTAGCTCACAGTGCACGCTAATTGACATTACAGAAGTAACAAACACACCCAACCTAGCCAGCCTCCTACACACACACACACACACACACACACACACACACACACAATGACAAACACGCACAGACACACCTGTAAACTTAACATGTGCAGAGTTATATTTAAAGTAAAGTGCCAAGTGCAGCAGTAAAGGACAGTGCAGACTGAATTAAATAGATATAAATATGGAGAACAGAACAGTCACTGGTTGAGACGGTAGTACAGAGTGTTCTGAGACACTATCAGATAAATAAAAAAGAGTGAAGAGTGAGAGAACATCTATATATGAATGTATGTATGTAATAGACTGTATCCAGAATGTTGTGTTGTAATGTTCAGCTGTTCATGAGTGTGATGGCATGTGGGAAGAAGTTTCTCTGTAATCTGGAGGTCTTGATTCTTAACTGGCCTGGGGGAAGATACTGGAACAGGTGATGTCCAGTGTGTGATGGATCACGGACGATGTTCTCCGCAGGTCCGGTAGGGAGGGTAACTTTACACCGATGGTTCTCTCTGCAGACCTGATGATGTGCTGCAGTCTGTGGGTGTCATGTTTGGTGGCTGAGCTGCCCCACACTGTTCAGCTCCGTGGGCAGGTTGAACTTCCTCAGCTGATGTAGGAAGTACAGCCTCTGCTGAGCTCCCTTGATGATGGTGCTGATGTTGCAATCCCATTTACAATTACGGCATTTAGCAGACGCTCTTATCCAGTGCTTAGTGTTCGGTTAGAGTATGTATCTCTATCTAGTACAAACAGGTTTAAGTCCAAACTACTCTTATACTTAAACACTGCCATAAACACACGGCCAGTGCTGATACCTAGAAAAAAGACAATGCAATACCTAGCAAGACTGGAACACCTACAGAGAAGAGAATAAATATAAGACTACATACAGTGCAAGAGCGATACTTATCTATTGCTCCTACAAGATAAAGTGCAATTGCAGTTTATACCAATTCTTCAGTAGATTAGTGTTTATAAGTGCTTTACAAAGAGATATATCTTCAGTCTACGTTTGAAGACCGCAAAAGAGTTCGCTGTTCGGACAGCCAGTGGAAGTTTCTGGGTGCCAGGACAGAGAAGCGTCTTGTTGCGTGTCTTCCATGAATCTAAAGTGATGGCGGGTCAAGCCGAGCTGTACTTGAAGCGCGAAGGGCTCGAGGTGCGGTTCAACTTTTGACCATTACCATAAAATAAGGAGGAGCTGGTCCATTCATGGCTTTGTAAGCAAGCATCAGAACTTTAAACTGAATGCGAGCAGCTACAGGAAGCCAGTGAAGGGAGGGCAGTAGTGGAGTGACATGAGTGTACTTGGAAAGATTGAAGACGAGCTGTGCTGCTCGTTGAGTGTCATCAGTATAGCAGTGGTAAGAGAAACCATGAGAGGTAATTACACCACCAAGAGAACGGGTGTAGAGTGAAAAAAGGAGAGGACCTAGCACTGAGCCTTGAGGGACCTGCAAGAAGCAATGTAGACCCTCTCCATTTCAAGTCCTTGGAGATTATTGTGCCCAGGAACTTGTAGGAGTCCACAGCCATTACAGTACTGTTGAGGATGGTGAGTGCGATAAGGGATGGAGGGCTTCTCCTGAAGTCCACTCTCATCTCCACTGTTTTGGCTGTGTTCAGCTCCAGGTTGTTGTGGTTGCTCCAGAGGAACACCTGCTCCACAACCCGTCTGTAGGCAGACTCGTCACTGTCCCGGAGGAGACCAATGGGTATCAAATCATCTGCAAACGTCAGGATTTTGAATAAGGGGTCCGTGGGGGGTACACAAGCAGCGGGGAGAGAACACAGCCTTGTGGATCTCCTGTGGTCCTGGTTCCTGAGGTGATTATTCCCAGCCTCACCTGCTGCTCTCTGCCATTGAGGAAGTTTGTGATCCACTGGCAGTTTTCAAACATAACAACCCCAACAACATTCATTAAGAGAGATCTGAGGACTGGCATTATCCTGCTGAAAAACCACGCTGTGGACATTAATCAATCCCATACCATGACAGAATGACAATGTTGGCTTTTTTTTTACACTTATATAAAGCCTAGATGGTCCTCTTCAAATTTTCCAGGTCAACCCAAAAGTGTGCTGAAACATGAAATGACTCATCTGACCACAGCACACATTTCCATTGTTCTTCACATCATCTGAGATTGCCTTGAGCCCAGATAACTCTGCAGCATGTCTACATAGAATTGATGTATTGCTTTCTCCTTGCATGAAAAAAATTGTTGCATTTCTTAAGTCTCTTTTTTCCAGGATTCCTATTGAACATTTGACAGATATGGTTGACTTCCTGGTTGCCAGCTTGTATCTGATGCTGTAGTTTGCATTCTGGCACCTGTATAAACTGTAGCATTTAAATTGGAACTAAATAATTGATTAATAAGCTGTTGCTCCATTTCCATTGTTTCACTGAGCTAGAAAGTAAGCTGGTATATGTTAGACTGGATGCGTAAATATTAATGAGTCTAGATTTTGGTTTTACTGCCCTCTTTTGAAAATGTGGGATTTGTATTTGAAGGAGGAGACAACAGTGTCAGTTCCGTGCACCAAACATTAAATATGCTATTGTAAATACAGCACCTTTGTAAGTAATTGTTGTGTAGTCATTTGTCAGTTAAATAATATGCACAATGTGCAACACATAATGTAACACACTGACAACTGAACCTTTGGCATGTATTTGTTCTCTCAATCAGAACTTGCAAGATATCATAATTGGAGTCCATTTTTCAGAAAATCTTTATTATTGCTCCTTTGGTTATTTGAGCTTTTTTCCCTTGCCAGTAAACTGATAATAACTTTATGTAGAAATGTTCAATGTGGCCAATTTATAATGTTTTCATGCTAAGCAGTCTAATTGTATCCTTCTTCAACAGATTTGGTGCACATCACTTGTTCATCCTTAGGCTCAGCCCGTGAAGACCTGGAGCCAGTTATTTCTAGGCTGTTCCATGTTCCTAACAGCCCTGAAGAAGAACCTGCACAAGGTGAGACCATGATTACCATTGCTTCTATTGTTTTTTATCATGCGTGATGGCATCTCTATCTCCACACTATTAACTTGGTGTTGCCCCTTACCTAAGACACAAGTGCTTCTGTGCTGTGTCCTGCCGACAGTCCTAATCCCAGAGTGCCATCCACAATAGGAAGAGATTATCTGTTTTAACTGTTTAAAGAAGAAAGATCTCACGTTGCTGTGACATTCACCAAGGGGCTTGCACCGAGACATTACTGGTAATAACGTTGATGTATATTGATGGTGGTGTGGCAGGCTAGGGCCAGTCACTTGTCCCATTGATTCCCATTACACTCTGTCAGGGTCTGCCTGGCTCCTTGACTGTAAATTGGAATGTGACCTCTCATACAACCTCGCATTACAATTGAATCGAAGGGATGGGAATTGATCAAGTTTGTAGGGACTTTTGTTTTTTATGTATTTTATTTGCACATTAACGGCCCAGACATGTATTTCTCTTTTAATTTGAATCCACATTTGGTTCGAAGAAGGACAGACACAGCCAACATGTAGAAATAATGTTACCATGGTCTATGTTGTGGGTTTTATTCTTGCCTTAAACAATTTGTCATCTTAAGAAAAGGGTTTCATAATAAGCCAATGATCATAAAATTAAACATAGATTTACGACCCAAAGTAAAAAGTTGTCTTAGTTAGTTGGAAATGTTGATGTTGAAATGACAACTCCATTTTTACTAACAACCAACTACTTCCGATGAGGGTGATGATGGTGGTGATTGTTTTGTTTTATGGCTTCTTCTCCTTGGCAGTGAGACAATGTCATCAGAGGACAGCCAGATTGAGCCACATGCTCCTTTTCTCTCTATCACCATTATAATCTCTGATCTATCTTCTCTCTTATATCCCTTTCTTGCGCTATCTCATGCGCTCTCGCTCTCTCTTACCCCTCCTCTCTCTCTCTCCCCCTCTCTTCCTCTCACAGGTATTCCTTCCTCCTCCTTTTTTACAATCATGTCTGTGATCATTTTTGTTTCTCGTCTACTGTTTTAAATGCTTTGGAGTGCCAAATAACTAACACACTGCTGTTGGGGTGTGTGTGTGTGTGTGTGTGTGTGTGTGTGTGTGTGTGTGTGTGTGTGTGTGTGTGTGTGTGTGTGTGTGTGTGTGAGAGATGTGTTCAGGTGTGTGGCCAGTGTAACAGAGGGTGTGTAGTGAGGCTCCACAGCCTTTTTATCACAGGAATGAGCTGGTAGTATTTTAATTAAAATGTCAGAACAAATACTGGCAAAGGTCTTGAGGATGAATCACTAGATAAGGAGAGCAGTGGGCCAGAACAGGTCAAAGAGACAAAGTCACCTATGACTTCCATTCTGTGTGTGTGTGTGTGTGTGTTTGCACATACACCGGCTTTTTTGTGCTGAGACATCATGTCTTGGGTGGTCTTTTTTTAAACTGACTCAAATAGAAATTCCACTGTACCCTATTATTATAGGGTATGTTTTTATCCTGCTATTGATATTGTAGACCTTTTAGAAAAATCACATATTTAAGCCGACCACAATTGACTGCTGTCATCCTAAAGTCATTGTGGTATCTGTTTTGTGAAAACATTTTTAATTCAAAATATACTAACTGTGTTGTTTTCACTTATACACACATTAAGAATGAAAAGCAGCCTCTTCAGACAAGCTAAGGCTAAGTAGAAATAGTCAAAATAATACATTTTATATAATAATATACTACAGAGCATTAGCCTTGTGTTGGACAGTACTGCTAAATACGCAATCACCTACCTTGGATGTTTTTTATTGTGAAATAAATTTCACATTCAGTTGGTTTCCAACATAAGTCCATGTTCTCGTCCAATTTTAGCCCAACATTTCTTATAGCGTCATCATGTTAAAAGTAGCAGTGATTTGGGTAATGTGGGTAATGTGTGCTGTAGGCATGTGTACACCAGAAGCCATGGTGTATGCTAATCTAATATATTTTATGTGTGCGTAGCATGTTCATTGTTCATTTGTGCTTTTGATTTAGAAATGTTTTCACATGCATTCACATACATTATAGCCATAGATCAGTAGATTGTTTTCAAGTTTTGTACCATAAGGACGCAAGTTGTTTTAGTTGCTTTGTTATATATATATATATATATATATATATATATATATATATATATATATATATATATATATATATATTTATTTTATTTTTTTTAATTTCTTTGTTTCTCCTTTATCTATTTATTTAATCTTTTTTCATGGTCTTTATGAAATGGTGTTAAACATTGATGTCACCACACCTCTCTCCCCCTCACCTTTCCAAATTAAGCAAATCACTGGGCCACTCTGGGCAGGAAAAGGAACACGCGTCATAATTGTGTGACATTTGGGTAATGACCGTGCTGACATTTCAGACTGACACCTTTTCTCTCCTCACTTTTTCTAGCCTTTCTTTTCCCACTTCATTTTTTTTCCTTTGGAGCGGAGGGGAGTGGGAGAGCTTGTGTACTTAAAGGGTAATGATACCAACTGACAGCTTTATACTTTCAACAAGACACATAGATCTACACACATACACACAGTCCTCTTTTGTTTGATCATATAGCCACCCTGACCTAAGGTCCCATCATAATGCTGTGAAATGGGCAAGGCTACTGTAAGTAATGCGGTTGATTTCTCTCTAGGAATTAAGGGTGAGTTTGGAAGTGTATATGATGCTTCCATCAGATGACAACATTGTTTGAGCAACACCTCCTCAGCAGGAGTCAAACAGCTTATGGCCTGTGTAAGAGTTTGGCAGTGCAAATATGATTTATTAGTTGGTGCATGACAAAGGAACGAGACAGAGAGGGAGTTTGTTCAGGGCATTTGCTTTTTTGTGCATATCCCTGGATATATCAAGCTGTAAGGAAGGACTAACCTGTGAGAGCAGCTTATTTAACTTAAAGCTGCTTTCTTTTTTTATTATTAGAATCCCAATTATATATATTTCAGTGGATAGGCCTTCAGAGAGCATTTTTTGTAAATCAGAGCTGTGTAAGTATGGAAAAACATTGCGCATAACATAAAGCCTCTAGGAAGAACCCTTAAGTTGATATTGAACCTTATTGGTTAAACATGTTTCTGTAATGCATCAAAAATTTATCCTAGGAGTGATTTTCTTTTAAAGAGTATAATAGATCTGTTGGATATGTTTAAAAGCACTGGTCTAAAATACTATTGGTTGGTGACACAGATAATTTCTATATTTTTCCAGGTGAGGAGAGTGATAAGCCTGTGGCATTATGGGTCATGTACTTCAATATGCAAGACACGTCCAGCCTGGACAGCAGCTGCTACAATCTTCCCAGCAATGTCCATGTCTGCACAGGCCCTGATGCCAGCCTTGGCAGTGACTACTCCATTAAACTGGTATGTAACATTAGCTGATAACGTAGCTCGAAGAAGATGCAGCTGTGGAAGAGTTTTGGCAAACATAATCAAAAATCCCATTTAACCTAATGAGAAAGTTTTTTGTCAAACAATGATAAATTAAATGTACTGTAATTTGTCTTCTACCTGTGTGTACAGGCCGAATCAGTATTTCATCAGCTTCTCCCAGATGAGGACTTCTGTCCACCTGCACCAAACCCTGAGGACATCATATATGATGGCGATGGCACACAGGGAGACGAGCCTGACTTTGATGAGACCAACAATGCAAAGGGGACTGAGGAAGAGCATGGATTTACAGAAAATTACCAACTAGAAGAGAGCAAAGAACATGCTGTGAGTTCATATAGTGTTGGTCAGAGAACTACCACTGGATCTGAGGATCAAGACCCACCCGTTGAAGAATAGCCATTCCCTACTTAATTAAGGAGACCCTTCCCAACACAAGAGGCCACCAGCCTTTGTTCTGGAGATCTCCCTAATTGTAGATTTTAAAGGTTGTTAAAAGATACCAGAAATGGGGTTGGTGACCCCTGACTTACTTCTGCTGTTCTGTCTATACTGCGTTCCTCTAAATGCCTGTGGAGGAGAGTTATATGAATTTCCACTAATACTCTTCCATTACTGCCTGCAAAAAATTAATAAAATTATATTTAAAAAATAAATAAAATAAAAATAAATGAAAATCTGCTGACACTGTGCACAACAGAATTTGTTGTCTTTCTTGTAGGGAAGAAGATAATGTACTTATTTATATGGACCAGTGCTGTGTAGTTCTCATGTAAGTTTTGGTCCTGAACATAACACCCTTAGTATGTAAATCTAATAGCAACCTGCAATCCAAAAAACAGCATCAATTAATTAAAAAAAAATATGGGACAAAATGAATTTTGAGCAAAAGTCAGTTATTTAAAAGAAAACATGCATATATTCAAGCATGTTTTAGTCAGTTATGATTTATTTTTGCTTTATTTAACCCCACCTAAAAATGCTTGATTGTTGTTCATATAAAGACATCTTTGCACAGTTTTAGTAATATAAATGTAAACACATTGTCTGGTTCGACCAGGGTGCCTGTTGAAGTGAACACTACACACTAAAGATTTAGTCAGTCAGACTTCACATGTCTCTCAGCATACATACGTAAGCATTTTGTATGACAATTTCCTTTTAGGCATTTATATCTGGTTGTTTCACCAGGCCTTAGAAGGCGTTATTGCCACTTTGTTTTACAACTTGGTTTAAATGCTTTTGAGGTTCTTAGCTTCTGTACCATGAATTACTTTCTTTTCTTGTCCTCAAGTGCTGTATTCTACAGAATGAATTGGTGTTGTTATTGTTCGCAAATGATGATGGACATTAAATGTTTAAATTGAAAGGTGTTTGTGTTTTTTAATTTACGTTGTGACTCAAATATTTATGTAGTCGTGTATGGTATATTTGAATTAACGTTGCTGCTATTGATTATTTGAATAATCACATAGACTACTGATAATGTTGACATCTGCATCTTTGCAATGACATTATACTGGAAAATAGAATGTAGCTAGCAGGGCTAAACTATTTGGGGAAAATGTATTTTTTGTAATTTACCAAACCAACATTTCCATTTGAATTGTTATAAATGAATCCCCAAACTGTATTGTTGGTTGACATAAATCATGATAAATCTATGTAACAGATCGGACAGACAATTTTTTGTTGTAAATGTAATTGTAATTTGGGGGTAACAGAAATCTCTAAAGATTTATAATCTTATCAGTTGTGACACTCAATGACTGTGCAGACCAAGAGCAACAAACAGAATTGCTCATAGAAACACAGCTAAAAGGCTTTTGCCCTTTTAGAGGAAAAAAGGCTTTAGCTGATACTGTCCAAATAACTTGTGAGCACCCTATGCATGCAAAATAGCATTATAAATACGAACACCTTTTCTAAAGTTTTAGGTCTAAAGTTGCTTTACCATAATATAATGTACAACCTATAAGGTAGAACTAACCTGAAATGCCTTGAAATTTTAATGCCTTGTTCATCAAACCCTATTTGTTCAAATCCTTGCCCAGACTACCATATTAGTAAAGGATATTTCATGACATCTTTAGGTCTAAATCTTTAGGTATAATTTTCTAGATGAATATTATTAGCATATATGCTAGTGCCATTTATACTATTCGTCCTTGCATTGGTGGCATGTATGAATGGTCACAATATTATAGAATACTGAAGGCCAGCTCGATCAGCATATCTAGATTTTCTAGTTTGTGGCTGATTGTTTCAGGCTGCTGGTAGTAGTTGTGTTCCACATCACATGGATATTTCAACTACAGACAATCTAAAATATTAATAATGTATAATTAAAACTTTATAATAGCTATTTACAATAGATTGAACATTCCCAGAGATCTCTCTCATTTTTTAAAAGCCTAACTGTTCACCTGCAATGATGATGAGGTAGAAAAAGAGAGCAAGTGAGAAAGAGTTTGATGACATTTGGTTTGTGCTGCCATGGCTGAACAGATGGCTCATTATGGCTGGGAGTGTGCAGTCGTCCCTTGCAAGTGCTCTGTGTCTTTGTTTCACAGGAATTTGATAGGGGCAACGCCGAGGGTATTTATTCATTCGGTGGGGGAATGAATTACAGCTTGACACATGGCCCAGGTTAGTCCCAGCCTGGAGAAGGTGTGCTAGGTGGTGCAAAATTGTTGGAAACAAGTATACCCTCGACACTTTGCCGAATAAGCAGGATTAAGGTGTATAAAATGACTTTAAAAGTGGCATGGCGCAACATTCTTGCATTTGACCATACATTTCTGCATTAGCCATTATACTGAATTTGTTGTCTCCAGGACTTTGTAGCAGCCCTTTAGTACAGAAATATCAACAGGATTTACAGTTAAACCTTTCATGCCAATTTTGTTTGGCTAGACACTTAAATTTACATACTATCTTCATAATTTCATGAAAATCCTTTATTTCCACCATTTCTGTTTCATTTTGTAGGTTTTTTTGGAGTGAGATTCTATTTCTTTTCTTGAGTGACCCACGCACTCAGTGGTATCATTGGGAATCAATTTTCTGCATGGAGAGTCTTGACATTCAAACGTAAAAGGGTAGAAAGTGCCACAGGCAAGACACCTAGTGGGGGCTCACACTTCCCCTCACTATGGGACACATTCAACAAGAGAAACCTTTGGGGATCCATTCACTGAATTTGGGATTCTGGTACACAGCTGTGGTGATCCATTGAGATTCTCCTGGCAGTATCTCATTTTATGAGATTATGGGATGTCACCAGAAGCACCACAAGTCAAGTTTATTAATAGCGCCTTTTACAACAGATGTCACAAAAAAGCTTTACAGAAAATCAGTGTCCAAGCCCCCAGTGAGTGAGCCAAGGGTGACAGCCCCATGCAGACAAACCTTTCCACAAAACATTGGACAGTAGGAAGCTGTGGGCGAAGTTTTAAGTTTTAAGACTAAGATGTTACAGCTTTTTTGGTGTATTGCCATGGAGCTTGGTGCCTTTAAACTCTATAGTGTAGTCATGAGCGCCTAAAAATAACGCCCACCGCTGCAGGCGGGCCGCTATCAGGGCAGGGACTGATTTGCCAGGGTTGAAGATAGCCACTAGTGGATGATGGTCAGTAATCAATGTAAAATGCTTGCCATACAGGTACTGGTTAAATTTCTTAATCCCCCAAACTAAGCTTAAGCCCTCACGGTCAATTTGGGCATAATTTTGTTCTGCCTTGTTCAAGGACCTCGAGGCAAATGCAATGGGCCGTTCAGAACCATCTTTCATCTTATGGGAAAGCACAGCCCCAATTCCATAAGGTGAGGCATCACAGGCCAAACGCAACGGCAGATCTGGGTTGTAATGTGTCAGTACCTTCTCTAATGTTATCAGTTGTTTTGCATTCACAAATGCCTGTTCACACGCTTTTGTCCATTTCCATACACGTTTTCCATGCACTTGTAAAACACTGTTCAATGGGTGCAACACCGTTGCTATGTTTGGCAAGAACTTAATAATTGACAAGGCCCAAAAAGGAGCGTAGTTGAGTAACATTTTCAGGTCTGGGTGCTTTCAGGACAGCATCCACCTTGTCTTGTGCTTTATGAAGACCTTCCTTGTCAATCCTGTGCCCACAGTATTCTATTGAGTCTTTGAAAAATTCACACTTTTCTTTGTTTGAGTCCAAAGTCTGCTAGTCTCATTAAGACCGCCTCCAGGTTTGCAAGGTGTGCATTTTCATCACTGCCCGTCACTATTATGTCATCCAAATAGCACTGAGTGCCAGGAATGCCTTGAAGAATTTGGTCTATGGCTCTTTGCCATACAGCAGGGGCAGATGCTACTCCAAAAACAAGTCTGTTATACTGGAAAAGTCCTTTGGGAGTGTTTATAGTCAGATATATCTTTGATGACTCTTCCAGTACCATTTGCAGGTAGGCTTGCGCTAAGTCTATCTTAGAAAAATGCTGACCTCCAGCCAGTAAAGCAAAGATATCTTCTATACGGGGTAGTGGATACTGATCCGCGCTGGATTTATGGATTTATGCTGGATTTATGCTGACTTTAAAGTCACCGCAGATGCGTAAAGCGCCACTCTTCTTTACAACAGGCACAATGGGGGTGGCCCAGTCCGACCACTCCACCTTTGACAAGATTCCTAGGTCCTCTAGGCGCTTAAGGTCCGCTTCGACCTTAAGGCATAAGGCAGATTGCGGGCTTTGTGGAATTTTGGCTGAGCGTTTTCTATTATGGCTATCTTGGCCTTAATCTGTGCTAGGGTTCCAATTCCGTCTTGAAAAACTGGTGCAAAGCGACCCAGTAGGTTCCTCAGTCTTTCTGGGGGGAGGCTGAGTGCTTTGTTCTCCATTAGTTTGATTGATTTCCAGTCAAGCTGGATATCTCGCAGCCATTCACGTTGAATAAAGGAACATCGTCAGTTTGCACAACATAAAAGTCCAGCATGTTCTCATACTTCACTCTCACTTTTAACTTTCCCAGCGGGGAGACTTTTTCAAGTGTATAAGTCTTAAGTGTCTGCGAGGTGCGTTTCAGTTTGATTTCAGCAAATTTGTCTTTGTAGGCCTTGTACGATATAATTAACAGGGCTGACCCTGTGTCTAACTCCATTTTAAGTTTTTGTCCTTCAATTTCATTTGTTACCCAAATGACCTTGTGTTGACTTTCTTTGACAGAGTAAAGTTCTAGGCAAGCCAACATCTGTTCATATTCGTCTGAATCAGATTTATTTGGATGAGCCTCATTCAGTTCATTAACCATTTTCAAGAAATAGTTCCTTTGAACATAACAGTAGGTCTTACTCAAAATGTAAAAGGCTTACACATTACTGTAATCACACTCTAGATCTACTTTTGACTCTAGGTGTTGCCATATATAATATACCTGAGTCTTAGGGAAGATATATGTACATAGCCTATTACTGCAGGAAATGCTCAATTACGCAAAATACAGGCCAACAATTTATTGAAATCTTTCCAGATTTATCAACTGCAGCGTTTCCTTCATCAGACCCAACAGAGCTAGACAGATTAATGACTTCCCAAGGTTTCTTCCTCCAGTCTTTTTTCTTGCCACCGTCGTCTCTGGCTTGCTCACAGTGGGATTCATGTTGTAACTGCATGTTCTCAAACTTCTGTAAAGCTGCTTTGTGACAACATTGTTGTATAAGTGCTATACAAAAAACTTGAATTTAATTTCATTTAAAAATTGCAGAGAAAATACGTTCTGATCAACCATAGACAATGTTGCACCCACAAAAATTCAAATGATGCAACAGAAAAAGCTTGCTCCGTGGTACAACAATGAAATGCGTGCCTTTAAGACAGACAGTATAAAAAATAGAACGCAAATGGCAACTGACTAAGCTGGAAGTATTTTACATTGCTTGGAAGGACAGCCTTAAAAAAGCACTAATTAAAACATGATTAGCATTACTCAAAAACAACAAAAACAATCCTAAAGTTTTATTAAGCACAATCTCAAAACTTATAAAAAAATCAGGCGGGAACTGAACCTGAAATACCCGGCAAATACAGCAGCAATGATTTTATAGACAATAGCAAAATCAAGAATATTACACATAAACCCGTACCATTAACATCATCTGGTGTGGCTGAGATAACACAAAATATGATTACAGGAGAAAGTCTTAAAACATTCTGCCTTCTTTAACAGTCAGAACTACAAAATGTATCTTTTCTTCAAATTCTGCAACATGAACAATTAACACAATTCCAACAAACTTAAAATACATACTACAAGCTCTAATTAAACCCCATTTTAACAATAATAAATTCTTCTTTTAGCCTAGGTCATGTACCCAAAGCATTAAAACATTACCAATTAATAAACCTTTGATAAAAAAAATATATAGAGACCTGTTTCCAACTTAGCATTTATTTCTAAGATTTTAGAAAAACTTGAAGCCCAGATACAAAAGGAGTCTGGTTTTATGCCCCACCATAAAACAGAGACAGCTCTTGTTAAGATAACAAAATAACAAAAGACCTTCATGCTTCTGATCAGGGCCACGAATCTCTGTTGGGACTACTCGATCTAAGTGCCGCTTTTGACACTATAGATCACTCTGTTCTCTTGGATAGATTAGAAAACATAGTTGGAATCACAGGAATAGTGTTATCCTGGTTCACGTTTTACCTCACTGGTTCCAGTTTGTAAAGATAAATAATGTATTGTCTAATTATCCAAAAGTGAAATATGGAGTCCTGCAAGGTTCAGTTTTAGGTCCTCTACTATTAATTTTATGTATGCTGCCATTATTCTTAGTTATAAGTAGACACTGAATCAGTTTCCATTGCTATGCTGATGATACACAGCTGTACATATCGGCCAATCCAAATAATAAATCTAGATTAAATAAAATAGAAAACTGTGTAAAAAAAAAAAAAAAAAGATGAATGCTGCAGAACTTCCTTCTTTTAATCCAAAGAAATTATTGTTAAATCTGATTTTTCTATAGTACCTGGTTCAGTGGATAAAAACCTTGGTGTGACAATAGATTCAGATTTGACATTTAATCAACACATAGGTAATAATATAAGGACAGCATTTCTTCACCTTCGAAACATTTAAAAGTTAAGAAATGTGAGCTGAAAAGTTGGTACATGCCTTTATATCTTCAAGGCTAGATTACTGTAATGCATTGTCAGGATGCTCCAGAAGGAACCTCAATAAACTTAAATTAGTTCAGAATGCTACAGCTAGAGTACTAAAACCAGGAAATTTGATCACATCCGCCCAGTTTAATCAACATTACACTGTCTTCCTGTTAAATTCCATATCGACTATAAAATTTTTTACTAACGTATAAAGCCCTGCACGGCCTCGCATCTCCTATTATGAACCGCCACGTTTACTCAGATCACAGGATGCTGGTTTTCAACTGGTTCCAAAAATTCAGAAGACCTCAATGGTTTCTCTTTTCATTATGTTATAGTCATCTGCAACACTCTTTATAATAATCCAAACCAGAACTACCTTTGACTGAGAATAATCTACCAACCAAACAACACTTGCTGTGTGGTAGTAAGATGAACAATGATGGTAAATAAAAGGAGGTGTGCCTAATGAAGTGCCCAATGAGTATAGATTATGTGCAGTTCTGGTAGCATTAGAAAAACTCCATGGAACGCGTTCGTAAAACCAGGAATGTATTGACACCTAGTGGCACAACTGTTCAATCGCATTCATAACCAAAAAGTGATGAGGATAACTTATTTTATCTATTTTTTATTTATTTATTTATTTATTTTTATTTATTTTGTATTTTGCGCTGGTGTAAAGTGTAAAACTCAGCAATTACTTTCTAATTGATTTACTAATGAATCCAGTTCAATTTAAACATTATCATTTGTAGCCTTTATGCTAATAAAACGTCTTTGTCGAAAATGATCATTTTATACTATAAATAAAAACAATAAAAAATACTATAAATAAAAAACAATATCCAAAACATTTTTTAACAAACCCATTCAAATAATGCCAATACATCATTTTGCTTTGTTTTAAGACTTTTAACTTGAAAATTATATATTTGGCGTACAAAAAAGATGGCGACGCCAGGCGAGCTACATGATTCTCCCGAAGTAGAACGTGTTTTTAAAGACAATGTGAGGGTTTTTTATCAGTAACAATCTAACGTGACTAGTTGCTTTTTGTGCTAAATAGTTTTAGAAACGCATGCAAGCGTTAGCTGAAGAATTGAGTAGCAAAATTAAGTATCTGCCTTCAGTTTCGATTGTACTGTGTTATAGCTGTTTGCGCTTAGTACATATTTAATTGTCTTACATCAGGACGGACTTAATGACGAACCTCCGCCACTGAAGATGCGAGAGACTCCAGAGGACATTAAGCAAGAGGCCATCGTTAACACACTGGCATTCCATCCTAAGGAAGACATTCTTGCTGCTGGAGATATTGATGGAGACATTTATCTGTATGTCTTGTTGTGGTAAAGTCTTCCGAAATGAGACTGGAACTGTATTAGATTGTAATACGCTCCTTGTAGTCTTTTTTCACTTTACGCCCGAGCATACAACTGGGTTTGATCCGTGTTTGAAGCTGAGCAGGTCGTGTTGTGTTATAGCTGTCTTAGAGTGGCTTAGAGTCATTAAACTCTTAGGACATTTGCCTCTTATTACTACAACTCTAAACAATTTTGACAACAAGTTTCTCTAGAGTTGTCTCTTAGACCATTCAAAAATAAGGTATAATTTGTTAGTACTGCACTGAATTGCTATCTTAATAAAAGACTGGACAGCTGACACTTTTTAGATTGTCTATTAAACTGAGAGAAATCTATCACAGTTGTCTGAATGTGTATTTTGTATGTTTACATTGCAGGTATGGCTACTCTTGCATGGAGGGGGAGAACAAAGAACTGTGGTCATCTGGTCATCACCTCAAGTCCTGCAGGAAGGTTGCTTTTTCAAGTGATGGTGAAAGTAAGTACAAATACACTCCCTTAAAGCACTATATTTGTCTAGTAAGCTAAATACAATGTACAGCCAAAAGAAAACCCTCCTAATTGTTGAGTTCAGGTATTTCAGTCATTGACAAAAACTGGCAGTAGAATTTAATACTGAAGTGACCCATGGCACTGTTATAGGATGCCTCGGTGTTCCTTCATTGTTCCATAGGCCATCAAGTGGTCTGTCTTGTCATATGCCACACTAACAGCAAGGAGAACGAGCTATGGTATGTTTCCACAGTCTGATAATAATTAGAATTTACAACATTAAGTAGTGCCTGTCTTAGTACCGCCTAAATCTAGACTCTTAGCTGCGTGTAATTCCTATGGTGGTATAAACACTTGTGCTTGGTATATAGCCATGGATAAGAAAGTTTATTATAGCTAGGCTAGGTTATTTGAAATATCTTGAAACGTGTATGAATTGGATTTGTATGCAAGTAGATGATTATTATTATTATTATTATTATTATTATTATTCCAGCCTCTTTGCACGTATTACATTGTGCTCAAGATCTGGATTAGAATTGCAGAGCAGTGAACTTTAGTTGTTAACAATACATAATTTTTTTTTGACTGTTCCAATTTTATTATTGAAGAAATTGATGAAGTCATTGCTACTGTATCTGATTTTCAGTGGCTGCTTGGTTCCTAGTTAATTTAGAGATGTGTGGGAGATGAGATAATTATCTAGGATTATTATTTGTAATCAGAAAGGAGAGACAGCATGCTGCAGTAATGGCTCTTCTATAGTCTATAAGGCTGTCCTTCCAAGCCGATTAAAATATTTATATTTTTTTGTATTTTTTTTTTTTTTTGTGTTCACGTGATGTCAGACTGCTGTGTTCTGGGAAAATGGATAAATTATACATACATACAGGTTACACAAGTCACAGATCTCCAAACTGCCTTTTCTGGATTTGGCCTTTCTTTATAGCAAATCTTGGGATCAGTTTTACTTTGATACAACTCATTTTGAATTGTGAAATGGTCTCTCCTAATGAATTCTATAGCTTGTGTAAATCAGAAATCATCTTTCTTCTATATTATAACAAATTTCCAAGTGAAACGCAGAGTTATGGATGGTCTCAGAGCTTGCTGAACGTTTTTGTTTGGTAATGTTGGAACAATGACTACTCCTTTGTAGTGTGCTTTTTTTAGCATTGTTCTCAGATATTATGTAAATACATCTGTCCTTCCCAGCATTGTTCAGCGTGTCCAAAGATAAGGCTGTTCACATCATGGACGTGGAGGCAGGAAAGCTTGTGACACGTATTCCTAAAGCTCACAGGTATTAAATTGGTCTATTACGTACCTAAAATCAGTCAAGTTGTGAGAACTTGTTGCAATGAGAAAGTTTTATACTGAAAGCCTAAATATGCATATTTTTTAGTTTTATAGGTCAGTAAAAATGAATTGATGCCCTCAGTTTTTGTATTGCAAGCTATTTTTAATATTTCTTTTTTTGTCCATTTATGATTCTTTTTTAGCAAACCCATCAATGCCTTGCTGTTAGTTGATGAGAATGTGATTGCCACTGGGGATGATGAGGGCACTCTGAAAGTGTGGGACATGAGAAAAGGCACTTCATTCATGTCTCTAAAACATCATGAAGATTATATCAGTGATATTGCTGTAGATCAGGCCAAGAAGACATTGCTTACCTCCAGGTACTGAAATGTTAGACAAGGACTGTACCATAATGAGATTGTTTATATTTCAGATATATGAAATACAGCAGTCATATTAAAAAGGGTTAAATTTACATTCTTAAAATACATGTATTGGAAAGAAGTTTAGCAAAATTGTGTTTGAATCATAAAATTTAGCTCCCACTAATTTCCTTTATTTATGTGTTTTTTACATGTCATACTCCAGTCCTGGCAGACCATAGCTCTGCAGACTTTTTACCTCATTCCACATTCCACAACTTATTCATCAGCAAATTAGCTGGGCCTTCAGGAGACAAATTCAGAAAGTTATAAGAGATACACCTCACTGCAAAACTGTTGAACTAAGTTTTAACATTACTAGTTGGAGTTAGTTTGAAGGTTTTTTTGTAATAATAAATACATACATACTAAGACGTGTTTAGATGGAATATACAAAAGGAATAAAATAATTCTGTTTTCATATTAAGGACATCATATTTTAAAAGCTGTTTCAATTGTGATTTTTTTTTAGTGGAGATGGAATGATGGGTGTATTCAACATAAGGAGGAGAAGATTTGAGCTGCTTTCTGAGTTCCAGAGCGGAGATCTTACTTCTGTTTCTATTATGAAAGTGAGACATTTTCTATTCATTTTCTATCCTATTTAAAAAATTTCAATCTGTACAAGAAGGTTTTCTACATGAAATGAGTGTTTATGGAGTATGGTTTACCTTTCCATAGGCTCATTTATAATTCATATAATGTAGCATCTTGCTTGTGGATTGGAAATAGATGTCTTGGAGATAGAAGTCTTTCCTGTGCTATATTTTGCTTTGGAATCACACATTTCACAAAAGACTAACATAAACTAACATAACTAACACAAAAAGAATAACATAACATAGCCTAATATTAAACACTATATATTTTATGGAAATTGTGGAACTTATTCAGGCAGACTGATTGACTTTTAAAGCTGCTGCTGTCAAAAGCTGAATAACGCGTGTTCCCACTTTTATTTACGGAAAATTAATAAAGCAATTGGTAGTGAGATGGTAAATGAGAAATGAGCTTGAGAAATCTGTTGGCCCAAGGTATGTGTAAAGTTTGCTGGCTATAGCTGAAATACTAGAAGAGGTGTGGTGTCTAATAGGACAACAATAAGACGAAGTTTAATAAATTGACCTGGCAAGGTCAACTTAATGTGTTCTTTCCCTGGCAAACAGAGAGGCCGAAAAGTGGTCTGTGGGTCCAGTGAAGGAATGATATACATTTTCAACTGGAATGGATTTGGGGCCACTAGTGATCGATTTGCTGTACAGGCGGAGTCTATTGACTGCATTATTCCTATTACAGACAGTTTACTGTGTGCTGCCTCTATGGATGGAATTATCAGGTAAGAGGACTTGCAGGGACAAACGATAAACGATTTTGTAAACAATTATTTGTAAGGAAAAGACCAATTCACGCTTCTCCTTTCCTATTTGCTTTTGTTACAATCCACGTCACACACCTGTGCTTTAAATTGTTTATTTCGGTGTTTAAAAAAATATATATTTCTGTGTTTTTTTTTGTAAGTTGTATCTTTTCTTTATAACTTTTCTCATTTTTATCTATTGTATGATATTGGGGTGAGCAGTATGTCAAAAATATCACTATACTTAACATGTTCACAGTGCATGCATTGCCTGCTTACACTTTTTAAGTCGTCTAGCAGCTGGACACACAAGAAAGAGAACAAGAAATGTTTTGGTGATGTTTGTATAAATTGCTTCATAACAATTACATTTTGTAAAATGTCTTAAAAATGGTATATGAAGGTACAGTGGTGTATTTGTTTGAAAAAAATATGGGATACATTGGTTGTATTGTGAGATTTGTGTATGTTATTAAATGTAGTTTAGAATGACAGTCTTGAATTTTTTTCTTCCCCAGAGCAATCAGCATATTGCCAAACCGAGTAGTTGGCAGCATAGGTCAACATGCTAGCGAGCCCATCGAAGAGATTGCTTGCTCACGGGACATGCGCTTCATTGCTAGCTGTGCTCATGACCAACTCATAAAGTTCTGGGACATTTCCAGCCTGCCCAACACAATGGTTAGTGATTACAGAAGACGAAAGAAAAAAGACAGGCGCCTCACGGCACTTAGCAGTAAGGCGTATGGTGGAGGAAGGGATTTTTTTTCTGGACTACTGGAAACTGGAAAAGCGAAAGATGAAGGCAGTGATGCAGAGGATGAGAGTGACAGTGGGAGCGACTGAAGTACTGAGTTTGCTCCTTTCAGATGGGTGCATTTGCTTTTTTGACTGTGAATACTTGTACAGTCTCCTCTTGAGTAGCCAAGGAGCCACATAGCTTGTGGTGAAAGTTGCCTCATCTTCACTTTCTGCCTGTACTGGAATGTAATGGGGGATAAAAATGTATGGAATTGTTAACATGGATTTCATTAGCTTTGTGAATTTTATCTGCTTTTGTAATAAAATGTGTTTGTGTCACAAGTAGAATGTGTGAGTTTTAGTCATATAACTTGGGACACTGTTAATAACGTCTTCTACACCATACATCAAACACAACTCTTCTATATTGTTGCAGTTTTTTCAATTATGTGTATTGGTACATTTTAGTTGAGTTATTAAAAAAACTCAATGGGCAAAAGTTATCTGAATGTTTGCCATGTTAAATAGTTGACTTGGGAAAATAAATATTTTCAGGCACGCACTAAGCAATACAAAATGTGTGGCTGTGGTCTGTTTGCCCGTTTCCCCTTTTTTCGTAGTAAGTAATGCTACACATTTCAGACCCATAGCATTGGCTTCCCACAGTGAAATGATATCTGGAAAATTGTGAAACCCATAACTGCAGTAGGCCATCTAGACCAGAGATGGCGTTTCCTCTGCCATGTTTTACAGTACACTTTAGTGTTAGGGGGTATTTTTTACGCATGCTGTTTGTTTTGTCTTTAGAAATGCAGCAAAATCCTTCCTTGATTACTGACTTGCACCTATATTCACACTTGAGCACTAGAACATACCATACTCCCCCAACCCTGCCAAAACTCTTATCTAAATTAGACTTGTGTATGTATGAAAAATGTCTTAATTCTGCAATTCTATATTTTTATTCTTCATTATATTGGTTTGGCTCAGATTTGTTTGTACTTGCCAGTCCTTTAGCAAGAGGGCCCAGTAATCGCAATTACTAGCATTTAAGTGACTTCGGAAAACAAAGCGCAGCACGGGTGCTTGTATTCAGACCTGCCATGCTTTACGCATTTTGCGTAACAGACACTCATTTAGACGTCAAACTACGCTGATACGATTTGTCACTTAAAAATACGCGAAAAGCCTTTGATGACTTTGAGTTCACCTGTCTGTGCATTCGCGCAGTAGGTAACTCGCCTATGGGTAGCAACCAGTTGGGAAAAGAAGACTTCGACCAATCAACGCTAGTTTAAACTCTGCAAACTAGCTACAAGCGGACCCCGGGAGCCGTCAAAACGAGTGTAACGAAATTGATTTTTATTTCTCTCAGCCCATCTTCATACTGTGACTGGTTTTACAGGAAGGGCGGTGCTAAAGTTTTAGAGGTAACTAGGAATTGTGAATTGTCAATGTCAAAACTAGGGGGCTCAAAAACACAAGATGCAAAATATAAACTTCCAAGTTTTAACAATTCGTGTGTGTAAATATCCCAGGAAAGACGTCCTGCGTGCGTATTTATCATCATATCGCTTTCTGTGCTCGAGTGAATTTCTTTGTGTTTCTTTCTTTGGGGTGGGTTTTATGAGCATGTATTCACGGTTTCCCGTTGCCCACTTGCCTGTTCCCCCATCACCAAAACGCAGTTAAACTAGCCCCACGTGAACTGTGAGTGCGCAGCTGCTATATACTTGTTGGTAAAAGTCATTGCACATGCAGACCTTAGAAAAGAGTTAAGATGTAAAACAGCTTTATAAAACAATTTTTAATAGGTAGTTCATAAAATCAACAGATATCAGAGTCTAGAATAGTATGTACATATGAATTATGAAGTAATTCTACTAGTTTTTAAATAAATGGCATCCAATATCACTAACAGGTTCAAGTGTATTTTAGTGATAATTGTTCAGTCCAGTGTTTATTCATGCAATAGTTAAAATTTATATTAATCACAAACAATTGAATTGTTTTGTTGCCAAAATGTTCTAAAGCGCATAACTAGATGGAGATATTGCAATGAAATATTCTCTGTATGTTGACTGCAGGATTATTATAATCAAATAATGTACATTTCCTCTGTGATTAGGTATCAGGATTACTTATGCAGCAAGGTTTTGTAATTTAGAGTGATATTATTGTATTGTCCTGAAAGAATAGTTTATATCTTTTAGAAAGTAGAGGTTTATTGTTATTTATAGTGTCCAATGTATTTAGGACACATAATATGCCATAGGCCAAAACAATTTTCAAGTATGTTTAAGTTTAAATTCTGTTTAAGGGACATATTTTAAGGGATTTTCAGTTACCATATGCCAAATATCTTGGTAAAAAAACATTGGAACCTGTTTTAAAATTGGAAGTGTATGAAAGCACGGATAACTGAAATATTTACTTTTTCATTAAAAGAGTTCTTGTTTTCTTCATAGTCTCCTTGTACGTCGAATAACTAGATATGGTGGTGAAGTAAGTGAGTACTGTGTGCTTAGTAATAAGTTGTGTTGAGTGAGCATGTGAACTCAATCAATACTGTTTTGATCACATAAAAACTAACATCAAATGACTAGTCTCAACCTCCCTTAATCCATGTTTGAGAAACCAGCCAATATGTGGTAATTGTTGTTTAAACATAAGACTGTGTTTTCTTGGTTCTTGGCTGCCTGGAACCTAAACGTTGCAGATAAGGCAATAAAGAGATTTATGACAAGCCAAAGAAAACTGTAACTGTAACAATCTATTTTCCTCCCCTAATTAAATAGTGTATATATGCATACCACAGTACAATGTGAAAAACCCAATTAGCTTAGTTTCAACTTGTCTTTATTCAGGAACAAATTTTGCCATTACTTGTTTTGACCTGCTGTCCTATTTTCATATTCTTTATTTAATAGTAAAAAAGTAACATAAAACTACACTCGAACTAACATAAATATAATAACCTCTTGAACAGATCTTTTTTTTTTAAACACAACAAACATAAACCAAGACTTAGGAACAAAACAGGTTTAGTGTCCTCTGAACAGGTGAGCATTGTAATAAGTTTAGAACTGTATAACTGTATTCAAACTAAATGGTGGTGATTGAATTGCTGGAGAGTGCTGACTTTCTCCAGTGTGAAGATTTTGCAAGAGTCTTTAAGCTCTTACTTTTGCCTTATATATGCTGACCTTGTAAAATCTGCTCTACTACTGCCTATTGCAGGCAGGGAAATACATTGTAGTATGATTATATACAGAAACTGGCAAAATATAGACAAAGGTTTCATTTGTATTTATGGACAGTTATACACATCTGCAGAAGCACAGTTGTGATTATTCAATTTAGTTATGTAATCATAAACCAGACCCTCTGTCTTCTAAATTGCTGATTTGTCTGCCTGCAGAAACTGCTTGCGTTTTCTGCACCATGCAAATTTGAATCAAACAAGCTCAGAAATAAAAAAACTTTATATATCCACTATATTCTTAAAAATACCATGATTCGGTTAGCTTCCATGACTCTTTTGATCAGGCAGACAAAATGCAGTAAGGTTGACCAGCAGATGTAAAGGGTAATTTTAGGTAATTTTGTCCAGCCAGCATTTAGGAGAAAACTGTCACAACAAACAGCACATTACATATTTTATTTTGACTTCTTGTAAAACATTGTAAATGGCACACCTGTATTTACCCCCTTCTTGCTGCCGGTCATTCACCCACATGTGACACTATTACATGATTTAGCTGCAGACAAGTCATGTCTAAAGCCACTGAAGTCTTACACTGAACAACAGTGAACAGCAACAACAACAAAAAACAAACACCTCATTACGAGCAAGGCAGCAGGCCCTCTAAATAAAAGCATACTGGGATTAAGAGAGGGCAAAATATAGACAAAGGTTTCATTTGTATTTATGGACAGTTATACACATCTGCAGAAGCACAGTTGTGATTATTCAATTTAGTTATGTAATCATAAACCAGACCCTCTGTCTTCTAAATTGCTGATTTGTCTGCCTGCCCAACTTTGCCTATTAAATTTTAAAACATTTTTTTAATGAACGGTAAGGCATGAAGATTCTGTGTTTTGTTTAACTTATCTGTCTTATCACTTAACTAATGATGTCCTTCCATTTTGATGGGTTATCTGATCTAATGATTCACTCTCTTAGTCCATTTAACTAAGGGATGTGATGTTGGAGCGGCCACCAGGGGGCACCACAATACGCCTTCCAGCAGGCCTGATGGGGGCTTCCTCCGGACCTGTGCAGGGAGAGAAAAAGGAAGCAAAATGCAAGAAAAAAAATCATCTGTGTTTCAAAGCTTTCTTGAAATGGAGCTTAAGTGAATAGACAAAACACTTAGAACAGCACTGCATAGGTAAATTACAGAACTAGTGTAAACCTTGAAATGTTTTATACATTTGAATAGCTAGTCATAAACAACCTGCCCACCAGTCACTCTTTGACTTTTTTGTAATACTCTAGAACACATTATCTGTACTATATTCTGTCTGTCCACGATCTGTCCTGGCAAACCACACAAGACAAAAGGTTTCCCAGAAAATCCAAACAAAACGCATGACATATTTTAAAAAATAAATAAATGGTAGAATGAATTATTTTTGTTATATCTGTTAAATGTCCCTTGCATTCTGACAGCTATTATTTAAATATATGCTCATAGCAGATTTAGACATTTTACATTGTCATATTAAACAGTGTGAAATGTATTCTCTCAACAGTCATATCTTTGTGCTTGGAACAGAGGAGAACTGATGGAATGTTCTGCAGGCAGACTTATTTGCTTGTTGTGTCCTCAATAATTGTGATGGTTGTTACACCACCAGAGGTTGCTGATAAATAAAGATGATTATAAAAAAAAACATTTTGCGAGATAAAATAGAGTGTGTCCAGAGTGCATCTGCTTTGCATGGCATCTGCTTTGCCATAGAAAATCCATATTCAAGAAGCCTTAAATATTAAATATTAATGCTGTGATTTTAGTGGGGAACAAATGTTGTAATATACACAATGTATAAGCCATTAAAGGACTTAGTGATGGGAAATAAGCTTTACACGCTCTCTTCTGAGGGATTATTATTCACTATAAGTACATTGTCATACCTAAATCATTCTCAGCCCTCCCTGACAAGATACATTAGGCATTAACAGGCTGCAGATGTTTGCTCCCATGTTTGCATGGCTCAGCATGGCCACATGCAATATGCAATTATGCAAAGATATTCTCAACACTTCAGTGGTTAACCTCAAGCCTCAAGGTTAGCCTTATGCACATCATAAAAGCCATTTCTCATTCATTTTGGACAAATAGCAAATTGTTTGGTATAATCATGCAAATAATTCTTTACACCTGTGCGCTTTCCTACATTATCAATCACTTCGGGCAGGTCAATTAAAATGTATTAAACTTGTTCTTTGCTGAACTGTCCTAATCCCCAAAATGTCAAGGTATTGCATGTCATTACATATGTCATATGTCATAATTTAATTTCCACTATATTTTTTTGGTAAATTTCTCCAAAATTTGTGATTAGCTCTCAGGTGAATTGACTTTCACTGATTAAGGGGAGGGTGTAAACTTTAGATCAATCAATGATCACCCAGTTCTCTAAAATGTTCCAGATGAAATAAGGGGCTTGATTGTGGACCATGTTATCAGTCATGTCAGTACAATGGCCAAAGCTAGTCAAAGGGTGCAGCCAAGTGTTGGGAGAACATGATAGATACTTCATTAATCCCAGAGGGAAATTCAAGATCTCTGCATTTAACCCATCTGTACAGTGAAACTCACATACACACACACACTAGTGAACAGACACACTAGGGTCACTAGAGTGGTGGGCAGCCCTACCAAAGCACCCAGGGAGCAGTCAGGGGTTAGGTGCTCAAAGGCACTTTAGTCGTCTCCTGCTGGTTCATGGAATCGAACCGGCAACCTTCTGGTCACAAGGCTGGTACCTTAACCTCCAGCCTACAACTGCCCATGTGAGCTGTGTTGGAAGAACAATAATTCAAACTTTTCGTAGAAAGAACAGGTGTGTGATCCAACTATGAATGCTGTACTGTAATACTGTATATTAACATGCAAGAGGAATATTGTATTATGAAGTGTTACATTTGCTATACAGTATTACAGTACAGAGTTCATTGTTGGATAAAACACCTGTTCTCTCTACGTAACATTTTTCTTTTCTGTGTCTGAACACAGTAAATCCATGAATGTGTTTCCTCTCCAATCTCTTGCAACCACGTGCATACAGTAATGCTGATTTCACATAAACAATGGGCACATATGACAAACCATGACTTATCAATGTTGTGTACGTATTTGTAAGCAGGCTTCGTCTTGCATCAATTAAAATGAGGTAGTCTGGTTTTATGATAATTGTAAAATTCAAAAAGTCAACAAAGCTCAGGATTACCTGCTAGGGTAAATCCAGATTGATGGAGGTTCCTGATGGGGGCCTTGGTGGGAGAGCTGCGGGTAGAAGTTGAGGGTGTGCCTCCTCTGGACATGGGAGTAAAATCTGAAACAGGCCCATCATACATGCCCCGTGGAACAGCCCTTAACACTGCCAACTGCGAACACAGAGAAAGTTTTAATTACTTCACTCTGTCCCCTTTTCTCTCTCTGAAAAGCTCTATGCTCGCTAAAGTAAATAAAAAAACATTTTCTGCTTATAACTAGTAAGCAAATAACGTAAACAAATCTACTGGTTGCCCCTAGGCAGGAGAGAAACTCAATATGAGCACAGACTGTGGAAAGCAAGAATAAACCCATTACACTATTAGCAATACAGGTGTATCAAATTTGGGAAAATTCAACCTTTTTTTCTTTAGAGATATAACAGACAGACCTGACTACTAAAACCCACTGTTGGCTATGTAAGCTCGTCTTTGCAACTCATCGAAAATGTAGAAACATGCGTAGTCTTTAAATTAGCAACACAAACCAGCTGGACTTGTTCCTCCTTCCTCATAAATGGAAATGGCACTGCATTCATAAAAGAGGTTCACTGTTGGCAGTAAATTACAGTAATAATAATAATGATACCAGCATTACAGCTATTGCTTTAAGTTGCTGCAGTGAAGTATATCTTGGAGATTGAGTAACTAGGGGCAACAGACCTAATGTGGCTCTAAAAAATCCAGTGAACAAAACAAAGAGACACAGCTCTGGCCAGCACCTTCAGTGACAGGCTTCTCCATCTGCAGTGTGTTAAGGAGAGATACGGCAGCTCGGCTCAGCAGATACGGCACTCTTGGCTATGTGTGCTCATCTTTGCAACTGATCGAAAATGTAGAAACATGAGTAGTCTTTAATTTTTCAAAGTTTACTTGTGTCACTCCACTGCTCCAGTGTTTTCCAATCTTTCTGTTTCCAAAGGCAATAACCAGCTCCTTCCTACCTGATGACAATGGTCAAATCCAAAATCGGATGTGTGTTAAGGAGAGATACGGCAGCTTTTTTTTCTCCCTACTGCTGTTAGGCTATACAACCGGCACCTCCCCAAGCAGAGCATCAGACACTCACAGCTGTAGCACAATATATAATTTGTATCTATATATTCAGTGTGACCTAATTATTGTGCAATATTTGCAGCTGCACCTCATCACCTGAATACATTGTGTATTCTGACTGACATCATAACTCATGCACTTTGCCTATATCATCAGTATTTGTGGGACTGCCAAGATTAGATTATTAGACATTAGTTTGAATTAGTTAGAATTTTGTACTTGTTTTTATTTTGATGTAGATATTTTGTTCATTTTAGTTTTAGGTAGATCAGTTCAGTTCAGTAAAGGTACAGTTCTCTGCAAAAAAAATTAAGCACATGGGGACATATTTAAAAAGACATTTTTCCAAAAACGAAGCTTTTATTTGTTCAGCAAAACTTTAATAAAAAAAACTTTGTAATATTCAGGTAGTATTTGCAAAATCAGTTGTGTTTTTGCATATGTAAGTGTGGCTATTTAACACTTTTCAAGCTTTTTCTTGTGGCAACCCAGTATTATTTGCAGCTATTATCGACAAACAGAGAACCAAGGGGGGGCAGTAGTGAGCGCTTTATGGAGTAGACGTTTTTTCGTTGAGCTCCCCTCCAATGGTTGACATTTTTGTAAAAATATTGAGTTTCTTTACAGCAGTTTGTCACTTAAACTGCTCGGTGGCTAATCTTTAGGTATTGTTCACACAATGACCAAGCCAAAAGCACCAAAAAAGTTGGAGAAACCAACTAACGAGACGAAACAACGCTGATGAATGATGAAACAACGCTGTGTGACGAAGCGCAGGGGGGTAACCTCCATGAGGCTAGCCTGCTAATTTCAGAAGCTAATCCAGGAATATCGGACATTCTGTCTGCCATCCACAAAATGAGCAACAAGATGAACGACAGATTAAATAGCTTGGAGTCTACTCTGCAATCCACACAGGCTGTTCTTAAACAACCATGGCAGTCGGATTGCTAAAAATGAGTCTGATCATGATAACCGGCTAACTACGCTGGAGCAGGCTTGGCAGCAGCTGGTTGCAGAGAACAAGGAGCTACGCAATAAGGTGGTAGATCTAGAGGGACATTTTAAGCGTCAAAATATTAAAATCTTGGGTTTGACTGAAAATATTGAAAAGGGGCTACCAGAAGAGTTCCTCATCAGATTTATCACCGACAAGTTAGGGGCTGAGTACTTTTACAAGCCTTTGGAGATAGACCGCGCTCACCAGCTCGGAGGGCAGCCATCAGTGAACTCAGTGCAACCACGGGTGATGATAGCTAGGATTCATCACTGTCGCATGAGAGAGAACATCCTGCAGATCGCACAGCAAAAGCATCCTCTGTCATTCGAGGGTCTAAGAATCATCTTCTTCCCAGATCTTCCATCGGAGGTGGTGAGACAGCGGCAGCTCTTTGATGGTGTACAGGGAAGACTGAAAGATTCTGGTGCAGTGTGTGGTTTTCAGTAAAACTGTAACACAGTGTACCAACATAGGTGGTCTGTCACTATTTCATGTTTGTTTTTGATATTTTTTGCTTTACATATATGTGGCTCCCCAACCTATTGATACTGCTTTACCGGGGTTCTTTACAAACATTTCATCTTTAGATATGGAGGGGAATACGAGTCGCTTCATTTAAGGTTACTGCAGAAAAGACTGTTATTGTTTAATTTAGTCAAAATTTTGGATACAGTATCCCCAGAGTTTATGTGGGAACATTCTTACTCACTTTGTTATTCATATGTTTAAGTTTTATTTTTGTTTCAAATTGTTCGAGTTTTGGGCACTACTGCTTTCATATTGTTGTTTTCAAAGATCCATGACACAAACAGTTAGGTTATCACAATCTAGCAGCTGCGGGGGTAATTTTGTGAGCTGGAATGTACGTGGTCTTGGTCATCCAATTAAATGTGCCAAGGTATTCTCCCAACTTAAATCCCTTTCAGCAGATACTGTGTTTTTACAGGAGACACATATCAGACCATCTGAGTGTAAAATATTCCAATCTACGTTCTCAAGTAAAGCTTGGGGAGTTGCCATTATAATCAAAAAGTCTTTGCAATTTTAAACACATTTCCACCATAACAGACCTGCATGGGCGATACATAATAGTGACTGGACGCATTTGTATGTCACATATAACTCTGTTAAATATTTATGGATCTAATTTTGATGATGCAATATTTTTTCGTAAGACTTTTGATTCCTTGCCAGACTTACTTGATACACATTTAATAGTGGGTGGGGACTTCAACACTGTGTTAGATAAACGTTTAGATAGATCATCAACAGAATTATGTAACCTGTCTAGCTCCTCAGTTCTTTTACAACATTTGATTTCCTAACCTGGTGGACATTTGGAGGACTCAGCACCCAACCGACAGAGACTATTCTTTTTTTCCACAAATGCATAAAACTTATTCCCATATAGATTTCTTTCTATTGGATGCAAAATTAATACCTAATGTTGTTAATTGTAAATATCATAACATTCTGATCTCTGAAAAGGCGTCTTCTGGAAGAAATTTAATCTGAAATATCTTTCAGATTATTATAATTAATATAATTAATATAGAAACTCAAAGAGTACTCAGATGTTACAAAAGATACTTAATTTAAAGTATGAATATAAAACGATAATTTCACATCAGGCTTGTGATCAGATCTTCAAAGTCAAGCAGAGGTATTTTGAATTTGGCGATAAGCCCCACAGACTATTAGCTTGTCAGCTGAGAGATTTACAAGCAAACAGCTATTCATCAAATAAAATCACCTTCAGGAGCATTACTTACAGATCCATTAGCAATAAATTACTGTTTTAGAGAATACTATGAAAAGCTGTATCAAACTAAAGCAAAAGGGGATGTTAAGACCTGGTTAAAGAACTATAAGTTACCTCAATTAGACGAAGTTGCACAAAATGCTCTGGATTCTGAGGTGATCTCTGAAGAAATAATTGACTCAATTAAATCATTTCCTAGTGCTAAAGCCCCTGGCCCGGATGGTTTTGGAATTGAATTTTACAAAAAGTTTGCTAGTCAGATTACCCCACTTTTACTGAGAATGTTTATACATTCTACTAAGGTTGGGATGCTTCCCAAAACATTGTATGCTGCACATGTATCACTTCTTTTAAAACCTGGGAGAGATAAAACAGAACTTTCTTCATACAGGCCAATTGCATTATTAAATACTGATTTAAAAATTTTAGTAAGGTATTAGCAAATAGATTAAAGCGATATATTACTTCTATTATTCATCCCGATCAGACTGGTTTTATCCCTAATAGGTTTTCTTTTTTTAATGTTTTAATGTTAGACAACACATTAAAAACCATAAATACCATGGCACGTCTGCACAGGCTGTTCTCAGTCTTGATACAGAAAAGGCATTCGATCAAGTTGAGTGGGGCTATATTATAGCAATTCTCAAAGAGTTTGGGTTTGGGCATGCCTTTATCTCATGGGTACAAATGTTATATGCACATCCAACTGCTTCTATTTTTACTAATCAGGAGCAGTCACCTTACTTTCCCCTGTACAGAGGGACACGTGAAGGGTGTCCTCTCTCCCCCCTTCTCTTCTCTATAGCCATAGAACCATTAGCGATTAGCATAAGAGAGAACAAGAATATTAAACCTATAATTTTAGGGGGAGTCGAACATAAACTCTCGCTGTATGTGGATGACATAATTCTGTTTTTATCTGAACCAGAACAATCTATTCCTCCCCTGCTTAAACTCATTGGCTCATTTAGTGAAATATCTGGTTACACCATTAACTGGCAAAAGAGCAAATTCATGGCTTTGCCAGCTAATCATAGTCCCAGGTTTTTAAATTCTTTGCCATTTAAAATTTCCACTGTTAAAATTAAGTATCTTGGTATTGAAGTTACAAAGAACCCTAATGCACTGTTTAAGCATAACTTTGTGGAAAAGATGAATAGACTTAAACAGGACATTGATAGGTGGAGAATACTACCCATTTCCCTCATTGGATGGGTGAATGCAATCAAAATGATTTCTCTTCCCCGATTCTTATACCTGTTTTAGAATATCGCAATCTTTATCCCCAAGTCCTTCTTTAAATCACTGGATTCCATTATTATGCCATTTATTTGGGGGTTTAAAACACATACAATTTCAAAAACTCACATACAGAAGCCAAGGGCTCTGGGTGGTTTAGGATTACCATCTTTTTTGCATTATTACTGGGCGGCTAATGCTAGAGCCCTGGCTTACTGGCAATACGGGTATAAGGAAGGCATTTTTTTAGATTTACCTCCCTGGTTGGCTGTTAAAAAAGATCTGATTGTTAATTCTTCTCTTCCTGCTCTTCTTTTCTCTTCACCTAGGGCTTCTTCAGCTTTAAAGAAAGATAATTTTATAATATGTAATTCTCAGAAAATCTGGCATCAAATTAGGAAAGCTTGTAATCTTCCTGCAACTCTCATATTTGCTCCAATTTGGCACAATCATTCCTTTTCACCCTCTTTATCCGATGGTACATTTCGTAACTGGGCTAAAAAAGGCATTGTAAAGTTGAAAGACTTATACATTAATGATTGTTTAGCTTCATTTGAGCAATTGAAAATAAAGTATTCACTTTCTCAATCAGATTTATTTAGATACTTACAGATAAGAAGTTATTTTCAACAGAATATACCTTCATATCAATCACTCTCTTCCCAGGATCCTGTTTTGCAAATTTTGTCTGGACCTTCAGAGGCAAGGCAATTAGTCTCAAGCCTTGTTGGTGCTTTCTCAAAACAGTTAAGTTTCTCCACAAATCATCTGAGGGCTGCATGGGAGAAAGAACTATGTATTGAGATAGAAAGTAGTGTCTGGGAAGAAGGTCTTACTAGAATAAAGTCTTGTTCAATTAATGCCAGACATCAGCTTTTGCAATTTAAAATCATACATAGACTCCATTATTCTAAAACAAAGCTTCATCGTATTTTTCTTTCCGTGGTGCCATTATGTGACAGATGTAACGGAGCAGAAGGCATTTCAATATTTTGATACTTGTATACAATCTGCTATAACATATGGTATGATAGTTGCTAAGAAGATCATTTTAAGGTTGTAGAAGTCGAACATCCCACCTACGTTTAAAATGTGGCTGACAGAAGTAGCAAATATGTTGCATGTTGAAAGGCTCAGATATGTTTTGTCTGGTAGTCTGGAAAAGTTTCTTAAAATATGGAACCCTTTTTTAGAGTACTTAGCCAATGTGCATAATCATTAGATGTTTCACCGTAGCTGCTTTATTAAGTATTCAGTCTATTATATATTACTTCCATTGCTCAGTTGATTCTGTGGATGTTTGTGAGCCTACTGTAGTGTGCCCCTTTATTTCACTGTGCCTGATAATTTATTTTATTTATTTATTTTTTTTTTCTTTTTATTGTATCTTTTTCTCTGAAAATGCAGAATCATTGTTAATATTATGGAAACATGTAATGTGAAAATCTTATAAATAAATATATATATAAAAAATAAAAAAACAGAGAACCAACAGATAAGTGTAGGTCCGACCAACATTACATTTGTGCAGGGTCTGCCCTGAAATATTGTAAATAAAACAATGTTTGTCAGCTGGGCAGAAGTAAAATAGATGGACGTGTAAAAAAGATCAAAAAGCTGTACTGAAGGACATCACTCCTGATCAGACCAAACATTCTGAAGTTAGAACGATGTTGATATCTTGACCTGCGAGACTCGTAAGTGTACAAAAAAATTGCGTACCAAGAAAAAGATTAATAAGAAGCATATAAATCGGACAGCAATAGCATTACAAATGCTTGTTTTATGGAATAGCATAATATTAGTAAATTCCACTTAAATTAGTGATTTATTTTCTTGTTTCTTGGGCTTTTCAGTATGCCACAAATGCTACAAGCAAAAACTGCAGACTAGCTGTGTATAGTCCATTGATGCTAAAACAGCAAGCCTCATGTGAACAAAACCATAGTTCAATTTGGGATTACTCTGCATACGAGCCATTTTCTGACAAGAGTAAAAGACAAACTAAACTTAAACTCTCAGTTATTTTTCAGAAAATAAAAACAAAACTAAGCTAATAACACATTAATGTGCAAAAGTCTTAAGCAACTAAACTCACTGTTTAAAATCCTTTATCTTAGCAATTAAATTCCTTTACCAGCAATCTTGTTTCAGCTTAATGAAGTACTGAGTACTCAAACCAGGTACTAGATGATAACTTCAAAAGGAAAAGCTTGGAAAGGAAAAAAAAATAAATTGTTTGGCTAAGCAGATAAAAGCTTCCTGTCTGGAAAAAATGCTTTTTAAATATAATGCCCCCAATTGCCTAAAATGTTTGTACAATACCTTAACTGAACTGTACTAACTAAAACTAAAATGAACAAATTAAAAATCTACATCAAAATAATATAAAGTATAAAAATGTGGCCCATGTGAATACCAGGATTGTGAACAAGTGTCTACAACTAACAAAGAGTCACAATATTGTATCTCTACATTAAAGTAAACTATACACACAACTATAGTGCTGATGACATTCTCATGGTTTTTACTCAAACCTCATAATAATATTTACTCTTTGAGTTGAGCACTTTTAATCACAAAGTGTCCTACAGTTCAGCCCACATTCACTCTCCAATTAAACTTTACCTCTGTTTCAATTACTTCATTGGCATATGACAAGCCAAGCTTTTCAGCTTATGTTTAACAATTTTCAACTTCATCTAGAGGACATTTAGAATTGCAACATTTATTTGTGGTCAGTAATCTCAACCATTGTTTACAATGCGATTGAACACCTACATTAATAAATAGAGAATCGCGAGCATGGTAAGAAACCATCAATCTAACAGCATTTTAATATAAGAACACATTGTATACCATTTAAGTTCTCCATGCTACCACTACATAAGGCTCACCTGTTTCCTGGCTTTGATGCGCTTATAAGCAAAATCTGGAAAAGGTGTGCATGGGATGAAACGGCCCGAGCCAGAGGTGGCCTGAATTTTCCCATTTTCCAGAACAATCTTGCCCTGACAGATGACCAGCGAGGGTGCACCACGGAATTCCATGCCCTCAAACACATTATACTCCGCAGCCTAGAGAAGAAAGTATAACGCAATGAGAAGAAACATAAGTGTCAAATAGGTACACCTATGCAAAAGTGAGATGCAAACTAAAGACATACAACTGAAAGTCCTTTACATGTTGAGGCCAGTGAAGCTATAACATCACTACAAACAATGACAATAAGCCACTTAAAGCCATTTAATTTATGTAACTTTATGCAAGCACTTAACATATTGTGCATAAAGTGTATACTGCAAAAACTAGTCTTCTTTTATTCCTAGCATTGCTAACCTCAGTTACACTCAGCTGACAATATCTAATTGTAGTTATATTACAGATAATACACTTAGTACATCTTAAAAAAGAATAGGCTATATAGACAACAGGATATTTTTTTACTAAATGAGCTTTGAATTATGAAATGCATACAGAATTAAATTCCTAACATTTTTCATAATCAATGCAATGTGTACCTAACACAAATGATTAACAGATGCCTTAACATATACATTCTCTAAAACACCAGCCAAATACATCAGGGGACAACCTGAATCATTGTCCAAATTTATGTAAAACTAATTTCCAAAAACAAGATTGTCAAAACATGACAACTTAGACTAAATTACTTCACATAAGCTTGAGGTATTGGAAGAAGTGGTGCTATAATACACTGTAGTAAAAACATTTAAATTTCTCAGTGACTTTCAAGATCAGGCAAATTCTAAAAAGATCACATTTCAAAAGCAGGGATTTTAAAAGTAGCAAAAGAAGCAATAACATGTATATTCATTTCTTACTATGTGTAAAAATATACATAAAACAATTGACCAGTAGAATGCATCTTTACTTACAAAGAAATGTAAAGTTCTCTGAGTACTATAATGTGCTAAGCTGTCTTGAAAAACCTTTGTTGTAGAAGTGGATCTAAAAGTATAACTGTGTGTAAAATGCAGAAGAGGTCAGTTAAAAGCTTTAAAAGGCAGCCTACTTTATTTTTACTGTTGTATTCGCAGAATTCAGTCTAATGTTTACACAATTAATACTATGATTATACCATTATATTTATTATTTATGCTAATAAAATAATAGTAAAGTAAGCTGTTAAAATATTTTTATACTGTTTCATTTCGGTAGTGTGGTCTCCTGGGACTTTAAAGGGCTGTGTGTGTGCCAGTTTCTGACCAAAAGAGTTGGAAACAAAGAAACAGTAAGCTAAAAGTTCAGCTACAGCTTTCAGATATTGTGTTTCACTTGTTCTTTTCATACTTTATGCACTTCCAAAACCCTGATGAATTCTGATCCTCTGTTTTTGCTGTACTGAGCAAAAGGTGGTGCATTTTACATTGTCTGAACAAGGGTGTCACATCATTGTCAGAATCTCACTATTAAGTAACGTTGTTTTATGGTATTATGACTACCTGCAAAATTCCACGGAGTTCCATGCAGATACAAAGGAACTTAAAAAGGATTCTAGCAGTGGCACTGACAACACTGCCACTACCTTGTTACAACAAAGTCAGAACAACCTTACAACTTTCAGAGGAATCATTTCAATGTTGTGACAACGCTGTGGGCTCAAAAAAAAAGGTTTTCACAACACTGTTACAGCACTGTCACAACATCACTGTGTTTGCAGGGTAGAACTGTGATACTAATTTTACAGTAGTCCATAAACTATACCATAAAACATACCGCCATTTAAGTTTTCATAGAATTTTTGTAAAGCACTTTGAGCTGCCATTGGTATGAAAAATTCTCTATTGACTAAGATTATTATTATTACTGAGGGAAATAATGCTGTTGCATATACATATTTCTAATAGTACATGCTCTGACTAAATGCTATACCAAACTTTCACAGCAGCAGTCATGAAGTCAAGGAAACCTTATAACGTATACATTGTAATGTACCCATGTAAAAATTCAACATTGTCTTTGTTAAAAGAGAGGTTTATCTGAAGCTATGAGAAGCTTTGCTTTGGTCTGCTATATAGACTGACAAACATTGTAGTTGAACTTGGCTTAATCCTGCCACATAATGGACTGATTGGCAGAACAGCCAATCAGCCAAAAAAGTGATTTTACATGACAAGCGAAGGCAAACATATAGCTATTCGAAATGTTACAATTACATGAGTAAATAATATATTTATTTACACTAAGTGTATTAACAATGTTCATGACACAATAATGACATTCATGACGGTGGAGTTTTCTCCCAAAATGTAACAAATTCTGCATGTGTCACGCTCTGCCCTATTTTTCTAGTTTTCGTCCCATCATTTCCCTTGTCCTAGCCTGTCACGCCCTGCTCCGTGTTCTTGTTTACATGCTGTCAGTCACATGTGCTTCAGATTTGGTCATGTGCTCCTTATCTCCGCCCCTCACCTGTTTTCCATCTCTGGCCCCGCCTACTGTCATCAGCTGTTACTCGTTTCCTTTGTTAGTCTTGTATCTTAGTCATGACTAACAAGAGTAAGACACTAAGTTAGTTAGTTGTATTTATACATCCTGTTTTTCCCTCTCCCTTGTGTTTTTATTTTTGTGGTGTTTCTCTCTCTTGCACCATATTTCCCATCTTCTTTACCAGGGAGATGATGTGGAAAGACTATGACCAGTACTGCAAACTGTAAACTCCAACATACTTAAAAATGTCTACTCCTTCCACTGCAGCTCTATTGACCCAGACAGGCTCCTTTTCTGCTTCTGCTGCAGGGCACTATTAGCTATTAACTATTAGGATTATTGTCCTGACACCTGTTCTTCTGGTAGGCCGTCTCCCCATCGTCAAAGATCAGACCCAACACAACAGTGTTGTCAGCAAACTTGGCAATGGTGCAAGAGCTGGAAGTGGCCACACCGTCATATGTGTACAGTGAGTACAGCAGGGGACTCAGGATATGACCTTGGGAGGCTTAAGTACTGAGAGTGAGGGTGGATGAGGTCTGTCTGTCAGGAAGTTGGAAATATAGTGACACTGGGTGGATGAAGTCCCAGATCATCAACTTGGTGCTGAGTTTGCATAGCATTAAATGTTAAGCTATACTCAACCCACAGCATTTTTACATAATTATCCCTCCTAGTGTCCGTATCCAGATGAATGTGTGGGGCAGATGTATGATGACATCATCTGTGGAGCGGTTGTGGTGGTACGCAAACTGCCCAGCAGTGAAGAAGTGATAAAGTCTCTAATCAACCTTTCAAAGCATTTTCACAACTGATGTGGGGGTTAATGGCCGTTATTCATTGAGGCGGGCTGGCTGGAATAGTGATGAATTGTTTAAAACATGTTGGAACAATGCCCAGTGTCAGGGGGAGTTTCAAAATGTCTGTGAATACCAGAGCCAATTGGTCCATGCAGGCTTTAATAAAAACCATTGTTATGTCTGTTAAAAAAACATTTATGACCCACAAAGTAAATTTGCTGTTGTGATACAATTAGCCCAGCAAACACATAACGTTGTCACAATGTTTTCTACCTACAACATTGCTACAATGTTGTCAAAAGGTGGTGCTTTTTACATTGTCTGAACAAGATTGTCACAACAATGTCACAATGTCTCTACTAAATAACATTGGTTTATGGTTGGCAACTTTGCAAAATTCCATGTAGATATTATGAAAGGTATGAAGGATTTTAGGAGGCTGTGACTACGTACTGACACCGGTGCCACACAACTTTTTGAGAAATGACATTTCAACCTTGTCACAACATAACTGTGTTTGCAGGGTGTTCCGTATACACAAACTACTCAACTTACTAGCTAATTGGATGAATGTAATAAAAAAATATATGCAGTTTTTGAAAAAAAAAAATATGTTCATGTTGACAGTTGAAGTTTATGTAATCTAAAAACATCTTTTTGCTATGGCCAAAAAGCTCATTCACAATATATAACAAATTCAGCAGCTTGCAGAACTCAAAAAGACTAATACAAAACATTGCCTTAATGTTTTTTTGTTGGTCCACTGCTTTATTTTTAGAGCATTGTATTCACTGTCTTCATGTCTCTCTTCGCGATGACAAAGGAGCACTGTGATATGACAGGTTCTGCACATGCACTGCCAGGCGCATCGACATTACTGTGGGCCCTGCTGGTTGCAGATCGAAGCGAGCATAAACTTAGCTAATTTCGTCACAGATCTGTCCTCATTCAACGTTTTTTTTATTTGCCATCACTGGAGCCACTTTAACTAACTTAAGCTAGCTAGGGGTGTCACATAGGCACACCGGGCAAGATGACAGCGTGCTAGTTAAGCTCTATAGAACCACCAATAACTTTACTTATTCAAGCTAATTTGCGCCACAATTTTGTAATGAATTAGTGTCACTGCTGTAAGGACTAAGCTGTGACTACATATGGAAGCAGTTTGCACATCGTCTACTTCAAAATACTTCAAGGCAACTTCAGCAAACCATATGGCCATGAGGCAGAATCCACCTGGAGAAAGTCCATACTGATGCTACTCTTGATAGAATCAAGTTTAGGGGCACACTGATTGGTTATAGACTGTAAAATGGGTTTAATTATATTATTAGATCATCAGTACAACTTTATGTAGATTTGAATACAGAAAATGGGACCAGTAGGAAAATGAGGCATTTAGTGCCTTACTGGCTGATCTCCTTTTTTGAAATTAATATGGGGACTACAGAAAAAAAAGCTTCAGTATGGGAAGCATCCAAGGCTTATATCAGAGGATTATTAATTGCTCAAGCATCTAAAATAAAAAAGGAAAATATGAGTCAGATAAAACAATTAGAAACTAGAAATTAGAAATTAGCAACACTTTATATGGATAATCTATATCAGGATATCTGTAAACGTACATTTGAATGAAATATATAACAGAAAAGCAGAATATGCCCTTTTTAGACTGAGAACCAATTTTTATAAAGGAAGTGAAAATTCGGCAAAATACTTCTCCAGAACTTGCTAATTCTTTGGATTCTCTAATTACAGAGGAGGATTTCAGAGCAGCCATAGCTTCAATGAAAATGGGAAAATGTGTAGATGGCGTCCCAATTGAATATCTTAAAAATTTCTAGATATAAAATCTCCTATACTAACAGAGGTTTATTTAAAGGCTTTTGAATCTGGATCTCTACCTGCTACATTTGATGAAACTTTGTTATCATTGATTCCCCAAAAAAGACAGCAATGTGACAGACCCCTTGAATTTTAGACCCATAAGCCTCATTAATGTTGATTGCAAAATATTGACTAAAATATTAGCTACCCAATTGGAAAAAGTATTGCTTAGTATCATTAATAATGATCAAGTAGGCTTTATTCAGGGCAGGGCCTCAGCTGATAATATGAGAAGACTATTACATCTAACATGGTTAAAACTCTTCAAGTAATTTCAAGCCAAAAAAGCATTTGACAGGGTAGAGTGGAGCTTTTTGACTACCGCTCTTACATATTTTGGATTTCGTGCTGGTTTTAAATCATGGGTCAGAATATTATATAAAAATTATAAGGCAGCTGTGAGAAATTGTATAATCTCTCAATTTTTCAGAATTTGCAGAGGTACTCGCCTGGGATGCCCCTTATTACTTTAATGTTTACAATTTTTGGAACATTAAGCAGCTTTGATTAGAACTGACTCAAGAATTATGGGAGTGAAAGGAGGGCAGAAAGAACCTAAATGAATGTTATATGCGGAAGACATTTTCTAATTAGTGACCCTAACAACTCCATAACCCCATTAAGGCATTTCATACATTCATATTCAGCTTTGTCTGGATATAAAATAAACTGGACCAAATCTGAGGCCATGGCAATGTCTAAAATATGCCATCCACACAGTGTCACTGGATTTGTATTGGGATTTGGGAGTAAAATTGAGCAAAACCCTGAAAGAAACAATGCTGTTAAATTGGATAAGATAAAAGATAAAAGTCAATTTGGATAAATGGAAAAAGCTGCAGCTATCCCTTTGGGGTAAAGTAAATATTATTAAGAGGGTGGTTGCTCCCTAGTTTAACATCACATGATTCCAGAATATTTAAGCAGTATGACAAAATTATTAAGATTTTTTTTGGGAGGGAAAGAGGCCCAGAATTAAAATGAGTAAGATGTGTACCTCTAAAGGATGTATAATTTATCATTTGAAATTTGACTAAACATTGGTGCCAGGTTGATTCAGGATTAGATAGGGTAAATATAAAGCAAAGCCTGGCCACACCGTTCCATCCCTTAGACATTCTCTCTCAGCGCAGTGAGGCAGGTGGACTCCAATCCCATACTGTCTCACTCAAAAAATAATAATTTAAATATCACCACTCAGGCAGCCATATGCCTTTGGCATAATTCTGAAATATGAAAACAAAACAGTGTATCTGAAACAATGTAACAATCGAAAGGGGTAAATAATGTTAGTGTCCTGTATGAAAACGGTTTGTTCATGTCCTATTCCAATTTTATAAAGAAGTATAACCATGGAGACAATAGGATTTTTTTTTAACTTACAGGTAAGGCACTGTATTCAGGATAAATTCAATAAAGTAACCCTGTGATTGAATATCTAAATCATATTGAAGCTCACAAAGCAGCTATATTCTATAGGACATGTAATCTGTTAAGTAGAAAAAATTAGAAATCTCATTAAAAAAAGAAGGCAGAAAGATTTAGGTTGTACTATTGATGATGTATGGTTGAGAATTCTGTCAAGTGTATGTAGAAATATTAGAGAGGCTAAAGGGAAATTCATTCAATAAAAGATTTTACACAGATACCTATTGGACACAATCCAGACTTTATAGAATGGGCATAGTTGATAAAGATTTGTGCTGGAAATGTCATACAAGGACAGGCACCTTTTTTCATATGATCTGGGATGGCTCAGTTACATATCTATTTTAGAGTAAAAGTCTTAAAATGTTGGGAAAATGGTTGGGCCTTACATTACCTCAGCAAGCCCGACTTCTTCTTGGGGATAGAACAGAAATCGCTACCATAACAAATACTGAATTTAATGTAACAAAAGTGGAAATCATCACAGCCAGAGTAATATTGTATAATTGAAAGAGCCCTAAAACTCCAGATTTAAAAGAGTGGACTGACAAGATGATTGAAATTGCATCTTATGAAGTTATGTTGGGAGGAATTAATGGTGAGGGAAAAGTAAAGAACCTATGGGAGGAATTTTGGAAACACATGCAACTGATCAGAGTGTGCAAAGGACCTTGTATTACTGCTGCTAATATTATTTGTTGTGCTCTTTCTCTTTCTTTTAATTTTATTTAAATTTGTAGTGAATGGCTATTTTACAAATCGTATGTGCGAGTCATGCTGTACCTGTTGTATTTCATTAATAAAAAAAGTTTGCATTCCAAAAAAAAAAACTTAGCTAGGTAGGTATGTAGTCTGGGCAGATGTATGTGTTCAATGGAAGCTGATTCATAACAAGGCGCAGCAGTGTTGTTTTTTAAATATTAGTTTTATCCATTCATCCATTATCTACCACTTTTCCGGGGATCCGGGTTGCAGGGGTAGCAGTCTAAGCAAAGAAATTCAGACTTTCCTCTCCCCGGCCACCTCCTCTAGCTCCTCCGGGGGACACCGAGGTATTCCCAGCCCAGCCAAGAGATATAATCCCTCCAGCGTGTCCTAGGTCTTCCCCGGGGTCTGCTAACTGTCAGACATGTTCGGAACACCTCCACAGGAAGGCGTCCAGGAGGCATCCTACTAGATGCCCAAACCATCTCAACTGGTTCCTCTTGATGTGAAGGAGTAGCGGCTCAACTCTGAGCCTTCCGTGTATAATAAAGCTCCTCACTCCATCTTTAAGGGTGAGACCCGACACCCCACGGCAGAAACCCATTTCGGCAGCTTGTATCCGCAATCTCGTTCTTTCGTTCACTACCCAAAGCTTGTGACCATAGGTGAGAGTAGGAACGTAAACTGACTTCCCTCACTCGTGAACAAGACCCTGAGATACTTAAACTCCTCCACTTGAGGCAGGAGATCATTTCCAACCTGGAGAGGGCACTCCACCCTTTGCCGACTGAGGTCCATGGTGACGGATTTGGAGGTGCTGATTTTTTATCCCAGCTGCTTCACACTCTGCCGCAAACTGATCCAGCAAGAGCTAGAGGTCAAAGTTTAATGATGCCAGCAGGACTACATCATCTGCAAAAAACGGTGATAGTGGGCATTCACTGAAAACCAGTCTGTCTTATTACTGGCAATGCAAACTCCTGCTCCGTTCATACAGGGGCCGGGCGGTCCATAGCAATAAGCCATGTTTTCTTGGGGCATCCCCCACAAGATACCCCAGGGGACACAGTCGAATGCCTTCTCCAGATCCACAAAGTGCATACGTACTGGTTAAGCAAACTCCCACACACGCTCCCAGACCATAGCGAGAGTAAAGAGAAGGTCCAGCGTTCCACAACCAGGATAGAACCCACATTGTTCCTCCTGTATTAAAGATTTTACCATCTGCCGGACTCTCTTTTCCAGTACCCCAGCACAGACCTTAGTGGGGAGGCTGAGAAGTGTGATCCCCCTATAGTTGGAACACAACCTCCTGCCCCCCTTCCTAGGCTACTTCTGCCTAAGTGATGAATGTGCCCCTGTTGACCCAGGTTCTGCTTGTTCTTCAGAAGACATGTTGTGGTATTGAGGAGATCCTCAAAATATTCCTTCCACCACCCAACGATTTACCTAGTCGAGGTCAACAGCTCCCCACCCTTACTGTATACAGTGTTCGTGAAAAGCCGCTTTTCACGTCTAAGCTGCCTGACACAGCTCCAGTCAGGCCACCTCGACAATGGAGGTGTGAAACATGGCCCATTTGGACTCAATGTCCCCATCCTCCCCCAGGAGTCGGTCGAAGCCCTGACGGAGGTGGGAGTTCAAGATCTTTTTGACAGGTTCCTCTGCCAAAGGTTCTCAGCAAACCCTCACTATCCGTTTGGGCTCGCCACATCGGTTCGGCATCCTCTCCGGTCAATCACTCCCCTCCAAGACCACCTTCCAAGGAGTCCCTTGCCAGTAAATTCCTGGGCTGATTTTTGTTGTCAGTCAACTCCAGCCTGTTTCTCATACTTGTCCTCTAGACATAGAAACGCCGGCAGCTGACATTACACAGACTGATCTTAGGACATCAAAACATTCCGCCTTCTCCCATCCTCCCTGCTCTCTCTCTTACTCTGTACCATCTTCCTCCCTCCCCTCATTTCTCAATTTTTTCCCCTCTTTTTAATCCCACACTCCTTTTAAGTCCTCCTCCATGTCTCTGCTCCCTCTCTCTCTTAAATTCACCATTCACCATTTGATGTAATATAAATTTAAAACCAGTCTTGTCCTGTCTGCAGTCTCTTTTCACACAACACTTTTCTACTTTACGCAGCCCATGCTGGGTCTAAAACAATAAGGGTAACCACTGCCAAGAATGATGTCATAGACAAGCCCCTCTGTGAAACTACACAAACACAATGTAAAATCTGATTTAAGATGATAAGGAAACTCTTATTTTTAAACATGCAACAGTGAGAGAGTTGCATAAATGTGTCACACAATGTGTTCCAAGTGAAAGACCTTGATCAGAGGTTTGATAAGCATGATGATTTGCAAGGAGCTTTTTTGTCAAAGAGTAAAACATTGTAAAAGAACACTAAGGCAGTTGATTTTTTTACACGATGCACTCACCAGCTAGTTAATTAGACACCTACAGTTGTGTAAATATTAGTACACCCCATAAAGTATTTATTTACATATTGTTAAACTCTCAACTGCTTTATTTTTGCCATTTCTTGGTAGATTTAATGGAATATTTTGGGTCATCATTATGTTGCATCATCTTCAGTTTCAGGGCAGATGGTCTCATGTTTTCCTCAAGCATCTTAAGGTACAACAAAGAATTCATGAAAGAGTCATAGTGGAATTTGTAAGGCCCTGCTGCAACAAAGCAGCCCCAAATCATGTCATGTTTTCTGTTGCTTTGCCCAAATAATATAACTTTTTCTTGTCCAAGGCACATTGTGCCAGAAGTTCTGGTCCTTGTGTAGGTATTCTCTGGCAAATGTTAGTCTTGCCCAGATGCTTTTTTTTAAGGGCAGGAAGGGTTTCCTCTTTGCACACCTCCCAGGCAATCGAAACTGCAGTCTCTTTCTGATGGTAGATGCACATACTTTGACAATAACTGATTTCTGTTTTGAGATTCCACAATTTTGTTAAAATGAAGATTAAATGTACATATGTTTAAATAAGTTAAAAAGACAAATTGTCATGGGGTGTCCTAATTTTTTCACATGACTGTATATTGTAGGTCAGGGATCTTAAACTTTATTACCTCATATATTTACAATAATTTCATCCAGCTCTGATAATAATGTATTATTACTATGTATTAATTATATAATAAAATACCATCATATTGCCTACCTCTATTACTAAGCAAATTTAGTCTGAAACCATGTGATACTGGGCTTACAGTAAATGCTTTAAACCTTAATTTCCCTTCTGGCAAATTTTCTAAAGCATTTTTTAGAAGAATAACCTAATTTTATTTTAATTCCATGTAAATCACCATGTCTTAAGTTCCATCACATCCGGTGGAAGTAATAAAGCAATCAAGATGTTTACTTTAGTTGTGTGCTAAATGAATGTTTTACCTACCTCACATGTACAATGCATAATATGTAATAATTGCAAAAAAAATAGTTCAGTCAAAGAAACTATTTAATGTCCATTTGCAGTAAGGTGTAAGCTCATCAGACAAAAAAAATGGTCTCCTGTGTACCTTATAGCAATACTTCCATGAACATGAATAACAGCATGGACTGGACAAGTTTCTGGATGTGGGCAACATCAATGTTCAGCCACTCTTATATCAAATAGTTGTTCAGTTCAGGCAGATTCTGAGGAGATGCTCCATAGAGTGTTAATCATTGTTATAGGTAGACCCACAGACTTTCAAGAAGATTCAAATCTGAGGATTTTGCATGCCAATTTAAATTGATTGTCTCCTCGGACAAAGGACCCATTTCCATGTTATTTAAACCACCCAGAACTGCCCCCCTAGTGTGTATGTTCACTAGTGTGTGTATATGTGGGTGTTTCACTGCATGAATAGGTTAAATGCGGAGGTCAAATTTTGCTGTGTGCAAACACAAGTGACAGAATAATTCTAAACTTAACTATGCGCTAAGATACTTTTGGAAAATGCTGCCCTGTTCATTTCCAGGTTTAGAGGGTAGGCCAAAGCACAGAAATCATCAAACTCTCCCCGCTTATGTTCTCATTTGTTTTACCTATCCTCTAGCCTGTCACCAATGACCAGTTTATAATATAATCTGGGCTAGTTTTATGAGATAGATCACTTTTAACCTAGCACTTAATTTGACTTTAATTTAATATGGCTCTACATTTTAAAACATTAATATTTTAGTTCAAATCATTTCTGGGCCACACTCATTTCCTTTATAGTTATAAACTGATTTTTTTTATTTGATATTGGTGTTTGCAGATTTATTATTTAATGTGTATTTACATATTATGGACAAAGTGTACTACATAAACACTGGCACAGTATTTTACCAGGCATAAAGAAAAAAAAAATAACCAGACATGATCCAGATTCTTGCATGAATTTTACAAAGATTACAAGCAGCTGGAAATGCCTCCATTACGGTCCTCAACTCACAGTGCTTGATTGGCTAGGAGGTCCCTCCACAGGGACCTCCATTTCCGCTAAGAGGAACTGGGAGGTCAGGGGAAACCAGGCAAGCCCACTTTCTTTCATACTGTCTCTTTCTTGCTAGAAAGTCTTGTAATAACTCTGACTATGTCTGGTCTTTCCTGTCTTTTTTTTTTTTTTAAACATATTTTATACATAACTGAAGTGGATAATATGAAACTGTACTTTGTCTGCAGAAAAAGAGTACAGTTTAAACAGCATGAATGTTGATATTTAAAATTGTTATTTTAAAATATTACATTTATAAATATTCTAAATTTCCCTTTACCAGATTAAAGGTCTTACCGAGTTGTGTGACTTTGCTGTAACAGTCTTAACTATGTCTGGATCCCAGATGACCAGGTCACTGTCAGAGCCAACAGCTATCCGGCCCTTGCGTGGGTACAGATTCAGTATCTTTGCTGCATTGGTGCTTGTCACAGCTACAAACATGCTCTCGTCCATCTTACCAGAAACCTGAAAGAAAAATGTTTTTTTATCCTAAACAACATTTAACATATTTTATTATACAATTATACACAATTTTATATTTCTTAACTCCAGAGTTTTGCTGTATTTTGGACTATTCACTAAACCGTTTCAGCTGTAGAGGGTGTACGGACATATAGCAAGATTTTGCTCCATCATGAGCCCTATTATGGTGTTAAAAAGTGGCTGCTGTGGTTAACTGCACCTCTGCACTTTTAAATCGCTGCATTATATGAGCATTCCTGCAAAAACAAAAATATTAGTAGTAGATAATTATATTAAATCACTTCCGATTCACCAGGGCTGACATTAAACACTGACTGTGCTATTTAACACAAGTGAAAGGTTTGTCTTTGTTTTGGCACCAATATGGCTGCCATTATTTCTCCTTAAAATAAAATACTTTTTAAATGCATTTATTTATAGTGAATATCTTCCACTTTATTACTTCTGTTTATGCTGCAGCTTCTGCTGCAGATATGTTAAAATTAGAGATGGAGCGATCTGGGTTTTTGAGGTTGATTCCGATCGCCGATCCCATTTCAGCGTGATCGGCCGATAGCCGATACCAATCAAGGGTAGGGCTACATGCCACGGCAGGGCTACATGTAGTTAATAGGGTCTAACATGGCTAAAATTAACAGTAAATAAACAAAGTAAATCAAACAAATATCCCCAATACTGCAATCATTCAATTCAGACCCTTAATTTAAACGAAAAAAGCTCATTAAATAAATGCAGTTAAAACTGCAGTCATTAAACGCAGACTCTGAGTTATTTTAAACAAAAAACTGCAATCATTAAATGTAGATTTTGAATTGTTGCTGCTGTACTGTTCGTACCGGTCAGATCTGGTCTGCAGGGATCTCTGGGTTATTTGTTTTGTGCTAGCTGTGCGTGCTAGCTTTGCTGTTTGCTGATACTCACTGTTTTCAGCCGCGTGGGGTACTCTGAAGTGCCGTATCAGATTAGTAGTGTTAACTGGCTTTGTCTTGGTTTCTCCACGAGACACGTTGATTTTACAAATTTTAAAAACGTCCTGGATGAGTGTCACATGTGGTAAACAACTGGCAGACATGTTTTCTGTCAGCGCATGCGGTGAATGGCGAAAACTGCTCTTGCGAGGCCGCTGCTTTAGTCAGTCTGTCTGTCGGTTCAGATAGGAACTGCAGGGAGCTGACCGGATCGGACCGGCTCTCGGGATTGTCTAAATTGGAGAAATATCGGCCGATCACTGATTGCATAGTTTAATTAAAAATCAACCGATACCGATACATAGCCGATCAATCCTTCCATCTCTAGTTAAAATACTTCTGATAGTTAAAAATATTTACTTTAAAAAATAATCTGAAGTACAACCATTTAATAATTAAAGTGTTGTACTTTTGACTATGCCAAAAAGATTTGATTAATACTGCAATGCTTGTTTAAAAACCTAAAGCATTTGGATCTGACAAATTCTTCCAAATATAGCTTGGAAGCTGCATGAGATCCTCACCACAGCTTTGTCCCAAATTAGAGACATTCTCTCCTCCACTCCATTTACTCCTTCAGGGATCTGGGTAAAGTCATCCTTCCCAATGGCCTTCTGAGCCACACTGAACGTGCAGTGAGCACTGCCTGTCACATTCAGATCACCACTGGCAAATGGAATAAGGTGAGCAGAGATGTATTAACACAACACATAAATTAGTGTCAAAACCACACAAAGACCTCCATACCATTTAATATTTTTAAGACTCTGGAAAGGTTGCGAAATGTCTTTAGAAAACATAGGAAAGCTTTAGGAAACTACATATGGTGGTAATGACATTATTCCTCATTGAAACAATGGAAAAGCCTGCACCAAAGCCTATGCATTGTTTCTAGCATGAACACAAAGACTTAACAAATATTTGAGAAGCAGCGCTTTACTGCAGTACCCACATCACTAACATACTGGCACAGATCCGTATCTAGCGTCTTCTATAACTATAATTTAGGATTGACTGAATCATGAATCATGCTGGAAAGCCTTGTCTTAACAGGATCATGTCCATGACGGAATCAAGAGCTAGGTTTTCAAAGCCCACTTTTCTATTTTTAGTCAGGATAGTCATCTCATCAATAGAGTTGATGGAAAACTGAAAAAGTTAGTTACTGATGAGCCTAAGAGTAATACTTGTGTTCAGTTTATACAGTTTATACAAGATAATTATATCATTATAAGAGCAAGTTATAACATAAGACACATAAGATAGCATTGAAATGTATGATCATACATCTGCATGTGCTACTAAAACTACACAGGGAAATAACATTCAAAGGAATACTCACAAAAATGATGCTATTGTTGCTAAAAACAGGTGTCAGCAAACAAAGTCACCAGCATTACCAACATCTGCACTATTAGTGGTAATGTTGTCTAAAGAATAAGAAATATTATAGACTTGGTTGTTTACCTAGCCAACAGAGTGTTCAGGTAGTCCGGGGTGGTGGGATCTGGACTGAGAGGTGGTGAAGTCACATAAGAGGCAGCTTTGGCCCAGTTCCTGCTCCAGTAGTGAGTCCCATCTGTACCCAAGCTCGCTGTTATTGGCTCACCAAACACCACGTTGCCTAAAGGAGTATTCCAAACACAAATTGGCATGCACAGCTGCCATAGTTTAAATGTTTACATTATGCATGTATTAGCTTAACAACCAAGTAGAAGAAAGCATTGTTGAATTAAAAGAAAAAGTTCTTTAAGACAATCAAAAAACAGCAGCTCCCAGATGTACTTAGCGTTTAGAACAGAAAGAAAATGCAAACCTGTTTTAGAAAAATAAACCTGTTTTTCTGCTGTTTTAGAATAAATTGGTGGCTAATTATGAAATTGCCGGCTAGCTGCTTAGTTAAATCAGCTTCCATTTTATCCCTTTATAATAAGATTTTGTCTCAGTTGTTTATCGCACACATGTTGTAAGCAGATACAAAAATATTCTAACCTCAATAACCAGCCATCAGAGACTGCGGAGCGTTACTCCAACAGTGTTGCACAACTTGGACCATTCCTCACTGCAAATGGGTTTCAGTAAATCGCTATTCCTGGGATGCCTTGCTTGCATAGCTCTCAATAGGTCATACCACAGCAACTTGATAGGGTTTAGGTCAAGTGACTTGGCCATTCCACAACATACATCTACTGATTTACTTGTGTGTTTTGCATCATTGGGTCATTATGTGTTTTGGGCATCACCCAACATTTCTTCAGCTTAAAGTCATGAACTGCTGTCTATATGTCAATGTTAAAATGTTTTGATACACCTTTTAAATCTTTGTTTCCTGATTGATCACAAGGTGCCCAGGCCCTAAAGTATCAAATCAGCTTTAAACCATGAAGCTCCCTCCACAATACTTTACAGTTAGTATGATGTTTTTGTGTTTGTGTCATTTTTCTTCCAGACATTGAGCAATTCCATTAAAAAGATTCCACTTTACTTTTATCTGTCGATAGACAGATCCAAGTGGTCTTGGCCAAACAGTAAGAAAATAAAATGTTTTTGGACAGCAGCGTCTTCCTTTCTGGTGTCCTTCTATGGGCACCATTCTAGCTCAGTGCATTTTCTAATATAAAACCCACTGTGCTCTTGTAAAGATCTTTACATCCCAAGGAGAATAGTAACAGTCCTGAATTTCCATAATTCAAAAAAATGCTCTATTTAACCAAGAATTGATGTAATGCAATGGTTTCACTGCGCTGTGGATGTTTGAAAAGTCCAATTATTTACATGTTATAAGTTTAACTAGATTGTTTTAGTCTTTAACTGTTACTTACATAATGATCAGACCACATTTTATAATTTTCTTGCAACTGCTTTTTGACTCTTAATCAAGCATTGGTTTTTAAATACAGGCTTCGAGGAAAAGTAACAAGCTCTGCACAGGGCTTCAAGGATTCTAAACTACTTTATTAGAAAACTATGCTTGAACCTTCTTGCTTTCACAGGTCACAGAAATATGTATAAATATGCAGTGCATAATGTGATCAGTCTCAGTAAAAAAATAGCAATAGCAAAAAATAGCTATAATTTAGTCTATACAGATTATTTTCAATTATATAGCCAAGTAAACTAAGAAACATTTCCTTGTTGTGCTTATTTACTCATACCTGAGTCGTTTTCTATATTAATACTTTTACTGAAGTAATTTGTCACTACAGTAACAGAACCTTTACTGTAGAGATTTTCAATGCCCGTTATGGCCCTGAATAGTATGGCTAGCTATACTGCTGCTGTATTCTGATTTTCCAGAGGCTCAGTGAAATAAGCTTCTGCTCACTGATGTCATGAACGTACATAAGGAACCAGTATAATACACCCATAAATGTAGCTGTATTTAAATGTTTTAAGCTGTTTTGTGCTCAGGAAATGCATGCATTCTTTAATATAAGATGTTTAAGAGCATTCTCTTTTCACCTCTCAACAAATTGCATACTAGTACCTTTTTTCCTGGCCTGTGAAATGATGTCTGCTGCACTTTTGCTCATGACACGAGTCACATAGAGGGGACAGTTGGTCTGGCTGGCAATGGTGATGGCTCGAAACACTGCCTCGGCTTCTAGCTACACACACACACACACACACCAAGAACATTCAGGAGGATGTTAATCAATGATAATCTAATGTCAGAAATTATTTTTATTAGATATTTTATTGGTTGTGTGCTGTGCTTGGCACAACCATGTTACAAAAACTAGGCAACCTAAAAAAGCCTATTTTATTATTTCATAATTCTGGTCTGGTACAGCTAAGGAAATCATATCCCGTTATCACTGAATAATCATTTAATTTCATTTTTTTTTTTTGGGCCGGCCACCACCCCCCCTCTTCGGAGGACTATTAATTCTTTATTATTCATTTCACAACAACAATCATTGTACAGCATTTTTTTTTCTTCTGGGGGGGTTCCGAATTAGAGGGATCGGGGAGTGAAATGCAGGAGGAGGTGCAAGGGGGCTAAATGATGTGGAACAAATGAGGAAAAAAACCCAAAAAACATACAATCAAACAAACAAACAGACAAACAAACAACTAAACAAACAGGACAAAAAATTATATATATGTACCTAAACAGAAAACAGAAACATGAACATAGCATTTTGTTCAATAATGTTCACCTATCTATTCATGTGTGTGTGGTTTTTTTTTTGTTGTTTTGTTTTTTGTGGCTATTGATTATGTTATTTACTGTAGTGTTTGAATTAGATGTTTCCAAATTGGGTTTGGGTTTCTGTGTGTCTGAGAGGTTCTAAGAAGGTTTCTAGATAGTCTGTCAATAGATTTTTCCACTGGATGATGTTAATGGTATTTTTTGTTTTCCAGTTCATAAGGAAGATTTTCTTGGCGATGACTAGCGACATCAAGAGTATTCTTTTGTTTTCTGTTGTATTAGTGTTCGATGTGTCTCCTAATAGGCAGAGTAATGGTGTTGGGTGGATATGAGTGGTTAGGGCTCGTGATAGGAGGGTGATAACTTCTTGCCGGAACTGGTTAACGGGGGTGCAGTGCCATATAGCATGGATATAATTATCAGCGGTGTTTTGGGTGCAGTGCCTACATATTGGTGAGCCTGTGAATCCCATTTTATACATTTTATATGTGGTATAGTGTACTCTGTGGATGATTTCATAGTGAATGAGCTGTAAGTTAGTGTTTTTGACCATGTGGTGATTATTGTTACACACATGGACCCAGAAATCGGCATTGGGAGTTAATGTTAAATCTTCTTCTCATTGTTTACAGGGTATTTGTGAGATTTAATTGTGAGATATTATTTTATATATTTTAGATAATAATTTCTTTGTCATACTAGTAGTAAATAATTCTGAGGTTGGTGCAGACAAGTCTAATGTAGTTGGATTGATTTTTGCACAGATGAGTGATCTTAACTGGTGGTATTGTAAGAATTGAGTTATCCCAATGCCGTATTTCTGGGTTAATTGTGAAATTAAAGTGGTACTGTGATAGATGTGTTTGGGGTGTGTAATACCTTTTTCAACCCAAGATGAGTAATTTAATGTTTTTTATTGAAGATGAGGTCCGGGTTGTTCCAAATGGAGGAATGGGTTTGTTGGTGTAAGTGAGAGTTTGTTGGTGTAAGTCAGAGTTTGTTATCTTGTGAAATTTCCACCAAGCTGTCAGAGCTGTTGCCACTGTTATACTGTTGAAACATGGGTGTTTTCTGATTGATTGACTAATAAATGGTAAGTCTGATATCTGGATATCTTTGCATAATGTTTGTTCTAAGTCGATCCAAGAGCTATCTGAACTATTAGGTTTGATCCATAATCATTTAATTTCAAATAACACTTGATTTATATTAATTAAAGCAACTTTTAAAATATTTTTCCCAACTATGCACTTTTCTTTTGACTAATATCCGTATTTAAAAAAAAAAATTACTCAAAAACATTATGCATAAAATAATTAAATATGTTAAAAGGACAATAGCTTACATTATGAGAGTTGAGGAAATAATATAAGATTATTTTAATAAAAAAGATGTGGTAACTGGGTTGAAACCAGTGTAACAGGGTTGCGCAAAGTAACAGGCTGTCAAAAATGACAAATATTGCAAATACATCCACAGGACCACAGGAGTGTTTAACAATGTTTGAAATAGCTTTTTAATAAAGCATCAACAGTAGGAACAGGGTGTGCCTGTATGAGAAAAGTGCCTTTTGCTGTTTGGTATTTCAACCACCTACCTCCTCTGGACGGCTAAGCACATGTCCTTCTGGCCCTGTAATTCCCATCTCCAGCATACGTGCCTGCTCCTGTGGACACAAAATGGCAAACCCAGTTCCAGATAAGCGAAAAATACAAACTGAGTATTAACAATACAGCTCAGTGCTGAAAAAAAACAATACAGGTCATCACTGATCAGGTGTGATCTGCAATCAACTACATATGTGACAATTATATTTAAAATGAAGAACAGAACATTGGCTAAATTTGTGACTGCTATTGTATTGGTCATTTGACGTCTTGTGGTTTCCTTCAATTAGAAGTTTAGGCAGTTAGCAGCTGTATCAGGCAGCAGCGATGTGATGGTCTAATTTGTGTGAAGTAGCTACCCTGCTTTGCTTTAGTCTGCAAGTGTTTGGAAGTTACTGCTGTCGTTCTCATGTGAACTTGTTCTACGAGTTAAGGCTATGTTCTCTGCTACTCTACTAATCATATACACTCCACTTCTCATGTCCTTTTCTTTGATGTACTGACCAACACACGGGATTGTCTACTGCTAGCCTCGATGAGCCTTATCAGCCCATTACAATTATCCCTCAGAGACTTCCGGTTCCGATGTAGGGGCTTAAGGGCTAATTAAACTTTAATTATCAACTTTTTCTACTCCTTATTTCTTTCAAAAACGTGTTTTAATACATCATAGCCGGACCTGTTTTTTAAAATGAGCAGCTCAAAGAACTCTAAACACGAAACAAGAGCACAAACTCAGGCTGCGCGCGTCGCTTCCAGTGCTGCAGTGAAGTTAGCCTCCTTTGCTAACCCGTCCGCAACGTGATCACAGCCTGCCGCGATGCTCGAAGAACCCGTCTCTACACCGCTCATTACAGCGGATCAGCTGTCCACTGAATTTGCAAAACAGATGTCCTCGCTCAAAGAGGACATCGCTCTCCTGATCCAGGAAGCCGTTAAACCACTACAAGTCTCCACTGAATCTCTACAAGCCACCGTCAACTCATTTCAAACCCGCCTTACCTCGGTTGAGTCAGTGGCCGGGGATAACTTCGACCAACTAACAGCAGTCGAATCTACTGTGGTGTCGCTACGTGTTCAAGGCCTTCTGGGTCGACTCGAAGACCTCGAGAATCGTTCACGTAGATCCAGTCTGTGCATACTGAATGTTCCTGAGGGCAGTGAAAACGGCAAAGACACGCTCGAGTACGTGGCCGAGCTACTAACGCAACTGGTGGGCCCGGATATATTTCCTTTACCACCGGAGTTGGAGAGAGCTTATCGATCTCCATCGCTCAGATCCAGCCAAAACTCCTCTCCGCGTCCATAACTGGTTTGCTTTTCCAAATTTCAACAAAAAGAAGCAATGCCACGCTGGGCCAGGAATCACGAGCTGATATATCAGGGATCCACTCTCAGGATTTACCAGGATTTTAGCGCAACTCTCACAAAGAAGCGCGCCGCTTTCAACGGCATAAAACAAACACTGTACCAGAAGAACATTCGGTTTCACCTGCTCTACCCAGCTCGGCTGCGGGTCTTTCTGGGGGACAACATGCATATCTTCAATTCGTCTGATGAAGCTCAGGAGTTCTTTGACCAAAGGTGTGGTAAATAGACATTCACCTGTAGGTTTTACTAGCTACACTTTTTACTAGTTACTATATTCGCTTCATACATTACTCTATTTCCCTGTTATTGTTACACATGCTCTACTTCTGCAAAAATGGGTGTACGCTTTATTAGTTGGAATGTAAAAGGTCTAAACGAACCAGTTAAAAGAGCCAGGATTTTTAACCATCTTAAGCACTTAAACTGTGAAATCGCATTCTTGCAAGAAACCTACCTACTGGTAAAAGACCAAACAGGACAGATTTTTCACTCAGACTTTAATTAAAAAACACAGGGAACTGCCATATTATTTTATAAAAGAATCCAGTTTAATGCAACTCATAAAATCAGATCCATTCGGTCACTATGTAATTGTATTAGGTCTTCTATTTCCTAGTCCTGTAGTCTTGGTTAATGTGTGTGCTCCTAACTGGGACGACGATACATTTATGCGAAAAATAGTATCTTTTATACCAAAGTTAAACTCACATCTATTGATTTTTGGGGGAGACCTGAATTGTGTAATTAATCCAGCCCTAGACCGATCTAAACCCACATCCCTCAGCCCATCAAAAAGGCCACATTATCAGTTTTCATGGAGCAAGTGGGCTGTGTTGATCCATGGCGTACATTATATCCTCAGAGTCAATCTTTTTCTGTTTTCTCCCCTGTGCATCACTCCTACGGTAGAATAGACTATTTCTTCATTGAAAAAAAACCTACTACCTTTAGTCAAACAAATTGAATACTTAACTATATAGAATCAGACCACGCTCCAGTCTTACTAGACCTTACATTCCCTTTTAACAACGTAACCCAGCCTTCTTGGAAGATGAATAAAACTTTGCTTGCTGATGCAGATTTCTGTTATTTCATTTCCACCAAAATCGATAATTTCATAGAGTTTAATAAAAAGGACAACATTTCTCCGTCAGTTCTATGGGAAACACTAAAAGTAGTAATAAGGGGGGAGATCATAGCATACACATCTAAAATGCATGCAATGCGTAGGGCTAAGCAGGACGAGGTTATTGAGGCTATAAATACAGTTGATGCTCAGTACTCTGTTGCTCCCTCCTCTGAACTCTATAGAAGAAAACTTGACCTTCAAACTAAATGTAATTGATTAATGACTGCTAAAATGGAACGACTTCTGTTAAAATCATGGCGACTGCTTTATGAACATAGTGAAAAAGCTGGACACCTCCTGGCTCAACAGCTTAAGAGTCGGGTAGCCAATTTTCTCAAATGTAGAAACCTAACGGAGAGGTAACCGATGACCCTGAAGTAGGGCTGGGCGATATGGGGAAAAAAACTTATCACGATAATTTTTTTCATATCAGTCGATATCGATATATATCACGATATAAATCAAATCACTATTTCCTTTTTACTTTAAGTGAGATATGAAGGTATCAATTTTTTTTTTCTCAAATTGTTTTTTATTTTCAGACAAATAGACAAATGTACTATAGAACATTACACAACTGTATTAACCACACATACATACATACATATATATGTGTGTGTGGTTAATACAGTTGTGTAATGTTCTATAGTACATTTGTCTATTTGTCTGTGTGTGTGTGTAATACTGTTGTGTATATGGGGCAGTATTAGTATGAACAGTATTCACACAGACACTGTTAAGCAGGCTGTTTCTGGCCCTTTAAGGGCTGAGGAAAGGACTCGTAGCGGTGAGTCGACTCTATCGGCTCAAATGGTGAGTTTGTTTAGCGATTCAACGAGTCAACTTTGCCTCAGCGTTCTCACTCGAACTCACACAGTATACATGTTTGTTTATCGTTTACGAAATTACGTCGATTAGCATAACGTGCGTCCATGCGTCGCAAAGGTGGCCGCGTCCACTGAAAGCATGGATTTATCCGGAGCGCAAGCTGCAGCTACAAACAATCGCTCACCTACATCTAAAGTTGTGAGAGTGTTTCACACAGAAACACAACAGTGTGGTGCTTTGTCAGCTCTGCACAACACAACTGTACAGCTGCTACACACCAGCACTTGAAGCTTAAACACCCCTGTAGCGCTTTATTAACACAGCAGCAAGACAGCCCCTGTTTACTAGTTGTTCTTATCTTAGCAGATTATTGTAAGATTATTAACACGTGTTACATGTTTCTTTCAGTAGTAGTTAACGTTTTCTGTCGTTGTTTTTTCTTATTTCGTTCTCTCTGCTCGACTGTGGTGTCTGCAGTAACTTATTACTAGCGCGTGGGTTAAGCTGCCGCCACACCTACACTCTGTGCTGTTGTGCTTTAACCAAACACGAAGTGGCTGGAACTCCAGTTCAGCCACCTGATTGGTTGGGGGCGGCGCTATTCTCATTCTCATTTGCTGTTTGTGTTGTCTCTCAAAACACGGACGGAACTTAATTCTATCGACTTTCTATCGACTACGCCTTAAAGTTCTATCGAGGAAATGTTATTTCGCGATAATTATCGTTTTATCGCCCAGCACTCTGATAAAACAGAGTGTAATTCATATAGTCCTATCTCTCAATTGAATAGTGATGTTAAAATCTTGGCCAAGGCCCTCACCATACGCCTGGGTACTGCAATGCATGCTGTAATTTCTGCTGATCAAACTGGCTTTATTACTGGCCGACATTCGTTTGTAAACATCCGGCGTCTTTTAAATATTATCTATTCTCCTAAAACCGGGGAGATACCAGAGGTGGTGGTCTCCCTCGATGCAGAAAAGGCCTTTGATAGGGTTGAATGGGCCTATCTGTTCCTAAGCTTAGAAAAATTCGGATTTGGACCCACCTTTGTTTCATGGATTAAACTTTTGTACTCCGCTCCAAGGGCATCAGTGATTACAAATGGCAAGCAATCACAGTACTTTAAACTATCAAGAGGAACTCTCTTATTTGCCTTGGCCATTGAACCTTTGTCCATTATACTTAAATCATCATCATTAATTCCAGACCTCTGTCATTATTATTGGGCAGCAAATATCCAAAAAATAACCCACTGGCTCCACACTCCAGACACTGGCTGGTGTCAACTTGAGGCCTTTTCGTGCTTTTCCACCTCTCTAAAGGCTTTGGTCACCTCTAGTCTCCCCCTATCAGCCTTTACCAATAACCCAGTTGTTATCAATACACTTAAAATATGGAATCAATTTAGAGAGCACTTTGGGTTTAAACACTTTCTTCATATAACCCCTTTATGCAAAAATCATTTATTTCTTCCAGCTAAACTGGATACTGCATTTTCTACTTGGTGCAGGCAAGGTTTTTCTAGCTTTAGGGATGCATATATAGATTCTATTTTTCCGAGCTTTGATGAGCAATCAGTAAAATGTAATTTTCGCCAATCTGATATGTTTCAATATTTTCAAGTCCGCCACTTTTTAAGAAATTCAGATCCTAACTTTCCCGATTTACCTCAAAATTCAGTATTTGACGATATATTAGAAACCTCCCCTAAAAGTAGGGTAGGGTAGGGATGAAGACTTAAGTGGCACTTTCTGTCGGATTGAGTGAGGCGGTGGGGTGGTATGGGTTGAGGAGGGGAGGGGGACCTGCTGAGGGGTACTGTGTGTTGGATAGAGGGATAAGGTGGGGTGGGATTGGGTGGCGAGGGGGACCTGTTAAGGGGCACTTTGAGCCAGATTGAGGGAGGAAGTTGGGGTGCGTGTAGTGTAATAATGGGGAAGGGGCTCCTGTTTATAAATATAAAAAGGAAAAATTTGCTTGTGACTTTACCTTGTATTTTGTAATGTTGTACATTTCCAAATAAAAATTATAATACAAAAAAAAAAGAATTATCCCTCAGTGAAAAGTGATTTTTAGTCAGTCAATACAAGGGTACAACATATAAAATAGAAATGATAGCATAATAAGGTAGATATTCTGTAATCATAGTTTAAATTCAGTATGGCTTTGTTGAACCAAACTCAACAAGAAACTGTGCCACTATTTAACTACATACGTACATGCATAGATTTTATTAAACTACAAACATTGTCCAGTTTTAGTTTAAAATTTGGTTTATATCTACACACTGTCTCAAAGCTCAAATGATACGTTGTTTTTAATGTTAGTTAAGACCTTTTTTTAGAGCACATAAGATAGAAACAGGAAACTTCACTTGAAATGAAAGCAATGACAATGTCCAGACATGGTCCAGACAGTGAGACTGTTTGCCAGCCAGAAGTGTCATTTAGGCCTTCTCAGGCCCCTAAATCTTTCACCCGTTAGCTGACCAGAAAGACAGATTACATGAACTTTACTACATTTCCTGGGCTCACTCACAGCATCCCTGCAAATCTTTAAATCTAGAAAAGGAGTTCCAGCCAGGGTTATTATCGTTAATGAAAACGAACAAAATAACGAAAACTGAAATTGAGCATTTCGTTAACTGAAATAAATAAAAACGGCAATTAAAAGACAAAAACGATAACTAACTGGAACTGTATTATGCGTTTACAAATCTAACTAAAAGGTACTGAAATTATAGATAGAAAGCCCTTCGTTTTTGTGTTTGTCCATTTATTTATAAGCCTTGAGGTTTTTCCACTCAAGCAGTTTTACGTTAGCTGCCGGCACCGTACAGCACCCTTACGACACTTCTTGTTTACAGTCTGTTCCTGCTTACGACGCTGGCCTGCAAAATGACCACAGCAAAAATTGGGAGAAAGCGGCAGAGTCCTATTCGGGATTTCTCTGAATATGACTGCCAGAAAGCAGCATAAAAGCAAGTGTCTTGTATTGGAAACAGGTGATAAAATATGTGGAATACTTCTCAAGGGGAAGAACCCCACGAAGTATGTGGAATACTTCTCAAGGGGAAGAACCCCACGAAGTCCATTTGAGAAGCGCGCACAAGAAGTTTAATTGCGAGTACCTTGACAAGCTAGCCTCTCTGAGCAGCTCCCCCGAAAGTGCAGCCACATCCTGGCCAGGTAGCTCCGGGAAGATAACAACCATAATGGACTGCTTTCACCAGCAACCAAGCTGCTGGTTAGTTAATACGCAGGAGCACCGCAAGCATGAGGATGCATTGGTAAATATGTTTATTGAAACTGGGATGTCCACATGACCATGTAACTCGACTACCTTCAAAGTTTAACATTTCACTCGAACCCAAAATTCAACTCACCCGGTGCTGCAAGAGTGAATAACCTTATTGGAGCTAAGATGGAAAAGGCAAAGCACAAACTGAAGGAGATCATAAAGGACACGAGAAAGATGACCCTCTGTGTAGATGGTTGGAGCAAGAGAGGATTAACTGCATCTTTCAGAGGTGTGTGAGCATGTTTTTATCATTTTTTAAATGGTATCTTTTGTTGAATTTTTATTACACTATACTTACTCTGACTTTTGAATCCTGTACCTAAAATAGCACAAAGTATAAAAAAACTAAAACTAATACTAGAACTAATGAAAACTAAAACTAAGCATTAAAAAATAACAATAACTAATAAAAACTAACAAACCCACTCTAAAAATGAATTAAAACTAACTGAATTAGTCACAACGAAATAAAACTAAACTATAATCCAAAATTATTATAACCTTGGTTCCAGCACAAGAGCACCCAAAGTAGCACTTTTGCAAAGAGAACCTAAAAAAATAACTGCTAGTCTGGGTAGAGTTGTATGCGAATATATGTGCATGTGTTTAACCATACCTCAGCAATGATTTCTCCATTTTCTGCATGGACCTGCACAATTCCTCCCAGGTCTCCAAGGAAAATGAAGATTTCATAGAGCTAGAGCAACAACAACAACAAGTTCTTTGATGTCCTTCTTATTACATATACTCACATATACTTCCCACTCACATTACTTATTACTCATCTATCCATTTTCTACACCTGCAAAAACTATAGTTTATTTTTTGTAACTTCATACTGACATACCTCACTGTTGTTTATCTGATAGAGATCTTTGTAAGCCATGTAGACCTGGAAGGAGTTCACTCCTGCAATATGAGGACAGAAAGATTAATAAAGCCTGCAAGTGCTGGCTTCACATCGTAATGCAGTTTGCACATAACTTTGTAGTCCATCCCGTCAACCTCCACCTTTATCCTTCAGCAGAATTTCAACCTCCTGCTTCACACTGTCATTCCAGTGAGTGATGTCCACATGAAGTGAGTAATCACAGCATGACTTCTCATCTGCCCATCCCTTCCAATGCTCAAAGGCCTGCAGCAGACTGCTGCCAGGTTCTGGGATCACATGGTCCACTAATGAGAGTGAAGAGAAAGAGAAGAATGAAGTGAATACTGGCACATAATTTGCATGTGAAAGAACACAACAGTCCTTTATTGTTAAATGCAGAGCACGTAAGGCTAATGACGCGCAATAAGAACGCTCCTTAACTCTTTCATGGTTTTGAATATTGATATACGCTGTGCAAAAAAGGCAAAAAAAACTTGAGCGCACATGAGATCAGAATTCGTTTAGAAAAAAAGGAAAACATAACCCTTCCTTAATAAAATAATATAAATAAAATGTCTTTACTGTGTTGTACATTTTCGGGACAGCTGTCTTCGCAGGCAACTCGTATTGCTTGTTGAATTTCTCAAGCATAGACTTGAATGCTGGTTTCTCGACTGTGCTAAATGTAACCATTTCCTCAACAAGATACCGCGTTACGGCAGACGTTAGGCGTTTGTCTGTTACTTTCATGACTGTATTTGGAACCTCGCACAAAGCATTCAGCCACCCCTAACTGTCGGCTGGAACCAACCTGAGCTGTTTCTTTAGAGGCTGCTCCACAGCTTGGTGCTGGTCGGAGCAGTTGCGCCTCGATAGCTGGATGATAGGTAGCTAGGTGGAATCTCAAATGTATTCGCCCGTTCCACAGCAACCTTTTGGTCACCGATTTTGCATATTGCCTCGTCTAAATTGGCTTTCCCTTTTTATTCGGTTGAAATGCTTCCAGACCGGCGAAGTCGCATTTGGTTTTGTGACCAGAGTAGCCGCCATTGTTTCCATGAAAAAAACCCACTCAGCAGTCAGCTGCAACGGACGTCAACAGTCAGCGTTTTTTAATAATAATTAACATCCATTGCACATGCAGCAAAGTGGCTTACTTGTAAAACAAGAAGAAACTTGCGAAAAAATGAAAACACGAACATTGCGGTGTGACGGTTGCTTGCAATTCCCTGTGGTTGGCAGGTCAAAAGCACGATATTACAATATTGCGGTTATTGCGACAGCCCTAAAGGTGTTTCTTTTATTATGCCATAATAAAAGGAACAAGAAAACCTTTGTATTGTACAATGGCATTTTAGGCAAGGTGTTCCTTTTATTATGGCATGTGTATGTTTACAAGAACTCTTTACAAGATCCAATGGCTAGTGCACCTCCAATGCCAATCAGATATGACAGATCATGCTTCTTGTCATACTTTTGTTAAGCTTGTTTTAAGTCACTTCCATATTTATCATTAAGGCCAAAACGATTTTCAGCAAACTCCTCAAAATCTCCAATAAAGGCTTCCTGGTGTCTTTACATCAGAACATGTTTATACACCCCTTTGGTTTAATGATCTATTGCTAAACCATGAGGGTTCCTGGATAGTGCTGCTCAGTCTTCATGGGACTAGTGTTTCACTTTAGGCCTCTACAGCCTACATGAGCTTTCACTGTCTTTTCTGCACCATTTAATATGTTATTGAAGTCAGTGAACTCTCCATGCATGCTTTTTCAGAAACAGTGGCTAGCTTTTCTTAGTCACATTTGGTGAGGTTTTATGATACAGTTTGTAGGATTAATAAGATGTTAACCAAAAAGTCAAATTAAAAAATTGTCTATTTAAAACTAAGTGCATCATTGCACGTAGAGAAGCAGAATTGTAGTGTTTAATGTTTGACTGTAAAATTATTTAAAAATTTTGACATCATACCACAATTTTATTTAATTACGGTGGTACACAGGTTAAAATGTTAGAAAATAAGCTATTATTGTATTCAATCTTGTGGCCTTTCATGCTATATGTTATATACTGCTTATACATACCAATCATTGTAGTTCCTCCTGCAAGAGCAGCCTTGGTGCCCTGACAGAAGTCATCCACTGTGGTGGTACCCCGATAAGGCATTTGGAAGTGTGTGTGAATGTCTATCCCTCCAGGGATCACCATCTTCCCGGTAGCCTCAATTATCTTCACTCCTCCTGGGACGATTAGGTTGTCTCCAATTTGCCTTTTGTTTAGAGGGACAAAAGAGTTTAAGAAAGGAGACTGCGTATTCCATGTGGAGAGGGGCCGTTGTTCAAGTCATCACTGCAGTCAAAGTGATCCTATTGATTCTCTACAGCTGCTTGGCCATGAAATCTATTTATTCAAAATGTGATACAACAGAGGACAGTATGTGCTTCTGTACCACGCTGTTTTGGGATACAGGTCATGGGGGTAGAATGCAGAAACTGGGACTGGAGCCAAAATGTGTACATGCAAGTGTTTGTATATGTAGGAGTGTGTTCTGCAATGCAGCTTACTTAATAAGGCCATCCTCCATGTAAATATCTGCACAGAAAGACTGGTCATCATTTACAATCCGGCCTCCTTTAATAAGAAGCCTGTCACTCTAAAAAACACAGACAGACAGAAAAGGAGAGCTAAGTGAGAGAGATATATGAAACAATCACGTTATTCCACAGTGACAGTCTTTACTGGGTGTTTCCCGAAAAAAGGCATCTAACAACTGGAGAGCAGAGACCTCAATGTAAAACACTGTAAGACTAATGAACATGAATAGATATGAAGTCAGTTGGACTTCTCCACAGCCCACATTTGTCCACTCTTACAGACATATGCCTGTAAGAGCAGCTAATCCAATGACACAAATGTTAATTAGCAGCAGCATAGCAGGCTAAGTGACGCATTATCACATCACGTCAGTGGCATATTCTGTGACAGTTGTTAGCTTGTCACTAGCATGTCCAAATGTTACAATGCTGCAGACTCAAGACTGTGGAACAGGCAAAGAGTCCTTGCACACCTCGACCCATACACTCACGTACTTATAAATGTAAAATTTATGACCGTAGTGTACAGTGTATTGTAGGACTATATACACTGGGGTAATATATTCACATATAAGAAGTGCAAACATACTTATTACACTACACAAAATACCTTTAGTGGCATACAGCATAGCATACAGCATTATATATATATATATATATATATATATATATATATATATATATATATATATATATATATATATACATACACACAAACCGGATTCCAAAAAAGTTGGGACGCTAAACAAATTTTGAATAAAAACTGAATGCAATGATGTGGAGGTGCCAACATCTAATATTTTATTCAGAATAGAACACAAATCACAGATCAAAAGTTGAAACTGAGTGAATGTATCATTTTAAGGGAAAAATATGGTGTTTAAAAATTTCATGGTGTAGTTTGAAATCAACAGACTGATCGGTTGGCCGATGTATCGGGCCGATATTTGCCATATTGTAATATATCGCATAGCGCACGCTGTTTTAATCTCTCTCGCGCGTTGAGCACTGTCTCTCTCTTTTGCGTCACGCGCTATATCTCAAAAGCTCTCTTGGAGTGCTTCATTTTCCTTAAAGAACCGCAATTTTACTACAACGTGATTAAAAACCCAGCCGTGAAGTGAGGCAGCTGTGTGCAAGTATTTTTCAATGCACTTCTAAATAATTTGTTTTTTATTTGTATAAAGAGATGTATGTTACATTCCTTCAGCAGTTATATGGTCATACTGTCTTTTTTGGGGGACAGATAAAAGTATTTTGTTTTTTCTTGTTCAATAAATTATGTTAAATTCAGGAATGTTGTGCATCTACTTAATATTAGCGTGACAAAAAGAGGAAAACTTAGCCCTAAAAATCGGGCAAAGAAGAAAGCACATGCTGGCCATCGGTTGACCCTGACCTCTAAAGATCGGCATCTACATCGGCTATAGAAAAACATATCTCTCGATCTCTAATTTGCTCTGTGTCTGACGCCACAAAACCGAAGTTACTCCGGCTTTCCCCCAATCTCTTCCATGTTGTTAGTGTGTGTCTATGGCAAGCGCAAGAGAGGTGGGAAGGTCACTGTGAACTATGAAAGCTATAACTGTAAAATCGAATTCATTGATAAAATCGATTTATCGCACAGCTCTACACCAGACTTTAAAAAGTATGGTGTTCTGCAGGGCTCTGTCCTAGGACTATTATTTGTCTTATATATGCTGCCAAAAGCAAACATGGTATACATTTTTATTTCTACGCTGATTACACACATTTCAGCTAAACCAGATGATACATTTCAATGTAATAAAATAGAGGATTGTGTAAAAGACATAAAATACTGGATGTCAAGTCATTTTCTGTTACTCAAGTCAAACAAAGTCTTTTTGGATCAAGATCTGCTAGAAGCAAACTGTCTACATTAATGCTTAATCTTAGTACCTTCTCAGCTGCACCAGATACATCCGTAAAAAGCCTTGGTGCACAATTGATTCTGGTCTGGCCTTCAATGAACATATTGCTAATATTACTAGAATAGCTTTTCTACATCTCCATCTTTCTACATCTACATAGCAATATTACTAAACTCAGAAATGCACTGTCCCTACAGGAGGAAAAAAAAAGTTAGTTAATGCCTTTGTAATACACTGCTTTTTGGTTGTTCCAGCAAAAGCCCTAACAAGCCTTTTTCATATGGAGCAATTTGGTAAGTAGTTTGTTTGTTAGATAAAAAGTGCAGATCTATAGGGTTCAGTGACAGAGTATTATAATAAACTGAGAAAGCTGGTGCTGTTGTCCTGCTGCTCTCACATGATCATTTAAGTTTGTTGATGTTGATGGTAGACCAAAGGGGCACTTCACCTACTTAACAAAACACAGAGCTGGTTCTCACTCTGATGTGACTTCAACAGTTTTCTTTCTTTTTCTCTATATTAATTGATGCATAAAGTAGTACATTTCATTCTTATTATATTTGTATGTATTTTTATTCATTGGGGTTGGACCCAGATTTTCTGTATAGGTGACAACATCTGTTGTAAAAGATGTGTGAGTTGTAGAGTTTACTTTAAAAAAAATGTACTCTATTACTGATTACCTTTTTAAAAATGAAACTGTTGTAAGCTATTCCATAGGACTACTAGTAATGTAATATTATTATATTATTACTTTGTTCATTTAATGTACAATTATATACAGAACATTAATAATAACTTAACACTATATCTAAATATTTAAAATATGAAGATGACAAATATGCACAACAATACAATTTTAGACACATATAATCAAACCCTGAAACCAAACACATTAGGATTAAAAGGTATTAGACTATGGATCACAGAGGTACATTGGATTAAATTTCAGCATGGGCTGTGACCAATCATGTTACTGACCTATTTCAATATCAATCTAATTTGTTTTGACACTTTTTTAGCATTACACAACATCAGTCTTTTGCTTTTTTGAAACAATGCTGCCATCAAATTCAACATCATATACTGTTAAAAAAATCACAACATATCTCAGTTTCAACACTGAATATTTTAACCTAACTTTGGAAACAGGGTTATATTCTATCAGCCAATACTGATTGGTGTTGGTACTGGTATCGGTATTAGAATGGAAGAAGTAATATCACTAAACAAATTATACTTTCAGCACCTTTCTTGCATACATGTGTTCCCCCAGTGTAATAATAACGTTTAGGAACAACAACGGCAATGTTTAATTTTTCTCATCAATATAGCACTAAATGTACTCTTCTGCATACATAAAGCCAAGTTATAGTACATATATTCCTCAGCTGCATCGCATGTTTTTGGATTGTAGTGGTAGTGTAAAATTGTTTTAGGATAATATTGCGATAAGAGCAGATCTTAAAAGGAATGCAGGAACAATAGTTGGTCTTAAGCACAGTGCAAGTTACAGTACAGAATCAGATGGTTTAATGTAAAACATGCACAACTGAAGAAATATTGGAGATTTGTCTGGGCTTTGGATGCAAACAGTGCTGTCATTGGTGTTACAAATATACTTATAAGCATTTTGCACTTTTTTACTAGCAGAACAGTCAAAACACTAGAAGCTTTCGATCTATGTAAGCTGCACTACAATAAACTATGGACAAGTCTAATTTACCCTTCAACAAAGCAAATGCGTTTGCTATGTTACCTAAAGCCATGGATACAATAACCTGGCTAAAAGCACCAGGCACTTTCCATCTGATCCTAGCTGATGATAATGATGGGGGAAATTACTTTAAAGTGAGTCCTCAGAATCATATACATCATACAAAACTAAAAACAATAACATTTAAATACATGTTGTCTAAAAGGTGAGATTAAAAATGCCACTCCAATAAATATACATAACTGAATATATAACTGCAACAAAAAGGCAATGCTAATTTTGCATCAATGGTCAGAGAGAGCATCTACCTTGTATTTTTGTCTTTAGCTTTTTGTCTTCATAGTGATTAAATGGTGGTAGGGATTGGTAGACACAGCTGACTCTCACTTACTCTCAGCCCTGTTTGTGCTATGCCAACATGGGCAAAGGGTTTCGTCCTGTCATGTAGGTCTATTCACTTTTACCGATTTTCATGTCTGAAGAAGATTACTGATGACATACTTGCAGCACACAACACTGGGCTGCTGTGAGTAAGGAGACAGAAAAAGCAAACCACGCCTAGAAAAAGCGTGTCTTCCTTTACATGCACACTAATGCAAAAGCTGATGCATGACATACAAATGCAGCAGTCTGACTAGATAACAGGGCATGCTTGTATAATATGCAGCAACTTGAAAGCTTAAAGTTCTGTATCATTGTGCAGTTATAGTTATAATAGACGGCCTGTCCTATTATAGTTTTACCCTGTGCACGTCAGACCTTTGCACCAGCCCAGATTCCAGCATCCTAATAGTCATCTGCATGGTGCAGAAAAAGACAAGAGTCTTGCTGCAGTCAGAAAATTATGATAACAAGCATTTATGTTAAAAATTAGTTTAATTAAAATCTTCAGCAGTATGAAAAAAATGCAATGCAAAACCGCCTAGCTAGCCTCCTTTAGCAGACAAATACCGGCGTTTATTATCCGTCCTGATCCTTAATGGGCGTGTTTTCTTCTGCAGCAGTGCAGAGGCTGAGAGCCTTTAGTCTAACGGTTTATGTCGGGAGTGGCATGTTGATGAAACGCCATCACACGCACACAGTCAATATGTAGTGATTGATTTATTCAGAATAGGATGTGAATTCCGAATGCTTTTCTTGTTTTCATTGGCTACCTGATGTCTTCGAGCATAAACCAATGGCTCAAATGTAACGTAAGAATGCACGATGTCTATTGCTAAATGTATCATGCGACATATTTCTTAAAATACGCACAAACGATGCGATTTAGCTTAAAGAAAACAACGTTCTCTGCTTCTCACACTGTAGATATGGAAACCAGTCGTGCTGCCTCATGCCGCAGTTTATCCAACAAAAGCTTTCAAATGGCGAGGACCGTGAAACCTTTTTGCAGTTCTGCTTAGGTTTACAGCAACATGAACACCATAAAAGTGACGCATGGCAAAATAGTATTTTACAGACAAAACAGCTGCTGTTTACTTACTGTGATCTTCGGAATATTCTTTTTGCCCTGGTAAGACATGGTTTAGGCGCTGTTGATGTAAATCCGTTCGTTACTGTAGCTGTTTTTTTGGTGCCTGGGTCTCTCCGCGGTCGCCCTACAGCTGATGTGATATGAGGAAAGCGGATGGTGTTTGGTGGAGCGCCTGCTGGCGAGGAGTGTGCGAGCCTTCACGACTCCTCCCTCACTGTGCTGCAGCTCTCCTTTCAACAGAGGGCGCACTGAGTCGTCTTCTAATATACAGACGACGGCATCTACACAAAATCAGTGTGCTGTCGCAGGTGCTGGGAGCAATGAATCCGGTGCCAATAGGAAAATATGTGTAAGGTACCTATCTCTATTGAAATAATCTGTAAAGGCCAATATCTCATAAAAGTTGTAGTCACACAAGTATAAGTTTTCATTAATTACTGATGTTTCATTCGCAGGTGTGGGTTCATGTCCATTTGCTCTTGTTCCATGATGCTTGATGGTCATTTTATTACAGTGCCACAATGCTGTAATTTGTGTTGCAACATTTGCAACATTCCTACCACTAAAATTACCTGCACAAGAGTCAACATACAGTTCTGCTTCAGTAATAAACAGGATCTGCCTTTCCATACTGTCATAATAAAATTCATAATCTCATTCTCTATTTGTTTGTTTTGGCTTTGCATTTTTGTACAAGTGTAAGTTGTAGTGAACTGTATGATGCTCAGGGAAAATCATCGGCTGTCGGTTCTCCAGCCTCCAAGAGCTCTACTCGTTTAGGATGAAGATGACCACCCACACCCTGTCACTCTCTCTTCCAGCAGTTTTCATCTTAGCAGAAACCAAGTGTAAAAGTTCTAAGAACTCAGACTAACCATCACCTTCACAGCTTCTTTCCTCATAATCAAGGAGCTTCTCACATCTCTCTATTTTAAACTGTTAAACCTGCACTTTATTATACAATGTAATGCACACAACCACTGTGTATACTTTAGCATTATCCTTCTGAACAAAGAACTTTTCCCACTATGTTTTTGCACACACATGCATTTGAACCTGGTTCAAATGCACATTAATTTATATATACATATATTGTTTACTGACACAAATATAGAGGACACATTTATTGGACAGTTTCACGCAAGGATAAGAAAGTATGCTTATTATTGACTAGACAGGCACTCTGGCAAGAATAAAAACAAAGAGGATGGACTAAGACCCAAGGACCAGCTGTTAAATCCCACCCCACCATGATGTCTGCTTTTTGCTTCTCTTTGCAACAGTGGTTAGATTATTTAGTGTGCTAATAAACCTCACACCAAATTAAGTATACAAGGCTGCATACACAAATGCACCAATATAAACATATATACACACACACAGAGAACAGGGACAAAGGTAATTCTTCTACTTCCATCAAAGTCATGAATTACTAAAGCAATACAACAGCAGTTCAAAATGCTATAGATGCATTTTTTATGTTGTAATGATATTGATAATGATACCAGTTAATGCCTTTAGTCATAAAAATATGTATATGTTTCTGTTTATATATTTTATAAAATCATATCTCAAACAATATTATGTGCAAGTCCTTAAACAGAAGTCAGAGTTTATTTCAAAAAGGTTATTACATAAAATGGTCATGAATACATTCTTAAAGTTCTTCCTTTTTCAGTTTAATCCAAAAATGTAAATTAATGCTATAGTGAATTTAGGGAAATGTATCTTTGCAAATAATCCATTTAATAATTTCCATTAGTATATTGTGATATGTTGGCCAACATGCATTATTCATAGTCAGGACATATTAACATACGCATCGCATATGTTTAAATATCTTCAAAGCGTATTAGACAGAGCTTCTTCATTAGCAAAGTGCTCCAGTACTGCAATGCATTTCTTATGTTCTTGCTGGGTAAACTGTTTTAAGATGCATAGTAATGGTATTGCTCCTCCACAAGAGGGCCATCTCTTCCTGAGACAGTATTTATGTCAAATAAGTCAGAACAAGTACGTTAACACATACAAAGAATTTGGTTTCAGCACTTATAGTATTATATGATTCGATTACACATTTATATTAATAAATGTATACAGACAAACTATATAAGGACAACACTGTTCCACTGCTGTACCTGGGACACAATCTTGCAACACCAAGTCAGTATTGCCCAAAAGAGCAAAAGGAGTCCCAGATCAATAAAAACAGGCGCCCTCCACACTGTCAATTTCTCAATTTCTCTTTTTCATAACGATCTAGAGTAGTTTCCCTTGCAATTAATTCAGTCTATATATCGTCAATGTCAAATGAAATCAAGTACCTCCAAAATTGCAACTTTACAGGAAAGACAAATAATATTCTTTACTTTTATTATTTGTCAAGGAAGCGATTTTGTAGCATTTCTATTGGTCCATCCATCATGAAATTCTCAAGCAGTGTAAACAGCAGCTGCTGCATTCAAACTGAAAGGAAAAATTTAAATCAGAGATGCATGTTTTTCTTTGAACAGCAACGATATGTCAGATGGTGCAAATGATGCAATTGGAACACGTATAGCTTGACAAAAGATCTATTTAAACTCCTATGAACAATATCCACATATCGACATACAAAATGTAGCAAAAAAGTAGTAAAGTAGCAAATAGATTCAGTTACTCTTTTTGTGTATTTTACACAACATGAATACTACTTGGGTGTGTAGCTATATTGATACGTCGTGGTTTATTTCTGACTTTTTAAATTCGTGTCCTCTGTTTAGTGAGGAAGGTGTCTCCGTGTCCGGTTTTTTCTGCCTTTGGGGCGTTCTCGATCCTGGCTGGCCGACGCTCAGAGCCTCAAAGTCGATGGTTTTGCTTTCGTAGGCTCCTTCCACGCTGCAAAACAACCCCCATGCTTCTGCCGCGCTACTTGGTCTGCTGTGCCTGGGCGAGCGAGGTAAACCGGTAGCTCGTCTTCCCTATTCAGTGCGCGCCTGGCTTCGGCCATGCTGCCGGTGCTGCAGGAAGAGGACAGAAAGGAGAGGACAGGCGACTCGGACACAGCGGGTGAACTAAAGCTAAAGCTATTCTAATAACCGAAAAACAGGGGTGGCACTGCTGTATCTCCACGGAGCGCAAGAATACACCTTAAAATTAATCCGGTCGGATCTATTTAATATATCTTTTTTTTTCTTATTTTCAGATTGTTGTAATATTATTATATGTACTTGTTCAAAGTTTAAAATGAATGAATATGCCTAAAATAACCAAAATTGTCGCTTAATGTAGTGAGATCATTTTACTTGATAACATAAAACAAGTAAAACGCATCTAGACATAATATGGGCACTACTGCTATGAGATATATTGTCTAGATTTAAGATAATTTCACTTGACCAGAAGGCATTTTGCAGTGTAGGAGGTAACCATAAGTTAGGGTAGTTGACTGTTGATTGATATTTCAGTAGTCATTACTACATAGCATAAAGCAGTGGGCACTTGGATGAAGCTATGTTACAGATTACAAGAATAAGCACACCTCCATGATACAAACACACACCATACCTCAAACAGGATTGTGCACAGACTGGATGGACCTTTACTTGGACTTGGGCATTCCTTCAAAATTCAGTGCACATTATGATTATTTATTATTGTTCTCAGGATTTTAATTTTCTTCAACAGCTTAGCTAATGAGGGACCCAATGTTTTGCACTTTTTAATACATATCTTTATAGCTTAAAGTGAAATTCAGATTTTCCTTTAACTGTGGTAATGTTATGAACAGACTAGGTAGTGACAAAATACATGTAATGATGTTATGTAATCAGGATCCAAAAAAACTATATTCTATTACAGTAAAAAAAACAAATTATCAGATTACAGGCACATTCTAAAATCAGAGTGATTACCAGCAGAATTACACTTTAAATTGGGTGGAAGGGAGTGGGCTATAACTAAGATATATTTTGGCCTCATGAGTGGCAAATTTAGTTTTTTTTTGTTTAATGGTATTTGTACCACACACACACACACACACACACACACACCAAAATAAAATTCTTATTTTGTACTATCTACTCACAAGATCATCAAGAACAAAATTAATCTTCAACACAGTCTCTTCACACTTCTCCCATCTGGCAGAGGAGAAGTGCCACTCTCAGGCCATCAGGGCTCTAAAAAACTTTCCAATAACCCTTTAACCAACATGCTCCTTTGACATAAGCATTTGACCAACAGTGTAGTTCATGCTCATTTCTCCACAATATGACCTTTAAATACATTACAGACAGTACACTGCACATTTGCACAGACTGCGCGTTTTGCACAAATACACTGGTGATTTTAATATATTACTTCTATATAAAGACCTGTATTATTATTTTGATACCTACCCTGGTTTGATAGCTGACTTTCACAGTCAACATTCTGACAAGCCTGTTCTATATATATAGTATGGTGCAAAAGTTGTATGCACTTGGGGGCAAAGCACTCTTTGTATTAAATATTAAAGTAATATTAAGCTTTTATATCATAAAAATAATATTAAACACCCTTGTGGCAATCCAGTATTATTTGCAGCTATTATCTAGTAACTGGTTTAACTACTTCATTAAGTGAAATTAAGTTTGCTAATGAATTCATGCAATCTCTGGGGGCATCTAAGAGAAATCTGAAACTAAACTTTGTTCATCAAACTGGCTTAAAATATATTATCTATTTTCTATAGTGCTTTTTATTGGTAAAAAATACACATATTAAATTATGAGCTTTACAGTAGTGTAAAAACACAAAATATGTGCTACATACATTTATCATGCACAGTGTATATAATGCATATAAAAATAATATATAATAACATATAAAATAATATATAATGCGTATAAAAATAATAATACTGGTATTTATATAGATGTAATACATTTGTGCAAAATGTGCAGTCTGTGTGTGCAGTGTACTGTCTGTAATGTATCTAGAGGACATTTTGTTGGAGAAAGGAATGAGCATGAATTACACTGTCCGGGATAGGCAATGGCATAAGATGGCCAGCAAGTAAGGTCTTTGGGGTTTTACATTTAGCACAAACTGAACATAATTAATGAAACTAATTTAAAAAATTAAAAACAGCTACAACAGGCTGGGAAATAGGCTGCACAAGATGCAGTGACTAAATCTGATTAGAAAGATCCCTGACCCCCCCAGTGAAATTTTAACTGAAGTTGACTTAGAAACTTCAAAGGTACTCACTCTGTCAACTGTTGTCTGATGAATAAGCAGTGGTCTGTGCTCTACTGTTCTACTCCAATAGCCCACAATAATCTAATTGTCAACAAGGAGAGATTGTTGACCTGATACCATGCCATTATATTTCTCCCCTTTGTTCTATAGGCCGTCTCATCGTGCCTCATGAGTCCTATGACAGTGGTATCATCTGCAAATTTTATGAAGGTGGTGTTACTGTGAGAGGCATCACAGTATTGGTTGAACCGTGAGTACAGCATAGGACTCTGGAGTGTCCCTTTGTTTATGATCTGTGTGCTGAAAGTGTGGTTTCCAATCCTGACAAAGTGCCCGTCAGGAAATCCAGGAACAGATTCCACAAGGTGGATGTCGATCCACAAGTAAAAAACTTTTCAGTCAGCTTGGGTGGGATAATAGGGTTAAATGCTGAGCTCTAGTCAATGAACAGCATTCTTACGTATTTGTCTTTTGCTGTTCAGGTGTTCAAGAGCTGTATGGATGGTAATGCATATAGCATCTTCTGTGGATTTGTTTGGTCGATACACAAACTAGAGGGGGTCCAAAGTGTCTGCTTGGTGTTCTGTATATGGCCCTAAAAAACACTTCATTACAATCATTGAAACTAACCACTGTGCTTTTTTTGGTGCCAGTACAATGAAAAGTTGCATATGTCCGCAAAAAACATGGTAGTTATTCAGTAATCTTTAACAGAATATATTTTTAAGTAAATCTCCCATAAATATTTTAAATATCTTTATTTGTGTATAGTTTGGTTTCCCAAGACAAAAGGTTTGGACATATCATTTTCTTTTCTGGTTTTCATCTAAAGGGTGCTGTAAATACTGTTTGACCAGAGGAGGATGGGTCTCCCCTTGTGAGTCTGGTTCCTCCCAAGGTTTCTTCCTCCAGTTGAGGGAGTTTTTCCTTGCCACTGTTTGTCAAAGCGCTATATAAATAAAATTGACTTGACTTGACTCTTTTCAGCACCTGAGAACTAGTAGACAGAAAGTTTTGCCTATTTGAAAATGCAATATGATTCATTAATTATATTTCATGCTGTGTCTTTAAGAAAGAATAGCACTGTGCAAAGAACTTTTTTTTATCGCTGTCTGTGTCTGCCTAGTGATGTGATGAAGGCTTACACAGCTTCACAGATTCCAGAAGTCTAGTCAGCACAATGTCAGCATGCTCAGTCTCAGCTTCTACTACTGCTTGAGTGCTGATATACAAAGAGGGAAGTGCACAAGTTGTCTTTTTGATTTGAACTCAATGTATCTCTTTGATTACTCTGTCTATAAGCACTTACAGCATTTAATGTGTTTAAAATTGTTATCAGCTCACACTATAAACCACTATGCAGAGGGGAAGGCTATGTACTATGGCATTTGCCACTGGGATTTGGCCATTCAAAGTAGCTATCCACATGTGCCACAATCATGGTGCAATAAGATCATTTATTGTAGTTGTTGTTGAGGTTATGTTGTTGTTAATGTAGTTGTGTCTGTTGGTTGAATTGTGTTCAGAAAGTGTGGGTGTATTATGCTTGTACTTAATGTGTAAATTAATAAAAATTGCCTTAAAAATTCTCACTCATTATTCTGGCAGTTAGCAAATAGAAATAATTTTGGTAATCCTAATTGACCTAAAACGATAAGAGTTTATGCTTCTTTCATGTCAGACAGTGAGGAAAAAAATGCACAAGTGTCTTTTTATATAGTGTATGTAAACTACTGTATATTTTATACTGCAGCATTTTATTGTTATGGTCATTCTAAATTGATTACTAAACCAACATGTTTGTTATGAATATATAATAAGGATAATGGAAAGACAGAGAGCAATATTAATGCTCTCAATGTATATGTGAACATTTTTGATCAGATTCTTATCTCATAACTAACCAACTAATGTTTTCAGAAACTAGCCCATGATGAATATGGATGGCTGACAAACTGTACATTTATACTGTGCATTTTTAGTTGTTTTCTTTTTACACAGAAAGTACAGATAAAATTGTTACATAAAAATGGAACATTAGTGGACAGAAAGATGAAGTTCAAGGTTGGATTGTCTGAGTGCTAGTATGTATATTGACATCTATTTAAGTATTTTATTTCTATTAAAATTGTATTCTATTAACATTCATCCACTTAACCTGCTGATAGTGTGATCTATCTAGTGAGTGAAACACACAATACCAGAGTGTGCTATTTGAGTTTTGAATTCAGTTGACAAATATCCTGAGTGTATGACAGAGCAGATATATTATGGCATGGTTTTCTGGGCTGCTGCTTCCGTCTGGCAGTGCTTCAACTGCTCAGCAGCTTTCGTCTAAATCCATTTATATGGATCATAATTAAATGATTGGTTCATCTGAGACTAGCTCTGTTTTTCTGTTAATCAGTAACAGTGGCTAATTCACTTCACTATTTTTGTGACTGCTACTGGTCTGTGACCACACTGGTCTGTGGAGAAACGTGCTCTCTGAAGTGACGGATGATGGCTCTCTAGTCAAGTCAAGATAAACAGCAGTTATTGTCATTATTATGCTGTAATGTGCTGTAAATGATCATTCAAAATTAAGCACCTGTTTTAGAGACTCTCTGCGTCTTTTCTTCAAAGCCAAGGCCTGCTACACATGCCATATACATATGTCCATATACATGTCCATGACATTGCTCATACCTTCCAGTGTATGATTAGTTTGATGTAAAATGTTCTGTTCTATCATTGTTCACAGTAATGATGAAGAGAACCAGGATGTTTAATACAGGTTTGAGATAAAATGTTAACCTAAAACATATACATTTTTAATGTACATTATTGACAGAGAGATACATGTAGGCAAAATAGTACTCACGTAAAAAGTATTTTTTTCATGTTTACATAGCTCAGACAATATGTAGGTTTTGTTGGATTTCTTTCTTTATATAACTTTTAGCTTGGATTAATTTTATTTGGATTGTATTCTGGGAGGAACGCACTGTGACGTTTGTAGATGCGGGCCAGAAGAATGCGGGAGCGTCCCGATTTTATTGTTCCCGACAGGGGGGTCCTTTATGACGGGCAATTTAAAGCTCGAGAGCCCGACCCTGTGACACCCCAGGGCTCATGACCCCCTCCACCCAGGAGATAAGAGCAAGGCCAGAGACGGCCCGGAACCGCAAGGAGTTTACGACATGGCCAGGAGGAGGCCGTGTGACCCGAGGAGGGCAGGCCCTCATAAGACGAGCTTCAGACCAGTTCAGATCAGACCAGATTTTGACCAGCTCCTGATCAGAGCTAAGAGAGTATTGCCATTGCAATTAAACAAGCTTGAAACTCTGTCTGGTCTCCCTCTTCATTCTGACGGCAAAAGACGAAGTTACAACAGTTTACTAGTGGTTTATATAGTAAAAAAATATTAGATTCCTATCGCCACCATTGCAAAGAAAAAAAATCCAAATCAAAAGCATTAAAAAAATCTATAGGATTTCCGCTATAACGTACCTTTTTACATCGAAACACTTTTTCAATGACATAATGACTTTATTTACATTTTAACAGTTGAATTATGCAAAAATGTGTGCGTTACTGATGGGAAAGGTCAGCATGGACTGGCTCTGCTCATGAAAACACTATTATAAGGATTCAGTGAGAACATTAAACAAGCTTTTAATGTTTGCCTTTAACAAACATTAAAGGCAAAACATGTATGAAAATGTACAACCATGTACTCTAAATGAGAAAGCCGATGTCATTGTAGACCACAGCAAAATGTTTATTTAAAATTGTGAATTGACCACCAACAGATTTACCAAAAATAATTCTGAAACCCTTGTGTTTTCTGTAAAACAAATAAAATGGCTGGAAATAGGTTGTCTTTTTTTACGGGTTCTTCTTTTAAAAGGCACAGGAATGACTGTGGGGATATGTAAAGAGATATTTCTTATCCATGGGCTCTTTAATAAGGGTGGGTAGAGTTACAACTACTCCGTTGAGTCTGGCACAGGTGTAGGTTGCATTAACTTTCTCTGATTACAGTGGTGTTGAAGTAATTAGGGTAGGTTAAAGTAGACTCCTGTTGCAAACACTACACATTTTTCTTTCTTATGCTGACACATTCAGCAGGCAGTTAGTTTTTCAAAAGTTGGCTTAGCATACTGCAAAATGTAAACAAAAACAGAATTAAATATGCAAATCATTTTAACCCTATATTTAATTGGCTAGTGGTCAAATGGCAACATGTCAATTGTTGAAACTAAGAACATGTATGTTGTTTTGAATTTAATTGGTGATATACCATATATAAAAACAGGATCCAGAAACACTACCACCTTCTCTGGGCGCAAGCTGAGTGGAAAAGTGTCCTTAGGTCTAAAAAGTCTAAATCTAAAATTCTTTTTGGCAATCAAGGCACCGTGTCTTTTGAGCTAAAGAGGAAAGGGACAATCTGGTGCACAGTTCAAAAACCCTGAAGTTGCCTTAGTGCACATGACATGGATGACTTGCACATCTGCTGAATGACATACACAGTTATCAGAGCAACATATGCTTCCATCCAGGTAACCTCTTTTTCAGGAAAGGCCTTGTTTGTTGTGGCAACACAATGTCAAACTACATTCTGTGTGTATTATAACAGCAAGACCCTGCAGTTAAAGGTTCTGGGTGCTAAATTAATGTGACTGCAGTCCAGACATGTCACTTTAAAAACATATGGCTCATTACAAAATATAGAATAAATATTAAGTAAGCATGGGAAAACAATGTATTTTCAAAACTACAGCAACTGGTCTCTTCAGTTCACAGTCATTTACAGTAATGTTTAATGAAAAGATGATGCAATACAGCGGTCAGCATGACCCTACTTTTTTTTAAAAAGTTGCTGGCATATATACTTATTGCTAAAACATGTGCCAGTTTTAATAGTCTTTGTACTATTTTCTACTAAATATAGGGTTTAATTTACTTGAACATCATTGCATTCTGTTTTTATTTAAATTTTGCAAATTTTTAATGGGGCTTATAATTCACTATATATATTATATTTCGATACCTTATATTTAGGTATTAAAACTATTAAAACATTAAAAATGTTAATGTATAGTTATTTTATATTTTATATGTAAGCCTAAAAAAACAGAACAAAATTATATGGTAATTCTGTTGTACAATGGGACAAGGGTCAATACTTTCTTTTTTCAAAACACCAAAAAATCGTTGGTCAGCCACCAAATTTACACCATTGATTTCTGGCTGTCACCTGTTTCCTTTGGCACTGGCTGCCACATAACCCCAATGCACAAAAGATCCATCCCCATGGTTAATATTGACATGGTGTGCATTTCAATACAGAGGTATTTCCAAGAGTTATTTCCCTTTTTACCCACATCAACCTTGTAAAGTTGCTTGAGAGTTAATTAATTGAAAGTGTGTTGGGATCAGAAATAACATGTGCAGGGCAATGTGCCTCCAGGACTAAGGATAGGAACCAATGATATATATAGATGCAGTGTAACAGGGGAATACAGACAGTGTTAGTGTGTAGAGCTTAAACTAAAAATATTCATGCCAGTACTACTTAACTACAGCTTGACATAAGCTGCACACCCACCACAAATAGCCAATGTTGTCATCCAGCCCCACCCCACTCATACATCCTATTAGTATTTGATATTTGTTAAACAGAAAATTTAAAGGGACAAATTTGATATGAATTTTTTCTGTAAATCTTACTGGACAATTTCAATCTATTTGATCAGTTTATCAAATTAGTATTTGATATTTGAGTTATTTTTACAAACCTATGTTGCTGTGGCACCCTTAGCCAGTGCTCCATGTTTAATATGTCCTCTCAAGTTAGATTTTCTGCAACCTCTGCAGTTGGATGATTAGTTCTGGATCGCAAATACCACTCCAATAGATCTCAAAGGCATTTTTTGTTGCTGGAACATACAAAGTATCTATGCAAATTACATGACTAGGTCATTTTACCAGCCACAATTGCGTCAGAAAGTAGCTCATTCCACTAAACAGAGAGAGTGCCTGTATACTTTTGGAAATAAATTGTACAAGGATACTCTGATCTGGCATACAGACCCATTGTTACATTGCTACATTTAGATTTACATTTACAGAAATTAACACACTATTATCTAGACCAACTAACAAAATAGATTGAAATTGTCCAGTAAGATTTACAGAAAAAAAAATCATATCAAATTTGTCCCTTTAAATGTGATTAGTGATTAGTTTCAAAAAGATAACTGCTCTTATTTTTGTGGCATTACAATAGACTTGTTCCTTCCATTTTTGCACACATGCTTTGGCCATTTTGGTTTGTCTTCTAATACAAACATAGAATCAGAAAAAAAAGAATCCCATATCATTGATGAAGAGGTATTTAGACTTTAATGAAATAAGATCAGCCCAAACTTAGTCAGATATTGAACGCCCAGAAAATGTATTTACAAGCAAATTACAGCAGATGTAAAGGGTAGCTGGAAAGATCATTCCTTAAAAACAAATATGAGAAAGTCCTGGCAATAAACTATTGATGTTCCTCTTTAAAAGAGTAAAAAAGTTGGATTCCCATTACAGGCAGGGAAAAGGAAGAAACATCTGCCACATTAGCAGATCTGGGAAGAATTAGGGGAAGTAAAACATTTTTGTTTTGTTTAGTATTTTTCTTTTGCAGCTCCCACCACAATAAACAGTGCAATTTATAGTCATCAATCAATTATAAACTGCAGAGAAAGGAATATTTATAGTGGAAGAAGGGTGAAGAAGACGATATCGTCCCAACACGTACATATCAATAAACATATATTACACAGAAATAATTGAAGAGTACTTTTGATTATTAAAGGGAAAGTGGTGGTACATATGAGCACATGGGGACAAAAAAAACCCCACAATACTATACAGCTTGAAGTTCACTCAGTTGAGCTAATGTCTTGGAATGGACTGACAGCATGACAGCTCTTGTGGAGGACAGACCACGTGAGTGATGGGTTAGCAGTGGCATTTGATCGCTCTTTCTCTTTGTCCGATCTGGTTTCAGGCAGTGTGAGAGATGACCCTCCTAAAGGCTCCTGACAACAAAAACAAGGCTGTCCATTTGCTAACAGGCCCTGAGTCTTGTGTTGGAACTCTTGAGTGTATATAAGTGTGCCTATTCCACTTTTAGTCTATTCATCTGTGTGTATGTGTGTGTTGAGGGGAGAAAGAGAGAGAGAATTGACAGGTTATGACTGGTATTTGCTTAAAAATGGTGTGAAGATGCAATAGATGAAATAGGCAGGTGCTGGCAGGTGGCATGGCAAATCCCCTGCATGGCAGAGATAAACAGTATGATCCTCCAGACTTTTGTTCATGTTGCCTGTGACTGGTTGTTGTAGTGTGTGTGTGTGTGTGTGTGTGTATGTGCATGTTTCTTACCTTTTTATCTAACATTCTACAATCATATGCATAAGTTTAAATTTCCCTTAGGCTAGTGAAGGTAAGTTAATAGGCCTTGTACAGGGAATATGGAATTTCTTATGCAATTTCTATTTGATCATTTTGACATATTAGAAAACAATATAAATTAAAATGTAAAATATGCCATACCCTGATATATTTAACTAAGCAAATAAACACTACATGTGCAGTAAAAGTTTATTTTCATTTAAGAGTGAACAAAACAATTTGTGTATGATATGTACCTGACTGTGCAAAAGTCTTAGGCACCTAAGCTTGTTGTTTAAAACCATGTATCTTGGCAACAAGTGTGCTTCTAAAAGCACAATATAGCATTAGAAAATATGCAAATAAACATAAACGCAGTAGTAAGTAACAGGAATTTATTATTTCTTAAAATACTTGACCTTGTAAGCTGAATAGAAGAACTAGTAGATGTTTGGTTGTCCGGATTTCTCCTGGAGCCCCCTACAGATTGCTTGAATATTAAAATTTTATCATCAGTACATCTATATTAATGTAATGAGGGATGGTTAGACAACCAACTGTTGGATGATAACTACAATTATTACTGGGCTGAGAGGAGTTTAGAAAATAGTTAAATGGTATATGTGTTCTACTTACTGCATTAATTCTAATTTGTAATTATTGCAATATTTCTGTTTACTGCCCAGATAAACAGGTGCCTAAAACTTTTGCACAATATTGTTTGTGCTTGCATGAGATTGTGAGTGTTATTTTTCTGCAAAAGTAATCTGCAGAATTCAGAGCTGTCCTGATCTGGGGGGTATGTTAGTGTTGCTGTGTAGTTTTGCAGATGAATTACAGAGAGAAAAAAAATGTCTGTAAAATCCTTTACCATAGCACTACATTTTTCATGTCGACCCAACCGCACACACACACACACACACAAAATGGCCACTAGTATAGTTGTAGTCTTCAAAAGTAGTAAACTGCAGTTGCTTGCAGAACATCAGCTTGCCTCAGAGCCTATAGAAAAAAAAACACTTGTGTTGATAATATCATATTGAATCAGTACATCACAACAAGTAAAATTACATAATAAAGTGTTTTCTCAGTTATTCAGAAATCACAAACATTATACTGATTCAATATCAACCCTGTCACGGTCCACGCAATATAAATAATCATGACAAATTAAGAGTCTATTTGTTCACAGTATGTAAATATTAAAGTATAAAGGCTGATTACAATTACAGGCCAGAGCCAGAGAGCCACACATCTGGGTAGGGATTATAAATCTTTTCCTGTGCAAAAGGAGTTGCCAGGGCTCTGCTTGCCAAGGTTTCCTTAGCCCGTGTGGGGCAATCAAAACAAGAGAACAACAAGTTTCTTGTATGCTGTTGAAAGTTAGTGATATAAGGCTCAATGGTGGAAATGTGTATAGAAATTTGTGCATTTGCACACAAGTCAACAAGCTCTATGGCTGTCATACCATATTTCTCCCATATCTAACTGATCACCTGGGGATAAAGCATACACTCAAAGATCTATTAGATGGATGGATGGATGGATGGATGGACGGACGGACGGACGGACGGACGGATGGATGGTCCCAGAAGGAAATTAAAAATCTCCGCATTTAACACTTCAGACGTGTTCTGTTGGTTCATGGGATGGAACGGGCAACCTTCCCTAACCTCCAGCCCACGACTGCCCCCAATGTTCATCATTATGGATAAAGCCTACAAACTATGGGGCTTCTTCACCGACAGAGAACCATAAGTGGGAAGCACCATGTATGTGCATTTTGTACTATGTATTGGGGGAACACTGGAGGGCACAACAAAGTCAGGGGGGCATTGCCTTCTCCACTTTGAGGAAGGTTGTGCTAAACATAGGAGGAGATTGGAGAGATAGCTTATAGCTCTGGCAACCTTCCCCCAGTGATGGGAAATGACCCCTAGGTGAAACAGAACATTTTTAAAACAAGCTGACAAACAAAGGAGCCAACTTCAGCCCACATGTACATTTAGCCATGCTGTGTGATTTTATTCACTTTTGGCAAGTTGAAACAGATCATCTTATACTTAAAGTTTAAATTGAGTTACAACTTTACTTTGTGTTGGTGGTAATGTTCGTTTTATTTTCCTGCCTGTGTCTGTCCCAATCAAAGTAAATTTTAATACTGTATAAATGCATTCTATGGCATCTTTAGGAAAACAAAAAAATCGGAATTCCATCTTTTGCCATTCCACACTCACCTGTGAAGCAAGAGATGTCACAGACATCAAGGCCAAAGGATGAAGGCAAGAGAAAAGAATAAAAACAGAAATAAAAACTGCAAGGTAGAAACAACACGAAAAGAGGAAAAAGGGACAAAGAAACAAGTGTTAGTCCAAGTGACAGGATAAGACAGACAAAAGTTCACAGATTCACTAACAAAACCATACATCAAGAAAGTGGGGTATTATATCTACTATCTCCAGAGAAATGTTTGGTGTTTGGTAACTTACAGCAATTCTACTATTTTTGATTATTATGTTTTATGTAGTTGCTTTCATTACCCAAGCCATAAGATACAGTATGCAGGAGATCAGAGCTAAAGAATACTACCACTCATTTCAGAAAGACACAGTGTGGAAAAGTGGAATACTTTACCCAGGAACAATATCATGGCTAACAATGCTCAAAGGATAACTGCTCCTTAGTTAATTAGCCAGTTTTAATATTAATAACACTAGGTAATACTTTAGTTTATACACAGTATAAATAGAGACAACTAGACTTTGTGAGTCGTCTCACCTTCTCTTCCAGATCCTTAATCTGCCTTCTCTGGATGTCTGTTTTATCCTCCAAGTCTCTTATTCTCTATAATGAGAAAAATATATATAACAGCCTACCTCTTTAGTGGCTTCTTTAATATATCAGATCATGTTAAAGATGTAAGACTACAGCAGGATACTGCATGGTCTTAACAAGGTAAACACAACATGCTTTGTACTATTGCAAACTTTAAATCTGTCTAATTTTCAATGCAATTTTATAATAACACTGCTGCTATTATCCTGTTTACATTATAAAAAAACTTGCCTTTTAATGCATCTGGTTTAACCTCTGCTGTAAGCCATGGTCTTTTTACAGTCAACCCCTTCTCTGCACACATGCTTTACTACCTACTTACTGTTAACCCTTGAAAAACTACAAGATAAACTAGACCCCTTCCTTGTATGCATGGCAGCACCTGTCATATTACTTACATATTACATACATTTTAACTTGCCCAATTCCCAGTATCTGGAAAACATCTCATGTCATTTTGCTACACAAGGGAGCAAAATCATGTCTTTATGCAAATTCTATGTTATGCAGCTATCTGTCTGGTTTTACCTTAAATACAGCACCATATCTGCTGTCACACTTGTTTTAAATTATATTTTGCCTGCCATAAACAGAAAGAAGCATTGTACTTCCCAGTTCTTTGATCTTTACAAAGTTTTCTGCACAGTTATCATGGCCTATTTACAAAGCTTATGCAACACCAAAAGCTTCAAGCTCAGGGTTCAGAATTACCTTTCTGATACAAGTGACCTGTTCATGCACAACAGTTTCAGTATTAGTGAAACTTAGCGAGTTAAAGCTAACCTAACATAACCAATAGCTAGCAAGATAGACCAACTTTCTGTAGCTGCCACCTTTTTTTAATTTGGCTCTTCTATCATTCACGAAATATAAAATATCATTCATAGAAATTTTAAATTGGAAGCTGTCGAAAATAAGCAAATCTCAGCTCCACCTTTTTTTTCCACATTCTGTGAAAAACATTGTGGATTTAGAGGTTTCTTAAAATTCTAATAATTGTTTATTGCGACCAAAATCATAGAGAGGTGAACAGTGGTTCACGACATATTAAAACTGTTTTTAACTCTCCATCACTATTGCTGTTCCATCTCTCAGAACAGAGGAGAGACAAAGCCTCTGTCTTTCTCATGCCTCTTGCCAATGGACAGTTTTGATAAGTCCCTTTTACGGGAATTAGCTTTTTCGAAAATACTTGGTAATGGGATCTTTCTAGCAACAAAATTGGCAACTTGCTTACTGTATTTTCAGATACTTGGATCCAGCAATTAGCTTAATGTACTTAGGACAAAATACAAGCTTGGCAGGACAGTGGGAAAACGGACTGAATTGCAGGTGTCTCCCAGCCAATAGGGGAGAGTTGACAACACTGCTAGTCAGCTAGGTTTGCTCATGCTATTGTTAGCGCTTAGACCCGATTCAGTCCTGCCCTACAGCAGCAATGATTTCATGGACTTTTTCAATAGCAAAATCGAGAATATTAGACAAAAAGTTCTACCAATACAAGTAACCCATCCTATATCTGGTTTGGCTGAGACAGCACAAAATGTGGTTATAGAAGAAAGACTAGAAACATTTTGTCCACTTCAGCAGACAGAACTAGAAAAACTTATCTCTTCTTCAAATTCTGCTACATGCACACTCGATATGATTCCAACAAACCTATTGAAACAAGTATTACCAGCTATTATTAAACCCATCTTAACTATCATCAACTCTTCTCTTAGTCTGGGTCATGTACATATCTTTTAAATTAGCTGTGATAAAACCCTTGATAAAGAAATCAAACCTTGACCCCAGAGAACTGTCCAGTTATAGACCTATTTCCAATTTCCCATTTATCTCTAAGATTTTAGAAAAAGATGTAGCTCGACAACTTTGTTTTTATCTACATAAGAACAACATATATGAAAAATTCCAATTTGGTTTTAGGCCACACCGCAGCACAGAGACAGCTTTAGTTAAGATAACAAATGATCTTCTTCTTGCCTCTGATCAGGGCCACATATCTCTGCTGGTACTACTCGATCTAAGTGCAGCTTTTGACACTATAGATCATGTTATTCTCTTGGACATATTAGAAAATATGGTTGGAATCACAGGAACAGCTTTATCCTGGTTCACATCTTACCTTAGTGACTGATTTCAGTTTGTAAAGATAAATAATGTATCATCTAATTATACAAGAGTGAAATATGGAGTTCCACAAGGTTCTGTTTTAGGTCCTCTGTTATTTACACTATATATGTTACCATTAGGCTCAGTTATAAATAGACATGGAATCAGTTTCCACTGCTATGCTGATGATACACGGCTGTACATATCAGCCAAACCAGATGATAAATCCAGATTAAATAAGATAGAAGATTGTGTAAGAGATATTAGACTTTGGATACTGCAGAACTTTCTTCTTTTGAACCCTGATAAAACGGAAGTTCTCCTTCTCGGCCCAAGACTCGGCTGCTCAGATTAAATGTTTAGATTTAATGTTAAATCTTGCTGACTTCTCTGTAGTTCCTGGTTCAGTAACCAAAAATCTTGGTGTAACAATTGACTCAGATCTGACATTTAATCAACACATAAGTAATATTACAAGGACAGCGTTTTTTCACCTGCGAAACATTTCAAAATTAAGAAATGCGTTATCTATGTCTGATGCCGAAAAGTTAGTGCATGCCTTTATAACCTCAAGGCTAGATTACTGTAATGCATTATTGTCAGGATGCTCCAGCAGGAACCTAAATAAACTCCAGTTAGTTCCGAACGCTGTAGCTAGAGTACTAACTAAAACCAGGAAATTCAATCACATCAGTCCAGTTTTATCAGCGCTACACTGGCTTCCTGTCAAATTCCGTATCGACTATTAAATTATTTTAGTGACGTATAAAGCCCTGCACGGTTTCGCACCGGAGTACCTGCAAGATCTTATTTCCTATTATGAACCGCCGCACTTACTCAGATCACAGGATGCTGGTTTTCTAATAGTTCAAAAATTGTGGAATAATCTCCCAGGACTCTGACACCTCCTGACTCCTGACTCCAACTAACTTTCTCTCTTTACTCTCTTTCTCTCTGTATGCTGTTGAAGGACTGACCATCAGGGCCTCCTCCCCACCCATCATCAGCCAGCTCACCTGTCCATTTGTGTCAACTGCTACGCCCTCAGTTACATCACTGTGCCATCCAGATGCACCAGCATTGAGATAGGATGGGATAGATAGGATGTTTTAGCCCACGCCCACTTTACATAAAGCCTCATTCATAGACTGCCTCAGTCAGAGACTGCCTCTACCTGTGCAGCTTCTAAAGCCTTGCTATCCATATTTCAAACAAAGACTCTTTTCTTTGGTATCTAGTTTAATAAACTGTAAATAATGTTTGACCAGAGGGGAATGGGTCTCGTGAGTCTGGTTCCTCCCAAGGTTTCTTCCTCCAGTCTGAGGGAGTTTTTCCTTGCCACTGTTGCCTCTGGCTTGCTCACTGGGGGATATATGTTGTAACTGTCTGTTTTCAAAACTCTGTAAAGCTGCTTTGAGACAACATCAATGTAAAAAGCGCTATATAAATAAACTTGACTTGACCCTTATGTTGTTTGTTTATACTGGAGTGGTAATCGCTGGAGTCGTATTGCTGAAGATATTCGTACTATTTAGCATGGTATAATATGATGTTTGGTAAATGAATCCAATGTGTATAGTGATGCCTAATATCAGAGTGTGTGACATCAGCATAAAATTACTTAAACATTGTAAAGTAACAAAACATTGTGATATAAGACTTAAATGTGGCAGGTACCTGTTGGGCCTGATGAAGGAGCTCCATCCTCTCCTGCAGCACCTGGCAGTCATACTCACGGCTTTTTCTCAGCATCTGCCGGCGCAGCTTCTCCACAGCTGTGCGTAGCTCATCCCTCTGCAGTTCACTCAGCGACTCACCATACTTTATAACCTTATCTTGCTGAAGTGCATTGTACAAGGTTGCTTCCAGCTCCTGGATTTGCTGTTTAAAGACAAATACACAAATGGAAGATCGCTGCAACTGACATTATAAGCTGTTGACTGTTTATTATCATAGCCTACCATGTAGGCCTGATCTAGGGCTTGCTTCCTGTAGTCAAGCTCCTCCTCTAAATACCCTTTTTGCTTGCAGAACATCTCCTGCAGATGACAGAGTTGTATTAGATGCAGAACAATATAGTACTAAAGCCAAATTACGACAACATTATAACAACACAATCTCCTGAAAATTAATAATTGGCACAAACTCCAGAAGTACTGAATAACTAAATTCAGGTATTCCAATCACATCCATGGACACAGGTGTATAAAACCAAGCACCTAGACTGCTTCTGCAAACATTTGTGAAAGAATGGGTAACTCTCAAGAGCTCAGTGAATTCCAGCGTGATAGGATGCTACCTGTGCAACATAAAAACATGAATGAGTGAGTTTGGTGTGGAAGAACTTGATAGGCTTGCACAAAGTCCTGACTTCAATCCGACAGAACACATTTGGGGTGAATTAGATGATATTAAACCCTATGGATTGAGAATGGGATGTCACTCAAATTTATACGTGTGTGAAGGCAGATGATTTTATACTGGCAATAACTGGCATAAGATAATGATCTAAGTACACATATCCTGGTTATATTACCCTCAGAAGAAAACCAATTTATTTGAACAATTAATCACAATTGATTTTTATTATATGGCATAATTTAACACTGTATGGCAAATATAGTGGTGCATGTTTATGAGGCAATTTATAAAATATTTATAAAATATATTATTATATTATAAAATACTATTTTATATAAAAATAGTAAAAAATTATATTATTAATTTCATGAAAATTAAAAACGTAATTCTTGTAGGACGAGATTACCATCTCCAGCTCCAAGTCCATCATCTTCTGATGGAGTGCTGCTTCTGTTCCCTCAATCTGCTGGATCCACTAGGGGGCAACAAATACACAGACTGATTGCTGCTTGTTTGATTACAAATACTGTTATTATTCAGTAATTACAAAAAAATTATCAGTACTACTATTTTAAACTACTTGCCAGTTATTTATAACACTGAGGAATCAAGGCGGGCCCACTATTCTCAGATTCTGGCATATCTGGCATTGACATATATCTCATTTGATAGCTTTTAAGTGGCTTAAAGAAAACTCTTTAATAGATTTTAAAGATGAATAGGTTGTTGTTATGGTTTGCAGAGCAGATGATTTACAGACAATTTACTTGCAAAAGCTCCACAAATTAAAACAATAGACAACAGCACATGGCTATGTGAATGGCCATTCAGCCTAGAAAAATTCTAAATATTAATAACAGATTATAAATAACAGGCAGTACATGTGTCTCTACAGCCTGTGCTGGAGCCTAGATAATGATGTGAAATAGATAAAAGTTACAAAGTGATTCAAGAAAAATCCAGTTGCTACATTTTTACCTCCTGAGGTTAATGCTATAGTATCAGTGAGCAGAGTAGGAAGCTAAAAAACATAGCCATTGAGATTTTTACCTTCTCAGCTAGAGATAGGACGGTGCTTGCTTGGATAATGGCCACTTGTTCTTCATTCCTTAAATTCTGTAGAAGTCAAAATAACATATTAATATACTGTTAGCATGTTTATATTTAGACCTTATCTTTAATAAAGGCAAGTAGTTAAATAAAGACTTACCCCGTTATCTCCTAGAATATCTAACAGTTTGATGAGATCAGGTATACATACGTCCTGTGGGGAAGAAAATATAAGCAGGGCTGTAAAGGCTTGCCTTCAGCACTTGGATTTCAGTGTGGCGACTACATTACCAAGGCCTACCAAAATAAAGGGTATGTCTTACAAGATTTGTATTATAGCAACAGCTATTTGTTTACCTTCACTCCTTCTTTTATACAGTAGATCTGGAGGGCACTCACTCCCTCAGAGAAAGGGTGAATCGTGAGTGTAAATGGTGGCGACCTCCTCTCTCGCTCCTATCAAATCAGAGGGGACATCAGGGGCTTAGTCGATCACTGTAAACAGCACAGGCCGGTAGCTACATTTATACATATATATTTTCCTCTTACTTTTAAGTGTTTGATTCTACTTAAATCTCTATTTAACTAAAGAAACATTACTTTTACCAGAATATGGTATGGTCTACTTATATCTGTTAACTAGAAACATAACTGCCTATACCAGGATAAGTGTTGTGTTCTGACATTTATAGCTTTGGCTACAAATACCACTTAAACCAGTGAGATGGTTTTCACACATAGTTTGTTTTGTAAGGTTTGCAGTTTTTGTGACACTGTATCAGGACATGTGACAAAATCAAATGTTCAATATTGCTAATCTGCTGTTACTGACTACAGCTTATGCTATAAAAGTGCTATAAAGCTTTGTCAAGATACAAATATTAAAACAGATTAAAACAGAAATTTAAAGATAGATTACATAGACGGAACACCACAGACGTGAGAAATGCTGTTTGCTGTTTGCTTGGAAGCCCTGCGGTTTTTGGCAGACCATGTTTGACATACAATTTGACACAGTGGAGTGTTTACATGCCAAAACAAGTTGAACTAAAAAAAAGGTTTAATTGAGCCAAACCAAACAAGGTACATGTAGAAATGCCCTTAGAGGTTTCACAAAAAGAAAGCAAACCATGGTTTTAAAAATGGGGTGCATTGTTGCACAGCTTATAGCCTGAAAACATTTAAAGCGTTAATCTGGTGACTCAGAGCTCTATTTGCTGGTTTAAAACAACCTTTTGGAGTCCCTTTTGGTTTAGTATGAAATAGAGTGAATGGATCCAACCTCCAATTCAAGTATGCGAAACTCAAGAAGTTCATTCTGGTCTTTAGAGTCCTGTAGTTCTTGTTGCAGGCGTGCATTCTCGCTATCCATCTTTTCCATCTGCAAAAGGGTAATAGAAAGCAACATAAGATGAAATAAAACACCAAGAAGTAAATTGTGACTATGGACACATTCATGTCTTTATGTATTTTGGGCCAAAACGTCACTAGCAGTGTCATTGTTATGATGCTCCTTTTGCTCTTGTTGAAGGCGGTCGCATTTTCTCCCTTTTGTCCTGTTATCTTTCCTGCTTGGCTTCTCCAGTCTCGTGGCTGTTACTGCTATTCCTAAGAGACTCTTCTCACACTGCTCTTCAAACCAAGAAGCAGGGATTTGATTAAATGGTCTCTCAATGCAACTGACACCATCTTCTCGATGAGAAGCCTGGGTTCGGGGGAACCTGTTTGATCTGACAGAACATTTGCAGCTGGATACGCGAGGGATGCGTGTGCCGTGTCGTGTGCCTGGCGACTCTTTCCTAGAGGACATCAAAGACGTTTTCCTTCTTGGCACAATCATTACTGGGATTATGCTGGTTGGATTAGGAATTTCCCTGGTATATCGTGAAATTAAAAGAGTTGGGTCAGCTGTGGTGCGGTTGGCAGAGCTGTTGGCAATCAGACTGTGACTTTAATGGCAACATGGAAAAATCTTGGAGAAGCTCTCGGCTTTGCATTGGAGTGTGGAGAACTTAATGAACATGACGGACAAACAGATTGACTGCGCTAAACTGGCGAGCGGCCACTCACCCAAATAACCAGAGTGTAATCTGCTTTCGGCTCCCTGTTATCAGCACTGGTCTTGGCCAAGGCGAGCCGCTGATAAAGCAAAATTCCTCCAGAAGACCACTGTTTGGAGAATCTCTCACTGTATCCCACGCCTTTACTGCTTGGCCCGCCAGGTGCAGCACTGGAATGGCTGCGTACCAGATGGCTGCTTGTTGAACTGGTTTTGTGTCCAATTCCCCTCCCCCCTGCCTGTTGCTAGTTCTGTTTAATTTATCGTATGTACCTATGTGCTGAGGTTTTTTTATGCTACCACACTGTGCTCTCTAGGAGCTCAGTCTGGGGGTATGTTTTTTTCCCCTTTACTTTCCCCCATGTATCCCTTCTTATTTTTTTTCTCATTTCCTGTCTTCCTGTCCTGTCTCCCCACCCAACTCTCCCCCTTGCCATGTACTTGTATGTATGGACAGGTTGATGGCTAATTTTGCCAGTACTTGTACTTGTGACTGTGTGACAATACAGCATTTATTCATTCATTCATTCACTTACATACTGTAGGTTAGCCAACTTCAAAATATGTTCTACTATTGCAATATTCCCCATGGGAAACTGCAAAGTTCCCCTCTAGCTTTGCCCTGATAGCAATGTCAGTTTTCCATAACACTAAGCTCATCTCCACTCTTCCCTATGAGATCTAGCAATACTGACCCAATAGCATTTAATAAGTAAGGAAAAACATGCACAAACCTTTTCCAGGAGCTCCTGATTCCGCCTGAGAAACAACTGCTTCTCCTCTACCCATTTTGAGTCCTTTGAGAGAAAGAAAACATAAGAACATAAGAAGCATTCTTCGGAGGCTAGAACAAAAAATCCTCTCCATCATAACAAAATCTTATTATAGATCCATTAGCTGCTATGGGCAGCAGGGCAGACAGAGCACCACTGTTTAGACATGCATCTCCAGTGCAATACACTGTTGTACTTTTGCAGTGCTCTTTATGTATTGGTTTCCTGTACTTGCCAAGTATAGCATATTTGAGAATGGCATGTTTGATCCTAGTAAACCACTAGTAAAATCACTATTACCTCCTAGGCGGTAATTAAAATGGCAGGCCTTTAATGAACCTCTATGCCACCTCAATCACACAGTGAAAAAGTTTTAATTGGTTCCTAGAGATGCATACTAATTCAATGCCAGGAAAAAATAGAACCTTAGAGTTTAAATGCTGATTACATCCCATCAAGGCCATTGCACCTTTATAGAAAGATAAGGTTAAAGAGATGACAGAACATTGAATGTAGGAAGGTCCTATTACACTATGCAATATGTATAAACAAAAACAGTGCCCTCTTAAAATAACTGTTTCTTTTTTGCTTACATATGAATAATAATGGACTACTTACTTGTCCTTTATATGTGAGCTCTTTTTCTAGATCTTCAATTTTGGCCTTATATCTCTGTACATCAGCATTGAGCTGCTCATGAGCCTGTAAAATCGCAAAAACAAACTAAATTATTAAGAATAGGGCAATCTATGTCAGCAATCTAAATCAACATCTGAATAATCACAAAGTGCACATAATGTAAGTTATAATACATATATAATTATGTGTTAATAAGTGTTGGAAATCTTCCAAAGGGCTTGACATCATAAAATCACAGTTTATCAGTCATCATCTATGACGTACTGATGTCTCTCAAGACAGTTTACCTTGGCCTCTATCTCTGCATCCAGAACACCCCCTTTCTGCTCCTGCAGCAGGGCGTAGGCTCTTTGTAGGGCCTGGTACTCCCGTGTCAGCTGCCTAAATCGCAGTTCTGACTCCTCGGCAGCCAACCCCTATAAATTCAATGAGGGAGAGCACATAAGTCAGACAATAGAGGGGGAAGTAATGTGTAAAGACATAAAGAAACAGCCAGCTTTCTCAATTAACATGCATCAATTAAGCAGAAGATGAAAGTAAAAGATGCCAGGAGAAAGGGAAATGGATAAGATAAGCAGTGTAGAGAGAGAAAATAAGACCAACGTGTGAGATTGAGTATTTCAACAAAATGAAGAAAGGAAAAATGGACAGGGGTGACAGGATGACAGGGTGAAATTAATCAAGCATGATAAGGAAGAAAGAACACAATGTAGAAAGCATTTCTCTGGGCCATCTAACACAATATCTGCAGGATCTATCCCTCAACTATTCAAACATGTCTTAAATCTCACCTCATCTAAATCTTCATCTGGTGTAGCTGGAGTTCGATCCATACGTAAAGAGGCTACAGAGGAGGTCTCTGAATCCATTGATTCCTCATCATACCCAAAAAATGTGTCCACAACAATATGCCTCTGTATAGCAGGTGAACAGTTAGAACACATGGATATGACATGGTCTACATTCACTAAGGATTCTCAATTTAAAATTAATACATTGCCACCGTACCTTGATAGGTCTGCTTCGTTTATGCCGCTTCTTCCTCAGTAGTTTTTCTCTATCCTAAAACATAGTGTTGTCTAATTGATGTTACTAATTCTCTAAGGCATTGAGTGAAATAGGATTATAAGGACGTTTGTCATGAAAGCAAGAACAAACAAAAAAGTAAAATGCCTTCTGACAGTGCTTATGATTATTTAGATGTGAGTCATTAAAAGAGTTTGAATGGCTTTTTACTGGACACCCCACACATTAAAAAAGCATGTAAGATTTGTAAGCAAGTAAGAGCAAAGTTTACTTAAAGTGGCAAAATAACCAATGGCCAAATACTCACTCTTGTCAGTTCATCAATCATGCTCTGCTGCTCTAGAACCTGCAGTTTGAGGAATTCAATCTCTTGGTCGTCTTGAGCCTGGTCCAAGTCATTCAAGGACTTCAGCTTCTTCAGTGGCGGATGAGAACTAATTTTCTCTTTCTAAAAAATAAATAAACTGAAAGACTGCAATTTTCTAACATTTATTTAATGTGCGCGTTTAGGCTTTCTCTTTCTAGATAATTTTTTTCAATCAGTAAAATACAGGAGTGGAAAACAACTCACTTCATGAATATACTTTGTACTTCTATTTAGTTACATTTCTAAGAGAAAAAAAATACTTCTAAGATTTTTATGTAGACTTTCAAAGTACACATTACAAATCTCAAAAGTCAGGAGATATTCATATCAAGGCAAAAGCCTGCAACTTTGCTTATTTGTCTTTGTACAGAGATCAGTCACGGCAACATACTTCCACATCATATAGCAGCAAACAAAGAAAACTTTGAATTTTGTTGTTCAAACATCTTTTTTAGTTTTCTTTTTCTTTTTTACATAGTCACATATATTTTTTAATCTTAAAGATTTCCATGCCTTCTAACAGCTACAACCCCAATTCCAAAAAAGTTGGGACGCTGTGTAAAATGTAAATAAAAACAATGTAATAATTTGCAAATCTCATAGACGCATAATTGATTTACAGTAGAGCATAGAACACATATCAGGTGTTGAAAATGTGACATTTTACCATTTCATGAAACTTTTTTAGAAGTTGGGACATGCCCATGTCTACCACTGTGTTGCATCCCCTTTTCTTTTAACAATATTCTTTTAACAGTCTGTACATGTCTGGTAGACCAACTGCTGTAAGATTCTAGCTGTTTTAGTATCACTTACGTTATCAGCTTTTTGTTGCCCTGTCCCAACTTTTTGGAGAAGTTCTAAATGAGTAAATAATTTTTATGACATTTTAAAATGTCTCACTTTTAACATCTGATATGTGTTCTCTGTTCTATGGTGAATAAAATATGGGTCTGTGAGATTTGCATCTGTCTTTATTTACATTTTACAGTGCGTCCCAACTTTTTTAGACTTGCGGTTTTACTTTAATTGACAATTGATTGCTAAAAGTGTACACAGATATAGCAGATGTTAGCTTTGACTTGGCAAAGAGAAAGATTGCACCCACCATCTCCAGGTTCTCCTTGGTCAGGCTCTTAAGTTTCTCCTCTATGCGCTGTAGAGACTGAGTAAGCTCATCATTCTTCCTATTCAACAGTTTGTTTTTTTCCAGCAGTGGCTTACACTGTTTCTCTGCCTCTCGCACTCGCTTTAGCTGAGAATGGGTTTAGAACAAAAAGCTAAATAGTGAAATACGTAATGTTAAGAGAGAAAAAATGACAATAGTAATGGTTTTATAATCATGGACAATAACTTTGATTTTCTAACTTCATTAATAACTTTTTCAGCAATGAAAATCCAGAAATTGGGTAAGAATAATGACAGGTTATTACTCCTTGCTTCCATGTTTTCAAATTGATCAACTTTTGTTTAAGAAATTTTTCACACCAACTCATTTCTTTCATCAACCAGCAGTGTGTTACGGTCCTCTAGTTTGCGAATGCTGGAGTTCAGTTCAGCAATGCGCCTCTGGTTCCTCCTCATATCCTACACAGATGACAACACAAACATGCAAATTTTGTTTAGACTGGTATGGCTGAAGTTTAGGACTGCTGATACTATTTTAGTTTCTTGTAGTCCCTATACAGTTTATTATAGGATCTATTACTGATAAGATCTACAAAGGATTTATTACTGATCCTGTGAAAAAAATCAATTCCCAACCTGAAATTAGTATTAATATGTGACTAAGATCTTCTTAAGATGAGGACCTTCTTTAGTGAAACAATGATATACACTACTGCGCACCTAAGCTTATTGTTTAAATACCTTATACATAGCAATTTGTGTATATTGCATATATCATCAGAACAGATGTAAATAAGCATAATACAATACAAAGTATCATGAATATCTTATTTTGTAGCATGAATATCTTATTAAAGAATAAAGTTTAGTTCTACATTTTTTCTGGACACTGTATGAATTTATTAATTTCCTTCACCAGCAATCATGATTTAGCTTAATGTTGCACTGAGAAGTCAAACTAGGTATTAGATAAAGTATAAATAATGCAGGGCTTCTACAAGGAAATGCTTGGAAAATACTGAATAAACATACGGGCATATGTGTTTTTCTGAGCAAATAAAAGCTTCCTGTCTGGGAAAAAATAGCTTTTTTAAATATAAGTGACTAAATATTGGCATAGTGCTGCATATGTTTATTGTTTCCTTACTGGGCTCCCACAGTGCTCTGCTCCATCACCAGCTCGTCCTGGGATCTCTCTTTTAGGGCTTCCTAGGTTACATTCTGCTTCCTTCACAAGGAACAGTTGCTCATCTAATGCGTCCTTCTGAAGCTGCAACTTCTGCAGGAACCCTGTAGTGGTCTCCAACTCTTTTTCCAGGGAGAAAATAGTTCTGTCTTTTGCTTTGATTTCATCCACCTGGAACATTAAACACAGGTCACAATGAAGTCTCTTTTGTCAGCCCTGCTTTCTAAGAACATTTTCTGCTAATTACTCTCGATGTTTCTTAAACAGCAAGAGATAGAAGATAAAGAATAGACCATTACTTAAAGGAATAGTTCAATGAAAAATAAAATAAATACAATTTTTGTATTTAATCTGTAATATGGCCAATAAAAGGACCTCACATGTGTATCCGCCTCCCGTGTCTCATCTCCCTGCGTTACAGCTGAATTTAAAATCGCACTGAAAATTCCTCCCTAGACCATCACTGACACACCACCCAACTAGTCATGCTGGATGATGCTGCAGGCACCATAATGTTTACTATTTCTGCCACATGTGCTCTGTGTGAAACTGCTGTCATTTGTAAGGAGAATGGGGCAAAAATGGCTAACCTGCCAATTTTAGTGTTTCTGACAAATGCCAATTAAGGTGCACGGTGCTGAGCTGTGAGCACTGGTCCCACTAGACCACTTCTTTATGAAGTCCATTTCCATTTTTTCATTTCATATTTTGGTCAGAAACATGCACACCAGTAGCCCGTTGGATGTAGTTTTGTAGGGCTCTCGCATTTTTCCTCTTGTTCCTCCTTGCACACAGGAGCAGATATCGGTCATGCTGCTGAGTTGATGCCCTTCGACAGCCCTGTTCAGCTCCCCTTGTGTAACAGCTTGTGTCTTGGTATCTACCACATGCTTTTGATACTGTGTTGGGAGACACAGGGAGATGGGATATATGGATGTGCCATTCTGGAGGAGCTGGACTACCTGCCCAATTTAAATGCGTTGGACAAATTTAAGTTTCATTGACTTGGTGTTACACTGTGATAATTAAGTGCCCCTTTAATTTTTTTTCAGGAGTGTAGTTGATCAGCCAAGACATTTCTGGCGCACACATTTTGCCTGCCTAATTTATCACTGGAACTACTAGAAATCTGTGAACAAATATGTGAAATCTTCCCAAAAAGTCTTTTGATTGTTCCCTAGTCATTTCACTTTGTAGCAAATGCTTTATCGTAAATAGTAAATGAGTTAAGGAGTGAACCATTTTGAATGCAGCGCCAGTCTTGTGCTGTTAAGGCTCCCCCCAAAATGGGCATCAGCTGTCTATGATTAGGGGAGGAGCAGAAAACTGGCATTCTCTGGCATTCATAAATCAATATTAGCAGTCGCATTAGATGCAATCAATATTAGCAGGTGGAACTCACCAGTCGTCGTATATCTCGTTCGCAGTCCCACTTTATCTTACTGATCTGCTCCTGGTGCGCTTGGTGCTCAGTACGCAGGTCTCCCGCCTTCATCTTGTCAGCCTGGATCATTGTGTTGAGAGCCTCATCAGTTTGTCGCTTGGACGCCTTCAGTTCGGCTATCTCTTGTAAGAGTTTAACGCGTTCCTGGTCAAAGAAGCGTCGCGCCTCCTCTCGGGCCTCCAGCGTAAGGGCTGTCCGCACCTTTTCCCCACTGCCATCACGCAGGGCGCTGAGTGCCGTGCGCAACCGCTGGATCTCACCATCCTTGATCTTAGCTGTGCGTGCCAGCTCCTGTTCATGCTGTCGTGTCAGCGACTCACGAAGTGCAGCTAGTTCCTTCAGCTTCTCTTCATGCCATCTTGCCCGCTGCTCGGTCAGTGCTGCTGTATGCCGGTGCTGCTCCTGCTCACGTATGCGTTTGCCTTCCTGTACCTTGTCTCTTTCCAGCTTGTTCACCTAAGGAAAAATGGTTGGTAAATTTTAGATAAGAAAGAAAAGCCTACAGATGTCTTAACAGGAGATGTCATGATGACAATATTAAAATTCAGTGGTAACACTTTATAATGACTTTCACTAAGAAACCATTAACTAATGATTAATAACTGTGAACAAATCATTAGTTCATCTGAATTTAAACATTTACAGCAATGTGTGGTCTCAACATGTGATAGGGCAGTGTGTGTGTGTGTGAGGTGCTACTACAAGTGTATAACACACAACCATGTTGCTGCAGTTCTACATACACTATATGTACAAATGTTTGTGGACACCCCTCTAATGAATGCAACCAGCTACTTTAAAGTCACACCCATTGCTGACAAACCGAGTATTCTATAGATTATTCCATAAATTAATCAAGTAATCGGATAATATATATATATATATATATATATATATATATATATATATATATATATATATATATATATATATATATATATATATGCTGACCCACTTACTGCAAACAAACTAAACTGAACACTCTCGCTGTATTGGATTTGGTGGATTTTAGGCTACAAACACCACCTTATATTTAGTTTTCTGTGTATTTTATGCATCACTGTAAGGAAAAGTGGTGTGTGAGGGGCCTATGTTCTTGTGTGTGTTTGTTTGTAACTATGGTCAAAACGATAATGTGAATGAACTAACTAACATACATTCTTTACTAGCCTTCATCTCAACTCGCCATCACACTGACTCAAGCTAAATGTTATCGTTACTGTGTGTCGTTCCACTCTGTGAACTGGACGTGTAGATTGAACCGCTTTCTGCTCAGATGCTTAGACACTGATGTCGTGCTCGGCTAGGGGTTACCGTAAAACTCAGACTCACTATCAGTTTGCTGGAAAAGCTCAGTTGCTTGCTTTCTAAAGTTAGCTTCTTATTTGATTTCCCCCTTCCACCGTAAATGGTATAGAAGTTACATTCCACCACCTGTACCTGCTGCGTCATTTAAGGTGGAATGGCGGAATTTACATAAGAAGCTAACTTCAGGGGGGCGCTACTGAGCTTCAATGGAGTAGGACGTACGTTTGGAAGCTCCTGCCGATTACGATGTAAATTGTAAATCAGCTGCGCTTTTTGGTTACACATTTAGTTTTGCTCTATTCCGCAGCACTCTTTGTTGAGAAATCTAATTCTGGACTGCGTGAAATGTCTGTTCTATTCAGACACAATTGCGGCCTGGTCCACAAACTGCGGCCACAGTTTCGAGTGAGCCGTCAGCTCCTCCAGAGGCCGCCTTGACACACGCTGAACCTGACATCACTGCCCTCAAGATTGAGTTGCTGGCTTCACTGAGGAAAGACATTGCTGATATTTTCAAAAAGGAACTTCAGGACAGTCTCGGGGATGCTTTGTCTACCATCAAGCTCGATCTGCAAGCGGTAACGACACAGCTGGCTAATGATAAAGCTGCTACCGATGCTACCATGTCCAAGCTAAAAAGTGCCGTCGGAAATATGGAGCACGCACTTACCGAGTGCTCCGACGATATCGCCGTGTTGAAAACTACTATCAAGTCCCTCACTGCTAACATAACCAAGCTAGAAAATAAATGTGAAGACTTGGAGTCCAGAATGTGAAGACTTGGAGTCCAGATCCCGGCGTAACAACATTAGGATACTAGGAGTTCTGGAGGGTCCCGACACCTGCACCACAGCTGCCCTATTAAAGGAGGCGCTTGGTCTGGTGAAGGAGCCACTTTTGGATCGGTCTCACCGCTCCCTCCAACCCAAACCCAAGCCCTGTGATTGTCCTCGTGTTACTGTGTGCAGATTTCATTATCACAGTGACTGTGTTGACGTTCTGCGCCGTGCTAGAGAGCTCCGACAGATTAAAGACAGGGACCTAACCATCTCAATCTTCCCTGACCACATGGCCAAGATAGCTGGGGCTCGAGCTGCATTTAACGAGGTCAGGCGCCAACTTCGTGGTATCAACGGTGCTCGGTATGGCCTGATTTATCCAGCGCGACTTCGCATAACATACAACGGCCTCGAGAAAGACTTCGTTTCAGCGGAGGAAGCCAGCGACTATGTCAAAACCTTGATGTCTAGCTGAACTCTTATACCTTTTCATATTTGTGATACGTTATTGCTTAGAGTGTAGGATTTCACTAGCCTTAAATCCTCACTTGCACGATATTAGGTGGATTTCTGGCTGACTTGTCGTCACTACTGTTTCTTCATAGCGGTCAAATTATTATTTTTATTTATTTATTTATTTATTTTTTATCTCAATCTGACCGGTACTGTTATATAATATGGCTATACTATGTTTTGTATTTTTGTACTGCAGTTTAACACTGCCTCATTTTATTTTATGCTTTCAGCATTTTTTTACTGTCCCTATTTTCACGTGCTCTAAGGTATCCATCTAATCCTCTTGAACACTTAATTTAATATGTGGTGTTAAGGCAGTCATCCACTGGTGTGCTGGTATGTTCACTTTTAGACAAAACAATATTTTGTACTATGAGTATTTGTTTCCTTCTTTTTATTAATATAACACGTTTATTACTGCGCATACTGTTAATTGGTGGTGAAATCGGTGGGAGGTTGGTTGTTTGTTTTTTTTTCTCTCTCTTTTTTGCTGCTTACACTGCTTTGCGTAGTCTCCGAGAAGTTCAACGTTATTATGGACAACTTTTGCCTATTGTGGGAAACACTGCTGTCCCTTTTGTTTTGGGATTATATAGGGACTTTGGGTGTATTTGTGTTTAGGGGTATGTTGGGGGCAGGGTATCCCATCTTGGCTCTCTATGGTCACTTGCATTTTTGCTGTGATTTTCTTATTTATTTTTTTTGATGGTTAATGGCAACATAGATCCCAGCAATGCTGGGCCAGGCACACCTCTTAGATTTATTAGTTGGAATATCAGAGGTATGGGTAACCCGGTTAAGAGATCTAAGGTCTTCACACATTTGAAACGTTTAAACTCTGATTTAGTATTTTTACAGGAGACTCTTCGCATTAAAGATCACCGTAGGTTACAATGTCCAAGGGTGGGTCAAGTCTTCCACTCAAATTTTAATTCAAAAGCCAGGGGTGTCGCTATATTAAAAAATAAAAAAGTTATTTTTTTTAAGTTTTTCTAGTAATGTTATTGCTGATAGGAATGGCAGATACCTCATAGTTGCTGGTACCCTTGTGCAAAAAAAGTTGTTGGTAAATATATATGCCCCGAATTTCGACGATGCTGAGTTTGCTAACCGATTGCTGAGCAACATCCCCTTCTTGAATACTCATCTGCTGATTCTTGGAGGGGATCTAAACTGTGTTTTTGACCCAATCTTGGATCGGTCTAACCCCTGTAATCTGACTCAATCTGCTATGTCCAACATTTTTTACATTTCATGAAATCGGAATGGTCTTGTCGATCCGTGGAGATCTCGTAACCCCTCTACTAAAAAGTTTTCTTTCTTTTCCAAGGTGTACCACTCATATTCCAGAATAGATTTTTTTTTATTGACAGTACGCTTAATTTTTGTGTAACTTCTTCTGACTATTTTGGTATTGTAATTTCAGATCACGCACCTTTATTATTAGATCTTCAATTTTCTACCCATAAACGTAGCCCAACACACTGGAGATTTATTTCTCTTCTGTTAGCAGACATGGAATTTTGTGATTTCATTTCAAACGCTATTGATGAGTTCTTGCTTTTCAATCAAAATGACTCCTTTTCATATTCATTGATTTGGGAGACACTCAAATGCTATCTAAGAGGTCAAATAATTTCCTACTCTGCTCTGTCTAATAGAAGTATTAATATTAGGCTTAATGAACTTTCATCTGCAATTAGTAATCTTGATCAAAGATATGCACTCAACCCTTCTCCAGAATTATTCAAGCAGCATTTCGATTTGCAGGTAGAATTTGATCTCATTTTGACTAAAGAGGCTGAGCGCTTATTACTACACAGTCGTGGCTCATATTACAAACATGGTGATAAGGCAAGTAGTTTACTGGCACATCAACTACGACAGCAGGCCACTTCCTGTTTGATACCTAGCATTAAAAACACTCATGATGATATTACCATAGATCCCTTGGAAATTAACGCTACTTTTAAATCATTTTACTCTTCATTATATAACTCCGAATTTCCTACAGATAACACTAAAATCACCGAATTCCTTCAGAACCTTTCCAAACCTGTTATTGATACTATTACTGCCAAGCAACTGGACTCCCCATTCTCCCTTGATGAAGTGTCTGCTGCAATTAATGCTATGCAGTCCAATAAAGCGCCTGGCCCTGATGGGTTCCCGATAGAATTTTTCAAAACATTTATTGGTAAATTGGCTCCAATACTTTTATCAGTATTCAATGAATCCTTAGAAAGTGGTTCACTGCCACCAACCTTGACGCAAGCCACTATTGCTCTCCTTCTTAAAAGGGATAAAGATCCAAACTCTTGTGGTTCCTACAGACCTTTACATCAGCTTAATGCTTAAAGGTGTTGGCTAAAGTAATTGCATCCCGTTTAGAGAATGTGCTCCCTCAGATTATATCTAAGGAGCAAAATGGTTTTATAAAAGGACGACAATTGTTTTTTAATACCCGTACACTTTTTAATATAATTTACTCAAAACATTTAGCTGAACTTCCTGAATTAGTGATTTCTTTAGATGCTGAAAAGGCATTTGATAGGGTTGAGTGGGAGTACTTGTTTGCAGTTCTGAAGAAATTCGGTTTTGGTGATAAATTTATTTCTTGGATTTGCCTCCTTTATTCATCACCCAAGGCCAGTGTCCAAACTAACAATGAGTACTCAGATTTTTTTGCTCTCGGACGTGGATGTCGCCAAGGTTGTCCGTTGTCACCTTTGCTTTTCGCTATCGCTATTGAGCCTCTGTTTATCACATTAAGATCCTCCCTCTCATTCAAAGGAATCAACCGGAGTGGAATTGAATACAAAGTTTCGCTATATGCAGATGATTTGTTATTATATATAACAGATCCTACACTTTCAATCCCTGCAGTTTTAAGTATCATGGAGAACTTCAGTACTTTCTCAGGCTACAAATTAAATTTGGGGAAAAGTGAGTGTTTTCCAGTTAATATTGCAGCACTTCAACTTCAGCAGTCAGATTTACCTTTTCAGTTTAGTCCATCTGGGTTTAAATACCTTGGTATTAACGTGACTCGTTCTTTCAAAGCTCTATGATTTTATATTGGCTTTTAGCAACCATTCAAACACTAAAGTTAAGTGTAGATGGGAAAGGGAATTAGGAATACAAATACATGTGGAGTCATGGGAACGGGCTACAGAAAGGATACGTTCTACCACCTCTTGTGCTCGTCTCAGACTTATTCAGTTTAAGGTGTTATATAGGGTGCACTTTTCTAAGTCTAGGCTATCTGCACTGTATCCAGAAGTGGAAGACAAATGTGATAAATGCCATGGCTCCCCTTGTCATCTAAGCCACATGTTTTTTCTTTGTCCTGATTTGAAAGGGTTCTGGGAGGGATATTTCACTACTATGTCCACTGTTCTTGGGGTAAATCTTCAACCTTGTTTTTTTTTAAACTTGAGAAAATTAAATACACTATGAGGGAATGTATGGTCAATTTTTTTCATAAATGGCAACCCTTTATTTCCTATTTCACAAATTTAAAGGTACTACCCAATTAAATGTGTGCTTGTTCTTTCGATGTATCTTATATACATAATTAACCAGTAATTTTTGTGTTGGTCATGTTGAGCTGAGTGGGGTTGTGGGGGGTTGGGGGTGGGGGGGTTGCTGGTTGTTTAGTGCATATGTTAAAAAAGGGAATATGTAAATTGTATTTTTGTGACTATTGTATGTGAGTATTGTATTCTCCCAATAAAAAAAATAAAATAAAAAATAGAAGCTAACTTCAGCCCTGTCTTTCTTTAGGTTTACACTCAGTAACGGGTCCCTCGACTAGTTCGGTTTTACAGTAGACTTTGGACATTGTGTATGGTTTTCTCTGGCCCGACTCTTCTGTTCGCCTCTCCTTATATCCTCTCTCTTACTCTATTTTGCAACACGCGCCATGAAATAACGTGTTCTTCATGTCACCTGGCAACGCCATAAGCACACGGTGCAACAGTAAAAGTCATCCGTGCGAAACAGTGCGCTGTATATGGTTATATGGATTAAACAAAGCTTCGAGGCAAAAAAATTGCTTCAATGATTTTTTGTAATCAAATTACTCGAGGAATCGTTTCAGCCCTAAAATGCATGCATACAGCTTGTGCAGTCCCTGCAGAGAAGTACTGCCAATAGAATAGGACACTCTGGAGCCAGTTGCACATGAACGTATTGGCACCATGCCTAATGCCAAGTGTGGGCTAGAGGGCAGTGTTGCCAACTTAATGACTTTGCCGCTACATTTAACGACATTTAACGACTTTTTACAAAAAGAGGCAATACTTCACTATGATACATACAAACAAACAGGTATTTATACAAGCAAAGATAACGAACTTCAAATGTGCGAATACAGAGCTCCTGTGATTTGTCGTGGGTGGACATGTGATGGTGGCTGGTTGGTGAAGGGTATTTTAATTGAAAATAACAACGTTTGCTAATCAATTACAAAAAAATTACAAAAATTTAGACCGTAGACCGACTCCAGCCCCTCATGGCTCCTCTATTTTACTTTTATTACTTTTAATTTTCAAGTTTGTGTTTTACAATTGAACAGATGGATGCGGCTAATAAGAGACCGGTAGAAGACTGCGCTTTACCGGCTCCCTCGCCCTCTAAGCAGTCGGCTAAGAAGAAAGATAGGAAAGTCTTGCTAATGGCGTTGAAGCTGCATAAACACGAAGGAGACAACGTATCAGTGCTGGAGAAATTAGACCTGCTTACCGCTGCTGTTGACAATCTGGGGAGCGATCTCACTGCTGAGGTGAGGGCCGTCTGTGCTGGTTTGGAGTTTGTGAAGCAGAGGATAGGGGCCGTCGAATCGACGGTGACCAATCTGGAGCTGGCCATGCAGTCTCTTAGCGCCCAAACTGATATTATCCAAGCAGCTCAAAGGTAGGAGAGATCGTATACAGCCGAGTTGGCGGAAAACCCAAATAAGCTACGGGCTAAGCTAGCGGAGCTGGAGGATAGAAGCCGCCACAACAACCTTCACCATGTGGGACTGCCAGAGGGCACGGAGGTAGATCGGCTTTTTTCAAGTTGCTCCGCTACAACATCCGACAACTTATTTTGGCAGCATATAGGAAGGCTGGAACTTCGCTCTTACATGCTTAGGCTAAACCTACTCCTCTTTGTGGATTACAGAAGGTTTTCGCTCCATACGTGGCTTCCCTGAGGCAGAGATGCGTTGATGCCTTTCTCCTATATCCCGCTAGGCTCAAAGTGCGACATGGTGCGGAGGTTTTTTCGAATCTTCAGGAGGCTCAGTCCTTCTTTCAGAAATTGGGCACCTGAGTGGAGTCGAATGAAGGATTCGTTGGTGATTGTTGAGGCCTGAAGCAGCTCAACTCTTTCATCTTCAGCTATACTTAACAGGTGACATTTTTTTTGCCGGTTTGGATACAGCTCTAGAATAACTAACTTTCGAGAAGATATCGGGAAGAGTTGGTTCCTCTGGCGCTCTTGCAAGGGAGGGGCCTCCTTTTGATGGCGAGCCCTGGAAGTTTACATGCTCTTATTTTGGCTAGTTTATGCGGGACTGTTCTGGTTGTTTGTCCCCGGCCAACTAGCGTTTTGTTTTTGTACGTTTATTTGTTGTACATTTAGATGCACACACATTTCTAGTATTATTAATTACCTACTTTTATCCTCTCTTCTGCATATTTACTTCAGTTGCAATGAGTAAATCTTACTCAGGTAAGTGAGTGGGTTTAATTTTATGACCTGGAATGTCAGGGGTCTGAATGAACCAGTAAAAAGGGCCAAATCTCTAGATTTTCTTCATCATAAATCAGTAGATATTGCCCTACTTCAAGAAACTCATTTGATAATTGCAGATGTTTACAGGTGCCAAAATACTATAAGCTTGCAGCCAGCTCTTCTGCACCTAACAAAACAAAGGGGGTTTCTATCCTAATTCAGAGAAATCTGAAATTGAATATACTTGAATCTGGCGCTGACATGAATGGGAGGTTCTATTGCGTCGTGCCAAAGTGGCTACAATCCGACATTGGTCTGAAGTTAAAAGTTAAGTTATCCTGAAATAGACTGCTGATTGGGTGCTTGTAGCATAGTAGTTGGTAGAAGTGCATCAGTGCATATTTGTATTTATGTATATTTGTGTGTAGGAATGTAGATGTATGTAGAAGTGCTTGTATGTAAATGAATATGTAGATGTATGTATGTATATGTATGCATATACAGTGTCTTGCAAAAGTATTCTGCCCCCTTGAACTTTTCAACCTTTTGCCACATTTTAGGCTTCAAACATAGATATGAAATTGTAATTTTTTGTGAAGAATCAACAACACGTGGGACACAATCGTGAAGTGGAACGAAATTTATTTATAAACTTTTTTTAGAAATATAAAACTAAAAAATTGGGTGTGCAAAATTATTCGGCCCCCTTGCGTTAATACTTTGTAGCGCCACCTTTTGCTGCGATTACAGCTGCAAGTCGCTTGGGGTATGTCTCTATCAGTTTTGCACATCGAGAGACTGAAATTTTTGCACATTCTTCCTTGCAAAACAGCTCGAGCTCAGTGAGGTTGAATAGAGAGCGTTTTTGAACAGCAGTTTTTAGCTCTTTCCACAGATTCTCGATTGGATTCAGGTCTGGACTTTGACTTGGCCATTCTAACACCTTGATACATTTATTTGTGAACCATTCCATTGTAGATTTTGCTTTATGTTTTGGATCATTGTCTTGTTGGAGGATAAATCTCTGTCCCAGTTTCAGGTCTTTTGCAGACTCCAACAGGTTTTCTCCCAGAAAACTCCATCCATCTTCCCATCAATTTTTAGCCATCTTCCCTGTTCCTGCTGAAGAAAAGCAGGCCTGAACCATGATGCTGCCACCACCATGTTTGACAGTGGGAATGGTGTGTTGAGGGTGATGAGCTGTGTTGCTTTTACGCCAAACATAACGTTTTGCATTGTGGCCAAAAAGTTTGATTTTAGTTTCATCTGAACAGAGCACCTTCTTCCACATGTTTGGTGTGTCTCCTAGGTGGCTTGTGGCAAACTTTAAATTAGACTTTTTATGGATATCTTTGAGAAATGGCTTTCTTCTTGCCATTCTTCTTTGTGCAGTGTACGACTGATTGTTGTCCTATGGACAGGTTCTCCCACCTCAGCTGTAGATCTCTGCGGTTCATCCAAAGTGATTTTGGGCCTCTTGGCTGCATCTCTGATCAGTCTTCTCCTTGTTTGAGCTGAAAGTTTAGAGGGGCGGCGGGGTCTTGGTAGATTTGCAGTGGTCTGATCCTCCTTCCATTTTAATATGATTGTTTGCACAGTGCTCCTTGAGACATTTCAAGCTTGGGAAATGTTTCTGTATCCAAATCCGGCTTTAAAGTTCTCCACAACAGTATCTCGGACCTGCCTGGTGTGTTCCTTGGACTTGATAATGCTCTCTGCACTTTAAACAGAACTCTGAGACTATCACAGAGGAGGTGCATTTATACGGAGACTTGATTATACACAGGTGGATTCTATTTATCATCATCAGTCGTTTAGGTCAGCATTGGATCATTCAAAGATCCTCACTGAACTTCTGGAGTGAGTTTGCTGTACTGAAAGTAAGGGGGCCGAATAATACTTTTCAGTTTTTTATTTCCAAAAAAAGTTTAAAATATCCAATACATTTTGTTCCACTTCACGATTGTGTCCCACTTGTTGGTGATTCTTCACAAAAAAATACAATTTTATATCTTTATGTTTGAAGCCTGAAATGTGGCAAAAGGTTGAAAAGTTTAAGGAGGCCGAATACTTTTGCACTGTATATATATTTTACTGCTCTCTTGTCAGAAGGGGTGTGTGCAGAATGCGTTTGGTTATCTTAATTTTGTGTTTGATTTTTCTTTCCTTCTATTTTGCCTCTGTATGTTGTTCTTGTTTTTCAGAAAAAAGGAAAAAATAGCAATAAAAATTTATTAACAAAAAAACATTTGGGTATGAACAAAGAATTGAATGATAAACAAAGTATAAACAAAAGAGAGGATAAACAAAGAATGGAAAAAAACCCTTTTGAAAAATCTGTGTCCTTATTCTGAAACCACACACTGCTGACAACCAGTTGTTAATCATAATCATTCATAAATGTTCAACTTGTCCATGCTTTGTTCAGGTTTAATAATATAAATGTACCTGAACTGTTCTTTATAAACTGGTTCATGAAAGTTATTCATGAACTAATGCATTGTTAATATATTTGTAAATACTAATGCACACGCTGGTAACATTAACTGATTATGAACTAATTATTTTAATTCTCATAAACGAGTGATTTGTTCATTTTATAAATTCTGATGAGCAAATGATTTGCTAACATTTGAAAATAAGAATACATGCATAAGTAACTATGATTTGTCACCAGGATCAAATTATTTTTTCACCCTATAAACTTTTCAGCACCATTTACAACACATGAAAGATAACAGCTAAAAAAGGACTAATCTAGTAACATTAGCTAATGGTACTTACTGTTCTCCATGTAAATTTCAAGCCACATGTGATCTACTGTTGCTTTCTGTTGTCTCTGTAAGGCTTTCATTTAAAGTAAATACAGTGTGACACCCTGTGATACTGAGAAAACGAACAGTGCTCGGAGTTGCTGACTGTCAGCGCAAGTGTGCAAATCTTCATTAAAAACAATTGTTCAAAGTTCATTAGAAGTTCAGTGACAGGGTAAAGTGCTCTAGTTTCTGGATTTGGTCAAGTCATCATGGCCACACATACCAGCAACAAAGAAATGATGATTATCTAGATCACTGTGCTTTAAAAAGTTTTCCCTCCTCCCAGTTTCTTTTATTTTTGCATGTTTTCACACTTGAATATTTCAAATGATCAAACTACTTTATTATTAGATATAACGATAACCCATGTAAACACAAAAGGCTGTTTAGTCATACCTGGTCATATGTGAAAAGGTACTTGCCCCCTTAGTTACCAAATAAATTGATCATTCAAATTTAACTTTTTTTTACTATTGTGTTTGATTCCACTAGCCACAACCAGGCCAGGCCTGATAAATCTAAACATCACTTAAACAAATCCTGTCTGGCAAGCAGCTAGAAGGTTATAAAAAAGCAGCACTTGATGCCGTATTCTAAAGAGATTCAAATTCTTTCAGTTATTGAAATGTACCATTTTAGGGTTACAAAGCCACTGCCATGGCTGTGGGACGAGGTGTTGGCCGGCCTATCAAAATTTCAAGATAGTATTGACAACTCATCCAGGAGGTCACAAAAGAACACATTTTGTTTAGACTTCAACTGGTACTCTTGGAGTGGCCAAGTCAAAGTCCTGACCTGAATTCATTTGACATGCTGCGGCAGTTCATGCTCATAAACCTTCTGTTGCCGAATGAAAACAATTCTGCAAAGAACATTTGCCAAACTTTCTTGACAGCGATGTAAAAGACTCATCTCTAATTGGAAAGCCTGAAGCTACAAAGGAAGTCTCTGTGAGGAAGTCTCTAGTTCTGTCAACTTGGATGTCAGGAGCTATATTTCTCACATTCCATTCCGGTCCACATTCAAGAAAGGGCTTAACAGAGCTGGAAGCTCTAACAAAAAAAGCAGCATTTTGTTATTTACCTTTTTGTATTTTGTTCAGACTTCAACTGGTACTCTTGGACATCAACTTAGGTGATATGGGCATTAACATATGAACATCAACATAAGTGAAATATGTAAAATCTTTTTATTGCACTTTTATAAATGGGGCCTCAAACTACCAACAACAAATTCTGAACATGAGATTTTAAGACAGGTATAAATTTAATGCTTCATAGATTAGAGAATTGTGCCCTGTGCCAACGTATAACCATTTATAATCACTTATAACCAACTTATAAGTATTTGTGAAAATAATAAAAGATTTTTCAAGAAATTTTAAACCCACCTTGCATTTTTCTTGGTGCAGCTCAATCTGAATGTCAGTTAGTTTAGACCTGAGATCTTCATTTGCTGCCTGTAAGGCAGAGATGAGGGCTTCAGGCTTTTCGCCTTTGGGGCGCACTTTCTTTGCCATTGGATCAAATGCTATGAGTCCTCAAATGCTCTCACTTCTCCATTGTTTGAACACATTAAACTGAGGTTTCTAATTTCGTCTTTTCCTCATTGTTCTGAGAGATAGAATACCTGTGGGAGAATGATGAAAAGAGAAATTAACATATAAACAGCATAAAGGAATAACCAAGTAATCCCTACTTCTCTTCCACCTTTCCAATTTCAGCTATTTCAAACTGTTCTTGGTGGTTTCAATGCGAAAAAATTGGCTAATTGTCTTCAAGTCTGTATTAAGATTGAGGATACCTTAAGCATAACAATAAAAAGATATGAACACAGTCAGTTTGGCTGATGCTTTTATGATATAGTCTCACTGTGGCTGAAACTTTGCTGTTACTGAGTTGACACTGACCCAGCTTTTTAATTTTCCCAACATCTATGTCCAAATGATCTTCATGCACATTCAGCAGTAGTTTCCAGTCTTGCCCTACACAGACTGAGATTCCCTGGATCTTGTCATATTATTATGTAAAGTAGATGGTGAAACCCAAATTTTGTGAAATGTTGAATTGAGAAATGTTCTTTCTGACCTGTTTTTATATCACTCCCATCGTTAACATTCACATACATAGCCATACAACTAGCAGTGAAATGCTCACATAAAACAATAATATAAAGATATGATAACTGAAATATTAAGAAACATATATAAAGGTAAATGCAAGATATAATACACATAAAATAAATATATTCTGATATAAAAATACATTATATACACTAACAGACATAAATATAAAGTATAGAAAAAGAAAACAAAAGTAGAATTTAAAGAATAGAACAGAATAGAATAAAATAGAAGTGTGCAAAAATAATGAATGATAAAAGGAATATAAGTGCAACTAGTGCTGTGCAACTGAAGATTGTTGTCCTGGCACCAATATCCCAGGTATTTAATCTCTACCATGTACCCCCTTACACCATCTTCAGAGATCAGATTCACCACAACAGTGTCATCAGCGAACTTGACAATGGTGACAGAGCTGGAAGTACAGAGTGTGGAAGAGACATGTTTGGGGTCCCTCCGTCAGAAATCTGGAAATTTAGTGACACATGGATGGATAAAGTCCCAGATCTTCCAACTTGGTGGTGAGTTTGGATGGGATCAAATGCTGAGTCAAGAAAAAGCATTTTGACATAATTACCCCTCCTAGTGTCCAGATGAATGCTGTGTGGAGCAGACGTGTGATGACATCATCTGTGGAGCAGTTGTGGGGGTACACAAACTGTGGGTCCACTGAGTACAACAGTGAAGAGGTGACAAAGTCTCTGACAAGCCTTTCAAAGTGTTTTCACAACTGATGTGAGGAATACTGGGTAAGTCACTGAGACAGGCTGGCTGGGGTTTCTTTGGAACAGGGCCGACAACCAGTTGTTTAAAACACATTGGAACAATGGCCAGTGTCCGAGGGAGGGTAAAAATGTCTGTGAATACTGGTGCCAGCTGGTCCACACAGGCTTTGAGAACTCAACCTCAGATGCCTTCTGGGCCCATTGCTTTCCTAATATTCACTGTCTTGAATGCTTTCCTCAAGTATTTCTCTGTTATGATGAAGGAGCGCTAGAATGTACACACTGCTGGCTGCACCAAAAGCACTGTTAGCACTTTTAGCACTGCCAGCTGTAGCCTCAAAGCGAGCATAAAAATGTTCAGTGGGTTGAAAAGTTATTTTTGAGGCCATATCGTTTACTAGTTTCCCAACAAATCTTTCCACTGCTTCCATAAACATATTGATGTCAATGCAAGCCGAGGTGAAAAGGTGAAAAGAAAAAGAGTCTAAAGTAAATTACAGTACATAATAAACAGAAAATGTCAAAGTGTGGTCAGAGGTGTTATGACATCAGCCAACCGCTGCAATAATTTTCCTGGTTTTATGATAAAATCTTTAATTAGTGAGTTTAGAACCTCTTAAAAGCCTTAATGATGTCACTCCAAACTTTGATTTTTTAAATTGTATTCTAAAAGACATTTTTTTTAGAATAACCTTTTTATAATTTATGTCTTATGTGTGCAGAGACCAATAAAGTTCTAGAATTATACAATCACTAAACTATAACGAGTATAACTGTACTCTGATCATAACAAAGAAGTGGCTTCCCACTCAGTGTAATGTAAGTGAGTTCAGCTTATATAGCTTACAAACAACAGGGCAACAGGCCTACTCAGAGCAACTGACAGCATGGCTGTCCGTTGCCTTGGCAATATGTAAGTGTGCAGCAATCTCCCACGCACATGCTACGTAGTGGAGGACACATATCCCCTCCTACAAGCTGTTGATGCCCATGCTCTAAAGGCAAACTGCAACTTGTGAGATCTACAGGTCCATGTGATTTCCTTAATTAATTATTTAAAATTGATTAGTTAAATTTTTTTATTATAATCCTAAATGTTTTATTTTAAAAAACAATGCAAATTAGAGCAATTCAAATTCTATTGTTTATCATTGTACACACCCCATTTTAGAAAAGTTGGGACATTTTGTAAATTGACACAAAAATGTAATAATGCAATACTTTACTAAGAAAATTATATTTTATAAATATAAACAAGAGTCTGCAACACACTCAAATTGATACAGAGATACAGTTTTTACCACCATGTAACTAATTTTTCCTTTTAATTATACTTTTAAATTGCTTGGGAATATTGCAGTTTTGCAAGTGGAATTTTGCCCATCATTGCTGGATACAATTCTTCTGCTGCTTAACAGTCTGTAGTTGTTGTCTGTTTGTTTCATAATGCCATACATTTTCAACAGGAGACAAATATGGACAGCAGGCCGGTCAGCTGTAGGGCATGCAGTATGAAGCCTGGCATAGTCTTGCTGATATATCAGCTTCCCAGGAAGAGGTGTCATCTTGATGGTGTCACGCCCTGCCCGACCTCATCCACTTGTTTATGTCCTGTAAGTCCACATGCTTCTGTTTATGTCCTGTCCATGTGGTTCTGTTTGGTCATGTGCTCCCCTCGTTCTCTGCTCCGCCCTTGCCCCGCCTGTCTCACCTGTTTGTCATTTTGTCATTAGTTCTGTCAGCTGTTTTCCCTTGTTAGTCCATGTATTTATGCCCTCTGTCTGCCCTCAGTCTTTGTCGGTCATTGTAATGTGATGTGGTGATCCTGTCTGTGTATTCTGTTTGCTCGCTTATTAAACCATATTGTCCTTTAAAAGCTTAGAAAGTGTGTCCGCTGCTTTGCCTGTTCCTGCTTCATCGTGACAGATGGCAGAACCCGTCCATTATCTGCCGCTTTATCCCGCTAGTCGGAGTCAGGGGGGGCTGGAGCCCATCCCAGCATCATCGGGCGAAGGCAGGGTACACCATGGACATTTCGCCAGTCCATTGCATGGCCAACACTCACTCACACTCACACCTAAGGGCAATTTAGAGTGACCAATCAACCTATCATGCATGTCTTAGGACATAGGGGAGGAAACTGGAGTCCCCGTAGGAAACCCGGGGAGAACATGCAAACTCCACACAGAATGGCCGGAATCAGGAATCAAACCTGGGTCGTTTTGCTGTGAGGCGACAGTGCTAACCACTACACCCCTGGATGGCAGAATATGTTTCTAAACTCTCAATGTATGTCCCAGAGTCAGTGGTACCTTCATATGTAAGTCACCCAAGTTATGAGCACTGACCCTCAAACTATGAGAGATGCTTTGGCAACTGGCAATGTGTGACAACGTACTGTTTAGTGCCAATCACGCTGTCACAACATTGAAATGTACTTTCTTAAAAAGTTATTATGTACAGCAGATGCTTAAAGAACTGCATTTTTGCTATCTTGATTTGAGAAATCTTTTTGAACTGGTTCTCTCAAGTTTGGCACAAAGTGGTGAGACATAACATTTTACCATAACATGGTGTAACTTCATGTAACTTTGTACTTAAATGACAGTGAAAGTGATTCAAGAGAATAAACACTTGTTTTTATTGAATTGTACCACGTCACAAATTTTCCAATGGTTTTGTAATTTCCCCTAAGCTTTCTTAAACTAAAAATATATACAAACCAAAGGGAAATAACTAAAAGAAAAACGTAAATAGATTTCACAGAGCCCTAAACTTACAAACTTTTTTTTACTTTTTTTTACATAACCTGTTTATAATCAGGGTGACATAACAGTGATTAACACATTACTGTGAAAGACTGCAGATAAGGAATGTTTCATGCATGTCTTTAGTTTCAGCACAGCATTTCTGGAGATAATCTGTACCCAGCTGTCAATGATGGCTCATATGCCTTTGGACATTCTCATAATGTAGAGATGATTTGACAACAAGTGCACATAGAAGGTAGCTATACCAAATAAACTAACAGCCAGGTCATTTACTAAAGGTTTACTAAAGGTTTGCATATGTGAAACACTAACTGATTATCACTGAAAATGTCCAAGACTATCTTCTAATAGGGTCTAGTGTGATTATAATCATTCAATAAATCAAAATGATCAAAAAATAAATAAAAAAATATAAGAAAAACCATGTTTGCTGTCTCCTCTAAAATTTACAAAATAAAAGACAGTGTAAAAGTTAATACATGATTTACTTTAACCTGAAAGGTCAAGTAAACAGAACATTTAAACCATCTCACTATTGTAGCACAAAACAGCAAGGAAACACAGATACATGGCATTTTTCTTAAGAAGTCCATTTAGTCGCTGAGTACCAAGTCAATGTCTTCAAAATGATAATGCCAGCCACAACATTTTTCCTCCTTCAAGCCAAGTGGGACATAAGCTTTCACATTTTATGTTGGTAAGGTTCTAGCCCATATCCTTCAGCCATACTGTAAATGTGTAGATGTTTTCTGATAAAACTGCACCTTTTTTAACTAACTGAGAAAAAACGAACATCTTACAAAGACAACTGTACAAATGCTACAAAAACCAAGCTTGAATACAGCCAAGCTGAAATGACTCCTGTTATCAGACGTTATTAGAGCTGTGTGCACAAAGGAAAAACTACTTGCCCATAGATGCTCATAGATGACCCAGGAGACCTAATTTAACTTTGATTTTCTTAAAATTCCTTAGGAGATATAACATTAAACACAAGAGAAGAGAGAGATTAAATATGGGCACTAATATTATGGCAAATCTAAGCTCAATGCGTGAATTGAGATCTCTACTAAAACTCAAGAGGTAACAAGAAAGAAGGCCCAGGAAAAATATCTAAGCAGGTAAGCAAAAATCTCTTTCTGTCTGAACCTCATTGTGGTCTAAAAGAAACTACACAGACATTAATTTTTATTATTTATTTCCTATGGGCCAAATCTAATCTTTTAAATCAGATCTAAGCTATTTTCATTCAGGGCCATTAATCAGGTAATTTACCAATCCATAGCCATGCAACTCTAATACCAACAGTCAGATTGGAATTCATGAATGAGAACAGTCAGATCAGAATTATTTACACTGCGCAAGCAACGTAATTCAGATAACCTGACGTTAATGCAAATAATAGCTACAAAAGCAATCCATCTGCCATATTTTTTACTTCATCTTTCACTAATAACATGATGATAATATGAACATCAAAAGCAAACTACCATTGTGTTGTTCTGCTGGTTAATTTACTTGTTGGTGTTCATGACACAAGTGGATAATTCAATTAAGTTGGATGTAGGCATGCAGGTTGTTTAGTTACATTAGTGGCACAAGTAACTTATTCACACAAATGTGAACCATCAGGGAATCTGATCTGAGAAGACAATAAATTTAAACAATAAGGCCTGCAATGTGAATACAGTATCTCTCATTACTATAACAAAAAGAAGTGGCATGGAAAAAACTATATATTAAACAGTCTAACTTTCTGTTCATATGACTGCTGTAGTCCACCTAGCCAGTGTCTGGGCCACAGCAGACATGAATGTCTGTTCCATGAATGTGTCACAGAGGCTGTTATTACTAATTCTGTATTAACCCAGAAACGACTGGAGCTCCAGGAGCTGTTGGAAGCCAAACATGAAATGTTTATTTGTGCACTCCCTAATCTGATTGTGGTTCCCCGAACGCACTACAGTATATTAACTCTGCACATAGACATTGAACTTTTTTATTATTAATTAAAATGTATTGATCATTTATAATAAAATATACCAGACTTGGTTAAAATATGTCAACAAAAAAACTGTCAACAAAACATTTTATTATGATTTTTATTAAAACATTTTTTATTTTATTATTTTTATTATGCAGTTCTGCCTCTGCAGTGCCTCCTGGTTCAACTCTATGGGCACAAATGACGTGTCATAATATGTCATATTATGAAAATCAGCCAACCCATTCTGCCACCTGATGACATCCACTTGTGCCTAGCTCATAGTTATGAGAGCTTTTTGGTTTTGGAGCAAGTCAAAGGTGTGCTTTAAGATGGATGTAAAAGCATTTCCAACTAATCCAGCACTTGCCAGTGCAACTTTCATGTCTTTGGCAGAAGTTAGCTTAGCTGCAGTGTCAGTTCAGGAATCAGTTGAGGGGTAAGTTTCAAGTAGTGGCTATGTTACAAGTACGTATTTGTAATTTACTTGTGTTTATCTCTGTTTTAGTTAACTAAACATAAAAAACAATACAATGGTAAAATTATAGTTAGGTTTTTCTTTGTAGGTGAGCAACTATATAGACATGACACGTCAGACTGACTGGCTGGCCTGCATGATGTCTTTGTCTAAGAGAAAACTGGAATATGATGTCTCATGTAAATGCCGTTGCAGATAAATGGCTGTATAAGCAAATTAAAAAAGCCATGCTTTTTCTAAAAAAATTATTCCTCAGAAGAAATGATTGAATTGCATGTAACTGCGCAGGAGAACGTTGAAATGCGGTAGATATCTGTCACCACTGTAAAAAAAAAAAAAAACCTTAAACCTAGTCTAAGATAAAATGTTATAATTTGACAACACATTCACTTTGTTCAGCACATCATTAGGTAATATAGCAAACAGATTCAGTGAGGGTTTTTGCAAGTTGGTAAGACCCATAAACAACTTGCAGAATTTAGGACCACTGCAGTGAATCATGGATGACAGATGATGCAGTCTACAACTCTAAACTGATTGCATCAGTATGGTACAATACAGTCTTGTCATACTTTGTGCTTGCTATGGTTTTAGTTGCTAGAAAATGGCTGTTGCAAGCTAATTAGTTCCAGCTCCAAAGGATCAGTTAATTTTTTCTGCATGTTAACGTACAGTGGTCAGTTCCCCACAGCAGATGTTCTCAACATGTGAGACATTTGTACACTGCACCTGTATAGAAAGGAATTGTGATAGGGATCTTGCTGAAGAGATCGTTAGAAACATTAACAAGCTTTTAAGAATTTCATACCATCCTGCAATATATCCCACTGGCTGCCGCTAATTTTTTTGTGTTAACTCTTCGGCGTCTTGAGCAAATGATTAGAACTGGAAATGCTCAAAATATCCTTCCTGATTAGAAACACCTTTTCCCGCTAAAGAAGGCAATGGTGATGAAGAAAAATCAACTTTGTAAGATCAGCTGCAAAAATGCTGGTTAACTCTGTGTTACTCTTCATATTGTCAAGGAGCTACTCCCTAGCGGTGCAGTTAACCAGTGCAAACAGTGTAGACACTTTTAGTAGTGAAAATACATTCATCAGAATTAGAATTTAGACACTCAAATTAGCCACATGTGATTTGCATACAGCGGAATTTGACCTCCGCATTTAACCCATCCGTGCAGTGAAACACCCACATTTACACACACTAATGAACACACTAGGGGGCAGTGAGCACACGTGCCCGGAGCGGTGGGCAGCCCTATCCACGGCGCCCGGGGAGCAGTTGGGGTTAGGTGCCTTGCTCAAGGGCACCTCAGTCATGGCCTGAGGGATCCCGGGGATCGAACCAGCGACCTTCCAGTCACAAGACCGGATCCCTATCCTTCAGGCCACGACTGCCCCATCAGTGCAAATATTCAATAAAAAGCAGTACTATTTACATGTATATGCTGTAGACTGTACACATGGTGTATAATATAATAGACATAGTATAATAATAACAACAGTATAGTCATTATTATATATACAGTAGTTAACTGTATAGTTATATAAAAAATACAGTTATAGAGATAAATCTTGAGAGAAATCATTATCATCATATGTACTTTATTTGTGGAGACTTACCAAATTAACTTTGATGATCTCATATAACACTCTCTCTCTGGAGAGAGTTGGTCAACCCCCTCCATTGTTTGTCCTATCTGCCGATCTGAGGTGATCAACTCCCTGCATTGTTGGTATGGCCCTTTGAGTGTTGATGTTCGCCATCCTTGCAGAGAGCCAGCACCTCTGTCCTTTGTTAAGGTAATACCAATCAAGGTAGCAACATACCAACCCCCCTAAGGGTGACATGCAAATACCGTCACCTTCATTCCCCCGCTTACCCATCCTTAACCTCCTACACCCCCCTACCATTTGACCCTTTCCTTAACTCCTACTTAAACTGGAGTTACTGAGTTACTGAGACTAAGAGAGAGATGGACTGGACCTCGAGAGACTGACGAGCAACAAACCGATGACTTAATAAGATGTGCCCCTGTATGTGCTTCTGCATGCACGTGATTAAGACTGCTTCCCAAACGCTAACAGACTGGTTGTGATCGACTGAGCTGTACCCACATTTCCGGTGTGTCAATAAACTCACGTCTACGCTGAAGGTCTCCTGACTTCTGATTCCTGAAGGCTTAATTTCTAACAATCTGCAAAATATATATATATAATATGACACAGTCTGATATAGAGGTCCAGAGTATAACAGGGTCACAGGATTTTTGCTGTGCTTGGATGAATTAAACAGCCTGATGGCCTGAGGGACGAAAGACTTCCTGAATCTGTCTGTGGAGCAGGACTGGGACAGCAGTCTGCCGCTGAATGAGCTCCTCTGCCTGATGATGGCACTGTGCAGAGGGTGGTCAACATTGTCCATGATGGTCAGCAGTTTACTGAGGGTCCTCCTTTCTGCCACTAATGTAAGACACTCCAGCTCTGTTCCCAGCACAGAACCAGCTTTCCTCATCAGCCTATCCAGTCGACTGGCACCACTCTTCTTAAATGCTGCTTCCTCAACATACTACAGCAGAGAAGAGAACGGTGGCTACCACAGACTGGTAGAACATCTGCAGGAGTTTTTGGCAGATCCTGAGGGACCCAAGCCGCCTCAGGAAGTAGAGCCTGCTCTGTCCCTTCCTGTGGAGGGTGTCAGTATTAGCTGACCAGTCCAGCCTGTTGTCCAGATGTATTTCCAGATATTTGTAGATTCTGACCACCTCCACATTAAGCTCCTCAATAGAGAAGGCCTAGACCTTCTGAAGTCCACTAGGATCTCCTTTGTTTTTTTGATGTTCAGCTGCAGATGGTTGGATTTGCACACCACAACAAACTTCTCTTTCAGGTTCCTGCACTCTCTCTCATGTCCTTGCCTTACACACCCCACAATTGCAGTGTCATCTGAGAACTTTTGTATGTGGCATGATTCCATTGTACTTGATGTCTGATGTATTCAGTGTGTACAGGAATGGAGAGAGCACGGTTGCCTGTAGTGCTCCTGTGCTGCTGATTACTGTGTCCAAGGTGCAGTCCCTAATTCAAACATATTGTTGCCTCCTGGTGATGTAGTCTGTGATCCAGGTAACCAGGTGTAAATCCACCTCCATCTCCTTTAGCTTGTCTCTGGGCAGTATGGTGTTAAAGGCTCTGGAGAATTCAAAGAACATGACCCTCACAGCACCGTGCCCTTTGTCCAAATAAGAGTGAGCTCTGTGCAGATGGCATCCCACACTCCTGCAAACTGCAGTGGGTCCTTAGCATGGCTGACCTGAGGTCTGAGGATTTTCAGCAGCAGTCTCTTCATTGTCTTTATTATGTGGGATGTCAATGCAACTGGTCTATTCAGCTATTCAGCTCCTTAAGGTGTATCTTCTTAGGAACTGCAATGACACAGAATGTCTTCTACGCGGTTAGCACCTTCCCGAGACACAGGCTCAGTTTGAAGACATGTTGGAGTGATTAAAGTTGATTAAAGTCACCTTAAATTGCCTTAAGTTGTGACACCTTAAGTTGTGTCGGTAGCGCTACAATGGTGAAGTTAATGACATCACACGACGCCTGCGCATCTGGCCGTTAAGGAATTGTAAACAGGTAAAATGGCGTGTGACCTCCCTAGGCATGTAATACGATCAGAGGCTCACCGCCACCCTAAGGGGGGATGCTTCTATTTTTAAGCATTTCTCAAAGTTGAACCAGGGATGGAATTAACAAAACTATAGGGTGCAGTTTCTCTTTAAAACTACAGGTAGGATAGTTTGATGGTCTAAGGGGGTACTCACACTAGGCCTGGATGCCCTGCCCTGTACTGTACCCAAGTACAACTGTCCTCCTCCCCACACCCCACAGGCCTGCAGTCACATTGCACTTAGATTTTAACTCAAAGGATGATTTGCAAAGCAGATGTGTATATGAGAGCATTATCATATTATTTCACAGAAAAATACTGCAGTACCAGAGGAGCTAACTAATAATATGCTTACTTTTGGAGTTTAATGCCAAAACATAAAGTATTTACTGCTCAATTTCTTCTGAACCATTATTTCTTCATCAGCTTCTTGTTCGAATTTTCCCGTTCCACTATAAATGCTGCAGCAATTACCTTTGTTGCACAGTACAGCAAAGTAATCCCTTTGCTACCATGTTTGTTTTAAGGGACAGATGCAGAATTTACATGTTTTTGTTCACACTAGACACTTACTGTGCCCAAGTTCAACAGAAATGTGACCTGGCCCACACAGCACAAGGCGATCACACTAATCAAATACACTGGGAATCAAAAAAGCTCAGGCACGGTACAGATCGCCTAGTGTGAGCACACCTTACATGTGCTGATCAGAAAGGTTCAAACATTAATTCAGTAATCTGGACATTATGATAACCTACATAAGCTTATTTGAATTGAATTGATTGAAGTAGAAATATTAATATTGAATTCAATTGGGAAAAAATGGCTGTGATCCTCAGGGCCTTAGGCAGCATTAAAACAGTCACAGACACAATACTGCATTGAAATCACTGCATAGGCTTAGAAATACTTCCAAAAACCACTGTTTGTAAACAGAGTTGGTAACTATATCCACAAAGCACATTTAAGATGGACTGAGGCTACATGGAAAAGTGTCCTCTAACCTGACAAATCAAAATATGAAATTCCTTTTGGAAATCGTTGGCACCACGTCCTCCGGGCTAAGGAGGAGAGGGACGATCATGCTTATTATTCAAAAGACAGCATCTGTGAGGGCACCATTAATGCTGAATATACAGGTTTTGAAGCATCATGTGCTTTCAGAAAGACAATGTCTAAATAAGTCCAGGAGCTTAGCTGTTCTGCCTGTAGTCTGGACCTGTCATTTAAAAGATGTGAAATATTATGAAACAAAAACATAAGAAAGGAGACCACAGACAGTTCAGCAACTGAAATCCTATGTCATGCATGACTGGAAAAAACATTTTGCTTTCAGAACTACAGCAATGGAAGCTTTATTGAAAGTTCTGCCAGGAAGACTCGAAGATTTTCGTCATTGTTTTCGTGGCTCTGCCTGCTCAGTCTTCTTGTTTGTCGCTACTTCAGCAGCTGTATAAACCAACGCATTGGTGTCTGTTTTAATTATGAAGAGTTTCCAGTGTGTGGGCTACGTACATAATTTCCTGGGTTTTAAAACACAAAATATAGGCAGACAAACAAATTTGCCAAGTCCTCTGGTGGTGAAAACAGGAATATAATGGGATGAAACAGAAAAAAATACCTGATTGCCCTGCATACATTAGACTAAATACTGTGAAAGAGTTCAGACGACTCATACTTGCAAGCTACTGGTGGTGGTAAACAGTGTGCATCAACATTAAATACTGACAAAGCAACTGACTCAGTCACAGAACACAAAGGCCACTTTTTAGCAAGCTATGTTCACTATGCTCGCAATCAAAAGTGCATGTGTGGGTTTGTAGAACAAGCAAGCGAGTGCATGTGTGGGCCCGTGGCCCTGAGGTAATGGAGTGAATATAATGGGCTCGTGGCCCTTAACTGATGTGTGAATATAAAGGGCCTGTGGCCCTAAGGCAATGTATAAATGCAAAGGGCTCGATGCCCTAAGCTGATGTTTGAATGCGAAGGGCCCAAAGCCCTAGGTCAGTGTGTGAATGCACAGGGTGTGAGGCCCTAAGCCAGTGTTTTAATGCTGTGAGCCTATGGCCTCAAGCTGATGAGTGAGTGCATGGGCCCGTGGCCTTGAGTTTATGAGAGAATGCAATGAGCCTGAGGCTCTAAGCCAATGTATGAATGCAGTGGCCTGTGGCCATGGCTAATGGAGTGAATGCAATGACTGAAAGTTCTGCCAGGAAGACGCTAATGCTATGTCATTCATTCATTACTCCTGACCAATAGCTGCTCTACACAATTCTTCAAAATGACTCTACTTGCCTATTCCTTTGGCTGCTTTCATGTGCTGATGTTTTGACGCTCCCCTCCTTTCTCTCCACCACCAGTTTGGCCCTGTCCAGTGAGTTTTAAATAATGTCATGCCTCCCTTAGCAACAGCACTCGAGACACTAAAGGTGCGTCTGAAATCCCCTACTACTCGGTAGGTGAAATCAGTAGGCGAGCTTGGCTAGTATGTCTCAATACCCAGTAGTCATCAGGTAGTATGCGAATGTTACCCAGATGATCCACTGAATTGGAAGTAATCCCACGATTCAACTGGAATAGTGGATTAATTAATAAAGCGATAAATTGGCTGTGCGTATGTATCTACTGCTAGTGAACTGCTGCTACAGACTTTAGAGCTACTTGTGAGGTAAAAATGTATTATGTTCCTTCTAATTTGTCATCTCCAAGCTACAGTACAGTACAACTACCAGTACAGATTTAGACAAAAATGCAGGTCAGTGTCACAAAGAGTATCTTAAATGACCATACAAGAGGGAGATGAGTGGAAGACTTCTTCCATCACCACTGGGGGGAACTATGACTATGATATGATGTTTTCTGGACTTTTTATGTTCCTTCCATGTTCCATGCATTCATTAATAATGTCTTGCAAGACGTGATTGGTATGTTTGTAATCCCTTACACTACTGTTTGTCTTAAGCACCATAGCTCATAGTTTAAAAACCCTTTATCTTAGCAGTAAGTGTATTTATACCAGTCAGAACAGCAAATATCATTAGAATAGATGTAAGTATGCATACATACAATACAAAGTAGAATGACAATATCTTATAAGTTTAGTTCCCTATTTCTCCTTCATGCCCCCAGACGTTGCATGAATTTATTAAATTCCTTTACCAGCTATTTTGATTCGATTTAGCTTAATGAACTACTACGTCAGGTATTATAAGATTACTGCAAATAATACTAGGTTGTCACAAGGAAAAGCTTGGAAAGGGTTAAACACCAATGACATACAGTATGTACTGACTGATAAAACATTTGTCCATAAAGGTTTCATGACCATGTCACCACTCCTCACACACACACACACACACACACACACACACACACACACACACACACACACAGCAATTGTTGTTGAAATAAAAGTGCTGGGACTCCATGAACCAGGATATATAATGCATGTTGAAACTATTCACAGCGCTTCACTTTTTCTACATTTTGTTATGGTACAGCCTAATTCCAAAATGGATTAAGTCTGTGGTCCTGAGCACTCTAGAGCATGTTTTCTTCAATGATGTCTCTGTACTATTGCTGCATTAATTTTTCCCTTGACTCTGACTAGTCTCCCAGTTCCTGCTGCCGAAAACCCCACAGCATAATGCTGCCACCACCATGCTTCACTGTAGGCATGGTATTGGCCAGGTGATAAGCGGTGACTGGTTCCCTCCAGACATTATGCTTGGCACTCAGGCCAAAGAGTTCAATGTTTGTTTCATCAGACCAGATAATTTTGTTTCTCATGGTCTCAGAGTCCTTCAGGTGCCTTTTGGCAAACTCCATGTGGGCTTTCTTGTGTCTTTTACTGAGGAGTGGCTTCTGTCTGGCCACTCTACCCTACATGCCTGATTGGTGGAATGCTACAGAAACGGTTGTCCTTCTGGAAGGTTCTCTCTACAGAGCAATGTTGAAGCTCTGTCAGAGTGACCTTTGGGGTCTTGGTCAATTCCCTGACTAAGGCCTTTCTACCCCAATGGCTAAGATTGATCGGACGGCCAGCTGTAGGAAGAGTCATTGTGGTTCCAATCTTTTTCCATTTATGGATGATGGAGACCGCTGCAGAAATGTTTCTGTACCCTTTCCCAGATCTGTGCCTCGATACAAATTATATATAAAAATACTGGAACCTCAGATCCACTGGCTAACCATATATATATATCCATTCAAGTATTACATTAGCTTTATGCCGATTGGCCTGTGGGTCTAAAGTTCCGTTGTTTTTTTAAGAAAGAACTGGGAATGGTTGGTTAGAACAGTGGGAAAGGAACAGTGATAAATATGCTGTTGCTCTGATTTTCTTTTATTCAACTTATTCCTTTCATTCATGACATTAGTTATTAGTTTCGATACCAGATTTATGATTTCTATCCTCATATTACATTCTTTTGCATGTTTACAATTCTTTTAGAGCACTGAGAAAAATATTTTTAGCCTGAATAATTCTTGTAATAAAAGTTGTGCTAATGCAGCATTTTTGGACCCTTGTACCAACTAAAATTACAGGAAAAAAATCACTTCAGAGTTTCAGAAAAGTAAAAGTACTAATATGCCATCTCCACTGCCAAATGCATTGGCCCACTTCTTGAACAGCAGAATATATCACAAGCACATTGGCATTGTGGCCCAGTTTTGCCTCCACTGAGAAAGTAGTGACTGTTTTTTTAAGATGCTAAACATATTGTATCAAAGGTTCTTGGCAGAGTCAAAACCCAAATCCCATTTCAAAGAGCCATGATTAATGAAACTTAATTATCAATACATGTAAACATTCTACAGAAACATCAGTATACATATTACTATATATGGTAGCATCAAAACATTGAGATATATACATAATTTGATATATACAGACTTTGGTAGAAAATGTCTACCTTTTTCTCTTTTTACTGTTTACTAGCATTGTCTTATAATGTGGAAGCAAAAAAAAGGAAAACTGGGTAACATTGCATGTATTCCTTGTTGACATCAATCTGGCAAGGGATAATGTTTAAAGTAACCAACGCCTTTGTGTCCACTATGTAACACTGTGTGAGCAGATCCTCCTTCAGTGTAGGCTTGTTTTGTTTATTTATTAGCATGGCATACTTTCAGCTTATGTAACACGTTATCTGTTGGTATTGTTACATTAGGTGTATTTTGTCAGTATGAGTATGAGTTAATGAGCACAGTATCTGTCCATACCAGTACTGACATCACTAAATCCCTACTATAAAATGTTATTACAATTACTGCTTCGAAAAGCAGTACTGTCAAAGCTCACTGTCAAAAACACATCTGTCAAGTTTTTTTACACTTTTTATTTATTCTTTATTTTTATTTTTTACATGAATTCCAATTTAGCTACATGTAGAAAATTTGTATCTTTGTTACCAACTAACCCTAATTTTTGGTAGGCCGGGGTTTTGGAGGGAAAGAGCAGCAAGGCATAATCTACATTACGTAATTTGTGCAGGCAGTTGTTCCAATTGTCTCCATGGCAGTAAGGCTGAGAGTCAAAAGACCAGAAATTTAGTTAAAGCTTGCAATGCTGGAGATCAATAAACCCAATATCCCAAGAACACATGCATATATTAGGTCTCATCTTTTTAACTAAGTAAAATTATGAGCTATGGGATTAGTGTTATGGACTAGTGCAAAAATAACACATAAATACTAATGGACTTGTTTTATGTGATGAAAAAATGAGTTGCAAAATCACTGCTTAGGTGTTTGTTGTTGTGACAGATATATTTTGGTATTTATGGTGGCTGTTACAGAATGGTAAAATTGTTCACTTCATTCTTTACCTGAATTATATAAAATTTGGCAAAAACTTACATTTTAATTATGGTATTATATGCTAAAAAAGTTTGATACATTGCAGAAATGCTAAATTTTAAAGATGAAAAAAGATTAGTTATGGAAATTGTCAATGCAAATTAGAATTTTGACTAGCCTCCTACAGACTGAGATCTGAGATCATTACTTTAGCATGCAAAAGCACCAACTTCTCCTCAGCAAAATTGTTGTCACTCGAGCTGTTCTTAAAATAATTATCAATGATTATAGTGACATATAATGATATCTTTTTTAAATTTCAAGACATGTACGTTCTGCAAAACAAGGCAATACATTTACTAAGACTGAAGATACATGTAACAAAATATTTCTTGTCAACTAACTTAAAAAAAATAAGTATATAAAATAGGAGTGCTTTCACTTTGTCCAAAAGCTGCTAGAAACTAGTCTTTTTATATGTTAAATCTTTTTAGTTACATCAACAGTAACATGTGCTTGTCTCACCTAGCTTTCAAGGGAATTGCAGGTAACATTTTTAGAATTGTATACATCCACTACAAAGTGTTTCTTAAGAAATAAACTATTTTCACATGATACATTTGTCCTGTTTTTTTCCATCAACTAATTAGCCTGCAAAATACTGACTGAAAAAATAAAAAGTTAAAAATAATATTATTCACTCTAATTCACAATAATATTTACATTCATTCACAAAAATATTGTACTATTCACTCCATTCTTTTCTGCAAGAATGTGTTATTACTTGTTACTCCAAAGTAACTCGGATATCTGTTGGTATCGTTAAAGTTTGCTGATTTGACACATTTCCTAAACCAGAGAAAAAAGCAGAGCTGTACCATGTGAATTAAACAGTGCGGAAGTCCTTAACAAACACAAAAAAGACGTTTTTTGTCAACTTTTTTTAGATGCATTTAACTAAAGTACAAAAAGAAATTCAAAAGGTATATCCTCAGGTATGGAGTTCAATGCAATAGTTGCTATGGCATGCTTAGCTCACCAGACATAACAGTACGCAGGGGGATTGCAGAGCTTAGTAAACGGTCACTGGGCTGATTTGTGTGACCTGCTGCACCCAAACATAAACTATACAGCATACAGCTACAGAATGTCAAGTGGGCATAACACTTCATTGCTGTGCAGGTTGCTGCTATGTACAAGTATTACCTGTGTCTGCTGTTTTTTTTACCCATTTGGACCATTTGCCTTCACCAGCACAGATACGCAACAATAGCATTACTGTTTTTTTGTATTTTTAAAAATGCAAATGTGACATGATGATTACTGGTATTTAACAAAACATATTTGGCTATTTTTTAAACTCATCTGTATATCATTTCTGCAGCCACATAAGACAAACATAAAATAATATAATATAATAACAAGATAATAACAAAAATTGCAATATTAACACGCTTTTGTACTTTTGACACATATGCATTTTTAAAATGCTTTGTAGCTGAAGTACAAGTCTTTTACTCAAGTAATGTTTTATTTTTTATGTTTGTGTTATGTGGCTGCAGAAATTATATACAGATGAGTTTAAAAAATAGCCAAAGATGTTTTGTTAAATACCAATAATCATCATGTCACATTTGCATTTTTCAAAATACAAAAAAACAGTAAATTGTATATATATATATATATATATATATATATATATATATATATATATATATATATATATATATATATATATATGTTATCTGGCTGCTCTATGACAAAGTCAGTGACACTTGTATCTTGTGTGCCTTCTGTTATGTTATAATATATATTTACACCTATTCTATATGTGGCTCCTGTACCAACAATATATTTAATGCTGTAATCTAATGCCGTCATGTCGATAAGGTTAAGGGCTTTAAACAGCCACCAGCAATAGCTCATTATCTTTTACATGGCTCGGATGCTATGCGATCTTATACGTCCCCCTAGCTAATGTCGGTTTCCACTGGCTCATTCAAGGGATCAAACATACAGCATACGATATCTACACATTTATACAGACATATTATTTACGGTCTAGTAACAATTCCTTCGTGTAAATGACCCAGGTTGGCCTACGAGCTTCCACTAAGCCATGCTGATAATGGCTGAAAACCCTTTGCGTTCTCTTTTTGAACGCTTTACATCTCGTAGCTACATTTAAAAAGCTTGCCGATTTAAATACGCGGAAATGTATTTTATTAGAATCCAAGCCAAACGTTATAACATAAACGATGCTCACCGAAAACGTCCTGACGACGAATCGAGGCCTACTAACCTCAAAGCCGTATCCATGGTCTTACATTTTCTTTTTTTTCCGTCCTCTGCGCTACCCCTCAGCATCAGCAGCCGTACAATGCAGCTATGGGTATTTTATTTCCTACCCATATTCAGATAAGTTCCGCCTCCTATGCTGGGATTGGCTAGAGGTATACCGCCTCGTGCGCAGGGATTGGCAAACGGGATATATTCACAAGCAGACAGTCTGTCGTGAGTATGAAGGTAAGGCACAAGGTACGGAATACGGGTGGGGGAAAACCCATACCGCTGCAGTCACTGGTCTGTGACGCTTCGCGCCCCGCCCTCTACCCGCTGCAAGGATGAGCTCACAATGTTCACACGAAAAGAAATAGCACTGCTGTTGAGCGTTTATGGCAATTACACCAGAGGTTTTATTGTAGTAAAATCGTTTGTTTAAACGAAATGAGGATCATGAGGACAAGGTTGGTCCAGACTTTTATGAAAGAAGCTGATAATTGCTGCATTATTAGTTTTCTGACTATGTTAGCGCAGCTATGTAGTTTCTCATGCAAAAAAATTGTAGCTGTTCAGCATAATATATATGTTCTTATTTTGTATTTAGTTCTGTTCAGTTTCATGTGATATACATGGATCACTATTTTATATATTGGTATTTTTTCTATTGTGGCACGGAAACGTCTTAAATAATAATATGTTTAGTGTAGGATTATGTCAATGACCTTTGTAGTTATTATGACTATTTAGGACATGTTTCTGGGTACATTTAAACTAAACAATTTGAGCAATTTGAGAAGATTATAAAGCAAGATTTTCAGTTCATCAGCCAATAACTGTTAAACCACACATTTAACAGCAATTGCTATGTTACCAAGGCGAGGACAGTGGAGTCAGCTGTGCGAGTGCTAGCTTAGCATACTGGCTAACAACTAATCCTGCAACAGAAGAGGTTAGATTCCGTCTTTCTGTTACTCCAGCGCAGTCACTTGACTCATTCACTTAGATTTCACTTTTTCATAGTCTGAGTCCTCAAAGTCTGTTATTAAAGGGCTAGAGTAAAGTATTTTTTTTAATTTAAACAACATTAAAGAACTAAGCAATGTTAGCAACCTGGCTAAGTCATACAAATATATACAAGATAAAAGTTAGAACTTTTCCTAATCATCTCAAATGTGTAAAAGATACCTCACATCTGTTTTAGATAACCAGGCTTATGCAAGCAACTGTAATTTTTTTTCTTTGGCATTTGTTCACTACCTCATTATGAGAAAGATATAGCTATCTTTGCATACTTTCCAAATTAATTTTTTTTTTTTTAGCAAAGAAATGGGGCACTGAAAAAAATTGTCCAGTCCAATGTGACTGCACCATGGCCTATAAAAGCCAGTGCGTAATAACGTGCTTTCCAAACAGGCACAATGGTAAAAGTAGCCAGAGCTCCAAGTCTGACCACATTCAAAAAGAATGAGGGGTTAGGGTTAGGGTTATAATGAGGACTAAATAATTGCTACTGGTGCTGACACAATTTTCTTAAAAAGTAAAGCCACCAACATTATGTCTGTGTGGTGCACACCCTGAGGATAGTATACATCTACTGGCCAGTGATAGTGCAGTGACATGTTATTGATAGAATGCATACAAATATCTCTTACAGAAAACCCCCTAAAAACAGCCTATGAAGCATTCACTCCTCTAGTGGACTGCGCCCTGAGGTCTATCCATGGGCAAGGGCATTTAACCTTAAAAGCAACAGCAACTGTGTTTACTATCCATTGAGAAAACTCTGGAATGGGACAAGTGAGGGGCAGCCCAAGCCCATTTAGTTTATTTTTCCTGAGTCTCTTAGTCTGCGCTGTGTAGATGCATAAAGCAGGGATGGGACAAACGCAACACTCTTCCTGGAGGAGCATAAAACTCAACTCCAAAGCAGCATAGGCATAGGAAGAGTCACTCACTTTTGGCACAAACCCAAAGTGACCTTCATGTCATGTACATCAAAGTGCAAGCAAGCGAGCTGCACAAATAATACATGTAACTCACTTAGTGGACAACAATGCAAGTAGCAAAACTGTCTTAAAAGAATGAATTTCCACTAAAAATAAAAGAATAAGACAGAAAGCTTGCTCCATGGTACAATGACCCAGGAGTTCTAAAACAGGCCATTAAATTCAAGATTCAAGAGTTTTATTGTCATGTGTACAGCAGAACAGACAGTTACACTGTACAATGAAATTCTTACTTGGCTGCTCCTCCATTCACCAATAGATAAAGATAACAAATAAAAGAAATAAAAAATATATATACAAAATATACAAAGTATAACAATATAAGTTGAAGAATAAAAGTATTTTTATAGTTAAAGAAAAAATAAAAAATAAATAAATAAATAAAAGTTATGTGTGCTTTTATGTGAAGAGCAGCAGCCATAAAGTGCAAGTTGCAAGAAACAAATGTAAACAATAATGTTTGTGTGAGTAGTGAATGTAAACAGTATTCTGACAGTACAGTGAGTGTAATGTGCAGTTTAAATCAGACCAGTTAAAACCAGTTCAGATAGGAGAGGTTGGAGAGGTAGTGCGTGAGGTGTTCAGAAGCCTGATGGCCTGTGACTAGAAACTGTTTGTCAGTCTTGTGGTCCTGGACTTCACACTCCTGTAACGTCTGCCTGAAGGTAAAAGTGTGAAGAGTGTGTGCTGGGGGTGTGTACTGTCCCTGATTATGTTGTGGGCCCTCCTGGTGACCCTGGTGTGGTAGATGTTCTGCAGTGAGGGGAAGGCTGCTCCTGAGATGGACTGTGCAGTTTTGATCACACGCTGGAGAGCCTTTCTGTCCTGAGCAGTAGAGTTTCCATACCAGACGATGATGGAGCTGATAAGAACACTCTCAATCATACTCCTGTAGAAGGTGCTGAGAACTTTGGTTGGCATACCAAATTTTCTCAGCCTTCTCAGAAAGTACAGTCGCTGCTGGGACTTCCTGATGATGATCTGAGTGTTGTGGGACCAGCTGAGATCCTCAGTGATGTGAATGCCAAGGAACTTAAAGGTTTTCACCCTCTCCACCTCAGTCTCCCCTATGTACAGGGGTGTGTGTAGCTCTCGCTTCCTCCTTGGATCAACAATCATTTCCTTGGTCTTGTCTGCATTCAAGGAAAGATTGTTGTCATGACACCAGGCCACCAGCTCAGCCACCTCCTTCCTGTACACTGTCTCTTTCTTATGATCAATAACTAGATCATAAATGGAGCTTGAATAAACTAGAAGTGTTCCTGGAAAGACAGCCACCAAGACTTAAGACAAGCACTAACAGTTTCACATTTTGCTTATCTCTTCTCATGAGCCTTCCGAATAATAGCTTTGGGGGCCAGGCCTTGGGGTTTGGTTATCAGGCAGACAAAGAGAAACGCCTCTCCTTCATTCTTGTGCATTTGGTGCATTTATGGTGCATAAGCCCTACCATCAGCCCAAACTAACTGGTACCATGACTCACTGGACCACGCTACATGCTGCCAGTTTTATAGGGTCCAGTTAGCAACCTCACAAGCGCCCAGGTGGGACGCTGTGTCTGGTGTTGTGGTGTTAACAAAAGCAAAAGAATGCTGCACTGACCTGTAGGATACCACATGGACAATTCTCTTGCAATCATTAAGCACCCATGGGTGCCCTCTACACTGTCCACTGTCTGTGGTAATTCCTAATGACGTACAACGCCCTGAATATATTCATAAACCAAAATAAATTGGCTAAAACACGTTTGAAACCAAAACATTATCACAAAACTACTATAAAACAGCGTGTCAAACATCAGCATGACATTAGAACACTATTCATAATAAAATAACTAAATAACTAAATGTGACATCTCCAGGTAACTGGCCACTGTTGTCAACTCCTCAGTAAGGAAAGTAGCTATTGGCTGTTCTAAAAGTTGCTAGAAGTCGCCATATGATGTAACCGCCTAATTTGCATAATGGTCTATTTGCGTGTATTTGAAGGAATAACATTGTGGTAGAGACAAAACTTGAGTAAAAAATACCCTAAATATGTTATAACTACAAATGAACTTTGATTAAATGAACTTCTTCAGTGGATTCTTTTTTTGTTGCCTTTGAAATAGGCCGTGTCACACTGAAGAATTTCCCTCTGGGATCAACAAAGTATCTATCTATCTACGACGCATTTATATTTACATCCTGCTCTGTAGATAGGGGGCGGGGTCAACGACAGCTTTGGGTATGCGCAGTGAGTGTAGTGGGGTGTGGAGTGGTGTAGGTCTGCTCTGACTGTGAGACTGAAATCGCTAAATATAGCAACAAAATCGCTAAATTGGCAACATTGTAACTAGCGCTCAAATTCAAACTAGTAATTCTCTGCATTGGCAGAACAGACCACACACCTGGCCCTGCAACCTTGATTTTGTACAATCACCACACAGAACTGTTTACTGATGCCTCTTTCTCTCTCTCTGTCTGTCTGTCTCTCTCTCTCTCTCTCTCTCTCTCTCTTTCTCCTATGTATCCATCCGATACCAAGTAAATACAGGGCCAGTATCACCAATACTGATACCGATACCAATGGGGAATCACCTAGATAAAATAAAATGTATACTCTATTTATAGTCTATCTCTATGTAGCAGATATTAACTATTTGTTATGATAATAACAACTGTATTTATATTATTAGTATTAGACACATTTTCTAATTAAAAAAAGTAATAGACATTATATTTGATATTAATAATAACAATTATTATTATTAAAATATGGTTTGCTTGTATTGTCGTTATTTTCATAAAACAAGCCAAGAGTTGCCTTTCTTAATAACAAAAAGTCGAATCTCATAGTAGCCTGCAGTCATCGCCCTCTCAAATTTCATAAATAAAAAGATGTCATGTGTTGTGGGTCTTGGTCTTTCTGAGATTTTGCCACATTTTCATTCTCCAGTATAACACCCCCACACTGCACCCCTCTTTCTCTCTGCCCTACCTCACTCCAGCCTGCTTCAACTGTTAGCTTAGTCAATAATCCTAATGCCCTGTCTCTGTGTGCCCCTCAGGAAAAGCCTGGGAAATATTTATCTGAATTGAGAAGCAAATATTTAGTGTCAGAGTTAAAGAAACAACATTGACTCCTGAATGCAGTCAGTACTAACTAGCAGCTATTTGCAGCATACCAATTTTGTTATTTTAATCTTGTTATTTTAAATAAATGGCTGTTGTTCGATACTTTGTGTATTTGATTCAATTTACTGCTGGTTTGGTAGCAGAGTTATTAATGTATATTTAGAGAATAGGAAAGGGAAAATTTTACAAATATTTTTACTTTAAATCTTAACACTCCAGCTTTGGTCAAATGTAGATATGAGGCTGCTGTTTTCAGTTTAATATAATTCCTTTTATAATATGGAATTTACAGCAAATGTGTAAAAAAAAACTCAATATTTAGCATTTTTAAATAAACACACAGAGAAGGAAAAAAGTAAACAACTTTATTGGTCTGTTTTTTTTACACCGATAACTCCGTTTTTACACTAATAACTACTAAATTAGCACTCAAGATCCTTAAAAATGGTACAATCCTGTAATAAAACAAAGGATTTTTGTTATTTAAAGTTACAGGTTTTTACTGTACTTTTCTAGCAGATTTATTTAAAAAGGTAATTTTCCTGTATTTTACAGGTATATTCTCTTATTGTGAAAAAGACCAAAAAATATTGAATTTATTTACAGTAAATATTGTTTTTTTACAGAGCGATTCCAAGCTCGCAATGAGCAAGTTAGGGGTAACTGTGGCAAGGAAAACCTCCCCAGAGATAAAAAATGGTATACGTAAAATACATCTTATTATTAGCATTATTATGAATTGAGAAAACTATAGTGCTGGTTGTAAGGTATACACTTAATGTTATATGTATTTGTGTATGTGTTAGTAAATAAAACCTTATTCTGATATTCACTGTATTCTTTTTTATTGCTATTTTTATGTATAACACATGGTATAATAACATAACATTTCAAACCAAACTCTTATCATATTATTACAATGTGTATTAATTCTGCATTGTGTTTTTTTGTCTAGTTCAAAGTACAGCCTAACGGCTAAATATATGAATTTATTTATTATGTCCTTGTGAAATTGAAGTTTAACCACCTTAGTCCTCCTTAGTCTCAGTCAAACATGGACAGAGAGCATTTTCTTCTGAATTCTTGCCCCCGAGCATGAATCCACTTATTGGCAACTAGATGGAAGATTTAAAAGCAATGTTCTGTAAGTTTCCATGGGTTACAAAAATATATATGTGTTATTTTGTACTAGACATAAATCAGATATAATTGTTGTATTTCATTACTTTTTCTTGAGTTAAAAAGTATTAAAGTGGCTGTTGAAATAATGATAAACTATTAATTGGATAAACTATTTATTGGAAACTTACCCCACTTGTTACCCACAAAAACAGGGCATGCTGCATGCAAGGTCCGGGCATCCTCTTCTCCACTTCTCAGTAGGTTGAACCAAAGTACTGCTGAACCCTAGATAAACAGTTTTTTTTATTTGAAAATATTACATTTTGTTAATAATTTTTAAACTACAGTGAGGAAACATAGCAGGCATTTAAGTTTACTAACTCTTTTGGGTTGAAGTGCTGCACCGATATTCGGAAAAACAGTGGCTCCGCCCACTTCCACTTCACTCATCTGAGACAAAATAGAGAGGATATTAATCATCTTGACATTACGTTAACCTAAATTGAACTGCTTAGAAAACAGATCAATAAAAGGCCTACATAGATCAAGACAGTTGCAATCCTTTTCCCTTGGAGCCCGGAGTAGGAGTTGTTTGTTAGCTGTAGTATAACCAAAATGCAAAGATTATATATATATATATATATAATCTTCTGTTAAGTGCTTCTGTTCTGTACCAGGTGTTGGTTAAAATTTGCATTGTATAATTGGCCCACCATTGAATCATAGTGAGGTTCATATTGTCCTCCAATTCCATAATTTGCAACCTGAAAGAAAAATGACATTTTGTGTAAAGGATGATTTACATGGGCAACAGGTCCATTTAAACCACAGAAGAAGTACTAAAGCAGTGCTTCAGTAAATCTGAGCCCATAAAACAATCAAGCATACACACTTAACAGAAAATGTTTGTATTAAGCAACACAGTCACCACCCACTTCATTAGACATTGGGCTTGAAAAAGTATGGGCTACACTTGAACTCCAAATACAAGAGTCCTTTTGGAAATGATGTATAAACTCCCAGGCATTAGCCTTTCTCCTGTTCCTTGCAATGGATTGCCCTAGTTCACCCTTTACTGTGTTGACATGGTTTGTATTTCTTGATTCTGAGTTTTATCCTAGTTCTGCTCTGTCTGCTATTTTTGTGTCTGTTTTTTTACTTGTATTTTGGCTAGTCTCTGGATGTGCCTAGTATATTTTATAATAAAGTGAACGAAGTGAACTAACTTAATGCAGTGGGGCCAATAATCCTAGCTTAATAAATAGCTTGAGTATTTTTTTCATTATACGTTGGAAATAAACAACAGGAAGTTTGAAGAATGCCTAGCATTTCTAGCTACAATTAAAATTGTAACAGTGATCAGGTTAAGACCATGTTATGGTATTTTTGTGCCTTCTACTGAAGCACGTTTTGATGACTCTTGGGTTGATTTGCACATTTTTTTGCAACTATTTTGCCGATGCTATATTTTGTAATGAAAAATGTAATTATATTGTCAATTAAAAAGGAATGCAAAATAGAAGCATTCCTATTAGTTGTCTCAGACCTTCAGATCTCACTTGCTAGACCTTTTTGTTTAGGTACACTATTCCAACAAACAATCCTAAATAGCTGTACCTGCAGTTCCTCTGCTGTTTCCATGTCTAGACCTGTGATGGCAGCTATTCTCTGATTGGCACGGGCAACCACAGGACTTTCATCTTCAGACAACCAAGCACTGAGTATAAAGCAAAGAAGATGACTAAACTTTCTGTTTAAGAACTTTATAAAAGCTCTTAACCATCTACTGTGAATAAGGTCAATCATAATTAATGCAAGAATAACTACATTTTAATATGGTCTTGTTTCACATTGGCTATGCTAAGTACTCTTTTTTATGCATTACACACATAATCTTGTATACCTTTTTGACACGCGCACCATCGAAACCATTTTCCCAGTGACTGGATTTGAAACTTTTGCTCTATCAAGCTAAAAAGAATAAGAAATACTGTTGTATTTAATTTGTATTTCAGCAAAAAAAACATTTTGTCAAGTTTAACTTGATGTCATAAATCTAAAAAAATGTATGTATGAATTTATCCTTGTTTAAAGAGAGACCTACTTACCTACAGTTCTTACAAAAATCTTGATTTTGTCATTCCATAATTAAACTCATAAAAACAAAATTCTAAAAATGCTAACAAAATGTAGTTTTAATATCAAACATATGTTGTAGTACAGTACCAGCTAATGGTTCGTAATATATCCAGAAATCAATAATTTTACATTTACCTTTGGCCTGGAAAGTCTTTTGATGACTTCCATCTCACTAATGGACAGAACATCATGATATCTGAGAATGAGTGGGTGATCCCACTCCTCCTCCTCTTTAGCAGGGGAATAGATTAGTTGAGGATTACCACCGCCTGTTGTGTACCTACAAGACAGCTTCTTCTCTCTCTGGAGTGTCTGTCAGTCAAAATGTACTGCACTTATCACATCATAGAAAGAGTTTTTTATGATTACTTTTTCAACATCTGTACAGTAAAATTAAACATGAACATAAAATGAGAGTCACAGTCCCAGAAACAATGTAATTTTCTTTCATTCCACCACTTTTTTTTTTTACCATTTTGATACTTTCTCCTCTACACAGGCTTGCATATTCTCTGTGCCAAGGATGACTGAGAGCAGAAATGTCAGAAGGAAAGATGGAGTGGTGTGTTCCGTCCTGAACAATCATGCTTTCTCTGAGGCTGTTGGGATGTGCAAACTGGACCATGATATCTGTAATGGATAAGACAGGTGTACTGTTGACTTAATTAATTATTTCAAACATTTAAATACATAGACAAAAGTATTGGCGTTAAGGTCAGGGCTCTGTGTGGGGTTCTTTCAAACCAAACTTATTTAGACAATGTCTTTAAAAGTGAACAAATCTATAGAAATTTTGGAATTTTACCAGGAGGTAGTAACTGCCCCAGAGCAATGGGTAAATTCCATGCTCGCAATGAAACAGAGCCAAGAAGGTGTAGAACTTCCTCTTTGGTCACCACAGCATCTGTGCCTTCATTAAGCTTCCTCAGAGTCTCCTGTATCCAAAGAGTGGCAGACTGAAACTGCTGATTCTGGTGAGCAACCACTGCAATATGAAATGTATCATCTGGATCCAAGTTCAGTGTATTTTCCAGCGCTAAAAACAAAGAATTAAATTTTGAACAGAGAATTCAAATTACTGCTAATAAAAATGTGTGGGATAATGAAACATAATAAAAAATATGTTCTTATTTTCATGCTTCAACTTTCTGTATTGTAGCTTAAACAAGTCATTATGAAACTTACCACTAATATTTTTTGGATCTATCTTGTAGAGGTCCTGTAGTCTAAGCATAGCCAATGCAATACCTTCCAAATTCCTGTCACTGGGAAGCACCTGAGCTTTTGACCTTAGTGCATTCAAATCTGTGCAGATGAACAAATGAACAGAATGACATATTTTTTTTAAATCACTACCATTCCTTTTACACACTATTAATTGACTCATCATAATGATGAGTCAAAGGACCAAATCGTATTAACGTTCAAGAGAATTCCTTATTAATTGTTTCTTATAATTGTTTAGTAACCAGTGGCAATTCTTATATTATTAACATATAAGAGAATTTGTCATAAAACATATAAACAGAATTAGTACATAAAGCCAACTGCCAAAAACAACAGGGAAGGGTATGAATTAAATAAAATGTTTGTTACTAAAACGTTTGTTACTGAAAATTTGTACAGTGTATTCAATATTCAACCCTCCCTGCTTTTTCAAAGTATAATGTCAAACTCTGATTTTAGTCATGTAAAATAATTACTTCTTTAAGAAATAAGTATTAAATGAGATTGCACCTTGCTTGCTGATCAGTGGTGAAACAAATGCCACCAACCACCTGTAACAAAGTTTTGTCATGGCCTGTAGACTCACCTCCTCAGACAATTAACACATTAGTTCACTAATTCACTCTTTATTTTTGAAATTACTGTTGTTTCCCATAACCCTCTCTATTTTATTATTTTAATAAAAATGAATCAATTCAATCTCTAACATCTATGCAATAATTATGATTTTAAGTAGATCAATCAATGTGTCTATGGCTTGTGTGTCTTAGGTATGCTGCCCTACTGTGTGCACATTTTACACTTTGGATAAGAATGTCTGTTCAATGACTAAATGTTTAACCCCAATTCCAAAAAAGCTGTAATGCTGTTTAAAATGTAAACAAATGTGAATTAAAACAGAATGCAATGATTTGCAAACCTCATATACCTATATTTTATACAACAGACTAGAACATAGAACATTTATTTTAAATTAATTTTAAAACTTGATGGCAGCAACACAACTCAAAAAGAATGTAAATAAGTGAACAAACTGAAGCTTTGGAGGTGGTAGTGGCATGCTGGCAGGTTTTGCATGAAGCATTGGGCAACAAAAATGGGGCTCCATTGTGGAAGTGTTGGATGGGATGGGCATCTGAGAAAGCCAAAGAAAGCTAGGAGGAAAATGAATTTGAGAATGGAGAAAATTATTCCTGAGTATGATCCTACATTTGAGTATTTGCAGGCAGTGTGGTAAAATTTCTGAAGTGATTGGTGATCAATGAGTTGAAGGCAAGGTTCAGCCTTTTAAACTGATCTGAGGAGAATAAAGTCAGAAAATGATTTGAGGAAGAATAGGGTGAACCAGTTAGGAGTTTTTGAAGAAATTTATTGCAGCCAAATATATGCTTTTATGGTAGCGGAGTGAATGGAGTGCTGTGAGCTAGCTGATATGAAAGCTGCAGTTATGGAGAGTTTGTCTGACAGGAAGGTGATGTTAAGCACGCATGGAAACTCTGGAAGAATTTTAAGCTTGACCAATAAGTCAAAAGGGTTTGCGTAGACCAGAAGAGACAGTACCATGTTTGGTACAATGGGAATATGAAAAGAAAGCAGAGAGCATGCGGGTGATACAATCGTGTTTTCCAGAGGAAAGGAAGCTTGGAGGAGAAGTACCTTAAAAAACAAAGGCAACGTTGGCCGTGGACAGCCAAGCACTGCAATCAGCAAGCTTGATTGAGACAATGGCATGGCCCACTGTCATAAGGCACGGTGGGAAGTCAGAACTTGGTACAAGGCTGTCACCGTGAGGGATTAAGAGATTGATAATAAAGCGTTACTTGCCCAAAAACTTGCAAGCAGTTGTGCCAGTGGGGAACAGAGAGTCCATGACACATTGCCAGCTTCAATAGCACGAGAAGCCAAAGAACCGGAAGAAGGAAGCAGCAATGTGGGAGATTCACACCCGCACCAGGGACCAGCCTCATAAAGGCAGGGAAGCAGGTGAACAAAGATTGGATCACAGAGGGCACGGCTATGTCAGTGCAAATATCGTCACAAGAAGGTTAGGGCAGAGAAGCAGTTTAAATAGAGCACGTAATAATTTTGAGGAGAGGTTGGGCATGGTCCTTTGCATAAACTTCAGTTATTTCATAAATTCATTTGTGGATTTCACAGATAATGATTTCTGGAAGTGTTCCTTCCAGTCAACTTTTTCAAATGTGTATGTTCTTGATGTAAAGGCAAAAACTTGCAGAAAATGTTTGGCCTGAAGTTAAAAGGCCTCCTAATTAGGCCTCCTATTAAAAGATGATAGAAAACAGAACGCTAGCTTATGATTACCGTGAGGAAAATAAGTATTTGAACACCTTGTGAATTTGCAAGTTTTCCCACTTAAAATCCGGTATGATTTTTAAATAATTTATTTGTGTGTTACTGCTGCAAATAAGTATTTGAACACCTGTGAAAATTAATGTTAATATAAGGGTACAGTAGCCTTTGTTTGCAATTACAGAGATCAAACGTTTCCTGTAGTTTTTCACCAGGTTTGCACACACTGCAGCAGGGATTTTGGCCCATTCCTCCAAACAGATCTTCTCCAGATCGGCCAGGTTTCTTGGCTGCCGCTGAAAAACACAGAGTTTGAGCTCCCTTCAAAGTTTTCTGTAGGGTTTAGGTCTAGAGACTGGCTAGGCCACTCCAGAACCTTGATATGCTTCTTACGGAGCCACTCCTTGGTTATCCTGGCTGTGTGCTTTGGGTCAGTGTTATGTTGAAAGACCCATCCACGACCCATCTTCAGTGCTCTAAGTGAGGGAAGGAGGTTGTTCCCCAAAATATTGCAACACATGGCCCCGGTCATCCTCTCCTTAGTACAGTGCAGTTGTTCTGTGCCATGTGCCAAAAAAACCCCAAAGCATGATGCTTCCACCCCCATGCTTCACATTAGGGATGGTACACATCATTCTTTATCCTCCAAACACGGCGAGTGGAATTAAGACCAAAAAGTTTTATTTTGGTCTCATTTGGCAACAGAACTTCCTCCCCTGACTCCTATGGATCATATAAATGGTCATGGGCAAACTTAAGACGGGCCTGGACGTGTGCTGATTTAAGCAGGGGAAACTTCTGTGCCATGCATGACTTTAAACTATGACGTCTTAGTGTATTACCCACAGTAACCTTAGAAACAGTGGTGCCAGCTCTCTTCACGTCATTGACCAGCTCCTCCTTTGTAGTTCTGGGCTGATTCCTCACCTTTCTTAGGATCATTAATATGCCACGAGGTGAGATCTTGCATGGAGCCCCAGTCCGAGGGAGATTGAAAGTCATGTTTAGCTTTTTCCATTTTCTAATAATTGCTCCAACAGATGATCTTTTTTCACCAAGCTGCTTGGCAGTTGCCTTGTAGCCCTTTCCAGCCTTGTGAAGGTCTACAATTTTGTATCTGGTGTCTTTGGACAGCTCTTTGGTCTTAGCCGTGTTAGTAGTTGAAGTCTTACTGATTGTGTCGGGTGGACAGATGTTTTTATGAAGCTAATGACCTCAAACAGGGGCTTCTAATTTAAAATAATAAGTGGAGTGGAGGTGGACTTTTTAGAGGCGGACTAATAGGTCTTTAAGGGCCAGCATTTCTGCTGATTGGCAGGTGTCCAAATACTTATTTGTAGCAGTAACACACAAAGAAATTATTAAAAAATCATACATTGCGATTACAGGATTTTTTTTTAGATTATGTCTCTCACAGTGGACATGCACCTAAGATGAAAATTTCAGACCCCTCCATGATTTCTAAGTGGCAAAACTGCAAACGGTGCTCAAATACTTATTTTCCTCACTGTATCTAAAGATGTAGCACACTTAATTAGCTCCTTTTAGTGTGCAAGTCTGTACTGGCACTTTTGAACATACACACTTATACATAGATCACCTAACCTTCTGACAAGTTTTTCTTGCTGACTTCTTCAATGACTGTGCCTGCATTTCTTAGTTGTCTTACAAGCTTGTATGCTGTGATGGGGTTACTAATGAATTTTTCAGGGTCTTCAGAGGAATCATCAGAGATCTTTTCAAGACCTTGAAGAACCCTGTTAGAAACATACAAAACATCAAGGTTACTGTAGCTGAAGACAAAATAAATGATGGCAGCCTTCTGGTATCTAAGCATATTGTAATGCTCATAACAAAACACTGTCAAATCAGTGCTTATATAAAGCAGATCATTAGGCTTAAGTAAAAATACAAATCATCACTGAAGAGGCTAGATGTTTTTCTAACGTAAAAGTAAAAACATTCAGATGGATATACATACAGCTAATTAACGTTTTTAAAGGAAAAAAACTCTTTTAAGTTATATAGTAAAAATTAAGTTATATAGTGAGAAATTACCTTTTTAGTAGATGAGTCTGGTTTTCCAAAGTTGCAATGTAGTCTCTAAGACACTGAGAAAAATGCTTCTTTACGCCGATGAGCTGTGTCATATGATCTGTAAACCATAATTAGCTTTAATAAGTTTTTGCTTATTTATTGAGTTTGTGAAAGCAAAATAAATTTTTGGATTTCAAAGTGACTGAACAACAGTTAATAAATTAGTACTAAGATACCTCTTACAGTATAAACAAGCTATGCACATTCTGCGAACCACTGCACATGATTGTGTGTATAATTCCAACACCTTTTAACACAACATAGCACAAAAGCAAGGGCATTTTTGCTCATGTTATGCAATTGTCACGCACTTGACACAGCTAAACTAACTGATGACATAATTATCACAACTGCCATGTAGCTACATTTAACCACATAACTAATTACAGTGTACAAAGTAATTATACTACTTAAAAGATTTTTTAAATATTTCTATTTGTTTGGAAATTATTCAATCATTAGGAATATCAGTGAGCCCACATTCATATATCTCTTTTCAACCTCTAAAAATGCCCCAGTAATTTATTTTTTCACATAAATAGTTGTAAATGGTACCTGTTGAGGAGTAGAATTCGAATTCATTCTTTGCAGCACAGAAAGTCCAGTGTGATATCAGCAAAATGATCCACTTAATTTCCATTTTCTGTCAGTTTTAATGCTCAGTTACAAGAAAAGCTCATAGAAATCCACAGACACATCAGGTGACCTAGCTCCCAGATGAAATGGGAAGATGCCAGGGCTTAGTTGAATTATACAGGATATAGGTCCTACCTAAAACAGGTTTTGTTGAGAAATGCCCATGATGTCACTAGCCAACAACAGAAGGGCAAGGACTAACAAGTGGATAACAGTAAATCCTGGCAATTATGTTGTGAAACATTGGAAAAATAGGACTATCATCTACTGAGAAAGACATGCATTACCTAGATTAGTTCTGTGCAAATTGTAACTGAAGAATAGGCTGACTTAAAAAAGCATAAAACTAAATTACTGCTTTAAATATGTAGATACATAGATATACATATTATGGGTAAAAATATTATGGGTAAAAAATACATTACACCCATATGAACGTCTTGGACGCCTCATTTTAAACCATCCCACTCCAAAACTTTGCAGTCTCCAATCTTCTGGTAAGGCAAACCTCAAAAATTGGAAACATGACCAAAATTCCCTATTTAGTCAACGAAACATTTGTGAGATTTAATGTTGAACAAGAAGAGCTGTTGTTGCTCGTAGACACATTTTTCACAATAGAAGACTGAGGCAGATCTAACAAACGTTTTACAAGATGACTTGTGGCAAAGATGGCAATGTTTGTCCATGGAGATTGCTAAGTGTTTAATTTTTATAAACCTGTTAGCAATAGGTGCAACTGAAACACCTAAACTCAATAATTAAGAGGGATGTCCACATCTTGTCAAGAAACATTTTTATATTTATGGTAGCCCCTTAAATTATGGGTTTGGTTGGTATATAGTATTTAATAGGTTAATATGTGGTACTTTTCTGGTACACACTTCACAAATAATATATGCCAAGAATGGACAGCAATTATTTTGTATATAGTACTAACACAGCAGGCAGCAGAACCTATCCAAAATGTTTATAACATAGTTTAGATTAATAAATATTTACAATGATAAAATATAAGCAGTGTGTATTGTAAAGTGCATGATTGAAACAAAAACAACACAGGATTAAGGCAATAATGTATTGTTGAAATGTATTTTTATAATACAAGCTAACCAGTAAAGACTTCCAATACAGAATCTACAGAATATACAAGAATATGGCAAACAATTAAACTACTAAATCCAAAAAGCAGACAGAGCTCAGAACAAAATCGACCAAGTGTGTCACCTGCAGCGACAAGACGTGCATTCTGGATGGAACTGTATTGGACAGCCGATCCAAAACCAGACCTCTAGTGCTCAATTACCCAGTGTGTCATCAATGCACGCGGGTAAAGACTGTCTAATATCGGATCAGTCTGTGTGTTTGATGATCAGGTACATATATAAGTTCTTTGTACAGATGTCTTTTTTATTTGTGCAAGTCAAGGTTATCTTGTTATCTACGTAGTTTAGAATGTTGTTACCTAACTGCTGTCTGCAGGTCAAACTTGCAGACACATACTGTAGTTGTGTACAGAATTTAGTGCTTTAGTACAAAACATTTAATTTTTGCTTTTTTGTTTTTGTTTCATTCAACTACATTTCACTCGACAACACAGATACCGCTTACCTCTCACCCTCTTATAAGGAACTCTCTTACCCCGGACATTTATCACATATACATAAAACACTGAATTACTAAAATCTAAAATATACATGCTATTTCTCACATTAAGTACTTTGTACTTACATACTGAACATGCAAATTATGCACCAAATATTAGTAGTAGGTGCTACATATTTACTATTATATTTTAACTAGGTACTGTACATGCCGGGTACATTTAGTACAGTTCATATGCATCTGTAAAATATGCAACAGAAAGTACTTCATATTCAGACTATCCCTCATACAATGAATGCAACTTAATATATTTCTTCTTTGTAATAACCTACATATTCAGATATATGTAAATGGAATACAAAGCTTGAAAAAGCATTTCACTGACCATATTTCAACTGCAGGATGGCAGCTGCACACTGGTACATATGCATTACATGACTAATGTCAACACAATGAATTTTAAACAGCTCTGTGAAACTGTTGTACACTGCCATTTTGACGCTTATCAGTCTTATGATGGTGTGTGCTAAGCACTGGGAACACTGTCAATTTATTAAAAGTACCATTTTTGGGAAAAGTTTTCTGCAATCAACATTCATAAATCAAAAACAGCATTTACAGTGACACTGTTCATTTGTTTATGTAATTAAAACAAACAAAAAAACAGTATAATAATTTAAACGTAGCTATAAATTAAGAAAAACAAGAAAAAAACAAAAGAAGTGAGCAAAAGCAGACAATTCCAGCCCATTTTGATTCCTTAACTGAATATGAGGCCACAAGTGTGAACCAATTAAAAGGTGTGCTCACAACACATCTAGCATACATGTTTTACACTTTGGCACACAATATCATATCTGTCCATTGCAGTTTTCCAAAAAAGGCACAAAAGTTTTACTTGGGATCAGTCTTGAGAAAACAAAGTAATCTATTGTCAAGTGGCTGAGGAACATGAGATGTACATAACAGTAAAAAATAAGAAAAAGTTTAAAAAGAAGACATTTCTTAAGGCCAGGCACTTGGAATGCTGCACAAACTCCACTTTGCATGTGTGACAGCCATTAAGTCTGTATCACCAAACATTTGAAATAATTGAGCACTTAACATTACTGAGACTGAAGCACTGCACTGGAGTGTAGTGTGTGTTTTCATGCGTTTAAAGCATCACAGTTTAGGCACTGTGAATTTGAATTGTAGGTCTGGAAATGCAGACTCAGTCCACTTCTGTGAGGCCACACGGTCGCCTGAATTCCTGACCTCTTTCATGGATCCATTTATTAGACACTGTCGGAACAGAGAAAAATGTGGATGTCAAAGAAGAAAGAGTGTGCACAAAATAAATGCACTCCCACTGACTCTGATAAAAAAAAACTGATGTTTAAGCTTGGTTCACATTAAAGCTACCACATACATTCAGGTAAATAACAAATCACCTTAGCACATTTATTGTCAATGCTTGTCCAATTTGGTTATTCTAATCAGTGAGTATTTCTTCCACTTCAGTGTTTGTATCCTACAGATCATGTTAAAAGCCAGGCTCACAACATTTGAACAGAATTTTTTTTACAGATTTCTCACGAAAATCTGTAAATCAGATTTCTCACGAATTTCTTCATGTGATTTTTGTTAGTTTACTATGAGAAAACTATTAAACTTGTTCAACTTCAGAGGAGGACAACACAGATAGAAAAAAAAAGTAGGCAAGACTGAATCATGTCTGTACAGGACACATTACCACAACAGATGAAGTAACAGACTCTCAATAGGTCAGTACAATTAAGGCTAAGACACACAGATTAGGACACACAGAAACATAATGGCTAAATAGCTTCTTATTTGACTGATCTAGCTTCTTATTTGGATGCAAGATTTTAATACTTGTTAAAAAAAGGGGGTTTGTACCAATGTTAAATTATAGAAACCTATTTCTATAGGTGAAAACACATTTATACCTTTTAAAGTGAACAACCTGCAATTACTGTAAGAAGAGGATTTGACAACAGCTTACTGTGGTTTAGCAGTCTTGAATAAGTATGTTAACCGCATTCAAAATTTTAAAACGTACCCCATTTACTTCCCACTAAGACAGGACAGGCTGCGTGTCTTGTACGGTAGTCTCCCTCACCACTCCTGAAGAGGTTGTACCAGAACACTGCAGTACCCTGAAAAAACAGGAGCATGTAACAGTTATATGACTGACTAACAGTCTTGGGCCTACCCACATGTCACACAGATCACATATACATTACAACACATATTACACATAAAGCATATCACAAAGCTAATTCCTTCAATGGTGAAGAGTGGATCCTACCTTTCTAGGCCAAATAGCAGCACCAAAATCTGGGAACACAGTGGCTCCACCGGCTTCAACATCACTCATCTGCCATTTATAGAAATAATGTGTTACCAACAACCACTTGTTCCGCAACCACAATATCACTGTTGACACTTCATATTTACAGAGTATCTCAAACTACTTTTTATAAAATGTAACAGCACCTAACTAGTAAAAAACTGGTTTATTATAATGGTGCAGAGTGGAATGTTGAAGCATAATTGCAAATAGTATTTATACATAACACATTTTTGTCTATTGTATATAATGTTTCTATTATATGCAGTATTTATTTATATAACAATAAATATATATACAATACAGTAAGACAATGAAAGAACTTTCAAAACCTAGTGAAAAGGCAGTAAGTATAACTTAAGAATAAAAAAAAAATTACAGTCTGTAATTGAAATCTGAAATTTGAATGACCTTATTACCTTGTGAAAATATGTGCTCTTATCAGATAAGTCCAATTTTGAGGTATCGTCCAGACTTTAAATCAGCAAAATGTATAAAAGGCAACACCTGTCATGGTATTGGGGCACATCAGAGCCCAAGACGACCAAAGCCGTGACTGGCATAAGGACAGTGTCTGTGCCAGAAAACCTCTCCTGGGCCTGCCAGTTTTGCAGCATTCCCATTGGTAAAGAAATTAGTGTGTTGATCAGGGAGAGCAGCAAAAAGTCTTTTTCTTAACTCAGATGTATACGTTCCCTCATACTGTGAGTGAATCGATGCTCGTTTAACAAAATCACAGATTCTTGATTTTATTGCATTTTACATAATTTTCCTGGAACTGGGATTTCTATCTGGATATTTTGCTGACTTGACATTAAAGATTTTGGACATGTATATTATTTCATGGTGCACAGCTATTATTTACTTGGTATTAACAAAAAAAAAGAATCATAAGGTTGTCGTAAAACAAGAAATCTATTGCAAGACGTGTTGTACACATTTAGCGTCTCAGAATTTCATACAAGGCACTACAGGAAAAGCGTATACTTACATAATTTAAAAAAGTAGCCACACGATTCCCTGTGCCTAACGATTTGAAAGCATCAGGCTCATCTTTCTACAAAGATAAAATTTCAGAGTAAAGACAGGGTAGAATGTACACACATGTACTTACGTAGTTCAGATAGGTGGCAAGCCTATTTCCATCAACCTTGAGGTTGCTGTCAAAAGGACGCTGCAACAGATGTTAGTAACTTTTAACTCAAAGTGAACTGCACAGCTGCAGGGTCTCCACCTCAAAGTTTATCACACACACACACACACATCACAAACAAAAAATAAATAAATATCAAGGGAAACTGCTCAAGGCATTGTAAGGTTGTAAATTTCTAGAAATTATGCAGCAAATGCTCAAAATTCTCTAGAAACCTAAGAGATATTTACAATTCTCAATTAAGCAACATTTGATTTTATTGCAACCATTAATTCTTTTGTTGATGCAAAATTAAGGGGAAAAACATGCATAGATATATGTATTTATGAGAAAACAAACACAATAGCCCTCATTCAACAAAACTGAGCAGCAAAGAACGATGTACAGGCTACTCTAAAAACTTATGTAAGACAGTGATTTTACCAGATGCGATTTTGATCATAAACACGAAAAAAATGAAATTGTTATTGAAGTGTGCTCATTTTTGATCTAATTATACTGGTCATGTACAATGTACCTACCCTGGAGAAATCAAAATGTGGCTCATATTGACCTCCAACTCCATAGTTAGCAACCTGTTTGGGACAGAAAAACGGAAGAGAATAAAGGAAAAAAAAATACATCGATCAGAACAGATATAACTCCAATTATATATCAGGTTAGATGTTTCGTTTATTTTACATAAGTAGCCAGTGACGGTAAAACACCCAACTGACAAAAGATGGCACCTGAAGAAGTTCAGCAGTATCCACTGTTAGACCAGTGACATCTTCTATTCTCTGATTGACACGTGCAATGACTGGGTCCTCATCTCCTTCCAACCATGCACTAAAATCACAAAGATGCATCAGCAAGCAAACACAGCTGCATATTCTTTAGGGCTAGATAATGGACTGTATAGATCTTCTTTTATTCACTCTCTTTTAGTTTTTTGTGGAAACACTTATTCACATTTTGTTTAGCTATTTTCATGATTACTGATTTGTTAGATGCAATTCAGATTTGGAATACTTCTTTGCTCACCTCTTGGACACTCTGTAATGCGCTGTCGTCAGCACACCTGTTTTTGGATCTCTCACAGTGGCCCTTGCGAGCTGGACAGAACAATTTATAGCATTGAAAAGTGTTTACATAACAAGTTTTCTTTACTAATTTTTACACTTACTCTTAACATTTTACTGGAAACAAGCTAATAAACCTTATAGTTCTATTCAGGGGTTTATTTGCGTAACACTTGCAAAGAGCATAAAAGCTAACTAAGTATTTTACTCATTGATAGGCAAGGGGGGTGAAATATGACTTCTTGGTAAAATAATCATGGTGGCTTACTAAAAACTCAGAAAAAGCCATATCTTTAATGAGAAAATCTTCCTTTTGCCTTTTTATATTACATATTTTTATTAATTATGTCCAACTAATAAAGCAAAAGCAACCATTTTGGTTGACTTTAAAGGCATAATCACTTGCTGCCACTGTTAATAAAAAAAACATATTTATGTTACCGAAAATAGACAGTGGTGTGTATATATAAGACATTTCTACATCAACAATTACTTGGGCTCACCCTGGGTTTAGCCAGTTCCTTAACCTTCTCAATTTCTTCATCAGAAAGAGCCTCCAGGAATCGGACAATGTGCGGACTGTCCCACTCATCCTCTTCCTTCATGGGTTTGAGCAAGAGGCGAGGATTCCTGTTCCCATCTTGGTAGCGGCAGAACAGCCTGCTACGTCTCTGTGAAGTCTGTGTTACAGTGAGCTCAACGTTAGCTTAGCAACTCACATTTAAAAGTCAATAACAGATCTATCCATTTTGAGTTGTGAACAAAAAAAACAGCTGTGTCTGCTCAGTCAAAACAGCACAATAGACACCAGCACTACACCAGAGTCATCTGTGCTGAGAATCACCCACCAACCAAATAATACCTGCTTGGTGGTCTTCTGGGGATCACAACATAAATCAAATCACTATTGCATTTTTACTTTAAGTGAGAAGTGAAGATATCAAGTTTTTTGTTAAATATAATACTGTGAGCTGAACTCCAATGGTTAAAACAACTGTTGTTACCTTCTGATTTATTTTCTATCGAAAGATAGAAATGTACTAGACACACTAATATATATATATATATATATATATATATATATATATATATATATATATATATATATATATATATATATATATATTAGGGGCTACTGAACACTCATGAACAGTATTCACACACAGACACTGTGTTAAGCAGGCTGTTGTTGGCCCTATAAGTTCAGGCTAAGGAAAGGATTCTGTTTATGTTCACTCGTGGCGGTGAGTCGATTCTCTGTCGGCTCAAATGGGGAGTTGGTTTAGCGATTCTGTTTTCAGTCGAAAATAAAGTTTCCCTCCTTGGAATTTTTGGTTATAAAGTCAACTTTGCCAGCATTTTCACTCAAACTCCTACAATATATATATATTTATCTTTATCGATTACAAAATTACGTCGATATGTTGCAAATATGGCCGCTTCGTACTAAAAGCATGGAATTATCCGGAGTGCAAGCCGCAGTTACAAACAATCGCTTGCGTGAATCTAAAGTTGTGGAGTATTTCACACTGGCATGCCACAGTGTGGTGCTCTGTCAGCTCTGCACAGTGGAGATGATCACAACAGTACAAGCACTTGAAGCGCTAACATCCCGTAGCGCTTTGTCAACACAGCAGCAAGACAGCACCTGTTTACTTGTTTTTCTTATCTGACCATATAATTATAAGATTATGTAACATGTAACATGTTTTTTTTAGTATTAGTTAACGTTTTCTGTCATAGTTTTCTCTTATTTTGTTCTCACTGCTCGACTGTGAGGCCTGCAGTAACCAAATAACTAGCGCGTGGGTTAAGCTGCTGCTACGCCGACACTTTGTGCTGTGTGCTTTAACCAAACATCAAATGGCTGAAACTCTATTTCAGCCACCTGATGGGTTTGGGGGCGGCGCTATTCTCATTGGCTATTTGTGTTGTCTCTCAAAACATGGACAGAACTTAATTTAATCGACTTTCTATCGACTACGTCTTTATAGTTCTATCGAGGAAACGTTATTTTGCGATAATTATCGTTATCGTTTTATCACCTAGCCCTACCTACAGTATGTAATTGTAGAATTACAAAGTGCTATATGGTTAGTGATGTTGATAAAAATAGACAATGCCTGTAGATACAGGGTAGGTGTACGTAATGAAGTGACCGGTATAAATTATTGTAAGGTATAAATTATTATAAGGTATAAATTATACTTTTAACCAATCTTAAACATGCAGCAGTATTAAAACTGGAAACTAAAAAAAAAGACCAAAATATAACACACACACACAGGTTGCACCTTTGGAGCCAGCTTGCTCTTAACAATAATTAACAAATCAAAATTGAAGCTAACCAGACAAAACATGAAATATCTTGGGCCTGTACTATCTGCAACAAAATAAAAGTCAATGTTAAAAACACTGCATTTTTTAAATGAGCATTTTTCATAATGTCTCAACTTTTCCTAACCTGGAACTGTATTATAAATTATGCTTCTGACATCTGTAGTCTGTAAGATATACATGTAACATTTCCTTTGCTTCACATGTTACAGTTTTTTAGTCAAATCTTTCTAGCAGTCCAACACCCCACATAACACCTACTGTGAATGTCTTAGTTGATCCTGTCTTCTACACTCTGTCATGTCTATGCACCGACATCTATGTGCATATGTGTAAATACGTACTAGGGGTCAAATTATATGTTTTCATTTTTCAGGGCCAATACCGGTTATTACTAATCAGGGTAACCTATATTAATTTACCATATACTTGACACCAAATGGACACCAAATGCGGCCAGCAGACAGATTGGTACTGGCCTGCAACATCATTCGTAAGAATACATTATTGGTGGCCTGTCAGTACTTTGTAATTTTACCTTACACCTCACTGGGGCAGCGTTACATAAACGTATAGTACGCTTTACTAAGGTGTTAGCAATCAAAGTTAATTAAACTTAAAAGCCATTATTTTTTTTTATACTTCCGGTTGGACATGGAGCGAGTTGGTAGCGTTTGTGTGTAGCTCCAGGAGGTTGTGACATTTTTTTCCTTAATCTGGCATGCCTTCCTGTATTTTCTCTAAAACGGGCTTTGCTTGAAACTTGTGGTACTTCTAAGCAGAGTACTTCGTCTAAAACTTAACTACTCTGAGTGAAAATGTCTACTACTCGAACCAGACGAGGGAAGTCTCCATCGGACATGGCCGCTAACCCTGAAACGGCTGCTAGTACAGATTCCGAACAGCTGAGCCTCGGGGTTTTTACGAACGCCATTGCTACTCTTAAAGAGGACATTTGTACCAAAATCGATGCAGTGGCGACAAATCTGAAGGCCGAAATTTCTGCCGTTCGTGAAGAAATGAGGACTAGCATTGCCTCGCTGCAGGCAGTTTTGGACAGGCATGGCGCCCAACTAGCGGAGCTGGAGAAGTCAGCTGGATTTTGCAGTGATATCGTGGCAGAGTTGCAGGTCAAAGTCGGACGGTTGGTGGACTCAGTCTCGACCTTGCAAGATAAATGTGAGGACTTAGAATCCAGGTCGCAAAGGAACAACATACGGTTGGTTAAACGCTCTCTGACGGGAAACGACATTCATTCGATGACCCAGATACTGCTGCAGCGTTTGTTAAACGCTATATTTCTTTCCCAGAGTAACGTCCGAATCTCGGTTTGGCTCCGGGCCTCCAAACTAAGTGGATTTTATGTTAAAATGGATAAATCGAACTTCGCAAGACTGTACTTTGGCTAGGACTGAGTCTGGTAGGCTACACTTCAGCTTCTCCACTAGACATTTCGTTAGCATAGCTACAGTGCTTTGGTGGCGCAGCGGTAAAGTCGCTGCCCCTTGCTGACTGCGACGTGGGTTCGAACCTCGTGGTCGCGGTTCAGAGTTTTTATTTTTCCATATTTAAGCACCCGAGTCCACAAGCACCCATCTCCCTTATATCCTCTTCCTTTTATTTCTTTCCTCCATTGTTTCACCCTCACACATTTTCGTTCAGTTATTTCATTCATTCTATTTTCCAACCTCTCTCATTTATACCGTTCTCCCCTGTTCTTCCACTGCACCCGTAGCTCAGCTGGTTAAACCACAGCTCGCAGCACAGAGGACCCCGGTTCGAATCCCACCTCATTTGACTACAATTTTAGTTAGCACGAGGCTGCACTCAAAACAGCCCCACCTCTCTGCATTTGGGTCCGTTTTGTATCTTTTATAACAATACTGGGTTCTTTTTTTTTTCTAAAGAGGTTCAAAGAGGTTTTTTACAATTTTGTTTAATGCTACAGTTACTCCATTCATATCGCATATGCCCACTGCAATGTTGGAGTTTATTTGCAGCGTATTTGGTATGCTTCCACATGCTATTTGTCAGTGTCACTTGACCCCGGTTGATAGGTCATAAGTGTTTGTTTGAAGTTTACTGTATCACAGGGTGTAATGCACTTACTTTTGGGAAGTGCTTGGGGGGTAAAAAGTCTGTGTGTCTGTTACGGTTTTCCTTCTTGTCTTTGTTTACTGTATTTAGTGGTTAATTATGTTAAATATGCAGGAGACAAATGTTTTACTATTTTAATACTGTCACTTAAATGTGATTATGGCTAATCATAGTCAGCCACATGTTTCTGGAGGTTCATTAACATTTATAAGTTGGAATGTAAAAGGCCTGAACACATCAGTGAAACTAAATAAAGTTATCAGTCATTTAAAACAGCTGGACGGTAAAACAGCTTTCCTTCAAAAAAAACATCTTACCGGTACCGATCATCGTAAACTTTGTAGGGGATGGGTAGGACAGGTGTATCACTCAAGCTTTGAGGGGAGATCCAGAGGGGCAGGTATTCTGATTCACAAATCAGTGGCATTCTTAGCCTCCAAAACAATTTCTGATCCTTATGGTTGTTCTGTCATTTATTTGGGGGCAAATTCATAATACCCCATTAATTCTAGCTAATGTATATGGCCCCAATTGGGACGACGACTCATTTTTCCACAAGTTCCTGTCCTTATTGCCAGATCTGGACTCGCATTGTCTCATCTTAGGTGGTGACTTTAACTGCTGTCTAGACCCAATACTTGATCGCTCCTCCTCAAATACAATCCCATTATCTAAATCCAGCAAGGTAATTAAAGTATTTCTTGAACAATATGCATTGTTGGACACTTGGCGCCTCTTAAACCCCAATGAAAGAGAATATTCCTTTTTCTCACCTGTACATCAAACATATTCACGTATCGACTACTTTATTATAGATAAGAAACGTATGTCCTTGATTCGCGCCTGCTCATACGGCAGTATCACAATCTCATCATCATGCTCAAGTTATCTTAAATATCTCCTTGCTAGATGTATCTACATCTCGTACTCCCTGGCGCTTTAACACTCTTCTTCTATCTGATGATGATTTCATGCAATTCCTGTCAAGTCAGATATATTTTTTTACGGACACTAACGTTACACCTGAGGCCTCTCCCCAACTTATCTGGGAAACCATGAAAGCATATTTAAGGGGACAGATAATCTCATATAGTGCATATAAAAGAAAACAGCGGTTAATGCGACTCTGAGCTATCAGCTCTTATTAGGGATCTAGACACAAAAAAAATGCGTCCTCCCCTTCACCAGATTCTTACAAACAGCTACTTGTTCTGAGGTCTGAGTTTAATACTTTATCTACATCCCAGGCTGAGGAAACTTTATTAAAATCTAGATGCCGTTATTACGCCATTGGGGATAAGGCAAATAAAATACTTGCTTATCAGCTTCGACAATCAGTGACATCTCATTTCATTACACAGATTAAAACTGTAGAGGGTGTGACGTCTGACCCATATAAGATTAACGCAAAATTTACAAAAAAATTATTCAACACTATATAAATCCGATACAATCTCTGACCCAGTTCAGTTAAACTCATTCTTTGACACCTTACATTTAGCCACTCGTAGCTCAGGACAGCAAGAATTACTGGAATGTCCACGCACAGCTCAGGAACTTATTACAGCTTCCATGCAGGGTGGGAAATGTCCTGGGCCAGATGGATTTCCAATAAAGTTTTATCGAAAAATTTCCAGCAAGATTATACCTCTTCTTCTTGAAATGCTTAATGCTTCCCTGGCCTCAGGTCAGCTACCACTGTCTTTACGTCAAGCCACCATAACTCTTATCCTTAAAAAAAAATGAAGACCCAGAGTCCTGCAGTTCATACCGCCCCAGATCTCTGCTCAATACTGATGTCAAACTCTTAGCCAAAGTACTAGCACTGAGGTTAGACTCTGTTCTTCCCTCTGTTATATGTCCGGACCAGACAGGCTTTGTTAAGAATAGACAGGCCTTTTCTAATATAAGGAGGCTTTTTAATATCATATATAACCCCCCATCCTCACCCCTTTCTGAAGTAGTGATTTCATTAGATGCAAAAAAGGCGTTCGACAGGGTCGAGTGGAGCTACCTTTTCGAAGCTCTACGCAGATTTGGTTTTGGCAAAAAAATTCTATCCTGGATTGACCTGTTGTATTCCTCACCATTGGCATCTGTTAGAACAAATAATAACTATTCAGACTATGTCCCACTTTACAGAGGCACCAGACAAGGGTCTTTCCCCGCAGTTATTTCTAATTGTAATTGAACCTCTTGCGATAGCACTACGGATGGACAAACAGTTTATAGGCATCTTTAGAAGCGGCACAGAGCACAAGGTGTCACTCTTTGCAGATGACCTGCTATTATACATGTCCTGTTCAGTCTCTACCCTCTGTCCTTGCAATTCTGGATGACTTTAGGAAAATATCAGGGTACAAATTGAACTTGGACAAAAGTGAACTCTTTCCAATAGCTCCTACAGCTCAGCGTTTCACCATGTCTGGGCTGCCCTTCAGGATTTCCTATTATGGCTTTACTTATCTAGGCATATTTATTACAAATAAGTTTGGCAAACTGTTCAAACACAATTTCTCCTCACTCTTTTCACGTACCAAACAAGACCTCCAATGTTGGACACTACTACCTTTATCACTAGCAGGGCGTATTAATGTAATCAAAATGAATATTCTCCCTAGATTTCTATACCTTTTTCAATGCATTCCAGTTTTCATTACCAAATCTTTTTTTATCAGCCTGGACAGTGTAATTTCTAAATTTGTCTGGAATAGGAAACCAGCTCTACAAAAACCCAAACACTTAGGGGAAATGGTGCTGCCCAACTTTCTTTTTTACTATTGGGCAGCTAATTTTCAATCTATTGTGTACTGGTTGCATGTAAATGACTTAGCCTGTGTGCCGGCCTGGTTATCCCTCGAATCTGCCTCCTCAGCTCCTATCTCTTTAGCCTCTCTTCTACTCTTCTCAGTACAACCTCCTCAATCAAGTTGTAATAATATTATTGTCAGGTCTACAGTCAAGATTTGGATACAATTCAGGCGTCATTTTGGCATACAGTCACTCCCACTATTTACACCACTTTATGCAAACCCACTATTCCCCCCCTCTCTACAAGACAGGACCTTTAAGATCTGGCATGACCATGGTCTTAAATCTGTTACAGATTTATATATAAGAGGTGTTTTGGCTCCTTTCAGCAACTTGTTGATACATACAAGGTCCCTCGCTCTCATGTTTTTCGCTATCTGCAAGTCCGTGATTTTGTGAGGAAAATATTTTGCAACTTTTCCAAATTCACTTTCTGGATCCACTCATACCTGCTCACCTCTGGACACACCTTTTTCATCTTTTCCTACCTCTCTTAAGGGGGTTGTATCTATATTATATACCAGAATTTTTACACTTCGGTCCTATGATCATACAATTAAAACTCTATGGGCTTAGGATTTTGGAGAGGACATATCTGAGGAGACCTGGCACGCAATATTGGCACGAGTTCATACATCGTCTGTAAGTGCTAAACATGGGACAATACAATGTAAACTATTACACAGGGTATACTGGACTAAAACTAGACTCTCTAGAATTTATGAGAACGTAGACCCGAACTGTGACAAATGCCATCAAGCCCCAGTCAATTTATATCATATGTTCTGGACCTGCCCTCAACTACAGACTTACTGGAACTTAATATTTAGGTCACTTTCAGGCATTTTGCAAGTGCGTGTTGACCCCTCTCCAGTCATTGCAATGTTTGGTGTCCTTCCTGTCACCTTCGCCATATCTAAACGCAAATCTAATTGGGTAGCATTTTTGACTCTTATTGCGAGGCGGCTCATTCTGTTACATTGCAAAAAAACATACCCTCCTTCCCACACACAGTGGATTAAAGACGCACTGTACTTTATGAAACTTGAAAAAAATGAGCTGTACCCTAAAAGGATCTATAGCTAACTACTATAAAACATGGGGATCTCGATGGCAAAGAACTTCAGGATCATCCAGAATCCAATTAGGTACATTTAATGACGTTTCAAATTTGTCTTGGACTGTTGCCACCTGCTTTCATTTATCTACTTGCATGTACTATTATTATATGATTAATCACTGATCTGATCACTGATCAATTTTTTTTGTTTGTCTGTTTTTTGTTTTATTTTATTTTTATATCTTTTTATTTTCTCTCACTGTTTGTGTATGGTGTGTATATGTTTGCTCTTGATTGCTCATCTTAAACCAATAAATAAAACAAAACATTATTTTTTTAACTGGGCATCCTGAATTTACGGAACTGCATGTAGTGACGTCTATGTCGGAAAAAACACAAAGTCGACAGTGAGAACCAGTCATTTCAAGAAAGACTGACGTCAACATATTTTTTTTCAGGGAGAGACTCTGCAAATGGGCGTGTCTCTTATATGAAGATACTATTGCGCTGATGAAGGAATTAAATATGAAGAGACATTAGCATAGACATTATAGTAAATATTCAGGGGACAATAGGGCAGAGAGCCCTGCGCTCTCAGCAGCAACTTTCTTCAGGGCATAGGAAAATGTGACCAGAGCAAATTATGAGGTGGCTATGCTAATCGCTCTGCAGTGACACTGAGGTGTTTAAACACTTCAGCAGCACTGCTATGTCGGATCCACTCATACCTGCTCAACACTCACACTGTGTCAGTGTCACTGCAAGTTTATTTACATAGGCCAATGCCCATCTGCTGAATTGAATCTGTTCAGACAAAGATGGCCGTTGCAAACATGCTCAGCTTTGTGACAGTGTTTACGAGAAGTGTAGACAAGTGACAGTGTTATCAGCTCCAAGTCCAGGATAAAACAACTTGGCCAGATGGGTCACATGGGCCAAGTGAAACAGGCCTTATAAGACTGTGTCCAAAAACGAGATCTGAGGTACAAAAATGTTTCATTACATTTTTACCTTAAACAGATGCAAATAATGTGTAGATCATCTACACTGGACTCACCATTTTGATGCCCTCTCCTCTACATAGGGCCTCATAGATGTCTCGCTCAGGCAGGTAGTCCCTAGGGCGTTCATAGGTTCCTAGCTGAATAGGCTTCTCTTTGGCAGGTTCCTGCTTGCTGCGGTTCATTTCTTTCAGCTCTTTGCTGAGCAGCCGCTCAAAGTAGCGCAGATTCCCTCCCGCCCTCTGGTGGCTAGGATCTGTGGGTGCATAGCAATAAAGCCAACACACACACACAATAATAACATGTATAAGGCAGAATTTATACTGCTCTAAATTTTTACAACCGACTGGTTAGACTACTCTCTAAGGTTTGTTTCTTTAATTGTCTTAGGAAAATGACCTTTACACTAGCATTAATCCCAATTTGACAGGTTAAAAGTATATCCATATATATTTTTTAGAACAATTCAATAAAGCAATAACAATAAGGTGATGCAGCCTTTCAAATTTATACTCTAAACTATAGGGGGCAACAAATCACCAAAGCCGTTCTCCTCCCTCTTCAATTATTGACAAGCTACAAAAAAAGCTGTTTACTCACAAAGACCCATCTCCAGCAATGCAAAGTATCACCTGTGTTAACACTTATTTTGCCTTTACTTATTGCTTCTGTTTATTTACCGCTTTACTACTGTTCTTTTCATTGGCTACCTGTCTTTATATAATTTAGCTGCGGCAGGAAGTTTAACATAAAGATGTGCCACTTCATTCTTTCATGTTGGGCAAAAGGCAGATTTTACAGATTGACTTACTACAGATTGACTGTACCTCTTGAGGTACAAAGTGATGTTTCAAGACAGTACAGGACCCGGGTTTGCATGCTAACTTGAGTATATACTATGCTTTATCAGAAAGACATACTGTCAAAGCGGCTATTTTTTCATATTCTGTTGATAATTTTATTGTATATCACATACATCTAACATATTGCTCCATTAGGGGCCTTAAGCATTGGATAGTAATCTCAAGCTTGAGGCATATTTGTGGTATTGGCCAATACAGATTCCCAACACAAAGAAAGAACAATAGAGATACTCAAAATAAAAAGTATATAAAATACAACAACATTTAATGCAAAGGAACATCAAGATCATTAGCAAGGTTAACCCAGTTTCATGAGACATTACTTTAACAAATGGTGTCCTGAACAGATATTACCAATAGACACTAAGCGTCGGGTCAGCTCGATGGCTCGCGGCAAGTCACTCATCTGATAAACAGAGTAACTGAGGTAGTCCAGGATATCAGCCTTGGAAGCTTTGGCTTCCTCACCAGCATCCACCTGTCTGAGGGCCTGCTGCATCCAAAGTACCGCATGGTAGTAGTCCTGTTCATTGTAGGCCGTTTTACCCATGTCAAAACAGTCATCTACAGTCAGAAAGGCATTACAGCGCACACCTGGACAAACAAAGTACATACCATTAAGCACATTTTCTTAATTTCTTAACCAACCTTTCCACTGAACCCCTCAACTATAACGTTTGCCAATTTTTTTTTAATAGTGCCAACTCAGGTTAAACATTGGGAGTGGCAAAAAAGCCCCAATCTAAACACAAACATTTAATTAGAGAAAAGTTAAGTTAGAAAAGAAAGTTAGAGTAGGAATGACGCATGCATATATATAAATTTGTAATAATTTGTTGTCTTTGTCATCATACATTTCAAAGTATGTGATGCGATCGCTTAGCTATGCTGTCATCTTTTCAACAATTTAAGCACATCACATGGCGGGAAATGGTGATCTGCTAAAAATGTCATTTTACAGCATTGTTAAAATCACAATAATAGCCTAACGGCATGCATCAACATACAGTGAAATAAGCTCTTAAGACCTGCTTGTGCCCTACAGTGTGAAACAGAATAGCCAAATGTTTTGGTAAAACATACCAGATGCTGAAATATAAACAAATACATTTATTATCTTTTATAGATACTTTAATAGTCCTAGACTATCTATTTGTTAAGAAATATGTGTTGTTTTGAGGAGTTATGTTTTTGTGATAACGCAAAGCAGACTTTTTTTGTCCCTCCCTTACTGCTTGGCCCTTGGTTTGTAATGCTATTAAGTACTACAATAATGCAAATTCATTTGGTTTAATTTTTTAACTTTTTTCCTTGACCGCAGTACATTTAAAACTGTGCCCACACAGCACGCTGGTATGGTGAGAACTGCAGATGGTGGGCAGGAAGTGCTTTTCCACATAGGAAGAGCCCTTACAATCTCAAAATGCATGTGGTTCATGTCATTTATATCAGTTTTAAACGATAAACCACTAGGGGCTTTTATTGAGTACCAAAAGCAGTTGTTCATAAGGGAGAAAAATGCAAGAATTCACTGAAAAACAACAGCAATTTAAGCTCTGAGGCTGCTAAAAGAACCAGCACTTAAACATAACCATGTAGGATCACATTTTTAAAGGTAGTTCAAATGTATACACAGATTTACAGCATTGCAATTACAGCAAAAAGTGAATATATAAAATGATAGTTACCAGAGTTCCTCCCCTGACCTGGAAGTTTCCCTTTAGAAAAGCTTTCAGAGTCTAAATTGTATGTGTCTTGAAGACGCATCAGAGCTTTGGCTGCGCCCTTTTCGTCTTCCTCATTTGGGAAGTACTGCCTGTGTACTGAAATGTTTGAGATAAAACCTGGAGAACATGAATTTAAAAAATATGTAAGCTCCTTGAGTGTGAAGCAATATCCCTAAGAAAAATGTGAACACATGGTGGTAGACACAGTATATAGACACTTTGTGGTATAGACATAGAACACTTTGTGGTAGTGTTGCAAGCTGCACACCCTGGGTTTCACTGCCTTAAGGACTATGAGAACAAAAGTTCTTAATAACAAAAACATTTCCTTCACATAAATGCAGCTCAAGGCATCTGCAAGCACTCCACGTGGCAACAGGCAAACACATGCCTGGGGGAGTTCAAGTTGAGGCCAACATTTAGCAGAATGCACACAAACCTGCACATGAGCAATAGAGGTCTGGTCTTGTCATTATAACAATAATGCCCTGCAGATGTCAGAGCTGAAAATGGAGATTTGCCTCCTTTTTCAGGAACCCAATTTCCTATTGTGCTCAACATGCACCAAAACCTTCCATTAGCACAACACTACAAATATGAGATGCATGCATTTTTAAAACACAGCCACAGGCTATTTGATATATAAAAAAATATCGGCATCTCAAAACATGTTTTCAACCATGTGCTGTTTGTTAAGAAATGAAGTTTTAATATGCCAGTAATGCCTTAAGTGTCAACACAAATGTTTCCATTTGCCAACAAGAACAAACTACTACCATTTAAGAGCATGTTTGTATTATGTAGCAACAATTCAAGCTTGCTTCATTAAAATACACATTTTACCAAATGTTAACAATGACTAGTAAGTAAAAATGTCTGACAAAGAAAACTGAACTTGCTTTAACATACTGTCAAGATTGTAAGGCTAGTATAGTCCTATATAAAGACATTTTATTCAAAATTATAATTAAATGAAGTTAATACTACACTTTACCATCTGATGGGTCATTTAACACAAGGCTCTCTAGCTCTGACCATTCAGTGTTGAGTCTCTTCATCAGCTTGTAGGCATTTACTGGGTGAGCCAAGAAACCTTCTGGGTCTGAGGTAGAGACAAGTGTCAACACTTCCAGCTTCTTGGCCCAGCTGTGGGAAATCAGAAAGCATATGTGCCACATCTTTTTAGTATAGCACTGCAAATACAGGCACGACAAGGGAACCTTCATGTGGTATATTTGGTGTGGGGAAAGCCATACCGTTTAACTGCGGCAAGCTTTGACTCCTCAGCTTGGATGTATTCTTTTAAGGACTGAACTAATTCTCTTTCTGTAAAAATCAGGTCTGTCATCTGGCCTGTGAGTAAGACAACAGCAAAAGACTATAAAAATTAAGACAGCACATCTGAAAACTATAACCACTCAGTTGATTTCATAGCAATGAGAGGAAACACTAATTTTCTAAACTTTTGCATAACTATCAATTTTCTTTTTCCTTTTAGAGAAACTTGCTAAGGAACTGTTCTCAATGGTGGTAATATGAGCCAGATGTCTAGGGTTTATTTTCACTAAAAGCTTCACAACAGGAACTATTAAATGAATCCTCATAAAAACAATGCCTGATGCCAAAACATTCGTATCACAAATTCTAAACACATTGAGGACTGAGATGTACATTAAGTCACTGTAAAGCAAAAGTGTATCACTATCTAGTATCACACTTTTAACACACACACACACACACACAGAATGCAATAATGCACAAATTATTTAAACTCTACATTTGATTAATAAAATTACAAATGTAACAAACCACACATAATATGAACAAAATGCATGAAATACTACAAGAAAATGAGCATTTAGAATTTGATGCCAGTAACCCACTTCCAAAAATTGGGACATGGTCAACAAAACTAATGCTAAAAAACAAACACTGGGTGAACCCAACTAATTAGATTAATTAGCAACAGGTCAATAACCTGATTGGGCATAAAAGAGCATCCCAGAGAGTCTTTCAGAAGTAAAAATCTGGAGGTGTTTACCACTCTGTGAAAGACAAGGCAAATAGTGCAACACTTTTGTGGAATTGGCTAGGGAACACTTTTGTGTTGACAGAAAAGTGTAATCCATTTTCTGTCAACACATGTTGTTCGCTGCATCCACTAAACTTACAATTCTAGCACGCAGTAAAAAATTATATATAACACAATCCAGAAACACAGCTGCCTTTTCTGCACCTGAATTCATTTCAAACGGACTAAGAACAAATGGAAAAATGTCCTGTGGGTCAACAAATCAAAATTTGAAATTCATGAAGAAGTAGAAACCACGGCTGCCACATTCTCTGGACAGTTGATATAGGATTTCAGCTGCTCAAAAACAAAAATAACACAGAGGTAAACATAGCCTTAGGTTTGGCAGTAATGGTTTGGCCTGAAATCTAATCTAATTACACTATTTGTTCTATGTTTGGTTCCCCATTTTTGTTTCTTTAGGTTAATATAGCTACATATTATAAGTAAGTAGTATCATATAAGTATAAGGTAGTATCATTTAAGCCTAAATCATACACATTCCTCACTGACTACATCTAACTGTCACAAAACAATATTAGCTGTCATCTTGAAGCCTATATTTACCCATTTGTGGAGGTATATCACCCAGTGTCAGAAACACCACATGTGTGATACTTTAGGCATGCAGTTTGTGCCAAACAGCTCCAGTTCTAAACCAAAGAAGCACAGGTCAGACATCAAACATGTTTTGGCTGATTGACTACCTTTGGGATATGGGGGTAAAACAAAGTAGCAAAAAAGTTGACTGCTGGCTAAAATACTACTTAAAGGTATTAAGAACACTAATTATTGACGGTATGTGTCATCAACAATGAGACAGAGACAAAGAAATAATGGAACTAACACATGAGGAAAATTCAAAAGATTTACCAATTGATGTGAAGATCTCTGCCTCTACGCTACAGCAGATGCAGCACACAGCCCAAACTGTCACAGCCAAAATTCGCATCTTTGACACTGGTTCCTGCTTCAAGAAACAACAATAAGTATACCCTTAAATAAAAAAACACATTTTTAAACAAACACTACGGGGTATGTGGGACTAAACTGTCAAGGATTTGATAACAGGTCAGCCAACAAACAGAAGCAGTCATAGTTTTCAGAGGCTGCTAATAAAAATCTGTGAAATTAAATGAAGTGTGTTTTGAAAAAGCACATGATGACTTCTTTTCATGTACAAGGTACATCATTCAATAACCCAAGAACAAACACTAGCAGATGATGTAAGCGGAAGGACACAATCTTTAATAAAGTCTTTCACTTTTTGTCCATATCTATGTCAAACAAAAATGGTCAGTTCAATGTTGATTATTAATGATAAAAAGGTGAAGAAGGAAAACACTCCAAGAGGTAGTAAGCAATGTTTTACTTAAAACGTGGCTGTCATTTTTTAAATTTAATAAACAACAGTTTCAAACATCCTAAACATTTTAGTGTAGCAAACCACAAGTCTTTGTGGTTTTGATATCTGTTAATTACCTTTTATTTTTATTTTCTCTTAAAAAAAACTTTATTACATTATCCTTATGCTAAAATTAGTTTGTTTTTTGTTATACAGACCACACTGAAGTTTTGTGCACAGTTCTGCTTGTATTGTTGTGTTTTATTAAAAATAAAAAGTTCCCCAGTGGCATACCCATCAAATGTTCCACTCTATCATCAGGATATTTTGAGTTGTGACTGCCGACAAAACATGTGATTTGCTCTTGTACCTAGGAAGTAACATGTCTTCTTTAACACAAGCCAAAAACCATCAAGACAGAATAAAAGGTGCAGCCCGCCACAAACAATTAAGATCCAATTCTTTTTCCACTCATCCAATCTATTGAACTGGTAAAATATGATTGCAGCTACAATTGCATACAATTAAACACAATCAATCAACATTTCTATACACTGTCTTAATGTCTTAATGTTTTTCACAGTGCACCAGACAGGCACCAAAAACAGCATGCTCTGTGGGAGGCCCAAACATTTTATTACTTTTTATTATAATTATTAACATCTTTCTCATTAAATCTCTTTATTCTGAGGGCTGATTCCACTGAGTAGTGGTCAGAGGTGTTACTAGAATACCATCTTTGGGTGGGCAACAACAAGAACGCAATTTCAACATCCAACAATAATCCCATGGAAAGTAACAAAATAATAACGTAATTAAACTTTATTTGGATTTTATGATGGACATCTGCCTGAACTAGAGATGAACATTTCTGAGAAAATTTTGATTTTGACATTACTTAGGCTACAATACAACAGAATACACAAGGTCAGGCAGCAGTTCCCAGTGAACATCTGTATAACTTACAAGTATAGTTCTCCCTATGACAAAATCTGAATGCCCAATATGATTAGCAGATGCATTTCAATTTTTTTGTCAATTATTTGAAATTTCTTTTTTTTTTTAAATAAAAGGCAAGCCTTTTCCCCTTTCCCCTGATAGCATTGTTGGGGTATCTGTACCCAGTGGCTACATCATACTTATTATTAGAACAACCAACTTTTTGTACCAAGGTGTGACTAGAATCTGTAATATGTGTGGAAACTAATGAGTCAGGTTATTACAGATTCTAATCACAACTAATGCAAAAAAAGCACCTGAAACAGTAACAAGAAAAACTGAACAAGATGCTACTACTAATGCATGAGGATTAGACTAAAAATTGTAATTTAGCGTTATACTTATATACTTTGACCCTCAAGTAATAGCAAATTGTGCTATTGCAATCGTTTTTTGTTCTAATCGGTCCTCAGTCGAATTACTGATAGAGAGAGCCTGCTGCCAAAAAGGTAGGCATCCTGTTGAGATTGCTGGCGTCTTTTCGCATTAAAAAATGATTTCACAACATCAGAACCACACTATATAAAAACATTCAGGCTGTATTTTGCTGGCTATATGCTTCTCTTGTCAAACTGCAACTCAAGACAGGCTCATCGATCCGCCGCAAAATTTGTTGAAACTTCGGCGACGTAAGCAACTTTGAGAGATGATTCTAGATGATTCAAGTCACTTTACTGGCGACTACTCCAATAAAACGAGTCCACGTCCGAATAACAATACTCCAGCTGGAAAATCAGGACTAGTCGTGAGAGAGATTTACAACACTAAACACATCTCTGTCATAAAGCCTTGTCCACACATCTTAGGCTACGCATAATGTTCGTCTAACAAGCTTGCTACATGATGCATTCACCAGCATAGCCTACATATTTAATGTGCTACAGCAATCCCGAGACAAGAGTAACGTTAGTAAACATGATATATGCGACAGTTCTTCATATGAGTAACGGCTTAAAATGTTTTCTCTACTAAAAAAAATCCTTACCTTTTTTGTTTTAAACATCTTCAAAGTACTTACACTTAAAACAGAAAATCTCCTCTTGCTTGAATTGTGGCCAGCGTGTTTGGCTGCCACGTCCCGTGCCTTTAGTATCGTTAGGCTGAAATACACAACCCCTCTATAAAACGCGCAAGATCATTTCGCCTCGGCGACATTAAACGGGAAAATAATCTAAGAAACAATTTGACATTTTGAGCTTAAACGTAATTCAAAAGTACCACCCATAACGACTACAGCATAGGAAACAACAATATTAACGTCACAGAACGGTCTCGACAAAATCCAGAATAATAATCTAACTTGTCCTTACCATGATAATCTGATGTAAAACAAAATAGCGATCGCAGCCTTTTAGTTAACTCACCTCGGCTTAAAATGGAGTAAGTCTATGTTACAGATCTATAGAAAAGATTGTGGTGTGGGGTCGCTATTACTGTGACGAAGATTTACGGTAAATGACACCATGTCGAACTGCACGTTCGCAAGTAGGAGTGCAACACAAATGCGTGGGGCACGTTTTAATGCTCTCTTAGGTGGTGAGAAACTGAATTTTTTGTAATTAAATAATTTTCCTCTTTTGTTCTCTCTTTTAGCCTACCATTATTATTATTATTATTATTATTATTAATAATAATAATAATAATAATAATAATAATAATAATATTACTACTACTACTACTACTATTACTACTACTACTACTACTACTGCATGTTAGGTTGATCGGTCACTCTAAACTGCCCACGGTGTGACACTGGGATTGGCCCTCCGTGACCCTGACCAGCAGGATAAAGTGGAAGTTAATGGATGGTATAATAATGATATTTTGATTATTAGGTCCTCCAAACACTCCAAGTACTTGGAACACTATTGTATTTGTTAGAATTACTATAATATTACTATATTACTAATTACTATAATAATAATAATAATAATAATAATAATAATAATAATAAGTGCCCTATAACAAATCCCACAAAAAACAAAGCCTATAGGCATGAAAGCATGAAGTTTAACTTAAGGTAAAGTAGTTGCTCATGTTACTCAGGTGCAAGAAACCAGCCCGATTGGCCTGAAGAAGGCACTAATGCAATTGCAAAGCTATTCTGTCACTGGATTTTCCTTAAATCATAACTAATAAAAAAGGTTGATAGAGACATGCAGACATGTGTTCTTGTAAATATGCAAAAATACTTTTGCAAACCATATGTAGGGTTTTGGCTCCAAAACTTTAAATAAATGGGCAGAAAAATTAATTCTTTTTTTTAAAAAGTTGACAATTCTGTGTAATATGATTGCTTTATGCAAATTAATACTTACCAATGAAAACAAAAAAATAATCAAAGTTTGCTTCATCGAAAATTCTAAAACTTCACAAATGTATTCAAGAGTAGCCTGTAAAATACTGTAGATGTATATCAATGGTCGTGCTATAAATGCTAGATAAACAGTGCTCCAGGTTTTTCAGCAGCTGTACATCTGATCAAGCTGAAATGCATGTAGAATCCATTAACCAAATTATTTTGAAAGGACAACTTGATAAATAGAAATGTTGACAGGCTTAACATTGACCAATCAGAATGAAACTTGAAAGTTATGTTAATGTAGGTCCTAACAATCTGGCCACTGGTGAACGCTCTTCATTAAAATAAAGTATTTAACACATAATACAAGTACATACTTTCATTAATGTTCCCAACAACTTTGCAATAACAAGTGTATTTAAAAACATTGTTTGGCATCTCTAACTGTTTTGGAAACCTCCCTTTTTAACTAGTTTCTGGGTTTTGAATATTTAAAAAAAATTTGGTCTAGAATCATTCTGTTGAGTCTCTAGGTAAATAATTATTTTAAAAATTACTTTTTAAACTCATTATGGTCTTGCTATTTTAATTAACCATTAAAGCCATTAAAGCAGATTATGCTCTCGCTCTCTCTAACTCAAGCTGATAATACCCCAGCTTAAAAGCACATGGGCAGGTGCAGCTGTTGAAGCAGGCTTCCCGTTATCTGTGCTGCACCCCAAGTAGAAAAATTCAAAGTTGCATATATGATTGTTTCTCTGTGCATAACAAAGGGAGCATTATAAGAGCAGTCAAAAACAGGCAATAAGTCAAATATTTTAGCAATACTTGGCAAAGTAGAAAAGAGCACAAACAGCTTAAATAGGAGCATGTACATATAATAGGAATCAGTAATCAAAACAGCTTGAAAAAGTGAATAAGTTGTCTATCATTGGTTGCTGACTAAGTCTGAGTCTCATGATCCTCAGAGGGTTATATCTGGATACATTCTGATAGATTGTATCACAATAAAAATTGTGGTGGAAATTTTACGAGGCCAGCTGGAGAGAATGGTGAAATGTAGGTTTATTAAGAAGTAGCAAACACACACAAGAGCAACTCTAACTCAAGCTAAGAAGCTTAAAGCACATGGGCGGGTGCAGCCGTTGGCTTCCCATTATCTGTGCTGCACCCAAAGTATATGTTTTTATATGTGAATTATTTCACAAGGTCTTAAAATGTAACCCCTGTATCATGTATCATATAGCTAGGTTATTGCTAATACACAGCCATACCAGAGATTTTGGAGGGCTGACTCACCGAGCTAAAGCAGCGCTGGACATATGGGTCCTTCATGACAACCACCAGAACGATCTTCAAGGGCAGCTGGACTGGAGGAGGGAAGGGACTTCCTAGGATGACAAGCAGGTTTACCAGGATGCTGAACATAAAAAATCGGCTATAAGACCAGGATCCAAGACATCTCTAACCAAAACCCAACATTGCTCTTCCAGACTATGGCCCTACCAGTCAATCATATACTGGAGCTTTCCTCCACATCTTCTGGAGTCAGACCACTGTTGTACAGCATAGACTGCAATACCCAGACCTCTACCAGATGGGGAGGCACATCATTGGGGGACACCTCATTCATCGGACCTAAACTACAGCAGGTAAATCAAGCTGGTAAGTCTCCCCTTAAGCAATAACTAATAATAATAAATGAATTAAAAAAATGAAATAAACACAATGACTAATTACAAAGGGGGAGGGGGGTAAAAAATCTTCTATTTAGGTGTGACAGACCATTACGAAAAGCACCAGTGAGCAGGCCCATACCGTTCACTATCATCAGCCAAGATACAGAACCTCAAAGCATAATCAGAAACATGTCTTTTTCCCCAAACGTAGTTCGGTTAACACTTCCCCACTTGTTTTGCCCTCAAATGGGTGTGAACAGCAGTAGACCAATCAAAAGCCATGTCAGAAAGACGGAAGACTGTTCATGCTATTTTAGCTTGATCAGAACTAGCACGATGTAACAAAAACGGCAGCAGTTATTAGGATCCCCGTATAATTTAACTACTCACTAGAAAAGCCAAAACACTTGTGTGCAGCAGAAAACTGTGGCAATAAAGCTTAAATAGCGACCAATGATAGGAATGAGTAATCAGGAGACTTAGAACAAAGAGGTGGTCTGTGATTGTTTGCTGACAAGGGTGTCTGAGTCACATGATCCAAGAGGGATTCTGGGGGTTGGAGTCCCAGTTGCTGGCTACACAACTGTAGGGCAGTGGCACAGTGAATTGCCGTCAAGTTCCTGCAAATTCAAGTTTTCAGAACTGTCAAGTATAATATTACTTGTCAGTATAATAATAATAATCAATAAAGTACTTGCTGATCAAATGTTAATGGGTGGTTGACATATTTGCCTGAAAAAAAGTAAACAAAAAAAATTGAAGCCTTAATTTTTTTCAAAATTCTGAATGTCACACCAAATGACATGGTGTCACGCCATATGACGAATCACACCACACAACAATCTGTATGCAAAAATCTGTGTTAGCTGCATTTAACAAACAACAAAACTTGATTTGACAAGTGACTGAAATCATTTTCAGTTACAGCAAAATAACAAAATTGTTGAAGAACAGTGAATTCTACTGAATGTAGTGTACTTAGTGTATTCATCAGATGTTGCACTTTTTATTTTAATCAGCTGAATATTAGCTACATTAATTTGAATAATCTGTAGTAAATCATTAAACCTTTTTATATTTAATGCATAAATTCTTTTCAAAATGAGAATGAGTAAAAGAATGATCGAACAGCAAGCTGATGATGCATCAAATTCAATCATGTACACAAGCATTTCAGAAACACACTGCAAAAAATAATCATATTAATAATTTATTGCATTTACTTTTGTGTTCAGGAGGAATTGAGTCTGCATGTACTGTATGTCTGAGTAAATTAATGAATCTGCATGAGTGAGTGTGTGAGTGTTTGTGTTTGTGTTTGTGTGTGTGTGTGTGTGTGTGCATGTGTGTGTGTTTATGTGTGTGTGACTGCTCATGCAAGCGTGTGTATGTTTTTTTTCCAAGTTTTTCAAGTATAATGTGATTTTTAACTTGGTCTCAATATAACTGCACATTGTACAACTGGCATAGGCTATTTGATGAGCACCCTGTATCACTATCAATAAGTTAAACATTTCCATTTACCAAATGGGACACAGTAGGGAATTAGAGATTCACCAAACTGAGTTGGTGTATAGATATTAAATTTGAAATGAACTATATACTGTTAAAATGTGTTAAAATAATAAACTATTCAATAAACATAACTATTAGCTATAAAATGTGTATCTAACAGCATTACGTATGTATTTAAATGCAGTTCACATCATATAGTGTGACAAAATAATCATATGGTGTGACAAGAAAACCCTGTCACACCTTATGATTGTGTGTCACACCATATGAGGTTTCATGTACTTAACATGACATTAAGCAGTGTGCCTTTATGCCAACATCATAAAACCATGCTAACTACAATATGACAGTAAAGTTTTAAAGTAAATATTGACTGAAAAGTAATTTCTTTCAGGCATTTTTGTGTAAAGTGTTTTACACGAAAAGACTGAAGCAGGAGTGCTTGATATACTTGATTTTCTTAAAAACATGAAGAGCGATAACTCTCCTTATAACTTTCAGTATACTTCTGAGGTGTTGTTCATCCTACTAAAAGGTGGAGGACCCCACCTTCCCAAAGGTCTCCAAACAATTGCCCGTTTAAAAAAAGAATATGGCGTCACACCATATGATATCCATTTGTGGGACAAAATGTTTTAGTTAAGGGTGGCTTCAAAATATTATGCCTGAACATTTAGCCAAACAGACTTACAAGTAGACATCTGGGTTATTAATATATGATAGAGTAAACAGAAAATGAATTTTCTTGTTTTTATTTAAAATCTAACTTTTCCTGGTTTGACTGAAAATTGTGAAAAAATGGAATGTTAATTCCATTAATGCTTTATAAGTTCATATAAAACATCACTTTCTAAACAATATCACCACAGTTTCTGACATATTTTTCAACTACCCATATTCATTACTATAAAAAAGTTCAGTCTTGTAAATTCACACAAATAAAATATATGATTTCTGATGGTCCATATCACCCAGACCTACCTGTAAGCTTTTTTTTGTAAACTTTGTTTTAGACTTTTTTGTCTAAGTTTAAATATAACAAATCTATTGATCTATGTGTAGTGGATAGGTGCATTTAAGACTCCTTAGTAGTTTGTCTAGACACTAGGGAGTAACTATAGTGAGAATATCTCACTTTGCACAGATGCTGGCAAACTTGTTCTTGCATAGCGTCAACCCTTAATTCCAAAATACTTCTTTGTTAATCTTTTAAATGATTAATAATTTGATTATCGCTAATGACATCCAATGAGGTTCATTAAATGATAGTGTATGATATTTTGTATCCAGCACAAATACACAGTAACTATGCAATAATATTTGCAGATTTTTTTTTAATTCAGAAAGTTTGCTGAGGCTATAATTTTTTTTCAAAATTGGTTCTTTCTTTAAAATAGTTACACAATGTGGCAAAATGTTTTCCACCACTTTAGATGACACATGACATTGAGCATAATGATGTTGGTTTGTGTGCAGCTGCTCGGCTATTTCATGAAGTTCCTGATGCACAGTTTTTGCGCTGATGTTGCTTCCAGAGGCAGTTTGTAACTTTCTAATGAATGGACTTAGACTACAGCTTATGTTTGGTTTTCCACTTGTTTTAAAATGGTTAGGGTTAGGGTTATGCCTTTTGGGTAATTGTTCCATGTACCAGTTACCAGTGCTGAAGGGCTGAAGCACTCTGGGCCCTGTCTGGACCCAAGTAACATATTGTAGTCTAGGGCCTTTGAATTAGGCCACAGAGTTTACATTCTAAATCTCTAGTCATGAGACATTATGATGATAGTTCAGTTGTAAGGACCACTAGCCCAGAACACCAGCATTAACCCTTTCCTAAACTATCCACCTTTGACAGGTCCCAGTCTTACAGCAATGGGGTAAGTTGTCTTGGGCGTGTCTATGAATTAAAGTTTTGTGGTTTGGAAATTATGGTTTTGTGGCTTTGGACATCAAAGGAGGTGGTAAAGGAGCTGCAATTAAAGTCCTGGGCCTAGGGTCATAGCTTGCAACCCATGCATATAGGGTTAGGGTTAACCCTAACCCTAACCCTAGGGTTCCTAACCCTAGGAATCTAGGTTGGTGTCCTTGACCCTATATAGTGCTTGGGGCCTGTCATTTAGTCTCAGGGCATTGTCTGACACCTTGTCCTCCAAATCCAAAGAATCTAAAATCCAATGTGCCTGTCCCAGTCCCAGTTATTTTCTCCCTTTCCAGGGTCCAGTTCCATTACCTTAATCACATTTTAGTTAAGGTTAGGGTCCAGAATGTGTTTTGGATTGATTAACATTTTATTATAGACTGTTTCAATAACAGTATAAATGCTGTTTTTTGCAGCTTTAGCTATGGACTGAAAATGAATTTCCATACTTATCCATAGTGTTAACCTTGTTTTTCTGGAGTCTTACCAAATGCACTTTTGTCATCACCTTCTCATCCTACCCTCTCTCTGCAGAGAGTTGATCACTCCCCTTCCTATGTTTGTATTGAAATGACCCTTTGTCTCTTGCTGTTAAGGTGATAACAATCACCCCAACCCTCGACTCTTTATCTTCATTTGTCCTCATCCTTTAACTCCTTGCCTTCCTCCACATTCACCCCCTCCCCATTTGACCCTCTTCTGACGTAAACCATGTCTATGGAGTCAAAATAGGGTCATAAAGATTTTGAGTTTGTAAAATAATAGTCACAAATGTACTGAAACTTGCAGCTGCGTTTAAACAACTACATACACGTAAAATCCAAATCCACAAATGAACTGGAATGTTCAAACTTGAAACAAAAAAAATATTAATAATAATTCAAATGGACAAATATGGAAAAATATTTTAAATGTATAAAAAAATATATATTTTAATTTGTAGAAAAGATTTGCATTTGTAAATCCAATGTTGTGAATGTGTGAATCAGTACTGCTGAAAATGTGGAGGTAAAAATCCTCACATTCACCTTCTCTGTTGCAGTTGCGAAACTCTTGCTGCAGTTGCGAATTTTGACCCTGTTTTGATGGATAATTCATGGACCAATAGGAAAGCTTAAGATGGACCAATCAGATTGTGAGGTTTGGTTAACCAATCAGACCACTGATTTGGTGCTGTCACTCAACTTCTGCGTGCAGGCTTTGTACAGTGGTTTTGCAGTGGCAGTGGTTAGTTAACTAACACAGGCATTTGCTGAGCTTTGGTCAGCTTTTGCAGTAGAACAAAAACACTGTAGGACACTACGGAAGCAGCGCTAACTCCTGTAGCGGCAGTTTAGCTATGTACACACAGCAGGCGTACCACGTTTCACCGAGCTTTTTCCTCCGCTTTGAATTCCTCCGGGCCTTCGATGGAATCCTGGGATAGGATAGTGTGCTGGGGCTGCATACTTAAAAATGTCTGCCGGTGCATCCGGGGACTTTTCGCGTACTGCTCGCCGAGCACTACGTATTCGGACACCCTAGTTACTCTCGCGCGCTGCTTTTGCGTACTGTTCAGTATGGAAGTACGCGATTTCGGATCCAGGGTCAAAAGTCGCAACTGGAGCAATAGTTTCTTATTTATTTATTTTTCCACATTTGAACATTTGCATTATTATTAATATTACTTTTTGTTTCAAGTTTGCACATTCCAGTTCATTTAGTGGATTTGGATTTTATGTGCGTGTAGTTGTTTAAATGCAGCTGCAAGTTTCAGTAGATTTGTGACCATTGTTTTACAAACTCAAAATCTTTATGACCCTATTTTGACTCCATACATGTCAGACTGGACTAGACTGTGTTAGTCAGAGTCGGAGATGGACTAGACTGGACTTCACAGGACTGGACCGGCAACAAATGTTTTAAAAAATTACTGCAGCAGTGTCACCTATGTGTTTATTCTGTCAGAATCCTGTTACGGTGTTCCATGTTTTCTCTGACTGTACCAGACTAGCACCAATTTTTAAACTTCTGAGCAGGGTCTTCAGAGGAATGGGTCTTTTACTCACACACATTCTGTTTATTTTGGGTGTAAATACACAAAACCTTGTAGTACTAAATGTGTATTTGTTAACATCTTACTGGGACAAGTTGGCCATTTGGAAGACTTTCAGACTTATGGCAGAGGGGAAGGATACTGTTTAAAGCTTTAGTGGAGGCTTGGGTACGAGTTGAGTTTCTGTATTATCAGAGTATCCTAAATATATCTAAGTTTGAGATAAAGTGGTATATTGCTGGGGGCTGTGTCTCACTGGATTATGGTGTATTTCTTCTCTCTCTCTCTGCCCATCTCTCTTTCTCTGTCTCTCTCTATCTCTGCAATCTCTTTCTCTCTCTCTCTCTCTCTCTCTGCCCATCTCTCTTTCTATCTGCTCATCTCTCTTTCTCTCTGTCCCTGCCCTGGTTCTGTGTTTAAGATCAGTCACTTTGCTCAGGTACTCGGCTACATTGTACTGTCGTTTTAGGGCCAGATAGCTCTGAATTCTGCTCTGTGCTAGCGTCTGTGTGTTCCAATGAGTGATGTAGTTTTGTTTTTGAAGTGTTATAATTTGGTTTCGTCTAATTGTAACAGTGTAGTGTTTGTTAGTGAACTCGGCGCCAGGACCAGCTGTGTGAGGGGGCTCTTCTTGCTCAGCTCTTGGTATTGCAGGGCTTTGTAGCGGTGGGCATGGGGGTCACTGTTTTTTAGGTGTAGCCAGTATTTATTTTATTATTTCTGAATAAATTTAGTATTTCTGAATTGTGAGCATTAGTGGAAATTGGCCTAATTCAGCTCTGCAGGCATTGTTTGTTGTTTTTATATGTACTTGCAGAATATTTTTTACTAAATTTAGTGTGCATAATTTCTACTGGGTCTTTGTCCCATAGGCCAAAATTTATGTTTGAGAGTGGCCCCCATACCTCAGAACCATATAAGAAGATTGGTTCAATTAAAAGAGTTTGAGCCAGATTTGAATCAGTATTTGTTCAGTTTAGATTTATTCTGTCATTTGTGTTTGCACACAGCAAAATTTGACCTTCGCATTTAATCCATCTGTGCAGTGAAACACCCACATATACACACACAGAAGCGGACAGTAAACACACGTGCCCGGAGCAGTGGGCAGCCCTATCCATGGCACCCGGGGAGCAGTTGGGGGTTAGGTGCCTTGCTCAAGGGCACTTCAGTCGTGTCCTGCTGGTCCCGATTGAACAAATCCCTAACCTTCAGGTCACGATAGCCCATTTGGATGAGAATTTGTCGTTTGATGTTGTAGAATGCCCTGCATGCTTTCTCTCTCAGCTCATTAACTGCTGGATTAAAGTTTCCTGTTAAACTAATCTTCAATCCTAAGTAACTGAACTCTTTACAGGTCTTTAATTTGTGTGTTACTAAAGTGAAGCAAGAAAATGATTGTTTTGGTATTGTTCAGGTTTACTGCCAGGGCACAGATTTGGCAGTAATCTGGCAGCTCCAGCAGGTCCAGGTTCTGCTGTAGGTCCTTGCTCTGTGGGGGACAGCAGAACCTAGGTCATCTGCATAGGTCAGGAACTTGATTTCTGATTGGTGCAGGGTGAGAATGGGTGCTGAAGAGCGCTCTATGGCTGTAGCTAATTAATTAATACAAATGTTGAATAAAATTGGGCTTAAGCAGCAGATCTGTCTCACTCCGCGCTTCTCAGAGAAAAACATTGTCCGTTTGTTGCCCATCTTTATTTCACACTTATTGTTTGTGTACATGGATTTAATGATGTCACATGTTTTACTCCCTACACCGCTATTAAGAACCTTATAAAACTGACCGTTGTGCCAAATAGCGTCAAAAGCTTTTTTGAAATTAACGAAACATGCAAATATTTTGTTTTTATTCTGATTTAAATGTAAGCCTACACTCAGTTAAATAGTTTCAGAATAGCCAATTGGAATTTTTTGCTTGTGTTCTTGATCATTTCATTTAATATGCCATTGGGCCCACTCGCTTGTTTAGGTTTAGGAGTTTGTGCTCAGTAATGGGGGAGTCCAGGGTGTTCTGGAAGTCTTTTAGTGCTAATTCCTCTGATTTAGATTTCTCTGATTGAGTGTGTTTCAGTGTTCCCAAAATCTGTTAGGAGTTTGTTTACTAGTGCCAGTTGTGTATGTGCTTTTGATTCTGAGTGTACATTTGTAGAGTCTTAAAGTCTTACAGTATTGAAGGAATAAATCTGCATTATTTGGGTCTCTGTTTTTGATTAGATAAATCTCTCAGTTTGGTCTTAATTTTCTGGCATCCTGTATCAAACCATTTATCTTTTTTTTGTTTTAATTTACTTATTTGGGCAGTTCTAATAAAAATGAATGTCTTCATTACTGTGAGTGTATGTGGTGTCTAACAGTGTCTGAATTTTTGGATCTCTGATTGCTTTTTGGAACTCTTCTGTGCCATTTTGAGCCCATCTGTATGATCTCCTGATGTTGTACAGCTTACTGGGCTGTGTGTGTGCAGTGCTTTTGTCTCTGTCCTTTTAATGAACACAGTAATTTGGCTGTGGTCAGACAGAGGGGTTAGTGGTCTAATAGTAAATCCACTGAGAGAAAAAGGGTCTAAATCTGTATTCATATAATCTACTGTGCTATTATCAAGAAGTGAACAAATGTCACATTGGAGAGATGAGGAGGCAGGATGCAAGTGCATAACCAGATGGCAGAAATAATTAGAAACAAAACCTAAACCAACCAAGAGACAACACAAAGCAGGTGGGGACGGAGACAAGGATCACATGACAAAACAGGTCCACATGGTGGGGAACGTAAACACAAGCACATGGGACAGACAATGGAGTGTAAACAAAGACAGACAGACAGAAAAGAGATAGGGCAGACGTGACAGAACCCCCCCTTGAAGCGCCGCTCCAGAGGCGCTAAAATGAACATGAAAACAGGAAAAGAGGCTAAACACGACACAGGACTAGGAACTCGAAAGGAACTGGGCACAAGGCTGGACAAGGGACTGGATTGCGGAGGTGTCCACGGGAGCGGCAGGGGCTCCAGCGATGTCCTCGGCTGCAGGGCCTGCAGCGATGTCTGTGGGAGAGGCAGGGACTGCAGCGATGTCTGCAAAGGCAGCAGGCGCAGGTAGCATTCTGCAAAAACTCCTTTACAGTCCATGCCTCCTTAGGCCTATTTTTTAAGATTATGTTTGCCCATTGGGCAGCATTCCCCTGGAGCAAAGTCTTTATAAACAATACCTTCACCACTTTTGGGTGGTGTGGGGCAGGTTAAATCCTGAAAATAAAGTTAAACTTAAAGCAAAATCCTCTGATGTCCTCACTCTGTCCATCATAATGACAAGGAACTGCCATTAGGGAAGGAAGCAATAGAGATTTACCATCTTGTACGTCAGAGAAAAGATCTTTCAAGTATTTAATGTTCTTTTTTCCAGCTTGCTGCATCTATGGTGAGGCTTGGTGTTATGTCACATTGGACAGACAAGGAGGCAGGATACAAGTGCATAACCGGATGGCAGTTTAATTAGAAATAAAAACAAAACCTAATTCAAACCAAGAGAAACAAAAAAAATAGACTTACAAATAAACTAGATACTGCCTTACAAATAAAACTATGAACAAAGACAAGGTTAACATAAATCCAAAAATTAGGCAACAGGTAACAAGGCTTACAGAGACACAAAGCAAGACAAAACACCAAGCACAGACAACCAGGGATAAATAAAGGAACTAACAATGAACCTGGGGCTAACAAAGGGAGACAACATAAAGCAGGTAGGTGCAGAGACAGAGGGCGGAGACAGGGATCACATGACAAAACAGATCCACATGGTGGGGAACATAAACACACGCACATGGAACAGACAAGGGAATGTAAACAAAGACAGACAGACAGACAAGAGATAGGACAGACGTGACAGCAGAATGAGTGTCTTTCTAAAGAGTCCCCTCGTAAGCTACTATTGACAATGTACAGGCCCAGACTCTGTAGAAGGTCCTTTCCGTTTCTGTTGACACGTGAGTTGTATCGGGGAAAATTTGTGATAATTAGTGATAGATTAGTGGGTAATATATAATTATTATCTTCCTCTGTAGTGAAGTCAGGTAACCTGTGTTCAGGTCCCCACAGATCAGCACACGTGGAAGCTGCTGATCTGGTCATGGAGTTTGAGTAAAATGTCTTTGCTATAATAAGGTGATTTACTGGGAGAGATGTAGACGATGCATAAGAAAAGATCTTTTACAGCTTCTGTGAGTTCTTTTAGCCAAATGTGTGATTTTTTTTAAAGGGTTATGAATTTTGATAGTTCTGATTTATACCAAATTATAATTCCTCCTGAATCTCTACCTTTGAGATATTAGAGTGTTTAACAGACGGGATGATTATTTTTTTGTAGTTTGGGGGGCTGTCAGTTTTACACCAAGTTTTCTGCAGGATGATAATTGTAAATGTATTGTGTTTACTTTTGTATCTGAGCAGTGAAAGGTTTAATTTTTCAATACAAATGCAAATATAGAAATATTAAAAGGAGATAAACCTGTGTAATTGAGGGGGATTACTGATGTGTGTATACATTTATAACAGTCATTATAAACTGTGTGCAGGCGAAGGTGAACATAGAACTTAGCTCAGCAGTCTGTTGCATATGAGACTGAGCAGCTGTTTGATCTCGCTCAGGTCTGTAGTACTGGTGGAGGCTGGGTTCTTTACTGCATCAGCGTAGGTCTGCTTTGCTAGCTGTGTCTTGGAACCTAGTGCTCTTGGTGGGAGAACCTTACTAGTTTCTGGTGGGCATGCTGCTGGGCTAGGTTTGGTGTGTCTCTGTAGGTTGGTGGTCCGGTGTGCTCTGGCTTTGGAAAGACCTGGCAGAGGCAGAGGGTGGTAGTGATGGATGGCTGGTTGCACTATGATCTTTCTGGTTGATGGTAGGTGAACCGGTCTGACTGCATAAGATTGGTCTTGTGCTTCGCTAGGGGCTGCCTGGGGTCACATCTTTTAGGTTTTTGGCAAAGGTGCCCACAAAGTCTTTGCTTAGGTGGATGTGGTCATGGATGCTGTGATTGTGAGGTTGGGAAGGTGTACATTGGCCATAAAGGCACATCTATGGGAGATTTCTGCGTTTATCTTCTGGATGGTATCTGGGTGGAAATATTTCCGGGGCAGGATTGTGGAGGTTATCTTTGTGGAGATTCTGTGCCACTCTCGTTTACACTTTCTGCTACTCTTTCCTGCTGTGCCCTCAAGTAATTTGTGCCAATGTGGATGTGGCTTTGCTCACCTGAGATGGCATGATTAAGGAGATGAATTGCAGCACTGGTTCTGGGACACCACACCTCAGGGTTCCTGAGAAAAGCTGTTCCTCGTTTAAAAAAATTCCATTGGAGTCAATTAGGATGACAGTATCATTATCAGTGGGTATGTTGTTTGTGATTTTATTTCTGGTCAGCTCCAGTTGGCTGTTCTGGGCTGAACAGTCATGTGTTGCTCTTCTCTACCCTCCCCTGATCCCTGAGCTTCACTGTTGTTGCTCTCCCCTTCCTCTGCCTCAGTTACTCTAGTCTCAGTCTTTGCCAGTGCTCTGATAAAGTTAAAGTCCTCCTGTACAGAGCTGAGAGTGGCTTCACTGCATTGTAACATAATAGTTCTGTTGTGGTACACATTCACAGTCAGGGGGTTTCTGTCACTCTTCTAGTGCTCTATGACGATCTGTCTTCCGCTGCATATGCCCCTCTTTTTGTGGTGTTGGTAGTAAGCACACTGTGAGCCCTGTGCTAGAATTCGCTGTGGTCAGTGTAGAGCAGGAGGTTAGTAATGGTAGGTTTGTCCTCTGACTGTGTATAATCTGCTGTGAGGAACCTTTGTTTATGCGCTTTCTTTGCCTGTGCTGATTTCAGATCTGTCAGGTAGTTTATTGCAAGGGGGTGGAGTTTTCCCGCAGCTGTCTCAGCCTTGACTCACACCCCATGGCTAACGTTACCTAGTTTAGCGCAGGAGCTAACTTATTAAAACTAAGATTTTCTCAGTTATTTTGCAAAGTTGGAGGTTCCTACCTCAGTGTTCTTGATGGGTAGCTTGAGTGGGTGAAGTGTTGTTAATTTGAAGTCTTCTACTCCCTCTGTTTCTGATTTTTGTTGCTTCTTCTCTGCTTCTGTTAGCCCATCAGTGTTCAGATCTGCTCACTTCTTCAAACTGATTGAAATATTTATTTCTGATTTGTTGATATTTTGGGCAGTTTAAAAGGAAGTGCACCTTCGTCTCAACCTCACCTGTCCTGCAGTGACCACACACTCTCAGTACAATTACACTACAAGGCTGTAAAATAACTGTATTTATGGTACTAACCAACTAGCCAGCTAGCTAGCTAACACTGTTCAAGCTACAGTTTATTTGTTAAATTTACCCACATAGCAAAAATTCTCACATCTGTATTCTTATTTCACATTTGGATCGGTTCCAGATCGGAGGTGCACCCCTCTGGCCCAGATAGCAAAAAGTATTTGGCCCAGCTCTGGGCCAGATCTATTATAATTTCTGTGCTGGGTCCATAAAACGGATATAGGCCGGTGTCTAGATGCACAACGTGCCAACAATATTTTACCTACTACACTTCATATATGAACACAGTATTTTTCAAACAGATTAAAACAAGAATGTTATATTTCAATTAAATAAATTTAAACATAAGCATATACAAAATAAACAATTTATAAGTGACAGTCTTTAACATTTTTATTTTAACATTTTTATTTCACTCAATAAAAGTGATTATACACAGTCAGAGGACAAACCCTATCATTACCAGCCTGCTGCTCTACACTGACCACAGCGAATTCTAGCACAGGGCTCACAGTGTGCTTACTACCAACACCACTAAAAAAGGGGCATATGCAGCGGGAGACAGATTGTCATAGAGCACTAGAAGAGTGACAAAAAAACCCTGACTGTGAATGTGTACCACAACAGAACCATTATGTTCCAATGCAGTGAAGCATAATATCAGAACGTGGGCTGTGTATTCAGACTAAACCACAGCTACGTTCCACAAAGAGGAGACCTCACCTGAGACTTCTGCTCCAGCGAAGCTAGTGTTGCGGCTCACCTGCGTTTGTGCTAAGCTTATATTTCTGCCTTCCAACCTTTTATTTGCTACCTTTCGACTGCTTCCTAGCACTTTATCTTCATCTCTGTTTAAAGATACGCATATTAACTGCTCTTAGACTGTGTTTATAGTTTATTTCCAGGTGTAGCTTTGTTCCTGAAACAAATCCTGTGCTTGGTGTAAGTTTCCAAATCTACTAAAAGCGGTAAGTGCCTGTTTAATCATGGCTGATTCTGAGTTTTTTGCCTGTTCAGAGTGTGGCATGTTTAGTTTAAACCCCTTTTCCACCTCTAGTGATAATGATAGTGTTTGTGCTAAGTGTCAGCTTGTTAGCTCTTTGGTGGAGAAGGTGGACCAGTTAGAGGTGCGTCTCCGGGGTTTAATAAGGGATAGAGAGGAAGTTTCTCTGTTAGCTGCCCCGGGGGCCTCAGGGAGAGCTAGTGCCCCCTCGACTCCGGTGCTAGAGTCCTCACAGCGGGGCGAATGGGTGACGTCTCGGCGGCATAGTCGGAAAGCTAAGGCTAATTCTAACGCAAAGGCCAAAGCTAGCCCACTAGTACACCACTCCCCCCAAATTCACGTGTCTAACAGGTCAAATAGCTTTGCCCCGCTCAGTGAAGCTCCCACTGAGGAGCCTGTTAAATGTACCCTGGTAATAGGGGACTCTATAGTTAGACACGTGAAAGTAGCTAGTCCTTTAGGGGCGCCAGCAGTCACAGTTAGCTGCTTACCGGGAGCCAGAGCACCGGACATTAGTGGCAACTTTAGGCTGTTAGCTAATAGGAGATATTCGAGAATAATGATTCACGTAGGGGCCTACGATATCCGTCTGCAGCAGTCTGAAGTAACTAAGGCTAATATGGTAGAGGTGGTTAAACTGGCCCAGACGATGTCCGATGTCGTAATTTGCTCTGGCCCCATTCCAATGCGGCGTGGCGTTTAACGGCGTTTAACTGCTGGATGTCCAAGTGGTGTGCAGAAAATTCGAGGGCAAGCCCGGTCTTATAGGTAGGGATGGTATCCACCCCACGAGGGAGGGTGCTGCCTTGCTTTCTTGCTGCATAGCCCATAGTCTCTTAGTTAGTCGGCAGAGTGGTAGTAGTACTAGCAGCTGCTGACAATCCAGAGCCAGGACCAGGCCTAAACCGACCGTCTGCGAGCTGCCTTGAAACGTCACCTAGGTTCAACAGTATTGAGACTGTGTCTGTGCCCCGAATTACATCTAAACGTAGAAAAACACATACAGCCTGTCTAAATAACTTAATCAGCATATTCGAACCGTCATATTCAAACTGCTACCTCATGCCTTAAGTTTGCACTACTCACCATTCGATCACTCAATTTAAAAGCAGTTATTGTGAATGAAATTATAAATGATTACAAATTTGATGTTTTATGTCTTACTGAAACTTGGATTAGACCTGATCAACATCTGGCACTAAATGAAGACACCCCAACCGGCTTTAATTATGTACACAGTCCGAGATTATCAGGCAGAGGAGGAGAAGTGTGTGTAATCTACCAAAACAGTCCAGATATTAATCCAAAACACTATGACACGCTCACCTCTTTTGAGATTCTTGCCATTAACATATTAAATCCGGCCACCAATAAGAATTTTCGCTAATTAATATTTACAGGCCTCCAGACCCATACACAGATTTTCTTAAAGAATTTAGTGATTTTGCTGCAGACTTAGCCGTGTGTACTGATAAATGCATAATAGTAGGAGATTTTAACATTCACTTTGAAAAGACAGACGATCCATTAACAAAGGCATTTACATTAATCTTGGACTCTGTTGGCATCACCCAAAATGTGACTGGGGCTACACACTACTGTAATCATACACTGGATTTAGTTCTGACCCTGGGTGTCAGCATAGATAATCTAAATATTCTTCCCCAAACTTCAGCAGTTTCAGATCATTATCTAATTTCATATGAATTACACCTAAGTCAAAATGTATATACAGCCCCACGTTATCGCCTGAAGTGCTCAATCACACCGTCTACAGCTTTACACTTGATTGAAAACCTCCATCGGACCCAACAGAGCTTGATAGATTAACTAATGGTTTGGACGTGGCACCGCTTAAATATAAAAAGGGGAGGCAAAAACTCCTCGCACCTTGGTATACTGACCAAACTCGATCCCTAAAACAAACAGTACGGAAATTAGAACGAAAATGACGATCTACCAAGCTAGAGGTTTTCCACTCTGCCTGGCGGGACAGCCTTATTGAGTACAGAAGGGCTCTCACAAATGCTCGCTCAGCATATTTGGCCTCACTAATCAAGAACAACAAACACAACCCTAGAATACTTTTACCTTAAATTCCGGCTATTCTTACCAGCAATATTTTTATGGATTTTTTTAATAATATAATTGAAAATATTAGACAACAAATCCAGCCTTTATTATCAAATCAAAATTGTCTGTCACCTGGTATGGCTGATATAGAACAAAATTTAGTTGTGGAAGATAGGCTAGAAGCTTTTTACCCACTTCCACAGTCTGAACTGGAGAAAATTATTTCCTCTGTAAACTGTAGTACCTGCATACTCGATGCAGTTCCCTCAAAACTAAAAGAATTAGTACCAGCTATTATTGTACCTCTTTTAACAATAGTAAACTCATCCCTTAGCCTGGGGCATGTACCCAAAGCTTTCAAAGTAGCAGTTATTAAACCTTTGATTAAGAAACCAAATCTTCATCCTGGTGTATTGTCTAATTACAGGCCTATTTCTAACCTACCATTTATATCTAAGATCTTGGAAAAAGCTATAGCCCATCAACTTTACTTATGCCTGCATAAGAATTGCATATTTCAACAATTCCAATCTGGATTTAGGCCACATTATAGTACTGAGACAGCCCTAGTTAAGATAACAAATGATCTTCTCCTTGCCTCTGATCAAGGCTACGTATCCTTATTAGTGCTACTAGATCTGAGTGCAGCTTTCGATACTATAGACCACACTGTCCTTCAAGAAAGATTAGAGAACATGGTTGGAATTAGAGGAACAGCTTTTTCATGGCTCAGATCGTTTTTATCTGTGCGTTATCAGTTTGTAAAGATAAATGATGTATCCTCAAATTATACAAAAGTAAGATATGGAATTCCACAAGGTTCTATTTTAGGGCCATTATTGTTTATATTATACATGCTGCCACTAGGTAAAGTTATAAGCAAGCATGGCATTAGCTTCCATTGTTACGCAGATGGCACACAGCTGTATATATCAGCCAAACCTGATGACAAACTTAGATTAAAGAAAATAGAAGATTGTGTAAAAGATGTGAAAGGCTGGATTTTACAAAACTTCCTCCTTCTTAATGGTGATAAAACTGAGGTTCTTATTCTGGGACCAAAAGCCGCAAAGAGTAAATTATCCGACTTAACGTTAAATTTGGCTGATTTTTCTGTTATTCCTGCCTCAGCAGCTAAAAATCTTGGCGTCTTTATTGATTCAGACCTATCATTTGATCAACATATAACTAATATTACTAGAACAGCTTTTCTACATCTTCGTAACATCGCTAAGCTAAGAAGTGCTTTATCCATGCATGATGCTGAAAAACTAGTTCATGCTTTCATTACCTCAAGGCTAGATTATTGTAATGCTCTATTGTCAGGATGTTCTAGTCAGAACCTCAGTAAACTTTAACTTGTTCAAAATGCTGCAGCCAGGGTCCTTACTAAAACCAGAAAATTCGATCATATCAGCCCAGTCCTACCAGCGCTGCATTGGCTTTCAATTAAATTATGTATTGACTATAAAATTCTGCTTTTGACATACAAAGCCTTACACGGTCTTGCTCCAGAGTACCTGCAAGAACTCATTTCCTATTATGAACCATCTCGATCACTGAGATCACAGTGGGCTGGCTTCTTATTAGTTCCCAGAATTTACAAATCCTCAGCAGGGGGAAGAGCCTTTTCTTATAAATCCCCCCAACTCTGGAATAGTCTTCCAGATAATGGGACTCAGACACAGTCTCAATCTTCAAATCTAGGCTGAAAACGTACTTGTTTAGTTTAGCTTTCGGTAATTAATGTTTCCTGTTGATAAAGGTTGTAGTTCCAGAGGTTCATGGACACAGGGAATTGTGGTAAACTGAGATGCTGGTGCTGTCGTCCTATCACTTACATGCGGTCACTCAGGTTTGTGGACCATAGAGCAGTGGAATGCCAGTGTTTCAGGGTGCCCCCGTTGTTGTGTTACCTTCTGGTTCTCTCCTTTTAGTTATGCTGTTAGAGTCGTTAGCCAAACTCTGATAATATTGTACATTCTTCCGATCTCCATACATCCAAATAGAACTAATTATATCTCTTTATCTTGTATGAGTGTGACCACCCACCTGTCCTGACTGACACTGATGGAAGACTGGCCGCCAGGTTCCCCTGCCACCCAAGTCACCCACCAGACTGATCATCGGGCCTTGATGTTACCCGTACCATACCAACTATCTAGCCTTAGACTAGCTGCCTAACCTTCACTATAGACTCGTCTGAAATTTACATGGACTTTAACTAGTTTCCACTAACCTTCTACCTTCATTACTGTCATCATTACTCTCACTGTTCTCCACTGAACAGAAGTACAAGTTGCTACAGAACATCTAAAGATTTACAAACTTTCTCTCACAGGTGTATGACTTCCAACATACAATAATGTCCGTGAAGCCAGGAAAGTCCACTGAATCGGGAGAGGAGGACCTGGGGAAGCTGAGAGCAGACCTGTGAAGATGGATGTAAGGTGGAGTAGATCGCTGGTGGAGAGCAGCTTCTCCCAAGCAGCCCCGTGGGCTTCCAGGTGGAGCTGGGGAACCAGAACCGATACCGAGGATCTCCCAGTGTGTGTGGGCTCCAGGTGAGGCCTGCGTGGACAGATTAGAGCAGCGTGCCTAATGGCGACTTTAAGTGACTGCACAGCGTAAACTAAAGAGTCCTTCGTGGACGACCGGCAGGGCCGGGGAAATATACTGTGCAGTGAAACGTAAAAACCTTAGTAAAGGTACCGGATGTGAGTCACGAGTCGGGGAGTCCGTGGGGACGCTGACCTCCTTCTTCGGTGTCTGCAGCCGGGAGGCTGAGCCGACTGGAGGTAAGCGTAGAGGCCGGAGCAGAGGTCTGCTGGTTCTCTCGGGTTCCAGGGAGGTTGGTAGGACCCCGCCGTAGGAAGGCCAAGCTTGGTGAATCTGGGAATAGACCTTGGAAGAGCACACCGACCCAGAGACCACGGAACAGGTAAGAACTGACCCTCACAGTTTTCAGGATACTGAAAGTAACGCCACACGCCGAGGTTATGTGCTAATGAGTTGCTGCCGCTAGTGCTAATAGGATGCAGGTGTGTGTGATGGGTAGCCATGGTGATGTGCCTGGTGCAGAGCGTGTATGTGTAGGTTGTCATGGTGATGTAGGAAGCGTGGGTGGGTGTCCTAGGCTACCTTAATAGACGCGTGACTGCGACCGCATGACTCGGCAGGCTGTGGGTTTACATAACTACCAACTCCAGTTTTATTAATCTCTGTTTAACTCTAAATAGTTTAGACCAATAAAACTTATTATAGGTAATGGGCCACTGTCTATCCTGCAACCCAAACAATTAGTATATATTAATGATCCTTATATATACAAAATATACAAAAAAACCCGTCATTTTGCACTTAGTGGTACGCAGTTGATTGCGGCATGCAGCCACACAAATGTTGGCATAGTAACAGCGTTACTGGTGAACATGAATGATGATCAGAGGAGAACTTTATCAGTGTATATTGTTTAAGGTGGAGAAAGGCATGATGAGCTCTGTACTCTTTTGTCCTTGTTATGTAATACTGATGTAGAACTCGTGTCGGAGGCTACCTAAAAAAGATCAACATTACGCCTATTCCACCTCTGCATTCAACAATAAAACCTATTTCAGTTGGAAGGTCTGCTTTAAGCAATGGTCTTGAAAAGAACACAAAGGAGAACCACCACAAGTGCTGGTAAAACCATGCCAGCAGACAGGTCACAAACAGTCCTCAAGCTCTGGTCTGCATTAGCCACAAAAAAAACAGCCCCACCGTCCAGCACAAACTAGTACATGCAAACCCATATAATGTCCAGAACTTACCAACAACAGGCCAAAGTCTCTCTTACCACGTTTGCAGCACACTCCCAGGAGACTCTATGCATTGCAGCTTTTTATGGTCATGCCTCCATAGCGGAGTCTGTCTGTATTTGGATGCTAGATGTCTATAGAGAAAATAAAGTTACATTTCTATTTTACTAGAACCAGAACCATATGTGGGTCCATATCTATGATGACTACAAAAAGACGGCTGTTTAGAATAGTTGGCTTTTTTTATTAAACATCAGCTGTCAGTTTACAAGAATGAAAAATGGCATGAAAACTTATTTTAGAGACAATCTTTTGAACAGGACAGAAAAGTAGGAACTAATTACTTGCTTAATACTTGAACTGATACGTGATACGTGAAACTGATGCCTTAACATCCTGTGCCTTTCCTCTTAACACAGAGCTAAAACAATACTCTACTGTTTGTTCATTTTGTCTCTTAGACAGAAAAGAATGGTAATGTTTTTACTAAAATGACACAAAAAAGGCTTACCTAAAAAAAGTTGCCAAAATGAAAGTTCAAAACCATTGTTTTTAAGGGTTTTTAGTACAAATAATTTAGCTTTGCATAGAACCATAAGAAATCCATAAATGCATCCTTAAATGGTTATTTGCATGACAAAATGGTTATTCTCCATTATGCAGAACCTGTATATAGTTCTTTAAATTGACTTAAAATGCTAAATTGTTTAAATTGTTTTTTACAGATGCTGTTTTTTTATAAACGGTACATAAAATTGTTCGACCACTGTAACTTTTGTGTCTGGCTATTTTGTTGGATCATTGACCCAACCATATATAAAAGCCTTTTTCTCTTATTTTATTTAGAAGTATTTGGCTCAACACCACTGTTGAAACTTTGTTTGTTGTTGGTTTTGGTGTAAACAACTGTCAAAAACTGACAACAATGCAAATAATTGCAATTATCGCAATTAAAAATTGCAATCAGGTGATTATGTAACAATAATCATGACAGGCCTACTGCTGGACAATAAACTGCTCCACATTATGTACTGAGCCAAAGGAAACAAGGTGAATGGGACAGAGTATTGTAAAAATTCCTAAAAATCACACAACTGCATTGTTAAAAAGTAGAATTAGCTAGAATAACATTTCCAAATGTGTGCTCCCAATGTTTGCAATTGCAAAGCAAAAAAAAAATGAAAGAGTAATTAAAGTTAAATGTGCAATACAACTTGACCGGGCACATCGCAAGCTGCGGGAGAGGCCAGTGATATGATATCACTCATAGGAGAGCAAAGGTCAACCACAGAAAAATGTACTGGATTGGACATTTAAAGAGAGAGAAATATGTGGGATAACAGAGTTTAGCTGCAGTATTTTCTATTTGGTGCCTAATATAGTTCTGGTGGGGCTCAGTTTTTCAGTTTTACAGGGTAAGCTTGGATGTTTTCCAGTATGCGTTGTGGGGGATTTTCAGCCTCTCATTTGGGGAGAGGCCAGCAGGGTGGGATAGTGAACTATATGTGCGTGTATATGTGGGGTTTTTTTTTTGTTTTGTTTTTTTCCGCCCTTCCCCTACTTTGCAATCGACAGAGATTTATAAGTACTCGATATACATTATAGTAGAGGGATACAATTTGTGCAATGGTAGAGAGATACAATTTGTGCAATCTAAGGTTATTTCCGACAAGGACGGTCGTTATATTATTGTCCAAGGACACTTGTTTAATTTACCAGCAGTACTTGCGTGTGTTTATGGTCCCAATTGGGATGATGCAAAAATTTTTAGCACCATTTTTTTCTTTGCTTTCTGAATTGAATACTCATCAACTGATTTTGCATCGTAATCTCTGATCACAGCCCAATGACTATGACACTGTGAGGCGCGCGAAGGACAGACTGGACACTCGCGGAAATGTAAAAAAGTTACTTTGTTACAGATCTAGCAGTGAGCACTGAGAAAGTAATAATTGCAGGAGATTTTAATATTCACTTTGAGAACTCAGCAGATCCATTACAAAAGGCTTTCTCATCTATCTTAGACTCTGTAGGTCTCACTCAGAATGTAATAGAGCCTACACATTCCTGTAATCACATACTAGATCTAGTTTTGACCTTAGGTGTTGATATACATAATCTTACTGTTCTTCCACAGACTTCAGTAGTTTCAGATCACTACCTAATTTCATATGAATTGAGTCTTAGTAAAAATGTATGTACATCACCCCGTTATTGCATGAAACGTTCAATAATGCCAAATACATCTCAGCACTTTTTTGAAATCCTTCCAGATTTATCAACCATAATTTTTCCGTCATCATACCCAACAGAGCTAGACAGACTAACTGACTGCGTAGAAAATACACTCCGATTAACTTTAGACAATGTTGCACCTATAAAAATTAAAAAGATGCAACAGAAAAAGCTTGCTCCGTGGTACAACAATGAAATTAGAGCGCAAATGGAGAGTGACCAAGCTGGAGGTATTTCACTCTGCTTGGAAGGAAAGCCTTAGCAGTTACAGAAAGGCACTTATTAAAACACGCTCAGCATACCTGTCCACACTCATCGAACACAACAAAAAAAATCCTAGAGTTTTATTTAGCACCATCGCAAAACTTACCAAAAATCAGGCAGGAACTGAACCTCAAATACCTGCCAACTACAGCAGCAATGATTTCATAGACTTTTTCAATAGCAAAATCGAGAATCGACAAAAAGTTCTACCAATACAAGTAACCTATCCTTCATCCGGTTTGACTGAAACAGCACGAAATGTGTCCACTCCAGCAGACAGAACTAGAAAAACTTATCTCTTCCTCAAATTCTGCTACATGCACACTCAATATGATTCCAACAAACCTATTGAAACAAGTATTACCAGCTATTATTAAATCTATCTTCAACTCTTCTCTTAGTCTGGGTCATATACCTAAGTCTCTTAAACTAGCAGTGATAAAACCCTTGATTAAGAAACCAAATCTTGACCCCAGAGAACTGTCCAGTTATAGACCTATTTCCAATTTACCATTTATCTCTAAGATTTTAGAAAAGGCTGTAGCTCGACAACTCTGTTCTCATCTACATAAGAACAACATATATGAAAAATTCCAATCTGGTTTTAGGCCACACCACAGCACAGCGACAGCTTCAGTTAAGATAACAAATGATCTTCTTCTTGCCTCTGATCAGGGCCACGTATCTCTGCTGGTACTACTCAATCTAAGTGCAGCTTTTGACACTATAGATCACACTATTCTCTTGGACAGATTAGAAAATATAGTTGGAATCACAGGAACAGCGTTATCCTGGTTCACATCTTACCTTAGTGGTCGCTTTCAGTTTGTAAAGATAAATAATGTATCGTCTAACTCTCAGTTATAAATAGACATGGAATTAGTTTCCACTGTTATGCCGATGATACACAGTTGTACGTATCAGCCAAACCAGATGATAAATCCAGATAAAATAAGATAGAAGATTGAGATATTAGACTTTGGATGCTACAGAACTTCCTTCTTTTGAACCCTCATAAAACGGAAGTTCTCCTCCTCGGCCCAAAGGCTGCTCGGATTAAATGTTCAGATTTAATGCTAAATCTTGCTGACTTCTCTGTAGTTCCTGGTTCAGTAGCCAAAAATCTTGGTGTACAATTGACTCAGATCTGACATTTAATCAACACATAGGTAATGTTACAAGGACAGCGTTTCTTCACCTGCAAAACATTTCAAAGTTAAGAAATGCATTATCTATGTCTGATGCTGCAAAGTTAGTACATGCCTTTATAACCTCAAGGCTAGATTACTGTAATGCATTATTGTCAGGATGCTCCAGCAGGAACCTGAATAAACTTCAGTTAGTTCAGAACGCTGCAGCTAGAGTACTAACTAAAACCAGGAAATTCGATCACATCAGTCCAGTTTTATCAGCACTACACTGGCTTCCTGTTAAATTCCGTATCGACTATAAAATTCTTTTATTGACGTATAGAGCCCTGCACGGTCTCGCACCGGAGTACCTGCAAGATCTATTTTCCTAATTATGAACCGCCACGTTTACCCAGATCACAGGATGCTGGTTTTCTAATAGTTCCAAAAATTCAGAAGACTTCAATGGGGGGGAAGCGCTTTTTCCTACAAAGCCCCCAAATTGTGGAATAATCTCCCAGTTAATGTTCGGGACTCTGACACAGTCTCAATATTTAAGTCTAGACTGAAAACATACTTGTTTAGTGTAGCTTTTGGTAATTAATCTTCCCTTTTGTATAAAGGCAGGAGATCTGGGGGTCTATGGACACAGAGGTTTATGGTAAACTGAGATGTTGGTGCTGTTGTTCCACCACTTCCCCCTACTGTTGTTCCAGTAGGGGGATCCCAGTGTCTCAGGGTGCTCTCATGTCCATGTTACCTTCTGGTTCTCTCCTTTTAGTTTAGGCTGTTATAGTTAGATCTGCTGGAGTCACCAACCACACTCTAAAATTCTGAATATTCATATTCTCTACAGTCTTACTCCTGAGGTAATGACTGTCCTCCTGTCTGTTCAACGCTGTTGAAGGACTGATCATCAGGGCCTCCACCCCACCATCACCAGCCAGCTCACCTGTCCATTTACTGCTACACCCTCAGTTACATCACTGTGCCATCCAGAGGTACCAGCATTGAGATAGAATGGGACTGTTTCAGCTCACGCCCACTTTACATAAAGACTCAGTCATAGACTGCCTCAGCCAGAGACTGCCTCAGTCATACACTGCCTCTATCTGTGCAGCTTCTAAAACTTTGCTATCCAGATTTCAAACAAAGGCTCCTCATTTTCAAAACTCTGTAAAGCTGCTTTGAGACAACATTGTTGTAAAAAGCGCTATATAAATAAACTTGACTTGACTTGACTTAAAAAAAAAAGTTTTATTATACAAAAGGGCAAATCCAAAGGGAAAGTCAAAAACAGGCAGAGTCTAAAAACCAGGCAGAGAACAGACAAGGGAAAATCCAAACTCGGTGTCCAAATTCCCGCATCTAATTCTATGAAGACCTATATACTGCTGGAAACTGCAAATATCTGCGTTTTTTAATAACATTGAGATGCCAACCACAGGGTCACAAGATAGAGCAAAGTTGGATTACAACATTTCAACAGATGAAATTGATCAGGCAATTAAAAAGATGAAGAGTAGTAAAGCCCCAGGACCAGATAGCTTCCCAATTGCGTTTTTCTAAAAATTCTCAACTAAATTAGCCCCTTTGTTGCAGAAACGCACTTGACCGAAAATCGTTACCCCCCCACAATGACTCAGGCCACCAGTTATTCTTAAAAAAGGAAAAGACCCCTTAAAATGTGTCATCAGCCTGTGAGCTTGATCTGTTTAAGATATTAACTAAAGTTTTAGCTAGTAGACTGGAGTCTGTAATACAAACAGTGATACACTTACACCAGACTGGTTTTATAACAGGACGGCAACTCTTCAGTAATCTACATAGATTATTTAATGTGCTATACTTCCTCTGCTTCGATGCTCACAAAGCTTTTAATAGGATAGAATATGAATACCTCTTTACAACTCTGGAAAGGTTTGGATTGGGGCCCGACTTCTGTTCCTGGATCAAGACATTATATGCCACACGTCAGGCCTCGGTCCGCACAAATAACTTGTCCTCTTTAGCTTGCGCTCCATTGCCCCTTAGTAAAAAGCATTTTACCAATAACCCCCTGGTGTGCGATCTCCTTCGAATCTGGTCTCAATTTAGATCCACTTTTAAACTCAAACAGGCTTTGCCGTCTCTTCCAATTATGGCTACAAGCGCTCTTTCCCCCCTCACTCATGGATTCAGCATTTATGCTCTGGGCCAATAGTTGTTTAAAGCAGGTGAAGGACCTGTTTAAGGATGGTGTGTTTGTGTCCTTTGAGCAATTAGTTAAACAGCATAACATTCCTTGCTCGCACTTTTTTAGATATTTGCAGGTTCATGATTTTGTTAGAAAGATTTTTGCCACTTCCTCACTCCCACATAAAAGTCTGAGAGCAGAATGGTTAGAAAGGGACCCATGTCAAAAGGGAGTGGTGAGTAGATTATACTATGATGTTCAGATCATTGCATGCCCAAAACTCGACCTCGTTAAGGCATCTTGGAGCAAGGATTTTGGATATGAGTTCTCAGAGGATTTCTGGCAAAATTTCTATATACTCCATCTTTGTAGATAAAAACTTGCAAAAATGTATCCAGATGTAAATCCAAATTGTCTTCAATGTCTCCAAGCCCCAGCTAAATTATTTTACATGTTTTGGAAATGCCTAGAGTTGAGGGTATTTTGGCTCTCTATCTTTGAGACATTTTCATATATCTGCAACAAAGTTGTCGACCCTTGCCCTGAAATAGGCACCAGATGAGGTTGCAATGTCATCTGCCCAATCTGATGCAATAGCATTTTCATCCCTCTTTGCCTATCGGCTCATTCTGTTCAACTGGAAATCAGCATGCCTCCCTCACACAGTCAATGGGTAAGGGACACAATGTCTTTCTTAAGACTGGAGAAACGGAAATATTCAACCAGAGGATCTTTTCAGAGGTTTTGCAAGGTGTGGCAGCCATTTTTGAATTACTCTGATTTAGAATTCCTTGCCAAAGATACAGAATAACTGACAGTCTCTTTAAGTTCTAAGTCTTATTTGTAATAAATTTGTAATAAATCTGTTTCTTATTTTTATGTTTTGTAAGTATGATGTTGTTGGTAATTATTATTTTCGTCTTACCGTGTTATTTATTATTATTTACTAGTACTGTCATTTCTTTTTGATTGTGTCGGGTTGAATGTATGATGTTGGCATAAAAAAAAAATGTGAATAATAATAATACATTCTCATAGTTACAGGGTTCCATAGAATGCATTTATTTATTTTTTAAAACTGTTCTCTGACATTGTGTGCCCATCTGGTAGTAAAATGCCCAGATGTGGTTCTACACATTATTTATATGGTATGGCCCTACAATGAAACAAGCTGGTTTCCCTTGTTTGAGGACATCATTTTCGGTGAAGTAAAGACTGTCAGGTAACATAGTAGGATTTGGAAATAAGCTTGTTTTACCATCCCTGATTTGTAAAGGCAGCATTTGAATTTGAAGGAAGAACAACAGTGTTTGAGGTTCATGGTATGTACAGTTTTACACATTGCACACTCATTTTTTTAAGTATGACAGTTTAAATATAGTTTTTCATTCAGTACACAGTACAGTAAAGTCACATATATTCTATGTAGAACATCAGAAAACAACTTAGAGTACATTCAATCAGTAGTTTCAGGCCCCAACATATTAGCTAGATAAATTATGCTCTGTAACCTATGAATACAAAATACCATCCAACATGCATAAGATAAATCCAGACCTGTAAAAAAATAATTATTTACTGAACTAAAAGTAACTCACCTTCTTTGGTGGCTGACAGGGCTGATCAGGGGGTCCAATGAAAGAGTCCGTGCACGGGTCACAGGTCAACTGGAGAGGGACTGAACACATTTTAACATTATACGATAAAGTAAATTGCTTCATAAATCACTTTATTTTACAAAGGGTTGCATTAGCAAAGCAAAACTAGTAAAACCGAACAGCACTAAAGTAGACTTACATGCTGTTGCTCTTAAATCTTTTTGTCTATAGAACTAGGCTGTAGTTATAACCTATAACATACAAACATATTAGCCTGTGTTACCTAACATATAACGCATTAGATTAATCCAAAGATGCAACATAAGCAACAGGTCTGGCTTTCAGGTGTTCAAACAATTCTAGTGAAAATGTGCATATCATTAGGCCAGTGTAGTAACTTTGTGTTACCAATGTTTATTGGGTTTTACTGTTAATTCATTTCAGACTCAATTTAATGATCACTAAATTCTCCCAATATGCAGCTTGATACTATCAAAACACCCTTATTTCATGTTAATGCTGGAAACTTTTTCAGACAAGGAAATTTGCCAGCTTCTTTTTTTAACTCTCCCGAACTGCAAAATTCAAGTTGGTGATTTTTTAGCATGTGGTCCCATGTATTTCGGCTGAACTATAAACACGACTTTTAATTCGTTTTAGAAGTTAGTTTATTTTACAAACAAGTAGCAGTGCGTTTGAGAAGAAAATCGAGTTGAAGTTATCAGCATTTGTTCGGCTCGGTAGATAGCTAACATTAACTAACCAGCACTGCTAGGTGAACTGACTGACTAAAGAGCTGATGTAAAGATGTAGAATCATAAGTTAAATAAACTTTCTTAATTTAACCTACCTCTGCTGAGGTCTGTTGGCCGCTCCTCGCGCAGAGTTTGAATTAGTGGCGGTCCTGTGTTCCTCCGCAGCTCAGGACCGGATCCGTATAACGACTCTAAACTACATATGGAATCTGATTCCGTTCTAAAATCGTACTGAAGATGTGAAAGGAGCGCGAGTGTTAGGTGGATCTATATCAGACTTTAGAGTCATGACCCAAACATGCAGCAGATCCGGGCCAAATCGGTTGTGACTGCTGTGCGGATCTGCCGGAGGAAACCCGGATCAGGAATGGAGTAGTCTGCAATAGTCACTTAATGAAACAGACGTAAAGAATAATCTTTAAATTTTAAATCTTGAGAGTTCAATAACTATGTGGACCAAACAATATTTGAGTTACTTTGAGTTAACTTTAAGTTAAGTTCAAACTCAATTAAAATGAATGTACTTCCCAAATTTTTACATCTTTCCCTTTGTTTCTACCCAAATTATTTTTCAAAACACTTGATCAATATATTTATATCTGGAATAATAAACCTCACAAAATTCATGATGCACTTCTTCAAAGCCCAAAACGATTGAGAGGCCTGGCATCTCCAAATTTATCGCTTTATTATTATTATTATTATTCTATTTTGATTTTGTATTTACGGGCTCAGTGATTGGGTGCCAGTATGGACAGCGGTGGAGATTGACGCTAGTAATAAATATCATACACTAATTGTGACAGTATTGATTTATGACCCTTGATTTATGGCTTCTTTCTGAGTTTGGATGACAGTTTGGTGTGGTTGACAAGATGTTTTGATTGACAGGTCAGTTTAGCTGGTTAGGATGTTTTGATTGACAGACATGCCATGCTGTCCCACACACACCAATCCAACATGGTGGGTCAGTTGGTTTTATAACCCACAACCCCCACCATCTAACCCCTTTAGCAACTCTTTGACACCTATGTGTGACAATTGGAAGTTGCAAGGTCCTATCAGGTGCTATTGATTTCAACAGGAAATAGTATAGGGGTGTGTCCAGTGAAGTTGGTTTATATATGCAGATTGGAAGCAAAAACACTTTCACGCATTTGAACCCAGTGGAAGCAACTAGTATCACCATGGCCTGAGTTCTTGGTAAGTGACTTACACACACTTTCCAGCTTTTGTGTGGTGACAAACCAATAGTGTTTTCAACATTGTTTAGCGTGTTTGATTAACAGGAATTTTGTTGGTTTAGATGAATCAGAAATTTAAACATTACAAGCTATCAGGAGTATTTAAGACTTGACTCAACTTTGTAAGTTTATCAGGTTTTTATTATGACATAAAACGAGCAGACAAGGATCTGCTTATCTTGTCTGAGGATGTCTGAGGATCACAGCAGGGTGGAAGTAGGCCAAGCGTTGGTGAGAAACCAGTTTTGCATGGAAAGCATTCAAGGAAATTTCCTGGTGCAAATGACAAGTCAGTTTCGCGTGGAAAACATCTTAAATTTGACAGTAGTCGGAAATCTAGAGGGAAGAAAACTATATCTATTGCTATCTATTCACAGTCTTGTATTAACAATGGTGCTTATCTCTGAGTTTTTTCTTAAACTGATAACAGATTTGCATACCAGTGAATGTGTAGCCTTTGGTAATGTGGAGCAACCTGTGACAGTGCCAGTGGTCACAGATTTTGTCTGGACTGACGATTTGTTGAACATGTGGAATGAGAACACTTTACAGAAAAGGTGGATAAAGTGGTGGACACTGGGTTGCCTAATTGACTTAGAGGCAATACTGGGAGAATTGAGAGATTTTGATGGGGAGAATTTAAGGCCAAATAAGGAACATGAATGCCTGGTAAGCTGTAGTTATCTTTCTAATGACATAAAGGAGCTAAAAATGGTTTTGAAACAACAGTCTAAAGAGATCACACAAAAAAAATTGAACTGCATAGACGAGCTGCTATTGATCGTATATGTGAAAAAATCATTCATTTTTGCAAGTAAGTGAACAATTTCAGAAAGTATGTGAACAAAATCGAGTGCAAACAGCCGGAAAAATATCTAGATATGAACTTATGATACAGGTAATGCGTGAGTCACATTTAAGATCTTTAACGGATGCAATGTTTAAACTCAACTGTGTATTACAGCTAAAAAACTTGCCAAAATCGTTGCGGGGCCATCTAAAAGTTAGTTTATACACACATATCCTTGTTCTAGCATATTAAAGAAACCAACTCCACAGAACAGTTTAAATTATTGTTTAAATACTGTGAAAAAAACTATTTTACTAACATACAAAATGGGGTCTAAAAGATGTCAAGGGACAAACACAAATGATGCGTGTTTACACATGTCTGTTAGCGATCAATTGAAATATTTAAATAATGAATATGATTTGTCTATTAATGAACTACAAGACACAGTACAGAGTCCTCCAGCAACGCGACGCAGATGTGATGATAATTACAACCAGATGGTAGATTTTATGTAAAATGATGCCATAGCCAAAGCTTGGGGGTTGTCATCTATAAATGAAAAACTGCAATGCATAAATTATGAGTGTGAGAAAGTAATGCACAAAGTAACGTGCTTAACATAAACACTGCACAGACAGGCTTCGGTATACAGTCACACAGATACCCAACACTTCAACAGTTCAAAAGCGACTTACTATGGTTTATCCGACAGTGTCATAGCAGAGTTGGTGAGAAATGGTGGTGTTGTAGATGGTTATACTGTGTTGTCGAGAAGTAGGTTTAACAGTGTTGGGTTACACAGGGTTTTGGATTTACGTGTCGCCTTATCCACAGACATGGTGTCATACACAACCTTTGTACACAATACGCTGTCAGACATTGTATAGCTGGTGATGGTGGTGTTATCAACATAACTCTAAGAGTAGTTTAACATCTGATGGGAATGTTGTGTTGTCATCAAGAGATGGTTACAGCGTCAACAGATTTTGAGATGCTATTGAAAGGGTTATGCAGAGTAACAAGAACATTAAAACTGACGATAGATTGACGTTGACTGTTTCTATAGCTATGAGTAAAAATGTCGGTGCTTGTTGTAAGGTGCGTGACCTTGCACACAATCAGGTAATTGATAAGAACAGATTGTGTTTTGCAATCTGTCTCGCACATTTTCTAAACCCACATGTTCCGCATAATAGGTTAGAACCCATAGCTGAACAGATGCAGACAAATGCTGGCTACACGTGATCATAGAGTGGGGTAAAATGACATTTAACGTTTTGAATACAAGATTGGTGTTACAAAAGTTGTGTTTCACAAGAATGCTTCGGGTAGATAAGCCAAAAAAGACAAACCACATACCAAGATCGTGTTTCTGTATCTCCACGATGGTCATTATTGAAATGAAAGTATTCATGGGTGTACCGTATGTTTGTGAGTTTTGTTACAAGGGTTACTCTAGTGCAAGAGATCATAGCTGTAAATACTATTGTGATGTGCGTCAGGACGTGTTGTGTCACATGAAACCCTGATGTGTCAAATATTGTGACGACTGTTCACGCTACCGCAAATGTGCTCATAATCTACCGTTATGAGCATTCTAAGAAACAGAAACCACAGGGGAGATGGGTTCCTTATGTGACCTAACCAGGTATTGTAAAAACTGTGGATGTCGTTATCACGTTAGTTTAACCAAACCCAAACCCCATCAGGGCGTTGCATGCAATGTGGTGAAGAACTAATATCAGATACTGTGCATGAATGCTACATACAACCTATAAAATTCAAAGAACCTAGTGAGGCATTTTATTTATTGTAATTAATAAGCATGAAGTAAGTATGGTAAGCACTTTGTCTGCACAATCACATTTGATGGTAGAGAGTTTACAGCAGAGGGGTCCAGGTGTGTAGAACAACTTGTGAAAGAGTTTAGACGTCCAAAAAAATCAGGGTTACACATGGTTAGCACACAATTAGGCTGGTTTTGACAATTGAATGTTATTGGGATATTAGTGGGTATCGCAGTCAAAATTACAATGATTGGGTGTAGACTAATTGCAATGTTTGACAAAACCTTCAGACAATGCTACATAGACTCATACTCATTTATCCCAATGCGTTTATCTGCATTAAATCTGTCATGCTAAGAGAAAGGGCATTTCCCACACAAATTTAATCTGAATCAAAATAAAAAACTATGTAGGTCCATACCCAGATAAATGTTATTACAGTTATGATACAATGAACGAGAAAGACAAAAAACAATTATGAATGGTCTTGGGTGGTGTGTTTGACTTCGGAAAGGAGTTGTATGTTTATGGCAGGAACAATGTTTTTTTACCATGAGAGGCTTGCATTAAGTATCGAGACGAGTTCATTCAGTGTACAAAGCTAGACCCATTCAATAATACAACACTGGCATTATGCTGCATGGCTGTGTACAAGACATATTTTCTTCCAAAGACACACTAGCACTGACACATAGCAATGCGTACATTAGTCAGCACAAGAAATTTTCAAATGTTTCCATTGAATGTCTTGAGTATGTTATAAAAACAAGAGGTGTTGATGTTCACCACGCACTCATGGCAATATGAAGTTTGGTGTGTATTACGCAGATGGGTTTTATGCAAAGGATGGTGTGTGAAAAGCCTTAGAATTTAATGATTACATTACATGTTTTTGGCGGCCATGGCGGGAACTGACCGACCCCTTACAAGACAGCCCTCCTTAGGGGCGGCTCCCGATGACCCTGGCTTAGGGGTACAAGCCCGACGAAACTCCTGAATCAGTTCTGGGTCCAGGATGTGGCGGGTCCGTACCCCTCCCAGTCAACCAGGTACTGGCTCTTGCCCTGTACCTGGTGACTATCCAGGAGCCGCCGCACTGTATACACAGCCCCATCGTTCATCCGGTGTGCAGGGCGGCGAGCTGCTGGAACAGTCTCTCCGCATAGGAATGGCCAGAGGCATGAAACGTGGAGTGTGGGGTGGATCTGTAAGGAAGGTGGGAGGCGCAGGCGATACGTCACCGGATTTATACGCCTCTCCACCTTAAATGGCCCCACGAACCATGGCGCCAACATCTTGGACTCCACCTTCAGTGGAAGGCCTTTTGAGGACAGCCATACTAGCTGTCCAGTCCACAGAGTTGGCGAACTGCGACCTGTTTCCTGGTTCTTGGTGTCTTCAGCAATGTGGCCCAGGCCTTCTGCCAAGACCTCTGGCACTGCTGAACAAACTGTTCAGCGGCAGGCACCCGACCTCTTGTTCCTGCTCTGGGAACATGGGTGGAGTAAACCCGAACTGGCACTCAAATGGAGACATTCCCAATAATGAGTGCCATAAGGTGTTATGGGCATACTCCACCCAGGGCAGATGGTCCGCCCAGGAGGAAGGATTACCAGCTGTTAGGCATCTCAGAGTCTGGCCAAGATCCTGGTTAAGTGTTTCAACCTGACCGTTGGACTCTGGGTGGAAGCCGGGGGTTAGGCTCACTGAAGCTCCCATGAGCAGGCAGAAGGCTTTCCAATGGCGGCTAGCAAATTCGGTCCCAAACCAAGGGGCCGCCCACTGATGGCAGTAACGGGCAGGGACCTGTCTAGCCGCTCCACCGAGATTTTAAATTGGTGGGTAATCTCTGGATCTATGAAGCACCCAGCGGCCTCAGAAGGACTGCTTGGGACTGATGGCCCCAAGACAACGGAGCCTTAAACTGGAGCCCTGAGACCCCTGGGGTCTTCTGTAGGTCCCTACATGCCACCCTTAAGCATTAGGGACCTAATCGTTTTCCTGCTGCCGTTGTTGTTGCCAGACCTTAGCAACTGGGACGTTGGTGCCTCTCAGTTGCACAGGTTATCTAACCAGATGCAGACGTAATTGAGACCTTCGAGCATTGGGGGAAGTTCTTTAGTGGCTAGTTCGTCCTTCATCCGCCCATTGAGCCCTTGTTGAAAGAGGGCATTTAGTGCCACCTCATTCCAACTGCTCTCAACAGCTGACTCCTCTCCTCCAATGGGGTGATGGAAAGTGTGGCGTAAAGTCGCCGTAAATTTCCCAGAGGAGGCACATTCGGGCGAGTCCTGCTCCCAGAGAGCCGTGGCCCAGGCTAGGGCTCTCCCGGACAACAGGGAGATTATGTATGCCACCCTAGAGCGCTCAGTAGGGAAACGAGAGGGCTGCTGCTCGAACACCAGTGAGCACTGGAGGAGAAACCCCCTGCAAACCTCCACACTACTGGCATAGCGTTCTGGGGTGGCTACCTGGGATTCCCCTGTACCCACCATGGGGCTAGGGGCTGAGGTGGATATGGGAGGAGTGGGTGGGTTTGTCCTGAGGCCACTCTGGTCTGACCGTAAGGCCAAGACCACTTCATGGCGACCTAGGGAGGCCCCTGCAGCTGCACAGCTGTCCTCAGTTGGTCCATCTCTGCTGTCTCCATGTTCTGGTCGCACCCTTCTGTTACGAGATGGGGTGGAGCCAAGTGCCGAGATGGAAAGCCAAAAAAAAATAATTCTAGTAATAAAAAATGGAGTGTGTGCTCGCCACTACGGCGTGAAAATGCGATATTTGTGGTGCAAAAGCTTTAATGACAATGTAGAAAGTAAAGGAGGGAAGGGAGAACAATGGACAGCTATGCAGCCCTAACACAGATTCAAACCCGCGACCTCTGTGTTAAGAGACTGGCACTACTACTGCTACACAAACGGGGGTGTTGTGCTCTTAACGCTGAGCTGGCGGGGATGAGAACCAACGTGCCAAAAAGCACGGTAACAGCAAACAAAAGGCACGCCAAAATGGCGTGCTTCAAACAAAGTACTTTGAAAACGTTACGAAAACACATGACTATGGCTGTCTCTTTTCCTCTTTGTTTTGGAATGTTTTAATCCTCTTTTATTTGGGGTTTCCTCTCTTATTTTGTTGGGATTTTTCCTCTTTTGTTGGGATATTTTCCTGTTTTTTGGGGTTTTATAATCCTCTTTTCTTTAGGGTTTTCTTTCCTCTTTTTCTTTCTTTGTTTTTCTGGTTTTCTTTTGCTCTGTAGAGCTACTTTTACCGGTCGGCACAGATGAGGGTGCGACAATGAGCTGTGGGAGCCGCCTGTTTTTTATAGGGAGTTTCACAGGGGGTTTACAGGGGGCCTAAGACACGGTTATCGCACATCAGCTGATAAAACGTATGAAAGCGAAGGTTATCACGCTAAATTATCGATCGATTATAAAGCAAAGACTCCTGAAGACTTATGTCTCACAACGAATTTGCTTTTAGACAGACCTGTTGTTTACATTCAGAAAAAAACAATAGAAAGATAGGTCAAAAAAGATAGGTCAAAATGTCTATATATATATATAGACAGACTATATAGAAACCTCTCACTTCTTAAACTTTTATTTAAAGCTAAGCCTGAGATGTGTTATTTTACAAATGGTGTCTAATGAACTCATCTTAACTCTAGCTTTTAATGTGCTTAATGGTACCATACCACTTGCACAAATGCGATATTAAATGTTAAAAAAGCAGAAGTCTGAAATAAAATATTTTGAAGATAAAAAAGTTGAAAGAAGAAAGTTATTAATCAGAAGGGTGTTTTTCTTTTACCATTGTTGAGCATTGCACTACCATTTATAATGAGTTTGATAACAGCTAAATAAATAGAAAGGCATGGAGTATGCTGAAAAAATGTTCTTGGTCCCACAACACCAGTTGGATAAGTTAAAGAGTGATAATTCACAAGTATCTATCAGACTGTGATAAGATAATCGTGAAAAATGACCTGGATACGTCCATTCAAAACATTTTGGGCGGAAATGATCTTGACAACAACGAGAAAGCCAAAACTTACACCTTGGTTTTGCAAAGATATTTAAACATTGCCAAACAGGGTGATATGGAGGCCAACACTAACATTAACCTTACCACCCACAGATAATGTTAATAAGGAGACAATTGTCCAGACTACTGAAAATAATGATTTAATCAGTGACGTTCTTGTTCCCTCACGGTGCAAATGTCTAAATCAAATGAAGTGTCTTCTTGGAATGAATCTGGAGAATTTGTCTTGGCAGATGTATACCCAGATTGCATATTCTGGACTTGGTAAAAAGTATCACTGCCCCACACAGGGTGAGCGATGATCCCAGATCTCAGGGGTGGCATGAGTTTCTAGATGCTTTTGCTGTTCTAAATATACCTCTGTTAACCATACCGAGCAAGCATGTTAGAGAGAAAATTAATTTGTTAAAAACCAGAAAGTCTGTTGATTGTCATGCCAACAAAAGACATTTTGCAAACACCAGTTAAGAGTGTTGAAATAAATAAGAGTGTTGAGTTTATATCGCCTGTTTTAAACAGAAGCAAATGGTTGGACTTTTAATGTTGGGGTTTGTTTGTTGTGTTATCTTCACATGTATAAAGTTTTTTTTATCATGACTATGTATATATATCTCACAATGTTTGAAAAACTATTGATGTTTTGCTGATGTGTTACATAGATGTAAATAAATGGCTCTGAGATGAAATTGTTTGTTTCATTTGTTTTTATTTATTAACCAGTACATTACACAGAGACACAATTAAATAATTTTTTAAACATTTTTTTACAAAGGTTAAATCCATATTGTCATTTTTTATTAAATCAAAACTATATTTAGACATTAAATTTCCATAACTTGAACCTTTCAGTTCCAATCAATGAATCTTTATTTAAGCTTAAATGTACATTAAGGGCAACCCTCATTTTCAATGTAGCCGAGCATTTACATGGACAGGGTTTGACATAAAGAAAATAAAAACAAAACTGAATCATTATGAATTAAAGCAACTGAGAAAAAGTAACTAATATACAATAAATTAAATAAAAAAACAGTGAACATGAATGTAAAAATAATAACAACAATACTATTTAATTAGTAAGAAATTAAGATAAAAAGGGGGTAAGAGATTACAAATAATAAAAAAGTAAAGACACATGGTGTAGAAAAAATACACAGTGTTGACCACAAGTGGTTGATGTAAAATCTTATACTTGTCTGGTCGAGTTCTGATGCGATGGGCACGATGTTTTTAGAAAGTTGCTAATCATTTCTGGAAACAAGTCATAATCTGGTCCATTTCCAAAACCTGTCAAAAAAACACCCAACACGATCTTCATTTATGTAGACAGCAAACCAATGTTCTCCAGGGAGGTTAGATGTGTGTGTATTAATAATAACCATTGTTGGTAATTTCCTTATGACATTTGTTGGTAATCATATGCCAACACACCTAGGCTACTTTGTCCATGACAGTAGTCAGCTCTGAGGTGTCTATTAGTGAAAATCGACTAAAACTTGTCTACAGTTAAACACTTTAATGATACTTCAGTGATACTGTCTTATATTACCCGATTTCAAAGAGAGTATATACCTGTATGAGATCCTGCCTATCAATAGGCAATGCCTGTTTTTTTAGATGCCTTCCAGATGCAAGAGCTCATTGATAAAATTAGCATACAGCATATCCGGAATGAAATTCGGGTTGACGTGGTTTAGCAGGATATTGTTGTCCTTCTACATACACAGCAAGAAACTCCAGATCATGATGTTTGAAAGCAAATGGATTTTTTTTTGTATGGACCTGTGAAAGCATCACTGTCAACCATCGCTATTATGATAGACTTTGGTAGAGTTCCCAAGAACAAATTTTCCTGTTTGGAAACACATGTTCCGGCAGGAATTTTTTTATCCACATAGTCTATCAATCGGGTACTTGGCTGTTGTTGACAGCAACGCCTGAGCATGTCCGAGCCTTATAGCGGGGTAGCCTTAGACTATGAATTGGGGTCAACAATTCCACCACATTACTGCCATTTGTAAATACTGCTCACTTTGTCAAGCCTTGGTTGCTCCTAGCAGGGTCTGTTTCATCTATATGCCCCGCTGTGTCCTGATAAAAAAGCCTTGCGGAGAAAACAGGGTGTCCCGAGCTTAGTTGGTTATGACACTGCGGTACAGGTGCTCGAACTTTGTGATATCAGTCTGTTGCCCTGGGACACATCGACCTGTGAAAATATTGTAGCGCCGGGGTAGTTTATTAACCCCACAGCAGCTCCGTCATCTTTATCGCTACCATCAAGTTTCGAGATTTTAACACTTAGGTACAATTGTGTGTTATTCAGATCTGTATAATCTTCACCATGTCCAGCTATGAAAAACTCCAAAGAAGCTGTGTCTGATATTGGTATTTCAACATAAGTGTTTTTCTCAATAGCTGTTTGTGTTAAAGGTACTGTAAACAAGTCCAGTTCTGATTTAATACATTCTTCAGACATCCGGTGAATCAGGGCCATGATAAGAAAATAGTATTTACAGTATTTCTCCTGGATGGACAAGTGGTCTGTTTTGCCTTTCTCTTCTGTTTTGAGACTATGTGTTTCTTCAGCATGCGTTTGGTTTTCTTAGCGGGTCGACGGCGCCTTTTACCAGGGGGTCGTTTTACAGATTTTCGAGCCATCACCAACATCCTGTTTTTTTTCGCATAATGTGTCATACCCGTGCTGACTTTATAGCTTACAATGTTTTTAGCAGCTGTTTTTAAATGTGGTCTGGCTACTATAAACATCTGCTTGAACAATGGTATTGCCATTCTAAACAAATTTCTGAAAATCCCTCCAATACCAGCTACATACATTGCAGGGGTGCCTGTTTAACCAAGCATTAATGTTCAGGGTCCATAGCTTGCATATTAAAAAGCTTTTTTTTTAAATCTGATAGCATGTTTTACAGGTCTAAAATACATTTTTATAAGCACTTTCCCGTAGAAAAATTGACGTGCTGGTTCTGATCAGTTTTCACTTCTATAACAATATTGGTGATGTGTGCCTTTGTTACTGACACATAGTGTGGTTTGATGCATGTAGTAGTGGTGACATCATAGATGTTCCCTGATACATGTACATATCGTAACAGGGGAACAAAGCTGTCCCAGACTGTTTGGTAATTGATGATGTCTGTGTAAATGTACAGCGTGTAGAAACCCCCATAGATGTCTGCGGGATGTGGTGCATACTGTTTCTGAAAAGCTTCCTGATCATCTGTTTTAACAGCCAACTCTAGCATCTCTTCTGGTTTTACACCTAAAATAATGGCTAGTTTTCCATCACATAATTATCGTATACCAGGTCTGGTCTTAATATAAACCTTGTGTCTTATTTGGTCATATCCAAGCAACACTGAATGCGACGTTAGATGGAAATTGTTCTCATTGATCAACATGGGTATATTATTATAATAACCTATGGGTAGTGAAATTTTCGTCGTTTTCCCAATTTTTTATCTATTACCGTAAATGTAGCATCGACCTTATCAAAAGTTTTCCAAGTGTGCGGGTACTGAATCTCCACCAAGCCAACTTCCCAGTCACCTTTCAAATCAATCGGTTTTGCCAGTTTTGTTCTATAATTAGAAATTTGATTATAGGGATACACAGAACTAGATAAATCGCATGGCAAAGTTATACAAAACCTGTTGTCATCTATGATTGTCGTCTGTTGTAATGAGTGCCTTCACAATGTGTTGCATCTTTCTGCAGGTCCATCACATCACTTTCAGGAACCCAACTGTTAAATTTGGTTGGCCAACCCAACCCAAACATTTCACTAAAACCAATGATTTTTTAGTTTTTTTTTTTATCTAAATTTTTTTCAACTTTGAACGTTTTATCTCTAGATTCATTTATTTTTTGCAGCTGTTGTTCATAAAAACTACCTTGGATGATATCACCATCATAATCTTTTAATATATAAGCAGGCGGCTGTCGAAGGATACAGTCTGATATGGTGAAAATATCATGCGTATAGTTCTCCTCATTACCCTTTGTCAATGGGCCTCTGACTTTAGAATTCCTCACATCTCCAATCTTATACTTAAACATTGTTTTACTGTCTAGTTTGTTTTTCGGACCATACAGTGTATTAAACACAACAGATTCATTTTCTTTAGTAACGTCCATAGCTTTCATTTTTATGCTCCTATGATAACTGTTGTTATACCCACACATCATGTCTTGTAAAACATCCATGTACCTTTTGGAATTTATAGCTGTTAGAGATCTCCACATAGGTGTTTTTTAGAGTTATATTAAATGGTTATAAAACACTAGCCTTTAATTCGCTACCTGTAGCAAAATGTGTAATTTTGTTTTTTGACATTAGGTGTTGAAAATGTTTGTTGAAAAATTCTTTACCCCTGTCAGTCTGCAACTTTTGCGGGACTCTGTCTCGGATAGTATGGATGCAAATGCATTAGCAACTTCCAAGCCTGATTTATTTTTTAAACAAACGTACCCATGCAATTTCCATTTGTTTCTTGAAATTTTGTAAACGTTTAGTATCAACATCACGCAAGCAATTACTGGACAGCAGTATTCCTAGTGTGGCTGCTGCAACAGGCAAGATTGAGGATCCTTGGCCTGTACCGGGGCTAAACCCAAAGCGCGGGAGGGACTCAACCTCACAACCAGCTTACCGTGGACATCAACTGGACCCGGCCGGGCAGCAGAAACACTGCTCCCCTCTGCAGGCCTCCCTCAGAGCACCATCGCCTGTCCCCAGTGGCCAACCTCTGATCTCTGCTGGGCAACAGGAGCGAAGCTCTCCTTCGCAGAATACTTCCGTACAGTTCGATCATCATCCCGGATCATACTGGACCACTGGCACGCTACCCTCAGCCAACCACTTTGATAGAAGGTGACTCTATTATTAGGAACATTAAGCATCATACTGTTATTTACTTGATCTCTGGTGCAAAAGTCTCAGACAATACGCTACAGTTTCCAGATCTTCTAAAGAAACATCCTACTGTACAGAAGGTAGTTATACACATTGGATGTAATAATATCAAAGCTCAGAGCACAGAGCCTCTGAAAAAAGACTTCACAGCCTTGCTGTCTTCTCTAAAAGACTGTGGAAAGTCAGTTTTTATCTCCAATACCATCCCTGGGCCGAGGTGCAGGTCATTTTAGGCGTATTTTAAATCTTCACAACTGGCTTTAAAAAACCTGCCTCAACATGGAATTGACTTTTATTGACAATTTTAATCTCTTCTGGAACCAGCCATCATTCTACAGATTTGATGGACTGCATCCACGTAGGCGCGGGTCACAGATTTTAGGTCATAAAATATTTTACTCTGTTTTTAAACTTAGATGACTATGAAACACCAATGATTATTCCTCTGTTATCCCTGTAGTTACTGGTTTTAGACCTAGGACCTGCTTGTTAAGAAAGAGTACAATATTTAGGATTTACAGGCCTCCTTCTGCTCCAGTTTCAGCAATTGATGAAATAGCTGAGCTTTTATCACAGTATACTAATTCAGAAATGCTGGTACTAGGGATTTTAATCTTAATTGGCTCTCTGATCCATCTGATCATCTAAAGGAAATATGTGGCAATCTTAACAGTACACAGTTAATCACTGAATCAACTCGCCCAAATCTATAGAACCCTTCCAGGTCTGGTCTGGTTGATTAAATTTTATCCAACAGAATAGTTAAAATTACTTCCATGGGAGTTTTTAAATCATTTATCATTGCCCGATCATAGTATCTGCTCCAAAATAAAAAAACAGGCTCTCGGAGCAACTCCAAGCACTAATTAGCCAAGAATGGTTTGCATAATGTTTTCAGCACTGACTACAAGGCTATTAAGATTTGCGTTTGTGATCTTATCTCTTACAACCTCAGGTCTGTAAAACAGTGGGTAGGACAACCGGGTAGACACAATTTCCAAGCACACTGTGTATTGCCGTGTCATTAATCTATAGCTTATTGGTGGCAGTAATGCAGTCATGATTATACCTTTTCCTATGCTTCCACTCTGATTTTAAATAATAGCAAGACTATGTATGTTACCTTCACTAACCAACAGCAACTTTCAGAATAAAGCACAGGCACAATTTTGGCTCTAAAAAGACAACACAACTGTTATTAAGTTATAGTGATAACTGATTTCATTTAACTGTATCTCTCTCTGTCTCTTTTCTGTGTATTCACTGATTACTGGAAAAGCATGTAAAGGATGGTTAACTAGCAACATTATGACATGAAGTCACTCTAGATAACTGCTTATTGTGTAGTTTATATCATTGTTTTTTCCTCAACAAAAATCAAATTTAATTTCAACTGATTCTAAAAAAAAATCTACAAAGGACCTCAGTGTCCTTACTCTTGTTGTGAACATGGCTTGAGGCAATAATAAAAATAGTTGCTAAGCAGTGATTATAGGGGGCTAAGAAAATAATTAGGCAGAGGTTGTTGGCGAGTGTAAGGATTTGATTGGTCATAATACAACAAGTAATCACAGAAAACAAATGCAATTTCTCACAAAAATAACTTAATAAATATTGCTCCTCATTTGACTGGGTAGCCCAGTGATCAATCTGGGCACTCCACTACTGTAAGTTAGCTTGTAGAACTAAACACTTCTGACATCTGGTTCTCATCAACGCTATCATAAACAATGCTGACTTAAGTTTCTATAGATCAGCCAGTTTCACATCAAATCAGCATGAATAATGAATTAATGATTTCATTATGCAGACTTAAAAATGGTAGAATAGCCCTTAAGGGAGGAAACTACATTTTTGCAGATCCAAACAACTGAAACATAACGGAGAGCAAGGGAAAATGCCATTGCCATTAATACTTTTCAACTGTGTTTAACGCAGTCTATAGACCCAGTCATAAATCAAATGTTTTACTAGAAATTTATTAAAGGATACAAACACGAACACGAGTTCTTTACTGCGTGGACTATTTTGCTGAGGCTTTTTGGCTTTTCTAGATGTCTTGGCGTTGCGCAGGCGCCCTCCTGGACACTTAAGGAGGCAGCAGCAAAAGCTCAAACTCCTCCTTAAAATTCAGGCAAAGGTTTTACTACTTAAATCCCGAACCAAACAAGTTCGCTTTTCAGGAGAGGCTATTGTTATAATTTTCATACTTGGAAGGTCTGTCGTATGACACAAAGCACAGTTTTGTTGGATATTTTTGTACGTTATGCCACAGACTATAACTTTGAACGGACCCTCACCTTGGGGTTTTCGACTTGTAGGCGGACGGGACTTTAGCACGCCATTGACGATTTCAAGAGTAAGTCTGAAATGTTTTTAAAAATTTCCTCACTAAACTGTTAACGTCTGTGTCTAGGTGTTAGAAAATGCTGACTGGTTGCATGTATAAACAACGATTTTTGTTTACATTAGCTGAATTCGCTGTAGATTTTTGCGCCTCAATATAAAAGTCTACATCATATTCCAAAGGCTTGATAGTGTAGACAAGAATTGAATCAATTCTTGACATCAATTGCGAATTATCAAATAGTGTTTTCCGCCAAGAAATGCTGCCTTAAGGTTCGGAATAAATGAAATAATATCGCGTGAAACAGGAGCTCCGCAAAAACCCTACCATTTTCTGCGCATTTGTGGTTGGCAAAATAGTCCCAGCTTCAGTAAGAATGTTACTTGCTGTGCTGTGCAGAAGCCTTAGGGACATGCAGTGTGATTTGTTTGAAGGACTTAAATGAACGGCTAACCAGTCTGGAACGACCATAAAGGCAGCCTGTGGTATTTTAATAGACCTTGCGAAGCTGCTGGAAAAAATCCAGGTGTTGTCAGCTGCTGACTAATTTTTCTTGGCAAGGACCTGAGTATAGGGTGTTGTTCAAGTGCATAACTGTGACCAACTATCAAATGTAGCACTCCTGCTCACAACTGTTATCTGCGTTCATCCATAAAGTACACATACATGTTCCTTATGTGATGCATCTCCAGTTTACTTTTGCTGATATATAAAATTACAGCTTCGTAGACCTCGCTGCTAAAACACAGTTTTGCAGTGTACTTGTGAGCCCCGCAGTTCACCACAGAGGTCGCTGGAAACTACAAAATAATGACTGACAGGACTATCAGCCAATCCTTGCTTAGCAACGATCTCCGAACTCTACGTACTCCGTCTAGGGAGGGAAAATATCAGACAAGCTCCAGTAGTGGGGCCTTATTAAAGGGAACCCGGACTGTTATTGCCCTGTACATGGTGTACATGTTCAATATCATTTAAGTATTGTGTAAACAATACTTTATTCATTAAAAATATTTTGTTAGTAGGCAAGGACAAATTTGTCATTTAACTAATTTATCTCTTATATATCCTTGAATTTCTTGAATATCCTTGAATATATCATTCATTCTTCCATTTTCTTAATTCATCACGGCAACTAATGAAACCAAATTCATTCTCTTTTCCAGATTTTCAGATAGCGTTTTAGATTACATAAATATTACTACCCTGACAGGATCTAGCATTGAACGAGTCAGCGAATATAATTACCTCGGCATCTGGCTGGATGAAAAACTCTCCATTAAGTACAGACAGAAGCTCAGATTCCTTTATCGGAATAAATCATGTCTACCCATGTACGCTAGGAAAAGAATAGTGAAGGCAACCATACTAGGAGCACTGGCTAAGTATAGCACTTGTACTGTATGTAGTCTTGTATTTGTTCTCTTCTCTGTAGGTCTTCCTGTCTTGCTAGGTATTGCCTTATCTTTTTTTCTAGGTATCAGCACTGGCCCTGTGTTTATGGCAGTGTTTAAGTATAAGAGTAGTTTGGACTTAATCCTGTTTGTACTAGATAGAGATTCATACTCTAATCGAACACTAAGCACTTTTGTAAGTCGCTCTGGATAAGAGCATCTGCTAAATGCCGTAAATGTAAATGTAAATGTATTAGCAGTCTTGGACTATGGTGATGTAATCTATAATAAAGTGTCCGCCAGTGCCCTCAAACCACTAGATTCAATCTATCATTCTGCTCTAATATTTATAACTGGTGACCCTTACATGACTCACTACTGCAGACTATATGATAGAGTGTGTTGGTCCTTACTAGTTGCGCGAAGAGAATCACATTTGCTTACTTTTATCTATAAATCACTCTCTGGCCATTTGCCAGCTTACATCTCTTCTCTGATTTCAATAAATAACAATAATTATCAGACTCGCTTTAGTGGCTGGATCACCCATCGGCTGCTGCTAGACAACTTACTTGCATCTTTCGAACACATTCACTTGTAGTGCTTCATGAACTGTCTCATGAATCTTTTTGAAAATAATAATTGACATGCCTTTCAGCCAATTACACTCTAAGCACTACTTTTTCTGTAAAGGGTCATTTTTAACACTGCTTCTCAGAACAAACCTGAACAAAATGGCAAAAAAATATCCCTGGTTTGATTCATGTACATGTACACCTTTTCTGCTTTAGATTGCTATGTAATAATAATGTGTCAATTCCCAAACACGTATGCACTGAAAACAGAATCATACACTTTAAAATGTACTCTTTTAGCTATTTGTCAGTCAAGTACTCTTTTAAACTCTAGTACTAAAATAACATTCAAGCCATATTTTTAATTTGTTATTCTAGAATCCTGTGTACATATTGAAATGCACTTTGAAATGCATGCAATGAAATATTGCTCATTTATATGTTCAGTTTCAGAATAGATCAAGGTGTAATTATTAGGTCTGTCACTGTTTTCCAAAAGTCCACTTCAAATTAGAAGCCCCAAAGTCATTTGAATGAATTTGAATGCAGGGCAGGGACAGGAATTTGTTAAATGTTATTCTCTGAAAACCATGGAACAGTATTCTAACTGCCAACAAACAGGCTGGTATATAGACAGGTGAATATTCTTGTTGGTGAATGATCTTGTTGGTGAATAATCTTGACAAATGACGTCTGCTGCTTTTTTCCACTGTTAGCCAAGATAAAAACTAAGATAGAAACTAAGCCTGCTAGATTAACATGGAAAGAGAACTGTGTGACAGTGAAATACAACTGCTTGCAGCAGTACAGCTGCTTGAGTATTAGACCACAGAATTACTTGAAAGTAAATTACTTGCAACGCTAGCTTATGTTTAAGCTCACAGTAAAAACATAACAAAAACTGCACCAACTTTATCAGAGAAAATAATACTGTTAATCAGCTACTTGCAGACATGACATTAAACTGTCATTAGATTATTGATTATTTTAATCACAGACATTTGACGTTTTTACTTAACATTTACTTCACATAACGTTAACTTACCATAGTCAGATATGTTATGTGCTCTGTCGGGGACGGTACTGCATTAAGATTCAGGTGCCTCAGATTTAAATTTTCACTTCCATCAAGTTGGCGAAGCTCTCTTCACCAAAGTGTGCACTGTAAAATCGCCTGCTGGCGGTCTTGGTACTGGGTAAAGATCTATCATTTACAACCAACAGAACTAGATTAGTGGGAAATGCGTGCATTCGTGTTAAACACACATTCGAACCATTGCTCCTAAACCATAAAATTTAAAATACAAAGCAACTTGGAAAAACTACATTTGCTAATATGAATCAAAGCCCAACCTATCCCCTAAAATATTACCTTTAAGCTGATTCCACTGTAGGTACACTAGTATATCACTGTATGTATAGTGACGTAGAACAACATTTGTGGAATTACAGTAAATTGCTAATAAACAAAATACAACATTATCTGTACTTCTGTTTATTATTAGATGAATTCAAGTAAAGGTCACTTTACAGACTAAAAAAGATACTCCGCATTACATGGTACTGTTGTCAGAAAACTTAAATTGTACATGCAATGTCTGGATTATATACATATATAACCATCTGTGTTAAAAATAACAGCAACAGACCAAGACCAACTGTCGCCAAATTCGAACATAATGAACAAAAAGAGCTTGTTTAGAGTCACAACAAAGAGCTTAAAGGAACTAACTATTGACTAAACGACCAGTTCCCCCGTGAAAAGACTGCTTCCAGTCCAACAAAACCAGGAGAAAGGAAGGAAGGTCGCTCTTAACGTTGACAAACTTTATATCAATGGAAAACCTTTCTGCGACCCCAGCATCACTACGGGGCTTTAACTGAAACTTTCTCTTTCTTTCTTTCACCCCCCTCTCTCTCTCCCTCCTTCACCCTCTCTCTCTCTCTCCCTCTATCTCTCTTTCTCAATTTTTTTAAACTACATGGGTATTTCCTCACATCTCTCATCCTGTGTGTCTGTGTGTGCTTGTGAGTCTGAATGTCTATACGTATGCATGTATGGATGAATGTGTGGGTGTGTGTCTGTGCCTGTGTACATGGATGCCTATATGAACATATGTACGGATGTTTGTGTGTATGTGCACCCAGGTTTTGTTAGGTGTGTACATGGGTGTATATGTGTGCTGGCCAACATAAGCATGCATGTGCTTAGTATGTATTTATATTGATGTGCGTGTATGTGTATATTAGAGATAATATCTGTATTTCCAGCTAGCGTTTCATCCAGGAAACCCCTTCAGGCCAGGTCCCTGCAATTTCCTATCTGAACAACTAGGTGCAAATAAACACCCTTTCATTTTCCACAGACTGACTAAAGCAGCGGCCTCGTGAGAACAGTTTACGACAGTCACCTGCATGTGCGGATAGAAAACATCGTCTGTCTGTGTATGTGACTGTCATCCAGGGCAGTTTGTAACATCTGTAAAATTTGTCAAATCAATGTGTCTCCTTGGGGAACCAGGACAAATCTGATACGGTGCCTACACCATGTGGCTAAATACAGTGAGTATCTGCAAACTCCAGAGCTTACACGCGCAGCTAGCACAAAACAAATAACTTGTGTTTTAACTGTGCAGACCAGATCTGACCGGTACAAACAGTACAGCAGCAGCAACAGCCAGAAAGCTAAATAAATTACAATAAATTACAGTGCTAGATGAGCAGCCCTTCTCTGCTGTAGAATACCTGGATCCGCTCCTATGCCGCACCTAGTAAGAAATACTTTTCTGATGTCCATCATTTAATAAACCCCTCAGCTCCTCATTCACAATCAAACAATATATGACAGAATATGGACTGATGGACATCTGGAGACTACACAACTCAAATAACAAAGAATTTACATATTACTCTCCATATCCCAAAACATATTCCTCTATTGATTATTTCTTGGTTAATAACACACTTATACATAGAATCACAGAACCTAACATCCACAGCATTATTATATCAGATCATGCCCCCTCTTTCAAATTATTAACAGGAATTCAAACTCAACCTAAACCCAGATGGTGATTCAATATATCTTTACTCAATGATCCAGATTTTACTATATATTTCAAAAAAGAATAGTCCGACTGTCTTGAAACCAACAATACACCAGACATAACAGCTAATACACTTTTGGAAACGGCAAAAGCAGTCTTAAGCGGAAAAATAATATCATACTTCACAAAAAAAGAAAAAAGAAGAAACTGCAAGAGAAACTTTTTTAGAACAAGAGACCGGAAACCCTGGTTTCTCAAACGCCTACAAACACAATTGACAAAGAATTACTTCAAATCAACTATGAACTCAACTGCTTTGTCAACAAAAAAATACAACATACACTTAAACTCTGACATCAACATTTTACTATATTTAACAGCTCCTGCCACCTCCCTTCCATCAATCCATAATCTTATCAACAGTTTTGGCAAGGTTTCTGGCTACTCTGTAAACTGGACTAAATCTGAGATTCTGCCTCTCACTCATATTGACTGGGATGCTGAGGTTGGGGACTTGCCCTATAAACGTGATATTCAAGCCATCAAATACCTCGAAATTCATATTTCAACAAAATCAAAGGACTTATTTAGATTGAATTTTTCACCAATACTACAAAATATCCAAGAGGATCTAAACCAATGAAACAATTTAATTGGTCGTATTGCATCTCTTAAAATCTTTTTGCTGTGACCCCCGTTAACCCACCCTTGGGCTGGTTTTCCTTCTTGAATACAGCAGTAAACTCATTCAGTAAAAACCCCGGAACAAATTAACCACCCTTCAAAAACCAAAACATTATGGTGGGCTAGATGCCCCAAAGTTTTACCATTATTTTCTCTCTCACCAGTTTAAGTACATTTGTCAGTGGACCAACAATTCCCACTTGGCTAGACATAGAACAAACCATTTACAAAGATCTGACCCTTCGAGACATTATTTTTATAGACAAATCAATACAGTAAACACTACTCTCTCTGCCTGGTGGAAAGCAAATTAAATCCTCAACCTTCAACTCAATCCGTGTAAATCCACCCCTATCTGCAATAGCCCTATGGTTACTCTCAACAATAAACCTATCATCTTTGCAACTTGGAAAAGGAGAGGAAATAACCAGCCTAGGGGACCTCTTCAGTGATGACTCTCCTAAGACCTTCGACATTCTGAAACAGAAAATACCTACCACCAAATTGCCAGTTTTAATATCTACAACTCTCGTTGTAGATATTATGTGTTAGAGACTATCAAAAAAGTAATTGATATCCACAATTTTCAAAAACCGACTTCCCCTTTGTTATTAAAATTAAATTCACTTAAATCCAAGAAACTACTCTCCCAAATCTATAAACCTTTCTCACATCATGACAACACCCTTTCACTACCATTAGACAAATGGACTTCAGACTCAAACCGAAAACAATTGGCAAATTTTTTGTGGTAACAATTTGTGGTATTCCGCATCAGCATCTTTCCCCTACACTTCTGTATTCGTGACCCAGTTTTTGTGCAAAAAAAATAAAATAAATAAAAAATTGGTGGCATAATGCTGAAATTAAATGACAAAAAAAAGTATGTTAAAGTTTCCTGACTTTACTACCATTAATGTTAGACAGTAAGACTATGTCCCAAACAGCACAATCTGGAACCTTACATACTGCACTACTGAAAGCACTTCTTTATTTATTCATTCATTTATAATATATAATTGTTTATTATATTTTATTACGCATTTAGTGTAGTAACAGTGTGCAGTTTGGGATGTGGCCAGAGTGTAGTGTAACTTTCTTACAAAAGTTAATATAAACGTTAGCTAACCCAAACCCTCCTAGTCTTTTACCATAACATTATACAAAAAATGTTTTTATTGCAGTATAAATGGTCATTATTTTGCTATTCATTGCTTTCAATTCTGACCTCACGTTTAAAGCTGTCACGAGCTACCCGACTATCCAGCATATCCAGATATTTCTGAACAGGCATCTCAACACAAGCATTAAAAAGTGAAAGACCCAAACCACCTAACAACCTGAGCCCATTGCTAACAACAAACACAGCGCGTGAATTGCAAAGGCTGCCAAAACGTGCTTTTAAAATAAAAGTGTTTTTAATCAGTTTCCGCTTTTCTGTGGTTTAATTTTTGGGTGGGACAGATCTACCTGTTTCTGATATTGGATGGAACAAGACAAAGACCCCCAGCACACAAGTAAATCACCTAAAGAATAGTTGAAAAGAGAGAAGTAAATGTGCTTAAAGGGGGATCACTTATTTTTTCAGCCTGCACTTTGGAAGCTTATTAGAGTGCATTTTTATTGTGCTCAATAAAAGACATAAAAAGTACAAGTGTTTGTGTGTTAGTAGTTTAGTTAGATTGTATTCGTCTACAGTTGTTACTTACATAACCTCATAATCCCAAAGGGTTCACTTACTTTTGCTTGCAGATATAGGTGTTTTAATTTGAAAATGCTAATTTTATTTAAAAATTCTTCATGAAAAAAAATCTATATGTTAGCAATGTGTTTTGCATTCAGATTTATCAGCCTAGTCTTTTACAAACATGTACTTGTGACAGCACAAGCTAAAATGTATTATGTAAATAAGCTGTAAACAGAACTCTAAATCAATTCATACATGAATAATAATTGTAAATCTATTATAGCCTATTCATAATTTAAACACATTGCTGTATACTTTCAGAGGAAGAATTTGTCACTTTGTTAAATTTCTTTCTAGGTCAAATACCTTGTCAGTCAGCCCACTGCATTGCTGTATTTGGCTCGGGTGTGGTCCTTCCTCTTTTGAACTTCTCTTTTTGTTTGACTTCTGTCAGATAACACCTGGGAGTAAGGCAGCTCTGGGGGACCTGTGCCCAGGAGACACCATCCTGGCCATCAATGGGGACTGCACAGAGACTATGACACATATGGAGGCCCAGAACAGGATTAAAGCCTGCGCTGGGGTGCTTGTGTTAGACATCAGCAGGTATTGCGTTAAGGGACATTTTTTACTTTGTAGTCATTATCTTAGAAATGAATTATTTTCAGTTTAGAATACATAGGCTACACCGTGACTGTGGTGGTCAGACTAGCTTACAAGAAGCTTCAACTCTTCTAAATTGTTGTGTTGTCCCAAAATGAACAGTCTTTTAGTTCAGTTTTATGCTTGCTTTATTAACACGTTTATCTTTCCGTTCTGGCTGCCATGTCAGTCTCGTTCTTGTTCTCTCGCGATAGCTCAGTAACATCAACTATACTACATTTTCCTTCATTGTTTAGAACAAAAACCTATATATAACACAAAAGTTTCCTTTTGAAATAAATCTCAAAACAAATCACATTGTTTCAGACCTTTCCAAATTAAAATCACAGTGAAACACAAAACTTATCACAAAACTTATCAAAACATTAAATCAAAACATATTCATCTCCTTTTTACATAAACAAATCACTTTTTTCTCCAAGTCTCTCTGTATCTGATGGGCTTTCTGATGACACAACCCTTCCTGGTAGTGATGACCTCAGACACAGATGGATCAGGTTCAGGTGAGATCTCGATTGCTGGAGCGGTCTCAGCAATCGTACTGTCATTGAAGTCCGTTACTACAGATGTGTGGCGTAGATGTATTACGTTCCTGATCACACTTGAACCATCCTCTCTGTTGGCCAGTTCAAAGGAGTTGTCGGCAGTGTTTCTCAATAGTACATAACGAATGTCTCTGAATGTCAGATCCAGCTTTCCATTTTCCATACTGGCAACGTTAACTATATCACCAACTTTGTGCTTCTTTGCTCTGCTGGTCTGGTCAGCATTTTAGTTTATTTTAGTTTTATTTTAGTTATTCATCATGATGGTTTCTGACATCTGTTGCTTTCTCCTTTACTTTTGGAGTTCCACAGTCCTTCTCCAGGTTCGGACACTTAGTGCAGATGTCTCGTCCAAACATGAGCACGGCTGGCGTTTCTCCTGAACGCTCTGTGTGGTGTTGAGCGGTATGCCATTTAATATCTTTGGAAGTTCCTCTTTCCATGTCTTTCCTTCACACTCACTTGCTCTGAAGGCTTTCTTTAAGTATCTGTGAAACCTCTCAATTTTCCCGTTGCTCTTTGGATAATATGGTGATGCTCTGATGTGTTTAATTCCACATGACTTAAGAAAAACTGTCCCACAAACTGCCTGCTGTTATCAGTAACAGCCTCTGAAGGGTAGCCAAATCTAGCAAACATCTTAGTCAGTTCTGTAACTACAGTGGATGACGAAATGTCCGAAATAACTACAGCTTCTGGAAAGAATGTATAGTAGTCTATCACAGTTTATACGTACTGGTTTTGGATAGGACCTACTAGATCAATGCCTATCTTAGTCCATGGTCTCGGTGGTAGCTCTAGTGGTTGGAGGGGTTGATCTTCATGTAGTGGCTGGTTGAGCACACAGGCGGAGCAGTTTCTGGCCAGTCTCTCTACATCTAGGTCCATGTTGGGCCAATAGAATTTGCTCCTTAAGTATTGCTTTGTACGGACCACTCCTTGCTGAGTCTCATGTCCGATCCCCAGTGCTTGTTTCACCATTGTTCTTGGTAACACTATCCTGTGTCCTCTCAGCACAAGTCCATCATATGTGCACAACTCTGCAGCGCATCTGTTGTAAGGCTGCAATTCCTCTGGAACTGGGTTTGGCCATTTTCCTGTCTCCACAATTGTCTTTAGTTGCTTCATTGTGTCATCCTATGTCATTTGGATGACTCTAGTTTAAAGTAGGCCAGGCATGGCTCACTCACCAATGCTTCTTTCATAGCTTGAAATGATCTCTCTGTTTCAGTTGTTCACTTCCATGCTTGTCCTTTCCTAGTCAGCTTCCATAATGGTTCTGACAAGTTTGCATAGTTTGGTATGAATTTCATCAGAAATCCACAGGTGCCTAGAAATGAGCGGAGTACCTGGACGTTCCCTGGTCTGGGTGCTTTACAGATGGTGTCAACCTTTTTCGTGTCTGGTTTGATTCCTTCTGCGGTGATCACGTGTCCGAGTATCTCAATCTGTTGTAGTCCGAAGATGCACTTGTCTCTATTTAGGGTTAGACATCTGTTCTTGAATCTCTAAAAGACTTGTCTCAGTCTCTGTTCAAGTTGCTCTTCGTTCTCTCCAAAGACCACTACATCATCCATGTAACAGACAATGTGTCAGGCATTCCACATAACATAGAGTCCATAGCCTTCTGGTAGGCTTCTGGTGCACTCGATAATCCAAAAGGAAACGGTAGCATTCTCTGTGTGTGATGAATGTCGTCAGGGATCTGGATTCTGGGGCACACTGCCAAAACCCCTTCCGTGCATCTAGCTTCGCAAACACTTTTGCTCCCTGCACTGCCTGTAAGATGCTATCTGCTGTTGGTACTCAGTGTCTTTCCCTGATGACTGCTCTATTCACTTCCCTGAGGTCTACGCATAGCCTCACTTCTTTTTTGTCTTTCTTGGGTATGATCAGGATATTAGAAACCCATTCTGATCCTTTGTTCACTTCCTCTATTATACCTTGTTCAAGCATCTTGTCTAGCTCCTGGTTTACAGCTTTTATCATGGGATAAGGAACTCTCCTTAGACCCTGTGCCACAGGCGGAACTTTCTTGTCGACTGTAACCTTATGGCTGTAACCTTTAATCTGTCCTAGTCCTTTAAAAACTACGGGGTACTCTTTAACAAGCTTGCTAAATCTCTCTGTCTGCCCTACCGTGTTCACTTTTTCTCCTGTATTAGGTATCTTTAATTCAAAGCTTGTTTTTCTACCTAGTAGTGCTTCTACATTTCCTTCTATCACATATATGTTATCTTTGACTATGTGGTCTTTCCACCTCATTTCTGCCTCAAAGTAACCTATACATTTAAGTGGGTTAGTTTGAGCATAGGCATAAAATCTCTTCTTGGTTGATTTCAGTTTTGTTCTAGCAGACCTTATTCTTTTGTATAGATCCTCTCCTATATAGTTTCTACCACTTCCAAGTCAAGTGGGTTTTATTGTCATTTCAACTACATACAGAGTACACAGTGAAACGAAACAACGTTCCTCCAGGACCATGGTGCAACATAGACAGTGCATACAGACACAAGTGCAACACGAACAAACAAGTGCGGACAGACAACACAACACAGTACAGACAGAGAATAATAAATAATTGCTGGTAGTGTGCAAATTGTGCAATGTGTAATAAATAGAGTCCAGTGAGGTAGTAGAGTTATTAGTGCAATGCTTTGTGCAAAAAATGCTTCCCTTTTTTATCTGAGGTAAATGGTTGGAGAGAGAGCGAGAGTACATGTACCAGAAAGATATCAGTTCAGACGTTGAGTTGTGTTGAGAAGTCTGATGGCTTGGGGGAAGAAGCTGTTGCAGAGTCTGGTCGTGTTGGACCGGACGCTGCGGTACCTTCTTCCTGATGGCAGGAGGGAGAACAGTCTGTGTGAAGGGTGGGTGGGGTCATCCACAATGCTGGTTGCTTTGCGGATGCAGCGGGTGGTGTAAATGTCCAAGACGGAGGGGAGAGAGACTCCGATGATCCTCTCAGCTGTCCTCACAACGCGTTGGAGGGACTTGCGGTCAGAGGCTGTGCAGGTCCCAAACCAGGCAGTGATGCAGCTGCTTAGGATGCTCTCTATGGTTCCCCTATAGAAGAGGGTGAGGATGGGTGGAGGGAGACGGGCCTTTCTCAGCTTCCGGAGGAAGTAGAGACGCTGCTGGGCTTTCTTGGCTGTAGAGCTGGTGTTCAGGGACCAGGTGAGGTTCTCCGCTAGGTGGACACCAAGGAACTTGGTGCTCTTAACGATCTCCACAGAGGAGCCGTTGATGTTAAGCGGAGAGTGGTCCGGTCTTGATTTCCTGAAGTCAACAACCATTTCCTTGGTCTTCTCTACATTCCAGTGAAGGTTGTTGACTGGACACCAGTCTGTCAGCTGCTGTACCTCCTCCCTGTATGCTGACTCGTCGCCTTTGCTGATGAGACCCAGCACAGTTGTGTCATCGGCGAACTTTATGATGCTGTTGGAACTGTGTTTCGCAACACAGTCATGAGTCAGCAGGGTGAACAACAGAGGACTCAGTACACTGCCCTGGGGTGCCCCAGTGTTCATGGTGATGGTGCTGGAGCTGCTGTTCCCGAACCGGACTAACTGGGGCCTCCCTGTCAGGAAGTCCAGGATCCAGTTGCACAAGGGGGTGTTGAGGCCCAGCAGGCTTAACTTCCTGGTGAGATTCTGTGGGATGATGGTGTTGAATGCTGAACTGAAGTCTATGAACAGCATTCTGACGTAGGTGTCCTTCTTCTCCAGGTGGGTAAGGGAGAGATGAAGGGTGGTGGTGATGGCATCGTCCGTGGAGCGGTTGGGACGATATGCAAATTGCAGGGGGTCCAATGAAGAGGGGAGTTGGATCTTGATGTTCCTCATGACTAGCCTCTCAAAGCACTTCATGATGATGGGCGTGAGAGCTACGGGACGGTAGTCATTGAGGCAGGACACCGTGGACTTCTCCGGCACGGGGATGATGGTGGTGGTCTTGAGGCACGTTGGGACAGTGGAGCTGCGCAGGGAGACGTTGAAGATGTCCGTGAGAACATCTGTCAACTGGTCTGCACACTCTCTGAGCACTCTGCCAGGGATGTTGTCTGGTCCTGCAGCTTTCCGTGGGTTGACTCTGCGCAGAGTTTTCCTCACGTCCACTGCAGTCAGGCACAGCGCCTGCTCGTCTGGCTTGGGTGTGATCCTGCTCACCAACGTGTTGTTCTGTGCCTCAAACCGTGCATAAAAGTCGTTCAGGGCATCGGGGAGGAAGGCATCACTGTCACAGGACGGTGGCATTGTCCTGTAGTGTGTGATTTCCTGGATGCCCTGCCACATGCGCCGCGTGTCACCCGTGTGGTTGTGGATTCTCTGGCCGTGTGCGCGCTTTGCCTCTCGGATGGCTCGTGACAATTTGGCTCTTGCTTTCCTTAGGGCCGCCTTGTCACCCACTCTGAAGGCCGAGTCGCTGGTCCTCAGTAGCGCACGCACCTCAGGAGTCATCCACGGCTTCTGGTTTGGGCGTATGGTGATGGTCTTGGAGACAGTGACATCATCAATACACTTGCTGATGTAGCCAGTGACTGATGCTGTGTACTCCTCCAAGTTAACAGAGTGGCCTTTAGTCGCAGCCTCCCTGAACATGTCCCATGCAGTGCACTCAAAACAGTCCTGAAGGGCAGAGATGGCTCCTGCAGGCCAGGTTTTCACCTGCTTCTGAACTGGTCTGGAGCGTTTGATGAGGGGTGTGTAAGCTGGAGTCAGATACACAGACATGTGGTCCGAGAACGCGAGGTGGGGGCGGGGCTCCGCCCGGTACGCTCTGGGTATGTTTGTGTAAACAAGGTCCAACGCGTTCGCTCCTCTCGTGGCAAAGTCCTCATGCTGATGGAATTTAGGGAGGACTGACTGGAGATTAGCGTGGTTGAAATCTCCGGCGACAATGAACAGTGCGTCTGGATGTCTGGTCTGCAGATCTCTAATGCCCCCGTGCAGCTCCCACAGTGCCTCTTTAGCATTAGCATTAGCGCTAGCGCTAGGCGGTATGTACATGGCGGCTATCAGCACGGCGGAGAATTCCCGTACTAAATAAAAAGGTCTGCACTTAACTATGACGAACTCCACCAGCGGAGAGCAGTGCTTGGCGACAGTCACAGCGTTGTTGCAACATTCTGTGTTAATGTAAACACACACGCCTCCACCGCGGGTCTTCCCGGACAGAGCCGCGCTCCTATCTGCTCTGAACGAGGCTAGCCCGTCTAGCTGAATGGCGCTGTCTGGAATACTGTCGCTGAGCCACGATTCCTGTATCTATAACCATTTTCAGCCATTGTCCATTCATCTTGACTGTCTCAGTACCTTCAGGATCCACAGCATGGATAAACTCGTCTGAATCTGAATCAGAAGCATCCTGTACTACTCCTCTCACTGGTTTACCTGTGTCTTTTCTTTCTCCCTATTTCTGTCTGTACTCTTGTCACTGTTCTTTTCTCTTTGTGCTTTCTTTTTCTTCTTGAAACACATGCGTGCGTAATGTCCTGTTTTCTGACAGAAAAGACACATCGCTGTCTTGGCTCCGCATTCATCTGCTGTGTGAGTGTCCATTCCACATCTGTAACACTGGGTGTCACTGTTGGCTTGCTCTTGGCTGCCTCTTCCTCCTTGCGATGTTCCATCTGCACATGCACTTTTCTTGGTGAAATGAACCTGGTTGTCTCTTGCTCTGTGATCAGCATTCTTCATGAAAAGTTTGGATTCTGCCTGTGCTGCTTCAAAAGCTCTTGCTGTTGACAGTGCTTTGTCTAAACTCAGTCCGTCCTCCTTCAACAATTTATCACGCAGCTTTTTCATGGCACATTTCTTCACTATCTGATCTCTTATCATGTCGTTCTCTAGTGTGCCAAAGTCACATGATTTTGCCAGTTCTTTCAATGCGTTCATGAAAGCATCTACTGACTCATCAGGGCACTGAGCTCTCTGCCTAAACTTGTGTCTCTCTAGGACTACATTTCTCTGTGGAGTGAAATATGCGTCTAGAGCGTCAACAGTCTGTGCATATGTACCTTTGTCTCCTGGTAGATTCGCAAAAATCCTTTGTGTAGGCGTTCCTATACAATGCAACAGAATGGCTCTCCTCACCAAATCCGGTGCATTAATAGTTAGTTGCGAAAAAGCTGTAAGAGTCCTTCCACAGGTTGTACTCTGTGAATAAATCAGACGCTCCAAGGTTCAGCAGGACCGGAGGAACCAGTTGAGCGTAGCTCGGTCCTGGTGCAGCTCGTGCGGCACCGTGCTGTTGTTCATTATCCGACATAGCCCTGCTTCTAGTAATTGTTGTCTCACTTTTTCGGCATGGACGTAGAATCTCAGTTGTCCTTCCTTGCCTCTGGGTTCTTGGCAAAACTGTCTCCTCGTTGCCAAAATGTTGTGTTGTCCCAAAATGAACAGTCTTTTAGTTCAGTTTTATGCTTACTTTATTAACACATGTTCATCTTTCTGTTCTGGCTGCCATGTCAGTCTCGTTCTTGTTCTCTCGCGATAGCTCAGTAACATCAACTATACTACATATATAAAAAAAACAATATTCATGAAGAGAGATCACATGTGCACATAGTACCTTACCATATTTAGTACATGAGTTGTGAGCAAGCCGTCCTGTTTCCACAGAAATGTCTTGGCCACCTGGAAGACCTCATATATCATTTAAACTTTACGCAGTACGTTCACATAGGGACACTGTATTTATTTAAAAACACAGAGTTGGTAAGCCTTGAATTTAAGTAAGCCTTGAACAATGAAAGCCCAGAGGCCCAACAGCCACAGCATGCAAAGCACAAAAAGTGTTTCCATTCTCTGGTCTCTGACCATCCAAAGTCTCCCTCTATAATAATACCTGACTTTGAAGTTAATGAATCATATAACATATGGGACTATAGTTAAAGATTATATATTATTATTATTAAATTATATATATATATATATATATATTGTATTTTTATACACTATTATATACATGTTGTAGGCATACGGTAGTCAAACAGCTAAACTCTGTTGTGGTTCCTGAGTGGCATGACCCGGTAAGCATTTATCCTGTCATCAAACTTAAGTTTGAGCCCCAGCATGGGCTGGAGACCAAGTAAACATAATTAGCCTTGCTCTTTCTAGGTGTGATTCCCTACCCAATCACTGAACATCATACTAGCCAATATGTGCATCTGTTAGCAGATGTTACAGAATTCACAGTTAGTGGGGGGGGTTTTTAGCATGTATAATGGCACACTAAAAAATGCTCGCTTCTCAGAACATGCTAGTCTTTGCTGATTCAGCATTGTAATATTTTCTGGTAATGGGAGACCTAGTGAATGAAATCACAACAAAATAGTGAAACATTTACTGAATATTCTCAGGCTGAACCCAAAATATTTGCTCAGTGGACAATTTTGAAACAAAAAAAAAGCAAAAACTACCTGTACCATTGTACACCTTTAGATGTATTTGCAGGAAGAACTGGACAAAATAACACCTGAAATGTGTCCATGCCAAAACTTCTTGTAAATGTTGTGACAGGGAACGACAACATTACAAACATTACATCCCAGACTTTTTTTAATGTATTGTAGGACTGAAATGCAGGAATGGATGTATATTAACAAATAACCTTGAGCTTTATGTTTTATGCACTCTTTGTATATGGCAGAGGTCACTAATAGGTGGACCGCGGTCCGGGTCCGGACCCAAACGTTGTCCAATGCGGACCCAAACATTGTCCAATCAGACCTAAACCGTTAAACTGTTGAGAAGGGTTTCATTAAGACTGCGTTTATTTTAAGCGGCTGAACTTTTCTTGTCTTTATGGTCTTTCTTGTCTTTACGGTAAATAAGCAGTTTATGATGCACCTTTTTTCAAAGCCATTTTTAACATAGCCCTTGTTTTTACTTGAAACATTTATTTAAAGTTTTATAAATAATTAATTCAGTTCAGCATTTAAAACAATGAATACTGGTAAAATAAACTGAATGGTATTGTTTTTCAATTGCTGATGACATAAAATGCTGACACTAGGCTGCTTTAGTATACGAGATATGGCACTGAATCATAACACTGATCACAAGTTAAAAATGATGACGGTCCGGACCGCAGCCTGAGAAATTTTCTCCTAACTGGACCTTACTGAATTCTAATTAAATACCCCTCGTATATGGCATAGCAGTTCCTTTGGTATGGTATCCTCTAGCAGCTACAGTAGTCAAGTTTATTTATAAGACACCAGATGTCACAAAGCAGCTTTACAGGACTGGTAGAATTTGACAGATCTGGGATGTTTGCGACAAAGCTACTAGGTTTAGAGAATGTTAAAATACGCCATTAGAAGTAAGGGATCTCATTTTAAGAAATCCTAGTTTTGGACCAAAGGTGGTGTCATTGCTAACTGTTGAACTGGTCTAGTATTGATTAGATTACTATAACAAACTTTTTGCGATTATCTGAAATTTTGTTTGATTTCTTTGGAACCTATGTGGCATCTCCATGCAGCTAGTCATTCGGTTTAGCCTGTTTGTCTGCTGCCTGGTCATGGCCTTGGTTTTTCAGCAATTAACATACATCATACACTGAAAATTAAGACTGTGTTTACAAAGCTCACATATAGTTCTCTGAGCACCACTTAGACCAACAGCGTTTTATGACGATAACCTGCTGTAGATTTCAAACAGGGATGGTGCCAGAGCATATTACAGAATCGGACATCATCTAGGCTAATAGCACACCTCTTTAATATTAGCCTTGGTAATCCCTGGCTGCCAAAGACAAACACTGTTAGTCCACGCCTGAATAACTATCCTCTAACAACTTCAGTTTCTCTCTAATGCCCTGGCTAATTGCTACAGGTGCCCATAAAAGAGAAGCTGTTTTCATGTGCTGTAAATAGAATTACATATAGCCAAAGCACTTTGAACTAACTTTCCACAAGACATCCAGAACTTTTACCTGAGAGTCTGAGCTGCCTAGTCCCACTCTTTTTTAAATTCCAGATGCAAACATCTAATTATATAATTATTTCAGACAGACAAGAGACTAACTTGCACTTCTCACAAATAAAGCTATTTTTACTGCTCACACTAGACACAGAGAGAAACATAACTAAACATGCTGCACTTAGACCCCAGTAGCAGTTCATGATTTGTCATACTACTACTTACATTTGGGTTGCTGCATTCTTCTTCAAGCATCACAAACATGTGACGGCGGAAAAAATATTCTTTAAAAACCTTTGTTTGTACTTTACTGTGAGTACTATTTAACAATAACTTAAAAATTTAGCCAGATTACAAACACAGCAGCACTCCTGCCAAACGATTTTGAAAACACGTACTACGTCACAGGAACCACACCAGTAGTCTTTCTATGTTTCCTTTAAAGGCTAAACAAATTAGAAAATTGACCACTAACCCTCTTCCTGGAGACACATTTCTTGTAAAGTTTAGTTCTAACCTGCATGCTGCCTTTTCACTTTCATAACACTGATGCATTTAATCAAGCCAAAGTTAATTACTGTCAGACTGGAGCGTGCGTAGAGCAGACGAAGAGAAGGATGGGGCAGACGCAAACGCAAGCTTTAACTAAATACATTTAATAAATACAAGAACGAAAAAAAAACACATATTACACAAACGCAACCCAGCTGACAGAACTGATACAAACAAAGAACAGGGGAGACAGGCGGGGCTAGGGCAGAGCAGAGAACAAGGGGAGCACATGACCAAACGGACAGAACCACATGGCTATGACAGGACGGAAACAGACAGGCAGGGCGTGACCGAGTCATAAGGCACTTGCTCTACACTGCCCTCTGCACGAGGTCTTGCTTTAATTTTTTAAATCATGTTACTTTAAAGTGAATCATGGTTACTGTCCTGTCCTAGTAAAGTTATTTATTTGTCTTTTTTCTCAGAAAAGCGATTAGACGTTTCTATACAAATTCTGCAATGTTTGTCACTATTGCTTTGGCTAGTTGACAAAAAGAGTACAATATTACACAGTTGTGTTGATTGTCGTTTCAAATAGGACTACAAGATTGGTGCCTTGCTGTGCATCACCAATTTTAAATCACCATTTGGAAAAGGCAACAACTTTTTTATATGTACAACATTTGAACACAACCACATCCCCAATTACAAGAGGATGTTCACACTAATGCAACAACATTTTTAGTTTTGTTTTTCCCCTCTTCTAGAAAATAAAAAATGTAGGCATGAATGCTATCAGTCAATGCTTTTTTCCCCCCAGTGCCATTATTGTCAGTGAGCATTATCCATCTGATTCAATCGCGATCCAAACAGCGTTGGTGAATTTAGTATGGTGGGAATTAAGACTACGCCTAATCAAAATAAAGAATGGGTGCATTGTTATATTATATACTGCTCTCTAATATTATAATTTTACATATCACTGTCTTATAGTATTTGAAGTCTGAGTAATACATTTTTTTTTCAGCAAGTATCATGTCTTTGGCATCCAGAACAACCTGTTGCTCTTCAGCCTCAAGAATTATAGCCAAATCTTCCTATATGAAGGCAATAAGAAAAAAATCGGAGATGGGAAAATGATAGGATACAGAGCTTTAGCTAGTAGCTTAGTGTTGGGTAAGGTAAGTCAGCAACTAGGTTCAATTCCTAGGACTTAAAGCACCAATGCATAATGCAGCCTTTACCATGCTTTACTTTGGGTATGGTGTTCTTTTGGTGATGTGCAGTAATGGCTTTGTGCCAAACATACCTTTTAGAATTATGGCCAAAAAGTTCAACTTTTGGCAGACTTCATGTAGGTTTTGGCAAAACATAGCTGGGCTTAGATGTTTTTCTTTGTTAGAAAAGGCTTCCATCTTGCCACCCTACCCCACAGACGATATATTTAAGAAATACAGGAGATTGTTGTCACATACAATACTGTAGGCCTGTCAGAGGCATGTCCAATGATGAATGTCCAATTCCAGGTAATGTCGCTATTGTGGCAAATTTAATCCAATTCTTGATGACCATCTTCACTGTGTTTCATTGTATATCTAACCCTAACCCTTCACCTGAATGGTACCTTTCAACAATCAGATTCTTTGATGTGTTCTTAACGGACCATGGCATGTGCTGTACAATGCAACTTAAAAAATGTCAGCAAAATCCTGCTAAAACTGCTGAATTTTATATGGAGTTAATCAGAATCGGTTAAAATGAAGCTTTGTACTGATGACTATTTAACATGAGTTTAAATGTGATTGGCTAATTCTGAACACAACCACGTCCCAATTACAAGAGGATGTTCACACATTTTTTGTTTTGTTTTTCCCCCCTCTAAATGATTTCAGTTTGTTTTTTAAGTGTAATTGTACATATTATCGGTCACGTTGAAGGTGTAAATGAATCTTAAATGATTTATTCTGGTCAGATTTTTGACATGACAAAACCTGGCATTTTAACAGGAGCATGTAGACTTTTTATATCCACTGCATATGGTCTCGTCCAAGTAGCCTGTTTCACTTTGAAATGGGTCACAGTAAAAAAAAACATGCATTGTAATTTCTGATTCAGGTTTACTTGTAAGGCAACAAAATGACCAATCTATTTTAAGATCAATAAACTAAGTTGATATCACAAACCTAGACTGATTGTTTAAAAAGTATGTGTTCGTTTGATGGCTTTGTGTATAATGGCAGATATTTATTTAATGTGGGAGGCAAAAAAAGAGCTAAAATTATTTATCACATGAGGAGTTCCCTCCCTTTTCTTTTTTATTATGTGTGGATTTATTTATATATACATACAGTACCTTGCAAAAGTATTCGCCCCCCCCCTTGAACTTTACAACCTTTTGCCACATTTTAGGCTTCAAACATAAAGATATGACATTTTTTGTGAAGAATCAACAAGTGGGACACAATCGTGAAGTAGAACAAAATTTCTTGAATATTTTTTTCTTGAAAACTTTTTTTTTAGAAATAAAATACTGAAAAAGTGGGGCGTGCAAAATTATTCGATTTGCAGTTGCAGCTGCAAGTCGCAAGGGTATGTCTCTTTTTTGCCCATTCTTCCTTGCAAAACAGCTTGAACTAAAACCAGTTTGTGAACAGCAGTTTTTTTCGGCTCTTTCCACAGATTCTCGATTGGATTCAGGTCTGGACTTTGACTTGGCCGTTCTAACACCTGGATACGTTTATTTGTGAACCATTCCATTGTAGATTTTGCTTTATGTTTTGGATCATTGTCTTGTTGAAAGATAAATCTCCGTCCCAGTCTCAGGTCTTTTGCAGACAGGTTTTCCTCCAGAATGGTCCTGTATTTGGCTCCATCCATCTTCCCATCAATTTTAACCATCTTCCCTATCCCTGCTGAAGAAAAGCAGGCCCAAACCATGATGCTGCCACCACCATGTTTGACAGTGGGGGTGGTGTGTTGCTTTTATGCCAAACATAACATTTTGCATTGTGGCCAAGAAGTTCGATCTTACACGTTTGGTGTGTCTCCCAGGTGGTTTGTGACAAACTTTAAATGAGACTTTTTATGGATGTCTTTGAGAAATGGCTTTCTTCTTGCCACTCTTCCATAAAGGCCAGATTTGTGCAGTGTACGACTGATTGTTGTCCTATGAACAGATTCTCCCACCTCAGCTGTAGATCTCTGCAGTTTATCCAGTGATCATAGGCCTCTTGGCTGCATCTGCAGTGGTCTGATAAATCTTTTTGTATTCAAATCCGGCTTTAAACTTCTCCACAACAGTACCTCGGACCTGCCTGGTGTGCCCTATAATTCCCTAAATTACTTGTATGATAGACTAAAAGGGAAAAAGAGAGTGTACACTGTCACTTGGCAGAAATAAAAGCCAATCTGATTCATCAATTTTTTCTTTCTTCCCTGTTCATCAAGATTTAGTATATCATGACGTCAGTGAAATATATTATTCTTGTCTTTAAATGTCCCACTACTGTGTCCCATTTCTGACGGTAGGTTGGTGTGGTAGTAATCTCTCAACATGCTACAACCCTCAGCCTTTATATTACTGCTTTTCGGCATGACTCTTTTTTTGACTGTTGGTCTGCAACAGGACAAAATACCGCATCAACTCCCAGTTTACAGTTGTGCATCATGTTATAAAATAGGAGAAATGGCCTTTATATAGTTTGATAAAGCTAGGTCCCAGACAGCTCCGGTATGTCCGCAAGACGTCTATGCGACGCTCACAGTTACATCGTTAAAGCATCTGTGGCAGCTCGTTTGCTCACTGCCGCAGTGTCACAGAGACATCATTACCTGATGTTCAAACGACGTCCGTCTGCTTTCCTGACGACGTTTCTCACCTGATGCTTTTAAGTGATCTTTACGATCAGCTTCATCGTTTAAGCGTCTGTGGCAGCTTGTTTGCTCATTGCCACGGCAATTACACTATTACACTTTATATATGAATACAGGACTTTCCAAATAGATTAAAATTATATTAAAACATTAGCACATACAAAATAAATAATTCATAAGTGACAACATTTAACATTATTATAACATTTTTATTCCACAGTATAAACAAACAGCCATTTCCTACACTGATCAGAGCATTCTTGGACAGAGAGACTTGACACGGTGCATCATTTCTTATGTAAGCAGCCTAAAGAGGAGACACAAAGATATTTTATTTGTAAACCAGCACAAATTAAGTGCCCAGCAATAAATACACAGTCCCTGGTCACCACAGCTGCGAAAGTCGAATGAACTATCTAGATATCTGCCTGGCTCATAAAATATGCTCATACATTAAAACAATAAAAACGGTCTACTTTCATATAACCTCTGTGCAGATTGTACTTAATTATAATGTATCATAATGTAACAACTTCATCCACTTCATTAGGTTCAACTCCTTCTATCTAGACACATAGTCTATTTCCATATCAGCTCCACTGACCACATGGTAGCACTTCGTAGTTCCACAATTACACATTGTCAGCTTCTCTGTATACTTTGTTCTTTAATAATAACAGTTGATGTGTTTATACTACTTTAACATATTCATAGTGTGTTCTAGTGTATTGAGATTACATTACATATCTCTGACACCCCATGAATGTAAATAAAACTTGTAGTGACCTTTTACCACAAAACAGATTTCAAGCCACTGCATGATGAGAAGGTAGGTTAGCGGTAGCGGTATTTGACTCGTTCGTAATTAGTGGAAGTTCAGGGTCACAAAGTTCATACCTTTTAAACTTTGAATATACCAATCCATTTATTGTCTTTCTTCAGGTGGCTTGAGCAGATAGTCCATACTTCAGCAACAACAATAAACAAACAAACACCACCCCTATAGTGTTTGAACTTCCCGCTGGTACCCGCATTCACACGATTCCAAACGATCCGGTCAAAATATTGTTGACTTCCTCGCCAACCACCCCCCACCATAGAACCGTAGAACCAGCCTTTTAAAACCCTCAGCGCCCCCAAGTGGTCAATTAAACAAAATTGAAAGAAACCTAAATGGCTCCAACAAAACTTGTGAACCTGGTTTGCCCATGTGAAGCAGCTAGGATCTTAAGGCCACAGTGCAACAGCAATTAATGCCTTCCCTCCCTTTATTAACCCTTTGGGGTCTAAGGGCATTATCTCAATTTTTAAATATATACTTTAAAGACACTTGCATGCAACATAATACCCACATATTTTATATCAAAATATTCAGAACAGTCTCTGCTGTCTTAATAATGAGGAAATAAGTGACCTAGAGAAAGTATGAGGAGATTATCTGTTCCTAAACCTAAAAAAAAAGTCCAATTTTAAAATTCTTCATATATCTTGTAAAAATGTGTTTTACTTATGTGGACAAACTGTTTTAGTGCTTGAAATGGATTTACCAGAGCCTTAGCTTCACATCAATAGTTGAATGTATTAATAAAATAATGTACAAATGTGAAATAAATTCTGTAAAAACGTTTATTGAGTAGAATGTTGCCACTCTACTTGATACAACAGCCAACAGCCATTAACCTGGACATAAAACTGGAAGAAATACATTAGTAAATATTTACTGTATCCATCAGTGGTCATAAACTGTATTTCTATTTGTAAGTGAAGCTTTAAAGGAAATTACATTTATACAGTAAACATTTACTAATGTGCAGAAAATGAACTTTTAAAAAGCAAAGTAAGCATTTACTATGGGACACAAATCAATTAGGCCATGACTGTTGTAACCTAACTAGCTACCTAGCTAGATGGCGCTCACAAATCAATTCCTCACATACAGAAACACCCTTTAGCCAGAAACACCTTGTATGACTAGCTCACGTCATGAAAAAAGTTTTTATAAATACACTTAGCGATCTTCAAACGGATCCCGATTGTTTTTATATTCTTCCTCATCATATGAATCACAGTCTCAGGCTCTGATGCACCGCTATCTTCATCAGTGCTTTTCAGTAGTGCTGCTGCAGCTTCAGCAGCTGTGAACTTTCTGCTCCCCGGTACGCTCTCTCTGATAAATATTGATGGATTTGATGTGTGGGCGGGTCATTAGTGATTTTATGAAAGCCCATTTGTCAGCTTCACACGAAACACAGCATCCACCAGTCAGACAAGAGAGACTGACTGGGTTGCTTTTTATTTATAGGCTCACAACTTCGGACGAGGGTGAGGTACAGACTCAGGATTGGGTGTAATGCAAGGCCGGACTTTGTTGATTCAGGAAATGTTTAAACTGTATTTCTCATATCGCAAAAATATTAATAGAAATGCGGCCCCGCATCTGTCAACCCCAGGGGGTTAATGATGTTAGTGTGTCTGTAACAAAAACACCACCCAGATAGGCAACTTCATAAATATATATATTTTTTAAGATGTCTATAATCACTTATCTGAAACTCCAAGTCAGACTACTGACCAGAAAATCTCCCATTAACTGGAGTGGCCCAGTAAAAAACTGAATTTGTGTGGGCAGTCCACTGGTGCAAACTCTTGTTTTGAAGTAACAGAGGTGTTTTAAAAAAAATAACATTAGGCAAATGCATATATCTGTTGAATTTGATTTATAATTAGATTAAATTTTAAAGCTGTATGGCTTCCAACATACAGCATGAGTAGTGGCGCAAATTACCCCTGCATATACCAAGAGTATTGAGTGTGAATCTTCACCAACAAAAATAAATTTTACATTTTGTATTAAAAAAGTAAAAAGAAAAAACACCTTACCTTTTTGAGATACAGAACACCTGGATCCACATGCTCTTTTTCGACATGCCACCATAGCAAAATGCGGATACTAGTTGTCTGCAGAAAAAAGTAAATATAAAAGTTTCATTTCTATTTTACTAAAACCAGAACAATATGTCTTAGCACATGGGGTCCATATCTATGATGGTTACAAGAATAAGGCTGTTTAGAATAGTTTGGTTTTTTTTATTATTATTAAACTGTCAGTTTGCAGGAATTAACAATTGCATGAAAATGTTATTTTATATATCTTTTGAACAGGACAAAAAAAGTGAGAACTAATTACTTGCTTAATACTTAAGTTGACAGAAGATGATGCCACAACATCTTTAGTATCCATAAAGCTTCAATGTACATTAGACCGCCAGAAACATCAGTTTCTTAAAGCGGAGTTTGAACAATATTCTACTCTCTGTTCATTTTGTCTGTAATATTTTTACTCAAATGATGAATAAAAGCATTACCTAAAACAGTTTAAAGTGAGCTTCTGAACATCTTTAGTGCCAAAATGCCAGCTCCAAACCATGGTTCTTCAAGGGGTCTTCACTAAAATCATTTAGTCATACATAGAACCATGAGAAGTCACAGAACTTTTGTATGTAAAATTGTTTAAAAATTACCATATATGATTCTACACATATTCATTTATATGGTATGGCCCTAAAATGAAGCAGCTGTTTCTCTTGATTGGAGCATCATTTTGTGTGAAATCTATCACAGAGCAGACTGTTGGGTAATATGTGGATTTGGGAATCAGCTTGTTTTACCCTCCTGGTTTTGTAATGGCAATATTTGTATAGACTGTAGTTATCCTTGATAAAAATACATATCAACCTGTATTATCTAACTTAATGCATCAGATTAATCCAAAGAACAAATTTAATTAACTGACTTGAATATAACCCACCTAGAATGGAAGCAACAGGGCTGGCTTTCAGGTGTTCAAACAATCTTACCATGTAGAGATCCTAGTGAAAATGTGCATATCATTAGCCCAGTGTAGTAACTGTTTTCAATGCTGTATTGTGTTTTTACTGTTAATTCACTGAATATGCTATCATAATATATTAATTAGCATTTTAATGCTGGAAACATTTTTTTAGACAAGAGCATAGCTAGCTAACGTTGGCTAACTAGCACTGCTAACTGAACCGAATGCCTAAAGAGCTACTGTGAAAATTCACAACACAAATAAATCAGCAACATAAACGTGTTGTTGTGTAGGTTTAACTTGTTTAAGTTAAATAAACGTTCTTAATTGTAACCTACCTTTGCTGAGGTACTGCTGTGTCCGTTTAAATGTGTCCAATGGTGATTCCTCATGCTGAGCTTGAAGTAGTGCCGGTGCTGTATTCCCTGTTCTGTGTTCTTCCGTGGCTCTGGACCGGATCCGTGTAACGACTCACTGCACATGGAATCTGGCTCTTGCTATTTATATTGTGTGCTTTGTGATTCTATCACACTTTATTAGGCTTCTTTTATGTGTTATAGCCTACACATAAACTGGGGCTAAGTCTTGCCCTGCTCTGACACCCCCCAGTTGTTGAATAGATTAGTTAGTTTGTGAGTTTTACCAAAATTTTGTCTGAAATGCCAAGAACTAACGTTGTTTTGGTAAGGTTGTTTTGATGTTGCGGCGATGTAATGGCAATGAATATGACACACATACGACATTCGAAAATGGAACACGATGCTTTTACGATATACTGATTTAAATACGACATCTCAGCACGTACCTGTGCTGTCTGGGTTGTAGGTGTAGTAGTAGTGCCAGTTAGGAAGGGCTGGACCTTATCCTATGGTGGTGAAGTTTCCACCACTAGTGGCTTTACAGTAGCTTGATTTGATGTATAGTGATTCTCATGCACATTTAGATGTACATATGAATGTGTGAGTAGTGGCAAATAAATGATGAGTGTTGTTTATTTTTAACAGATGCATCTGTTCTAAAGGCTGTTTGGCCAAAGGTCGATGTCATGCAAATGACCTTTCCTGAAGCTGGACAAAACATCCAGATTTACTACATATACTACATAAAGTGTCATAACCATAAATTAATGCACAATTTGGATCTATGCTATTTAGAATATGACATAATAGCTATAACCAAAGTAGTCATGGGTGCATAAATAGCCACAATCTTATCTGCTGATATTGATATCCAAGAACTATGTTTAGGCTGATTTCATACGATCTCAAATTCAGCAACAAATTAAAACCAAACATTAGCTTTGGTTGAAAAGCTAGTAAATTTTCGTAATGAATACTTAAGCAGTATAAATACTGATTTACATCAGTGCAGTAATAACAGTATACAATAACAGCACAAAAATTACGTGTCAAAGGGCAATATTAAAAATGTCTAACCACTATCAACTGCATTTTTTTTATTCAGGTCTGAAATGAAAAGCTCATCTCCAGCTGTAATAGAAGACTACAAAACAAGCCAATACATCGGAGTTCTGGAGGCACAGGTATAAAATGTGCTTGACTGCATGTAAATAGCTGCATTTTAGCTGTAGCACATTAGCATAGCATAGCATTTTCAATTAAATGACAAACAGGGCTAATCATTGTTCTTGTTAATTGTCATAGTTGCTAAAGTAATATTGTATTTGGCCGAGTCTATAACAGTGCAAACAATTCCACTGCAGTAACTGCTAATATTACTTATCTAAGGCTGCTGAGGTAGAAAGACTGAACAGCTGCATTATGGCAACATTATTATTTTGCATACCTGCAAAATTCCCTTTATATTAGGAAGTAAAAAGACCAGCTGTCTGTATTCATATTTTGAATACACTGTATTCAAAATATGAAAAACACAAATGTACAGAATAATGAATAATTACTAATTTAATTTTACTGTAATTGCAGCAGTAAAAATGTTACAACGCACTTAAAGTTTTGTCTGAACATGTGCTGATATGCTGCTCACTAGATATGAAACTCAAACATCTGTAGACTAAAGTGTAGATGCTTACAAGAAATATAGCTTGTATAAATCCACAAGCGTTAATTAACTCTGCCCCGTATCCCCTGGAAATGTAAGCACGTGATATAATTGGACGACAAAAGGAGCACCTTTGTTAACATGCGGCCAGCTGAAGAAAAGAAGTGCGTATTTTGTGGAGAAAGCTTACTGATACAGACGGGATGAATCAATACCACTGCAGACTGTGAGGGCAGTGCAAGACGCCACCACTTCCATGTAAACACAGCAAAGAAGAAATGGGGGGACTTTTTTTGGTTGTGTGAGTTGGTTAAAAATTTTAACCATGATGTATCTTCGCAGTGGCGCAGGGACAAACAGTTGTTTTTCTTCGTTTTCGATGTAAATACAGAACTACGAGCTCATCCACCGCCGCCCATACTCCGAACTGCCCGCTACTGCTACTTGCTCAGCAACCATATCAACTGAGCTGATTCAGAGAATGTATGTGGCAGTGACGGTTGTATCGCTTGAAGCGCACGCAGACATTTCCGCACGTAGAGGGAGTATAAATGAGCCTTAATTCAGCCTTAAGTTTATTTAACTTTGCCTTGTAACACAGCGGTAAATACTATACACTCATGTACTGCTGCCACTGTCAGGTACAATAGCAACGTACCGACGGGCCATAGGGGTGATTCAGCCGGTCAAAAAAAGTCTGCCTGCACCCCGGCCGTAAAGAATACCTGTCGAAATACCCCAAAAAATATATCACCATTATTTAAACATATCTTATCGCAGTAAATACCGATATTGAATTATTGTCCAGGCCTAATTTGAGAATGCTACTTGTTGTTGCCACCACCCCTGCTCTTCGGAGGACCAGTTTTTCTTTATTTCTAGTATTACAAGTTTCATTTAGTATATGCTGTCATTGTGTAGCGAGAGGACAATAAACTGCAAATATACAAACAAACAGGAATTACCAGGGGGAAAAAAGGATAATAAAAAAGGTAGACATTGGGGTAGAAAAAAAACAACAAACATATACTTAAAAAAGAAGAACAGAAAACACAAGTTATAATATTTAACCTATAGAGAATGAATTGAGCTGGAACCATATATAAAACCTACCATATATATTTATTTGTGTGTGTGTTAAAATGTGACCAGGAACATTCGTGTAGGGGCTCCGCAGGTAGGTATAAAAAACGACAAAAGTTAAGGTGGTTCTAGAAATGTTGCTAAGTGTTGACCATGTTTTGTTGTATTCCTGAGATTTGTTCTTGAGGGATGCTGAGATTTGTTTCCATTGCTACGTGTTCAATTAGAAAGTTTTTCCATTGATTGGTAGATGGTAATCTTTTTCCTTGTTTTCAAGTTTGTCAGAATAGTCTTTTTAGCAATGGTTAGCGCCACCAAAAGAGTTCTGTTAACTTCCTTTTTAATACAGGCTGATGATGTGTCACCTAACAGACAGAGCAATGGAGATGGGTTGTTTTAACAGTGGAGTTAATGGATTTAGAACAAGTTGCCAGAAGTACTTTACTGGTGTGCGATACCACAGGGCATGTATGTAATAGATATTCACTGATGGAGGGGGGTGTCTGCATCTACAGAAATTCACCACCAGTTCTGTGGTCTTCCCTGATGCCATCTGGACCTGCAAATTTCTTTGTCTTGATTTTCCTTGTGAAGGACAGATTGGAGCAGGGGTGCTGGGTGCTAGAATGGGTGAATGGGAGGTTAGAGCTGCCAGCAAATCAGCCAGTGTTGCTAAAAATTGTTGAGAAGGGGTGAGTGTGAGAAAGAGGGGAGGGCAGGTGATATATCAAATTTATTGTAAAATAGATAGCGTTCATTCACCCACTGCTGGTCCCCCACCATCTGGGAGTAGGCCTTCTTGTGGCCATACATAGTTGTAAGGCCTTTCCAAACTCCATTGACATTGTTCACCCTCCCTGATCTTCCTTCTCAATTCCCTCATCCTTATCTTTGATTTAAAGGCCCTCATTTTCTCTTTTAGGAGAGTCTTTATATCAGAATTTATCCATGAAAGTCATAGTGGGGGCAGTGTTCTCCACACACACACATCTTTCAATTTTACTAGATTCAATACTGGATTTGGTAAAGTGTTTTACATCGGATGCCCTTCCTGTCATAACTCTCGCTGTGTACCCTGGCTTGGGACAACAGGGTTTCTACAGGGGTCGCCACAGCATACTAGATTTGGCAAAGTGTTTTACGTCAGATGCCCTTCCTGACATAACTCTCGCTATGTACCTGGGCTTGGGACAACACAAATTAACAAAATCTGTAATGCAATGAATGAGACTAACAATGTCCCCCCCATTAGAATCACTCAAACACTGAGCCCCTTCAGAGCCTCTTCAGTCTCCTTAGACCATTTCTTCACCATGCAGGTGACAGCTGTTTTTCTGTGTACAAGGGGATTAAAAATGAACCGACAGATGAGAGGATGAAAAAAAATGATTGAAGTCTCCAGCGATAAGGAGAAGGGCCTGTGGGTGCTGTGTTTGTATAATAGTCCTTAATAGTCATAAATACTGCCAGTCCCCCTCCCTTCCTCTTACTGCTCTCTGCCATTCTGTCCACCCAAATGAGGCGAATGCCACCCATAGATATAAGTGTGTCTGGAGTTAGCATGGTTAGCCATATCTCTGTAAATACCATGGCGCTACACTCCCGGTATTCCCTCTGATGGCATGTTAGCGCTGTCAGCTTGTTTATCTTATTGGGGAGCGATCTCACATTCCCCGTAATGACAGGGGAAGAATGGGCTTGTAACATCTCCGACAAGCACAACGCAGAGCTGTGTTGCTACTAGTGTAAACAATAAATGCGTGACTCCGCACTGGATCAGACATGGTTGTAAACAAAGAATAAAGTATTGCAAAGACGAGCACCACAAGTTTGGTGTTGATTGTGGATAGAAAAACAAGAGCAACAGGTCTCTAACAAGTAACAATAAGTAAACTAAGTACTCTAAAAGAGAGAGAAAGTTAGAAGAAACTCAAAGCTTCTGCAACAGGCTGCCACCTCTGCTGTGCCATCTTGTAAAAAAAATATAGATAGATAGATAGATAGATAGATAGATAGATAGATAGATAGTAATGCAGTTATATTGAGAAGGATACAAGAATTGACGGATGGATTAATAGAATTTTAGAGGGGTGGATATATTGATGGATAGATTTAAAGAGTAGATAGATAGATAGATAGATAGATAGATAGTAATATTGAGAAGGATAGAAGAATTGACGGATGGATAAATAAAATTTTAGAGGGGTGGATATATATATGGATAGATTTAAAGAATAGATAGATAGATAGATAGATAGATAGATAAGATAGATAGTAATTCAGTTATATTGAGAAGGATGCAAGAATTGACGGATGGATAAATAGAATTTTAGAGGGATAGATAGATAGAAATAACTGTAGAGGTGTGGATAGATAAATGAATAGATAAAGATTAGATAGATAGATGAATGGATAGAACTACAGATAGATATGTAGAGGGATATAAAAAGATTGATAGCTAGATGGAAAGAAAGATTTGTATATAGATAGAATTGTAGAAGGGTAGATAAATAGATGGATAGATAGATAATTGTAGAGAAATAAAATAGATGAATGGATAGAACTGTAGATGGATATGTAGAGCGATATAAAAATAGATTGATAGAATGATATATTTGTAGATCTATCGTAATAGATAGATAGCAATACAGTTGAACTGAGAGGAATACAGAGACAGACAGACAGATTGACAGAGATAGATCCATAAAACAATATATACAGTTGAAACCAGAAGTTTACATATGCTATATAAAAAGGTAAAAAAATATTCCTCACTGTCTGACATGAAATCAGAATAAACTCCTAAAACACACTGCTTCTTTGTGTAACATCATGGGAAAGTCGAAAGAAATCAGCCAAGACATCAGGAAGAGAATTGCAAACTTGCACAGGTCTGGTTCATCCTTGGGTGAAATTTCCAGATGCCTGAAGGTGCCTCGTTCATTTGTACAAACAATTATGCGCAAGTACAACCAGAGATGAACTTGCTTTGGTCTGAAACACACATCAACCCAAGAACAAAATAGAAAGATTTCCCTTTGGGAAATCTATCTATTTATTTATCCAGCACCACTGCTGTGTCTGATCCATTCACAATAGCATAACACACTCTAACACACCATCACCACCACTTCAGTGTCACTGCAAAGAAACTTATAATCAGAGAAAAATTTAATAGGTTTAGAATAATTATTCATTATTTGTGTTTTGTATTTTAAAAACAGTGTAAGAGAGACAGCTTGATGGATGAATCTGGGTTTGCCACTGCCAGGAAAATAGTACCTACCAGCTAGTACAGTTAGTGGCAAAAAGTTTTAAGAATAGCACAAATATTGGCTTTTACAAAGCTTGCTGCCTCAGTTCTTTTGGTGGCAATTTGTATTAACCCTTGATTGTGAAGAGTCATCAGATGAATTGCAATTAATTGCAAAGTCACTCCCTGTCATAAAAAAGTTCATTACAACAAATGCATACATTACTGAATTTCAGCCCTCTAGAATGACCTGCAAACATTGTTTCAGTGATGATCTCGTTAACTCAGGAGAAAAGGTAAATGAGGACAAGACAGCTTATAATCACGCTGTCATGCTGATTAAAACAGTAAACTGTTTTTTTATGTTAACCATGGTTACCTCCAAGGAAACACGTGCAGTCATTGTTGCATTGCATTAGAGTTTCACTGGCGAGGACATTGCTGTTTGTAAGATAGCACCTCAATTAACCGTTTATCGATTCATCAAGCACTTCAATGGTTGAATTGCAGTAAAGGAAGGCTTCAGGGCACCCAAGAATGTTAAACAAGCATCAGGACCAGTGCAGAGCTCTCTAAGAAAAACATCAAGGACAGACTGATATACTTCTGCGGGAAGTACAGGGTTTGGACTGCAGAGGACTGGGGAAAAGTTATTGATGAAGCCCCCTTCAGACTGTTTGGGTCATCTGGAAAAATAATTGTCCGGAGAGGAAAAGGTGAGCGCTACCATGAATCCTGTGTCATGCCAACAGCAAAGCATCTTGAAACCATTCATGTGTGGGGTTGCTTCTCATCCAGGGGTGTGGCTTTGCTCAAAAAATTGCCTAAGAACACTGCCATGAATAAGGAATGGTATCAAAACTTTCTCTAAGAACAACTTCTCCCAATGATCCAGGCACAATTTGGAGATGAACAATGCTTTTTCCAGCATGATGAAGCATCATGTCACAAGGTAAAAGTGACAACCAAGTGGCTCGGTGAACATTGAAATGTTGGGTCCATGGCCAGATAACTCCCCAGATCTCAATCCCATTGAGAACCTGTGGTCAGTCCTCAAAAAGAGGGTGGACAAACAAAAACACAGAAACTGTGATCAACTCCAAGCACTGATTAGGCAAGAATGGGTTGCCATCATTCAAGATTGTGCCCAGAAGCTGATATCCAGCATGCCGAGGTAAAATGCAGAAGTCTTAAACAAGAAGGGTCAAGAAGTCTTTGCTTAAACTAGATGTATTTGTCAATAAAAGGTTTACACTTATAGAATGCTTCATTATACTTCATTATATCAAATAAACATCTGACAAAAGGTTAAAAAAACTAAGGCAGCAATCTTTGTGCAAGCTAAAATTTATGGCCATGAAAAATAAGCTATATTCACTACAGTTTGTGTCTTGATGGTTGTCTGAGGAGCTTTAAGTGAATATGTAGTAGACTCTGTTGTTTTTAAAAAGTTTGTTTGAAAAACACATCTGTGATCTTGATACTTTTCAAATTTATATACTGTTGTGGGATTTTATTGATTAAGTTGCATCGTTTCTTGACATATTGGATACCCATAAGACAGCTCTGTTTTCATCCACAACATTAAAAATTTCCAAAACTATGGGTTATTCAAAGTATTTTTAAAGAAAAAAAGCAAACACTCACAAGCCAAACAATTTGTGCCTTTACTTTTCTTTGGTAAAGGTGTTTTGTTGAGGAGTTCCTTTATCCTGTTACATGGTAGTTATGGTGGTTATATTTCTTAATGATCTTATGCTTTTCCTAGCAGAACTGTAGACCAGTCGGCAGCGGCTTCAGCACTACTCCCAAAAGCCTGAACCCCATAAGCCCCACCTACTATGTGCCCATCAACAATGGTAATTCAAGGCCTGTGCCACAGTACAACACTGTCAGCCTATACACAAACGACAATGGCAACGGCTCCTTACCCAAACAAATGGCCAGCCTCAACCTCAGCTCTTCACACAGGTATGTCATGAAATACAGACCCATTCCAGAAAATTAGAATATCATGGAAAAATTGATTCATTTCCATAATTCTATTCAGAAAGTTAAACTTTCATATTGTCGTGTTTTGCCTTTATTATCATCCACAAGTCGTGGTTAGCATTAGCCACTTGCCGGCACTTGCCGGCTCACCTCACCGCTACCGCGGGTTGCTCGTCCGTCGGTTTTCCCTGGTCGTGCAGCGTGGGGTGTGTGGAAATAACAGCACGCGACAGGGTAGGCTTCTTTTTAACCTTTTAGTTATGAATTCAGGGAGTTATTACACACTCAAGACCGCCTAGCTCCAGCACCCAAACTACCTACTGGGTTCAATGCTGGGGCCGTACAGCGAGTCTCTAACATAGCAACTAACTAGTCTGGTTACGGTAGTGACTATCTATAAACAGGAGCTGAATTCCCATTGGCTACGCTGAAAATCCTCCCATTCCACCACTATAATATATTATAGTTTCATGGCCCACAATTTAAATGAGTTTTATTTGTTTATTTTTACATAATATGGGTTTCTAGCTCATAAAACCCACGAAAACAGGAATTCAAATTAGAATACTGTGGAGAACTTAGCCCAAACTACTTCAGTTTTTGCAGAAAAAAAACAATGGTGGCCCTCATTTTTCTCTTGAGAATACCCCATAGATTTTCAAAGTGGTTTAGGTCCGGCGAGTTGGCTGGCCAGTCAAGCACTGTGATGGCATGGGCATCAAACCAGGCTTTGGTGTTTCTGGCGGCATGGACAGGGGTCAGGTCCTGCTGGAAAATGAAATCTGCATCTTCATACCGATCCTTAGTAGAAGGGATCATGAAGTCCTCTAAAACATTCTGGTTGCGGTGACCTTGAATTTAAGAAAGCAGAGTTTAGACACACCTGCACCAGATATTGCACCCCAAATCATGACTGACTATGGATATTTCACACTGGTCCTCAAGCAGTTTGGGTTCTGTTCCTCACCCGTCTACCTCCAAACCCTTGGACCTTGGTTCCCGAATGAAAAGCACACTTTACTTTCATTGGGAAAGAGGACCTTGGACCATTGACCAACGATCCAGCCCTTCTTCTCCTTGGCCCAGTTGAGACGATTCCTATGTTGGCTCAGGCTTGACCCGAGGAACCCGACAGTTGTAGCCCATCTCCCGGATGTGTCTAAATGTCTTTTGCTGGTTCATCTTCTCCTGCCACATTTTGTCCTTCCAATAGACTTTCCATTGATATGCTTGGACACAGTGAACAGCCAGTCTCCTTAGCCATGAACTTTTGTGGCTTACCCATCCTATGGAGGGTCTTCTGTTCAGTTGTTATGTCTGCAATCTTTCTTATATTGAACCAAACTGAGACAATTGAACCAAACGAAAGCAATTTAATGACACCTGGGGAAATCAGTCAAGGTGCTTTGAGCTTAGTAGATTAGTGTGTCACACTGAGTTTAAAACATTCATGCCCTGCAAAATTTGGGCTGATTTCTCCACAGTATTCTAATTTTTTAAATTCCTGTTTTCATGGGTTTTATAAGCTGGAAGCCCAAATTATGTAAAAATAAACAAATAAATACTTAAATTCATTTACATTGTGGGCCCTGAATCTATAATCTATGAAAGTTTAACTTTTGAATGGAATTATGGAAATTAATTAACTTTTCTATAATATTTTAATTGGGTCAGTACAATGAATCTATGTCTTATAACCTTCCTGGCTTTTCCAGATGCAAGATAAACTGTACAGTTCCTGTACAGTTTCTTTGGTGATCTATGAAATTAGTGAAAGATAACAGGACAGAGATATCCTGAATGAAAGTACAATAGATAACATTTGCCATTTTTATAAATGGTAAATGCATCATATAAACTGTAACTCCTCAAAGACCTTGACCCCTTTTTCTTAAGCCCAGAACCTGCAATGCAGTCACCTGGAAGTCACGATGGTTTTGACCCAGAGTCTGATGTCTACAAGATGTTGCAGGACTTTGAAGAACCTGTGTCTGTGCCCAAACAGTCTGGTTCATTTAAGTATCTACAGGGAATACTGGAGGCTGAATGTGGAGGTGAGTACACGACTGTACCAGAGTTTCGGTTAATAAACATAGCTGTGGGCCTTGGGTTACATAGTATCTGGAAAATTTGTTAGGTTTTAGTTATGGATAAATATGTCAAACTTATGAAATTAAACCTGTTGTTAGTGCTATACAACATATTTAACAAGAACAGGAGACTTTTTATTAATATTAGCAAATCACTTTCAGTTGCACAAATAGAGAAACTACCCTAATCTGTGAATTTTAGATAAGGCAGACATATTTAAATTACCGGGAAAAATTAACAATACAAAAACCAGGCATACATGCTTTCACACACCCACGCACAATTGCGTATTGGCAGTGAAAAACCCAAACTGGCCTCTTCATTGCGAAGGCCAATAAATAAAATAAAAGTTACCATCACAGCAGTGCCACTGTCTCTTTGCCTTGACTCCCTCACTCTCTTTCTCTCTCTGCACCAATGGAATACAATACCTCATAAGAACAGCCACACAGGGCCGTGAACATCCAAAATCCAACATAGCCAGAAACTGGGAGTGTTTCTGAAATCGCACGCTATTTACCGCTTACTGTTTTATTTAGGGTGTCAGCCATTTTGTAGTGTTGTCTGAATTATCAGTGGACAATAAGATTCCCTACATAGTTCACTATATTGTTACCCACTATGCACCATAAAAATAGTGGACAACCAACATACACTACTTACAGGCTAACACACCACAATCCATAGCGATTTCTGTGGCACTTTGATCTTTCCACAGCACCTTTGTCTCTGGCTTATAATGATACACAAAATAAAGGAGATATTCAAGTGGGCCTACTGAACATTAAATGGATTGCTGTGGAACACGTTAGCAGCCTGGAATAGCCTGCTATTGCTAACTCTTAAACAATCCAAAGGGTAGATACAGCAACCTGAGTTAGCCTACCAAGATACTCCCTTTCTTGAACATCTGACAAACAGCGTGAGAAACCCTCGAATAGGCTTGCTAGTCGCCAGCCTCACTTGAAAATAATGCGTTTTTGCATGCACATATAGCTTTTATGTGTTTTGATTTGTTTACATTTTTCCTCAGCTATCTAGTAAATTTTTTCCTATTTGTTTTCTCACTTTTCTTATTCTGTTTTTTTTCCCCTCACTTCTCCTTTTCCCTTCCACTGGCAACGTTGGCTGACAGACACATTCCATGTGATGTTACAGGCTCAGGAAGAGAAGGAAACAAGAGTCATTTCAGAAATATAAATTAAATATACCAAATTATTTAATTATTTACTTAATTACTATAACATTGCTTGTTTAACTTAAGAGAAAAAAACTAACTTATTGTATACAGTAATGTATAATGGCTGCTAATTTAGTGAGTTTGACAGTTAATTTTCAGTGTCTGAACAGGTATGATTCTAGCATATAAAAAATTAGTAATACAACCATTTGTAATTTGATCTTCCTCTGAAATGTTTTGCATTTTTATTGTCAGCAAGGCATGCTTGTCAGTCAAATAAAGGCATGCCTCTTTAGGAGGACGTGGGTTAACCTTTCAGGGCCCAGTTTCCCAAGAGCATTTTTAGGTGTCATCTTAACTGGTAAAGAGAGTATTCACTAAGATGCATGTTTTACCTTTTAGGTAGAGTGTTTTATGTTTAGATATAACATTAAAACCTCCTAGTTTCTACTGTCATTGATTATTTTCTCAGTAGTACTTTGTAGTTTTACAGTTGCAAACTGTAGTCCATCTGTTTCTTTGTAGACTTAGTTTACCCCTCTTCACGCTGTTTTTTCAATGATCAGGACTCCCACAGGATCAATACGGAGTAGGCATTATCTGATACTGTTGTGGTAGTGATGTCTTTGTGTTTGTTGCATTGTGTAGATTAGACACAGCAGTGCTGCTGGAGTGTTTAATCATTGTGTCCGCTCACTGACCCTCCTACCTTGGTTGGTAACCTTGTAGATGTAATGTCAGAGAATATAGCTTATATGTTTCTGCACAGTTTGTGTTGGTTATCATCTGGTCCTTTATCAGTGATCACAGGATGATGCCCACAGGACAATGTTCGCTGGATATTTCTGGTTAGTGGATGATTTTCAGTCCAGTCTGCTCTGTTGCCTGCTAGGCCACTCCAAGCCACTGGAGGGAGACTTGGAGCCACCACACCTTAATTAGGAGCAATCAACAGCACCTGCTTCTCTCCTACTTAAGGGAAGCCGACACTCTCCTCAGTGCTCAGTCTTGGGTATCTTTTGCAAAGTGCACAAGCCTGGCCGGTATGTGGTAAAGTCACTTGGAGTGTTCTCCTAAGCCTGACTCCTCAAAGTCCTCTTGAGCTTTTGCCTTTCCTTTGCAAAAAAAAAAAAAAAGAAAAGAAAGTGAAGAACTACTCTCGGGTTAGTTTATGTTCTTAGTTTTGCGACAGCCTTTGGGTTTGGTTTCTCTGCCTCCTTTGCTTATTTTCCCGCCTTTTCCTTCCTTTGTTTGGGAAGCTCCTTTTACCTTAGTTTCCATTTGCTCTCTGTTGTAGAGCTGTTCAGTCTTCCCCTGATAGCCTTGTTTAGTCCTAAGAAAAACATACCCTTGTCAGTGGTCCAGTGGGTTTACACCAGCCTCTGAAACAAGAGGTTGGCAGTTCAAATCCCAGATAAATCATTTGAGTTTTCCTTTGGTATTTACTTTCCCTCTGTTCCTGAGCCCCTCTCCCTTCTGCCCCCACAAACACCCTGTTGGGGTTTATCATTTTGGGTAGCACCAAGGTTTTGGTTTGTGTCTAGTTTTCACCCTGCACTTGGGTCCGCCTATAAATAATTCAGTTGGTGGCTTGTTCAGTTCATTCTGGTCCCTCAAACAAGAGGTCCCCGGTTCAAATCCCCCTCTGGGCAAGTTACCACATTACAGCAAGACTGAGCCAACTATGGACTCAGCAGAGTCAACAGACATAGACCAACTTAAAACTGCTATAACAAGTCAGGGAGCTGCCATTGGCAGACATGAACAGGCCCTCCAACAGATATTATCACAGTTACAGGGTCTCACTGCAGCTATTCAGGCTGCACCTCTTGCCGCACCAGTACCAGCCCCTGAACCCACCCCACGGGTTGAACCCCACCTACCGCCACCTGAGCGATTTGATTGGGCTCCTGGGCGTTGTCGGGGCTTTCTGCTACAGTGTTCTCTAGCTTTTGAGCAACAGCCCTCTCGCTTCCCCACTGAAAGGGCTAAGGTGGCATACATCATCTCCCTGCTCACTGGTCGGGCTCTCACTTGGGCCACGCCTGTCTGGGAGAATCAGCCCGAGGTCTGCGCCACCGCAGCTCTGTTCACTGCTGTTATGCGTCAGGCTTTTGATCATCCAGTCTGTGGAGGGGTGACTGGCCCTCGCCTTTTGCGCATTCGGCAAGGGAGAAGGTCTGTGGCTGATTATGCTATTGATTTTCGCACACTAGCGGCGGAGAGTGGCTGGAATTCATCTGCATTGGTAGCGGCCTTCCAGCAAGGGCTAAGTGAGGAACTCAAAGATGAGTTAGCCTTGCGAGACTCTCCTTCCTCCCTCGAGGATCTAATTCAAGCAGCCCTTAAATTGGACAACCGCTTGAGAGAGCGTCGTAGGACGCGGGAAGCTTTGTGCTCTTCGCAACGGCATCAAGTTTACCTCCCTGTCTCCACCACCTCCTCTTTACCCCCAGAGTCACCTAATAGAGACGAGGTGCCCATACAGTTAGGGCACACTCACCTGTCTCATCGGGAGCGTGAGTCCCGCATGCGAGAGGGCAGATGCCTATACTGTGGGCAATCCGGGCATCTGCGATCGACCTGCCCTGAGTTGTTGGGAAAAGGCAAGGTCCGTCACAGGCTGGGAGACCTGTGACGGGCTCTGGTCAATCTCCTCTTGCCTCTGGGGTGTTTCTCAGTGCTAGCATCTCCTGGGAACAAAATAAGGAGAAACACCTCAGAGCATTTGTAGACTCAGGGGCTGCTGGCAATTTTATTGATTCCACTTTAGCGAGGACTTTGGAACTGCCACTTGTGTCTCTTGAGCATCCTCTGCCAATATCTGCTATTGATGGTCGGTCTCTCGAACCAGGGGTGGTCTCTCAACAGACCAGGCCTCTAACATTGCAAGTTGGACAACACACTGAACAGGTCATCAGTGCCCCTCAATTGCAATTGGTTCTTGGGTTCCCCTGGCTGCAACGCCATAACCCCCGAATCGACTGGGTAACACGTTCAGTAATAGCCTGGGGACCCCAGTGCCCTGGTTCCTGTTTAGAGGTCCACCCCATCAGACCTAGGGTCACCCTTTCAGGCAGCCCTGAGTTGTCTCGAGTCCCCTCTGAGTACTACAACCTAAGAGAGGTTTTTAGTAAACAGAAGGCCCAGATCCTGCCTGCCCACCGCTCATATGATTGTGCCATCAACCTCCTCCCTGGTACTAGTCCCCCTCGAGGTAGACTGTTTTCCCTGTCCGGCCCTGAGCGGAAAGCAATGGAGGAATACATACAAGAGGCCTTGGCTTTGGGTTTTATTCGCCCCTCAACCTCACCAGCAGGGGCTGGGTTCTTCTTTGTAGGGAAAAAAGATGGGGGTCTTCGCCCCTGCATAGATTACCGGGGTCTGAATAAAATCACAGTAAAGGATCGTTATCCTCTTCCCCTCATGACCTCAGCCTTTGAGGCACTGCAGCAGGCATCAGTTTTTACTAAACTGGATTTGCGCAGCGCCTATAATCTAATCCGGGTTAGAGAAGGTGATGAGTGGAAGACGGCCTTCATCACCCCATCGAGCCACTATGAGTACCTCGTTATGCCCTTTGGACTGATGAATGCACCAGCTGTCTTCCAACGTTACATCAATGAGGTCTTGAGGGAGACCCTAGACCACTATGCCTTTGTTTATCTTGATGACATCCTCATCTACAGTCGCTCACTGGAGGAACACATAATTCATGTAAGAAGGGTCCTCCAGCTACTTCTGGAGAACCATCTTTTTGTAAAGCTGGAGAAATCCCTATTTCATGTGTCATCTGTCTCCTTCCTTGGATTTGTAGTGTCTAAGGGCAGGCTGAGCATGGATCCAGCTAAAACTAAGGCAGTCGTGGACTGGCCACGTCCTACTTCTCTTCGACTGATTCAGCGCTTTCTGGGATTCGCCAATTTTTTTAGACGTTTTATCCGGAATTTCAGCACAATTGCAGCCCCGTTAACCTCCTTGACAAAAAAGTTAACTGGTCGGTTTCTATGGACAGATGAAGCACAAAAAGCTTTCGAAGAGCTCAAACGTCGCTTGGCCACAGCTCCGGTCTTACAGCTTCCAGACCCAGACCTTTGCTTTCTGGTGGAAGTAGACGCTTCTGACATAGGTGTAGGGGCAGTATTATCCCAGCGTATGGCTTCTGACCAAAAGTTGCACCCCTGTGCTTTCTTTTCTCATCGCCTTACACCTGCAGAGCGAAACTATGATGTTGGGGATCGGGAGCTTTTAGCAGTGAAATTGGCCTTGGAGGAGTGGAGGCACTGGCTGGAGGGGGCTAAACACCAGTTCCTGGTCTGGACGGATCATAAAAACTTGTCTTATGTCCAACAAGCCAAGCGTCTAAACCCCCGTCAGGCCAGGTGGGCGCTCTTTTTTGCCCGGTTTGATTTTGTTTTATCATACCGACCGGGTTCTAAGAATGCTAAGCCTGATGCCCTCTCCCGGCAGTGGGACCCTCCATCCCCCAAACAACCACCAAAGCCAATAATTCCCGAAACCCGTATTGTGGCTCCACTACGCTGGGGGTTGGAGACCGCAATTCAAGATGCCCTCCAGGGTGAACCTGACCCAGGTGGGGGTCCCCCAGGAAGGCTCTATGTTCCCACTTCAGTTCGGGCCCAGGTCCTACAGTGGGGGCATGCATCACCCTTTGCAGCGCACCCTTACCCGCACCCGGGAGTTTGTGCAAAGGCGTTTTTAATGGCCTAATATGGACCGTGACATTCGAGCCTATATAGCTGCCTGCCAGGTCTGTGCACAAAACAAGGAACCTAGAACACGACCGGCAGGCCTGCTCCACCCCTTGCCTATCCCTTCACGCCCGTGGTCCCACCTCTCCTTAGATTTTGTCACGGGATTGCCTGTGTCCCAAGGCAATACTGTGGTCTTAGTTATAGTTGACAGATTCTCTAAGGCTTGCAAATTCATTGCCCTGCCCAAGCTCCCATCAGCCAAAGAGTCTGCCAAACTACTGCTTCAGTATGTGGTCAGGGTCCATGGGCTTCCTACAGATGTGGTCTCAGATCGTGGCCCCCAGTTTGCCAGCCGATTCTGGAAGGCTTTCTGCCGGCTACTGGGTGCCTCTGTGAGCCTGTCATCGGGCTTTCATCCACAGTCCAATGGCCAGACTGAGAGAGTCAACCAGGACCTGGGACGGACCCTCCGGTGTCTGGTCTCTGCTGATCCTTCTTCTTGGGCTGATCACCTGCTTTGGGCAGAGTATGCCCATAATACCTTGTTGCACTCATCCCTGGGAATGTCTCCGTTTGAGTGCCAGTTTGGGTACCCTCCGCCCATGTTTCCAGAGCAGGAGGCTGACGTGGGGGTCCCAGCAGCTGAACACTTTGTTCGCCAATGCCGCAGGACATGGCAGAAAGCCCGAACAGCTCTCCAGGCCGCTTCTGGGGCACAGAAGCTAGCTGCCGACAAGAGAAGACGGCTTGGGCCAACTTTTCGGCCGGGACAGCGGGTCTGGCTTTCCACTAAAGACTTGCCACTCCGCGTGGAATCCCGGAAACTGGCCCCACGCTATGTGGGTCCCTTTAAGGTCGTTCGGAGAGTGAACCCGGTCTCCTACCGCTTACTTCTCCCACGGTCCATGCGCGTGAACCCCACATTTCACGTGTCACGTCTGAAGCCCGTACTCTGCAGTCCCCTTGCCCCAGCCCCGGTTCCCCCAGCCCCACGGCTGGTATACGGGTCGCGGGCCTACACGGTCCGTCATCTGTTGGACTCGCGGCGAGTCCGGGGTCGCACCCAGTACCTTGTGGACTGGGAGGGGTACGGGCCGGAGGAGCGCTGCTGGGTCCCTGCTCGCAACATCCTGGACCCTGGGCTTATCCGGGACTTCAGGCGAGGCCGTGCTGCGGGGTTGGGAACGTCGGGTGCCGTTCCTCGGAAGGGGGGTCCTGTAAGGGCCCAGACAGGCTCTGTTGCCTGCTAGGCCACTCCAAGCCACTGGAGGGAGACTTGGAGCCACCACACCTTAATTAGGAGCAATCAACAGCACCTGCTCAGCACTCTCCTCAGTGCTCAGTCTTGGGTATCTTTTGCAAAGTGCACAAGCCTGGCCGGTATGTGGTAAAGTCACTTGGAGTGTTCTCCTAAGTCTGACTCCTCAAAGTCCTCTTGAGCTTTTGCCTTTCCTTTGCAAAAAAAAAAAAAAAAAGAAAAGAAAGTGAAGAACTACTCTCGGGTTAGTTTATGTTCTTAGTTTTGCGACAGCCTTTGGGTTTGGTTTCTCTGCCTCCTTTGCTTATTTTCCCGCCTTTTCCTTCCTTTGTTTGGGAAGCTCCTTTTACCTTAGTTTCCATTTGCTCTCTGTTGTAGAGCTGTTCAGTCTTCCCCTGATAGCCTTGTTTAGTCCTAAGAAAAACATACCCTTGTCAGTGGTCCAGTGGGTTTACACCAGCCTCTGAAACAAGAGGTTGGCAGTTCAAATCCCAGGTAAATCATTTGAGTTTTCCTTTGGTATTTACTTTCCCTCTGTTCCTGAGCCCCTCTCCCTTCTGCCCCCACAAACACCCTGTTGGGGTTTATCATTTTGGGTAGCACCAAGGTTTTGGTTTGTGTCTAGTTTTCACCCTGCACTGGTCCCTAAAACAAGAGGTCCCCGGTTCAAATCCCCCTCTGGGCAAGTTACCACATTACACAGTCGTGACACTGAGTTCAATTCAATTCAAGTTTATTCAAGTTTATTTGTATAGCACTTTTTACAATGATGTTGTCACAAAGCAGTTTTACAGAAGTTTTGAAAATAGACAGTTACAACATATAGTTCTCCTGTGCCCTGTGCTACGTGCTCACATTTTAAAACACTGAAATTGGTCAATGTCTTATACTATTCAGGTTATTATAAATAAAGCACTTTTGTGACCCTGACAACTTTGTCAACCCAAGTCATTTGCTAATTTTTACCATTGTTCTACAAATATGCGTTGTTCGAAAAACTAGTTTACTTGTTTACATCTCATTATCTCAAAACTTGTCTTAAAAGTTTGAAAGTCAATCATTTATTAAATTAAAATGTTTAACTTTTTAACATATTGTATACACATGTCAATTAATCAATTTAAAAAGAGTTTTAATGACTTCATTACTTGCAACTCACACATACATTGTCTGATAAAAATTGGTAACACATGCGTAATCATATTGAGTAAGCCAGCGAATTGTAATCCAAATCACTTGCTCCAGTAATAACATTCTGAAGTAGATCTAGACCTTTTCTGTTTTTAAGACCGAGAGGATGTTTTATAGAGCTGAGTGTACCTCTCGATTTTAACACTTTTGAAGTTGAGAGGAAGAAGCGGTAGCAAAGACTGCTAAATGGGGGTAAGGTTTTCTGGGTTTATAAAATGGTTCATTATTTTTGTTTGCCTGGATGTGGACCAGGTATTGCAAAGTGAATGGCTAGGAAAGCAACTTGCCTGCATCAGGCCTTGGCTATATAGCAACTAGGTAAACAGGATGAACAGCTCTTTCAGGATAGAGAACCAGTTGCTTTGTTTGGTATTTTGTGGAACTGGGTGGCAAGTCTAATGCCAGCCACTATGCGCTTTCCCAGTAGCAGAGAACCACTGCTCCAACTGGTGCAGAGTAAAGCAGCTTACACCCCAGGAGTCTTGGATTTTCAGACTGGAGTAGTGAGCACACAGGCATATTGGCATATACTGGCATGCATTAAAGGTGGCATTGGGTTTGTGCAAGCCAGACACCAGCTTCTGGCAGTTTTCCTGAGGAATCTTATCCCATTACTTATGTCAGTGGCCTACAGTTCACAAGTGTTCTTGTTTTCATGCTACAGCCCCTTCCTCAAATCTCACCAAAGATTTTCTATGGGATTCAAGTCAGGCAACTGTGATGGCCACTCTAGAATCGTCCAGGACTTCTTCTCCTTGATGGACTTTGAGGTATGCTTAGGATCTTTGTCCTGTTGGAAGGCCCAATGATGCTCAAGCCTCAGCGTCCTCATAGAAGACATGACATTTTCTCTTAGCATTTTGGGATACTTGATTGAATCCATTATGCCCTCCACACGCTGCAGGTTTCTAGTGCAAAGGAACCAAAGCAGCCCCAGAGAATCACAGAGCCAATGCCATGTTTTACAGTAGGCAGGGTGTCTTTTTTTGCATATGCTTTATTTTAACCCCTCCTGACATACTGATAATTCAAGTGCCTGAAAAGTTTCCGTTTGTTTCATCTGTAACGTAATTAGGGGTATTTATTTAATCCACTTATTAATTAATCCAATTAATTAATTTAGATGAATCAAATTTACCCTTATAAAATATTTTGAGGTTGAGGTTGGTTTGAGTTCAGGGATCCACACACTGGTAATAATATTGAAAACACACCAAGACTAGCTTATATACAAAAAGTTTATTTAGATGAACACATAAAAAGAGACCAATGTGGGAAATTAAAGGAATAATGAGATTTAAAAAAAGTCTAGACTAAAAAAAAGCAGAACTTGCTGTATAGAATGGATGCATGTGCCTTACTGCATTTCCGTTTGTGGTGAAGTGACTTTGTTGGCCTTGGCGGCTGTGCAGACATCGCTGGCGCGGCGGTCGCATTGATGTAGACATCAATGGGCATATCAGCTAGACTGGACGTCGGTTTCCCGGCAGCTGGCTGGCTGCTTCACGCTGGTCACGTGGTTCGCGCACCTGGGCTGCAGGGGCGACGTTCTGGTTCCCTCTGTGACAGCGGGGCGTGCAGACCTCTAGTGCGCATGGGCGGTTTGGTCGCTTTGCGCGCCTCCGTTAGATGAATGAAACACAATTCACGTGCGCACGGTAAACCGTTCACTAAATGAAACTTAACTGAACTTGAGTGACGGGGCTGTGTAGACAGTCTCGGCTGATCTTCATTCTCCGTGAAACTGAAGAGACATTTCTCCGTGTTATAGGCCTTGTGGGAAGGGGCGTGGTCAGAGATTGCATATTCATCAGCCGTGGGTTTCCCATAGGCTCATTCGTTCAGCACCGGGCGCACTGCGTGACTGTATTCTGATTGGCTGATGCAAAAGAAGGCATCTTTCACTCTTACATACCAGAGGAGAATGCCGATTTATACAGAATTAAAGAAAAGAAAACAGAAAAGAGTACATTAAAATGTGAATAAACATAAATTAAAATCAAGTGTTCTGCGTTAGTCTCAGCTGCGGTGAATGCTTTGGTAAACTTAAAGATTTAAGTAAATTTTTAAGTTTAAGTTTACTAAATAAACCTACAACTTTAACACAGATAAATTATAACAATTCAACCACTTAGAATGGCTACAATCAAAACTTGTATATGAGGTTATAAAAACATTCTTCCAAGGTTCATTTGGCGTGAATCAAAGAATTTAGCTTCAATCAAACTCAGAATTTTGCTTGGAAAATCAAAGGTTTTAGAGAGAGAGAAGGAAGGAACTTGAACAGGCTATACAAAGAGCAACATTAATAACCATTTTAACACACCAATTTAGTACTATTGCTACCGAAAGAGTCTATAAGGTTCTCTTAAATTTGTCAGAATTTTCAGGTCCCTGTGTTGTAATTAAACTCTGTGAGCTTCTTTTGTCTCTGCTAAGTTGATGTCAGCAAAAGTTTGAGGTCCTTCAGAGGCTGAGAGGCTGTTTCTAATCTGGAACGCTATCACAGAACACTGGCCCGTGTGCTCAGTTTTCTGTTTATAGTTTCAACACAGCTGGCTGTGGGGTCTCCTTCCACTTGAACAAAGAAGCCTTATAACAGACCGAATATGCTGTTCGCCAAATCAGGAAAAAGTCAATGTATGGTTTTTATGCATGGATCGTTACACATCGTTCCACAAAACAGAGACCGGAAACCTATGTAGACTTTTTATATGGTTTTGAGCATATTTGAGCTGACGTTTTTACTTTTTTCAGTCTGGCACATTAACTGTCTGTGAAGCAAGAGTTGTCATTCTAACTCATTATTTTGTGCTTCATGTGGAATTCTGCCTGCCAGCAGTAGTGCTGTTTGTGTAAAGGCTGGGGGCAGTACTGGATTTTGTGGTCTTATGAATTGTACCTTCTGCCTCATCTAGCTAAAAGTCCCTGGAAAAGAATCTCGTTAGGAAAAGAAAGAAAGCAGAATTTTTTTTCTAACATATGACTGATAAGTTTGGTGTTCAATGCTGTTTGGTCAGCTGTATGAAAAGGACACATGTGCCTTCACTCTTTTTTCAAACTAAAATAGAAATGTTAATGCAATAATGTTTGTAGAGATTTTTAGCATAAAGCACTCACATATCTCACTTTGCTACTGTCTTTAGGTAATTCCCCAGTGGACAGACCTGGAGCGAGAGGTGTGCGATCACCAATCCGATCCTCCATTCTCAGCCCCATTACCCCACTTACTGGCTTACAAAAGCTGCCTCAGTGCACGCGCTGTGGGAACGCTATTGTGTGCGTATTACCCTCCCAGTAAATGTGTTTCTGTGAAATCATGAATTTATTATTATTTGTTATTATTTGTCTTATTAATTTCAGACAGTTTTATCCTTACTAAAGTGTGGCAATCTCAGGTCACAGAGGAGTGGCAACTCAGCAGTGCCACAGTGCTCTAAAGTAGTGTTTGATCCTCTTTAGTTGTCTCTGCAGTTTTGTGATCCTGCAGGACTAGAGTTGTATTTGTCTGTGTACTGTACGCTATGCATTGTACTGTAGATATCATATACTGTACTTTACATGGTCTGTGATTTTATGTCTGTTTTGACCTACACTCTTGCTTAATGTCACATACCAAATTTAATAGATTATACATAAAAAACTGCAAGCTATGGCTTATGAATAGAGAAGCTATGCAGGCAAATACCAACAAGAAGCTGGAACAGCTCTCACACAGTTATACATATACAGTTATACAGTTATGTTCTTATACAGTTATAGATAGTTCCTGTTTTTAATGGACAAGCATTGATGTAATTACAGAAGAAACTACAGGGGGCTGGAACACAATTCAGCTATTTTGGATGGTCACATGGTTTGCAGAGAGAGAGGTGGATTATGTTAGTAATTGCATGGTGGAAATACAAAAGCTCTTGGCCATTACATTTCTTAAATGGACCCAAATAATGACAACGATTTCTGTGTTTGAAATGTTTATAGTCTATAACTCTGATGCTGGAAGAGAACAGCAGAGCATTAGGTTCAAGTTTTCTTCAGTCCTTAGTCCATTATCCTGGCACCAACCTGAGGATTAAAAACTGCTAATATTAAGTGGGCTTATAATTGTATGTTTTTCCTGTTATTTTTACCAAAATGCAGTTATGTACATATAGTTTATTATTTAGTGCTAATTATGCAGATGAAGTGATTTTTAACATGTGGAGTTCTTTCATCCCTAAGCTCAGTTGTAGATAGTACTGTTTAGTAGCTTGGCTATGGTGGTGGCTTGCAAGCAACTAAAATGTAATGTTAGCTTTTAAAATTTCTAAGCTATTAAGTAAGATATGATCGGGATAAAACTGTAACTGAAAATATCTTACAACATAGTTTGAGTTACTAAGTGATACTAAGCTAGTAATACACTTCATAATGTATTTCAGGTTTTAAAGTGTTTATTAACAATTAAAGCAAATAGGTGGCTGGCTTAGCAGTCATGATGCACCTTTCAGAAACAAAATACAGATCTGATGTTCAGTTACATTGTGTTATTGATGTTTTTCTTATTTCACAGTGGTACCATTGTAAAGGCCAGAGACAAGCTTTACCACCCAGAGTGCTTCATGTGTGATGATTGTGGTCTGAACCTCAAGCAGAGGGGCTACTTCTTCATTGAGGCCAGCCTGTATTGTGAAACCCATGCCAAAGCCCGTGTGCAGCCCCCTGAGGGCTACGACGTAGTGGCTGTCTATCCCAACTCCAAAGTGGAAATGTTCTGATCATTTTTTTCCCACACATGCATTTTCCCAAGCCCAGGCATGGTAATCTGATGCCAATTTTCAGGTTTTATAGAGTAGGAAAAATCATGGGGTCATGGGGACCTGGCTTGGGAACATGATTTGCAATCTCTTAGACTCATATTTATTCACAGTAGAAAACAGAACACATATCAGATGTTGAAGGTGAGACATTTTAACATGTCATGAAACTTAATAATGGCAGCAACATATCTCTAAAAGTTGGTACTCTTGGCATCTTGGGAGAGGAATGTTGTCCCATTCTTGTCATATGTAGGATTCTAGCTACTCAACAGTCCTGGGTCTTCTTTGCTGATTTTTTTTTTTTTTTTTCATTTCATGATGCGCCAAATCTTACCTATTGTTGAAAGATTGGATTGCAGGCGCCTGGACTCGTCTTCTGTGAAGTCATGCTGTTCTGATGAATGCAATTACTGTTTTAGTAATAAGGAATAACTAGTAATTAATTTAGTAATAATTTTCATAATATGTTAAAATGTTCCACTTGGAACATCTGATTTGTGTTCTTTTGTTTTACTGTGAATAAAATATGGGTCTATAAGATTGCAGATAATTGCTTTCTGTTTTTATTTACCTTTTACACAGTATGAAATCGGGATTGATTATCTATATATTTATATCAAATATAAAATCACATCGCTTGTACAGAAAGACATTTGAGTAAGATGAAAGACAACTAAGGTATACATGTAAAAATTTCATACGTTTATTTACAAAAACGTCTATTTTTTTAACTTGAAGTCTCCTCTCAGAAAAAAGCAATCACTTGCTTTGGAATGGAGAGGAAATATCAATATGGCCTATGTTTTGGTCTAACTGAACATAGCAAGTCAGGCCAAACCAGAAGTAAAAGGTCTTTTAAAATTAATGTTTCAGTGTGTATGTTCTATTAATTATCGGATTTATTGTAGGGTCACTGAATATTTGTAGAGTGTTTTATGATTAAAATTGTATTCATGTTTGAAGTATATCTGTTTTCAAATTAAAAACTTGTATGCATTTTCCTTTATTAACTCAATGCAGACCTGTTAGTAATTCTTAATGTAAATCTGTAACTGATGTGTAAAAAATGTGTTTTTTTACTGCTATGGAAGTTGTGTATACATGTCTGTTTTTAACTCCTAATTCAATATAACTTTATAGACATAGATGAGTTATTGCAAATACTTGAACTTAATGCTGTGCAGTCACTGGTTGTTTTATTCTTTTATTGCTGTGGATTAATATGAATAAAGTAACAGGATATATAAATACACACACACACACACACACACACACACACATACATATATATATATAATAGGGCTGGGCGATAGGGAAAAAAATCTTATCACGATAATTTTTTCATATCAGTCGATATCGATATATATCATGATATAAATCAAATCACTATTTCCTTTTTAAGTGAGATATGAAGGTATCAAAATTAAATTTTTTCCTTAAATTGTTTTTTTATTTTCAGACAAATAGACAAATGTACTATAGAACATTACACAACTGTATTAACCACACACACACACATATATATGTATGTGTGTGTGTGTGTGTGTGTGTGTAATACAGTTGTGTAATGTTGTGTATATGGGGCAGTATTAGTATGAACAGTATTCACACACAGACACTGTGTTAAGCAGGCTGTTGCTGGCCCTTTAAGGGCTGAGGTCCCCTGATAAAGTCCCCGGATGACGTACTGCACCGGCAGACATTTTTCAAGTATGCAGCCTCAGCACACTGTCCTATCCCAGGATTCTATCGGAGCCGCGGAGAAATGTAAAGTGGAGGAAAAAGCGTGGTGAAACGCGGTACGTCAGCTGTGTGTACGTAGCTACGGCTAGTAAACTTCCGCTACATTCAAAGTTGTGGGAGTGTTTTACACAGAAACACAACAGTGTGGTGCTCTGTCAGCTCTGCACAACACAACTGTACAGCTGCTACACACCAGCACTTGAAGATCAAGCACCCTGTAGCGCTTTATAAACACAGCACCTGTTTACTAGTTGTTCTTATCTTAGCAGATTATTTTAAGATTACTGACACATGTAACGTTTCTTTCAGTAGTAGTTAACGTTTTCTGTCGTCGTTTTTTCTTATTTCGTTCTCTCTGCTTGACTGTGGTGTCTGCAGTAACTTATTACTAGCGCGTGGGTTAAGCTGCCTACGCCTACACTCTGTGCTGTGTGCTTCAACCAAACACAAAGTGGCTGGAACTCCAGTTCAGCCACCTGATTGGTTGGGGGCGGCGCTATTCTCATTCTCATTAGCTGTTCGTGTTGTCTCTCAAAACACGGACGGAACTTGATTCTATCGACTTTCTATCGACTATGTCTTAAAGTTCTATCGAGGAAATGTTATTTCGCGATAATTAACGTTATCGTTTTATCGCCCAGCCCTAATATATATATATATATATATATATATATTTTTTTTTTTTTTTTATATAGCAACCCTAGCAAATTACTGTCAATAGAACCTAAACTTGATGCTTTGGGAGGGAAAAAAGGCATGTGTAATTTACTGTTGTTATTTTTTTACTGTGAAATTTAGATATTTGAAATAAAGGTTAAGGTTAAAAGAAAATTCAGCTTGAAAAAAAATCAGGTCATAGACATTCAGGTTATACATCTCATGGCAGTTAAAATCCTGTGGAGCTGCAAATTGCTTGTTTTTCCTTTCTCTTGATACAAAACAATATAGGAAAAGCCATTTATTTTTCTGACACACTTATTTTTATTATAGTGGCCAGCTTATAGCTAGCTCGATTTTGCGTCATACATATATTTCCTGTCATCAGTGCATATAGATCAAGTAAGGTAATGTTATCCAAATGTTTGGCATGGATGAGGAACTTGGTACCAGGTAGGTTTTTTTTTTATCATTTTCCTGCTTGCTGCAGTAGGTAAGCCAATAGGTCAGAGTACCTTTTACTGATACTTCAGTGTTGTTGATTGAATGTACCATCATAGCCCATATTTACAGGTAGCTACCTACATCAGTCCATACGTAGGATATTTTGATAGCCTACATAACCTTATTAAAGTGCTAAGAAATAACATTTAGCTGAGTATGTATTATAAACCTGAGATAAGACTGAATTAAAAAAAAAAAGATTTAAAAAAAAGGTGTTTACAACCATACAAATAAGCCAGGCCTGTGGATCAGCAGTATGTCTGGAGGAGGAAGAATAAAGCATACGGTCAATTAACAGGAAATTCTAGGAGAAAACATCATACCTTGTGTGAGAAAGTTAAAACATGTGTATCATTAGACCTTCCAGTAGGTCAGTGATCCTACTGCAAAGTCCACCATGGCTTGGTTTCAGACATAGTCTTTAAAGATTTCAGAGTGGCCATTGACTTTTGAGAAAGGTGGATGCAACACGTAAACCCAAAAATATTAGAAATAGATGCTATTCTCATGTAAAATATGGTAAGATTCCTCAGAATGCTGCCAGAAGCTTTGGTCTGGCTAGGTATCACGTGTGCAGCAGATTACTACAGAAAAGGGTGTTCTACTACTTACTAAAGATGCTTGAATAATTCTGAGACTGCAGAAGGCATCAACAAGGACTTTGATTTAAATATCAAGTGGAAAAACCACTTAGTTGTAATGAAAACAGACATGCATAGATAAAAATATGGGTCTTTATTACAAAAAGGGGCAACCCAAAAATAAGTCAAACCAATCCAAATTAGTAACAAGAGGCAAAGAGTATATGGGGCACATACCAGTAAGCGTAGAGGGGAAAAGGAGGTGTTGTGCCGAATTTAGCAGCCCTGCCAGGAAAACACCCCTCTCGGGAGCGTACGCTCTGTCGTTTGAATCGAAAACTGAGATAATCCGCTGACATTAGTTTGTTTGTTTTGACCAAATAAACCTGAATACGTCTGATTTCACTAATCAAGGTGCGTACGCGCTCCTGAGAGGGGTGCTTTTCCTGGCGGGGGTGCTAAATTCGGCACAACACAGGTGTAACGGTGAATTCAGTTCCCCCTGTTCCCCCTGAGTGCGCATGTCAAAAAGCCCCACTGAGGGCGGGGCTTAGGCAGTCGTAGCTTCCCCCTGTTTTATCGTAATTTCTTTCTATTGTTCGGGGTAAGCGCATTTTCAAATCGAAAGTCACGTTAAGAAGTACAACTTATTTTGCTAGCGGCAGCATTCACGAATATGTTAATCGATGTTATATGATATCTGTTATTATGGATGACCGCCTCGTTGGTTTCGCTAAGTGTTGTATTAAACGTTTGCAATAGTTTTTACTGGTTTAAATAAACTACATTTACACGAAACGGTGTTATTTCAAACTGCTCAGACGTTTTCATCCTGTACCACCTTTACACTGAGAACACAGGGGGAACATATTTAACCAGAGACTAAGAAAAAGTGGTTCCCCCTTGAAGAATAAAGCTGGAACTGATATAAAGGACAGTAATGGTGCTGATTATCTATATCTGTGTATAATCACTTTATTCAGTAACTTTTTTAGTCATCCTGTACCACCCTTACACTGAGAACACAGGGGGAACATATTTAACCAGAGACTGGGAAAAGTGGTTCCCCCTTGTAGGATAAAGCTGGAGCTGATATAAAGTACAGTAATGGTGCTGATTATCTATATATGTGTATAATCACTTAATTCAGTAACTTTTAGTCATCCTGTACCACCCTTACACAAAACACAGAGGGAACATATTTAACCAGAGACTGGGAAAAGTGGTTCCCCCTTGTAGAATTATAACTGGAGCTAATATAAAGTACAACAATGGTGCTGATTATCTGTATCTGTGTATAATCACTTTATTCAGTAACTTTTAGTCATCCTGTTCCACCCTTACACTGAGAACACAGGGGGAACACATTTAACCAGAGACTGGGAAAAGTGGTTCCCCCTTGTAGAATTATAACTGGAACTGAAATAAAGTACAGTAATGGTGCTGATTATCTATGGTTATCATGGTTCCCCCATTGTTAATGAAGCATTTTTAAACTCAAATTCAATTATTTTTACATGCAACACTTACATGTGAAAACATTATTTGTTACACAACCTGGCTAGATTTGTCTCAGGTTTGTAATAAAGATTTTTTCCCCTTATATACTGTATTAACTGGGGTGTTACAATAAATACCCTCAATGCCAACAGCACATCACCAGTCAAGCTACAAAACACAAAAGCTTAGAATGTCAGATTTTTTAAAATTGTATAAATTGCATTTATGCAAACAAGTGATACGTTAACATTATTTAAGTCAAAACAAAATCCTTTATACAAAAAAACAAAATCCTTTATACAAAAAAACAAAATCCTTTATACAAATCTTGAAAACTATATACAAATAAAATATTATGTCTACACTGCTGCACATGCTGAACAATAGAAATATTTTTCTGTTGGTGGGTTTCCGGAGCATGACTGGTGGAATCATTGGTTACATCCATCGCAGGCAATCTGATGAAACAATTTAAATTACCTCTTAAATTTAATGCCATGTATTAAAAAAAACAATCGCAGCAATGTATTATTTATTGGTTCAGAAACTAAAGGAAGGTTCTCTGATTTTATCCATGAAGGGTTTATTTGACTGCAGGCTTTTATTTCAATCAAGAGCACACCTCTTCAGTTGTTTATTGACAGAGACTACCTGACTAAAATGATAATTCTGCATTACCCATTCAGATGGCATCGCTCCATCACTTTTGTCCTCTTCACCACAGTAGTGACAGAGATCACACAAATCTTCTACAGAAGCACACAAATAATATTTATGTAAATCTGTTACATACATACCGTCATTTCTTTTTACTTTTAAAACAAAAAAGAAATGACAAGAACTGTTATTGTTGCTGTTTAAGGAACCTTTATCATTTGTGGATGTATCACAAACATCTACACACATTTACATTTAACCATCAGTAGGCAGCAGTCAAAGTAAAAGACAAGTACATTAGTATTAACATACAGAACAAAACTGTATATTAAATGTGAACCCTTGAATGTTCTGACTGTTACAAATGTATTGGCATTAACCTGATTCCTGAATAAGGAACTCTGCCATGTCTTTTCTTATATGAGCAACTGCCTGGTCTGTGTTAAAAAAGCTGACAGTTTCGTCTTGCAAGATTTGTTCTGCAAACTGAAAGAAATTAAAAGACATTACAAACAAATATGAAGTCTTTGGATTTTTTTGGTACAGTACCTAATGATAGCTTACCTTGCAAACAAAGACACCACATGATGTGCCATCATTTTGGGTGGGGAACTCTATTGCATGTCCATCCTATAACTTTGCACCCTTTTTTCCTCATGAAGTCTCTGCAAAACAATTTAAGTATATGGTAACATTCATCTTACCTATAATGCCAGACCCTAGACATTTTAAAGAAGTTCTTACCTTGTGGTTTTTAAGTACTTTGTCACGTTGGTTTGTGACTCGCCCATGGGATCTAGAAAAACGGTCCTTTTTTGTGATGGATAAATAGCCTAAATATTTCAAATAAAATAATAGGTTACACAAATAAAAATAAGTATACATATAATGATACAAACATAATAATAAAAAAACAAAATCAACTTTATCTTGCAACCCTATCTGTGTCATAGAATGGATGGCCAATATTTTCCACAAAAGGCTAGTGTCTTCAAACAACTGTGAGCTTCTGGTTGGTTAGAAGAAAAATCTGCAGCAACACCAGCCTATTGTGGATAGGTTAGCAAATTTGCTTTCCAGTCAAGACCAACATGATTCTGAAGTGTATTCATGGATACTTACAGCTAAAGTCCAGTGGTTATGCTCATTTATGACACCCAAAACAACTTTGTAGCGGCTTGGCTTAACACCAAAATGAATAGTAATAAAATCATGCATAAACAATATTGCTACTAAAGAGTTTGTGAAATTACATTTGAACATTAAAATTTATTACAATAACCATAGTAAATATATTTTAGAATATATTCACTCTACCTTTCTTAGAATTTGATGTGACCCTTGCCATAATTGGGTCATTGGAAAGCTGTCTATCATGTAAGCCTTCTCTTTATGTGTCTAATTATGCTTCTTCACAAGTGTCAAGATGTATGCATTTATAACCTTTAGAGACAAATAGACTTTGTTAGTAGTTGCAAAGCTATGTCTTGAATATATTGCTACTGTCAAAACAAAACCTCCATTTTTAAATTTAAAATAGGAAACTATTAATAAATCAAAATTGTACCTGGTTTCATGTACCTGCATAAAATTAATGTGTTGGTACACACCTATTCAAATTCTATGTAGAAGAAAATAATTCAGTACCTCACTCTCCAGTTCTTTGCCAGGTTGAAGACGTGCTATGTCCATGTCAAATATTTTATATGGCCCAATTTTTGCCATCAGGACACAACCACTTCTGCCTGACCAAACAGATTCAATACCTGCCAAAATTGTGGACATAATTATGTAATAATGTTAAATACGAGAATTCTGTCCCATATTCAACAGCAAAAAAATGATACAGCATATATGCATTTAAAAAAACAAAATATATAAAAAGGTAAATAAACTAATGAATATTTAGAACATACTGGTACAATAATTGGACAAAGGTAACTTACTATTCTCAATATCACTTGACACAACAGCTGAACTCCCAACTTTTGGAACAGAAGATGGTCTTTTATTTGCTGGGAAAGGAGATAGAAGAATCTCTACTGCTTTGACAGGACTTTTCTGAATCTCTACTGTTGTCAGGTATACCAATGAAGCTGGATGCAAATGCAATCCAAATTCGTTGTCGAAAGCCAGGCAGAGATCAAAAACCAGAAGGGAAAAAAACACTAGGCAGAATCAAAGTCAAAACGGGCAAGGGTCAAAACCAGAAAACAGTAAATGCAGTGAACGCTTGATAGGTACCAGAGTATCAATATCTTGCAGTTGAACTGGGCATGAGTCCCAGTATAAGTAGTCCTCTGGATAATTCGCCACAGGTGTGCAGGATGCGTGGAGTCTGCCTCTAATACTCTGAGGAGGCGGATCCTGAGGGAGCCGTGTGTACCGGTATGACAACTGTAGGGACAGGAGATGTTTTCGTCATGGCTTGGACAGGAGTTGCCTGTATTTCAACTACTGGGACAGATGCAGATTGTGAAAAAATGTTGAGTTTGTGAGGCACACGTGTTTTCTCCTCCACAAATGGCAGCAAGTGATCAAGATTAATTTTCGGAAATGTCACGCACTTTTGCCTTGTAAGAAGGTAACCGTAAAGGGACCCAGAATTTCTCTTTCCAACTTTCCCCCTTTTCTCTGCTGACTTCTAATGTTCCTCCTCAGAACCTTTTCCCCAACAGCAAAAGTATGCGACACAGCCCTGGAAGCTTCTTTCCCTGCTCTCACGTTGTGCCTTGTAGTTTGTATATTTCTTTTGACTGCTTCATATACTTGGTCCTGCATCTTTATGACACGCTGAAGAATTTCTGTCCGGAGTATATCTTCCACTGTTTCATTCAACTTGTCAGAAAAAAAAATAGATATCACATATAGCAAAGTGATGCAAAGTTATTGTAGATTTCTGGGGAATAACAAGATGACTCGGATATTACTGTATATGAACTCACATTGAAAGATTCAGGTATTGTTTTTTGGTTCTGATAGTGAACAGCACAGCATCAAGATATGTGTCCCAATTTTGTGGTTTGTCCTGGCACAGTTTTCCCAGAATCCTGAAAAAAAGGAATTTAAATTACACATTGGCACCTTGTTACAATTTTTCTTTGCTATTGGAACATGTATAATTGAGATGCAATTTTACTGTGGTATAAACTAGACTCACTGGCAACTGACATACACTATAGTGTCAAACATATCCAAATGACTGAACTCTGGTTCCAATAACTTCCATGTACACAGGTGTATAAAACCAAGCCCCTAGGCATGCAGACTGCTTCTACAAACATTAGCGAAAGAATGGATCGCTCTCATGACTGAATTCCAGTGTGGTACCGTGAAAGGATGCAGCACCTGTGCAACAAGTCCAGTCGTGAAATTTTCTCACTACCAAATATTCCACAGTCGATTGTCAGTGATATTAATACACAGTGGAAGAAGCGACTAGGAACAACAGCAACTCGCTCTGTCAGTGTAAAATAATAGAGCGGGGTCAGCGGATGCTGAGGAGCATAGTGCACAGAGGAAACAACTTTTTGCAGTCAATCACTACAGACCTATATAGTGTAGTGTACCTTTACTCCATTCAACAATGGTCAACGATGAGAAGGACCCACCATACAAACAATTGTTGCTCTCTAGTGGTCTTGTTTATTGATTGCATTGTCATACATGCATGTCATACATCTTACCTCTGAATGGTGCCATTCATCTTTTCCACTAGTCCATTAGTTTGAGGATGGTAAGGTGAACACAGGCTGCATTTCACACCAAACAATTCACAGACTTCTCTGTTGATCTGCAAAAAATAATGTAATTACATGACATTTAAATAATTGCAGTTAGTCAAGCTATAAAGACTTGTCACAACAATTGTTTATATAAAAAATATCTTGTCCCAGGTCGGTTGCAAAGGATTTTATTGTAATTTAAAAATCATTTTATGCCTAATATTGCTATTACTTTTTTGTCATACTTACATTTTTGAGATTTTCAAACACACTTTAATAGACAAAGATAAACTGAGTAAATTTAAAAGCAGATATTAAATGTTGATTTCATTAATTAAGGGAAAAAGCTGTTCAAACCTACCTAGCATTATGTGAAAAGGTAATTGCCTCAGATGAATTAACTGTGATTAACTACATTTTTGGGAAAGCTGATTTAAATTTCACTACTAACCACAACCAGGCCTGATTACTGCCAGACCTGTAGAATCAAGCTATCACTTAAATAGAACCTGTCTGAAGCAAGTTGTCATGAAGCAGCTAAAATATTTAAAAAAGCAACACATTATGACATGATTAGAAGAAATTCAAGAACAGATGAGAAAAAGTCATTGACATCTATCAGTCTGAAAAAAAGTAATTTCTAAAGCTATGGGACCCCAGAGAACCACAGTGAGGATTGTTATTCAGGAGAAAACATGGAACAATGGTGAACCTTCCCAGGAGTAACTGGCCTACCAAAATTGCTCCATGCGCCATTCTAAAGAACTGCAGGTCTCACTGGCCTCAGTTAAGGTCAGTGTTATGATTCAATGATAAGAAAGAGACTGGGTGAAAATAGTATCTATGGGAGAGTTCCAAGGCAAAAAAACGTGCTGACCAAAAATAACACAAAGGCCCATTTCACATTTACCAACAAACATATTGATCCCCAGGAAGATATTCTATTGGCTGTTGAGACAAAAGTGGAACTTTTTGAAAAGTGTGTGTCCCATTACATCTGGTGTAAAAATAACACATGATCTCAGAAAAAAAGAATTTCATAATAAAAAAAATTACAAAACAGTTAACAAAAATTAACAAAACATAACAAAAAAGTTAAACATGGTGGTGCATGATGGTCTAGGGTGCTTTGCTGCTTCAGGGTCTGGATAACTTGCTGTAATTGATGGAACTATGAATTATGCTCTCTACCAGACAATTTTGATGGAGATTCATTAGTGGTCATTAGTTCATGACCTTACGCTCAGGTGTACTTGGGTTCTGCAGGAGGACAATGATCCAAAGCACACCAGAAAATCCACCTCTGAATGACTAAAAAAAATAAATTAAGGTTTTGGAGTGGCCTAGTCAAAGTCTGATTGAGATGCTGAGGCATGAACTTAAACAGGCTGTTTGCTGGAAATCCCTCCAATGTGTCTGAATTAAAACAATTCTGCAAAGAAGAGTGAAAAAAAATTCTCCACAGAGATGTGAAATTCTCAATGCCAGTTATTGCAAATGCTTGATTGGAGTTGTTGACGCCAAGTGTGGAACAACCAAGTTATTAGATTTAGGGGTAAATACTTTTTCACATAGGGCCGGGTTGGTTTGGATAGATTTTTCCCTTAATAAATAGAATTATTATTAAAAAAACTGCTTTTTACATTTACTCAGGTTATCTTTGTCTGATACTAAAATGTGTTTGTTAATCTCAAAAATGTTAAGTATGATAAATAAGCAAAAATAAAAGAAACGGACAAATACTTTTTTTTACAAATCTCTTATCTTAATGAATTTTGATAGTTAGAAATTGAAAATGGAATATAAAAATGTTTAAATATTCTACATAAATGAAATACAAACACTGTTTTTAAGTCAAATCGATATGCCAACTTAACCATGTTAATAGGATCATCGTGGGCAGTATTGAGGGGGTAAAACTTAGACGTCATGTCAATAGCGTAATTATTGTGTCGAGCCTATATACAGTAAAGACAAGCTAAAGAAAAGCTATGTTTTTTGAAAAATATTTGTTGAGACTGTTAAAGGTCTCAACTGTTAAAATGTCACAACTACAAATTGGCACTCAGTTTACAAAAGTAATATGAGCTTACAAGACACAATGTTATTTGTAATATATTTCAATATCATAGTCTATATAACATAAATATTAAATGCAAACATGGTAGTCAATCAGTACACATATGTGTGGTTGCGGTTATGATAATATAATGTATGCATTCATCAGTAAAACTCAATTTATCAATGTCGCTTGACATTCCTGGCCAATAATATTGGGTTAGAAATGGCATCTTTTGTTTTTTCCTTGCCACTGTGCCCACCTGCATCACTGGTGTGAAATTCTTCAAAAATCCCATCAGCTTCTTCAGCTCCTCTGATCACCTTTACTGTCCATTCCTTTTCTTTGCCTTTATGATGGACATAAAAGAATTCCACCATCTATATGAAAATAAAGAAAAACAAGAAATACTCTTGCTGGAAAATGTAGATAATGCAGCCGTAATATCATAAGGGATGTCAGCAAGAAAAAATAGTATCAAAAGAAAATTACTGTTCAGACAATTTAATGTTAGCAATAAGGATACCAGCCCATTTTTTTGCAAGTACACACTGAATTATAATCATTATTACGAAATAAAAAAAATAGATTGTAAAGTTAAAATTTTGAAGTCTACAATACAAGTTATAGAATGTATATAGCATGTAAAGATTTATGTACTTCAGCCACAATATGTAATAAGCCTTTTTTCAACTACAGTGCTTGGAGCCCTAATTATTATTATTATTATTATTATCATCATTATCATTATTAAGAATACCATCCTCTATATCACTGTCTGGCAGTCACTACATCTGTACTGAATACACACTTAATTTATTAACAAATGCAGGTTGTTAGCCACACCCCTTTAATTCACACCTCAGAATCAGAATCAGAATCAGAAATACTTTATTGATCCCAGGGGGAAATTGCAGTTTTTACAGTAGCAGAAGAGGAATAAACACTCTAATAATAATTTACAACATAAAAGAAATTTGTAGTATGTACACATATATAAGTCTTATATTACAATAGAATAATAAAAATGTAAAGAATAAAATATAAAGTGACTGTGTCTATAATATTAAGTACAGATATACTGTATACAGCAGTAAGAGTTTTAGAAGTAAGAAAGTTATTGCACATTTGAGTTCTTACATACATAATTAAATTATAGTTCTACTGGTATCACTGTACATGTGAAAGGTGTCGTACGTTCAGGGAGGAGTTATAAAGTCTGATAGCCACTGGTAGGAATGACCTCCTGTGGCGTTCTGTAGTGCATTTTGGCTGAATGAGTCTTGCACTGAATGTGCTCCTGCGTCTCATCACTGTGTGATAAAGAGGGTGGGAGCCATTCTCCATGATGGCCTGCAGCTTAGACAGCGTCCTCCTCTCAGACACTGCCGTCAGCGAGTCCAGCTCCACACCCACAACATCACTGGCTCTGCGGATCAGTTTATCAAGTCTGTTGGCGTCTGCTACCCTCAGCCTGCTGCCCCAGCATGCAACAGCGTATAGGATGGCACTGGCAACTACAGACTCATAAAAGATCCTCAGCATAGTCCTGCAGATGTTGAAGGACCTCAGACGCCTCAGAAAATAGAGACGACTTTGGCCCTTCTTGTAGAGGGCGTCAGTGTTCTTAGCCCAGTCCAGTTTATTGTCAATATAAGTAATACAAGTAACCCAATACAAGTAACCCAAAACAACACCTGAATCTACAGCTTAATCAACAATGCTTAACAAGCACAAAATTATCAAAACAGACAATAGTTTTAACAGAATCTAGCTAAAATAATCTTTAAGCCAACTTACCTCACATTCTTCATATTATTATTGTTAAGAAACTGAAAATACTTGTTAACTAATTTCATGTCCAGCAATTAATTGTCACAGATAAGATGGTGGACATAGCAGGTAATGATATTTATTTAAATCTGACAATAGCACATGAAGCACACAAAAGAGCAGACAAGGAACACTGAAACAAAGGGGCTCTATATACACTGAGAGCCTGGGAACACCTTTGGCAGATGAGGAGGGGGTAGGGTAACAAAAGACCACAGGTGACAACACTGATGACAGGGCAAAGACAAGACAACAACAAAACAAGGCCACGTGCTTGAAAAGATCATGGGGAAGAAAACAAGCTGGGAAAAGACAGAAACAGACATAAAAGCAATACAGGAACAGATAAAGAGAGAAAAAAACAAGACCTACATGGGCTAAGGTGTGACATTATAATAATATTAATTTCACATAATATTTCTCACATGATATATAATTTTTAATACAGAGCAGGGTTAATACCACAAACAATTCTACATGTGTGCATCGAACGACAACTTTAGCTAAAACATATACATGCATTTTCTTATTTTTAAAATAAAACAAAATACAAATGTTAGAAAACTCTTTCAACTACATGAAGTACTTTAAAAACAGGGTTGTCTGGTGGGTGCTGGGTCCTTTTCTGACTATTAACAGCTTATTCTGGCTACCTGAGCAAGCCCAGTGCTACTATTCATGCTGAAACCATACTTACTGTGAACATGGAGATATCAGAACCGCAAACTCAGCCTTCATCTGCTCATTCACACATTGTTAATTCAAAGAAATGCAGAATTAGAACTTAAGAGAGATGAAAAGCTAAAAGAGACTGTGAAAGATTCCTAGCTGAAATGGCTGGAATTGGCTGTATGAGAACACAACTTTGACACGCATATCATGTATTCTTCACAGTATATCTTAATATGGTTTATACAAAACACAGACTGTCCTCCTGCATCAGTAAAAGCTTTCTTTCCTTTATTTATGACTGTATTGGCTATAAGTTCCGCTATCTGGACACTGTATTATGTAACTGTAACACTAGAGCATTAATAAACAGCAGGTTAGAAATATAGCTAGCTAAACGATGGTAATAAAACTACATTTCCCCCAAAATACTACTTTATTCTCGTAATATTACGACATTAATCTCGTAATATTTAAGACTTTATTCACTAAGTGAACTGTTTTTAATTTTTTAAGAGTGGCCCTAAAACGCCGTCATATTAATCAACCTGAGCTGACCACGCTGAGTATTTTCAGAAGGGAAGCTACATGTAAGTAGGTCCATGCATACACCTTACCTTGGACAGAGTACTGATGTGAACGCTGTTGAATCACATATTTTTCTGTTTTCGTTATGTTGTCTGGATATTTTCCACTAACTATGTAGTTAAATGCATGTGTCTCATGCATTTTTGTCAGTACTAGAATATGTGTAAGTTAAGGAAAAAGGTTTTATTCAAACCGCCACGCAGAGGGTACGTGGCTAAAGCGTATAGTCCTCCTGTAAAGCTAACGCATGTCATAAAGACAACGTAATTAGTGTACAAGCGGTTTAGATGTATGGATGATGCCTTATGTACGCACCACCGAATTCTGTTTTTACCAATAAAACTTTAATTACAGATCTCTATAATGCAGTTTTAAAAGGTGAAACTAATTCCAAGGGATGTTTTTGTTCATCACCTTTCATGACCATTTAGTGTTTATGTACAAACTACATACAAAAGACAGAGAAAAAAAACCCAAAATATTTATATTAAAAAATTAGTAAAACATTTATATTAAATAAAATGAATAATAAAAAACATGACATTTTGACCAGTACATAATTTGACCAGTAATATCTGTACATTGATTTACATGGAATTCCAGTCTTTAAGTATAATTACATTTATATCAGTAAAAACTCCAGCTACAGATATATTTCATAAAATAAATTGTAATTTCAGATATTTCCAATGTTATTCAGAAGAGTAAAAAGTCAAGGTCCACACATTCTTAAAATAATTTTTCCTAGTAGCAATGCAAAATATCTAATTTATTTTTAACTAGTAGGAATAAGCATTTTAGATATGTGCCAATTTAGATATAGAATGTATAATTTATAATTTTAGTCCCCCTGTGTTCTCTGTGTATACATGGTAAAGATTGAGTAAAAGTTACTGGATTAGATTCTGGATGACACAGATGGCTAGAGGGCATGGCATAATTGCAAAAATTTCTTTATTTAAAAGCATTTAAAGCAAACTAACCAACACACATGGATACTCACAAAATCAGAAGCTACAAGACAAAACAATAGTACAAGAACCTCAGAAACAAAACAAATACACATCTATGAAGATTTGATGTAAAACGTTCAAATTAAAGACATGAGGAAAACTGAAGCAGGCTCTTCCATCACCAAAAAACTGCAAGACACTAAGGGCTAAATATACAGACACAAATGGGAAACAGTTGGCACAGTTAAAATGGGAAACTAGGCAGGAACCAGGAACACCTGCAAATATTAAATAGAAGGCTGGTACAAGGGAGGAGACATGAACCCAAACAAAAATGATGTGCATTAGAGCACATGACAGATCAGTACAAAAATAGTGAGAAGAAAAGATAGACAGAGAGGGAGAAAAGATTCTTTTTCCTTTCTCAGACTATAGTTAAACATGTTCTCAGTGTAAAGGTGGTGCAGATAGATTTAAAATTACTGAGTGAAATGGTAATCTAGATATAGTTTATCAGCATCACCGCTGTACCTTTAATCCCCTCCAGCTTTATTCTACAAGGGGGAACCACTTTTCCCAGTCTCTGGTTAAATATGTTCCCCCTGTGTTCTCAGTGTAAGGGTGGTAAAGGATGACTAAAAGTTACTGAATTAAGTGATTATACACATATATAGATAATCAGCACCATTACTGTACTTTATATCAGCTCCAGCTTTATTCTACAAGGGGGAACCACTTTTCCCAGTCTCTGGTTAAATATGTTCCCCCTGTGTTCTCAGTGTAAGGGTGGTACAGGATGACTAAAGTTACTGAATAAAGTGATTATATACAGATACAGATCATCAGCACCATTGCTGTACTTTATATTAGCTCCAGTTATAATTCTACAAGGGGGAACCACTTTTTCCAGTCTCGGGTTAAATATGTTCCACCTGTGTTCTCAGTGTAAGGGTGGTACAGGATGACTAAAAGTTACTGAAAGAAGTGATTATACACATATATAAATAATCAGCACCATTACTGTACTTTATATTAGCTCCAGTTATAATTCTACAAGGGGGAACCACTTTTTCCAGTCTCGGGTTAAATATGTTCCACCTGTGTTCTCAGTGTAAGGGTGGTACAGGATGACTAAAAGTTACTGAAAGAAGTGATTATACACATATATAAATAATCAGCACCATTACTGTACTTTATATTAGCTCCAGTTATAATTCTACAAGGGGGAATCACTTTTTTCCAGTCTCTGGTAAAAAATGTTCCCACTGTGTTCTCAGTGTAAAGGTGGTACAGGATGAAAACGTCTGAGCAGTTTGAAATAACATCGTTTCGTGTAAATGTAGTTTATTTAAACCAGTAAAAACTATTGCAAACGTTTAATACAACACTTAGCGAAACCAACAAGGCGGTCATCCATAATAACAGATATCATATAACATCGATTAAAATTCACGCTAATTAAACGTGAATTAACATATTCATGAATGCTGCCGCTAGCAAGATAAGTTATACTTCATAACTTGCCTTTCGATTTAAAAAAACGCTTACCCCGAACAATAGAAAGAAATTATGATAAAACAGGGGGAAGCTAAGACTGCCTAAGCCCCGCCCTCAGCGTCTACCAAATACATAATGATTTTGACAATGCGCACTCAGGGGGAACTGAATTCACTGTAACACCGGCACACTACGGGTCTTGAGGGAGCTCAATATATTTGCGTTTGGTAAAACAAGGGTTTCCTGCTAGGTCCTAGTGCCCCTCTGGTTTCCTTTTTAACTGGGACATAACGTAACGTGTATTCAGAATTGCATGTTTCTGTTATTAAAACGAAATCAAGTTAAGAACCGGACTGCTTACACACTTACCGTGTGGAGGGAAAAGTGCGCTGTGGTTCCGTTTCCAGAGGCTCAGTCGGAAGTACACACAGTCCGACAGCTGGGGGGCGCTCACTTTCATTTCAATGCATTAGCTTTCATAGAGGAGGCTGTATGAAATGTAGTGCCCTAACTGAGACCCTCCCTTAAACAATCTTTGCTTCAAAACCTTGATATGGATGGTCGCAATCACGCTCACATTGGATAGCAACCTTAGCAATGCGACCAGAACTTCACAGTAAGAGTCTTTGTCTGAGCACATTCTTGTTAACTAAATACATACATATGATGGGATGTTTCCATATTATGAGTGAATTCCTGTTACAAGTGAGGTAAATTAAATGAACAAGGATGACTAAAAGTAAATTCCTTTGTTAAACTGGCAACCTTGCACATCACTTCTGAAGCTGTATAATTATTTCTGCATGGATACTAATCAGTTCATTTAGGCTTATCAGAACCTGAGCAAAAATAAAGAAATAATGAAGTACAGAAACAGAGAATAAAAGAATGAATACATTTAGGTGAAAATTACGTTTGTCTCCACACACCAGAAAAAAGTACTCAAAGACAAACCTAACAAACCCTAAACTATGAAACACCTCTCTCTCTCTCTCTCTCTCTCTCTCTCTCTCTCTCTTTCTCTCTCTCTCTTTATCTCTCTTTATCTCTTTCTCTCTCTATCTCTCTCTCTATTCACTTCAAGATTTATCGGTACGACCAATTTTAATAATTGTATTGACAAAGCAGCAGTTTGTTTAAGAACAAACCTGAACATAAAAAGCACTAATAGAACAACATCAATAATAACAACAATAATAACAAAATAAATAATAATAATACTACTAATAATAAGAACAAATAATAAGAACAAATAACAATAAGAAAATAAAAAAATACATAAAAAATTATAATTATTATTATTAGTATAAATGATAATGATACTGATAATAATAAAAACGTGTGTGCTCATTGGTGTGTATCTCCGTCCCTCACTCATTGGTGTGTTTCTCTCTCTCTCTCTCTCAACTGGCAAAACGTCAAATGTCTAATCTATGATTTGCTTTAATATACTGTACAGAGTAGAGACTATGATCAGTTTGGACACCTAAATGTAGCCTAGTGGTCGTTTTTGTCGGGTATTTACATGTATTTGATAGCGGCATAACATGTTGTTGTGAACCTCCTTCATTCAGAGGATTAGCTCTCATGGCCTGACAAAATGCAGAACCCCTCCAGACCATTCTGGGGGGGAGGCCAGCATTTGGAGAGTCATCATAAAACTAGTTTCACACAATGCCTGGTCTGTAGATAAAGACCCCAGGACCAGCCTTTTTGACCCCATTAGCCTGGGACCAGCCGTTTAAACCCATTAGCGCCTGCTCTAATGCAATAAAGGCCTCCCATGCAATAAAGAACTTCAGTCACTAATCTACATCAGCAAACAAGGAGATTCCTGTATCTGACCCTCTCACACCAGGGGAGCAGCTGCCATAAACTAGTAGGAGGTCAAGAGGTAACCAACACCAGAGAAAAACCAGCTACAAGACTCTCAACTATACAGAACTTTAATTCCTACATTAAACATTGGGATCCCGCAAGGATCATCATCCCCAGGACAGTTAGTAGAACTTAACCATGCGTCAAACATCCCTCTCGGATGTTGCATTCCAAAATGACCATATATTCTGTAGAATTAACCTAGCCCTTGATGGAGCGACAGCGCATCCTGATGCCAACACTCGGATATGCAAGGTCGAGCAACGGTCACTTCACGGACTCTGATGAAGTCCCGGACTTTGTATAAGGCATCCAGTTGTGTTATTCTGTTGAGTATATGGGATTGTAAACATCTAAAATCATTTTAAAATTCTGTGGGTAAAGACACTTCAACCACAGCATTCTGAAATGCAGTTAAAACTAACATGTGTGTAGGTTTTCTGCTTTACTGTATCCTACCCTATCCTCTGTATACTAAGGCTCTTGAAATCAGTGTACCAAAGGTTTAAATTTGTACCTCATCCGTGTTAATCTGTATGCCTTTCTTGAATATCCTAACACTAGCAGAGAATCTCGGACTCATCAAATCTCATGAAAATATACTAAAGTTTATGAGTTTTGTAACTTGTTCCTCCCAAGGTTTTCCCTTCTCATTGTAAAAGTTCCTTTTATTTTTATACCTATTTTTGTACTTATAAGATTTGTCTTCACTGGTTGTAATAATGTTCTATTTAGAAAACCAGTTTAATCATTTTATTCCCTTTTCGTGATAGGAGAAAAGCTTGTTTATTGTGGGGGAAGTCTTAGGAAAACTCACAGCCAATCAGAGTTGTAGCCTAGAACGCACCCGTATAGCGGTAGCCAATCCCGGCTGGACCCCGCCCTGGAGGGAGGAGTCCAAGTTCCAGATAAACGAACGGCGCGCAGCCGAAAGAGTTATGAAGGAGAGAGAGAGATAGAGATAGAGAGAGGAGGAGACGCAGAGAGTTGGAAGAAATTGAACCAACGACCAGAACTTCTAAGAGTGAGACCTCCAACTCGGCGTGCTTCCACCACTCAAATCTGCAGAATTCTTTGTTTGTTCGCGCGTTTTATTTTTTTTCTTTTGTTTTAACCAAAGTCCTTTGTCGCCTGAGTTAACATAGATTAACTATCGCATGGCCAGCGAGAGTTGTCTTTGACCTATAACTCAGGGTTGTAGTTAAACTTCCTAGTTACTATTATTTAGCCAGAGAGAACCTGGTCTCAAAACCTCGGAGCGCCACAGCACCCTGCTTCCGACCTACGAGCCGATTCCAGAGTGAAGATTCGAACAAAGAGTCGAGTGAAACCCAGCGAGAACCGATTCCTGCGAGGCGAGTGAAACAAGCCGCTGCAGAGAACCAGGTCACGGCAGGAGGAAGGCCCGGCAACCCCTGCAACTAGTTCGCGAGACCGCACAGAGAATCGTTCCCGGGTCCAGGGAGAAGTCCCGTCCCGCAGACGACATTGCAAGGCCGCAGACGACACCTCAAGGCCGCCGACGCCAGCTCCGGGTCCCGAACGCATCCACGCTCCGACTCCAGCGACTCATCCGTGGCAGAGGCCACACAGCAGCTGAGTAAAAGTGATCTTTTCTGAGCTCAGGTGTTGATGCCAAGTTTAGTAAACTTATCTTTTACTAGTCTAGTCCCTCAGTGACATCTAACAGTTTCGCTAGACGACTTCCCCCGAAGCTCCTTAGGTGGGACTACGTTATTCCTGTGTAATCTTATTCATCACTTAATCCCTATATCCGGTCTTGTGTGCTTAGACAATCACTTGTGTTGTGGATTTTTTCAGTTATCCTGTACATTTCTTATAATAAAGTGTTAGTTGTTGCACCCAACCTTGCAGTAATTGAGTATTGTTGAGATTCAGACAATTCACTTGAAATCGAGTAACCCTTCGATCTTAACTTTAATTAATCCAAATTAATTAGTTAATAAATTAATTAATCAAATTAAAGGTATAAATCAACCCTCTAGCGAATAACCCGCTACATATTGGCGCCCGAAAAATCTGGGACTCGTTACTCAAAAATTCTCGGAATCATTACAGTACACTACAATACAAGCAGAGTTCCGTGGGTTCTCCTGTGTGCTTGGCAGAGCTGGTCTGGTTTACTTGGCTGAGGAAAACACGTGCTTCCTCAACCGATGACTCAGAACCCCGACTGCGTCGCGGGTTGATGACGTCATATCCTGTGGCTGGCAAACGTAGCTGTAGTTCATATTGGCTTAGCATAAACCTAGCTGCTAACAGACTTAGCTGTGGCTGACATTAGCTCAGTTCAGTTAGCATTAGCCTAGCTGCTAGGAGGCTTAGCTGTGTTGACATTAGCTTAGCCTAGCCAACACCCACCTAGCCAATAACAGACACAGTGACTGTCAACCCTAGCTTAGCCTCTATTACTAGCTTGACCCTGCACAGGCATAAACCAACAAGCTTAGTCTCTTCTCAGCTAACGCAGGTTAGACCAACTTTCCTACCATCTTATGCTAGTAGCAAAAGGGAACACATTTTGACTAAGATTAACACAGTAAAGCATATTCTGGCAATACTACGACTTGGACGTGGTCAACTCTAGCTTATGTATATATTCAATTTTTAAGCATATGCATTTGGGAAGAGGGTTATCAGTACAACCATTAAACGGGTTACTACTGCATACTACTGGTTGCCGCTGTGCACCATGCTCTTGACAAATGCTACATGGTAGCACACCGCTGAGTGCGTCCTCGTGAGTAGAGGTAACGTTACTGCGCCTACTTCGCGCCACCGAGCGCAGGTTATTAATGCATGCAGTGGTGTGTCAGACACCAATAGTAAGGCCTTGATGCAAATCATCAGCTGCGCGAAATTCCGCTACTGGTATTTGCGTGCCGAATGAAAACGACTTACTGCGGAATCCAGAAGTTGGCTTTTCATTCGGCCCCCTCCGTTGTCCTTGGCTTGTAGATTAGCTACCTACACTTAGGCAGTCACTGCGGTGATAGGAGGTTTTGTGTGGCGAACAGCGAGACCGCGGAATCCGGCTCGTTTAGTGTCGCTAAACTACTAGTGGTAAGCTCATCTACTAGCGGCACTGCCCAGTGCGTGGCCAGTTGGTTGGCATAAACCATTATCAGTACGCTGCAGGCTACGAAATCCAGCTCGTGAGCACTGGTAGAGGTCCTAGTAGTAAAATTTCTAGCAGGGGGGCGCTGCCCGCAGTGCCCTGCTCTCAGTTGGCATAGCTTCCCTGGTAACCCAGCTGTGGGGCCACGGAATCCGGCCGCTGACGCTCTAGGGGTAGTAGCCACCATTGTTGGGGTCAAAAGTGACCCATAGTTGCGGATCACAGGTCCATGGGAGCAAGTTCACCGGTGCTATAAGGCTTTGTGCCGTATCCACCATTGTTAATCTTGCTGAAACACACACAGGGGTGTCTCCGCTGAGTGCTTCTGGCTACGTGTTAGACATTGGTGACGTCTGAATCCTTCCGGTAGTGGTGCTAGTATAACTGGTGAAGGTCTATTAAGCTGGTGGTACAATACTAGGCTACCCAGGTCGAGTGCGATACTGTAGTTTGGTGCTAATTGATCTCCACCTGGTACTGTGATATTGTTCGTCTGTTCCTATAGCAGCTTCCCTCGGTTGGTACCCATGCACATTTCCTTGCTGACTCTCTCTGGCATTTACCCTAATCTCTGAAGGCACCACTGCTCATACTTAGCACCTAAGTAAACAAGTAAACGCGGTTCAGAGTACTGGAATAGGTTGATATTGACTTGGTGTGAGTATTCTCCTAGAGAACATATAGCCTTGGCAATTACAGTATTTAACCAGTTACGTGGTGGCTGACTAAAGAGTAAGTTGGGTAACTAACTACATAACCATTGTCACAGGTAAATCAGGAGCAGGTAGCAAACAGAACTGACACTGGTCACCAACCGTGCGTTAAGCGAAAGAGGTAAACCTTAGAACTATTAGCCGCTGTAGTAACTCCGACGGTCATAGTAAACATCACTAGCCGCATTACTCGCAAGGCACCTCCGTCATTTAGAACGTCGCATATAGCACTATAGTGAAACGGGTAAAGTAGGCATAACCGATAAAAGCCTCCCTGCTCACTAAGCTTTGTTAACATGGCAGAGGGCTCTACTTTCATAGACTCCAGTGAGGAAACCCTCCAGGAGGAGTTGGAAGCAACTCTAGCCGATATGACTGCCACTCTGCTACCGGGAGTCGCAGCCACTATCCAGGAGACAACGGTCCCTCAATTAGACACTTTAATGTCAGAATGGTTGGACAGCTATTTGAAAGGGGACCTTAAAGGTAAAACACTAGCTGAATCACCAGGCAGAATGGCTCTTCTGGCCATAGCCAAGCTTAAAGGCAACCAACAGGAATTAGATCAGGCCCGTGACCAACTTCAAATAGCTGCCCAGTCATGTGACCAACTCAAGAGTGAAAAGACCTCACTGAAACTTGAGGTAAATGAGCTAAAACAACACCTCTCCAGAAAAGGATTAGAGCTGAGTGACTCTGTAAGCAAAGCTGCCAGGCTTGAACAAGAAATGGCAGAGGCAACAGAGCTCCTGGATAAATCGCTGAGTAGAATAGAGCAACTGAAAGCCCAACAGGATCATGCCGATGAAGAACTGGCACTAGTTAGAGACGAATTAGCCATGACTAAAATGCAACGGCCAAATTCTGAAAATGAGGAACAGTTTAAAGCGCGAGAGGAAGGGGACCCACTCCTCCTCTCAAATTACACTGATGTGAAAAGGAAGTTACAGCACTCTCTAGATGCTGAGCAAGGCCCCCCTGTGGTGCCGAGGACAAGTCGCACTTGGCTATCCGTCCAGCCTCCTGAGACTCTGGAATTTCCTCCTTCACCCATGCTCCGTGGGGCCCCCCCAGGCCCCCCCGGATCCATGGTAGCCAGGTCATCACATGCGTCATGGGGCCACCCCCAGGGTCCGGCTCCCTCAGACCGTGATTTAGACAAAATAGCGCGCAATATAACTCGCTTCGAACCAAAACCAGACGGGTCGGCCGATGTAATTATGTATCTGAAAGACATTGACTACTACCTGCGAAACTTTCCCGGTGCCACAGTAGAAAACAAAGTCTACCTGATTAAGGTGGCCTCCAATTGGGAGGTCAGTAGTTTCATTGAGCGGCAACCTTTTCCTGTCCGTGCGGATTATGGGAAGTTATGTCAGGCATTAGAAGAAGAATTCTCTAACCCACTGTCTCAAACCGGCCTAACAGCTGCGCTCCTAGTAAAACAGCAACGCCAGGAGTTCCCACAACAGTACTATAGTCACCTCCGGCAGGCCTTCTTTGTCTCACGTAATGAGCCAGGGATGGAGAAAGACCTGCACTTCAAGTCTTTATTCGTACAGAACCTCCACCCTAACACTAGCCATTTCCTAGGGGTAGCTGCATGCCCGCATACACTAAACAGTAAACAGTTGCACAATCTAGCTATTAGAGGGTTTGCAAAGCATCAACAGACATTTAGCAAGCGAGCAGAAGCGCCGAACGTCTTAAGTGTTAACGCTCCAACCCCAGCCATGGAACTAGAAGGAGCCCCAGGGGCTGGGCGACAGGGCCCTGGGTCACGTACATGCCATATTTCAGCCCTTACCCCAATTCTTCCAACTGGGTCTCTCAGTAGAAGCCACCCCCCTGGTAGAATTGCATGCTAGGTCCACTTGTTTGTTGGTACGGAATGACACAAGCCAAGACATAACGGTGCCACAATACGCTCCCCTAGGTTGGCTTGTCAGCACTAAGTTTCATGACTTTGAACTCAGGTTGCCAGTGATCGGACCGATGCCTGAGTCGCTGTTTCGTAGCGACCCGGAAGCTGAGGTAGTTTACACAATACCATCTAAGTCTATTGCCATCTTTCCAGCGCTAAAGCTGAAAGATGACTCTGTGTGCAGGATCGACCTGACAGATGACAAACAGATAACTTTCCAGACTGTTTCTGTCCTTTCCATTGGCACCCCCTCAGCATTGGCGACTAATGACACACAACTAAACACAACAGCAGAGGAACTGGTAACTCCGAACGTGCTTAAAAAGGAACCTTACTCCGAGTTTGCGGCCCAGGTAGAACAAGTACTCAGGGAAGCTGATACTTTACCAACCGTCACAGAACGCGCTAAACTTCGTGATGTCCTTTTAAAATATAGCACGTCCTTCGCCAAAGACTCCACCGATTGTGGCCTAGCCACAATCCACTCGGTACGTATTCCAACACGGCCCGGGGCACCCCCAACCTTCGTATGTCAATACAAGATTCCTCTAGCGTCATACAAGCCTGTTCAGGAGATCATTGATGATCTGTTAACCAAAAACATCATCTGACCATGTAACAGTACATCCTCCGCACCGCTGTGGCCAGTGGTGAAACCCAATGGTAAATGGCGCCTAACAATTGACTATCGCAAATTGAACCAGCAGGTGCCTCTGTCGCGGTGGCCAATGACCAAACTCGAGCAGGAGCTTCCAAAGGTCAGAGACGCTAATTATTTTTCTACCCTTGACGTAGCATCGGGTTTTTGGACCATTCCAGTCCATGTTGCATACCAACATAAGTTAGCATTCACATTCGCAGAGAGGCAATACACCTTCACAAGATGCCCTTTCGGATATGCTAACTCACCCGCTGAGTTCAACATCTTTCTAAATAAGGCATGCCCAGACGCCCGCGAGCGGGGCACCCTGATTTACGTGGATGATATTCTCATGCGCAGCCGCACATTAGACGAACACTTGACAGAAATAGATCATGTACTCGGCCAACTCACAACCGCAGGTGCAAAGATCTCCCTTTCCAAGTGTCAGTGGTGCAGAACTAAAGTCAATTATGTCGGTCTCCTTGTAGGTCCCAATGAAGTGGAACCACAGAGCAGCCGCGTACAAGGACTAACAAGCCTTGCCGCACCGACTAACATTTCAGAACTTCGCAGCTTCTTAGGGGTATGCAACTACTCCCGCCAGTTCATTGAGCATTATGCGGACCTTGCCCGGCCCCTTTATGACCTGCTTAAAAATGACGTCCCATTTGTCTGGGGCGACCCTCAGGAGCAGGCCATGCAGGCTCTGAAAGCCAAACTCTGCACAGCCCCATGTCTGGCGTACCCTGACTGCAACAAACAGTTCTACCTGGAAGTGGGTTTCTCCAGCTGCTGTCTAAGCGCAGGCCTGTACCAATTGCATGATCAGGACAAACGCGTGGTAGCGTATGCCAGCAAAACAATGCAGACTCCTGAACTTAAGTACAATGACTGTGAAAAGGCGTTGTTAGCTACTGTGTGGGCTGTCAAACATTTCTCTAACTACCTTGGAGGGCAAAAGGTAATCATTGAGACGCACATGTTATGGCTGTCTACCAGGTGCTCACAGGCTGCAAAGAGTTCTCTGTGCTTGACTGGTTTCTTTGCTGATGTCAGGAAATTGTTCTTTTTCCACAGCAAGAGATGGCATGTAAAGCTAAGGCGTGCGTAGCTTGAATCGGTGCAGATCAAAGGTCAAAGGTCATTCTAAGGTCCCTGGGGAGGACAAACTCCTCATTGACCAGGCTGACAACCTGGCCAAGCAGGGCGCACACTCTGGCACACCATGGGTGTTTGACCCCGCTCAATTCCCTGACCCACCCACCCCATTAGTCCTTGCGGTTACTCGGGCACAAAAGTATGCACACTCGTCACAATCCCCTGTGAAAACTACTGCTGTCGCACCTGCCCCTGCCTTCACTGACTCTGACTTAATCTCCCTACAGAGCGGGGACCCCGCCATTCACGCTATGGCATTATTTCTTTCCGACCCCACAACTCGCACAAGGTCCGAAGATGACCTTGCCAATAATGCTGACTTGCAAAACCTGTACAATGCACGCCTCTCTCTTCGTTTAGTCAAGGGCCTGCTTGTTCATGTCACTGATGCCCATACTCCCCCAAAGTTCATAGTGCCCCACTGCCGCAGGGGGGTGATGCTGATGCATGCCCATGACTCTCCAACTGCAGGTCACAAAGGAGTCAAAGCGACACACAACGCTTCAGCAGGTAGCATACTGGCCACATATGAAGAAAGATGTGGTAGCTTACGTCAAAGGCTGCTTAGTATGCTGCCAATTTCAGCCATCTAACCCGCTCCATAGAGCACCACTGCAGATAAGGGGAATAGCTTTTCCATGGTCAGACCTCCAACTAGATTGGGTTGGACCGCTTGCTAGAACAGTTAGAGGTAACAAATACTTCCTCACAATCACCTGTGCTTTCACCAAGTGGGTAGAGTGCCTGCCGAGCCCGAATGACTCAGCTTTAACTACTGCATACCTGCTAATGAACCATGTCTTCTCGAGGTTTGGCCTCCCCAGCCGCGTGAACTCAGACAGAGGCACACATTTCACAGCAGAAGTCATGCAACAACTTTGGCAACTCCTGGGGGTGAAGCCCAACTTCCATGTTAGCTATCACCCTCAATCCTCCGGCCAGGTTGAACGAGCTAATCGCACAATAGTCAGCATCCTGAAGAAATATGTCTCTGCCAACCACCGCGACTGGGATGTCAAACTGCCTTTAGTGCTGATGGCCGTGCGGGCCACGCCCCACGAATCCACAGGGGTTTCGCCGTTTGAGCTAATGACAGGTAGACAGATGACACTTCCTTTGCACCTGCTCTACCAGCCAGGTGAGGCTAGCATAGCTGTAGCATACACCACCCACCAGTACATGGAGGATTTGCACAGGCATCTCCGAGCTACATTCTCCTTTGCTCAACAGAAACTGGAGAAAAGCGCAGAAGGACGTAAGGCCTACTATGACAAAAAGGCATCCTATGACGAGTTCCAGGTGGGAGACAAGGTGTGGTACTTTACCTTCGCCCAACCTGTAGGTAGGTCCCAGAATGCCACTGGGAAGCTGGCCCGCAAGTTCTTACCCCGCTGGACAGGACCACATGTAATCCCTGACAAGCTCTCACCTGTCGTATACCAGATTCGGGTTAACAAAGGCCAGAGCATGCCAGTTATGAAGTGGGTTCATCGCAACCAGATCAAGCCACACACAACCCCCATGGGACTTGTTGGGGATGCAGATGTCCCAGTTAGATCCTAAGCGGGAGCAACTTCACTAACACCCCCGGGTGTTAAACTCTTACTGACGGATAATTAGGTAACGACTTGCGGTTGACAAATCTTTTAGTTAACTTTGACTGTGTTTTGCAAATCAGTTGAAGTCACTTGCGCCCAGGAGTTGGTGTTAAATCAGTTGTACAAACCCAGGGTATTCTAACCAATCAATTCCCAAAAGGGGGGTGAAGCCAGAACTGCCTCTGATCTCTGAGTGGGACCACCCCAGTCACAGTGTCCTAATTATGTTCACTTCTCTCATTAGGATGGCGTGGCTAATTGCATTCCTGATGCTTGGACCGATTACCTCTGCCGCACTCCATGGAGTTGTCGAGCCCGGACCAAGTTCAGGAATCATCTTGAAAGACCAGCCCGGACTACTGGTCAAGCGCCAACTGGGCGAGTCACAGGCTGAACTTCCCGGCCTACATGCACAAATGAACGACCAGCAAGCCCGATTACAAACTATCGGACAGACCCTACAGGGTACCATCCTGGTTTTGAATACCCACAGTGCAGAACTGAACAAAACATTGCAAACAGTGAACGCTTTGATATCTGTAATAAAAGTTGACCACGCCCATGTCCAGCTTGTTACCATGTTGATGTCCGACATGACGCGAGACGTGAGTTCTTCCATAGATAGCTTAGCCACAGGAAGGATTTCTCCATACCTAGTCCCCCTGTCCCTCGTGCAAGACATCCTCTCCACAGCAACTAGGGAAACAGTCTCTGACCTGCAAGCTCACCTGGCATATTCTCTAGGTAGTGCCGTTCCAATTTATGTCAACCCCCAAGACAGGGAAGTAGCATTCCTTATCAACCTGCCAATCATAGCGGCCGAAAACATCTACCGGCTCAAAGACATAGTGAATGTTGGGTTCTGGAAGGACGAAGCACACGTGAGAATTCAAACGCCATCTATAGTGGCATATCATGATAACAACCCCGAGTTGTACTTAGTCCCAAACTTACGCATGTGTACGCTTTCCAAGGACATCCACTATCTCTGCCCGAGTAAACCCTTCATCCGAGACAGTGTCAGTGGCATCTGTGGCCTTAAACCCATGATGAGTGACTCCCAATGCCCTGTCACTGTCACCCCTAAGCGCCAGGTGACGACAACTCAAGCTGAAATAGTTGGTAGTCGGTGGCTAGTAAATACTCCTGCCAAGGAAGCCCTACTGACTTATGATCAACATGACACTGCTGATCGCGTTCTCCTGCCCAACCGGACCCTGTGGGTCGATGTGCCGAAGGACGCGATCCTGCATGTAGATGACCTGTCCCTTTACCATTTAAGCACAGACCAGTATGAGACTGAAGTAGAAGTATCTGAGTTCTTTGCTAAGCACACCCTAGAACTAAATCCCGAAACCCTTGTCCGAATCCAATATGAGGGCACACAAATCGTCGATCTGACCCCCGTTAACAGCGTACTTAAAGAGACTGCAGGCCAAAACCTGTGGTCAGTCCAACCAATTCCTTACTCCTGGTCAGCCCCTGACACTGTACTAATTGTTCTGGTGATCCTAGGGTACTTGATAACCTTTGTTGTAACCTACCTGTTTATGAAACGTACCCAAGCCCTTCAGTGCAAACTAGACACCTGGTCAAGCCGTATAGTTAAGTTCGTTAGGCGCAGGAACCCCGAACCTAACTCCCCTGCTGATCCCCAAGATTAGGAAAAGGAGGAGCCCATCCTCATAGAGCTACGTGATTAGAAGGTTACCCACAGACCCAGGCTCCACCACATTAACTAGAATGTAGCCATTGTCCCGTTATACGGTTAAAGCATGGCGTCAGTCCTGAGCTTATGAAATGTTGTCACTAATCCGGTTACTTGCAGCCGTCTTCATCCATGTTCCTCGGAAGTCCCGGATCGTATCTTCGAGGAAAAAGGGGGGAGATGTTGTGAACCTCCTTCATTCAGAGGATTAGCTCTCATGGCCTGACACAATGCAGAACCCCTCCAGACCATTCTAAGGGGGGAGGCCAGCATTTGGAGAGTCATCATAAAACTAGTTTCACACAATGCCTGGTCTGTAGATAAAGACCCCAGGACCAGCCTTTTTGACCCCATTAGCCTGGGACCAGCCGTTTAAACCCATTAGCGCCTGCTCTAATGCAATAAAGGCCTCCCATGCAATAAAGAACTTCAGTCACTAATCTACATCAGCAAACAAGGAGATTCCTGTATCTGACCCTCTCACACCAGGGGAGCAGCTGCCATAAACTAGTAGGAGGTCAAGAGGTAACCAACACCAGAGAAAAACCAGCTACAAGACTCTCAACTATACAGAACTTTAATTCCTACATTAAACATTGGGATCCCGCAAGGATCATCATCCCCAGGACAGTTAGTAGAACTTAACCATGCGTCAAACATCCCTCTCGGATGTTGCATTCCAAAATGACCATATATTCTGTAGAATTAACCTAGCCCTTGATGGAGCGACAGCGCATCCTGATGCCAACACTCGGATATGCAAGGTCGAGCAACGGTCACTTCACGGACTCTGATGAAGTCCCGGACTTTGTATAAGGCACCCAGTTGTGTTATTCTGTTGAGTATATGGGACTGTAAACATCTAAAATCATTTTAGAATTCTGTGGGTAAAGACACTTCAACCACAGCATTCTGAAATGCAGTTAAAACTAACATGTGTGTAGGTTTTCTGCTTTACTGTATTCTACCCTATCCTCTGTATACTAAGGCTCTTGAAATCAGTGTACCAAAGGTTTAAATTTGTACCTCATCCGTGTTAATCTGTATGCCTTTCTTGAATATCCTAACACTAGCAGAGAATCTCGGACTCATCAAATCTCATGAAAATATACTAAAGTTTATGAGTTTTGTAACTTGTTCCTCCCAAGGTTTTCCCTTCTCATTGTAAAAGTTCCTTTTCTTTTTATACCTATTTTTGTACTTATAAGATTTGTCTTCACTGGTTGTAATAATGTTCTATTTAGAAAACTAGTTTAATCATTTTATTCCCTTTTCGTGATAGGAGAAAAGCTTGTTTATTGTGGGGGAAGTCTTAGGAAAACTCACAGCCAATCAGAGTTGTAGCCTAGAACCCACCCGTATAGCGGTAGCCAATCCCGGCTGGACCCCGCCCTGGAGGGGGGAGTCCAAGTTCCAGATAAACGAACGGCGCGCAGCCGATAGAGTTATGAAGGAGAGAGAGAGATAGAGATAGAGAGAGGAGACGCAGAGAGTTGGAAGAAATTGAACCAACGACCAGAACTTATAAGAGTGAGACCTCCAACTCGGCGTGCTTCCAAAATCTGCAGAATTCTTTGTTTGTTTGCGCGTTTTATTTTTTTTCTGTTTTAACCAAAGTCCTTTGTCGCCTGAGTTAACCTAGATTAACTATCGCATGGCCAGCGAGAGTTGTCTTTGACCTATAACTCAGGGTTGTAGTTAAACTTCCTAGTTACTATTATTTAGCCAGAGAGAACTTGGTCTCAAAACCTCGGAGCTCCACAGCACCCTGCTTCCGACCTACGAGCCGATTCCAGAGTGAAGATTCAAACAAAGAGTCGAGTGAAACCCAGCGAGAACCGATTTCTGCGAGGCGAGTGAAACAAGCCGCTGCAGAGAACCAGGTCACGGCAGGAGGAAGGCCCGGCAACCCCTGCAACTAGTTCGCGAGACCGCACAGAGAATCGTTCCCGGGTCCAGGGAGAAGTCCCGTCCCGCAGACGACACCGAAAGGCCGCGACCGACACCTCAAGGCCGCCGACGCCAGCTCCGGGTCCCGAACGCATCCACGCTCCGACTCCAGCGACTCATCCGCGGCAGAGGCCACACAGCAGCTGAGTAAGAGTGACTATCTTTTCTGAGCTCAGGTGTTGATGCCAAGTTTAGTAAACTTATCTTTTACCAGTCTAGTCCCTCAGTGACATCTAACAGTTTCGCTACACGACTTCCCCCGAAGCTCCTTAGGTGGGACTATGTTATTCCTGTGTAATCTTATTCATCACTTAATCCCTATATCCGGTCTTGTGTGCTTAGACAATCACTTGTGTTGTGGATTTTTTCAGTTATCCTGTAAATTTCTTATAATAAAGTGTTAGTTGTTGCACCCAACCTTGCAGTAATTGAGTATTGTTGTGATTCAGACAATTCACTTGAAATCGAGTAACCCTTCGATCTTAACTTTAATTAATCCAAATTAATTAGTTAATAAATTAATTAATCAAATTAAAGGTATAAATCAACCCTCTAGTGAATAACCCGCTACAATGTGTACGCAATCCTCTGCGTATGCATGCGTACACATTCCAGTTTTTAGTTTTGCGTACGATTCCATACACAAAGGGAGCGAAATCGGGTTCATAGATCACATTATTCTCTAGGACAGATTAGAAAATATGGTTGTAATCACAGGAATAGCGTTTTCTTGGTTCACATCCTACCTCACTGATCGTTTCTAGTTCATACAATAATCATTAAATAATCAATCATCTAATTATACAAGAGTGAAATATGGAGTTCCACAAGGTTCTGTCTCAGGTCCTCTACTATTCACATTTTATATGTTGCCATTAGGCTCTATTATAAGCAGACATGGAATCCGTTTTCACTGCTATGTTGATGATACACAGCTATATAGATGATATTTCAGCCAAACCAGATGACAAATCCAGATTAAATAAGATTTTGTAAGAGATATTAGGCACTGCATGGTGCAGAACTTCCTTTTTTGAACCCAGATAAAATGGAAGTTCTCCTTCTCGGTCCAAAGGTTGCTTGTTTAGATTAGATTAAATGTTTAGATTTAATGTTAAATCTTGCTCACTTCTCTGTACTTCCTGGTTCAGTTGCCAAAAACTTGGTGTGACAATCGACTAAATTGACATTTAACCAACACATAGGTAATATTACAAGGACAGCATTTCTTCACCTGCAGAACATTTCAAAGTTAAGAAATGCATTATCTATGTTTGATGCTAAAAAGTTGGTACATGCCTTTATAACCACAAGGCTAGACTACTGTAATGCATTGTTGTCAGGGTGGTCCAGCAGCTGGTTTGCTATTGGTTTCCAAAGTTCAGAAGACTTCAATGTGGAGAAGAGCTTTTTCCTACAAAGCCCCCAAACTGTGGAATAATCTCCCAGTTAATTTTTGAGACTCTGACACAGTCTCAACCTTTAAGTCTAGAATGAAAACATATTTGTTTAGTTTAGATTGTGGTGATTAATCTTACCCTTCAGATAAAGGCAGGAGATCCAGGGGTTCATGGACACAGAGGTTTATGGTAAACTGAGATGTTGGTGCTGTCCACCGTCAACACACAAAGGTTTGTTGACGGTGGAGTGGGGGGATCATAGTGTCTCAGGGTTCTCTCATGTCTATGTTACCTTCTGGTTCTCTCCTTTTAGTTTAGACTGTTATAGTTAGATCTGCTGGAGTCACCAGCCGCACATATTCTCTACAGTCATACTCCTGAGCCGAACTAACTTTCTCTCTTTACTCTTCCTGAAATAATGTTTGTCCTCCCGTCTGTTTAACATTGTTGGAAGACCGACCATCAGGGCCTCCTCTCCACCCATCACCAACCAGCTCTCCATTTGTGTCAACTGATACACCCTCAATTACGCCATTATGCCATCCAGATGCACCAGCATTAAAATAGGATGGGACTGTTTTAGGTCATGCCCACTTTACATAAAGTCTCACGCTGCATTTACACTGCTCTGTATCCCATTCATTTTCAACGGGAAGCGTTAGTTGCGTCAGACGTGTCGAGTTTGGGGGTGCGATGGGACGAAAAGTTCAGCCAAGACGAACTTTATGCAAATGAATCCGGCAAACGTAATGCATCTATCCAATGAGAAGAGGGCCGGTGGTCACGCGATGAGCGTCCTCAACATATGAAATATTAGTTCCATATTTAGAACTAAATTTAAACACCCTCTTTTATATTTACATCTGTTTCAAAAAAATAAAAAGATGTAAATATGGTATGATAAAGCCGATGTTGAACACGAACATTATTCACCGCTGCCCCGTCACCCCTGGAAACGCACATACCTGATTCCATTGGACGACGCAGGGAACACCCTTTTTACGCCCACATGCGGCCAGCTGAGGAGGGGGAATGCGTTTACGTCCGTTGACGCGACGGAGCAGTGTAAATGCAGCGTTACGCTGCATTTAGTTCTGAATATGGAACTAATATTTCATACGTTGAGGACGCTCATCGCGTGACCACCCGCCCTCTTCTGATTGGATAGATGCATTGCGTTTGCCGGATTCATTTGCATAAAGTTCGTCTTGGCTTAACTTTTTGTCGCATCGCATCCCCCGAACTCGACGCCGCACCCATGATGCACCGCGCGGCTGCGTCTGACGCAACCAACGCTCCTCATTAAAAATGAGTGGCATACATCGCAGAGCATCGACGAGACGGAGCAGTGTAAATGCAGCGTCAGTCATAGACTACCTCAGTCAGAGACTGCCTCTACCTGTGCAGCTTCTAGAGCTTTGCCATCCAGATTTTAAACAGAGACTTTTTTGCTCCCAAGGTTTCCTCCTCCAGTCTGAGGGAATTTTTCCTTGTCACTGTCGCCTCTGGCTTGCTCACAGGGGAATATATGTTGTAACTGTCTGTTTTCAGAACGTCTGTAAAGCTGCTTTGTGACAACATCGTTGTAAAAAGCACTATACAAATGAACTTGAATTTAATTGAAACTGTTTGCCCATGTGCGCACAGGAATGACAGAGAAAAAAAAATCATGTCTGCACAAAGAAGAGGAATAGTTGGGCCAGGGCCAGAGAGAGGGAGAGATGTAAGAATGTGTGATGGTTTTTAACGTAGGGTAAGAACTACAGTCACTGATGAAAGTAGAGCCACCCATAATAGACCCATAATAGTTGATGGTGGAGTGGGGGGACCCCAGTGTCTCAGGGTACTCTCATGTCCATGTTACCTTCTGGTTCTCTCCTTTTAGTTTAGGCTGTTATAGTTAGATCTGCCGGAGTCGCCAGCCGCACTCTAAAATTCTGAATATTCATATTCTCTACAGTCTTACTCCCGAGCCCAACTAACTCTCTCTTTACTCTTCCTGAGGAAATGACTGTCCTCCCGTCTGTTGAACGCTGTTGAAGGACTGATCATCGGGCCATCACCCCACCATCACCAGCCAGCTCACCTGTCCATTTACTGCTACACCCTCAGTTACATCACTGTGCCATCCAGATGCACCAGCACTGAGATAGGATGGGACTGTTTCAGCTTACGCCCACTTAACATAAAGACTCAGTCATAGACTGCCTCAGCCAGAGACTGCCTCAGTCATACACTGCCTCTATCTGTGCAGCTTCTAAAGCTTTGCTATCCAGATTTCAAACAGAGGCTCCTTTCTTTGGTATTTAGTTCAAACTGTAAATACTGTTTGACCAGAGGAGGATGGGTCTCCCCTTGTGAGTCTGGTTCCTTCCAAGGTTTCTTCCTCCAGTTGAGGGAGTTTTTCCTTGCCACTGTTGCCTCTGGCTTGCTCACTGGGGGATATATGTTATAACTGTCTGTTTTCAAAACTCTGTAAAGCTGCTTTGAGACAACATCGTTGTAAAAAGCGCTATATAAATAAAATTGACTTGACTTGACTAGACCATGTCTATCACTGAGAGAAGCTGGAAATAAAGTTCAGCCTAACCTCAGCTGGTCACCTGTGGCTTCAATTATCATCCAGGAAAAAATACATTTTACAAGTATATTTCTACTGATGCTGACCATGGAATAAAATGGAAGATAATTTCCGACCAAAGTAATAGAAAGTAAAAAAGCTGTGGATAAGGCATGCCAAGCATTTCTATTCAAGAAATTCAAGAAATTTAAAAGAAATTCAAGAGTTTTATTGTCATATGCATAGCAGAACACACAGTCGGCGGCGCGTTAACACGCAGCGGCCACTCTTGGTCCGAGAATTGGTGCTTTTTGTGTTATTGTTTGTGGATACTCACGTCCATCTCTGCAAATATGTGCATCGGAACACCTGTGCACATATCCTACCACCGCCAGACCCTGCATCAGTGGAGAAATCAGCCTAAAAACAATCTTTCGGACGAAGTTCTACAGACGCTACAAGAGCTCAGCCTGCTACAAGACCCAGGCCTGCAGTCCGCGGCGTTTCCTGATGGCGGAGCCCGATGGAAGTGTCATCGCAAGCGGTGCGAGCGAAAGCGCGGTAAGAGAGCCGGGGTTCGCGCGAGGCTAAAGGCTAGCCCTAGCCGCCCGGCTATACCATCGCTATTCCTCGCAAACGTCTGCTCCCTCGATAATAAACTGGACTGCATTCGACTCCAGCGAGCAACCCAGTAAGAGTTCAGAGACTGCTGTGCTCTAGTCTTTGTGGAATCGTGGCTCAGCGACAGTATTCCAGACAGCGCCATTCAGCTACACGGGCTAGCCTCGTTCAGAGCGGATAGGAGCGCGGCTCTGTCCGTGAAGACCCGCGGTGGAGGCGTGTGTGTTTACATCAACACAGAATGGTGCAACAACGCTGTGACTGTCGCCAAGCACTGCTCTCCGCTGGTGGAGTTTGTCATAGTTTAGTGCAGACCTTTTTATTTAGTACGGGAATTCTCCGCCGTGCTGATAGCCGCCGTGTACATACCGCCTAGCGCTAGCGCTAATGCTAATGCTAAAGAGGCACTGTGGGAGCTGCATGGGGGCATTAGTGATCTGCAGATCAGACATCCAGACGCACTGTTCATTGTCGCTGGAGATTTCAACCACGCTAATCTCCAGTCAGTCCTCCCTAAATTCCATCAGCATGTGGACTTTGCCACGAGAGGAGCGAACGCGTTGGACCTTGTTTACACAAACATACCCAACGCGTACCAGGCGGAGCCCCGCCCCCACCACGCGTTCTCGGACCATATGTCTGTGTATCTGACTCCAGCTTACACACCCCTCATCAGACGCTCCAGACCAGTTCAGAAGCAGGTGAAAACCTGGCCGGCAGGAGCCATCTCTGCCCTTCAGGAATGTTTTGAGTGCACTGCATGGGACATGTTCAGGGAGGCTGCGACTGAAGGCGACTCTGTTAACTTGGAGGAGTACACAGCATCAGTCACTGGCTACATCAGCAAGTGTATTGATGATGTCACTGTCTCCAAGACCATCACCATACGCCCAAACCAGAAGCCGTGGATGACTCCTGAGGTGCGTGCACTACTGAGGACCCGCGACTCGGCCTTCAGAGTGGGTGACAAGGCGGCCCTAAGGAAAGCAAGAGCCAAATTGTCACGAGCCGTCCGAGAGGCAAAGCGCGCACAAACCCAGAGAATCCACAACCACTTCAAGGACACGGGTGACACGTGGCGCATGTGGCAGGGCATCCAGGAAATCACACACTACAGGACAATGACACCATCCTGTGACAGTGATGCCTTCCTCCCCGATGCCCTAAACGACTTTTATGCATGGTTTGAGGCACAGAACAACACGTTGGTGAGCAAGATCACACCCAAGCCAGACGAGCAGGCGCTGTGCCTGACTGCAGGGGACGTGAGGAAAACTCTGCGCAGAGTCAACCCACGGAAAGCTGCAGGACCAGACAACATCCCTGGCAGAGTGCTCAGAGAGTGTGCAGACCAGTTGACAGATGTTCTCACGGACATCTTCAACGTCTCCCTGCGCAGCTCCACTGTCCCAACGTGTCTCAAGACCACCACCATCATCCCTGTGCCGAAGAAGTCCATGGTGTCCTGCCTCAATGACTACCGTCCCATAGCTCTCACGCCCATCATCATGAAGTGCTTTGAGAGGCTAGTCATGAGGAACATCAAGACCCAACTGCCCTCTTCATTGGACCCCCTGCAATTTGCATATCGTCCCAACCGCTCCACAGACGATGCCATTACCCCGATGCCATTCATTTCTCCCTTACCCACCTGGAGAAGAAGGACACCTACGTCAGAATGCTGTTCATAGACTTCAGTTCAGCATTCAACACCATCATCCCACAGAATCTCACCAGGAAGTTAAGCCTGCTGGGCCTCAACACCCCCTTGTGCAACTGGATCCTGGACTTCCTGACAGGGAGGCCCCAGTTAGTCCGGTTCGGGAACAGCAGCTCCAGCACCATCACCATGAACACTGGGGCACCCCAGGGCAGTGTACTGAGTCCTCTGTTGTTCACCCTGCTGACTCATGACTGTGTTGCGAAACACAGTTCTAACAGCATCATAAAGTTCACCGATGATACAACTGTGCTGGGTCTCATCAGCAAAGGCGACGAGTCAGCATACAGGGAGGAGGTACAGCAGCTGACAGACTGGTGTACAGTCAACAACCTTCACTGGAATGTAGAGAAGACCAAGGAAATGGTTGTTGACTTCAGGAAATCAAGACCGGTCCCACTCTCCGCTTAACATCAACGGCTCCTCTGTGGAGATCGTTAAGAGCACCAAGTTCCTTGGTGTCCACCTAGCGGAGAACCTCACCTGGTCCCTGAACACCAGCTCTACAGCCAAGAAAGCCCAGCAGCGTCTCTACTTTCTCCGGAAGCTGAGAAAGGCCCGTCTCCCTCCACCCATCCTCACCCTCTTCTATAGGGGAAACATAGAGAGCATCCTAAGCAGCTGCATCACTGCCTGGTTTGGGACCTGCACAGCCTCTGACCACAAGTCCCTCCAACGCATTGTGAGGACAGCTGAGAGGATCATCGGAGTCTCTCTCCCCTCCGTCTTGGACATTTACACCACCTGCTGCATCCGCAAAGCAACCAGCATTGTGGATGACCCCACCCACCCTTCACACAGACTGTTCTGCCTTAAGGAAGAAGGTACCGCAGCGTCCGGTCCAACACAACCAGACTCTGCAACAGCTTCTTCCCCCAAGCCATCAGACTTCTCAACACAACTCAACGTCTGAACTGATATCTTTCTGGTACATGTACACTCTCTCTCTCTCTCCAACCATTTACCCCAGATAAAAAAGGGAAGCATTTTTGCACAAAGTATTGCACTGATAACTTTACTACCTCGCTGGACTCTATTTATTACACATTGCACAATTTGCACACTACCAGCAATTATTTATTACTCTCTGTCTGTACTGTGTTGTGTTGTCTGTCCGCACTTGTTTGTTCGTGTTGCACTTGTGTCTTGTATGCACTGTCTATGTTGCACCATGGTCCTGGAGGAACGTTGTTTCGTTTCACTGTGTACTCTGTATGTAGTTGAAATGACAATAAAACCCACTTGACTTGACTTGACTTAAGTTACACTGTACAATGAAATTCTTACTTTGCTGTTCCCCCATTCACTAGTAGATAAAGATAACAAAAAAAAAGAAATAATAAAAAATATACAAAATATACAATGTATAATAATATAAGTTGAAGTAAATAAAAGTATTCTTTATATAGTTTTAAAATAATACAAAATAAAAGTTGTGTGCAAGTATGAAGTGCAAGTTGCAAGTAACAAATGTAACAAATGTAAACAATAATGTTTTTTACGAGTAGCGAATGTAAACAGTATTGTATGTAAACAGCAGTACAGTTAAAACCAGTTCAGATAGAAGACGTTAGAGAGGTAGTGCATGAGGTGTTCACAAGCCTGATGGCCTGTGAGTAGAAACTGTTGGTCAGTCTTGTGGTCCTGGACTTCACACTCCTGTAAAGTCTGTCTGAAGGTAAAAGTGTGAAAAGTGTGTGCTGGGGGTGTGTACTGTCCCTGATTATGTTGTGGGCCCTCCTGGTGACCCTGTTGTGGTAGATGTTCTGCAGTAAGGGGAAGGCTGCTCCTGAGATGGACTGTGCAGTTTTGTGGGACCATCTGAGATCCTCACTGATGTGAATGCCAAGGAATTTGAAGGTTTTCACCCTCTCAACCTCCGTCTCCCCTATGTACAGGGGTGTGTGTAGCTCTCGCTTCCTCTATGGATCAACAATCATTTCCTTGGTCTTGTCTGTATTCAAGGAAAGTCTGTTGTCATGACACCAGGCCACCAGCTCAGCCACCTCCTTCCTGTACGCTGTCTCTTCCCCACCAGTGATCAGTCCAATGACTGTAGTATCATCAGCGAATTTGATGATGCTGGTGTTGTTCTGGGAGGCCACACAGTCATATGTGAAGAGTGTGTACAGAAGGGGCCCTTGTGCTGGATGTGCAGCTGCCGACTGACTGGGGTCTGTCTGTTAGAAAACTCAGCACCCAGTTGCAGAGGGCTGGTGTCAGTCCGAGGGTGAGGAGCTTTTGTGAGAGTCTGTGTGGATGACCGTGTTAAATGCTGAACTGTAATCAATAAAGAGCATTTTGACATATGTGTCCTTCCCCTCCAGGTGTGTGAGGGCTTTGTGAAGAGCAGCGTTGATTGCGTCGTCTGTGGACCAGTTCCGACGGTACGCGAACTGTAAAGGATCTATAGTGTTGGGAATGGTCTTCTGGATGTGAGTCATGACTATCCTCTAGAAGCACTTCATCACGATTGAAGTGAGTGCAACAGGGCGATAGTCATTTAGGCATCTCACATTACTTTTCTTTGGGAGGGGCACGATGGTGGTGGTCTTGAAACCGGATGACACAAAAGCTTGTGTGAGTGACAGATTGAATATGTCTACAAACACATCAGCCAGTTCTGATGAGCAAACCCTGAGCGCACGCCCGGGGATGTTGTCTGGACCTGCTGCTCTGCGTGGGTTGATTCTCATCAGGTTCCTGCGCACATCCACTGGTGTTACAATGAGTGATGGGTTCTGTATGCTCTCCTTGGCCGCAATGTCCTTCAGTTGGTCAAGGTTGAGGACATCGAAGCGAGCATAGAACTCATTTAGCTCATCAGGCAATGCAGAATGGCTGGTTGTGAGCGCCCTGCTTGTTTGTTGATGGTTGGTGATGTGGTGCAGTCCTTGCCATATGCGGGAGTCTGCTGTGGTGTAGTAGCCCTCCAGCTTCAGCCTGTACTGTGTCTTAGCTTCTCTGATAGATCTACGCAGGTCGTATCTAGACCTTTTGTAGTCATCAGCGTTGCCAGAGAGAAATGCAGTCTGGCGAGCACGTAGCATGGACCGAACATCACCATTTATCCATGGTTTTTGGTTGGGGTACTTTATGCAGCTCTTTGAAGGGACAATGGTTTCAATGCAGCTGCTGATGTAGCCAGTTACCCCAGAAGCATAGTCCTCTAGATCAACAGACCCATCCTCTCTCACAGCAGCAGTTCTAAACACATCCCAGTTTGTACTGTCAAAGCAGTCCTGAAGCACTGAATCAGTTTCTTCATTCCACACTTTAACAATTTTACTCACTGCTCTGTAGGCCCCCCTCACGTTGCTGTAGACTTGGTCGAGTAAATTATTCTCCCTCGTCGGGAAGCTCACGTGCTGATAGTATTCGGGGAGGACAGTCCTTAGGTTGCAATGATTAAAGTCGCCGGCAACAATAAACACAGAGTTTGGGTGCGCAGTCTCTTGTTTACTGATGACGTCATGCAGCAGATAGTGGGGTCTGCACTTCACCATCAGCAGTTCTAAGTCCGCTAGACAAAGTTTTTCAACTGTCTTTACGTCTGAACACCACGCGTTATTTACGCAAACACAGACACCGACGCCTTTGTTCTTTTCCGACGCTGCCGTGCGGTCGCCACGGTGAACGGAGTGAGTGTCTTGCTGGATCACTGATTCTGGTGTGTTGCCAGAAAGCCAGGTTTCTGTGAAGATCAGAGCACAACACTCTCTGATCTCACGCTGAGTTGTTATTCTGGTTCTCAGCTCATCCAGCTTGTTTTTGAGGGAGCAAACATTAGCTAGCAACAGGCAAGGTAGCGGTGGTCGCGTAGCTCTCGCCTTTAGCCTAGCATGTAGCACACCTCTCTTGCCCCGCTTTCGTTTTGGCCGCTCTGTGCGTCGGCTGTGCCGCTCACCTGAGGCCGGTGCTGCTGGGCCTTGCGCAGTGCTGGTGGAGTGCGAGCGTAACAGAAAGCTGACATCAGAAAGGCTAAAGGTAAGTTCATGTCGAACTTTACCAATCTCCAGGAGTGCCTCTCTACTGTAACTAAATGTTCAGGATGTATACTGTACATTTAAAATAAATACTAAAGACAAAATAAATAATAAATAACATTGGCTACCGGAGGAACACACAAAGACGTCTGCCACGGTGGGCGCCCTCTTGGAACCTCTGCATTGACACCCAGGAAAAACATAAGAAAATGAGATAACCCGCATACTCAAGAATATACTGATTCAGGTGTTCATTTTTCCTATTTTCCAGTTTTCAAAAGATTTGCTAAAAGTAAGCATTTAGGTATTATACGCTATTAGCAGATAAAAATAAAGGCTACTTTTGCAGTTTTCTTTAAACCTTCTCAAGTCACTGATCACAACATGTGGCTGGTCTAAGACTCGTCGCAGCATAAAACCAAAGTCATACTAAGTATTGTCATCAGCTTCTGTTAAAAGTCCTGTCTTGAAAACATTTGAAAACAAGTTTTTGTTTGTTGCTAGACCAGTACAACAGATAAGATTTACATTTTACAAGTTTACATTTAATATAAAAATCAAATACATTTTGATATAAAAATTGTATTTATACATGTGTAAAAGGATGTAAAAATATGGTTCATTGGTTATGATTAGAGATGGACCGATCAGTGTTTTTGAGGCCGATTCTGATTGCCGATCACCTTTCAGCACGATCGGCCGATAGCCGATACCTATCGAGCGCGGGGTATACGCCACGGCAGGGCTACATGTAGTTATTAGCCCAAGCAAGTCATGACACATGGTTGAAACTATGTGTAAATAAATGCAGTAAAAATTGCAGTCATTAAACACAGACTCTGTTATTTTAAACGACAATCTGCAATCATTAAATGTAGATCTTGAATTGTTGCTGCTGTTCTGTTCATACCAGTCAGATCTGGTCTGCACTGGATTATTATCTGTTCTGGGTTATTAGTTTTGTGCTAGCTGCGCGTGCTAGCTCTGCTGTTTGCTGATACTCACTGTATTCAGCCGTATGCAGTGTAGTATCAGATTAGTAGTGTTAAATGTCTTTGTCTTGGTTCCTCAACGAGACACGCTGATTTTACACATTTTAAAAATGCCCTGGATGAGTCTGTGCCACATACGGTAAAACACTGCCAGACGGACATGCTTACTTTCAGCGCATTTTTTTTCTGCGACGTCGATGCTTTAGTCAGTCTGTGGAAAATGAAAGGGTATTTATTTTCACCTAGAGGTTCAGATAATTTTAAATAACCAATATGTAGAGGTACACACTATTTCTTTATCACAAGATCTAAAGTTCTGTTTTATCCGATACCTTGGTTAAATAACTCCCAAATACAGAGTTTTCATTTACTTTCTTTCAGTCTTTCTCAGCAGTAGCAGGAAAAATGGACACGTAGCTACTTCTTAATAGCATAATTTCCTCCCAAAACATTTGTATATGTACATATATGTATGTATTTTGATGAAGTTCCATTGCTGTTCCATTGTAAATGTAAAACATCATACAGCAGGGGTTCTCAACCTTTTCTACCTTATGGCCCACCTGTTTACAACTTGAAAGCGTCAAGGCCCCCAAGAAAACAAAACTCAACTTTTGTGTAAAACTGTTTTTAACTTTTATTTCTCAAGTGCTGACACTGAAAACTTGAGATCTGGGTTGTGTAAAATGGCTTGAAAAATAGCATCCATTTCAGTTCAGTTACAGAAAATATGTACAGATTTGATGTCAAGTTCTCACAGTGTAGAAAACGCGTCCATTTAGCACTGGGTGCTTGATTTGTTTGACAACTCCACTGTGCCTCCCAGTCATTGAAGCTGCACCATCCGTGCAGACCCCCAAACACTTGCTCCACTCAAGACCATTTTCACAGAAGTGCCTGTCGATACAGGCAGCTCACCACAAAAAAAACATGTCTTCATAAAAGGTACCATCCCAAATGTACCTCACAAAAACGAGCAGTAAAGATGCGTTGCTAACATCAGTCGACTCGTCAAGCTGCACAGCATAATGTGGACTTTCTTTAATTCAGTCCAATAGCTGGCTCTGTATGTAAGCCCCCATGTCAACAAGCTTATGCTATTGGAGAGCGGTACCTTCAGCAGTTTTTTTGCCACGGCTTCCCCAACCATCTCGCGGCACATATCCACAGCAGCACCAATTTCTCAGCAATCGTAAAAGCTTTTTTACTCCATGCAACATGTCTGGCTTTTAGGGCACATTTGGACTGCGACGTGATGGAAACAATTGTTTTCTTTTGGAGCTGCAGTCCCTTGTGTTTTCGTTGAAAGCACTGGCTTTGCCACAAGCATAGGATGTTTGGTCTCGAGGTGCCACTTTAGTTTTGAAGGTTTTAGTGTTTCATTAGAAAGAGTCAAACCACACTCCACACACAGGGCTTTTGGGTTAACATCACCTCCTTCCCCCTGCGCAAATCCATATTTGATGTAGTCTGGGTTGTACTGGTGGATTTTTTGCTTTTTCTGAAGAACAGGTTCACTTTTCTTACGTCGTTTTAAAAACTTCTCCATCTCTTTAGCTAGTTAGCTAGTTAACTGTCTGAAAAAAAGGGTGCCGTGGCCTTGAACAGATGATGTTTAATTGTAATTACTTTGTGGCCTTTTTTCTTAGTGTGCTTTTATATTAAGGATTATAATTTGAACATTATTAATCTATTAATTTTACTCGTTCTAAATTTATATTTTTTTCACGTGTACTTTTATGATTTAAAGTGCTCACTACAGACTACTGTCTCCCTCTGAGGATGAGCCTGCGGACCACTAGAGGGTGCTTTGCGGCCCCCTGGTGGTCCGCGGCCGACCGGTTGAGAAATCCTGTCATACAGAAATAAACATTTTTCTAATTCTTCATCAAATGTATGGACAGTAAAGTCCTTACAGGTAAAACTAGAGCTGCACAATATGACAGTATGTAGTTTTACCATGGTAACCTGTGTATGTCACAATATGCTTTTCTCGACATTGTAAGGATTTGAAAACACTTTCCAGCTGTGTGTTCGATTAAAAAGTGAGCATAATTAGTGTATGTTTAACTAGACATAGGGTACTGCAATATGTTAAATATTGACTACAAACCACTGAATGCATGTTTGTTGATAATGCTTTTTAAATGTGGCACCTTGGATAATTGACTGTTATGGTTTCTGTAGAATTAAGTATTTTTACGACTTGCACCATGGCGATGTGGTTTACACATTATAATAAGGCTCCCTTTTGGCAGTTAGAATGGTTAATAACTCATTAACAAATGGCGATGTGGTTTACACTTTCACAATAAGGCTCCCTTTTGGTAGTTATATGGGTTAATGACTCATTAAAAAAGGGTGATGTGCTTTACACTTTACAATAAGGCTCCCCTCTGGCAGCAATAAGGGTTAATAACTTATTAAAAAATGGTGATGTGGTTTACACTTTACAATGAGGCTCCCTTTTGGCAGTTAGAAGGGTTAATAACTCATTAACAAATGGCGATGTGGTTTAAACTTTACAATAAGGCTCCCTTTTGGCAGTTATAAGGGTTAATAACTCATTAACAAATGGTGATGGGCTTTACACTTTATTATAAGGCTCACTTTTGCAAGTTATAAGGGTTAATAAATCATTAACAAATGGCGATGTGGTTTACACTTTACAATAAGGCTCCCCTCTGGCTGTTAGAAGGGTTAATAACTCATTAACAAATGGCGATGTGGTTTACACTTTACAGTAAGGCTCCCTTTTGGCAGTTAGAAGGGTTAATAACTCATTAACAAATGGTGATGTGGTTTACACTTTACAGTAAGGCTCCCTTTTGGCAGTTAGAAGGGTTAATAACTCATTAACAAATGGTGATGTGGTTTACACTTTACAATAAGGCTCCCTTTTGGCAGTTAGAAGGGTTAATAACTCATTAATAAATGGTGGCAATAAATGTTGATACCTCATTAAAAAATGATGGGACACCATTTGAGATAATAAGAAACCTCAAACTTAACATGGAGGTCAAATCTGTGGATCAGCAAATGCAAAAACAGTAGTAAACCAGCAAAGAACGTCACACCTGGAATGTTGTCCTAAAGAAGATGCTACTCAACCTCAAGGATCACAGTTGTGCCACCTTTATGTCCAGTGTGCTTTACCACCTGGAATGCTGTCCTGAAGATGATGCGATTCAACCTCAAGAGTACAATGTATACATTAGCACCTTACAACATCAAATCAATACCTGTGAGAATCACATGAAAAGATTATGGTAAAGAATGTTGCCATGAATGTAAACTTAGTAATTTAACGTGTTGTTGCCAACAACATTATCATTAATTACTAAATAAAATCTTGTTGGTGGTTAAATTATTAAACTTGGTGATTAAATGGTTAAACTTGTTGACATGTTTGTGATAAAGACATTAGACACATGTGATTTTGCACACAGCGGAATTTGACCTCCGCGTTTAACCCATCCGTGCAGTGAAACACCCACATATACACACACTAGGGGGCAGTGAGCACACGTGCCCGGAGTGGTGGGCAGCCCTATCCACGGCACCCGGGGAGCAGTTGGGGTTAGGTGCCTTGCTCAAGGGCACCTCAGTCGTGGCCTGGGGGATCCCGGGGATTGAACCAGTGACCTTCCGGTCACAAGACCGGATCCCTATCCTTCAGGCCACGACTGCCCTCAGCATCAGGGGAGAGCGCGAACGCAGTCCCCCACTACCAGAAATTATGCAGTCGAGATTCCCGCATTTGGGGAATTTGCAAGGGTCAGCACAGCCGAAGTGCAATGGTGAGCCTCGCCCTGGGTGAACCACCTTCGTGACCATGGTATCGCCCCTGCCAGGTAAGCAGGCAAGTTGAATGCTGACTAAATGTAGAAGACAAAGTAGGACAGAAATCTCAGCAAGATATGAGGTTTAACACTATAGACGGATGGGGGATCACTATTTGGCAAACAACGGGTTACTGCTGCCCGTTCTATTTATGTGTTATAACTGGTTATTAATGACTTTTAAAGGGTTTACAACCTAATTAATAAACATTTGTAAATGCATTTATTAAACCATTCATAAACCCTTTACAAAGGTAGCCTTATTTTAAAGTGGCACCAGTTTTACTTCCCCCAATTACTTTATATTTTCCTCAGACTACCAATTTTTCTCCCCAAATCTTTTTTCAAGAAGTTACATAGTATGATTCTGGATTTTATCTGGAACTATAAGCCACATAGGATAAAAATGGCTCACTTATGTAAGAATAAGGCTTTTGGAGGGCTTTCATTACCCAACTTCAGTTTATATTACTGGGCAGTAAACATCAGGTATATGAAGTACTGGCTCGATGATTCAGCAGGGATGGATGACTGGATGGAAATTAAAAGCCATACAATCTAGGTGCAATTTTATTGTCTCCCACACCGATTCCCAAATCTTAGGTAACCCCATTATTCAATCCACAATTTGTATCTGAAAACAAATTAGGCAACATTATAAACTGATCAATTTACTAACAATTACACCAACATCGGACAATCCTTCTTTTGTTCCCTCAATGATGGACAAAATGTTTAGACAATGGGAAGCATTGGGTTTGCGACGTATTGGTGACATGTGCATTAATGGAACATTGGCCTCGTTTCAACATCTTTGACACATAGCTATGTTACTTGTCCTAAACTGATTATTTTTTGGAACGAGGTCTTCAATATTATAGCCAAGATTTTAAGGTATCGAATATATCCTGAACCATTATTAATAATCACAGGTTGCTCTGACCATCTCAGGAGTTGACAGACATCCCAGATTTGTTTTGTAGATCATGCATTGCTACAAGCAAAAGAATCTGTTCTCTTATTTTGGAAAAAAAAAGAAACGCCATCGGTCAACATCTGGCTGAAAGAAATGACAGAGATGTTGTCCCTCGAGAGACTTTGCTTTCAATTAATTGATCGGCTAGCTCTGTTTGACAAGATATGGAATCCTTTTATTTCCTTTTTACACAAAAAGAAAATTTTGTGTTCCATAAATATAGTGGAATGAGTTTCTCTGGCTGTTATAGTGCTCCTTCAGAATCCATTTAATATGACGCCTATGGTGCAGGTATTGGGTCTTGGGTCTAATTCTAGTTGTTTACCAACTTCCGCTGCCACACGCCATTAATGTGATCCTGTTACTTATTGTGCTTGTTTCAGAAATTGACGTTGGCTTTTTCACAACTCGTCCAGCCATATTCATTGAATAATACGCTAATACTAAAAGTGGTGGTTTTCGTGCCATGCATTGCGTTAAAATATTTACTTAGGTGAAGTACAATGCATTGGACTGTAAAAGTCACTGAGGTTCCCCCAACTCACTGAAAAATGCTTTTAAGGCACTTTAAAGGTGCTTAATGGCTTCAGAATCGTCAGAAGAGCTGAGGAGCCTTATTTTAACGAGAAAACATCATACTTGCTGAACACTTAGTTCCAAAATGAACATTGGTCAAAATACAACAGCAAAAACATCCTATTACATTTAAGGCAACTCATGTATGAAATAATAAACTTGGGTCAAGTAAGCTGCTCTTGAGTGTAAATGTCAGTGCGCTATGTCTAGTACTAGCCACATGTGTTTGCACACAGTGGAATTTGACCTCCGCATTTAACCCATCCATGCAATGAAACACCCACATTTACACACACAAATGAACACACTAGGAGGCACACGTGCCCAGAGCGGTAGACAGCCCTATCCACGCCACCCAGGGAGCAGCTGGAATTAGGTGCGTTCCTCAAGGGCACCTCAATTGTGGCCTGCTGGTCCCAGGGAACGGTCACCAGACCCTATCCCTAACCTTCAGGCTACCAGTGCTCCAGAAATGGCCCAGTCTACTGCTCTGAAACAGCCTATACTGCGCTTCAGAGGCATTTAGTGCCTTGAGAAATTTCTGAAATGCTGTAGAGCATTCTCTTATTGCACAAGCTTCAGTTTGACTGAAAATTTAGTTTTCCATCTTAAATGTCAATTTTCGTGTCATGCGTTATGTTTACTTAGGTGAACTACAAGGCATTTGACTGTAAAAGTCATTTATGTTTGCCTAACACACTGAAATATGTCTAAGGCACTTTAGAGGAGCTTAATGGCTTTAGAATCATCAGAACGGCTGAAGAGCTTTATTTTAATGGGAAAACATTATACTTGCTTAATGTTCTGTTCCAAAATGAATGTTGGTCAAAATACAACAAAAATGACATCCTATTATGTTTAAAGGCAACTCATGTAAAATAATAAACCTGGGCTTAAGTAAACTGCTCGTCAGTGTAAAAGTACTTGTGGTACGCCTACTGATCTGAAACAGCCTATACTGCGCTGCAGACACGTTCAGTGGCTTAAAAATGTTTTAGTAATTCTCTTATTGTACAAGCTTCGATTTGAAGAGTTTTTCACCTTAAATGTCAGTTTTCTTGGCGTGCATTATGGTAAAACATTTACTTGGGTGAAGTACAAAGCATTTAATAGAAAGAGACGTTAAGATTCCCCCAACTCACTGAAAATGCGTTTAAGCAGTGTAGAGGCGCTCAACGGCTTTAGAATCGCCAAAAGCACTGAAGGGCATTATTTTAATGTGAAAACATCATACTTGCTGAACACTATGTTCCAAAATGGATATTGGTCAAAATACAACAGAAATGTTGTAATGTCTATTACATTTAAGGGCAACTCATGTATAAAATACTAAACTTGGGTCAAGTAAGCTGCTCTTAAGTGTAAAAATCTGTGTGCTACATCTAGAATCAGATACATGTGTTTGCCAACAGCACCCAGGTAGCAGTTGAGGTTAGTTGCGTTGCTCAAGGGCACCTAAATCATGGCCTGCCGGGGATCAAACCGGCGACTTTCTGGTCACAAGACCGCATCCTTAACCTTCACCCCACCACTGTCCCCGAAAAAACCCCGGCTACTACTGCTCTGAAACAGCCTATACTGATAAAAAACTCTCCGGTCATTTGACAGAATACATCACTTCACTGATGAGTACAAATAACAGTAATTATCAGATCTGCTCTAGTGGTTGGATCAGCTGCCAGGTACCAAGAGTTTTACTGAACTGGGAAAATCTGCTTTTAGCTAAAGTGCACCAGCAAACTGAAATCTAAACCTCAGCTCACTGGTGTCACTCAATCATTTTAAACTTTTAATATCTAACCTCCTTCAGACCTTTAGCCTTACTTGTTTTACTCTTACATATCTTACTTATTTTTTATTTGTATTTCGTGCTTTAGCTTTATTTATTATTTATTGTTTTATTTCTTTTATTATTTTATTGTTTCAATTATTTTGCATCATTACTTCTTGCATTTAATTGAAATGTATTCTTATTATTAATTTTATTATTATTACTTTTATTATAATTTTATTTTTAATATATTTTACTTTTTTATTATTATTAATCTCTTACTCTCTTTTATCTTAAATTCTTACTAATTAATTAACTTTTTTATCTATTTTCATATTATTATATTTTCGATTTTTATATTCAGTGTGATTTTTACATTTTCTTTTAATGTGTATTAGCTACTTTCTTCTCAGTTGTTTTAATTTATAATATTTAAATTTATTTTTTATTTTCTTTGACATCTTGTAATTTTTTACAAGACATGTCTGTTCTTGTAAATGTACGACTACATTCAAAATAAGGGTTGCCCTCAATGTACTCCTGAGTTAAAATAAAGGTTGATTGATAGATTGATCCTCCTTCAAATCTCACATTTGCAGGTTGGTAAATAGGCCAATTCCAATAAACCAAACCGTGTTGCTTAACCGTCTTGACTCATTATTGTTTATGCCTAATGTTGTACCTATGACAGCAGTGCAACAGTAAATGGAACATGTGCAGAAACATACCATTCCAGGCATCAAAAGGGAAGTTAGCAGTTTTCATACCCTTTCCAAGAAACTGAAATATCATTGAGCACGGTTAAAATGAATCTGAAATGGGAAATTTGCAGAACATCCAATCTGTAATATGATCTAGGCAACTTTAATTCAAGTTATTAGTTTGCTCTGCACATATCACTCCAGAAAGTTTCTCACACCTTGGACAATATTAAACAGACTTCATCTTGCACTTGAAGCTTTTACTTATTCATATCAGTTATCAGACATTTTAATTTAGTGTGTTATAATCTCAGACAACGTTTGAGGTCATAACGCTGATCTACACACCAAGACTAGCTTTATTAGTGGTAGTTTATTGACTTAATATATAAATAATTGGGTAAATAAATAATTAAATAAAAGTAGTGAATACAATATAAAGCAAAATAGGGAGAACAGAAACATCACATTCATCTGAGGAAACTCAGAGATAGCAATTTAATGGAAGACGAGCAGTGCTAGAGCATGAATCTGAAAGGAACAAGTAAACTAAGCTTGCATTGGGCAGCTTGCAGCACGCTTATGGAGAGAGATTAGTCTCAAAACATGTGTGTAAAAGATAATTAACCAGTAACACACACATCACAAATGAATTTCACTATTCACAAATAAATATATGCCAGTCTGTGTCTCACATCTGCCATTGTTGTGAACGAACTGCAGAGGAACAGCCTAGTTCTGTAGACAAAAAGATCTAACAGCAACAGCAACTGATGTAAGTCTACATTAGTGTTGTTCGATTGAACTAGTTTTGCTTCGTTAATGCAACTTTTTTGTAAAATGAAGTGAGTTATGAAGCAGTTTAGTTTATTGTATGATGTTAAAGTGTGTTTGTTGTTCAGTCCCTCTCCAGTTGATCTGTGACCAGTGCATCTGTGATTCTTTCATTGGACTCAGCCCTGTTGCATCCACCAGACAAGGTGAGTTACATTTAAGTGAGTAAATTATAATTTTTTACAGGTTTGGATTTATCTAATGCATATTTGATGATATTTTATATTACATGGGTTACGCAGCATAATTTATTTAGCTAACATGTTGGAGCCACAAAATACTGAATGAATGCATTCTAAGTTGTTCTCTGCTGTTCTATATAGAAGATATGGGACTTAAATACTTAAGTGATCTTTTATTAGACTTTACACTGACCTTGCAGGGCAAATTTGAATACAGTTCTGTTCACATACTGCTGGATACCTGATTGTTCGCTGTCATGCATGTATTGAGTTTTGTCTAATTTATTTTCCTTTTTTCTCTTTTCCCATCAGAAGCCACAAAGAAAAGGCATCTGCACCTTTCCAAAGGGCAGCTTGGAACAGTTGTTAATTAAAAACTTGCTAAAATAAGATTTAGAAACAAAACTGCTTAGAAACATTCTGACCTGTCATTTACTATATTACATGTATACTGAAAGCAAAACAGTTAATTTACAATTTGTTGTAGTGCCATTGTTATATCACTTCATTTCTTTTTTTTTAATAGATATATTTTAAAGTTGAAAAGATGTTTAAAAACAAATCTGTTTAGAAACACTTTATTCTGTCATAAATTACCAGTGCAAATTATTTTCTGAAATTTTACAAATAAATAAATTGCTTTACAGTCTGTAGTTCTGCCTGTATTTCTCTTAAAATACTATGTTCTATAGCAAATATCTGTAAGTATATTTGAGTGACATATATTTATGTGACATACATTTATACATATAAATATATTTCAAATATGTTGTTTTTACATATGGGATTTTTTAGAGTGTTATCTGGGTCTTTTACTTTGTTAAAGCTTGTGTTGAGATGTATGTTGAGAAATGTCCTGCAATCAGCAGCTTTACTGACCTGAGCTCTCGCCTAGCTAGAGCGTTGGGTAGTCGCCAGCTTTAAATGCAAGGTGAGTGATGAGAGCAAGGAATATCAACGATGATAATATATCTTTTTATGGTAATAAACTAGGATGATTATGTTAACATTTGTCAGAAAGCACTCTGAAACGTTAAGTTACATTACTCTCTGGCCACGTCCCGAACTGCATACTGCTTCTACACTAAATGTGTAAAAAAATCATATATTGTGCATATATATATATATATATATATATGAAAAATCAAATAAATAAATTAACAAATAAATACAAGGACATTGTGAGAAGTGCTTTTAGTAGTGCAGTATGTAATGTTCCAGAGGGTGCTGTCTGGGACACTGCCTTACTGTCTATCATTAATGTTTATTTTGTGTAGTCAGGAAACCTTTACACGCATTTTATTTTAGCATTATGTCACTAAAGAAAAAAATGTAAAACCACAGGACACAGCACTACAGAGTTTTTAACACTAATTTGAGTTAGTGTAAGTATACAACTGATTTTAGACATAATAGTAAATAATTTAACAAACCTGTTATTATATTTTTTAAATATTATGTACCACCTTATTATGAGAGTACTCTGCTTTATTAAATGAATTAGTAACGAATATGTTGCCACTTGTAAGTTTTATTTCATTTGCACATACAGAGTAGTTAAAAAATGACATAACTGATCACCTACCAAATCCAGCGTTTGAAACATCCTGTACATACAGAATATATTCTGAAACCGCCTATACTGCGCTGCACAGGCATTCAGTGCCTTGAGAAATGTAAGAAATGCAGTAGAGCATTCTCTTATTGTACAAGCTTCCATTTGACTGAAAATTGAGTTTTCCAAATGTAATTTTTTCCTGCCGTGCATTATATTAAAACATTTACATGGGTAAAGTGTCATGCATTTGACTGAAAGAGACTTTGAGGTTCCCCCAACTCACTAAAAATGCGCTTAAAGCATTTTAGAGGAGCTTAAAATAATCTTCAGAAACACTGAAGAGCATTATTTTAATGTGAAAACATCTTACTTGGTGAACACTATGTTCCAAAATGAATATTGCTCAAAATACAACAGAAATTACATTCTATATACCGTTTGAAGGCAACTCATGTGTAAAATAATGAACTTGGGTCAAGTAAGCTGCTTTTGAGTGTTAAAGTCACTGTGGTGCGTATTTCAAGATTCCAATTGACTGAAAACTTTGTAAAATCCTGTACATACAGAATATATTCTGAAACCGCCTATACTGCGCTGCACAGGCATTCAGTGCCTTGAGAAATGTAAGAAATGCTGTAGCGCAATCTCTTATTGTACAAGCTTCCATTTGACAAAAAACTGAGTTTTCCACCTTATATGCCACTTTTCATGGTCTGTATTATGTTAAAACGTTTACTTAGTTGAAGTAACATGCATTTGACTGAAAGAGACTTTAGGTTTCCCAAACTCACTGAAAATGCACCTTAAGCACTTTAGAGGCGTCTAACCATGCATTTGACTGAAGAAGGCGTTAGGTAACCCAAACTTACTGGAAATGCACTTAAAGCACTTTAGAGGCGTCTAACTATGCATTTGACTGAAGAAGACGTTAGGTTCCCCAAACTTACTTTTTTACTGCGCTGGAGAGTTCTCCACAGTGCCTTAAGAAATATCAGAAATGCTGTAGAGCATTCTCTTATTTTACAAGCTTCCAGTTTTCCACCTTACATGTCACATTTCATGGTCTGCATTATGTTAAAACGTTTACTTATCTGAAGTACCATGAGTTGGACTGAAAGAGACTTTAGGTGCCCCAAACTCACTGAAAATGCGCCTAAAGCACTTTAGAGGCGTCTAACGGCTTTAGACTCGCCAGGACCACTGAATAGCATTATTTTAACTTGAAAACATCATACTTGCAGAACACCTTGTTCCAAAATGAATATTGGTCAAAATACAACAGAAATGACATTATTTTACATTTAAAATCAACTCATGTGTAAAATAATAGACCTGGCTAAAGTAAGCCGCTTTTGAGTTTTAAAGTCTTTGTGGTACGTATTCCGCTCTAAAACAGCCTTTACTGCGCTGGAGAGTTCTCCACAGTGCCTTAAGAAATATCAGAAATGCTGTAGAGCATTCTATTATTTTACAAGATTCCATTTGACTGAAAACTGAGTTTTCCACCTTATATGTCACTTTTCCTGGTCTGCATTATGTTAAAACGTTTACTTAGTTGAAGTACCATGCATTTGACTGAAAGAGACTTTAGGTTTCCCAAACTCACTGAAAATGCACCTAAAGCACTTTACAGGCGTCTAACCATCATGCATTTGACTGAGGAAGACGTTAGATTCCCCAAACTTACTGAAAATGCGCCTAAAGCACTTTAGAGGCATCTAACGGCTTTAGAATCGCCAGAACCACTAAATAGTATATATTAACTTGAAAACATCATACTTGCTGAACACCTCGTTCCAAAATAAATATTGGTCAAAATACAACAGAAATGACATCCTTTTACATTTAAAATCAACTCGTGTAAAATAATAAACTTGTGTCAAGAAAGCTGCTTTTGGGTTTTAAAGTCTTTGTGGTATGTATTCCTCTCTAAATCAGCCTATACTATGCTGGAGAGTTCTTCAGTGCCTTGAGAAATATCAGAAATGCTGTAGCGCAAGCTCTTATTGTACAAGATTCCATTTGACTGAAAACTGAATTTTCCACGTTATATGTCACTTTTCCTGGTCTGCATTATGTTAAAACGTTTACTTATCTGAAGTACTATGCATTTGACTGAAAGAGACGTTAGGTTCCCCAAACTCACTGAAAATGCGCCTAAAGCACTTTAGAGGCGTTTAACCATGCAATTGACTGAAGAAGACGTTAGGTTCCCCAAACTCACTGAAAATGCGCCTAAAGCACTTTAGAGGCGTCTAACCATGCATTTGACTGAAGAAGACGTTAGGTTCCCCAAACTCACTGAAAATGCGCCTAAAGCACTTTAGAGGCGTTTAACCATGCAATTGACTGAAGAAGACGTTAGGTTCCCCAAACTTACTGAAAATGCGCCTAAAGCACTTTAGAGGCGTCTAACGGCTTTAGAATCGCCAGAACCACTGAATAGCACTATTTTAACTTGAAAACATCATACTTGTTGAACACCTTGTTCCAAGATAAATATTGGTCAGATTACAACAGAAATGACATCCTTTTACCGTTTAAAAACAACTCATGTGTAAAATAATAAACGTGGGTCAAGTAAGCTGCTTTTGAGTATTTAATTCTTTGTGGTACGTATTCGGCTCTGAAACAGCCTATACTGCGGTGCAAAGTTCTACAGTGCCTTGAGAAATTTCTGAAATGCTGTAGCGCTATCTCTTATTGTACAAGATTCCATTTGACTGAAAACTGAGTTTTCCACCTTATATGTCACTTTCCTGGGTCTGCATTATGTTAAATCAGTTCACTTATCTGAAGTACAATGTTTAGGACTGAAGAGACTTTTAGGTTCCCCAAACTCACTGAAAATGCGCCTAAAGCACTTTAGAGGCGTCTAACCATGCATTTGGACTGAAGAAAGACGTTAGGTTCCCCAAACTCAATGAAAATGCGCGACTAAAGCACTTATACAGGCGTTTAACCATGCAATTGATCTGAAGAAGACGTTAGGTTCCCCAACCTACAACTGCAAATGCGCCTCTAAAGCACTTTAGAGGGCGTTCTAACGGCGTTTAGAATCGGCCAGAACACTGAATAGCATTATTTTAACTTGAAAACATCATACTTGCTGAAAACTTTTTTCCAAAATGAATACTGGTCAAAATACAACAGAAATAATATCCTTTTACCGTTTAAAATCAACTCATGTGTAAAATAATAAACCTGGGTCAAGTAAGCAGCTTTTGAGTTTTAAATTCTTTGTGGTACGTACTCGGCTCTGAAACAGCCTATACTGCGGTGCATCGTTCTACAGTGCCTTGAGAAATTTCTGAAATGCTGTAGCGCTATCTCTTATTGTACAAGATTCCATTTGACTGAAAACTGAGTTTTCCACCTTATATGTCACTTTTCCTGGTCTGCATTATGTTAAATCGTTCACTTATCTGAAGTACAATGTTTTGACTGAAAGAGGCTTTAGGTTCCATAAAACTTACTGAAAATGCGCCTAAAGCACTTTAGAGGCGTTTAAACATGCAATTGACTGAAGAAGACGTTAGGTTCCCCAAACTTACAGAAAATGCGCCTAAAGGACTTTAGAGGCGTCTAACTGCTTTAGAATCGCCAGAACCACTGAATAGCATTATTTTAACTTGAAAACATCATACTTGCTGAAAACTTTTTTCCAAAATAAATACTGGTCAAAATACAACAGAAATAACATCCTTTTACCGTTTAAAATCAACTCATGTGTAAAATAATAAACGTGGGTCAAGTAAGCTGCTTTTGAGTATTTAATTCTTTGTGGTACGTATTCGGCTCTGAAACAGCCTATACTACGGTGCAAAGTTCTACAGTGCGTTGAGAATAATTCTGAAATGCTGTAGAGCTATCTCTCATTGTACAAGATTCCATTTGACTGAAAACTGAGTTTTCCACCTTATATGTCACTTTTCCTGGTCTGCATTATGTTAAATCGTTCACTTATCTGAAGTACAATGTTTTGACTGAAAGAGACTTTAGGTTCCCCAAACTCACTGAAAATGCGCCTAAAGCACTTTAGAGGCGTTTAACCATGCAATTGACTGAAGAAGACGTTAGGTTCCCCAAACTTACAGAAAATGCGCCTAAGCACTTCAGAGGCGTCTAACGGCTTTAGAATCGCCAGAACCACTGAATAGCATTATTTTAACTTGAAAACATCATACTTGCTGAACACCTTGTTCCAAAATAAATATTGTTCGAAATACAACAGAAATGACATCCTTTTACCGTTTAAAATCAACTCATGTGTAAAATAATAAACCTGGGTCAAGTAAGCTGCTTTTGAGTTTTAAAGTCTTTGTGGTACGTATTCCGCTCTAAATCAGCCTATACTGCGCTGGAGAGTTCTTCAGTGCTCTGAGAAATGTCAGAAATGCTGTAGCGTAAGCTCTTATTGTACAAGATTGCATTTGACTGAAAACTGAGTTTTCCACGTTATATGTCACTTTACCTGGTCTGCATTATGTTAAATCGTTTACTTATCTGAAGTACCATGCTTTTGACTGAAAGAGACTTTAGGTTCCCCAAACTCACTGAAAATGCGCCTAAAGCACTTTAGACGCATCTAACGGCTTTAGAATCGCCAGAACCACTGAATAGCATTATTTTAACTTGAAAACATCATACTTGCTGAACACTTTTTTCCAAAATGAATACTGGTCAAAATACAACAGAAATAACATCCTTTTACCGTTTAAAATCAACTCATGTGTAAAATAATAAACCTGGGTCAAGTAAGCTGCTTTTGAGTTTTAAATTCTTTGTGGTACGTATTCGGCTCTGAAACAGCCTATACTGCGGTGCAACGTTCTACAGTGCCTTGAGAAATTTCTGAAATGCTGTAGCGCTATCTCTTATTGTACAAGATTCCATTTGACTGAAAACTGAGTTTTCCACCTTATATGTCACTTTTCTTGGTCTGCATTATGTTAAATCGTTCACTTATCTGAAGTACAATGTTTTGACTGAAAGAGACTTTAGGTTCCCCAAACTTACTGAAAATGCGCCTAAAGCACTTTAGAGGCGTCTAACCATGCATTTGACTGAAGAAGACGTTAGTTTCCCCAGACTTACAGAAAATGCGCCTAAAGCACTTTAGAGGCGTCTAACGGCTTTAGAATCGCCAGAACCACTGAATAGCATTATTTTAACTTGAAAACATCATACTTGCTGAACACTTTTTTCCAAAATGAATACTGGTCAAAATACAACAGAAAAGACATCCTTTTACCGTTTAAAATCAACTCATGTGTAAAATAATAAACGTGGGTCAAGTAAGCTGCTTTTGAGTATTTAATTCTTTGTGGTACGTATTCGGCTCTGAAACAGCCTGTACTGCGGTGCAAAGTTCTACGGTGCCTGGAGAATAATTCTGAAATGCTGTAGAGCTATCTCTCATTGTACAAGATTCCATTTGACTGAAAACTGAGTTTTCCACCTTATATGTCACTTTTCCTGGTCTGCATTATGTTAAATCGTTCACTTATCTGAAGTACAATGTTTTGACTGAAAGAGGCTTTAGGTTCCCCAAACTTACTGAAAATGCGCCTAAAGCACTTTAGAGGCGTTTAAACATGCAATTGACTGAAGAAGACGTTAGGTTCCCCAAACTTACAGAAAATGCGCCTAAAGCACTTTAGAGGCGTTCTAACTGCTTAGAATCGCCAGAACCACTGAATAGCATTATTTTTAACTTGAAAACATCATACTTGCTGAACACTTTTTTCCAAAATGAATACTGGTCAGAAATACAACAGAATAACATCCTTTTACCGTTTAAAATCAACTCATGTGTAAATAATAAACGTGGGTCAAGTAAGCAGCTTTTGAGTATTTAAATTCTTTGTGGTACGTATTCGGCTCTGAAACAGCCCTGTACTGCGGTGCAAAGTTCTACAGTGCCTGTGAGAAAATTCTGAAATGCTGTAGCGATCTCTCATTGTACAAGATTCCATTTGACTGAAAACTGAGTTTTCCACCTTATATGTCACTTTTCCTGGTCTGCATTATGTTAAATCGTTCACTTATCTGAAGTACAATGTTTTGACTGAAAGAGACTTTAGGTTCCCCAAACTTACTGAAAATGCGCCTAAAGCACTTTAGAGGCGTCTAACCATGCATTTGACTGAAGAAGACGTTAGGTTCCCCAAACTTACAGAAAATGCGCCTAAAGCACTTTAGAGGCGTCTAACGGCTTTAGAATCGCCAGAACCACTGAATAGCATTATTTTAACTTGAAAACATCATACTTGCTGAACACTTTTTTCCAAAATGAATATTGTTCGAAATACAACAGAAATGACATCCTTTTACCGTTTAAAATCAACTCATGTGTAAAATAATAAACGTGGGTCAAGTAAGCTGCTTTTGAGTTTTAAAGTCTTTGTGGTACGTATTCCGCTCTAAATCAGCCTATACTGCGCTGGAGAGTTCTTCAGTGCTCTGAGAAATTTCTGAAAGTCTGTAGCGCTATCTCTCATTGTACAAGATTCCATTTGACTGAAAACTGAGTTTTCCACGTTATATGTCACTTTTCCTGGTCTGCATTATGTTAAATCGTTTACTTATCTGAAGTACCATGCTTTTGACTGAAAGAGACTTTAGGTTCCCCAAACTCACTGAAAATGCGCCTAAAGCACTTTAGACGCATCTAACGGCTTTAGAATCGCCAGAACCACTGAATAGCATTATTTTAACTTGAAAACATCATACTTGCTGAACACTTTTTTCCAAAATGAATACTGGTCAAAATACAACAGAAATAACATCCTTTTACCGTTTAAAATCAACTCATGTGTAAAATAATAAACGTGGGTCAAGTAAGCTGCTTTTGAGTATTTAATTCTTTGTGGTACGTATTCGGCTCTGAAACAGCCTGTACTGCGGTGCAAAGTTCTACAGTGCCTGTAGAATAATTCTGAAATGCTGTAGAGCTATCTCTCATTGTACAAGATTCCATTTGACTGAAAACTGAGTTTTCCACCTTATATGTCACTTTTCCTGGTCTGCATGATGTTAAATCGTTCACTTATCTGAAGTACAATGTTTTGACTGAACGAGGCTTTAGGTTCCCCAAACTTACTGAAAATGCGCCTAAAGCACTTTAGAGGCGTATAACCATGCAATTGACTGAAGAAGACGTTAGGTTCCCCAAACTTACAGAAAATGCGCCTAAAGCACTTTAGAGGCGTCTAACGGCTTTAGAATCGCCAGAACCACTGAATAGCATTATTTTAACTTGAAAACATCATACTTGCTGAACACTTTTTTCCAAAATGAATACTGGTCAAAATACAACAGAAATAACATCCTTTTACCGTTTAAAATCAACTCATGTGTAAAATAATAAACGTGGGTCAAGTAAGCTGCTTTTGAGTATTTAATTCTTTGTGGTACGTATTCGGCTCTGAAACAGCCTATACTGCGGTGCAAAGTTCTACAGTGCGTTGAGAATAATTCTGAAATGCTGTAGAGCTATCTCTCATTGTACAAGATTCCATTTGACTGAAAACTGAGTTTTCCACCTTATATGTCACTTTTCCTGGTCTGCATTATGTTAAATCGTTTACTTATCTGAAGTACCATGCTTTTGACTGAAAGAGACTTTAGGTTCCCCAAACTCACTGCAAATGCGCCTAAAGCACTTTAGACGCATCTAACGGCTTTAGAATCGCCAGAACCACTGAATAGCATTATTTTAACTTGAAAACATCAAACTTGCTGACCACCTTGTTCCAAAATAAATACTGGTCGGAATACAACAGAAACGACATCCTTTTACCGTTTAAAACCAACTCATGTGTAAAATAATAAACCTGGGTCAAGTAAGATGCTTTTGAGTATTTAATTCTTTGTGGTACGTATTCGGCTCTGAAACAGCCTGTACTGCGGTGCAAAGTTCTACAGTGTGTTGAGAAATTTCTGAAATGCTGTAGCGCTATCTCTTATTGTACAAGATTCCATTTGACTGAAAACTGAGTTTTCCACCTTATATGTCACTTTTCCTGGTCTGCATTATGTTAAATCGTTCACTTATCTGAAGTACAATGTTTTGACTGAAAGAGACTTTAGGTTCCCCAAACTTACTGAAAATGCGCCTAAAGCACTTTAGAGGCGTCTAACCATGCATTTGACTGAAGAAGACGTTAGGTTCCCCAAACTCACTGAAAATGCGCCTAAAGCACTTTAGAGGCGTTTAAACATGCAATTGACTGAAGAAGACGTTAGGTTCCCCAAACTTACAGAAAATGCGCCTAAAGCACTTTAGAGGCGTCTAACGGCTTTAGAATCGCCAGAACCACTGAATAGCATTATTTTAACTTGAAAACATCATACTTGCTGAAAACTTTTTTCCAAAATGAATACTTGTGAAATACAACAGAAATGACATCCTTTTACCGTTTAAAATCAACTCATGTGTAAAATAATAAACGTGGGTCAAGTAAGCTGCTTTTGAGTTTTAAATTCTTTGTGGTACGTATTCGGCTCTGAAACAGCCTATACTGCGGTGCAAAGTTCTACAGTGCCTTGAGAAATTTCTGAAATGCTGTAGCGCTATCTCTTATTGTACAAGATTCCATTTGACTGAAAACTGAGTTTTCCACCTTATATGTCACTTTTCCTGGTCTGCATTATGTTAAATCGTTCACTTATCTGAAGTACAATGTTTTGACTGAAAGAGACTTTAGGTTCCCCAAACTTACTGAAAATGCGCCTAAAGCACTTTAGAGGCGTCTAACCATGCATTTGACTGAAGAAGACCTTAGGTTCCACAAACTTACAGAAAATGCGCCTAAAGCACTTTAGAGGCGTCTAACGGCTTTAGAATCGCCAGAACCACTGAATAGCATTATTTTAACTTGAAAACATCATACTTGCTGAACACTTTTTTCCAAAATGAATACTGGTCAAAACAACAGAAATGACATCCTTTTACCGTTTAAAATCAACTCATGTGTAAAATAATAAACGTGGGTCAAGTAAGCTGCTTTTGAGTATTTAATTCTTTGTGGTACGTATTCGGCTCTGAAACAGCCTATACTACGATGCAAAGTTGTACAGTGCGTTGAGAATAATTCTGAAATGCTGTAGAGCTATCTCTCATTGTACAAGATTGCATTTGACTAAAAACTGAGTTTTCCACCTTATATGTCACTTTTCCTGGTCTGCATTATGTTAAAACATTTACTTAGTTGAAGTACCATGCATTTCACTGAAAGAGACTTTAGGTTCCCCAAACTCACTGAAAATGCGCCTAAAGCACTTTAGAGGCGTCTAACCATGCATTTGACTGAAGAAGACGTTAGGTTCCCCAAACTCACTGAAAATGCGCCTAAAGCACTTTAGAGGCGTTTAACCAAGCAATTGACTGAAGAAGACGTTAGGTTCCCCAACTTACAGAAAATGCGCCTAAAGCACTTTAGAGGCGTCTAACGGCTTTAGAATCGCCAGAACCACTGAATAGCATTATTTTAACTTGAAAACATCATACTTGCTGAACACTTTTTTCCAATGAATACTGGTCAAAAATACAACAGAAATAACACCTTTTACCGTTTAAAATCAACTCATGTGTAAAATAATAAACGTGGGTCAAGTAAGCTGCTTTTGAGTTTTAAATTCTTTGTGGTACGTACTCGGCTCTGAAACAGCTGTACTGCGGTGCAACGTTCTACAGTGCCTGTAGAATAAATTCTGAAATGCTGTAGCGCTATCTCTCATTGTACAAGATTCCATTTGACTGAAAACTGAGTTTTCCACCTTATATGTCACTTTTCTGGTCCCTGATTATGTTAAATCGTTCACTTATCTGAAGTACAATGCTTCTTGACTGAAAGAGGCTTTAGGTTCCCATAAACTTACTGAAAATGCGACCTAAAGCACTTTAGAGGCGTATAAACAATGCAATTGACTGAAGAAGACGTTAGGTTCCCCAAACTTACAGAAAATGCGCCTAAAGGACTTTAGAGGCGTCTAACTGCTTTAGAATCGCCAGAACCACTGAATAGCATTATTTTAACTTGAAAACATCATACTTGCTGACCACCTTGTTCCAAAATAAATACTGGTCGGAATACAACAGAAACGACATCCTTTTACCGTTTAAAACCAACTCATGTGTAAAATAATAAACCTGGGTCAAGTAAGATGCTTTTGAGTATTTAATTCTTTGTGGTACGTATTCGGCTCTGAAACAGCCTGTACTGCGGTGCAAAGTTCTACAGTGTGTTGAGAATAATTCTGAAATGCTGTAGAGCTATCTCTTATTGTACAAGATTCCATTTGACTGAAAACTGAGTTTTCCACCTTATATGTCACTTTTCCTGGTCTGCATTATGTTAAATCGTTCACTTATCTGAAGTACAATGTTTTGACTGAAAGAGACTTTAGGTTCCCCAACTACTGAAAATGCGCCTAAAGCACTTTAGAGGCGTCTAACCATGCATTTGACTGAAGAAGACGTTAGGTTCCCCAAACTCACTGAAAATGCGCCTAAAGCACTTTAGAGGCGTTTAACCATGCAATTGACTGAAGAAGACGTTAGGTTCCCCCAAACTTACAGAAAATGCGCCTTAAAGCACTTTAGAGGCGTCTAACGGCTTTAGAATCGCCAGAACCACTGAATAGCATTATTTTAACTTGAAAACATCATACTTGCTGAACACTTTTTTTCAAAATGAATACTGGTCAAAATACAACAGAAATAACATCCTTTTACCGTTTAAAATCAACTCATGTGTAAAATAATAAACGTGAGTCAAGTAAGCTGCTTTTGAGTATTTAATTCTTTGTGGTACGTATTCGGCTCTGAAACAGCCTGTACTGCGGTGCAAAGTTCTACGGTGTGTTGAGAATAATTCTGAAATGCTGTAGAGCTATCTCTCATTGTACAAGATTCCATTTGACTGAAAACTGAGTTTTCCACCTTATATGTCACTTTTCCTGGTCTGCATTATGTTAAATCGTTTACTTATCTGAAGTACCATGCTTTTGACTGAAAGAGACTTTAGGTTCCCCAAACTCACTGAAAATGCGCCTAAAGCACTTTAGAGGCGTTTAACCATGCAATTGACTGAAGAAGACGTTAGGTTCCCCAAACTTACAGAAAATGCGCCTAAAGCACTTTAGAGGCGTCTAACGGCTTTAGAATCGCCAGAACCACTGAATAGCATTATTTTAACTTGAAAACATCATACTTGCTGAACACCTTGTTCCAAAATAAATATTGTTCGAAATACAACAGAAATGACATCCTTTTACCGTTTAAAATCAACTCATGTGTAAAATAATAAACGTGGGTCAAGTAAGCTGCTTTTGAGTTTTAAAGTCTTTGTGGTACGTATTCCGCTCTAAATCAGCCTATACTGCGCTGGAGAGTTCTTCAGTGCTCTGAGAAATGTCAGAAATGCTGTAGCGTAAGCTCTTATTGTACAAGATTGCATTTGACTGAAAACTGAGTTTTCCACTTTATATATCACTTTACCTGGTCTGCATTATGTTAAATCGTTTACTTATCTGAAGTACCATGCTTTTGACTGAAAGAGACATTAGGTTCCCCAAACTCACTGAAAATGCGCCTAAAGCACTTTAGAGGCATCTAACGGCTTTAGAATCGCCAGAACCACTGAATAGCATTATTTTAACTTGAAAACATCATACTTGCTGAACACTTTTTTCCAAAATGAATACTGGTCAAAATACAACAGAAATAACATCCTTTTACCGTTTAAAATCAACTCATGTGTAAAATAATAAACGTGGGTCAAGTAAGCTGCTTTCGATTTTTAAATTCTTTGTGGTACATATTCGACTCTGAAACAGCCTATACTGCGGTGCAACGTTCTACAGTGCCTTGAGAAATTTCTGAAATGCTGTAGCGCTATCTCTTATTGTACAAGATTCCATTTGACTGAAAACTGAGTTTTCCACCTTATATGTCACTTTTCCTGGTCTGCATTATGTTAAATCGTTCACTTATCTGAAGTACAATGTTTTGACTGAAAGAGACTTTAGGTTCCCCCAAACTTACTGAAAATGCGCCCTAAAGCACTTTAGAGGCGTTCTAACCATGCATTTTGACTGAAGAAGACGTTAGGTTCCCCAAACTCATGAAAATGCGCCTAAAGCACTTTAGAGGCGTTTAACCATGCAATTGACTGAAGAAGACGTTAGGTTCCCCAAACTTACAGAAAATGCGCCTAAAGCACTTTAGAGGCGTCTAACGGCTTTAGAATCGCCAGAACCACTGAACTAGCATTATTTTAACTTGAAAACATCATACTTGCTGACACTTTTTTCCAAAATGAATACTGGTCGAAAACAACAGAAAGAATCCTTTTACCGTTTTAAATCAAACTCATGTGTAAAATAATAAACTGGGTCAAGTAAGCTGCTTTTGAGTTTTAATTCTTTGTGGTACGTATTCGGCTCTGAAACAGCCTGTACTGCGGTGCATAGTTCTACAGTGCTCTGAGAAATTTCTGAAATGCTGTAGAGCTATCTCTCATTGTACAAGATTCCATTTGACTGAAAACTGAGTTTTCCACCTTATATGTCACTTTTCCTGGTCTGCATTATGTTAAATCGTTTACTTATCTGAAGTACCATGCTTTTGACTGAAAGAGACTTTAGGTTCCCCAAACTCACTGCAAATGCGCCTAAAGCACTTTAGACGCATCTAACGGCTTTAGAATCGCCAGAACCACTGAATAGCATTATTTTAACTTGAAAACATCATACTTGCTGAACACCTTGTTCCAAAATAAATATTGGTCGAAATACAACAGAAATGACATCCTTTTACCGTTTAAAATCAACTCATGTGTAAAATAATAAACGTGGGTCAAGTAAGCTGCTTTTGAGTTTTAAATCTTTGTGGTACGTATTCCTCTAAACAGCCTATACTGCTGGAGCTTCAGTGCTCTGAGAAATGTCAGAAATGCTGTAGCGTAAGCTCTTATTGTACAAGATTGCATTTGACTGAAAACTGAGTTTTCCACCTTATATGTCACTTTTCCTGGTCTGCATTATGTTAAATCGTTCACTTATCTGAAGTACAATGTTTTGACTGAAAGAGACTTTAGGTTCCCCAAACTTACTGAAAATGCGCCTAAAGCACTTTAGAGGCGTCTAACCATGCATTTGACTGAAGACGTTAGGTTCCCCAAACTCACTGAAAATGCGCCTAAAGCACTTTAGAGGCGTTTAACCATGCAATTGACTGAAGAAGACGTTAGGTTCCCCAAACTTACAGAAAATGCGCCTAAAGCACTTTAGAGGCGTCTAACGGCTTTAGAATCGCCAGAACCACTGAATAGCATTATTTTAACTTGAAAACATCATACTTGCTAAACACTATTTTCCAAAATGAATACTGGTCAAAATACAACAGAAATAACATCCTTTTACCGTTTAAAATCAACTCATGTGTAAAATAATAAACGTGGGTCAAGTAAGCTGCTTTTGAGTATTTAATTCTTTGTGGTACGTATTCGGCTCTGAAACAGCCTATACTGCGGTGCAAAGTTCTACAGTGCCTTGAGAAATTTCTGAAATGCTGTAGCTATCTCTTATTGTACAAGATTCCATTTGACTGAAAACTGAGTTTTCCACCTTATATGTCACTTTTCCTGGTCTGCATTATGTTAAATCGTTCACTTATCTGAAGTACAATGTTTTGACTGAAAGAGACTTTAGGTTCCCCAAACTTACTGAAAATGCGCCTAAAGCACTTTAGAGGCGTTTAACCATGCATTTGACTGAAGAAGACGTTAGGTTCCCCAAACTCACTGAAAATGCGCCTAAAGCACTTTAGAGGCGTTTAACCATGCAATTGACTGAAGAAGACGTTAGGTTCCCCAAACTTACAGAAAATGCGCCTAAAGCACTTTAGAGGCGTCTAACGGCTTTAGAATCGCCAGAACCACTGAATAGCATTATTTTAACTTGAAAACATCATACTTGCTAAACACTATTTTCCAAAATGAATACTGGTCAAAATACAACAGAAATAACATCCTTTTACCGTTTAAAATCAACTCATGTGTAAAATAATAAACGTGAGTCAAGTAAGCTGCTTTTGAGTATTTTTCATTCTTTGTGGTATGTATTCGGCTCTGAAACAGCAAATCAACTCATGTGTAAAATAATAAACCTGGGTCAAGTAAGCCGCTTTTGAGTTTTAAAGTCTTTGTGGTAAATATTCCGCTCTAAAACAGCCTTTACTGCGCTGGAGAGTTCTTCACAGTGCCTTGAGAAATATCAGAAATGCTGTAGCGCATTCTCTTATTTTACAAGCTTCCATTTGACAGAAAACTGAGTTTTCCACCTTATATGTCATTTTCATTGTCTGTATTATGTTAAAACGTTTACTTAGTGGAAATACCATGCATTTGACTGAAATAGACTTTAGGTTTCCCAAACTCACTGAAAATGCACCTAAAACACTTTAGAGGGGTCTAACCATGCATTTGACTGAAAGAGCCTTTAGGTTCCCCAAACTCACTGAAAATGCACCTAAAGCACTTTAGAGGCGTCTAACGGCTTTAGAATCGCCAGAACCACTAAATAGCATTATTTTAACTTGAAAACATTATACTTGCTGAACACTTTTTTCCAAAATGAATACTGGTCAAAATACAATAGAAATAACATCCTTTTACCGTTTAAAATCAACTCATGTGTAAAATAATGAACGTGGGTCGAGTAAGCTGCTTTTGAGTTTTTAATTGTTTGTGGTACGTATTCGGCTGTGAAACTGCCTATACTGCGGTGCAAAGTTCTACAGTGCCTTGAGAATAATTCTGAAATGCTATAGAGCTATCTCTCATTGTACAAGATTCCATTTGACTGAAAACTGAGTTTTCCACCTTATATGTCACTTTGCCTGGTCCACATTATGTTAAAACGTTTACTTAGTTGAAGTATCATGCATTTCACTGAAAGAGACTTTAGGTTCCCCAAACTTACTGAAAATGCGCCTAAAGCACTTTAGAGGCGTCTAACGGCTTTAGAATCGCCAGAACCACTAAATAGCATTATTTTAACTTGAAAACATCATACTTGCTGAACACTTTTTTCCAAAATGAATACTGGTCAAAATACAACAGAAATGACATCCTTTTACCGTTTAAAATCAACTCATGTGTAAAATAATAAACCTGGGTCAAGTAAGCCGCTTTTGAGTTTTAAAGTCTTTGTGGTAAATATTCCGCTCTAAAACAGCCTTTACTGCGCTGCAGAGTTCTTCACAGTGCCTTGAGAAATATCAGAAATGCTGTAGAGCATTCTCTTATTTTACAAAGCTTCCATTTGACAGAAAACTGAGTTTTCTACCTTATATGTCATTTTCATTGTCTGTATTATGTTAAAACGTTTACTTAGTTGAAATACCATGCATTTGACTGAAAGAGACTTTAGGTTCCCCAAACTCACTGAAAATGTGCCTAAAGCACTTTAGAGGCGTCTAACCATGCATTTGACTGAGGAAGACGTTAAGTTCCCCTAACTTTCTGAAAATGCGCCTAAAGCACTTTAGAGGCATCTAACGGCTTTAAGATCGCCAGAACCAATAAATAACATTATTTAAATTTGAAAACATCATACTTGCTGAACACTTTTTTCCCAATGAATATTGGTCAAAATACAACAGAAATGACATCCTTTTACCGTTTAAAATCAATTCAAGGGTAAAATAATAAACCTGAGTCAAGTAAGCTGTTTTTGAGTTTTAAATTCTTTGTGGTACATATTGAGCTCTGCATCAGCCTATTTTGTGGTGCAAAGTTCTACAGTGCCTTGAGAATAATTCTGAAATGCTGTAGAGCACTCTCTCATTGTACAAGATTCCATTTGACTAAAAACTGTGTTTTCCACCTTATATGTCACTTTGCCTGGTCCACATTATGTTAAAACGTTTACTTAGTTGAAGTACTATGCATTTCACTGAAAGAGACTTTAGGTTCCCCAAACTCTCTGAAAATGCGCCTAAAGGACTTTAGAGGCGTCTAACGGCTTTAGGATCGCCAGAACCACTAAATAGCATTATTTTAACTTGAAAACATTATACTTGCTGAACACTTTTTTCCAAAATGAATACTGGTCAAAATACAATAGAAATAACATCCTTTTACCATTTAAAATCAACTCGTGTGTAAAATAATGAACGTGGGTCGAGTAAGCTGCTTTTGAGTTTTTAATTGTTTGTGGTACGTATTCGGCTGTGAAACTGCCTCTACTGCGGTGCAAAGTTCTACACTGCCTTGAGAATAATTCTGAAATGCTATAGAGCTATCTCTCATTGTACAAGATTCCATTTGACTGAAAACTGAGTTTTCCACCTTATATGTCACTTTGCCTGATCCACATTATGTTAAAAGGTTTACTTAGTTGAAGTACCATGCATTTCACTGAAAGAGACTTTAGGTTCCCCAAACTCACTGAAAATGCGCCTAAAGGACTTTAGAGGTGTCTAACGGCTTTAGGATCGCCAGAACCACTAAATAGCATTATTTTAACTTGAAAACATTATACTTGCTGAACACTTTTTTCCAAAATGAATACTGGTCAAAATACAATAGAAATAACATCCTTTTACCGTTTAAAATCAACTCATGTGTAAAATAATGAACGTGGGTCGAGTAAGCTGCTTTTGAGTTTTTAATTGTTTGTGGTACGTATTCGGCTGTGAAACTGCCTATACTGCGATGCAAAGTTCTACAGTGCCTTGAGAATAATTCTGAAATGCTGTAGAGCACTCTCTCATTGTACAAGATTCCATTTGACTGAAAACTGAGTTTTCCACCTTATATGTCACTTTGCCAGCTGTACATTATGTTAAAACGTTTACTTAGTTGAAGTACCATGCATTTCACTGAAAGAGACTTTAGGTTCCCCAAACTCACTGAAAATGCACCTAAAGCACTTTAGAGGCATCTAACGGCTTTAGAATCGCCTGAGCCACTAAATAGCATTATTTTAACTTGAAAACATCATACTTGCTGAACACTTTTTTCCAAAATGAATACTGGTCAAAATACAACAGAAATGACATCCTTTTACCGTTTAAAATCAACTCATGTGTAAAATAATAAACCTGGGTCAAGTAAGCCGCTTTTGAGTTTTAAAGTCTTTGTGGTAAATATTCCGCTCTAAAACAGCCTTTACTGCGCTGGAGAGTTCTTCACAGTGCCTTGAGAAATATCAGAAATGCTGTAGCGCATTCTCTTATTTTACAAGCTTCCATTTGACAGAAAACTGAGTTTTCCACCTTATATGTCATTTTCATTGTCTGTATTATGTTAAAACGTTTACTTAGTGGAAATACCATGCATTTCACTGAAATAGACTTTAGGTTTCCCAAACTCACTGAAAATGCACCTAAAACACTTTAGAGTGGTCTAACCATGCATTTGACTGAAGAAGACATTATGTTCCCCAAACTCACTGAAAATGCACCTAAAGGACTTTAGAGGCGTCTAACGGCTTTAGGATCGCCAGAACCACTAAATAGCATTATTTTAACTTGAAAACATTATACTTGCTGAACACTTTTTTCCAAAATGAATACTGGTCAAAATACAATAGAAATAACATCCTTTTACCGTTTAAAATCAACTCATGTGTAAAATAATGAACGTGGGTCGAGTAAGCTGCTTTTGAGTTTTTAATTGTTTGTGGTACGTATTCGGCTGTGAAACTGCCTATACTGCGGTGCAAAGTTCTACAGTGCCTTGAGAATAATTCTGAAATGCTATAGAGCTATCTCTCATTGTACAAGATTCCATTTGACTGAAAACTGAGTTTTCCACCTTATATGTCACTTTGCCTGGTCCACATTATGTTAAAACGTTTACTTAGTTGAAGTACCATGCATTTCACTGAAAGAGACTTTAGGTTCCCCAAACTTACTAAAAATGCGCCTAAAGCACTTTAGAGGCATCTAACGGCTTTAGAATCGCCTGAACCACTAAATAGCATTATTTTAACTTGAAAACATCATACTTGCTGAACACTTTTTTTCCAAAATAATATTGGTCAGAATACAACAGAAATGACATCCTTTTACCGTTTAAAAACAACTCATGTGTAAAATAATAAACCTGGGTCAAGTAAGCTGCTTTTGACTTTTAAATTCTTTGTGGTACGTATTCGGCTCTGAAACAGCCTATACTGCGGTGCAAAGTTCTACAGTGCGTTGAGAATAATTCTGAAATGCTGTAGAGCTATCTCTCATTGTACAAGATTCCATTTGACTGAAAACTGAGTTTTCCACCTTATATGTCACTTTGCCTGGTCCACATTATGTTAAAACGTTTACTTAGTTGAAGTATCATGCATTTCACTGAAATAGACTTTAGGTTCCCCAAACTCACTGAAAATGCTCCTAAAGGACTTTAGAGGTGTCTAACGGCTTTAGGATCGCCAGAACCACTAAATAGCATTATTTTAACTTGAAAACATTATACTTGCTGAACACTTTTTTCCAAAATGAATACTGGTCAAAATACAACAGAAATGACATCCTTTTACCGTTTAAAATCAACTCATGTGTAAAATAATAAACCTGGTCAAGTAAGCCGCTTTTGAGTTTTAAAGTCTTTGTGGTAAATATTCCGCTCTAAAACAGCCTTTACTGCGCTGGAGAGTTCTTCACAGTGCCTTGAGAAATATCAGAAATGCTGTAGAGCATTCTCTTATTTTACAAGCTTCCATTTGACAGAAAACTGAGTTTTCCACCTTATATGTCATTTTCATTGTCTGTATTATGTTAAAACGTTTACTTAGTGGAAATACCATGCATTTGACTGAAATATACTTTAGGTTTCCCAAACTCACTGAAAATGCACCTAAAACACTTTAGAGTGGTCTAACCATGCATTTGACTGAAGAAGACATTATGTTCCCCAAACTCACTGAAAATGCACCTAAAGGACTTTAGAGGCGTCTAACGGCTTTAGGATCGCCAGAACCACTAAATAGCATTATTTTAACTTGAAAACATTATACTTGCTGAACACTTTTTTCCAAAATGAATACTGGTCAAAATACAATAGAAATAACATCCTTTTACCGTTTAAAATCAACTCATGAGTAAAATAATGAACGTGGGTCGAGTTAGCTGCTTTTGAGTTTTTAATTGTTTGTGGTACGTATTCGCCTGTGAAACTGCCTATACTGCGGTGCAAAGTTCTACAGTGCCTTGAGAATAATTCTGAAATGCTATAGAGCTATCTCTCATTGTACAAGATTCCATTTGACTGAAAATTCAGTTTTCCACCTTATATGTCACTTTGCCTTATCCACATTATGTTAAAACGTTTACTTAGTTGAAGTACCATGCATTTCACTGAAAGAGACTTTAGGTTCCCCAAACTCACTGAAAATGCGCCTAAAGGACTTTAGAGGTGTCTAACGGCTTTAGGATCGCCAGAACCACTAAATAGCATTATTTTAACTTGAAAACATTATACTTGCTGAACACTTTTTTCCAAAATGAATACTGGTCAAAATACAATAGAAATAACATCCTTTTACAGTTTAAAATCAACTCATGTGTAAAATAATGAACGTGGGTCGAGTAAGCTGCTTTTGAGTTTTTAATTGTTTGTGGTACGTATTCGGCTGTGAAACTGCCTATACTGCGATGCAAAGTTCTACAGTGCCTTGAGAATAATTCTGAAATGCTGTAGAGCACTCTCTCATTGTACAAGATTCCATTTGACTGAAAACTGAGTTTTCCACCTTATATGTCACTTTGCCAGCTGTACATTATGTTAAAACGTTTACTTAGTTGAAGTACCATGCATTTCACTGAAAGAGACTTTAGGTTCCCCAAACTCACTGAAAATGCACCTAAAGCACTTTAGAGGCATCTAACGGCTTTAGAATCGCCTGAGCCACTAAATAGCATTATTTTAACTTGAAAACATCATACTTGCTGAACACTTTTTTCCAAAATGAATACTGGTCAAAATACAACAGAAATGACATCCTTTTACCGTTTAAAATCAACTCATGTGTAAAATAATAAACCTGGGTCAAGTAAGCCGCTTTTGAGTTTTAAAGTCTTTGTGGTAAATATTCCGCTCTAAAACAGCCTTTACTGCGCTGCAGAGTTCTTCACAGTGCCTTGAGAAATATCAGAAATGCTGTAGCGCATTCTCTTATTTTACAAGCTTCCATTTGACAGAAAACTGAGTTTTCCACCTTATATGTCATTTTCATTGTCTGTATTATGTTAAAACGTTTACTTAGTGGAAATACCATGCATTTCACTGAAATAGACTTTAGGTTTCCCAAACTCACTGAAAATGCACCTAAAACACTTTAGAGTGGTCTAACCATGCATTTGACTGAAGAAGACATTATGTTCCCCAAACTCACTGAAAATGCACCTAAAGGACTTTAGAGGCGTCTAACGGCTTTAGGATCGCCAGAACCACTAAATAGCATTATTTTAACTTGAAAACATTATACTTGCTGAACACTTTTTTCCAAAATGAATACTGGTCAAAATACAATAGAAATAACATCCTTTTACCGTTTAAAATCAACTCATGTGTAAAATAATGAACGTGGGTCGAGTAAGCTGCTTTTGAGTTTTTAATTGTTTGTGGTACGTATTCGGCTGTGAAACTGCCTATACTGCGGTGCAAAGTTCTACAGTGCCTTGAGAATAATTCTGAAATGCTATAGAGCTATCTCTCATTGTACAAGATTCCATTTGACTGAAAACTGAGTTTTCCACCTTATATGTCACTTTGCCTGGTCCACATTATGTTAAAACGTTTACTTAGTTGAAGTACCATGCATTTCACTGAAAGAGACTTTAGGTTCCCCAAACTTACTGAAAATGCGCCTAAAGCACTTTAGAGGCATCTAACGGCTTTAGAATCGCATGAACCACTAAATAGCATTATTTTAACTTGAAAACATCATACTTGCTGAACACTTTTTTACAAAATGAATACTGGTCAAAATACAACAGAAATGACATCCTTTTACCGTTTAAAATCAACTCATGTGTAAAATAATAAACCTGGGTCAAGTAAGCTGCTTTTGAATTTTAAATTCTTTGTGGTACGTATTCGGCTCTGAAACAGCCTATACGGCGGTGCAAAGTTCTACAGTGCCTTGAGGATAATTCTGAAATGCTGTAGAGCTATCTCTCATTGTAAAAGATTCCATTTGACTGAAAACTGAGTTTTCCACCTTATATGTCACTTTGCCTGGTCCACATTATGCTAAAACGTTTACTTAGTTGAAGTATCATGCATTTCACTGAAATAGACTTTAGGTTCCCCAAACTCACTGAAAATGCGCCTAAAGGACTTTAGAGGTGTCTAACGGCTTTAAGATCGCCAGAACCACTAAATAGCATTATTTTAACTTGAAAACATAATACTTGCTGAACACTTTTTTCCAAAATGAATACTGGTCAAAATACAACAGAAATGACATCCTTTTACCGTTTAAAATCAACTCATGTGAAAAAATAATAAACCTGGGTCAAGTAAGCCGCTTTTGAGTTTTAAAGTCTTTGTGGTAAATATTCCACTCTAAAACAGCCTTTACTGCGCTGGAGAGTTCTTCACAGTGCCTTGAGAAATATCAGAAATGCTGAAGAGCATTCTCTTATTTTACAAGCTTCCATTTGACAGAAAACTGAGTTTTCCACCTTATATGTCATTTTCATTGTCTGTATTATGTTAAAACGTTTACTTAGTGGAAATACCATGCATTTGACTGAAATAGACTTTAGGTTTCCCAAACTCACTGAAAATGCACCTAAAACACTTTAGAGTGGTCTAACCATGCATTTGACTGAAGAAGACATTATGTTCCCCAAACTCACTGAAAATGCGCCTAAAGGACTTTAGAGGTGTCTAACGGCTTTAGGATCGCCAGAACCACTAAATAGCATTATTTTAACTTGAAAACATTATACTTGCTGAACACTTTTTTCCAAAATGAATACTGGTCAAAATACAATAGAAATAACATCCTTTTACCGTTTAAAATCAACTCATGTGTAAAATAATGAACGTGGGTCGAGTAAGCTGCTTTTGAGTTTTTAATTGTTTGTGGTACGTATTCGGCTGTGAAACTGCCTATACTGCGGTGCAAAGTTCTACACTGCCTTGAGAATAATTCTGAAATGCTGTAGAGCACTCTCTCATTGTACAAGATTCCATTTGACTGAAAACTGAGTTTTCCACCTTATATGTCACTTTGCCTCGTCCACATTATGTTAAAACGTTTACTTAGTTGAAGTACCATGCATTTCACTGAAAGAGACTTTAGGTTCCCCAAACTCACTGAAAATGCGCCTAAAGCACTTTAGAGGCATCTAACGGCTTTAGAATCGCCTGAGCCACTAAATAGCATTATTTTAACTTGAAAACATCATACTTGCTGAACACTTTTTTCCAAAATGAATACTGGTCAAAATACAACAGAAATGACATCCTTTTACCATTTAAAATCAACTCATGTGTAAAATAATAAACCTGGGTCAAGTAAGCCGCTTTTGAGTTTTAAAGTCTTTGTGGTAAATATTCCGCTCTAAAACAGCCTTTACTGCGCTGGAGAGTTCTTCACAGTGCCTTGAGAAATATCAGAAATGCTGTAGAGCATTCTCTTATTTTACAAGCTTCCATTTGACAGAAAACTGAGTTTTCTACCTTATATGTCATTTTCATTGTCTGTATTATGTTAAAACGTTTACTTAGTTGAAATACCATGCATTTGACTGAAAGAGACTTTAGGTTCCCCAAACTCACTGAAAATGTGCCTAAAGCACTTTAGAGGCGTCTAACCATGCATTTGACTGAGGAAGACGTTAAGTTCCCCTAACTTTCTGAAAATGCTCCTAAAGCACTTTAGAGGCATCTAACGGCTTTAAGATCGCCAGAACCAATAAATAGCATTATTTAAATTTGAAAACATCATACTTGCTGAACACTTTTTTCCCAATGAATATTGGTCAAAATACAACAGAAATGACATCCTTTTACCGTTTAAAATCAATTCAAGGGTAAAATAATAAACCTGAGTCAAGTAAGCTGTTTTTGAGTTTTAAATTCTTTGTGGTACATATTGAGCTCTGCATCAGCCTATTTGCGGTGCAAAGTTCTACAGTGCCTTGAGAATAATTCTGAAATGCTGTAGAGCACTCTCTCATTGTACAAGATTCCATTTGACTGAAAACTGTGTTTTCCACCTTATATGTCACTTTGCCTGGTCCACATTATGTTAAAACGTTTACTTAGTTGAAGTACTATGCATTTCACTGAAAGAGACTTTAGGTTCCCCAAACTCTCTGAAAATGCGCCTAAAGGACTTTAGAGGCGTCTAACGGCTTTAGGATCGCCAGAACCACTAAATAGCATTATTTTAACTTGAAAACATTATACTTGCTGAACACTTTTTTCCAAAATGAATACTGGTCAAAATACAATAGAAATAACATCCTTTTACCATTTAAAATCAACTCATGTGTAAAATAATGAACGTGGGTCGAGTAAGCTGCTTTTGAGTTTTTAATTGTTTGTGGTACGTATTCGGCTGTGAAACTGCCTCTACTGCGGTGCAAAGTTCTACAGTGCCTTGAGAATAATTCTGAAATGCTATAGAGCTATCTCTCATTGTACAAGATTCCATTTGACTGAAAACTGAGTTTTCCACCTTATATGTCACTTTGCCTGGTCCACATTATGTTAAAACGTTTACTTAGTTGAAGTACCATGCATTTCACTGAAAGAGACTTTAGGTTCCCCAAACTCACTGAAAATGCGCCTAAAGGACTTTAGAGGTGTCTAACGGCTTTAGGATCGCCAGAACCACTAAATAGCATTATTTTAACTTGAAAACATTATACTTGCTGAACACTTTTTTCCAAAATGAATACTGGTCAAAATACAATAGAAATAACATCCTTTTACCGTTTAAAATCAACTCATGTGTAAAATAATGAACGTGGGTCGAGTAAGCTGCTTTTGAGTTTTTAATTGTTTGTGGTACGTATTCGGCTGTGAAACTGCCTATACTGCGATGCAAAGTTCTACAGTGCCTTGAGAATAATTCTGAAATGCTGTAGAGCACTCTCTCATTGTACAAGATTCCATTTGACTGAAAACTGAGTTTTCCACCTTATATGTCACTTTGCCAGCTGTACATTATGTTAAAACGTTTACTTAGTTGAAGTACCATGCATTTCACTGAAAGAGACTTTAGGTTCCCCAAACTCACTGAAAATGCGCCTAAAGGACTTTAGAGGCGTCTAACGGCTTTAGAATCGCCAGAACCACTAAATAGCATTATTTTAACTTGAAAACATCATACTTGCTGAACACTTTTTTCCAAAATGAATACTGGTCAAAATACAACAGAATGACATCCTTTTACCGTTTAAAATCAACTCATGTGTAAAATAATAAACCTGGGTCAAGTAAGCCGCTTTTGAGTTTTAAAGTCTTTGTGGTAAATATTCCGCTCTAAAACAGCCTTTACTGCGCTGGAGAGTTCTTCACAGTGCCTTGAGAAATATCAGAAATGCTGTAGAGCATTCTCTTATTTTACAAGCTTCCATTTGACAGAAAACTGAGTTTTCCACCTTATATGTCATTTTCATTGTCTGTATTATGTTAAAACGTTTACTTAGTGGAAATACCATGCATTTCACTGAAATAGACTTTAGGTTTCCCAAACTCACTGAAAATGCACCTAAAACACTTTAGAGTGGTCTAACCATGCATTTGACTGAAGAAGACATTATGTTCCCCAAACTCACTGAAAATGCACCTAAAGGACTTTAGAGGCGTCTAGCGGCTTTAAGATCGCCAGAACCACTAAATAGCATTATTTTAACTTGAAAACATTATACTTGCTGAACACTTTTTTCCAAAATGAATACTGGTCAAAATACAATAGAAATAACATCCTTTTACCGTTTAAAATCAACTCATGTGTAAAATAATGAACGTGGGTCGAGTAAGCTGCTTTTGAGTTTTTAATTGTTTGTGGTACGTATTCGGCTGTGAAACTGCCTATACTGCGGTGCAAAGTTCTACAGTGCCTTGAGAATAATTCTGAAATGCTATAGAGCTATCTCTCATTGTACAAGATTCCATTTGACTGAAAACTGAGTTTTCCACCTTATATGTCACTTTGCCTGGTCCACATTATGTTAAAACGTTTACTTAGTTGAAGTACCATGCATTTCACTGAAAGAGACTTTAGGTTCCCCAAACTTACTGAAAATGCGCCTAAAGCACTTTAGAGGCGTCTAACGGCTTTAGAATCGCCTGAACCACTAAATAGCATTATTTTAACTTGAAAACATCATACTTGCTGATCACTTTTTTCCAAAATGAATACTGGTCAAAATACAACAGAAATTACATTCTTTTACCGTTTAAAATCAACTCATGTGTAAAATAATAAACCTGGGTCAAGTAAGCCGCTTTTGAGTTTTAAAGTCTTTGTGGTAAATATTCCGCTCTAAAACAGCCTTTACTGCGCTGCAGAGTTCTTCAGAGTGCCTTGAGAAATATCAGAAATGCTGTAGAGCATTCTCTTATTTTACAAAGCTTCCATTTGACAGAAAACTGAGTTTTCTACCTTATATGTCATTTTCATTGTCTGTATTATGTTAAAACGTTTACTTAGTTGAAATACCATGCATTTGACTGAAAGAGACTTTAGGTTCCCCAAACTCACTGAAAATGTGCCTAAAGCACTTTAGAGGCGTCTAACCATGCATTTGACTGAGGAAGACGTTAAGTTCCCCTAACTTTCTGAAAATGCGCCTAAAGCACTTTAGAGGCATCTAACGGCTTTAAGATCGCCAGAACCAATAAATAGCATTATTTAAATTTGAAAACATCATACTTGCTGAACACTTTTTTCCCAATGAATATTGGTCAAAATACAACAGAAATGACATCCTTTTACCGTTTAAAATCAACTCAAGGGTAAAATAATAAACCTGAGTCAAGTAAGCTGTTTTTGAGTTTTAAATTCTTTGTGGTACATATTGAGCTCTGCATCAGCCTATTTTGCGGTGCAAAGTTCTACAGTGCCTTGAGAATAATTCTGAAATGCTGTAGAGCACTCTCTCATTGTACAAGATTCCATTTGACTGAAAACTGTGTTTTCCACCTTATATGTCACTTTGCCTGGTCCACATTATGTTAAAACGTTTACTTAGTTGAAGTACTATGCATTTCACTGAAAGAGACTTTAGGTTCCCCAAACTCTCTGAAAATGCGCCTAAAGGACTTTAGAGGCGTCTAACGGCTTTAGGATCGCCAGAACCACTAAATAGCATTATTTTAACTTGAAAACATTATACTTGCTGAACACTTTTTTCCAAAATGAATACTGGTCAAAATACAATAGAAATAACATCCTTTTACCGTTTAAAATCAACTCATGTGTAAAATAATGAACGTGGGTCGAGTAAGCTGCTTTTGAGTTTTTAATTGTTTGTGGTACGTATTCGGCTGTGAAACTGCCTCTACTGCGGTGCAAAGTTCTACAGTGCCTTGAGAATAATTCTGAAATGCTATAGAGCTATCTCTCATTGTACAAGATTCCATTTGACTGAAAACTGAGTTTTCCACCTTATATGTCACTTTGCCTGGTCCACATTATGTTAAAACGTTTACTTAGTTGAAGTACCATGCATTTCACTGAAAGAGACTTTAGGTTCCCCAAACTCACTGAAAATGCGCCTAAAGGACTTTAGAGGCGTCTAACGGCTTTAGAATCGCCAGAACCACTAAATAGCATTATTTTAACTTGAAAACATTATACTTGCTGAACACTTTTTTCCAAAATGAATACTGGTCAAAATACAATAGAAATAACATCCTTTTACCGTTTAAAATCAACTCATGTGTAAAATAATGAACGTGGGTCGAGTAAGCTGCTTTTGAGTTTTTAATTGTTTGTGGTACGTATTCGGCTGTGAAACTGCCTATACTGCGATGCAAAGTTCTACAGTGCCTTGAGAATAATTCTGAAATGCTGTAGAGCACTCTCTCATTGTACAAGATTCCATTTGACTGAAAACTGAGTTTTCCACCTTATATGTCACTTTGCCTGGTCCACATTATGTTAAAACGTTTACTTAGTTGAAGTACCATGCATCTGACTGAAATAGACTTTAGGTTTCCCAAACTCACAGAAAATGCACCTAAAACACTTTAGAGGGGTCTAACCATGCATTTGACTGAAGAAGACATTATGTTCCCCAAACTCACTGAAAATGCACCTAAAGCACTTTAGACGCATCTAACGGCTTTATAATCGCCAGAACCACTGAATAGCATTATTATAACTTGAAAACATCATACTTGCTGAACACCTTGTTCCAAAATAAGTATTGGTCAGAATACAACAAGAAATGACATCCTTTTACCGTTTAAAACCAACTCATGTGTAAAATAATAAACCTGGGTCAAGTAAGCTGCTTTTGAATTTTAAATTCTTTGTGGTACGTATTCGGCTCTGAAACAGCCTATACGGCAGTGCAAAGTTCTACAGTGCCTTGAGAATAATTCTGAAATGCTGTAGAGCACTCTCTCATCGTACAAGATTCCATTTGACTGAAAACTGAGTTTTCCACCTTATATGTCACTTTGCCTGGTCCACATTATGTTAAAACGTTTACTTAGTTGAAGTACCATGCATTTCACTGAAAGAGACTTTAGGTTCCCCAAGCTTCCTGAAAATGCGCCTAAAGCACTTTAGAGGCATCTAACGGCTTTAGAATCGCCTGAACCACTAAATAGCATTATTTTAACTTGAAAACATCATACTTGCTGAACACTTTTTTACAAAATGAATACTGGTCAAAATACAACAGAAATGACATCCTTTTACCGTTTAAAATCAACTCATGTGTAAAATAATAAACCTGGGTCAAGTAAGCTGCTTTTGAATTTTAAATTCTTTGTGGTACGTATTCGGCTCTGAAACAGCCTATACGGCGGTGCAAAGTTCTACAGTGCCTTGAGGATAATTCTGAAATGCTGTAGAGCTATCTCTCATTGTACAAGATTCCATTTGACTGAAAACTGAGTTTTCCACCTTATATGTCACTTTGCCTGGTCCACATTATGTTAAAACGTTTACTTAGTTGAAGTATCATGCATTTCACTGAAATAGACTTTAGGTTCCCCAAACTCACTGAAAATGCGCCTAAAGGACTTTAGAGGTGTCTAACGGCTTTAGGATCGCCAGAACCACTAAATAGCATTATTTTAACTTGAAAACATTATACTTGCTGAACACTTTTTTCCAAAATGAATACTGGTCAAAATACAACAGAAATGACATCCTTTTACCGTTTAAAATCAACTCATGTGTAAAATAATAAACCTGGGTCAAGTAAGCCGCTTTTGAGTTTTAAAGTCTTTGTGGTAAATATTCCGCTCTAAAACAGCCTTTACTGCGCTGGAGAGTTCTTCACAGTGCCTTGAGAAATATCAGAAATGCTGTAGAGCATTCTCTTATTTTACAAGCTTCCATTTGACAGAAAACTGAGTTTTCCACCTTATATGTCATTTTCATTGTCTGTATTATGTTAAAACGTTTACTTAGTGGAAATACCATGCATTTGACTGAAATAGACTTTAGGTTTCCCAAACTCACTGAAAATGCACCTAAAACACTTTAGGGTGGTCTAACCATGCATTTGACTGAAGAAGACATTATGTTCCCCAAACTCACTGAAAATGCACCTAAAGGACTTTAGAGGCGTCTAACGGCTTTAGGATCGCCAGAACCACTAAATAGCATTATTTTAACTTGAAAACATTATACTTGCTGAACACTTTTTTCCAAAATGAATACTGGTCAAAATACAATAGAAATAACATCCTTTTACCGTTTAAAATCAACTCATGTGTAAAATAATGAACGTGGGTCGAGTAAGCTGCTTTTGAGGTTTTAATTGTTTGTGGTACGTATTCGGCTGTGAAACTGCCTATACTGTGGTGCAAAGTTCTACAGTGCCTTGAGAATAATTCTGAAATGCTATAGAGCTATCTCTCATTGTACAAGATTCCATTTGACTGAAAACTGAGTTTTCCACCTTATATGTCACTTTGCCTGGTCCACATTATGTTAAAACTTTTACTTAGTTGAAGTACCATGCATTTCACTGACAGAGACTTTAGGTTCCCCAAACTTACTAAAAATGCGCCTAAAGCACTTTAGAGGCATCTAACGGCTTTAGAATCGCCTGAACCACTAAATAGCATTATTTTAACTTGAAAACATCATACTTGCTGAACACTTTTTTACAAAATGAATACTGGTCAAAATACAACAGAAATTACATTCTTTTACCGTTTAAAATCAACTCATGTGTAAAATAATAAACCTGGGTCAAGTAAGCTGCTTTTGAATTTTAAATTCTTTGTGGTACGTATTCGGCTCTGAAACAGCCTATACGGCGGTGCAAAGTTCTACAGTGCCTTGAGGATAATTCTGAAATGCTGTAGAGCTATCTCTCATTGTACAAGATTCCATTTGACTGAAAACTGAGTTTTCCACCTTATATGTCACTTTGCCTGGTCCACATTATGTTAAAACGTTTACTTAGTTGAAGTATCATGCATTTCACTGAAATAGACTTTAGGTTCCCCAAACTCACTGAAAATGCTCCTAAAGGACTTTAGAGGTGTCTAACGGTTTTAGGATCGCCAGAACCACTAAATAGCATTATTTTAACTTGAAAACATCATACTTGCTGAACACTTTTTTCCAAAATGAATACTGGTCAAAATACAACAGAAATAACATCCTTTTACCGTTTAAAATCAACTCATGTGTAAAATAATAAACCTGGGTCAAGTAAGCCGCTTTTGAGTTTTAAAGTCTTTGTGGTAAATATTCCGCTCTAAAACAGCCTTTACTGCGCTGGAGAGTTCTTCACAGTGCCTTGAGAAATATCAGAAATGCTGTAGAGCATTCTCTTATTTTACAAGCTTCCATTTGACAGAAAACTGAGTTTTCCACCTTATATGTCATTTTCATTGTCTGTATTATGTTAAAACGTTTACTTAGTGGAAATACCATGCATTTGACTGAAATAGACTTTAGGTTTCCCAAACTCACTGAAAATGCACCTAAAACACTTTAGAGTGGTCTAACCATGCATTTGACTGAAGAAGACATTATGTTCCCCAAACTCACTGAAAATGCACCTAAAGGACTTTAGAAGCGTCTAACGGCTTTAGGATCGCCAGAACCACTAAATAGCATTATTTTAACTTGAAAACATTATACTTGCTGAACACTTTTTTCCAAAATGAATACTGGTCAAAATACAATAGAAATAACATCCTTTTACCGTTTAAAATCAACTCATGTGTAAAATAATGAACGTGGGTCGAGTAAGCTGCTTTTGAGTTTTTAATTGTTTGTGGTACGTATTCGGCTGTGAAACTGCCTATACTGTGGTGCAAAGTTCTACAGTGCCTTGAGAATAATTCTGAAATGCTGTAGAGCTATCTCTCATTGTACAAGATTCCATTTGACTGAAAACTGAGTTTTCCACCTTATATGTCACTTTGCCTAGTCCACATTATGTTAAAACATTTACTTAGTTGAAGTACCATGCATTTCACTGAAAGAGACTTTAGGTTCCCCAAACTTACTGAAAATGCGCCTAAAGCACTTTAGAGGCATCTAACGGCTTTAGAATCGCCTGAACCACTAAATAGCATTATTTTAACTTGAAAACATCATACTTGCTGAACACTTTTTTACAAAATGAATACTGGTCAAAATACAACAGAAATGACATCCTTTTACCGTTTAAAATCAACTCATGTGTAAAATAAAAAACCTGGGTCAAGTAAGCTGCTTTTGAATTTTAAATTCTTTGTGGTACGTATTCCACTCTGAAACAGCCTATACGGCGGTGCAAAGTTGTACAGTGCCTTGAGAATAATTCTGAAATGCTGTAGAGCTATCTCTCATTGTACAAGATTCCATTTGACTGAAAACTGAGTTTTCCACCTTATATGTCACTTTGCCTGGTCCACATTATGTTAAAACGTTTACTTAGTTGAAGTACCATGCATTTCACTGAAAGAGACTTTAGGTTCCCCAAACTCACTGAAAATGCACCTAAAGCACTTTAGACGCATCTAACGGCTTTATAATCGCCAGAACCACTGAATAGCATTATTATAACTTGAAAACATCATACTTGCTGAACACCTTGTTCCAAAATAAGTATTGGTGAGAATACAACAATAAATGACATCTTTTTACCGTTTAAAACCAACTCATGTGTAAAATAATAAACCTGGGTCAAGTAAGCTGCTTTTAAATTTTAAATTCTTTGTCGTACGTATTCGGCTCTGAAACAGCCTATACGGCAGTGCAAAGTTCTACAGTGCCTTGAGAATAATTCTGTAATGCTGTAGAGCACTCTCTCATTGTACAAGATTCCATTTGACTGAAAACTGAGTTTTCCACCTTATATGTCACTTTGACAGCTGTACATTATGATAAAACGTTTACTTAGTTGAAGTACCATGCATTTGACTGAAATAGACTTTAGCTTTCCCAAACTCACTGAAAATGCACCTAAAACACTTTAGAGGGGTCTAACCATGCATTTGACTGAAGAAGACATTATGTTCCCCAAACTCTCTGAAAATTCACCTAAAGCACTTTTGACGCATCTAACGGCTTTATAATCGCCAGAACCACTGAATAGCATTATTTTAACTTGAAAACATCATACTTGCTGAACACTTTTTTTCCAAAATGAATACTGGTCAAAATACAACAGAAAAAACATCCTTTTACCGTTTAAAATCAACTCATGTGTAAAATAATAAACGTGGGTCAAGTAAGCTGCTTTTGAGTATTTAATTGTTTGTGGTACGTATTCGGCTCTGAAACAGCCTATACGGCGGTGCAAAGTTCTACAGTGCCTTGAGGATAATTCTGAAATGCTGTAGTGCTATCTCTCATTGTACAAGATTCCATTTGACTGAAAACTGAGTTTTCCACCTTATATGTCACTTTGCCTGGTCCACATTATGTAAAAACGTTTACTTAGTTGAAGTACCATGCATTTCACTGAAAGAGACTTTAGGTTCCCTAAACTCACTGAAAATGCACCTAAGGCACTTTAGACGCATCTAACGGCTTTTTAATCGCCAGAACCACTGAATAGCATTATTATAACTTGAAAACATCATACTTGCTGAACACCTTGTTCCAAAATAAGTATTGGTGAGAATACAATAATAAATGACATCTTTTTACCGTTTAAAACCAACTCATGTGTAAAATAATAAACCTGGGTCAAGTAAGCTGCTTTTGAATTTTAAATTCTTTGTGGTACGTATTCGGCTCTGAAACAGCCTATACGGCAGTGCAAAGTTCTACAGTGCCTTGAGAATAATTCTGAAATGCTGTAGAGCACTCTCTCATTGTACAAGATTCCATTTGACTGAAAACTGAGTTTTCCACCTTATATGTCACTTTGATAGCTGTACATTATGTTAAAACGTTTACTTAGTTGAAGTACCATGCATTTGACTGAAATAGACTTTAGGTTTCCCAAACTCACTGAAAATGCACCTAAAACACTTTAGAGGGGTCTAACCATGCATTTGACTGAAGAAGACATTACGTTCCCCAAACTCACTGAAAATGCACCTAAAGCACTTTAGACGCATCTAACGGATTTATAATCGCCAGAACCACTGAATAGCATTATTTTAACTTGAAAACATCATACTTGCTGAACACTTTTTTCCAAAATGAATACTGGTCAAAATACAACAGAAATGACATCCTTTTACCGTTTAAAATCAACTCATGTGTAAAATAATAAACCTGGGTCAAGGAAGCTGCTTTTGAATTTTAAATTCTTTGTGGTACGTATTCGGCTCTGAAACAGCCTATACGGCGGTGCAAAGTTCTACAGTGCCTTGAGGATAATTCTGAAATGCTGTAGAGCACTCTCTCATTGTACAAGATTCCATTTGACTGAAAACTGAGTTTTCCACCTTATATGTCACTTTGCCAGGTGTACATTATGTTAAAACGTTTATTTAGTTGAAGTACCATGCATTTCACTGAAAGAGACTTTAGGTTCCCCAAACTCACTGAAAATGCGCCTAAAGGACTTTAGAGGCGTCTAACGGCTTTAGGATCGCCAGAACCACTAAATAGCATTATTTTAACTTGAAAACATTATACTTGCTGAACACTTTTTTCCAAAATGAATACTGGTCAAAATACAATAGAAATAACATCCTTTTACTGTTTAAAATCAACTCATGTGTAAAATAATGAACGTGGGTCGAGTAAGCTGCTTTTGAGTTTTTAATTGTTTGTGGTACGTATTCGGCTGTGAAACTGCCTATACTGCGATGCAAAGTTCTACAGTGCCTTGAGAATAATTCTGAAATGCTGTAGAGCTATCTCTCATTGTACAAGATTCCATTTGACTGAAAACTGAGTTTTCCACGTTATATGTCACTTTTCCTGGTCTGCATTATGTTAAATCGTTTACTTATCTGAAGTACCATGCTTTTGACTGAAAGAGACTTTAGGTTCCCCAAACTCACTGAAAATGCGCCTAAAGCACTTTAGAGGCGTCTAACCATGCATTTGACTAAAGAAGACTTTAGGTTCCCCAAACTCACTGAAAATGCGCCTAAAGCACTTTAGAGGCGTTTAAACATGCAATTGACTGAAGAAGACGTTAGGTTCCCCAAACTCACTTAAAATGCGCCTAAAGCACTTTAGAGCCATCTAACGGCTTTATAATCGCCTAAACCACTAAATAGCATTATTTTAACTTGAAAACATCATACTTGCTGAACACTTCTTTTCCAAAATGAATACTGGTCAAAATACAACAGAAATGACATCCTTTTACCGTTTAAAATCAACTCATGTGTAAAATAATAAACCTGGGTCAAGTAAGCTCTTTTTGAGTTTTAAATTCTTTGTGGTACATATTCAGCTCTGAAACAGCCTATACTGCGCTGCAGATGACCACGTTCATTAAAATGGTCATACATTTAGGACGTGGACCTTTAGGGAATTGTAAAACAGCCAGAATCAGGCCCCAAAGCCAAGACTTTTAGCTTAGGTTTAATTATGAGATTCTAGCAAACTTTTGATGCATGAAGTTTAGGTAAGGGTTTTCATTCACTAGGCATAACCATGGGAATTGTAAACAGACTAGACTTAAGCCAACACTTTCAGCACAGGTGTAATTTTCATTGAGAATGGCTGGAGGTGCTGTGAGTTATTGTGTAGACAGAACACATTTAGTGAAGTGTTCATATTTATGAAATCGTAAAGAAACATTATTAGGTCCGACACACAACATCTTCAGCATAGGGGGCCTTTTAAATGAAGATGGGTGTAGGAGCTCCGAGCCAGTCAGATTTAATGTCTCGACCCAGTGCATTCAGTTAAGTGGTCATACGTATCTCTGGCCCAAAGACATTTACTAAAGAAGTCAACTATATTGAGCGCTGCTTTGCTGTTTTAAAGCAACCAGCATCAAAGCCAGACACCCAACACTTTCAGCATAGGGGTTGAATAAAATGAGGGTAGTTCTAGGAGCTTGGACAGAGACAGAATCAATGTCTAAACCCAACACATTTAGTAAAGTTGTCATATTCATTAAACATAGATTTGGGACTTTGAAAACAAAAAGACTTTGGCTCAAGAGCCATCAACTTCATCATAGGGTTTTTATCAGTCCTTCAGGATAGGCAGCCATATTCAATGAGGATGGTTGCAGGAGCTCTGAGCCAGTCAGAGTCAATGTCATGACCCAGCACGTTCAGTTAAATGGTCTTATACATGGGCTGGGATTGTGGGAGTTCCAGAATAGCCAGAATCAGGCCTACAACTTCAGGATAGGGGTCATATTCAATTTAGGATGGTTGTAGAAGTTCTGAGAAATTCATTGTCAAGGTCTAGTATCAAGACATTTACTCGAGGAGTAAAAATATGAACTGTGAGTTGGAAATAAATAGTCTCCAGATCAAGAGCAAACAACTTCATCATGGGGTGCATATATATTGAGCATGGCTGAAAAAGTGATGAGACAGTCAGAGTCACTGTCTAGTGTGAGCACATTCACTGAAGGAGTCGAATGCATTGATCGTGGCTGTGAGACTTGGAAAACAAACAGTCTCTGGCCCAAAATCAAGCACCTTCAGCTTAGTGGTCATGTACACTGAAAATGAGATAAATAGATACTTTATTGATCTTTGCATTTAACCCACCCATGCAGAGACACACTTATACACATAAACTACAAAACAGACACTACCACAGCAAGCAGGGCATAGTAACAGGCAAGGAGCCTGAGTCCTGTTGGGTCATGGAATCGAACAGGCAACCTTCCAGTCACAAGGCTGTTTCTCTAACCTCCAGCCCACAAATGCCCCTGAAGGAGTTTTGATATTCTTAGAGTCAATGTCTATACCTAACACATTTAGTGCAGCGGTCATATTTAAGAAACATGGTTGTGGTAATGTAGTAAGGAACCAGAATCAAGCCTGACATCAAACACCTTCAGGATAGGTGTTACATTCAATGGGGTTGGCTGTTGGAGTTCAAAAACAGCCTGTATTAATTTTTTTGACACATGGAATTCAGCTAAGGGGTCTTCTTCAATAGGCATGACTGTGAGAATTGTAATCCAATGAGACTTAGGCTCAAGAGCCAACGCCTTCAGTGCAGGGGTAATTTTCATTGAGAATAGCTGAACATTGAGAATATATAATGAGGATGGTTGTTGGAGCTCAGAGCCAGTCAGAGCCAATATCTCGTCCTAGCATGTTCAGTAAAATGGTTATACATATAGGTAGTGTCAGTTGTAAAACAGCCAGAATCAGGCCAGAATCCAACACCTTCAGCTTAGGGTTCATTATAAGATAGTCGTAGTCATCTCTGATCCCAAGACATTCACTAAAGGAGTTTTATATCCATTTAGAATAGTTGTTGGAGCTTTATTGAATTAAACTTTCATGATAAATGTGTTGGGCCTAATATGGGTATTTTTCCAACTCCCACCACCTTGCTCCATGAATGTGCTTAGTGGAGAGATCCACTTTGGCTGTCTCAGAGACCCTATTGCTATACTATTAAATATGACTCCTATGACGAAGGTGTCTCGTCCCTGATTCTGGTTGTACAACCATTGCTGATTTTGGTTCTTTAAAACTGCCATGCTCCATGAATGTCCTGGATTGAGAAATTAACTCTGCCTGTCTCACAGCTCTCAAAGCCATTCTTATTTAATATGACATTTCATATGAATGTGTTGGACTTAGGAATTGAACTTCACTGCCTCAGATTTCTTACAGACATTGTCATAGAATTTAACCCCTAGCTAAACATATTTGGTCTCTGGGATGATTTACAACTCCAACAACCATGATCCACAAATCTGAATACACTAAATGCACTGGGTTACTCTGACTTTCTCAAAGCTCCTTTAGGCATACTCATTGAATTTAAACCCTCATGATAAATGTGTTGGGCCTAATTCTGGTTGTTTTCCAAGTCCAACTCCCACAGCTCCCACAGCCAAGACTAGCTCCCACAGCCATACTCATTAAATATGACCCCTATGCTGGAGGTGTTGGGTCTATTGCCTAATTCTGGTTGTTTTAAAGCTCCCACACCCATGCTCCATGAACATGACAGATGCACTGAATTAGCTTGTTCTAGATATTTAATCTTGTTTCAGAACTCCTAGAGCCATTCGCATTTAATATGACCTGCATGCTGAAGGACCTGATTCTGGTTGTTTTACAATTGCCACACTCACGGTCCATAAATATGAGCCCCTTACTATATATGGTCTGTCTAGTGTTGGAAAATTGGCCTTCAGGAGTCAAAAGTCAGGAGACCTTCAGCTTAGACTCGAGTTTATTGACACAGCTCAGTCGATCACAGCTGTGGTCGGGAAGCAGTCTTAATGCAGAAGCATATACACGGGCACATCTTCTTAGGTCATCGGTCTGTTGCTCGTCAGTCTCTCGAGGTCCAGTCCATCGCTCTCTCAGTCTAACTCAGTAACTCCAGTTTTAAGGAGGAGGTAAGGAAAGGGTCAAATGGTAGGGGGTGTTGGAGGTTAAGGAAGGGTAAGTGGGGGAAAGAAGGTGATGGTATTTGCATGTCACCCTTAGGGGGGTTGGTATGTTGCCACCTTGATTGGTATTATCTTAACAATGGAACAGAGGTGCAGACTCCCTGCAAGGATGGCGAACATCAACACTCAAAGGGCCATGCCAACAATGCAGGGAGTATCTGCTCAGATCGGCAGATAGGACAAACAATGGAGGGGGTTGACCAACTCTCTGCAGGGAGAGTGTTATATGAGATCATCAAAGTTAATTTGGTAAGTCTCCACACAGAAAGTACATATGATGATAATGATTACTTTAACTTATTTATGACCCATAAAAAATGTGTTCTACACTGAACAGAACAGCTGCAAAGCATTATCTGATTCTTCTGTTTCACTGAAAACTGTGTTTTCCACCATGAGTTTATGTTAAATGTCAGATATTGGACGTTGTACCATGTTTTAATGTGAAACGTGTAAAACATTTACTTGGGAGAAATGAACTGCATTAGACTGTAAAAGTTATTGAGAACTGTATTAGATTAGATCCACATATGAATATTTGTCAAAATGCAACAGAATTGGCCTAATATTACGGTGAAGAACAACCCATGTGTAAAATAACAAACTTGGGCGAAGTAATCTGCTCTTTAGTGTAAAAATCAGTGTGGTGCGTCTAGTATACTGCAAATGCATTTACTGCACTGAAGAAGCGCTCAACGGCTTTAGAACTGCCAGAACAGCGTGTTTTAATGTGATATATGTGTAAAACATTTACCTGAAAGAAATAAACTGCATGGGACTGTAAAAAATATTGATGTTCCCTTAACATGCTAAAAAATGTCTAGAACTTGCAAAGTTCAGTGGAGGAGTCATATTTAAGCTTTGTTTTGGTAATGTAAACCAACCAGAATTTAGTCCGAAAATTAACAGGCTGTTGGAGTTCTGAAAGAGCCAACATCAATTTCTGGTGCATGAACCTCAGGTAAGAGCTCTTATTCCTTAGGCATGACTGTAGGAATTGTAAACCAATTAGACGTAGGCTCATGAGACAACACTTTCAGCACAGGAGTAAAATTTATTGAGAATGGCTGAAGGAGCGCTGAGATACTCATAGTTATTGTGTAGACACAACACATTCAGTCAAGGGTTCATATTTATGAAGAAGTTGTAAAGAAACATTATCAGGCCCGACATACAAAATCTTAAGCAAAGGGACTGTGGGGGTTGTAAAACATCCAAAATCAGGCCCGAAAGCCAACACATGCAGATTATGGTTAATTTAATACAGTAAAAGTCATCTCAGATCCCAACACACTTTTCAGCATTGTAGGTGTGAGAAAGCCCAACAGGTGAAACGCCATCTTCTGGTGAAACAACAGTAATACAGTCTAAACAGGTCAGGACATGCCCAGTCACACAGACAAGCAGCAGACCAGCCACTGAGCAGACTGAAGCTGCTAGGACTTCCTGTGTGCGTACTTGAGAATATGTAAGTCATTTATATTTCTTTAGTGACAGATAATATGATTATAATTGCAGTATGTGTCCAATGAAAATATATAGTGCAAGTTGAGTTAGCTTGAGTCAGCTAAGTAGCCTGCAGCTTAGTAGTTGTGAGCTCTGCCTCTTGCTAGCGCTGCAGCTAAGTCTGAAGGCCTGTGACAGACTAATAATGATAAATATTTGGTTTGTCTTGCGAATATTACAAATATCAGTTTATTGTTGTGGTTGTGACTAAGTTTGGAGAAGTTTGAAATGTCAAATCATTTGCTGTTATGCTGTTAAGCAGGTTTCCTCTGCTAACATTATGTTGGCAATTGTACAGTTTGTTCATGTTTCAATGTAATCGTTCAATAAGTTTCTGATCATAATTTCTAATACATTGTATTACCTTCCTGTATGTTTTCAGACCACACACACACTCACATACACACTTGCACAGGTTGCAAAGACAAACAACCGCTATTAAAGGAGAAAAAAGGGATCTCTCTGTCCAAGTGCCTTGATTATTTGGCAGGGATCATAACCCATGATATGCCGCCTCAACCAGCAATCCTGCTTTCTGAGTCTCACACCTCAAACAGTAGGAGCTCTGGGCCAGTGAGAGTCAATGTCTCGAGCCAGCACATTCAGTTAAGTGGTCATAGACCTCTCTGGTCCAAAGATATTCACTAAAGAAGTCAAATATATTGAGTGCTGCTTTGCTGTTCTGAAGCAACCAGCATCAAGCTAGACACCCAACAATTTTAGCATAGGGGTCAAATAAAATGAGGGTAGTTGTAAGAGTGCAGACAGAGACAGAATCAATGTCTAGACCCAACACATTTAGTAAACATTAAACATAGATGTGGGACTGTAAAAACAAGAAAACTTCGGACCAAGAGCCATCAACTTCATCACAGGGTTAGGATTTTTATCAGGCACGAAACACAACACCTTCAGCATAGGGAGCCATGTTCAAATGAGGATGGTTGTAGGAGCTCTAAGCCAGTCAGAGTCAATGTCTCAACTCAGCAGATTCAGTTAAATGGTTTTATACACAGCCCGTGACTGTGGGAGCTCTAGAATAGCCAGAATCAGGCCAAAAAGCCAACATCTTTAGCATAGGGGTCATATTTAATTTAAAATGGTTGTAGGATTCTGAAATACTCATTGTCAAGGTCTAGTATCAAAATATGTACTCCAGGAGTCAAAAATATTAACTGTGAGTTGTGGAAGTCAAATAGTCTCTGGATCAAGAGCAAACAACTTCAGCATGGGGGTCATATACATTGAGAATGGCTGAAGGAGTGACTTTGGCTCATGGAATCAAACAGGCCATTAACTTCATCACAGGCTTAGGGTTTTTATCAGGCACGACACACAACACCTTCAGCGTAGGGGGCCATATTTAATGAGGATGGTTGTAGGAGCTCTAAGCCAGTCAGAGTCAATTTCTTGACTCAGCACGTTTAGTTAAATGGTCTTATATACTGACTGTGGGAGCTCCAGAATAGCCAGATTCAAGTCAAAGAGCGAACAACTTTAGCCTATTTGATTTTGCATGGTTGTAGGAGTTCTGAAATACTCATTGTCAAGGTCTAGTATAAAAAGATTTACTCCAGGAGTCAAAAATATTAACTGTGAGTGTTGAAAGTCAAATAGTATCTGGATCAAGAGCAAACAACTTCATCATGGGGGTCATATACATTGAAAATGGCTGAAAGAGTGATGAGAAAGTCAGAGTCAATGTCAAATATATTGACCGTGGGTGTAAGACATGGAAAGCAAACAGTCTCTGGCCAAAACTAAGCACTTTCAGCTCAGGTGTCATATACACTGAGAATGAGATACATAGATACTTTGTTTATCCTGAAGGAAAAAAGGAGTAGTGCATAGGCCATCTACATTAAGTGGGGCACAGTCATGGGTAAGGAGCCTTCAATCTTGTTGGCTCATGGAATCCCAGTGCATTCATTTAAAATGCATACATATAGCCTTTGGCCATGAGAGTTGTAAAAATGCCAAAATCAGGCCCGAAAGCCAACACCTTTAGCTTAGGGTTCATTATGAGATAGTCATCATAGTCATCTCTGATCCCAAGACATTCACTAAAGGATTTAAATATATTTAGTGTTGCTTTGCTGTTGTAAAGCAACCAGCATCATCTGTGTTTTTCACCATGTTAGGTGTGAGATTTCTGCCATTGTATCGGGTTTTAATGTAAAATATGTGTAAAACCTTCACTTGGGAGAAATGAACTGCATTAGATTGTATAAGATATTGAGGTTCCCGTAACACGTTGAAAATGTGTTTACTGTGCTGTAAAAGCGCTTGATGGCTTTAGAATCTTCAGATTCTCTGTTCAGCACTGTTTCAGGTTGAAAACATTTAACTTGTTTATCACTGTGTTCCACAATGAATATTTGTCAAAATGCAACAGAATATGCCTAATATTACGGTAAAGAACAACCCATGTGTAAAATAAGAAACTTGGACAGAGTATTCTGTTCTTGAGTATAAAAGTCAGTGTGGTCCGCCTAATACACTGTAAAAGAGTTTACAGCGCTTCAGAAGTGCTCAGACGCTTTAGAACTGTCAGAACAGGTGCATAGTAGTATCGCATGGTAGAATTATCCGTTTCTCTGAAAACTGTGATTTCCACCATGTGTTTATGTCAAATGTGTGACATCAGGCATTGTATCGAGTTTTAATTTGAAACATGTGTAAAACATTTATTTGGAAGAAGTGAATTGCATTAGACTGTAAAAGTCATTGAGGTTCCCCTAACACGCTGACAGTGCTGTAGAAGCACTTAATGGCTTTAGAATCAGCAGAATCTCTGTACAGCAGTATTTTAACGAGAAAACATCATAGTTGCTGATTCCTGTGTGCCACAATACATATTTGTGAAAATGCAGCAGAAATGGACTACTATTTAAGTCTAATTACTGAATGTGTAAAATATGTCAGCAAATTAATCCGCTCTTGAGCATATAAGTCAATGTGGTGCATCTAATACATTGCAAAGTCAGGATATTCTGTTCATTAAACAGAGCTGTGAGAATGGTAAAAAAAAAACCCAGAGGTAGAGCCAAGAGTCAACAACTTTTGCAAATGGATCATATAGATAGAGAATGACTGAAGGAGTCCTCAGTCACTCTTAGTCAATGTCTAGACCTAGCACATTTAGCTGAGGGGTTATATTTATGAAGAGTAGATGTGGAAATGTAAAGCAACCAGAAGCTGGCCCGACACCCAACACCTTCAGAATAGGGATTACATTCAATGGGGATGGCTGTAGGATTTCTGAAAATGCTAAGATTATTGTCAAGACCCAGCAAAGTCAAGTAAATAGTCATATATATGGGCAGTGCCTGTGGGAAGGGCAGTGCCTTCAGCATCGGTGTCATATTCATTGACAATGGCTAAAAGAGCTCTGAGACAAACAGATTCAATGTCTACACCCAGCACATTCATCAAAGGGGGCATTTTTAATGCGTGGCTTTGGTATTTTAAAGGAAGCAAAAGCAGGCCCGATACACAACTTCAGCACATATACATTGAGAATGGCATAAGGAGACAGTCAATGTCTAGAGTGAGGACATTTACTGAAGGGGTCAAATATGTTGACCCTGGCTGTGAGACTTCAGCTTTAAGATCATATACACTGAGAATGAGATAAACAAATACTTTATTGGTAAATACTTTATCTCTAGGGGTTACATTCAATGGGATTGGCTGTTGGAATTCTAAAAAAGCCAGCATCAATTTCTTGACTCATCAAATTCTGCTAAGGGGTCTCATTCAATAGGCATAAAAGTGGGAATTGTAAGCCAACTAGACCTAGGCTGAGGAGCCAACACCTGTGCCGCCCTCCAAAGAAATGCCTCCCCGCACCATTACTGACCCACTGCCAAACCGGTCATGCTGGTGGATGTTGCAGGCAGCAAAATATACTCCATGGCATCTCCAGACTCTGTCGCTTCTGTCACGTGTTCAGTGTGTACCTGCTCTTATCTGTGAAGAGCACAGGGCACCAATGGCGAATCTGCCAGTCTTGGTGTTCTTTGGGAAATGCCAATCACCCTGCTCTGTGTCATTTTGCAGGGCTCTGGCACTGCTTTTCCTGTTTCTCCTTGCACAAAGGAAGAGGTAGCAGTTCTGCTGCTGGGTTGTTGCCCATGTATGGCCCTCTCCATGTATCCTGGAATCTGCTCCATGTTCTGGACACTGTGCTGACAGACACAGCAAACCTTCTTGCCACAGCTCACATTAATGTGCAATTCTGAGCTGCACTAATTGAGCAACTTCTGTGTGTTGTAGATAAAATGCAAAAGTGACCAAAACATCAGCCAGAAAGGATGAGAACAGAGAAATGGTCTGTGGTTACCACCTGCAGAACCACTCCTTTATAGTAATTGTGTTGCTAATTGCCTCTCATTTCTACCTGTAGCCTGTTCCATTTGTACAACAGCAGGTGAAACTGATCCACAATAAGTGTTGCTTCCTAACTGGACAGGTTGATTTCATTGACTTGGAGTTGCATTGTGTTGTTTAAGGGTTCCCTTTATTTTTTGAGCAATGTGTAATACCCTACATGGAATATAAGCTGAGGTAAAGAGTAGGGATTGAATTAGGTTTAGTCACATAACTACAGTCTGTGATACCATGCACTTAAAGATTAATAGAACAAAAATGAGTAATATAACTTTTATAAGGGTCTCCCACATATCTGTGCATGTGACACTTTCACTTAGTTCATCTTTCCACTCAAGTTTTATGACATTGTTAAATATCGATCACACTGAGTGCTGTGTACTGAATGAGAAATGACTGACATGTGGTGCACAGCTAAGCATTCTTTTAATGACATTTATCCACACAGATATTGCGTTCTGTGTACTACTATAATGGTGCAAGAATCGTACTATTCAGGAAACCTATATTTAGACTTTAGACTCTAGCTCCACACAGAACAAGTTCTCTATCAAAGAAATAGTCCTTTTATCTCTTAATCTTGAATTCCTTTATTAAAACAATTAAAGCACTTTATTAAAAGTTTGTCTCCTGTTTTTTTCTGTATATGTTGGTAGTTTTACCTGTTACCTGTTCTTTAATGGAGCTCATTTGGGCTAACTTGCTGGTAATCACTGGAGGTGATGCGACAGCATATAGAAGAGAAGTGGCTAAGCTGGTGGCATAACAACAATTTTTAATTATATAGTGTGATGGAATTTGTGTATTAGAATGATTCATAATCAATGAAGGGCATTATCATTTTCCGCTAATCAAGTAATGATCATGTATGCTTGTGTAACTGGAACTGTTGGTTCTCAAACTCTCTGTGCAGGCAGCAGGCTAATAGTGTGTGTGCGTAGCAGGCGGTGGTGTGCTGACGCATTCTGTGGCTCAAGAACTGTTAGCGAGTGAATGAACACGCTGTGTAATGTAACTTTGCTTATAACTGTTGTGTAATCAGGGTGGGGCTAGGGGTATAAGTGCTTTGACAAGCTGTTCAGTTCTTTTGAAAAGACTTTATGCATTGCTCTGTCTTGCTCCAACAAATTTTTTACTCACTTTGATTCTGACTCAGAGACTTCGTGTTTTATTTCTGTCACATAAATTTCCACCACAATGGCAATAAGACTAATGAAAAATTATTCCTGATCCAAGGATGAGGAGGACACAGCACACACCACTACACAAACAAGGAGCGGGTGAAAACTTTCCTTGGGACTCACATCAGCAATGATTTTATCAGCATCAGTAGCACTCTTATTCACAACAATCACCTTACGTTCTGGTTTGGTTACTGCTCTGCACAGGACAGGAAGGCTCCTGTGTAGGCTCCCAGATGATCATCACAGTAATAGCCTTCCCATCTCAGACGGACATTTATTACATTAAAGTCATCAGAAGAGCACACAACATTATAAAAGACACAGCCCACCCACACCATGGTCTTTTCTCACTCCTACCATTATGGACACAGTACAGGGTTGTGAAAAAACAAACACAGGAACAGCTTATATCCTTTATTATTTTTATTGATCTTTTTATACACATACATTTAGAGTTCTATAAAGACTACACACACAACCTCCCTACGTATGTACAGTTTATGTAAAGGTGCATTTTGTCCGTACATTCCTGAATGAAAAGTTGCATATCTTCTCTGTACTAGAATATAAATAGAAATGGGTCCTTCGCTAAAACCGCCTCTTCACACTCTGTACTCTCAAAGACAGCCTGGAGGGCCCTCATCTTGCCCTCATCTTGTCCTCTTCTAGAAACTGTGGTAGAGTAACACAACCCTGGAAGCTCATGTTCTCCTTAACCCATTGTGCAGCTGTCTTGAGGTTCTTGGCTATCAGCGGGTCCTTTAAAAAAGTGAAAATCCAAAGAAACTCAAATAGAATTAAAACAAGAGTGTAAACACCACATGTATATGTGGACACTTGGTCATCCAACATTTTTTCTGCACATAAGGATACGAATGTGAATATTATTGCAAACTCTACTTTTCTACTTGAAAAGTCTACACACCATATTGGAAAAGTGCTGTGAGGATTTGACTGCCTTCAGTCACAAGAGCATTAATTACCCCAGGTACTGATTTGGACTTTGATGGCCATCTCATACTACCCTCTCTCTCTGCAGAGAGTTGATCACCCCCCCTCCTTTGTTTGGAAGTGATTAAGGTGATACCAATCACCCCCCAAGGTGGCAACATATCAACCCCCTCCTTAACGTTAACACCCAAACTCCCTCATCCCCATTTGACCCTTTTCTGATTTCTACTTAAACCATGCCAGACTGGAGTTAGTCAGTTAGACTGAGTCAGAGATGAACTACACTGGACCGGTAACAGACCAACAACCTAAGTTGTGCCCGTGTGTGCTTCTGCATGCACATGATTAAGACTCTTTTTTGACCCTTAACAGACAAAAAAAAGTCAATGCTGAAGGTCTCCTAACTTCTGATTCCTGAAGGCTGAGTTTCTAACAATGCCGAGTAAAACAAAATACTCTTCTGCAGAACTAAAACTTCTAAAGAAACAAAAAACTGAAAAGCCTTTATGTATCCTCATCACTTTTTTTGTGAGTTATTGTTTAAAAGTTAATATTTTATAATTTTTTGTATTGAGAGTGTATAGTGTACAAACCTCACCCATGCTCCAAACGTCCTGCACTCCACCATGTAGAGCGCCAGCTTTAAACAGGCTTTTGTCCTGTAATAGATTCAAACATGCTAGATTTAGGTGGATATGAGAGACAGAAATACAGCATTCATCAGCTAGCAAGATGAGAGAAATAGGAGAGAAGCACAGCAAAGAACAGCAAAGTTCTCCAGAAGATTGAGGCACCACGGTCTTCTTATAAGTGGAAGGTCATGTTGGCAAAAGAGAAGACATTCCAAAAACATCAAAAGACTGTATTTATGTATAGATTTCTATAACAAATGTATCTTAAGGATAAGGAAGGCTTACATATGTGAAGTTTAACTACAAACAAATGTGTGCACATTATTTCTAAGTTCTAGTTGTTAAATGTTACTGTTATTATTTTCTGTAGTAAACTGTCTGTCACTACACACTGCAAAGGCTTTATGTTCAATATTCCCTACCATCAACATAACACACCACAATCAGACACTAAACCAAACAACTGTTGTGGCAAGTTCTAAAAAATTAAATAGCATCATTTTATCTGCAGTACAAATAAAAGTACAACAGAACAACCATACAGATATAAATATAAACAAAAATGACCTTGTTTTTAATGAGTATCCATCTGTCCGAACAGTCTTGCTATGAGCTAACTGTAAAAAGCACAAATGTTTTAATTTGAACTGAAATAAGAAAATCTGACCGTTGCATGTTTTCTCCATATCCAGACCCAGTTTCACTGTGCTGTACCCTCTAGTTAAATAATAAAATATATCATGTGTTACAAGTAGTAAAATAAATATGGAAAGGTTGTTGAATAAAATATAATGGTTAAAATGGGTATGCAAAATACACCATAGCTTCAGCCTGCATCTTTTTGGTCATTGGTTTGTTGTTATTATTATTATTATTATTATTATTATTATTATTATTACTAAGGTCTGTTTGTGATTGTGATTTATGCATGTCTGTCTGTATTTATTTGAAAATATATTAAGGACAGAAATATAGTACTACTATTACTACTGCTACTACCATTTAGGATGCTTAAGCAGAGCAAGTGCACAGTTGCCCCCAGAGACTGGATTTGAAAAATCACTTGTTCATCAACAGTACATAAAAGTGACACTTCATTCCACATGATAACAATGCAATACTGGTCCCTGTTACTATTATTATATTGATATGTGGTAGTTGTATTAGATGTTTTTCTCACCTCAATTTTCCCCTGAAACTGTGTAAACATGATTAATTTTAATGTTATCAAAATTAAGTGCACCCAAAACAGAAAACAAATTTCAGTAATAAAATAAATATTATGCAATAAATAAATAAATACTAAAATCTGAACATGAAATTAAATAATTAACTGCGAATCCAACCCGGATCATCTTGCTGTGAGGCAACAGTACTGACCACTACACCACCATACCGTCTAAGCAGCCAAAGAAGCAAACAAATAAACACCATGCAAATTAATCTGAATAGTGAACTTTGACCGTTTTCACAACTTCAACATTTATTAAATAATCTGAAGAGAGTCACAAATTGCTTATCTCCCAACCCACAGGGGTTGTTTAAATAATAAAAGTACATAAAAGTACATAAATCTGTAGGCTTCATGACCTGTGAAATATATTTTTAATAGTTTTTATTCGTAAAATATGCAATTAGTTTAACAGAGGACACATGGAAACCAGAGAATATTAACAAATATAATAAAAACAACTTGACACATACACAAAGCATCCAGTGTCCTGGTAATTGCCTGGAGACAGCTGTTTGCAATCTGACATTGTTGAAAAAAAAAAGATTAGTTTCATCAATAATAATTTTCACAAAACATTTCTATGTTTACTCACTGTTGCCTCCAGCTCAGCATTTTCAACCAATGTCCAGAAATCTTTTCGCTAGAGAACAATGCCTCCAACTACAGCAAGTGTCTCCTCTTGGTCATTTTTGCTCAAAACCCAGTCAAACTTCGAAACAGACAAAATAAACACAAAGGATTAACAGTTCATTTCACACACATTTTTAGTTTAAATGTGTATTACTAACACTCATCAAAGGAAATGCAATATTTAAATGTGTACCATTGTTACTTGTCTATGACTTGGCTGACGATCCCAGCAGTATCTACTAGCAGATAGGTCTTTAAGCTGGCACACAATTGCATCTTCTGTTGGATCTCCTTCAGACATTTAGATAGTCTTATTAAAACAGTGTTTCTCAACCTTAGTCCTGGAGACACGATTTAGTGCACATTTTAGTGTCTCCTTTGTCCCCCAACACAACTGATACAACAAATCATTTCCTGTGCTAACGTAGGAAATCCACTAAAATATACAAGTCTGTGGGACAAGGGCACTGTATTATGAAATCTACTATTTTAATCAACTGGTCAAACATTTCACTTTGGAACAACACTTACCACTGGTTTACACTGTTACAATATTGGTTGGTGCAAGTGTAATGGGTTCTTCTGAGCACACATCTGGATTTCCTGTTTCAATACATCCTCAATATTGGAGTATCAATATGAGCGTAGCAAAGAATTTGTTAGTGAACCATTAGATTGCACATAAACAATAGGAAATAGCATGCTTATTACTGCTTTAAAGGTAGACAAAAAAAGGCAGAAGAGAAAAATAGTGAAACTTACACAATACAGTTTGCCCAAGCATATTCACTCTTATTTCAGGTCCAAATGTCTTCCTCTGCCTGGCCAACACTTTCTTGTTCTTGCTGTGATTGTAGTGATGACTTATGTTCCTCATTTGAAACAGATGTGTTGAGGGCAAACTCGTGTTTAGGAAATAGTTGTTTTTTATTTTTATTTTATTTTCATTTTAGCAAACAGATACTCAGCAACCTGGCTATTGACTTTTCCTCAGAACATCTCTACTGTTTTTTGTATTCCTTTCATGAAATCAATCATATAGTGCATAATGATGTAAAGAGCCTGTTGCAGGGTGTCCATGGGATTCAGACATCACATTTGTAGTGTGCAGCCAAGGTAGTGACACTTAATTTGTCACTAGTGGGCTCTGCCAAGCGACCCCTATATGGAGAGAATGGTAGCTGATCTGGTGCTCTGAGATTAGTGTGAGCTGCAAGACCTTGTGCAAAGTCATAAATTACCACATTTGGCATGTGCTTCCAAGATAACAGTAGGTCTGCAAAATCATGTGGACTCTCACCCCATAGATTGCATTTGAGGCTATACACAATTCCACATGGGCACAATGACAGCCCATCCTCCTGTTGTACAAACGAGTAATGGTTAATAATAATGATATGATTAATGATTATTCAAATTAATATTATATTAGTCATTATCAATGATAAATATAATTGTACTGTTAATAATTTACATTTATTTATACAAATACCACATTATAAATCAAGAATTTGGATACAAAACCAAAGACCATGAGATACAAAAGTACATCATGCTTACCAGAGGCAGCCCATATTTTCTGAAAAATGTTTGCCATAGGCATACCTGGATTTAATTTAATTTGACAGTCTACATAGGCGGCGTGAGCCACTGGGGTCCAACCTGCATTCCCTGCATAACTTTATTATTTCAACCTATCAAAGATAGACTCAAAGAAATCAACATTAACATAAATCAATTTAATTACATTTCTGTTTCATGACCTTCTGACTGTAAAGTTTGTCTCTAAGCCTGTCTGAAACAGTCATTTCAGAGACATCTGATGACTTTGAAGCACAAATTTTTCAGCACAGTGTCTGAATTTTGCATGTGCCTATCCAAGGCATGGAATGTTAGTGGGACTGAGAATGAATTATTTCTAGCACCTGAAATCAGAGTAAGCAATAAATAAACAAAAAAATAGAAATAGGTTTTAAAAATATATATCCCTTCTTTACAAAAGAAAAAAAAATCATATTTACTTGGAACAAATCCACGACCAATCATTTCTTTGGAACCTGCCTCCCAAATCCTTTCCAGATTAATCTCTCTTCTAAAACTCTCTGGAGGCTCCTGAACGTCACAAAAAAAACAATATTAAAACGACAATGACAAGAGTACCATTACAGAAAGCTTACCAATTGTTACAAAAAACACCTATGTATCAATACATGAAAGTTAAATTACCTGGCAAGTGAAAAACACCCTTTTTATGTCCATGTCCATGATTACTACTGGGGGACTGTCACCACAGGTAACGCATGAATACCTGTAAGAATACCTCTGTAAGAGCTTCAAAGTGTAAAGCTCTTTGAATAAACAAAAAATTATATAAATATATTTTCTATTTCTCTGTCCCACACACATACACATTAGCCTTAGTGGGGGCAGTAACCTAGCTGCTGCACCCAGGGAGCAGTTGGTGGTTAGGTGCACTGCTTAAGGGCATTTCAGTCATGTCCCACTGGCTTAAGGTATTCAAAGTGGGGAATTCAAACTTATGAAACTGGCTGCAAGTTTCTAACTTTCAGATCACAACATCCCAATTTATAGATTTATGTATAAAGAAATTTGTAAAATAAATAAAAAATGGTTATTTCACATATACATAAAGAAGTTTCTCCTTGTGACTATCACCTATGATTTGCTCACTGGGCGATACATGTTTTTAAACTCCTTTAAAGTTGCTTTGTGACACTATTGTAAAAAAACACTATATACATAAAAATGACATAACTATAAGGAGTTTAAAATAGTGTAACTGGTCATTTTTCATTTTGAAGAAGTCACTTGAATTTCCATATATGTATACACACACACATCCCAAAAATACATGACGCATATCCTCACTACATTCTACAGAGGAACAATAGAGAGTATCCTGACCAGCAGCCTCACGGTCTGGTACAGCAGCTGCACCATCGCCGAACAGAAATCACTCTAGAGAGTGGTGAGGACAGCAGAGCGCATCATCAAGACCTCACTTCCACCTGTACAAGATCTGTACCCATTATGGTGCCAAAGCAGTCACCAAGATGGTCAGAGATCCCACCCACCCAGCTCATGGACTGTTCAGACTGCTGCCCTCTGGAAAACGCTACCGCAGCATGCGGTGCAGGACTTCCAGACTGAGCAAAAGTTTCTTTCCACAAGCCATCAGATTGCTCAACACTTCCTGATGAGCAGACTCATCAGATCTGTTAAACTCTTGAACATATACCTAATTCATACTCAGGTGGTCCTCCACTTAATGCTGCTAATTTTGTGCAATAGACTCATTGTTTCTTTCTGAACCTAAGCACTCTTACACCTTAAAATGTTTAAATTTACAGTGTTATGTTTACATTGTTACAGTGTGCAATATTTTGTCAGAACTGTGCAATATATATATTCCCTTTAAGTGCAATATGTCTGCAAAAAACACTTTTTTGAAGTATATCTATCTATTTAGAGTTTATCTCACTATTTTTTTACACTTTTGTCATGTTTTTAATTATTTGTCATGTTAGTTGTATGTCTTGTGTTTTGATATATCTGCACATTGGAGTTTGGAGAAACGCAATCTCGTTCAGCTATGCGCTCAGTTGTAAAGTCTGAATGACAATGACTTTGACTGATGATCTGTATTACATAGCATGAGGGTAAAATAATGGTAAAAAGTTTAACTGCTAGCAATGTCAGAGAAAGTTAGCTGAAGAAGGTTTCTCTAAGTTCTGCACAGAGGTAAATCAAGAAGGATGCAGTCATTGAAGTTGTGTAGTTTGTCTTTCCATTCTTGATAGCGATAAAACATTTCACACCGTGGACACTGAGGAAAAAGGAAAAAGGGCTTTTGGATAGTGTTTCTCTGGTGATGGTACACGTAGATCTTCTGGCCGGACAGGAGGGTTTTTTGTGTTCTGGAGAATATACATAACGATATTTTCTAGTCCTTCACCTTTTGGTGGATAGATAGAATTGTCATCCTTTCATGTCCCAAATATCTGTGCACTCTGGACATTGGTCTTCATCCAAGTCCAAGTCCAACACACCTCGGTACTACAGACTTTCTGTAAAAACTCAGTGGGTCTGGAACAAGTGCCATTTTGCAACATACTTATGTGTACAGGAATGTCCTGTAGGTCCTTTTTTTCTCATAACTGCATTGTTGTATCACCTTGTTGCAAAACTCAATAAAAAAGAAAGAAACTAAAAGGAACACCTTCAGTTCTCGGGAGGAGCACTGTCTCTCACACCTGTTACTGGAGGAACGCCAACTCACACTGGTCACTGGAGGTGCGCCGAATTTATCTAAAAATGACAGGTTATGTTGTATTTTGTTTATTTATTTGTATCGTAATTCCACAAATGTTGTTCTGTCACTATATATACAGTAATTTACCACTTTACCTAATCAGGTAATATTTAGGGGATAGGATGGGCTTTGATTCATATTAGCAAATGTTTCCCCCTAAAGTCAAACCCGCCCCTACACCCTTGCATTTGACACAGGAATGGATTCTTACTTAGTGTGGCTCGATTCAGGTTTGGCTTTTCAGTCACCACTGTCGGTGAATGAGTTGGGCTCCACAGTTCCTTTTGGCAAAAGGGTGGCGGACTTCTTAAATCTGATCCCCCTAGGGGAAAAGATGGCTGACCTTTTTCTAATTCGTCATAAGGTTGGATACTGGGTTTGAAAACAACTGAACCTTTTATTTGTACTTCAGCTTCAGTCCTATCTGCGAGTAAAGCATATAAGCTAGTTGTAGCTTTCCGTTTAAACCATATGGTGGGAGTCCCTCAACTGATGTTTTGTTAGTTTCTCAATTAATTTCTCTCACCTTCTCCTTTACTTCACTCTTTTGTTTTTTCAATTGTGTTTTTTGGTTGTTTCTGCTGATAATCTTTCACTTTATATGTTAGCTTTGCGGCATGATCCTCAAAGACACGTAATATTGCTTAACCACATCTTTTCTTTTCTAACTGAGTTTTAGTTTGAGTTATTCTCTTTTCTTTTACTTCTCAAATCATTTTACATAGTTCCTCATGAAATGTTCCTCGAAGTGCCCTTTGCTTCTCTCATTGCTTGACTGTCATTTTCCTCCGGCGTTTCATGGATTTGCACAGTTCTTTCTTCATTCCAACGACTAAAGCTCCAATAGTTCCAATGCCTAAAGTATGCATTGTATGTGTTGGTGCGTGTGTGTGAGCTTTCCTCATTTAGGCCCACCTGCAGACACACAATTCTTTTAAACAAATATATATATTTTATAAAAAACTTTTTATATTAATAAATATTCACCAGCCATGCTTCACACAACTCAAAACTTATCAGGACATCTTTAATATTTTCTTTGTTCACCTTTTCTCACATAGTACATTCCTGGGGCTGTATTTCTTTGCATTGGTCTCGGGTTAAATTCTGGCATTGGCAGTGGTTCAAACCTTCCCCATGGCAACTGCTCCAAGCCAATTGTCGCTTCTAATGACCTTTCACTGGACAACAACATGTCTATCAATGGTACAAAATCTTTTGTCCACAGCCTCCTTATCCTCTCTTTTAGCCTAAAGTGTGGAAAAGTAATTTCCATTGCAAATAATGGAACTCCAAGTTTACAAAGTTTGCAATTATTTGAATTTGATGACTGCCATTCAAGCCGTGCATCATCTTTATAGGTCCTCTCTAACCAAAAATGAGTCAGAATTTCCAGCGTTTCTAACAGGTTGTTATTTATATTGACAATTATGACAAGACTTCTACGCCAGTAAGTCTTACTTCCAAACCATGTCTTAACTCAATTTCTTGACTCAACCACTGCTTGTTCGTGAAAATCTAATTTATTCCATCCCAAAAGTCAATCAAATTCCATATGCAAGGGCCAAATATTCTCCCATGTAAACACTTGGTCCTGTCTCCGGGTTTCTCAAACGTGCTATGAGCTTAAAATGGGCACACTTTACTACTGTTTTGTAAGTAATGTTACTTCTGGGTCTGATATAGTACAATTCTATCATTATCACCACGCATTGTAAACTCTATCTGCTTAGTCAGCTTTGTAACCTCTGCTCTCAATCGTCTCACATATCAGGCCCAAGACCAAACACCTTCAGTTTAGGTGAAGTAAATAAATTGAGTGTTGCTGTGCTGTTTTAAAGCAATCAGCATCACCAACACCCAACACTTTCGGCATGGGATCAAATAAAATGAGTATTTGATGTGTGACTGTGGTATTGCAATGTAAAGCAAGCAAAAGCAGGCCTGACACACAAGACCTTCAGCATAGGGGTCAAATTCATTGGGGATGGCTGTAGGAGTTCAGAGAAAAACAGTATCAAAATTTAAACCCAACACATTCAGCATAGGGGTCAAATTCATTGGGGATGGCTGTAGGAGTTCAGAGAAAAACAGTATCAAAATTTAAACCCAACACATTCAGTGGAAGGCTCATATTTTTTATGAAGCGTGATTGTGGTAATGTAAAGCAACCAGAATCAAGCCCTACAACTAACACCTTAAGAATAGGGGTCACATTCAATGCGGATGGCTGTTGGAGGTCTGAAACAGCCCGCATCAATTTCTTGACTCATGAAGTTCAGTTAAGGGGTCTTTTTTATTAGGCATAGCTGTGGGAATTGTAAACCAACCAGACACCTTCAGCACAGGAGTCCTATTCATTGAGAATGGCTGAAGAAGCTCTGAGTCAGTCAGAGTCAATCTAGACCCAGTACATTTAGTTAAGGGGTCACATGAATTAACCGTGGCTGTGGTTGTTATAAAGAGAACGGTTTCAGGCGTGACACACAACAATTTCAGCATAGGGGGCCATATTCAATGAGGATGGTTCTAGGAGCTCTGAGCCAGTGAGAGTCAATGTCTAGACCAAGCGCATTCAGTAAAAGGGTCATATATATGGCTTTGGATGTTACAAAACAGCCAGAATCAGGTCTAAGAGTCAACACCTTCAGCTTAGGGGTCATGGTTGTACTAGCTCTGAGACAGCCATACTCAATGTCTGGTTCCAAGACACACTGAAGGAGTCAAATATATTGAGTGTTGCTGTGCTGTTGTAAAGCAACCAGCATCAGGCCCGACACATAACACTTTCAGCATAGGAGTCAAATAAAATGAGTATAGTTGGAGGAACTCTGACAGAGTCAGAATCAATGTCTAGAGCCAACACATACAGTGAATGGGACAGCCACATGATGCATCACTGTGGGAGTTGTAAACCAATCAGAGTCAGGACAGAAAAGGATGGGTTTAACAGTCTGATGGCCTGTGGGACAAAAGACTTCCGAAATTGTCAGTGGAGCACAACTGGGACAGCAGCCTGTCACTGAATGTACTCCTCTGCCTTTTGATGGCACTGCGCAGTTCATGGTGGTCAGGAGTTTTCTGAGGGTCCTTCTCTATGCCATTGATGTAAGACACTCCAGCTCTGTTCCCAGCACAGAGCCAGCTTTCCTCACCAGCCAAGTTGACCGGCGTCCCTCTTCTAAATGCTACTTCCCCAACACACTACGGCAGAGAAGAGGGCGCTAGCAACCACAGACTGCTAGAACATTCTCAGAAGTTTTCGGCAGACCCTGAAGGACCCAAGCCTCTTCAGGAAGTAGGGTCTTTTCTGTTCCTTCCTGTGGAGGGTGTCAGTATTCGCTGACCAGTCCAACCTATCGTCAAGATGTATACTTAGAAATGTGTAGGTCCTGTTGGGAGTCTGGCCTTATTCTTGTTTCTTTAGAATACCACAGCCATGCCATGTATTTTACCCCTTTAATGTATGTGCTAGGTCTTCCTGAGTCTTCCTGAGTCTCTCAACGCTGCGGTCATGGTTTGCATCCCGACCTGACCAAGTAACAAAAACACATTATGGGGCAATTGTGGGCTGGAGGTTAGGGAACCAGCCTTGTGACTGAAAGTTCGCTTGTTCGATAATATGAATCAAAAGGACGTGACTGAAGTGCCCTTGAGCAAGACACCTAACCCTGACTGTTCCCTGGGTGCTGGTGCTGTTGTAGGGCTGCCCACCGCTCCGATGCAAGTGTGCTCACTGCCCCCTAGTGTGTGTGTGTATATGTGAGTGTTTCACTGCACAAATGAGTTAAATGCTGAGATCTTATATTTCCCTTTAGGATCGATAAAGTATCTCTCTATCTAGCACTCTGAAACACTGGCACCCCCCCCCCCCCCCCACTCCACCATCAACAAACATGTGTAATTGCGTCAAAGTGGTGGGACAACAGCACCAACATCTCAGTTTACAAACAACCTCTATTTCCTATAGGGTAAGGTTAATTGCCAAAAGCTTAACAAACAAGTTAGTTGAGACTATGTCTGAGTCCTGAACATTAACTGGGAGATTATTCCACAGTAAAGTCTTCAGAATTTTAAGAACCAGTAGAAAACCAGCATCTTGTAATTTGAGTAAACGTGATATAATAAGAAAAAAGGCCATGAAGAAGGCCTTTATATGTTAGTAAAAGAATTTTATAGTCGACACGGAATTTCATAGGAAGCCAGTACAATGTTGGTAAAACTGGGCAAATGTGATACAATTTTCTGGTCGATTTTTTTAGTTAGTACTCTAGCTGTAGCATTTTGAACTCATTAAAGTTTATTTAGATTCCTGCTGGAGCATCCTGACCAGTGCATTACAGTAGTTTAGCCTTGCAGTTATAGAGGCATGTACCAATATCAGTATCATGTAGGGATAATGCATTTCTAAATGTTTTGAAGTTAAAGTCAAGTCAAGTCAAGTTTATTTATATAGTGCTTTTTACAACGATGTTGTCTCAAAGCAGCTTTACAGAAAACAGACAGTTAGAACATATCCCCCAGTGAGCAAGCCAGAGGCAACAGTGGCAAGAAAAAACTCCCTCAACTGGAGGAAGAAACCTTGGGAGGAACCAGACTCACCCATCCTCCTCTGGTCAAACAGTATTTACAGTTTGAACTAAATACCAAAGAAAGGAGCCTCTGTATAGCAAAGCTTTAGAAGCTGCACAGATAGAGGCAGTGTATGACTGAGGCAGTCTATGACTGAGTCTTTATGTAAAGTGGACGTGAGCTGAAACAGTCCCATCCTATCTCAGTGCTGGTGCATCTGGATGGCACAGTGATGTAACTGAGGGTGTAGCAGTAAATGGACAGGTGAGCTGGCTGGTGATGGTGGGGTGATGGCCCGATGATCAGTCCTTCAACAGCGTTCAACAGACGGGAGGACAGTCATTTCCTCAGGAAGAGTAAAGAGAGAGAGTTAGTTGGGCTCGGGAGTATGACTGTAGAGAATATGAATTTTCAGAATTTTAGAGTGTGGCTGGTGACTCCGGCAGATCTAACTATAACAGCCTAAACTAAAAGGAGAGAACCAGAAGGTAACATGGACATGAGAGCACCCTGAGAGACTGGGATCCCCCCACTCCACCATCAACAAACCTGTGTGATTGCATGAAGTGGTGGAACAACAGCACCAACATCTCAGTTTACCATAAACCTCTGTGTCCAAGAACCCCCAGATCTCCTGCCTTTATCTAAAAGAGAAGATTAATTACCAAAAGCTACACTAAACAAGTATGTTTTCAGTCTGGACTTAAATATTGAGACTGTGTCAGAGTCCCGAACATTAACTGGGAGATAATTCCACAATTTTGGGGCTTTGTAGGAAAAAGCTCTTCCCCCCATTGTAGTCTTCTGAATTTTTGGAAGTATTAGAAGACCAGCATCCTGTGATCTGAGTGAACGTGGCGGTTCATAATAGGAAATTAGATCTTGCAGGTACTCCGGTGCGAGACCGTGCAGGGCTTTATACGTCAGTAATAGAAATTTATAGTCGATACGAAATTTAACAGGAAGCCAGTGTAGTGCTGATAAAACTGGACTGATGTGATCGAATTTCCTGGTTTTAGTTAGTACTCTAGCTGCAGCGTTCTGAACTAACTGAAGTTTATTCAGGTTCCTGCTGGAGCATCCTGACAATAATGCATTACAGTAATCTAGCCTTGAGGTTATAAAGGCATGCACTAACTTTTCAGCATCAGACACAGATAATGCATTTCTTAACTTTGAAATGTTTCGTAGGTGAAGAAACGCTGTTCTTGTAATATTGCCTATGTGTTGATTAAATGTCAGATCTGAGTCAATTGTTACACCAAGATTTTGGCTACTGAACCAGGAACTACAGAGAAGTCAGCAAGATTTAACATTAAATCTGAACATTTAGTCAGAGCAGCCTTTGGGCCGAGGAGGAGAACTTCCGTTTTGTCAGGGTTCAAAAGAAGGAAGTTCTGAAGCATCCAAAGTCTAATATCTCTTACACAATCTTCTATCTTATTTAATCTGGATTTATCATCTGGTTTGGCTGATATGTACAGTTGTGTATCATCGGCATAACAGTGGAAACTAATTCCATGAATATTTATAACTGAGCCTAATGGTAGCATATATAGTGTAAATAACAGAGGACCTAAAACAGAACCTTATTTCACTTTTGTAGAGTTAGACGATACATTATTTATCTTTACAAACTGAAAGCGATCACTAAGGTAAGATGTGAACCAGGATAACGCTGTTCCTGTGATTCCAACTATATTTTCTAGTCTGTCCAAGAGAATAGTGTGATCTATAGTGTCAAAAGCTGCACTTAGATCGAGTAACACCAGTAGAGATACGTGGCCCTGATCAGAGGCAAGAAGAAGATCATTTGTTATCTTAACTAAAGCTGTCTCTGTGCTGTGATGTGGCCTAAAACAAGATTGGATTTTTTCATATATGTTGTTCTTATGTAGATGAGAACAGAGTTGTCAAGCTACAGCCTTTTCTAAAATCTTAGAGATAAAAGGTAAATTGGAAATCGGTCTATAACTGGACAGTTCTCTGGGGTCAAGATTTGGCTTCTTTATCAAGGGTTTTATCACAGCTAGTTTAAAAGACTTAGGTACAGGACCCAGACTAAGAGAAGAGTTGATGATAGTTAAGATAGGTTTAATAATAGCTGGTAATACTTGTTTCAGTAGGCTTGTTGGAATCTGAAGAAGAGGAGATTTTGGAATTTGAAAAAGAGATAAGTTTTTCTAGTTCTGTCTGCTGGAGTGGACAGAATGTTTCTAGTCTTTCTTCTAAAACCACATTTTGTGCTGTTTGAGCCAAACCGGATGAAGGATAGGTTACTCGTATTGGTAGAACTTTTTGTCTAATATTCTCGATTTTGCTATTAAAAACGTCCATGAAATCGTTGCTGCTGTGGTTGGCGGGTATCTGAGGTTCTGTTCCTGCCTGATTTTTGCTAAGTTTTGCGATGGTGCTAAATAAAACTGAGAATAAAGTGCTGAGATGTACATAAATTTTTACTAAGACTCAATTCATATGAAATTAGGTAGTGATCTGAAACTACTGAAGTCTGTGGAAGAACAGTAAGATTATGTATATCAACACCTAAGGTCAAAACTAGATCTAGTGTGTGATTACAGGAATGTGTAGGCCCTATTACATTCTGAGTGAGACCTGAGTGAGATAGATGAGAAAGCCTTTTTTAATGGATCTGCTGAGTTTTCAAAGTGAATATTAAAATCTCCTGCAATTATTACTTTCTCAGTGCTCACTGCTAGATCTGCAACAAAGTCACTGAATTCTTTTAAGAATTCAGAATAAGGTCCTGGTTGTCTATAAATGTTGACTAGGGTGAGTACACTTCTATTAGTGGTCGGATTCGTGATGTTTATGAGAAGAATTTCAAAAGAATTTAAAGTGAGATTGTGTTTCTGACTCATGTCTAATGAATTTTTATGAATGACACATATACCCCCTCCTTTACCAGACAGTCTGGGGCTGTGTACATACTTGTAGCCTATAGGAGTGGCTTCATTTAATGCCAAATATTCCTCAGGTTTAATCCATGTTTCTACGAGACATAACACATCAATTTTATGATACGTTATTGTATCATTTACAATGACAGTTCAGTGATCTTATATTAAATAAACCAAACCTTAATTCAGAAACACTGCAGCTAGACACTGGATCTAATATTCTTATATTAACTAAGTTATTTAAACAAACTGATTTAGATTTTCTAAGTTTGTGTTTAATTCGGGGCAGTGAAACAGTCTCAATATAGTTGTACCTAGGTGTCGTCTCAAGGCAGCGAGCAGACGGTCGGTTTAGCCTGTTTGTCTGCTGCCTGGTCTCGGCTCTGGACAGTCAGCAACAGTCAGCAGTTAAAGAAATACTGTCCTTGTAATATTACCTATGTGTTGATTAAATGTCCAGTCAAGTGCCATTATAGGTATATTATTTATTTTATATTATTTAGTATATTATAATGTTTTACATCTGTTTCTCAAGAAAATGTGCGTGCGTGCACACTCAAACGCCTCCCTATAAATATATATATATATATATATATATATATATATATATATATATATATATATATATATATATATATATATATATATATATATAATCGCAGTACCTGAGGTCGTTTTTGTGTAATATGTCATATTATTATGTTGCAATCACAATGGCGCTAAAGTTGCACATATCAACTACAGCCAGTGTATAGTCGTTAGGAAGTATGGCAATGGCTAAAGCGTTTTCTTAAATGGAGCACTGTATTCAGAAGAAACTGTATTTCGTTTGTCTCTCAACACATGGCTGTAATGAAAAGGAATTACAAATTAACTTATGGAGCATATGCACTTGATTAAATAAAAAAGGAAAGTGGTGTGGATAAGATAATAATAATAATAACAATAATACTAATTATTATTATTATTATTATTATTATTATTGTTATTAATCATTTACCTCAGAATGATCTACACTTTCTGGTACTTAAACCATCGCATAGATGCTATATAACTGTGTACAGAGTTAATATGTACAATATATACATAAAATAACCTGGTTTAGGAGAACCCCCTGTCCTGCAGGGTGTTTTCTCTGCCCCCAACACACCTAACTAATCATTAACAAGCCCTTTATGACTCACAGTGGGGGAACCAAGGAAACACTACAATGTGCAGGGCAGGGGCTACTCCAGGACCATGTTGAAAAGTGATGGCTTACATAACTATTACTAAATAAGGCCACAGAACGTTACTGTCTTAATGTTTGTCTACCTACAGAGTACGTTTTACATTGTAAAAAAGTTTGACTGTGCATCGCCCTATACCAGCTAGGTTTAGGTGTTTTTTCCACATTTTGTTAAATAAGGTAGAACTGCATGGATACCATCTTGCCACTGGTGCTGACCATCTTATAGGGAGAAAATCTTTTCTTTTCCCATACAGGTAAAGACTTTCTAAAAAAGCCTGGATAATCTGTAAAATCACAACACAGTAAAAAACAGTTATGCATTAAACAATTAAAACAAATCTTTTATTTTGCTGTAGTACACTGTCATTTCTGTGTAAACTGATACTTGGGAGATGCAATTCGACTATGACAACTTTAAGGCAGATGTTACAACAGTATATTTTTTTACCTGGCCATTTCTTGCAGCACTATTGTCTGCTGTTAACTGCCTGCTTGTATCTTACTACTTATTAAAGTAATCAGATGACAAAGCGAATCTGAGTGAGAGCAGAGTAAAAATTAGATAGCACATTTATATTTCACATGAGAACAAAGAAAATCCATGAGTGCTGCGTGGATCACGCTCTTGCACTTAAAAAGTGTGCTCTTGAGTTTGGGCAATAAAATAACATCATAAACCCTGAGTAAAGGGGTCAAAAAGGCCTTTGCTTAGTATCATATGATCTGAAACCATTAATCCAACTGGCTCAAAACTTATGTGAGCTCCAAAACAAGACTGAACCTAGGAAATGTTCTTAGGCCCTGGCCCAGAGGCATCAGGTTTAGAGCTCCAAATCCCAAGAACATTCAACATCTTGTATTGTTGGGAGCTCAGAGGCAATGGCCCATAGGCATTCAGCATGAGCCCCAAGATCCAGCCAGCCAGAGATCCAACCCCTTCAACATAGGAGTAATTTAAAAACCAAGAGGAATTAGGCCTTAAGCCCTGATACCCAAGCCCTTCAACAGGAAAGGTGAAACTTGAAGCAATTTAAACTTGAAACTGGAAACTCTGGGGCCATGACCAATTGGCGTCCAGTCTGGACCAGAAACCCATGGGAGCTTTGAGGACGTAGCATAAAGGTATTAGATGTTGGACTAAACCCCTTCAACACTCGACTAGTCTTGGGTGTGTAATTTATTGAAAATGTTATACAGACACTGTGTAATAACAAACCAACCATAAAAACAAACTCAAACTTTTCATACAAAAGAATTAAAGAATTTATTTTATTTTTTCAGAAATGTTTACACATTTACAAAACTGTAGACAATGTACAATTCATGTCAGATGTTCACTTTAACAGCATAGAAGGTAGGTCTGACAAAAAAACCCAAACAAACAAACAAAAAACCTTAAGAGGCACAGTTGTAGAAAGATTATTAAATGTGGCGTGATATGTTTTAGGATATTTTTTCCCATACAAATGTGAATAGTTAACATTACAATTAACATTAGGTACACAGTAACTATGGGTGAATTGATTTAGCTAAAAATATTATTTATTAAAAATATACCTGTCTTTTGTACATCCTACTTTGCAAGTTATGAAAAAAACATGTAAATATGGCAAAAATGTTTTTTGCTTAAATAACTCCATGAGTCATAATCATGTCATAATCAGATCAGAAAGTTTTTGTAATCAGAATAGTACTGAATAATCATCTTTACTTGTACATATAATAAGCCAATCAGTAGATTTTACAAAAGGCCTTATTTTATTCTACTCTCAATATGGTAATAGTAAAGCCAATAGATCTTAGCTCAGTTTTGTATACACTTTGATGAGCCATAACATTAAAACCCCCTCCTTGTTCCTGCACTCACTGCCCATTTTATCAGTTCCCCTTTCCATATAGGTGCACTTTGTAGTTCTACAACCACTGACTGTAGTCCGCCTGTGCCTCAGTATACTGTATGCTGTTACCCAGTTCTTTAGTGGTCCAGACCCGCATAATACCACTGTTTTTTATTCAGTAGCGATGCTGTGAAGATGACTGGACGGTGGGAGGATGCTCTAAAATCCCCAGCTAAAGAGTCTGTTGATTTAATACCCTGGTGACTTTACGAATATGACATTTGGTGCAGATTACTTTTGTCATATTGATATAAAAGGAACACAGAAGCCTTAAATTTTGACATGGGTCTTTTCCTAAAAACATTCTACCATATGGGACCTTAAGCTTTGGCCTGGGCGTCTTTCTAAAAAAAAAAAAACAACCAACCAAACAAACAAACAAACAAAAAAAAAACAACAGTCTCACATGCAATCCAATACACCTCACAACCACAAACCAAGTATCATTTGGGTGGTGGATCATTCTCAGCACTGCAAACCTGGAGGTTGTGCGTTACTGTGCGTTGCACTGGTGCAAGGAGGTGATTTTAATATTAAGGCTGATCAGTATATATAAAAATACAAGTTCCTACATAAAGCAAATGCAGATTAAACTTTCTTATTAAATAATACTCATGATGACAACAGTATTAAAAAGTAATAAATTAGAAACATTCAAATCATGTAATTATCTAAAAGGAGAAAAGATTGTATTTAGTCAAACTGATTTAAAAGCTGTGATATTTATTTCATGTGCTTGCATCTAACTCTGACCCTTAAAAATAATCAATATACTTGCACAAAGCTTTAGGGGTGTCCTAAGCAACATCTTTTTCAATAGGGGCCCACACATCACCCTACCAATTATTACCAAGAATTAATATTCTTTTGCATGTGAGAACAGGAACAAAAAAATGAGAACAAAAATTAATACTGAATTCATTTTCATACAGAAAGTGTTCACACAGCCTTTAAGCTGACTGTGCTTTTTGAAAAAAATATTATATGGCTCTGTTCACCCATAATGCCACTTACTTAATGAAATTAATTTTTGTTTTCTTTATGTGGAAGTCAAATACATAATTGGTGAGTTTGTACTTAAATGGGTGGCTAGAATGGGATCACCAAGTTGCCTATATAAAAGAGGCTTTGGGGGTGCTGCAAGTGTTTAGTGCTTTGTACTTGGTACTGATCCAGCATCTGACTGGCTTACTTGGACACTTGCTGTTGTACATGAAGCAGGAACTCATAATAAGACAAGGCAGACTCGGTCCGGTCCTCAATCATATTCTGCATAAAGCTGGCCTTGAGTGGGCTTTCATCTCTGTAATAGAAAGTAAACATTGCTGTATTGTATTCTTTTCACATTTAACTCCTACTTTGATGTAAAAAAACAAGGCCAACCTGATAATATGCAATACAGGGTAGAAGGGACGCTGCTCTCTCAGCCAAGCAATGAAAGTTCTTGTTCTGGTAGACTCTGCTGTATCCAACTCTGGTAGCTGATTCTGTGAAAGACAAAGCAGAGTAATGTTGTGTTTTAATGGATTCAGAGAGAACGTATGTGAATTAAACATACAATTAAAGGCTAGTTAAAAAGTTAAAGGCTAACCGTGTTCAGAGGTACAGTCACATAGTTTTGGACTCCTAGCACTTGTTTAAGAAATGCGGTGTTGCAATTTCTTCCCACCCAGAGATACATCTCCTGAAAGACAAAGGACAGATCTCTTTGCAGTTTAAGTCTCTGTAAATATAGTTTATAAGAAACTATAAAAAGTATTCAATGGAATAACAGCTTATTCTTATTTTATATGTTCTCTAATACATCTTTGCAAGCTTAATGTGACAAAATTAATTTGTGTTGTATTTGTTCGCTTCAAGTGATGCATTTTTAGACTATGCCTTTATTAAAGTGACCGCATTTCTAATGTCTCAAAGCAAAATAGTACCTTAGTTTTACATTGCTAACCCAATTTTTCAAATATCTTGAGGCAGTATGTGAAATGCAACTAAACCAAACCTTATTTAAAATAGGGATGCAGATTTTTTCCTTCTGATACTGATACCTGATCCATAAACATAGACCAACTGCAATTCTGTCAAACCTGACAGTCCAGACATTGACACAATTACATTTTTAATATACCTTTATTTGGTAAAATTTGTGTCACAAACAAAACTTCAGTTTGCCTGAATAGCATTTACTGGTTAGATTATATATATTACATGCGATAAGATTATATATAATAAATCATGAAGAAATCTCTAATTTATTTTGTTTATTTGCTATATATATTTAGTATTTATGATTATATTACTAGTAATACGAATCAACGAGGTAAAATTTATTTATTGTGCAATATAGTTAAAAACAGAACTGAGCAATATATAGATACTACATGCAAAAACTCAGCAGTTACTCTGACACCAAAAATAGAGCTGAATGTTGTTTTTTATCTGAATTTCACATTTGGGCTCACCTTTCTTGGGAAAGAAGTCTGTTAGCAAATGCTTTCAGAAAAGAGACAAAAAAAGAGGGACATTTCTTCTTTTGTCTCTTTCCTGAAAACCAGATTTAGCTTTCTTGGGCATCATCTTCCATAGCATGGACACAATGCGCACTACCACTTCAGCAAAACGAAGTTAAATGCACCTAGTTAAAAAGCCAGGTAAAGGCGGACTAAACCATTTCGTGCATGGGGTGAGGTTGTCTGTTCTTAGACGCTATATGTAGGCTAATATGTAACACATAATTTAATCCATCAATCAACCAAATTATTTACTCAAAACATTAAATTTACATTAGTTAACAACATTTATTGTGATCTTTAAATGATAATATTTTAAGGAAAATACCACTGGACCTGCTCTTCCTTTTATTCTTCTTTTATTTATGTAAGTTTTCTGTAAGAAATCTCTAGATGATGCTTTGGATTGTTTTTTAGTTCTATGATCATTCAGTTTAAGAAAACTGGCTTCATAGTAAAAATAAAAAAACAAAAACTAGTTGAAATACCACTAACAAACGTTTGAGTCACTGGTTAGCATATGCTCCATGCTAACCTGTGTCTCATATGCACATTTCTTTTTATTCACCAAAGCTCTCTGCTATCTTGTGTGGATGTTTTCTACAAACTGTATTTACATAGTCATACTGGAATAATGAGAGAACCTCAAACAGTGTTGTCTCTTCCTTTAAATATAAATTCCAAATTTGTAAAAGAAGACAGTAAAACAAATCGTTTTTTCAAAATCCTGGACTATTACGTAATCCTGACTCCACTCAAAATGATGCCCCCAAAATTTACATTTACCAGCTCAAATTCCAGCCCAGTAGAAACAATGACAACAGATCAAGAGTAATGGCGGACTATACATGCGGAAATCTCAAGTTTTAGACTGTGAAGGGGACGTCAGTAGTTTTTATATCCTTTTCCAATCATCTCTCAGCAGGTATAGATGATATTCATCTTTAGTCAAGGCTGAATTTGGCTTCCTAATTTCCAGCTACTTCATCAAATGTACATACCACATTAAATAGCGCCACTGCTTTTAAGGTGAACCGAATATTCAATTAAGAATTTGCTAAACAAACTGTTGAACAGGACCCCAACTCAAACGGCCACAACATTAAGAATAGGTTTTAAATGGCTGTGTTAAACCATATCTGGGCATCTGCTAAAGAGAAGTAATAAGTACCGACTGTACAACCATTTGCATGTCACAGGTATTGTCTTTTCTACTTTGTTCAAATATAAAGAAAATGCACTTACGTCAGCTGAAAACAGCAATTATTTGATGCAGAGGTTTTGTTTACTTTTTTCACTTTAAAAATCAACATTATATGTACTTTGGTAAAGGGTGCACAAACCTCTGCCCACAACAGTAGCTGTGTTTTCAGCTAACACAAAATTTTACTTTACCATCCCACATACATGCAGCACATGCCATTTAGAATTATATTGGATCTCTGATTTAGTGTGTGCAATATTCTGAACTGACCGAGCCTGTATCCATGAGGAAGGCCCCCTCCCTGCTGAGTTTCTCCACAGACAACTGCAGTATTCTAGGCTGAGGAATGGTGCGATCATTGATGTTTAGCGCCCCCTGTGGACAAGATGATTTGGAAAAAACACATCATTAATATACATAGGACCATGCGGAAAAGATTAAAAATTAAGAAAGATGTGCAATATATTTCTAAGTATGAACGTCTTTGGCATTTCACACAATGTTATAACATCTCTGCACTGTAGTAAATTGCTAAATGAACTGGAACCAACAGAGCCGAGAAACAGTTAGCACTGGGTACGTCTGGCACAAATCGATATGTCAATAAGTTTGATAATTACAATATTCCAAAAAGCCATTTAAAAAACTGCCCAGTATATCATCAGGATATCACCAGTAGCTTTTGGCTACCTGCACTGTGCTAAATTCTCTTGTGTATGTTTAATGGATGTGTCCAATAAATACTTTTAATATTATAATTGTTTGTGTGGTATTAGGTCAAGCACAATGTGTTGGCTATATTTGTAAGATGTAGATCAGATCACGTTTTATGATCAATTAATGCAGAAAACCAGGTAATTTCGAAGGGTTAACATACTTTTTCTTGCCACTGTAGAACACATCATATTGAAAGTCAGTATTACATTACCATACAGTACAGTGCATTTTAACATTTCCTGAAAATTAACTCATTTTGGAACTTGATGGCAGCAACACATTTAAAAAAGCTGGATAAAGCCATGTCTACCATTGTGTAGCATCAACTCTTGTCTGCTAACAATACTTTACCATAGTCTGTAAATGTCTAGGAAATGAGGAGAGAAATTGCTGGTGTTCTTTGCCAAATTTTTCGTTTCATGATGAGCCAAATGTTTTCTGTTAGTGAAGGTCTAAACTGCAGGCAGGCCAATTCAGCTTCCAAACTCTTCTTCTGCAAACCCATACGGTTGTGATGGATGTAGTATGTGGTTTAGTATTCTCTTGCTAAAAATGCTGTGCCTTCCATGAGAGACATTGTTTAGATTTGCACTTATGTTGTTCTGAATTCTCTTTATACTATTCAGCGTTGATAGTGCCTGTCCAGATGTCCAAGCAGCCCACTCCATAGGAACTAATGCAACCCCATACCATAAGAGATGCATGGGTTTGAACTGTGCCCTATTAACAGCATGGTCTCTCTCATCTTGAGTCTGCATGACTTGGCATCTGTGGTTTTAAATTTTGATTCATCTGACCACAAAACAGTTTCCCATTTTAAATGGAGCTGTGGCCCAAAGAAAACATCAGCATTTCTGGATTGTGTGGCTTCTTCTGTTTTTTTTACATAATGCAGTGCTGCCTGAAGGCCCAAAGATCACAGTCATTCAATGCTGACCATCTGCCTTGTCCCCGTGCACAGGGACTTCTCCAGATTTTCTGACTTTTTAGGTGATAATACTTACAGTAGATGGTGGGATATTCAATTTTTATTGTTCCCAATTTATATTGTCTCACTTTCAATATTTGATATGCGTCCTATGTCCTATTGTGAATAAAATAGGGGTCTATAATACTTGCAAACCATTGCATTATGTTTTTATTTACAAAACACAAATTTACACAGCGTCTTTACGTTTTTGAAATATGTGTTGTTAAATAATAATAATGATGCCAATAGAGTATATTGTTTCTATTCAGTTAATTAAACAAACGTGTCTTTTCTTACTCTTTTAGAAAAATATTTAATAGTTGCAGCATTAGAACTAGGTTGAAATCAGATGATTAGGCATAGAACTGTGGACTGTAGACTGTGTCCTAAAAACCTGCATCACAAAAAAATACTTGTGCACTGTGTAATGTGCTGTGCAATTTTTCCATAGCATGAGTGTTCACACAACATGAAATAATAACAATATGTTACAAAAAAAACAATATGGCTAATTGTACAAGGCTATACAAGTACAGGTTTAATAGGCAGTAGGAAAGAATTTTAAGTAGTAGCCATAACTACAATTATATGCATAACAATGAAAAGGGTAAAGTGTGTGTGTGCAGTTAGTTATGCGTTTACAGAACAAAACAATCAAGCAATGATGGTATAAAGAGATTAATCCAGAAAAAATAGGATTTTATTACTGTACTGTATGGTAATGTAGGGCAATTACTTTTTTATATATATAAAACAACAAATACAATTAGCATTGTTATTTAATTAGTATTGTTAGTCTATTTAATTTTAAAGGTCTCTAACCTCATCAGTCAAGTTGTCCAGTCGGTAAAGGGAAGGGTGGATCATGAGCATGAGGTAAACCAGTGGCTGGAACTTTAGCTGGCACATAGCAAACACACGATCATCCAGACGGGTGGTCCCTGTCCGAAAAGCTTTCTGTAATAAAAAAAAGAGGGCTTAACAAAACAGTTTCGTTTTAACAGATAAACAAATAACAAAAAACGATCATTTATTTTATTTAACCACTTAATTCTGTTAATATTCTTTTCAGTTTAAGCTTACAAGTAATGTTTTTGGTCTTTTAGGTCTATCTTAATAGGGTTTGCATTAGCCTCCAAGACAATTGTACTTGGGAGGGAGTACTAAACAAAACAAAACATTAAGATTATGTGGTGCAACTCATCTGGATTTATTAATACATATGCCTGAACTCAGTGAAAACTTACTTTGTAACTAGCTTATGTACAAATGTACATACAGCTGGTGCAACCAACCCCAGATCAAGCTAGCTAAGCTTATGCTAACCAGCTCTGCTTTCCTAGGTAGCAGATACAGGTGCAAGAAAGTGAACCTTTTGGAATCACCTGGATTTCAGCCTTTACAGATAATCATGAGACCATGTTTTCATAATTATGGACAAACACAACCTAACTAAAGTAATAAAACATAAACAGATGTAAATTTCATGTCTTTTGAAATTAGGTAAACACATTGGGCAAACATTCATGGTGCAGGTCCAAAAAAAGTGATTTATTCAGGTGTTAATTGGCAAAAGGTTTAAATTAAGAACATGAGTTATAGTCTTATATAGCCTATGCTGGTTGCCAGTTAAATTCTGCATTGAATAAAAGACTTTTCTATAGACATATACAGCTGTAAATGGTCTTGCTCCTTAGTATCTGAGTGAACTTCTCTCCAACTATGAACCACCATGTCCACCATGTTTTGGTATTTACATTTGTCTGTTACACAAAAGGTGCAGATCCATGATCTCAAGACGAAGAGACATGCAATAAGACAATGACCCACAACACACAACAGATTGTGTGCTATTAGTGTAATTATATTGTGTTTTTAATATCTGTGATAATGTCAAGACTACATTTTATTAGCAATCAATGTAGAAATACAGGTAGTTATGAAGGCATAATTTGATGTTTATTAAATGATGTTTTATGCACTGTGTTTACCTATTTTTTCTCATATATATGAAAAATTGCAAGATGAGGTGTTAGCGACAGAAACATGAATGTGATCTGTTTTCTTTAACTAAAAAAAAGAACAGGGTAAAAAGGGATTAACAAAGTATACAGAGAAACAGATTGACTATTGTCTGTAATTGTAGAACTACAAAGTGCACCTATATGGTACTAATAAAATGGACAATAAGTGTAGAAGGTGTACCTAATGAAGTGGTGTGTTATTTAAGAAGAAATGTAAAGAATAATTTTCAAACTTTTAATTTGTTCTAAAATCACAAATCACAAAATAACTATGCATATTACTTTTGTGTGCAAATGTATGTGCACCCCGTTGGTTTGTGAATTAAAAAGAGGGAAACAACATTTGCGTTAAATGATTTTAGAAAATAATATTATTTTGTACAAGTGTTAATACACAGTTAAACCTAACTTATGAGAAATACCTAAATGAGTCATACCTAATTAAACGATATTGACAAAGTGCAACGTTCAATACAGCTGCCAGATTTTACCTATGAGAATGCAAAAAGGACAAATTTATTTTTAACTAAAGTTATTAAAAAATGTTGCATCTAAAAATAATGTTTTTGGTTAAGCGTAATAAGGTACTGGGTTCTTAATGGGTCAGAGCAAACTTACAATGAGTGCAATTAAGCCAAGTCAAAATTCACACGCAACAAAAAATTTACGGCTGTACAATTGATTTGCCAACACTTGTGTGGCTACCTGTTTAAGCAGGGCCAGGATATAGAGGGTGAAAAGGCGCAGGCAGGCAGGAGCAAGCAGGCCAGGTTGCTGCATTGCAAGTACAGAGGTGCGGTAGGATATCAATGAGTCGATAACCGCATTGGTCATGGCATCACGGGCATCACTCAGGCTAGCAGTCACTGAGCGATCTACAGCTGTACAGAGGAATAAAAAATGAGAGCATGGCATATTATGACACAGTTATAATGGTTTACAGTTATACAGTTAGAGTTATAATGGTTTTCCACTAGGGCCAGGTAAAAATCTTGCTTGATTAATAGTTAAAAAATTAGGACACCCATTTCATATCTAATTCTTTACTAAGAAATATGGACATATTGTTTAAAATATTATTAAATATTGATACATAAGTAGACATAATTGTCTGACCTAAAATTTGGCTTTGTTATTTATTTAACTGGCATTTCCCCCTTCCCCCTAAAATAGCCATCTACTGCTCTAACATCGACTGAGAGCATTTTCTTTCACTCCTTCATACAGAATTCTTTCAGCTATGTTGCTTGAAGAGTTTCTTACATGTACAATCCATGTTAAATCACCCCAAAGCATCTCTCTAGAATTAAGATTTGAGCTTTGACTTTGCCATTCCACAACTTCCCCCATTGCTTTGTTTTCCCTTGCCGCACAAATTACACTTTCCATAAGCACTACTAAGAATTCACTATGAATTCTGTATTGTTTCTATGATGTAAAGTTTGCCAGGCTCTAATACAACAAATTTTAATCTTCAACTGAATTCTTCTGTCCAATACGCACTGTGCTGTATTTTGGGGAGTTTGTCTGAGCGTTCTCTGCAAACTTCAGTCATGCCTTGACATTTTTTGTGTCTCTTTCTGATAGTAGATGCATATACTTTGAATTACTTTGGCAGGAGCCACCTATAGGTCACATTTTATGGTTGTTGGAGAGACTTCTTTATGCATCTTGTGGTCTGCTCTTAGGCTAATCTTATTGTTCACTTGTAAAAGATCTTTAGGAAAATTGTAAGTGATTAGCGATCTTTTTAAATCACTTATTTCTGAAATCCTCTTTTGATACTGTCATGGCAATAGCACTTACTTAGACAATTAAGAGCAAACCAAACTAAAAGTCTGAGGTTTAAACAAGACCACATCCCCCAAAAATCAGCAGCTGATGTGGGTTAAAATTTTAGGCATTTTCAGTAATAATTAATAAATGTGTGGTGTCCTAATTCTTTTTAAATTATATTTTACAAATTATTTATTCAGTTTGTGAAGTCATATTACCTTTCACATCAGTATTGTTAAAAGTGCCACAAAATGTATTTTTTTCACATTTTAAATTGTTATTTAATGTCTAACTAGAATGTATGTGACTGTCAACAACTGGCTACCACTTTGTAGGTTGTAATGAAAGTTAAAGTGGAACTGCAGATTTCTTCCCCTCATTGCACTGTGTGAAGCCTCAAAATTGTGGTTTGAGAAACTGTCCACAGTTACTGTGCACAACAAACTAATATCTTCGAACTGAAGTAGTCCAAGAACTTAATTTATATTTAAATATATGGGTGCCTGAGTTGGTTTCCTGTTTGCCAGCTTTTTTTTTGCTAATTTTATGTTACACCTTAAATGGTGCAACAGCTTTTAATGTCGCATTTAGTACCGCTATCACCTTCGTAGCCTTGAAAGTACATTTCCATAAAATCTGCTGGCACCGATTGAAAGTTATAGCAATTAATATAGAAGAGAATATTTAATAAACAAGGCAGCACACAGAAACTCAACTTCATCTGCTAACAGATGATTGAAAACGTAGATTTCTGCACATATATTCCACCACTGCTCTTGATCCATTGTCAGTAAATTGAGGGGGATGTATATAACATCTACATAATTACACCAGTCTAAGAGCATTGTAGCAATAAGAGTAGCCATGTTCTTGTTCTATCTAAATTTCACTAATTGGATCTTAACACTAAAATATAGAGGGTACCATGACTGGCAATCAAGTGGGTACCACAATTGACAAAGAACAGTCAAATGAAGATGAAGATGGGAAGTTCTTACCCATACTGGCCAGCAGGCCAACAATAGCTTGAACATCAGCTCCGGCAAATATATCCGACATAGAATTCACCACAGGCAAACACATGGTATGCACTCGGATCCTCCTCTCTCCTGTGATCAAAGGTTAATTCCATAAAACAATTAATAAATAAATATCACATGATGTTTTTCTGCTCTTCCTTCTCTATTGCTTAATTCAATACAGAAGTGCATACTGAAAAAGAAATATACACTAAAAGTAATGTCCAAAAATATGTGGTTGATCCAAATTCATCTCATTGTAAAATCTGCTACAACAGACAGCATTCCTGGGACAGGTTTTCCCTAAATTTTGCAACTTGACTGCATAGAATAATTTCCATTAAGCAAAAAAACGTTGTGGTCAGACACTGATGATGTGTTGGCCGAGTGTGCAGTCAGCATTTTTATTCACTTAAAAGTTGTTGGATGGGCTAGGTTCAGAGCTCTGTGCAGGCCAGACAAGTTCTTCAGTAGTACCTCTGAAGAACCAAGACAAAAGGCTGCAGCCCACACCATATAGTACAGCACGCTATGGATCCATAAGGGTACCCCCCCGCTGCCAGAAAGGAGGCCACAGGCATCTAATATAAATACAATCCTCAAAAGTTTCTCCAAAAATTATGGAAACTAAATACTATTGTGAATGTCCCGCACTTTGCTAGCAGTCTGTCGATGTTTGCTGATGTCACTCAAACAAACGATATAAAACAGAAGTTATACTCCATTTAAGAAACAGATGCAATTCGTCTGGTAAGGAACTGCGAAAAGAAGACAGGGTTTTAACAGAGATGCCTTGTAATTCCCAAAAAAGATGGCAGCCTGAGGCCAATTCTAGACAAATTCAAATTATGCGCACACAAACAGTGATCAAGCCTCTCTGGGCGTCAGAGCTTCTAATAAGTTTCTTAAGCCTCGATCTGAATTTAGTTTCTTTGTATGCATGCCTTTTTTGCCAGGCAGAAACACATTATAGACACAGCCAGCATGATCTATCCAAATATTTTATTTTTTAACTAAAACTAGAAGCCACCGAGCAGAATTAGGGATTCTTAATTGAGCACACAGGCATTTATACTGTCTGAGTGCAGCGAACATCCCCCTTGATGTTAAGGGGCGGATCTAATGTTAGCAGTCTGAAGTTGTCTTCATCCAAAAGTCATTGGGGGGGATGTTTTCAATGTTCTCACAAAACACTGCCCTTTATGGTACTCAATTTAAAATACACTATTATATGCTCTCCCACCAATTCCACCAGAGCAGCAGATCCTGGATAGAGCAAGGTAGCACAGGATAGAATTAACCCTGATAGTTGCTCATTGGCCCTCTCAGACCTGATGTCTCTGATAGTTGTGGCCCTGCTGTCGCAGCACACAGGCAGTGTTAATTTCGCTGACAAACTATTTTCGTCATAATCCTTTTTTCATGACGAAAACGAAACAATAATTAAATAAAAGTTACATAAAAGGGATGAAAACTATGACAAAATGAATTGACGGTCTGCAAACGACACTTTAAACTTATACAGACCAGAGGAGCCAACACCTCCAACTCTGCATGTCTGTCAGAAAGATGCTTTGCCGAGTTGTTTAAAGAATTCAAAGAGCGTCAGCTTTTTTTATGATATAGTCTTTAGGGCAGCGATAACTGTTTAAGTTAACTGGCTTTATCTTTTTTGATAACTACCACTGTGGCGAACTGGTAACGTTATGTTTCCCCTAACTTACATGATGCTAAATATCAGGCATTCACTAGTAGATCAGCACCAGTTATAAATAGGCCTGTCACCATAATTACGTTATTGACTTGTCATATGATAAATGAATATGAAGTTGATAATTTTTTAATGATCCTTGGTAATGTCGTTGTGTTTATTTTGCCCATGTGTATTTAAGCAGACTTAAGGCGCACAGTTCTGTTCTCCCGTCTGCTCTTAGCACACACACACACACACACACACGCGCACACACACACACACACACACACACACACACACACACACACACACACACACACACACACACTACAGATTCACTGTAGGCTTTCACACGGTTTAATCAAGGGATACACAGACATCTGTAACTTTTGTTTCAAAGGTTTTTGCTGTGTTATCCTTTGAGTATCGCTATTGAGATATTTAGGCAGGTATCGAATCAAAAGTCATAAATTTGGTATTGTGACAACACTAAGTACTATTACATAGTTTTCTGCTAGGCATGGTTATACCTTTGCTGGAAGTGTAGAGTAGAGCTGCTTGGAATGACACAACTTGCATGTCCACCAGGTTTTCTTCAATAGACATCTGCACGGCAAAGCCAGCATCAGGGTTAATGTTTGGTAAAGACAAAAGGTCAGTGGACCGCACAAAGAGGTTTCCATGGAAGGTATGTATGGACAAGCCTAAGAAGGGTAAAACGCACAAAATAAGTCCCTGGACATAAACAGCAGTTTTCACAATAGACACTACAAAAGTCCAAAAGTATTCAGACATATCTTTTTATTATTGTTTTCTGCTACTTTAAGGTGCACTTATTGCTGACACTCATTGTATAATCTTGTAATGCAGTAGTACATGACCCTAAGGTAAGCATGAGCTAAAGGGATATAAAGCTCCCGAGCACTGGGTTGCGGAGCAGTGAAAATACATTCTTTGCACCATCTAATAACTCAAAGCTTAGTAGTTATTAGTATAAGATTATTAGCAATCAAGGACATACAAGATTTAAACTTTTTACATTAGATAAGAATTAGAACATGACAAAAATAAACTGCTTTAAGCTTTAGGCTGAATGGGCTGCAAAAAGTCACCATTTAGAATAAGATAATAAACAAATAAATATTTTAAATAGCTCTTAGAGATGTTTAATTGTCAAAGACATTTGTTAGAAATATAGGGCTCAAGAAAAATCAAAACTTAAAATGTCTATAAACATATTTACACATTTTTTACACAGACAGTTCTAGTATAATCCATGGAGGGTGGACATTATGAGCAGAGCTTGTTTTATCAGGGGTGCAAAAGAAAGCCTCGATACAGACATGCAACTCCAATAAAAGTTCTATTAAACATTCAGACAATCATGCAAAAACTACCTTGTAAAAAAACACCTACAATAAGGGAACGTAGATGTTAACATGTTTTAAGAAATTTCATTAATTATTTTACAGACATCTCAGATCTCCATAAAGTAACTGCAAAGCTGGCGCCTCCTAATTTATAAAACTGGTTAAGAATTGCAAACCTTTAGTACAGCGTATCCTCATGACAGCCTCAAATCCGATCTTGCGGGTGAGATATCTCTTGAGCTCTTTCTGGAACCGTTCTGTCTGTGCAGGGTTGTGTTGGCTGTGATATGAAGGGTAGAAATAAATGCTTCCTGCTGAATATCTGGATATACATCCTGCAAAAAAGCAAGACACCAAATTGATGTATTCTTAGATACAAGTTCTTGAACTGAAAAAAGAACCTTTTAAATGGCATGTAGAAGACATTCTACAACATTTAAAAAAAAACTTTTCAGCCTTTTATTTGAAACATATATAAAAAAATTATTTACCTAACACCCATGTTAACAATATTTTTTATAATATTTATAATAAGGAAATACATGGCACGTATGAAAATGCAGAGCAGACCCAGTTAACCTCAATTTTGCATCAAAAATGGTAGGAGGTAGAGTTATAGGTTATAAGTTAACCAGTTAATCTGGGAATACTGAAGTTATGGTCCTACAAAATACAAAAAGTAAAATCAAAGCTGTTTGAAATACAGTTCTTATATTTAGTAAACACAGGTACAAGTTAATAATTCCCTTACTTGACAGCCCCTGGTCACCAGAGGGACGAAGAGAGTTTTATTTAAGTGTAGAGGACTGTCTACAGTAAGTTGTGAAGCACACTGTTTAAAAAGAGCTCACATGCAACTCTTCTTCAGCTAACACAGCCATGTGCATGCATGTTGTGATTTAGCTGGTAATCTCAAATATTACTCTCTCAAGTTCAATTCTCACATGGGGTAACCCAGTAACCCATTACAGTTCAATTAGCCTAAACCATCCCTTAAATGCATAAAATGCTGCATAAAGTGGTAATGAGCCACCCCATACATATAGAAGATGAAAATCACACTTATTTGAGAGTTTACAAACCCTGCCCTATGCGCATCAGATTGGTATATGATTCCCCAGCAAGCCGGTACAAGGGTCAGTAACTTTGATACAACTATAATTATTAAGTACTGAAAAACATTTACACTTGCTATTAATAGACACATTTATGGTCCCATAACAATTGAATTTTCACTGGTCCAGCTATAGCTAAATATGGAAAATTTCATTGATTTGATCACTGACGATCTTTCCCACTTAACAAAAAAATTAAAAGCAATACATACTAATACAAATGATCATTTAATTATTTGGACCATACAACCAGTGCTTAATTTGTGCTGGATCTTGCCGGAACAAGATCCGGCACCTCTCATATTTCAGGTACCTGTGTTCCAGAACGTATTTATTTGTAGGACACCAAAAACTATTTGTCCAGTGGCATCTCTGAGATTTTATGGTTGCAGCTCCTTACTGTATTCATTAAAGCTAGGATTATTTTATTGTATAGAATGCTACTATGTTAGATGGACACTTGAAGCACTGTTGTGTCTATGCGTTCCAGGACCTTTTCCCTCATAGCCACTTGCTGGATCACCACACCTTTAGTGTTCCATTACCTGATGTTTTACAAATTAAGCACTGCATACAATCATGCATTTGGATCTCACACAGTAGGCCTAGATGCAATGGGCTTGCAGTTTAACAAAATCAGAGTCCAGCAGACAGTAGATAGGGTCTGGGCTAACTAATTATGATACATTTTTTTGAAAATCAGAAATGAAAGCATTACAAACAAAAATATACCATTCGTTTCGAAAAAATACATTTTGCTCTTAGTTGTAGAAGGTACAGAAGATATAATTTTACATTAACGAAATGCATGAATTATTTTTTTTCTGTTCTGATTTAAAATGCAAATGGGATCTGTCAGGAAACGGGTATTAAGTATATCCTATTCATGAATTTAAAATCAAACTAGGTTGCTAAATTAGATACATTTGGTAAACAAGTTCTATAGATATTGAGCCAGTTGTCTCCTGAGACAAGTTAGTCTAAATCCTTTTCTCTAATTTTATTTAGAATCTCTAGCGAGGGTTTAATAATATTTAGTAAAACTCCATAAATTACTGAATGAATTAGCTTTTTAACAAAACATGTCATTACTAGATCCAACATTTTATTATTTTAAAAAAAATGTCTGTTTTTGAGTGCCAACAATACTCTAATTAAATCTATATTCAGTCCAGTTTTAAAATGTAATGTCTTGTGTTAGAATTTTCAAATACTCTAGACAGAATTTCATAGAATGAGAGCATCTGTATGTTGCAGATGTGTAGTTGCAGATCTAATATGTAAATATTACACAAATTATAGATAAATACATATAAAAACAGAAAGGCCATAACTTTAAAAGGAAAACAACACTGGTGGATTATAAGTAGGATAGCATCATTACAATCTTGTACATATGATAACGTCTAATGTTGCCTTTGTCTCTAAACACTAATTTGTTAATTTCATTAGTGATGAAAAGATAAATTATCAAAATATTTGATGATTGCAACATTTGTCTAGAGACATAATCCCCATTTGACAAAAGACAAATGTCATTGTTGTTTATATATGAAATTAACTGACCTAAAGTGGCAAGATCACAGTACTCTGCACTCAGCAAAAAGAGGTCCACAGCCACCTGCTGCCCAGAACAGTCAAGTGCCAGTTTCTTATAGAAATCCGTAGCAGGTGAAAGATGCTGAATATCCTGTGGACAAACATAAACAACATTCAGAAACATAACCTTGGTTTAGGGAGTGGTCATGAGCCAAACTATTCTGAGGAATAAATAATGGTCATAGTTTTGTTAGCTCAACCAGAAAAATGTTTAGTGTGAGGGACCCACGGTGGTGTAAGACCAGGTATTGGTTTGTTAAACCATACTGTGTCTTGACTTTATGATGACTGTATTGCTGTAGTAACATAAATTATGTTTATGATATAATACAGGGAATCACAAGTAGAAACCTTTGTTGATGCTCTCTGATTGGGATCCTCTCTAGATTTAAGCACCCCGACACCCAAGGATGGAAGCTGGGTCTGAAAGACAGATATTCTGCCCCCAGTTGGTGACATCAGTTTAAAGGCTGCCTGCAGGGCTGGACCCAGTGCAGAATGAGTCTCCGTTGTTTTTGTGAACATCTGAGGTAAACTTTTCAGCAAATCTTGCACCATCTGCACAACAACAGACACAGGATTGAAGGGCTGACAGGTACAAAAATTAATTTATGGTTCTTCATGGATGTTGTACTTTTAACACAGTATAATAAATGAGAACTAATAAAGCTACTGAATCAATGCAATTTACTAAATTATTTACCTCTTTGCATTCACTGAGATTCACCAAAAGGCTGTCAGGAGTGGGTAGAAAAATTTCTGGAGAAAACAAAAAGAGAGAAATAAATGGCAAAACAATCACATATAACTTGTGCTCTCCTATTCATATAAGTTGGGGGTGATAATTTATGCAGCATACTGTACACAACTGAATGCTATGCCAGTTGTTCTCTGCTGCAACTGTAGAAATAGTTGGGTCTGTCTAAACTGCCCACTTATTATTACTTTATTTTCACTGTAGGGTCAATAAACACATTGTCACCTGTGGACCTGTGTGCATTTTCTATAGAATTAGTTGAGAACAAATTTCAAGAAGCACTTAAAAGTATTGCTCTACTTTATGAATGAGCAGTAAACGTGCAATGTAAGTGGAATGTCATACATATCCAGATGTGGTCACCACTTTTGAACACTGTATTAGCAAGGTCCACAGACATTGCCAATACCTTACTGTGAGCACAATGAGATACTCAACCAGAAAAATGCTTAGTGTGAAGGACAGTGCTAGTATCTCATTGTGGGCAGTCGTGGCATAAGGTTAGGGATCCGGTTCAATCCCCGGGACCAGCAGTACAAGACTGAAGTGCCCTTGAGCAGTCACCTAACCCCCAACTGCTTTCTGGGCGCTGTGGATAGGGCGCCCACCGTTCACTGCCCCCTAGTGTGTATGTATATGTTTCACTGCCCGGTTGGGTTAAATGCGGAGGTCAAATTGACAGAAATTGTTGTAGAAGGCTACATCCCTTCTTAGTCACCTTTATTTAGGTATAACTTTATTCCTATGCTTCTTCATAATTACACCCACTGCGTAGGTCCTGAGAATACCTATCTAGCCTTTTCTTTGTTGTGTTAAGAGGCATGGAGAACTAATAAAAGCACCTTAGTTTTCTTTACTGCTTTTTTTTATTTGGGAGCACTTTATCATCATAACACCTAGTCAATTAAACTTAAATAAGACTAATTAGGCATAAGTCACTGTGAATTCATTTAATGGATTGTGAATCCATTTTATCTGCTCCTTGACTGCTGTTCAGTATTGGCGAAAAATCCTCTGAGCCATTGTCAGACCTTATGCTGGTGAAGTGGGCCCTGGGTTTCTTATGGTACCAGACAATGCCTAGCTGCTAGTGGCCAGTGTGTTAGGCAGTTCCTGAATGACAAAGGCACTGATGCAATAGGCAGGCCCTCATGTTGTCCAGACTTGGACCTAACTGAGAACCTCTGGGATGCTGACAAGTAGCGACACAGACTGTCCAGGATCTCACCGATGCCCTGATTTAGATTTGGGAGATCCCGCAGGGCCATCTGCTGTCTCATCAGGACCATGCCCATATGTTGTGAGGAGTACATACAGACATACGTGTGTCATACAGACTACCAAGTCACATTATGAGATGCTGTGTTCATGCAATTTGCATGATAATAAAAATAATAATAATAACAACAACAACAAATGCAAGAAGCTCTCCTAAGACGTTCACGTCAAAATAGCTGAGGAATGTATTGATGGCTTTGGTTTTCTTAATTCGTAAATGTCCCTATAAGCATCACTAGGCTATTATCCAGAAGGCAAAGGAATGTCAATTGACTGTCAACCAGCCATGCTCTACGGCTCTTTGTAAGATTTCCAGCTAATTTATATGACCTGCATTTAAAGTTATGCTTCACTAGTTATCCTGGAGCAAGTAGCACTACAGTGACAAAGAGCGAGTTTTGTTCCACGTTAGAAAAGCTGTACTCACTGTACAAAAACATTCCATCCATCCTGTTTCTTTCAAAACAACACACTGTGCACGGAGTACTGAACAAACACATTAATGAGCTAAGCTTCTGAGCTCTAGCCAACATTGCACACTGAAAAATACATGGTAGGCCAATACGGTTGCCATGCTGAGTTAATGTTGTTTGGTCAGAGAAAAAGAAAAAAAACTTCAGGGAAGAAAAAGGGTCTGTGCTTTTAGCTATAAGCTAAGATAGGCTACGTTGTCAGCATCTAGCTAACTAGGGCCCTTTTTTTTACCTTGCTGTTTCTGCTCATTTTCTAACTATACAAATGTACAATTCAGTAACATATTTCATAAAGTGTTGACTAACTAACATAAAGTGATGCGTTAGTTAACGTGAGTTAAAACATTGACAATGGCTAACTAATGTTAAATATTAACAGTTGATTAACAGCTGAAGAGGTGTTTTGATCAAATTCTTTGTCTTCCAGACCTCCAGACCTGACCTGATACAATTTCTTTTAACTGCCATTAATTGCATTACAAACTAAAAAGCTTTGCAGTCTTCTTATAGCATTTCTCCTGCTTTTTTATTTGTAGTGATAGTCTGCTTAGTTTTAAGGTGTCAGAGTATTTTTAAAGCCTTGAAAGACACCCTGTTACAAGTTATTTGAAAACTCTAATCTCTTGGGGTGGCCAAACTTTCCATGGTGCTCTTTTTCTTCTTCACACTAAAATGTACAAAACAAAACACTGATGCTGCTTAAGAGGTAAAAAAAAAAACACCAACAACAACAAAAACGTAGAATCACCTAACCATTCACAGTAACCAGGAGTTTCCAAACTGTTGCATGGCACTATATTTTACCCACTGTATATGTATATATAAATTCAGTATCATTCTTTGGTGCAATAGTGACAAAATTGCAAATAAGTTTTAACTAGAGATGAAAAGATGAATCGGCTATGTATCAGTATCGGCTGATTTTTAATCAAAATACGCGATCGGCGATCGGCTGATTTTTCTCCAATTTAGCCGATCCTGAGAGCCGATCATTGGCTTTAAACAAGTGAGCTTAATTTCTGTATTTCCAGCTAGCGTTTCGCTGAAACCCCCTTCGGTCAGGTCCTTGCATTTCCTATTTGAACCGTTAGGTGGAAACACACACCCTTTCATTTTTCGACACTGACTAAAGCGGCGCGCCTTGCGAGAACAGTTTGCGTTCATGGCATGTGATCCGTCCGGCAGTTTGTTGCCATATGTCACACAGACTCATCCAGGACGTTTTGTAAAATCAACGTGTCTCATGGGGGAACCAAGACAAAGACATTTAACACTACTAATCTGAAAGGGCTTTTCAGAGTACCCCACACGGCTGAGTACAGTGAGTATTGCAAACAGCAGAGCTAGCACGCGCAGCTAACACAAAACAAATAACCCAGGACACCGTGCAGACCTGATCTGACTGGTACGAACAATACAGGAGCAGCAATTCAAGATCTAAATTTAATGATTGCAGTATTGGGAATATTTTTTTGACTTACTTTGTTTATTTACTGCTAATTTTGTTACAAATATTATGCTGTTTCACATGAGCTCGTTAAAAATGGTAATAAACTAGTTTAGACCATGTTTAATGACTTGCTTTCGATTTAAAATAATTAGCGAATGGTTTTAAGAGCCATGCGCCAAATGACTGCCTCCAGTTTGGTTTGGAAGGGGTAATGGAGGATTTAGTTTAGTTCAGTGCTGATATGGACCTTCAGCTAAATGTTTTAAACATACTTCAAGATGTGGCCCAAATCTGTGTACATTAACAAATCTGTGTGATGAAACATTAACTGCTAAATTAATTCAACAAACTCTAGATTGGCTGATGCAAAGAGTGATGGACAGCTCACTCTAAACTGCGATTGGCCAATGCAAAAGGTGATTGACGGCCATGAGCAGTTATTTAATTGGTTGATGCAAAAAATGATTGACAGAGTTCCCTCCTCCTTTAGATCTCCGGTCTGCAGCATTACCCCTCTCCTGCCGTGGCATTTAGCCCCGCCCTCGATCAGTATCGACATGTCGGCCGATCTTGCTAAAAAGTAATTGGTGATCGGAATCGGCCTCAAAAATGCTGATCGATCCATCTCTAGTTTTAACCACTTGAAAAAACACTCCAGACCCATCTTTTTCTAGGGATATATTTGTTCTATTTATTCCTATTATGTATCATAATCATTATAGTCATCTATTATAATGACTTGCCTTCAATGTCTGAAACGATGAGCATTTGTGGCTGTGACAGTCCTTCTTGTAGGTTGTAGAAATGGATTGTGCTATCGAACGTGATAAAGCCAATCTTTGTTCTTGTATCTCCTGGAAGACTAGAAATCAGAAACACACATTCAAACACAGGTTTGAGCTTAAAAAAAGGATGTCTTCGTTACAACTAAATATTAAATATCCACTTACGAATTAAGATTCTCTAAAAGTGACTGGCAGACAACATCAAGATATCCTGTTTCCACAGCACTGTGGGAAACGTCAAGCACAAAGAGGTATACAGCAGGTTGTGGTGGTCTCAGCTGGAAGGCAGATGCTTTCAGTTAACAAACATTCCATACAGTCAACTTTTTCCAAAAAAACTTCCATAATTCTGAGAAACAAAATATGAATATATACTATCTGCCCCTGCTTTGAGAGTGCATTCTGAATACTTTTTAAAAATATATATTTTTATTTATTTTTTACCCCTTTTTTCTTATTGCAGAGTACAAGCATTTTATTATAACTGCATACCTGTATCTACAAGAAAATATTTATACAGTTCTGAAACTGTGAAATATGTTGCAAAATAAAAACTTTGAAATATATAATAGTATATTCAGTATATAAATCCAATACACACATCACATACCCCTCACCATCCCTCAAAGAGAAGATCACATTATTTTTATAAAGACCCTAACTCTTCCAGCATAGGCAGGATATAACTGTATTTTGGGAGAGGTGGTGACCTGATGCAACCATTTTTAGAAGTACCAGCTGTACAAAGAATTAGATTCAAGTCCAATACAATAAACATACATATACACATAAAATACAGCACAACCAAACAGCAAGTAAAAGTATGTGCAATGTAAAATAAATACAAATATATCTAGTACTGGAGTACTGAGGTACATATATACAGTATGTATACTTAAGATGATTTAGCAGCAAATATAAATACAAATGTAAATATTTTTATAAGAAGTTAAAGTGCATATTTGCACATAATACAGCAGAAAAGTAGTCCTTAGTCAGAAGGATTATGTCATGGTATATTTTGTGGTTATAAACGTTACAGTGTAGTTAAGTGCATTTGCAGCAGATGTGCATTTAAGTGTATCCTTAAGTCCGAATCCTTAGGCTCTCACTCTTGGTTTCCTCTTAGATGGAAATTGCGGGAAGAGAGAGAAAGTCACTGGGGTGTGAGAGGTCAGGCACGATTACCTTTGCCAGTTTCCTCATCCTAAGGTTTTTGAGGGAGGAGAGCCAAACACCAATGATTTACTCTGCACATTACACTGTTTAATGCAGCTTATGTTTGGTCTTTGAAGATGCAGCGCTAGACAGAGATGGAGGATGTGATGATTGGTTCTTTAACAACAGTGCAGAACATGACCAGAAGTGTTTGAGGCAGCCCAATTTCTCGAGTAGTCGCACAGGTACAGGTGCTGTGGGGCCTTCTTCATAACTGCAGTCTCTCTCTGTCATTTGAGATCTTGGTGAATGGTAGGGCCCAGGAATTTGTAATACTCAGCGCTGTTGACTGTGGGTGGGGTGGGTTTCTTTCTATGTTAAGCTCCAGGTTTTTAGCTCTGCACCGTGACACTAGCCATGTTATTTTATGTATAGAGACTGTATAGAGAGAAATTCAAGCTCCTCACAAAGTGGTGTGCCACCAACAATCTCTTCCTCAACGTCAGTAAAACCAAAGAGCTAATTGTTGACTTTAGGAGGGGAAGCAAAGTCCTAATAACTCTTAGCATCAAGGGGACGATAGTGGAAAAGGTAAGCAGCTTCAAGTTCATTGGCATCTACTTAACCGAGGATCTCACTTGGTAACTCAACTCATCACACATCACCAAATAGGCCCAACAACGTCTCCACTTCCACCGAAGGCTGAGAAGACTCAACCTGCCACAGCAGCTCCTCTGCACAGGTCCACTGTACAGAGCATTTTTGACAAACCACATCACTGTCTGGTATAGCAACTCTACTGTTTTTTTCACTGTTGTGATCAGGCATCTCCATATTGCTAAGCTGATAGACAACCACATTGTTGTGTTTCTGTGTAATATACTCCCACACTTTAGCTGCACGTGAGCGATTGTTTTTAACTGCAGCTTGCGCTCTGGATTAATCCATGCTTGCAGTAGGCATTACAAGATTTTTTTTATTGTCCAATGAGTGTATTAGAGCTATTAAACAAGACTGATATGGGAAAAGAAGATTATTTGTTTGAAGAAAATCTTTCAACTGATCATCTATCAACCTTTCCAGGAGCTTTGACAAAATACACAACTGGGAAATTGGTCAATAATTATTCAAACAGGTAGGGCCCCCTCCTTTCAAAAGAGGAAGAACATGAGCAACCTTCTAAATTACAGGCATACAGTTTGTAGTAATAGTAAGATTAAAAATACATTGAACAGGTTTATCAGAGAAATAAGCGGCTAACTTTAGAAACTGAGGTTTTAAACCATCTGAACCTGCAGATTTGGTAATATCCAAAAAAAGGAGAGTCCTATTTGGGGAAAAGAACTAGAGAACAGGGAGCCAGAGGCAATGAAATAACTATTAAAACAATCAAGCATGGAGGCCCTATCAGATACAGTGGTGTCATTGTAAACAATGCAGGGTGGCAGATCACTATGATTCTTATCGGCTGAAATAGATTTAACCACCTTCTGAAATTTCTATTTCGCAAGAGGTCAGATAACTCAGGCATAACCCATAGGTGATCTCTCTCTTTGACTTTCTACCTCCGGAAGGGAGCATGTTTATCAACAAGGGAAGAAAACCCTTATAAAAAAAACTCCCATGCACTCTGTACATCATTATATAGTTCAATACGTTCCCATTCAAAGTCACACAAGTCATAAAGAAATACATGTTTAACAAATGCCTTCATGTTGCATTTAATCACAAAGCGGGGTTTAGTTTTAGGCACCTTTGCATTTCTGACTGTAGCAATAACACAATGATCACTTATATCAGCCACAAAAATACCTGACGAAGAGTACTTATGTGGAGCATTGGTCAAGAACAAGTTGATTAATGAAGAAGTGTCTGGAAATTTTAGATTGGAATGCGTAGGACTCGCAATGAGCTGTGTAAAGTTACATGTAACACAGACATCATTGAAAGCATCAGATGAAGATTTTAACCAGTCCCAATTTAGATTATCAGTCAAAATTATTTCACTATAATTCAGATCAGCTAGCTACTTAATCAAAGAGGCAAGTGTCTCAGCAACAGTTGATGGTGGTCTATAGCAACCCACCACAGTTATAGAAAACCCAATTAACACCTCGAGATTAATAGCCAGGAACGTTTACTAATTTCTTCATAATTGCTAGATGATACCCTTTTGGAATATGACATAGTTGCCAAGAAAACAAGAGACCTTTCAGATAGAACAAAGTTAGACTCTAAAGCAAACATGCTAATACACAACCAATTGGCATAGTTAAAAGAGTCTACATAAGAAAAAGACGATGTTTATCCAAATAGTCTGCTGAACAAAGCAGCAATTAAAGGGTTTGGAACAATAAGAGGGAAATACACCTTCCTTAGTGTGCACACCCTTTTGGACCCGTTGAAGCATCAACAAGCAAAGTCGAAGAGAAATGCATTGGACTTCACTCCAGAGGGAGAGATTTGTACATGAAGGTCAGCATGTCCAGCAGGAAGGTAAAGGGTTGCTACAGCTGCAAAGCCAGTCAGTGCTTGTAGCCTGGTACGAGCTAGCAGGACTGTTGGAGCTGGAGACTGGTAGCCTGGTAGGAAGCCAGCTACTGCAAATCTGGACTGCTTCAAGACAGTATTAAAGGGTGCATATTGCTCTGTTTCCCAAGATCTGACCACTCTGGGTCCATCTTCTCCCAACTTACAGACAGTAGCTCAAGTGGGCCGAGCCTGAGGTCAGTACTGTGAAGAAGAGGACCAGTGAGGCTAAAGAGAGGCTTCAGGACTGTATAGAGTGGCCAGGATGAATATACTGACACAGTGACATACTAACATTAGCTTCGGCAAGGACATCTGTGTTCCAACCAGGACTTGCATTAGATATAATAATGACAAGCCCTGGTTTAACGCCAAACTGAAGCACCTGCGACAGTCCAAGGAGAACGCATTTAGGAGTGGGGACCGTGTGCTCTACAACAAGAATAGGAACACACAGAACAGAGAGATCAGAGCTGCAAAGAAGAGCTACTCCGCCAAGCTGAGCAGACTAATGTCCACAAATGAGCCTTCAGCCGTCTGGAAATGTCTACACAACCTCTCAGGCTACAAACGACCCCCTCACCAGATAATGGGGGATCGTCAGCTGGCTGATGACCTAAACACAATCTATTGTAGGTTTGAAAGCCCAGCTCCACTCAACAATACAACACCACTTCACACCCTTCTGACTCTCAGCCACCTATACAGCCTGCCCTGAAGATTTGTGAAGCAGACGTGCACCGACACCGAAAAAACAAAGAAGGGGGAAGGCACCAGGCCCAGACAGAATGTCACCTTCGTGCCTGATGAACTGTGCAGACAAGCAAGATCTTCAATAAATCACTGAAGCAGTGTGTAGTACCGGCGTGCTTCAAGCGCTCCACAACAATTCCCTTCCTCAAAAAGCCAACCATCTCAGGACTGAATAGCTGCAGTTTGTGTATGGTCCAACAGGTCTGTGGACGATACAGTGAACATGGGACTTCACCACATCCTCCAGCACCTTGACCATCCAAGTACATATGCAACAGTTCTGTTCTTGGACTTCAGCTCTGCCTTCAACATGATCATCCCCGGACATCTACACACCAAACTGACCCACCTCAGTGTGCCAGCCTCCACAGAGAGCAGCAGGAGAGGCTGGGAAAGATCACTTCTGGAACCAGGACCATCAGCACAGGAGCTTCACAAGGCTGTGTTCTCTTCCTGCTGCTCTTCTCACGCTACACAAATGAGTGTACCTCCACGGCCATCTCAGTCAGAATACTGAAGTTTACAGATGATTTAACAGTCATTGGTCTCATCCGGGACAGTGGTGAGTCTGCCTACAGACGGGTTGTGGAAAATGTGGTCCTCTGGAGCAACCACAACAACCTGGAGCTGAACACAGTGGAGATTAGAGTGGACTTCAGGAGAAGCCCTCCAACCCTTACAGCACTCACCGTACTGTAAAGGCTGTGGACTACTACAAGTTCCTGGGCACAACAATCTCCAAGGACTTGAAGTGGGACTGCAACATCAGCATCATCATCAAGAGACCTTAGCAGAGGCTATACTTCCTACGTCAGCTGAGGAAGTTCAACCTGCCCAGCGAGCTGATGGTGCAGTTCTACACCGCCACCATAGAATCTGTCCTCACCACATCCATCGAGTGTGGGGCAGCTCAGCCACCAAACACGACACCCACAGATTGCAGCGCATCATCAGGTCTGCAGAGTGAACCATCAGTGTGAAATTCCATATTCAACATATATATCCCATATACAACCATATATTTTCCATAAAACACTTAAAACATTAAAAATCCAAAGACCTCACCAAGGGACCAGGCAGCTGCCATCTTGGATTTTACTCTGTACACCCTTGTATTGGTATATTGACAATAAGGTTTAATTTAATTGAATTGAGTAAACATGACTAAGTCCATTTGAAGCTGTAACATAAAGCACAAATGATACAAAGGAAACATACTGTTCTGGGAATATGTTCGCTTCAAAATTACAAAGCCCTAACATTTCAACAAGCAAATAAAGGTACCTGAGAACTAGGCATAGGTATCGAAAACCAGTACTAAATTGATACAGACTCCTGTAAGCTGAAACAGTGATAAGTACCATTATATTAGTTAATTCTACAAAGCAGCCGATTTAAATGGTTGGTGCTAGACTGGATCAGCAGGACGGGTGCTCTGCTCTGTGTGAGGAACGTGTTGTGTCCCTAGTGGTAAAATGCTCTAAACAAACCTGCTCTAAGCTCTTTACTTCTTCCCCACTCTACTTTAAAATAAGTCTCTTCACAAACAAAATAACCCAACATTTTTTTTCTTTTAAACAACTAAATACACCCAGACATAAACAATGCTACCATAATGAAAAAATGATAGCCATGTGTAAAACGAGTAACAACAGCATCATCATGAAACACTTAAAAATATAACTTTATATAAATCTAACCAACTGCTGCATCTTTGTCCTTAGTCCAGGTGTTGTAACAAATAGTTTTACCTGGTCAAAATGTCCCACCGTAGCACATATTATTTATAGGTTCTTCCCTAGACAAAACAAATGTGGTGGTGTCACTGTCTTTTATGAAAAGCGGAGGCATAGTCAGCAGTATCTGTATATGCTATCATAAATGTAAACTTTGTTAAAACTAGGACATTAATATAAAGGGTTAAAGATTATATATTTTTTCTTATTTATTATAAATTCATTATAAATTGCTGATCAAATAAATACAGTGTTAAAGAGCAGTCTCTGATTTCCAGTAAAAATGGAAAATAAGAATATTTTATTCACTATTGGTAAAGAAATATGACACCTAACAACCATTTAGCCTGGTTAAAACCACTGTGACCATCAAGCATCTATCCCAAAAATTCCAAAAGGTCATCCTTCCACTGTGACAAGAGAAATCACTGTGAATTTGAGAAGGACACATAGCTGTCAAATGACTACTTGGATTTTGAGGGAACTTTTGAGTATAGATTTCCTTTGAAAAACAGAAAGGGGGGGGGATCATCATATTCAGATGCTAATAAATATAAATGTTTCTCCTGAAAAATGATGACTTGTAATTTTCTAGAAATTAAATGAACTGTGGTCTCTGGCTTTTGCATAGTACTGTACATGCAAATACATTCAAAGTACACAACAAGAAATGTGATATATTTACAGCACTGTATTGCATGGGATGCATTTACAGCACTGTGTAAAGTGATCTTACTATAATAACTATTGAAATATCAAGTGCAAAATTAAATATTCAAGAGGGCAGAGAAAGGCTTACCTTGTGTACAACAATGAAGATCAAGACGCTTACCATGTATTCTGAGGGAGCAATAAACTCAATAGTAGCATTCTGGACCTCTGGTCTTTTGTGAGGCTCTCCATATGATCTACTGACAGGATTGTACATAAAATCCTCAGGAACTAGAACGAATAAAGATGAAATACAAAAAATAATAAGTTACTGTATATTTGGAAAACTGTTATGACAGGTACTCTGAATATGAGTATGATTTCTGAAGTTTAAAACTCACCATCATTGACTCGAAAGCAAAGGTTGCACTTCCACCGTCTTTGATCCAGGAATGACACAAATGGATTGATATAGGTTCTACAGGAACGACAGCGCACTATGCTGCTAGATGTAACCACAGGTAGTTGCTGCAGAGAGACAAATCCAAACTGCAGTGTTAGGTACTATGCATTCTAATACATCATCAGTGTGCATAAAAATATGTTTTGCCAGCCAATTTCAAATTTCACAAAAATAAGTAGAAATAAATATTGTGTTGACTGTCAATCTTGATGTTTTCTTTTTTTTATGACATTGCCTTGAGAACAGCATCTTACTAGAGCCGTCGCAGATAGCATGGTTGGGATCTGGAGCTTTGGCAGTCACTAGCAGTGAATATTTAAAGTTTTGTTTTAGGGGGGCAAGTGTCAGAGAAAAATACAAATCTCTAGACTTGTTGTGTTTCTTGCAAAGTGTTGCAGCACTCACAGCCTGGCTTTATTCCATCTACGATGCCTGCTAGCCTCTCTTCATGGCAGGCTAGAGGGTAATAGCACAGTGCATGCACAAATTAACCAGTGCTTCATGGAGGTGGTGTAACTCAAGGTACAGAGAAATGTTTATGGTGGACTATATTTTAAGTTTGTTCACACAAGCACTTTTGTGTTGAAGAGCCTGCTATATGGAGTGGTAGGTTATCAGGTGTTTTTAGCTGTCAACACCGGAGAGGCTTCTCTCAGTGTTTCTCCCAAGAACTATGAACGTTACAGCATTTAACAGTTCACATTTTTAACAGCCTACATTTAGCCACAAAAAAATCAATTAATATCAGAAATAACCTGACAAACAAATAATCAAAAAGTCTTATATTCATGTCCAATGCTACAGCTCACAAACAAATTGTCCAGGCACCAAGATTTTTTTTTAATTATTATTATTCTTCATCAAGTACAATTACACAATCTTTTACTACTGTTACTGCTTAAAATAATGACAAAAATAGTATATCATCAAATGTACGTAACTACTACATGTCCAAGAATTTATAGAGAACTTTAGATATAGAACTATTATTCACTTATGCTTTAATGCCTGAACGCAAACCCTCTCAGTAATGTTCAAACATCTTGTGTAACAAATTTCCCAGATTATTATTATTATTATTAGACTATTAATAATGAATAACCTTAATTTAGTCTAGATGTCAACAAATTTCAGACATATATTAACAGATAAAAAAGGCACTAATTGCCTACATGCTTTGTAATGTTGGAAGTTAAGGTTTAAAAAAAAAATTATATAGGTTTCATGAGGCATATGACAACTGATAACATTCACATTATTCATATCTGGTTGTGGACACCTTAATCACGGCTACAAACACCATGACGCATAGTAAGACTTATATTCCCTTGTCACCATGCCAAGTATGCTTCACACCTTCTTTGCTAATCTAAATAGCTATTTAGCCCATCTTTTTTAGCACTAAAACCTTTAATCCCTGTATCGCCACGCAGCTTACTGCGTTGTTCCGACCCTGAATCAAGACAGCACTGATAAAGTCTGGAAACAGTTGCCCATGTTTCCAGACTTTATCAGTGACTTGACAACATTGACGGCTAAACCGCTGTCAACCTGGTATCTGTCTATACATGGGGCTGAAGTAAACAGGGTGGAAAAGCACTGTTTATGTGTGTTTACGTGTGTTTTCTGTTTACATGTGACTTGAGTGTTTGAGCATCAAAGGACATGATTGAATCACATACATCTTCATGAAGCTTCACAAGTGAACGAGAAAACAGAGCAGTTTATTTGTCTGTTTATATATAATTGGATCAAATTGAAAAAAATGATGCAGAATGTTTTTCTTTTAATTGTGGTATTCACCTTTAACCCAAGCCAAATTCCTTAAATGTATTCCAGTTTAGCTAAGAAAAAACATGCACTCTGAAAGGGAAAGCAAGAGAGAGTGAGTAAGTGGGAATTTAATTAATCTAGTTGACTTACTGCGAGATCCTTAAATGGGTGCAACAGCAAACCAAGAGGCAGTTTGGCCTTATTTAACAGTGACTGTGTCTGAGGAATGCTGGTGAGTGTGCAACGGAAGACCCTGTGGAAAAGAGCAGATAATTATAAAAAAAAAAACAAACAAACAACACTCCCCACATTGTACAGGATTATCTTTATGCTTAATTTTGGCATACTATTAAATATCTTTTGAACTGCCATTCAATTACCACACAAATTCCATAAACAGTTTTGTTGACATGTATTTACTCTGGGCTACAGTTGAGTTTTTGCAGGTCCTGAGGCAGGCAGGGTGTCGGGGCCGGAACAGGACCAGAGGGCAAGAGATTACGTTCCTGTAGAAGGTTGACCACTCTTAATGCCTCAGGGGTTTGAGACTGCAAGCTTAAAGCTGACAAGGATGGACTTAGTTGGGTGGGACCTACAGAGGGCTAAACATATGAAAGAGGAATTAATGCAGGAATGCAGTAGCTCAGTTCAGTATACATTCCATACTCGCCTTATGATGAACATGTACTCTTAAGTCTTAACGCATACTAATTAGCCATAACACTGTTGTCTAGAGATGAACCAGTCGGCGTTTTTGAGGTAGATTGCAATCGCCGATCACTTTTCAGCGCAATTGGCCGATATCCAATACCAGTCGATACAGTGATCGATGCAGTGAATGCAAACTGTTCTCGCAAGGCGTGCCATTTTAGTCAATCTGTCGAAAATGAAAGGGTATGTATTTCCACCTAGCGGTTCAGATAGGAATTGCAACCTGACCGGAGAGGGGTTCAATGAAATGCTAGCTGGAAATTGACAAAATTGGAGAAATATCGGCCGATCACCGATCGCATATTTTGATTAAAAATCGGTCGATACTGATACATAGCCGATCGATCTTTCCATCTCTACTGTTGTCCATTGTATCAGTTCCATTTACCATGAATCACTTTGTAATTCTATAATTACGGACTGCACTCCATCTATTTATCTGTATACCTTTTTTGCCCGGTTCTTTTATGGTCTGGGCCACCACAGAGCAGGAACTATTTGGGCAGTGGATTATTTCCCACACTGCCTTAATGTGTGGCTCAGACACAGCAATGCTGCTGGAATTTTTATGTTGTTGATTTACTATTACGACTGATCCATTTATATTTGATTTTTCTTCTTTTGGAACTGCAACAAGCTTGAGATTCAAAAATTTGCAGGCAATTTCTTTTGATGCCAACTACTTCTATTAGAGTATGTTAAATCACAGTTTGCCGAATAAATCACAGCTCACAGTGATTTAAACACATTAAAATGTATTGGTTACAAACAAGTTGTTGAAATACACAAAATGATAGATCATTATTTACTTGCTGTGCAACTCACCTTGAAATAGGACAGCGTGTCCTGATGTATATCAAATGAAAACGCAAACAAATGTACTGACTCTCATAGTTTGTCTTGATACAGGTTTACAAAATGTTATGGCAAGTTAAGCCTCTGTTACTTTCAACATGTGATAACTATATAGCTAGAAATAGTAGTAACAATTTTTTGAAGCAATTTTGCTTGTTTCATGTTAGCACTGCAAAACACAAAAAAATACATTTTGGTAAAGAACACAGAAGAATAGCGAGATTGTGGGCCACTGGATTTAAATGGTTCCTTTAATCATTTAATGGCCAAGATAGAAACAAAATAGGTCTCTGCCACTTTAACTCAAACTAAAAGGCAACGTAATTAGACTGTGCACGCGCAATATAATGTTCATTAGAGATGTTAATGAAGAATGGCCAGCTGACAGAAAGTCTACTATAACTCAGATAGCCACTTTCACAGCAGCAGATAATATAAGTTTAATGTCACACATATGGGAGAATACTGACAAACACTCTGTCATTATACCATCATTTCACAAGAAGGTTAAGTACCTGCTGGTATTGTTGAGGTGTCAAGCTATAAGGCTGCGTTGACGGGTTGGTTGATGGCTTGGTTATTCCTACCATACTCTGGTAAACAGGTGCCAATGAAGGATAAATGGTGCCAGCTGGCATGCTCATCTGTCCTGGCTGAGGAGAGTATGGGCGAGCTATTGTAAGCAGAAACAGCCTGTTAAATTTTTACATACTTCATGCACATAATCGTCATGCAATATCATGATAAAAGCAAACGATGTATTACTCACTCATGGGAAAAGCTCCCATCTCAAGCTGATCTGAGTGGTTAGGAATGGCATTGCCTGTTGCAGGGATGAGCCTTTTTACTGAAAAATAGGCATGAATGAATAAATCAAATCACTATTGCCTCTTTACTTTAAATGAGAAGTGAAGATATCAAAATTTCAAAACGTTGTTTAATCATTTTTTATGTACTATAGAACATTATGTACTATAGAACATTACACAACTGTATTTCAAAACACACACACGCACTCATGAACAGTATTCACACACACACACACACACTGTGTTAAGCAGGCTGTTGCTGCCTTTAAGCTTAAATGAGTGTTTATGTTCACTCATAGTGAACATTCTTTTCTGGATTTTTGGTTATAAAGTCAACTTTGCCTCAACTCAAGCGGTAGCTACAAACAATCGCTCGCGTGCATCTAAAGTTGTGGGAGTCTTTCACACAGGCACGCCACAGTGTGGGGCTCTGTCAGCTCTGCACAGTGGAGATGATCACAACAGTACAAGCACTTGAAGCGCTAACATTCCAGTAGCGCCTTGTCAGCACAGCAGCAAGACAGAATCAGAATCAGAATCAAAATTGGACTTTATTTGCCAAGTATGCTCACACATAAAAGGAATTTGTGTTTGGTTACAGAAGCTCACAGTGCACGATAACTGACATTACAGAAGTAACAAACACACCCAACCTACACACACACACACAGTGACATACATGCAAAGACACACCTGTAAACATGTGCTGAGTTGTATGTTAAAAGTAAATTGCTAAGTGCAGCAGTAAAGGACAGTGCAGACTGAATTAAATAGATATAAATATGAAGAACAGTTACTGGGGAAGACGGTGGTACAGAGTGTTCTGAGACTCTATCAGATAAATAAAAGTGCAGTACAGAGAAGAAGAGTGAGAGAACATCTGGATATTGATGTATGTAGCAGACGGCCTTGGTGAGCCAGGTCTCAGCGAAGCACAGCGCGCGGAGAGAGAAAAGTCCTTGTTGGTCCGGACAGTACCTGTTTACTTGTTTTTCTTATCTTACCATATTATTTTAACATTATTGACACATGTAACATGTTTCTTTCAGTATAAAGTTAAAGCTTTCTGTCGTCATTTTCTCTTATTTTGTTCTCACTGCTTGACTGTGAAGCCTGCAGTAACCAAATTACTAGCACGTGGGTTAAGCTGCAGCTATGCCCATTGTGCTTCAACCGAACAAAAAATGGCTGAAACTCTAGTTCAGGCACTTGATTGGTTTGGAGCGGCGCTATTATTCTCATCGGCTATTCATGTTGTCTCTCAAAACATGGACGGAACTTACTTCTATCGACTACGTCTTATAGTTCTATCGAGGAAACGTTATTTGTCGTTACTGTTTTATCGCCCAGCCCTACTTTTAGGCCATGTTCCGAACATGGCCACCATCTTGAAAGCCTCAATCTACATCTACAATCGCAATTCCAAAAAAAGCAATAATTGAATTAAAACAGATTGCAATGACTTACAAATCTCAGAGACCCATATTCACTTTACAATACAACATAGAACACATATCAAACATTGAAAAAGAGATATGTTAACATTTTGTGAATCATTTAAAACTTGATGGCAGCAACACATCAACACAAACATGTCTACCATTATGTAGCATCCAGTCTTCTTTAAACAACAATCTGAAAAAGGCTGGAAAGTGAGGAGACCACTTTCTGGAGTTTTGGGAAAGAAGTGTTGCCCCCTTCTTGTCTAATGAAGGATTATAGCTGCACAACAGTCCCGGGTTTTCTTTTTCAGATTTCTTGTTTTATGGTGCGCCAAATGTTTTTTTTAACAAACTTTCGAACGCCTGAACTTTCGAATGCCTGAACTGCAGGCAGGACATGCAATGCCTTTCCTATAAGAGACATTGTTCTAAACTCTCTTTGTTTAGCACTGACAGAGGCTTTCCAGATGTGTAAGCTGTCCCCGTCATAGGCACACATTTAACCCCATACCATCCGATTTGAAGGCTTTTCAACTGTGCGCTGATAAACTTTATAATCCCTCTTCTCAAGCAGATTTTCTCAGTTCTGTACACATTGTGATACTTGAAGAGTGATTTAATCAAAAAGTGTGTTTCTTGATGCACAGCTAAGAATGACCAAGCGACTTTCTCAGACAGTATGCTGTAAGGGTCACTAGTAGTGAATCTTAAAGCAAAGTAATATATATATACATAGACAAGCGTTTGCAGCTACTCAAACATTTAGGTTCTGTATATTACATCACTATAATCTAGGTTGGACAAGAATGCTGCTTCAACAATTCTTATGCAGACATCACACTTAAAAAAAGAAAAATAATCCTTTAAAACTTCTGTGTTTATAATACTATAATACTGTCCCATCCGGTCCCACACTGTCCTATTTATACTACTACTTCTGAAACAAACACACATTTAAACCTCTTCCCCTTATATATGACACTGCTAAGTTCAAATGTCTGGAATTCCTTGCATAGTTTGATGATTTTCCTGTTAAAACATACCTGATTCAACTCATCTGTTAACCTCCACTCGGCTCCACTGTAGCATTAAGAAAATGTACATCAAACTAGGGCTTCACCTTGTGAAAAAAAATGGAAATGCAAAATATGTGGATGATTGATCAAGCCCAGACGCCGTTTTAGCCAGCTCCACAAACAGCGCTAGCACCTACAGTCAGCCTGAGATACACCTTTCTTCTCGCCAACCAGGGATAAAACCAAGGAGTGTCCCAGAGCAGTAATGGCATTTGTAGAACATTGTTTCTCATTTTCTCGTATTCACCACCCTTTAGGCAGGCAAAGCAGGCAACAAGCATTTCTCAAGATCATTGCCTGATAGTGGCAGCACATTATGTCACTAAAAATAACCTACAAAGCAAGACCAGACCCAATGGTAGCTGAAGAAATTATAAATATTTTACAAGAATTTGAAATAATGGATATAGTAGGTGTCATTTTTGATAATGCTGCAATGGATGTGACAAAAAAAAAGTCACAACACAGCTGAAAGCTAAAAAAACAACATTTTTAAGAAGTGCAAGACGTGTTTGTAAACATTGAGAATTAAGCAGTGGTACTGTGTCAGAATCAACAAAGTGCACTGGAAGACAAAGATGTAGACAGAGAGATACTAATACAGCTATACTAGATTAAAAAAACTTCAAAAGATTTTCAGGTATTCAGACAGATAAAATTATAGGCATTAGATAGGTAGATAGATAAAACTGCACAGTAGTAGACAGATGGAATTGTACAGTAATAGACAGATACACAGATAAATAGATACAAGAATACTGTGATAGACAGAATTGAAGAAAGATGGAAACAGAAATGCTGTGATAGATACTGTGATAGCCAGACAAATGCAGCAATACAGTGACAGACAGATGAATAGACAGACTACTACAATGATAGACAGATAGAAAGACAGTAATAGTAGTAATACTGTGATAAATGTAAAATGACAGAGCAGGATCAGCAGTTGCTGAGGTGCATAGTACGCAGTGGTCGTCAACTGGTAGTCAATCGCTACAGACCTTCAAATTTCATAGGGCCTTAAGATCAGCTCAAGAACAGTGCGTAAAGATGGGTTTCCATGAACTGATAGGTAGATAGAATAGAAGCAATACAGTTATAATGTGATAGACAGACAAACAATAGTAAACAGACAGACAGATAGATAGATTAAATTGTAGACTGATACGTAGATAGATTACAAGTAATACAGTTATGTGATAGATAGCTAGACAGATGGATATATAGAAAAATAGACAGTGTTACACTGTGATAGACAGTCATACAATTGTAGGGCAATACATAGACAGATAGACAGTGTAACACTGTGATAGATACATAGACATACAACTGTAAAGTGACAGTTAGATAGATAGATGGATATCGTAATACTGTAATATATGGACACTGACTTCAGGATGGATAACACTGTCATCTATTTTCTACACTTTTTCACCTGGAGAAGCCTGGGAGCACTGTGAGAATCACCTTCTTTGATTTCTCCAGTGCTTTTAACACCATACAACCAGGGCTACTGAAGGACAAACTGGAACATACTGGAGTGGACAGTCACCTGTTAAACTGGATATTGGGCTACCTCACCAACCGACCACAGTATGTGAGGGCATGGGACTGTGTGTCTGATAGGGTGGTCAGCAGCAAGTTGGCCCATCAGGGAATGGTCTTGGCACCGTTCCTCTTCACCCTGTACACTGCTGACTTCATGTACAGCTCACTGAACTGTCACCTCCAGAAGTTCTCTGATGACTCACCGATCATCGGCCTCTAACTAACTAATAAAGAGGACAGTGATTACAGAGAACTGATTCAGGCCTTTGTGGACTAGTGTCTGCAGAATCACTGCCAGATAAATGCGGGGAAAAACAAAGAACTGGTGCAAACAACCCACTCCATCAGTGAACATCCAGGGTATGAACATCGAGAGAGTGGACTCTTATAAGTACCTGGGCGTTCACCTAAACATCAAACTGGACTGGCCAGTTAACACCATTTTACAAAAAAGGCCAGAGCAGACTGTACCTACTGAGGTTGAAAGGAGCACTCCTGAAGACCTTCTTTAACACAGTGATGGCATCTACCGTCTTTTATGCAGCATCTTTGCGGCAGACAAGTGACTGGACAAACACATTAAGAGGGCCGTGTCTGTCCTAGAGAGCCGTGTCTGTCCTAGAGAGCCGTGTCTGTCCTAGAGAGGCCCCTAGATCCAGTGCAGGTGGTTGGACACAGAAGGATATTAGCCAAGCTGGCATTCATGTTGGTGAATATCTTCCACCCCATACATGAGACACTGGCAGCTCTGGGCGGCTCTGGGCAGCTCCTTCAGCTTCACCCCAAATGTGAAGGAGCAGGTCCCTCCGTCCTGCTGCTGTTAGACTCTACAACTCTCCCAGCAGACCACATACACACACACACTTACTGGAAATATTTTTTCCAATGTAACATAATGTGAAATATCTTATAAGATAGATAGACAATTGTAGAGTGATATACACACAACTGTAGAGCGACAGACAGAGAGATTATAGATAGATAAACACTGATAGACTAATAGATAGATAAATCGATGTGGTTACCCTATGACAGACAGACAGACAGACAGACAGACAGACAGACAGACAGACAGACAGACAGACAGACAGACCCTTAATCCATAGGGCTTTAAAAGCTCATTTGTAAGGTCAGACACTGATGTTGGACGAGAAGACCCTGCTCGCAACCTCCACTCTACTTCACCCCAAAGGTGTTCTATCAGGTCGAGGTCAGGACAGACAGGCCAGACAGACAAGTATTGTTCTGGTAACTGCCAAACCCAGACTCATCCTTCACCCCAGAGATCACGTTTCCACTGCTCTAGAGTCCAGTGGCAGCGTGTTTTACACCACTGTATCCTGTATCCTTTGCATTACGCTTGGTGATGTAAGGCTTGAATGCAGCTGCTCAATCTCATTCCATTATGCGCTCTACTCACTCTTCTTGAGCTGATCTGAAGGCCATATCAAGTCTGTAGTGACCCTGCTCTGTCATTTTATATGGCCTACCACGTGACTGAGTTGCTGTCATTCCCTAACGCTTCCACCACCGGACTTGTTGCACAGGTGGCATCCCATCACCCCATCACAGTACTAAGTGGAATTTACTGAGCTCCTGAGAGCGATAAATTTTTTTCTAAATGTTTGTAAAAGCACTCTGTATGCCTAGGTGCTTGGTATTATACACCTGTGGCCATGGAAGGGATTGGAACACCTGAATTGTATTATTTGGATGGGTGAATGAATACTTTTGGCAATATACAGTAGATAGATGGTTTGCTGAGATTTATGTATTCAACTACAACAGTTATATGTATTCAACTACAACAGTTATAACTCATTATTTTTTTTAATCCATACAACAACGATGATGATGATGACAACACCACCACCACCCAAGGCCTTCGCTGATGAAATTTATTTCAGCCCACAAAATTTGGGGCCTAAGAATAAAGAAGTTTCCGTATACTATAGAGAAAACCAAATAACCTAATGAATAAATATTGTACTATTTAAGTAACCATGAGTTCAAATTAAATTCCAAAAACCCCATGACATGACACACCAACGCAAGTAATACATTATCTTTAAAATATATGAATAAATAAACAAATAAATAAAAATAAATAGAACAATGTGCCTGCCATGCACTTTCATACCTTCATTCTGGTTGTCAAGGGAAGGTGCCAGGGTAGAAGTGACCAAAGGACCAGAAGGAGGTAAAAATGGTAATGTCCCCATGCCTGCTGGTGACCCTGCCTCGGACAGGGTGCCACACATTTTTTGGTCATGTTGATTTAAGGTTTGGGATATGGCATTTGCTGCATGAAAAGACAAAACACCATTAACACAATCTCCACAAACACTTACTGTATGATGACAATTATTTCAACTTGTGTCCTAAGAATGCAATGCTGTGAATGCTCACAGCCTCTACCTGTATACATGGTCAATTATATCCAGTCACAGTGTTCTGTGGCCAGAAACAGACTACTAGAGAATAAAGGAGATGAGACTGAGACCCATAAAATGAGGGCAAAACCTGTTTTCTGACCTCAAAAGAAGTGTTACAGAGACACATAAAGGTAAAAACAACAAAAGTGTTGACCTTGACAGCAAACCACAGTGAGATAAACTGTCAGGAGAAGCAGGTATGTTGCTGCCCTGTTAAGATCACTTTAAGATGTTCATGTGTCCACTATAAGAAAAACACTACGTTTGCTATTGTGGCTATTGTATTAGCTTAAAGTAAGCTAAACTATCACATCTGTTATGTTACAACCATATTAACATGTGGTAAGACCTGAAAAGGGCTCTGCAAACAAGGCATCTCAGAAATATTGATATACTGAAAGACGATTGCAGGGAGGAATGGTCAAATATTTTCAATGTAAGTCAATGGAACCATACGTTTTTCCAAGCTATTTTGGAGCATTTATATTCGACCATACGAAATTTTTACACAATATAAACAGCAGCTGCTGCAGTTAAATGAGGTAGAAAAATAAATTGACAAAAATGGACATACATGTTTTTCATGTATCAACAGGGTTCAAAACTGCCATTTTAGAAATTACATATTCAGAAATGGAAGCAAGTTTTTTAATAGACTGCTTGCACCAAACTGGTTAAAAGACTGGCGCAACAACAACAGTGTGACAACTGGAATGATTTTTGGGAAACACCTAAATTAGTTTTAAACATAATTAAATTGAACCAAAAAAGCATGGCATTCTGCTCCTCACACTCCTCTAATGCCATATTTAAATCAATCAATCAATCAACCTTTAATTTCACTTGGGAATACATTGAGGGAGACCCTGATATACAAATGTAGCCGAGTATTACAATTTTACAACAAAAAAGGATTGAAAAAAAATTTAAATACATTTTCATATGGGGAACAATCTAAACAGAGTGGCAAAAAATAAGATAAATCATAAAAGAAAAAAATTAAATAGGATTAAGACAAAAATAAAGACTAAATAAATTATATATATATATATATATATATATATATATATATATATATATATATATATATAAATATAAAAGTTAAACTCAAAATAAGCAACCATTATAGATGAATAATTAAGAGTGGAACATAAACAGTAAAAACAGAAAGTATTAACTAAAAATGGTAAAGGAAATAATAGTAATAAGAAAAAAGACCAAACAATGGTAAAGGAAAATTAAAGGAAAGGTAAAAAAGACAATTAATGCATAACAAAACTATAAAAATGTTAACTATAATCAAATAAAACACTGGCAGGCCGTGAGGAGGTGGCTTGGTATTAAGAGTCTAAAATGACCCAGTTTTAGTGTTTCCTGTAGGGAATCTCAGCTTGCTGGTGCACTGTAGTTAAAAGATTTTCCCAGTTAATAAAAAGTCATGGTACCTGAAGGGTGATTCAATTTGTGTTATTTTCAGTGAACATGGTGTTAGTGTACAAAGACGACACACGTTTTAAACGAACTTCAAACTTTACTGAGCCATATTCACGTAGCAGCCATTCCAATCTTCTCGATGTCAACGACTACCCCCCCAGGGGCGCACATGCGCATTAACAGTTAACAAACTCACCCTGTTTCTTTAAAGAAAAATAAACTCAAGTATAGTACTGTTCAAAGAACAACAAAGAAAAATACTGCCTTCATGTTTAGAGTCCATTAAATTGTGGTCTTGTTTTCTTATTCCTTGAGGTGCCATACACCTTTGCTGAAGGCCTTTAGTAGGAGTAGAGCTGACGTTCCTTTCTTTGTCAAGCAATCAGCAAGCTGGTCTTTGGTTGCTGACCACATGATGTGTCGAATGACTCCGGACTGGATGAGCTCCTTGACATTGCTAATTTCAAGCCGTAGTCTCTTCTCTGTAACTGGTTTGGTTGACTTTACAGCATCCAGGAGTGAGTGATTGTCAGTTATACACATTATAGGTAAGCCTCTGTGCTTGCAGACACCTACAGTAAGTTCTGAGTAGAGTGTGGCCAGAAATATTGCATTATCAATGCCATCTGCAAGGGCCAGTGTCTCCCCTGCAAGAGTACTTCTCACCACTCTTCTTATTCTTTTTGACTGCCAAACATATAGGTGAGAATCTTCCATTCTCTCCCATTAGCATGATTAGATGACCTACCTGATTGCCACCATCAGGAAGGTTGCCCATTGACAAATCACTGAACATGACAAGCTGTAAGGAACTGTCTTTGCTTAGGTGCTGGAATTTCAAGGTCACTTTATCAGATTTGAGTTTCTGGATCAGTTTGTTTACAGAGTGCAGAGTTTGAACAGTAGTAGCTTTCATACTGGATGCCAAGATGGATACATCACACATTGCATCTGGCCTTGTTTGTCTTGCTACCCACAATATTTGGCCAATTTTTAATCTAAGCATGTCAAATTCTTGATTTGTTAGGGGAGCATCTCGCTTAGCAGCTCTAGCCAGGTTCACTGGAATGGGCTGGAGGTTCTTGATGTACATGCTCTGCTTTACCTGTACTGTGTCATTTAGAGAAGAGAACTCCATTCCCAATATAGCTGAAGCTGTTGTGCTCTTCCCGTCCAACTTGGAAAGCTGCTTTTAACTGTGGTATGATTTTTGTGGTGAACCTTTCAGAACCTCCCCAGATAAAATCCTCCACATGACAGCCGAGTACTCCCATGACATTGGAGGAGTCATCTAGCCAGTAGAAGACTGCTGGATCAACTTGTGACACGACTGCTCCCAACTGATGCATTGTGTCCTTCATTTTATTATACCAATAAAGAGAGGCATCTGCTAGTCCATAGACACACTTCTTCAGTCTCCACAGAACGCCTTGGCTTTGAGCCTCTGGTGGTGGGCGAATGTAGGTGTTTCGAGTCAATTCTTTGCCTTGCAAAACAGCTGCTTTTATATCCATAGAACTTAATTGCCATTTCTTTTGACATATGACAGCCATGATCATTCTTAGTGACTCTGAGGCACATGTTGGGGAATCTTTTGAGAGTTCTTGAATATGCATTTCCTCAAAACCTCTGGCGACTAGTCTAGCTTTAGGTGCGACACCATCAGTGGTTTCCTTCAGTGTACACACCCACCTTGTGGAGATGCATTTCTGTCCTCCGTCTTCCACTTCCTCAAAGACATAATTCTTCTTCCAGTTGCATAACATAGCTTGTTTTGCAGCATCAAAGATATTGTCATCGACCATCAGTGTCCTCTGTACTGCTTTCCTCACATAAGACAGTGTGCTCTGCTGGTACTGTTTGAACATTGTCCATTTCACCCAGATTTACTGAGCCTCTGGGACCAGCAAGGTCCCCAGATCCACTGAACTGTACATTGTACCAGTTTCTGTGTTTTCCAGTGGCCTTCCAGACTAAATCTAAATCTACAAATCTAAACTAAATCTACAAATCTAAACTAAATCTAGACTAAATCTACAGTCGATTCAGTCGACTAAAACATAAAGGGTGTAAAATGTAATGCTTTTTTTTCAGTTCCCTTCAATTATTTAAATCATTATATATACTTACACAAAATTAAACATTTATTAGCCAGTTATGGAATATTATTCATGTACCAATACACATATAAACAGATTTAACAAATAACATCTGAGGTCTTCCAAAACTGCAGAGTGAATAATAGACACCTGTTATTTTATCTTTGTATCACCTTTTTATTTATCTCTTATTTATTTAATAATTGTTACTAGTGCTGTCGATCCAATTAATCTAATTACATGCTCTGTGATTAACTAATCTACATTAATTGTAATTATCACTTTTTACTATGAAAATATTTTTAATTGTGCAATTCAAATAAATTTTAGCATAACAGTAAATCAATGAATAAAAAACTGCCACATCTCCAGATCACAGTGTTCACTAGAGACACACACTGCATATTACGTGCACTGATAAATTGTAAATAAAACTAGCTAATCTGTTACGTGCACTTTCTAGTGTGTACAGAGAGATTTGGGACATGATCATCAAACGCAGACGGTTGGAGTTAGCTAGCTAGTTTCCCGACTCTGGCTCTGCACATACAGCGTTTCACCTACTTTCTACATACCTGATCAACTAATCAGACCTGATCCAACTAACTATTACCCTTAATGAGTTAATACAGCGTTTACAGCAGGAAACGCTCTAAACTGTACAGGGCAGTGTGCAGGACTACGATTAAGCTAGCGTTAGCAGCGGTAAAGCTTGCTAACGTTGGTGCTGGGGGGCTGATGTCCAGCGCGGTGTAAACTCTCTTTCTCTCTGCTGACACTGTCTAGATAACTTAGTTCCATCATGAGTAGCGACAGGTCACAGGCTCGTACAGTCTTCCCGGGTTAAGACCAAATTTGTGTACGTGTGCGTTTGATTGATGGCTACTCGGCTTGTCCCACCTCTCCATACACGCCGAAGTAGTTATGATTGGATGTTTCCCCGCTAAATCAGTTCTGATGTCGTCCCCGCCAAACATGTTTGTCTCGTTTTTATTCGTTGACTAAAGTGTAAATCAATTTAGTCATAGTTTTAGCCTTTCTGTAAATTTTAGTTAGTAATCGTCTCGTTTTCGTCATGAAAAAAAGGTTTGTTGACGAAAACTATGACGAAAATATTAGGTCAACGAAATTAACACTGCTGTTAATGTTTGTCCACTTTCTCTATCTGTATATGTCACTGTTTGTCCAGCTTTTAGTTGCAAATCTCCATGTTCCGTGAGTGCCTTACAAAGACTACCACACCATCTTGGCCGATGACCACCCCTGGACCTTTCCACTGTGGGCAGTCAGCACGTTTGTAGTATACTTGGTCCCCAGTTTCGTATCGATCATCATGGGCTCGCAGTTGTTTGTGAAGGGCTCGTTTGATCCTTTCAGAGCACTCTGCTTCTGTGAATGCTCGGCGTGCTGCATGCAAAGTTGTAATATGCTGAGCCATCCAGGTATTTATTGTAAGGCTTTCAAGTGCTGGTGGCTTATCAGTTAGAACTGACGGCACGTTGAGATTTTGTCCAAAGACCAGTTGGTATGGACTGTAGCCATGCACATTGTGCAATGAGTTCTTTGCCATCAAGGCCCAGTCTAGAGCCACTGACCAGCTGCATTCATTTTCCTTTTTCACTTTCAACAGGATGTCGGTCAGGGTGTGTGGTTATGCCTTTCCAAAAGGCCATTGCTCCATGGGCTATAAGCTGCAGTGGTTTTTAGTTCAATGTTGAATTTTTCAGCCATATCCCTCATTTCTTCATTGTTAAATTCCCCACCGTTGTCACTAAACAGTCTATGTGGGGGTCCGTGCACACTTATCCAGCAGTGGATGCTTCACAATGTCTTGGGGTTTCTTGGTTGTCACAATACTCCCTGCACTAAAACGTGTGAAGTGATCAATGACATGGAGATACCATACCCTTGGGTCCAACTCATGCAAGCCAACAGCCACTCACTGTAGGTTGAGGCCATGGGTAAGTCCACTGCAGGTATCAAGTAATGCGAGAACAGCATCGGGTAGTTTCATTTTCAACTTACTCATTTTGTTGTACACCCGTTCGAATTCAACGATGTAATCCATCATGGTAACGTTGCTCTCCCTTTTGATGTTGTCGAACTTCGTGTAAGCATCGTACTGACGGTCTTTTTCCTCTTTCAAATACACAGTGTCCAATTTCTGCAAAAGCGTTGTTAATCCATTATCTTTGTTCAAATCATCCGTGCATCCAGTGCTATAGTCCTCGAGTTAGAGACAGGGCGACTGCTAGCGCCTGTTTCCTCTGGTCCAACTCGGTAACTAGCTTCCAGATCTTGATTTCATTCTTCCAACTTTCATAATCCGACTTGTTTTCATCAAACGGAGGCGGCACTTTGTAGCTGTGTGCCGCCATCCTCTGCTACCAACGTTAGTGTACAAAGACAAACTTTAAACTTTACTGAGCCATATTCACGTAGCAGCCATTCCAATCTTCTCGATATCAAGGGGCGCACATGCGCATTAACAGTTAACATATATATATATATATATATATATATATATATATATATATATATATATATATACACACACACACACACACACACACACACACACACACACACACGTACGTTGCTGTCTATCACATAAGTAATTGTTGATCCAGTCGATAGCACTGTGGTCGAAACCAATGTTTTGTAAACTTCTTAGAAGTAGAGAATGATCAACTGTATTAAAGGCTTTAGAGAGACCAATGAAAATGGCTGCACAATGACTGTTTCTTTCTATCAATGGCAGTTAGATTGTCTAGAATGAGTGTGGTAGCAAAGATGTGCTGTGTTTCTCTCTAAATTCAGACAGACATTCTGACAGAACTGAGTTTACACAAAGAAATGTCTTAATTTGATCATAAAAGTATCATTCAATGATTATAAAATTGGCTAAGCAAGACAGTTTTGAAATTTGTTTGAAATTGTTAAGCTCTAAAACCTCACATCCTTTGTGGAGTGGAGTTACGCGTGCTGTTTTCCAGATTCTGGGAATTCGGCTTGATAAAACAGACAGATTAAAATGTATGTAATGTGTTCTAAAATGACCAGAGAGGCAAGCTTGCCTGTGCGCTTTTTAATGTTAATAGTGCTTAAGGCTTTAGCAACCATATGAGGAGAGACTATGTGAAAAGAGACCTTGACTTCCAGCAGGTGGAGTATGTATTTCATTTAGGGAGATGTCTGTATTATATTATGTCAAAAAAATGTCCAGCAGCAAATGGTTATTAAATGCTTGGCAGAGCTTTCTCTGATCAGAAATGAATTCATCATTCCCCAGCATTTGGGTTGGAGTAAGCTCTGCTTTGTTTTGAGTCTCCCAAATTTGCCAGGGGCTAAAGCAGAGTTAGAAAATTGATTTCTGATGTGGGAAGTATATGTATTTCTTAACTGCCTGAAAGTAAGTCATTGGTCTCTATCCTTTTTTCTACTGTCAAGGGCCCATGCTTTATTGCCTTGCATATAGTAAGGAGGATATCTCATTTGTCATCCAGGGATTAGACCTATCTCACCCTCTTTTTAAAGGGGGGATGCTTGTCTATCACAGCCAGAAATTATTTGCTAAAATGTTCTTGTGCTAAGTCAACATTTGGGATTTCAACGGTATAATGAATGTCATTAAGTACCAGATCATTGAAAAAAAAGCTTGGTTATTAAAATGTTTAAAATATCTTCCACTATTTATGCTGCTCTTCCTAATGCACCAGATCTTCAGTGGTCACAAATATCATGGTCAAAAATTTTGTCAGGTCTGTTGAATAAAATTAGATCTATTGGGGTTGACTTAGTGGGGACTTAGTTTGGTCTTGTTGGTTCTGTAACTAGTTAATTAACAAAGAGGTTCCATATACTTCCTTCATGTGATCGGATGCATTAGTTAACCAGTTCAGATTAAAAAACACTTAGGACCAGCATTTCAGAGTCAATGTATGTGGATAAAAGTCTGGTTAACTCATGTACAGCATGAGAAGGTCTGTAAACTCAAACAACCACAAAACTATCACTGCGTCCAATGCAGATTTGTAAAGCTAATAATTCAAAACATTTTTCTTTGCATAGTCTGTTTAGTATTTTTATGTGATTTATGACTTTTACATAAATAGCCACACCCCACCCCATTCCTGTATGCTCTGTAGAAGTTGTAATTTGTTATGACTACTTCTTGATTATTTATAGATTGTTTTAACCAGGATTCGGTCAGTACTAATATATCTGGATCTAACTGTGCAATTGAAACGCATGTTATCCAGTTTATCCTGCTAAACGAGGTTCCTGGTGTTTAAATGATTTATGCAAGGCCTTTTCCTTGATTGAACCTTATAGGATCTGTTAATGGTAAGCATTCTGAAGTCTGTGAAACAGGATGGGGTAGAGGTGCAACTGTGATAGTATAATGCTGAAGAGATTTGCTGGAATGATAAAAGGATTAAAAATGCGTTTTTGTTTTTGTCGACTGTTTATTACTGGGATAACTACATACTCCTTTCTAGTATCGTCTCATTTCGATTTTAAAACAGAATAAGATATCATGGCCTAAAATCTGTGAACCTAGTCTGCTGGCACTGAACCCGTTGTTGTGATATGACCTATTGCTGTTTTTTTAGCAGTGGAGACCAGCATGTTTGCTGTGCATTTGTTTCCAGCGTTAGGGAACAGCGTTTTTGGCGTGTGATTGAGTCCAGTGGTGGAGACTGGCTTGTTTGCTGTGTGTCCAGTGAGAGGCCCAAGGTGGGTGCGGCGTTGAAGGGGCTTGCAGTGGAAGGAATCCGGAGTGCAAGCAATCAATGACCCTCTGTCAGAGACTTCTAAAGGCACGGGAGGTGAGAAGGTGACTGCGTATAAGAGGGCATGGTGGAGAGCCACGAGCAAATATAATAAATATAAATAAAAACTAAACCAAAAAAACTGAAATAAAACAGTAAAATGAGACAAAAACATAAAACTGATTTGCTCCCTCTCTGTCGCAAAACAAGTTCACTTAACAACTCTGAACAAAAACCAGACTTTATTGTAAATTATGTTATATGTGGTTAGATTTTATGTGTCTCATAAATTTGGTTTGACAAAGAACCAACCAAAGAACAGCAATTTCCACTGTACTGTACGTTAAGGAAAGTAAGAGGGTAGACTAGCAGCAGTCTTAACTGCAAAAGTATAAAGCTTTCTCCCAAAGCTACTGGGTGAAGAAGCGCTCCCAATCTGCCCTTTTGTGTGGGAGCAGAGGTTAATGTACACTTCCAACATCAGACACGAGATTCTCTGCTATTTTATAGCTTCAACAAATACATTCAGGGTAAAGGTATAAGGCAGAGGTGTCCAAAGTCCGGCCCTCGGGCCAAACGCTATGAGATAATTGCGGTAATGAAGGACCTAAATATCAAGAGACATTATAAAACAAAGAGTGGACATTACAGTAAATATTCAGGGGACGAGAGGGCAGAAAAACTTAATCACCACAGGAGAATGTGACCAGAGTGATTTATCAGGTGGCTATACTAATGCTAATATATATATATATATATATATATATATATATATATATATATATATATATATATATATATATAAAAAAGTTTGGACATCCATGGTATAAGGTATAAACGTATATGCAGCATTCAAATTTTGTCCATGTTGGTTAACTATTCTGACATATAATTGTTTTGAAAACCACAGAAAATATGTAGGACAGCGGCAGTAAACACCATATGTCAAGCTGCTATAAATGATCTCTCAACCTGAGAGTCACAAGATGGTTGCCAAATAATACAAAATCTTTATATTGTGACATTTGGGAAAATGTCTATTCCATAAAGTGCCCCACACCATTGAAATGACATTTTTAGTATGAGTTAAAATAGAGTGGTTATGAGAGTGGAAGTACAGAGACAAACACAAAGTACATCAATAATGGGCTGTTAATGAGCTGATAAGAGAGGACACCAAAAACTGCAGACTCCAGGGCCAGGGTTGAGAAACACTGGTCTTGTCTATTCTTTACTCATACATCTTAAATTTTTCACTATCCAGTGCTGACCAGTGCTGTGGAGGATAAGCTGCCCTTTAGAGTCTTGGTTCCTTTTAAGGAGTCTTTGTCTTGCCTTCCGGTTATGGCGGCTTAGAGAACAGACACGCCTTGATCGGCTCTGCGATACTTTCTTTAAAAAATCCTGTTAACAACGCAGCTGTTCATCAAACTTGGTTTTAAAAGGAGCTCGAGCACTTTTGACTTTATTGTTCTCATCTGAAACTTGAAAATGCCAGCAAAAAAAGAAAGAGGCAGGTTTATCGGATGAACAGACTTTGGCTAGCGAGGCGAGTGGTTCACCACCACCATGGTTTCTCTCTGCAATGGAGAAGGGGTTTTCGAAAATTCAAGACATGGTGGATAACCGTCTTGGCAAGCTCGGTGACATCATTGCAAAAAATTCACACGGATCAAGCTGCCATTAACCTCAAACTGCAAGAACTTTCAGGAAAGCAAGCAGAGTATGAAACCGCTATAGTGGACTTTCGTGAAGAGCTGGCTAACGCTAACAAAAACCGAGACGAGCAAATCAGGGAGCTGAGAGAAAAAATGGATGACATGGAGAACATGGCGAGACGCAAGAATTTACGCCTCGCCCCTGAAGGTGTCGAGGGTAAAGATGGAGCGAGTTTTCTCCAGGAATGGCTACCAAAAATTCTCAACATCAGCGACGAACAGGCAAGTTTCGAAATCGAAAGATGTCAACGTAGTCTCCGACCGCGACCTGCCGAGCACGAGAAGCCGCAGGCACTGGTTGCTTGCTTTCTTCGCTACAGACACGGATGAGTTGAGATTCGGAAATATAGGTGACGAGAATGTTGATCATTTCACCTGAGCGTGTAATGGGGGAGTGTACTAGGTCTACAGTTTGTTCGGGGAAAAGTAGACCCAGAGGGTGGAAGGGCAATGTCTTTTTTCTTTATTTGGTTATACTTCATTATGGTCTTGTTCTAAATTAAAGTTTAGTTTTACTTTTAATTTACTTGTATCGGTGGGAAGGCACTGCTAATATGTAGCAATGTTTATTTGCTCATTTCCTTAACATTTATTTTTCAGTTAGTAGCTGTAGTAATAGGTTCTAATACACTTTGTAATAAAGCAATATATAGATTTTTATCATGGAATGTCAGTGGCTTGAATAATGTCTTAAAACGTAGAAAAGTACTGAGCTATATTAAAACTCAAACGGTAGAGTTTGCCTTTCTGCAAGAAACCCACTTAACTAACGAGGAACATAAAAAACTTGAAAAGCAATGGCCAGGGCAGCTGTTTTTCTCATATTTCACATCACAATCCAGAGGAGTGGCAGTTTTGGTAAACAAAAAGATCTCCTTTCGGCCTGAAACTATTGAAAAAGCTTTATAATAATTAGAGGATTTATTGGCTTAGAACCACTTGTTTTGGTGAATGTCTATGGACCAAATTACGATAAATTTTTTTAGACCTCTTCTTTAAATTAACATATGCATCCACAGTACTAATAATTGGAGTAGATATGAATCTGGTGTTGGATATGAGGAACAGATCAACAATTCAGGCACTCCTAACTCAAGCAGCTAAAGCACTAAAGAAAGAAATACTGAATCATAACCATATAGAACATATGGAGAGAACTGAATAAAATTAAACAAGAATATTCGTTTTATTCACATAAACACAATAGTTACTCTAGAATCGATCTTTTCCTTATACACACCGGGAAAGAACCTAGAGTATTATCATGTGAATATCTAGCCAGAACTATCTCAGATCACTCTCCTTTATTGCTCTCAATGGATAGTCAATATGCATTATCTAGGCCCAAGTGATGGAGGTTTAATGCTCACCTTCTTAATGACTCAGAATTTGTGAATTTTTTAAACACTAACATAGACACTTTCCTAAATATAAAACAAGGGCTCTGCATCTCCGGTTATAATTTGGGAATCTATGAAAGCATACCTTAGAGGTATAATCATTTCTTATTCAGTAAATAGGCGGAAAAAATATTTAACACATTTGCGCTCCATAGAACTAGAAATTAAAAACCTAGAAGAGACTCATAGCACCACAAAAGATGAACAGATACTTCAACTACTCAATGCTAAAAAACTCAAATATAATATTCAAATTACTCGTGAAGCTGATAATGCTATCCTCAGAAGTAAAGCCCAATACTGCCCACATTCTATAAATTACTCTACACATCACAGAATAGTAGTACAGCTAGATTATTTTCTGGATGGCCTTGAAATTCCAGCAATATCAGAACAGGAATGAGGGAATCTAGAAACGAAGGTTTCAAAGGAAGTTAAAGAAGCTATTGCAAATCTATCTACAGGCAAAATGCCAGGATTAGACGTTTTTTCTATAGATTTTTATAAAAAGTTTTTATCCAAATTGATCAACCCTATGATAGATATGTACAATAGAATGTTTGAAGATGGACAACCTCCAGGAACATTAGAACAAGCTTTAATTATTGTAATCTTAAAACCAGGAAAAGATGCAAAGTTGTGTGGTTCATATAGACCTAAATCATTATTAAATACAGACTACAAAATTTTAACAAAAGTAATTGCCAATAGGCTGGCTCTGGTTTTACCAAAGTTAGTGGCTCCGGATCAATCTGGCTTTATTTCCCAATGCTCTGGTACAGATAATATTCGAAGGTTTTACAATATCCTACATTATGCCAAACACACTGACGAACCAGTTCTTGCAGTTACCTTAGATGCTAAAAAAGCATTTAACCGTATTGAGTGTAATTACTAAGCTCAATTATAAGGAAAATGAATTTTGGCCCAATTTTTCTCAAAATAATTAAGATTTTATATCAACACCCCATGGTGTTCAAACTAATAATAATATTTCTCCATTTTTTCCTTTAACACAGGGCACGAGGCAAGGCTGCTCTTTGTCTCCTGGGTTGTTCTCACTTGCAATTGAGCCCTTAGCTATTGCCATTAGGAAACCCTTAACAATACATGGAGTACATATATATCAGTGACAAGACGCCTGTCATTTCACTATTTGCAGATGATCATGTTATATATCACTCAACCCCAAAAATCAGTTAGAAGTTTATTGGAATTGCTAGATAAGTTTGGGGTGGTTTCGGGCTATAAAGTGAACAAAACCAAAAGTGTCATCGTGCCTCTTAATTCAGCAGCAGAAAAGATATCTCATAAATATTCCCTTCTCCTGGAATCATCAGCTCACTTATCTGGGTATACACATAACTAATGAAGTAAAACACATCTTTGACCTTAATTACACCCCACTATTTAAAAAAAACAGAACAGGCGCTAGTATGGTGGAAACGTTTGCCCATTTCGCTAATTGGACGTGTAAATTGTATAAAGATGAACATTCTTCTTAAATTTTTATATCTTTTCAGGAATCTCCCTATCTCTATTCCTCAGTATTTTTTAAAGCGTCTTAATAGCTCAATTATAAGTTTATGGAACAACAAAAATGCAAGAGTTAAACTTAAGATGCTATGTCGCCCTTTAAATGAAGCGGGGCTTGGTCTACCTGACATTCAGCTGTACTACTGGGCTGCCCAATCAATGACCATTTGGGCCTGGCAGGCTGATTTTCAAAGTCCCCCTGCCTGGGTGCAAATGGAACAGCATTTCGTAGCAAACACATCTCTACCCAGTTTACCCTACATTTCTCAATATCACACCCTTAAATCTGCCACGAGCAACCCCCATATTATACATAATTGCAAGTTATGGTTGAAAATCCATAAAAAAAAACAGAAACCAGAAACTAGTTTATCCAGCCATGCCATTCCACAACAACCTGAGCTTACCGGAACCATTAAGAGACAGTACCACTCATTTATGGTTAACAAAGGTATACATACATTTGGCCAATTATATTAAGACATTATTTTAATAACATTCGACCAAAAATAACAAGCATTTCAGCTTCACGATAAATAATTCTTTAAATATATACAAGTCAGAAATTACATTAGGGTGCAACAAGGAGGGCGATTAGAGGCTTTATCACCTGCTGATTTGGATGCCAAACTGCTAGAACATCATACCGCAAAGGTCTTTGTCTCTTACATGTATAAAATATTGTGGGAACTAACCAATTAGTAACCAACCAAACACTTACAATTAAGACGAAATGGGAGCAAGATTTAAATCTCACCTTTGAGGCAGAAAAGTGGAAGCATACTTGTAAAATAGGCCAGACATATTTCAACAGCAGACACAAATCCTCCAGTTTAATCTACTTCACAGAACATACTACACCTGAGAGACTTTGTAGATACCTACGTTAGTCCTCCAAAGGTTCTGGTCTTGCTCTCACATTGAAGGATTTTGGAGGGAGATACAGAGGCTTATCGAAATTATAACTGGTGTTAAGTTCCCCTTATGCCCTAGGCTGACCTTGTTAGGGGATGAGTCTTCGCTCTCAGCAAATGGGGAAATTAACAAAGCTAATATTAGATTTATTAAACTGGCCTTAATTGCTGCAAACAAATGTATAACCCAGAAGTGGAAAAACAGTGAGCCTCCAGACTTTTCAATGTGGGTGAAAGAATTCTGTTCTTATGTTCAATCTGAAAAGATTCTGTACAATTTAAGAAATAGTCCTCAGACATTCGAAACAATATGGGGAAGTTTTATCACCTTTACGTCTTCTACCAATCCTCCATAACCATCTGTTAAAAGAAGAGTGATATCTTCAGCTACTAAGGACCTTGAAGTAGATGTGAAGTTTAACATTACTAGAGTGCTTCTATTATGGACTATTTCTGATGTGTGAATATAGCAGTTGCTGTTACATTGCAGTGTTTTGTCTGTTTTTGTCCTTCCTTCCCGGTAGGGATGGGGATAATTTTGTTAATCTGGTAACATTACTGTGTATAAGTAATATTTAATGTGTGACTAATAAAGGTAAAAAAAAATATTGATTAAAAAAAGGATTCTTTGTCTTGCCACAGTCACCTTTGGCCTGGCCATTGGGACTATGACCCAGATTTTTTGTAAACTGCTTTGTGACGATGCCTGTTTCTTTTTTCACATTATGTTATACTACAGCCTTATATACTGGATTAAATTAATAATTTCCTTTAATTCTACACACAATACCCCATAATGACAAAGAGAAAAAAGTTTGAAAAAGCTTGAAAATGTTTGAATTTATTTAAAAAATATATATATATACAAAATTCACATATACATAAGTATTTACAGCCTTTGCTCAATACTTCGTTAAAGCACCTTTGGCAACAATTACAGCCTCAAATCTTTTTGACTATCTTAATACAAGCTTACTACAAGAACCTCTCCATCAGATCTCTCCAGAGATGTTCAATTGGGTTCAAGTCTAGGCCTGGCTGGGCCACTCAAGAACACTCACAAAGTTGTCCCAAAGCCACTCCTTTGTTATCTTGGCTGTGAGCTTAGGGTCATTGTCCTGTTGGAAGATGAACCTTCGCCCCAGTCTGAGGTCCAGAGCACTCTGGAGCAGGTTTTATTCGTCTCTGTACATTGCTGCATTCATCTTTCCCTCTTCCCTGACTAGTCTCCCAGTTCCTGCTGCCAGAAAACAACCCCACATCATGATGCTGCCACCACCATGCTTCACTGCAGAGGTGGCACTGGCCAGGTGATGAGCGGTGCCTGTTTTCCTCCAGACATAACACTTGGCATTCATGCCAAAAAGTTCAGTCTTTGTTTCATCAGACCAGAGAATTTTCTTTCTCATGGTCCAAGAGTCCTTCAGGTACCTTTTGGCAAACTTCAAGTGGTCGGTCTTCAGCCTTTTACTGAAGAATGGCTTCTTATAATAACTTTGCAAAACTTTTTTTACTTTGTCTTTATATGGTATTGTGTGTAGAATTTTTAGGTAAAAAATGAATATAATCCATTTTTGAATAAGGCTGTAACATAAACTGTGAAAAAAACTGCTGTGAATACTTTCTGCATGCACTGTAAACTACACTTAACTCTTAAGCTTGTTTATTTACCATCTTCGCTCAACCTGTTAAGAGACTGTTTAAGGACACAAAGCTGTGCATTGTAGCAAAACTCTAATAATCATGTTCCTAATACAAAAGGGAGAATGCACTTACCACGGAGATCATTAATAATGTATTTTGTAACATGCTGGTGATTTGTTTAAGCTCTCACATGGTACACTTTTAGGAAGACTACTGTGCTCTAAGGCATACTGATCCATGTTAGTAAGTTTAAAAGAAAGAAATGTACACTATACCTGGCACAGAAAAGTTACTTGCAGAGGCAGATGCTGGTCCTGGAGACTCTGATGCTTTGTAAAAAGGAGGAGACGTGGCAGATCCCCAGCTATAAACCATGGGTGTCAGACTTGATCCTGAGCTTGGATAAGAGCTCACTTGACTGCCCATGTGTTTATGACCTCCATGCTGCCAGCTTCTTGGTGGCTGAATAAAAGTGTTGGACACTAGAAGGGTTGATGAGCTCTGTGAAGGGGGTGACAGAGGCATCTTTTGGACACATGCTTCAGGTTCAGAGGAAGCAAAGGGTGGCATAGGTCCCTCTGGAGGCTTACTGAGCATAGATGATCCAGGGCTTTGGTACAGACTGATTGTTGTTGCTGGCTGATAGGCCTTGGAATCGTAGTAATCCAGGGAAGGCAGCAATGGAGATTTGGATTGAGTTAAAGCAGCGCCTGGTTGGGTCACTGTGTACCCTTGAGTTGAAGAATGTAGCGTTATTGGATCCTGGAAAGGACCTGAGGATTAAAATGATAAAAAAATGTTGAACATTTGGTTATCCAGACTCTTCTTGGATCTATAGAGAAGATTCAGAGAAGATTCAGAGAAGATTACTTTCTTTGAGTCGACCAGAGATTTTGATCCTAAGCCAACAGGTGATTTGTGGATGAGCAAGAACAATATTAAATCAATTCCTTAACTATTTTGGATTTTAATACTAAGATAATATGCTAAAGTCTCTTGGTCCTGGAGAGCATAAAAGCAGTAATAACCTTAAGATTATCTGTATAGATGTCAAAATCAACAGCATCAAGAAGACAGCCAAAGAACATGAAAGCAGTTGAAGAAGTCTAAATTATGTTCAACAGTATCTTTTTCTATGAATGGACAATAGTAAGTTGTCTTGGTCTGTCTAACTGTTACACAACATGTTGTCCATTATGTTCTTGCAGTGCTTCCAGCTCAATTTCCTTAGGTATGAAATCTGTTGTTACAGTATTGCTACCTAATGTCCACAAAAGAAGCAAGGGTCTGTCTCAAAGTTGCTTACCCTTAGGACAAAGTTTCCTTACCACTTGCTTACTTGGAACTAAAGTTCTGTAAAGCTGATATGTGACAACACCCATTGTAAAAGATGGGTTCTTTTTTGCTATTCTGGGTCCACTACCATTCTTAGACTAAATGCATAGTTTCCAACGAATAATGCAGCACAGTAACCATCTGATACATTTAACATTTCCAACTACTGCTCAATATCACGTAAATACATTTTGGTTGAACAACTAAATGAAATTAATAGAAACATTGATAATTCCTTTATTGCTGTTGCTTTTACAAAGTAGTGACAAATTTTACTGCATGATTGCTTAGATGCTGACAAGGGCTACACAATATTAGAAAACAAAAACATTCACCATTTTACCAAATGCTTAAAATAACACTATTTGACTATTCGGCACAGAAAATAAAATTAACGATAAAGGTTAGAATAGAGCTTTATGTGGCTAAACAAGAGGTAGGGCTGGGCTATATGGGAAAAAATCTTATTACGATTATTTTTTTTATATCAGTCGATTTCGATATATATCACGATATAAATCAAAACACTGTTTCCTTTTTACTTTAAGTGAGATATGAAGGTATCAAAATGTAATTTTTTTCTTAAATTTTTTTTTATTTTCAGACAAATAGACAAATGTACTATAGAATATTACACAACTGTATTAACCACACACACACACACACACACACACACACACATATATATATATATATATATATATATATATATATATATATATATATGTGTGTGTGTGTGTGTGTGTGTGTGTGTGTGTGTGTGTGTGTGTGTGTGTGTAATACAGTTTAAGGGCTGAGGAAATGATTCGTAGCGGTGAGTCCACTCTCTATCGGCTCTATCAGTTAGTTTAGCGATTCTGTTTTGGTAGAAAAAAAGTTTCCCTGCTCGGGTTTTTGGATTATAAAGTCAACTTTGCCTCAGCGTTCTCACTCGAACTCATACAGTATACATGTTTATGTTTATCGATTACGAAATTAAGTTAGTGTAACGTGCGCCGATGCGTTGCAAACGTGGCCGCGTCCACTGAAAGCATGGATTTATCCGGAGCGCAAGCTGAAGCTACAAACAATCGCTCACCTACATCTTAAGTTGTGGGAGTATTTTACACAGAAACACAACAGTGTGGTGCTCTGTCAGCTCTGCACAACACAACTGTACAGCTGCTACACACCAGCACTTGAAGCTCAAACACCCCGTAGCGCTTTATCAACACAGCAGCAAGACAGCACCTGTTTACTAGTTGTTCTTATCTTAGCATCTTATTTTAAGATTACTGACACATGTAACATGTTTCTTTCAGTAGTAGTTAACGTTTTCTGTTGTTGTTTTTTCTTATTTCGTTCTCTCTGCTCGACTGTGGTGTCTGCAGTAACTTATTACTAGCGCATGGGTTAAGCTGCCGCTACACTCTGTGCTGTTTGTGCTTCAACCAAACACGAAGTGGCTGGAACTCTGATTGGTTTGGGGCGGCGCTATTCTCATTCTCATTTGCTGTTTGTGTTGTCTCTCAAAACACGGACGGAACTTAATTCTATCGACTTTCTATCAACTACGTCTTAAAGTTCTATCGAGGAAATGTTATTTCGTGATAATTATCGTTATCGTTTTATCGCCCAGCCCTACCAAGAGGTAAAGAATCATGATATATCTGTGAACACAGAGCAGTTGTAATAAGTACTTTCTTTTTTGTACAGAAGCATTATCTCAAACGTTTAAGTTCTCACCAGTGCAGGATTACGACGAACATTACCCTAGCATGACACAAAAGTCATAAGAATTTCAATTTGACTGTTCAGAGTGAGTGCTGGCATACATCAGATACGCTAGGGATTTCAATGCCAGTTTTCAAAAAATCTGAATCGAAAATGTTAGATTCACTGTGTTTTTGTTGTCTGCACTCATAAGACATCTGTGTCACATATGGAGAAAAAGATGCGGCCACTTTTACCTGCTTTGTGACGGCAGACATATTGAACCGCTTACACAGCAGATAAAAGTGCACTAGATCCACTTTTCTCGTTCAGCATTACACACTGTTTTTTAAATGCGACTTGTATCTGACTGTAGTCTGAACAGATCAGGCTCCTAAACTGACCCATATGTACAAAAGCCCAATGCTCTACATGGCATGCTAATCTAAAGGTAAACAATGTCTGCCAATAATTACAGAGAACATGTTTGAGCTAGCTGTAAACATTATTTGGCCTCAGCCACTTCTTTGGTTTATGTCTTTGGTTTCATTAAACTTTTTGGCTGATACTACAGGCTTGTTTGTGCTCGAGTGGTGAAGAAGGGCTTTCATTTTTTGGTACAGAAACTCAAACGTTTCTGAGGGTTTAGCAGTATGACGAATGTCAGGCTGGACTGACACAAATGTTGCATGAATTACAAACTGCACTGCCACATTTCAGATTTCAATGTCACATAAGGGTGCCCCAAATCAGAATTGGAAATGTCAGATTTAATGTGGTTTTTGCTGTTCACACTGCCACATAGACAACACATTTGTGGCACATGAAGAAAAAAACTGGATTTGGGACCTTATATAATGAAAAGCAAGACATATTTTGGTGACATGCACAAAATGCTTTTTCCTATGTTCTATTAGTTATGTTGGTCTTTCTGGAATTTGCAAAGACAACCAATATCTATATTTAAAATAAATGTGAGGAACAATTTCATTGTACTTTTTTTCTATTTGTTCCTTGTACCTTGCTTGTTTTTCACAAATAAACTCAGATTACACTAATTTGATTAAAACAACAGCATATTTTTACAGTAATAAACATGGCGGTATTAGTCTAGTAAAGCCCTGATATGCAGCAAACATTCAAAGACTACCAAACTGTAATAATTCATACGTCTCGGTAGATAATCTAAAACTAGAGGTAAAACAGAGCAAACTAAGGTCGTGCAGGTTCATTTTAACCGCGCAGCAAAGAAGAATAAAAACAGGCAGTGTAACATTAAAGCAAACTTACTTAGCTAACAGCAACGTCAGTAGTTAACAGAGTGCCCCAGTGTTAACTTTACATGCTCAAGCTTGACAGGTTGCGTAAACGTCAGACCACCAAGGTGAACGAAATAACTTAAGGAACTTACCATTAATATGTGACGGTCCAGAAGCCCCATTCTGGGAGTTGAAACCACTGTCTGACATCTTGAAATGGGAATACCAAGATAAAATTCGAAGTGCTTTGCTGGCGAGACGTTAGCAAACAGGCTAACTTAACCAACTCAACAAGTAACCAAACGAAGTAATGAACACTTCCCGTCAACAAAAACAAGAAAGAATACGTATTTCAATACTACGTGTACTACCTGTGCATTCGAGCTATAAAACTCCTAAAGTGATATAACTTATTTACAAGATGATCATGGTTGTGTAGTCATTCCTTCTCTCATTTAGCAATGGCCATATCGAAGGTGATCATCTGTTTCACAGGAAGTTCCAGTGGCTCACAAGGAACGTACACTCATCAAGCATGCGCAGTTAGTACACGTGGCATTTCCTGTCCATAACTTATTTGCAAGCGCACTGGAAACAAGTGTAATTATTTGTTGTTGTGATCTCGGTAAACGCGGTCAACAAAGAATAGTAAGTGCAGGTATTAATAAAAACTATTTCACGATAAACAAAACCGTAGAGCAATTTTACGGGACACATCGAACGTGTCCATGTTCCCCTCGTCTTTTGTATTCGGATTGTTTCAAGGGTGGGTAGGTAATACTGTCACCGATTCTTGCACGCTTACTTACAGAGTTGGGACATACATGCAACAGACACTATAAGAAAGTCATATAGGAGTCTTTATTGTAATGTTTTTGTAAATATAATTGTAATGTACTTTTGTTACGTCTATTGTTGTCGTCGCGGTTTGCCTGTTTTGTCGTATCTCTGCCGGAAAGATTAGCTGGTAACACAAACGGGAAGCAGCTGGGCAGGCTAGGGGAGAGACTTCTGTCAGCCATTGCTGTGTGTCGTGGCTTTAAGGCAAAACACGAAGGCAGCCAAGAAGCAGGTTACTAGTGTTTTACGGGTGTTTATTTTCAGCAGTATCTAAGAGCAAACGTAAATCGTCTGCTAATCTACATATAAATACGAGGTATGTATTTACAATTTCGACCTGCATTTCGTACACCTGGTTTAACTAAACTGCTTGCTAGCTTAGGTTAGCTTGCACTGATAAGCTACACTAAATTAAGCTGAAAAACGTAAATAGGGTGTTTGTAAGTTAATTATCTGACTAGTACTTCAGCAGGTGTCATTTTTATATGTATTGCGTTTGGCCTTGAATAAATAGTGAATTGTTTGCATGTATCTAGTCGACGTGACGTTACACGTAAATTATATTGTGCTACATTGATTTGTGTGGTCATCTGGCTCGCTAACGTTTTAATTAGTAGCTGTCGTTGGACTAACATTCGCTGTAATGTCGCTAGGTGGTAAGCTCTCAGACGTGAGTGACACGTAGATAGAAAATTTTATCGGACTGAGTACGCTTTCTTGAGCACAAAAAGTTAAGTACGATTAGTCGTGAGTGTTATTATTTAGTGCTTTTGTATTGTGTATCTATTTGAACAAAAATACCTCCGCCTGTTGCCAACAAGCTATGTAACAAGTTGATGCTTTTGTACTCGTAGACTGCTGTTAAATGTAAATGCAATTTTAATATGACAAACACGCGAGCAATTGCCTTAGGTTTTTAATATTTACTATTTGCCTTGTTGCACAATAATGTAGTAATTCACTGAAAAATGAAATTATATTCGAACTCAAGTCCCCCCTACCGTGCCCCAGTGGACGTTGGAGGGGCTAAGACATTTTCGGTTACTTAAGTTTAGCAGTGGAGCTGCGGTGAAGGGGCTTACGCACCTAACACGAGGTGGAATTATGTGTCACTCGAAATCTGCTTTGTTGACATGCTTTTGTTATTTTAATACCGGTGAATGCAGCGATCCACAGAATTTAGTATAAGTGAAAATTCAGGTGGATTTTTTCTGATTAATTCCTTTAATATATTGGTTTAAAATTGCCACCCTAACTGAATTGCCTTTAATAAGTCCCCTCAGCCTACTTCTCACATTCCTTAAAGTAAATGGTAGCACTGATTATACATGTGTAAATTTATTAAAACCGTATAGGATTCCCAGTCGTGTATGCAGGTGCAGGCAGCAGTTGTAGTCTTTGGTGCATTCCGTTTTCAGGTTAAAAAGGATTATCTTATCTCAATGCAGATTGCTCAAATAATTAAAAATTGCCAACTGCCAACTCATAATGGAAGTTTCTCTCTGAAGCACTCAGTAAGGAAACCTGCTGACGTGAAGTTGGTCTGTATTTGTGGGGTGCTGACCTTTGCTTTTGCTATACTTTGACCTTGTGTAGTAATGTTCAGCTTGTACAATTTAAGTCAAAGGTCGCCTTGAAAACACAGAGGTCTGTGGAAATCATGTCATGATAATGTTATACTGTTATTCTAAAAAAAGCCCAAAGATATATTGCCACTCATCAAAGATGATAGTACGTTTTCACTGCAGTCTTTTTTGTTCATGCATGTTGTTTGAAGTTTAATAGGAAAATGACTGAAATTTATGCAGGGTGTATGTAGTGCATATTGTAGTGCTAAAAACAAGAATGAATGGTACGTATGCTGTTTAGCATGTTGTTTGCGTTATTTAGAAAGGGCACCACATGTGGGCAGGGTTTTATTTCATACCATTTGTTAAATGTTAATGTGAGACTAACAAGTCACAGTAAACAAAGTATAGTAAAATACAACTCGGGTAAGGAGCTTACCATAGATGTATTATTGACGACTTGCCTTATACTTGAAATAGGAATGCAGCCAAGTAATTCGCTAAAGAATCATGTTTAAGGTTTCTTACACTGACTATCTAAGCTATATTAGTTATCTTGGATTGACTAGTACTACAATGGAGAAGAGTGGGTTTTGTTCCACGCCAGATCAGCTGTAAGTAAAACACCTCTCCACGTATCTGTAGCACAGTGACATCAGGAATCATATCTGAGGAGTTTTAAAAACCTTTTTGGCTGGCTAAGCTGCAGAATGTCCGCTAAGACTTTGTAAAAGATCATCTTTTTAACATTTTTTCTTTGCTATTACGTTTAGCCAAACAGATTACTTGAGAGAAATCTTTGCACATGATTCCTAAGGCCAGAAAAAAATCAATACAAAATGCCAGTGACATTTGGTTTATACGATGGTATCTGGCATGCTTTTGTAATGGGTATTGCCACATGGAATGTTTGTAAAACCATTGCTAGTAAAAAAAATTTTCTCAGAACAATTACAATATAAGCACAACATAATTACCTGTTTAACATTAAACAGTTGTTAAAGTAAATGACTGCAGCGTACCTTAGAATCGGGAGAGGAGAGTCCAGGGAGTCTGTCCCTGCCTGTTTCTTGGTTCTAAAACAGTGCAGGTCCTAGAAAGAGGGCAGGGTAGCAAAAAAAATACATTTGTTCCTCTAAAACGTACAATAGAAGTCATTCATGTCATCTGCCAAGTCTTTACCTTAAGCGTGGGAGGTGGTCTTCTGTAGTTTGCAATGTATTGAAGACCACACCACACTGATGCAGGATCCTTGACTGAAAACATGTGTAACTTATTTTAGGCACTTTCTAAACTCTTAGTTGCACCAATCACTGCATTTTAGAGAAGCAAAGTTCTTGTTTTTCCTGTGTGGTCTGTTTCTTTGTGATTTTTGCTACAGGCTTTGCAGTAATATAGTTGATTCCTTGGGGAATAAAGCAGCATGCATCTTTAAGAATTGTGTAGCAGTGGTCCAGTGTGTTATTACCCTGGTGGGACAATAAATAAGTTGCTTATATTTTGGTAGTACATAGATTAATTTTGCTCTCTTAAAGTCCCCAAAGTTTATGAAGGGTGAATTCAGATGTGTGATTATTTGGGGTGGGATGTAAACTAGGGTGGTCGCGGTGAAAAAAAATCCACTGCAGTAAATTAACAGGGCTCCACACTGTGATATGCAATATTATTGCCACTTTTGTTGTTTTCACAAACGTATCCTGATTTCATTGTTATATAAACATGTTTTATTGCAATTGTTAGGAATATTTTATATATTTTTATAACAAAGACACTTTGAAAAGAAAATGAATTAAGCAGTTGTGCTTCAATAGCTGGATCATAGGTAGCTAGATGGGATCTCAAATTCGATGTATTTCCCTGTTTCAAAGCAACTTTTCGGGCACAGATTTTGCATATTGCCTCGTCTAAATTAGACGGCTCTCCCTTTTTCATTTTGACGAAAGCCGAAATGTGACGTTGCCAAATAGGAAGCATTTTGTTTTGCAACCAGAGTCGCTGCCATTGCTTCCACATGTAGCCTACATGTCTCCATCCTTTTTAGGGAAACCATTGTGCTTGTGTGTGTTATAAACAGAGTATAAACACACAATGTATTACTGGTAAGAATATACTAGGGTTTATATGTTTAAAGCAGTGGTGTCCAATGTTATCCACATCGACTGGTATGGCTGCAAAAAATAAACATGATTACACTTGATTCTGCTTGTTTTATCGGTTGCTTAGTTTTAGACAACTGATTATGTAAGCTGCTTTGAATAAAAACATGCAGCCACTCTGGCCCTTTGTGGCTTTTTTGTCATTTTTTCCCATATTATCTATTGTTACCAATGTGAGCCAGCATCTATCATGATATAAGGGTGTGTTAGTACAAATTACTTTTATATCACAATATACAGCAAGGGAAAACCTGCTGTTTTTACATGAAGCAAAAATAGTGGGGAAAAACTTTAACAATTAATACAAATGATGTCTGTGGTTCCCAAACAGTTAGTGTCATAGTATAAACTCCATATTTATGTAGGAGTATTATATACATCCGTTTAAAGCACAGTTTTGTTTATTAAATCCTTTTTTAACTGACAAAAGTACAAAAAGTAACTAACTTAGTTGTATTTTGTAAGTAAAAACATTTGTACAAAAGCTGAAAGACACCATCCAGATTTTTGAAAGCAAAAGCTTTGGTATGGGGGTTGATTTCAAACATTGTTGTAATCTCTTGTAAACATCTTCCCTCATCTGCTGCAGAGTAATAAAAATGTAATTACATTACATTTTGGAATGTCTCTTTCAAAAGGTTAACATTGGTCAATATATTTGTTACTTATCTCAAAGACAAAGTGAATGAATTTTTATTTATCATATGACAGCAATGTTATACATATACAACACTATTGGAATTATATGAGCAGCTGATTGCTTATTGAAGTTTCAGTGTTTAATGTATATTTTTTGCTCCAGATGAACTTAATACTTAGGTGATGCTGAGTTACCAGTCAAGAGTGTATTTATTGTATTGTATTTGTAACGCCACATACACAAATCTTAGATTTTTCCACAATGCTAATCCATGTAGTCCAAATGCATATTACAAAGATTTTTGTATGAACATAGACACATATTAAAATATTGTATATCGGCACCTGGCCGCATTTCCCATGTACGGTATCTCTCAGAAGTAAGTTCACTCCTGACATTTTGCAAATATTTTCCATGGGACAACACTATAGAAATTACTCCTGGATGCCCAGGAGGTGCTCGATTGGGTTTAGATCTGGAGACATATTTGGCCTGTCACTTGGCATGGCAGTTGTCATTTTAGTGGTTTGTTTAGGGTCGTTATCATGTTGGAACACTGCCATGCTATCCAGTTTCCAAAGGGAGGGGATCATGTTCTGCTTCAGAATGTCATAGTACATGTTGGAATTCCTGTTTCCCTCAATGAACCACAGTTCCCCAGTGTTGGCAGCATTAATGCAACCCTGGATCATGACACAGTTCAAGATACAGTTATCTTAGTACTCCTCACCAGGACACCACCACACATGCTGGACACCATCTGAGCCAAACAAGTTTATCTTGATCTTGTCAGACCACAGGACATGGTTCCAATAATTAAAGCTCTCGGACTGCTTGTCCTCAGCAAACTGTTTGCGGGCTTCCTTGCACATCAGCTTCAGAAAAGGCTTGCTTCTGGGACGACGACCATGCAAGCCGAGTTGATGCAGCGTGCAGCGTATGAGCTGAGCACTGACAGGCTGACCCCCCAGTTTTTCAACCTCTGCTCTAATGCTGGCAGCACTCATGCGTCTCTTTTTTGAAGCCAACCTCTGGACATGACACCAAACACATGGACGCAACTTCTGGGTTGACCCTGCCGAGGCCTGTTCCAAGTGGAACCTGTCCTGGAATATCGCTGTATGACCTTGGACACCGTACTGTAGCTCAGTTTCAGGGTGTTAGTAGGTGACATGTTGAATATCCAGTGGCCAGTATGAGAAAATTTATTAGCCCTGATCCCTATTCACAGATGAAATTGCATGACACTAGGTAGGGACAATGGCACAATCTGGACATGTTCAATGTAAGGTGTAGTCACTTGTGTTGCCATCTATTTAGACATTAATGGCTGTTCTGTTGTTGAGTTACAACAGAAAACAGTAAAATCTGTGCTGCCATTCAAGCTGCACACTGACTAAGTTCAATCCCAAGCTTAATTATTTCTATAGTGTTGTCCCATGAAAAGATAAAAGAAAATATTTGCTGAAATGTGAGGCGTGTACTCACTTTTGTGAGATACAAGAGGTGTATCTCTAGTTTAATAGCCCATGTTGCTGGCGCTTTTGTGGTGGTGGCATACATTTTTGCTTTTTTTTTTGTTTTTTCCTCAGAAGTTACAAGATCCGGATATGTCCTTCATATTCGATTGGATTTATAGTGGTTTCAGTAGTGTACTGCAGTTTCTAGGTAAGTCCAACTTTTTTATGTGCTACAAAATACTACAAATGACAGGAAGTGGTCTTGGTATTCACTGTATTCATCATCAATTTTCTTTAGAAAGAACACTGAGGCCCTGTGGTTGCTTCTTAGGGTTAATTTTGACAGTATCACTTTAATTCTTGAAGGGCTAGGCTAGTTATTTTTCAGTGACAGATTTTTTTTATGAATGATTAATTAAGCCCTCAACAGATGTCTCCACTTAACAATGTGACAACTACACCTGTGTATGTAATTCTACATGTTTGCATTAAAAAAACAAAAACATTGCTGGTGCATCATTCCGCATGTCATACACAGGTGCAAAGCAGACTGAAGCATGATGCCACGAAAATCATGGGTATAGCTGTATCAGCAAAATGGATGGTTGTCAGAGGAGACCTTAATCAGTGTAGAATGTTCGTTTAAGGTGGAGAAAGCACCCTCAAAAGATCAACACATGGTTTGTTCTTTCACTGTGGTCAGTGGCAAACCTTAAGAGAATTTAACTCTGCGGAATGTTGCAGCACGCAGTGGCCGAGTTTTCTGTTGCGGCTGCTTTGAGAACAATAAAATATCCAGTTTGCCGCAGTCTGACTTGGTGCATTTGTTGTAGGAAGTGAGTCTTTCCCCTTGTGGAAGTGCCAACGTGTTGCTGCAGCCACAAAAAAAGTGTATGCTTTTATTGTGTTGCTACTTTTGTCAGCAATAAATTGTGTAGATAAGCTTAGGTTGCTATATAGTAGTTTTGCAAGCCATGACAGCAAAAATTTGCCGGCCACCACAGATAAATGTTACCAACGGAAGCAGTTACTGTGAATATTTTGAAATCTATGAAGGCCACATTTGTTGGCACCATCATTCTTCCTTTCAGTCTTCTATATTATGTAATGAAAACACATTGTTAGGAACCTAAGACCATCCCTTCCATATAATTGCTCTAGATCAATCAGATTCCAAGGTCCATGCTTGTTGGATTCTTTATTATAGGTCATCCCACAGGTTTTCTAGGAGTGTAGCTTTGGGGACCAGCTTGCTATAGCAGCACCTTGATTCAAGATTCAATTAATTTTTGACCTATTTTATTAACTGTTAAAACACAACACCATGCTCAGAAAACTTTAAAAATGTTTTGGAACATAGTTGCATATCTTGCAGGACCAAACAACATCCAGGATTGTAGTTTCTGGTCCTTTGCCAACATTTAGGAGCACATAAAATAGCTAAAAAGGTGGACTAAGGACAATAATTTAGATTTTTATTGACAATTTGAACATTTTTTGGGAAAGATCTGAGATGGACTTTTATCCAAATTGTAATAACTCTTGTTTTTTTCTTCCTTAATGTTCAAGAAGGCTGTCAGTCAAATGTTACATGAGAAAAGACAAGTAAATGAAATAAATAGCAGCTAATCTGGAACTAACAGTTAATTCTTTATAAACTCTAGTGAGTACTGTGAACTACAAGAACTAAATTGAACAAAAAATATATAATATTTCATGAAACCTGTCTTGATTCAGATGGAGATGCTTTCCTGACTGAAACTGCTGCACAGAATTAGGATTTTATGGTTGCCCACAGTATCTGGTCATATTTGTATTTTATAATTCCAAATTCCTTAACAGCAAAACCATTCTGAATACTTTTAGAAGAGATTAATGTTACAGAACTTCATATACCTGTCTATTAGATCCTATTTAACAACTTTTTTAAAAAAGAATAATTTGACAGCATTTTGCCAAGTGCGTTTTAAATTGTTCTTTGGAAGCAAACCTGTTTCCAGACACACTTAAAACAGCAGTTGTAAAGTAACTACTGAAGAAACATAATTCTCAGTTGAAGAGTGCTGATGCAGGTAATATCTCAGTGCTTATGCATCTGAATCCAACCACTGCATTTGCTGCTATAGAGTATATAATGCTTCTAAATTGACTTTGTTGGTCATTCAGGAAGTGTGTCAAACTGCTTCTCTACATTTTGATCAGAAGACAGCAATTTATGAGTGAATATATCTTGATAAGCTTGTGATGTAGCACCAGACGATGCCAGTAGATAAGCTCATACTTTGTTCAGCATTGTTAGCTAGATGTTTTTTAAAATTGAATTAGCAGTTTTTAAACATTTAATGAAGATGGGGTAGAAATAATTGCAACCAGTAGCGAAGCAAAGAGGAAAACTCAAAAATCTGTCTCTAAGTTAGGAATCTTGGTGTAATTCTAGACTCCAATCTAACTTTTAAGCCCTTACTAAGTCCCATGTATTTTATTCAAGAAATATAGCATACATTTAACCGTTTCTGTCTGTAAGAAGCTAAAAAATTGAGGCTATTTTTTCTTTAAGTAAATTGTAATGTGTGCAAAATGCAGCAGCAAAAATATTTTGGACTAGAACTCATGCTTAATGATCATATTAGAACGCATTTAGTGTCCCTCTTTTCTGGCACCCACAAGTTATGTAGGTTGTAGTGGTGGGTGGTATACCAGTATAAAAGTGAATACCTGTACGACGGTTTCTCATGGTGTGGAGTTTGCGGTACTGTGGATAGCATGCGAAGCCCAAACACAGTAAATCACAAATATCGCTGCCCCTGAGACATGAGCATGAATAGGTTAAATAACTGTTATAAATTCAACAAAATGTTGCTTTAGACAAAACTGCACCACTTGAGTGCCGCTTGCAGCTGTCCTGTTGTACTTAACGTAAATTAAGCAGTAGCTGCTCTGGCCCTGCACTTAAATATATCGCTTTGCTTAATAATAAATATAATTTATAAGAGCTCTGGACGGGTTTTATGAACTCCTCTACAATGCTGTCCAGAAGGTCATAAAACCTGTCCAGTGGGCACAAAGTAAATGTTAATGTGATAAACCTAACAAGCCTACAATAGTGCGAACTACAACTACAAGCTGCAGAATGAAAACTAACATGACGAAAGGCTGCAAGAGAGAAGCACTATAAAAGAGAGAATATATAAAGAATTTGATCCGTGTTTCACCTCCTACTTATGCCCCTGTAAAATTGGAAGACAAATCACTTTAAAATATAAAATTGCTTTAAAACATAATATCTGAATGGGAATATACTTCTGTTATATTTCGCTCATAAGATTATAAAAATATTTATTTTAATAAGTTTTGTTTTTCCTGTTGTTGTATTTTTGTAAATATTTTGAATGAGAGATCAAAAACAATAAGGAATGTTTTTACAGCCCTGGTTTGCATGTGTAGAAACGCTTTGATGCAAAGGTCTAAGTACACAACTATTATTAGGTTGGGCTAGATTATAATGCAGTCTTGCCAGACCTCTACCAAAACAAACCCCAAAGGTCGCAGGCCCTGCAGTCTATAAGCAACTTAAGAAAAAGAGAAAAAGTCTTTTGAGTGTTTGAGTGTGGAAGAGATGACTGTATTGGGGATACAATTTTCAATTTTAATGAACTGTTGTGAACATTTTGTGATTTATATGTACTGTAGATAGTGATTTGAATGTTATTGAATGAATTTTAAGATATTGATGTGTCATTAGAGACTCTTGATGACAACTCTTCTCGCTTTTTTAGGGCTGTACAAGAAATCAGGTAAATTAGTATTTCTTGGCCTGGACAATGCTGGTAAGACAACGCTACTGCATATGCTTAAAGATGACAGACTTGGTCAACATGTGCCAACCTTGCATCCAAGTAAGTCCATGTCAAAATAATCATGTGAAACAATTGCTTTTGTTATTTATTTATTTATTTTCATTTTAACCCTAAACACTACAGTACTCGTGTTTGCTTACTTTTATCATACCTAATTTAAACTCAGGCATGTGAGTGGAATGGAGCAGCAAATATATTTGTGCTTTTTGCTTAAAGCATTTCTGTAATCACTTTACTCTGGGTTTTCTGTTTCCTGTTCCACACTCAATTGTGTCTTTCAGGTCAGATAAAGCACTCTGTACCTTTTCCACTTTTAATTATATCTTTTATGGCAAGATTTGAAACAAGAAAAGCTAGCTAAACATTCTGTGCTATGTATATATATTTTTTTCAGACGGTACAGCCTAGTTGCAGGTAAACAAATGCACATGTTTGCACGTTTTCTTAGCAAAATGGATGGCATAAGACTAACTGTGTGTAATGTCTACAGACTATTTTTGCAATTAATGAGAACTTTCAGTTTGTAGACGGCTGAACAGCTCCACAACACAGATGTTGTATATAAAAGGCTGTCATTTGTGAGTTGTAGCAGTACCTGCCGCATCATTTGGGTCACTGGAAGGTAGTCAGTGCAGTAAAAAGGACCATCTGGTCTGCAGAATGAAGTGATACTGGAGTTGTTTTGGAAAAGCTACTTCATATTCTGATCAAAATCCATGCTATAAAAGCCTTATGAAGGCCTTGTAGTGTAAATTGTAATATTACCTGTTTGGCTGCTGTCATTGGTGTGGGAGATTCTTAAAAATATTTTTGACAAAAATATGCAGCAACTAGTTGGAGAACCTCTGACTTGTAACACCATTAACTGTTGAGGACACTTAATATTTATGCTTATTGCACTCCTGTTTTATACACTATTTAAAAAAATACAAAGGAACAATCATCGCAGCATCATTGCAGTCTGATGCTACTGCTTCGTCTGCCTTTACCAGATGTCCCTGTTTGCCTGCATTCTGGACTAGTTTGCCCTAGTTTGAGCTTCCTACTGTCCAGTACTATGTGGAAAGCTTCACCTGCATGGCACCAGCCCTCTTGAAGATCCAGCTGGCTTACCTAATCTCATACGTTTTTCTCCTGCTTTCACAAACTAATCAGTCTTTTTTTTCCCTGCCTCACAAAGCTGTTTCTCATTGCTACTCTAATAAGACTGTTTTCTGTCATATTCTTTACTTTAAGTAATGTGTATAGTTGTAAGTCCTATCCTTTTTGCTTTGGTCTGTACTTGTTTTGCTATCATGTATTGACTTTTCTAAGTCTCATTTTTCTAAAGGGTTTTTTTTCTTGCCACTCTTGCCACCGTTTTGCTCACTGGCGTTGAAACTGGATTTTCTGTAAAACTAAACTAAAAAAAAACAGTTAAACGTCAGGGCTGTCAATCTGTTAGAAAGCAAACATGAAAGTAAATCAATTTCACACACAGACTATGTCACATAAGTTGTCCTGAAGAAATTCACACAAATTGGAACAAACTGTGATTTCATTTGTTTACTTTTGTTTACTTTTGGTGTAATTTTGAATCTGACCCTCAATAATTGATGATTTTGGTTTCCATTGAATTATACAATTTATATCATAGATTTTGAGGTTAAATCTTCTGTTAAACCTGATGTTTTAAGCAATATATTTAAAATTATAATATTTCAGAATTTCGGTACAATGAGATCCTTTCTTAATTTTTAAAAATATATATATTTTTTTGTCTGACACATTTGCATGATGCCATGATCATGTTTAATATGTTTCCAAACATACACTATAACTGTGGCACAGCATCGGCACGCTATCCTCATTTGATCCACCCCTCACTCTCCTTTGCTGTTGTAGTTTACTCGGTACCCACAGTTTTGCTACACAGCTGATTTTAAAAGAGCTGGCAGGTCTTCTACATCCTGTGTGCCATTTGTACTTATTGTAGTGTGGCTTGTCCAACCTAAGTGCAATACGCTGGAGCTAAGCTTGGTGTGGCATATTGCTAAATTACTAACTTGAGGTTTGTTTTACACATGGAACTTATGCTTGGTTCCGTGTTATGTTTATCAGTTTCCATATTCTCTATATGACTTCATACAGTCAGCCACAATGTCCATCCCATGATGGTTCAGAACAAATGCACATAGCTAACAGCCCTGTTTGAAACATAAATTACTTGAAATTTAATGTTTTTATGTTGCTTATGTAATACAGTTTGTTTACATAAGTAAAAGTGTTAATGTTCAGTGGCAAGGATTTCCCAACTAAGGAGCTAATCCTAAAGTGGTGCTCATGAGGACTCCATGACTGTAAGGAACTGGCCTCTTTGTTTTATTTCTTAGCTTCAGAAGAGCTGACAATTGCGGGCATGACCTTCACCACTTTTGACCTTGGCGGCCACGCGCAGGGTAGGTAGTGCAAAACATTACTTTCATTAACCACTTAATGAGTGTCAATGTGCTCATATACAGCATTTGTCTTCTAGCACGAAGAGTGTGGAAAAACTACCTCCCGGCCATCAACGGCATTGTCTTTCTCGTTGACTGCATAGACCACCCTAGACTGGCTGAATCCAAAACAGAACTTGATGTGAGTTGTGGCCATCAATTATAGCAGTTGTTAATAAAATATAGTTTGAATATTAATATTTTTGTTTACATTATTATTGTTATTACTTAAGTATTCAACCTCACAATACTACAAAAAAAGCAGACTGTATTAAACAGTTATTGTTCATAGCAAGTAGCATAAAATGCTATTCTGAGGGATCTAGGTCAGGTTGCCAAGACTTTCAAAAACTTGTCAGGTGTAGTGCAGGATTTGTATTTTCTCAGTTCAAATTTAACACTGAACACAAGGGGGCGCATGGTTTTGTTTTAACTGCAACAAAACGCAGGGGAATTGGCAATTATTGAAAGTGGGACTTTTGAGTCTTGATTCTGATTAGAGCTCTAGTTTAATACTGTGGTATTGGTTTTAAAACCAGTTATAGATTCAGTTTCCTCCAGCTCCGTATTTCTATTGCAATTGTTCTGTTCATCATTGACAGAGTTGTTCAAGAATGTTATTCCCACTTTTAAGGTTAATAAAAAGACCAGGGCACTTTTAGTGTTGTCATATCTCTCAGATTATGTTGTTTGCTATTAATTATTATTTTATACTTTACAGTATTTTAGTTTAGATAAAGCAAAAGATAAAATTAATGAATACATTTATGCTGTAGTACTTTTTATTCAGCAATTTTCAGTACTATTTTTTTAATTGTGTGTTTATACATTGGCAGTTTATTAGAGTCACTTACCTTGTATGTACACCAGTTATATCAGGTAGACTTTCTATATAGTTTGTAGGTCAACACCATTGTTGCACTTCCTTGGTTGTCCGACAATAAACCCAAGACTAAGGTGTAGAATATTCTGTGAGATTCCGAAGAAGTCCCAGATAACATCCAAGGATCTGCTGTTCTTTCTTACATTGGCCAGTGTCTGTGAACTAGAACAGAATGTATGGAATAATTGCATGGAGAATGCCATTCTCTCAGAAGTACATTCTGCTTGTTTAAGGTTTCCTAAAGACACAGTCTAGATCTTTATTCTGTAGAAATGTTAAAGTGTCCATGTATTAATTTTTTTAATGTATATATAAAGTATTAGGCTGACATGAAAATGTGTATATACTCACTTGTATGCAAGTGCTGTCATCGATGACTACCACAATAGCAGTCAGTCACAAACAGGGAAAATTTGCTTGATCTTGACAAACTTGGCAATACCAGTAGCAATATCACTAAAACTGTGATTGTTCCTATATGAAAAATAAAGCTCCTGATTTTCTCTAATACTAACAACAGGCATTAATGACAGACGAAACTATCGGAAATGTGCCTATCTTGATCCTTGGCAACAAGATTGATAAACCAGAAGCCATCAGTGAGGAAAAACTGCGAGAACTATTTGGATTGTATGGCCAGACCACAGGCAAGGTAAGAGAGAAACCCTTTTTGTTTCAAATACATTTATTTAAAAATATATAGTATTAGATAGTTTGTTGTTTTGAGTGCAAGTTATCAGATTTTCTTAAAACTTTTGGTTACATGCTGTATAGCCTGTATGAAGAGACTTCTCTATTGACTTTTTACAAATCTACATACCAGTGTTAATTTTGACAGCAAATTTTGATTTAGTCTTAGTCGTAGTCTTTTGACTAAAATGTCACTTAGTTTTAGTCGTAATTTAGTCATCTGATTTGTTTTTAGTTTTAGTCGACTAATTATCATAAGAATATAGTCGACTAAATCTACAGTCGATTCAGTCGACTAAAATATAATGGGTGTAAAATGTAATGCTTTTTCTTCAGTTCCCTTCAATTATTTAAATCATTATATATACTTACACGAAATTAAACATTTATTAGCCAGTTATGGAATATTATTCATGTTTGAAAGACCAATACACATATAAACAGATTTAACAAATAACATCTGAGGTCTTCCATAACTGCAGAGTGAATAATAGACACCTGTTATTTTATCTTTGTATCACCTTTTTATTTATCTCTTATTTATTTAATAATTGTTACTAGTGCTGTCGATCTAATTAAATTACATGCTCTGTGATTAACTAATCTACATTAATTGCCATTATCACTTTTTACTATGAAAATATTTTTAATTGTGCAATTCAAATAAATTTTAGCATAACAGTAAATCAATGAATGAAAAACTGCCACATCTCCAGATCACAGTGTTCACTAGAGACACACACTGCATATTACGTGCACTGATAAATTGTAAATAAAACTAGCTAATCTGTTTCGTGCACTTTCTAGTGTGTACGGAGAGATTTGGGACATGATCATCAAACGCAGACGATTGGAGTTAGCTAGCTAGTTTCCCGACTCTGGCTCTGCACATACAGCGTTTCACCTACTTCCCACATACCTGATCAACTAATCAGACCTGATCCAACTAATCTGACTATTACCCTTACTGAGTTAATACAGCGTTTACAGCAAGACACGCTCTAAACTGTACAGGGCAGTGTGCAGGACTACGATTAAGCGAAGCTAAGCTAGCGTTAGCAGCGGTAAAGCTAGCTAACGGTGGTGCTGGGGGGCTGATGTCCAGCGTGGCGTGGTGATTTTCTCTACACACAAACGCTAAACTCTCTTTCTCTCTGCTGACACTGTCTAGATAACTTTGTTCCATCATGAGTAGCGACAGGTCACAGGCTCGTACAGTCTTCCCGGGTTAAGACCAAATTTGTGTACGTGTGCGTTTGATTCACGGCTACTCGGCTTGTCCCGCCTCTCCATACATGCTGAAGTAGTTATGATTGAATGTTTCCCCGCCTTTCACAAAACTAAATCAGTTCTGATGTTGTCCCTGCCAAACATGTTCGTCTCGTTGACTAAAGTGTCAATCAATTTCGTCATAGTTTTTAGCCTTTCTGTAGATTTTAGTTAGTAATCGTCTCGTTTTCGTCATGAAAAAAAGGTTTGTTGACGAAAACTATGACGAAAATATTTAGTCAACGAAATTAACACACTGCTACATGCTGAGACAGTATGCAAGAAAACAGAACAGTGATTAGTAAATTCAGTTTGACCTGTGTTAAATTGAAAACAGCATAAATGTGATGACATCCAAAAATTTGTATAAGAAGTATGTTCACGATTGTATTGTATCATTTTTTTAACAACACACCTGTGATTTATTGTTGAAAGTGGGCATTTCAGCCAAGTCTTCAGCTGGTACTTGCATAGATGTGTAGGTTACATACACATATATATATATATATATATATATATATATATATATATATATATATATATATATATATATATATATTTATAATTATAATTATTATTATTATTATTATTATTATTTAAATAAATATATTTATTTATTTATTTATTTATTTGTTTTAGAATCTTTTTTTTTTTTTTTTTTTTGGAAGAAAAAGCTCGCAAATACAAAGCCATCTTCAGACTCATTTAAAGATGAACATCAAATATGTCAACTGACAGTTCCTTAACAAGGTCAAAGAAAATTTAGAAATCACTGCTTACTGTATTTATTTGCATGTCACATACTGCCCTCACAGGTTTGTATGAGTTAATAACATGGGTTAATGGATTATGTGTTTTATTTTGTTTTCCCTCTCTACAGGGTAATATTCCCCTAAAGGAACTCAATACACGACCACTGGAGGTGTTCATGTGCAGTGTGCTTAAGAGACAGGGGTATGGAGAGGGCTTCCGCTGGCTCTCTCAGTACATTGACTAGAGGCCCTGCTACAGCGGGGGTCACCAAGAGCCACCTAACCGATACCAACTCTCAACCCTATGTTCGGTTCTAAAGCCTTCCCTCGCTTTTCAACAGGAAAACAGCAACACAGTACAAGTTCATTCAAATGTACTTTTATTAGGTGAACAGTAAATTGACCAATTTGTGTTTTCTGAAAATTCTGTTTTCTAAGACAGTGACATGAACTGTTTTATTATTTTGGATCATATTATTTCTTTTGTTTTCTTTTTACATATTACATTTTCAAGTTCAGTGTAAAAACAATGCAAAATATGATAACAGTATTGGCAATCTGATTCAGACAACATGTAACAGACATATTGCATGTTGTGTACACCACAGCTGTTTGACAAGAAACATTCTGCCACATCACCATTGTTGCATTGTTTGATATATGTATTCTTTTACCCCTCTGAACATATGTGGCCTAGCTTTGTCTAATTATAAACAGTCCATGAATTAATGTAATTAATGTAATTGTAGTAATTTTCAGCTGATTGGTAATCTGTTTCCATTTAGATGCAATACTGTACAACGACACGTAAATTTCTCCTTAAGCCCTCTTTAATGGAAATTTGGTCCTGTAATTCTAGTCTGAAATCTAAGATAGTTATGACAGAAAATTACAAACATGGGAATGCTGGATTGCTGCCCATTACACATAAGATATATTGTTACTGACAGATTTGTGTGAGGGTCTTTATTAAACTGCAGGTTTTTAAAAATAATTTGACTAGTGAGAAGGTATAATATTCTGACATTTAAAAGCCATTCTGTAGGTCAAAGACAGATTCATTTAGGGTGTCCATGTCAGATGGTAAAAATATGAGGAATATTTCATGGATATGTGACTATCAAATAAATGGACAATATGTAATGTACATGAATGCCACAGATGGATTTTTATAAGCGGTGTCTTGGGTAGCTCTTCATTTCATTAACATGCATTACTTAAAGAAATGAATATTTTGCATGCCTTGTTCCTTGGTTTTAAATTTACATAACAATTGAGGAAAAATCCAGAATGAGGGATGCCAAATTAACATATTAAACAGTTGCAAACATTTTCCTAGATCTTTCTTTAAAGGCAGTGGAATGGCACACTGATATACTTTTTCTGTTCTGCTCCTTTGTGTACCATCTGTCATTTCATGAGCTGTTCTATGTAAGAGATACTGTTGTTTGCATCAATTGTAATAAATGTTTGCAATTAATACAGTATTCAAAGCTTTCAGTGAATTTTTCTGAAAGCAAATGGTGGGTATTCTTTAAGCATGAATAATCACAGAACAGGTTGTTTGCCTTTATTCAAACTTTATCCCAAAAAAGTATTTTCTGCTCATCATTTACTTGTGGAATTTATGTGGACTACTAAATCTGTGTTCTTAATACCTTGATGGCATTGCGGTATTTATCAGTTAGTGTTGCCTGCTCAAAAATGAGGAACAGTATCCTGCTGAAAAAAAATGAAAGTCAGACCAGTTCATATAGCCTATCCTACCCGAAAAAATCACCAGTTACCTGTACAACGGTAGAAATCTGTAGGGTCCTTTACTTCTTTGTTATAAACCCAGTGCTTTTTCTGTTTTGTTTTGTTTTTTTCATTAACTGCCTAATTATATGCAAGACCACAAAGGTTTCCTGAGAAAGCAGATTTTCCCTGTGTATCTACAGCGCTGTCAAACTTCAACACAAAGTAAATAAATGTCACTGACAAGTTAAGTCAAATCACTTCATATTTGGTATGTGCGTAGTTAACCAAGAATATCAATTTATAAGATATTTTTTCCTAAAATAATAATAATTTTAGAATATATTGAAATATATTTGTTAGAAATGCCTTTTTCCCTGCAATCTTTGTCCAATTTATCAGCTTTTCTGACTATACACTACCACTAGCCCTCTTTCACACTGTTCTTCAGTGACCCCCACAGTAACATTCCTCAGCATATTCATCCACAAAGTGGATCAGCGCCACACTGACATGGTAGTAGTGTGTTATTGTGTGTTTCACTGGTATATGTGGACTGCTATTTAAATGTCCCTATGCTATATTTTTTACATTTTATTTCCCACCCTTAATATTTGTGAGTTTATGTGCCAAAAAATAACATTTTAGTCCAAATTATAATTTTCAAACCATTCTTTATCTTGTGTTTTTGTTACTGTGCCTTTTTAGACTGATATATGTAAATGACATCTGTTCTCACTGCCTGGTTCAAAAAGCAGCCAGAACTACAAATCTTCTTATAACGTCAGCATTAACAGAAAGAGCTAAGTTATTTAAATGGGTTTTCACAGGTTTTCAGTACATCACAAACAACATAAATTTTGTTTTTACAACTTACTTTCTACATACTGTTGTATGACCCTTGTGAAATTCCTTTGTCAAATATTTTTTTTTGTTGCAAATTTTCTTCTGCAAATTGTAATGCATGTTTACTTTGGTAATTTCAGTTTGTGTATGTAATACAAAATAATATGTGTGTGACAACTGGGCAGGATTACACATGCCAACAAACCCCAGCCACATCAGGACGTTTTGTATTGTTATATATAAGCCAGATAGCTTTACTAAATGACTTGACTGTTAATAGTTTGCCAGTTTATGGGGTAGTAAAAGCAACACTATATGGTCCCAAAATGAGTTCTTAATGAATGGGGGTCAGTAGAGCAAAATAGCTTAAAAGGAAAAATTTTGGGCTCCTTCAGAGCATTTGACCAACTTGAAAGATGAGTAGCTGTTCTCATCATTAGACATTTTCTGCCAATCTGTTTTCTACTAATCATCTGATGTATATTTATGGCACATAAACACCAGTGATGTAAATATTCACTAAATACTGAGTTTGCTTAACAGTCATGTTAAACATAGAACGGAAAGTTGTGGGGGCAAAGTTCAATCTTTTAATGTTTTGGGCTGAAACTCAAGCCAATAATTTGCATTTTCCGAACAATAATTAATGTTTTGTGTGGGAGGCAGCCTTTTGTCTATTTTAAATAAAACCTATGAGAAAGAAGGATCTGCTGTGGCCTTGTATGGGATATGTTTGCCATTTTAAAGAATGGATTTCCACACCTTGGGTCAATACCTTTTTTCCTCTGTACCTCTGTATAGCCTCAGTATATGTTTTCTGGGATTCGTGTGGGCTGCTTACTTATTATGGGCATGCCAAAATATGTGCCCCCAAAAAACACACACAGAAAGCACACTTCACAGAGCTTGCCCATGAATCTGTTTGTTGGATGCTGATGGTACTGCAGCAAAACTAAGCAAGTGTTTAAGAAAACTGGATAAAAGTCTAAATTTGATATAAAAAATATTGTATTAGTACTGTATTAGTACTAGTAATGTATATTTTATTCCTATTGCACTTGTTTTGGCATCTGTTGTCAACCACAGGAACAAGGATTCCCCTTTTTGAGTCAAGGTTTCTTCTTTTGGCTGTTTGGAGTTTTTCTGTGCCTTGGCTGGCTCATTTGGGGCTTAGACCCATATTTTCTGTAAAACTGCTTTGTGATAACACCCATTGTAAAAAGCGCTGTATAAATAAATCTTCACTTGTTAATAACCCTTTGTATCTGTTTTTTGTGTGTTTTTAATATTGACATTTTTTGTCCAGGGGAAATCTAGGATTCAGCACCACTTATTAAGTCTTATTCACTAACAAATAATACACACAGTTCTTTGTATGTACATAGAAGCAATATTTAAAATGAGGTTGTTCAACACATTCCAAAATAATCAACAAAATATTAAGAAATATCTGTTTTGTCAAATATTTCTGTTTTGTCTTATAGAGATGTCTACTGAACCAGCTAGCCCTGGCCTGTCCATTCTTGTACTGCAATGTACCTGATGAGACAACAGTGAGTCACTGTTGAAGGTAGAAGGCAGGAGTAGGAAGATAGGCCTCCAATCCATCACATCGCATCGTATCGTATGACACGCTACAAAAAAATTAATTTTAACATCCCAGAAGACTCACACTGGAATCAAGAGCAATGTTTTACAGTGTTAGCCATGTATGTAAAGAGTAAAGACCTTGAAGGTTGTATTCAGGTGCTCAGACAATAGCATTCCTTGTTAATGACGGAATGACCTGTTACAGAAGTATGCCAATCTTAAACGTGCAAACATTAGTGCACAGAACATGTGTGAACACACTCAATGCTCCATCGATGCACTTTAGGAAAAATTAGATCAACTAGAAAAAGGGAAAAAGGAGTTTCCAGCAGCGAAAAAGGTGAAAACTGGTAGAAAAACAGTACCTATCTCTCACAGAAATCCAAGCTTAGGGTCTAGTGACAGCAGTGAGAGGAAAGGGTATGCACCGTGGCCATACTGATGGAGGGCTTTACTGCATATGAGAGAGATGCCTAGGTCAAAGTACAGGTCAGTTTTGCAAACTGTATCCCAGCAAACAAGCTAGGGCTCACAGAGTTAACTTAAGAGTGTGTGTTACTTTTGTGGGAAACAAAGAAACTGGCCACATTGTTGTAAAAAGAAAAAAATGGTAAGAACAAAAACATAAGCCCAGTCAATCTCAATCAGACAGTGTTCTGAACCCTGTGGTGTCAGCTGTGAGAGTGTATTTGCAGCCAATCCTCCAGACCCAAGATAACAGATTGTGAGAACCATTGTAAATGAACATCAAGGTGCTTATTTGACTGACAAGAGAGCACATGCTACTTGCACAGGCTACTTGCCCACAGCAATGACAAAAAATGTTGGACTGCCTTTATTTAATATTGCTGTTGTAAAAATCATCCTATTTGGTCTAAAGACTAGGATGAATGTGGACAGTTAGACATTGAACCAGTAAAGCTTACAGGAAAACCCTTTAGCTGTGACTAAGCAATATCCACTGGCTGGTGAAGCAATTGAGGAAGTCAAGATTCAAGATTCAAGAGTTTTATTGTCATATGCACAGCAGAACAGACAGTTACACTGTACACTGTACTTTGCTGTTCCTCCATTCACCAGTAGATAAGATAACAAAGTAAAGAAATAATAATAATATATACAAATCATATAAAGTATAATAATATAAAGTTGAAATAAATAAAAGTTGGAGAGGTAGTGCATGAGGTGTTCACAAGCCTGATGGCCTGTGAGTAAAAACTGTTTGTCAGTCTTGTGGTCCTGGACTTTACCCTCCTGTAACGTCTGCCTGAAGGTAAAAGTGTGAAGAGTGTATGCTTGGGGTGTGTACTGTCCCTGATTATGTTGTGGGCCCTCCTGGTGACCCTGGTGTGGTAGATGTTCTGTAGTGAGGGGAAGGCTGCTCCTGAGATGGACTGTGCAGTTTTGATCACACGCCGGAGAGCCTTTCTGTCCTGAGCAGTAGAGTTTCCATACCAGTCGATGATGAAGCTGGTAAGAACACTCTCAATCATACTCCTGTAGAAGGTGCTGAGAATTTTGGCAGGCATGCCAAATTTTCTCAGCCTTCTCAGAAAGTACAGTCGCTGCTGGGACTTCCTGATGATGATTTGAGTGTTGTGGGACCAGCTGAGATCCTCACTGATGTAAATGCCAAAGAATATGAAGGTTTTCACCACAGTCTCCCCTATGTACAGGGGTGTGTGTAGCTCTCGCTTTCTCCTTGGATCAACAATCATTTCCTTGGTCTTGTCTGTATTCAAGGAAAGATTGTTGTCATGACACCAGGCCACCAGCTCAGCCACCTCCTTCCTATCTCTTCCCCACCAGTGATCAGTCCAATGACTGTAGTATCATCAGCAAATTTGATGATGCTGGTGGTGTTCTGGGAGGCCACGCAGTTGTATGTGAAGAGCGTGTACAGATCATATCACTCCGCAATCACATGTCATTTGTGCTATAGACTGCACTCCCATCTGGATAAAGGCTCCATCAATGTAAAGGTACATGTAAGTTTTGCCTACCCAATAGATTGAAGTCATAAGCATATAAATCAGTCAGTCCATGGGTTTAAACAACTTTCAACTTTTGCCATTGTTCTAGATTATCTGCAAAGCATAATATCTCTTTTCCATTCGATTCAAGAATATTTCATGCCTCCTCACTGGCACGGAGGTTTGCCCAAAGTAGGAACACTCCAACCACACAAAATGGTGCAGATTTGGCCTCAGTGTTTAACTCTACTCCTTATAAGTGTAGATGCTTTTCCTGGCTTACTGCTTGGGTATAGGGGTTACCCCTGCCCAGCTTTTCTCCTTACACCATATGCAGACCCTCCGACAGATGCAGAGAGGAGGTTCAATCATGCACATTCAAAGACGAGGGATGCATTGAAATTAACACAGAACAAGACACCTTCTTTGAAAGAAAATTTTATTGATGGTCTTGCTGTGCCTGTGGACAGAAAAAAAACGTTGATTTACTTATCAGAACCAGAACTGTTTATTTCGCCAAGTATGTCACACATACAAGGAATTGTGTCTTGGTGAGACACATGTACAACATGTAACAAAAACAATATTACACTAATAAAAAAGGTACAAGGAGATACAATAAACAGAATGAAGAAAAAGAACAATAGAGTAATGAAGAGCCAAGAAAGGTGCTAATGAGCGTGACGATGCTTTGCCGAACAGAAAAATGAAAATCTGAAAATTTGTGTGGATATTCTACACATAGGTGAAAACAAAAACATATTACAGTGAGACCTTTGCAACTACACACATCTTTCTCCATTTTCTTTATTTTAAGCGCCAGCTTTTGTATTTTTAGTTTTTTTGTAGTGCAGATCAATGTACTACATTCTATTTCTTGAAGCAGGTGCCTCTTGCAGAGCTCATAAATATCAGAATCCTTTAGGACAGAAAAAGTATGGTCAAGATTGAGAAGTTTTCATTTATGCTGAACGGCATAACTAATCCTGGATGGTCCTGCAATCTTCCCCCTGCAAACAACAAATTTGACACCTAAATGTTAAAGGTCCACTGTACAGTCATAAGAAATAGGCTGATAATGGTACTCACATCATTGACCATCAAGTATACAACAATTCTACGATGTAGCCTGTAACGGTGTATCCCCCAGAGGAAGAGCCACCGGGATTTGCGTACGGCAGAGTGGCACTAGCTATGTGGGTCTGGACATAAGGAGGCTAGGCTTTAAGTTCAAATGCACCCGTGATTCAATTTATTCCACAATAAACAAAAGAAAAACTGGATCAAAAGAAACGAACGACAAATAAACGGGACGGCTACTAGAGGCACCAAACTAATTATTTTCTCAATGTTAGAAACAGATAACAGTCTATCACCGGGCTCACACCGCAACTCTCACTGGGAGCTGAGACAAAGCCCCAGGTGATCGAACACCGGCGCTCTTATCGTCAGAGCCCCGTCCCTACTAGACCAATAACTCGCCTGAGGGCGATATCCAGAGACGATAACTCCAAACAACACATATACATGTATATACACACACACACACACATCTGCACAGCTGTTAACTAGTCATGATAATTATATATACATATTACCGGTAAGTATTTATTTCTTGATTTCTTTCCCTGCAGGTTTCCCCCCCAATTTAGGACACTGAGGCCCCCCTCTCTCCCTGAAGGTGGATCCGCCCAACAGGGACATGAAGCCTCAGTTCCCTCTACCTTTCATTTACCCTCTTCTCCATCCATAGGACATTAAGGTAGGTAGGTAAATATAACGACATTACACCGGACTCTACCAGTTAGCTATTGTTTTTAGTGATGGGCATACCCTGTACCATCACATAGCCTATAAGAAAAAAAAAATGTAACATCTCAGAAACAACTGAACCTACCTTTAACATAAAGCCGTGTTTCACAGAGACAGACAGGATCAGATGATGCTCTCCCCTTAATTCTTACAATGATGGGGCGTCTGCTGTTTTGCTGTAATGCACGTGTTATTTAATCTCATAATACACACAAATATGGCGTTTTACATTTTCTTGCACATTAGACTAATCATTTGAAACTGCACTTACCATTCTGGAGTATATTATTATATTTAACCTTGACCTGCTGCCACGTTCTTTTCACTCTGCTCATGTTGCTTCTAAATTTGGATATAATTAATAATGAATATTATTAATTTACTACAACACTTTTAAAATGTCAATAAATAGATTAAATTATATGCTCACACATTTAATCTGTCTGCAATATTCTGACAGACAGGTTCTCTGGTTTTATTAATACAGGACGTGTCAACTTCGTAATTATGTCTTTATGTTCATCGTGAAGACGTATAAGTAAAAAAAAAAAAAGCTGCCCGTTCCTTCAGATCTTTCGACATTTTTCTCGACTTCTCGTATATCGATTAGTGAGGCTGTTTAAATACTGTGTGCACGCGGTGATTACACAAGCCTGGCTTGAATTAGTGGGAACTTCTTGAATCTGGATTTGGTAAGTGGAACGGAACTAGACCTAAATGAACTGTTTGGCTAACTCAAGCGAGGCTCACTCAAATAAGCGACGCTTTCATAAATTCGCTTCGTGGAATAGCCCCCAGGGGTGTCCCGACCAGATTTAGACTTTTAAAAATGTCAGTTTGTCAAGAAACACCATCGCTGACCGAGTTAAGGAACTAGCAGAAAATCTTGCTACACAGCTGGCCTTCAGAGTCACGCATCTTCACAACTTTTTGATTAGCTGTTGATGAAAGCACAGATGTGTAGTTGCTGTTGCAATGTATTTAGTTTTTTGCAGGTTTTATGTGTTTATGCAGACATATGTTTATTGTAATCAAAGCATCTCATTAGTTTGATGCAAGGCTGTTTTTTATCTGTCACACGTTCTTAGCAGCTCACAATTTTTGATTTGATACTAATTAAGCCTCATTTCAATATGTCAAACGTTTTAATCAAAGTTAATATTATAACTTGTGTTTGATGTTATTTTTAATTTACTTGAATAGTTTGATCCTTGATTGATGGAGTTTGTGGATTTCAAAACATGACAAATTAAAAGGATTTATGTTATAACAGAGCAACAAGTAAACATATTTTTCCATGCAACTGTAACGTTTTAATTGAATAAGTAATACATTTAGAGTTATTTAACATTAAGGAGTAGTTACATTCATTTTATATTACATTTGGTTACATTTATAAGTTACATCTGGCCCTTTGAGGACAGCCATTATGCCGATGTGGCCCTTGGTGAAAATTAGTTTGACACCTGCTTTAAGCAAATCCAATTTAGTAACATACTTGGCAGAACCCACACTGTCCACACAGTCCTCAATTCTGGTCAAGGGATAGTAATCAGGGGCTGTGATGGTATTCAATTTCCTGTAGTCTGTACAAAACCGGAATGAACCATCTGGTTTAGAGACCAGAAAGCACGGGGAAATCCATGGGCAAGAACTAGGAAGTGCCAAACCATATTTAAACAGTCTACTTCAGTATGCATGCATGCTCATTTAACAGAGCTGATGCGATAATAGTTCTGTTTAATGGAACCACTGTTACCAACATCAAGGTCATGTTTTTATACGCTGGTTTGCAGCATTACAAGCTTTGTGAAGTCTTTCTTGAAATCTGTTCACATAGCTCAACAAGTCACATTTACAGAACACTGGGCATGCAATATTTGGTCTATTAGCAATTTAAAAAGGAACACGCACTGTATGTGCAAACACCAACTGAGCTGGCCTAAAACCGGTGAACTCCTGTACAACTTCACGAAGAGCAAACATAAGGAAGGGGTATCCAGTCATCCCTTTCAAATAACCAGCTATGACATAATTATGGGCTACACTTAAGACATAGGACCTATATTTCTTAGCCACCACAATTACAAACATATTGTCCCACTCTCTTGATGCTAGTGAAGGGGCCCACTTTCTCATTAAAACTTCATTAATCCAATAAAATGCAACTGGAACTTCATGAATTTTCCCCTGTTTCACCACAGCAGACCTACAGTTGGCATGTGACCGATAATTTTTTTGAGCTGACGCTAGCTCAGCACGACTTGCAGGGAGAGTTAGTTCACGACAGAAGTTAATGCAAGTTAATGTGGTGTAAGGGCACACTAACAGGGGTAAGATCAATTCCACATACAACTACATATGAGCCACAAAAGGTTTCCTCTGTTAAAGCAAGCACTTTACTGGAGATAAGACTGGGCTGCTCCTGTATCTCGCAGGATGCTAACTGTCTTAGAAGTCAATACAGCCACCTCTCAAAGGGTGGCCACTTTTTTTGTTCATTCAGATGGACTACTATCACCACAGACACAGAATTTTTAAAATCTTCTAGCAGGATAAGCTCTTTGAAAAGCTAGTTGAAAGTTAGTTGTCTTTGAAGCAGAACACCACAATAACTGTTTTTTCAGTATAGTGCCCCCAATGCCCAAATCTTTTGAAATTTCACTGGTTGTTACAAAGTGCCTATATAGCTTTTAAGTGCTAGGGCTCCGCTAAATATCCAATCTGGAATAAAATTCGACCTTATGAGTGTCAATATATATAAGCTTACAAAATATTGAAATGATCTGAGTAAGGGCTAAAAAGACCAAATTACAAAATGATTTGTCTTGACCCAAAGAGTCAGGAAATAAGTTTTTAAAATTGTTACTTTTGAAGTTTTAAGCAAGTTTTAAACGAAATAGACAAGAGTTTAATCTTAAACGATAATACTATAATAAATAGTCATATGATATAAATCACCATATCACACAGGCCTACCATTAAGCGCTCTCAGAGCGTAATGATTTAGAGCCACTACACCACATCCTGGATGACAGGAGATGCAGTCTACAACCCCAACCTGATCGCATCTGTAAACAACCTGTATGGTACAATAGTCTTGTCATACTTTATGCT